>JAJEKV010000054.1:3581961-6291369 GCA_021234155.1 Isoetes taiwanensis | reverse complement strand
GGATTACCTCAAGGTAATATTTATAGAACATTAGTACTATTATGCAATCCAAATGGTTATCACTTATGTCCTTAAACAATAACTCCTAATGTCTCGGGGAGTTATTTATCAAATATACAATTATTGTCGAGGTTACTCTCTTTATTCCTTACAAAACACATTACAAAGGGTATTGTTGCAAGTCTTCGATAGTTAGACCTCCTGGCCCTCCCGAGCGCTCTATTGGCTGCGGTCAACACTACGTTAGTACCATTAATATTAAATAAAATTTTTGGTTATATGGTGACCACCCCACCTATCTACACATGATGCATGGCTAACTTCGGCCGTGGGAAGAGGGTGTGAATCTTCCATTATGGCCGAGGAGACGGTACCACATGCCATATGCCACTCATGCTACACCTTTTGGTTGCCCAACAGGAGGATAGGTCCTTCAGGTATGGGGGCGTGAAGGCGATTCCTCCTATCCAAACATATATATGGGGCTAGGGGTGCTTTTCCCATCCAATGCATTCCTCCATGACCTCCTTTCTCTGAGTAGATCTACTTACTCGTGGGACAGAAATAGACTTTCAAGTGGGAATGCCATTACATCCTGTATTGACAGTGACACTCACGCCCCTAGAGATCGCAGTAACTTAATCGGTTACATAACGCGTACAAACCCTTAATTATAGGTTGCATGCGAGATTACACCTAACTAGGGCAAGTCGGTAATCTACACAAATCGACATGCCCGAGGCGATTTCTTCTGGAGATGACTTTTGCCGTCCCATTGCTCCATAACCGTAAGATACTTGTTTTCGATCTCTTTTAAGTACCCATGTTTGCCTTCCACCGGCAAGTGTTTCCACTTAACCAAGTATTGGAAACTTCCGTCGTCTTGTTTTTTCTTGAATGCTTTATCAAGAATTCAGTTCTCGGACTATTTTCCAACTCGCTCTTTCCTCATTTTCCAACATCGTTGGAGTGTCCAAAACTGTCCGGATTGGGAGGTATTTCCCCGGCGGACTCATGGAAGACTTTGTGGATCTTTAAGTGTGTCGGCAAGTCTAACACGTAAGATTGGTTACCCTCTTTGATTATTTTGAAGGGTCGGCCGGAGCAAGTTTCTTACAATTCAGATGCGAGGAAGCTACCGCTTTCACCTTGATTTTGAGCCACACATTGTCGCCCAACTTCAAACTCCCCGATCACCGATGTTTGTTTCGGATATGCTCTTTTGACTCGCTAACGCTGCTAGGAGATATCCCCGTGCCTTCTTCTAATGAAATAGCATGACCGTCTCAATATTTGTTGGGAGACTTCCACTTTTGACCGCAGGATTGTGCCAAGTGTGCGAAGGGTTATTGGTAGCCGTGGTTGATCATGAAATCGGCGACATTTGGGATGATTTCTGCTTGGTACTATTGTATGCAAAATTCCACCAAGAATAAATTCCTCCCACATACCTTTGCTTGTTCCAGACATAGTTTGAGCATGTCTTCCAATATTCTATCGACACGCTCGGTTTGCTTATCCGTCGCGGATGATAGGCCGCTCATGGATAACCGTTCCAATCGTTGTAAAGAGATCCCGCCGCAGATTGTCCCTGATCTCTGGGCTTCTGGGAGATAATTTCCCTTGGCATGCCCCGAAGTCCGAAAAATCTCTTGCGAAGAGCCGTCGTGCCCGCCATAGCCGTCCGCGGCCCCTAAGGCACAAAGCGGCCATCTTCGACAAATCCTGCCCACCATGACCATCACAGCATCCTTACCTCTTACCGCTCGGCAACTCATATGTCCATAGCCGACGACTCTCCCACTCCTAGCTGGGCACCGCTTAATGCCGCCCCACGTTCCTGTATTCAGAGTTGTTCTCAGCCTTGCCGTAGTATAGCCGACACTTGATGTAGCTGCTATCTCTGGGCTTCTTCTCTATTCCTTCACAGTAGCCAAGCATTACTTTGGAAGTATGCCTCATGGAACTTCAAGGTGGCCTATCAATAGGGTGTCGTGGAGGATCAAACTCTCACCCCCATGATTCCTAAAGACGCATTAAACTTGTTCTCTATGGTATAGGAGGTTACTCTTCCTTCTAAAATTTTGAAGGTTTCCCTCTCCTTATCTGTTCTTGCTTCTTTGCACAAGCTTGCCCATGCTTTTGAAGTCCACATCCTGCTGGCAAGTTTCTTCTATCTTTTTTCCCGAAATCAAGAGTGGATTGCGTTGATGCATTACGGTTGTCAAGTGGATGCCTTGAAAGCGCATCTGCTACCACATTAAGCTTCGAGGGTTTGTAGACTATCTCAAAGTCGTGCTCTAGAAATTCCATCCACCTTCTCTCGCCTCGGTTGAGATGTGGTTGTTAGTCGTGCTGGAGGCTCGTGATCGTTGTCCAACCTGAACTTTCTCCCTAAGAGTTAATGCCTCGGTTCAATGCCCCTACAACCAAGTAACGACTCTTGATCATGCGTCGAGATTGCGCTGTTTGAAACGCTGTTCATTTTTCCCTTTGAGTCAGACGCTATTACCCGGCTCTTCTTGCACGTCAGACTACACACAGGAACATCTTGCTTGAGTCCGTTGCCACTAACTTGTCCTTTTCCTTACGCCGGTGGTCAAGGCCGGGCGGTTGTCAAAGCTTCCTTCAACAACTCAAATCACGGGCTTTCTTGAGCCAATGGTCCATTTCCAATTTTTTACTTTCTCCGCCTTTGTCAAGTCCGTCCCGTGGGGCTGTTATCTTTCACCCGAGAGTTCTTCCGCGAACTTCCCAGTAATACCGCTAGGCCAGAGAACTTACGACCTCATGGACGTTCTTTGGTGCCGACCATTGGATTACCGCTTCAATCTTGGCGAATGTCGAAGATTCCTTCTCGAGGCAATGAATGACCGAGGTATTCCACCTTCCCTCGCTAAAGTGACGCCCGACAACTTGGCAGGCTAATCGATGCCTCCTTAACTTCTCCGAAAGCACCTTTCCACGTGTTGAGCATGCTTTCTTCAATGGATTTCACGTACACCGTGAATGGCGCCGGAAGAATACTATCACAAAGGTGTCCAAAATTATTCTTCAAGATGTCGCTCATGAGTCTCATGAACGCCGCTGGCGTTGATAGCCCAAATGGCATTACGGTGGAATTCGTAATGCCCATACCTGGTCCAAAGCCGCTTTGTGGATGTCCCTCTTTATTCCGACCGGTGATAACCCGACCTTAGGTCGATCTTGAGAAGACCTTTGCCCTTGGAGTTGATCCAAAAGTCGTGGGTACCCGGAGTGATTTTGTTCTTGATGGTGTGCTTGTTCAATTGTCCGTAATCTGCGCACATCTCAAGCTTCCATCCTTCTTCTTGACAAAGAGGATGGGTGCCCCAAATGGTGAGACATCGGGCCCGATGAAACCCGTGACGAGCAATTCCTCGTGGCTGCTTTTTACCCGCGAGTTCATGTGTGGTCATTCTATATGGGGCCTTGCTGCCGGCTTGGTCCCTGGTTGAAAAGCTATCTCACACTACTCCCTCCGTAAGGAGGAAGCTTCTCGATCCTCATCCGGAAAGAGATCGTGGAACTCCGCGAATCAAGTTGGCGGTTGGCTTGGGCAACTGGTCGGCATGCTTTGTCTTCTTTGTTTCCTTCCGATCGGGTTCCCAATCTCGAGTTTGAAGATGTATGCTACCTTCTGCCTTTATAGATTTGAGCAGCTTCTTAACGGACATACATTGCATGATGGGGTAACTTCTTTACCTATGATCTCAATGGCTTTTGCCGTGCGAGGCGTTAGGAAGGTCACCTTCCGCTTTCACATAATCAATGATGGCCCTTGCTGGTCCAAGGTACTCCATTCCAACGATCAAGTCAGACGGCCAATGCCCATTACTTACGCCTATCCGATATTAATCCCTCGGCAAGTCAATGTCGGTTGATTCTTCCCACCGTATTCATCACTCGCTGCCAAGATACGCCTTGGTTTGGACTTTAGGGTTTCAATTTCAACATTTCAACCATCCCTGGGGATGCGGTTATGGCTACTTCCCTCGAGTCTATCAAGACTATGAAGGACTTGGCCTTTGCCTTCCTACCGTGGGTGATTACCTTATATCTGGCCCCTCACCGTTTACAGATCTATAGCCGGTGAAGATGTGGTACTCACCCCGAATGTAATCGCCTCCTCGCCGCCTTCGCTCGTCACGGAGTGTCCTATCCGCCTAACTACGCTGCCGAAGCTCATATAAATGGATGGGCGTTATTGCGTTCGATTGTGGCGGGGTTGGAAACATCTGAAGCGAGCCGCTTCTCCATGCATTCACGCCTTTTTCTCCTTGGGCAGCGCTGTGAAGGACCGTGTGCTGAAAGTAATCGACCCTCCCGCTTTGTCCTTGAAGGACACACGCTTTCTTTCTGCTTTGTTTTTGGTTGGTTTTGTATAAATTTCGGACTTTCAACGGACTGGCCGCCCCTGATCAGAAGCTCCCCTGTTGCTTTTGGCCTCTATCGATGGTAAAGAAGGCCGCTTCGTTACTCTGCGGTCCGGATCCTTGCAAACTAATTGCCTTGGACTCAGTTCTTGTTTTTGGGGTCTATTGCCCTGCATTACGAGTTTCTGAGTTTCCCCGAAGCCCTCATTCTTTCCTTTGCATGTTTCGCTTTCGGCCCGATTTTCGCATACGGTCTTAGTCTCATAAACTCTTCGGGTGTATACGTATTGTCTTGAGCTCCTTAGCCGCAATCGTGAACCACAAAGATCATGTTTGACTTGTGTTCTCGAGGGGACATGAGTGGCTCTTGAGGCTTTTGAGAACTTCTTAAACCAGACCGATCTCTGCTTAAGCCATGCGCCTTGGCATAGCCCTTTCCACCGGATTCGTGCGGCTCCTTTTAAGTTGGTTGCCACCACGCTTTGTCTTTGTCCTTCATGCCATAGGCATTGCGATGCTTCACTCATTTTACGAGCCATGCCTCGCTTCTAAGCTAAGCCGGATTCTGTTCGCCGAACTGCCTCGCTGATTCCAGGGGCTTTCCATACATTGCCAGTCTTTGAGTCCACCTTCTTCCGTAGTCAGTCCGAGAAGCCTCCGTCGCCTGTAGTCTCTCGGTCCGTCCCTTTACTCGACCTCTTTCTCGACTCGAGAATCCGGGTCGAGCTTGAGTTGGAGGTCCTCGCGTGCTGGGGACTCCTTCTTTACTCCTCCTCTTCTTGTCTTTTTCCCCGACTTTCGGGGTGTGTTTTGTGGTCTCTATGATGCTTTGGCCGCTAGTAGGGGTCTTTTATCTGTCCAGCTGGTTTCGATCTGGCGACATCTCTCTTCCGGGTCATGGGACCATATCCTTCGGGAGGTTCCCGTGGAAGGGGTTGCCTATCGAGTCTCTTCATCCATGTTGGGCCTCCTGTTTGTTCGACCGCTCAAGTTCTTGTTCTCTTTACAATTGCGCTTGGTTATGGTCAGATCGGTTAGTTTTATTTGTTCCCCTTGCATTATATGTGATGTTGGTATAGTCGGGACAAAAAATACATCAACAAAACATTCAAAGTGCAAAAAGAAGTTATATTCATATTATATAATATGTTAATACAAAAGGCTTCGGATCAAGACTTCTAACTAATCTTGATATCGCCGTAGATGGATTATCCTCTAGGAACTTCTTCACTTGGGTCACCCCAATGACCTAAGTTCCTAAGGACGATTGGATCAAGATCCCCTCTCGCAAAGCTCTCGCTAACTCTTCATCCCGCTATCGGAAGTATAGGCGGCGGTCACCGCCTTTCCCCGCCAGTAAAGGTATGGCGGCGGTCAAAACATCTAGTAAAGCACCGCTTCTTCACTCGTGATGGCATACTTAAGTTAAGGCCTATACCGCCATGTTTTCCTATGAGCGCAAATTAAAACATACCCTCTGAATTTATGAATTAATGCTAGTCTTCCATCCATCACAGGGAAGTTGCACACCGCAACGACTAAGCCGTTATGATGTCCTCGCTTGTATCTCCAAATTGCGGTTCGGGTTCAAAGATAGTCATCAAATCACAAATTTGTGAGCCCCTCAGAGTCTCATCAAGGCCGCTTTCCCTCCCGAGGTCGAATCCCCGGAGGTAAAGCCGCCGTAAGAGCCGCCTGCCAAAGATGTTCGGGAGGTCGCGTATGGATCCCCATCCGCCTCAGAGGGCAGTCCTTCCCGCTGGTTTGGCGTGGCCCTGCCTCGGGCCCATAATCACTGAGTGTTGTCAGAGGCTGTTACTTCCGGGAGGTCGACTCTCCTGTGCCCGCCTTTACTGAATGGGAAGTTTGAGGCTCCTGACGATGAAGTCGTTTAGGTCCATTCTCGGTTGGTGCAAAGAACTCGTCCGTCGAGCACTCCTTTCTCTTTCTGAGGTTTTGGATGTCGCTTAGGAGTAAAAATTCTTCGCCCTCGACAATCGATGGGGCTGGCTCAGGATGCCTAGCCCAAGGGGTGGCGCGATCCTAAGAGTTTCTTGGGCTTTTTCTCGAAGTCTTGCCACTCTTGTTTGCTTTGCGCTTCTTCCGCTGGGTCGAGGTCGAGGCAGAAGTCTTCATCCTTATTCTCCTGGAGCCTTCCTCTTTTTCCTTCTGCTGCTCGCTCGCATTTGAGCGGAGGTCTTCTTCCGCTGCATTGTCCATTGGGTCCATGGGGGGGAATGGAGGTTTCTCCCATGGGGTTCTCGGCTGACGGTAAGAAAAATTGCTAGGGCGTTGTTGAAAGAGAAGTATTTGGTCCCCGCTGGATTACCGTGACCATTGGCTCCTGGGCGCGGCAAATTTGGGCCTTGTTTGTGAGATACTTGGGCAATGTTTGGAACATCGCCTAAGGTCAAGCCAGGGATTGCCTAGGAAACAAAGTAGCCTACGCAAGGTGGAAGCTGCACTAGAGATGGCTCTACCCTAGCTTGAAATTCATTGCATGGACTCGCTTATAGGTCGGGCGTGCAAGGTTGCTTGGACATCTATCTCCTTTCAAGACACGAAAAATCTCATCGATCACTTCGACCTGCATGAGCTACCGGGCTACTGCACCATCCGGGCGAAACTCGAGGTTGTCATGAGTTTAATGAGGAAGAGAGTAGCAATGGGTTGCAAGAGCCTTTAGGAGCCCAAAAATCGGCTAAGGGGCAGGAGCAAACTTGTGGGGTGCTACATGAAAATGAGGGCTTATTTATAGAAAAGAGGGAAAACCCTAATTTTTTGGGTGACTTGGAAAATTTTGGGGTTGGGGCAATTCTAGTCTATACTAAGGTTAGAATGGGAATTGAATACTAATTTAAGGGTTTGAGCATGACCTGACTACCTAAAGATGCTAACACAATAGGTTGAAAAATCATTTGGACAAGTATTGGTGATACGAAATGGTAGGTTCTCCGCAACTGGCAGCTACGCTCAAAAACTAAAGTTTAGTTTCTTGACCAGCGCCGACTCGTGAGACATCAGTCCCATTTTGATCAAAACATGTCCAATTTAGGTAAACTAAGGGTGTAAGATGATGGACTCATCAAAACCGTAGAATTGACCCCTTATTTGGTCAATTTGGGCGGTTTTAGGCAAGTTTGAGCAAGGTCTCACGCCTAGCGCCAAAAAAAACTAAAGTTTAGTTTCTTGACCAAGAGGATGGTGTGTGAGACCAAGCGCGAGTCAGAGACATCACGCCTTTTAGGCCTCGCGAATCGCCCTATTTTTCTAAAACAAAACTAATTGCTTGCTAATTGCCTTAATTCGCAAGATTAAATACCTAAGTACTCAAATTGTTCTATATTACAAAATTTTCGATTATTTACAAAAGTTCAAAGTCGCTTCCCTTGATGCGAAGCTTAAGTTGCATATCTTGCCTCATCGGTGTCCTTTGGGATGGATAAAGTGGGTAAGTTGCTTGAGGCCTTCAAAATGTTGCACTATCTTCTCGCCACGGCTTCTGTGGTCGTAGGCGACATCTAAATCTACGGACCACCGTAAGTCCGCTTAAATCCTCATTATTTCTAACTAGCCGAGCAAAGGGGGGCGAATCGGAATCGAGGTCAGGAGAAGCTACTGGAAGTGTCGAATCTCAAGTAGTGCTCTTTACTCGAGCCGCCTCGGGCGAGCTTTTTAAGGCGGGCTTTTTCGACCTTGGTTTTAGTGGTGGGGGTCTTAGGGTCCGGCTGCTTGGTTGGGTGCCCTTCGATGGTCCCCGACCCCTCGCTCCCCCGGCAGTAGGAGTTGTAAGCCTCTCCTCCTTCATATATACCCCGTGCTCCCTCATCTTAGCTCATAGATCTTTGACCGGTTTGTGACATACTCTCCCGGCAGTGTCACCGTGGCTGCTTTCTTTCATCCCCACTTTGACAAGGAGGGGTTTTACGCACTTTGTCCTGTTGCTCCTCCTCAGGCCACCTGCTTCGGTTACCACCGCTTGATGGGCCTAGGATTCCGGAGGGCCCCTTGCCCCCTCGTTTGGGGTTATGGTCTCCCGTCGGAATCCTCCAGAGGCGGGAGGCTGTCCGGTGGTGGATTACGGTAATGGTGATCTTGGGGTTGGGCTTCTAGGCTGGCGGAACATCCTTGAGCTTCCTTGGACCCACCAGAACTTCCCTTTTCTTCTTCACGGTTCTTCGGCCGCTTTGCCTCCTCTTCTTCCCTCTTCTTTTGTTCCATTTTCTCTCTCGTTTATACTTCACGATAAAAGCGTGGTCTGCTTCCCTCTAACGTTTCGAACTCATTTCGCCCTACGCTCTTCTTTGCTCTCTGCTTCTTTTTTCCGAATCCGAGGCTTGACTTGTTCTTCAATGATTGGAAACTCACGGTCGGCATCCTCTCTGTTCCTCTCGGGCCTTGGTCCCTCTTTTCCGCTGGCTCTCCACTCCTCCTCAATTATCTCCGTTCACCTTACGGGTGTACTTCTTCTTCTTGATTGTGTGCTTTCGTTGAAGGTTCTCCCTCCTTTGGAAGAATTGACGTTGGGGGTCCAGAAGCTCGAAGCATCTGGCCGGCTCGTGGTCTTTGGTTGCCGCACAGGCGGGCTTTCCTCGCCGCCCGCTTGGTCCGTGCCATGTTTGACTGGATCGTCAATCGGATCTCGGTTTAAAGATCGCTTTAGGGAGCGAGAGTCGGTTTCTAAGGCGAATGTTCAAATGAGGGGGTCTACTTATTTATAGCTTGGCAAATTTTTAGGTCAAAATTCAAGTTGGTCTTTTTAACACGCTAAGGCACCTATTTAGTTAAAACTTACACTTATTTCAGACTTTTTGCCATTATTCTCACCTAGGCGCCCTCAAAAACTAAAGTTTAGTTTTAGACCAGCGCCGAGCTGTGAGATCTTACACATTTTTAAGTAATTTATGTAATTTAAACATGCTATTCCAACTAATTCCTACCTTAGAGCTAGCCCTACCCTATTACTTTTCTCAAATTTATCAAGTTTAACGTATTCTTGGCTCGATGTCTCACAGGTAGCGCCCTGCTCAAAAACTAAAGTGCAGTTCTTTGACCAGGCGCGAGCTGTGAGACATCCTTGCCAGAGGAGATTTTGGCTCATTCTTTTTAGTCTCATTAAGTTCCAATTCACCTAATTGTTACTAGCTTAGCACGTACTAAAGAAAATGAGAAAATTTTTTTTTTCCCACTTTTCGAGGTTTAAGGATCCTATCAAGTTAGTACTACTGGGAGCATGGCCAGTGCTTTGCTCTTGGTCTCCAAGAACATTGCTCTGATACCACTGTGACGTCCCCTACTCATATACGATGCCCGCACCGTATACAAACAGGAGTTCATCCCCCGCACAAGCTCCACACTGATACAGGGCCCTCCACATATCACTGTGACCGCCCAGAGTCCACAGTGGGAAGAGTGAAGGGGTCATTTTACCCCGTCTTCCTCAGGGCCTACCTAGATGCGGAAGCGTAAACATACACGTCAGTAACATAACATCATATATCCACCTCGAAGGGTGGCACATCAATATCTGCATAGACAAAGATCAAAGACGATACAAAGGAAGTTCCTACCCAAGGCTGGCACTCAGGGGAAGGACTCGACTAGCTTGGGTCTCCGAGTTCAATGCGCATGATCATGACAATGGATTGGGCTGGCATAAGAACATGGCTTAGGGTTGTCCACTCCATCCCCCTCCCCGTGCACACTTTGCAAGAGTAGGTTGAAAAGTGTTGGGACTCGATCAGAAGGCCAGTGCATAGCCAAAGGGGCTATTCCCGTTACATCTCCCGGTCGATGGGGCCGGTGGGATCACTCCCTCCGAGATCTACATGTCAATCCAAGGTGACTAGAGGGCCACCCTTATTCGACTTAAACCATCGGAAGGTGAACTCCACCCCACGGGTGTCGAGCCCATGCCTTACCCACACACACTCGCTGTGAAGCCATTAGACCTAGTCACTCATCCCCTAGAGGGCCTTATACACCCGGAGGGGGATCGGTCAAGGGGCCGTAACACCTAACTTCATTCTAAGCCGGGCTCCCCCTTCACCCACAACCGGTGTGGGGGTTCTTGTGCACCTGAGCCTAATTCTAGTAATGCACTAAGAGGGACTAGCTAGAGCATCATCTATTAAGCTTTAAGTCTCTACCCCCTTCCCAATACAATGAGTCCACAATGCATCCGTCCATCATATGAACATAAATAATAAGAACTAATCTAATACATAGAGTTAGGTTCTTTTAGTTAGAGTCAATCTCGTGGATCTACTTGGCTTTAAGGGCTTATTTAATAGGTTAAAACCTACTGTCTTGGTATCGGAACAAGGTTTAAGCTATTCAATCGACTAAATACCTCATCGTTCACGTCCTCTCGATCCTAAGGCCCATGTCCCCGCTCGCCGGGATGCTGTCGAGGGATGATCCGACTAGTATTTGCCATGTGCGTATCGTGGGGAGTTGGAATTGACTCCTGGAAGCGCCGACCTGAGCTCTAAGGTCGTGGTGGGCAAAGAATGTTAGGGTTTTGATGCCTTATGTAGGCTATCGCTTAGGTTTAGGGTTTTCCATGACCCATGGTCTACCTTTAATGGGTTAAAGGTCTAAAGGTGCGCCGTGATTGCTAAGTGTGTAAGCGCATTTGGTAAGTTGCCCTTAGGGCGCCCTTGCTTGGTTATACATCGGCATACACGCCGACCGGATCTACGGTAATCGCTGTGGATCGTGCCAGAGTACTCAGATAATGCCTTGAGACCGTGATATTGTAATGGAACGTCACACCACCTAACTGGGTCATCCAATTTTCTAGTACATCTATATACAAACCAAAAAAGTGTAGGCTAACACGGGCACCCTTGTTTAACATCTATAGTGTTTTTGCAATTTGGTCCGATCCATTAAAGGGAAATGACAACTCAACTAATACTTTTTATATAAGCATGAAACAAAGATTCCTTAACTCAAGAAAACCGGAGCATTTCAAGTCGAAAGCCGCTATGTCTTTTCTTTGTATTCGATCGAATGCTTTTGTTAAGTCAACAAATGCAAAGCCGCTTTGTTTCCGAACCTTTTGCTCTTCAAGATAACTCTTAAGGCCACAAGATGGTCTAATGTAGAGGCCGGCTCCTAAATCCCGCTTGCCCATATGCTCTCTCATCGTGGCTCATCCGCCCATGTTGTCAATTTGTTTTCCAAAGATGGAAGCAAATAGTTTTGCAAAAAACATTATCGAAATCGGCCCCGTAATTTCGACATCGCCTTTGCTACCATTTTTGTGAATCGGCACTACTCGTTTGTGCTCCATTCTCTTGGGAATCTCCCTATAAGTAAAGCTTCATTGCAGATTTCCACTAAAACTAGGTGCAATTGATGCCCACCCCATTTAAACAATTCCGAAAGCACATCCCATATGAATCTTTAGCTCTTCCATTTGCCATGTGTTTCAAAGCATGTTCCACATCCGCTATTGTAAATATTGGTACCAATCGCCTTCACAATCAATATCACTTGACTATCGCTTATACAATTCAAAACCCATTGTAATAAATCATTTTCAAGATTTCCAACTGTATGTCGCTTAGTTTTGTTTCAAAACTTTTTTGAGTCACTCGCAATTTCTTCTATTAACTTTTCCTCGTGTATGCGCTGCCATACCCTTTTTTTATCTTTTACTAGATTCCTATACCGTGCCCTGATTGCATCATCATTTGGTGCCCGCTTGCAATCCGCTTTCAAAGATAGCATTCATGATCAAACCACTTGCTACGATGATATTTATTATGCTTTGAGAACCCAAATACCTCACCGCTTTATCCATGATAATTTTCTTCAAAGTGCTACTCTTTTCATCAAGCTTATTTGGCCATACAACTTCATTATCGCAAAGATCTATAGCTTCCTCATATTTGGCGCAAATTTTATATCTTACTTTTGAAGTTCTGGCGGAGGCACCTCGCTCCGTGTGTTAATGATTTTTTCGAACCACCTCAAAACATATGGCGATGATCCGAGTCCGGTTTACTCGTCCATAATAGTGAAATTAAATGAGTTTCATATCTTCCGCTCCTCCTAGTAAATAAATCTACAACACACTTCCATTAGGTTGATAACATGTATGCTTGCCCTCGAGAAGGGATATGTGAGATCCCGCTGTAAATTATCAAATTCTGTGTTTCACATAAAGCCAAAACATGCTCGCCTATCTCATTCCTCCTCGATCATAGATCCCATGACTTACTTGGGCCACGCTTCTTGCTCGGGGTTTCTAGTAGCCACAAGAAGTCTTTTCTCTCCTGATAATATAGAAGCTTGCTTTATTGCCAACTCGCCATTTAAGTCACCCGCTATAAATACTGTGACTTTTCCCTCAGATTTACATATGTCACGCGCCGATAAAACAAAGGATCACTGAATTTAATTCAGATGATCATATACCTTGATGGATAAGGATCTAGCCAAGCAAAAATATACAATTGCTATATATATTTCCCTACTTTTATTTTGGAGCTTCAGCCATAAATATTGTCTCAGACTTACTTGTATTGGCGATTGTGATATTCTTAATCAAATTCTTCCCGACATAGCACGCTAATCCACCCCAACCACGCTGACTTGTGCCTTTTCATTCCATGTAGAACCAATCATTTCAAAATCCCGAATTTGCAATAACCAGCTTAGTTTCGTGTTCCCATGTCTCCGGTGGAAAGCTATAATGTCATTCTTTGCAAAAAGCGGTTGCTTAGGATCTTTGTTTTCTCGTCGGTCCATGTACATTCCACCATGATTCCAGGGCCTCAGATCCCTATGCTTTTATTTAGTTTTCGAACCTCTTCCAACAACAATTTTCTTTCCTTCTCGCTCCACAAATGATCATCATTCAGCCAAACTTTTGCCCTTTTCGGATGGCTTCGATCTCGATTATCCTCTCAATGCGCTTCCCTTTGAAGCAAGTTTAATAAGCACCGGTCTAATTTTAATTCCGCTTTCTTTCCCGCCTTTTACAAGTTTTGACTTCCGGATTATGCGGATGCATTGTGTTTGTAAAGAATTTGGCAATCACCGCTTCAGATTCATTTTCATCTTCCAACAATCCAAAGAACAATAATATTTTTCGCACGACGGTTGCACGGTCTTCATGCTCGTAATCCTGATTCGCCCTTGAGTAAACAACTGACTTTAGTTTCTATACCGAGGTAATTTGTGCTACAATTTGCTCGTGCTTGAAACCTTGTTCATATCCTTCTTCGAAAGATTCTGGCTTTCTTGTAATTCAAAGAAAAAGATCTTTCAATTCTTCTATGGACTGTTTGAGTTGTTTAATCTCTTCTCGGCAGACATTTCAAATCAGAGCAACATCCTTCAAATCATGCGTAATCAATGATGGAGTTGCTTTGATTTCTTCCCTTGCATCTTTTTAGATCTTTTGATAAGGAATGAAGCAGCTTGTAGCAGTTAAAGTGATCCAAAGCTTGTTCCCCACGCATCGCTTTCATCGCTTTGCCTTTTTCCTTCGCGGTTTTTTCCAGGCCATCTACATCGGGGTTCCATATAATTAGTATTAGTACTAGAGGAGTATATAATTAATTATCGCATCGCCCAAAGATCGCATAACTATCCTCTAGTAATGATAACAAAGAAAAAGCGGACTCTCCCTTAATACGCAATACTAAGGCCGAGGGTACGCCCGAGGCCACGTGATTTTGGACACGCGACGAAGGCCCGCTATGTTCAGATGTGTTCCCGCCAAAGCCAAGACAGATAATCGCCTTTATCGGGCTTATCTGGCCAAATTTTGTCCCTCTTTTTTTTTCCTTTAATTGATCGACATTTGTCATTTTTTTCACTTGTTAGGTTTCATTAGATTAGATTGTGGAGATGGGCGATGGAGCAAAGGGAGATGGCCGACGAAAGCAAAGAATCTACATGATTTTAAAGGGCGCTTGGCAACGACTGCCAGAGAGCAACAGCTGGCGCTGTTGTGAGGGCCATGGCATAGATTTAGAGCATCCATTCTCAGAAGTCTTGGCCGGATTTAGAGCATCGATCCTTTAGTCTTTATTGAACCAAAGAGGATAATTAGTTATCGTATTGAGGAGTATCGATATCGAGAGTTCAAGATCGAGATAACTAGTTATCGCATTCTCGTAGCATGATAACAAAAACGGACTCTCCCTTGATACACAAGAGTCCGATAAGGTAAGGTTATCGGTGGCCCGCCGAAGCCGATAAACAAAAAATGCGCGGGCTTCAGCTTGTACGTCCCCTACCGATATTTGCATGTAAGGTCGAGGCCTGCTGATAACTAGTTATCACCCTTTACAATCGAGAGTCCGATAAGGGGTAGATAACGCCTCACTTCTTCGAGGAGTTATGGGCCATAAAATGGTGAGTGGCCATGTGGCCACGAATTCGAATGCACGACGCAAAGACGCCGGTGAATTTCGGCCACATGGCCACGAGGCCATTTTTCCGCCCATAACTCCAGGGAGGACGCGTCGCCTTTTAACGCCCCGGGCCGGAGGCATTTAGCGCATCGACCGCCATAGCCAAGTTTGGCCCAGCTTTGGGAGCCCCAATCACGTAATCGCCAGGAGTCCTATCATAGAATCAAAATCCGATCCTCGAACCGGCGATGAAGGGCATTCTTGAGTTTCTTTTCGCTTCGAACAAAACCTACAAATGCACCTTCTTCAAGAGCTTGTTTGGCTTTGGCGATGGCCGATACCGCTAGAAGCCGCCGATAAAGACGCATTCGATTCCCAAGGACGGAATGAGCGGCCTTCTTCGATTTCTTCAATGCGAGCCAAATATGAAAGATGTACGCCATAACCGATACATAAAGGAACAGGGTGCAGGGAGTTGCGCCTAATGCCGCAAGAACATATATCACGCTACGCCTCAAGACCCCGGGTTATCCCAAAGCATGCCTCAAGGCAAGAATGTGAATGAAAAAAAAATCAAGGATGCTACAAATCGGATCTATTTCATGTACCGATCCAAGGACCAATCAGAACTCGCAACCAATGCCCAAGAAAACTTAGAACGTAAAATTACTGTGGTGAACTTAGCAAAGAAGCTATGGCTAGGTTAGGGATTTGAACCAAACTCACCCAATCCTATAAAACAATCCAAATCTATTTGCCGCAGACCGCCGGCTTTAAAACGCTGGCCTAAGTATGCGTACTGCGGTAACGAGGTAGTCGTGGCTTTTTTCCGCAATGTGATGCAACAAACCCGTCATTATCTTCAACGCCATAAAACCTCAAAAAAGATTGCCTCCTTGATCATGCAACACGAGCAAGGAGCCGAGATCCGCTTTTCTCTCGCTTTCAAATGGGAACAAAAATGACGAAAGCAAGGACCCGGATTTAAAACAGAGCTCCCGTGATATAGAGCCGAAACAGAGCATCCGGCTGGAAACATCACACTTTGAAATGCAGCATCCGGCCGCGAAACAGAGGAGGCGCGATGCTATCAACACAGCTATCAGATGCCAAAGAAACACAGCTATGGCGACGGATTTACAGCGACAGATTTACAGCTATGGCAACGAATTTATGGCGACGGATTTACAGCTATGGCGACTGTAGAACTGTAGACGGATGCTGTGGTGCTGTAGAACTGTTAGAACTGGCGACGGACTTACAGCGCTGCCCGGCTATGGCGACGGATTTGCTTGGCTATGGCGGAGCACCAGCGGCAGCAGGCATCAGAGGAAATGTTATGGCCATAACATTTTGTTATGGTCATAACCGATTGGGCCACATAATGTTACTGGACATAACATCTAGAGATCAACGGCTGAGATTAAACCCTAGAGCTAAATGCTGAGGCCAAGGACGTTAAGGAATATATATCAAAACCAAGAGCTTTTAACCCATGCTCAAGTGAGTATTAAGTGGTCCACTATTGGTCGTAAGAAGATGGCCGCTACAGCATACGGACATGGAGCACCATCAATTCTGCACTATCGTATTAAGGATGGGAAAGTTCCGTTCCTTGGGCCCCCAGGTATGATGAAGCTAAAGAGAAAGAGAAAACATATCCTTTTAATAGGAGGTGCAGTTCAAGGCATTAGTCTCTTGGTCGCTGCTGGTGCTACTGCTTTGACAGCAGCTATGGCAGCTATGGCTGTTAATAAACAGGCGGCTGTCCAGGCCATTAGACGTGGAATGCAGCTCTTCATTGAGGTATGGTTTTTCCTCTTCTTCTCATTTAATGTCCTCAATTGTTAAACGATCTTAAATTGTCCTTCCGTCTTCCCGAATGTGGCTTCTAATTCCATGCAGAGCAAAGTGGAAGAATCATTGGTTGAATTTGATAAAGCCTTAGAGCTGGATCCCTCAAAAGCCATGTATGATTTGAGTTTCATCTCCACCATGGAAAAAAAAAATTGCATAACGTCATTTTTAGGTCTTATATTTCTCCTCCAAATCATTGCAGATTTATGGCAAAGGGTTTAAGTCTTTATTACCTGAACAGGTGACCTCCTATTCTTACATCTGAAGAGTGCAGGTAATATTTGATTTAGCATTGCCTTTACCTTCAGATTTGAAGAAGCTGCTGCTCAATTTCGGGATGACATTGCAGTTAATCCGAATGATACTGAGGAAGTATGTTTAACTTTGAATATCTGGCATGCAACAGTTTTAGCAATGAAAAATCAGGTTTCACTGGTTCCATGTAGGCAATTTGGTGTTTTCTTGCTGAAGCACAGTTATATGGTGTTGGAAAAGCACGTGAACGGTTCGTAAAGGTGAGAATGGTGTATCTGGCCTTTAAAGAATTTATTTTAAGAATGCTTTAGAATCCATTCTGACGATGAAGGATTATGCATATTTATGTACAAAAAGTTTTATAATGGCAATTGTCCTCCTTCATATGCCGCATGTACCAGGCCATGAGTTGTTTGATGCTTTAAAATAAAGAATGATCGGATGCTCGGAGAGAAGAAAAGCTCCTGCCTGTAGGCCTAGTTAATATAAATTGAGTTAAACAGTGGGAGAAATAATGTGCTATAGTTCTTTAGTTGGTTGCAATGTCTTGTAATAACTGACAACATCTCAGAATCTTTTTGATCCCCATTAGCCTTAAAAACTTGTAATCTTGCATTTTGATAATCTTTAGGAGAATTATGTGAAGGATACAATGAACATTACTTCAGAGAGGCTTCTTTAGCTTCTCTATTTAATTGCAAGCTCAGTTGAACAATTTGGATTGCAGGTGGGCACTGACAATAGATTGGTAATGAGGAAGACACACGAACTGTTTAAAACAGGTGGGAATCCTGAAAACGTAAGTTTAATGTATTTTCGCATACTATGTTTGCCAAGATGGGAACTAAAGCTAAATCTTTCATGGAAAATCAGGACTTACTGTCCGACTTTGCAGTGGACAATGGACATGATTACTTTTATGCAGTCCTATATGCAGGACTGTACTACGAGTCGCAGGTTCTATTGCTAATGCTTTAGTTAGACAAGTATATAGAACTGCTCAGATAATGAAGTTCAAGACTCTTCTGTTTGTTTGCAGAAGAACGAAATGGCATCTAAGGAGTTCATTACGTCTGCAGCAAACAGCTCATACGCATTAAGGTATATTTATTGGTCCGTTTATTTGTCTAGGCATATGTTTCAATTTTTTCTAACAGTAGAAAGTAAGTAAATACTATTAGTTCTTTCTTGTTGGCTCATATGCTGATACTATGTTTTTACTAGATCAAATGACTACATGGCCTTTTTGGCAAAAGTCCATTGTGTTTGTAGAGGATGGTAATTTTTATTATATTAAATGGCTGTGACACCGATTTATTGGACGAGCTTCTGTAAAGCGAAGAGGCTCGTGTGCTGTAAACTAGGCTTTCTCTAAGGTCCATAAGAAAAAAAAAAGGGTGGTTTGCTCCTATCAAATATTTCGTTTTTTCAATCTAATTTTCTTTTTGCTCCATTTATTTCGTCTTTTTTGTGATCGGATAGGCAAAACAAACCAAAGCTAGAATGAGTAAATTACCCATCAAACACATGGTGGAAAATTGATGCCATACTGAGCATGAGCATGTAGAAGGGCCATTGTTTTTTGGTTTTTTTGGGGTTGGTTTACTTTTTTCTTGAGGTGAATGTTCTGGAATTTTCAGGCTGTTACATGTGTGGTGAACAGCCCAATAGGATAAAGTATAAATATCGGATTGAGATGTGCATTAGGTGCATCTCATTACTTGGAAAACTCATTACGATGAAATAGATGCATTTGGTGTGTTGTGCATTACGATGAAATAGATGCATTTGGTGTGTTGTGTTTTTCACCTTATCCTATATGCATTTGGTGTGTTGTATTTTTCACTTTATCCCTAATATATAGTTGTAACACGGAGGATACGGGGCCAACTTAATGTATGCAAGCATTTTTAGAATTTTTGAGGTCAAGATTAGACACAAAGTTGAAGTAGAAGGTGAGGGATAGTTCCGGAAGGTCATGCTAGGTTCTAGAACGATGCAGAAGGTTGCAGACTTTTATGGCAGTAAATAAAGGGAACATGTTCTACAAGCTTGGGTAGCAATGGTCTCAAAAGGTGTGCTGGTATCTTTGAAGCGCCATTTGTTTACGTAGTTTTGTTAGGAGACTTGGTTGATTGCATACAGTCTGCACAAGAGGCATTTCCACGGCTGAGTGAATCGGTTTCAAACGTGTTTTAGTTATAGGCTAAAATGTAAACCGTAAGCCTCCATTGTCCCATGCCCCTTGTTGCAATTTGGAATTAGCCTCGACGGCTATGATAAAGGGATCCGACGCCACGTGCATGTGACATTACTAACAAAATATGTTGAGAATTCAACCAAACACATTCTGGCTTGAAGATAAGGAGAGAAGTGCATCTAGATTTCGATGTAGATTTGTTAAATTTTGCAAAGGGAGTTTGCTTTTGGCATTTGGCTAAAGTTTCTTGAAGTTGTCTCTAATTAGCCCGCTTCTACTTCCGCAATCTACTTAATCGAGAAATAGGAGAATACTAAAAGGTGGTAGGGTCGTCTTGCGGTTTCCTTCTAAATCCTCGTGTTTTATACTACTTAAATGCTCCGATTAAATACTATGATGACGCCATCTTTTTTTCTATATGCTTTTCAAAGTTATGCATAGATCAATAGAATGCTCTGCTTTGTTTTGTTGATTCAAGAGGCGGAAGGGATGGATGGGTATTCTCGTGCAATGACCCGTGATATGTGAGAAAGTTAAAAGAGGGCATGCAAAATTTCACGTGGCTTTTATAAACCGACCGCGTATAGAGATTTTGCAACAGATGGCGAGATGGACCGTATGAGCCTCGGTTCTTTAAAGCACATGAAGGATTGTCGAATTTGTCAAAATAAAATATCACGTGGAGCCTTTCTTCCCAAAAAGATCCATGTATGTTTCATTTGGTATGGATACATGTAGGAAAGATTGTATTGAACACCTGCGTAAGTTTGTTTGATTGCAATATAAGATTGAATTTTGACGTCCATTTTTTCAAAAAAACTAGAAACATGTAATTTGAATATTTATGCTAGTGCGCTTGTATCCACTGAATGTGGAGCCCTCTAACAAGAATATATTGTATCTTTTGGTGGAGTAATGCAGTCCCGTGATCCGAATTGTGTAGAAAGGACATCTTCCAGAAAATAAAGCGGAGCTCTCAAAGTTGTTTCCTTCTATGGGAACAATGTTGTGGAAAAATTATTTGGTGGCATCCCGACATGACAAGGCACTTGCCCGCAAGATTACGGGGAGAGATGAGAACGTAGAGGTACGCCAATCTGTTATGTCATTGTTTAAGCAATTTGTGTTCGTTTAGAGTTCTTCAGTTTTATGATAAAAATTTCTAGGAGACGAGCCAAAATGCATCTATGCTACACAGAAAATAAAGAATTACCAGGGGTTTTGATACGTGGGAATGATTCAGCGGACTGTGGAACTGTAGGTTTGGAAAACTTGATGATACGAAAACAAGCAACAACTCAGCTGAAATAAGGTTGGACATATTTTAAATAACTAAAGTACATTATCATGGCCTGAAACTGTTTGACTTATCAAGCAATAGTTTCTGCTGCTTTTGTGAGTGGTGTAAAGGAAATTCAGAAGCTTTCTTAGAACCACAACCAGTTGCAATGCTTCAAAAAGAACAAATACTAGTTGAAGTTATCTTGCTGATGATTAAATTGGTTTGGGTTTGGGTTTGCTATCATTTTATGGCACATTTTGACTTTGTGTAGAAACATCAATTTTAATTTTAACATTATCTACCATATTTCAAACCTTATAGAAACCTATATACTCAGTAAGCACAAATGTTAGATGCTGAGGCCATTGAAGCTGCAACATTCTGCGAGGCAATGTTGGCATCTCGATCAATTGCAATTTGCTAAATTATGGGACATTGTGCATTTGCTAATACTGTTTATAAGGCCCTTCATGGCATGTGCCAAAGGTGTGATTTTGAAATTGGTAGATAACTGGCACTTTCAAAACGGATGAAGGAATTGCTCTGTTAAAACATTCATTCTTGAACTGTCTATTTCTATTTCATATGACGCTGTCCCCCGTCCTGCGAATTCCTAAAACGAGCATATTATGATACCTATATGATGCATAATTATCAGGAAAAAACTATTTCCAAGTCTCGATATGCTTATATTGGTCGAAGAATGTGCTAAGATTATTTGCTCTCTCTGAAAGGGCAAATTATGGCCCATCGCTTTGATCGGTCTCGGTTTGCCCAGCCAAGCCCGATGTATGAAGTTTATACAACAATGCAAAATCATCAAAAATGGCATTGGGCAACACCTCTATAACTCTCTAACACCCATCTAGCATCCCGAGAGTCACCCCGCTTGGTTAGAGTCCAAGTATGGTCTAGGTCTCTTAGGGTTTGATGGATCCCGTGGCTTGGGGTGAGTGTGTGCTTCATTTTTAATTCCGTAACCCTCTCTCGAGAGTCGGTTCCCTCCCACTCCCCTTTGTCTCTTTTGGTGCTTGGCTTTGGTGTGTTGCGTAGATGCTTGTTTTGGTGTCCGACATTCTTCCCTTTGTTTTGGTGTCTCATGACGTGAACATCTCACAATCTACAAGTTATGCTTTAGTGTTGTACATGTAGCAACCGAAATTGCCAAATTAACAAACAATTGGTTGCACAAAAACTGAGACACAAATAAGAAGGATGTTTAATTGATAACCAAGTTAAATAGAGGCATCAAAATTTAATCCAAACATAGGTTTTAAAGCATGCAAATTGTAGATGACACAAAGAACATTTACATTGCTTAGTTCTAGAAATGCCGGGATTTTTCAAAAAGAATCTATTCCGTGCGAGATAAGTTCACTTTACCTAAAATGCGTAGATAACATCAATTTCACCTAAAATCATGGCCTCGTGAAAAACCATGCATCATTCTATTTACAAGTTCTTCCTTCAACCATGCTATGACAATTAATACATCCTCAATGCCTATACGACTGTAATAAAATAGGATAGGAAGGAACGGGCAGGAACCAGATGCTTGAACATATTCATCAACAAAACGATGCAGATTATGAAAGAATAGCAAAAATGAAACCGACTACATCTTACCTCGAGCTGCCTCAAGAAATCCAGTGCTCTTTGAAATAGGTTCTCCCGCCTCGAGCCTTCATGCCATTCTCCCTTCAAAAAAAAAAAAAGGGGAGCCCTTCCGCCCGTCATCGAGGTCGAGACAAACACAAAAAAAAAAAGTGCTAAAAAGTGCTATAATTTCGTTTTTTTTGCTAGGGTCTAGCATTTTTTCACCCTACTTTGGTTTGTGGGTGTTCCAGGTGGAGTGTGTTGCGTAGATGTGCACCCACGTCTGACGTCCTTCCCTTGACCATTTGGTGTCTCCTTCTTCTGGTTTCTTGTTTGGAGTTAGCGTGTGTTCTATGGTTGTTTCATGTAGAGCCTTCATTCACCTCGGGGGCACATGTAGTCGTTTTGGGTTCATACATGACTCCACCTACCACATCGATTACTGAATAGGCATTGATCATTCTCCAAAAGTAACACTTGATCTTACGCAATTTGTGACTAAAAGGGGCTTTGAATATAAGCCTTTAGATTAATCTTAACTAATGAACAACTTCAGCATTGAAATGGCATTTTCCCATAGTTAATAAGGATTTATTTAAATGTTATTCACTTCTAAAACATAATGGAGAGTAGCATTGTCTAAGTCGATACTTGCAATTTTAATCTTAAATTTTGAAGGTACTCAAAGTAATACCATTTTCTTCGATATGAAGGCAAAGCATCATGGTATGAGATCGAGTTGAAGTTGACATGAATTCCCCTAATAGACTTAAAAAAGAGAAATGTTCATACGGTTAAGTTTGATATATCTAAGGTTTACACTTTTCATTATTTACTCTTCCTGTGGTCGTGTTCAAGACCATCTTAGAACATTTAGTGCACTTCATATGTTCAAGACCCTCTTGGGACATTTGAGTGGACCTCATATGCCCCTATTGGATAGAACATTTAGGTGGAACTCATATGTCCCTATTGGATGCTTCCTTGTAGTATGATGTAAAAGAAACTTTATATATATGGCTTAAGTTTTAAAAATATATTCGATGCCCTTGGTCAAAGTCCATGTCCAGACAAGTCTACTTGTATCAAATACTCTTTAGTATTTCGTATTCCACGAAGAGTGTTGTACAAGAAGACCTTTTGTTGTCCAAGAACCAAAAGAATCATTAACACTAGATGCAAGGGCACTAGGTGAAATAAGAAATTTATGAGGAAATTTGTAAAGGGAAAAAACTAGAAGATGCTTTGTTTTGCACTATTTCACCAAGGATATTAAATTTGCAAAATCCCAAAAGGGCATTTGTACTATTGTAAACCACAAAAATACATGGCACAGGAAGTATAATGTATACAACTTCAAGAATATTCATGTATGTGGGTTTTACTTCTTTGTTCTTACTCAGTTTCTAATAGTTCAATAACCAGAAAGGTTTGATCGTCATCAATATGGTGTTAACAGAATAATAATCAGACACCAGATATAAATTTGAGAGATAAAGAAAGTTTAGGCTTTAGAGTCTGATTGATTTTTTTATTCTGGTCTGATGAAAATTGTGATTTAGAGGTAAATGAAGAAGACTTTGATGTGTCCTTCGCTTCATATCCAAGGAATAGTGTTCTTGTTTAACGTTCTAAGGACTCTCGCATCACTATACATAGCTTGCTGGTCGACCCTAACAATAACCCATTTAGCCATTGGAGCTAGAAGATTTTGTGTCCTTGGTTTCTAAATTATGTATTAGCTTCTTCACCTAAATACTAAAATGAAGTCAGATGTTATCCGTTAAGGATGATGGTCCGATTAAGATCGCTTTAAAATTGATATGCGATTTATGCAATAGGGTGCAAAATCGTCATTGAAAGCATAAACCATCGTCCGGGATGTTTACATGTGCTTAAAAGCAGTGTCTTTTAAGCACGACATGCGTGGTCGAAGTGATGACTTGGGGGGTGCTCTCCTGTCAAATGACAGGCTGAGATGAATCATGAGCTTGAATGGTGCCGAAAATTTTAATTTGTACCATTCTATATTTATGTATGTCGGGTTTGTCCAATCTTGAATTCAAGCAAAATGGAGGGGTTAATGGGTTCAAAGATTTGCCTAAACCGAATTCAACAATAGAGCCTTTGATGCAAAAGACGGAAGAGAAATTTCATGCAGATTGTTTGCAAATAAGGAAGCAAACGAAGAAAAATGCCCTTCTAAAATTTTACCTTCAAAGAAGAAATAGAAATTAAGACTAAGTGATTGCAGAATAAGAGAGATTTCAAGAGAAATCTTTGAAGTATTCAACCAAATTACTACAAATGTTGATGACATTGATAACCGTCAGTATTTGACAGTCTTCATTGGAAGGTAGAGGACTTATCAATGGCTTCTGTGAAAAAATCTAAGCAGGCTACTGTGGCCGAGCAAATGGTGAAGAATATGAAGGAAGCAACGCAAAAGCATAAGTATGAGAGGAATTATGACATTCATCTGGTAATGGCAGTAGCAGGTACAAATGATACCAAGCCTATGAACCGTATGCACCAAACCATCGAGCATCTCGAAATCTCGAAAAAAAAAAAATTTAATGCTCTTGCAGATCACTTTAGCAATTAAACTTTCACCGGCTCTAGGGTTTTATGAGCGGCTAGCGGTTTGCGCCGTTTCCTAAAACGTTGGAGGGCCGTTAGGGTTTTGCTAAGGGGAAGCTTGGACAAATGATGTCTCTCGAAGGATTTAACCCGTAAAGAAATGCCGGGGAAGATTCTCGAGGTCAGGAAAGTCTTCGCATTACGTAGCTGGCCTTGTATCGTAAAAACAACGAATTAAAAAATGGAGATAAACCAATTGAAAATGCAACTGGAGACAGAAAGCAACAAAACTCTACGAAATCCAATGAACAGAAATGAGCCAATTAAAGAAACAGTAGCCGAGATCGCCATTGAAGAGCCTCGGCATCTCACCAAGAATTAAAACTCGGAGGATGCAAATCGGGCGTAAGAAGTCAAGAGGAGAACGATGGTGAAGAGCCGCATCTTGATACGTATGCTATTGCAAAAGAAAAATTGAAAGCAAAATAACTATCATGCTAACTGAAAGAGCAAAAGAAGAAGCGGCAAGAGCAGACAGAAAATCAAATATAAAAATATCAGGGCTAGGTGAGGAAGTAGAAAATGTAAACGTGGCTGTGGAAAGCTTCTTCAGTGATGTTATGCATCTGCATGAGCCAGGAGTTGTGAATTGCAGAAGAATAGGAAAAAAAGAGGAAGGGAAAGCTAGAGCCATTATAGTACGCTTCCGAGATGTGCAAGCCCGGAACAGAGTAATTCACAATAGAGCAGTCTTGAAAGACAAAGATATATGGCTTGATGATGACCTTACTCCGCAGCAGCAGATTGAAAGACGCTCTTTGGTGGCAGAAGTAAGAAAATTGAAGGAAAGTGGAACAAAGGCCTATATCAGAGATGGAAAGGTCATTATAAGAGAAAGAATTGGCTACTAGGGACTCGAGACCCTCAGAGTTGGTGTATGGAATGTAAACGGGCTATCAAACTGGAAGAAGGTGGCTATTCAAGATAATTCGCTGCAATTAGATGTCATTATATTTCTTGAAACTTGGGAATATGAGGCGCACATGCTAGATGAAATTGAAGGTTTCATAAAGCTACACACAATATGGAATGAGAAGAAAGCTAGAGGAAGAGGATTTGGCGGCTTGGCTTGCTATATCAGACCACAATATGTTAACAGGGTAAGCGTGTTTAAGACTTGTCCTCATAAGCAATACATGTGGCTCCAGATTAAAGGCAGGGATTGCGTAATCTATGTAGCTGCGGTGTATTTCTCTCCATTGGTGTCTGGAGGAGTGTATGATCGGGATGAACTCAGCATAACTGATCCATTTTTACATCTTGCAAACGATATTGCAGATCTACGCACAAAAGGACATATTTTCTTGGCCGGAGATTTCAATGCCAGGGTGGGACAGTGGCAATCAAAGCATGGTGGGGAACTAGATGATCTATGGCTACCTGAAACGCATGACACTGGATGGGAACGTGAGACTGCAGACTTTGAGCGAAACCAAATGGGTGAGTTTCTTAAACAATTGTGTGCTACCTTTGATCTATTTCTTTATAATGGCACAAATCGCTTCCCACGCACCGCTGGTTTTACGTATAAGCATACCTGTGGCATGAGTGTCGTAGATTGGCTGATAGGGACTGTAGAAGCGGTAAACTTTGTACAGGAATTTGCAATTGAAGAGCGCCTAGAATCAGACCATATGCTTATGAGGTTCGTGCTAGATATAGCGGCTATTCAAGACGCTAACCAAAAGCAAAATGGGGATAGAGTACGGATCAATCCATTGAGGGCTAATCTATATGCTGCAGAGATAGAGTCACAATTAGAAGAGAATTGGCCGAATCATCGCTGACGGAAAAAAAAAAAAACGGTGTGCTTATGCGCACTATAATGAGTCATCGAACGGGTTTTTGGTAAAAGCCATGGGTATAGTGGTGGACATGTAAATCAGAAGTGGTGGGATGCTGAATGCAAGCAGTACAGAAAGCTCTGCTATCACGATCACACTCAACAAGAGGCTAGAAAACTCTTCAAAAAGTTTGCCAGGAAAAAAGAAAAAGCATGGGAAGCAAATATGCAGCTACAAATGATTAATGAGCTACAACATAACTCAAAAAATTTCTGGAAACGTTTTAAGTGTAAAGGAGTGCCAAAGGGAAACTTTTCCAGGAATGAGCTACTAGAGTATGCACAGGAATTGTATCATGTACCAAATGCAGATGGTATGGCACCAGTGGAGGAGAGCATAAAAAATATTTTTTCAAGTTGATAATGTAAAGCTAAGCCTTAAGCATATGGCTAATGGGAAAGCAAGAGACTTCGGATGGCCTAGCGGTTGAGCTTCAAAATGGGGAGGGGACAACATGTTCAAAAGAATAGCAGAAATCTTTAATCAGTCCTTACAAGATGGGTTTCCAGAACAATGGTGTGTTAATCGCATTGTGCCTATCTTCAAAGCAGGTGACCGTAATACAGTGAGAAACTACCGCACTATAATGATCAGTAGTATCATGGCTAAACTCTTTGGTGCAATACTTGAAAAGAAAATTAGTCAATGGGCGAGGAGAGCATGAGGTAAGGGCATTAGGCCGCTGTGGTTTTAGAAAGGATTTCTCAACCATTGACCACCTTATGACCTTTAGAGTCATTGCGAGGGGAGCAAAAGGTGCAAGTAATGTTATATCTTGTTGCTTTGTTGATTTTGCCAAAGCTTTTGACAGGGTTTCGCGCAGAAGCTTAAGCAAAAGGTTGGAGGCACTGCAAGTCCCTGGGGAATTCAGGAATGGTGTAGCCAGATTGTATGAAAAGGTCTTGGTTGAGTTATCATTTCCCATGAATGGACCAGAGAAGGTAGACTGCAACATAGGGGTGAAACAAGGGTGTCCATTGTCTCCAACTCTCTTCGGCCTCTTTATTGATGAACTAGAATCATGGCTAAAACGGGAAGGAGGTGCAGGAGTTAGAATTGCAGGATATGTTATACAGCTCCTGCTATATGCAGACGATGTTATTCTTCTATCTAAAACAAAGATCGTGTTTACAAACAACAATTAAACGCCTCGAAGTCATTTTGCATATCCACAGCATGCGTGTGAACAAAGGAAAAACCAAAGTGATGGTTATAGGTAGAAGAGAAAATTTAGATATGATGTATGAAGGAGAGATTTTGGAACAAACTCGTACATACAAGTATTTGGGGATTGAGGTGACAGATGGATACAAATGGAATGTAGGGGTAGAAAGAAGAATAGCAGGTGGCATGCGGGCACTTTACAAAGATTATAAGCATATGCAGGAATAACCATGCGGACAAGTGGAGTTTGAGGAAGCTGATGTTTAAAACATTGGTGCAACCAGTTTTGCTCTATGGGTGCCAAGTGTGGGGGCCTGGCCTATCAAAGAAAATGTGGGACAAGGTTGAGAATGTTCAAAAACGTTTCCTTCTCAAATTGGGGTCAAAGCCCAAACACCATATGCAATGCTCTTAGCGGAAGTTGGCTTCCTTCCTCTTGAAGGAGAATCACTTTATTTAACCCTTTCTTACCTGGGCAGAGTGAGGAAATTAAATGATACTAGAATAACATCTCAAGCGCTAGTAGAATTTCAGTTACAAGAGCATTGTGATGGTATCGCCAGAAGTTTGTGAGTGGGCAAGCAATTGGGGATTGACATTCATGATATGCCGTAATCGAAAACTGAATTCGATGCCTAGTACATGATAACATGCTCGAGAGACCGTGGGAAAAATCAGGGAGTGAAAATGGACTTCTACAAACGTGAGATCAATCCAATGTTGGTATATCTTTGAACAGGGTATTTAAATGCAAGCCTTAGCACCGAAAAAGAGAAATTTGATATCGGAAGCAAGACTTAGTAGCCATAAGTTGGAAATTGAAGTGGGTCGCTTTCATGATATTCCGAGACAACTTCGTCTCTGTTCTTGTTGTAGAAGAGCTCTTGTGGAAGACGAACAACATGCTTTCTTAGAATGCGTGGAGTTCTCTTATTTGCGGGACCAACATGGAATTATGGTATCTAGTATACATGATCTCCTAAACTTAGATGCTGTAGTTCTTGCACGGTATCTAGATGATTGGTGGAAACTGCGCAAGGAGTTATTGGAGCTGAATGAGTTGGTAGATAACTTCGAGGCCAATGGCCTTGTTTGATGTATCTATATTTTTATATAGCTTTGTATGTAACATGGCCGCCTATGGACCTGAGGGTCTAACCCGGCGAGAGAATAATACATTTACATTTACATTTTACATTAAAAAAAAGGGGCAAGCTAACAAAGGGGAAGGACCTTGGTCAATGCTCAGGAGGAGAAGCATGATGGATAGCATGTTAGATTACAATAAAGAAGTTGTTATCAAGTTCTGGACAGAGAATACAAGAGCATCTTCATACAAAAAAGACGTGAGGAGGTATATCAGACATACGAATTAAAATGGAGTACCCAATTTACCTACTTGAAGTCGGTTGAGTAAGTATTCATCCATATACTGGGTTCATTACATATATTATTTGCATTATTTGACATTCATACAAACTCCCAGGAATTGCAATTTTACTTTAAGTTCAAAGAGGAGAATCATTGTATTAGAATCGAATTGCAGGCTTTCGAGAGGTTGAAACCAAGTTTTGTAAGAAGGATACATGAAAGGCATATATGCTGTTGCATTTACCACTTGAAGTTTGAATACGTCATGCAGGGATTGAACAATATGGAAAATCAGGTGGAGTTCATGAAAATTGCAACTACCGTTTCGATGTTTATGGAGGCAAATGGTCTACAACAAATGTGAGGATGAGGAGGGTTTGATCATCGCCGCTTGATGTTGGCATGTAAAGAATGTTAGTTGGATAGAAGAAAAAAAAAAACCATAGGAAATGGATGCCATAGGTCCAATACTAGTTACATGGAAGACATTTTAAAAAACAATCAGGCCAAGATAGAGAATTTAGGGATCCAAGAAAGGCTTTGATGTCCACAAAAGGCTTTGAAGATTAGTGCACAAAAGGAGGAGTCCCAACAAAGAGTTTCAAGAGAAGGTGAAGAAGGCAATATCAAATTTTGTTCCATTGTGCGAACCTAGCAGCTTACTTTGTGTCAAGATAGCCATAAAAAGAGTCCGTAGACAATCTATCGACCTTGTTCATATACTTCTATTGGGTTGATGCTAGTGGTGGCATTAAATTGATAGAAATACATGAGATAAGGATTATTTTAAACTTGAATTAGATCACCAAAAGTGTAAGCATTAAATAGGGTGTGAGGCGGATCGTGGTCGTAGGATGTGGGTATGCAAAGGAAATGGAAAAGGAGATGCAACCAGCAGATTTAGCATCTGAAAGATGCCCGGCGAAGAAGATGGACTACTAGTCTAGGTGGAGTCTTGGCTTTAGGGAAATAATATAAAGGGAAAGGCATGGTTTCAGAAAGAGATAGCACCGTAAGGTGTTGAAGATTGGAAGCGTTAAGCTAAAGCAAGGAAGGAAGAAGAGGCAAAGAAATTTGACTCGCCATCGATTTGGGTTTCAAAATCTGGCCTCTCGATTTGTGAAGCTCAGCCAAACACCGCAAGTCCAATTTTATCCTGAAATTCGGCAGAAACCATTCTTTCTGCCGGCTGATTTATGCTTCCGATCTTGGTTTCTAATTCGAAAATCCTAAGACTTGTTTCCGTGATGCAAATCCATTCCGATAGCAAAACTCGCTTTTGGGGATGTCCCGAGCCAGGGTGAAATGAAGGCTCAGGCATTGGGGTCCGCGGACGCTTTTGCATCTTGTTTTTTTTTTAGGGGGATACCAGGGTCCGGTATCCCCATACAATTGAAAGTTAGATTTAAATTAAATATCAAACCTTAGGACCATAGTTGGTCATCCTTGCTCTTTAAAACTATCAACTAAACTTTTGATGGCCTTATAAATTACAAGAAATTTATCGCGGCGGCCAAGGCCGCCGCGAACATTTCTCTAGTTCTAAACCTGTGCAGTAGGAAATCATTATTATTGTCTAGGTGTGCAGTAGGAAATCATTATTATTGTCTAGGTTTAATGAATTTGTCAACTAGATTTGCATGGTATTCGCAGACACACGGCACAAGATTATACCACATGCAGTCAAATTCGATACATTATTCTTTGCACTTCACATAAAAGTTTTTCCCATTCTATATTTATATTTATTCCAATTGATATGCCTTCGCAAGTTTACATTTTTTGTGAAGGACATGTTAAGATCTCTTATGCATGATATCTGCATGACATGTTCCATGCTATCAAGGTTTTGCTTTTAGATTCACTGGTCATAAGAATTGATAACAAAAAGTTAAAGCATGAAGGAACATGTGCTAATATATGTTCTCATTCTTGATGCCCAAGTAGATGTGAGTAAAATGAAATTGAAAAGAATGTGTCCCCCCCTTCATAATCAATAAACTTAACTCACCTCCACAGTTGAACACCCCACCTCCACAGCACCAATCATGTTCTCCACACACAATAAAGAATGTGCAACTTGAGGATACAAAAGTTCCCAACGTATAAACTAAACTGTCTGCTGAGTATCTATGACTCAGGATTCTGGTTGCCAGATTATATCTTGTTGTAGATATTTTATCACACCAGTTCTGAAGTGCACATATGCATGATAATGCATATGCTGGTGGGATGAAACATATAACTCTTCTTGGGATGTGAGCAGTCAGGTTAATACCTTATCAAGATGCAAAATTTCATCCATGAAGGCAAAACAAAATTTTACCTTTCATCTTGGCTCCATTGCCAAATTCAACCACAAACATACCTTCATACGATCTGACATTAAACCAAATTATCACAACAAAAAGGACCTAACCAATATATTGTCCTACAGGAATGATAATTACACTTAATGAGTCTGATCCAAAAATCTGCATTCCACTTGCACGAGTTTGATTCCAAGGCTACCCCAAATATCTTTTAATTCCTGCTTTTTTCGCATTTAGTCCGGTGGAAACTTCACATCGAACTTTATTCGCAAGTCACCTCTTCTTCCGTGTTCTTTAGCAATTGGCATTCCTTCCTTCGAACTACCTTCTACGTGATTGGAATGGTGAGAGTTCTACCATCTAAAGTGTTCACGGTAATACAGACACCCCGCGTGGAGTGCTTCAAAGAGGAATTACGCACCATAATTAGGTCATTGCCATTCCGGCTTGAATACTCTTTTTCGTGAGGGCTTCTCGCCTATCACAAATACTAGATCTGCAGGGACAACATTAGGTCAGCTTCGCTACCCTTCTCCTCGAAATGTGATCTTCGCCCCTTCTTCCATCCCGCCTTCCTAAACTGCATTTTTGCTTCCAGGTTTGGCTATGGCGATCTCCAATGAATGCAGGCTTCCTAACCTAAATTTCTAAGCACAAAAGAACAAAGTCGAAGAGGTTACCGGCCCGCTGGTTCTCGTCACCGCAATATACCGACACTTTTGCACAAGAGAATGAGGCGAATCGTCAGCTTTGAAAGCAAACTAATTCATTGCTTACCAAATTTCAGAGTTTGCATTCGAAGGTTGCATCCGAAATCCTTTTGATGGTTCTCTCTGCCGCATGTTCCTCGGTTGGGCATTGCTGCTGCAATGAAGACCCTGTTTCGGCTTGATTTGGCTTGATTTCGGCTTGATTTGGAGCCCAATAGGCGCCATTAGTTCATCCGTTCTTCCATTTTGTGTCTCTATAGCAGATTTTCTAGTGAACATTTTTTTATTTGCATGAGAGGGGATGCGCATTTTTTGTGTATCTGACTCGTTGTTCTATCATCGATTGAAACGGAAAATGTAAATGGGCCGTGTTCCGAGCAAACTAGATCCAAACTACGCTCCCCGCAAAACCGATCTACCACCGCCATAGCTAAGGTCCGATAGCTCCAGATGATGAATCCTCTCGCCAAAGGAAAATCGGCCTCCTGTTTGCTCTGTTTCTGTAAACGGAGCTTCTCCTCCTCAATAAATGCAAGAAGGGGATTGATTGAGGAAGGGGAGTCACGTGGCTGTGGCTCCTCCTCAATAAATGCAAGAATGCAAATTAGGAAAATGTTCCCCGAAAATTTTTTTTGACAATTGTCACGCATGCAATGGAGCATCATGGAATATTGAAGAATAGAATCAAAGTGAATGACTTATATATGGTTTGATAGAACCAAGTTCTTAGCTAGTAGTAAGAGTTTTTAAGTATAGAACCATGTCTTGATATTCTGGATCATAGAACTATCCTTGAAATTACATTATTATTGGAACCGTCCACCATAGAGTCTGATCTTCGATTTATTAGTTGGGATCTACTTGGAATCTATGAAGGTAGGTAACCGACTTTTGTTATTGTTGTCTGATGGAGTAGAATGGTATTTGATGTGGGTGTGTTATATGTGTATACCATATAAGGATCATAGGGTGCGTGTGATATATTGCCCGGGTCCATACTATGGGATTATGTCATGTAAAGCATTGTAATAATCTTATGTGGCATTGGTATCATGATTGAACGGCCCATTTCCAGAGGGGTGGGGTGGCCGTGTAAACTCCGCATCTGAGACCAGATGGCTAGATGGATGAGCCAAGGGGAGAGTCCCCTTGTGAAAACACATGTACAATCAGAGAGAGGAAGGCTATTTCTTTGGAGTTGCAACTCAATGATTATGCTTGGCATGTATGCATAAGAAAAGGCATATAGAAATGTATTAGTATGGTCAAAGTTTAGTCCTAGCCCATGCAGAGGTTGTGCTAGAGCAAGTAAACATTGTTCATGTTATCGATACATTGCGATATTGATGTTTTGAATGCTCCCATAAAGCTTCCTCCCTACTTAGTCCTTGTGTACTAACCCCTAGCATGTATTTGTTGTTCAAGATGGCATGTCTTGAAGTTACCATAGTCCTGCATCTCAACTCTTTCACGACGTGGTGGTTCCAGGAGACACACGATGAGCCAAAGATGATCTCAAAGGCGAGGGTATAGAAATGGTGACATCATTGTTCTGGCAGCTCTACTATGAACAGCTGGTTCCCTGAATCTAGGCTCTAGATGTAGAATTTGGGGATGAGTACTCTACGGAGGCGAACTCATCTGACTCCTCCTCCATAACCTCGGACGAGGCCAAGTCCGACTAAGAGTGGGACTGGATTGTAAATATTGAATGTATGATGAAATAAAAGAACTTTGTTGAATTTATATTATACCCGTGAGCATGTGTTATCTAGTTAAGGGTTGTATATGAACGTATCATTGGCTTGTATAGTGTTTGTTCTGTATCTATTATCTGATGCGATGGCCCAGGCCAAGGGGCTAGATCCGTCTCATCCACACAATTAACTAATACATCATCAGACCAATCAGTTTGAACAACTTGTGCCATTATTTCTAGAAGTACAATTGTGGTCAATGCACTGGCATACAAATAAAATAAATAAAATAAATTAATAAGTCATGCCCCTTTGGACCTCAAGGGTCATGGAGCAGCAACACTGCTTTAAACATGTCTTGTTATTGATATACCATATCCTTGTGGCTTCTTTCTTCTTGTTTTCTTAGCACCCTTACGTATTCCTTTTATGTGCATCAATTATATTCACTATTTAAATGTCTCTCTTGTTGTTGTTGTTGTTGTTGTTGTTGTTGTTGTTGTTGTTGTTGTTGTTGTTGTTGTTGTTGTTGTTGTTGTTGTTGTTGTTGTTGTTGTTGTTGTTGTTGTTGTTGTTGTTGTTGTTGTTGTTGTTGTTGTTGTACATAATTCTATATCTAACATCATACATGTTGCATATCGGGGCCACTAGTTGAAAACTCATCTTGAGTATAATGCTTGTAAGTTGTGAAGGATTATCGACATATAAGTCATGGCATGTGAGAATATATATTTGAAGGCCAACCTATAAATTGCTGGCCAACTAACAAGTTTGACAACCTATGAGAAGCAAAGTGATGGGGTTAGTCTATATTCAAATTAATCTAAGCCCCACAACCTATGAGAAGCAAAGGCGAGGGTTAGTCTATATTCATGTGAAATCTAAGCTAAGGTGAAGGGGAGTGTTACTACGTAAGTTAAGAGTGATGCAAACAATGAAGAACATGTTGTGAACATGAATATTAGTCATTGAAAAACCATTGAAATGTTTGGAGTCAAGATATGAATTATATTAATTGTTATGAAGGCAATGGTTACCAAGGCTCAATTTCGACACTTATCCTGTGGGATATTTCAAATGAGAGTTTCGAACAGGATTGGCAAATTAATCCAATCCCATAACCGTCGGAGCTGTTCAGGGATTGATAAATAGAAGATATCTCAAAGATTATGGATACGATTTAATTCGATGAAGTATGAACGGGTCGGTTGAAGCAGTTCGTCTCTGGAATCAACCATGCTACAGTGATCGGGTCAATGCCCGATGAACAGTGACATTGGCCAGGTTGCATGTTAAATGGAATTAAAAGGCGCTTAACTTGCGATACTCTCCCTTCCAGAACTCTCTGAGAGAAAGAATAGGACTATAATGGATGCAAATTAGAGCCATGATAAAGGGAAGTGGTATGCCCAACAAACTTTGGGAAGAAGCATTACAAACTAATGGTATTAATACGAATATGTTGCCATCGGCTAGTCTAAAGGGTAATATTCCAGATGCTCTATGGAGTCCAAATAAAAAAAATAAACTATGAAAAACTAAAAGCCTTTGGTTTAAGCGTGGTGTATGCTCGCATCCAATTGAATTAAGGAAGAAGCTAGATAATAATATGATGAACAATCCAAAGAGTATAGAGTATATGTCCCCTAAACTAAATCTGTCATAATCGTGAGGATGTTTTGTTCAATGAGTTTATACTTTACAAGGACAGATACAAAAAGGGAGTTAAAACTGTCATAACAAGACCAAAGATGCCTAAGTTTGAAATAGATGATACAGATGATAATGAAGAATAAAGGTCAAACTCAAGCTCAATGAAAAAACTAAGATTCCGAGAAATGATCAAAATGCAAGTTGAAGAACAAGATTTAGGCTTCATCGTATATAGAGAAGAAAAAAGGAAGACTCAAAAGTAAAAATTAATAGAGGAAGCAAAGTTAGAAGAAGGGAAACTGTATGACAGAAATGAATTAGGGAGAAGTAGAAGAGTTGTCACTTTTGAGCAAGAACAAATTGTGGCTATTCTGGAGGATGAAGTTATTCCACAAAGTTTTGAGGAAGCTCAACAAAGTCATGACAAGGATAAATGGATAGCTGCCATGAATGATGAGCTCAAATCTTTTGAAGAAACCAAAACATATGAGCTAGTTAAGGCTGATGGTAAACAGAACATAATTGGAAGTAAGCGGTTGTATAAAGTTAAACTAAACCCTGATGGAAGTAAAAAATTTAAAGCAAGATTGGTTGCTCAAGGATACACACAGAAAAAAGGAAGAGATTATGATGAAACCTACTCTCCCATAGTCAAGCTTACAAGCATTAGAGTTTTGCTAGCTATGGCTAATGCTATGAATTTAGAGCTACACCACATAGATGTAAAAACTGCATTCTAGAATGGGGCTCGCATGAAACCAACAAAAACCTCCCGATAGATAGGCTTCTCATTCATCTCAGCAGATTTTCTACAATGGTGGATAGTGGGTAGCCGCCACATGCGAACTACCCACGAAAAAATAAAGGGAATGTCCAATTATATAATTTGGACCCCATAAAATACAATGCTAATAGATGTTTGGCTTGTGTACCTGCCGAAAGCTTATCACCACGATTAAAAACCCCCCCTTTTCGGTTTTTTTCAAAAACCCTAGTGATAAGCCTTCGGCAAGGGCTTGGACAAACGTAAAGGCGAAGAAGTCGCTCCCAAAACCCACCGAATGGAGAAATCGGAAGCCGCCGCCAACCCAACTTTGCACATTACCACCAACACTAGAAAAATTGTGATAAAACAAACCTCCCAAAGTGGAGGGTTGATCACGTGTGCCACGACAAATAAAACAAAACCTCTTCAAATAGAGGGGATGGTCCCGCGTGCCGAGTGACAAATACATTAAACAAAGAAGGGGGGGAGGGTGGGTTCAAAGAAAAGAGAATAAGGTACTGCTGAGAGAGAAGAGGAAGCGCCGATGAGACGTTGATGCAGAACCGCGCCTAAAATAGCGATCTCCCAACCAGAGAAGGCATGCGCCGCATGCATGCATGCAAGACATGCATGCTCGCCTATTCTAAATTTCGATCGATGTCTCGGATCGATGGGATTTTAAATGCTACTATTGAGGAGGAGGCTTACATGAAACAAAGGCTCGGGGATATTCACATGGTAAGGATATGGTATGGAAGCTTAACATGTATATGGATTGAAATAGTCATCAAGAGAATGATATTTATGTATAAATCATTTCCTACAAGAACAGGGCTTTGAAAAACTGCAAAATAATGGGAATCTTTATAGATTTGAGCAAAATGGAGAATATTGCATTATTGCACTCTATGTAGATGATTGTATTATGGTTGCAAGCTCTTTGAAAGTTCTAAACATATGCAAAGGCATATTAAAATCTAGGTTTCAAATGTCGGGACCTAGGTGAACTTAAGAAGTTTCTTGGGATCGAGGTTGTTAGATCTGAGAGAATAGAAATGGATAAAGTTGCATCAAAGTACACATGTAGAAAATATCTTTGAAAAGGTTCAAGCTAACTGAAGCCAAACCATCAAAGATTCCAATAGTAGCTGGACATAGACTGACAAATGTACATGATGTCTCAAATGATGAGGTTATTGAAATGCAAAATGTACCTTACATGGCTTTGGTTGGGTGCCTATTATTTCTGGCAAATAGTACTCGACCTGACATAGCCTATGCAGTCAACATTTTGAGCAGGAGAAATCATGATGCTACTAGAGAACATTGGGAGGCAGCAAAATGAGTTCTTAAATATCTAAAGGGAACTCAAACTCATGGTATATGCTTTGACTCAAAAAATCTAACTATGATGTGTTATAGTGATGCAGATTGGGGAGGAGATCTGCATACTAGAAAATCAACTTCTGGCTATGCAATATATTTAGGAGGAGGTGTGATAACCTGGAGATGCAAAAAGCAAGTAGCATTGGCAATGAGTTCAGCTGAAGCAGAATATGCTGCATCCTCTCTAGTTGCCAAAGAATTAGTGTGGTTGAGAAGGTTATTGAATGAGTTAGGATGTATTCAACAAGGACCTACAGAAATCTGGACTGACAGTCAGAGTTGTATAGCAATAGTTAAGAATCCAATATATCATGATAGAACCAAGAATATTGAGCTAAACATGCATTTTATACGAGACTTAGCAGAGAAAAAGCTCATACATATGAGATATGTTGATACAAATGACCAGGTAGCAGATGTATTTACCAAAGCACTGCCAGAGATCAAGTTTGCAAAATTCAGAAGACAACTGAATGTGGCAGAGGTACAGACTTATAAGCTGAAGGAGGAGTGAAGGATTATCAGCATATAAGTCATGCCATGTAAGAATCTATATTTGAAGGCCAACCTATAAATTGCTGGCCAACTAACAAGTCTGACAACCTATGAGAAGCAGTGGCATTAGGTTAGTCTATATTCATGTGAAATCTAAGCTAAGGTGAAGGGGGTGTTTTGCTACTTAAGTTAAGAGCGATGCAAACAATGAAGAACATGTTCTGAACATGAAGTATTGATCATTATTAGTCATTGAAAAACCACTGAAATGTTTGGAGTCAAGATATGAATTATTTTAATTGTTATGAAGGCAATGGTTACCAAGGCTCAATTTCAACACTTATCCCGTGGGATATTTCAAATGAGAGTTTCGAACAGGATTGGCAAGTTAATCCAATCCCATAACCGTTGGAGCTGTTCAGGGATTGATAAATAGAAGATATCTCAAAGATTATGGATACGCATCGGCGCCATGAAGTATGAACGGGCCTTATTTGAAGCGGTTTGTCTCCTAAATCAACCATTCTTTTTGGTGCATCCAAAAGTGGAGCGAGCTGCACAAAGCAATGTGTCGAAAAGCAAAGGTGACTCATTTTCTAGCATACCAATCCATTTCGGCCCTCAGAAGCTTATTAACTTTCTTCTTGTAATCTGCATTCAAATTAAAGTCTAATTTGAGTTTAGGCACAAAAATATCTAATTGTTTTGTTTTTCGCAAAACCAAGTTCAAATAAAAAAGTAAGCCTGCATGGTCTGACTATGAAACTTTGATTTGATGATATTAGATGTTGTTGGGACCAAAAGGTAATCCACTATACTCTCACCAAGATGAGAAAAACATGTAAATCTATTCGATTTTTTTGAATCTACTTATAACATTCAAGATATTTAGTCCACATGTTATACCAAAATCTACTGATTGCCTCTTGAATGTCTCATCTACCTGCTCTATAAGTCTCATATCATCCAAATTCTCAAAAGAGACTGATTGCAATCCTTTACTACGTGCGTTAAAATCCCCAACCACAATCACCTCTCCCTTATCCTGTAAATACATCACATCCAAGCGCAAATCATGAAGCGAATTCTTTTTGTCAAACCCAACCTGCTCATATACTTTCATGTTCAAAGGTGCAAAGTACACACTGCAATGTAAATCGTTGAATTATTAAAGCAAATTTGCAGCCACATAAATTGTTTACCTTCATGTGAAAACTTGCACGAGTTGCTCGTATTCATGCTTGATGCGGCTAAACCCCCAAATCCCCTTTCCAAATTTGCTTGTTTAATATTCCAAAAGCCCGAATCTATAAGAAGAAGAAGAGATTTTAACGTCACGCCACAAAGGCAAACATCCTATCGGACATGTGACACTTTACAACACACCGGATGGGTCCCCCCCACCACTTTACATTCTTTGAAGTGGGTCCTTCCCCACCAACTTTACAAAATACCCTTCTAAATCCGAGGAAGGGGTCGTGTCTAGTGTTCCCAAATTTCCTCCATCAATATCAAGTCTGCTCTATTCCACATCTCTTTTGCAGCCTAACTTTTTGCTTTCGGTTAATGCCATGAACATTCCAAGCTAATACCCTCAAGGCCCGAGCTCCCTATTTTCTTAATCTCTTTGTAACCACTTTGCCTTGACATTTTGATCTAAATATGTCACAAAACCATTATTTCTAGCTTCCTTGACCTTAGTCCATTCTTTCTTTTCTAGCTTTCAATTGTGGGGAGTTAAGTCCGGATCATTATAGATTTTATGGCCTTTAAGGGAAGCCCTATTCTGTAATACCTTATTTCTTGCTTCTTCATCGTCAAATTTGACAAGAATAGGCCTATTATGATTGCCTAGTCTTTCAAGCTTTTGCAAACACAAATTTTAGAGCATGAAAGTGCATTACATCTTTGAAGAAATGTTCAATTACCCTCCATTCAATGCCAAAGATTTTGAGATTACGAGCCCGAGATTTTCGATCCATGGATCCAAAATTTTCTCCTAGTGCATCTCCATTGTGAGCTTGATAGTATCTGCAAGTCCAAATTAATCTCCAGTTTGCAATGATATCTTTGTAAATTCACATCATGACCGATCTTCTCTCCTTTAGATAGAGCTTCCTTTAATTCTACATTCATGCGGCAACAAGTTTTTGTTCATTAACAACAACCTCCTCTACTAGACTTCACAATTGACTCATTTTGGTCTTCAGAATCAAATCCTGTGCATCAAAGTCACTAAACATGCTGAATCTCCTTCGTATTCAATGGGATCCCCTTTGATAGGGGTCCCAACTGTTTTTTCCTTCCCCATTCAAGAGGGCCGAATTTGGAAAATCCCTGTTATCTCCTTGAAAACGGAACCAACATAGCTCAAAATTTTATATGTCTAGAAAGCTCTCGAGATAAACTTTCCAATGATACCAAAATCACTAAAAATAGATTCCCCAATCAAAAGTTATAGATGTTCAAAGCCAACTTTGGCAAAACCCTGCATATTTCGTATTTATAATAAACATTTTCTATACATATTTCTAAATCAAGTTTTTGTTCACATAACCTATCCTAGCCATGACAAGACTGCAGATATTTATGTTCCTTTCTAGACAGAAGAAGATTGTTCAAAGAAGAAAACAAAAGAACATAAGATTGAAGCAAATCAGAAGTAGACTCAACAATGGTAGAAAGATTATAAAGTAGACTAATTTTTACATTCCTGATGACAAAGTGCATGACTCCCTATTTGTAGAGCACTACCTATAAAAGCATGTTGCATGGCTTGAGGAACAGGGAATAGAGTATAAGAAGCATTAATATGGAGTGATGGCTGCTCATTACGATTTAAGTCAGCCGAAACTTTTCTTTTTCTACGGTAGGTATTACATGAATACTTTGCCAAAAAAATTGCAAGGTCCTATTTGGTACCATCACAGTAGAAGAGATGTGATTTTATTCATTGGCATGGATTAAATTCTTTAAAAGCAAAAGCTAGTAAGAAGTAGGAAAGCCCTAGAATATAATAATAGCCTTTGTTCAATGTTGGTGTGGTGCGTGTGTCATACCTCCTCTTCTTCTCAAATGCAATTTAGATGGTGATGTCCTTCAGTAGCCGTAAAGTTAGGAGGGAGGTGATTTCCCCCTATATCAGGCCTAGATTAAAACAGGTAATGTCCTGCCCCTCGCTTCCTCTCCTCTGGCGTTGCCTCTGCTCTGTTTCAACATGGCTGATAACGGGATTTTTGGACTTCTGCAGTCGTGATGGCGCCACGTGGCAAGGAATCACCTCCCCAATAACTTTACGTTGGGAAATGTGCCCCTGCAGGCCGGCGAGCCAGCGCCCGACCCCGGGCTCAAGGGCCTACAAACTTGCTTTGGGTACATACTCGAGCCGCACCCAATTAGATTGAATTGAACTAGGCCCTAGACTCATTATTGAACCAACTTTTGCTTTTGACCCAATAATTATTTTGAATTATTGACAGAATATTTTTTTCTTGTGGGCTAAAGTGGGAGGCGGATACCTAATATATATTAGGAGAAGCCGGAGCACGAGGTCTATGGCGGCTATGGCGGTTACTAAGGAAAACGTCGAGCAGACCTTGACCTCGAAACTCCAGCCTACTCACCTTGTCAGCTTTCTTCTCCTCTCTATATCTCTCTAGAACGTTTGCTCATGCATTACAATTAGGCAGTTATGACTTTTCAATTCTTAAACTTGCCCAATTTGTGCTCTGGAAGTTTCCTGATGAATATGTCATTGATGGTGGAAGAACAATCATTCTTAAGCAATGTAAAACATTTCTGTAAAATCTACTGTATTTTTTTTGCACACTATCAATTTAGAGTTCCTTGTCAGTGTTAAAATTAGATGCTTACTGCATTTTTCCAAAGGAGTTTCTATGTTACTATACCTTCTTACTACAGCATAATAACTGTGGTTTCTTGCTGCATATATGGTTATTGGCGCTTCTAAACAGAACGTTATTGATACATCAGGAGGGTGAGCTGCATATTGCTTCTGCATGCCTATTTCTTTTGTTGCTTATTGTAATCATTTTTTTTACAGGTGTGGTGCAAGCTTTAATGTTGAGATTGTATCTGCTCAGTTTGAAGGCAAAAGGTTGTTAGAGCGCCACAGGCTTGTAAATACAGCGCTCACAGAGGAGCTAAAAGCTATTCATGCTCTGTCTATAAAGAAAGCATTGACACCACAGCAGTGGCAAGAGCAAAACCCTCCCAGTACTGAGGTATGAAAATACAGTGCTAACCAGGTGAAAGTTCTGAAAATTCAGATTATGAATTTTCTGTTCTTATTGTGCTGTGCTATCAAAAATTATTCTGTCTATTATTATACTCTTTGTTTCCTTCATTATCCCACCTTGATATTTTCTGTCTTTAAGAAGTATTATATAGGTAAACTAATTGTAGATTTGCTTATGCTCTGGAAAGAGGTCTGAAGAGATCAACTTTCTTCTTGATCTCTTCTTCCAACTTCAACTTAGCCTTTAGACATCTTGACCTAAGGTCCAAGAATTAGCTCATGGTAGAAAACTTGCCAACAAACTACAACTCCAGTGTGTGGACGTACATTGCGAGCTGCTGTTCACCAGCATGCCATATATGAACAAGTTTGGCAGATCAAACATGTATGGCACAGAAGCAGCAGTACAACTTGTCTGTATAGAAATGTATAGAGCCATTGCATTCGTGCTTAACTTAGGTAGCAGTACAACTTGTCTGAATAGAAACTTTGAATTGATTTGAATTGCATTTGAATTGAATTGTATTAGTGCGTGGCACTGCATGTTTAACTTAGATATCTGCATGGCTCCTGCAAGCATTGCTATCAAGTAAGAAAGTTGCAAAAGATATTTTCAATTGTAATATGCTAATAATTTATGGATTACTGCACAATTACTCATACAATTACTTTCGTATTGTGGAAGGGTATTCTCACAAAGCTTGAGAATAAGATTTCGGTTTGATATTGTATGCAAAATTGTTTAAGGATGCCGTTATGTTTAATTTTTTTTTTTTTAACCGGCCTTCACATTGCTTGCCATTAAGTATTTCTATTAAGCCTGCTGGGTTTAACATTTAACAGAGACGTACATTAACAGCGACAATTAACAGGGTAGCATTTTTTGTTAGGTTAAAATTTATAGGCAAAAAACAAACTGCGACTAATTTCTCCGATCAAATTTAGGGGTCAAGCCATCCCTTAAGCGCTATAGCGGCCATCGAAGCCGCGTTTTTGGAGCTCGGATTCAAGTCTCTATTAAAACTAAGCAAAAATCTACAAAATTTGAAGATAAAGGAAGCAATTCCAAAACTCTAGCAATGTATTGAATATGAACACTTGTATGTACATAGAAAAGGCATGCCTAAAGGCATGTCCAAGTATGGAAAAGGCATGTCCGAGCTTGGACAAAGAGTCAAGTTTAGATGAGAGCCCAACATGGCATCGCAACACCCCCCTGCAATGTTGGCCTCTCAATAAAAAAGAACCAAGAATACAATATATAAAATGTCATATACAATTACTCAGAGGGTGGCCAAGGATGCACACACACCAAACATCCCCCTTTGCAACCTTGGTCATGTGCCTGGGCTAAAATACCTTTTGTAGGGATCAAAAGGAAAAATTGTGGCACCCTTCAAAACAACATAACTAAGTAGAAGAAGAATTAAGGAGCCGCAACTGACTATAAAACCCTTGGTCGTAGATAATGCTTTAGTAAATATATCTGCTATCATATTATCTATATGACAATACTATAACACAATTGTCTTCTTCTTGACTTCCAATTTAATGTAGTGATAATGAATTTCAATATGCTTAAATTTAGAATGGAAAACCTCATCCTTAATCAACGAGATAGCACTTTGATTATCACAATATAGAACTGTTGGGTTGATCAAAACTTGTTGAAAAGATTGAAGTAGACGTCGTAACCATATCAACTCTCCACTTTCATACTATACTAGGCAACATATTACCTTCGATAGTAGACACCGCAACACAATGTTGTTTCTTACTATACCAAGATATCAAAGAATGATCTATAAAGAAACATGCACCATTTGTGGAACGAAAAGTATCAGAGCAACCTCCCCAATCAGCATTAGTATAATCAACCAACTGTGAACAATTAGAACCTATATCTTGACGAGCATATATCAAAGCGTAATTTAATAGTGCCTTTAAGATAGCGAAGAACTCATTTAGCTGCATTCCAATGTTGACGCCCTGGATTAGACATAAATTGTCCCAATGTGTTAACAACATAACTGATATCTGGTCTCGTAGCATGTGCTAAGTACATTAGAGCACCAACAAGACTCGCATATGGATAGTTAGCCATACCAAGCCGCTCGGCTTCTGTTTAAGGACACATCTGCTTAATCAGCTTAATATTACGCCCCAATGGTGTTAACCGAGGTTTAGCATTAGTCATGTCATATTTATCAAGTAATTCAGGAATATATTTTGGTTGACTCAATTTTATGCAACCTTCTTGACGCTCTATTTGAAGTCCAAGACAAGATTTGATAGAGCCAAGATCAACCATATTAAATGCAGCTCCAAGATTGGCCTTGAACTTATTAAGAAACGGAAGATCATTCGATACTAAAATAGTGTCATCAACATAAAAGCCAATGAAGGTGAAGACCGCACCAACCTTTTATAATAAAGATTTGCATTAGTAGTAGTGGGTAAGTAACCATCAGAAATACGAAATGCATGCATCTTCTTATACCAAGCACGTGATGCTTGTTTTAAACCATACAGATCTTTCCTTAATTTGCAAACTAAATTCGCTTGACCTGTAACCTTATAACCATCAGGTTGTGCCATATAAATATCTTCTGTAAGATCTCCATTTAGAAACGTTGTTTTAACATCCAATATAGAGATTATGATTGACTGCAAATTCTAACAAAGCACGCACAGTTACAAGACACACTACAGGCGAGAATGTTTCATGATAATCAACTCCAACAATACGAGAAAACCCTTTTGCAACCAACCATGCTTTAAATCTGTCAAAAGTACCATTTGCTTTAGTTTTAACTCCAAAAAAAAAAAATCCCACTTACACATTATATATATAGCTTTACGAACCGAAAGAAGAGGTAATCCCAAATCCCCTCTACTTATCAAAGAATGATATTCAACATCCATTGCTTGTTGCCAATGTTCACATTCATCGAACTTAGAGCATCATGAATAGTAACGGGCTCGAATGCAATACAAAAGTATAATAGTCATGCAAAGTAACCGGGGGCGCCATCTAGTATCTGAAAATGTCATGAAATTCTTATTGAGACATAACCCTAGAGGATTATGCGAGAATTATCTTCAGGTGATATAGTGTGATGATCATCTAGTGAAATAATATTCTCATGTAACTGATCAGATAAATCCTCATACTCTCCTCCAACACTATCAGGTAAATCCGAGATATCAGGTAAAGTGGAAGATTGATGTGACGGTACTTTCTCAATATCACTGAATATTCGCATCAGAATACTCACAAAAGTTTGATAGAACATCATGATCATTAGCTTGTGAAGGAGATTGGATCATAACATTTTCATTAACAACAGTATCTCTATACATCATAACACAACCTTCCCAGAAACCAAATCAAATAGTCGATAGGCAGGTGCATTATCAGCATAACCTAAACAGCCTTTTGAGCAAGTGGCTGTAACTTAGTCCGTTTCTCCTTTGGAATATAAGCATAAGCCTGAGATCCAAATACTTCAAAATGTTCAACTATAGGTTTTATCCATGCCATATCTCAAACGGTGTAAAACCATCAACAGAAGAGGAAGATATCTGTGGATACTTTTTAAAGGTATCTCCTAGTGTAAAATACTTATCTTATCTCCATGGCTTTCCATTTGCAACTCATAAAGCCAATTCATCAAGGAGGGTCTTAAGGAAGACCATGGCCGTTGTGGTCTTGATCTTTTCCTCTGCATCAGAGTCGAGGACTTGGCTTCTGGGTTCATGTGAGGCTCCGCTTCTAGCCTAAGTTCTTCTTCTGGGTTCATGTGAGGCTCCACTTCTAGCCTAAGTTCTTCTAACTCTTCTAGATTCATGGCCGTTTTAGAGGAAACTAGCAAAGCAGCAACAATACCAAAAAAAAAAAAAAAAAAAAAAAAAAAACCCTCCACTTTAATGACTGCCGAAATCGTAAGACGTAAAATAATTCATTAAGATTCAAGTAAACTACCAAGTTTCAAGTTCGATAGTTATAGGCACCCTAGAAATGCATTTTTCTCATTCTCTTCGACAAGTTTAAGTTATGATCTGACCCAACTATTGACTCCACGAGGGAACTCCCTCATAGAGGTTGGCAAACTCAAATAAACATATTGCACTTGACCAATCAAGCTTTTTCTAAAAGACAAGACCAAACTGATAGTAAAATATACGCGTGTCCCTATATTAGTGTTGGACTTTAAAATCGACAACACCATCAGAAACTAGGGTATATCTTATTAAAATATCCTCCTAGCCTTCCATGAGAGTACAACACCCACCTTTCGAAACCGCATGACCGAAGCCAACGACAGCACCAGCGGAGGGCTATACACCTCAATGAAAGGTCGTCCCTAGTTATCCTCGATATCAGCAATGACACCCACCCTCGGCATGGCACAATTCAACTGTAGCACACCAGACAAGGATCATTACCTCAGCCTAGGACTCGCCGAAACATTAACACTAAATCTCTCTTCAACACTACTATTGTTGTCGATAAAAAGGGCCTAACAAAAGTTCTATTTTCTTTTTTCTTTTTTCTTTTTTTTTTTTTTTTTTAGTAATACTTAAAAGATGAAAGCAATTTGAGCAGATAAGTGGCTTGGATTATGATACAATAGTGATGGTTGGAATATACAGATAAAAAAGCTAATGGTTGTGAGAACCATGGTACTAGGCTTTTTATTAGAATGACCCATTTAGACAATAGTTGGAAATATCGTTGAATAATGGCAAGGTAATTTTAGGGCAAAAAAGATGCCCTAAAGAAAAGCACTGTTGCACAGGCTGGAGGCCGTTTTGGAGATTTCGGCCGGGACTAGGTATGATCCGATGGCAGTGATTAAGCATAGGACCTATAATCTTCTCTTGCAGCACTGTCGGTAATAAGGACATTGCACATTAAGCAGAGGGATCTCAGATCTGTATATAAAGAATGGATTTCGCAAGGGCATTTAGAGCTTTGGCTATGGTAGTATGATGGGGAGGAAGAAGGGAGATCTCAATATCGCTACCAGGAAGAGGATTGCTGATGAAAAAGCTTTGGCAAGTGGAAGGAAAAGGATTTATGAATATCATAAATCTGTGGCCATTAACAGGGAGGCCAGTAGCAAAGTACTCTCTATTTTGCTTTCTTTTAATTAAGGAGCTAGTATTAAGCCGTTTGGCTGGAGCATAGATTTAAAAATGGTATTCTTGTACAAGAATTATTGCAGATTGGTTGTTAAAATATTGGATAAACCTGATAATGGTAATGTATTTGCTTATCATTTGTATTTTGCTGATTATACAGTTGTATTATTGTTGTTACTCAAGTGATTTCTTATTGAATATATGGATATGTTGCTAAAATGGGCTTGTCTATGTCTTAAGTCATAGACACCTGTATGACTTAAGAACTGCATATTGATGCTTGTTTTGCAAGTATGGTGGTTTGGGTTAACCAGACCAAAAGGTTTTTTGTTTCGTCTTCAGTATATTGGTTTTACTTAATCATAGATTATGGTCATATATATTTTTCAGGTGAAAAACTTTACTAAATCTTTGTATTTCAAATTGGCAAAGGCGATGAGCTGGATGGAAACAACTACTGGATTAAGGAGCTGGTGGTGCTGAATTATGACAAATGTAATGTGCTCAGCCCCAGTGTTGCTGTTCAGACTATTTTGGGATGCATTAGAAATAAAGAGATTCATTCTTGGATTACATTTAAGGAAATTAACCTGCTGGATAAGAATATGTCACCTGTTACACACTTGGGATTTAGTGGCTGGTTTAAGGTTTACCATATGATGAAGAAAGTAAATTTTGAATTTACAAAGTGCAAAGATATTTTGGCCAGCACTTATGATAATATGATGACAGTTCTGTACCAAAGAACTTGTCTTGAAGATGATGCTGCTAAAAAGTTTATGATAGCTATTACAGCTCTTGAAGCAGCAAATAATGTTAGTCCATCTTTGGGACCAGAGGATGACAGTGTGCAACAGCTGGAAGAACACAATAATACAGATTTTCAGGATGCTTTATTTTCAGATAAAGACTTAATTGATGAAGATTATGGAATCATAAATGTCGCTGATAATGATGGAACTGCCACTGAGCAAAAAGCAACAGATGATAATTTGGAAGAAAGCGTACCAGTGCTAACTCTTTCTAATTCCACTCTCTTTCCTATTATAACTGAACAAACTGTGGAATCCTATTCCATTGTGCATCAGCATGCCATTTGGAAAAGTCAAAATTTTGGTGCATTGGCACCTATTGACTTAGAGACTTGGATTGTGCTTGTGGGGGTTTCTAAGGAAGAAATTGCTGATGCAAAAAATGCTGCCATCAAACTGGAAAAAACTTTCAATGTGCTAGACATCCAAGTGCCATTTAAAATGGACTTCTTTGACCAAGTATGTCTCAAGGATACACTTATCCAAATTGGACAAAAGGGGCATATGGCTTTCCCAAATATCAGACGTGATGATTATTATCTCAAAAGAATTTGGAGATCACACTGCCCATATTTTATGTGCAAATGTGAGAAGAACAAATTCAACAAAAGAAAGAACGAGGAAACTTGCCATTGTGGGATTATTTGGTTTGATCAAGGTATGTGGTATCTGCTAAACCATATGGAGGAGTTATATCCCAATACATCTCCAATGATGAAAATGGTGACATTTTCAAAGCTACTAAACAATGAAATGAGACCAGCAGTGATTGCTTTGATCTCTTACCTGAATGTGAGAAAAACTATGCTAGATATGGCTGTTATGTATGCACTGGAACCTCAGAATATTTGAAAGTACATTTTGGTAACCACAAAATGGCTGATATAGCGAAAAAAATGATTAAACCTGTGTCATTTCTGAAATATCATAATCCCAAGAGCAGAAGTATTTTCAGCAATAAGTCAAGTTCAAGTAACAGCACTATTACTAATCCAGGGGGATTGGGAACTCCTAGATTGGCTCCAAGAATTACTTTTGATCCTAAAGCCAATTCTGGCACGGTGGATACTTGTATTACACCCAAAGCCAATAATGTTATCCGGATGAACAGTGATGAGAATATTGATGAATATTCCATAACCAAAGGGGGAAATTATATGGTATCACTGGAGAATAACACGCCTAACCAATTGGATTATGTGGAAGAGTCCATTTAAATATGGTTTTGGTTTAAAGACTTTATACTTGGCACATATGCCAGAAATTTTGAAGTTACAGAAGTTTTGTTGGGCATTATCTGTCAATATGATGTAGTGACAGGGCCTTTATTTCTGTAATCAGCTAATATAAGTAACACAGAAATTTTTCTTGCACTTCAAAATTATGAGCAGTGGTATCTATTTGTCTATGTGATTTTATGTCTGCCACCGAAATTGTCATCATTTTTGCCAAAGTGTTTGGATAAAACAATGGTAACATTTTGCTGTTATGTGACACAGGTACACAACAAGTGTCGGATGATTATCAAGGATTGCAATAACTATAAACATATGGTTTCTACAAGTGAGGAAAAAGATACCAGAATTGTTCATGCAACGTTCTTTTCCAAAGAAATGGAAAAATTCAACATAAAGGAGTTTTTTTGAGAGTACTTGAAGAAACACTACAAGACAGAGGTACTGCTCTTGTTCAAAAAACTACTTTTTCATGGAAATACATTAAGCAAATTAAGGACATGGTCTACAAAACTTGTAATGTGTTTTCTGATGGGACTAATATTAAATGCCCTTGCAATAACCCTAATATGGCCAGATTTATAGATGAAGATATTGGACATGTCAGAACAACCAATATCAATATCATTCATTCTACAAAGATGAGAAAAGCATTTGCCCATGGGCTGAACCATATTCCAGATCACTGTTTTAGTGTGTAGGAATTTATGAATGATTTTGAGAAACTTTGTGAGCAATTTTTTCAAGTACAAAAATTTGAGTTATATGATTTAACCAATCAAGACATAAAAAGCATATGCATGCTACTGCAAAGGCTTGCTTACGCAGAGATTGTAGACTTCAAAAGAAATATTCCACCAAAAAGATATCTATGGAATGATTTGGGGGTCAAGAAGAATATAATTTGGCTTAATTAGAACTTGTATGTAGCTGGGCTTGACAAAGCAGCTAATAATGCCTCTTTCATTTGTCAAAGACATATTGTTGACATGGCAATGAGCAGGCTTAGTAGTGAGGATTTTGAGAAATGTAGAGATTCACCTTCAGAAATAAAGATTACTTGCAAAAATAATATTGTTGATTTTCTTAACGGCCATGGGACTAGCAGCAGCAAATTGCCATACCTAATGGCGACATTCAAAGCACATAAGAAAGAGTACAGGTGGCTGACAAATGCGCATGACACTATTTTCTCAGAAGTAGCTTCTATACTTGCTGCCTTCTAAATAACTTCATTGAAGTATGGCCAAAGGTGTGTTTTAGGCTGACTGCAAACATAAGGATGTTGTATCCTAAAAAGACTAATGCATGCTGGATGATAAATTCTATGTATGATAGGGTATTAAACTTACCTATCAAGATACATGATGTATTTGCTGCTGACATTACAAAGTGTTACGAGAATATTCCACTGGTTGGAGAAGACGGAATCATTTGTATTTTATAGGAAGTTGCAGACCTGGTCTGGGAACATATGATGGAAGGAGAACGACTTTTTGATCTACTAGTAAAAGAAAAGAATGGTATATTCAAAGTAAAATGGGCTAAAAATGCCCAAGATAAAGAAAATTATAGCTGGATGCACATTCCACGAGTGAGATTTAAAAATATGAATAGTTGGTTGTTAAGCAACTGCTTTCTACAAATGGGCAATAAAATATGGAGACAAAAGAAAGGGATCCCAATGGGGTTTGCTTGCAGCCCGGCGTGGTGCAATCTTTATCTTGCTTGGCATGAATTGAGATTTATTTTCAAGCTTGCACGGGATAAAAGGTATCGTGACATTGAAAGGTTCCAATTTGCTGCCAGGTACATAGTGACCTAAATATTATAAATGGTGGCATACTTAATGAATTCTTCAATGCTGATGAACTAGTCAACATATACAATCTGGAACATTTGGGGATTAAGGATGAGACAGTATACAGGAGGCATAAAGGTATGAGTCAAATGTTAGGAGTGAAATGTGATTTCCTTAACTTGACCACTATGAAAGGGGCACATTCAAACTGTCCAGATTTGATAAAAGATGCAAGTTACCCTTTAAGGTCAATAAATTCATAAAAGCTGAAAGTTGTCGTCCATATGGTCAAGCTTCTAAGGTAATTGTGTCGCAGATTGTTCCTTATGTATATGCTCACTCGAACGCAATTAACGCAGCAGTAGACTTGGCAGATCTCATGTATGCTTTTTACTGCAATGGTTTCTGCATGACAGATATTAAGAAGAATGTTATGAATGTCTTGCAAAATGAACAGTTCCCTGGTACATTGTATAATGTTGCAGACATGATACGGGTGTTAAACACGTTGTGGTAATTGACACATGAATGTTTTATAAAGCAACATAGGTGGGGTAAGGCCTTGGGAGCAGCAAGGTCTTACTCTCCTTGTTGCTTCCAAATGTAAGTTCCTAAGTGGTACAGGAATATTTGGGCCTTCCTGACCTACGGTAGGAGGCAGGTTTTTTTATTATTAGTAGTAAATACTTAAAAGATGAAAGCAATTTGAGTAGATAAGTGGCTTGGATTATGATACAATAGTGATGGTTGGAATATGCAGATAAAAAAGCTAATGGTTGTGAGAACCATGGTACTAGGCTTTTTATTAGAATGACCCATTTAGACAATAGTTGGAAATGTCGTTGAATAATGGCAAGGTAATTTTAGGGCAAAAAAGATGCCCTAAAGAAAAGCAATGTTGCACAGGCTGGAGGCCGTTTTGGAGATTTCGGCTGGGACTAGGTATGATCCAATGGCAGCGATTAAGCGTAGGACCTATAATCTTCTCTTGCAGTGCTGTCGATAATAAGGACATTGCACATTAAGCAGAGGGATCTCAGATCTGTATATAAAGAATGGATTTCGCAAGGGCATTTAGAGCTTTGGAGATGGTAGTATGATGGGGAGGAAGAAGGGAGGTCTCAATATCGCTACCAGGAAGAGGATTCTTATGAAAAAGCTTTGGGGAGGAGATGGCGGACGCGGGAGCGGGAGCGGGAGAACTCTGCTGCTGTTACCCTAAGTCATGAGGTTCTTCACGATCTTGATCCAAGGTGAGAGATTCACCTGTGGATGGCTTGAGGGTGAGAGTGCAAGGTTGTGGGAAAGTCTGGTGTATCATAGATTCTTCCCAGAAGAACTATTTACTGCCATCTTTTCAACGATCCCGCAGTTAGAAGTAGAGCTTCTTGAATCTTGGCTGGGTGAGTTTGTGGGTGACAGGAATGCCAGTGCAGCAGGTATCTTTCATACGCATTGCTCGTGGGTTGACAGTAGGGTTGTAGTGAAGGTTTACAGTTGAAGGTGTTCAGTAGGAAGATTGTAGGTTGATAGTAGTGGCACGGTGTTAGGGTAGTAGAAAGATCGAAAATATAATAAAAAAATCAGTGTGGGGGAGACAGGGTGAAGGGATGTCTAGGGAAATACAGACGTCAGGTCGGATGGGACAGCCCATTGGGAGGTGTGCAGGCAGAGCCAGTATTGGGGGAAAAAGAAAAAGAAGTTAAAGGGTCAGAAAGGAATGATGTGGAAGGGAATAATGCCAAATTCGAAGAATTGCAAGATTTGGCCCGTACCCTGAGTGAAAAGGGATTTAGGCAAATCAAAGAGATTGCTGCTCATTTGGCTGCGGTGGAGAAGGGAGAGAAGGTGAAAGACTTCGTTGCCTTTGGAGACTTTCTTACTTCCTTATCAGACATGGTGAACACGAGGCATTCCTCTGGAGTTGGTACCTTGCAGCGACAGAAGGAGGCCGTCAACCAAATTCTGGAGTATGCTAACCAGATCCAGGAGGACGTTAGGAAGGAGCTGATAACTGAAAAAGTCCCGGCATTCACTGGTAAGCCTCTCAGAAATGCAGCAGTAGAAAGTAAGCTTAAGTTTCTTAAATCCCGGGGGCTCATAGGATGTGTCCGACATGAGGGGGTTCGGCTACAATATATAAAAGGGGAGCTTGAAAGGATGGAGCATGGGATAGCAATCAATAGTATATACTGGATAGAATTCCCATTCTTCATGGTTGAATGTGGAAATAGCCAGACCCCGAGCTTTCTCCTTAAACAGGGCACCATCACCAAAGCTAACACTCAATTCTTTTTTCAAAAATGGTACCCTTCCTTCGACCCTCAGAATTTCTCTGAACTATACCATCCGGCTTGGACCTCTCTGCACGGCCTCAATCCTATGTATTGGAACGAGCAATCTCTGATTACTCTCTTCCAATATACTGGAAATGTGATAAGCTGGGAAGTCTCGCAGGATAAAGCCCCCAGAGTTTGGGCACAGATAGATTTGCTCAAACCAATTCCGGGAGAGATTAAGTTTGTGGATTATTTTGGCAACCCTAAGGCTCTGAAACTTGCATGGCAGGGACTTCCCCAGCCATGCCAAACATGTGGCATTAGGCTGCATGGGGGAAAAGTTTGCAAGGGTGACGGCGGAATCAAGAAAAGTCCACATAGACAAGATCCAGGGAATCTACAGGATATGGGAAAACAGGGTGAAGGTGCTTGGATTACTCCAAATAAGGGAAGGCAGGAAAGACAGAGGCAAAATAAAAATGGTAGTGAAAAAAGGAAAAGAAGAAGACAAAAAATCAGGGAAGAGAAGGAAAAAGAAAAGATAAAGATGGAACTTGGAAAGAGTCTGGAGAGGAAATCAAGGACAGAATGGAAGAAAAAAGTGCAATTTCTGGAAGACTCGGCCAAAGTCAAAGTCCTTTACAATCCCGATTCAAAAGGGAAAGGTGTCTCTGATGGAAGCGGACCCCAAGATACCTCTGAGGTATTTAGGTCCATGGCCTTAACTATAAGAGAACCAAATCCCCAAGATAAAATCTATTCTTCCTCGGATTCATCGGGAGGTAAGTAAGGATGGGGGACCCGGCTCTCTAAGTTTTTCCCTTTGGTAGCCCAAAACACAGATTCACCCTTACCAATTATGGAACTCTTTCCTAGAACAGGAAGTGGTGCCCAACCAACCCATCCCTGAAAAGGAGGAGGAATTGAACACAAATAGTGGTGAACTGATGTTGACATCTCCTCCAGAGACTGTTTTAGAGAGGGATAATGGTTTGTCTACCAATGGTGTTGATCTATTGGCCAGGGAAACTAGTGAACAGCAGGGATCTCTGATAACAGGGGTAGACTCCCCTGCAGCAGAAGGAAATGAGGTCCCATCTAGGGAGGGGGGTATTTTCAAGACCCCAGCTGCCCAGCTTAAAGATTTGAGGGATCCCTCTTCTGCTTTATCAGGCAAATTTTGGGATGATGAAGATGGAAGTGATGAAGAGAAAGAGTTCTCCAATGAACAATCCTTTGTAACTCCACTCCCTCAGATCAAGAGGAGACAAAAAAAGGTCTATACTCCAAGAGAGATCTAGCCTCAAAGCTTTCAAATTTTCATCAAAATGGCATGTTTTTCTGGTCCAAAAAATGGGCACCACATCGTGCTGTAATAAATGATAATTATTCTGTTATCTAAGCCTAACAGAGCATCATGAACTAAAATCAGGAGAAACGAAATAGGACCCGTAAGGTTAAAGGTAAAACTAAAGGAACAAAAAAGTCAAGTCTTTACTGAGCTGCTAAACTAGGATGGTAATTGCATGCCTCGAATCAGAAAATAAAAGTTTAATAAATGGAAATAAATTTAGCAGCCTATAAATCTCTACTGATAATAAGCAATAACTTCATCTAGTAAATACGTTGGATCGTATTATTGATATTAACAGCCTACGCATTAATCATGCATTCCATAATGCTTGGCAAGTTGTCATTCTTAGTGATATGCTTATAGGTTTGAATGCTCTGCGACATGAAAGTAGGTCTTTGCAAAATTCGTGGCAAATAACATGCCGCCAAAGAAATCATACAACAAAGAAGCTAGCAGGCAAAGAAATAAATCCCTTTCCTAAAGGTGGAATGCTATATAGAACAATTTTTTCTAGAATTCTAGACGTACACTTTCAGATTTCCAAATTGCAAAGAAATATGATCTACACGATAAAAAGCCCACCCTATCTGCCAGCGACAAATTGATTGTCAAAGATCAATGAGTTTAAAATCCTTCTATTGCTTCATATCCAACGATTTCATGTCCGAGCGCTGCAAAAAATGAAGGAAAGATTTCCCCACAGGTTTCCTCAGAAGCTGCCAGTGTGTTTTCATAATCATATGACAATACATTCTACTGGCAGTGACATAAAACAGTCTGATGCTAATTTCAAAAACCTCATGGAATTCCAGCAGGACGGACACTACATACTCAATAAATAGAATGGGTTCTCTTTTTAGCCCCATGGCAAACACTTAATGTGGCAAATGCTTCATCTGTTAGGCGAAGCACATGCATATGTGATGGAACAAAAAGACAATAAAACTTGGCTATAATGCCATCAGATGGCCATCTCTTCTCATATCGAATTTTCTTAAATCTCTTAGCTTAGACATGTTTAGGCATAGATGCACCAACGAACCTTTGCCGATAACTGATAATATAACATGCGGACCACACAATAGAGTTTATTAGATTACCAGATAATTCCATGATCTGCATGATTTTGGGCAAGGAAGTAGGACCTCTCTCATCTCATACACTAAAACAGTGCACAAAGATAAATTTATACATGCCATAACCTTAGGACCTCAGGGCATTCACAACACTATTTGCCAATTGCATGGGTAAAATGTTTATTCAACCTCATTGTATTCATAGTCCTAATTCCTGCAGAGCTCATATGTGCAAGGATTGTACCCCCAGTGGTCATTCCTTTACACAATACAATGGCATAATACGCATCCACTGTATGGTCCAGTTGATTCAGGCTCATTTATAGATTACTGATGCTTTGAGTGTTGTATTCATAGTCCTAATTCTTGCACAACTCATAGGATTGTACCCCCGGTGGTCATTCCTTTAGACAATACAATGGCATAAAATGCATCCACTGTATGGTTCAGTTGATTCAGGCTCATTTATAGATTACGGATGCTTTGAGTGCCTCCAGAACATGATACCTTGATGGCAAAAGCCTGATCTGTTCCAGTACTTGAAAAGGAGATAATCCAGTTCCATGGCTCCATATGCTGAAGAGTCCAAAATATGGAGTATCCATGAATCCCTGCATGATTCACAGATGCCAAGCTTCTGCTCGAAATAATTTTTGAGCTCATGCTTAAACTGCCAAATATCTTCATCATCTAAAACCCGCTTCAATGTCTTCACCATAATAATTTTTGCCTTTACCCATAATAGAGCTTCAAGGACTTCCTGGTGCGATAAGGGTTTCGTTCCTTCCGGGACCTCCCTGTAATGCCCGCCTTCGTGGTGCTTCTTGACCAGGTATTCTGTCAGCCACATCAGAGAGCTTGTTGAAATACAATGAGAAGAAAGAATAAAATCCCTGATAGGAACCCAAAACATCCCAATTTCTGTCATAGTTAGAGCCCCTAAGCAATCTGTGTGCCATGGCTGCATCAGCCAACTCCAGTTGAAGAGTAGTTTTGAGGGAATTTATATCTGGAGCAGAATGATTAATGGCCACTCCATTCCTATGTTTCCAAATTGTCCATAGACATAAAGTCCTTACTGTACTCATAAAGGAAGAACCAGAGGAGAGGAAGGCAAACAATTCTGGTTCACTAGATGGAGTAAACCCAATAAATGCATGAATCCAATTCCAGAAAGGAGTAAGCCATGGGCAAATGAAGATATGGGTTGAGGTTTCGGCTTGGCCACAGCCTAGAGGACACCTATCTGAAATTTGATTGTTAAATTTGGCTCGGTATGCATTAGTCTTCAAACTTTTGTTCAAAAGAAGCCATCTGACAAAATGGTTTTCTTGGCACTTTGTATCTTCCAACCTTTTCGAATGACACGAATGGCATCAGGTTCTGAGCAACTCCAGGCACAACCCCATTGCCTGGAGACCTTTGTCTCTTGGGAATTCAGCAGGAGGGAATGAATCTTGGCTACATTGTAGCCTTTGTCATCCAGAGTCCAATTGTGTTCTTTTTCCACACCCCCTGTTCTTTTAGGATGTTGAGTCAAGGCATTGTAAATATTCCTGTTACAAACAGAGTCCCTAACCAGACTGGAGACTTCCTGCCAGGTTTTCCAGACTGCCCCATTTGACATACTGCCAATTGTGCATAACCCTTTGAGCTTCCTCCTTATATTTCCTAGGATGTTTCAAGGCTAAGCATCCATCATTCTCATCTGTGAGTCCCTGGTGCCAGAAAAAATGAAAATCATCTGAAACTTTATTAATTGGCCGAGCTTGAAAGCAAACAGAGACTCTGTTCCAAGCTTGTATAATCCTTCTCATGATCGGAGATGTACCTGAACATGGATCAAGCTGGTAAAAAACAGAATCCGGAATATGATGGGGAGTGGAAGGGCTACCAACCAAAGAAGTTTTACTAAGCCAGAAATTTGTCAGAAGAAGAGCAAGGGATTTCGATTGAGAAGTTATTGTTCTCCAAACTAGTTTTGCAGCAAGGGTCTGAGCTTGAAGAAATAGATCTTTACATCCTAATCCTCCTTTTTTCTTTGGTAAGGTTAAGTGCTGCCATCCAATCATATGTGATCCTTGCCAAATGAACTCCTTCATGATAGTTTCCAGCTCTTGGTATTATGGCTGATGAGAAGAAGACATGTGAACTAGCAATAACACTATTGATAATTTCCACTCTCCCAGCCAAAGATAAAGTTTTGGGATACACCTGCAGTTTCTTCTTTATTTTAGCAACAATGGGCTCCCACAATCCATGGAGACTCATGTTTAGTGCCAGAGGTAAACCCAATAACTTAGTTGCAGACTGATGTCCACAAACTTTGATTCCTTGAATAAAGCTTTCTGAACTATCAGAAACAATTGCACATTTATCTTTGTTTAACAGAACCCCTGATGCTTTCCCAAACAAGTCCATAGCAGCAAGAAAGTTTGGAATGCTATCTCCTTGCTCCTTTAGGAATACAAACGTATCATCTGCATACTGCATTACTGACAGGGATTCATTTGCCACAGGTAAATTGAGGCAGCTAATTCTGTCATCTTGCTGCATTCTCAGAATAACCCTTGTGACCATCTCAGCTACAATAAGGAAAAGGTAAGGGGCCAGAGGGCAACCCTGCCTAACCCCGCTTTTACACTCGAAAAAAGAGGAGGGGGAACCATTTATTAACACTGCTGAGCATCCTGTAGCATTAAAGCCTGTTATCTTGTCTATAACTTCTTTGGAGAATACAAGTTGGATCATGGCCCTATTGAGAATGTTCCAATCAATAGTGTCATAAGCTCTTCTAAAATCAAGTTTAAGCAGTACACACTTCTGATTGGAAAATCTATTCCAGTGTAGACCTTCATAAGCCCCAATGAAGTTATCAAGGATACTTCTCCTAGGAAGAAAGCCTGATTGAACATTACTTATTTTCTCCTGTAAGACTTTTTTGAGTCTATTGGCAAATATCTTGGCCACAATTTTATATGTAACATTTGTCAATGAAATGGGTCTCCAGTCTGAAAAGGTGGCAGGCTTGTCTACCTTGAGAACTAAGGCAATTAACCCAGCATTGACAGCTGGATGTAGTTTCTCTGCCTGCCATGCACCTTGTATAAACAAAGTGAGATCTTTGCCAACTAAGGCCCAGAATTGCTCATAAAATTCTGGAGGTAATCCATCAGGCCCAGGTCTTTTGCCATGAGCCATATTCTTAATGGTTTTCAAGATCTCCTCCTCCATTGGCACTGCTAGAAGGTGACTATCATCTATACTTTGATCTTTGGGGCCAAGATAATCAAAGAATTCCAGCATTTTGTCATTATCTGTTTGTCTGGCTGCAAATAAGTCCCTGTACTTGTTAAAGAAGAAATCCTGGATGTCCTCCTGTTTGGATATGTCCTGTTGATTATCATCCTTTACAGAAACAATCCCATTATTCATTAATCTGCTTTTGGCAGCTCTAAAAAAGAATTTAGAGTTGCAGTCATCCATGTGATTGATGTACAGGCTCCTGTTTTTTATTGTCAGACTCTTCGCCTCATATTCTTCAATCAATTTTACCTTCCTTTCGAGAATTTCCTCTCTCTGTTGTAACTGCAAATTGTCCTTATCCATGAAGAGATTTTGTCGAACTACTTTCATCTCCATGTATATTTCATTCTTTTCCTGTCTTTTTTTCTTACTCTATTCTCTGCCCCACTGCTTAACCCAATTCTTGATCTATTTACATCTGCCTATGAATTCCTTCATTGATCCACTTGCATTGATGGGAACCTAGTGAAATCATCACAGAAGGTTTTATTATTAAGGAGGCTAACATTGAATTTAAATGGAGTATCAGCCATCCTTTTTTGGGGGAGAAGACCCATGTCCAAAATCTGGGGATAGTGATCCGAGATGGAGTTGCTGCAATCATTGATTACAGTCAAATTGTCCTAGCCATCCATAGTAGATATGTTGGTATAATACCTATCCAACAAGCAATACACTCTGTCTGCTCCTTTCCTTTTGTTACATCAAGAATAAGCATTGGAGGAGGATGGGGCATGGTAGATGAAACTATGGATTAGCTTATCCCACTGGTATCTTTCCCCCTTTGACATATTAATCTTCTTGCCTGCTTTCTGATCCCAAGAAGGAGTGTTGTTGAAGTCACCACTCAGAACCCAATTGCCAATGCTCTGTCCCTGTAACCAGTCTGTCATACTTTTCCATTGCTCTTCTCTTTCTTCAGGGGAGGTAGATGCATAGATATTTATGATGCCCATTTGCTCTTTTTCCACTTCCAAGAATGCAACCTGCCATGTCCCAGAAGGATGAGAGAAGGAGCCAATTTTCTTCAGACCATTCCATGCAATACAGATACCCCCTTTGGTACCATCAGCAGGAGCCCAAATAGACTCACCATTAGGGAAAATCCAATTCCCCAAATTTGATGCTTCAAAGGCAGGAAGCCTATGTTCTTGAAGCAGCACTATATCTGCCTTAATTTCTTTGAGAGCAATCAGAGCCCTTTTCCTCTTCAGGGGGCCCTTGATGCCTCTCATATTCCAGGAGACTATCTTCATTTACCAATGGAGCTTCGAGTAACAAATGTCCGATATTGAAGCAACCGTGCCCTTCTGATGTTATTGGCAACGTGTAAAGAACATGTTCTACACCTGGTAGTTTGTCTTTACACCCACACTATCCTCCTGTAATGCTGCTTTCAATTTGACTAGGCACTACGTTCCATAGTCCTATTGAAACCATGTCAATAGCCATAGCCATACATAGACATAGTCATGGAAGTTTTGTATGTCATCCAACTGATGACTTGAAAAACATTTGCAACACTGAATCAAAATCTTATTAGCCATATGATATACCATCATTTTGTTTAATCGTGCTTTCCTAGGCATCTTTGGGTGTTGCGGAAGTTCTGGCTATTATAGTTGCTAGTTTGTATTATGGTTGACTGACTGTAGAGATCTTATGAGCTTGGATATATGGTCCCATGTGCAATAAATGACTTGACTTGATTGTACGAGGATTCCGTCCAAATCTAGTTTAGATGCAACAGATCAAGAAGAAAGATAAAGTCAATGAAGAGAAAACTGTACAAATTCAACCAGAGGCATTTTGAGGTCCATTTCACATGACTAGTGCTGTATTGATAGCTTTATTCTCTGCCTTGCACGAGGATGCCTTCTCGCGCATCAAGGTAATGCTTCGTAAATTCATTCAAGGTATTATGTTCTGGAGGCACTCAAAGCATCCGTAATCCATAAATGAGCCTGAATTAACTGGACCATACAGCGGATGCATTTTATGCCATCATATTATGTAAAGGAATGACCACCGGGGGTACAATCCTGACACATACGATATGTGCAAGAATTAGGACTATGAATACAATGAGGTTGAATAAACATTTACCCATGCAATTGACAAATAGTGTTGTGAATGCCCTGAGGCCCTGAGGTTATGGCATATATAAATTTCTCTTTGTGCGCTGTTTTAGAGTGTGCGATTTGCGGTTTAGATGAGAGAGATCCTACTTCCTTGCCCAAAATGATGCAGATCACGGAATTATCTGGTAATCTAATAAACTCTGTTGCGTGGCCTGCATGTTATATTATTAGTTATCGGCAAAGGTTCGTTGGTGCATCTATGCCTAAATATGTCTAAGCTAAGAGATTTAAGAAAATTAGATATAAGAATAGAATAGAATAGAATATGATTGTATCGTCCACGGAGAACAGATGAAGCATTTGCCACAATAAGTATTTGCCATGGGGCTAAAAAGAGAACCCATTCTATTTATTGAGTATGTAGTGTTCGTCCTGCTGGAATCAGACTGCTTTATGTCACTGCCAGTAGGATGTATTGTCATATGATTATGAAAACACACTGACAGCTTCTGATGAAACCTGTGGGGAAATCTTTCCTTCATTTTTTGCAGTGGTTTAGCTATTGCCTGCAGAAAATTGTTTATTGTTTCTCCTGTGATTTAGCCATATTAGGATGAAAAGGTAAACTGTTTATTGTTCATTTGTCCTCTCGCAGAACTGGAAACGATGCTTAACAGGTGTGAAGCTGTTGAGGTGGTTATGCCTCTGTGTTTTTTGAGAGGTTGCAAGAGAGCAATAATCTGTTCTACGTGCTCTGTGCTTGCGGGTATAACTCTGACCTTATATGCAGCAAAGCAAGAAGACCTTGAACTATTTATGTCCACATGTGCCAAGTGGTTCATGTGAGCTTCTCAATATGTGCCCATGGACTTTGTTCAGCATCTAGCTGTCAATGCACTTTGGAGATTTGACCATCACTTCAATTTCAAGTGTTGTGGCCCAGAACAAACTCATGCAAATTGTAAGCCCTTCACATGTTCAGCAGCTCTTCTATTCTGATTACATCACCCCTCCTACCTGCACTCGGAATAGATAGTTGCCATAAGTGCATGTGGAACAGTATCTTCTGGATTGATTGCAAGTAACTGCTAAAAGCAATTAAGTCCAAGATCTACTTCCCCATATTCTTTACATGCACTGAGAAATGCTTTTGCTGTATTTTCAAAAGAATGCAAATCTCAGATGCATCAAGAATTTTCGTTTGATACCCTTTCGTTTGCTCCATATGATACTAAGATGGATCAAGATCATAGAATGTAAATGTAATAAATTCATGCGTATATTTCACTTTGAGAAGTTGTTATATTGCATTCTTTTGACATCTGACATTCTTTATATACACTCTTTGTGCCTCATATAGGTATCTTGATCATGCTAGAAGACCCATCATGCAACTATAATAATCTTCTGTCAGTTACCATACACTCTGGTCATCAACCTGAAAAATGCTTTGCCTTCAATTACCAGACTCGCATGATGAATAGGTGAACTGATGATCCATCTAACTTCTGATGTTGTTGTGTGCAAAGGCATTTTACTACCAGCTTTCAAATAAGCAAGCAATTTTTGAGCTAGACTGTGGTTGATATGTGCAGAAATGATCTTAAGACACAGCCTTGAAGAAACATGAGTTAGCTGCAGCACATGATCAGATAAATATGTTCTGAATCTGAAGTATTGGGGTCAAATGGACTAATAGTTGAATGCTAGAGATTGAAAAGATTTAGCAATAAATGAATGGTAAATAGTGGCACGGGCCATTCTTGATAAATTTGACGATATGGTAAGCTCTCAATACATGGAAAAATTGATTATGGATAATAGCTGTGCAGGTCGCAATTTGGTGTGCACCCGATGCCCATTAATAAGATTTCAGTTGTGTAATCGTTGTGTTTGCTATATGAAGGGTTGTTGTGCGTGGTTTAAGGTCATCCATTTATACAAGTATTTAATTTTGGCATAGAATTTCCAGATGTCTTTGTCAAGGTTGTACCAAGAAAGGGAGAGAAGGGGATGCACACCAATATCCGAAAGCGCAAGCTCCCAAAACAAAGGCAAATAGGAATTGTATTGAAACGTATGTGAGAATACAAGATATAAAAAGGGGCAGTAGATAATAACTGCTCCCGTTACCAACCACACCTAATTATGCCGTAACTAATTAAGGCAAGTCGGTGTCGTAGCTAATTAAGGCAAGTGGGTGGGCTGGTGTAGGTGCTGATGAAGTGCTGATTCAGCACATAGTCAGCACCTCTGTGCTGAGTGCTGTCAGTGCTGTCACACAGCAAGATGGTGATCTCGATATCATATATCTCGACAGTCTTTGTCTGCTGTTGTGAAAGCTAGAATAAAATGTGTTATTCTCCTTCTTGAGAAGATTAATGTATACCGAGGCTATTCTACCTCTGTTTTCAGATCCAGGGAGCCGCTTCCAGGCTATTCTACCTCTGTTTTCAGAGCCAGGGAGCCGCTTCGAGGCTATTCTACCTCTATTTTCAGAGCCAGGGAGCCGCTTTGGAAGCGTCAAGCATTTCAAGAAGTTTTTTGCATTCGGCTAAGTTTTGGCAGGTTGTTGCTTTAGTTTTTACGTTTCTTTATTCTATGCTTTTTCTTCTCTTGATTGTGAGTTTGTATTGTTACAAAGATAGTCCAGATAGCAACCATTTGGATATTCAAAGAAGTGCTGATGTTAAAATGATTTTTGTTGATGCCTCTTACATGTTTTAAGAGCTTATTCTGTTTTCTGTAAAGAAGCTTCCAGTATCTTTATTGAAGAATTATTTGGCATGCAGGTTGGCTCTGAAGAACAGAACAGAGGTAAATGGTGAAGATCTGGCTATGGCATAACTGGGTTTGTGCAAAATGTATATACAGATAGAGATCACATGCAGCAAACTCAATCCGATGGGGAAGCTTTTGATAAATCTAGCATTCTTTTGGGTTCACGTGATGTTAAAGCAAATCGTGTTTGGCACGCTCTCCAAACCGCTGTTAACCAGTTAAGGTTGGTGCCTTATTCTGAATCTAGGAACTAAATTGATAGTTTATGACATGCAGCCAATGATTTTGTATCTAATAGGATCAATGATGTATGTGCAAAGCCGAACAAAGGCGTACCGTACGATTATTATGCAAGGAACTCCGGATACGATGTTATAACAGAGAGGTAACAACCATCTTTGTAATACAATCGTTGCATCCGTGATATGGAGGCATGGTTAATGTTCCACGCAATTTGTTAGTGTTTTTTCTGCTCTCTCATTATGCAGCAGTGATGATCGTGTTAATGCCATGTATAGAGATTGGTCGCCTCTTAGCCACAAGCAAAATGAAAACGTGGTATTTGCCTGCTGCATTATCTAAAGGGAAAGTATGCCATGGGAATCCATCTCAAATTAGGCAAGACAACTAAACTAATGCCAACATGATATGAGGTATTCAAATATATTTATGCATTTTGAGGAAAAAGCAGTTCAGGATCTCTAACATAAATTAGGAGCTCCCATCGTTTTTCCTTGAGTAGTTCTTTTTTCTTGATTGTCTAATTGAGAAGTTGATTTTTAAATAATGCTCCATTTCGCAGATTTGAGGCAAGTAAGGCGGCAGCAACAGATGCAACCACGTAGGCAACAAGAGATTTTCATTTGACATTTTTGTTTGTTTTGCTAATCGTCTTTTGCAAGTTCTGTTGGTGCAAGATTCGTTGTTGCAGGGCAGTGTCCATAACGTATTTCTTTGTGTCTTCTTTGCATGTTCAAAATCCAGTGTTGTATGCTTATTTCGTTGTGTTGGTTTTAGTCTGGATTTGATGCAGATGTCTCAATATTCCTGTGCCTTTTTTATTAACAGAGATGGTAGCAATCGGTGACTTGATTTCTGGACAAGAACATTTTGGAATCATGTTGTTAGAAAAAGAATTTGTCACCCGATTGATTGTAATAGTATGATGTGACAGCAGCTCAACACCAGTCTTCTTATGCTTGGTCTTCTCTAAGAGCCATAATAAGGATATGAATGCTGGGAACAAGTTTTTTTATTTGGAGTTGTACAACTAAAAATGCTGCAGCAGTCAAGAAATGTTCAAATATGAGGTGTGTAGATTAATGTCCAAATATCATGTATGCATAAGCTTTAACTATATGAGGGGCGATTGTAAGCTTTCTTATCTGGGAAGTTTGATTCTTACATTGACTCTGCATAAATGATGATTTTTTGATCATTTTATAGTTCTTCCATAGATTAATGTCCAAATATCATCTATGCATAGATTTAGCTATTGACTGTAATATTTTTTGTTGAAGGACGTCAGACTTTATTCAATCAAAGAGTCAAATACAAGTATAAATGCAGAGACAGGAATAAAATCTCAGCGGATAAGCGGAGACCCACCGAGTGAAGCAACCTGCCTAAGCATAAGAGTGCACATCCAAAAACTCCTCAAAAATCAATCGCCTCTTGTGAGGGGCAAGTGAAGAACAATGATACGACTTTACAATGTAACCGTGAGCTTCTTGGAGAACACGATTATCTGCCACATCCAGACCTTTGAAGATTACCAATCTTCGTCTGTTCCAGATAGTCCAAAACAACCATCCTGCTGCTAGATGAAAAGCCTGGCCGTGTAACTCTGTCCAGGTACTTGGGTAAATTGCCAAAAGCAGTTGTTGACTGTAATATTTTTATTCCTTCTTGCAAATATAAAACCGCATAAAGGGCTGCTTTATGCTTTAGTGAACATGTTCAATATTTTCATTGTTTGTCAAACAATGCATTGAGAGGCAAAGCCATGGTGGTGCAAGTCTGGCACTCCATGTGGCAATGTTTTTTCAATTTGTGCTATTTTTGCCATATTTTAAAGGTAGGGAACTGCTAACCAATCAGTCTTAAATGTGGATGAATATTGTTTTGGTTTTTATTCTCAAGGTGCTTTTGGCGAATCAATACTCTGATCTTATGTTGCTGATTATAAATGTGTCACTGCGTAAAGGATTCAAGCAAAATGTAGGTTGAGAGCAACTAATTTGTGAAGATGGGCTCTAAGAACAAGTTATTGTTGTAGCTTAATTTGTCATTTCCAGGTCATTCATATTGGGGCAGATGTTAGATGTCTTTCCATAACTGCAACATGATAGATAACAAGATTCATCCTACTTAGTAGTTGGACTGACGTTCTCACGTGTTGTTCTCAACAGGGTGACAGAAAGAAATAGGGTGGTAGATTTTTTAAATAGCCATGTGATAATAAGGCAGTGTTTGTATGATTCTTTGAGTCCCTTACAAGTTGTTGTAGCAATTGTTCAAAAGGTACCTTCAATATATTTTGAGTGCACAAAACATTGAATACTGATTTTCATATGTGGAACTACACTAAAAATAGCTTAGTAGCCCTGTTTGTAGTCTTCGTCAGGACAAAAGTTAGTGAAAATGACATTGCTGTTTGGTTGTTAGGAAATTCAGAGGCCCAACATCCATTTGCCTTGAAGGTGGCCCAAGAGACATACTGCCTCACAGCATGAGTTTGTGTCAAAATACTGATATAGAGAATCATGCACTGCAAGACAATCAAGTACTTCGCCATGCAAAAAATGCATATATAGAATCCCATGAAAATGGAGAATACATCATTTGTTTCTATGATAATTTTCACCATCTTTTAATGACATTTTTACAAGGTTCCCTAGATTGCCATGCAATTTGATTTAAATTGAGTTTTTCGTGCAAGTCACACTAAAAACATAGTATTCCATTCCATTGATACCAAGTTTCCTTGAAGCAATTATTGTATTTTTGAACCTAGAGGCTATATCACTTATTTGCCAAGTAGAGTAGTCGAGAATATATGCAACAATTGTCTCAAGGAAAATAAGGAGTTCTCTTGGGCATTACAATATCATTCTTAGGCCTATGAGGAAAAGTGAAGGCAATGCGATAAAGAGAACCTTGAAGGACCGAGTTCGACAACTCTTACCAAAATATTGTTGAATGCGCCTTCCATGTATAAATTGTTCTATCTTAAAATAATGGGCATGCTTACAACAACATTTTAGATGATGATACCATAGAGAAGTCCATGTGTGCATATCATTTATAATAATGAGGCTATTTCACGGGTAATTGCCAATTTAAAATTTTAAGCTGGAATATTTAAAATTTCAAAATTCATAAACACCCTCCAAATGAAAAGCATTTTTGGAAAAATGATAATAGAGCTTTTGTTGCTCCTCAATTTTTTCACGAACATTATAGATTTGCATAAAATCTTACTTTAGATAGATTTCAAACATTAGTACAAAAATTGAACCAAAAAATGTGCCAGTGATGAACCACAATTACAAACACAAACCATGTCCGTTCTTGCAAACATCAACCTGTAGTGTTGTTCGAATTTGCACAAATAGATGTTAAAGGCCAAGTAAAAACACAAGCTAAGACATTAGCCCGGCAACGCCGGGCACACGTTTACTAGTTGTGTTTTATATGCTTATTATGCTTATGTGGCCCAATGATATCTTAATATGACACTAGCGTCGTGGAAAAAGGGCCATAGTGTCGTAAAGGGCCTTGTAGTAGTACATAATTCTATTCAGAAGAATTCGATGCAGAAGAGATTGGAGATGGAGTTACCGAACGAGGTGGTGTCTCTCGTGATTTCCAAGTTAAAATTTCCGGAACTGCAAACTGCACTTTCTGTGTCCAAGGAATGGGAGATGTTGGGATTGGAGGAAATAAAAAAACGGCTGAAGCTTAGTGTCTTTTTGTGAATGAGTATTCGCAGTCAAGGCTTTCAATCAAAAAAAGAAAAAAAGAGTATTCGCAGTCTTATCCTCTTTTGTGGCAATCGAGGGGCACAAAAATGTTCGTGGATGAAAATTGGTATGATTGCCCTACTGAATTTTTGTGGCGGTATACAAAGAGGTCTTCTTTGACTAAACCAATCACTCTACTACTTCATGAATGCTTGACTAGTATCAATGGTTGTTGCGTCTATTTGCAACTTGTTTGCTTTTCGATGGAAGAATGGAGTATGGTTGTGTCTTGCAACGCCTGGACTAGCCCTCTTGTTACACCTTTACCCTGTAAAGGTTTTTTTAAGCATCTAGGAGATACTTTATGCAGGTTGTGGACAAACACGTTTGTAGCCCTCTGGGTGGATGAGAGTGATAGATCCTGTAGTTCCTTCAAAGTTATCTTTACTGCTTTCATTTATGAGAAAACTCTAGCTTTTATTTTTGATTCCAAGAAGCACAAATGGTCTAGAATCAGTAGACCACCTGAAAAAGGAGCATTTGCGGTTTTATCTCCAGTTGTCAAGGGAGATTTATGTTATGCATTACTTGGTTCTGGGCAAGAAGGCTTGTCTTTGATTTCGTTTAACTTCAGAACTGATAAGTCATTTAAGATGGTTGCTGCTTTTCCTTGCATTGGTCGGGAATGCTTCCCTTATTATATTGGGGAAAGATGGGATCGGGCATGCTCATGCCTGGCAGAATATGAGGGACAATTGATGCTGGTTGAAAAAACTTGCAGCAGAGCTGGTGCCAAGCTTATAATCTCCATAATTGAACTGGATGCTTTACGCTTGCGGATATTGGATCAGATTGCTATTCCATCTGATTGGCATGGTTGTGCAGACGTGAAGGCTGTGGGAGGGAAGTTATACATTAACTTGGAGCTGGCCGAGGATAATTGGAAGATAATAGAGTTGTCTTCTCGAGGAACCAGAGACATTTTCTCTAAATATGCGTTCGACGAATCTATTGATAAAACTGGACAAATGACATGAAGACTACAGAACTTTGAGTGCAGAAAGGTGAGGTTTTGTTTGATGATACGAAACACATACATGAGTTCCAGAATTTCAGGAGCACCACTCCAGATAGGATAACCAAATATAGCAATTCTGGCATGTGTTATCCTTAGGTATATTTTGACAACAATTCATCTATTGTCAACATTCCCCCTCAAAATATACCCAATTCATCAGAGTTTCAACAGAATCAAAATCCTTATCTAATTTTTATTTTTCACATCATAAGAGGCAACTTAACTAACTAAAACAGAAAACAAATTCTGCCAACAGATTGAAGATATCCTCCAATCCAAATCTGGATGTCTTCAGAGCTGCAACACCTCTTCAACTTCATTTGGCTCCAAACCAAATTGATGCTTCAGATTTTATTGCATTCCTTCAACATTCCTTGTACAAGTGTTTTAAACCTGCGACATACCAAGAGCTGCAATGCATTTCACAAATGGCTTCTTTCCTAAAGCTTTGGTAAATACATCTGCAATCATTTTGTCAGTTCTCAAATGCTGAACGGTAATATGACCTTCACTTACCTTCTCCCTGGTGAAATGAAATTGAACCTCAATATGTTTCGCTTTAGTAAAGTTCGTTGGATTCTTCACAAGGGAAATTGCAGCAGAATTATCATTATAAATCATTGTAGCCTGTTGCTGTGGCACATATATTTACACGCAAAGCAACCTCCTTAACCAAATGCATTCCTTTGCAGCACTGCACAAAGCCATATACTCGGATTCACATGTGGAAGCTGCAGTAGACTTTTGTTTTCTCTTTGCACACTCTATTACTCCCCTTGCGGGGAGAAAACAATAACCGCCTCGAGATTTTCGATCGGGTCTTATCTCCTCGCATAATCCGCTTCAAGAAAACCTTGAAGCACAAGAGGAGAGGTGACTTTATGAAAGTAACAAATGCCCAAGGTAGGTGTCTTGTGCAAATATCGAAGCGATCTTTTGAGGGCCAGCCAATGCTCAGGGGCAGGATTATCCAAGAATTGACTCAAAGTAATGGTGGCCTGGGCAATATCAGGCCTAGTGCACACCATGAAATGCATAAGGGATCCAACAAGACTCCTAAAGGAGAATCCACCTAAACCAAAGACAATTATGAGGCGCAATGATGATGGCATGGTGGAAGTGGCTGGAGTAACTACCCCTTTCTTGCTTTGCATCTCACAAGCATGCAGCAGATTAGAGATAGACTTTCCTTGATGAATTTTAATGGTTTTGGTATGCGGATCTCGAACCACCTGAATGCCAAGAAAATAATGCAAGGGACCTAAATCGGTCATTCTAAGGGTAAAAGCATGAAAGGGTGTACGTACATCGTACTGAATTGAAGGACGAATTTGTGCTTTTTTGGGGTATATTTTAGATGTACATCAAGATACAATGGTTTGTCGTTTTGTGTCAGATATGCAATGATTGCAAGATCATCCCTGACATTCCCCCCGAAATTCTTGGTTAACCACCGAACCACCGAACCAATTCGAATGGATCCGTCCCTCCCTTTCCGAAATTCCCCCCTTTCACAGGACGAACACCGAACGAATTCCAGAAGCAAACACATGCCAATTGAATCTACAAGAAATACAAATCAATTTCAATCTGTTCATGGAGGGTGAGAATTCCAATGGAAGTGATGGTTCTAAGCGCAAGTATGCCGACATTGGCCAGTGTTATGCCACAAAATAAATAAAGAAGCGTGTTGACAGGTCGGTGGATTGCATCCTCGATTCTTTGGTAAACGCTTAAATCCGATCAAAGATTAGTTTTTGTGATCGCTTGTTGCAAGATGACAGTTTTTTCTGTTTCGAACCCAGTAATTGGAAATCCTTCCGGGTTATTGTTATGAAATCAATGATCGAAACTTGAAAGATGGGCTTCAAGAAGTAAAAAGTCCGCTAATAGCAAAGATAAATTGGTCTGCAAAACATTCAATCATATCAATGATTGTTGGAAAAAAGGAGATATAAACAAGAATGTTTCTTCAAAATTGCTAAAGATATAGCCAAGAAATTTATCCAAAGCTGCAGCAAGAAGGAAGATAATGTCATTAAGTGGAGCAAATGTATGGGCTTTGGCGTGAAGGATGCCAAGATCAAATAGAATCGATGATTCAATCAAATGTCGTGTTCGTGAATTTTGGCTTGACAATACCAAAGTTTCACCAAAGGTTAGAGATGTCATGAAGAGGAGGACACAAGCAATACAATACCTTGATATCTCACAGGTTTGCTCTTGTAATTGAATCAATTCAGTTTTGAGATTATGTTTTCTTCCAAAATTCTTTCATGACTTTCTTCCTCAGACATTCTACATCTTTCCGAAAGTGACCTGTTAATGAATACACATGGTTTTCATGAAATGTATTGCATTTTACATTGTTTACATTTATACATTGTTTACATAGTAGCGTAAATCTTGGCAAAGGATGTGCTATTAGGTACTTTTTAGATGTACATCCATTAACACTTACATGTCCATGCAAATTTGCATTTACATGTACTTGAATATCAAAATTACATCATTTTACATTTTAGTGTACTTTCGTAATGAAGCCAAACAAATCGGACATATGTACATTAGTTGTACTAATATTGTAACATTAATGTGATGTACTAATATTGGAACATTAATTAGATGTACATTGGATGTACATTGGATGTTCATTGGAACTGATGTTCTTGGCTCGTACATTAGATGTACTTGATGTACATTAGATGTACATTAGATGTACAAGAATGCATCGCTGAACTGCTTGGATGGACATTTTATGTACATAGAACATACATTAATTGTACAATAGTATAGTTCAATACTCTTTTGGCATCCGGTTGCCGACATCATTTTGCTAACATGGTCTTTAATGCTTTTGTTATTGCGATTGAGCTTTATCAACAGTTTGTATATCGTAATCCCGATACCAAAATTAGCCTTCGGCGGTTCGAGTATCCGAAACCTGATTGCATAAGGAAGTTGAAGGAGAGAAACACATGTTGTTGTGTCAAACATGAGCAAGCAGATCCTTCAATGCTATGAGGAGATCCCTACATGTCTGTCGATTAAAAAATGGAGGCGTGCATGCAAAGGCCTCCAATGCTATATCTTGTGGAGATCCCTACATGTTAATTGCACTTGATGTTGCAGTTGTCCGTGCATCCCAAAGAAAACAATGGAGTATGTCAAGCAAACAAGAAGACTTTTGATAATGTTAGTATCTTGTGGAGGTCAACAGTTTATAGAAATATGTGACGGATGAATGGCATAAACTAAAATGCATCAAAGGCGAATGTGATGAATGTGGAGTGAAGAAATTAGACATCTGTCCAAACGAGGAAGATGGAATTCAGAATGTGGACCGGCAAGTATATGCATATGTCAATGAACCATCCAAAAAGGTACATCCGTAGGCTTAGATTAGTTAATCGAATGACAAAGCATCTGTTTTGTTAAAGAACATGAAAAATCAGCTTGCTAAGTTTACAGATCATAACTTTACAGACACTGGCAGAGCAAACAGTTTAAAAGATGTGTTGAGAAACTCCCCTGATAATAGTGTGTTGTCCATTGTTGACTTTGCGTAAAACTACACATTGAAACCAGGACGGAAGTGCAATCCGAGCATTGGAATCCTGATCAAATTAGTATTTTGGTCCATATTTCAATGATGAAAATAGAAGGTAAGCTTAAAAAAACAGTGCATTTCTATGTTTCAGATGACAGGAAGAAGATCTTCATCAAGTCCTTTATCCATTCCTTTACAATCGCTTTTTGAAGCTTGTCGGATTGTTCCAATATATTCCTCCATACTCATCCCTTCTTTTAGCTTGGTAGTGAATACAATCTGCGTACAAGTTTGCTTGATTGGAAAAATGTTTCCTCCCTCAGATGCCCTCCTCAAGCTCATCCCATGCAACTTTTGCCGATGGAGCTTACGCACCTTCTTGATCAACGTATCATCTAGATACCTAAGAATTACGCTCTTTGCGGTCCAATCATTCAGATCCATCTTGCAACTTCGCTTCATGTGCCTTTGTATCCTCTTCACCGCCTTTCTTTCCCCGCCACCACCACCGGTTTGAGTTCATCACCATTCACGATGCCCCAAAGTCCCTTCTCACAAAGTTTCGTTTGCACTCTTAGGAACCAATAATAGGCATTCACATGGTTCAGCGTTTCAATCTTCATGGCAGATCTCGAACACTCCTCTTTAAATCCTTCCTCAGGCTCGCTGCTCTGATACCATGATAAAACTGGACAGCGACATGAAGACTACAGAACTTTGAGTGCAGAAAGGTGAGGTTTTGTTTGATGATCTGAAAACACATACATGAGTTCCAATTTTTAGGAGCACCGCCCATATAGGATAACCAAATATAGCGATTCTGGCATGTGTTATCCTTAGGTATATTTTGACAACAATTCATCTATTGTCAACATCTATATCTTTTAGACTATGGTGATCTCTTGCATTCGGATGCTGTGACATGGTTGTATGGAGTTCGACGAATCTATGGTTGTATGGTTGTATGCTGTGACATGATCTCTTGCGTTCGACGAAGATATATCTTTTAGACTATGGTGATCTCTTGCATTTGGATGCTTAACATGTGAGTATCAAGTTGCGAGGCACAAATTCAGGTAGCAGCTCCACATTTCTCTAACAAAATTATGATCTTCTATCTTGCACTCTGTTGCTTGGCCATGACCGCCGGGCCGACCTTCTACATCAGGGCTTCTATTCCCTTTCCTTTGAAAACTTTGGCTCTTTAGCTAATCCATTAAGTGCTTGTTCCCGGGCGTTGAAGCCAGATTTTCGTTGAGTCTTTATGTCTGTGTCTTCTCTGTGAGTCAAAACTGTAAAGACAGGGAGCTCAAAGATGGGTCACACCAGAGAATGACCAGGGATTATGCAAACTGACAGAGGCATTCTCCAAAGTTTAAGTGATCCAATCTCAGATTAAGATATGGGATAAGCATTTTTGGCAACATTATACTTGGTGCCAGGGCTTTTAGGAAGCGACTTTAATGGTTCAACCGACTTTAGGAAGCGACTTTAATGTATTTTTATCTGCCGTGCATTGTGATTCAACCAAGATCGTCTGCAGCCATTTTTGTTAGAGTTTTTCTTTTGGTTGTCTGGTATTTGTCTAAAATGAAGGACTCTAGAGCAATCTTGAGCATGTTCTTCATGCATGTTCATGCCCAAAGTAAAAAAAGCTGTTAATGTGACTGAGAAACTGAGGCAGTGCTTCTTAAGGATTCAGCATGGTTGCCTATATGGTGGCAAGTAAGCAAGTTAAGCATCAATCAAGCCAAGCAAGTGAAGGGTTGGTGTTTCACATTTCTTTCTTTCATTCCCCAGGTTATATTTTCATTCTCATCTGTATGTTGTAACCAGTCTTGTAATAAAGCATGTGATCACAAGTCATGTTTGGCTCATTCATTGCGCAACTATATGAACAGGTTGCAAATGCCAGTCAAGAGGATAGGGTTTTGCCTTGTGGACACAAGAATAAATCGGATTAGATTATCTGCACTAAAGCAACGCTTTTGCAGGTAAATGGCTAGCTTATAAGCGAAGCTTTATCAAACAGCGATTCAAGCCCAAAGCAAATTATGTTCACTGACAAGGCATTCTTCGTATAAACCATAGTCACGCCTATAGTCTGTTTTCCTAGAGCTAGGCACTCATTCTTTGTAGCTTTCTTCCACCATGATACATTACAATGTCTACACATTTTATTGTGAATAGGTACATGTGAGCTTGCATATAAAAAATAGCTTTCTTGGATGGGGATGCTTGTGATTTATACTAGGGTCGTTACTGGCTATGTTCGAGACATTTGTTAGGGACAAACTGCAAAAAGCAATCATAATAAATGAATTTAATCACAAATGATAGCCTACATATTACAAATTTGGTTGGAAGGCAGGTTCTATTGGTTTTTGGGCATGCATATTGTGGTTCCTTGTTCATGCGTAGGGTTCAACATTGAGGTGTTTTTACAAGGTATCTTAATGTTTCTCTCATTTTGAGCAGATCCTTTAAGCCTTTTAAACAAAAATAATGTTTACATGCAAGCAAATAATTTTATCTCCATGCAACTCATGGTTGAGTGGGGGGTTGTGGTTTCTTCAAGGTTCTAATTTGCCATCTTCATAACCCTTTCATGATACCCTTTTGCCCTTTTCATGATACCTTATAGAAGAAAGTTTGTATCCAACAAACTCTTTCACAGTTTTGTATTTGAAATTTGTTATTGATCAGGATTAAGACATTGAACACTTGTCATTTCCAAGTAGCTGGACCTATCACTAAACCTTCTTCTTCCCTCAGTCAAAACTATGGCATTTGTAATACTATGGCTGCTGCAATCAATTTTGCTGCATATGCTTGTACACATGTCTGATGTAGCCTTTCTTTAAATGCTTGCAGGAGGGATTTTCTAAGCTCTTTTCACTGGATTCGTCTGATTCTATCCTGGGCCTCCTATTTTGATGCAATTCTTAATCATTTGTTATAATGATAACTCGAGTCTGTTAGTGCAGATGATGGAAGAAGCAAGATCTGTCAATAAAGACTGAGAAATTGGCAAAATATGGACGAATGGAACTAACGGGCATAATTACATATGTCTCTCTTCGCCTTTAGAGCTTGAAGCAGACATCAAAAGAGGTCCACACTAGGATCATAAGGAGAATGGAAATGGAATTAATATATTTTAGCAACATTTTGGTGTATGCAAAACGTGATTCACTTGTGGATGTAGTGGAAGCCTTCCAATGAGCTTCGTATATGAGATAGTTTGGCGTGAAATGTCTTAATTGGAAGATTTGTTGGAAACAAACTTTGCCTTCAAGCATTGGAATGGTTTGAAAAGCTGCAGTTACTAAAGATACCTCCAAATGTTACATCTTGAAATCTTATGCCATGGATCTATGAAGTACATGCTAGTATTCTTCAAATAAATTCAAGGTAAGCCTCCTTATATGACATGTGCGCTGCACGCTGCACGTGTTTCATTTTCATAGGCATGGGGTGTCCTTGACAAACTTTTAGTATGAGATTATATTTCATGGACCATTGTAATTGCACGGTCCATTGCTTGGGCCTGTCATTGTGCATGCCGTCTTAAACCGGAAGAAGGAAAGGAAGTAAATTAAAGGATTAATTTCACCAAGGCAAAGATATGTGGCTGCCTGTAATGTCAATTCCATCTTCACTAAGGGACCAGAATTGTGAATTTTTGGAAGGGTTAGACTTTTAAAAAAAATCCGTCTGTTTCTGTTTTGAACACTCCTAGTGGTTAAGCTTCCTTCTAAAAAGTGTTTTTTGTTCTTTACAAACTCTTATAATATAAGGCAGCCTGTTTTGTTCGTTTTATTTCATTTGAAAGTTTTCTTCCCTTGTAAGCATGATTTAATTCTTTAGATCAATTGGTGTAGTTCTAATTATGGCATGTTGTTTGCTGGCTTTTGAGCAGCATTCTATCATTTTTTGCAAGTGACTCTAGATAGATTATAAATTTAATTAGAGGAAACACAAATAACTAATGTCCTGCTTGTTGCAGGTGTTTAGATGTTCATATTATACATTACGCATGAATGTTGACTTAATGATGCAGAAGGCAATTTGTCTTAAGATTTTCATATCATACACATGTCAATTTCAAGCTTAGACTTGCCTTGCATTTGAACCTCGTGAAAATAATGCATGTATATTGTAACTAGTCTTGTAATAACGCATATGATCACAAGTCATGCTTGGCTCATTCATTGCTCAACTATATGAACAGGTTGCAAATGCCAGTAAATGGCTGGCTTATAAGCAAAGCTTTATCAAACAATGATTCAAGCCCAAACCTAATTTTGTTCAAGACTATGTCATTATTTATTGGCTGTGCTTGAGACATTTGTTAAGGATGGAACTACAAAGAGCAATCAATAAAAAATGAATTTAATCACAAATGATGGTGATATTACAGCAACCAAGTGTAGACCACTAGTACAACTAGAAGATACTAGCAAGTGTGGACGGCAGGTTCTATTGGATGGAGTGGTGGACAAGACTCTGGTTAGTGTTGGCAATGGTGGTGTTGGCAATGGTGATATTGAGATTCAACGACTTCATTGTCTTTGATACAAGGAGCAAACAGATTTTTATCTTTTACTTTTTTTCACACGTTTGTATAAACACGAGTTGAGACTTTGAAGCAATTTGAGGCTATCCACGTTGTATCCGGCTAAGATTTTTGTGCACGTGGAAAGCCTTTGTATTTGGTCTAGGGTGAGGGAAATGCATGGAAATTCCAGGGTAGCGTTGGGAAGTTATGAGCATTTGGAATTGGTTTGTTTGTGGCAGTCTGGACGACAGGTCGACCATGGATAGGGTTACCGCTGAAGAAACTAGAATGCTTGAACGAGACATCACTGGGTAGTGGTGCAGAGTTTCCGGCTATGGCACATGGCATAAAATAGTCCGCCTGCAGAGCTTCGCGACTATGGCATGGAACAACTTATAGAGCTTTGCGGAACAGACAGTGTTGTCAGGTACGTTCAGTATGGTACGGGTATTATACGTACTTAACATACTAATATCGTACGCGTACCTTTTATTTAAAAAGTACTTTAAAATCGTTTTTTTAGAAGTATAAAATACTTATTAAATACGTAAAATATATAATTTACGTATATTACATAAAGTGCTTCCTGTAATTTTTTGAAACTATTATTTTTTGTATTACAGTTGAAATAGCTGCAATAACAATTAATGGGAAAAGAGCAAGTATCAAATAATAAACCAGAATATATTACTCTACAAAATTAAGTATTTCTCGAAGTTTTCAATCCAAATATATAGCTAATTCAGAGTTATTCCTCATTAGGCAAAATAAAGAACATAATAGAGTTTTACAACATCAAAATAAATCCATGACCATTCACCCTTCATCTTCGTCATCTTCATCATCAGACCTTATGTGTTATGATGATTTCCACACGTGCTCCTTTTTTTTAAGCTCATTATCACTCCCAACTTCTTCTTCTTCAATCATGCCAAGCTCATCTTCATTTGGTAAACCAGCAGTTAAGATTGATCGTGTCCCTCGCCAACTACAAGCAAACATTTTTCTTCATCTATGCCTATCTATTTGGCTGGTAAAAGGTCTTGATGATGAATATGCTACATCTCTTGTCATACTCCTTTTCCTTCTTCTCAAGCTCATAGTCTTTTGAAAATATATTTTGTAAATCTCTCTATCAATATCGTTATCATTGCTAGGAGGCAGAAGATTAGAAGTCTATATGACATCTATTTCATTTGGATTCAACTGCAAACAAGCACACAATAAACAATATATTGGAAGAAACAAAAATGAAATATAGAAAGAGAGGCAGCCAGAGCATTTGCAACCTAACTTATTTGCAAAAAGAAATAGCAAAAAGAAGAGATTGCATCTCCATTTCGGCAGCGAGGGCAAGATGAAAGAGGGTGAAAATGCAGGCCGAAGGAAAAGAAAAATTTCAAGAGGTTTTGGTTATTTTTTTATTCCAATTTAATAATTTTGTATTCTTTCAATGGCCTAATGTCATTTGGGTGATTTGAACTTTCTTTCTTTTTTAAGTACGTATCATACGTACTTTACATATTAGTACTTTTAGTACGATATTAATAAAACAAGAGCACAATTTGATTTGCCAACTTATAGGTGTAATAAATAAACATAAAATACGGGTTCAGTCGATTTCGAGCAAATATTCCTGATATCAAATAAGGCACTATTCCATTCGTCTATAGACTACTATAAATATAAAACATTTCGGTCCAATGGTTTTATGGCACACCATCGACCATGGCATTAACCTCTAATTTAATTCTTCTAAGGAACCTGTGCTTGGCCTAGGAAATACTCTTCTGTATATACTCATGTTCTGCATGTACTCAGGCATTAAGAAATACAGATGAAATGACAATGATTTCCTTCATTCCCCTTTCATGTCATCTATTATTTTGACTTTGTTTACTCCTAACATTGTTTGCAACTTCTGAACCTGCGAACAGCCAAAACTTTTGTAAATACATCTGTTGTTTTTTTTTTTTTTTTTGTTGAAGGACGTCAGACTTTATTCAATCAAAGAGTCAAATACAAGTATAAATGCAGAGACAGGAATAAAATCTCAGCGGATAAGCGGAGACCCACCGAGTGAAGCAACCTGCCTAAGCATAAGAGTCCACATCCAAAAACTCCTCAAAAATCAATCGCCTCTTGCGAGGGGCAAGTGAAGAACAATGATATGACTTTACAATGTAACCTTGAGCTTCTTGGAGAACACGATTATCTACCACATCCAGACCTTTGAAGATTACCAATCTTCGCCTTTTCCCAGATAGTCCAAAGCAACCATCCTGGCCGCTAGATGAAAAGCCCGGCCTTGTAACTCGTCCGTGTACTTGGGTAAATTGCCAAAAGCGGTTGTTGACTTGTTAGTGAAACCCGAAAAAAGGAAAAACAACTAGTCCCATACACATCTAAGGTGTTCACACATGAAAAAGCAATGCTCAATGGTCTCGATCCACGCTTGCATACCGGACAATCGATTTGATATTCTAGGGTTAAACTTATGGACAAGCACATTAACCCGCGACACCTATGAAGAATCGCCACCAAAGAACGCCACTTTAGGATGAAGTAGCTTGTCCCATGCCCAAGACCACACCTTCGCCATTGAAGAGGAGGAAGTTGAAGAGACCACTTATTAGATTTGAGGAAGAATATCGGTTATCAAGCAACAACTGATACATAGAGTTCACAAGTTTGCACTCCTTAATTTTTCTTCATGACAAACCCATACCAAAATATCTTCTTGGTGTGTGCGTAATAGGCTGTAGAAAAATCAGCAACTTTTTGCCAAAGAACTCTATCCCATCCCCCAATAGAAACTTTAATCCGAAAAGCCTCCCATGTCGAAGAATCGGCTCGAGTCATACCATGCCGCAATAGTTAAGATTCCAAAGACTTTTCCAACGGCTTTGAGTCAATGGGTGAATCAGAAAAGCAAAGTGGTTGATTGTCTACCGAGGGATCCACCAACAAGGTGCGATCAAATGTACACAAATTTGGACTGATGTGAAATAAAGTTTTGATGTGTGCGCGAAATCTAACAATCCCTTTAAGAATGGAGAAGCATTATGATAAGGCCGCAACTCATAAAATAAACTCCATGGAAGAACAGGTTTGAGTGTGACTTTACCAAAAGGGATCAAGAGGGTAAGAGCCTCGCAATAAATAAGCCGTAACCCGGAGAATCATCCTTACCTACGAAAGCCGCCAAATGAATTTTGAGATCATAACCTTACTCTGCAAATGGAAATCTGTCATGCCCAAACCTCCAGCCGGACTTAGGTTTTATACACTTAGACCATGCAACCTTCACCACTACCCCCTCGCTTCATTTCCACCCCCGGATAAAGTTTCTAACAACACCCACAATCTCCCGAAACTTTGAGTGGAAGCAAGAATGGCGTAAGCCATATAGACATGTGTGTTGCTTAAGACATGCTTAGCAACTGTTACCCTTCCGTGCATAGATAGCTTAGCCAGTATCCCACCAAAAAGGTGCCTCCAACCCCTTGATTATAACATCCCAAGCATCGGTTGAAACATGAATACCCATCGATACCAAGAAGCTTGGTTGCCTTCCCATGAGGCAACACCTTCCGGGGTAAGCAAGAACACATGGTGGAACTTCATCATCTAGAGTCCACAAAGCGTAACACTTTTGCCAACCGACCAAAACTCCGTGAGGCTAAGGAAAATGTGTCAAGCGTAAGCTTTGCATTTTGGAGATTATCGAGATCCGCTTTCAAAAATAGAAAGGTATCATCTCATCTTGATTAATAATTTCTTGAGAGCCATTTTCCATAGGAAGACCCCCGATCACATCATCCTCAAAGAAGACTAGAAAATAATTGTGAAAGCACCTCTATTTTACTATTGTAAAAGCAATGGAGCCAAGGGGCAACCTTGACTTAACTCCTCTACCAACAGAAAGACAACAGAGGGCTCTCCCTCGAAGAGTATTGTAGATCTTATCAAGTATGCAACTTCATGACATCTCTTGTGAATGGGATACCAAACCCTAAAGCCAATAAACACTTCTCTAAAAAACCCCAATCCACACCGTCATATGCCTTAGCAAAGTCAAGTTTGAGATACACAATACGATGGGCCTTTAGCCTTGCCCAATACATACCTTCATAGGTCACGCAGCATTATCAAGAATACACCTTCCGTGCAAGAACCCTAATTGACTCAAAGAAGAACAACACACAACTTCTTCCGCCAGAGCTTTCGCAAAAATCTTATACACCGTCGAAAGTAATGTTATAGGACGCCAATCCAAATGGTCTTGGGCTCTTTACACTTGGGAATGAGGGAAATAGCACCCTGTGTTAAGAATTTTGTCCAAACTTCGTATCTTCTAAATTCACAAAATGCATTATATATATCATCTCCAATCCACTCCCAATATTCTTGAAAAATTCTACCGGAAAACCGCCAAGACACGGACATTTTCCTTTCTCCAATAGGTGAGCATTTGCGCCTAGATCGCCTCTAGTGATATTTGTCTCTAAAATTGAACGTTGCTCTGCTGAAACAATAGAATGCACTTTAGTTAACACAAATTGGATTGCATGTCCTCCTAAATGGTAAGCGATGTCGAGCAAAAGAATACCGCAAAATGATTATGTAGGTGTCTGCTTTTAGGTGCACCGGATCAAAAACCCTCAGAGCCATCACGGGAGAGTGAGAGAGAGTTAATAGAAGTAGCCATCCTCCTCCGTTTTGCCGCCCTAAAAAAGAAATGAGAACACCTATCACCGGACTTAAACCATTGCAAAACCAGCCTTCAACTTCCCGCCCAAAGAACCCTCGCTAGCCTCAATATCTTTGATTTCTTGTAAGATCTGCTTTCTCTCTAATGCCGAGAAGAAGGAATGTGAGCTCTGATATTTGTAACTCCCCGATATAAAGTCGTCAAATGACCTCTCGCCTCAACCACTTTACGATGACCCCATTCCTTAGCAAAGGATTTGACCGCCGTCATGGCAGTTACAACCCCTGACATCCCCCTGGATGAAGCGAATGCCTGTAAATACATCTGTTGTTTGTTCTTCAGTACTCTTATATTGAACTAAAATTTTTCCCTTTCACACCATCAAAATGAATTTGCAATTCAATGTGTTTTGTCCTCTCATGAAGAATAGGATTTCTTGTAATAGCAAGACAACTTAAACTATCTCGTAAAGAAGAACTGTTGGTTCCATTTGCAGTATGCCAAGCTCATCTAAGATTCTTCTTATCCAGACAATCTCTCTTGCAGCTAATGATGTTGCATTGTACTCGGCCTCTGCAGTTGACATGGCTATGCACCCTTGTTTCTTGCTTCTCCATGATATACAACTGCCTCCAAGTTTTAACACTAGAGTTGTCCCTTGATGGACCATAAATGGTCCATTTATACAGTTTGCTTTAAAATTCATATAAAATCAATGGCATAAAATTCAGTTAAACCCTTTCTACATGTTAATGTATAGCAGTCACTTTGCATCAGAAAAATAGTTAAAATTGCATATACCCCTAAAATTGAAAGTTATGCTTGGGTGAATCAAGGGGAGTCAAGTCCAGTTTGCTTCATGTTTACATAATGTAAAACTGTCTCGACAAAAGGATTCATTTTTTTTATTTTTTTCATTATACTAGTATTTTTCTATACGAGATAAGGATGAATACACAAAAAACCTTATTCCAATACGAAGTCTAGGAAGAAAGATATAGTCAGTCAAACATGACAGGGTCAAAACAGTTTTCTGTCTTCTGTGGACCAATAATGATTCCCAGAAGGCTGTTTCAATTAAAATTCTATAACTTTTGCATGAAAATAATTTTCTTACTTCAAATTTGGTATATAAGTAGTTGACTAATTGCTTCATGCATAAAAAAAAAATTATTGGCCTGAAATTTGAAGGTTGAGCTTTGACTTATAGTTAACAATTTTAAGTGACTTTTAATTGATGTTTATTTTGTTATATTTGAAGGAAGTTTATTGAAATAGTATGTCATTGAAAAAATCATATATAAATGCTTGTATGGATATGAGGTCAATGAAAAAACAAATAAAGAAAAAGAGCAAAAGGCACGATCATGATAAATCAATAAAGGTTTCTGTACCTAAGACCATTACTGGTCCACATGTTCATTTTAAATCAATAACTTCTTTACCTTAGTCAATCTCAAGCTGAGTTTTAGGATATTGGTATTTCATGAGCTTTTCTATCAATAAAAAATATCTATTGCTAAGTTTGGGCTAAAACTTTTAATATTAGTTCCAAGTTATCATCAAATGTTTCCAATGTTTGGTCTCTAGATTTGTGCCTGAGGATGAACTTCAAACACCATATTTCAAAGCTTCCCAAAGTTAAGAAAGCAATTCAAGATGAACCAAGGAAAAATATGAAAAGGTATGACTAAAGAAGGTCAAGATAGACTGCTATGCCTATGCCAATTATTGATCCACATGACCTCTCATTTCAAAGTTAAGAACATCACCATCTTAATCAATTCTTTAGAATATAGTTTATACCACATTATATATGATAACAATAGTTGGTTAGGGAGGATTGACTATCTAAAGGGTGATATCGAAGCATAAAAATTTAAGTAGTTAAGGGCTACTTTGAATGTATGAGGTAGTCCGCTTACACCTTTCAAAGATTATCTTTTAGACGATGAGAAATCATAATATCACTATAGGGAACAAAATGCATAGAGCCAGTGCAAAAAAATAGAGAAATTTTCTTGATCCACTTGGTTTAATCCTGGACCTATAAATAGTCCATGCTTATTTATATTCAAATATTTAATATACTATATTATTCTAACATGAAATTTGAGATATATATTGCTAACAAAGGTTCAAAATTATAAAAATGATAGCCTATCATGAAAGTTGATCTACATGTACGATGGTCTTACTTAGACTACAATACTTTGAAGCAACCACACATTGACTAACTTTATAATAGTGGAAAATAAGTAGATTTCTTCATTTTTTCTTCTAATAAGACCGCACCAAGGACCTCGATATCCCTTTTTATCATATATTGTGCCATTTAAAAGACCTATGGGAGAAATGTAGTGCAATAAATTAATATTTTAGATGAACTAGAAAAAATAGGTACCTTTAAAGTCTTTTGATCTATTTATTTATAGTCATGGCTAAACGTCATGATATATTGTCCTCCATTCATCAATAACCATCACTACCTACATCATTGTTGAGTTTTAGACCTATAAAGGTATAATCAACGCACTTTGGAACCTTTCTTTGTGTTCATCATGTTATATTAGATCTTGTTTAGATCTAGATAATGCATGGTTATACCCTAGTTACATTATATTTATGTTGATAAAGTAAATTCCTATATAGAGTTAATTAGAATGCATCATTTACTATCTTTATGAGACTTATAGATGGAATTTATTGGAGCACTTTAACCTATATTTTTATTTTGAATTATGTACAATAATTTCTTTAGTTAATAACGATACTAATATAACATATAAACATCTAAAAAGTTTCACTATAGCTTGTCTTGTTAAGGACTCATTGTCACAAATATCAAGTCAAAGGTTATAATAATAAGAGAGAAATAATTCCTGAACCTCATGCAGCATTTTTAAGCAAAATAGGGTTTGGCGACTTCAATTGACATCAAATGATAGCGACCAAGCATGGAAACATGCAAGTCGATATGTTTTATCATAATATATCAATTACTTTCATATTTAGCAAGGTTTAGACACTTTTATGCTAGAAAATTGAAGAATGCAGTTCTAGAGTGCTGTAAAAACTGCCAAATTCTCCAAAGTTTGAACAATCATCTATATCTAATACGCTAATAGGGTTTTAGGATAGTTTGTGCACGATCTTGACCGTTGATTTTATTATGTTTCACAACTTTCATTTTGGGCCGTTTAATAGGTAGTTATTATTTCGCACCCGGTTCTTTTTTTTTTTTCCGATAGGTCAATATCTATGAAAAATGACCCTGAACCCGTGAGCAAGGCATCGTTTCGATCCTAACTATAAGCAAATATGGTGTGATTTTGAACAAGAGCATATATGGAGTGCTTTTGAACGAAAGCAGAGAGTAAGCGGATAAAATGATTTAAGCTACATTTGGAATTCGTTGTGTTCTTTTATTAAATGTGATTGCCATTGGCGGCCTTCTATCGACAACTTTGTCAAGAGTTTCAACATTTAAGGGAGGTTTGCAAAGAGCAAAAAGCACGTTTTGAGGATGAAATGTTCATTCATTCTACTGTAAGCTCAGCAGTGACAATTGGGGCTTGCAAAGCTCTTGAACAAAACCACGAAGCCATTATTGAAGCTATGGGTTCATACTATCGTAATGAGCTCGATCAAATGGAAGCAAAAGTTAAATGCCAAGAGGGAGAGGTATGTGATCGCCTTTTTTGAATCCTAAAGCTATAGGATGAGTACAACATGATAACTCCTTAATTATCATTGCGGATTAAAGCTTTCTGAAAGTCAAAACACATAACTTGTATACAGAGCTTCATGGCTTGAGGAAGCAAGCCGCTCAATATGAGGGCAATTTGAAGAAAGCGTATGGAGGTAATAAAGATCTTTGCTTGCCTCTCTCTGCGCACATTTTCAAATCTTTACGCTTTATATACTTTCGTGTTTCTTGCTTGGTTGATGCTTTCCTCCTTGGAGAGCCGCAAGTGCATTAAAAGTCATTTCTATCGTTACAATACAAAAGTTGAACATCCTGTTTCATGAGAACAAGGAAATTGAAGCTTTTGCTTGGTGGAAAACATCCCGGTCGATGGCAAAGTTATTTCACCCTTGCATATACAAGGAGTAAGGATTACGACCACACATGGGTATGTCTCTTCAAAAGAAGCATTTGATGCATGGAATCTATGATTTCATTCAAAGAATGCTTCGTGTTTTATTCAAAGAATGCCGAGATCTAAGGTATCACTTAGATTCCCCGAGTTCTTTTGTTGTATTTGCATTTTATAGCTTTTATTCTCATATATTCGTCCTTGACATTGCCAAACGATGCTTGAGGGATCTTTTTGCAAGAAAAGGGCAGAACTTTACCGGCAATCAAATAAAAATGGATCAAGAAGGCTTCTACAAGTGAGGGTTTGCATCTAGATATTTCATAGTTTTTATTCCTCGATTTTCATCTTTAAGTTTCTATAATAGGAGCGCTTTCTTCCATTTGCATCTTCAAATTTCATTCAAAGAATGCTGAGATTCGAGGTATCACTTAGTTTAGATTCCAAACTTCTTTTTGTTGTGTTTGCATTTTATAGTTTTTAACTTGCAACTTTACTGTTCCATGTTTTCAAGCGGCTAGAGCCAAGGTACAAGGCCCCTTGTGCTTTTATCTATTGGTTGTTTTTCAATATGTTGGATATGGATAAGTGGACATAGATATGCTGTAGATCAACAGAACTATGTGGACATGATTGGTTCAATTCGACAAACAAATGGGGCATTAACAATTTCAGAGAGCAATGCCATTATATCGATCCGAAGCTAAATTCAAGCTTGTTGTGCTTATATAGCTAAGCAATGCTATCATTTTGTAAAATACAACAAGTTGGCATGTTTGTTCTAGGGCGTACATTGAAAGTGGAAGGAACTAAGAAACATCAAGAGTTTAATGCCCTTCCGCTTAGAGAATGTATCGCGGCATCATTCTCGATGCACACAAGCTCGCCTTAACTTTTTTGATGGATATCACGACCTTTTTGTGGAGAGAGGGGCTTAATGAAGTTATCATGGTTATTATGTGAACCGACAATGTTCTTCTTTATAGAAGTAGAAGTTTGCATTGCATGGAGTTGGTTACCACTGTATTAGGGGATCATGGATCATGGACAACGGCCTTGACAGGACTATGTTATGGTTGGTTTTGTAGATCTCAAGCTGGTAAGATGCAACCAAAGTTTTATTCTACACCAGATTTTATTGCATTCTATAGGCGTTTCCGGCCGCCAACAAATAATGCCTGATTGTTCTCATCAAGGTAGCAACTTAATGGGATCTTGAATTGTGAATTTAGTTCATCTTTGTATGTGTTTGTTACAACAAATTATGTCTGTATAGGAATTCTGTTACTTCTCTTTTTTGCTGCATATAATGCACTATATGAGGAGGGCATTGCAAAAATACTGCAAGAATCCTTAGATGAAATGTTGATCATGTGCCAAGTTAGTTCAAGCTTTGATGTCAGTTTGAAAGTGTTTTACCATTTACATTGCATTTAGTGTTTAGATAGAGGCATATACTTTTATTGTTGATAGCTATAGTAGACAAAATTTATTTTGCAACTGTGCACAAACTTAGGTTAATTGGTTTGCAAAAGAAGAACAGTCACATAGATGTGTATTACCTTTGGTCGTATTTATATCACCACCCATGGCCTTTGGACATTTGTTGTGGTGGGATAATGATGCTATATATAATGTCTAATAACTATGATCTTATTAAATGGATAGGAAGACTAATTGTTTCCATGCTGATTGGAGAAAATATAAGAATTTGATGCCATAAACAATTCTCATCGTGTTTAGGCAATAAAAACCTATGCTGGCCTGGTTTTTCCAATATTATCATCATTCAATATTTCAATGCTTCCAAAGCAAAGCCCCTTGTTGGATGAGGCATATAGAACAATGCTAGTATTTGAACACCAACAAGATGGGAAGCCTATATCCGTGGACGCTGCATATCATCCGGTGCATACCTCACAGAGGCTTCAAGATCTTGAACTTGAAGATGTGACGCGTTCGTGGAAATATATGCCATAAATACGTATATTTCCTGGTCCGTCACTATACAAGTCTATCTTCATAGCCTTGGATACCATAGATTGTGGCACTAGGGGGTATGACTAAGTTATTCATATAACTTAGCCAACCTTAGGTTAAGACCATTTTCCATGTGGCCTTAACCTATTGGGCACCCGCCACACGGACTTACCCTATTGGAGCCACGTGGCATAACATGTGAACCCTAACCTATAAAGGCCTAAACCCTAAATCTAGGCCTCTTTTCTGGCTCCAACAAATTGGGAACCTTTTCACAATAAAACTCCGCTTCGAGAACCGTCATGGCGGGCAATAACATAGCACAAAGATCCCCCGAGCATGAGCGCATCAAGAGGAGTAAGCTACTTCACCACCTTGAAGATCATGGAAATGCCAGAGTAGGAGGGAGTTCCTCAGAGCGTGTATTTGGGTTAGAGTTCCTTGTAGATCATCTGGAAGTTAGGACTCCAGATGAGTTAGCATTTCGTGTCTCCAGTAAAGCCTTCCTAGGACCCTCAGTCTAGATCTTAAACCCTAATCAATGAACCCTAACTGTAAGTTAGATGTATATGATTAGGTTTAGATGTTCTTCTCTTTATTATCATGTTATATGGATATGTGTGTGATAGAAGCCCATAGGGGGAAGGGCTCAAGACACCTTCAGAACCCTTCCCGACCGATACCCCGGAGTGCGGATAGACGGAGGGGCCCGCAAGGTCAAGGACCGGATGGGGGATTTCCCACGGGTGTATGGTCGGGTGTCGATATTTTGTAGGAAACGCCACGTAAGATGCATGCAAAGTCTAATTGTTTATGCTGGTCTTGATTCCGTAGGGCATCTTAGTCGACTACCTTATTCACCTATTTGCCTCGTAGGCAAAACCGTTGAAGCAGTCTAACATTATGCAAAGTTGCGAGCTAAATCTATATACATGGAATGCAATCACTTTTGCCTATGCCAAGGAAGAGGATTGGGCCCTTTAGTTACTTGAAATTTGAGATCCGATAGCATTGTGCCAAATAAATGTACATTCTTGAGCACTTTGAAGGCTTGTACCAAAATGCATTGTATCACATATGGCAGAAACAAAGATGAGAAGGTCATAAACAACGATTCCAATTTGACATTGCTTTGATAGTACACTTGTGGTGGAAACCCGAGGAAGCACGCTCAATTTTCAAGGCCTTATCAAATCGAGATGTGGTGTTGTGGAATGTCATGATTGCAACTTATGTCCAAATAGGAGAAGCACGCTTTTGTTTCCTTTATGTCGTTGTTTCCCCTTGATAAATGATTAAGATTCATCTACTGCCATCAACGTTTTTGAATTTTGTCTTCAAGACTCAAGAACATACCTTACAAGAAGGAAATTCTGCAAAATTGTAGGCAGAGCGTCCAAGTTATAATTCAATGAAATTTTAGAGGTTTTGTGATTTTGGATGCTTTTGTCTTTTTCAGTAAGATCATATAAGTAGGTCTTGCCGCGATAACAAACTAGAGGATTAGATTGGCCATAAAATATCGAAGGTAGTATCACGACAATTATTAAGTTATTTAACGATTCTTTTAAAAGTTGAGCTTGAGAAATATCTGAGAAGGCAACTGAAACTATTGCGTAGAGATATAAAAATATATGAAGGTAAAGAAACCTCCATTACAACAAGTTCGAATAATATTTCTAAAGGTATTGCTGTGACTCGTCAAGAAATCAGGCATGTTTCTAGAATTTACCCTTTGCTTCATTGATTTTTGTTTCTCCACATTTGAATTTCAAGTAAGCTTTAAGATGTTAATTGCAGATTTGCTGGACACAAGTGCGTAAGAATTTGATCATTTATGAAAATAAACCATCGGCCCATCCAATGACTTAATGCAGACATTATCAGCAATAGATGTGGATCATATATACATCATTCATTTGTTTGATGTAAGCATGTTTCTTGCATATATCTCCAATCTTTCAAAGCCTTTACTTGACAAAATGTATTTACAAGAAGGTTCTGGATTGCAAACACTTGTGTCTAGATATTTCATAGTTTTTATTCTCTCCATCTGTTGATGCGGCCAAGTTCACATGTCTGCATGTTTGAATCAAAATTATAAGGTTCATATTATGTTTTTATCTATTGCTCTGCCTTTGAACAGATCAAGGTGGTTCAGAGTTGAAGCCTTACAGGTGTGAAGAATGCATTGCTTTGCATTTTGTTTCCTAGAATGTGCTCATCTCAGGGTATGCTCAGAATGGAAAAAATCTTCTTGTACAAATGTGATGGTTGTTTGTTGAGATATGACAGTCAGTACCTTTAACTTCTTTTTATTATGTGTCCCAGCATGTAAATATCAAACCCAAGGGTGAGCTACCCAGGTTTGTGTTATTTCTAAGTAGGAATGCACTATTTCCCTCTTCATACCATTATTCTTCACACCATTATGACTAAGAATTTAGCGTTCCTCTCTTTCAATAGCTATGTAATGTTGAAGCAAGAATGCTCAATAATTGAAAAGTACGAGACCCTGCCAATGCTCAACATCGTCAACATCAATTGGATCTAAGAGTTTATGATAATATGCCAGACCTTAATCCCGTCATCCTTGTTTGGGCCACTGCCCTCCCTTTTGACAATGATTTATTTCTTGAATCCTTGCCATTGTTGCGTTGGCTCTTCTCCTCTTTGTCTTGATTCTCTTTTTTGTCTCGATTCTAGATTATATACCTTCTTATTTTCAAGGGCACGAGAATGCTTCATATAACATAGTAATTGGCTTTAAAGCAACAAAATATTCTTGTGTTTTCAATTAAAACTGTTGCAAGTCAATTCTGATTGGTCTATTTCTTTACAACAGCATCTTTGCAGGATTTCATATGCAGGAATAGAAGATCACGTATTTGTTGAAATACATTTTGGAGCAGACCTCTTCAAGGCCTTCTATCAATGCACATGCATAAAGGTATGGAGTTTTAATGTTTCACAGCCAGATTCCAACAAAACGCCTTGAGATTTCTATTTTTAAATTTTTTATTTTGGAAATCTCGTAGACATGGCGCAGTGTTAAATTCTGCAGCGTATCTGCACATCATCTCCACTGCAGAAATTAATATTGAGTCATGTATTTACGGAAGGTTATTTTAAATTCTCAAAGATTTCAACCTTTAAAACTCTAGATATGGCAAATCGTGTATACAAACCCAAGCCAGAAAGGATAATAATTGATTCTATAAGTCATCCTCTTTGGTGGATGGTTTTAAAATAGTGTAGTTATTTACTAGACAATGTAGCATAATTTACATGAGCTCAAGTTTTCGATTTCAGCCCAAGCCGAACTTTTGCCACCGGGAACCGAATTCATGAATTGCCCAGACTAATCAATGAGTTTTTTTAAAATTTGTAGATCCTGAATTTTCTTAACAAAATAGGTAGATTTGTCAGCAAAAAACAAAACACTCAGATTTTCCATGGCAATTAGCAGATTCTCGGCTTAGATCCAGCCCAATTGGTGGGTTTTTGCATCCAAGTCATGGATTTCTAAATCTAGTTTGTGAATCGGCTATCTTCTACAGAACCCAAAAGCAATCTGGAGCCCATACATGATACATCCGATAGGTTACATCTTAAAGTCTTCTGATTTTCGGCGATTTTGACAATTGATCAGCATGCGGGCACTTCCTTTAACATGTAGTTTTCTTCTCAAGCAGGATAAACTGTGTCTTAAGTTCCTTGTGCAACAAACGAGCAAAATCTTAAATTCATGCATTACCTGGCCTTAGAAGGCAGGGATGTGCAACAAACGAGCAAAAAGCATAGCCCAATACGCTCTTCCCGGACTCACCTCTTCAAATAATATGAATACAGTTTATTCTTTGTTGCATTCATGGGGGAGATCAGATAAAGAAGAGCCCATGAAGGCCCTGAATTCTATTCCATTTTTTCAACACAGGGGATGGCCCTTCCTTCGCCACAGCTGAACAGAGCATCCGACCCGCACCTCACGGTCACCGGAATGAAACCCCCTTCCCAAAAATCCCTTCCTTTGATGCCTTCCTCCTCTATAATGTGGCAGAGCGAGGATTCTTGCTCTGTTTCCATGCCTGGGCTTGTCTTTACCGTTTAAATCCAATCGATTAAGTCTGTTTTTGTCTCTGTTTTGCCGATCAAAGTTATGAACCCAAGAGCAATTTTTGTATATTTTGTGCATAGAATGAATCAATTCGAAAGCCCTTTTGTTGCTCTGGGCAAAGCTTCTTCAGCTGGGTTAATCGGAATTTATTTGTTCGAGCTTTTTGTTCTTAAGATTTGCAGTAACCGATAACTTAAAAACAGAAGGGCAAAATTCGAAGGCTACTTTTGGTGCCCTGGTTGTATGCTCAGGCTTCGCCAGAGCCTCTTGAGCTATGCTAAGCCGAATTTTTTTGTTTGATCCGTTTACTTCTAAAATTTGCTCATAAGAACGTAGATCTTTCTCTAAATATAATTTACATAGAAACATAGAGCCGATTCATGTGTATGATTCAGCTAGAAACGTATATGTTTTGCCTCTGTCTCGCTCTGGTGAAGCCCCTCTATTTTATTGTGCGCACGTTGCGGGTTAGAGCACACTGGTTCGGCCCTTAAATCCATTTAAAGCCATGTTTCAAAGTTTTGCCAGATGCTCAGGTTTTGCCGCTCCGTCTGCAGAGTAAGCAGGCCTTCGTGCCAGAAACCAACATCCGATTCCAAATCTGGACATTTTGGAATTTTTTGTTTATTTTTTGAACCGAAAAGATGCACCAATAATTTTATATGTAGTAAGGGGGACCTTACCCTTTTTTAAAAATATCGAGAGAAATTAAGATGCTAGGTCGTAAACCTAAGACCTAAAAGAGGGCAAACCTTAGACTGAAAATCTTTAAAGAAAGCCTAATCTGTCGAATTGCTAGCCCATCGAAAAAGCATGGCCTAATCGATCAGCCCACAATTAGATATGCTGGGTTAGGTGCATATAAGGACAGATATATAGTCGGATCTGCTACCAAGTCTAACAAAAGATCCGTTAGAAGAAATACCAGGTAAGAAATGATGAAAACTCTGCATTATAAGATTTTGCAGCAATGATTTGTGCTGGGTTAATATGTGGTCGGATCTGCTACCCAAGGCTAAAAGAATCCGTCAGAAGAAATGCCAGTGGAAGACAATGGAAGATCTTATTCAACACAAGAAATGACTAAATAATCTGGCAGGTATAAAGAAATGAAAAAATATGATTTTTTAGATTCTACAACAATGATGCCAACAAACGATCTGTTTAAAGCAGCCAAGGAGCCGGCTAGGCTAAATGGTATAACAGATCAAGGATGTATGTTGAAGCATGACTATGTGGAATCGATCTTTTATTTAATCCAATCAGTCAAATAGAGCAGGCAAGAAAACATTTGTAGAAAATAAAAAGGGAGATATGGACAGAGCAAATAACTAAAGGCATGCAAAGAAATACTGAGAACTTTGAGACATAGCAGTTGAAAATCCCTCTAAAGCCAGGGAAGCACTAAAGAAAAAAGCATTCAGACTATAAACCACGTCCAAGTTCCACCTTAAAATTTTCTTCTAAGACAAGACATAATATGAACACTAAACTAATAATTCTAACAAAGAAATCTTTACTTTGCACCAGACAGAAGCTAAACTAGTAACCTACACCCAGGCCTATCCAGGCCTATGCCTAGATAAATAAACAATATAAACATGAGAGAAAACTAGAAACAAAAAAGAAGAAACAAAGGAACGCTCAAAGAGAAGGCCAATAGGAAAGAACTAAAAGACAATGACAATATATGGAGAAAGAGGAAAAATCTGATAAAAATAGGCCAATGATATGCCGTCTCCCAAGAATGATGGTTCTATGGTGGCGTAGACCATTGTATTGTTGAGTGCGGAAACCAGATGTTTTACCTCTTTTAGAGTCTAGGTACTCTTGCATATGATTTGTGGTCCTTCTAGATGGCGAGGAGCAGTGTCCTCATGATGTGTCAGATCATTGCCTTCTAGATCACTTTTTCTGGCTTTGATGGGCGGTCCAATTCATGATCATCAGCTTGTTCTGTAACAGTGGCTCGACCATCAATTTCTCCTTCTGTGACTGACTATCAGAGTCTACAGTCATGTCAAAGGGTTGTGACCCCTTTCCTTTACCATACTCAAAATGGTTTTCATCAAAACATACACTCGTTCTAATGATAATCTCCTTGAAGTAACGTATATATAATTTGTACCCTTTAATATTATGTGAATACCATACAAATAGGCATGGGATTGCTTTATTAGACAACTTATCTTTCTTCATGTGCGCATAAGCATTGCATCCAAAAACTGTGAGATCAGTGATCTCTGGTGTTTGCCCACTTCACTTTTCTTCGGGTACAGGCTTTGGTGGTACTGCTTTGGTAAGGACTCGATTCAGCCGATAACATGTAGTGTGTACTGCGTCCCCCCCAAAAGGAGGGATCAATGCCTTTTCCAAACATCATGGGCCTAACAGACTTCAAGATTTTCCATGACACCATTCTGTTGGTGTTCCCCTGCACTAGATTGTGCATAGTGAATGTCATGCTCTTGGAGAAAAGCCTCAATTTTTTTGCTGATGAATTCTTCCCCTTGTCCTGATGCCTTTGATTTTAGAATCAATCTCACGCTCAACTGAATTCTTCCAGCTAAAAAAAATAGAAAAGGCTTTTGATTTATGTTTAGGAAATAGACCCATGGTATCTTACTAGAATGCCACGGTTCTATTGCGATAGCAATAGAACCGACATTCCTTGGATGGGGACGCCCCTTTTTGCACTCCCTATTTATTCAGCCTCTTTTATTGTTTCGTCATCGGCGTTCTCTTGGGCTGGTTTTTTTATCTTCTCTATCCTACCAGTTTCCTACCTTCGTAAGCCTGTCATAGACAAAGAGTTCATCTTGGGATCGCAATTGGTCTGTGTGCCTAGCGCCTGCGTTCCAACACAAGAATGTTTCCAGGTACGATGATTGTTGTCTTCATGGTTTTAATCTGTTTTGTCTGTGGTTAGTTTTTCCGTTTGTGTGGTGTGTCTGGGATGCGATTCGGCGGCTTGGTGCATCAGTCCCCTTCCGGTTACAGCTTGATCAGGGATTGCTTGAGCGATTGGGTTAGTTTTTTCTTTCTTTTTGTTCCTTGTTTTGTCTGAATCAGCCGAATCTGGCATGCTACATTGCCAAAAGCTTGGGATCTTTTTGCTTCCGAGGCCCTTGCAGCCTTGTTTTTTCTGTTCTTCCAGCCATTCCCTGAGTTTCGGGTCAATCCGTTCCCAATACTGCCTCCTGCCAGACAATTTGGCAGTGGGGCATGTGTCCGATCCTCAGCCTAGCTTCGGATTTCCTTCCCAGCTCCTCTGGAACTGTATTTACAGGTCTGATTCTTTGTGTCCCTCTAATCCGTTGCTTAGTCCCCTCTCAATATTACCTCTCTATCTCACCCCACTCCTTTTTCATCCCACATTCGGCCTGTGCTCTTCAATCTCGGTTTCTTTCAGGCCCTCCAGCTTCTTGTCTCTGCCACCCACTTCGTTGCCATTCCGATCTTTTCTGTCTCCGCCTTCATTCGAGGTTGCCGCTTCCGCTTCCTTCGATGCTGCCGCTTCCTTCCACGAGTCTGTCGCCTCTTTGAGGCGGGGATACCGGGCCATCGACCCGCGTTTTCCCAGTTTTGGTTGGGATACAGTCTTCTGGGTTCCCTGGGAACCATTGGCATTCCTTTTTTGAATGATCTTTTATTCTTTATCTTATTTGCTTGGTCCCCTAGTGGTTGTTGTATTTTTAATTTTCTTCTATGGTTATGTTGGGTTGTCTTTGGGATTTTTAGGGTTTCCCTTTTAAAGTTATTTTGTTTCTTGAAATTTTTCGTTTGCTCGATTGTTTTCCACGTTTTTGGTGCTTAACCAGTGGCCATGGCCTCTTTATCTCAATTATTTTCTTTAGTCGGAGTCCATCTTGAATTGCTCTCTTTCCCATTATGTTGTGGTTGTATTTGTAGCATTTTAGAAGGTGATATTGCCCTATTTTGGCTGGTATGCATTGTGTATACACGAGTTTTATTTTTCTGAGATTCATAATATTATAGGCGTAAAGAATTTATTATGGCCGTTGCTTTATCGGTAGAGATGGATGGTTGCATACATCTTGATTAAGGTTCGACCAATTTTTTGCATTTGAAATGCCCCTTAATTTTCTCTAATCTCAGACCTTGCATTCGACATTCAAAAGGCCCTGTATATATTTTCTCTTACCTCATATGTTGCATTTGATGCTCCTTATATGGTTTTTTGCATTTTGAAATGGCCCCTGGATTTTCTTTAACCTCGAACGTTGCATTTGATGGTGTTTGTGTCGTAAGTTAATGTAATTTCACTTCGTTGGAATGCGGTTGCATTTGGAATGCTTGTTTAAGCAAACATCTAGGGGGTGAATGGAAGGTTTAGAAGGTTTTTATTGGTCTTCTTTCGCAAGTTATGTGATTCACAGTTTTATTGCTTGTTGGTATTATATCGTTACGTGATTTGGTAGTTTGTTGTATTTTGCATGAAAGATGGTCCACTCTCTCCATTCTGACGTGTTTTGTATTTTTTATTTGGTACTATTTTCATTTGCCTCGTCACTTCTATTTCTTTTGTATATCGCTATTATTTCTCATTTTCTTATTCCTATTTACTCCATGGCTCCATGACACTTTGTCCATGCTTCTGGTGCCATTGCTCGCTTACCCATTTGTTATCTTTGGCCATGGTGTCGAAATTTGAGTGCTCAATGTTTCCTGTGTCGTGGTTGATTCTTGGTATTGCCCTCACAGTTTCGTTCCAGATTGCAAATTGTGATCCATTTTGGTGGTCCCATGTGTTATGAATTTGTCAGGATTTGGTGATTTGACTATATTAGTTGTCTCAGTGGCACAAATTCTTCTATTTTTCATTTTTTCTTATTTACTTTCCTCTTTCTTCCATGATTTCATTGTGGTGTTTAGTTTTACTTGTCCTGACAGGTTTCATTTACTCTCTCTATGTTGCTTTGTGCACAGTTGTCAGTTTTGCAAGTATTCTTGATTGCCTTATGCACTGCTTGCTCCTTGACTCGTTTTCCCCCTGTTCTTGATTGCCCTCTGCATAATTCATTTCTGCATTAAGACTTCTACATGTTTATGCCTATATTTCAGGCACTCTTTTTCTTCAGATAGATGAACATTAGATCCATTTAGCATGGTTCTTGTATATTGCATTTTTTGTTTCTTTTACACGTTGTGTTCATTTTGGCTGTGTTCGCTTCTACTTCGCATGGATATCTGATCCCTTGGTGCTATTTGCCCGTTGTTGGTCCCTTTAGCTCCTTTTTTATGCCGTTGTTCTAGTGGTTTCACTCGGTGTCTTTTGCCCTTCTTTTTTCGTTTTATCAAACAGTTGTCCTTTTGCTTTAAGCTACTCCGCTTCATTGCTTCATATCCTTGTTCCAGTTATTTTGTATTCTTTTGGACTTGTTTTTGCGATTTGGTCCATCCTCTCGCCATTGCTTCAATATCTCAATTTGTTTTTTAGTCGGGTCTGCTCATTTTGTTTTTTTGCATGATTTCCATTTTTTCAAGTGCTTTATGCTTTTGTTTCCGTTTGTTTCCGTAGGTTCTTTGTTTTTTAGACGTTTTTACTTTTGTCATTTAGGTATTTTTTGGCCCCTTTTCTCCAGTTTTTATGTTTCTGTGTTTTTCACATTGACCCTTTTTTATCTCCGGTTTTAGATTTGTTTCCCTTGCTCCATATATCCCATTAGCCTCATCTATGCATTCTATTCCATTTTATTCCAGTGATCCTTATGGACTCCTTTCTCCCTTTCTTTACTCCACATTTTCAATCTATTCTATTAGATTTGACTTCCATTATGGGTTTGTTGTGCTCCCTTTTTACTATATGCTCCTCATTATCTCAGTAGCACTGTTACCTTCATTAATTTCCTTTTGGCTTGTTGTTCTGTTTAACTCTGGTGATTCTATTACTCCTCTAGTTGCATCAGTTTCTTCTGTGATTTCTTTGTCCTCTTGCACCTTGTTTCTTGCTAGTTAGGATAGTTCAGATTTATGAATCTTTGTTAGTGTAGTATTTATTGATGCATTAGTCATTTGCCATCGTCACTCTGTTGATGTCGTCATGTTTATAGCTCTGTTTCTTGTTGTTCCATGAATTCCTTTCCTAATCTCTTACTGTTCTATTCCATCTTCTCCTTCATTTTTATGCTCCTCTTCCATTTTTCACGGCATTGTTCTATTGTGTTCTTCATTTTTTATGCATCTCGTTGTTCAGCTTCTGGCTTTACCGGCATTCTGATTCTCTTGGCTCCTTTGTCTCTATCTTCTCTTTTTCCCCCTTTGCTCCATTTTCCTTAGTTTGCTCTTCCTTCTTTTTTCTCCGGTTGCCCTGGTCGCGCCTTTGCTCTAGATGAGCCATCTCCCAGTACTCTGGAACTCCTTCCTCGCCCCTTCCCCTTGTTTGTCCCATTGCTCTTTTATCGTTTTTTCTCTTTATCCCCTCTTATCTCTTTTATCTCGTTTGTTCCATTGATGTCGTGTAGTCTAGCCATCCTATGTTGTTCGATCTATGTTTTCATTTGTTTCATTCGCCTGACATAGTCTGCTCATCCTCCTTTGTCTGGGTTTATTCTCTGTGTACCTTCACACTTGTGGCCGTTCCGCTTTTGCCTTGTCTTCCATCAGCCTTATCTGTGCATTCTTTTTCATGTTATTCCAGTGACCCTTGAGGTCTCATTTCTCCCTTCCTATCGAACGCATTTCATTCTGGCTTCTTTTCTTTCTTTGCCTATATTGAGATTTGTTCCTCTTCTATCGGTTGACATATATGTTGTCATAGGACCCATCCTAGGAATGCCACGGTTCTATTGCTATCGCAATAGGACCGACATTCCTTGGATGGGGACGCCCCTTTTTGCACTCCCTATTTATTCAGCCTCTTTCATTGTTTCGTCATCAGCGTTCTCTTGAGCTAGTTTTTTCATCTTCTCTATCCTACCAGTTTCCCTCACCCTCCCTCCCTTGATGGTTTGTCTGCATCTGATCATATCCGCGTTTTCCTTTTTCCATTATCCCTTTTCATTTCTTTTCCTTTTTAGTCCGTTAACCATCTCCGTCTTTGGTTTCCATACTTTGGATCGCTCTGCAGCCTCTAAATATTCTATGGTTTCCTTTCTATGTTTTTATGGCGCATATGTTCTTATTCTTTAGTTTTCTCGATGTGGCACTGTAGCTTCCCAGGCCTACTCATTATTTTATTCTTCTCGGAGTTTGTATAATCTTCTGTATTTTTTAGGTCACCTTGCAGCCCTTGGTATTCTTTGTGCTTTCTTTCTTCTTTGAGAACACATATGTTCTTATTTTCCATTTTTCTCGATGTGGCTCTGTTGCCTCCATGTCTTCTTATCTTTTCATTCTTTCTCTATGTGGTTGTGGCCTCCATGACTTAATTTCTGCTCATTTTTTCACGGACAGTATTACTATTCATTTTCACATGCGTGTTGTTCTATCAAAATTGCGGCTCTGTGGTTGACAGCTTGCCTGCATAGTTTTCTTTTTCTCGGTGTGGTGCTGTAGCCTCCGAGAAAGTATTTATTCTTTTTCTCCTTGGCGTGGCGCTATAGCCTCCGAGGCAGCACTAATCGGATGTTCGTTCACGCAATGATTTATTTTCGTGGACATTTCCCGGTTGGTCGGCTGTCGTTTCTTCCTCGGGGTGGCCCTGGAGCCTCCGAGTGCTATTACATTCTTGATTTTTGCACTTTGGCACATGCCTATGCCTAAAGCTTCTGACTTTGTAACGGGTCATTCTCTTGTTTAGACTTTCCATTGCAGGTCAGTTTCTTGCAGTTCTTTTAGTTGTCAGCGCCATCATGTGATATACCAACTTACTTCTCGGCGGACCTATGCTAACGATTGTGAAGATCTCTCGGTTCTCGGAGGGCGAGGGGTCGAGCTCCTCCTTAGGGATGCCTGGTCATCGTGTTTATTTCAAAGCATTTCTCGGTTGATGTATGCTAGGGGTTGAGCTTCAACCTTTGCATGCTTCAACTTCTTGCTTAGCGCGATGTATTCAAGTTGTCTCCATTCTAGTTCAGGTGCTGCAAGCGATGGATGAGAGCATTGGTGATCGTTCTCATTAGGGCTTTCCTCGACAACTCGCAAGGGCAGAGTTTTTCAGCCCAATGAGAAGGTGACGAGAGTTTTTATTACCTTTGTGCGCTTAAGCAGCTGATGGTCCACACTTTATCTTGTTTTCTTCATTTACATCGTGCTCTCAATGATTGTCTAGTTTTGAAGCACATTTATCAAACATTTATATCCCTAGTAGGGGAATCAATTTGTACTCAGTGATTTTCAAAAGCTCAATGAGAACACCACTTCACTTCGGCCGACATATATGTTGTCATAGGACCCATCCTAGAAATCATCAACTATTAATAAAAAAATACCTCAATCCACCAATGAAGGTAATTTTGGCTCTTCCCCAAACATCCATATGTACAAGCTCTGAGCGTTGTATGGCCCGATATGTTGTTTGGAAATTCTTCCCCTTTCATTTTGTCAAGCATGCGTCCTTCACAGAGCTTTTTATCAAATTGAATACTTGCAATCTGTCCACCAATCGTCTTTTAGACATTCCTTGAGAAGAGAAAAATTTGGACGTTCCAGACGTTCATGCCACAACTGACTCTGGTCAGAATTAAAAGCATTTAGAGCTGCTGCTTTGAACCAGCAAGGAGGTTTTTCTGGCTATCCCATAGCCAAAGTTCAATATCATACCTGCATTATTAGCAGTCATGTGGTCTGTGGCACATGAGTCAAGGTATCGTATGCCTTGGAGGAGATGTTTGTTATGAACATTTTGCTTGTTCTATGCAATTGAATTGTAGAGATCTCCTGCAAGTTTCTTGTATCCATGTCATAATTTGATGCATGATCCACATTACCATAATCGAACCCCCCTTGCAAATTCTGCAGAATAGCACATGAGATCTTTGTTGTCAGATATCAAATGAGTTTCATTCGGTTCTTTAATGTAGACGAAGGCAGAAGACACAAAAGGATTATTGATATCAGATTCATTACTAGAGTCTACAGAGGAATTATAATACTTGCCTTTTGATGCCTTCTAAGCTCTACTATCCTTGCATTTCTTTCTATTATCTTTCTTCTTTTCTGCGTCTTCCATTTCTCTTCGATCTGGTTCTGTGCAGTCCTTGGCCAAGTGTCTAATCTTGTTACAGTTATAGCATTTTCTGCTTTCCTCCTTGCGAGTGTACATTACTTGTATTTCTCTCTAGAGCTCCTCTTAGTTACTCTTTGATTTTTCTCTTCAAGCAACATCTGCTGACGTGCCCACTCTAATTCAACAGATCCAATTATGTTCTTAACGTTAATATATGAGGTTGGTTCCAAGGAGCAAAGCTCCCATAAACAAGTCATCATCAATCCCTTTTCCCATCCCTTGAAATTGCTTTGATGCCTTTCAGGATGGTGCCTATGTATTCTTCCATGGTCATCCCTTCTTTGAGCTTTGTGGTAAACATTGTTGCTGCTCCCATGCATCCTTGGTAGACTTTGCCTCTGCAATTAATGGCATCAAAGTATCGTCCAAATACCGTAGAATTCTGCTTTTGGAAATTCAATCTTTTTGAATCCATTTGACAATGGCCTGCCTTTCATTTTCGTTAAGCTTAGCTTCCATCTCAATGTTGGTCTATCCTCTTACGACCTGAGTTGCTGTTGGAACTATGGCACTCTTTCCCGATTTTGTTGGCTTGGATTCATCTCCATTTACTATTTCCCATAAGCCCTCCTCGCAAAGCTTGGTTAGCACTCTCAGAAACCAATAGTTTGCATTATTGTGGTTTAAAGGCTCGATCTTCATCTCGTCCGTCTGTAGTAGGCTCGTCACTGTTCTAGAGAATACAAGCGCAAAATAATAGAATGGACCTGCTTGATTACGAATTTTTGAGAATAAAGGTACATATAAGGAGCTCCATAATCTTGGGAGCATCGTTCTCTGCATCCTGAGATTCAGGAGCTGGAATTGGCAGTTCCAATTATCTGGTTCTAAAATAGAATCTAATAATGAAAGGAAATATTTTGACGTAGAATATCACTATTGTTAACAAAGCGCAAGCCTTATGGTGGATTCATATGCAGCTTTTTTTTGGCAGCGCTGGACTTCGGCTGCACCATTGTTGCAAAATCACAACTAGAATAGCAGCTCTCGCTGATGGTTGCACGTGGCTTTGGCTATTTGGGTGACCTCTGCTGCGTAGGTGATTCTTGCTAAAATAAGAAGCGATTATGAAGATTACTGCTGCCTGCTTAACCTTAGGCCCTAATTTCATGTGAATGGTATTGCCAGCCAGCATCGCAGCCCTGGCCGAATTGCCGCTGAAAAGCAGCCGAAAAATTCACATGTGAATCCACCATTAGAGAATTAAACACGTTTGATTAATGTTCCGATATTTTCACATTTAAGGGTTGGCAACTTCTTTTAAAGGAACATGCTTTTAACTAAAACATATCCTAGGTAGCTAATACTTTGAGAAGAAACCATAATTGTATCCTGGAGCTATAAACTTCCACTGTTTGAGTTTGGTATTGCGGGAGGGCCTTCTCGCAATGGTTGGGACTATGATTTTGGTGTCGTATTGTATGAAAAAAGGGTATATTTTGCCATATTTGAGCAGCTTAATTGCGTTTAGTGGTCACATTGCTATTTTGGTATGTTTTGGATGATTTTTTGGCATGCTTGAAGAAATAACGTATTTGTAGGGCGTGGATAATAGGAGATGTTTCTTTCTATTTTTATTTTGCGAAGCATGCAGGGCAGGGGCGGTGCAACTAGCAGAGATGGGTTTTGCAGGATTTCTTTGCCTATCGCTCTCTTATTAGGGGTTGTTTGTTTTTTGATTGAAATCACCTGCCATGGTAGTTTTTCTTTTTCTGAAATCGAACCTCCCGCTTCGCCCTTGTATTGAGCCGATTTTGTGGAGTTTGATTTTGTATGCCCGCTCTCCATCACACAAATCGAAACCCAAATCTGAGCTTGCTCCCTCCAGCCTGATCCAAATCTTGGTGTTTCCCCCTTACCTAGAATTATCACGCCCCCGGGGATCCCCATTGCACCATCTGCCAAGCCCCGCGCTTGCTTCCCTGTGACAAATTAACTCATTTTCGGATCATCACATCCATCCCTCACATTGCCTTTTGCTTCCAATACAATTCTCCGCATTTCCCTTTCCTTGAGTGCGCTCTGATTTGATGGTAGGCTGTTAATCCTCCTCCCATGTGATCCACATGATGGCCCGAGAGATCAAGCTGCCGAATACATCAATTCAACGTCTTTTTCTCACAAGCTCACCACTTGAGTTCTTGGGAACAACGTTTTGATTTAAAATTATGCTGCCACTGCTGCTTTCGATTCGCGGCTATGGCGGGACATACCATAGCTATGGTTCGTTGAAGCCATAAGTTCGATGGTCGTCGGATTTGTGTGAAGCTGGGAGCTTGTTTTTATCTGTTTTGTCTCAACCATGGGTTTGAAAGTGACCTTAGAAAGTGGCAAAGCATTTTTTGGCAAAAGATGTTAGCCGTTGATTTGGTACGATGCTTTCGGGATATCTTGAAAATCAATCGTTCATATTCAATCCTATAAACAAAACCCATTTAAATAAATCGATAAAATCGATAGGCTAATACATATATACACCTAAGGCCCTTTTTTTCCACGCCAGGACATAAAATATGATTGTCGCAATGCAATAAGACGACATATAAGACTCCATGTCGACTCCACGTCATGTCCCAAATAAAAACCTTTCCCACTAATTTTCATGCGACATGTATTTAATATATAAGACACCTCTTATATTTTACGCTTTTCAATCTGCGTTTTATTCAAAAGGTTAGAGAAGAATCGATGATCTTTGAAGCTATAATTCTTGCGATTTTATTCAAAAGGTTAGAGATCAATCGATGATCTTTTGAAGCTATGATGAACCGTTTCACCTATACAATCAATAGGCTTATCTCCAAAATACTTCTCGAAAATAATCCTCGATGTAATGCGATATTCTACTTTTCCCTTTGCATAAAAAATGAAGAACGGAGAATCTCCTGTGGAAGAAAAACAAGAACACAAAGATTTACGTGAAGAAATTAAACGGAACCAACTTGTTTTTAACAAAATAGAAACTGACCCAAACACATGAAATTTTAACTTTGTTTTGAGCGACTTATTCAACCTGTTTTATGTTTGTGGCTCCTCCTTGCTGTGAATTTTTAGAACTGTAAATCCGAAATTCGGCTTATTCAACCTGTTTTATGTTTGTGGCTCCTCCTTGCTGTGAATTTTTAGAACTGTAAATTCGAAATCCGGCTTATTCAACCTGTTTCAACGCAGTGAAACCAGTTGTGAATCTTGGCGCTCAAAGCTCACACCTGCACGCTCCACTAAAACCTTTTTGAGGCATCCTTCTTACGTGGCAACACAAGAATGACATTGGGCTGTATTTTGCGATTCATAAATTGTGGGCAGTCGCAAATTGTCGAAAATGCGACAGCAAAATTGTACGGAATGCAATTGAGACATGTCACAAAAGCATCCGTGGAAAAGCTGCCAAGCCTTATTTTCTTACGTGGACCAATCAACCTCAAAAAATTTTAAGACAAGGTTGCCATGAAAAAAGGGCCTAATTGGCGCTCAAGAAAACCACTTTTTCATTTAAAAAAAGTACCGCCCTCGTAGCCCCAGAGCGGCGCCATGGAGAGAGTTGCGGTATCCGATTGCTTCAACCCGCAAGGTAAGATCCAACATCTTCTGATTTTTCTTTTTTATTTATACCAAAAGAAAATTTAGGCAGTGAAGATGCCAATTTGCAGCTGATTTGAAGGGGAAGAAAGCTGAAGAAGGAAAAAGTATTGGGTTTCAGAAGAAACCAAATATTGTACGTTCCATGGAAGAAAATCTGAAAGAAAAAACGAATAGAAGACAATTAAATGGGCGCCTTGCAAACCATGAGATTGAGACTTCTAGCAGGCTTTCTAGTCAAGTTGATCATTCTGAAAGGGAAGAAGAACCGGGATCTCCCTCAGATTCTTGTGAAGACGAGGGATTTGTTGAAGGGCCTGATGAACCTTTCCTTGGAAAAACAGAACACGCATTATTTACATATGATCATGATGTCAATGAAGATAACTCATTCCATAGGCTTTCGGAAAATCTCCATAAATGGAATGTGCCATTGAAGGAAAATATAGAGGCTTCAGGGCTTTATGCTAGCTCAATAGAAGAAAAGAATCTGATAGGTGATGTCATCAAGGGAGAAAAATTAAAACAAGCAATAGCAGCAACAATAAGGGAGATAGAATCTGGTTCTGGTGGGGATGTAGTAAAGGAAGAAATGATGATGCATGACCACATTTCTAATGTCAACCAAAAAAATTCCTTACAGCAATTTGCAGATATTAAGGCAATGGATAGCAAGCAAAATGAGCGTGCTATGCCATCAAAAGGGTCTTCATCCGTCAGTAGAATGGGGCCATCTTTACCAGAAGAGCCACCTGTTTGTGAAAGTGATATGTCATCTTCGGGATCACTTCATAAAGAGTGCCCAAGCATTCTGTCTGCAAAATCTCAATCTGATGTTACTCTCACAGATAACAGCGGTTATAAGATCAGTGAGGAACTGCAACAAATCAGAATCAAATTTCTGCGACTTGTGAACAGGTTAGGGTTCTCTGATCATAATGTCTTAGTGGCTCAGGTGCTCTATAGAATTGGTTTGGCAGAGCAGCTTAAAGGAGGGAACACATTTAATAGAAATAATGCTTTTAATTACGATTATGCCACTGCTATTGCAAATGAATTAGAAGCAACTGCACAACGTGAGCTCAACTTCACATGTACAATCTTACTACTTGGCAAGAGCGGTGTGGGAAAGAGTGCTACCATAAACTCAATTTTGGGTGAAGGCAAGACACAGACTAATGCCTTCTCTTATGGTACAAAGCATGTGAAAGAAATCACCGGCACTGTTCATGGTGTCAAGTTGAAGATCATTGATACACCAGGACTCTTGCCATCTGCTTCAGATCGGCAACGAAATGAGAAGATGCTGCTATCTGTGAAACGGTTTATGAAGCGCTCACCTCCAGATATTGTTCTTTATTTTGATAGGCTTGACATGCATACCAATGACCAGGGGGATTTACCATTGCTTCGCTCGATAAGTGCTGTATTTGGGCTTCCCATTTGGTTTAATGCTATAGTGGTCTTGACCCATGCCTCCTCAGCTCCACCTGATGGTCCTAATGGTGTATCTCTCAGTTATGAACTGTTTGTGCTAGATCGTTTCAGTATTGTACAACAGATGATCCGCCAAGCTGCTGGAGATATGAGGTTGATCAACCCAACATCTCTAGTCGAGAATCACCCAGCTTGTAGAACAGATAGAAGTGGTTTGCAGGTGTTACCCAATGGGCAAGTTTGGAAACCTCAATTTTTATTGCTTTGCTTTGCCTCCAAGGTTCTGGCAGAGGCCAATTCTTTGTTGAAGTTTCCCAAGGATGTCTCTGCCATCATTCCATGTAGTGGACATGCCAAGGTACCGCCTCTACCTTACCTGCTTTCTTCACTGTTGCAATCACGCTTGCACTTAGAGGAACATGCTACTGAATCAGATGAAGTTGGAAATGCCTCCGATGATGAACTAGAATATGATGACCTCCCCCCTTTCAGAAGACTAACACAGGAGGAAATTGATTGCTTAGGTAAACGGAACAGAAAGTTATACCTTGAAGAACTGGAATTGAGGGAAAAATTGTTCCTAAAAAAACAATGGAAGGAGGAAACGAGGAGGAGAAAGGAGTTGCTTCAGAAAATGGCCTTTGCACAAGAAGATGATCTTCAATCAAATACAAATATTGATGATCAGAGACCTAATAACACTGCAATTGCAACGCCTTTGCCTGACAGGGTTTTTGCCTCCAACTTTTGATTCAGGTAATCCTGTCCATAGGTACAGATATCTTGATTCAAGAACAACTCAGTGGATAGATATTGACAAAACTCGTGGATGGGATCCTGACAGTGGATATGATGGTATTGACTTGGAAAGGACCTTCGAAATTGCAAGAAATATTCCTATTTCAATATCAGGGCAAGTAGTGAAGGATAAGGAAACGAATGTTACCATGGAATGCTCTACTTCACTGAAGCATGGAAAAGGCCAAGCAACATTTGCAGGCCTAGAGGTTCAGACTATTGGCGAGGATATGATGTACAATTTACGGACAGAATCATGTTTCAGCAACTTCAAACAAAGTAAAGTCTTGGCTGGCTTTGCACTTACTGTCCTTGGGGAATGGTTGTTGCTGGCTTGAAGGTGGAAAGCAGAGTACTCACTTGGAGAAGGCTGAAACTGGTTATGAACGGGGGAGCACTTACTGGAAGAGGTGATATAACATATGGAGGTACAGTAGAAGCCACCATAATCGACAAGGAGTTCGAACCACATGTCTCAACTCTAGGTTTGTCAATTATGTCCTGGCATGGGGATTTAGCTGTTGGTGGAAATATTCTGTCACAATTTGTACTTGGAAAGACAATGATGATTGCACGAGCAAGTATGAACAATAGATCTGCTGGACAATTGAGCATTAAAGCTAGCAGCTCTGAACAGATTCAGATGGCTCTCATTGCGATTGTTCCTACAGTTTGGGCACTCTTATCAAAACATTTCTTTTCTTAAGAAGCTTTGTTAAGTGCATTACTTTGATTTTTATGAAGGGCAACTTCACGATATACAAAATTTTGAGTCAGATTTGTATCAACTACGAGTGCTTAAGGCCATTTTTAGTAATACACTAGTGATTCAACTCAATGGTACATCTGTTTCTAAGGGAACAAAATATAAGAACGGCCATGCCATACAAAATCTCCTATAAACCAGGAAAATTAGGATAGAATAGAATAAGAGTTTCTATCGTCCACATAGACCAATCGGCCTATGGGACCCAAAAAGGAGGCGTAGAAAATATATTACTGCCCCGAGTTAAAAATCCCTAGTCTCGAAGGGTTTTCGGGGCAAAAATCGTGACAGGAATAAGAGTGCTGTCAAACTGTACAGACATCTATTATGAGGGGAAATAATATATACAGATATTAGGCGAGTGCGAGGGCCGAAAGGCAATCCATGACCTCTTAAAAGTATGACCCGGCATCCGCCCACCGGCCGTGCTCAACATCTCATGCGGGGCTGGCCAAAATGGACTAGCTTCGGCATAAGCGTGTCCGAATTCCAACATATGTCGAACAACTCAGAAGGGTGTGGCATTAAGTCTTCCATAGCTCCAACTTGCCGGCGTTGACAAAGCCTCTCTTGGCGTGGCTCCAATCTATCTTTCCATCTCAATCAGGAGATGCGATTAATGCTTTCTTGGCGGATAGAGGCAATGGAGTGCAGGTTTTTTTATGTAAATGGGTGTCGCGGGGTAACATTGCGGGCCCGGCTCCAACATGGGGTTTGTCGCGGTTTTCGGATGCACATGCTCTGCACATTCCATCGGCCAAGCGAGCTCTCTTCTCCCGCCAACAAGCCTTTATCGTCGAGGCCACATTGCCCGCGGTGTAGCGAGGTTAAGGAGACAAGTATCGTCCATAGTGACCATCTTTTGGAAGAAGATGATGTGCGGGTCAAGGGCCCTCCTGCGAAGAGGCATCCCGCAATAGTATTTGGTATGGGCGTGGACTTTATCCCGAGCAAAATTCTTGCTAGTATATCATTAACATGTTTTACATACCATGGAGAACATTGGCACGCACATCAATTCTTGAATTTCTAGATCAAAATTGCACTTCTTCTTTATGGATGTTTGGGAATTCATTAAAAGCGCTCGGAGAGTTAATAAGTGCATCTTTGTGCCATTGCAACAATCATCTAAAGAAGCGGGGTACTTCTCCAGAATCAACATTGTCCATCTTCTGAAACTCATATGGCGAAACACGGTTAAAGCTCCATGCTTCTCTTACCTCTTCTATATAAAAATTACTAGTAAACATGCGCTGATGTTATGGCGCATAAGCACGCAGTGTTTTATATGGGCCTTCAAAAATAAGGCTGCTTACATAGTTGTTACCCTTTGGTTTTGCACTTTGGCGCCCAGCCGTGTGCCTTTGCTGGCGCTGCTGGCTGTTTGGTCGTCGGGTGCCCGGTGAAGGGTGGCGGCTTTGGGAGGAATGCGATGATGGGTGGCGCACGGGAAGGGGCGCTTGATCTAGTGGGGATGCACCTCCTCTAAAGCGACTTCCACAGGCGTTTTCTGAACGCAGCCTTCCCACTGCGCTGGGTGATTGGCGTTCGGGCCTATTGGATCGCGCTGCCGGAGCCCGCGGTGCCCTCGGGGCCACCCTTTTTGAGTAGGCTGCTCTTGTGGGTCTAGGGACTTGACACATTCACGGTGGCGGCTCTTATGGTCTAGTGGTTTGATCGAGCTCCTTGGGTGGGTCGGCACCCGGGATGTTTGCACCAAAGATCTATTTGCTCACGGTTTTAGTGAGAAGATGGAGATTTAGCGTCGTCGTAAGCTTGTACCGATCCTCGGCACCCGGTTGCAGAAGAGGTTCACGGTTTGGAGGAGTTTGGTGAAGGTGCGTTTTTGTTGGAGGTATGCTTGTTGCTTCTTGCAATAGCATGGATTTTTGGATATGTAGTCATCCCGGCAGCGATTTTTTCCCATGTGGTTTTAATGCGGGCCATGGTGATTATATTTTATTTTGTTTGTAAGGGCTTGGGTCCATGTTACAGTTAGGGACTTTGGTCCCAGTTTTGTATTAGGTCCCATAACCCGATTGGGTTCATGAGGGCGTTAAAATTTCTTCCTTCCTTCCTTCCTTCCTTCCTTCCTTCCTTCCTTCCTTCCTTCCTTCCTTCCTTTACGACCTTTATGTGATTTATAACCAACACAACCGCCCCCCCACTAAAAAATTTTCCCATGATGTAAAAGAAGAATATTAAACACGCATGATGATCTAAATACACCCACCTCACAAACATCGTAAATGGCCCATGTTACTAGGCGTATCCTATAATAGATATTGAATAAAGTAATTGTGGCAAGAGCATTGTCGTGATAGAAACACAGAAGTCTTTTATAGAGATATCACAAATTATTAGGTTGTAGAAATTGCTCCTTTTGCTCCATCTATACTTATGAAATATCATAATAGCCTTCTTTGGAGATAGGCACCTTGCAAACATGTAAAAGAGAAATAATAAGATAGTCCACTAGAGAAATCATAATTATTGTCCCCTCTTTTGTTTCCTCTAGTAAAGTGTGTCCATAGCACTAAAAAACATGAATAAATTATTCTAGGAATGATATCTTGTTAACCACCTAGTGGTTAACGTTGTGCACATGCTAGGTGTCAGTGATGGCAGACGACACTTGGCATGATTAGGTTAACATAAGTGTAGGGCTTAGATTTAGCTAGCTGTAGGGCTCAGATTTGTGATCTATACTATATTAGACCAGAGCCTCTTCAGATATACTAAGGTTTTATCTCAAATTTGGAGAGCCTCATTTGGCCACGTTCCCTTCACTCTTTGTACATATTTGTTTTTCTTGTTCTTATTTTGTGATCATGAGCATGGCATCTTTGTAGCATCTGGCAGTCATAGACTGCTGCTGCAGGGTGTATGCCAAGAACTCACAATTAACAGTGGCGTCGTTATACCGGGGTCACTCGTGATCACTTTCTTGAGCCTTGATGTTTGTTGTTGTCCTTGCTGCTCTTATTATCCCCAGTTCTTGACTACTCCTTGTATATTACTCTCAACCCTTCAAACCCCTTTGTTTGGCCCAACCAGCTGTTGAAATGGTCCGGCTGGAGGCCCCTTTGTCAATCAATTTGTTAGCAATTAGTCTTGTTATCAAAACAGTTTTCAAAACTCTGTTTTTCATGGTGCAGTAAAAAGCGCAGATTTTTCTGATGAGGATTTTTAGAGTGTTGGCAAAGACTCCTCTCTCGTAAGATTTTCTAAAAAATCAAAAGTCTGACCCTTTTTTATCTCTATCTGCTGAAAATTTGTCAAAATATCATGATTCTTTTTCTTATCTTACGCTTTTATCTCGACTTTATCAGAAAATTTGTGCTTTTGCATGGCCAAAAATAATGTGTATCTAGTGAAGCACCTCGGCCGGGTATTCTAAGGTTTTTATGAAGACTTCTCCTTGAATATTTATAGAGGGCCAACACTTGGCTAGCCCCTCTGCAGCTCATACATTTTAGTTACTTGCTGATTATTGTCAAGGCTTCTTCTACAATTCTTATAAGTCAGTATTCCATAGCTCTTGCAAAAATACATGAGTTTAAAATTTCATGAGCTTACCACAGATCACAGCCGAGTTTTTAAACTTCACCAGCTGGTAGTCGCTTATTCTTGTACAAGATTTGCCCCTGCCTGCACATCAAAGAGAGAAGCAGAAAAAATTTTCCAGTTCAATGCAGCAAGAACAGTTTTGGTCAGCATCTTTAGAGCAATGCATGACTAACCTATTCGGCCTTACAGATGAGTCTTCTTTGAAGCAACCTTCTTGTATTATTTCTCCAAGCTGGGTACCTGCACAAAATCGATCAAGCAGTACAGAGCACTGGTTATCCTATCTTTTCAAGATTTCATGCTGTTGCACATAGATGGGCATGGATGGCACAAGACAACAAGTTGTTTCCGAATTCGTCATTAGTAGCCTTGGCAAGCAAAGTTTCATCTATCTAAACTAGGCGGCCGCAGTTATCGGCTATTTCATCGATCAAGTTTTTCACAAACCCGGTGGCCATTCTTCACATTTCATCCCAAGCACAAAGCATCTCAAGTTTCCTATTGGCATACCCACAGAGTGTTGTGAAGATTCCAAACACGTTGCATCGTAATCCGACTGCCATATCTGGCCTTTTTGCTATGCACATCTTCTGTTTTCTGAAACCCCAACTCTGAATCACATCCGACCCTTCACCGACCTGTTGCAGCAACATCATATCCGGATTAACTTGTCTGCACATTCTATCTTAAGCAGGGAGGTATTTGGCTCTATTCGCCACCATATCGTCTGCAAATAACAAGATACAACATCGCCATAGCCGGCCGTTTGTGCAGGTTCATGCCCTATTTTGGGCCTCATGCTCTGTTTTGAGACATATTACACGGGCCACAGTAATCTTAGAGGCAATTGCAATTTTTATGGCCATGCCCACGCCCACGGGCCATGCCCACGCCCACGCTTCCTGAACCATGCCCACGCCCTCGGCCTTTGCCCACGGGTCATGCTCACGCCCCTCATGCTCCTTGTCCCCAAGCTCACGCACCATCACGCCGTGACCCTAACAAAAAAAAAAAAAAAGAAAAAAAGAAACCACGCTCATGGTCACGCACACGCTCACTGCCCACGCCGTGACCAAAAAAAGTCCAGTCACGCTCTGTTCCAGATATATTCAATTTTTATGGCTGATCACGGGGGATGCCTTTGGTGTTTTTAAGTGAACTTTTAGGCAATATTTGTTAAATATGGACTTACCCATAATATAGAATAGAATAGAATTATTGTCCCTTGTGCCCTAAGGCCCCTGGACTGATGTAGCATGGGCGAGCTCCCTAAAGGACGCCACTAGCATATCACACTGATATATTGTAGCCTTTTCTGACGTTTCTATTAGTACCGGCACCCCGCTTTTAATCGGCATCATGGTCGTGCGGTGGTGCGTCGTTATCAATCAGCTTTTAGCTGAGCGTTTCGTGGGCGTCTATGTCTCGCCTCTTGGGCGATTCATATTATAAGACCTCGTTCTTTGTGTGCCCCTCAATGCTTGGTCGTCATCTCCTGGATTGCATCTGCCAGATCTTTCATTGTGTCTGCCCTTATCATCAGGGTGTGTACTGGCTGTCCCTATCTTATATCTCTGTACTTGTTTCTGATGTCTCCGTACATTGGGCACTTGTTGAGCAGGTGGTTCTCATCCTCTACTTTTCCAGTGTCACAGATTCTACATATCCGGTTGTCCTTTTCTATTTTCCTCCATCTGTCCTTTTCAATTCTTAGATCGTGGCTCCCTATCCTAAATCTCACCAGGACGTCTCTCCTGGCCTTCCCTAGCAGATTGTCTCGGTACATCTGTTGCTCTATCTGTTGTTCTGGATTGAAGACTGTCATGAGCCAAAGTGTCTTGGGTCCGGTGTGGTTTTGCAACCATGCTCGTGTAGCCTTGTCTGCCCAGTTTTCATTCCATTTTCCCTCGTTTACTAGATCACTCAGGTTCATCCCCATTTCTCTGGTCCATATCGCTACATCCTAAACCATACACTGCCTATGATGATGTGTGATTTTGCTGAGTCGCTGATTGTAATACTTGATAGCTTCCCTGGGTGACCCCCTGCATTGTCTTTTATTAGGTATCTGATAGTCCTTTCCCATGCTCTCACCTCCATTGGTTTCTGACATGTCTCGTATATCATGACTGTTAGGGGTGTGTTTGCCCGCATCCTAAATTCCTGTTTATGCCACTGTCTGAGGATCCTTTCCTGTATGTCCCATTTCTTATCTGTTAGGCCCGGTCCCCATGCCTCAGCCCCATATAATTGCATCGTCGCGACCACTGCACTGAACAAGTAACACTTGATCTCCAAGTATATTCTGCTTTTATTATAGAAATTTTTCATACTGAAGTAGCTCCCAATGGCTGATTAAAACCTTGTATCCGCACCTTTAGCCCATTTCCCCGTGCTGTGTGCATCATATCCCAGATATCTGTATTCTGTTGATTCCTTTAATTCTGTCCCCATATATCTGAAAGGTCTGTGTCTGTTCCTGTGATCTCAGATTCTCATTTGCCAGTCATCCTCAAGAACTTCCACCAGTTCCAGCATGTAATGAAGAAGAGGCAGATGGGGAGAGCGAGGCTATGGCTCAGAAACTCTTCAATGGCAGATTCAGGTATAGCTGGCAAGGCTTGCCAGGGGATGTAATCATGAGAAACCAGCTGGGGCCTGCCACATGCTCTTATCTCGTGCAGAAGCTGGTACTGCCAGGAACAGGAGTGTTTGACTACTTCTCCTGTGGGTCGTTTGGCCGGACTGCATTGATACATAAGAGATTTTGTATTGTGTTTGAAAGTGACCCGGCTAAGCGGCAGTGCCTACATGTCATTCTTAGTAGGCTTGACCGCCTCCTGAATCCTATCATCGCTGCAGTTCCTGTGACAGAGAAACAAGGTGTTGTTGTTGAAGAAGCTGTAGATCCATCAAGTCATGTGATACCTGAAGAGGAACCCCATGTTGACTATGATATGATCAAGAATACTGAATTCAATCGGGACATTCTAAATGATCCCGATTTCATTGCCACAGGGTTCGAGACCTTTCAAGGAGATCCTATGGGCGCTTCATCCAACCATGGCACTGGCGCTGGGGAACCTGATCTTGCTGAATAGACTGAGTTCTCTCCAGAAATAGAAATGTAAATTGTACAATAATACTTTTGTTTACAGATTCTCTCTTCCAAGTCCTATTATGGATATGCAAATCTATGAATATACAAATTAACTGATTTTGTAATCTAATGTTTCTTTAGCTCCATTATATGCACCGTTAGTATTTTTAATTGCGCCAATAAATGGCACTTTAGATACATATTTTAGCTTAATGGCGCCATAATTGCTCAAAAATTGGTCATAAAATGGACTAACAAACAATTTCGTCCCTAATTGGAATCACAAAATTTCTCATTTTATTGAAATTGTGCTTAGAGTGAATAGGCATTGACTAATCTTCTATCAAAAGAATGGATCGTGGCCCCTGTATGATTCTCGGATACATAAATATCACTGTGGCATCTCCATCTTTCTCGAAAGTGATTGTATTGTACCCATTATGAACATACAACTGTTTCTATGATTCCTCCTAGTCTGCATATCCTTTAGCGTGCTCTAAAAGGAAATAAGAGCACATGTGAACCACTTCAATCCACCTTGATCTTGGGTTGATGCACTTGCTCTATCTCAATGAGCTTGATCTCACTAAGCAACTCTTTCTCTCTAATACCATAAGAATGGTGTAGAGAGTGAAGCATCTGTAACTCATGACACAAAAGGCGTGGAGTGGCCTCGCTTTTGCATTGCCCGGATATGACTCCACTATTTTGCAAAGGATTTAATGGTTGCCATAGTTGCAACAATATCGCTTATACCATCTAAACATGGGTATTTATTGGACCAAACCCTTCAAATACTTAGTATTGCACTTGAAGTAAGTTTTGGCAGCGATGGTAAAGTTCGGAGAGCATATGCCTTACCATTGCATATCCATCCATTGCACCATGCAAATGACAGAACGCCGTCAATCTCCACAAAAACCACAATCTTGTGATAAACGATACTATTGATCACGTTCAAATCCCTGTAATACCTGCAATCCTTGACCATCTATCTATCTATTTCCAATTCATCCATACTAAAGTCTCCAACTAGCAAATAAGCCACATTATGTCCTAGTCGAAGGACCTTGCTTCCGAGAGGGCCCAAAGAGCCCCTACGCTTTCTGATTATGGGCATATAGTCATTTACCAAACCCCATTGTTGGCCCCTATCCTGCCATTTTGTAATAATCTAGGGGCAGAATCTATCTACTTTAGAGAAAGTGACATTAATGGAAGACTTTCAGGTAGTAAGGACACCTGCCTTATATGAGTTAGCAACATCAACTAGAACATTGACATCACGACCTAAGATCTTGACAAGCTTTTGAGCATCACCACTGGCAAATCTGCCTACCATGCCGTAGAAGGTGGCAAGGGGGAGTCTTCTCTCCATTCCATCTTTCTATTGTGATTGATGACAAGTGACCTTTTGTATGTTGTTTCTTCCATTGAGTCTTGAGGCGTGCTTTGTTGGAATAATTCCTTGTGGAAAGAGATATTGAATTGTATTCATAATAGCTTTACACAAGTTGTAGAAGAGGCAAGCAACGGTCCATCTCCTGGTGGAATCCAGGAGGTTGAGGCAGTAGAGGAGATTTCTTGGCCTGCTGATCCAGTCGTTGTGGGATATGCTTCTCAATCATGCTTTGGAACATAAATCTGAATTGAGCCTTCATATAATCCATGAACCTGATGTAAGAATCATTGAGGAAGAAAAGTTTTTGAATATAGATGGCCTTGTGCTTTTGTGTCTCAATCAAGTGAGACTTTGGACGAAACACTGCTTGAACCCCTCCATGTAGACATGTGCCAAATAAATCTTCTCTCTACGCGAAAAAGATAGGTGCGCTCCACACCTGCAATCTACCAAGAAGAAAATATAGAGAAAGGGGAATGTGATGTTTCAAGATAATATATAATATGAATACGCATATTATATTGCTATGGCACTAATACATGTCGAGTAACGACGACATGTGCACAACCTCCGCAAGGGTTTGTACCATGAGCACAGCCATTTAAACGTCTTGTATTGCACACACCTATGAAACATGTGATAAGCGAGATTGCCATGTGGCAATCACCAAGCCCTAACCCTAAAAGCATGGAGATAAAAGAGGCAGGAATGTTAAGTGTCCTTTTCGAATTCTAGCCTGAGAAGCATGCATTGCAGAAGCGCCTTGACACATTCGGCCTCCCAGCAATAGTGAAGCTCGCATCCAATGTCTCTACTCCAGTCTCGAGCATCCCAGCAGCATGGACACCTTCAGAGGAGTGGGAGCCAGCCAAGGATCCGGTGAGTGCGCTATCTGCCAGGCAGTGCATGCTTTTTGAAGAGCATTAGGTTGGATGGACATCTATTCTTAGTTGTAGATGACCTCTAGATCCTAAGAACCTTGGCCATTGACAAACGAATCTAACTTTATATGCTTAGAGTATATACATTAGATCTTTCTTTGTTATTTCAGTTCATTGGACGATGTTGGATTCTCGGGGGTTGCACCTTTAAAAACTCATATTGAACAACACAGTGACTTGGTAAGGGGTTTTTTTTAAGGCTCCCGTAGGTATTAGGGTCGAGACAAAATATGGATGCACCACCAAATATCCCTAGGTGGTAGTGAAGGGGGAAAAGTTGAGCAAGGAAATTTTCATAGGTGGTAGTGAAGGGGTGCTTAGGATAAAAAACTTAGGCACATAGGTAAGCATTTTTTTTATTTCATATAAGTCAAATGCGGTGCTACCCTGTGTGTTAAAAAGATTGCAAAGTTGTCCTATGGCCTCTGTTTTATCCACTGACTACATTCTAGAATGGGACTCGCATGAAACCAACAAACCGCCCACTTAGACTTGCTTCTCATTCATCTCAACAGATTTTCTACAATGGTGGATAGTGGGTAGCCGCACACAAGCGAACTACCCATAAAAAATAAAGGGAAAATCCAATTATATCATTTGGACCCCAACAAAATACAATGCTAATAGAGACTGGGCTAGTGTACCTGCCGAAAGCTTATCACCGGGATTAAAAAACCCCGCCCTTTCGGGTTTTCGAGGAAAAACCCTAGTGATAAGCCTTCGGCAAGGGGCTTGGACAAACGTAAGGCATAAAAATCGCTCCCAAAACCCACGAATGGAAAAGTCGAAAACAGTCTGCCGCCGCGAACACGTACACCGCACATCACCAACAAAACAACAAGACAAAACAAACCTCCCGTGGAGGGAGGGTGATTCTGTAGCGTGCCCGATAAAAATACAATAACAAAGAAGGGGGTGGGTTCAAAGAGAATAAGGTACTGCTAAGAGAGAAGAGGAAGCGCCGATGAGAAGTCGAAGCAGAAACGCGCCTAAAATAGCGAACTCCCAACCAAAACGGGCATGCGCCGCCCGCATGCATGCAAAACATGCATGCTCGTCCCATTCTAGAATGGCGATCCGATGTCTCGGATCGATGGGATTCTAGAATGGGACTCGCATGAAACCAACAAACCGCCCGAATACCAAAGGACTTCCTTAACAAAACTAGGATCGAGGACGAAGGTCACAGGATGAAGGCTAAAGGCCGAGAAAGGACAGCAAGAAAGAAACGCCAAATTGGCCAAACCAGGCAAGAAGAAGCCCCTCCCCTGCCTGGAAACAATTCAAAGAGAATAAGGTACTGCTGAGAGAGAAGAGGAAGCGCCGATGAGAAGTCGAAGCAGAAACGCGCCTAAAATAGCGAACTCCCAACCAAAACGGGCATGCGCCGCCCGCATGCATGCAAAACATGCATGCTCGTCCCATTCTAGAATGGCGATCCGATGTCTCGGATCGATGGGATACCCTAATGCTTCTCCATTTCTTAGAGGATTGCTAGTTTCATGGGACTATACAATCTATGTTTCATTTTCACCATCTTGCGCACACTAGCACTACCAAGTTTTTGGTGGATTCCATTGGACGATGGTCCTCTGGTATCTTCAGTCCACCCATTGATACAGGCTCGATGGAGATCAACAGGTGTGTATAGGATATTTGATTGGTATAATAATCAAATGCAGTTGCTGACATGGGAAGAGTTTAAATCTAAGTTCCTCCTTAAGGTGGAATCAGGCTATTTGGCAGAAGATGGCTTCAATTCTTCCTCCAATAGCACAAGTAGATGACCCCCAGCCTTGGGTAGTTCATGAGCGTGTCAAAACAGATAAGTTGGTGAATTCCATGTACAAGGTCTTGCTTGCTGCGGACGTCTTGCCTCCTTCATCCAAGTGGCCTTTGGTCATTCCTAGGGACTGGCAGAAAGCAGTATGGAAATGGGTATGGGATAAACTGCTTTATCTCAAAGTATCTGTTTTATGGTAGCAAGTAATTCATCGTTGCCCGCGCGTTAATATTCTGGTGCACAGATTTCGTCCAGATGTATCTGCACTTTGTCCCTTATGTGACAGAGGGACAAGACAATTGAGCATTGCCTCTTTTTGTGTATGTCAGGCATGCTTCAGGTGGTTTCAGGTAGTTGTCTATGTGGACTTGCCTTTACTGACAGACATTATCCTCGGCGGATTGCGTTTTCTGTATACAAGAATGTCTGTTTACCAGACATTCTGGTGTGGAAGCAATGCTGACGCGCGTTAGCGCGGAGGCATTGCTGACATGCCAGAATGTCTGGTAAACAGACATTTTTGTAACGTGGAAATATGTTATGTGACATTCTGTGGCAAAAAAGAGTTCTTTAAAATGATCTACCTGCTTACCTGCTCTGTAAAATCACTGTAGAATCACCAGAATAGCGGGCTTGTTCGCGGGAACACCAAGATCAATCCCCAAGATCATTGCCGGAGAAGTCCACAGAGAAACGCAACAGAAACAGAGCAGCCAATAAATTTTTAGTTTACATTCAGGATTAGAATCAATGCCATGTGACGAGGCGCTATTGGAAGCGCCGACAGAATGTCACATAACCTGTTTTTACGTAATAAACAAGATTCGTTTGAGCAAACCCAGCATATAAATTTATTTACGCATAAGATTAGTTTACTTGTGAGCCCACTAATCTAGAATGGAAAAGGTGGCACCAACTGCTTTCACATTTTTCTTCAAGCTTTTGTTTTCATGGAGGTGTCTGAGAAATTTGTTAAGAATAAGAGGCCAAAATGACCTTGCATACTAATGTGCACAATACTAAATTCCATAAGTTTTGGAACCCATGGTGGCAATGCAGCGAACTCTCTCTTCTTAGATGTTCCACATCTGTCTCTTGATGAAATTTGGTGCTCCATTGGTCCTGCCAACTTTTGAGTTGTATGCAGGAATGCACCGAGTTGTGTTCCAAAAGATGCCTACCTATATCTTTGCTCATGGCGATATATTATACAGTTTTGTCTAACTTATCATTAATAATGAATCTAGAGTCAGTTTCAAAGCAACTATTCACCAGGATTAATGTTTCAATTTGAGATTGCTAACAATGTCTCTAGCTGTCCTCAGCTAAGTCCATGATGTTTGATACCCTGCATAGTTTTGTCTGAGGCGTTGGTTATTCGGGCCAATCTTTTACTGCCCAAAGCTGAATTTAAGATTAAAATCTACTCAAAGTCATGAAACGCCCCAAACAACAAGGTCATTAAACCTAGGGCTTCCTACCAGCATTTTTAGCTCCTTATTCATCTCCCTATATCCTATCGAGATTCGTTACTTGCATGCCTGCTTGAAACAATTGAGTTATTTTAAGCAACCAAAGATTAAAGTTGCAGGTAAAACATTAAAAAAAACAGTGAGGTCAAGATTTTTGCGCGACGTCTCATATGTGTTAGGGTGACAATTTTATTGAAGAAGCTTTCATATAATCACCAGAAGTGTTGCACAAGTGTTAGTGGGCTACAAGTATATAACAAAGGAAAAATCATATCAACTGGAAACTAAAATGTGCTTAACTGGTTGTTTTATCTAGATTTGGCTATGTTAGATGTCTTTTATAACAAATAAAAGTGCAGCTGCTTGATGAATATGAAGAAATGTTTGGTAAAGCTTAGCAAACAGTGCAGCCTGATAACAATGGTACTTGGATCTACATTGATGAGGCTCTTACCACGTGCCTTGACTTCTTATATGCTGTTGTCTTCTCATCACTTAGGGTGTGGGTAGTTTGTGGAGTTTTATTTGTGGCGAAAACATTAGAGCATCTGATTAGAGATAGTATGCCTTTTTGGTTGTCAAGCCAAGTGATAATAAATTAATGAACCAATTTCCCAGGATCCAACAGAGGAACTGATAAGCTTTTGAAGATTCAAAGGGATCTTGACAAAACCAAAATTATTCTAGTAAGAAGGCTCTATCACAATAAATATTATCTTGCTTTTGCAAGGCTCACACATCTAACAATCAAAATGTTGAACCGGCACAAGACCATTGAAAAACGTATTAGAATGTGGTGAAAAGTGGACTCTTTGGTTGAGAAGAGCCGCGAACTTAAGTATGGCATCACAAGTATCCTCTTTTAATGCCAATTAAGTGTTTACACATGTTATCCATAGTTTTGCAAAATGCTCATGGAGCAGTTCCCTCGAGTTTTTCTACAAACAAGCAAAGAAGGCGAATCAATCTTTGCACAATCACAGAGGGAGCATCACATTTGGAGCTTATTGTAAATTGTCCCTGTTTTCTGTATAGAAATCAATTATAGTTTTTTTCGAAATAATTCTTTCCGAGTAGATCTTACTCCAAGCACAAGGTGTTATCGAAGCAGCATCAATTATGTTTGTTACACTTTTGGTCGTTGCCATAGGTTGTGTTGGCTATGCTATCTGAGGTGCACTATAGTTGTACACTGTGCAGCCATGTCATTATGTGGTAAGTAGCTGGTGGATTTATAAGTCCTCAATGAAGTTTGCCCTCAAACAATACAAATTAAGAACTTGAGTGGAACCTGTTGCAATGAGAAATGGAATACGGAACTTACACAATCATAACATAGGTCGGTCGAATGAATCAATTAATTGACTCTCAATCATCGGATCAAAAAGATTAGCCTCCAAAGATATTATCCTAATGACAGTGCAGAATTGGTCATCCTTTTGCCTTAGAAATGGACAAATAGGTCCAAATAACACAAAACAGCTTACATGGTTATTAGGGTCATTACACATCATTTGTAAATGTTAAAATTTTAAGATGACCGGATTCACACTAGTTCAGTTAAAAAATTCTGTTAAAAATCGGCGGTCAATTTTTAACCAGGTTAATCCTCGTTCACATACGATTTTGTTACGTTAAAATTTAACAATTTATTAAAACTTTTAAGCACTCGTGTCCGAAATTATTGGAGCACAGGTCGCCGGCAGCAGGGAGGTCGCTAGCAGCAGGTTCGTCCATGGTCTCTGAGATGAATTTTTCTTGCATTTTCTGTTGGCTTCTTGCATTCCCTCTGTACAGCAAATGCTCATTCTTTTTTTTGTTTACATTTTTTTTTTCTCTGTGAATCTTTGTTCTCTGTACCTTTATGCTCATTGCTTCTCGCAGAGCATCTTTCTTGGATCGAAATTCTTCTTGCTTCTCTCAGATCCTTTTTTTTGAAACAAAAATCTTCTAGAAAAAAACCCAGCAACATATGTCATGAAGAGGCGACCTTCGCCTGCCACACTGGGCTTAAAAATTCAGACTGCATCTATATAGCATATTACATATTCGATTATTCTCCAATGGTCATGTCTCAATTCCATAAACATGCCATGTGAGATTATTTACAAACTGAGATGATATCTTTGCCCAACCATGCATAATTTTAGAATCATGCTTCATGCATGTACCAATGTTTTAAGATTAACTGCATTGCAACAAAGAATTAACCCTGAGCTTGTACCTAGAATCAATTTCATAAAAGCACCTATGATCAATATCAGTCCATCACTACCTATTTTCTAGTTAGTCAACTAGAACAGTTTATAAACTCCTTCATAGTTCCACGGCTTAGAACAATCAGTTCATTGTATGTCAAGCATCTTTCCTTGCTGATCCACTACTAGGCATATTCTGTTAAGAGAGACTTGTGTAGTTGAGGTCCTCGGAGAGGCATTGTACATACCCCTGCTACCATTCTTTTGAAGATATTGTGAACCACGAGCATGGTTAAAAGCACTTGGTCAAAAGCACTTGTCTGCAAGATTAGGCTAGATTAAGGGTATGTTCAAGGCTGGAGTTGGTCTTCTTGTGCCAATACTTTTAGCGCGTTGTAGTCGGTATAACCCAACATGCTATCTCATGCAACACTCTGAAAATTCCTTCTGAATATCCTGAATTCTTCACTTTATACTTTAGACAGTAGCCCATGCCAAAGCCAAGCTTATACAACACCAAAACCATCTGTTATCGGATCCAAAAGCGTCCGTTAATTGATTAATTGCTTAGAAGCATTCGATCAACATTATCTGCATGTAATGTTTTGCACGAGCTGGTACATGTTAGATGAAAACACTCAGCTCCTAGATTTTTTTAAAAAAAGGCCACCTGTGGCTATGGAGTTTTGAGTCTTGCCACATCATAGAAAATATTTGGGCTATGATCAAGTAAATGTGTACTTTCGTTTAGTGTGTTCAGCATGTAGTCCCAATTAAAGTTTGCTAGCCTCTTGCCTTAGCTCCAAGCCATTCATTTTAGGGTGATGGTCTGGATTAAAAATACTCCAAAGTGCTATGCATCTCCAGGCCACATCATAATGATTAGGTTTTGAACAAAGCATTTAGACCTCATAGGCTATGCCACTATGTGGAGCACCATCATGTACTGTTACAGACCAAGTCACATTGGTCATGAAAAGGAAGACCTTAGCCTGCCATAGCAGCTTGCTTTCACAGGTGCTTGTTACAGAAATAAGTGGTGACGAGAACCATTGACTGGATTTAAAAATCAAGACAACCTGCTCCTCTTGGATTTGGTTATTACTTCTGCATGTCCATGTTCAGTGTCTAGCACGGACCCATTCTTAAAATTATCTGTTAACCTAATCTCTTGGCGCAAGGAACAAATGCTGACAAATTGATGCCACCTTGTGCAACAAATATATAAATGCTATCCATTGAAGAGGTTGTGGATGCAAATTTGGAATCAGATACCTTAGCTAGTCATTTAGATGGTTGGGATGAGGTATGGTAAAAGATTTTGAACAATGAAGCCAGTTGATGAGGAGAGGTTGCAGCTGCTTCTATTTTGTCTAGCAAATTTTGTGTAGTTCGGAAAGGAGGAATTTCTTTGCATCTATGTTGCAGCGCAAATACTTGTCATCAGCTGAGGAGCCATGAGGAAATGAGATGTACTGCAGATTAACACTACATAGAAGGGTCAATGCGTCTGGAATTGGACAAAGAAAGATTTCGGAAGCTCCATTGATGAGAAAATAGACAGAATGAACACAAAAAAGAGTTCTTTCTTGTTGAAGGTCTGCAACCCTAGCAATGTATGATCAATGGGAACCTTAGCTTTTCATATGATACATATTCTCTTCATTTATTTCCGATTTTCAAAGCCATTGGGGTGCCCGATTTACGACTTGTTAAATAAATAAGTTAAATGGATGCGTCGAAGTGTGATTCTTTTGACTGAATGTTACAGACATAGCTTAAAGTTTATTATATGGCAGGGTTACAAGTGGCAGATTCAATCTTCTTTTCGTGCTTTTTTCGTAGGCAGAGAGCAGTAATGGAGGGCATAATTCCAAGCATTTCTGAAACAAATACCTTAACAGCTTTGCGTGCGAACGGGATTGTTAACAAATTCCGTTATGTTAAATGTTAATTTAACTAAACCTCAACCGTTCATGTGTACAGAAGGAGGAGATCGGATCACGTCATGAAACTGACGGCGCTGCTTGTTCTTACAACCTCAAGAGCATCAGGGGACCCGATCCTTCTTGCTAGTGCCTCAGATGTGAGCCATTTTGGGTATTTTCAAAGAGGCCCTGCTAAGGAGTTTATTTTTTTCGTGGGAAGGACAATTGCCAAGCGCACTCCTATCTCCCAGCGCCAGTCTGTGGAGCAGGATGGTGAGTGCATCTGGAATCCTTCGCATAAAATTTGCTTCGTCCTGGAATTTTGACATGTGCACTGAATCTGTGCCAATTGAAACGTGTTTTAAATCTCTGGTCTGGTTCTGATGGTTGTTTAATGGCCAGAATACATGGTACACTGCTACAACAGGGGTGGTCTATGTGGACTTGCCTTTACTGACAGACATTATCCTCTGCGGAGTGCATTTTCTGTAATAAACAAGGTACGTGTGAGCAAACCCAGCATACAAATTTATTTATGCATAAGATTACTTTACTTGTGAGCCCACTAATCTAGATTGGAAAAAGTGGCACCAACTGCTTTCACATTTTTTTTCAAGCTTTTGTTTTCATGGAGGTGTCTGAGAAAATTATCTAAGAATAGGAGGCCAAAATGACCTTGCATACTAATTTGCACAATACTAAATTGTATCAAGACCACATAAGTTTTGGATCCCATGGTGGCAATGCAGCGAACTCTCTTCTTAGATGTTCCACATTTGTCTCTTGATAAAATTTGGTACTCCATTGGTCCTGCCAACTTTTGAGTTGTATGCAGGAATGCACCGAGTTGTGTTCCAAAAGACGCCTACCTATACCTTCGCTCATGGTGATACATTATACAGTTTTGCCTAACCGATCATTAATCATGAATCTGGAGTCAGTTTCAAAGCAACTATTCACCAGGGTCAATGTTTCAATTTGAGATTGCTAACAGTATCTCTAGCTGTCCTCAGCTGACTCCATGATGTTTGATACCCTGAATAGTTTTGTCTGGCGTTTGTTATCGGGCCAATCTTTTACTGCCCAAAGCTGAATTTAGAATTAAAATCTACTCAAAGTCATGAAATGCCCCAAACAACCAAGGTCATTAAGACCAGGGCTTCCTACCAGCATTTTTAGCTTTTTATTCATTTCCCTGTATCCTTCCGGGATTCGGTATTTGCATGCCCGCTTGGAACAATTGAGTTGTTTTTATAAGCTGAGAAAAGCAACCAAAAATTAAAGTTGCTGGTAAAACAATAAAAAAAAAAAGTGAGGCCAAGGTTTTTGCATAGCGTCTCATATGTGTTAGGTGCTAATTTTATTGAAGAAGCTTTCATATAATCACCAGAAGTGTTGCACAAGTGTTTGTGGGCTACAAGTATATTACAAAGGAAAAATTATATCAACTGGAAACTTACTTTATTAGATATTAGCAAACTGCAGGTACTTGATGAATATGAAGGAACGTTTGGTAAAACTTGGCAAACAGTGCAGGCTGATAACAGTGGTACTTGGATCTACATTGATGAGGCTCTTAGTAAATTTCAGGTACATAACTTACATGCCTTGACTTCTTATATGCTGTTGTCTTCTCATCACTTAGGGTGTGGGTAGTTTGTGGAGTTTTATTTGTGGCAGAAACATTAGAGCATACGCTGATTAGAGATAGTATGTCCTTTTTGGTTGTCAAGCCAAGTGATAATAAATTAATGAACCAATTTCTCAGGATCCAACAGAGGCTGATAAGCTTTTGAAGATTCAGAGGGATCTTGACGAAACCAAAATTATTCTAGTAAGAAGGCTCTATCACAATAAATATTATCTTGCTTTTGCAATGCTCATACATCTAACAATCAAAATGTTGAAACAGCACAAGACCATTGAAAACGTATTAGAACGTGGTGAAAAGCTGGACTCTTTGGTTGAGAAGAGCACAGACTTAAGTATGGCATCGCAGGTATCCTCTTTTAATGCCAATTAAGTGTTTGCACATGTTATCCATAGTTTTGCAAAATGCTCATGGAGCAGTTCCCTCAGGTTTTCTACAAACAAGCAAAGAAGGCGAATCAGTGCTGCACAATCCTGTAGGGAGCATCACATTGGAGCTTATTGTAAATTGTCACTGTTTTCTGTATAGAAATCAATTATAATTTTTTTCAAAATAATTCTTTCTGAGTAGATCTTACTCCAAGCACAAGCTGTTATCGAAGCAGCATCAATTATGTTTGTTTACTTTTGGCCGTTGCCATAGGTTGTGTTGGCTATGCTATGTGGGGTGCACTATAGTTGTACACTGTGCAGCCATGACATTCTGTGGTAAGTAACTGGTGGATTTATAAGCCCTCAATGAAGTTTGCCGAGATTTATGATAAGAGCAATATGAATTTGAGCACAGTTAATGCTCCAGTTAGGCAATGTCTGTGAGGTTGCTATGCATAAATTGTATTATATGGCAACAATAGCAAACACCCAAGGATCTCAGATGTTCATCAATTTTTGGCATTAAGTTACTTATAGGTCTGGATTTAACCGTAATATTCTGTTACACCAGGATTTCAGAAGCACTTTCCCAGAAATGCTCTTGACATGCATACTTGTCTATCCTGCTTGCATCCATGAAGCTTTGGTAGAATAAACTAATAGTTTATTAAAAAGGGAACTAATGGTACTTGAAAATGTTTAATCTACTATAACTTGCATATAGCAGGAGTTGGTAATCCGAGTTCTTGAACACAAGAGTATTTTGTGAAACAGAGATTAAGATTTCTGTTTTGCTTCTTTTTGTTAAGCTTTCCCTTCTGAGTTGAAGCTGTTCTGCAAACCTTGCCTGGAAATCTAAAAATAGAATTTGTGATTTGGTGCATACCGACTGATCTTATCACTGAAGATTTACTATGCCATAGCACCAAAAAAAAAGAGAGAAAAAAAGGTTACGAAAATCCAGCTTCAATGCTGCTATAGCCGTAACTTTGATTGATGCATGACTGAGCTTTTGGTGCTGGCAACTTATTATTTGTCGTAGCTAGATATACCTGACTAATTGATATGTCATTTCTGATTGCTGATCCGACTCTGCAACCATGGTCTCATATGGGACCTATCTATCTACCTCAGAAGCCGTCTTGGCTTGAAGTTAAATCAAAATGGATGCCATAGCAGCACTTGCGATTTGCCTGATGCCCTAAAAACATCTGTTACCCTAAATCGTTGCCTTTTGATGTTGTTGGTGAAATTGTAGTCCTTTGTTTTTTGGGGTGTATTATGGTTTTTCATGTGTATTATGGTTTTAGGCCGTTCGATCCGCGGCATCTTGCGGAAGAATATGCCTAGAGAAAATCCAAGCCGCATGTGCAAAGTCCATCAGGGGGGTCAAATTGACCCCATAAAATAGGGGCACAAAAATCCCTCGAAACCGTTGTCCAGAAACGTTCCCATCCTTTAGTCCGATTTGCTATTGGAAGGGACGGAAATTACAAAAATTACAAACACCTATTACAACCAAGGGCAACGGATACACATAAACAACAGGGCTGACTCCCACTAGCACATCCGGCAACATCAAACCACCTCACAGGCTGGCTGCTTGATCGGATCGGCACCTCTTTGCTATCCACCTTTTCTATAAGCGTGAGCATAAAACACCAAATGCCTATAAAGAAAAACATCAACATGAAGCATCGTGAGAAAACTACACTTCTAATAGAAACACTTGTTCTGAAACGAGTCATTCATTCATGAAAACAAGAACATTCGACAATACACAACCGGCATTTGTTAGCACAAAACCGCCATTACTTCATCATAACAAGAGCATTCACGATATGCTTATAGCGGAAGTGAGCAAGAAGCATGAAGCGGCTTATAGCGCGAAAACACTTGTTGCGGCGCAAAGCGCCCTTTGTCCCAACAAGGTGACCATCAACAACAAGTGAACACACATCTACTCCACCAACAAGACAACACACGTACATAAACTCCATCAACAACAAAGGATATACCGGCACCAACCAAACACAAAACACTAGCAAACTTCAATTCCAGCGGTTCCCCGGATCGATTTTTGCCTTATCACATTATCCGGTAGCCCTTATCTCACGTGATAAGAGGGCCACAGCAAGACTCATATCTTGACGCGGGGTATGCGACTCAGAAGTCGCGCTCCGGTCGCTCCCATGCCACACTATTCATGGCTTGCCGATCAATTGCCATGTAAAACCAGCGGTGGCCCTTAAGGATCCGCATGGAGGCGCCATCTGGCCCCATCTCGGCTCAACTTGAACCAAGCGGTTGATGAATTCTTGGCCTGAGGAATGTTTCTTCTAATTCGGTGGATAAATCCGGTTTGTCGGTGAGGCATCGACAGGGAGCTAATCAGCGATGGATCTATGTGCACCACGACCTCGGGGACCCCCATCGACCATTAGCATCAACTTCCATGTCTAACACGCAAGAACAAAAGAAATAAGTAAAGACAAGCGTACAATGTGATAGCGACTACGAGCTAATAGCGAGCGGCCAGCGTATGGTCGCCCGTATGAATGGAATGTAATCGGCACCCTCTTCGGGTATCTCAATCTACGGGTGAGCGTGGGATCACACAACTTCGGTGAAGTTCTCCAAATCGGCTTCATCGGTGAGGGGATGGAATCATCCCAATATCTACGCCTTCTGGGCCATTCCTCTCCAGCGGCACATACCCGGTAGACAACCCATACAAGATCGTTCTAATATCGAAGGCATGGGCGGGCGAGGATTTGGAGAACTCTCGAGGCGTACGAATTCTATGCTCATTCACATGGCGGTGTTAGAAGGGATCAACCAAGCTATTGGACAAAGTGAACTTCTGGCTCTCGATCATTGGTCAAGGTAAAATCAAGCTTGGTGTGTGCACGGCGACCACCATGATAAAAGCGTGAAACGACCTTGTTCAAGATGTTCGGTTATCAAGCACACAAAGCCCCTTTGTGTCTCCAGTATGCCTTGAATCTGAGATCCTTACCTTCTTTGAATCATTGCCTCATTGGCGTTATCACGGATGGCACATGTAATGTACCTTGCCAATGTCTTTCATGCGATGTAGACCATCCCCTCGAAGCAATGGAGCTGGTGTTTTTAATGCCTTGCACACGGGACCACGCTTCTGCGAGCTTGGATGGCCAATTAAAATCCTTTTAATTGCTTCGTTCATGGCTTTGGGAGAGTTAAAGCGTCCTCTAAGGGCGCTCCCGAACATCTGGTGATCTGGCGATGATCCTCTTTCAATGCAAGCTGCACACTATGCAATTTCTATCACGAAACAACACAAAGCTTCATAGAAACTTCGGTGGAACATCCTCCCACGACAATCCTAATGTCACGGACACATCAATTGCACCCGGAAGAGGATGAATTGGGCATGGCGGGGGGGGGTTTGGCGAGGCTGCCGGTATTACGGCATGGCGGTGCGAGAATGTGCGGAATTCGTCCTACGGCGGCATGGATGGAGCTAGCGGGCCCCTAAAAAGCTGAGCGTAGGGCAAGCAGGAGGACGATGGACTCACGATGCACCCCTAGGCCTCAGAGCTGCTCTCCTCGGTGACATAACAAAAAGAAATAAAACAAGAACAAGCTTGTCTCACACGATACTTATTTGGTCTACAAGCCGCCCAAAACAACCCAACCACTTCCAAACAAGCGGCCAATTTGCGGATCGGCCGGATCAACATCGGCCTCACCTGCGCCATCACGCAGCGGGGCCGATTGGCCAACCGCTACTTTCGGCTACCACGTGCAACACCCGCGCCGGCTCTTATCCAAAATCAAACCATCCCCTAACACCAGAATACGCTTTCTGCCCTAACTCAACTGCCACCGTCAGCATTCTACTCTTTTCCCTACGAATACATTAAAAAACCACTAACAATCTTATGTTATAAAACTACGCAAAATGATCGGGCAAACATTATTGAACTACCTAAGCTAATGTTAGAAAAAAACAAACCCTTTTAAGCCTTGAAAATCATTTTGACCTACAAAAAATTGTTTTAAATTTGGAGTTATAAATATGCTTATCAAATGAACTAAAGGGCTTTTCACACGATACTAGTGTCTTATCTTTTAAGGTGTTTCATTGGTCCAACACAACAAATAAGTAAAAATGGGTTTTACATGAGCCTAAATTGGACGTGTGTTATTTAGTGTCCGTACAACTATGGCGTCTCTTCATCTCTTTTTCTTCCAGGGGAAACCCCTGCCACAAAATAAAGACAACAAGTTATGCCCAATCACAACCCTTGCTAACCAGATTTCAAGCGCAGTCCTAAAATTGTCGTGCTTCAATGGATAACATAGAGCTTTAAAAGGGAGTCAAGACTTCAAGAAATGTGGAGATTTCTTCACAATTTTGTTGTTTCAGATTTTTCATAGTAATTTGTTACGAAAATTCTCTCTGTAGGGAGCAGATTCTTATTCTTTGTTGGTACGTAATGAAGCAAAAGCAAGTCCAGTCCAACATTTTCTGGCTATTTTTTGTGCTATGGTGGGATTTTTTTGTCTGCGCAACTCCTACACAGTTCTGGGTCTGCAGTTCCGGATTTGGGTTTGCATGTCTAATACATATATAAAGCGTTTGCTTTGGATTGTTCGGCATGATCTGTAGGTTAAAACTTATAGTGCAGGTAGAATAGATTGAAAAATTCCAGTGCAAAAAGTACTGCGATTATACCCTTTAAAAGGATCGATTCAAAAAAACTGTGGTTAAACCTTGAAGATAATTGATTTGAGAAGCGGTTTGATAATCCACAATCCTTTAAATCTTCATAACAGATTTTTCTTTTGTCAAAAGCGAGTTTCTCACTCACTTATTTTCCACAAAACATAGTGTGAAAATATGAAATATAAGACATGTCCTATTCTATTCTATGAGGCATGACGTATTTTAAAAGCGGTGTGAAAGTGTTTTCTTAAGACACGTCACGGAGCTTACAATGTTTGTCTTATCACAATAAGGCAGTCATAAAATAAGATTGTCGTGTGGAAAGCCCCTAAAATTCGAGGGTTAATGGTTGTGGTTTAGAAATGAGCTTTTTTAGAATTAATGTATCTCCTTGAGACAACCCATAGAAGTTAAGGTTCTAAGTTATAACTAGAAGGCCTGCTAGGTTATGTTGACGCTTTATAGGATTAAAATAAAATAAGGCACTCTTGCATATTGGATACGATTGTATTGGTTCTCACGTGTTCATAAAATTCTATGATATGAGATTGTGATTTTATTAGAAATTGGTGATTTGAGTAATATAGCTCAACCTAAGATGGGTGGCATGACGATAGATTTATGTTGGAGGGTAAGTTCCATAGGAAAATTTGTGGATGAAGTTCAAAGTTCCAAAGGATTTAACTACTTCAGGTAACATTTCTTTAATTTTGATTCTGGCAAAAATAATATTATGCTCGGTTAATCGAGCTTGATAATTTGATTAAAGATAGATAGGTAGGTAGGTAGGTAGGTAGATATTTAACCTTTTCAACAAGCGTAGCAGAGACAACTCCACTGAACTTCATGTGCATGACGCCCGTGCAGAATGCAAAACCTCATCCATATTTGAATGGACATTAACCTCTGCCTATACGACCCCAATAATATGCACATTCAGGGTCCTACTATAATATGCACATTCAGGGTCCTAGTAGCAGTAGATATTGAAGGCGGTTGGCTCTTGTTAAGCTAGCTTGATGTTGCGGCTCTTGATGCGCCATGGATTGTAAAGATGTATGTTCATTTTTTCAAGGTCGCCCTCCCACCTCAGCGCTATGCTTACATTTGTGGTTGTAACTCGACTTTGATGTCTATCACCAGAAGCATCACTTGTTCCCCACATTGGCCATCAGGATTCTAGAGCCAAGGCCTGTAACAAATGTGACCATCTCATAACAGATACGATCGTAGATGTGGTAGTCATTTCTCCATCAGAATAATTGTACCTGAGTGTGAGCAGGAAACATCAAACTTGTAGGTCTAGATCACTTTGCAGATCCTCCCAGTCTTGGAAGGTAAACGTACTAGACCTGCTTGTGCCGATCCCAAGAGGCTACTGCGGACCAAAAAAGAAAGAAGGTAAATCTATCGGGGCACTGAAAGTAGCTTGCCCTTGACCATGGAATTGTGCGGTAGACTGAGCACTTGTGGGATGGAGTACCTCCTGTGTGAGCAATGATTTCTTTGAAGGAGGTTCTCTTCTGGCCATTCATACACTGAATTTTACCTTATTGATAGCCCTTTCTTTCATCATGAACCAAGGCGCTCTCAAACACCCTTCATCTTTGATCTTTTTAGGGCAAAAAAAATTATGGCAAGAGGGCCAAGGAGGTTTGCACATTGTAGTGCGTGGTTAACACCGACAAATACTTTTAGGGATTTTTTATTAACCTTTGTGTATATATATGTACATAAAAAAAAAATATGTATTGGCTTAGTTACACAAAAAATATATGAAGGGGTATAGAAGATGTACATAAATATATTAAAAAAGTTAACTATGGGCAGAGAAACATATAAAAGTTTACTAGTTTCTGTCTTGAATATGCAGAAATATTTTTTGGGGTATATACATGCAAAGGGATGGATAAGCGTGTATGAAAAGGGTTTTTTGTGGTACCTGGCCCCATCTTTGCAAATGGCATATTCAATATACAAATTTTTCTAGATTAAATCTTTATTATATTATAAGAGGCTCGATCCCTTAAGAAAAAGCGGACATCTGGACAACAAAATAGTGCAAACATGTGCTCGCAAATTGCCAACAACGACCAAAGCCAGCAATGCCTGATGTCATCGACCAACGTTAGGACTTTTGTAACCAAGTTCTGACACTTGTGACTAACAACAGATGCCGTTTCCGCTCTAGTTCCAGCTGTAGAGACCAAAATGATCCCAGCTTCAAAGATTTGTCCAATTCTTATTCCTGGCCATTATACTTCTAATACTCTAATTAATTTATTTGTGTTGAGGTATGGTTGAATTGGCATAATTTTTCAATCCTCGGTGATTTCTTAAAATCCTCTCCTATTCTATTCTGTAATTCCTTTCTATTCGTGAACTTGTGTTTTGCTAGATTGAGGATTCTCTAATGCTTAGACTGGATCATTCTTATATCTTCCTAGTCCACCATTTAGTCTTTCTCAAAAAAGTTCTTTTGCTTTCAGGACAACCCCATTCTTGTGATGAGCTTTGCCCTTAAGAGGTAGTATCATGTCATTTCCTCTATTATCTAATATTGTGTTTGTAAATCTGACTGGAGCTTACACTTTATATTAGAAAATTTTTTTTATTGTTGTCCAATGGTTACTAAGAATATATTAGGAGGATTACGCAACCATGGTTTTGGAGGATAGAGGACTCATGACCCTATATATGCCACCGGGATTCAATTCTTAGCCAAAATTATCGGATCTCCTTGACATCCTAACCAAGTCGTCAAGTTCATGTCCATCCAATCGCAACATCTCCTGCTCCAATAGTAGATGGAGTAGTTACGCTTGAATAAAATGCTCGAAACAAAATCCACACACTGAAATGAAGAGCTACAAATGGCCAATCCCCTAATTATAAGAAGGAAATTGAGAAAGTCGGAGATAAAATGCGCTACTTTTAGAGATGTTATAGGACCATCGGCCATGTTGGCGTGGCAACAACAACAACAACAACAACAACAACAACAACAACAACAACAACAACAAACAACAACAACAACAACAACAACAACAACAACAACAACAACAACAACAACAACAACATGCTCGTGTGGAATTATATCCATAATGCACCTCGCCCCATCAGTTTCTAAAGAGCATCCACCTGCTTACTTAGGTAGATGGGCTAAAACCTCCACACATGTCCAATTAAACTTTTAGCGGGTAGTAATTTCAACGAGTCTGATATGGTCTATGGGGTATGAGATAAAGCCTAGAACGGTTGGGCCCGTTGGATAACGATTTCCTTGAAGGATCTGCCTTTTTGGTGTGTTGGTTATCACTCGAGGTGCTAGTGCAACCAACCATGAGCCCCAACCTCTACGAGGCTTTATCTCATACCCCCACAGACCATATCAATTCCTCCCCTCCTCGAGATGCTTGCCCTCAAGCATGTGGAACACACCAATGTTGCCACAAGGAATTGAACCTTGGCTCTGATACCAAATGTTACGTACTAGCATCTCTAGTGATAACCAACACGTCAAAAGGGCAGATCCTTCAAGAAAATCGTTATCCAATGGGCCTCAACCCCATAGACCATATCAATTCCTCCTCTCCTCGAGATGCTTGCCTTCAAACATGTGGAATACAGCAATGTCGCCACGAGGAATTGAACCTTAGCTCTGATACCAAATGTTACGCATTAGCATCTCTAGTGATAACCAACACATCAAAATGGCGGATCCTTCAAGAAAATCGTTATCCAATGGGCCCCAACCTTTCGAGGCTTAATCCATACCCCATAGACCATATCAGAGTCTGTTTACTTATATGTAAGAAAAAAATATCCAAAAAATAAGTTACGTTGGGGAACTTGAAGCATTATATGTTGGGAGTTTATTTGCAATCTTGATGTTGTAGAAAGTTTTAAAATACCCCTCTCTAAAAAATAAATAGTCTATGCCTCACAATATGTTAACTACTGAATTTAATTCTAAACACTTAGAAACCTAATATGCTCCTGAGCTTAATACTAAACCTTAATGCTTGTTGGAAGAAATGACAAATAACTATATGGCAAACCTATGGACATTCTATCTGTCACCTACATACTTGGGAGTGGAGTTTTCATGTCCCTTTTTCAGGTCAAAGAAACACTAGCTAAGCCAGGATTGCTAAAGTATATGTCGCTTAAAATGCCTTTCAATGCGCTCATACAAAGCTCCTTTTATTTGAGATGCTCACGCAACTTGAAGCTTTATATGGATACAAAATAGTGGAGTTGATGATCTACATCATGATCAATGGTTTCAATTAAGTAAAGAAGACTTTAAATATCTCTCCTCGATAAAATGTCACGAAGAAATCAATGCAACATAACGTATTTACTTTTTGAAATGGGTATTTGACTTATCTAATAGGCAAAGGGGTATTCGACTTGTGGAATATGATTTTGACAACCTAATACCTTGGTATATTGGAATTTCAAAGAAAAAAAGGGTATCAGATAGTCCATGTGGTATTTGGTATTTGACCTGTAAAATACGTGGAGTTAATTTAAACGAATCTTATACCTCCTTAGGTATTCGACTTACAAAATGCAACGCAAGTTTAAACGAGTCTAATACCCCCTTTTTTTTGGAAAACTATTCAAGCGAAGGAGTTTTTCAATCCTTGAAAGTATTCAACTTGTGTAATATAGGCTTGAATTTGTAGGTCGAATATGGGTATTCAACGGGTTACCCCTATACCACGAGTTTAATACCTTGAAATCCACACGCCAGAGCCAATAAATGCACTGTAATACACGCCAGCTTGGAATTACTGTTATTTTAGGCTCAAATTATTTCAAGTAACCTCCACCACAAACATAATTCATCTTGCTCAAAAATTACAAACTTTATCCACTACACAGTTAATCTGCTCAAAAATTACAAAGTTTATGTTATCAAAGGTTCTCATTACAAAAAGACTTTCTTATCATCAAAGTTTATCATTACAAAAGAATCGCCATTGAAGATCTGGCAAGATCAAGATCGAAGATCACAACAAAAGTTTTTCCGATCTGAACATACGACTCTTGATCTGAAGCATTCGCCATAAACATCATATTGATACTGCCACAAACATCATACTGCACTATGATCGCCAAAAGATCGCCAAAAAGATCGCTAAAGATCGCCAAAGATTGGCTAAACTCGGCCAAAGAACTAAACTCTGCCCCAAAAGTCACCAAGGTCGGCCACATATCCCTTAAGACCAAAGATAAGTAAAAAATCTGCCCCAAATGACCATAAATCGGCCAACAAAACCTCACAGTAAAGATCCGCCAACAATTTCTTGCAATAAAGGTCGCCAAGATCCTATGAAAGAAGGCGCAAAGACATGCAAGCATCACCGAAGAACAGATCAAGAATCTCTGCACAAAACACAAAATGATCACTATAGCCATCATCAATCGACCTAATATTACTCTAAAACACCTTTGTCATCCTCTACAAACCAAGCGCCACGATATTCAAAACCGCAGCGCCATCACCGGAGCTCCAACAAGACGCGTCAGATCCGCCATAGCGGGAGCTCAAAAAAAAAAAAAAAAAAAAGGTACATTATAAACATGGATGACGTGGCTGTGACGTGGAGGCCGCCTATTGGACGTAATTCCAGCTGGCGTGTATACTCAGCTGGCGGCACCGCCGAGCGGATTATACTCAGTAAAAACCGAGTCGAGTATTCCAAATGTAACAATGCACTTTTGGTTACGTTTATGCCTGGTCCAAGATTTTACAAGGGTTTAACCATGTCGCTTGTGAGAGCGTTATTCTGCCGGAGAAATGCCAGTTTACCCCTTCGTTCCTCTGAATTTTTGAATACTTCCTTGTTGATAACAAGCACTGTCAATTCGCCTTTGACCTTCAACGCCACAGCCGAACGTTGGGTACATGTAGCAGTTCCTTCGGACCTGGGAAGACTACGAATCAAAAAACGATTACCCAAGTGAGTTTTATGATTTGCGTTCGGTCCGAACTGCGGTTGGATCATTGAAGTATGTGTATAATTGCTTTTTTTGTTTTCCATTGGTTGCAAGATGTTTTCTTCAGTATCCATTTAATATGCTGAAGTTGAGGCCTTCTTGTCTCAGAATGGAATTAGTTCAGGGGTTATATAAAACTTCAGTAATTTAAGACTTCGTCCGAATTTAAACACTTAATAGTATTTAGAAACATAGGCTGGGATGACATATATTAGAAATAACAGCATTTTGGGTATTATGCAAAGTATGTGATTAGAGAGTAAAACTCATGTTCAATGTATTTTTGGAGTAATGAACATTGCTTGTTTCTTTCTTTTTAATTGTTGGAGGTGGTATTATTTTTCGAGATGGTCTAGCTAAGAGACGCACCTAAAATGTAACCCTAAGGTCTTAGTATTAGAATGTTGAGGGATTCAGTAGTCTGTTTTGAAGAGCCTAATTGGAAGAGATCATGCCCGTGCACCGTGAAACTGTCACTGGGTTCACCTTTCCCTACACAGGAATGTAGACACTGCAGAATATGTCCTCCAGACAGGAATTGTTTGGGTTGTCATTTTGTTTCTGTTATAGTTTATGTATGTCAAGTCCCCTGCCCCTGGGAACATGTTCAGCATAAACTAGACTTTTCCTGATTTAATCAGGTCTTATGTTGTGTCTATCTTCCAATCTCCAGAGGTCATCAATCTCTTCTTCATTGTCATTATTCTTCATGTCCAAAGAATTTCAAAATAGGCAAATAGATCAAAAGAGTAGTTACAATCCACTGCAATACTCAAATAAGAAGACAAACTATTAGCAAAACATAAAAGCTATCACGACCACAGAACTTCTCTTTTCCTGATTGAAGAGCAGGACTCATTATACGGGGAGGCCTCTATTCTTGGTTACCAGATTGATAAACAAGCATGGATAGCAGGATGCATTGAGACTGTTACCAAGATTAAAGGAGCCACGTATGAGACTCTGGCTAATTGTCTTCAGTTTGAGCTTTGCATGGGTTTTATTACATGGTGTACAGTTTTGTATGACAGAAGTGACTTGTTCCCTTACGGTTATGGCATTCTGTTTATTGTTCTGCTCTTACAGTATGGTGGATATGACAGAAGTGACTTGTTCCCTTACGGTTATGGCATTCTGTTTATTGTTCTGCTCTTACAGTATGGTGTATAGTTTTTTCCAGATTTGAAATTTTACTGGAGGCAATCTACATCGTATTGGAACATATATTTGAGCCCCACTTTTAGCTTTCATTCACATGGATTTCGACCAGGCAGAGGTCCAAAGACAGCTGCTCTTGAGATTCAGCGCTCGTGGAAGGGCATTTCATGGATGCTAGAATTCAAGGTATCAAAATGCTTCGAAAGTCTGAACCAGAAACTTCTTTTTGAAGTTCTTGAAGCAAGGATTAAAGATGAGCTGTTCACCACTTTACTGAGAGGCATTTTAAATGTTGCACGGTGCTCTACAAACAAACCCAGTCAACTCTTTGGCCAAGGACCTACACCACATAATAGTCACTTGTATCCCCTTTTGTGCAATATCTACCTTGATTTGTTAGACAGAGAAGTTCAGCATATTAAACAGCAATATCAAACACCCAGAGGCCTCCATGAAGAGGAACAAGAAACAGATAATTTAGAGGATATAGATAGTCCACGCCCAAAGAAGCGGCTGAAGCCAAAAATAAAAGCAGGTATCCCAGATGATGCAAATTTGGACAAATTTATTGTTGTAAAATACATCCGTCATGGAAGTGACATCTTATTTGGGATTGTTGGACCCAAAGAAATAACAGCAAAGGTTGGAAAGCGAGTAACATATTTCATTGTCTCAAAACTGCTACTGAAATTTGAGGAAAACAACTTTTTGCATGCGACTAGTCCACTGAAGTTCTTAGGAGAATACTCAGTTGGGGGGGTAGTGAACCCAAAAGCTGAAAGACAAGCAGCAAAAGCAATGGAGAAAAAGCGTCGCATTAAACATAGATTGAAAATGCAGTATATGCACAAACGCATTGCTTGGGAAAATGAGGTGAAGCATCTAGCGTTTAAGGCTTCACATCGTTGCATGAACAAGGCTGTGGCAACTCTTGTAAAAGTTAAAAAGACACATGACCTGGAGAGCATTGTTCATTTACTTGGGAAAGGGTATGAATATACAGACTTTTAGAGTGAAATTATATCAGGTCCCAAACCCTCAAAATTTTTAAAGCTCCAGTGAACACTTGTCACTTGGACATGGGGGTCAAGTTTGCCCTGTTGGGATGGGCAATCTTGCTTGTGCCTTGTATATGAAAATGATCTATGCAGATATATACTTCTCTGTCTGGCTGAGCATGTAAGATGATACACATTGAAGATAATCATAAAGGACCAAGGGCATGGAGAAAATGAATTAAAGAGTTTCAAATCAGGGACCAGATTCAGTAAAACTTTGGTATTTTTATGGAGAAATTTGAATTTATAGATTGCATTTATGCATATTGATATACTGATACGTAAATATATTGCTTCATTTTGCAGCTGTTTGTGCTCTATTCTCTATTTTATGGATGCTATTCCTTGCCATCATAATGGTCTGCTAATGCAGAAGAAAATGGTGCTCATCCTCGACGCATTATATTGAACCACATAGTGCATTGTGTTTTAGCCATCAGCTACTTGCGGTTTGAATGTGATGGAAGCTAACCTGTATAATAACTCATGTTGGGAGATCTTTGGCGAATGGTCTAAGAATATATTGTTTAAATGTCCAAATATCATTTTGACTCACTCTCTTACTCTTTCATCTTGTGTAGATGACCCAGCTATTCATAATATCCCAACCTTTCAATCATACAATGCGATCTCGGTACCGTTTCCTTACTAGCTTTACATACCAACCTATTTGGAGGCAAGAAGGAATGAATTCTATGTACTCTATGTATATACATGATAAATTGAAAAGTTTATGCATGTTTATGGTAGCATAACGGGTATAGTGTTTAGAGCCTCCCAAACTCATTTACAAGGAAAGATTTCTTGACTGATTCTAACATGCGAGGTACTTTTGTACTTCTTCGTGAAATCTGACACACATACAAATTGACTATGCTATACGGAATCATGCGCCTATTCCAACGTACTGCCTTTCTTGCGTTGTTTATCTACGAGGACCAAGATATTTGAACCTATAAGTTGGTTATTAACTCAACAATCATACATTTTCACAAAATGCATGGTGGTTCCCTATGTCAAATATCAATTATATATACAAGAAACTTATCGCGGCGGCCTTGCCGCCGCGAACGTTTCTCTTCCCTAACTCGTCTATACATGCTAGAACATGCAGAATTTGAACCTGCATTTCGTTGCCTTCTGTTAGGTGCCCGCACATCAAGGCTGGAGCTTCCCCACAATTGAATTTTGGATTTAGTATTTGAAACTCGTTTAGATCTTTAAAACTTCAGTGCTCTACAGGCCTTTGATTAAGGCTTTCCGTGAAAACTTATAGTTGTTAAAGACGGCTGCCTACTGGGAACTCAGCATATTTTGATTATGACAATCACGGACAAAGTATTTCGATAAATCAAATACATAGATTGTATTAGCACCTAATCAAATACATAGATTGTATTAGCTTCTATACCATTTTTCATGCTTTTATTTCTAACTTCATGTGTGTAGAATATTTGGATATGGAACTCTAGCTAGTACAGCTTGGTTGCATAATTTTTGTTGCCAGCCTATTCTTTGTATTTGTAGATTCTAACAATCCCTCTCGATAACAGAAGGCAAGACATATCATATTATCTTCTCATTTATATCACTAACTACTAATAGATTGCCTTCCTTATGGGACGTAACCAGCGATTGCCGCGAGATTTGCACGAATATGTTGGATCTGAAGGCAAATACAGATCCTCAGAACTGGGTATGGAGGAAATGATCTGATGCAGAGCGACAATGGGACCTTTTGTTTGGCATTTTACGAGTTCAACAACAATCTTGGAAACTTCAACTTGTCAGTTGATATGGGTTGCAGTAATAATGTAAGCATCGGTGTTCCTGTCTGGATTGCCCAGCAGAAATGTGCTGCCAAAGAAAAATCCACCACATTTGCTTGGCGCGTAATTAATTCAAAGTTTATACTTTTGAACTCGGGCTCAAAAATGAGGTTTAATTTGGGAATCTTCAACTAATGTATCTTCTACAGAGTTGAACGAATCTGGCAATGGATAATGTATAACAATGAGCGTCAAGTGACATGGCAAAGCTTTGATTTTCCTTCTGATGTTATACTCCCATGGCAGAGCCTTGCAAGTCCCTCCATGGTGATGAGCAGAAAAAACTCTTCAACTGGAGAACATGGGATCTATACTGCAACTATTGAACATAACAGGTTGGTTTTCTATCTCAACATAACAGGTAAAGTACAACCTTATTTTGTTAAAGCCTCCAGTTCTGATCTTTGCAAGCAAGCTTCGCTCATCTACAAACCCAATAATCTTGAAATAAGTTTTGCAAAGGGGCCAGAGTGCTGGTTACCTGTGGCGAAGTAACAGCGGTGACATTCAGAGCTCCTTCAGAAACCCGTCTCCTTCAGAAACCCCTCTGGATGGGCTTGTAGGGTCTGCATTATTCGGAGATGGAGCTGCTGCGCTTATCATTGGATCAAAAACCCGTCTCCTTCAGAAACCCGTCTGGATGGGCTTGTAGGGTCTGCATTATTCTGGAGATGGAGCTCTTTGCGCTTATCATTGGATCGGACCACCGAAAAATAAAAACCCCTTTTGAGCCGCATTGGTCGAGAATCCATAGTTCCAGAGAGCGACGGGGCAATCTTGGGGCATTTGCGAGAAGCAGGGCTTGTGTTCCACCTTCTCAAAGATGTTCCGAAACCTTAATAAAGACATAAGGTGATTGCAACTAATTTATTAGATCGGTAAAGTTGGCATTAAACTTGGTCAAAGGACCCGGCGAAAGAAAATCTGCAACTAGCGACCTATTCAAACCGAAGCCAACGAATCCAAAAATATTTGTATAGATATAGAGATGCTTCAAAAGAATGTCATACATTTAAAAGGTATTTCAAGCACAAATCGGACATTACTCTTTGGCAATGCAAAATAAACACCCGCCTTGCGACTATCATTTAACGCATGTACACACAGTCAAGTCAAAAATATTGCATGGCATGAACATAGGTTTCCAGAAGGGGTAAGAAGAATAGAATTATAAGAATAAATGAAGTACGTTGTATTTTACATGTGCGCCCAGCTCATGGGGCCTTAATGCTGATATCCATCTGAATGGCAATATCCCCTCACAATCCACAAGCAGTAATTGTATGCTCACCCAAGCATCAAGCTTGTTACCAACAAGAACTAGGAACATGTAGCATTGTCCAGGAAACATTTGTGTCAGCCCTGTATTAAGATTGAAACATATCTTGGAGCCTGTACATATAGTTGAGCCTAGAATATTTGTAGGCCATCGATTTGCCAATAACAAGCTATCACGCTTTATTTCAGTAAAGTAAATAATTCACAAAAAACGTTACTTTCTGTTAAAAGCCAACAGAGCATACAACTATTCGGATCAACCAAAGATTTCATCTCAAACACGAATAGAAGCATGTGATATGATACCATATTAGTTTATTAAGCATCCTCGGCTATATCTTGAGGAGAAAGTGCAAAGCTTAGCAAAACCAGCAGGATTTCAATACTTCTGGAACAATCATTTACCTCTGCATTTCTTCTGCTCTGAGCTTGAGCTATAACCGTAAGAAACCCAGTTAAAGAGGCCGGAATCATTTACCTCTTCAATTTCGTTTTCCAAAGCCATGAAAATCTAAAAGCATCTTTCTGGCTATGGGCCAAGCGCCTCTGCACTGTCGGATCCGGAACTTTTTTATCCTGTATTTTCGGATCAGCCACTGCCAGAATAGTCGTTTGGTGCCAAGGAGACTGACCAAATATCTGTATTTAGGGCAACCAATGGAAAGGGCGTCTATCTGTGGCTTCTACACGAAATTACAAAACCTTAGCTTCTTGCAAGAAACAAAACCGGAACAAACTATAAAACCTCAGTTTACCTGCAAGCCCAGTTTGTCATTCCTAAAAGATAAACCCTGATGTAAAAGACTTAAGTTTTAAAACCAAGTGAAAATGCATTTGAAAATTTGAAATCCATTTTCTCGATACTCAACCCAAAACCAACATCTTTAGCATCGGTTACTCATCAATCCGTGCTGAAGAGTTACTAGATGCCCGAAAAAATATCTCCTTTGCATTGCTCTAGCAACAAAGTCGGCTCTACTCGCAACCGGCGACCATCCAAAGGACGGGGTATCCTCATCCAAATGATGAACAGTGAGCTCTTGATAGAGCTCCTTCAAACATCGACGAACATCCTTACCTATTTATGGCTTTAGATAAGAATACGGGACTTTCAAATCTCGATTCTAGCCTCTGCGCTCAAAAAGTAAAATCATTAAAAATTCCTTAAGCCCTTTAGTCAAGGCAGAGCGGATTGACATGCAAAGATGCATTCTAGAGCCTTGGGAGGAGATCCACAGCTCCCATCACAAAGGTCTTAGACAGCGGCAAGATTTATCGAGCCACCGATTGAATACATGGAGCTCATATTGAGGAATGCAAGAAGGGGATTGATTGAGGAAGGGGAGTCACGTGGCTTGGCTGTGGCTCCTCCTCAATAAATGCAAGAATGCAAAATTAGGAAAATGTTCCCCGAAAAAAATTTTTGACAATTGTCACGCATGCAATGGAGCATCATGGAATATTGAAGAATAGAATCAAAGTGAATGACTTATATATGGTTTGATATTTATTATTGGATCTTATTGTTTATAAAAAACAAGGTGCTGCGCACGGAGGGTTGCCCTCCATGGCCCGAGGGTGAAGTTGCTTAATCATCATGTTTTCACAATCAATCAAAATTGCTACTCCAAAATAATAGAATACTTGATATCATGACTTTATGAGAAACCAGCTTGATACTGCGTCCTCTACAATCTTGAATGCCATTGTAGCCTCCGCAGATGTTAAACTAGTCTGGCCACAAGATATACTGGCCTTCAGGGTCTTGAATAAGACAACGGACTTATGCCCTAAAAGAAACAAGTGTTTGAGCTTCTCAAATACATGTGCCTATTCAAGCCAGAACTTGAATTCTACAACATCCTTTTCGCTGCACCCATCTGCGACAAGGGAACATCACATGTTCTTTCACCCCGATAATAACAACTAGCGGTTTGACGCACATGGGTTGGTCACAGATCGTGTAATAATAGTGGTCGTATGTTTGGACCATCATGGGCAATAAGGAATCTGTAACTCTAGGCCCCGCAATGGATGCCACCTCGATGTTCCTTAGAATCTTTATGGTGTTCACACAATCTCCGAACTCATACAATGGATTTCTCGTCCTTGCATATTTTGGCGTGATCCTTAATATTCTCAATCCTAATCAAAGCACGTATACGACATAACCAAAGCATCATCTATTGTGCTTGTTAGCAAATAATGCTATTAAATCCAAACCCCTTTCACCAAATTCCCTATATTTTGAAAGCTAGAATAACAAAGCAGGTATTTGCACAAGCAAAGTCAAAGCATTGTTTCTCATTAGCTAATGATTTGCATTAGAAGTTTTTGAGCTTGGTTTGCAATGCACTAGGTTTAGCTTGGACTAATATATTTCTTCTTTATCATCCTCTATATTTGAATCCTCCTTATTGGACGTTGTCTACTATTTTGTACCTTGAAGGTTATAGTAAACAAAGCAAGTGCTTGCACTAATGTAACCAAAAAGCACCATGCATTCCTCGGTCCAATTTGGAACAAAAGTCTCAAAGTCAAGTCTTGGGTTAATTAAAGGCGTTCTTCTTCTTATCTTCTCTTTCTTTGAGATATAGTCATTGCTTGACCGCGATTAGAATATTATGTTTTAGATTCATTATCAACTTGATATTTGAAACTTGGTCTAATTCTAGGGTGTAAGCTCCTACCGCATTTCCTTCTTCATTAATTTCTTTCTTTGAGAAAGCTACAAAAAGCGAAAGTGTTGTCGTAAGGAGGTAACATTTGGGAAACTTGTGGGCTCGGTTTGATCTTTTGTATACCAATTTTCACGCCATATTTGAATTAATTGAGAAGACAATTTTGGACTTTTCTCCTTTGAGAAGACAAAGGTGGGCTTTTGTTTTGACATCTGAACTTCTTAATTTGCTCGATCTTGGTTTCTACTTCAAGAACATTTGTTTACTACTATCTATTCTCAATTGGTCACACCGTCTTAAGGAATGTAATATTTTGTATATTTAAAAGTTAGATTTGCCCACCACGGCTAATTGTTGTCCAAGTTCTAAAAATTCCGCGACATTGATAGGTCGATTCGTTGAACTCAACTTCATTTTTAAACGCGCATTACGATAAAAGCAAAAAGCAATCGCTCTGTTCTCGCCAAGGTCATTTATTACAAGTTGTTACAAATTCAAAAACAATTTACCTTCTTGGTCTTTGCCGTATGTTGCCATGCAATTTTCTAGACTGTATCAATTTCTTATATGTTTTTAGTTTGGCACCTAGGCATCATGCTCCAAACCACAGATCACTGGAATTAAAAAACCACAAGTATAGATTCCCTAAAGCAAACTGCTGGTTCTAGTGCCTAGTTGAATTAGACTCGAACAGGAATTGGTGAATGTGGTACAAGACCAACATATGTAACTATGATTATTATTGAGCCAGATACCAATTATTAGTTCCAAGTATGACATTATTTTACAATATTTGAAGTGATGACATCTAATTACTCAAAACATACAAGTTACAATGTGATTTACCCATCTTATATGTCAAGCATCCTTAAATTTATATTACGTTACATCATAACAAATAGAATTGCAAGTAGTAGGTGTATCATCAATAATGAATTATATGAAATAGCATTATTCAAGGCTTACTTAGCCTGTCAAACAAATTAAGATCAACATATGACTATCTGGTATCTACCAAGTAAATTAAGCATTTACATGGGTTGATCTACCAAGTAAATTAAGCATTTACATGGGTTGATAAATAGTAGCAGAGACATAAGCGACTAGTGATAGCCGCAAGAATGCGTATATGTGAAATTGGCATAGCCGAAGCAAATCGAAAATCGCCCGGTTCCACCGAAGAATGCCCGGTTCACTAACTCCACCGGTTCCAATAGTATCTCGCCAATGTAAGGAACCCGACCTTTGAGGCCACCATAGTCATACAAAATAGTCATGTAATAGGTAGCACTACCGGTGGCAACATCGACACTACAACAATGCCCTCGTGCTCGCCTGAATCATTGAAGTGGCATTGTTTGGGCCGTCACAGATCTTATCGCATTACCAAAAATTGTGCCAAACTGCGGCAAATGCTGACATTGTTGTTAGGGCCTGCTACAATTGCATTGGTGGTGTTGGATGCTCCTCCCATAAAATAAAACTCGGGTTTGTAAACTTTGCTCGGCATCCTAGCGCAAATATAATTCTTTAACGAACGGCGGACACCATATTTGAAGCTTGCCATGCTTGCTTGCTTGCTTGATTCTTCCTAGCCTGGCTCTCAAATGAAGGATCGTAAGAGCAAGTGCTGCTTTGTATTTTGGTGATCCGAGGTGGTGTTTATATAGGAGGTTTGGTTGCGTTGTTTAGGCCCACCATTCAGGTTTATAGCGAACTGTTCAAGGCCTTAGCTTCGTTCTTCTCTTATCTTCTCTTGAAATAAGTTAGTCATTCTTTGGACGACACTTGTAAAATGTCATGAAGAGGATTGGTTGCTTGCTCAAGTCCACATCGATCTAGAAAAACAATCTGTTCAAAGTCTTCGTTTTCCATGTCATTTGAGTATACTGAGTCTTGTTTAAAGTTTTTAAACTGCATCAGAGCTAGAGCCATCTCCTATATGACTTTGAACCACAGCCTGGCTCATAGTTTACATTTCCATGGCATAGCATATTCTATGCAAGTTAGGCTGGGTTATGTTGGATCGACAAAATCTTGCTAAAATCATGGAACTACATTGTTCTTACAGAAATTATCTCGGGCTTTTCATGGTTCCCATACACGACTTCTTGCTCCATTTTCCCCGTGAGAGACATGATGCATGAATCATACCACAATCCGCCATTACATACCTTGCATTTACGTGGAAAACAATTTGCATCTTGAAGAGTTTTAGAGTTTGCATGCATTTGACAAGGGCGGTCCCTATTCTTGCATCTAAATGTAAACCTATGTCCTTTATTTGAGCATAAATCTGCTTTCCTTCAGGAAATGCTGCATGACCTGCCCCTGCAAAAAGAAGACCCATTAAAGTGGCATTGTCAGGAATTCTATTTTAGTGCTGCATGGTCAACAAGGGGCTTGGAATTTTGGAGTCAGTAGAATGTGGCAAACACATTCATTTTTGTCTTTGTTACTCACACTAGATAGTGATGTCTTGCTCTCTCATTTGAGTGGGCAAAGTTGACTGGTTGACAGGAGGAAGAAGTTGCATTGGTGTCTTGAGAGATCTGGTTTAGGAAATACATGTGTTTGTGGATGGTGGCATTATTGGCATGCATGGCCACCAACGTGAATACCTACGGATGGCTGAAACTTATTACCACAGTAAAAATCATCTAGCGTAATACAAGGGAACTTTAAGCTTGACAGAATTTGAGTCACCAAAGTATGCTTAGTAAATGGCATTGGCGATCTGTCCATGCAGTACTATCGATGAAGAATCGGGACGTAAATGTCAATACCATACTTGATATCGACTTTGTCAATTGAATTAGGACAACCCGTTGTCTAAGTTTTAAAGTAAGATTAACTCTCCACCTTGTCAATTCTACCAGATATGAACATTCCCATTCAACATACATAATGAATACATAGGATGATATTAGAACGTTGAAGGATCGTATAATTAGTTAACAAGCAAGCCGTGAGACCAAATTTTGCTCGCACTTATTATCAGATACTCTGCATGCATCTTCTAAACTCTTGCATTTGTTATACATATTAACAAGGGCATTCCCAACCATAATATCAGAGACATATCCCTTGTCTATTGCTCGAGCATGAATCAATTTACCTTCTGCTTTATCCTCAACACCACAATATGCATGAAGGATGCTGGAAAATGTGAATTCGTCTGGACTGGCTCCTTTAATAATCATTTCCCGAAAAAGCTTCTGAGCACCCTTCCTACGTCCAGATTGCCCATGGGCAATAATCACACTGTTCCATGTAATAACATCTCGATTGGCCATCGTTAGAAAAGCCTTCAATGCATCATCTGTGCTGCCACATTTTCCATACATTGTTATAATGGCATTTCCAAAACCACATCAACATCATACCCACTATCAGAAATTTGAGCATGAATCCTTCTACATCTTCTAAGTCAGATGGGCTTGAACATGCACCCACGAAGCTAGTAAAATGTAAACTTATCTGGTTCTACTCTCTCTTGTTGCATTTGTTTGAAAAGATGAAGAGCCTCTCTTCCTTGTCCTTGATGAACGTATGCGGCAATTAGAGAAGTCCATAGAAATACACTTCTCTTAGAAAAATTATCAGCCAAAGATCGTGCTTCTAATAGACTTCCACATTTTGCATACATATTAACCAGAAGGTCTCCCAAAAATCTGTTATTCTGAAGACAACTTTCAACAATAAGATTATGCACCCTATGACCTCTGTCAAACATTTTGTCTTTGCCAGGCCTTGAAAGAGAGATGCACATGTATCCGTGCCTATTGGAACATTTTGTCTATCAAAGGAATTCAAAACCTCTCTCAACCTTTCTGGATTGTGAAATTTAGATGAACCTACATTAGAAGCCAGCGATGAAAATGTCCTCCAACCCGAAATAATAAGATTGATGCCTTTGTTTAGACCATCAACTGAGAATATTTTAAGTGTTGTTTTAGAAAATATGAACGATATCTATGCTTATTGATGAATATTAACTTACCCGTCAAACTAGAAGGCCGGTAAACGCGATGCAGTCTCGATCCAATTTTTCCACTCTTCTCTATATCTGCCAAAAAAACAGTGCCCTCAGAAAAGGCACGAAGTTTCCTACAGCATAAAGATTCACTGTATTATTTTAAAGTCGATTCAATGTATGCAAAACCCAGTGAATGAGATGGGAACAACGATCACCAGTTCAGCTAACCTACTGGATCAATCTCATCTATTCTAACCTACTCGATGCAAAATCACATGCAAGCACTCGGCATCCCAGGTCAGCCTGTTGGAATGCAACGTTGGAGCTTCCGGGGCTGCCTTGCCCAGTAGCCGGTTCAAACTTCCGAGATCCAGAGTGCAGTTGACCGCCAGTTTACAGCGGACAGCAGGTTTTTAGCAGTTACCGGTATATCCTAGGTATATTCCAGCATATATCTAGAATATGCCAGAAACCCACATAAACAAGGGTTTGCCCCCCTAGGGGCAACCCAAAAAACCTTTCAATGCATATGTTGCCAAAGCATATTAATTGAGCAAAAAAGTGTCAAGAGCATCCAGGTGACGTTGCGTGTCCTCTGGAGTATAGGCCAGGAGGTCGACATCGTCAGCATATACGAGTTGCCGGATTATGTGATGCATGAGATGGGTGCCCGCACCTCCATGCTCAGAAAGCCACTCTTAATGTATAGGCCAAAGAGTATGGGGGAGAGGGGGCAACCCTGACGTACTCCAATACTACTGACTACTGGTTAACCTGATGTTGTGAGACATCTTGAATATAAATATGCAATGGATTTCCAGAGCAAATTTGTTGCTCATTACTTTTTCAATCTGTCATGGCACAACTTAAAATTAGGCTCCCCTTAGAAGATTATGCACAATTTCGAGTAGGTCTACAGGGAAAACAAATTGACGAAGATTATTTAAGAGAAAACGAGCTAAACATGTCAATTTATGGGCAAAAGGTGAGATATACCCAAGAAATCCATGGACGGGCAAGCATCCTAAATTCAATTATGTTAGTGAGCTTCTGAAGTTTGTTTGTGAAGGAAAAACAAGACTTCTTGGCTACTGTGAGAGTATGGTCCAATATAACGTGCAAACCATATTTCACAATTTGGCATTTCGCTTGCTGCAGAACCAAGAAGACTGCTTGAATTTGACTAAAATGGTTGATTCATTGGTTAAGCAAGCTCAAGTAAAGGACCATGATGCATCCAAATTATCATCATAGCTCAGAAATAGGGCCTCGCAACTAGAATAAGATATGAAGTTGATGGATTTTGTTGTAATCTAGTCTAATAGGGAATCTGAATTTGCAAATTCAGAAGCTAACAAATATAAAAAGAAAGTTTGCATGTTGGAAAATAGGCTGAAAAGATTAAATCAAACATCTGTTGCTCTTAGAGAAAGAAAGAAAAATCTGAAGCTAATATCAACATTAAAGCCCACATGTGGGGCTGTCAGAGAAAAGAATTTTGTGCGACATGTCACATAGTGCATCGAAAAGAATGGCACACGGGTTGATAGTGTGAACAGTAATGCAAAGGATACAAGTGCTAATAATGTGAACAAAATTGTGAGAAGTTTTGCCACAAAAGGAGATGTTATGACAATGCTAAATGCACCAGAAAATGGCTATTTGAGAAAAGGTATAATTGACTTGAGTTTGGTAAGAAGTTGTTCTACCACGAGAACATGATAGGACAGAGGCAATATAAAAAAGTTAAAGGCATGAAATGCTTTATATGACCTTAACATCTTTATTATAGAAGCATTACTTCCGCAGATCAATACAAAGAAGAATTTTGACTTGTTGTAAAGGCATTTACAACGGATTATATACATGCATGGGGAGAGAGTGAAGTCACACATTACATGCATATAATTTATGCACACGACCCTTGGTTTGCTGAAAAATATGGAAGCCTTGCTATCAAGAATACGCAGGGAATGGAGAAATTCCATAAGTAAGCTAAGATTGCATTCAATTAAAAGACAAACGAGGTGGTAGCAACAAATCTTCTCTTTCTAAGCTAGTTCACATGACCCAATGGTTCTATGGGAGAATATTAGCACATCGTGAAGAAAACATGGTGAGACGAGCTTCTCCAAATATCCTAGACGCAACTGTGGAAGCTCAAACCCAACGCTTTCAAGAAAGGCGGACAAAACATCAAATCACGACATACCGGTAGCCACAAAAATAAAAAATTAAACAAATTTACACCAAAAAATACGCAACAGCTTTAATCACTAGTAAACATCGACAAACAAAGGAGAAAATATTCAAAGGGGAAGACCAAGACTCAAGGGTCGGGACGAGAAAAAATGGAGCCGTGAGCAGCAAAGAAAGGACCCGGAGGCGGAACCAAAGGTGGAAAGGGGCAATAGGGGGAGCCCGTGGCCGGGTGGGAATGGCATGTTTCAATCGATAGCCTGTGCGCCCCAAAAGTGCGCGGTAATGGGTGGGCACCCGATCCGGATGAGGAAGAAAGAGATTGAGGTGTGGGGCGGAGAAGGTGGAGCCAGAGGACGAAACAGTGGACCTAGAAGCAGGAGGGCACCGATCACGATGCATCTGCCGAGCTAGCTTCAATTTTTTAGAATCATCAGCAATTAGGGCAGGGCCTGTATGGTCATCAAAATATAAAGCGACATTATAGCCACAGCGACAGCAATAATCGAAACTTCATCCTCTACAAAGTGGCAAACTTTACCTTCTTCGACAAACTGAGGATAGCATCGGCACCTTCGAAGAGACGGGGGCAATCAATCGAGCATGGAGCTCCCGGAACCTGGACTCTGTCGCACAAAGGAATTTATATTGGTGGCGCGATGACTCTCTCTTAAAGCTGGGAACTGACCATGATGAATGTTCCCGAACCTCTTCGCAAAGACCGCACCGCTCATGAACATAAGTGTTAGAAGTGAGTGTCGATTGAAGGCTCAGACGTATACCATGAATCAGGGTTTGTAGTAGCTGAGGTACCATATCCATGGATTGCGAGAGAAATGCAGAAGCTGCGGTCGGCAAAGAGTGGCTCAACCCCACAGCGGGACCCGCGGAAGCAAGGAAAAAAAAACAAGGGGCGGCACAGAAGCAAAAGACATAGAGGAAACAGCCCAGGATGGACCAACTGAGTCAGAGAGAGAAGCTACACTCGTGCATCTAACAGGGGAAAAAACTAGGGTGACAGGCTCGATAGAAGCCGCAGGGATATGCACAACAGACACCTCAGAGGCAATAGAAACTGCAGTGGTGCGATCTGGCCGCGACCCGCTTAGCCCTCCGAGCCTGCAAAGAAACCTGAGAGGTGCTAGGAATGTCCTGATCTGCCACATCGTGAGATGTCTCGAAAAAATTAGTGTCTGAATGCGGGCATAGACCAGTCGCAACCCCACAGATGAGCTTTGGCTGTGAACATCATTTCGAAGGTAGGAAACTAGGTAGAGGCGACCGTAACTAGGAGAAAAGCTCAAGGAGAATGCTGATAGCCAAAGAAAGGGAAAAATTGGTCATACATAGGGGAATTGAGATGAGATGGCATCCCCATCCAAGGAATGGCGGTTCCATTGCTCGCGCAATAGAACCGTAGCATTACCAAAGATTTGGCATTGATGACAAGTTTTTATAATGTCATAGCAATTGTTGAAAATAGTAGGCCAGTAGTATCCTGCCTTAAAATCTTCTTAGCTATGGTGTCCCCAGTAAAGTGATCCCCACAAATGCCTATGCATTTCCTTGATGATCATGGCATCCTCCTTTTCATCCACACACCTTAACAGGACTCCATCCCTGTTGACCTTGCAGAAGACAACATTTATTAGCTTGAATTGCCTATACTTCTCCTTGAATCTCCTTTGTTGACTTGATGTAAGACTTGAGGACAACTTCGCATGTTGTAGGACATCTCTAATGGCTGCTGCCACCCTCCATGGACCTGTTCTTCGTGAATCTCTTTCAATTGTGCTAATGCAATGGGAGTGTCAGCAATTTCAACTTCACCCTCATGATCAAAGAATATGTAAGGTAACTAAAGACTTGGATTCCTAATTTGATGAATGTAGTCACATTCGTTGCAATAAATGTTCTAAACATGCAAGTTCAATTACAAATTCCAGCCATTTTTTCATGTATACAATATCCTGACGTTGAATGTTCTAACAACAAATATGAACAAGCTGTTAGCACGAAGTTAGGAGCATAATTCATGTTTTTAGATGCTAAACAATGTTAGCAGATTTTAGGATGTTTTCCAACTGCTACACAACGTTTATGTGGAGCCTATATGCCTTTGATACTATATTACTAAATGGTGTTGCCGTTATCGCATCTTTTAGAATTTTCATCTATTGTTAAATGGTCAATACTTAAATGGCAGCGTGGAACTGCTACAACTTATGAACCTTAAAAGCATAGTAGTATGGTTGTAGAGTTGAATAGTATGATTGTAGAGTCTACAGAGCATGTAAATTGTCCTCCATAGCCTTATATGTTAAGATGTTTGGATAAAAATGTTTTTTTGTTCTTGATGCAAGATGCAAGAAGTCTAACCTTTGTAGAAAGATGACTCGAACTATCCAAAACATTTGTTCATGACGCGCAACATTAATCTATTATGCTATCTTCTAAATAGAAGTGCAACTCAAAGCCAATTTGGCAGGATTCATATATTCCACATTGCATTGCATGGAAATCACTAAATTGTATGCTCTACATGCTTCTCTTTGCCCATTGATTAGAATGCTATGTCTTTCAAATCCCTAAGAAAACCAATTATGGTATAGGTAATCCTTGGGTGAAGATTTTGCGTTGTATAATGTGGCATTAAGCAAAAATAAGAAGCATAATTGTAAAAGACTAAATTTAAAACATTCCCCCCCAAGCAAAAATACCCCTTTCTAAGTGAAAATAAGAAATAAAAATTTAACATGACTAAGGGCAATCTCCTATGACGAAGTTGTTGTCTTTTATTATGTTGTTATGTAGTCAAATGAATCTCCTTCAAGCCATGTCCTTCCTTATAGATATGTGATCCCCCTTTCATTTCTTGGCACAAAAATGATGAAGGTAACAGGGCATTTCTAAGAAGAGGGCAAAAAGATACACATACATGGGTCACATACAAGAAAACTGTAGGTCCACATACAATGAAGGAAATCGTTGGATCTTTAATTATGTTGCATGGGTCCAAATCATGGAGAAAATAGAGTGGTTGAATTTTCAATAGTTGCAATTGTTTGATCTTCCAATAGTTGTAAATGTTTGGCAACACTTCAAGAACTAGAAAGGACATCTATTTCATCTCCAAATCCCTGAATTATCTAGGAGAAGACATATGCTCATCTATGCACAAGAGTATACAAACAAGGAAACGTTATCTCCACATATCCAACACAACAACAGTACACACATAAACACCTATCAACCATGTCCATATGCTACATATCCAACATAACAACAATACACACATAAACAATGCACATATGCACGCATATAGAACGAACATCCAACTTGGACAATAACTTAAAAGGAGCATGATTGACAACCCTACATATGTTCCTAAATCCTACATCTTATTCATGTAATTCTACAATAGAGTTGTCTTTACACCCGCCAATGGCAGGCACCATAACTCGTTATAAATAACAAGGTGCCAAAGCACTATGGATTGTCCCAATGCCATTTTTTGCTTTGTGTGTTTCGGAGATGATGAATATGCGCACTCAGTTGTGTCCTCTAATACACCATTAACATGTACTATTGTACAGTTTGTCAGTATGCCATTACTCAAACCATTACTCATGGCTTGCAGAATAATTTGTTTATCTCTTACTAAATCCACCATTACATGTTTCCATATTGCTACATATTAATTATGACAACTTTATTATACCTTGCACAATCATTTGTTTCCTCTTAACAAATCCATCACTACATGTTTCTATATTTCTTCATATTATTGCATGCATGACATAAGCTGTAGGCAGCACACACATCACTAGGCATGTATATTCTATTTAAAGGCCCTTTGGATTTGCCCAGGTTCGATTCGTGGAGGGTCTTCAACCATTTTGTAATTTGCAAGACATGATTTTCTCTAATATCCATATCATATAGGTGTCTCTAGACATCAAGAGCTATTGGATTGGCATACTCATGTTATATTTCAATTTGAAATGTAGATAGCGATCCTCATTTATAGGGTATACCCTCACAAGTTGGGGCACACCGTATAACAAGATTGGCAAAATACTATAAGGTTTGAACCAAATGTACTTCATAGTGTTAATACAATGGAAGAGGAAAAAAAAGAGGTTCTTGCTGCCCTATATCATCCCTCGTATGAATATCTACCCAAAAAAAGGGGGTTTCAAGGGAATTTAATTAAAACATAAGAGAGTAATGGTTTGTGTTATTATGAAAAAAAAAATTGCCATGTGGCAAACTAAAATAGTTGCAAACTGAAGTAGTTGCAGCAAGACCGTACATGTGACATGGTCTTCTAAAATACAAGAGCATATGCAAAGAACATATTACCTTATTACTTCCTTCCAAAAGTTTACCTGATGCTTTATATGTTTTTGACGAAGTACAATCTATGCTTGTAGAAATCTAAACAAGTTCAATCTTTTTCCATATGCTCTATAGATGCATTCCAAAAGTTCTCAAAATTCCAACCAGAATAAAATGATGTAATACATCATAATATAGAGAGGACTATTATTTGATATGTGCATTCACCAAAATCACCAACGTTGAATAGGCGCTATGCTTACCATTCCTAAATTTATTTATTTATTTATTTATTTATTTATTTATTTTTTTTTGAAGGAAAGAAATTTTTGTATTAACAGATAGGAAGAATTACAACATATGGCCCCTCATGGACCAGATAGAGATTAAGCACATGGATCCCATATGGATCAAATTTCATATCCACATCTTCAGTACTAATATGCATTTTTCAACCTCTTCTCCTATCCAACTAGTACTACATGATCAGAACCAATCTTTCCAACTACACAGAGTACTACAGGAGCAAAGTACAAACTTTCCTTAAGCTGCAAATAAGTCTTGATAGCACCATAAAAAACCTTTTGCAAATGTGAGAAGAATAGAGAAAAAAATAAAGAGTAAGATGAGCAGCCTGTCACGCTGCTCAAAGAAGCCGCATATGCTTCCAACACTTGATCCAAACTTGGAGTTTCATCAACCTTTAAAACTGGCACGGATGTATGATACCATAAGAAATGCTGCATTGTCAGGATATGAAACAGTTAGCCTGTAATTGGCTAGACACAAAGCCCAGCCATCAAACTTCTTCTCTCCAAAGTCTGGCTCAAGATATGCAAGCATCATCCTGCTCATAAATTCCCTAGCTCGACATCTCTTGCAGTCCCATGTATAAGCAATGAACCTGTAATTTTTAGTTCAAGGCACTCTATTCTTTTTCAAAACTTCTACTCCAAACCTTTCTGCTAGAAAGAAAGAACAAGAGGAAGGGGAAAAAGCCAATAACTCAGAGGATTCGTTATTTGATGAGGCAGCCAAGAAAACATACAACTAAATTGCTCTCCTCACATTCTAGCTTAAAATCTGAATTGCACCCTTTCGGTGCTTCTTGCTCAAACAAGAAAACTTACTTGACAGAAAGAACTGAAAGTTAGTGGCAAACTGGGATGAAATGAAAGGACCGCCTTGAAGCAATCCTGGTTGAAGATATCAAACCACCTTTGAAGGAACGAAATCAAATGAGAAAGCTGTGCAAAACCCCTCTAGCATCAATTGGGCCTCTGATCTTCAAGAAGATTGGGCGCGTGCCATTTAAAGAAGAGGGAGAAGGACGACCTTCTCTCTCTGCTGCCGCCCTAGTTCCATGCGCCAAGAAACGTGCCAAGAAGCATTCTCCAGATCCTCATTCCTAAAATTGAACCCACCAAGTTGGAACTTACAGTAGCATGCATTGACGTAAAAGTGGTTAGGATCTCGGACTTGGTTTTTTTGCACTTAAATTGCATGTTAGTTTTTTTGCTCCTTGTTGATTGCATTTGTTATTATGGCCGTCTGTAGCAAATCCATATCTTCATCTGAAGCCACAAGCGCATATTATTAGGGTTGAAGGAATTTAGCGCAACCAAGCAACAAACATCTCATATTTCCATTAAAGGATACCAAAACAAATTCGAGACAACAAAGAGATCAAACGCTTGTAATCCTTCTTAAAATGCTTCTTAACTTCTCAAATTTCTACAATTATTGATGGTAATTCGAATCTAGCCCTTAGTTGTGGCGGCATTGATCTACGATAAGAAGCAAAAATGCCTCTTTAAATGTCTAATGATTGTTCACAAGCATGCCATATTATGCTCATGGCGATGGAGAAGTTGCAAGCACACCAAAAAGAATTTCATATCACAGAAATATGTGACACTAGAGAATCGTCGTCCTTTGAGGATCCATGACTGCATACAGATATCATGGGGTTCACACCTTTCTCGCTTGTCCATAATATAGAATTGGCCTTGCCTTTCAAATGTGTGGTATCGAACTACGATTTTTTTGCCAATACCTAGGCAAGCTTGAGTTCCATTGCCTTAAACCATACTAAACCAATCATTGCATTGCTATGAAAAATTTGAAACTATGACAGTAGGCATACGTATTACCCAAAGATGTAATAATGACACATATAAATGCAAGGCTTTGCAAACAATAGAGGAGGTTTAGAATAGATCCTAGAATCATCATGTATTTCAAGATTATCAAGGCAAACATATTTCCTATTGAAGCAAACAATAAAGAAGATTTGTGCTTCTACAGTTTATCTGTATTCTAAAACTAGTGACCACTTATGCGTAATAAACAGAAGTATGCTTTTAGCTAGTAGGCATGGAAGGTGGCATTGGGATGCACTATTGTATTATATGACATGATTATTATGGTCTCAAAGTAGTGTAGGATGATTCCCTTGGATCATCATTGCACCCGTATCAACAAATTTGTTGTGCATTTATAAACTAATTCCAAAGGAAAACCCTGAATTAGGCGCGGTATTACAGAATAATTCAAATAAGCCTTTTCATCTTCCTTGCTGAATTTTCAAGACTATAATTTGGTTGGGGATCGTAATATTTCTCTCTTACAAAATGGTGGGACTTCCAGAGGAATCTTTCCAAACCTGGTGAGTAAGGAGGACCTGGAAGCATTAAGAAAAGTAAGGGCTCTAGTCTACAAGACTTGTTTCAATCTGGAAAGCTGGCAGATACAATAGGAATTAGCTAACTTAGCCCTGTGGTACATACAATATTTATTTGAAAACATGCATGTGTATTCTGCAATGCTGCATATTTTTGTTCTTCGTATTGGTAAGTCATCATTTTCAAAATTCAAGACATTATCCAGAAAATTGGATTGTTTGTGGATATGGATCATGCAGATTAGCATATTGCAAACCTGCAAAGTGCTGGATAGGTGCTTTAAGTTTTCTAAAGCTTTACAATAATGGGTGCAGTCATTTCCATTTAGGTTACAGGCACAGGACTCCTGTGAATCCAAATTGCAACAAAAGCTTATCATGTTATGAACATTATGGGTCATGAGGGGGGCACTTCAAATAAATCCTTAGGTAAGCAAATAAAACCCTTAATATTGTGACGAGCTGGCAGCATCCCATTGGATGGGTCAACCAAAAGCCATCGAAGCATGGCTATGGCGCAGGGCAGCCAACGGACCTGCCCTTCTTGCATTCGATTCAGGTCCTTGAGGGACCTAGAAGGCCGGGAGATGAGTCGAATCTTCATTTCGGCCTGTTGGCTTTCCATCAAGCCATTCCATTGCCCATTTGGGGCCTTATAAAAATCTGTCATATTTGGAGCAGAGGGGCACGGTTTTGCCGCAGGGAAGCTAGGCTGAATCATTCTTCTGATTACTTGCATCATACTGAGTCTTAGGAAGGCTCTCAACACTGTGGGGAAATCAGGGATTCCGATGGTAGAGGGGGAAGGTGTAGATTGATGCGCCTTGTGGCATCCTTGAAGCCAAGATCCATTTCATTGGTATCAGAGCCTGAGTTTGGGGCTGATATGGAGAGGGAAATCATGGCAGAAGATCCCTTCATGGGCCTGGCTTCCCTTATCCCAGAAGAAGGAGAAGACCTTCTTGATGATCTTGCTCCTCTGGAAGAAGAAGTGAGGGAATTAGATGAGCTCACCTCCAAATTCCGTCAGGAAGGATTAGATAATCAGCAAGTGCATGATCAAGAAGAAGAACTTGCAGCCCAGGATTCCCCATTCACACTGGAAAGGTTAGAAGATCCTGATCCCTTATTGGATTATGCCAAAGCAAGAATCCGTGAATTGATGGGGCAGGTTGCAGAAACAAAAATTGAGCAAGCACATACTAATCAATTGCTCAAGAGTTTGCAACTCCAATTAACCAAGCAAGCTAATGATGCAGCAGAAAGAGAGAAGAAGTTGTTTGATACCATAGCCCAATTATTGGCAAGGGGCCTAGGGGGGCACCAATGCCAATGGGGGACCTAACCAGGCTCAGGGAGCCCGAGTTAACCAGGCTCAGAGAGCCCCAGGAAAGGTCTTAACCCAAGCAAACCCCTCTCATGTAAACCCAGTTGTTGTTGAAAATCAAACTAGCCAAGCTCAAGGAGCTGGAGCTAGAACAATGGATGGAAATCCCACTGAGGGAGTAGAAGTTCTGGCAGCCTTGTCTTTTGAGGAGGTTAAGGGGCTAGAAAAAAGAGATCATCCTGAATTTTGTGGCACAGAGTCAGCAGAACAAGCCATTCAGTGGCTTAACTGGTTGGAAACCTATTTTCGAGCCACTAAGAAGGAGATGCAGCCAGAGTGTTGCATGCTGCTCTCCACTTGCGAGGGGTTGCTGCTTCTTGGTGGGGGATCCTCATGGGGAGAGGAGTAGAGATAAATAGTTGGGCAGACTTTTGCAAATTCTTTAAGCAAGAATACGCCCCTCACCATGATGAACATCATGCGCTGATCCAGCTTAAAAGCATCAGACAAACGGGCACCTTAGCAATACATCAACACTTTAAGAGGTGTATTTGCAAGGATCAAGGAAATGCCAGCACGGATGCAAGTAAGTTATTTTGAAGATGGGCTTAAAGATTGTAGCCTTAGGGCACATATCAGGCAGGTAAATCCAGGAGATTTTGAGTCTGCAGTGTCCCTAATACGCACATTAGCGAGCTCTCCAAGAGAAGAAGGGGAGGAAGAGAACAAGAAAGGTCGTCGCTTCCAAGAATGGAAGCAAAGAAAACTTGAAAACAAGCAAGGAGGGTCAAATAAAAGGGCTAGAGTAGCCCAAGTTAACCCTCCAAACAATGACAAAGGCAAAGGGGATGCCTCTTCAGGGAAGAAGTCCACTAAGCCATTTGCTTGTTACAATTGCTGTGCAAAGGGGCATATGGCCAGGGATTGCCCAAAACCCCATAAGGACAAGAAGGCGATGGCCGCTACAACCAAGCAAGTTGAAGGGGGAACCAAACAACTCTCTGCCATAGCTCGGGGAGAGCCAAGTTCGGTAAGTAAGAAAGATAACTTTGCTGGGCAAGTTATTCGTTTACTTCGGAAAATAAATAATAGAAATGTTATTGTTCTTATCGACTCCGGGAGTACTGACAATTTCATTTCTGCAGACTTAGCACAAGAACTAAAGATGGAGTTGGTTCAGGTGGCACCATACGAAATTGAGACTGAAGCTGGGAAACAGATTCAGCATTGGAGCCACAGGGTGGCTGGTGTGCACTTGACCATTGGGGACTATGAGGAAACAATGAGTTTTGACTTAGCAAAACTGACCAGATTTGATGTGGTACTGGGTATAAAATGGCTTCAAATGGTTAATCCTCCTATTGATTGGAAAAAACACTTGTTAGTTATTTCCAAGGGAGGGAAGAAAATTACCCTTCAAGGTACTCCTTATGTAGTTTCCCTCACGTTAATAATGGCTATGCAAGCCAAACGTTGTTTCCGTTCCAACATTAATGAAAAATATCTTGTCTATGTTCTTGACTCCCCCATAGATTCAATGCAAATAAATGCTATGGACAAGGATAACAAGCTTGAGAATTTGCTTAATAAATATAGGGATGTGTTCCCAGAAGAACTCCCGGAAGGAGTACCATTGAGAGAAATCTCCCACGAGATAGACTTGGAACCAGGGACTAAGCCAGTGGCCAGGGCGCCATATAGACTTAGCCCCCTGGAGCAAGAAGAGGTCAAAAGACAAATTCAAGAATTGCTCCAAAAGGGTTTCATATAAGGCCTAATAAGTCACCATTTGGGGCGCCTGTCATCCTTGTAAAGAAAAAGGATGGGAACATGCGCATGTGTATCGATTATAGGGCTTTGAATAAAGCCACTATTAAAAATTGCTACCCAATGCCTAGAATTGATGATATTATGGATCGATTGGTGGGAGCAAAAAATTTCTCCAAGATCGACCTAAGAAGTGGATATTATCAAATTAGCATTAGGGAAGGAGATGAACCCAAAACGGCCTTTCAAACCAACCAAAGGCATTTTGAATTTGTGGTCATGCCCTTTGGATTAACAAATGCCCCAGCCACGTTTATGCGACTGATGAACACTATTTTTCAAGGGTATCTAGACAAATTTATCCAAATATTCCTGGACTACATTCTGATTTACTCAAGGAGTAAAGAGGAGCACTTGGAACACTTGGAAAAGGTATTGATGATGCTCGGGGAGCACAAGCTTTATGCCAAAATTTCCAAGTGTGAATTTCTAAAACAAGAAGTAGCATACCTGGGACACATAGTCTCGGAAAAGGGTTTGGCCCCAGACAAAGTACGAGCCATAAGGGAATGGCCAGAACTTATAGATGTTCCAGATGTAAGGAGTTTTCTAGGCTTAGCCACTTATTATAGGAAATTCATTCCAAAGTTTTCAAAAGTGGCTACCCCCCTTACATACCTACTTAAGAAAGGGCAACCCTTTGTGTGGGGGAAGGAACAAAGGATAGCCTTTGAACGAATCAAGGATTTACTTTCAAGTGAACCAATTCTAAAAATTCCGGATTTAAATTTGCCCTTTGAAGTTTATACGGATGCATGTGGACAAGCTCTGGGAGCAGTTCTAATGCAACAAGGGCATGTTGTGGCTTATGAGAGTCGTAAATTAAATCCGACAGAAAAGAACTATGCCACATATATGAACAAGAGTTGTTGGCCATAGTTCATGCCTTAAAAACTTGACGGCATTACTTAAGGTCAGGGATCAATAAAGAGCCCACACAAGTTTATTGTGTTCACTGATCATAAACCATTGAAATTTATGCAAAGTCAAGCAGAAATAAGTCCCAGACAAGCGCGCTGGTTAGATTTCTTACATGAATTTCACTTTAAAATTCGGCACACCCCTAGAAAAGATAACCCAGTTGCAGATGCACTTTCCAGAATAAAGTACATTAATGGAATGACATCTCTAGAATGGGATCGCTTCCAACAAATCAGGGATTTGTATGAGAAGGATCAAGATCTAACTAAAAGAGAAGCTTCTCTTTGGGCACGAAGTGACGATTTATGGTTCTATAAGGGACGTATTTATGTTCCCTTAGTAGAGAATCTTAGGAAGGAGATTCTGTACGAATTCCATAATACCCCGCAAGCAGGGCAGGGGGGGATTGGAAGACATACAAATTGGTTAAAAGACAATTTTTTTGGCCTGGTATGAAACAAGATGTAAAATCTTATGTATCACAGTGCCTGGTATGTCAGGCGGTAAAAACGGATCATGGCAAAATGCCAGGATTATTACAATCATTACCCATACCTTTGGGAAGGTGGGAATGCATAAGTATGGATTTTATAGTTGGACTCCCACTTTCCAATCGACAACACACCCAAGTGCTAGTGATTGCCTGACAAAGTATGCAAAGTTCTTAGCATTACGAGGTGATGCTACTGGACGGGATGTGGCCAAGGAGGGTTGTGTACCCTATGTTTGATCTGCCACGAAGAATTGTAAGCGATCAAGACTCTAAATTCATGGGGCACTTTTGGAAAGATTTCATGAAGGGGCTAGAAGTACGCCTCAGTATGAGTAGTGGAAATCACCCCCAAACTGATGGACAAACAGAACGAATTAACATGATCCTGGAGGATATATTAAGAAGTTTTGCGTTTGAAAAACAATCCAAGTGGGAGGAATATTTGCCCTTTATAGAGTTCGCTTATAACAACGCATACCACACAGGTACCAAAATGAGTCCCTTTATGGCTATGATGGGTAGGAACCCAAGATCATATACTGGGACTAACCAAGCCTTAAAAACTGATGCGGCTATCCATATGTTGGAAGATATGCAAGCCTTATTGTATCAGTATAGGGCAAACCTAAAGAAGGCTCAAGATCGAGCCAAGATAAGTGCCAACAAACATCGTAGAGAAGTAACCTTCAAGGAAGATGAGTATGCGTTCTTACGAATCGTTTACCCTCGGCACTCAAGGTTGGGACCTTGAAGCTATTGGTCAAGGGAAAGATTCCCAAAATGATACCCCGATATGCGGGACCCTTCAAGATGTTAAGAAGGATCAATGAGACCACATATGAGTTAAAGCTTCCAGATGGAAAGGAGTACATCCTGTTTCCCATGTAAGTAGTCAGCTCAAGAAAGCGATATTGTCCACGGACAACGTGATTGCAGCAGCGACAATACCCCTAGCCCTTAGCTCTGAGGTAACTCCTGAGGCGATTCTAGACACTCGCATTTGGAAGCTGCGCAATAGAAATATTGCAGAATACTTGATCTTGTGGCGAGGTCAATCACTCTCCAAGGCCACATGGGAGAGTGAAGAGCATGTGCAGCAAAATCCTCATCTGACTCAGAACCCGTGGAGGCCACGAAAAGATTAGAATGGTCAAATAGGAGGATAGTTACCTAGTACAATTTAAGGACTTGCATCAGGGATAGCAAGTAGGGACGTCCAAAAACTATGAGCTACGAAACCATGGTCACAGGGTGATCCAGGAAACGGGTTTCTGAAGGGACTAAATGAAGAAGAGACCATGGTTACAGGGTGACCCAGGGAAAGGGTTTCCAATGCACATACACCCGCAATCCTTGGGAACCAAGGATTTAAAGGGGGGAGGTATATTATGGACATTATGGGTCATGAGGGGGGCAATTCAAATAAATCCTTAGGTAAGCAAATAAAACCCTTAATATTGTGACAAGAATAGAATAGAATAGAATAGAAGAGAATATGATTTTATCGTCCACGGAGACCAACTGGCCTATGGGACCCAAGTACAAAGAGAGAGCAAGCAGCGACATTACTACCAGGGATTAAAAACCCCTCACAGGCTGGGTTTTCGGGAAAAACCTTAGTAGCAATAAGGATCTTGCGACATCTTACCGCTTATATACATAATCACAAGTACAATTTGAGGTTAATGTCGGGCAGGGGGCATAACTGAAGTCCGCTGTATCCATTACCTCCCTCCGGAGGTACGATCCCAACAAGCCTGGCGAGGTCGTGCTCGTTAGCTCATGCGGGGGCCGATGGGGCACAACTAACAGAGCATACCGAGGCCCGGATATGCTCGTGCGGAGACAGTGCACGAGGGCGTGACTTTCATCCTCAATGGCGCCGCTGACGGCAGCGGCGGACTCGGCCCTCACGCTCCCCAATCCATCTCCCTGTCTCAATGCGGAGGTGGTGTGCACCTGTCGCGAATGGAAGCAATCACCCCGCTTTTTTCATGGGTAGATGGGTGCGGTAGTGGTATGGGCCCCTCGTGAGCATGGGATTAACCTCTGCTGATAATTTGCCACCTTGACATGTGACCAGGCCTCTTGATCCCAAAGCTTGGCCATGAAGCAAGCATCCAAATCTTGCTTCAAGGCGGTAGCGTTCCTTCTTATGCACCGGTCCACATCTGTGTGCCTGCACATTCCATCGCGAGAACCACTGGGTTTGCTTGTCTTTCCAGCAGGCTTTGAGTCGCTGCGGACCCATCGCCACTGCCAAAGCAAGGTTGGGCAGCCAGGCTTCATCCATAGCCACCACCTTCTGGAAGTAAATAATGTGACGTTCCAGCGCAGCCCTCTGTAATGGAAGGAAGCCCGTCTCCTGGAGCAAGATCTGATATGGGACCGTGGATTTCACTCCCAGTGCCCGGGCCAAGGTGGCAGCATCCCAATGGATGGGTCAACCAAAAGCCATCGAAGCATGGCTATGGCGCAGGGCAGCCAATGGACCTGCCCTTCTTGCATTGGATTCAGGTCCTGGAGGGACCTAGAAGGCTGGGAGATGAGCCGAATCTTCATTTCAGCCTGTTGGCTTTCCATCAAGCCATTCCAATGCCCATTTGGGGCCTTATAAAAATTTGTCATATTTGGAGCAGAGGGGCACAGTTTTGCCACAGGGAAGCTAGGCTGAATCATTCTTCTAATTATTTGCATCATATTGAGTCTTAGGAAGGCTCTCAACACCGTGGAGGAATCAGGGATTTCAAGGGTAGAGGCGGAAGGTGTAGATTGATGCGCCTTGTGGCATCCTTGAAGCCAACATCCATTTCACATCATCACTTGAATTTTAAAAATTTATAATCAGTTCCCTTCTTTGGGACTTTGACATCTATCATTCGCCCTGCCATCATCATATTTTCCACCATTTCCTTCGTGATTATTTTCAACATCAGTTCCTTCCATCATGGTGATGCCATTGCAATAATATTCTGAAAAAAGGAACAATATAAGAAAGCTGGCTAAGTTAAGCACAAAATGAAATAGGCAAGCTCAAACTACAAACCAACAACCTCTAATTCTGTTCAATCTCTCCTTACAATCCTTGACTTGAGAACAACTTGTTGAACCTTATTGTCAATTTTCAGATTCCGGCACCAGAAATAAATATGTAAGTGAAGATAACCATACATTCCGCAATTGATTGCGACGATGATAAAAAGTTTCTTGCGCAAGAGAGTTTCTTGCCACTCCTCTAGCCTCTATATCCAAGAGAAAAAATGGAAACGAACCATTAGACATAATTGAGAAGCTTGCTAACATTTTGAGCAACAATTGATGCCTTGTATAGACTTTGTTAAAGAATGAATCTACACAAAGTATAGGGCCACAAGAGAGTTTAACAAGCATTTTTTCATAGACAAAAAAATGCCTTGTCTTCTTAAGACTGGTTGGGTCACATCAGTTTCATCAAGATCATTTTTGAAGCACTCGCAACAGGTCCAAAACTACTTGAATGTCAACCCAAGAATCATCCAAATTAAATGATTCTATAGCACCAAGATCTAAGTGCAACCCTGAGATTGGAAAGGATGGATGTGTTGAATCTTTAACAGATTTCAGAATTGAACCTAAAGATTCAACATCCAACAATTTTTTTTCCCTGCTATACCATTGCTTTTATCTAGATTAGATTTGGGAAACTTACAATCTTTACATCTTATTTTGCATTTCCTGTGATACCCTATTTTTCTTCTATTAAAAAAGAACTGAAATTTCCCATACATCCTGAAAGTATCTAACAGCTTTCTACAGTCAAGTAATGTGCAGTCCTTCTCTATGTTGAGCACTTTATTATCAGTCAGATCCATGGAAGGAGATTTCTTGACATGCTCTTCCATAACTGTCCAATGATAATGACCATTATCCCAGAAAGTGCTTTCTTCTTTGAATGAAATAATTGCAGTACAACATTTGCTTACTCATCTGTAGCTACGAAAAATAGGCAAATTTGAGCATCACAAGATTGAAACAGACGTAGCAACATAAATGTCTCTGTTGCAACTATGCATTATGTAATCTGGCCTCCGCTTTCATGTTTCCTCCATTTCCAATCACCAAAAAATAAGCCTTCTAGCATGTCGGTTGTAACGTAATTACAAGTATATGTTTGAGGAGCAATCTTAAATGATTTAGATTGAAAGAAGAAGGGAGAATATATTTCCTGGCTAAAAAACTTTGATTGCAAACACCAACACTTTTAGTGAGGGTTCTGTACACTTCTATTATAAGATGTATGTGATATGATGTGAGGCATTTCTGATCACATAATTCAGTGCCCATGGATTTTAAGCTTGGGGTGTCAATCTCCACAAGTTTTCCTATGTCTAGCGTAGATGGTATAGTGGAATTTATGAAACCATATGCCTTTATCATGTAGACTTCTATTGAATCTTTACAACCACAATCTTGCATCATAGTACATTCTCTCTTGTGTAGAAATTTGCCCAATTGCAAGCACAAGCTCTTGCCAATGCCTAGTAGCACAAGCACAAGCGAAAAGGACAGAAATATAGGGGCACTTTTTTGTCCACAATAGATGGTCTAGCCACCATTCCCATGAGTGACTAGCTTCATCGAAACTTTAAAATTTGAAGGGCATTTTTTGAAAATCAAAGCCTGACCCTCGGCACATTCCCATGGAGGCTGACCCGACTTCAAACTTTGAAGCTCAAGTCAAAGCCAAAACGTTCATGTGCAATGACTCTAGATCCGCCTTCAAAAGCAACTTCGAGCGTTCCAAAAATCAGATGGAATTTCTGAAAACTCTATTCTGCTATCCTTATCTAGGAAGGACCCGCTTCAGCCATGTACGGAGGGTCCAAACCCATCAGTTGTGTCGTAAAATGTCTCATAAGCTACGACTTCCCATTAACATTAAAATTCCATCTATTTATCTATCCATCCCATCTAAGGGTGCTTTCCCATGGTTAACCTACATTGTCGAAGCTGGATTGCCGTACCCAGGTATTCGACATGGGCCAAAAAGAATTGTGGACGGATTACTTTTTGTTACTGTCGAAAACCTGAACCGATGAAGGTCAGATCTTTATGGGAACATTGTGTCTGGATGCTTGGCCAGAAAAAAAACTCAAGGTCAGATTTTCATGGGAACATGGCGTACAGAAGCCTGGCCCAAAAAGAATTGTGGACCGGATTCATTCTTGTCGAAAACCCAACCGATGAAGGTCAAATCTTTATGGGAACATTGTGTCTGGACGCTTGGCCAGAAAAAAACTCAAGGTCAGATTTTCATGGAAACATGGCGTACAGAAGCCTGGCCCAAAAAGAATTGTGGACGGATTCTGTTACTGTCGAAAACCTGAACCGATGAAGGTCGATCTTTATGGGAACATTGTGTCTGGACGCTTGGCCAAAAAAAAACTCAAGGTCAGATTTTCATGGGAACATGGCGTACAGAAGCCTGGCAAAAAAAAAACAAGGTGCTGCGCACGAAGGGTTGCCCTCCGTTGGCCCGAGAGGGTGTTTTCATGGTTTCTGTTTTGTCATTTCGTGTTAGGTCTGTTTTGTTTTGTGTCGAGGCTTGTGGATGGTATGAACATAGGTTGCTGCTTTTGTAGCCCAGGAATTTCGAGTTTTGTTTAAAAAGCTATGGAGGTCAATTCATAGAGACTGAGGAAGGAAAGAGGAATTACCGGTAATCGAAGATCTTTATTCAACAAATAGATAGATAGATTTGATCTATATAAGGAATCACAATTGTATTTAATTTTGTAGCAGCCTCTTGACAAATTTTTCCATGTCCCCTTGAGTGGTCAATCATAATAATTGTCTCCTTCAAACTTTATAAAAATTATAGTGCTTCTTTGTAGTGCATTCCAAGAAGCAAAGAGAAGTGGTCTATCTAAATCATGATATGAATTCAAAACCTCCATGCTTAAAGAAACAACTTGAAACATCCTTTGCTCCCTTCTGCAACAAGTAAACATAGGCTGTGCGCCCACAACAAGCTCCTGATCCAATCAACTATACTGGCATCATGTTATATTGCATGTAATCTTGTACAAAATCCACCATATTGCACCACATGGTTTTTCAAATTGGTTTCTTATGCAAAATTCATTTCTAAAATGAATTCGAGGAACTAAATACACATGACACATTAACTAGAATTTAATAACCCGCATCGAAGCCATGGCAAATTTCTTGAATTAACATGACAATTGAGCCTATGACACATCAAATGAAAAAGCTAATATGGACTACAATAAGAGTTACCTGGGCATCAATATCAATTTCAATCTCATCTGTTGTTGCATTAAACGCATGATCCTTTCTTGCAATAAAGGGACGTGGTTAAGGTTAGCTGTAGACAAACATCCTACGTTCTAATAAAATAACATGGAAGATTCCTTACAGAGCTATCAAAAATTGCCCGAGATATTTTATAGTGATAATAGGTAATTCACTTGTTTGCATACCGGCATTCGAGAGGCTTTCCAATGCTTCTTCTCCAAAGAAGACTCTCATTTCGCAGACTATTTGCCATCAATTTTCATTGTTAATTCCAAATTGGTATAACAATCGTTGTTCCAAAGAAGCACCGCACAAGGTCATCCAAGATATAGAAATTGCATCAGAAAACATATTTTTGATCAGATCCTCAGCTTTTTCAATCTATCTAGATCGATCAAGGAGGTCTGCCATGCAAATGTAATGATCTGATACTAGCTGGATTTTGCAATGCATGCTTGTGCAAAGGAAGAAATGACAACATCGTCAAGCTGGCCAATATGACTACACACGTAAACAACAAGAGTCGCTTTATTTGGCATCATGCTCAGTATTTGCATGTCTTGAAAGAGCTGAAGGGCCTTTTTTCCATCCCCATTTTGATCATAGGTTGTAGTAATAGTATTCCAAAAGCCCAGATCATGTTGATGCATTTCATCAAACAAAATTTGGGCTTCGCTTAGATATCCTACAACTGCAATAAATACTGATAAGTGTATTTTCAATGTTAACATCTCCAACAAATCTTTTGCGGATGGCATACTCATGCAACCTTCTAGCTTTATCTAATACCCAATGCTCGCACAGGCATCTAGCATTGTTATGCAGTTACCTTCGAAAGAAGTATACCTTCTAGCTCCATTTCCTTGGAAAGCTCAAGTGCTTGGGTGCCATATTTTCCTTGAGTTTACGCAAAGAAGCATGGCATTCCAGAGACCACATCTTTAAGAGGCATTTCATTGAACAATGCATTTCATTGCTATAGTTATCGCAATGGCTACTAAAAAGAACCAATCACCGAAATTATTGAATCGTGGATAGTAAACAAGAGGCAATAGGTAACTAGGTGTGGTTGAATTTTTCCATATTTGTTGCAATGTTTTTTTTCTTTTTAGGAAGAATTTATACTTTCTTGCATTCTCTTTGGATGATGCAACTACCCAAAGGTCATGGTACTTTCGTAATTCAAGATCCTATCCGTTTGAAGGTTTTTCGTATTTTAAAAACTTAAAGTCAAGTGTCATGGTACTTACAAATGCATGTGTCATGGTAGTTTCAGGGTTCAAATCCCTATCTGTTTGAAGGTTTTTGGTATTTTCAAAATTTAAATCCATGTGTATGTTTAAATGTTTCTTCTCATTTTTTTACAGTGTTTGCTCCTTTCCTATCATGTTTTTCCATATACAACAATGTTGTAATTATTATAATAAATAGTTACAGCACATCTCATCTCATGTACAAGACATGTATGAAGGCATGGCCATTAAGTATATCTACTTGAAATCTTAAGGTATATAACTATTCAGTTGTACCCCACAAATAAGGATCACTATATGCGGCCTGAATCATGGCATAAGTCACAAATAACAGTTGAGTTGACGAACATATTTGTTTCTCTATATCTTTATCTCCTTGTCAATGATTCTGACTTAATATGACTCTAGAGACAATGCATCCTCTTTGCTAACTAGCAAAAATATGCATCATTCCAATTTTAAACCACGAAATTGTACCCAATAATTTTAGCATGGAAAATAGATTCTTGGCTTCAAAATACATGTTGTGCATATCTGACAACCTTTTTGGAGCTACATCCAGAAAATGAAATACAAATTTGTGCTTTGTGGGGCCATCACCGTATCTAGCATTACTGACTTGACCTTTACCAATCGAAAGCAACTCAAGACATATTCATCCTTTGTCACCAGATTATTGCAAAGGAAACATAACCAATTACCTCATCCATATATTTCACATGCTCCATTAAATTATTCAGATGCAAAAGACAGATGGCAACAACAAGAAAAGAAAGTAAGGAAAGAATTAAACGATGAATAGGGAAGGGGAAGAGATGAGTTGAACTGCATAACGACCGTATATTGCTTTCTTTTTGGTTTTTAGTGTAGAGAGCTTAGCATAAGGAATTTTGTATATTAGAGTAGAAGAATTATCCCGCTTTCTTTGTCCGTTGTTTCAATCTGAGGCTTCGATGATTCAAGTCGGCTTCATGCATGTGGTCTCGGCCGGCCGGAGCAAGTAGAGGTCTTTCGATTTGGGTTTTGGCATGTGTATGGTATCTCGACACGTGCATTAGATTATTGGCGTAAATTTCACATCCAATGGTCGAGAGGACTTCTTGAATTTTTTTGAAAGCAATCGAAGTTAGCAAGCGATTATCAGTCTAAAAAGGTTATAGGTCAATTGTAAATGTAAGTTTTAATTAAGCAACCGATAAAATTTCAACCAATTGAGATAACAAATTCTCCAATCTTCACGTTGTTTTGGAGTACATAATGAAATGGTAGGAACAAGATTTCCCACAAGAATCTTGGGTGGTCACCGACCATACTATGCATCTCACAAATCTTGACCACTAGAGCCCATCCCTTCCTCTAGATGCGGATGATATGGCATACAATTTCAGCAGCTTCCTTTGACTTTACTTGACAACACCTCGTACACCGTACAAGACCGGGAGCAAAGACAAAACAACAATTGCTCCTAAACTAATTATATGATGTCCAACAATGCTCATTCATCAGATTCCAAATATCCTTGAGCAAACCACCTCCCCACCGATATTTTAAAACATCTCAGGAAATCGTGTCCGGTGCATTTAACACAAAAGGGTCATCCAACAGTTCTGATGCTCTGGGTTGCCTTCTGGATCCTTTCGCAAGCAACGAATGATAAATTTTTTTGCTTCAGAGCTCAAGGTATCTGGTATGGGTGGAAGCTCCCCACTCTGTACTTTCACTAACAACCCCATCTGTGAATTATAGCATGTCAAAACCATATACAAACCGCTTTTATTCTCAGAAAAGCGGTAACCTACTCACAATGTTGGTGTCACCCAAGGTGGTTTTCCACTTGCCATTTCAAATCTTGTACAACCTAAACTACCGAAGTCCGGCGGGCCATACTTCCTCTTATCAGATGTCTCTATAACCTGCAGACTCAAGTTAAGAGTTGTGCCTCACACGAATGATATTTTTTATAGAATACTGAACGACTTTGAGATAATATGATATAGTTCCATCAAAATGCAATACACATAATGTACACATTAACAAAATCACTTTCATTGATGTAGTATCTGGGTGGCAGAAGACACTCATATGGCTGTGAGATGGATGGAGGATCCCAAGTCAAAGAACTTAGAGTTGAGGAAAAGGATAGATGAATTTGCTAACACAAAGAAGAAAGACCCATCGGGAATGCACATCACCTAGTTGTAGATGCACGGGCGGCGCTAAATGCAAATGCATAACACATGCATGATGTACCAGCCATAAAATATAAAGAACTCTGGAATGCAAAAAGCAAGTTTTACTGCTGTATTAGCAAAGGGGATGAAGCAGAATTATAAGAGATAACATGAGAGCAAGGAAGCTTGAGTCTGAAGCATCCAATGTTGGAAAACTTAGGATTTACAATGAAGTGATAATGCCCAACAAATAATGGAAACAATCCTCAAAGGTGGCCTTCCCTATGGAAAAGTAACATTAAGAAAATCTAGAATATGAACAAGGGTATGTTCTCATGAGCTCAACCCGTGTAGCTTTCTTAGCACGATTACATCGAAAAAGAGAAGATCAAATTGCGCCATAATATGCAAAGGAGCATCAATACAAGACAAAGGCGGATCACTAACCCTTAATCCCAAAGAAGACCAAATTTGAGTGTCATGAGCTTGAATCTACTACTCACGATGGTCACGTATCCCTCCCGAATCAGCCTAACTCAATCTAATTGACTTGTTCAATAGCAATTCCAAGAGGTGCAACACCGCTGCCGCTTCTAATCGCTTCATTGCGAAGAACACGAGGGTCCCTTTGGAGCATTGGGCCACATTGTTCTTCACCTGGGACCGTATCCAACTTCTTAGCACCCTTTTTTTCTTTAGGAAAACGAAGCTTCTTTTCCCTAAAATACAATCACCGTGTCACAAGGCTTCATGGTGCTAGAAGAAATCACATAGAATTTAACCCTACCAGAATAAGAAAAACTTAAACAATTTAGAGCGGATACAATCCTTCCGCCTGGCCACCGTAATGCATGGCACTACTCTTCTGCTCGGCCATGGCATTTTAGGGCCCAGTATCAGAGTGCAGGTTTGGTCTGCGCTGCCAGTTACCGGTTAGAACATCCGCCATCTAGAACGCATGAGACCGCCAGTTTACAGCCTACAATGGGTTTTTAGCAGTCACCGGCATATCCTAGGTATATTCTAACATATACCTAGAATATACCATAAACCCACATAAACAAGGGTTTGCCCCCCTAGGGGCAACCCAAAAACTCAAGGTTCTGGGCCCATGGGAAAACACCTTAAGTCGGATCACTCATGGGGAATCTGCACCATGGGAACCCAAAAGAACGTACCCTAATTCGTGGCAACAGCTCCGGGTTTATGGGAAATAGGCTTGCGCTATCATGCCAGGTTGGACAGTGGTGCAAGGTGGAGCCGAGGTGGCATGGCATCGACGGCAAAAACAGAGCTCTTGCTTTTAGGGTTGTCTTTGCCGCTTCTCCGTGGCTGATCTCCGCTGCTCGCTGCTACATGTTTGCTACCGGATTCAAAATCGGAAGGAACAGGGCTACGAGCTCATAGTTGGAGCAGCAGGCTTTTCCATTAGGTCTGGGCCGTGGCTTATCTGAAATTGGTATGTTAGGGTTATGAGCCAGGTTTTAGGAGCGCTGTCGCCAATGTCCATGGCATTGCCATCAGATGCAACATCATCTGGAGCTGCCGGAATTGTGGGGACCATGTCAACACCTCAGAGCCATAGCTATGCACAAATTTTTTCTCAGACGAACAGCAGCTTGCAGAACACAATTGTTTCATCTGGTTCCAGCTCTTTGGAAACTGCCCAAACTAATATGAACTTGCACGCTTCTGGAAATCAAGAACTTGGTGGGCAGTCTTCAGCAATGTTACCACCTCCCATGATTCCTCCAGGGCAGTTGCCAGTTTCCATCACTCCGCTTTCTCAGATTCCTAATTCATTCCCCCAGACAAGTCAGCCTCCCAGTGTGTATGCAGCACCAGCACATATATTTACTTCAAATCAAGCACCTGCAGTCCAGTCTCAAACTCAAAATTCCTCCTTGGGGGGCAGGCCACTTTCACTTCCTGGTCAGTCACAAGCAACTCCTATGGCAGCTGGAGCATCCACTGCTGGAGGCGGGTTCGGGCAAGGATCAACAACACAATATGGCACATATCATCCACCAGCGGTCTACATGGCTCCTCCAATGCCACCTTCAACACAGATGGTACCTCCCGGAGGTGGGTATTTTTGCTTTGTTCTGTTTCTCTTGTATGGTACAGAGTGTTTAAAACTGAAGAACAGCGGGCAAGAAGCATGCATAGTAGAGGGGTTGCAGCTTAATGAGCTTGCGATGGCATGCCTGCATGTTTAAATGGTTGACAGGCGGTTTTCTCCTACAGCAGTGAATACGAGTTGTCAGTGGTGAGCATGGAAAGAGCGCCTCGGGTAAACAGCCTGATTTGTCATATGTGGTATGCTTAATTTTTTGAAATGCAACCACGGCAGCTGCCTGTGTAGTCAAACTATTTCCTGACTTTGTGTTTCCAGTATCGTATCCAGTCTGAAAACCCTCCTAGGGCTGTCATCTTAAGAAGATCTAAAATAGAAAAGAAATTTACATTTTAGCGCGGGATGTCCATGAGATATATGCCATCACAGAAGCTGGTAATTTTACATTTTTTTTTTCATGCAAAATTATTTGGAAAAAGGAGAATTTAGAGTGGCCAAGAGAGTGATGCATCTAATAAGATTTTTTGCTCGCATATTTTTCTCCCATCTGGTATTTCAGTCAAGTGACCTTTTCTAACATGCTCTAATTCTGATGGAGTTTATGTAAAGCTCAACTAACACAATAATGTTTAGTGCTTGGTTCTGCCCCTCCAGGTGCTATGAGGTACCAGGCTCCATCTTTTTCGCCAATCATACGGCAGCCTGCTTTTCCACCTCGACCTCCATTAGGACCGCCACCTATGATGAGCACAGGCCGGCCCCCAATCATGGGGGGAATGCGTCCACTTCCACTCTTGAAACCTCCTCTTGGAATGGGGCACATTCTGCCACTTGAGAAACCACATACTACCATTTATGTTGGGAAGATTGCTACTACAATAGAAGATGAATTTATAAGAAGTGTTTTGGAGGTAAGGTGATAGTTACGTTCGAAGTGATTATCCAAGATCTTTTTTTCCCCGCTAATGTTTTCTGATGATGCAGCTTTGTGGACCAATTAAAAGTTGGAAACGTGCTCAGGATCCCACTACTAATTCTCCTAAACGCTTTGGGTTTTGTGAGTATGAAACACCTGAAGGGGTTTTACGAGCTCTACGCCTTCTCAATAAATATTCGATGGATGGCCAAGAGTTAGTGGTATGTTGTCTAAATCTGCCATTGCAATAGTGTGGGAAGTCGTTTGTTCTATCTGGCTTCATCTTTGAAATCTATGAGATGTATATAGTCTAGTTGAGCTATGTTTTTTGTTTCCAGCTAAGGAGTTTAAGGAATGTCACTTAGAAAATGAATGATTTTTTTTGCTTTCAGCATTTGATAGAGGCATCTGTTTGTTAGAGGGTTTATAGGTTTTTGGGTGTTTAGAGTCTCAGAGTTTTTTATGCATGTTCGCTATTTGCCATCAGAGCCATCTATGGCCATGCTTTTTCTGAATGAACAAGTTTCAGTGTCTCTCTCAGTTACTTTCTTTATTCTTTTCAAATTGTACTGTTCGTTCAGCTAAATGTTGACACAACTACGCGCGATTATCTTGAGCGCTATGTCTCGAGGAAAAAAGAAAACGAGAAGCTGCTTAAAGAGGCAGCTGAGCTGGAGAAGGAAGAGGAGACAGCCCCTGGAGTTGAAGTGCCACTTGCTAAACCAGCAGAGGAAAAAGATAGCGAAGATGCTAGTGGCTCAGAAGAAGCTGCCAAGAAATTTGGAATTGTTAATGAAGATGATAAGCAAGGTGATGATACTGCTTTTGAGAAGTTGAAAAACATGTTGGAAGAAAGGTAACAGAATCCTAATTGCACATTGTGTTTCAAGAATTAAAAAACTAACTTTCTACTTATTGTCAGAGCTAAGTCAAAGCCATTGCCTCCACCTCCAGGCCCTCCTTCAGCTGATTTAGGTGCGAAGTCATCGGAGATTTCTGTTAAATCAAAGGATGGCGACTCAAATATAGATGGGACACGAAGCGGTAACTGCAACGATATGGAATTGTAATGCTACAATGGTTAGCCTGCTTATGTTTAATTGTCTGTTTTAGATGATCCAAATGCAAGAATAGAAGACGAAACTACGAGTGAACGGAAATCAGCCATAGATGGAGAAAGAATGGAAGCAAGTTCATCTGATAGAGGCAAGCGAACTGAAAGAGACAGGGAAAAAGGACAGGGAGAGAGACATTGAAAGAGAGAGAGAAAGGGAGATAGAAAGAGTTGAAAGGGAACGAGAGATAGAACGTATAAGAAGGGAACGAGAGCGAGATCATAGAGTACGGGAAGCTGAACGTGCATATGAGGAGCGATCAAAAGAGTGGGAAGCTAGAGAGCGTGATAAAGAAAGACAGCGCTTACATGACAAGGACCGTGACAAGGAAAGAGAGAGAGAACGACGTCGGCAAATAAAAGAACAAGAAGAAGATACGGATGATGAAGATGAGGATGATTGGAGAAAACGTCGACATAGACAAGAAGAAAAACGGAAACGAAGAATGCGTGAGAGAGAAGACGATTTGACGGACCGGCTTAAGGAGCAGCAAGAGATTCTAGAACCAAAGAGACAGAAACCCAGGAAGTACCAAGAAAAATGGATGTTGATGGAGACTCTGCATCAAAAACTGCTTCTTTACAGAATGGTGCTGAAACACCGCAAAAAACATCTGGTTCTGCATCTGATGCAAACAAGATTCCTTGTAAGATATGTTGAACTAGGTCAATTTAGTTTCTTCATGTAGCTTAACTGGAAATGATTGTTTGAATTTTCTCCTTGATTATTGTTTCATCAGCAAAAATGAACATGTACATATCCAGAATGATATATGATTTGGGTATGCTCGAATTCTCTTTCTGGTTATTATTGCAGTAATTTGTAGTGCTATTTGATTTTTCCTGTAGGTTATTAATTGTGTGCTACCTAATTCAGCTGCTGGATTGTCAAGCAACGGTATTCACGAGGTTGCCAATGATGGAGGAACTTTCAATAAAGCTACAGGTGATGAGACAGAGCTGAAGCTAGGACAGAGTTTTATTCCCAGGAAGCTTGGGTTTGGTTTGATTGGTGCAGGGAAGCGAACAGCTGTGCTACCTGTATTTCATGAGGAAGACGAGGAAGAAGCTCCCAAAGAAAAGAGAATGAGACCACTAGTACCTATAGACTACTCAGCTGAGGAGATGGAAGCTGTAAATGCGAAATCACTTTCTGCGGGGCCGTCACCAAATCTTGCAGCAGCTGCTGAGTTTGCAAAGAGTCTATCTGGGCTTACCCCACGTTCACCTAGCAAGGATGACCGCAGAGATGACTTTGATAGGAGGAAGCAAAAAGACAGAAGTAGTGAGAAAGGACGTTACCGTGAGAGGGAAAGAGATAGGGAAAGGGATCGAGACAAGGAAAAGGAGAGGGAAAGGGAGAAAGATAGAGACCGAGAAAGGGACAAAGGGAAGGATCGCGAGCGCACGAAAGAGAAGGACAGGGATCGTGAGAAAGAAAGAACTGGAGACAAAAGCAAACCACCCGACAACACTAAAATTCTGGATGCAAAACAACTGATTGACACTATTCCTAAGACCAAAGAGGAACTATTTGGTTATCCTGTTGATTGGTCAATCTATGACAAAGTAAGTGTACATTCACTTCAATTAGTTGGATTTATAGATTGTTATCATGTTGGAATGGTTGTTGATGTTACCATGTCAAATGCAGCATGACTTGCATGAAAGAATGCGTCCTTGGATTGCTAAGAAAATAACAGAGTTTCTTGGTGAAGAGGAGACCACTCTTGTAGACTACATCTTGACAAATACGCGAAAGCATGTTACTGCCGCTGGGATGCTGGAGGTATTAGAAGGGATATTAGATGATGAGGCAGAAATGTTTGTCCTAAAGATGTGGAGGATGCTGATTTTTGAAATTAAACGGATTGAGACTGGGCTGGCATTGAAGCAGCCCAAGGCCTGAAGTAATCAGGTAAATCTAGGATTATAGCTACTTCCACAACTTAAGGGCAAATACATAACATTATTTCTATATGCAAGGCTAGTAATTTAGCAAAAATACCTGATTCTAGTCATCCTACATTGTATGTTCCAGTTTTCAAAATGTTGAAGTTCTTTTGCTGGCAATGGTTCTTGGCCACTGCCTCTTACCTCTGCTTTGAAACATGTCCATAACGTAATGCCTTTTACTAGCAAAACTGTTAGGTTTTATGTTTTCAAGCTTGTCTGAGATATACAATACAGATGATCAATTTTGTGCAAGTATGCAAATTCTTCATATGGCGATTTCTAGACTGTCAGTATGATATCAGGTTTGTCTTTGCCAGTTTCTGTGTGTTCCTCCCTAGGTTGATATTAAATATTTGGCTATATATGTTAGAGGAAATATAATGTTTCTGTTTGTAGACTTTGTAAGAGCTTATATTGTGGATCCCATTCAGAGACGGTGCAACATGGAATGGAAGTTGTAAGTGTCTGTAATTTAAGAGGCTAGCTTTGTTTAGATGTGTTTTTTTTTTGTAATTGGTTCACAAGCCATTCTCTATGATAGCATGAGGCTTGTCCTCCAGCTAGCATTTCTTGAAGCCACCAGATGCACTGAAGGTGTTGAACATGTCGTGAGAGTTGTATGGAGAAGCGAGGTCAACTTAGTGTTGCAGTGTTCAAAAAATAGGAATAATAAGCAGATCTTAAGTTGCTATATCCTGCTGGAAAAGTCCGTTTAAGTTCTCTGCACTGGGGAGGCTCTATGTGAAGTGTATTTTATCTTGACTTCTTTTTTATCTCAAGATCTTGCATCTATTACCCTGCGTGTCATTGATTTTGTGACGATTCATACTATGACCAATAAGGTTTCCACATCCGTGAGTATACTTGAAAATGTTATCATGTATGATCAATTCTCGTTTTTGTGGCACATCTTCTATGTTCTGAATGGTTATTGTTCTGCTATTGTGCACATCACTGCTGCACCAATTGACCTTTGACTTCACAGGTTGGCATTTTGCAGGTATTGAACGGAAGCTTCTGTAAAGAACCCTTTACATGGATTACAAATGGCTGGGTTAGTCTGTGATTTTAAAGTCGTTTCCTGCATTAATTTTTGAAATTTCCATTAGCTTGGAAACACTTGCTGCTCGCATAAATAATTGTGATATTGCCTCTTGTGGTCTGTGTCCTGCTTGTGAAGTTGGATGTTTTGCAACTTAGGCCAATGGTAATTTTTTCTGATATTGTCAATCCCAAACTAGCAGTGACCATCTGGAATGCGCCTGTTATTAAGAAGCCCATCTACAATGCAAGTATAGATTGTTAATGCTTAACATTGCCCTCCTTATGAGATATTAGACCTTGGCAGAAGGAAATGAATTTTGGATGTAAATTTATGCTTAATATATGAAGCTATGACTTATGGATCGTGCGTTGATGCCCCACAAGTTCATTTCTGGGTCACAAGTGCAAACTTCTGTAAGGGGTTAAAACCAGTCCATCAACTCAACCATCTTGTCGTATAGGCAGCTTGTAAACTGTTTATAGAATCAATATGATGCTGCAAACACAAGTGCAACATTGGGTCAATCAACTTCTTACTATTAGATCTGATTAAGAGGCAGTAGAGCAACGAGGGTTTGTTAGAACACGAGGACAACATTGGTACTACCCCTAGACCTGTTTAGAATTTGTGAACATATATCCGTATCTAAACCAAATTAGATATTTGTTCTGGGGTAAACAGGCGACGCTCATGTCGAGGTATCAAGCTCGTTAATGCAACCAGCAGTTTAGATGTTCTCTCCTATGATTTGCGGTGCCCCACATTATTAAGCATGAATGACTACCTTTAAAATTAAAATAAAATCACGAGCAATCTTTTATTTCAACTGCGTTTGAATTTTGTTATGTAATTTTTTTGAAGTCAATTTATATTAATAAGGAAGACAATTATATATCAATAAGAGAATACCAATACCATGGGAGGTCAAGGTAGGTGGAGTTAATCCCAAACGTCATCCCTGAAATCTAAATGTAACATTAAAATCACAAACTGAGCATGCAGACGAGATTTGATCTTTTGGTAGAGGCTAGCGGTGGAGTATGTAACTCCAATAGACTAGAGCCTTGCAACTCTAATGTCCAACAGACTAGAGCCTTGCAAATATAGATTTGATATCTAGAGCCTTGCAAATATAGATTTGATCTCTTGGTAGAGGCTAGTAGTGAGTATGCAACTCTTAACGCCCTTGCAAATATAGATTTGATCTCTAGAGCCTTGCAAATATAGATTTGATCTCTTGGTAGAGGCTAGTAGCGAGTATGCAACTCTTAACGCCCAACAAACTAGAGCCCTGCAAATATTGAACGCCCACTTAAAGCGAGGCCATCTGACAGGGAAAATGCCCAAAAGAACTTCTTGACAGCTCTCCAAGCTTTGAAGTCCACCAAGGAAAGGAGAGGCTTGAGGAAATGGCTTCAAAGGATAAACCAAAGCCCAAGGTGGGCAGGAAAGAAGGGAAGACTTTCCAATAGGCCCTAAATGCTCTAAAGCCTGGACAAGCAAATGCGACCCACAAGACTGTGTGTGCCCAAAAAGAATTCTTCAATGATTGAGATTAAGACCTTGCTATGAAACCATAAGTCCATAATCCCGAGGCCACTTTGACCACTGCTCCAGTCTCGTTGCCACCCTAGACAAAATTACATAGTGTGGCCACTATCTCTTTGAACTTTGAAGCAGGAGCTAGCCACGCAAAAGTGACATAAACATGAGTATTATTAAGGACAGACTTAGCCACCTGAAACATGAGTATTAATAAGGACAGACTTAGCCACCTGAAACATGAGTATTAATAAGGACAGACTTAAGACACCTGTATATGCCCAACCATTGAAAGTAAAGCGCCTCCCGCCAAAGGCTGTGTGCCTCAATGCAAGTGTCCATAGGTAGGCTTGAATACATGGTGGAGGAGGGGTGTTCAAGGCCCACATGGCACCGCAGACTTCGCCAATTCAAAAAACATCCGACGGGCAAGGAGCCGTGGAGTTCTCACGAGGATACCTTCAGAGGCCTCTAGAAGAAGGAAGGCGCCATTTGCAAGCTTTCACACAACTGTGGAACCATCACCATACTCAAACCTTGCATGACAGAGTCATCCGTAACACATTGAAGAAGCTGCCAGAGGCCCTCTGCCACAGTAATGAACAGGAAAGGCGCCAAGGGGGATCCTTGCCTAATACCTCTCCCGATAGGGAAATTGTAAGATGGTTCACCTTGAGAGTATTGCTTCTTTAGCTAACCTGAATAGCTTCTATATTGTATCACAAAAAGAAGGTCCGAAGCCTAGTTGCTTATGATACACAACAAAAAGGACCAAGAAACGCTATCTTATGCTTTTGGCAAAGTCAAGTTTCAAATACACTACCGTTGTTAAGTCCACCTTGCCCAGTTTATACCTTCATATGTCATTATCATCGCCAAGAATATGACGCCCGTAAAACCAAACTATTCTTGATGGATAGTTTCCCTCGTGTCAACTTCAATCTTTCTGCACATGCCTTTGCTATGGTCTTGTAGGCAACTGACAATAAGGTAATGGGCCGCTAGTCTAAGATCGTCCTGAGCTCCTTGACCTTCGGAATTAAAGTGATGATGCCGATGTTTAAGATCTTATCCAACTGATAGACTCAGAGCATATCCGGATATGCTTGCCAAAATAATCCAGATGACCAGTCCCAAGAGACCTTGAGGAATTCCATCAAAATACCATCCATTCCCAGACATTTATCAAATGCCATAAGGGAGACATCTTTTATGAGATCCTGAAGTGTGAAAGGAGCTTTAAGTTACTGTTTCTGAGGCAGAGAATAGAAGAAGCTTTCGATAGCACAATGTCTTGCACCTCATCATCAAATGGAAGTGTTTTAATTGCAAAGATAGAGGTAAATTCTGTTGAGAGGAAATGCTTCACCTGTTCTTGAGTGGATATTATCATATTGGAGAGAAGTAAGAGCATCATTTTGGCACTTCAAATGAGCTGCCCTAAAGAATGCCGTTGAATACCTATCTCCACCCTTGAGCCAAGAGAATCCTGTTTTCAGCTTGGCGGCCCTTACATCTTGTTCTTCGAACTATTGGAAGTGCCTGACGAGTTCTGCTTCTTGCACACAATTGGAGTCCCGGGTCCTTAGCAGCTCTAACTCGTCATATGTTTGGCTCAACAAGGCTCTTTCTTGTTGGATATGCGCACGACCCCACGACCTTGCAAAAGCTTTGACATTGGCAAGAACATAAACTAGAGTGCTCATGGGACTTGCAGAAGGTGGAATTGACTCTCGACACCGCTGCGCCTATAGGAAGTCTTCATCTTTCAAGTATTGATAATTGAGCTTGAAAACTGTCTTTCCACGAGTGTGACAAGAGAGATCACTGTGCCTAATGATCTGGGATGGTGATCAAATATTGTTTAGAGTACAAAATTGTTATGAAAGAGTCATAAGAGGCCAGGTAGCATGTGGCGCGCGTGTATGTTGGCGTAGCACCTATCATGTCTAGCTATGGTCGCCAACTCCCCTTTTAGCCATTGGTCCAGGTGAAGCCTTCATCTCCCCGAATCTCAAGAAAACCACTCAAACGTATCTTATCTCATTGTTCTTTTTCACGATCCAAACTATCTCGCAACCACTGAGCCTGTTTAGTGTGTCCTCAACCATATTGAAATCCCCAAGAAGCAACCACGCAATGCTGTCCCTCCATTTCTTCATCTTGTCCCTCAATGAGGTCTCTTGGGAACATTAGAAGTGTAGACATTAACAATGCCCCATTCATGTAAAATTTGCTTCCACTTGATCGCTGACCACCTGCCCCACTTATCCTTAGTCGTAAAGACCACCCTAGTATCCAAAAACTACGAAATAAAAGTACCTCCACGGGACTTGCCATAAATGCTCGCCAAACCGACATGCTGATGACCCATGATGTTTAATAAGCCTCCTACATAACCTCTGTGACAATACTCTTGCGGACAAAGGATCTATGGAGCCAGACTCCTAGCTACCCATGTGCCTTTAGCCCTCTCTTAGAACATTCATTTCAATGATAGTGGATCAAGCACACCTTCTTTCCTTCTTCTCTTTGAGGCTTTACGCACAGATTGCGGTATCATAGACAACCATCGCAAACTGATCAACTAGCTGCATCACGACATCTCCATCAAGTGAATTGTCTGAAGCAGATCCCGAACAATCTATGACATCTCCATCAAATGAATTGTCTGAAGCTGACTTTGAACACATTCGTTTCTGTCCACTCATCGTGCTTAAGTTCACAAATAATTGAAGTTCGCAATAAGTTCACAAATAAATGAAGTTTTCAAATTTTATTTATGTAACAAAATAAAAAGGCAATGCTAGAGCAAGAGATCTATGTTAATCAAATCAGAAGCTCTTGGTTGAAATGCTTCTAAGAATCAAGAATAATCAAATTTTTAATTTAAAATCTATGTTAATTAGTGTCTACGTAAAACACTTATGTAGTGTAAGATTTGGTCCTCTTTGAGCCTTCCAAGTTTCTAGATTTGAAGTTAGTTATGTTAATAACTTGACTTGTAAAGCGATATTGTTTCTATTTTGTCACCACATGCACATTTAACTTTGAAAGCTTTGTCAATTTTGATAAATGAAGCCTTGTTTTTGGCCGTTAATCTTATGTTTTTGTCCATAATAAGTCTCCATCTCGCATTTCTTTGTCTTAAGAATTGAGATGGTCCTTAAGTTGGTGCTTAATATGTTTTAACTTAGTTACTTGCATGGTGACTTTTGTAAAATGACGAAGGCCTTTAAGGAATATCTACAACATCTACATCAAGAGCATTCAGTGTACGTCCCCTATATGATGGGCACCTTACAACACAAATACAAAATTCCCTTTAAGACTTTATATGGAGCAATGATGGTATTCATTTCTCCGTCGTTTTAGATTCCCGAAGTTTGCTTTATCATCCAAAACCCAGCGCCAAGGGAAGGGAGGGAGGGAGGGAGGGAGGGAGATGAAGCCGGTGAAATGTATTATTTGGTCTTGTAAGACCACCGTGTCTATAAGACAAAAAACAAAAATTGTCCCCTGCTCAAGGCTTAGTGGGCTCCAAGGAGTGCAAATCCAATTATTCCCTCCAAGCACCCTTTCGTGTCCATTGGCAACCCAATGAGTTTTCCGCGGCATTTCTTTCAAAGAATTTGTTAAATTATTAGGTTATAGCCACATTCCTTTCGCCCATGTTTTTCTATTGATTCTTCATAAATCAGGTTTAAGTTCATGATAAAGGCCACTAGATCCTCATTGCCAGTTGTTGCAAAGCCATTTGTCTCCTCTAGAACTAAGAAAATGGCTCCAAGAAAAATCAAGAGGGTGACGGGATCAATTTTCCAACCTCTTGCTATTGAGATCCATTCTAAACCTTCTAGTGCATCAAATTGCAATCCCAGAAGATGAAAAAAGGATCAACAAGACGAGAAATTACCTGAAGTATTAATCTCTTTTGAAACAAATGGACATGATTATGCTAAAATTGCAAGTCACAGTACACGGCCTGGTAGAACTGAGGCAATTGAGAAATAAATGGGATAAATTACAAATAAAATTCAGGGATGAGAAAGAAGCATCCCAAAGAACAAAAGTAACCATCTAATTGGCCATAGTGTGTTATAATGGAAGATCTTAACCATAGAGTAATGAATGAAAGGGATATACCTGGTGCAAGAAATGATGGAAAGTTTGGACCAGAGGCATTTGAGGATGCTGGAATGTACACGAACACATAAATGTTTGAGTCATTTTATGAGACAATTGGAACAAGTGCAGTTTTTGAGGAAGAAGAGTTCATAAATATTGCAGATAACACTCCTATCAGCCCTGTGGCTAATGAAAGAAACAACAACAAACTCAAGTGGTCAAGAGAACAATTCAAGTAAGGATATTCCAAGTGCATACAAATTCTTCCGATACCAAATTCTAGGTTTGTTGCATGCAATCATCCTAGAGTTAGTAATAAGCCAAATGTACCAAAAAAAGGTCTCAAAAGCACGAGATAAAGATATAGATGGGATTTCAAATGTGGCTACTACTTTTGGGGAGAATGAGAAAACAAAGCTTGATTTCATGAGGAAAGAATCATTTAGAAGCATGAGTTGATCAGGAAATTGGATACAATGAGGTCAGCAAATAGTTTAAAAATTGCTCAATTAATGGCTACCATAATAGAGAGCATTTGCCAGATAACAAACGACACTCTTCTTGAGATTGCGAAGCTTGCTGTTTCAAAACAGACAAACTAGTGTCAATTCCTAAGGTACTATTCTAAGTTTTCTAAGATATTGTTAGTTCCAATCTCAAGCTCCTTAATGGTGGAGTATGTCGAGCTTGAAGAGCTCCAACATAGGAGTTTGCATGCTAGTGTTAGTCAGAGGGTGATTCTGGGCTATTAGTCCATGGGCAATTGAGCCAGAGTTAGTGACTTGGGCTGAACAAGCACCTTTCCAACAGAGGACTCATGTAGAGCTCGTGCATGTGAAGCATCATAAAAGATGATGCCTTTGGGAGGTGAAAATACCAGTTGTATCGTGTGAAAACTGCCCTGGCTGACTCCTTGGCTCCTTGTTCTCTAGAAATAGTATTCTAGTTGGCTAACTAAGAGAATTCACTTCTCCCTCCCCCCCCCTCTTTGTGAAGATTTTGCGTGTAAATCTGAGATATGAAACTGCCTACTGGCCTCTTAGAATCGGACCTGCAAAATATAATCTTTTTGTCACCATATGATTTGTTAATATATGAAACCTGTGCTTAAATCGCTTTTTTCAACTCCCCGCTTTCTCTAGTTTCACTTATATCTTGTTTTCTGTCTAATAGCTTGCTAAATATGCTTGTTATGTGTCTATAAGTCGATTTAAGTTTGCTGTAATGAAGATTGACACAAGTTTTAACTTACAAGTAATTTCCTAGGAATGTTATGCAAGTATCTCAAAGATTTAGAACATTGTACGCTCTTTCACACAATAGATAACAGAAAGTAGTGTAACATTTCGGTTCGATAAGAATAACAATGCTGTAATGCTCTTATTGAGCTTATTTTCTGTAACAGAATTCGTTCATATAAATAAACTTTTGTTTTTTTGCGAATGTTTTATGCCAAATATTGTTGTTTTAAAACTGCAGAATACCTATCCATGTACAGTTGCTGGGAGTATTAGTTTCTTATTGAACTTGCATTCACAATAGATCACACTCTTATATATAACCAATTTCATTCTCATACTCAACTACTGGAAATGAACATTATGTATAAGCAGAGTTGACTTCCATTAACCAAAATTGAACTTTTACTCAAATGTTTGTATCTCCAAAATCATTTATCTGACTTGAATAAAGTTTTCACATGCAGTCTCAACCAATCATCTACATCTATACTGCAGAAAAATTTCACAAGAGAATTAAAATATATGCAACTGCAATTGAATTGAAGCAAAACAGTTGTTCCACCAATGGGAAAGCAGTTATATTAAAATATAAATGGTTTAGAATCAAGTAATTATATGCAACCTGGCATTTCAGATTGTGACAATGAATGAATGAAGATTGAATGAATGAATCAAAGTAGTGATCTCAAATTCCAAAAATCTAGAAACATTTCAATACCAGTCAAGCTATATTTCTGCCGTCCCTATTTCGGTAGATGACATGTCCGATCAAGTGTCCTTTCTTCTTCATTTTCACGTTCATTTCTTCAGTCCCATAATAGTTTGTATCTAGCAAGTCAGCTTCTAAGCGCAAGATCTCCATTCCGAAGCTTTTATTATGCAGAAGTTCTATAGGACACATGTGGCATGAACGATCTTGGCTGCCCTGCCAACATGAATAAGCAAAGCCTTAACGATCCTGAATTTCTCGTTTACAATTCCAAAATCATTCTTTACACATACTCGGCCCTTGCAAACCCTCTTGTTAAACTGCCAAAAAATCCTATACCATCTGGAAAGATCTTTATTAAGAACCTTCTACTCGGATATGTTGAATCACCTAATAACATTGGTGGAATATCGACTATCACATCTCCATCAAGGATTCCACCTCTCCTTCGTTAATTTTCTTGCCATTCATTTGATAACAAGTTGTCAGCAGACCGCTTTTGTCGCAAGCCTCTTGTACCATAGACCCTTCTTGAATTGATTGAAATCATGCAAAAACTTGTCCATACACTATGAACATTAATAAACATTCCGTATCGTATTACTAAATCTTGCATTAGGTAGGAATGCCTCATACACTATGAACATTAATAAACATTCCGTAATGTATTACTAAATCTTGCATTAGGTAGGAATGCCTCTTATGTCCAAGTTGTAGTATTCATCCCCTTTGTCTTTCCTCCATGGCTTTCTCAGATAAGAATATGTGAGAACTATCAACAACACCAAAAATATGAGGCAAACCTATGGCATCTTCAAACTCCTTCATGATATCGAGCAGTCTCTAGCTTGAGGGTAAAGCAATGAATTTTTTATAAAGCATGGTCTTAGAAGCCAAAGCTAATATCACCTTCTTGGTATATTTCTGGATAATGGCTTTTCCAACATAAAACATTTGCCCAATATGTAAAGGCATCTCACCATGAGCAAGAAAATAGAGAACCATAGCTATAGTTTTTCGAGGGTCTACAAGAGGCCTGACTTTCTGGCTTGGTTTAATGAGGTATAATATAATAAGACCAACCAGTTTCTCAAATGATCCTCTCTTCATCCCAAAACTGATGCCACATTCGAATGATGGAATGCAATTCCATGCATGAATATCAATACTATTCATTGAATGGTTTGTCTTGGACAAACCGAGAATCTTCTTGGTGGTTTTCTTAACCGAGATGCTACAACTAGAGATGAAATAGATGATGCACATTGAAAACTCATATTGTCTTCCCATGGCCCATCCTCATCAACTGCTGCCATAGGATCTTCGAAGTTCATTCTCCTCAGTATCAAGTCCAAGGCAATTTTACATCATGAAACCAAGAAATAGCCTTCATAAGCATTGCAATCATACCTAAAATAACGATCCATGTTCAAATACCGTTGTCAAGAATGTTTTAATAGGGCAAGGATGTTATCAATGGATTTCTATGAACCGCCTAAAATGGGATGTAAGAACCCTAAACTATGGTACCAAGAACAATCTTCAAAAACTCAAAATATCCCATATCCTAAGTTTTGAAGAATGCTTCAAGAACGAAAAAATCCCATATGAGAAGACTTACCGTGACGAAATGGAGGGAAAAATTTAGCTTAACAGTCTAATTTGGCTCCAAACAAGAGTTGTTAGACCTCGAGATAAGCTTGTCTCCCATTTTCCTCGAGGTATATCAGATAATTTTGTCTCTCGCTATATAGCACGCATTGCACAAAGAGTTTAGATGCATGTGGCCAACCTTAAAGAGATCCATTAATGGCGGAGGTCACTTTTCAATCTTCCATCATCGAGTATAAATGCTCGCTCAATCACTCAAAAGTTTTGTTCACCCCCTCTTGTATAAAATGGCATAAGTAGAGGATAACCCTCGCCAGATTTCTACATGCACATGGTTATCCTTAAAACCACTATTGAACTAGAACCACCAATTCCAATTCCCAAATTTCTAAGCGCTTTGCTGGCCATGTTTTCGAACAATCTGCACCAAAACTATGTATCTCATGAAACATGGATGTCAAAACAATGATACACTCGTATAGTTTGTTGTGCAAAAACAAAGAGAAAGTTGCAAAGATACCTCCGATGATACCTTCTAATAAGAAGATTGCCCTAATTGATAGCTTCAATGATCATAGAATTCAACTATTGTGATCAAAACGTACCAAGGCATGAAGCTTTGTTAAGAATACTTCCTTTTGAAGGAAGGCAGCAAGAAGAACTTCCAACACCTCATGCAGATAAATATGATAGGAAGTGGAATTCTATTGGTGCTTTTAAGGGCTCTTTTGACTTATTTGTTTCTAATTTGAATGTCATTGATTCTAATTTCTTTTTTCTTGATCTTGATAGCTTATCCGAATCTGCCTAAGAGAAATGTTGGGGATCCGAGGACGCTTTCATAAGGAAGGGTGAAGATATGGATTTAAATGATTTGATGGAGAAGTTTAGTATGGATCAGGAAGGTTTGGACAAAAAACCAGATTGGGTTAGATTGTTCTGCAGAGAGGTTGTCCAAGCCTATTGCATGTTTGGCTTTTGTCTTCGTATCATTACTATATGTTAGAGGGGCAATTCACAAGATACGTAGAGTTGTACTACACTCACGTGACTTCGCGATCTTTATGGATCCTTGTCGCTACTAAATGATACCACGAATACCTTGATTCCCCGCTTGATGAAGCTGTTGAGTCGACAAATTGATCACTATACCTTTGACTCAGAGACTCCTTCTACTCTTTCTTCAATGCAAAACTTGATTCCCTTTCTTCATAAACTAACTCCTTTTGTCGACTTTTTCTCGATATCCTCCGAACTCATGCCTTGCCACTAATTGCTCAACTTTAATTCTTCTTGTAAGAGTTTTGGTTGGCTAAATCATTTTCTAGGTTTTGGTTAGTTATAGCATTGAGTTTGAGACTCTTGGTTGGGGTCGAGGCTGGAATTTTGACCTTGGAGTGTTCTTGCTCATCTTAGAAGGATCATTTTTTGTATCCTCATAGCTTGCAGTGTTCTTTATTTCTACCTTAGTTGATAATCTAATTCGTCTGTTTGGATCTATTGTGATGTTTATTAGAGGGCTAATAGGGCTTCTTATAAGTCCCTGTTAGTCCTGTGCCTCCTGGGTACAGACTATTCATGCATACGACGGACCAGGTCAAGAACAAGGATCCACAGTCAGCCACGGGTCAGCCATCAAAGGCTCAGCAGAAGACCAAGCAGCAGACCACGCAGTCAAAACCTGCGTCCGTCAACAAGAGGCACCGCTCAGACAAGTGACGGCCCGTCACCGCCCGCGTCAGCATCAACGTGATTTTAGGCACTTCAAGAGGCACCGCCAACATTCCTGCAAATCAGGCCTCCTTCAAGGAGTTTAAACACCGGATCGGTCCAGTGTCTATATTGGGCCAAAGGCCATTGTACTATATATATGAGTAGAGCTAGCACATGAGTTTTTAGATGAGTTTTGAGTCTTGTCTCTCTTCAGCCTTCTCTCGATTAAAGAGCTCATGTATGTTCATCATTGATATCAAAGGAAGCTTATCATTTTCCTCTCATTGTTCTCTTACTTCGCTTTTCTTCTTCTTGTTCTTTTCTTGCAAATCCCGGACATAGTCCCTCTGATTCTCTGGTAGATCAAGGGTCCTCGCAAAGGCTGTCTTGGTAGAGTTCCCCGAACCCAGACCCCAAACATGCGGCTGCCGGTCTGATTGAATTTCCCTTTCTTCCGTCGCCATGTCCGTCCAAACTTCACGCCCGTAGAACTGCTTTCCCCATCGCGTCCTCGCTTGAGCGCCATCATCGAAGGGAAGCTGTTAAGTGACATGTATGGATGCGCTTATGACATTGAGGGAGGCCACATTGATCCTAGGGCTCGTCCGGCCCACCCACACCTCCCTGTCATGTCTCGGCCCAAATTCTCGCCTCAAAGCGTGCCAACATTGCTCCGGCCTTCAGCCTCCTATCACTATCCGAGCCCTATCCGCTCAACCCCGCACAACCTTACTTTTATACCCGAACATGCCTTCATCCATCGGTCTTTCCGCCATACCTCTGCCTTCACAACCATCATCTCCTACGGGTGGACGTGGATATCCACGTGTCTCTTTTGCTCATCCCCGTGAATTTCCCTTCCCTACATTTCCCACCACTCTTCCTATTTACAACTCAAAACCAATGATCCGCACCTCCAGCACCGACCTCAAAACCCTTCATCGTGGTCTTTCGTGCACCATGCCACCGCCAACTCCACCTCACTATCCTCACTATCATGTTCTGTCCAGCCCAAAGACTTTTACCTCTACCTTTCGTGACCCTTAAGTTGACTTATCCTACCTTGGCAACACGAAAAGGCAAACCCAGAGACCAAAGTGCTCAGTGCCCACATGGAAGAATTTGAGGCTCGCTGTCCTAAATGGTCATGCGCAACCTCAACTGGAATTCCACATCTTTTCCACCATCGGCTCATGTCCAACAAAAGCCAAAACAAGATTGGTCCGAAATGAAAAACCGCTTTTTTTCACTATGGGACCACGGATGATGATCAACTTCATCTCAAGCAACTCAATGACCTTCAACAAGAGCCCATGGAGTCCGCCTCGATTTTTGCGTGATCGACTTCACATTCTCGCCAAAGAAACTCAAGGAGTACCCCACACGAGCCGATCTTGGTCTGGTTTCTCCAAGGACTTCCTCCAGCCTATCCGGACTTCATGACCAATACTCATACCAAGACTTTGGAGCAAAGCTATCGATCTTGTCAATCACTTTCACCAATGTTTCCTCCCGTATGGCTCTTCGTGGAGCTCCCTTTCATTCCACCCGCCATGGTTCCCGCGTGATCACTGTTCAACCTCAACACGCCCGCTAGCCAGCGGTCGGATTACCATATCTCAGAAATATCAAGGCCACTTGGCTAATGAGTGCAACTCCACCAATGGCCCGCTTCATTGTAAAGATGCAACATGTGCAATCATGCCACCTAAGAGTGCACTCGCGACTCATCCTACACCTTTCCAACAAGATGGTTTATCAAGTGCAAACTACACCTCAAAGACTCAATCGCACTATCGCCAGCCACCATCGCAGTGCAACCCAATCAACTCTATCGCCATCAGAGCAACAACGGGACCCAATACACGCCCTCCTTTTGATCCTTCGAAGCTCGTTTATCACCGCCAAGAATGGGGTCATACCACCACGGGCGGTCCTCAACTTCCACAAGTTCAAGTGCAAATTCCTCGCACAAATCGGACTATCACATCGGTCCGCCTCATGGCTTACCAACTCGATTGCTAATGGCAAACAAGGACCGGCCCCTGTTCTTCGAAGCCACCTCGCGCACCTCAGCAATCACGCTTATCAACCAGCTCCTCCGCCAATCAACCTCGATGGATCAACAAGCACGTGAAGAAATTTTTCGTGCACTTAATCCTCCGGGGCCTCAGCCATCAAATTGGGTTGGTTTAGTTTCACGCCGCACTGTATGCCACGCCCCTTAACCATTATTTCTAATGGCACGCAACCCGCTTTTGCAGTCGATACCATTCCTCATGATGACGAAAAAAGGTTCACTTTGCCCCCGATTTGAGAAACTCATGCCGCATGTCATGCCTAAAGTTCGACAAAGCATTCCAACCTCATGCAAGTTGTCAAGGTCGCGACGTTAGCCAATGTTCATGCCACTACTCGAGCTCAACAAAGACAAGAAACACCTTCCACGCCTCAACCTCCACGCCTCGCACCTATCCAAATATAGTCAGCCGAGGTTGACCTACTCAAAGAAGTTGCCGCTTCATTACCACGCACTCCAAAGACTGTGGATCCAAAGCAGATCCTTTTTCTCATGTGCCTCGAACCCAAGAGGAATTAGCAAAAATCAAAATTCCTTTAAGTTTGGCCACAATTTTGAAACTCGCCCTGCCTCAAGGACCGCCACCACTCCCCGACCGCTTTGGTTGGGGCTGCTTGCTACCTTACTCCCACTCGCATGCCACGGTGGGCAATCAACAAGTCAATCATGTTCAAATTGACTGAGGTAGCGCTGTCAATCTCATCACTGGATAAACTCCGCAAAACAAATGGGCATCAAACAACTCTATCGCGGCCCCATATGACATCAAATTGGCTAATGGCCATATCACGCCGACCTCAAGCCACGCCTCTTCACATCAACATTGGTGATCTCCGATTCCCTTTGGAATTTGGTGTTTGGAAGGCCGGAGAAGATCCGTGTGATTACGAAATGTTGGTCGGGCGACCTTTTCTCCGCCAGCCAAGAGTATCCATTATCACACACACGGATCGCTTAGTCATCACAGATGGTCACCTCAATGCCACCATGGACTTGGAAACGTGTAAAATTATTTCCGGCCGACAATGCCGAACCCTCTCTCCGCTACACCGATTCTCGGAGGACGCCTAAAATATCTATCAAGTTCAGGCTCCACCGCGAAAGTCCGCTATCCTATCCCTCCTAATATGCCGATCCTTGGGGAGAAATGACCCTTGATCGTGACCAGTCAGGCTGCTTTGCTTGACCCTTACCCGCTCCTTGCAATCGAATTCAACGGGTTGATCACTTTTCGATGTGGAATCTCCCGCGAGCTCCCAGATGTCCACGCGGCCATGAAGCAACCTCTCTTGATGAAACTCAAGAACCTCTCTTTTTTCCACGCAGAAAGTGCCACGATCCCGCTATGCTTCAACCTCCGCCATATTGTCCAGACACCTGGGTTATCCCCCATATTCGCACTCAAGTCGAGATTGTGGACGAGGGCAACAATCACCGTCCGGAATTGCTGCAAATCTTCCGGCGACACCCTATCGAAACAGGTGGCCGCCACACTTCTTCAAAAGTTCAAACACATTTTCGCCGGAGCTACGAGATCTTCGGGATCAACAAAACCTTGGGGAACTCACCATTCCTACCAAGTCCGATGCACGCCCAAAGATAGCAACGATAGTACCGCTCAACCCCACTACCGCGATCGTGTCAAGGCGAAATTGACAAACTCCTTGCCGCAGTTTGATCTATGAGGTCAAACATTCTCGAATAGGTGAGCCCCATCGCCATTGCACTCAAACACAATGGTAAGATCCGCTGGCTTATGCGGACCACCAAAACTCAATCAAAGCCACGAGCGTGATCATTTTCCACTTCCCTTCACGCACTGTGTTCGAAGAGGTTGCCGACATGAAATGTACCCTTCATGGATGGTTTTTTCGCTACAATCGATCTCAATCAAAGAATCTGATCAACTCAAGACTACTTTCACCACCCCTGCAAGCACTTTTGCCTACAAGGTGGTTCCTTTGGCTTATCAAACTCTCCATCCACGCTTCAACGCATCATGCTCTCGCTTTTTTATGATTTTATGAAGGAAAATCCCTTCTTGCAAATTTTTCAAGATGACTTCTCTCGCCTACGCCTCCATGGTCGACCATTTGGATAAATTGAACTCGCCTTTCGGGAATGTGATGAGTCCCATTAGTCTCAATCCTGAGAAATGCACCTTTTGTGTCACCTCGTGTGTTCTCATTAGGACACGCTGTCGCGAAAAGGTGTATCACCACGCATCCCTGCCAAAATCGCTTGTGTGCTCAAAGCTCAAGCACCGCCAATATCAAGGAGACACGCTTTTCCCGGGTAAGGTCAATTATTACTCCACCTTCATTCCCTCGACTAGCAGCCATTGCATCCCATTCATAAACTCATTTGTGATGAATCCACCGGGTTGGAATTCCCAGCGGATGTCGCTTCCAACAAATTGAAGCTTTTGCTTACTCAGCCCCCGCTTCTTGTTCCTCCTCAATGGGACAAGCCCTTTCATGTTCATGTCGATGTCTCCTGCGCTTGCTATTGGAGCCGTTCTTTTTCAAGAATATGATGTGCACCGACAAACCAAACCGGAGCACGCCAAAAAACTCAATTGCGGAGCTTGAACTATTCTCGCCACAGAGCGCGGAAGCTTTGGGTCTCATTTTCTCAGGTCCAACGCTCGCCACTACCTTTTTGGGCAAATGACAAATTTTTGTTGACCACCAAGCACTCCCTTTATTTGATCAACAAATCCACCCATGGGCCGCATTGCTCGTTGGTCTTTTTTCTCCAAGAATTTGCCCTTTGAAATTGTTCACAAGGCCGCAAATCTCATGTTGTCCCGATTATCTTTCACGCATCCACACAGATGATCCTCCACCGGAGTCTCGTGACGCCTTTCCTCGACGCTCAACTTTTTTAGTCACGGGCAACACCACATTGGTTCCATGACTTTCGCCAGCATTCCTCACGTGCTTCTTCCACCGGGACATGACGCTTCATGCCAAACGACAATCCGGGCCGCCATCAATTTCTCCGCGACGTCCGTGGACTACACCATGGTTGCGGACATCTTTACAAAAGGGTAAGGACACCATCCTTCGAACGCCGTGTTCTACCTCATGAAGTTCCGTGATATTGTCCGGGAAGCTCATCAAGGGCTAGGTGGTGGCCATTTTCATGGTGACACCACGGCACGCAAAAATCCGGCTTAGCCGGGTATTTTTGGCCCACGCTTTCAAAGACGCCACGCCCACACCGCCAAGACGTGATGTTTGCCGGGCGGTGGGATCGCCCACGGCCCGCGGACGCTTCCCTTGACGCCGGCCGCCACTTACCCTTCAACCAAATGGGGAATGGATTTTGTGGGGACCCATCGATCCTCCCCGGGCAAACACCCGCGTCTCGCTACATTCTCGGTTCTCACCGACTACGCTTACTAAATGGGCGGAAGCTTATGCACTTCCGCATAACATCGGCAAAGCAACCAAGGTCCCTATCAACAAATTATCACGCCGATTTGTGCCCCTACCTGAGCTGGTCGCTGATCGTGGTGTCCATTTTATCAATCATACCATCAAGGAGCCGAATGATTATCTCCCCGATACATCATCACAAGAGCACACCTTACTATCCTCAAGGTAATGGTTTGGCGTAAAGCACCAACAAAACTCGGGTCACAATTCTCAAGAAAATTTGTGACGCTTCGCATTGACCGGCAAACAAAGCTTCCTACCGTTCTTTGGGCCTACAATACTTGTTTCAAAATAGCTACAGTCACACCCTTTCAAATTGGTTTATGGTCGAAGCTCTCATGCCGCTTGAATACATCCTACCCACTTTTACGCTTTCAATCAAGCACGCCTATAATCCGGCCTCACCGTGACTCAAAGAAAGGGTCTATCAATTGGAACAGTTGGATGAACTTAGAAGGGATGCTTATATTCGTATCCTTCATGGACAACAGTTGCAAAAATCTTTTACATGACAAACGATCAAGACAAAAACATTCAACGAAGGAGATTTGGTTCTTCTTTATGATTCTCGGTACAAAAATTTTCCGGTAAACTTAAGTTTCGCTTGGCTTGGCCCTTATCAAATTGTTCAAGTGGTTCGACCCACCGCTTTCAAACCGGGTTGAGTTAGATGGCACTCCATTACCTACATCGTTAATGGCTTCCGCCAAAACATTTCATCACATAGAAAGCTTACAATCAACAAACGTGATGCCGCTCAAGACACAAACCACAACCGAAAGTGACTAACACAAAGGGTATATTATATTATAGGTGGAATTTTTTAAAATGTGGGTACGTACCAAATTTATTTCGCTTATGGGCACCGCCTATATACAAAAAACGGCTCAGAGCCCTATCTACTAAGTCCTAAGAAGAAAAAACCCTCTACCCGGTTCGAGCGTAGGTGATGCGCAGGATGTGGTAGAGGTTCTCGCCAGTGGTCCCAAATGGAAGGTGCGTAACCACCTCCATCCCGCTGGTATGAGGATCGGGATGTTCAGCCATCCCGAACACCAGCCGCCCATTCTCGTGCCACGATTGGGGCAGCCAGGGTCCGCATAATTCATTTTGCAAGTAATCCACTCTTGACAGCTTAGTGGGCATCGCGCTGCTCAAACCAAAGAAGAAATGTTGAGCTTCATCGAATGTCTTTTGCTTCACTCCGGTTCGCCTTATATAGCCAACCAAGGAACTCCTTGTCGACGTGGACCAATCAAAAAATTGCCAACGTGTTTGCAATGCAAGGCTATTTCTAAACAGAGAATCGTTCTCCCCGCCGCATATCTAGCCATGGTACCCTCCGACACATTCGCTTAATGATATCCCACTTCGAAGCTGCCGCATTAAATGCCATTGCTTTTTTCATACCCACACCCATTAATATGTGTCCTTTGGCCACCACATCACATCCGATCATTTTCTCGCCGCCTCATCTCCACCGCTTCATTACTTCCCTTGGTTGTTTGGGGACTTAGCCAAATTTTTGCCTCTCAATTCCCTCCTTGGCATCTTTTCGACACTGCACCATCAACGGTTACCGCTTTATCCCTCATCATGACCCTTCACCCACCTTTTGCGCGCTAAACCTTTTCATCTCTCTCCTCGCCTTCGCCCTCCGCTCTTTGCCTTCCGCCCCTCCGCCTTTGAATCAATTGTTTTTCCGCTTAATCTTTTGCCATGGCTGCACTAAAATTTTCTACACTTCAAGCTACCGCTCCCGCCAGTGGAACCGGGCTCTTTTGAAGTCTCAGATCTTTCTTTGATGCCCACTTTCCGCGGAAGCCCTTTGTTGGCCCGGAATCGCGTGCGGGTCGCAGAACGCCCGTGAACTTTACGGTAATTCTCTCAAATGGAACTTCCGCCCAAATCACCCGGCTTGAAGCAGCTTCATCGCTAACATCGCCAATAGCCCGCGATGGCTACACCACGCTGGCTCGATGGCACCACCATTTCGCTAACTCAAGCACCTGATTTCTGAGGTATTCCCTATTCCTTTGCAAACCCCTTTGTTTATCTTGGTCCGCCATACAAGATCTCGATGTCACCGAGTTTGGTGCTCCCGCTATCATGCAAATGTGCATCGCCTCGACCAATATTGACAAGCCCCATGAGACCTTTGTTAAGTTTCAGTGGCATAAGTTCCTTGGGTATTCTATCAAGAACACCCATATCAATAAACCTTTCTATAATATAGTGGTCACCAAGTACTCGCCAACCCACCACATTGATTGGCCCCAATTGTCGTTTCTACCGTTTTCTCCAAGAAGTGGACCGTCTTCGGCTACCACTTCTATTTTCGCTTTCGTGGAGGCCACCTTCAAGCCATTATCCGCCATTACTTTCCTCCCACACCTCCTCCTTCTCATGATTCCACTCCGTCCCTTCCTCGGACTCACCAAGTCGCACTTCACGCCCTTCTTCCTTCCTGGTCATGTCAAAATTCCGCACTCCCATGTCACCAATCTCCTCCTCATTTACAGTAATCCAAGCATTCCAGTTCCACACCATGTCTCACAAACATCGCAAAACCAGGCAACAACAGGCTCCACCACCACAGCACCTCGGCCAGCTGTTGTATCAAGACGCCAGGATGCTCAAAGCCGCTTGTTCTAAAGTTACAAGAATCCCAAGAAGCTCTTATGAATGGGGTTCACACGGCCCTCGACGGGCCAGATGCAGTTCACAAAGTGACCTTCAAGCTACCAATCGCACAAGTTCAAACTTTTGGAGGCCTCCAACTTCAAGACAAGCACAACGCTTACAAGCCCTCCGTGATAGATCTCAAAGTGCACAGGATCGCACCAGCCTACTTACAGATCGTCAAGTGCTCAACTCAATCCCAAATTCGGGACTTATTGGAGCAAAACAAGTCCAAAGATACTCTCCCGAGTGACAAAGAGAAAGATATTGCTAAGCTTAACGCCTTGTACTCGAGCTTTGTGACAATTACAAGACTCAAGTTCAAACCTTACCGAAGCGTGACGCCTCAAATTGCCTCTTTGACCAACATCCCTCCAAGATCACGGCTGGGAGGTTCGGGAACGTAAACTTTTGATGACGCGGAGATTGCCGTAAGTTCGACTCAATGCTCCCCGGGCAATCCTCCTCACAGTTCCCACTTCTCGAAACGGGTCCATGACCACCACGCCACGTTAGAAAAGGGACCACGTGATCCGTGACCTTGAACAACTGTTACGCACGCTTTATTTCGGGCCATTGATGAGGCATGAACCAAACTTGACGGCCATATTGCCATCGTTATGCTCGCTGATTTCCCGCCTTCCTCGCTATCCGATCGATTATGTGGTTGCCCGCCGCCACCTCTTTTTCCTTTCCGGCATGGGGCTGATGGTCCTGTGGATGTTCACCACAAGACGTTGCATTTTCTTCTGACCGCCGTAACTCTCAATTGAAGACAAAGGTTTATGCTTGTGCCCTTTTGGTCTTTGATCTCATTCACCGCGATGATCCTACTTCATCACCTTCAGAATCGTTTCAGCCTATGGCTTACATTTTTCATGATTTCTATCCGGGTGATACATGTGAGAGATTTCGATGGGCCACGATGTAACTTTCGTGGTGACCCACTCTTCAATGGTTGCTTCGTGATAACAACCCCTATTCACGATCGTGTTCGATTACACACGCTCTTCATCAAGAGTACATGCCTGAGCTTGTACATCATTTACCTCTCTCGCAAGCAAGCATGCGCAACAAATAAGGAAGTATCTAGGACATCCCGAGGATCTTCCTATGCACAAATTTATATGCAACACCTCATGGGTTACAATCAATACGTGCCCTTCTCGATAGCAAGACGGTCCCCCACAGCCGGGATAGCCCTCCTCATCAACTCTCAACTTTCTGCCCTCGACTTGGTGTAAAGCTCTTGATCCGCCCTGCTGAGTGAATTCCAAGAAGAACCCGCATGGTTCCTCCCTATGCTTCCCCTGGTGTTCCTCCACGCCCCAGTTCGACTTTCCCGACGGCGTCTCCCCTTTGGACAAAGGTCATGGATAGCCATGTCGATGGACTCCACCCCGCATCTCGACGGATCTCGTGGGATCCCCGCTTTGTTCGCCCGGCCCCATTGGGAGGAGGGTGCCACTCTGATAACACCCACGAATTGATCTATATATTAACGAGCTGGTTGGCAACGCCTCGATACGCGCTTACATGGTCTTTGACACCTTCTTGCACGTCGCCACCTCCTGCGGATCTTTCACCCACCCTTCAAGGGGTTTTGTGCTGCTCTAAAATGCATCTTGCCAGCTCCTTAAATCGGGTAGCCGTCCCCATTTTCTTTGCCAATCGAATGCGGGCCACAAGCCTTGACCTCCGGACCTGCCCCTGCTCATGGAATGCCCGGTTTGTTTTTTCCGACGCCTAACGCCTTGAAGACATGGTAAGCTCTCATTTTTCTCATTGATGTTGATCCCCCCTTGGGCTCAACCTCCTCCTCGCTTCAACGCCCGGGATCTCATAGGCACTACCATAATGGTGCCCGGCCCTCACCCCGTGAGGATCACTTTCGTGACCGATGGCTTCCCCGTAGCCGAAAGCCACTTCCTCCTTTCTTCACCCCGGTGTCGTTTGGTGGAGGGGAGTGTTAGTCCCTACCTCTCCCGTATAGGACTATTCATGCATACGACGGACCGGGTCAGAACAAAGGATCCACGATCGGCCACGTCCAGCCATCAAAGGCTCGGTAGAAGACCAAGTTGTTGCACCACGCGGTCAAAACCTCAAGGCCTCCAACAAGAGGTGCTGCCAGACAAGTGACGGCCCGTCACGCCGTGGCTCGACAAAGATCAGTGATTTTAGGCACTTCAAGAGGCACCGCCAACATTCCGCAAATCAGGCCTCCTTCAAGGAGTCGCACCGAGATCACTGAGTGTCTATATATTGGGCCAAAGGCCATTGTACTATATATGAGTAGAGCTAGCACATGAGTTTTTAGGATGAGTTTTGAGTCTTGTCTCTCTTCGCCTTCTCTTGAGTAGAGCTCATGTATGTTCATCATTGATATCAAGGAAGCTTATCATTTTCCTCTCATTGTTCTCTCATTACCTTTTTTCTTGTTCTTTTCTTTTCTTGCCGTCCGGACATAGTCCCCCGGATTCTCCCGTCATAGATCCAAGGGTCCTCGCAGAGGGTCAGTTTTGCAGAGTTCCCCAACCTGCATCCAAAATGTTCCAATATATTGGTGTCATGCAATCCTTCTCAAAGGTAAGCACCCCTGAACTGCATAGAAAATTCAGACATGGAATAAAGTAAATGATAGATGTGTCTATCTTGCAAGTCCTATAGCATGCACATTTAGCTCTAAGCTCAAACAGGAAGGCACATGCACCAACAGATTATTACCATTGGTGTCTAATTAGGTGATGTTTGTTAACAAGTCCAAGAGTAGATTCTTTATGCAAGAAGTTGGATATTTGAGACATATTATATCATTCTCGTTATGTATGTGTTGGAATATAAATATATTATTATTTGAAAAGTTCTGATTGTGTATGTGTGGCATGGCAATTTTTTTTAGCTCTATTCGTAGGAAATAAAACTAGACAAAGTCACATTTCTAGACATTTTGAGAGCGTGCGATCCATGGTGCAAGGTGGACTCATTTATGAGCATATGATGAATCATAGTCTAGATCCTCATGTTCTCGTAGGGAATTCCCTTATTGATATGTATACTAGATTTGGCAAAAATTCTAAATGAATGTGATGCTATTAGATCGCGAAATAATGATGTTATCTCCTGGAATGCAATAATTTCAGGATACATTGGAAATAATAAAGCAATTCTGACTATGGATCATTTTGATGAGATGCAAGAGTCAGGGAAAAAAACCAAATAAAGTTACTTTTTTGAGCATCTTAATTGCATGTGGTAGTCTAAGGCAAACAAGTCAATAGATTCATTCACATCGATTCTTTGAGGGTGGTTTTCAATATGACATTGTTATTTTCAACAATTTGCAATTCATGAATGATCCTTTGAGTTGTTGCTACATCTCATTGAATTGCGTGATCGGTTATGTTGGTTATCAGCCCAAAACTATAATGTTCTTGAAAGGATTCTTTCATGCGCCCAATGTTTTTCGAAAGTGGCCTTTATTTGCCACTAGCCATTGATGTCGGGCAGCACAAAATGTGGTGACAAGGATATGGAACTTGATCTCTGATTTGCCACTAGCCATTGATGTCGAAAGCAAAGACAAAATGTGGTGAAAAGGATATGGAACTTGATCTCTCCATTCAAACTCTTCCATATGTGCGCCAACACTTTCTTCAATAGTGGAGTTTCATTTAACAATACCAAACACCGGGTAAAGGAAGGGAGGTCGAGGGCTAGTGGAGCAACATGGCCTCCCAAACCATGATTGTATCCATCTACTACAACGCTATCATCTTTAGGGGCCGGTAACCGATTGAATGGCCTTTATTGTTTGAATTTACATACATGACAAGGTCAAGGAAAGTGAACATGATGGTATTTGTATAGATCATTTAATCAAATCTTTTGCTGTGGACGCTTAGAGAACAATGCTGAAATTCAAAGACAACCACTTTGAGGAGGCGATCTCGTATCTCTGTAAAGATGGAGACATTTATGACAACTATATTATAAGATAGATAGATAGATACTATTTTTATAAGATGAAATGGAACAAATGAATCCACAAATTGTAAAGACTATATATTGATGATTAATCCATGTAAATATATATACCCGCTTTTTCTAATGGTTTTACATTAGTAACATTCCTTAATTGTAGCTCTATCTCTCTATATATATATTGTATGGAATCACAATATCCAAGAGGCCAATAATTAGAGCATGTCATCCAATATTCTTCATCAATGTGTGGGAAAATATGATTTCCAGTTCTTAACATTATTGTAATGCACAAAATGTAGAACCTTTCCAATATATTCTTAACAACTAGGTCATTTAGCTCTCCAGCCATACATATAATACGCTTCTTACTAATTTGATGTCATCTTCACTGTATTACATAACAAAGATGAATCTTATTAGATCCTATGAGCAATATAGCATCGATCCGGAGCCCCTCGGATCGTTATTCGGGATGGACGAGCAGACTATATATATGTGCTTTCGTCCTTCTTGTGGCTCAATCTATATGCCTTCTCATAGCAAAAGATTCTTCCTTGTCCCTTGCTTTCCACCCTACCCGCCTTTATATGTTATTTTGAGTTCGCCTATTGTTTATATGTTTTTGTTCAATTTTGACCACCCAAAGGTGATGCTTAAATTATTTTCCACCTCAAGGGTGATGCTATATCTATATTTTTTCCCCAAGGTGATTCTAGATGATCTCCACCGATGGTGATGCTATTTTTTCTTTTTCCACCTTTCGGTGCTGTTTTCTATTTCTATATATATGTTGTTTACGTTCCTAAAGTCTAATCCGGGTGATTTTTCATTTATTTTTGTTCATGCACTTTTGTTGTTGTCCACCCTTAGGTGTTGCTATAATCATGTTTTATTAATAAAGTTTTTCTTTTTCGCATTATGCCGCGATTATTCTCCACCTCAAGCGGGTGATGTTTGTTTATTTCCACCCCGAGGGTGACGATATTTCTTTTCACATGATTGTTATCCACCCAGGGGTTGACTTTTCTCCACCCTATGGGTGATGCTATCTCCACCGCTGGGTGATGTTGTTTATTTCCACCCCTCGAGGGTGACACATATTTCTTTTTACATAATTGTTCTCCACCCATTGGGATGATGTTCTCCACCCTATTGGGTGATGCTCTTTTTTCCGCTACATGTTTGATTTTCTAACCATTCACGGGGTGTTTTTAGAGTTCTTTTGTTGTTTTTGCAGGTTTTACGCCATCTTCCGAGGTCTAAAGAATGCCGTTGAATACCTATCTCCACCCTTGAGCCAAGAGAATCCCCTTTTTCAGCTTTTGGCGGCCCTTACATCTTGTTCTTCAACTATTGGAAGTGCGGACGAAGTTCTCGCTTTGCACACACAATTGGAGTCCCTCCGTCTTAGCAAATCTAACTCGTCATATGTTTGGCTCAACAAGGCTCTTTTTCTTGTTGGATATGCTTCGCAATCTCTACGACCTTGCAAAAGCTTTTGACATTGGCAAGAACATAAACTAGAGTGCTCATGGGACTTGCGGTAGGTGGAATTGACTCTCGACACCTTTTGCGGTATAGGAAGTCTTCATCTTTCAAGTATTGATAATTGAGCTTGAAAAACTGCTCTTTCCACGAAAGTGTGACTGTTAGTCCTGTGCCTCCCAGGTATGGACTATTCATGCATAATCCGGACCCAGGTCAAGCTCAAAGATCCTCGGCCAACCACTCTGTCGGACATCCAAGCCTCCACGTAAGACTAAGCAGCCACGCAAATCAAAGCCTTTGGCGGTCAAGAGGCCCTTTCGCACAAGTGACGCCCTCCCACCGCCCCGCTGTCCGTCGGCCAAGTGATTCTAGGCACTTCAAGAGGCAATCGCCAACATTCCCGAAATCGCCTCCTTCCGTGAGCTCCAAGACCGGATGATCCAGTGTCTATATTGGGCCCAAGGCCATTGTACTATATATATGAGTAGAGTTAGCTCATAAGTTTTTAGATGAGTTTTGAGTCTTGTCTCCTTTTTTCTCTCTATTACGAGCTCATGTATTTTCATCATTGATATCAAGGAAGCTATCATCTTTCTTTTCATGTGTTCTGTTCTCTTCTTTTCTTCTCTTCGGCAAATCCCGTGACATAGTCCCGGACTCTCTGTTAAGATCCACGGGTCCTCCACGGTGTCTTCCGAGTTCCCGAACCCGGACCAAACAATGCGGCGCGGGTCGATTTTCTCCTACTTTCTTACAGCCGCCATGCATCCATGAATTTCACGCCAGAAGAACTCCTTTCTCAGACGGCATCTCGCTTGGAGCGCCATCAGCGTCGGGAAACTGTTCGCGACATGTATGGATCTGCTTATGACATAGAGGGAGGCCATCTTCGGTCTAGGGCTCAGTCCGCGCCACCCCACCCCTGTGTCGGTCTCGTCCCAGTTCCCCAGCCCCCAGCGTGCAAACGTACTCACAGCCTCGGTCCCCTCATCATTGCTCGGGAGCCTTATAGAAACAACCTTCTCAAGCCGTGCTTTCATACCCTGAACATGCCTACATCCATCATTCTTGGGGCCATACGCATACTCTTCGCCAGAACCATCATCTCCCGGGTGGGCACGTACTATCCACATGTCTCCCTTTATACCGCCCCTAATATCCTTTCCCTACGCTTTCCCATCGCTCTTCCCCGCTTACAACCTTTTACAGATCTCAAAACCAATACTCCGGCTACTTTCTCAACCAACCGATCCACCCCTTCATCGTGTATCCCCGCACAATGCCAAATCCACCTCAACCTCAATATCCTCACTATCCCTGTTTCTCGTCCCAGCCTAGCACTTTCACATCTACCTTTCGTGACTAAACCGGGACTTATCCCACCTTTGGCAACACGAAAAGGCAAAACCGTTAGGACCAAAGTGCTTTCAAAGCCCACATGGAAGAGTTTGAGGCTCTAGCTGTCCTAAATGGGCACGCCGCAACCTCAACTGAAATTTCACATCTTTTTCCCACCACATCAAGGGGGTTTCCTCATCAATGGCTCATGTCCAACAAAGCCATTGGAAACAAGATCGGTCCAAATCGCGACCGCTTTTACGTCTCATTCTGGGACCACGGATGATGATCAACTTCATCTCAAGCAACTCAATGAACTTCAACAAAGAGCCCACAGTCCGCCCTCCGATTTTATGGATCGACTTCACATTCTCGCTTCAAGAAGCTCAAGGAGTACCCTACACAGAGCCGATTTTGGTCCGGTTTCTCCAAGGACTTCCTCCCCGCTATTCGACTCATGATGAATACTGCGTCCAAAACTTTGGAGCAAAGCTATCGACCTTGTCAATCACTCCGTCAATGTTTCCTCCCGAGGGCATGGCTCTTCAAGAGCTCCCGCTCATTCCACCCGTCCATGGTTCCCACAAACCATTGTTCAGCCTCAACACGCTAATCCACGCGGTCAAATGCAACTGCCCATATTTGCAAATATCAAGGCCATTTGGCCAATGAGTGCAACTCCACCAATGGCCCGCCTCATTGCAAGCGATGCAACATGTGCAATCATGCCGCGGAAGAGTGCACTTTCGCACTCATCCCACACCGCTTCGCAGAACAAAATGGTTTATCAAGTACAAACCACACCTCGGTCCCAACGCACTATCACGCGGCCACCTCTTCGGTGCATTACGCAAACTCTATCGACAATGGGGACCAACCACGGGGGATCCAACCAACGTCCTCCTTTTGATCCTTCTAAAGCTTCGGTGCTATCACCGCAAGAATGGGGTCATACCACCCGCGGCGTGCCCTCAACTTCCACAAGTTCAGTCCAACTTCACGCACAAATCCCGACCACATCGGTCCGCCTCCGCGGCTTACCAACTCGGCTTGCTAATGGCAAACAAGGCCCGACCGGTTCTCAAGAAGCCCCCAAGAGCCTCGGCAATCACGCTATCAACCCGACTCCAAAGAATCAACCTCACCGGATCAACAAGCCCAAGAGGAAATTTTTCGGCACTTAATCCTCCCTGCATACCGTCAAATTGGGTTGGTCTAGTTTCACGCCCGGACCAAGGCATCACGTCCCTTGACTATTATTCGTGAAGGACACGCGAACCCGCCTTTGCCGTTGACACCCTTCCTCATGAGGACGAAAAAAAAGGTTCACTTTGCACTGACTTAGAAAAGCTCATGCCAAATGTCATGCCCAAAGTTCGCCAAAGCATTTTGAATCTCATGCAAGCAAATCGAAGGCCGCACATTGGCAAATGTTCATGCCACCACTCGAGCTCAACAAAGACACGATCCACCTTCAACATCTCAACCTCCACGCCTCGGACATATCCCAATATTGCAGCCGGGTTGACTTACTCAAAAGAAGTTCTTTGCTTCCCCACGCACTCCCGCACTGTGGAACCAAAGAGATCCTTTTTCTCATGTACCTCTCCGAACTCCAAGAGGAGCTTGCCAAGATCAAAATTCCTTTAAGCAGCAACCATTTTAAAACTCTGTCCTGCTCTCAGGACCGGTTACCACTCCCAACCGCTTTTAGTTAGGGCGTGGTTACCTCTACACCCACCCGGTCCATGCAATCGGTGGGAAATCAGCAAGTCAACCATGTTCAAATCGATGGAGGTAGTGCGGTCAATCTCATCGCGGACAAACTCATGAAACAAATGGGCATCACACAACTCTTTCGTTGCCCATATGACATCAAATTGGCTAATGGCCATATCCACGAGACCTCAAAGGCGTCACACCTATTCTACACATCAACATTGGTGATCTCCGCTTTTCCCATGGAATTTGGAGTTTGGAAAGGCTGGTGAAGATCCGGTGACTATGAAATGCCGGTGGGAAGACCCTTTCTCCGCCAGGTGCAAAGAGTATCCATTCTTGGGCCACGGACGGGTTAGTCATCCTGGATGGTCATCTCAATGCCACAATGGACTTGCAAGCAGGCGGATCATTTCCGTTGACAATGCGGAACCCTCTCTCTCATTTAATCGATTACGAAGGCGGCTGAAATATTTATCAAGTTCGAGGCTACCCTGGCGTGCGCCTCTGTCATCCTACCCCTATATCTTGATCCTTGGGGAGAAATGACTCTTGATCGGGACCCGGTACCGTGGCTGCCTTGCTTGACCCTACCTCGGCTCCTTGCAATCGAATCCAACGCTTGATCACTTTTCGATCACGGACACTCCAAAGAACTCCTCACGATGTACCGCTGGCCATGAAGCAACCAGCGCTAGATGACACCGAGCAACCTCTTTTTTTACCACGCCAAAGTGCCAATGCGATCCGGGTTATGCTCCAACCTCACCACACATTGTCCGGGATCTTTTGAAGTCATACCCCATATTCGGACTCACGGAAGTCGAAATTGTGGATGTTGGCAACAATCAACTGTCGTATGGCTGCAAACCTTCCGCTCCTTATCGTAGCGTGGCCGTCCACATTCAAAATTCAAACACATCTTAAGCTGGAGTTACAAAAGATCTGCGGGGGAATCAACAAAAGCTTGGGGAACTCACCATTCCTACCAAATCGATGCACGACCGGTGTAGCAACGGCATCTGAGCTCAACCCTAATTCACGGTGATCGCGTCAAGGCGGAAATTGACAAACTCCTTGCTTTGCAGGTTTGATCTATGAGGTCAAACATTCTCAATGGGTGAGCCCTATCGTCATTGCCCTTAAGCACAATGGTAAGATCCCGGCCTGCGGTAGACTATCTAAAACTCAATCGAGGCCCACGGGCGTGATCATTTTCCACTTCCCTTCACGGACCAAGTTCCGAAGAAGTGGTGGACATGAGATGTACTCCTTTATGGATGGTTTCTCTGGCTACAATCAGATCTCCATCAAAGAATCTGATCAACTCAAGACCACTTTCACCACCCCGTGGAAGTACTTTTTGCCTACAAGGTGGTTCCTTTTGGATTATCCAACTCTCCTTCAACATTTCAACGCATCATGCTCTCCGTTTTTCATGATTTCATGAAGGAAAATCCCTTCTTGCAAATTTTTCAAGATGACTTCTCGCCTCTACGGTTCCATGGCTGACCATTTGGATAAATTGGAACTTCGTCTTTCAGAAATGTGATGAGTCCCAAGATTAGTCTCAATCTCCGAAATGCACCTTTTAAGCGTCTTCGGTGTTACGTTAGGCCATGTTGTCGACAGCGGAATCACCACCGATCCTCGCCAAAATCGGTTGTTGTGCTAAAAGCTCAAGCACCACCAATATCAAAGAGACACGCTCTTTCCTAGGAAAGGTCAATTATTACTCCACCTTCATACAGGACTGGCAGCCATTGCGCATCCCATTCATAAACTCACGGTGACTTAATCCACACGGGCTTGGAATTCCCGGTGGAAGCCGCTTTCCAACAAATTTGAAGCTTTTGCTTACTCGAACACCGTTACTTGTTCCTCCTCAATGGGACAAGCCCTTTCACGTTCATGTCGATGTCTCCGGCGTTTGCTATTGAGCTGTTCTTTCTCAAGAATATGATGCGCGACACCGATAAACCAAATCGCTATGCCACCCGAAAACTCAATTCTGGCGGCGCAACTATTCTCGCCACCTGGGCGTGAAGCTTTGGGTCTCATTTTCGTGTCCAACGCTTCCGTCATTACCTTTTGGGCGGTCAAATCAAGTTCTTTGTGGACCACCAAGCACTTCTCTATTTGATCAACAAATCCACGCCCACGGTCGCATTGCTTTCGTTGGGTCCTTCTTCTCCAGAATTTGCTCCTTTTGAAATCGTTCATAAGGTGGCAAATCTCATGTTGTTCGGATTATCTTTCCGATCCACACGGATGATCCCGCTAACAGAGGTCTCGGGCGCCTTCCCCGATGCTCAACTTTTTTAGTCACGGCAACACCACATTGGTTCCATGATTTTCAGCCAGCCTCCTCACAGTGCTCTTCCACCGTAAGATGAGGCGCTCTCTCCTCGCCAGCGACAATCCCGCCGCCATCAATTTCTCCGAGGTCCGCGACTACACCATGGTTGCGGGACATCTCTACAAACAAGGTAAGGACACCATCCTTCGACGCCGTGTTCTCCCTCATGAAGTTCCGGACATTGTTCGAAGCTCATCAAGGGGCTCCGGTGGTGGTCATTTTCATGGTGACACCACGACGCAAAAAATTCTTCTTCTTGGGGTATTATTGGCCCACGCTCTTCAAAGATGCTCCATGCGCCCGACGCGTGACGCTTGCCGGTGGTGGGGCCCCACGGCCCGTGGCGCTCTTCCCTTGGCGCCGGCCGCCACCCACTTCCCTTCAAAGAAATGGGAATGGACTTTGTGGGACCTATAGACCCTCCGTGGCGGCACACATTTCGTGCGATACATCCCTTCGGTTCTCCACCGACTCGCCACCAAATGGGCGGAAGCTTGTGCACTTCCGGACAACACTGCTGCAAGCACGCCCAGTTCTCTATCAACAAATCATCACGCGATTCGGCGCTTACGGGCTGGTCGGTGATCGTGGTGTTCATTTCATCAATCATACTATCAAAGAGTGGTTATCTCTTGATACATCATCACAAGAGCACACCTTACTATCCTCAAGGCAATGGGTTGGCGAAAGCACCAACAAAACTCGGTCACCATTCTCAAGAAAATTTGTGACGCTTCCCATGCAGTTGGCGGACAAAACTTCCTACAGTTCTTTGGGCCTACAATACTTGTTTCAAGATTGCTCTGGGTCACACTCCTTTTAAATTGGTTTATGGTCGAGAAGCTCTCATGCCCTTTGAATTCATTCTTCCAACACTCGGTTTCAACCAGCTCTCGCTCATAATCCACCAAATGCTCTCAAAGAACGGGTCTATCAATTAGAAACGGTTGGATGAACTTCGCGGGGATGCTTATATTCGTGTTCTTCATGGACAACAGTTGCAAAAATCTTTACATGACAAACGTTTGAAGACAAAAACATTCAAACAAGGAGATTTGGTTCTTCTTTATGATTCCGGTACAAAAATTTTCCTGTAAACTCAAGTTTAGTTGGCTTGGCCCTTATCAAATTGTTCAAGTGGTTAGACCAAGTGTTTTCCAACTTCGCTTGAATTAGATGGCACTCCATTACCTACATTAGTTAATGGTTTTCGTCTCAAAGCATTTCAAAGACACGTAAAGTGAACATCCCAACACGTAGACAGTTCGAGAATCAAACACCACGTAAAGTGACTAGAAAGGCGGTAGATTATATTATAGTGGAGAATTTTTACAAAATATGGGCGCACCCGGCTATTTCCTATGGGCACGCGCCCTATATACAAAAAGCGGGCTCGTGAGCCCTATCTACTAAGTCCTAAGAGGAAAAACCCTCTACTCGGGTTCGGAGCGAGGTGATGCGGAGGAGATGGTAGAGGTTCTCTCCGGATCCCAAATAAGGTGCGAGAACCACCTCCATCCCGTTGGTCTTCGGTCGGGGATGTTCAGCCATCCCGCACACCAGCCGCCCATGCGAATGCCACGGTTGTGGCAGCCCGAGAGGTCCGCATAGTTCATCTTACAAGTGATCCACTCGACAATTAAAATCGGCATGGTGCAATCTTCGTTCAAACCAGCCAGCATCTATACTGGCGCCATTGGATGCCTTCGTTTCTCGGTTAAATCTTATATAGCCAATCGAGGACCTCCTTGTCGGCGTGGACCAATCACACAAATCGCCAGCGTGGTTGCAATGCAAAATTTTTTCTAAAAGGAGAATCTATTCTCCGCGCATATCTAGCAATGGTACCTTCCGACACATTCCTTTTAATGATATCCCACTTCGAGTTGCCAAAGATTGAATGCCATTCCTTCTTTCCACGCCCGTCGAACATTAATGGGTGTCCTTTGCCATCCGTCACATCCGATCTTTCTTTCACGCCTCATCCTCACCGTCCATTGCTTCTCCCTTTACGTTTTTGGGGACTTAGCCAAATTTTTGCCTCTCAATCCCCTTCTTAGCATCTCTTGACACCTGGCATCATCAGCGGTTCTGTTTCGCACTCTTCATACCTCTTCACCTCCAATTTATTAGCCCTAAAACAAACCTTTTCGTTCCTCTGCGCCTTCATCCTCCGGTGCTTTCGACTTTCGTCTTCCGCCTTTGGCATCTCTCTTAGATTACGCAAAATCATTCTCATGGCTGCCCCAAGATTTTCTACACTTCAAGCTCTTGCTCCCAAGGATCCGGCCCTTTTGCATCTGTATCCTTCTTGGCCCACTTTCCGCGAAGCCCTTGTTGGCCCCAATAAAGATGTCGGTTGAACGACACCAGCTTTTGAATTTTCTCAAATGGAACTTCGGCTCCAAATCCTGCCCGTTGCGGCGGTTCATCGCCAATATTGTTAACAGCCGCAAAGGGTACACCACCGTGGTCGATGGCACCACTATTTCATTGACTCAACACTTGATTTCTGGGGTATTTCATATTCCCTTGCACACTCCTTGTGTATCATGGTCTACGCTATCTGACGGGATATTGATGTCCGCGAGTTTGGTGCACTGCTTATCACGCCAATGTCCATCGTCGACCAATATCGACAAGCCTCATGAGACCTTTGTAAAATTTTTTGTGGCGCCAAATTCCTTGGGTATTCTATCAAGAACACCCATATCAATAAACCTTTCTATAACCTGGTCCTTCTTTGCTACACACTCCAAGCACCACATAGATTGGCCCCAAATGATGTTCTATCGTCTTCTCCAAGAAATGGACCGCCGGTACCACTTCCATTTCTGAAGTTTTACGTGGGAGGGCACTTTCAAGCCCTCATCCGTCATTACTTCCCTCCCCACCAAATTCTCATACTTCCACTCGGCTCCCTTCCAGGTCAATCACCAAAGTTGGCACATCACGCCCATCTTCCCACAGGTCATGACCACGGTCCACTCATGTCCTTTGTCTCTTCCTCCGCTACACCATCCACTTCACACCATTTTTCACAAACCTCCCACACCGGGCAACACCAATTCCACCACCACAACACCCTCGTCGGTTGTTGTATCAAGTATCGGCCGGGATGCTCAAAAGGCTGCTTTGCACTTAAGTTCTGAGGGAATCCCAAGGCGGCTCTTATGAGCTGGGGTTCAATCTGCACTAGAGGCCTCGGATCACGATACACCAAGACCTTCAAGCCGCAATCGCCCAAGTTGCAACTTTGGAGGCCAAACTTCAAGACAAGCATGAAGCTCTCTTACAGGGCTCATGCGGATCTCAAGAGTACACAAGCTCAAGTCAGCCAACTTCGCCCGGTCAGCAGGCTCGGCTCGGTCCAGAAATTCAGACTCTCTTGGAGCACAACAAGTCCAAAGTCGCTCTCGAAAGTACCAAGGATGAAGATATTGCTAAACTCAATGCCTTGTACTTTCGGGCTCGTGAAAACTTCCGCACTCAAGTTCAAAATCTTTCAGCCCGAGATGCTCAAGTTGCCTCCTTGACGGCTCAGCTTTCTACACAGACCTCTCAGATCACCTCTCTTCAAGATCAGCTTACAGAGGTGCAGAAACAGAAAATACTCGATGACGCGGAGATTGCCGTGCTTCGTCTCAATACACCGGGGAAATCTTCCTCCCAGGTCAATCCTTCTCAGAAGCGGGTCCGTGACCAGTCACGCCTCCTACTTGAAAAGGAAAATAGGATCCGTGATCTCGAACAACAGCTGCAGCAAGCTATTCAGTCTGCTGATGAGGCTCAAACCAAACTTGACGCCCAGACTTCAATTCTTCACAGAATGCCAGTGGACTTCCCAGCTCCCTCCTGCTATCATGATTATGTGGTTGCTCGACGCCACCTCTTCCTTTCAAAGTGGCACGCAGCTGATGGCCCCTCATGGATATCCCACCGGCGGTCGGGATTTTTCTGGTTTGGCGAGAACTCTCCATTGAAGACAAAGGGTTGTGTTGTGCCCTTGTTGTCTTTGATCTCATACACTGTGCCGATCCCGACTTTCTCACTTTCCGCGTGGTTCAGCCCATGGCTTATATTTTTCATGATTTCTATCTGGGTGATACACAGGAAAATTTTGGCAATGGGCCACGCCAAATTTGTTCGGGTGACCCCAATCAAGCAATGGGTGCTTCGGATAACAATCCATATCTTGCGGATCCCGCCGGACCAAATCTTTTCATCGAGAGTACATGCCCGAGCTTGCCAATCATTTATCTCTCCGCAAGCCGAAGCGGCTACAACAAATAAGGAAGTATCTAGGACATCCCAAGATCTTCCCTATGCACAAGTCTATATGCGACACCTAACTGGTTACAATCGCCACGGGCTGTTGGATAGCAAGGCGGTCCCCCAACGGGATGGGATAGCCCTCCCCACAACTCTCGACTCTCTGCTTCTCTTTGGGATCGGTGTGTCGCACTTGATCCGGATCTTGTCCCCAATTCGTGGAGATCGGCCAAGAACCCACGCCCCTGGGCATGGTTCCTTCTCCCTATGCTTCCACGGGTGTACCTCCACGCCCCGTGTTCCCCGACTTGATTGGCGCCTTCCTTTTGGACCAAGGTCATGGATGGTCATGCGGTGGACACCACCTCGGATCTCGGCGGATCTCCTGTGGGATCCACGTTTTGTTCGCCCGTCACATTGGGAAGAAGGTGCTACTCGGACAACACCACAAATTGGATCTACATTGCTAATGAGTGGTTGGCAAAATAGCCAGCGGATGCGCTTCATGGTCTCAACACCTTCTTGCGTAACGCCTCCACCTCACCTCGATCCTTTTCGTCCATCTTCAAAGCGGGGATTTTGCGCCGCCCTCAAATGCATTTTGCTCAGCTCCTTAAATCGGCAACGTCCCCATTTTTCACTACAATCCAAATGCCGGCACAAGTGTTTTGGCCTTCAGACCTGTCTCCTCATGGAGTGTCAGTACATTTCTTCAGACGCCCACGCTGCACTTGAAGACATGGTACGCTCTCGTTTTCTTATTGATGCTGATCCTGCCCTTGGCCAAGACACACCTCAAGCTCTTCAATCACGCCAAGATCTCATCAGCCAATTTACCATATGGGGCCCGTCCTCACTCCCGTGAGGATCACTTTCAGACTGATGGCTTCCCGCCCTCCGAAACGCTTCCTCCTTTTCTTCACTCTGAGTGTCGTTTGGTGGGGGGGAGTGTTAGTCCTGTGCCTCCTGGTACAGGACTATTCATGCATCACGCCGGACCAGGTCAAGCTCAAAGATCCTCGGTCAACCACGGGCCGTCGGACATCCAAGCCTCCACGAAGACTAAGCAGCCCCGCAATCAAAGCCTTTGGCGGTCAAGAGGCGCCGCTTCGACAAGTGATTTCACGCCGCCAGCGTCGGCGTCAAGCGTGATTCTAGGCACTTCAAGAGGCACCGCCAACATTCCTCAGAATCGGGCCTCCTTCCGTGAGCTCCAAGACCGAGATCGGTCGAGTGTCTATATTGGGCCCAAGGCCATTGTACTATATATATGAGTAGAGTTAGCTCATAAGTTTTTAGATGAGTTTTGAGTCTTGTCTCCTTTCGGTTTTCTCTCTCTATTAGAGCTCATGTATTTTCATCATTGATATCAAGGAAGCTTATCATCTTTCTTTCATGTGTTCTGTTCTCTTCTTTTTCTTCTCTTTCAGCAAATCCCGCGTGACATAGTCCCCCGGACTCTCCTGTTAGATCCTCGGGTCCTCACAGAGGGCTGTCTTCCAGGAGTTCCCGAACCCAGACCCCAAACAGTGACAAGAGAGATCACTGTGCCTAATGATCTGGGATGGTGATCAAATATTGTTTAGAGTACAAAATTGTTATGAAAGAGTCATAAGAGGCCAGGTAGCATGTGGCGCGCGTGTATGTTGGCGTAGCACCTATCATGTCTAGCTATGGCTGTCAACTCCCCTTTAGCGCCATTGGTCCAGGTGAAGCCTTCATCTCCTGGAATCTCAAGAAAACCACTCAAACAGAAGCTTATCTCATTGTTCTTTTTCACGATCTGAAACTATCTCGCAACCACTGAGCCTGTTTAGTGTGTCCTCAACCATATTGAAATCCCCAAGAAGCAACCACGCAATGCTGTCCCTCCATTTCTTCATCTTGTCCCTCAATGAGGTCTCTTGGGAACATTAGAAGTGTAGACATTAACAATGCCCCATTCATGTAAAATTTGCTTCCACTTGATCACTGACCACCTGCCCCAATTTATCCTTAGTCGTAAAGACCACCCTAGTATCCAAAAAAAACTTGAAATAAAAGTACCTCCACTGGGACTTGCCATAAATGCTTCATAAACCGACATCTTGATGACCCATGATGTTTAATAAGCCTCCTACAGAACCTCTGTGACAATACTCTTGCGGACAAAGGATCTATGGAGCCAGACTCCTAGCTACCCATGTGCCTTTAGCCCTCTTTGTGGGAGAGGACTTAAGGCTCCTTACATTCCAACTTAGAACATTCATTTCAATGATAGTGGATCAAGCGCACCTTCTTTCCTTCTTCTCTTTGAGGCTTTACGCACAGATTGCGGCATCATAGACAACCATCGCAAACTGATCAACTAGCTGCATCACGACATCTCCATCAAGTGAATTGTCTGAAGCAGATCCCGAACAATCTATGACATCTCCATCAAATGAATTGTCTGAAGCTGACTTTGAACACATTCGTTTCTGTCCACTCATCGTGCTTAAGTTCACAAATAATTGAAGTTCGCAATAAGTTCACAAATAAATGAAGTTTTCAAATTTTATTTATGTAACAAAATAAAAAGGCAATGCTAGAGCAAGAGATCTATGTTAATCAAATATGTAAGCTCTTGGTTGAAATGCTTCTAAGAATCAGTAATAATCAAATTTTTAATTTAAAATCTATGTTAATTAGTGTCTACAGAAACACTTGCGTAGTGTAAGATTTGGTCCTCTTGAGCCTTCCAAGTTTCTAGATTTGAAGTTAGTTATGTTAATAACTTGACTTGTAAAGCGATATTGTTTCTTATTTGTCACCACATGCACATTTAACTTTGAAAGCTTTGTCAATTTTGATAAATGAAGCCTTGTTTTTTGGCCGTTAATCTCATGTTTTTGTCCATAATAAGTCTCCATCTGCATTTCTTTGTCTTAAGAATTGAGATGGTCCTTAAGTTGGTGCTTAATATGTTTTAACTTAGTTACTTGCATGGTGACTTTTGTAAATGACGAAGGCCTTTAAGGAATATCTACAACATCTACATCAAGAGCATCTGTGCACGTCCCTATATGATGGGCACCTTACAACACAATACAAAAATTCCCTTTAAGACTTTATATGGAGCAATGATGGTATTCATTTCTCCGTTTTTAGATTCCCGAGTTTGCTTTATCATCCAAAACCCAGCAAAGGAAGGGGAGGGAGGGAGGGAGGGAGGGAGATGAAGCGGCGTGAAATGTATTATTTGGTCTTGTCGCATCACCACCGTGTCTATAAGACGTAAAAAAAAAAAAATTGTCCCCTGCTCAAGGCGAGGGGCTCCAAGGAGTGCAAATCCAATTATTCCCTCCAAGCACCCCTTTCGTGTCCATTGGCAACCCAATGAGTTTTCCGTGCATTTCTTTTCAAGAATTTGTTAAATTATTAGGTTATAGCCACATTCCTTTCGCCATGTTTTTCTATTGATTCTTCATAAATCGGGTTTAAGTTCATGATAAAGGCCACTAGATCCTCATTGCGCTTGTTGCAAAGCCATTTGTCTCCTCTAGAACTAAGAAAATGGCTCCAAGAAAAAATCAAGAGGGTGACTGGATCAATTTTCCAACTCATTGTTATTGAGATCCATTCTAAACCTTCTAGTGCATCAAATTGCAATCCCAGAAGATGAAAAAAGGATCAACAAGACGAGAAATTACCTGAAGTATTAATCTCTTTTGAAACAAATGGAGATGATTATGCTAAAATTGCAAGTCACAGTACACGGCCTGGTAGAACTGAGGCAATTGAGAATTAAATGGGATAAATTACAAATAAAAATTCAGGATGAGAAAGAAGCATCCCAAAGAACAAAAAGTCGTAACCATCTAATTGGCCATAGTGTGTTATAATGGAAGATCTTAACCATAGAGTAATGAATGAAAGGGATATACCTGAAGAAATGATGGAAAGTTTGGACCAGAGGCATTTGAGGATGCTGGAATGTACACGAACACATAAATGTTTGAGTCATTTTATGAGACAATTGGAACAAGTGCAGTTTTTGAGGAAGAAGAGTTCATAAATATTGCAGATAACACTCCTATCAGCCCTGTGGCTAATGAAAGAAACAACAACAAACTCAAGTGGTCAAGAGAACAATTCAAGTAAGGATATTCCAAGTGCATACAGTCCTTCTGATACCAGTCCTAGGTTTGTTGCATGCAATCATCCTAGAGTTAGTAATAAGCCAACAGCCAAAAAAAGGTCTCAGGTGCACGTAGATAAAGATATAGATGGGATTTCAAATGTGGCTACTACTTTTGGGGAGAATGAGAAAACAAAGCTTGATTTCATGAGGAAAGAATCTGTCGAGAAGCATGAGTTGATCAGGAAATTGGATACAATGAGGTCAGCAAATAGTTTAAAAATTGCTCAATTAATGGCTACCATAATAGAGAGCATTTGCCAGATAACAAACGACACTCTTCTTGAGATTGCGAAGCTTGCTGTTTCAAAACAGACAAACTAGTGTCAATTCCTAAGGTACTATTCTAAGTTTTCTAAGATATTGTTAGTTCCAATCTCAAGCTCCTTAATGGTGGAGTATGTCGAGCTTGAAGAGCTCCAACATAGGAGTTTGCATGCTAGTGTTAGTCAGAGGGTGATTCTGGGCTACTAGTCCATGGGCAATTGAGACCTTTCCAACAGAGGACTCATGTAGAGCTCGTGCATGTGAAGCATCATAAAAGATGATGCCTTTGGGAGGTGAAAATACCAGTTGTATCGTGTGAAAACTGCCCTGGCTGACTCCTTGGCTCCTTGTTCTCTAGAAATAGTATTCTAGTTGGCTAACTAAGAGAATTCACTTCTGGGTAAAAGCATGTTAGGGTGTCCCTTAAAAAGTATTATTTAGTGACCAAAAAAGTACCTAAAAAGGTACCTGTGTCTGGTACTGGGTACTACTTGTGTAATATGTCAATAAAAGGTACATTTTATAACTTCTACATATATTTTGGTCTTCAATAGCATTATATTTGTCTTAACTTTGAATAGAAACACGCCCTTGACTTTTTATTTTGAACTTTTGTACTAGTTTTAATGAAAAGAAAAATGAGAAAGTACCCATTCAAGTACCTAGTGTATGTACTTTGTCGGTTCCAAAAGTGGTACACCTTAACATGCTTTTACCCTTCTCCCTCCCCCCCCCCTCTCTTTGTGAAGATTTTTTGTGTAAATCTGAGATATGAAACTGCCTACTGGCCTCTTAGAATTGGACCTGCAAAATATAATCTTTTTGTCACCATATGATTTGTTAATATATGAAACCTGTGCTTAAATCAGTGCTTTTCAACTCCCGTTTTCTCTAGTTTCACTTATATCTTGTTTTCTGTCTAATAGCTTGCTAAATATGTTTGTTATGTGTCTATAAGTCGATTTAAGTTTGCTGTAATGAAGATTGACACAAGTTTTAACTTACAAGTAATTTCCTAGGAATGTTATGCAAGTATCTCAAAGATTTAGAACATTGTACGCTCTTTTCACACAATAGATAAATGAAAGTAGTGTAACATTTCGTTCGATAAGAATAACAATGTTTGAATGCTCTTATTGAGCTTATTTTCTCTGTAATGCATTGCTCATATAAATAAACTTTTGTTTTTCTGCGAATGTTTTATGCCAAATATTGTTGTTTTAAAACTGCAGAATACCTATCCATGTACAGTTGCTGGGAGTATTAGTTTCTTATTGAACTTGCATTCACAATAGATCACACTCTTATATATAACCAATTTCATTCTCATACTCAACTACTGGAAATGAACATTATGTATAAGCAGAGTTGACTTCCATTAACCAAAATTGAACTTTTACTCAAATGTTTGTATCTCCAAAATCATTTATCTGACTTGAATAAAGTTTTCACATGCAGTCTCAACCAATCATCTACATCTATACTGCAGAAAAATTTCACAAGAGAATTAAAATATATGCAACTGCAATTGAATTGAAGCAAAACAGTTGTTCCACCAATGGGAAAGCAGTTATATTAAAATATAAATGGTTTAGAATCAAGTAATTATATGCAACCTGGCATTTCAGATTGTGACAATGAATGAATGAAGATTGAATGAATGAATCAAAGTAGTGATCTCAAATTCCAAAAATCTAGAAACATTTCAATACCAGTCAAGCTATATTTCTGCCGTCCCTATTTCGGTAGATGACATGTCCGATCAAGTGTCCTTTCTTCTTCATCTTCACGTTCATTTCTTCAGTCCCATAATAGTTTGTATCTAGCAAGTCAGCTTCTAAGCGCAAGATCTCCATTCCGAAGCTTTTATTATGCAGAAGTTCTATAGGACACATGTGGCATGAACGATCTTGGTCAGCCCCAACATGAATAAGCAAAACCTTAAAGATCCCGGAATTTCTCTTACAATTCCAAAATCATTCTTTACACATACCGCCCTCGCAAACCCTCTTGTTAAACCGCCAAAAACCCTATACCATCCGGAAAGATCTTTATTAAGAACCTTCTACTCGATATGTTGAATCACCTAATAACATTGGTGGAATATCGACTATCACATCTCCATCAAGGATTCCACCTCTCCTGTTAATTTTCTTGCCATTCATTTGGATAACAAGTTGCTGCAGACCGCTTTCTTTACAAGCCTCTTGTACCATAGACCCTTCTTGAATTGATTGAAATCATGCAAAACTTGTCCATACACTATGAACATTAATAAACATTCCGAATGTATTACTAAATCTTGCATTAGGTAGGAATGCCTCATACACTATGAACATTAATAAACATTCCAGAATGTATTACTAAATCTTGCATTAGGTAGGAATGCCTCTTATGTCTGTTGTAGTATTCATCCCTTTGTCTTTCCTCCATGGCTTTCTCAGATAAGAATAAGTGAGAACCATCAACATTACCAAAAATATCAGACAAACATGTGGCATCTTTAAATTGCTTCATGATATCAAGCAGTCTCTAGCCCGAGGGTAAGGCAATGAATTTCTTGTAAAGCATAGTCTTAAAAGCCAAAATTAATGTCACCTTCTTGGTATATTTTGTACAATGGCTTTTCCAACATAAAACCTTTGGCCAAACATGTAGACGCATCTCACCATGAACAAGAAAATAGAGAACCATAGCTACAACTTTCTTAGGGTCTACATGAGGTCTGACTTTCTGGCCTGATTTAATGAGATATATTATAATAAAACCAATCATTGTCTCAAATGACCCTCTCTTCATCCTGTAAAACTGATGCCACATTCGAATGATGGAATGCAATTCCATGCATGAATATCAATACTATCTCATTGAATGGTTTGTCTTGGACAAACTGAGAATCTTCTTGGTGGTTTTCTTAACCGAGATGCTACAACTAGAGATGAAATAGATGATGCACATTGAAAACTCATATTGTCTTCCCATGGCCCATCCTCATCAACTGTTGCCATAGGATCTTCGAGTTCATTCTCCTATATCAAGTCCAAGCAGAATTTTTACATCATGAAACCAAGAAATAGCCTTCATAAGCATTGCAATCATACCTAAAATAACTGGATCCATGTTCAAATACTGTTGTCAGTAATGTTTTAATAGGGCAAGGATGTTATCAATGGATTTCTATGAAATCCGGCCTAAAATGGGATGTAAGAACCCTAAACTATGGTACCAAGAACAATCTTCAAAAAACTCAAAATATCCCATATCCTAAGTTTTGAAGAATGCTTCAAGAACGAAAAATCCCATATGAGAAGACTTACCAGAATCGAAATGGAGGGAAAAAATTTAGCTTAACAGTCCTAATTTGGCTCCAAACAAGAGTTGTTAGACCTCGAGATAAGCTTGTCTCCCATTTTCTCTCGAGGTATACTGTATAATTTTTGTCTCTCGCTATATAGCACGATAGACAAAGAGTTTAGATGCATGTGGCCAACCTTAAAGAGATCCATTAATGGCGGAGGTCACTTTTCAATCTTCCATCATCGAGTATAAATGCTCTGTTCAATCACTCAAAAGTTTTGTTCACCCCCCTCTCTTGTATAAAAATGGCATAAGTAGAGGATAACCCCTCGTCCAGATTTCTACATGCACATGGTTATCCTTAAAACCACTATTGAACTAGAACCACCAATTCCAATTCCCAAATTTCTAAGCGTTTGCTGGCCATGTTTTCGAACAATCTGGCACCAAAACTATGTATCTCATGAAACATGGATGTCAAAACAATGATACACTGTGCTAGTTTGTTGTGCAAAAAAACAAAGAGAAAGTTGCAAAGATACCTCTGATGATACCTTCTAATAAGAAGATTGCCCTAATTGATAGCTTCAATGATCATAGAATTCAACTATTGTGATCAAAACGTGGCCAAGGCATGAAGCTTTGTTAAGAATACTTCCTTTTTTTGAAGGCAAAGAAGAAGAACTTCCAACACCTCATGCAGATAAATATGACAGGAAGTGGAATTCTATTGGTGCTTTTAAGGGCTCTTTTGACTTATTTGTTTCTAATTTGAATGTCATTGATTCTAATTCTGTTTTTCTTGATCTTGATAGCTTATCTGAATCTGTCTAAGAGAAATGTTGGGGATCTGGAGGACAGTTTCATAAGGAAGGGTGAAGATATGGATTTAAATGATTTGATGGAGAAGTTTAGTATGGATCAGGAAGGTTTGGACAAAAAACCAGATTGGGTTAGATTGTTCTGCAGAGAGGTTGTCCAAGCCTATTGCATGTTTGGCTTTGTCTTCGTGTATCATTACTATATGTTAGAGGGGCAATTCACAAGATACAGAGAGTTGTACTACACTCACAGACTTCTGGCAGATCTTTATGGATCCTTGCTGCTACTAAATGATACTGAATACCTTGATTCCTGCTTGATGAAGCTGTTGAGCTGACAGTTGATCACTATACCTTTGACTCTGTAGACTCCTTCTACTCTTTCTTCAATGCAAAACTTGATTCCCTTTCTTCATAAACTAACTCCTTTGCTGACTTTTTCTGATATCCTCTGGAACTCATGCCTTGCCACTAATTGCTCAACTTTAATTCTTCTTGTAAGAGTTTTTGGTTGGCTAAATCATTTTCTAGGTTTTGGTTAGTTATAGCATTGGAGTTTGAGACTCTTGGTTGGGGTCGAGGCTGGAATTTTGAGCTTGGAGTGTTCTTGCTCATCTTAGAAGGATCATTTTTTGTATCCTCATAGCTTGCAGTGTTCTTTATTTCTACCTTAGTTGATAATCTAATTCGTCTGTTTGGATCTATTGTGATGTTTATTAGAGGGCTAATAAGGCTTCTTATAAGTCCCAATATATTGGTGTCATGCAATCCTTCTCAAAGGTAAGCACCCCGAATCAAGCATAGAAAATTTCGACATGGAATAAAGTAAATGATAGATGTGTCTATCTTGCAAGTCCTATAGCATGCACATTTAGCTCTAAGCTCAAACAGGAAGGCACATGCACCAACAGATTATTACCATTGGTGTCTAATTAGGTGATGTTTGTTAACAAGTCCAAGAGTAGATTCTTTATGCAAGAAGTTGGATATTTGAGACATATTATATCATTCTCGTTATGTATGTGTTGGAATATAAATATATTATTATTTGAAAAGTTCTGATTGTGTATGTGTGGCATGGCAATTTTTTTTAGCTCTATTCGTAGGAAATAAAACTAGACAAAGTCACATTTCTAGACATTTTGAGAGCGTGCGATCCATGGTGCAAGGTGGACTCATTTATGAGCATATGATGAATCATAGTCTAGATCCTCATGTTCTCGTAGGGAATTCCCTTATTGATATGTATACTAGATTTGGCAGCCTAAATGAATGTGATGCTATTAGATCGCGAAATAATGATGTTATCTCCTGGAATGCAATAATTTCAGGATACATTGGAAATAATAAAGCAATTCTGGCTATGGATCATTTTGATGAGATGCAAGAGTCGTGGAAAAACCAAATAAAGTTACTTTTTTGAGCATCTTAATTGCATGTGGTAGTCTAAGGGGCAAACAAGTCAATAGATTCATTCACATCAGATTCTTGAGGGTGGTTTTCAATATGACATTGTTATTTTCAACAATTTGCAATTCATGAATGATCCTTTGAGTTGTTGCTACATCTCATTGAATTGCGTGATCAGTTGTTGGTTATCAGCCCAAAACTATAATGTTCTTGAAAGGATTCTTTCATGCGTCCAATGTTTTTCGAGTGGCCTTTATTTGCCACTAGCCATTGATGTCGGGCAGCACAAAATGTGGTGACAAGGATATGGAACTTGATCTCTGATTTGCCACTAGCCATTGATGTCGAAAGCAAAGACAAAATGTGGTGAAAAGGATATGGAACTTGATCTCTGATTCAAACTCTTCCATATGTGCGTCAACACTTTCTTCAATAGTGGAGTTTCATTTAACAATACCAAACACTGGGTAAAGGAAGCGTGAGGTCGAGGGCTAGTGGAGCAACATGGCCTCCCAAACCATGATTGTATCCATCTACTACAACGCTATCATCTTTAGGGGCTGGCACCCGATTGAATGGCCTTTATTGCTGAATTTACACATGACAAGGTCAAGGAAAGTGAACATGATGGTATTTGGTATAGATCATTTAATCAAATCTTTTACAGGGGACGCGAGAGAACAATGCTGAAATTCAAAGACAACCACTTTGAGGAGGCGATCTCAGATCTCGGTGTAAAGATGGAGACATTTATGACAACTATATTATAAGATAGATAGATAGATACTATTTTTATAAGATGAAATGGAACAAATGAATCCACAAATTGTAAAGACTATATATTGATGATTAATCCATGTAAATATATATACCTGCTTTTTCTAATGGTTTTACATTAGTAACATTCCTTAATTGTAGCTCTATCTCTCTATATATATTGTATGGAATCACAATATCCAAGAGGCCAATAATTAGAGCATGTCAGTCCCAATATTCTTCATCAATGTGTGGGAAAATATGATTTCCAGTTCTTAACATTATTGTAATGCACAAAATGTAGAACCTTTCCAATATATTCTTAACAACTAGGTCATTTAGCTCTCCAAATACCATACATATAATACGTTTCCTTACTAATTTGGATGTCATCTTCACTGTGTATTACATAACAAAGATGAATCTTATTAGATCCTATGAGCAATAATAGCATCGATCCGAGCCCTCGGATCGTTATTCTGGGATGGGACGAGCAGCTATATATGTGCTCGTCCTTCTTGTGGCTCGCTATCGGCGTCTTCTCATAGCAGCATCTCTTTCCTTGTCCCTTGCTTTCCACCCTACCCGCCCTTATATGTTATTTTGAGTTCGTCTATTGTCTATATGTTTTTGTTCAGTTTTGACCACCCATTGGGTGATGCTTAAATTATTTTCCACCCCACGGGTGATGCTATCTATATTTTTCCCACCCGTTGGGTGATGCTCGATGATCTCCACCTGTTGGTGATGCTATTTTTTTCTTTTTTCCACCTCTCGGTGCTGTTTTCTATTTCTATATATGTTTATTTACAGTTCCTAACGTCTAATGGGTGACTTTTCATCTATTTTTTGGTTCATGCATTCTTTGTTGTTGTCCACCTTAGGTGTTGCTATAATAATGTTTTCTTTAATAATGTTTTTTCTTTTTTCGGCATTATGCCGCATTATTCTCCACCTGCGGGTGATGCTGTTTATTTCCACCTCGAGGGTGACGCATATTTATTTTCACATGATTGTTATCCACCCGTTGGTGACCCTTTCTCCACCCTATGTGTGATGCTATCTCCACCTGCGGGTGATGTGTTTATTTCCACCTCGAGGGTGACGCATATTTCTTCACCCGTTGGGTGATGCTGTTCTCCACCCTATTGGGTGATGCTCTCTTTTTCTGCTACATGTCTGATTTTCTCTAACCATTCACGGGTGTTTTTTAGAGTTCTTTGTGTTGCTTGCAGGTTTTATGCCATCTTCCGAGGTCTAAAGAATGCCGTTGAATACCTATCTCCACCCTTGAGCCAAGAGAATCCTGTTTTCAGCTTGGCGGCCCTTACATCTTGTTCTTCGAACTATTGGAAGTGCCTGACGAGTTCTGCTTCTTGCACACAATTGGAGTCCCGGGTCCTTAGCAGCTCTAACTCGTCATATGTTTGGCTCAACAAGGCTCTTTCTTGTTGGATATGCGCACGACCCCACGACCTTGCAAAAGCTTTGACATTGGCAAGAACATAAACTAGAGTGCTCATGGGACTTGCAGAAGGTGGAATTGACTCTCAGACCTGCTTGCAGCTATAGGAAGTCTTCATCTTTCAAGTATTGATAATTGAGCTTGAAAACTGTCTTTCCACGAGTGTGACAAGAGAGATCACTGTGCCTAATGATCTGGGATGGTGATCAAATATTGTTTAGAGTACAAAATTGTTATGAAAGAGTCATAAGAGGCCAGGTAGCATGTGGCGCGCGTGTATGTTGGCGTAGCACCTATCATGTCTAGCTATGGCTGTCAACTCCCCTTTAGCGCCATTGGTCCAGGTGAAGCCTTCATCTCCTGGAATCTCAAGAAAACCACTCAAACAGAAGCTTATCTCATTGTTCTTTTTCACGATCTGAAACTATCTCGCAACCACTGAGCCTGTTTAGTGTGTCCTCAACCATATTGAAATCCCCAAGAAGCAACCACGCAATGCTGTCCCTCCATTTCTTCATCTTGTCCCTCAATGAGGTCTCTTGGGAACATTAGAAGTGTAGACATTAACAATGCCCCATTCATGTAAAATTTGCTTCCACTTGATCACTGACCACCTGCCCCACTTATCCTTAGTCGTAAAGACCACCCTAGTATCCAAAAACTACGAAATAAAAGTACCTCCACGGGACTTGCCATAAATGCTCGCCAAACCGACATGCTGATGACCCATGATGTTTAATAAGCCTCCTACAGAACCTCTGTGACAATACTCTTGCGGACAAAGGATCTATGGAGCCAGACTCCTAGCTACCCATGTGCCTTTAGCCCTCTTTGTGGGAGAGGACTTAAGGCTCCTTACATTCCAACTTAGAACATTCATTTCAATGATAGTGGATCAAGCGCACCTTCTTTCCTTCTTCTCTTTGAGGCTTTACGCACAGATTGCGGCATCATAGACAACCATCGCAAACTGATCAACTAGCTGCATCACGACATCTCCATCAAGTGAATTGTCTGAAGCAGATCCCGAACAATCTATGACATCTCCATCAAATGAATTGTCTGAAGCTGACTTTGAACACATTCGTTTCTGTCCACTCATCGTGCTTAAGTTCACAAATAATTGAAGTTCGCAATAAGTTCACAAATAAATGAAGTTTTCAAATTTTATTTATGTAACAAAATAAAAAGGCAATGCTAGAGCAAGAGATCTATGTTAATCAAATATGTAAGCTCTTGGTTGAAATGCTTCTAAGAATCAGTAATAATCAAATTTTTAATTTAAAATCTATGTTAATTAGTGTCTACAGAAACACTTGCGTAGTGTAAGATTTGGTCCTCTTGAGCCTTCCAAGTTTCTAGATTTGAAGTTAGTTATGTTAATAACTTGACTTGTAAAGCGATATTGTTTCTTATTTGTCACCACATGCACATTTAACTTTGAAAGCTTTGTCAATTTTGATAAATGAAGCCTTGTTTTTTGGCCGTTAATCTCATGTTTTTGTCCATAATAAGTCTCCATCTGCATTTCTTTGTCTTAAGAATTGAGATGGTCCTTAAGTTGGTGCTTAATATGTTTTAACTTAGTTACTTGCATGGTGACTTTTGTAAATGACGAAGGCCTTTAAGGAATATCTACAACATCTACATCAAGAGCATTCATGTACGTCCCTATATGATGGGCACCTTACAACACAATACAAAATTCCCTTAAGACTTTATATGGAGCAATGATGGTATTCATTTCTCCGTCGTTTTAGATTCCTGAGTTTGCTTTATCATCCAAACCCAGTAGCCAAGGAAGGGAGGGGGGAGGGAGGGAGGGAGGGAGATGAAGCGAAGTGAAATGTATTATTTGGTCTTGTCAGACCACCAGGTCTATAAGACAGAAAAACAAAAAATTGTCCCTGTTCAAGGCGAGTGGGCTCCAAGGAGTGCAAATCCGAATTATTCCCTCCAAGCACCCCTTTCGTGTCCATTGGCAACCCAATGAGTTTTCCGTGCATTTCTTTCAGTGAATTTGTTAAATTATTAGGTTATAGCCACATTCCTTTCGGCCATGTTTTTCTATTGATTCTTCATAAATCAGGTTTAAGTTCATGATAAAGGCCACTAGATCCTCATTGCCAGTTGTTGCAAAGCCATTTGTCTCCTCTAGAACTAAGAAAATGGCTCCAAGAAAAATCAAGAGGGTGACTGGATCAATTTTCCAACCTGTTGCTATTGAGATCCATTCTAAACCTTCTAGTGCATCAAATTGCAATCCCAGAAGATGAAAAAAGGATCAACAAGACGAGAAATTACCTGAAGTATTAATCTCTTTTGAAACAAATGGAGATGATTATGCTAAAATTGCAAGTCACAGTACACGGCCTGGTAGAACTGAGGCAATTGAGAATTAAATGGGATAAATTACAAATAAAATTCAGGGATGAGAAAGAAGCATCCCAAAGAACAGGTGCAGAACCATCTAATTGGCCATAGTGTGTTATAATGGAAGATCTTAACCATAGAGTAATGAATGAAAGGGATATACCTGAAGAAATGATGGAAAGTTTGGACCAGAGGCATTTGAGGATGCTGGAATGTACACGAACACATAAATGTTTGAGTCATTTTATGAGACAATTGGAACAAGTGCAGTTTTTGAGGAAGAAGAGTTCATAAATATTGCAGATAACACTCCTATCAGCCCTGTGGCTAATGAAAGAAACAACAACAAACTCAAGTGGTCAAGAGAACAATTCAAGTAAGGATATTCCAAGTGCATACAGTCCTTCTGATACCAGTCCTAGGTTTGTTGCATGCAATCATCCTAGAGTTAGTAATAAGCCAACAAAAAAAAAAGGTCTCAAAAACGTAGATAAAGATATAGATGGGATTTCAAATGTGGCTACTACTTTTGGGGAGAATGAGAAAACAAAGCTTGATTTCATGAGGAAAGAATCTGTCGAGAAGCATGAGTTGATCAGGAAATTGGATACAATGAGGTCAGCAAATAGTTTAAAAATTGCTCAATTAATGGCTACCATAATAGAGAGCATTTGCCAGATAACAAACGACACTCTTCTTGAGATTGCGAAGCTTGCTGTTTCAAAACAGACAAACTAGTGTCAATTCCTAAGGTACTATTCTAAGTTTTCTAAGATATTGTTAGTTCCAATCTCAAGCTCCTTAATGGTGGAGTATGTCGAGCTTGAAGAGCTCCAACATAGGAGTTTGCATGCTAGTGTTAGTCAGAGGGTGATTCTGGGCTACTAGTCCATGGGCAATTGAGACCTTTCCAACAGAGGACTCATGTAGAGCTCGTGCATGTGAAGCATCATAAAAGATGATGCCTTTGGGAGGTGAAAATACCAGTTGTATCGTGTGAAAACTGCCCTGGCTGACTCCTTGGCTCCTTGTTCTCTAGAAATAGTATTCTAGTTGGCTAACTAAGAGAATTCACTTCTGGGTAAAAGCATGTTAGGGTGTCCCTTAAAAAGTATTATTTAGTGACCAAAAAAGTACCTAAAAAGGTACCCAGGTCTGGGTACTGGGTACTTGTGTAATATGTCAATAAAAGGTACATTTTATAACTTCTACATATATTTTGGTCTTCAATAGCATTATATTTGTCTTAACTTTGAATAGAAACACGTCCTTGACTTTTATTTTGAACTTTTGTACTAGTTTTAATGAAAAGAAAAATGAGAAAGTACCCAGTTCTGAAGTACCTAGTGTATGTACTTTTGCTGGTTCCAAAAGTGGTACACCTTAACATGCTTTTACCCTTCTCCCTTCCCCCCCCCTCTCTTTGTGAAGATTTTTTGTGTAAATCTGAGATATGAAACTGCCTACTGGCCTCTTAGAATTGGACCTGCAAAATATAATCTTTTTGTCACCATATGATTTGTTAATATATGAAACCTGTGCTTAAATCAGTGCTTTTCAACTCCCGTTTTCTCTAGTTTCACTTATATCTTGTTTTCTGTCTAATAGCTTGCTAAATATGTTTGTTATGTGTCTATAAGTCGATTTAAGTTTGCTGTAATGAAGATTGACACAAGTTTTAACTTACAAGTAATTTCCTAGGAATGTTATGCAAGTATCTCAAAGATTTAGAACATTGTACGCTCTTTCACACAATAGATAACAGAAAGTAGTGTAACATTTCGGTTCGATAAGAATAACAATGCTGTAATGCTCTTATTGAGCTTATTTTCTGTAACAGAATTCGTTCATATAAATAAACTTTTGTTTTTCTGCGAATGTTTTATGCCAAATATTGTTGTTTTAAAACTGCAGAATACCTATCCATGTACAGTTGCTGGGAGTATTAGTTTCTTATTGAACTTGCATTCACAATAGATCACACTCTTATATATAACCAATTTCATTCTCATACTCAACTACTGGAAATGAACATTATGTATAAGCAGAGTTGACTTCCATTAACCAAAATTGAACTTTTACTCAAATGTTTGTATCTCCAAAATCATTTATCTGACTTGAATAAAGTTTTCACATGCAGTCTCAACCAATCATCTACATCTATACTGCAGAAAAATTTCACAAGAGAATTAAAATATATGCAACTGCAATTGAATTGAAGCAAAACAGTTGTTCCACCAATGGGAAAGCAGTTATATTAAAATATAAATGGTTTAGAATCAAGTAATTATATGCAACCTGGCATTTCAGATTGTGACAATGAATGAATGAAGATTGAATGAATGAATCAAAGTAGTGATCTCAAATTCCAAAAATCTAGAAACATTTCAATACCAGTCAAGCTATATTTCTGCCGTCCCTATTTCGGTAGATGACATGTCCGATCAAGTGTCCTTTCTTCTTCATCTTCACGTTCATTTCTTCAGTCCCATAATAGTTTGTATCTAGCAAGTCAGCTTCTAAGCGCAAGATCTCCATTCCGAAGCTTTTATTATGCAGAAGTTCTATAGGACACATGTGGCATGAACGATCTTGGCTGCCCTGCCAACATGAATAAGCAAAGCCTTAAAGATCCTGAATTTCTCGTTTACAATTCCAAAATCATTCTTTACACATACTCGGCCCTGCAAACCCTCTTGTTAAACTGCCAAAAAACCCTATACCATCTGGAAAGATCTTTATTAAGAACCTTCTACTCGGATATGTTGAATCACCTAATAACATTGGTGGAATATCGACTATCACATCTCCATCAAGGATTCCACCTCTCCTGTTAATTTTCTTGCCATTCATTTGGATAACAAGTTGCTGCAGAATCTGCTTTGCTGCAAGCCTCTTGTACCATAGACCCTTCTTGAATTGATTGAAATCATGCAAAAACTTGTCCATACACTATGAACATTAATAAACATTCCAGAATGTATTACTAAATCTTGCATTAGGTAGGAATGCCTCATACACTATGAACATTAATAAACATTCCAGAATGTATTACTAAATCTTGCATTAGGTAGGAATGCCTCTTATGTCTGTTGTAGTATTCATCCCCTTTGTCTTTCCTCCATGGCTTTCTGTATAAGAATAAGTGAGAACCATCAACATTACCAAAAATATCAGACAAACATGTGGCATCTTTAAATTGCTTCATGATATCAAGCAGTCTCTAGCCCGAGGGTAAGGCAATGAATTTCTTGTAAAGCATAGTCTTAAAAGCCAAAATTAATGTCACCTTCTTGGTATATTTTGTACAATGGCTTTTCCAACATAAAACCTTTGGCCAAACATGTAGACGCATCTCACCATGAACAAGAAAATAGAGAACCATAGCTACAACTTTCTTAGGGTCTACATGAGGTCTGACTTTCTGGCCTGATTTAATGAGATATATTATAATAAAACCAATCATTGTCTCAAATGACCCTCTCTTCATCCTGTAAAACTGATGCCACATTCGAATGATGGAATGCAATTCCATGCATGAATATCAATACTATCTCATTGAATGGTTTGTCTTGGACAAACTGAGAATCTTCTTGGTGGTTTTCTTAACCGAGATGCTACAACTAGAGATGAAATAGATGATGCACATTGAAAACTCATATTGTCTTCCCATGGCCCATCCTCATCAACTGTTGCCATAGGATCTTCGAGTTCATTCTCCTATATCAAGTCCAAGCAGAATTTTTACATCATGAAACCAAGAAATAGCCTTCATAAGCATTGCAATCATACCTAAAATAACTGGATCCATGTTCAAATACCGCTAATGTTAATGTTTTAATAGGGCAAGGATGTTATCAATGGATTTCTATGAAATCCGCCTAAAATGGGATGTAAGAACCCTAAACTATGGTACCAAGAACAATCTTCAAAAAACTCAAAATATCCCATATCCTAAGTTTTGAAGAATGCTTCAAGAACGAAAAATCCCATATGAGAAGACTTACCAGAATCGAAATGGAGGGAAAAATTTAGCGAACAGGTCGAATTTGGCTCCAAACAAGAGTTGTTAGACCTCGAGATAAGCTTGTCTCCCATTTTCTCTCGAGGTATACTGTATAATTTTTGTCTCTCGCTATATAGCACGATAGACAAAGAGTTTAGATGCATGTGGCCAACCTTAAAGAGATCCATTAATGGCGGAGGTCACTTTTCAATCTTCCATCATCGAGTATAAATGCTCTGTTCAATCACTCAAAAGTTTTGTTCACCCCCCTCTCTTGTATAAAAATGGCATAAGTAGAGGATAACCCCTCGTCCAGATTTCTACATGCACATGGTTATCCTTAAAACCACTATTGAACTAGAACCACCAATTCCAATTCCCAAATTTCTAAGCGTTTGTCGGCCATGTTTTCGAACAATCTGGCACCAAAACTATGTATCTCATGAAACATGGATGTCAAAACAATGATACACTGTGCTAGTTTGTTGTGCAAAAAAACAAAGAGAAAGTTGCAAAGATACCTCTGATGATACCTTCTAATAAGAAGATTGCCCTAATTGATAGCTTCAATGATCATAGAATTCAACTATTGTGATCAAAACGTGGCCAAGGCATGAAGCTTTGTTAAGAATACTTCCTTTTGAAGGAAGGCAGCAAGAAGAACTTCCAACACCTCATGCAGATAAATATGACAGGAAGTGGAATTCTATTGGTGCTTTTAAGGGCTCTTTTGACTTATTTGTTTCTAATTTGAATGTCATTGATTCTAATTCTGTTTTTCTTGATCTTGATAGCTTATCCGAATCGCCTAAGAGAAATGTTGGGGATCTGGAGGACAGTTTCATAAGGAAGGGTGAAGATATGGATTTAAATGATTTGATGGAGAAGTTTAGTATGGATCAGGAAGGTTTGGACAAAAAACCAGATTGGGTTAGATTGTTCTGCAGAGAGGTTGTCCAAGCCTATTGCATGTTTGGCTTTGTCTTCGTGTATCATTACTATATGTTAGAGGGGCAATTCACAAGATACAGAGAGTTGTACTACACTCACAGACTTCTGGCAGATCTTTATGGATCCTTGCTGCTACTAAATGATACTGAATACCTTGATTCCTGCTTGATGAAGCTGTTGAGCTGACAGTTGATCACTATACCTTTGACTCAGAGACTCCTTTCTACTCTTTCTTCAATGCAAAACTTGATTCCCTTTCTTCATAAACTAACTCCTTTGTCGACTTTTTTCTCGATATCCTCTCGAACTCATGCCTTGCCACTAATTGCTCAACTTTAATTCTTCTTGTAAGAGTTTTTGGTTGGCTAAATCATTTTCTAGGTTTTGGTTAGTTATAGCATTGGAGTTTGAGACTCTTGGTTGGGGTCGAGGCTGGAATTTTGAGCTTGGAGTGTTCTTGCTCATCTTAGAAGGATCATTTTTTGTATCCTCATAGCTTGCAGTGTTCTTTATTTCTACCTTAGTTGATAATCTAATTCGTCTGTTTGGATCTATTGTGATGTTTATTAGAGGGCTAATAAGGCTTCTTATAAGTCCCAATATATTGGTGTCATGCAATCCTTCTCAAAGGTAAGCACCCCTGAACTGCATAGAAAATTCAGACATGGAATAAAGTAAATGATAGATGTGTCTATCTTGCAAGTCCTATAGCATGCACATTTAGCTCTAAGCTCAAACAGGAAGGCACATGCACCAACAGATTATTACCATTGGTGTCTAATTAGGTGATGTTTGTTAACAAGTCCAAGAGTAGATTCTTTATGCAAGAAGTTGGATATTTGAGACATATTATATCATTCTCGTTATGTATGTGTTGGAATATAAATATATTATTATTTGAAAAGTTCTGATTGTAGGGTATGTGTGGCATGGCAATTTTTTTTAGCTCTATTCGTAGGAAATAAAACTAGACAAAGTCACATTTCTAGACATTTTGAGAGCGTGCGATCCATGGTGCAAGGTGGACTCATTTATGAGCATATGATGAATCATAGTCTAGATCCTCATGTTCTCGTAGGGAATTCCCTTATTATGTATACTAGATTTGGCAGCCTAAATGAATGTGATGCTATTAGATCGCGAAATAGTGATGTTATCTCCTGGAATGCAATAATTTCAGGATACATTGGAAATAATAAAGCAATTCTGGCTATGGATCATTTTGATGAGATGCAAGAGTCAGGGAAAAAAACCAAATAAAGTTACTTTTTTGAGCATCTTAATTGCATGTGGTAGTCTAAGGGGCAAACAAGTCAATAGATTCATTCACATCAGATTCTTGAGGGTGGTTTTCAATATGACATTGTTATTTTCAACAATTTGCAATTCATGAATGATCCTTTGAGTTGTTGCTACATCTCATTGAATTGCGTGATCAGTTGTTGGTTATCAGCCCAAAACTATAATGTTCTTGAAAGGATTCTTTCATGCGTCCAATGTTTTTCGAGTGGCCTTTATTTGCCACTAGCCATTGATGTCGGCAAGACAAAATGTGGTGACAAGGATATGGAACTTGATCTCCGATTTGCCACTAGCCATTGATGTCGAAAGCAAAGACAAAATGTGGTGAAAAGGATATGGAACTTGATCTCTGATTCAAACTCTTCCATATGTGCGTCAACACTTTCTTCAATAGTGGAGTTTCATTTAACAATACCAAACACTGGGTAAAGGAAGCGTGAGGTCGAGGGCTAGTGGAGCAACATGGCCTCCCAAACCATGATTGTATCCATCTACTACAACGCTATCATCTTTAGGGGCTGGCACCCGATTGAATGGCCTTTATTGCTGAATTTACACATGACAAGGTCAAGGAAAGTGAACATGATGGTATTTGGTATAGATCATGTAATCAAATCTTTTACAGGGGACGCGAGAGAACAATGCTGAAATTCAAAGACAACCACTTTGAGGAGGCGATCTCAGATCTCGGTGTAAAGATGGAGACATTTATGACAACTATATTATAAGATAGATAGATAGATACTATTTTTATAAGATGAAATGGAACAAATGAATCCACAAATTGTAAAGACTATATATTGATGATTAATCCATGTAAATATATATACCTGCTTTTTCTAATGGTTTTACATTAGTAACATTCCTTAATTGTAGCTCTATCTCTCTATATATATTGTATGGAATCACAATATCCAAGAGGCCAATAATTAGAGCATGTCAATCCCAATATTCTTCATCAATGTGTGGGAAAATATGATTTCCAGTTCTTAACATTATTGTAATGCACAAAATGTAGAACCTTTCCAATATATTCTTAACAACTAGGTCATTTAGCTCTCCAAATACCATACATATAATACGTTTCCTTACTAATTTGATGTCATCTTCACTGTGTTATTACATAACAAAGATGAATCTTATTAGATCCTATGAGCAATATTAGCATCGATCCGAGCCCCTGATCGTTATTCTGGGATGGGACGAGCAGCTATATATGTGCTCGTCCTTCTTGTGGCTCGCTATCGGCGTCTTCTCATAGCAGCATCTCTTTCCTTGTCCGCCCTTATATGTTATTTTGAGTTCGTCTATTGTTTATATGTTTTTGTTCAGTTTTGACCACCAGTTGGGTGATGCTATTTATTTCCACCTCGAGGGTGATGCTATCTATATTTTTCCCGCCTGCTTGGGTGATTCTAGATGATCTCCACCGATGGTGATGCTATTTTTTCTTTTTCCACCTTTCGGTCTGTTTTTCTATTTCTATATATGTTGTTTACAGCTCCTAAAGTCTAACGGGTGATTTTTCATTTATTTTTGTTCATGCACTCTTTGTTGTTGTCCACCTTAGGTGTTGCTATAATCATGTTTCTTTAATAAAGTTTTTCTTTTTCGCATTATGCCAAGCATTATTCTCCACCCCGCAGTGATGTCGCTTTATTTCCACCCCGAGGGTGACGCATATTTCTTTTCACATGATTGTTATCCACCCGCTGGTGACGCTTTTCTCCACCCTATGGGTGATGCTATCTCCACCGCGGGTGATGTTGTTTATTTCCACCTCGAGGGTGACGATATTTCTTTTACATAATTGTTCTCCACCCGTTGGGTGATGATGTTCTCCACCCTATTGGGTGATGCTCTTTTTTCTCGCTACATGTTTGATTTTCTAACCATTCACGGTGTTTTTAGAGTTCTTTGTGTTGCTTGCAGGTTTTACGCCATCTTCCGAGGTCTTGCTTTTTTCGGCTTCGCCATCGACCCATCTCCTTCGGTTCTCCAGGCAACACATTCAAGGTTGCTGGCGACCATTTCTCATTAGGGTTTTCCTCGAAAACCCGAAAGGGCGGGGTTTTTTATCCCGATGAGAAGTTGTCGCCATTACCCTTCTATACTGCCTGTGCACATTTCTTTTGTTTCCGGGGTAGCCCGATATTGTTCCTATGGTCGGCTACCCCTCTCTATTCTTCAAACATTGTATACTGCTGCTGTGATGAATGACATGCCTATCAACCTTCTTCCTCGTTCTTTAAAAGTATTATTCATATTGGTGCATCTAGTCATGAATGGAGTGTATTGCATTTTTTTGTCAAAAGCACGTTTTATTTGGCCAATTATAGTTTGTTTTCGCGTTCTTGACGCTATTTTTTATGGTTTTACATCATTTGCCTTTTTATATTTGGCCTTATGCGTCATGCATTTGGCAAGTCCATTGAGTTTTCCGGCCCGATTGACACCTTCTAGTTTTGCATTGTGCCTTTATACTCATTTTTTGTTCTAGTTTCCACAACAGATTCGTGGCCTTTTTCGCCTCTCTTCATCATCGTGGTATGTCTTCCTCGTCGATTACGTCGGCCTCGGCAGCAATATCCTTACATGCTGGCGCTTAGGGTTTCAGCCCTGCTCTTTTGCTCATAACTTCCTGGATTCCTGTCGATTCAGTGTGTTCTTGGCCTGCGAAAGCTTTATCGAACGAGCTTTCCGTCGGGTATATGATTTGTATGGTGTTTCCCTGTTTTAGTCGACGGAATCCACCTGACAGTCCCGGCCCCTCTATGGCCACCCCCCGACAAAGATGCATCTTGAAGAAAAGAGCCCGCAATTTGATACCTCGTCCCCATCGAAGCAGGTATCACAAAATGAGGCAATCGTGGTTGTACAGAACAAAGCCGTTCCCTCCAGCTAAGCCGGCAAGCTTGGAGGCATCACGGACAATTTGCCGTGGCTGCGCCAAGAAGCAGCTTCTCCAATGTATGAGCCAATTTCCCTTGTGGAAGTTCGGCTTGGGGATTATGATTGCGGGGGAGCCCAAAAGGCCGATGACCGTGATAAGAGAGGAGATACAAGCAACAACGCAGCTAGTCACGAGATGGGGCAATCGCTTTTGGATAAGGTCCACCAAAGAATGGATGGAAGACATGGCGCAAGCACGGGCCGACATGAAGGGGTTGCTCCAAAAGAGATTGTACAAGTCACAAGCATGGCTGGCCGGATAGATGCTAAGGAAAAGGATGTGGAAGCTGCAAGGGCAGCTCCAATTCCTTTGATGAAGCAAAGGCGACAAAGCAGAGATGTCGAAGATGCTCACATATAGAGAACCATATGGCCCACTTGCAAAGAAGAGATGCAGACCTCCGAATGGAGGTGCAACGAAGTCCGAGTGCACCACGCCGTCCCGCACCAGCAAGACCCCCATACCGCAGGCCGAGGTGGCTCGTGTGGAATCAAAGCGGTAATTTCGTGAGGAGCAAGACATCCGTGCACGCCGCCTCAACCTTATTGTGCGTGGATTGCCGCCGGAGGAGCAAGGCGAGGATTTGCCAGTAAGCTTACCACCCCCGGTACTTGCAAAGCTCCAATTACAAGATTTTGGTTATCAAGAGTCCAATCAGGGTCGGAGGACCGAGCATGAGACCCTCGCTAGTTAAGTTTGCGCCTTGGATTGGGAGGCAAAATCTTTGTTGTTGCAACGCACTGGGCCGCTTGAAAGGTACGCCCATATACCGATCCGATCTCACGCCACCGCAACAACGGGAAAGAAGCCAAGAGTTGGTCAAGATAAGAGAGATTCGGCAAGCCGGAGGGGCTGCTGGTTTGGTTAATGGCAAGATGAAGGTATATGTGCCTCCCTCGCCGACAGCTTGCGAGGCAAAGATTCCCATCGAACAACAAGGCCGCGACGGCGCGAGCGGTCCAGGGCATCAGGCCGCAGCCGCCGGAGGGGGCGGATTGAGGCCTTCCACCATCGCAGCAGACATCCATCGTGGTCCCGTGAGCAGGCTGCCCGAAGTTATTCCAACCACGCTAGCCGGCCCTCGCACTCGGGATGGGTCCACGTACCGCAATCGGATAGGGAAAGTGTCTTCGCATTCTTTCCTCGAATTGTAGGGGCTTCCCGTGGGCGTAAGGGCGGGCTTGAATGGGATCGCGACAGACATGGACATCGCCTTCCCGCAGGAGACATGGGAGTATGAAGGGCATCGATTGCCGATTATCTCGAGGATATCGCGATTTCTCACTTGCTAATGAGCCATGGCGCACGCGGTATGGTGGAGTGGCTTGCTACTTTAGGGACGCCTTAGCATGCAAGATCACACTTCGTAAGTCCGATGCATTTAATCGCTACATGTGGGTAATGGTATTAGAGCCCGGTCATGTCCCATTGTTTCTTGCTAGTCGCTACATTCCCCATGCGTGCTCTAAGTTCTACCAGTACATGATGCAGACACGATGTCCGTGATGCCGATAGGATCTCGTATGATGACATAGACCGCTATAGACGCCAGGGACAGTGTTTTTGCTTGAGATTTCAATGCTCGTGACGGCCAGCTTTTGCAGCCGGTGACCTTCCAAGCCGACGATAATGCTGATCCGCTTTGGCTTGAGACAGCCACTATTCAAAGATACACCTGGCACTCCCAGATATGGTGGATAGACCATTTGGCGTGCAAAATGGTCCAGCTCGCCGTGTTTTTGACATGGTAATTTGTAATGGTATGCGCCGATGGCCACACCGTGGGGTGTTACTTGCAGGAGTGATAGGCGTGATGGGGAGCTAGTGTGTTGGATTACCTTCTCGCCCTCAGAAAGACTTGACATGGTTACACACTTCTCCATTGGCACAAGCACAGGGGATGAGGAGGCTTTGTCGATCACTACCCGCTTTATGTCACGCCGGAATTGGGAGCACCTCAATAGTGGAGACACCGCAAAGGGGCATGGAGGGTTACCGTACATCCCACGCCATCGGGCGTGGACGCGATGAATCTGTTGGTGCGGGAGTTACTGTGGGTTTGATAGCTTCTACAATAATCGCAAGACATGTGTGCATGGTCGGGTGAGGGCGCCGCTTTGTACCGGCCGAGGCTTCCTTTGTAGCTGAAGGGCCCTCCAAGGAGGGACACCGCGATTTTCCCCGAGAACCCGTGGTTTGATGTCGATTGCAAGGCTCTAAAGAGCCACCGCTTTGGTCATAGATCCACGCCAGCGCCACAGCCCCCGCAAGACTATAAGCTCTTCCTAAAAGCCAAGAAGAGGAGATACATGGCGTAAAACCGTGAGCTTTGCTTGACATGCTTATGGCGAGCCAAAAGCTTTTTGGCGAAGGTGTTATACAAGAAGCCGTGTGGCTGGTAATGTAAGTGTGGAGCAATGGATGCACCGGGCATGCAGGAGTTATATGACCCCCCAGAGCTAATGCCGGGTCCCGCATCAGGTAGGAGAGGTGCCGCACCACGCCGGAGGATGTCCGGCAGGTCTCGTGCATCCGGGCGAATGGCAAGGCAAAGGATTTACAGGGGCTGCAGTCGAAGCCGTTGAAGTGGGGTGGCCCATCTCATGGTAGGGCCCCTGACGGTGATCATTAACCGTGCTCGAGCGAGGGCCTCCCCGTGAGTGGATGGTTAGTAAGGTTGTTCCTGCTCATAAAGCCGGTAATACGGATGAGCCGCGAATTATCTGGATGATTATGGTAAGCTCGCCGCTTGCAAAGCTCATGGCGGCGGGGGTGGTGGAGAAGAAACTCACTAAGTGGGCCGAGGAGGCGGGGTGCGGCAATTGGCCGTGCAGGCTTTCGCCCACCCACCAATCGACCATATCTTCACTTTGAGAGTGTTGATGGAGGCAAGCCGCAATGCCGTGACGACTTGTATTGCCGCTTTGTAGATTTTAAGACCGCATATGATACCGCCCCCGAGACATGCCGTGGCGGGCAGAGGTTGCAAGAATTGCGAAGTTCCACAGAGTTGCGAATGTGGTGCACCCAGCCTTTATGATGGGATTTATGCCGCTACCGCCTTATGAAGATCGGGCGGTAGCTAGCACTATGGGGGTTAAGCGAGGCTGCCCGCTGTCTCCAACGCTTTTGGGTTGTACATTGATAGCTTGGAGACGTGGATGCAGCACCATGGGGAGCCGGGTGCAATTATCCGATGCGACCTCGCGGGCCGCTTACTATATGCGATGATGTAGCTTTGCTAGCCCACACGGCCAGCAGTATGCAAAGAAGATTTGATGCCCTCGATGGGTTCTCTGTGGGGCAACGGGAATGACAAAGAACTTGCACAAAACTAAGCTTCTCGCGATCCCATCCTCGCAAACACCCTATCCCTGTTATATTACGTGGGGACGGAAGTGGAGATGGTGCGAGCTTCAAGTATCCGGGAATTGATTTCACTACTAACATCTTTGTGGGATGAGTGTGTGGAGAGGAGAGCCGCAGGCCGGAAGGCTTTATATGCGCTGCAAAACGCGTGTTGCCTGGATAGATCTCTGGATCGGGCGAGGAGAGCACACCGCTTAGAGCTTTGGTCGGTAGGTGCTGCTATATGGGGTGGAGGTTTGGGGCCCAGCAGTTAGCAAAAATACATGGGATAGGTTGAAAGGGTGCGTAAAGCTTTCTTGACATATAGCTTGGGAGTGAAGGACACCGCACTGCATCGATTTTGTTGTATGAGACGGGGTTCGCCTTTACAAACGATCGCTATGCGCAGGCATCTTACTTGCTTCCATAAGGTGGATGGGATGGATGAGCATCGCTTGCCCCCACAGTCGTGTAAGTTAACGAGGGCCCCCAAATAAAGAGGGTATGGCACGAGCAATCGTAAGGGATGGTTTAGGAGGTGGTCTATGGATTACCAAATGATGGTGGCAATCGGCATTCTCGATGCGCAGAATGGGCAATTGATGCGGGCTATGCTGCCACCCCCTGTGGATGCCTCTACTCTTGCAAAGCCCAAGACAGAGCACTATCATGCTCGATTAATCCCCCCCTTGAGCATGGACCCCATCGGTAGACTTGAAAGCACACATCTCGGTGAAGAAACGGAGAGCTATTGGCCGCCATAAGGACGGGTTCCCATTACCTCGAATTGAAACAGTCAGCTGGGGGTGAATGGCGGGCACCTGGATCCCCTGTGAGGAAAGGATATGTCGGTGTTGTGAGATGCACGTGATAGAGGATGAGCACCATGCCCTCCAAATGGCCGGTTGCCAAAGATATGCCCAGTCCCGAGCAAAGGTACACCGATCTTAGATGCTCGACACACCGCTACATCGCCACTTGCATCACCTATGGTAGCTGGCCGAGCTTACATCCCGCAGATTTCGCCGTCGACGACTTGCTCTTCCTCGGCATGGTATTTGAGAGCCTATTGCTAGGGTTTTTCCTCCCAAGTGGGGTTTTTCATCCCTAGTAGGGTTCTCTTGTCAGCTTACATTGTTTGTTTTGGTGTTGGGGTTTTTGACTTTTTTGCCCGTTCTCTGCATAAAATCTCTCATAGGCCTCTAGCCTCCGTGGACGTTAAAATAAACTTCCTTCCTTCCTTCCTTCCTTTTTCGTCAAAATTTTTTAACCTTCCAACTTCCGCTGTTTTACCTCTACCGTCCTTGGCTCGTCAATCTATCTCTCGTCGCCCCACGCCCCGCATCTTTCCTCCCCCCCGCCTCTCCCGGGCCAGATATGCTCTTTTTATGTTCGTGGCACATAGTCTCTTCCTCTCGCTATGTATTTTGCGATGTTGCTCGACATTTAGACGTTTCCCGTCGGCTGAGCTTGTAGGTAAGGAAGTTCTCTGGTAGTCGACCGGTTTTGTGTCCTTTGCGAGTCCCTTCCCAGAATAAATGAAGACAGATTTCCTTCAATGCTTAGTACATTAGAGTATTTCTTAATGGTTCCATTGTACCTGATTGAGTCAAAGTAACTCATAGTCTTGATATAGCACCCTTTGTATTCCTATCTTGCTTCTTCATCAACATCACTTTAAAGATCACTAACCAAGAAAGGGTTACAAACACATGCATCATATGTAAGAGCAAATTTGCAATGGTGTTCACACGATGATATAGACAAAGGACCATTCAATAGGACATGATAATTATATAGATAAAAGATATATCAATTGAAACACATTTATAACATATGGACATATGGGGAATTTGTAAAAATACCCCTATATTTATGCAAATTTGTGAACCCCTAGATTAGGAGTATTTTTGATGGAAAATGACCGTTAACATTTTTATGATCATCAAAATGAGAATACAGCCGTCATATGCATTGTAGATGAGCTATAAGATCTTTTGTGAAAGTTAACTTTACATGAATCGTAGATCGAATCCCATCGATCCGGTGACATCGGATCGCCGTTCTAGAATGGGGCGAAGCATGCATGTCTTGCATGCATGCATGCGCGCGATGCCTTCTTTGGTTGGGAGTTAGCTATTTTAGGCGCGGTTCTCGCATCAACGCCTCATCGGCGCTTTCCTCTTTCTCTCGCCAGCACTTTATTCTCTTTTTTGAACCCGCATTGTGGGAGGGCTTCTCCCTCGCTTGGTTTGGCCCATTTGGCATTTCTTTCATGCCGCGGCATGTCCTTTCTCGCCTTGGCTCTTCTTTTTAGCCTTCATCCCGTGACCTTTCGGTCCGCGGATCCCGGTTTTGTTAAGGAAGTCCTTTGGTATTCGGCGGTTTTGTTGGTTTTCATCGCAGCCCCATTCTAGAATCCCATCGATCCGGTGACATCGGATCGCCATTCTAGAATGGGACAAGCATGCATGTCTTGCATGCATGCTTAATTGTCTATGTCCAACTCGATTTGCTCAAGCCCATTCCCCGAGAAGTGACTTATGTTGATCTGTTTGGAACTAACCGTGTCTTGCAGTTGAATTGGAGTGGCCTTCCACCGGACTGTGGTATCTGTGGAAAGAAGTTCCACGGTGGTGGAAGATGCATCCCAAGAAACACCTCGTGGAGGACCTTTTACATACCCAAAAGGTAGAACAAGATGATTTTGACAAAGAAATGCCACAAACAAGAGGATTTCGCTTATATGTATGGCCCCAAAAAGGAGAAAAACGCCTATGGTTCCGGCTGCAACGTATAAAAAAAGCGAGCACATGGAAAACTATAAAAATTTACAAAGGAAAAGACAAGACAGGGAACGAATCAGACAAGCCAATTGGGACCTCTCCCAAAGGATCTTACAGGCCTTTGAAGACAAAAAGAAAGGGAAAAAATCAGCACCACGAGCTATCAGAATCCATAATAAGGAGGTGTCCTTTGCGGAAAAAGAACAGTTTGCCAAATTCAACAAGGACAAACCCTCCAAGCGTGATCTACATACGAGAACACAAGAATTAGATACCTTGGTAAATGTAACTTCACATCGTGACAAGGAAACACAAAGACGAGACGCCCATTGTAACCGACAGACGGGATCTCAGAGTCAAAGTCTGGATAAGGATTCAGATAAAGGAAACACAGATTTAGAAACAATGCAAACAGGATTTGCTGTCAATTGGAAAGACTATGACACTGGTAATATATTTAGCCCTTTGAATCTAGAGGAGGCTCAAGAAGATGCATACACACAAGACAACTCGAAAGCAATACAAACAGGGAAGTCCTTTTCCCCCAACAAGCATGGGATAGCAAATAAATCCAACAAGGATCCGAAGGAATATCACAACTGAAGTCCGCCACTCTTCCTCGAAATTGCATCTCGGCCCCAGCAAACCACCATGCCCACTCCACCAACTCAAACCAATTCCCCAAACACCTTAGTCTCTAGCCCAAAACCCCTCCTGCAGCAGAATCAAGAGCAAGCTGAGGATAATATTTCCTTTCTCCAGGCTTTTATTCAATGTAAAGATGATGGTAGATATGCTGCTTGTGTTGAACGTTTTGTTGCAGAGGCTTTGGAGGAATATTTGCACACACCGGAGTCAGGGCACATTCGAGGAGACTCAATGGTTGACAAAGAAGCTTCCATCCAGGTAAGTAACCAATCCTATGATGATTTGAATAATTCAACCTCGATCCCGGTGGTTTCCAATGAAGTAGGGGAAATCGCGACTCCTATCTTATCAAAATTCGGCAACTCTAGAAGAAGAGATAGGAATGTTAGATCAGGAAGGATTGATAATATCCCAAAGGATCTTGATAAGATTGAGATTACTTATATGGGAACACGAAGTTCTACTCCCAATAAGAAGTCTAAAAAAGCGCAGAAAGACTTACCGTAAAGATCCCAACTATAATGGGCCCCCGCCTTCTAATACAAGGAAGACCAAATCCCACAAGGTCTTCCCCTCTAGCTTTTTCTCCTAATCCTGCAAATGAAAATTATTTCATGGAATGTAAGGGGAATTAAGGGTCCCATAAAGAGAAGGAGATTCATTGCTTTAGCCGCAGCTTATAAAGTCGACCTCCTAATGATTCAAGAACACCACTTGCCCCAGCCTTTGAAGCCTCTAATTTGGGAGATCGGATAAATAAAGGAACTGCTCATCATACATTACCGCAGAAGGCACAAAAGGTGGTTTAGCAATGTTCGACCACCCTTAAAGTTGTCTTTTCATACCGTGAGTCCCTCAAATAGATGGCACAAAGATAGTCAGAGATATGCAGGGCAAACTTTTGGGATAATCAATGTTTATGCCCCCACTCAACCCAATGAGAGAGCCCCAATTTGGAAAGAGATCAAAAGATGGATGACCGATCAAAGTTGCTATTAATGATTGATTCTGGGGGATGACCTCAATAACACCCCTCGGGACCCCAAACTTTGGAAACAAGATAAATATTTCCAAAGGAGGAAAGAATAGAATGGGATAATCACGCAGAAGATACAGTGATTAATATATATTCCTCCGCCAATGCTAAGTACACCCGTCCAATAAAAGACAAGAAGCCGAGAGAACTTAATGCACTTTAGATAGGTTCTATGTTACAAATCCTAATACTCCTTCTCTTGATAATTGCATAGTCACTGGAGATGAAGGAAATATCCTCTCGATCATTTCCCTCAAATTCTCGAAACCCCGTAATCTCGCACCACTCCCAAACCCTCGCAAAATTCCCCTTTCAAACTTAACTGCCATTGCTTGGTAATCCCAGCTTTGTCTCGGCCATTTCGTGAGCTTTTACCTCACTCAACCTCAAAGAGGGGAGTCATCAATCTATGAAAGAATTTAGCAGGAAATTAAAAGTCTGTAAGAACTGGATTAAAGAATGGGGAAAGACTAGGCAAGCACAATGCAGAGAAGAGAAGAACAAGCTTCTTAAGGAAATGAAGGAGATCAGACAGGAACTAGAGCTCAATCCTCTGTGTGCCATTTTACATAAACATGAGATATTGTTAGAGAATAACATCAAGGCCATAGAGGAGAAAGAAGCAAAAGGCATGGCTTTGAGGGCCAAAATCTGTCAATACAATAAAATGGACCAAGGCAGCTCCAAGTACTTCTTCAGAGTTGCCAAAAATAAACTTATCAATAATTCCATTACTGTGATGGAACAGGAAAATGGGGAGAAAATTGAGGATGAACAAAGCATTAAAGCAGAATTTCTGGAACAATACAGCAACATGTTCAGAGGATCTAATTACAATACTCAGGAGGAGGAGGCTATGAATAACTTTTTCAATAAGATTCCAGCTACCATGCCCATGGAAGAGGACTCTGATGGTTACCCTGATGAAAAGGAGGTGTGCGCAAGCTCTAAAGAACATGGAGAAAGGCAAAAGCCTGTGGCCCGATGGCTTTCCCCCTGAAGTTCTTTTAACCTTTGGATAGTGATGAAGGAGGACTTTATGGAATTCATTAGGGGGAGCCGCGGATGCAACCTCTCTATACCCAAAGATTTAATTCCAGCCTTATCACCTTGATTCCAAAGACCAAAAATCCCAAAGCGTAATAAAATGATTGGAGACCTATATCCTTGACCAATACTACCTACAAAAATTCTAGCCAAGATTCTCCTTCCAAGATCCTCATGCACTTACACAACTTCACAAAGAATCGCCAATCGTGTTTTCTCGTCGTGTAGGTTTATTCTAGACAATTATATTGTCGCCAAGAAGCAATCCATTGGAATAGACCGCCAAAACAAAACTGCATGCTTCTTAAACTAGACTTTAAAAGAGCTTTATGATTCTATAACATGGCCTTTTCTTAAAGAGAGCAATGCTTCATATAGGTATCCATCGACTCTCATAGACAAAATCATGGCTCTTAACAACCGCATCCTCTAGCCCTGATCATAAATGGGTCCCCCGAACTTTTTTCTCTATAAGAAAGGGTGTCGTGCAAGGATGTCCCTTTGGCCCTTATCTTTCCTCCTCAGTGTTGCGTAAATGCTCAACAGAAGTGTTCAAGTTCTTCAACAACAAGAGCAGATTCAGGGCTTCAAAATGCCGTGGTCGACAAAGCAAACCTTTACCATCATGTAGTATGCGACGATACTTTTATTCTCTTAAAAGCCAAGCAGAATAGTTTCAATGCCTTGTCGATAGCATTCAAAACTTTGCTAGTGTCTCAGGAGTGCATCTCAACCTAAACAAATGCAGCCCACACCCCTATGACATAGATAATCGGAGGAATAAAAATAAACCCCCTAATCAAGCTATCACTTTACTTGTCTCCCTCTAGCCATTAACCTTCCTAATAAAGAGGTGTGGAGATCTATAGTGAGCGTAATTAGAAGAAACTTCTCTCCCTTTCTCCTAACTGCCTTTTGTCGGGCAGAGTTCTTACAAATAATGTGGTGTTAGCCAAAGACCCATGTATATTTCTCCTCCTCGCCTCATTACTAATAAAGAAACTTATAATGACATTGAAAAATGTCCGAGAGAGTACATATGGCAAGGTATGCATTTTGTTAGATGGGAAGAAATCACTCACAACAAAAAGGAGGGTGGTTTGGGGTTGAAAATTCTCCAAAATCATAGCCGTGCTTTGGGTGCTAAGTATGTCCGGAAAGCAATAAATGGTTGGAACACCCCGCCATGGAGTTTATTAGATATTGGTTGCGTGTTAGTAGACCTTTGGTATGAAGAAATATGCTCACCACATCGCGGACTCTATTTACTATCAATTCAAGTGTGCCCCCAACACCTCCCCTCTGATGAGGAAAATATTTGAGGCATGGAACCTTGTAGCAGAGGGCTTTGAGCATAAAGATATTGGTTTTGATAGTGCCAATTTTTCCCTTTTCTGATCACCCATATTTGCTAAAGAAAATGATGTATGCTGGGCTCTCAAGCATCCCCAAATATGGAAAAAATGGAAAGAGGCAGGGGTAACTCAGTTACAACATCTCTGGGAGGGAGACAAATGGTGCAGCTGGGATCATATTAAGCAGATAGTCAAGGGCAAGAAAATAGATAAGGTGATCTTTGACACAATTATGGCAGTTGCTAATACCCAGAGTGAATGCCAAATTCCAAAGAATCCTGATTGGCATATTATGAACTCAGATCAGTACAAAGTTGCCTTAGGATACAAAGTTCTTGCCCCAACTAAGTCCTTGACCCAGGCTGCCAAATGGCATGTCCCTAATAAACACCTCATGAAGATCCTGAGAAATAATTGGAGATCCTATTCTCAGCCTAAAATGCAAATGTTTATCTGAAGATGTATTCATAATGCTCTTCCCTCTAGACCTTCAAGATAGCTCTATGTGTAAACTTTGTGGAAACAACTCTGAAACCACCAGTCACATGTTTGACTGTCCCAAAATCAGAGAATTTTGGAGATGGCTTGATGCCTACCTCAGGACAAAAGGCCACAACCTAGGCAATTGGGCCAATATCATGGACCTCTTAAAGGGATCAAATAATTTTTTGAACACTATTAGACAAACTGCTCTTTGGATCATTTGGAAACACAGGAATAGGGTTAATTATTCAAATCAAAGGGTGGATATAGCCTGGATGAATGTAGCCTTTCAGATTGAGATTTCAAGAATTGCCATGGCTCACAAAAATAGCAAACAAGACAAATCTGATTGTGCTTGGTTATCAATAGGGAAATTTGTTGGTTTATACAATATCTTTGTTTGTCATGATATGCTTATTGCTGATGATCATTTTATGGTGTTCAGAGCTGCTGATTGCCCTTACAACGAGGATGAATTGTAAGCCAAATCTTCCTGACTTGTCCAATTATGCTGCTGCTACAGAAATCTTGAATAATCAGCAACATTGGTCTCGCCCCTTTCTATTGATGAAGATCTGAAAAGCTTAAACCTTTCCTCGCTTAATGGCTACCAAGCAACATTCTTGATATAGATTTCTTTTTGCTATGAAAGGTCGCTAACCGAGGACCAGCTTCTCCCATTTTAGAGACTTGTTTTACCATCACAAAGCCCCCAAGTAGATGCCCATGGGGAGGCCATCATCCTTTTTCTCAAAATGCCCTCTCGTTCTTTTTGCTTCCCACCTGAATGGAATGATATTGGTTGGTAGATGGACCCAGTGGCTTCAGATTTGGTGATCATTGATGAAGAGGAGTCGGACTCGGATTTAGATTTTCTAGTTCAAGATCCTTCACCCTCGACGGCTACCTTGCCCGCATCACGAAAGAGGACTCATGTCCCAATTTTGTTTGCTTTGTACATATGTGCTAAATGCACAATTTTTGTGAACCTTAATGGTTCAGATCCTTTTTCTGATGTAACTCTTTCATGATTAATATAAATCTTCCTTTTCTCCAAAAAAATAAATAAATAAATAAACTGCCAAGAAAAGGAAAAATTTCTATTTATAAAATCATAAAGGACATCTAATAAGAATGCAAATAATTATCACTTTGACTATGTGTTGTTGTTTAAGTTTATCATGTTCATGTACGAATGTGGAATATCTATGGTTGGCGAATAAGTAGCTGCACAACTTTGCCCATTTGGCTTTCTACTTAGTGTCCATTGCACAATACTTGCAGACATTTGGTTTGGAGAACAATGTGGAAACGAGGGGACTTAATCATGACAAAACATTACTTTAGATGGGAAGTGGCTCAAGTGGAATATTAGTTCGAGCGCTTTTATCAATACAAATTTCCTCATTATGACCATTTTCTTCTTAATGGAATGACGTATAGCAAATTTTATTAGCCAATGACTTACCTAAAGATAACAAAATGTTGCTAGAGAGTTCAATGTAAGTATACGAAAAGGAATTAGCTTTTCTCTCATAAAAAACCTGAAAAAGCTATAGCTGATCATGGTTAAAATGTGATGGAGCAAGTGCGCCAATGACGATAAATCCAAGTATAGTGGTTACACAGATGTGCTGATGCCTTATGTGCATTCTTAGCATCTACTATTACATTTGCTAAGTCATATGTTTATGGAATCAAAACAACGAAACGACAATGACAAAGAAATGGCTATAAAGAGTTATCAACAACAATATGCCATTAAGGATGACAATCAAAATAAAACGTATGATCACTATCATAATCGAGGGAAAATCAGCGTAAAGAGTATATTTTTTGCCTCGCAATAACATGTAAAACTTCTTCTAAAAAGGCAAAGGGTAGCAATCTTTAATGGTGGCTTTATTCATGTCTCTATAGTCAATGCAAATCTTTATGGTTTTACTTTTCTTTTCTAATCGCACAATGCAAGATAACCACTCAGATTTACAATCTCTCGCAAATCACACCTCGCATCTTTCATTTTGTATAATTCCTCTTTGATCAGCCTAGCAAGGATGCATTAATTCTTCTAAGCTTTTGAACCACGTGTTTCATATCTTCCTTGATTTTTATCTCAAACTCACATATCCTCTTATCAACACCAACCAATTCCTCATAGTCCCGTGCGTAGATATCCTTCCAATCATCAAAAACTTGGTAACAAAAGAATTATCCTCTTCTTTGAATAAATCACCAACATATAGAACTTTAGTTCAAATTTTAACTTCCCTTTGCCTCAAGCTTTCCCTCACTTGCATTGATTACCGTATTAGATAGAGCTGTTGTCTTTTTTTATCCGTTCCTCTTCTTGAATTGCTCCTCACCCAAATGCTCGAGCAAAACACTTCGTGATAATTCATCGCCTTTCGTAGTTCTGTTCCTTTGGCACATGACACAGCCTCCCAAATCTTGAAGTTTTTAATCCCCCATAGCTTGGTCCCTAAGTAAGATCATGTCTTCATTTTTGGCCCCTGTATTCCCCAATATTTGCCTGCAAAACAAGCCGAGAATCTCCAAAGATAACAATTTCATTAATATTCAAATTCTGGCTTCTTTAAGACCCGCTATTAGAGCCTTATATTCTGCCATATTTTTGAGGTTGCATTAGGAAAAAATTCGCCTACTTTTGCAAGCAATCTATTAGAAGAATCTTTGAGGCTTCAAATTCACCTACTTTATTATATAGTGTTACCCTTTTCTTACCATTGGAGATAGTGCATTCTCCTTTTGACCAACAAGCCCGCATCAATCAGACAACCACTTCCTTTCTCAAAAGCAAATCTTAAATATCTGATTTCTCTTCCATCCCTTCAAAAGCAACCACAACAAAATTAGCTACAACAACAATACCTTCCACATCAATTGGCACATTGCTAACTATTCCTACAGGGCTGATTTTTGTGTTTGAGAAGGATTTTAAAACCATTAAAGCTTTCTTGTCTATCTCAAGGCCACACATTCTCATAATGTGGTGGGCCATCACATTCAGAGGTGATCCTCCATCCAATAGGACCTTGATCAAGATTGTCTTGCCCATTCTGGCAACACAAGTGAAAGCCATGTGCTCATCAATATGATTGGTTAGAGCAAACTCATCTTCTTTGGTCAAATTCAGTACCTTCTTCCTGTAGGATGGGGCTATCTTGAGCAGAGTCAACATGCCAACACTGATTTTAGAATTCTTAAGCAAATACTCAAAATCTTCACTATCTTTATCTTTTTTTCAAATACTTCTGAACAGGGGGAGGAGGCACAACCATATTTTGCTCGATTTCTTTGTGTCTCACAGCATTGACGTCCTCATTGGCTTGTGCTGTCTCTTTCTCCTTTGCATTGTTCCTTCCTCTTGTATGCACAGCCATAATTTCCTCCTGTTCTTCAATCTCTTGCACAAATCTGATAGAAGCATTTTGCTCATTGTATTTAGATTTTTCTTGCCTAGCAAAATATTCTTTTACATTACACCTATCCTCATAATGTCCTACAGCTTTGCAAAATGTACATACAGGGCATTCCTTACCAAAATGCCCTCTTTTACCACATTTTGTACAAGGCCTATACCAGCAGTAATCAGAGGAATGAGCGTTTCTTGAACCGTGAGCACAAGGTGGATAAATTCTCTTCTCGGGTCTAGAGTTCTTTATCTCTTGAAGTTGTTTGGTCACCTCGACTAGAGCCTCTGATATTTTGATTATTTTAGTTCTCACATCTGCTACAGGACCCTCAGCATCCTCCATTTTTTATTTCTTCTTTTCTTTCTGAACAGCATAAACTGGTACAGGTCCTGGTCCCATGTATTCCTGCTCATAATCTAGAAAGAAAGGGCCATGAGGTGAGTGCATATCATCAGGTAGGTAAGAAATCATATCTGCAATTTCAGTGGCTTTAGTAAAAGCCTTACGTATTGTATCAAACCCTTCTTGTCTTGTTTTTGGATCTTGAGCATCTTCCTGCGTACTGATCTACTGCTCAGACCTCTGATAAAAGATGCCACAAGATGTAAAGTATGGTTTGGAACCTGATTGATTTGACACTTGACAAGATAAAGATTAAATCTCTCCACATATTGGTGTACACTCTCACCATGTTTAATATGAAAGGTTTGTAGTTCAAAGATCAAATCTTGAGGATCTAACAGCTTATCAAACCTTGCCAAGAATTTCTTGACAAGGGAAGTTTGGTGACTTTGCTGATCATTCCCTTAGGCTGACTGACAAGAGGGCAAAACATAAGAATTCGAAGTCCCAATGAAAATCAAGACGAGGTGTATAGAGTAGAAGGGGTGAGATTATATAGACCAACAACTCATGTATCATAAGAGTTACCCTACTCACGAGGAGCATAATGACTTTTATGAAGTATGACTTTGAGACTCTTAAGAGAGTAAGGAATCGATAACCATATGGTGGTTACTAACCTAAGATTTGAACATAGGGTTTTCTATTATGAGATCTAGAGGGTTCAATGTCTCCGTCTCATTATGAGGGAGGCAACAGGTGACAACATTTGAAAGGGACCAAAAGTTGAAGTTGACATAATAACTTAAGAAAATAAGTTAATTGTGACAAAGCATGGTTGATATTAGGAACACGAAGGATATTTAGCTGAAGGAGCCTTTAGAAAAGCTCTTCAACTGGGGTAGTAACCTTTGGAGTTATGGCATAATCCCGTGTGGGGATCATAGTTTATGTACGGGGCTGAAGTACGATAAGGCACTAAAGGAATGGTTGAAATACCTAGGGACCCTATTAAAATGTAGGCAGCATATACTATTCCAACATAGAGTTCGCTACTGTCCATTTGGCAAGTCTGTGGGTCAGCCACATCATAAAGGTATATAGGCAATGGGTTTTGTTTCAAGGAACTACCAAGGTTACACTTTAGCCAAGTTGGAGCAGAGCTCTAGCATTGTGGGATGAAGATATATGTTTACTATGTACATACTACGATAAACATCTTGGAGAGGTAGTCTAAGTGGTGACACGGGGAGAGAGAGACGAGTGTACCTGAAAGTTACTGATGAAGGGTCTAGAGTATGTTCAGAATGTGCAAACAACCGCCAATCTGTTGCATGCTAAGATGTGATGTTGTAGTTGGCACTTGAAATAAAATGTCAACGCCCATAGAATAAAAGCTCAGATGATGGGGTTGAATAGTACAATAGTACAGCCCGTGATGGGTAGCTAATAGCAGCTACCTACTAGAAGCTCGAACGTGTCTTGCATAGATATCTAAGACTAGATCTCCGATCCATATCCGGGTCGGGCAGAGGTGACCCCCATGGATTAGATGGAAGTGTAAGTTAGAACATATAGGGCTCGAACTGTTGTTTTTTATACTTGAAATAGTCAAAAGGACTTCAACTAATGATTGTTCCACCAAATTTGTTAACAACTTAACTTGACACCTGCTCATGGAGCCAATAATTTGGTCTCTAATCCAAGAACCTTGAATTATGATTAAACAACACTAGGAATACAAAGTCTACAATCAAGCCAACACCACTAGCTTTGAAGATGTTTGACCTGGCCGGATTCAATCCTAATCGCGACCGATCCCCCTCTCTGCTTTTGATTCAATCATCTCTACCTTGCAAAGATATTCATCGACTTATACCCCTTCCATCCGGGCGGCTATGGATTGGATTAACTTTCCAATCTTGGCTTCCTATTTTTCGGCCAATATCCCACAAGATGGGCCAAACCCTAAATCAAGGGGGGGGTACCCGACGCTTTTAGCTGCATGCAGGTCCGTGTAATAGCAGCCCAAGCACCTAATTTTGACCATGGACCTCACTTTCCAATTAACCTTGCCTTCCTTCCTTAAGTTAGATCATAACCTATAAGTTTACCTACGCCACACGCTTCTCATAGGTAAACAATCCGACAACCTCCGAAGTCAGAGTTTATTTGAACTTATTACATGACAACTTACTTCATTCCCCTTCATGTAACAAGCGTATCAATCCTATAATCAGACAAAGTTCTAAGTCAGATAAACTGTAATGTGAAGTGCTTTAGTGAGAATATCCGCTAACCGATCATCGGCCTAACATATACCATAGACAACCGGTTTTTCTTCACCATATCCCTTTAGAAAGTGAACCTCCATCTCAATGTGCTTTGTTCTTTCATGAAGAACAGGATTTTATGGTTATACATACAACTGGTATTATCACAATAGATAATTCCTAGGATGGGTCCTATGATACAACCAAGTGGCCGATGAAGTGAAGTGGTGAACTCATTGAGCTTTGTAAAACATTGAGTACAAATGGATCCCTCACTAGGGATAGATAAATTTGGAAATATGAACTTTAAATGCTCCCAAACTAGACAATCATCGGTAGAGCATGATGAAACCAAGAATACAACATAAAAATGGTTTTATCTCGCCACTTGATCGATGCAACGGGTGAGAAGACCCTGGATCGCCCTCATCCGAAAAGAAGAACCACGATTCTTAGGTTTTTGAGGAAACCCCAAGCAACTAGTTGAAGCACGACCCCACGCACTATGGCAACCACAAGACCTTAAACAATCCTGCAGAATCAAGGCTGAAAGAAAATAACCCACACAATGAGTTAGATGCCATAGGCAAGAAGACTCGAGGCTCCGTGGCCACGCCGAAAGAAACAACAAATGCACCAATCGGGAACCGTAGCCAAGGCCCGAGCCAAACTGTAATGATATAAAAAGATTTTAATAGCACTCGGAGGCTCCAGGGCCACGCCGAGGAAGAAACAACAGCCGACCAATCAGGAACCATCTGCGGAATGACCATCGCAGGAAAAAAAAACATCCGATTAGTGCTGCCTCAGAGGCTACATTGCCACGCTGAGAGAAAATGAAAAAGAAAGAAGCCTCGGGGGCTACAGTGCTCCGCCGAAAAAGAATAAAATAATAAGTAAGCTTCGGAGGCCACAAAGGCTACGCCGATAACACATCTACACTTACAAAGAACATAGAAAAGACACATGGAGGCTGTCAGAGACTGCGAACGACCCGAGACATATAGAAAAATAGATAGAAAATGAAGATGACCAACCGACCAAAAAGGGAGCAACTTCCAGAATGGAACGGAATAAAAAAGGGAAAAACAAACATAGCCTATTGCAAGAAACCATCAAGGGAGGGAGGGAGGGTGAGGGAAACTGATAGGATAGAGAAGGAGGAGAAAACTAGCTCAAGAGAACGCCGATGAATGAAAAAGGAAGAAGAAGCAGAATAAATAGAAGATGCGAGATGAGGCGTCCCCATCCAAGGAATGTCGGTTCTATTGCTTTAGCAATAGAACCGTGGCATTCCTAGGATGGGTTCTATGATACAACCAAGTGGCCGATAGAAGAGGAATCCATCCAAAAAAGAACAGAGCAAACTAGACTGACAGGAGTAAAAGAAGATGAAAGGAATAAAGGAAGGAAATGGTAAATATGATGGCTAGAATACAAGACATCACTGGAACCGAAGAGATAACAGAGATGTAAGGAAATAATGAGACAACTAGATAATAAAGCAATGGGACAAATGAGGCAGAACGGGCAGGCAAAGAGTTTCAGAATAACTAGCAGAGACGGCTCGTCGAGAGCAAAAGAAACCCAATGCAGTCAGAGTAAATGGGACGAAGAGGAGACCAAGGAAAATAGAGCAAAAGGGAACCAAAGAGAAGATAGACAATGAAGCAAGAAAGAAGTAGAATGAACAAGGAAGCCGAAAGCCGAACGATGGGATGTATCAGAATGAAAGACACAAAGTAACAATGCAGAGAAAGATGGAAAACGTATGACGGACACAATGTAACAATGCAAACAAGTTGGACGGAGAACTTAGATGGAGCATGGCAAACAGGTTGAACTGAGCAAAAAAGCTAAAGTGTTACCAAGGCAATGAGAAGCATCTCGCAGACAAATACAACGAATAAAGACAAAGCAAACTGAGTATAAACTTAACGGAGCTAAGTTACATTAGATAAAACCACAAAAAGCTACAAAGCACAATTGGTAACCAATCATAGAACCAAAGGGCACCAAAAAATAATGGAATGAAAGGAGGAGGAGGATGCAAACACTATGATAGAATGGATGTAACGAAGAGGGGCTTTAAAATATAAAACATAAAAGCCAACGGGAGTAATGGAATGGAGGATGAAATATAAAAACCAAAGAATCGAGATGGAGAATAAAACATAACAAGCAGCGAGGCAAAGGTTAGATTGAGCAAATGGGTCAATTGAAAACTAAATGGTCAACCGACCTGAAACAAAAGGAATCCATAAAGTGAAAGATAATGTGGTAAGAAATGAGGTTGCAGGAGATAATGAGACAAACAGAAAAAAACGTAACCAAAAAATAGTAACCATAAACCGCAAGAAATAAGGATAACCAATGACTGCAACACAAAGAGTGATGATAACAACTATAGCTAAAACCAAGCACACATGGACAACAAGCCACACCGAACTTGTACGGATAGCAAAAATATGTGCTAGATGAACCATAACTATAACTTTATAAGAAATGCCAAATAATAATGCATATTAAATGAGAGCACCAAGGCCAACATAACCAAATCAATATGAAGTACATCCAACCTATTGAAGAAGGATGAGCAAAGACGGAGACAAGACAATCGTGATCACTAGACAAAACCAACCATCTAATCACAGCATAACCGCAAACCAATGCATCCCCCAACTAAGAATTAATCTAAAAGCCGATCACAAAGAACCCCTAAAGGATATCAAGCATGACCAAGAGATGCCTAAAACGAAAAGCAAAGGGATGAGAATAGCCCCGATAAGAAAAAGCTCAAGAGGGGATGGAACTCATGAAGTAAAGAGCTAACTAAAACCTAGACAGATACAAAAAAATTCATGAAAAACAAAGGAACCGTGAGCTTAATAAGAATTGAAGAAAAAATGGGAGAAAAGCAAAACAACTACCTACAAAAAATACCTAGATGCTAAAAAAGCTTATGAAATAACTAGACAAGAAAATCGAAGCTATGACTGAAGCAAGAAAGGGATCGAAAGTACAAAAATATGGCCCATATGGAACATTTAATAACACAAGATTAAAGGAGCAACTGCAATAAACATGTTAGTAGAAAGAATCAACATGAAGTGAAGGGCTAATAGAAAAAATGGACCACAAGAGTTCTAAGTACAACTATTAGAACATATAGAACAACAAAAGCATATTGATATATGATAGGTGGCGGATGAGAGGGGCCAAAACGATAGCAGCAAAAGGAAACCAGATGAATAAAATAAATGAGGCGAAATAAATAAGATGGAATAATGGAAAACAAAGAGAAACCAGTGTGCTTGAAAAACATGGCAACACAAAAAATAAGGCAATAAACACACGTTCGAGGATAAGAAATAAATTGTGAACAATGGATTGATAAAAGTGGCAAAGATGTGCAAATTATCAAAGCATACTATGTACCGTGGAGAAATAAACCGAAAAGAGAGTAAACCGGACGATTAGAGGAAATCGATTTAATGTGACAAAATAAGATCAATGGAACAAATGGAAGGAGATGGATGTTCGAGACCGAGAGTGATGAGGCAAAAAAGATGATAATATAGTGGGACAAATGAAGTAAGATGGGTTAGTAAGGAATGCAAGATTATCGAGCCATGGGGTGCATAAAAATAGTATCGAGACAAAAAAAGGTAATAGAATAAATGGAACACATGAGGAAGGAAGGAAGGAAGAAATTTTTAGCGCCCAAGAACCCAATCGGGTTATGGGACCCAATACAAAAGAGAGGGCAAAGCCCAGATCAAACCTCCGTGGACCAAGCCCCGTGACTAAAACCAAGAAGGCCGGGCCAAAATCAAACGGGGACTAGCCCCAAGACACGAGAACTCTGGGACTATGCCCGTGAGCAAATCACAATACTAGAATAAAACAAAAACAAAAGGGCATAAGCCCAAGCATCTCTGAGTCCAATCAGCCACACGTTGACCGCCTGATGGATCAAGTGGCCGATCCCGGAATGACACTTAGCCGCTAGCTATATACACGCCCCCTTCCGGTAAGTGCATTTGCCTCGCGACTGACATAATTCCTCCTTCCGCTTCGCGTGAGTCCGCGGCCGGGTAAGGTCTTCCGATGGAAAAGGAGGTCCCCCGCAAGTGATTGCTATGGCATGATGTGCGTACCGATAAAGCATCCCCCTCGAAACCCACCAAATGATCGGGATCGGCCAAATCAGTACGCCCAACTCGACGAAGCCGAGAGATGCCATCCGCCTTTACATGCATCACTTCGAAAGAAACGGGTCACCTCAGGGCCTACCCCGTGAGTGTCGCTATGCTCTAAACCCACAATGCGAGGTTCGTGACTAGCGGTGCGAGCGATGTGGCCCGGGCCGCTCGAAAGCTGACCTCGGCAAAAACAAACAACCCTGATGGCGGCCGTAGGGGCATAGGCGGGTATTATCACCGGGACGTAGCATCCACATGCTCGACGCTTACCCCCGTGGGAGGTACGGCAAGTAATCGCCGCGTCGCTACCAATCACCGACCGACCAACAAAGATTCTAGAAGTCGAACCCAACCCAAAAGGGCATCCGGCCGATGTTCCCGTGAATGTGATCGGCCGATTGATCGCGGCGGATCCCCACCAACAACTGAGGTAAACAATAAAGGGGCAAGTAAAGAGTGCTAGCGCACCATAACAACGAAAAATGCATCAAGTAAACAAAAATAATGACAATAACAAAACAACAACCACCGCTAGAATAACAACCATCACCACCGCACCAAAGTAAAGATTGAAAGAATTAATGCACTAAAGGATATGTCATGAATAAAAGATACCATGAGACCTAACTAACATAGCTAGCAAATAGAAAAGGAGCAACAAGCCACCAAAGCCATGGGGAAAAAAATGATGTAATAATATCAATAGAAGTGAAATGGAATTAGAACTAAAACACTTTAACAAGAAAAAGCAACGAATCAAATAAACAAAAAAATGATACAAACATAATAGAATAAATAATAACTAATGGAGTCATAGAAAACGAGAGAAGAGGATAGAGAAAGTTCACGAAAAGACAAAGAGGATAGAGCGAATGGAGTGCAAAGAAACCAATGATAGAGCACGCAAAATTAATAGAACTAACATAGCAAGGAGCACAAAGAACCCAACCTAATAAACAGTGAAATGGAAAGAGGGAGAAATGAATGAGTAATTCAAGAAACAAAGCGCATTACAAAATAGACACGATGGCCAAAGATAACAAATGGGATAAGTGAGCAATGGTGCCAGAGGCATGACAATGTGTTATGGAGCCAAAGAGAAAATAGGAATAAGGAAACAAGAAGTCATAGATATAAAGGAGAGAAATGGAAATCACGAAGAAAATGAAAATAGGTCAAGCACTAGGAATACCAAATGAAAATACAAACACATGACAATGGAGAGATCGACCCTCCGGCCATGAAACCGTGATAAAACCAAAGAAACCACATAACTAGAGAAAAAATAGATGAGCAATAACTGTGAACCACATAACTTGCAGAATTAAGAACAGTAAACTTCCCGTTAATAATCATATCTACCAGATAATATAAGTTTGCCCAACCTCATGCCAGACATATTGCCTAATGTGATTGATCACGAACAACTTGGGAACATGCAAGTCCACCACAAAATAAAAGCATGCAAGCCATAAAGAACATCCTTCTAGAAAAGACGATTTTTTGAAGCAAAAATGCCCATAAGCAAAACAAAAGACTGAATCTACAAAAAAGGACAAAAGTAAAGATCGAATTCAGGTTATAGGTGAAAATATGAAATGCCTCAGAAGGAAAGACAATTAATGAGACACCCTAGACATAAAAAATGCATACATAAAATAAACAAATGCTCGCCCTGAAGATTGAAATCTATGGTGCAACGAATGCTCATACGTACAGATGGAAAAATAGAATCGCAAAGTAATCAACCCTAAAAATAGTATATGTGTGATGATGGGTCGGCATGATAGAAATCTAACACAACTTTGATTATGCCAAAAAGAATGCTCATCCAAAAACAAAATTTACGATGCAAGTTGCCCCTATGGAGCGTATTTTAGTGAAAAAATGTGGAACAGGAACAAAACAGGTGTTCCTAAGAATATAAAAGTGAATCTTAAGGATGCATATAAAACAGAAAAACAATGTCGTGAAAGGGCTCAATGGAAGGATGTGTACTCACAAGACAAGACTTATGACAAGAAAACAAGTCCGAAAACAAAAAGCAACATTCCTAAACAAACCAATACAATAGAAGAAGTAAAATATATTCGCAGCACAAGAAACCATGAAAGGTGGCATGTGGGAAACCACTTTGTAAGAACAAGCGGACTGGATGTAAGGAAAGCCATGTAAGACAATTGTAAAACATCCCATCATGGAAACAAAATGAAGAGATTGCGTTATAGTGCTATAGATGCATGGACACAAAGGCTTCCAGAATATGGTTTCTAGATCACGAAAGAACCCTCTAATGACCACAAGTAGCCATAAGTAAATAAAAAATGCACCATCCGTGTGAATGAAAGCATACCTCAAACAAAATGTCTCCAAAGAGGAACCGCAAACGAACCTCCAAATGTTGATGTGCAACAGATGACAAAGGCCCCCTTGGTATGAGACATCACATGGCTACAGAGCATCCTAAAAAACCACCTTACCAAAAAAGGAAGAGAAATATCCTTGAAGCAAAAATTGGCAAACTTCGTCCCATGTTAAAAAGCCATGAATTTATGGTATAAAAGCCTAACGTAATAACTGATGGTTCTAAAACACCCTCTCATTGAATTTGGTAACAAATGTTATGAGCATAAAATCATCATGGAGCGAAAATATAAGGAAGGAAGGAAGGAAGAAACTTTTAATGTCCACGGAACCCAATCGGTTATGGGACCATTAGTACAAAACGGGACCAAGTCCCTAACCGTAACAAGGACCGAAGCCCACGTAACAAAACCATAATCACCATGGCCCGATTAAAACCACCGAAAAATCGCTGCCGTGATGACTACACGCGATCCAAAATCCATGCTATTGCAAAAGCAATAAGCATACCTCCAACGACAAGACTTCACCGAACGCCGGAATCAGAAACCTCTTCACAACCGGTGCCGAAAACCGACGCCCCAACGCCAATCGCCTGTGACACATTGGGAGGGCCGCCAGAGAAACCGCCAGTGGAAATCGCCTGCTGGAGGTGCCTCCCTCACTAAAGCGCCCACCGATCCGCCACATGCTCGTGCACACACGCCAGCACGCCACAGCAAAGCGCCACTCCATCACCGCACCTCCCAGGCCATCCATCACTACTTCGCTTTAGACAACCCTCATAAGGCTTCAAAGCGCCATGGCGTACGGGCGGCGCTCAGGCAGGCGCCCAAAGGAGCACCTTATCCAACTCAAGGAGCCATCAAAGCATACTGCTAAGGTGAGGAGCCCTATAAGCATATCAGTCCTAAAAAGGCCTTTCTAAGAACGGTTTTGTGGAAAACATAAAAAAGGCAGATTTGAACCCATAATGACCACAAGTAGCCATAAGTAAATAAAAAATGCACCATCTGTGTGAATGAAAGCGAACCTCAAACAAAATATCTCCAAAGAGGAACCGCAAACGAACCTCCAAATGTTGATGTGCAACAAATGACAAAGGCCCCCTTGGTATGAGACATCACATGGCTACAGAGCATCCTAAAAAACCACCTTACCAAAAAAGGAAGAGAAATATCCTTGAAGCAAAAATTGGCAAACTTCGTCCCATGTTAAAAAGCCGTGAATTTATGGTATAAAAACCACCTTACCAAAAAGGAAGAGAAATATCCTTGAAGCAAAATTGGCAAACTTCGTCCCATGTTAAAAAAGCCGTGAATTTATGGTATAAAAGCCTAACGTAATAACTGATGGTTTTAAAACACCCCTCTCATTGAATTTGGTAACAAACGTTATGAGAGCATGAAATCATCATGGAGCGAAAATATAAGGGGTTAGCTAAGGAGCCATCAAAGCATACCGCTAAGGTGAGGAGCCCTATAAGCATATCAGTCCTAAAAGGCCTTTCTAAGAACGGTTTTGTGGAAAACATAAAAAAGGCAATTTGAACCCATGTTCTACACTAAGAGACATACTCGATAACCAACAAACCAAATAATTTTTAATGCAAGGATTTAAAATATCGACCATATAGTGAATATATCACCAAAAATTGCTAACCATAAAAAATGGAAAATAGAACGACGCCGCAAAGAGTAAGGGCGGCCATAAGATGCCGTAAAAGCTCGAAAAACTTGAAAAATTGGAACTAGAACATAAAAAGTAGGAGGGGCTGATTAGGTTCGTAAAGAGTATGAAGGTCATGGAAGTCGCAATAAACTCGTGAAAATCAAGCCGCTTAAGGAGTTAAACCGAATCGAACCTAACCCAAGCTGTAAAAGGGGCCGATTAGGGTCTCAGAAGAATTATGGCGACTATAGAAGCAGAAAAACTCCGAGAACGAAATGGAACATCCATCTGCCCCACAAGGCCTAAAAAGAAAATCCAAGATAGATCACCGTGAGAAATATATTACTTCATTCACTACCACGCCCACGCTTATCAACTCTATTTCCATAGTAGGAAAAAAAAAACTAGAACTTGTACAAAGGTGAATTACAAATGAGTCAGAGCTATAAGTCCGCAATAAAGACGCTTGAAGAATGCAACAAAATGGATGCGATCCTTGATCCAAACCTTACTAGGAAGACTAATCCTATGTGCTTTTTGTTAGTAGATACAAGTCGCCAAAACTCGACGAAAACCCCGCATATAAAAAACGATCAAACTTTGATGAAACCCCGCACAAAAACGCAATCAACTTACAGAGGAGGAAAAAAACCACGCCCCCAGATCCTTTGTACCATGAGCTTGTCCAGATCGGGCAAGGAAAGAACTAAAACAAGTCGTCACTGCACTATTAAGATTCACCCATCATATCTATACCCCGCAAAAAAAGCATACCGAAAACCAAGCAACATCTGTGGAAACAAATGAATAACTAGAATGAACATCAAAATATACATATCCGTTGTATGGCATGGCCAAGATCCCAATCCATGAGAGTGCTAGATGGAAAGCCATCTAAGAAATTTGATCACCGGATCCGCATGCCTCCATGGAAAAAAAGGAAAAGAGGGGGTTTCTAGCATGGACGCCTTTAGCCTTGCTCAAAAAAAGAAGATCGCCGAAAGCGCATCAAACCGAAATATGAATCTACCGCTCAGTTTAGATTTGAGACCGGATTGCTCCAAGGTATGGTCGCCAAAACAAAATGTGAAACCGGTAGGATAGAGCAGATAGAGAAGGAGGAGAAAAACTAGCTCAAGAGAACGCCGCTTGAATGAAAAAGGAAGAAGAAGCGTAATAAATAGAAGATGCGAGATGAGGCGCCCCTATCCAGTGAATGTCGGTTCTATTGCTTTAGCAATAGAACCGTGGCATTGTTGGATTTTTCTGCTGCCTAATTCCGCCAAAGAACCTTCTCTCCCAAATCAATTCTTTTTGGCCACTAGAGATGCAAAGATTGTATTCAAATTTTCCGCACTTGACAGAGCTATGTTAGATCAAGCTTTTTTGCACTTCCGTGCTACCGGAGCTCCACCTAGAATGATTAGATAGCCCGAGGTAGATTTTCTTTGGTCTAAATCTCCTCCCCAACTGAAGTCACCTGATGCCTTTTAATTCAAGTTTAGTTGATTGTACATGACACCAACTTCCAAGGAGCCTTTTAAATATCTTAAAATTCTTTAGTCAGTAATCCAATGAGCTACACCTAGATTATTATTATACCGCTTCAACAAATTCACATCAAAAGATATGTTTGGTCTTGTACAATTTGCAACATATGCAAGACAACCAATTAGAGACCAGATGGAGTTTTTTCCATTTGTTTTACTTGAGCGTATTTTAGGACACATGTCTTCGTGAGATTTTATGTCCGTGTACTAATGGAGTATCCGCTATATTACAATCCTCCATTCTCAAGGTTTTCAACATATTAATAATATGTGATTGCCGACTTTAAAAGCGTAGTTTTATTTGCCCCGCCCCTCAGAGACCTCAATTCCAACAAACCTTTCACCACCTAAGTCACTATTTGAAACCTTTTGCTCGTAATATTTTTGCAATGAATTAAAACATTTTTCCCTTTAGCCACCATTATATTGTCATCTACATATAGAGCAATTATACACCATTCATCACCACTTTTAAATTGGTAAAAATTACCATCGATTTAAATTTCTCAAACCCTTGTTCCAAAGAAATATCCATCCATGCATTTGTACCATTCCCTAGGAGCTTGTTTTAAACCATAGACAGCCTGATTCAACCTCCAAACTTTATCTGCACCTTTCTCAAACCCCTCGAGCCCTGCTTTTAAATAAATCTCTTCTTCCAATTTAGCTTTCAAAATGATGTACTTACATCCATATGATGGATTTCTAAGTCTTCTAATTTGCAATAGCTAACAACATTCTAAGACTATTTATTTTTACCAAAGGAGAAAATGTTTCATCAAAATCTTGGCCTTGCCTTTGAGTGAATCCTTGAGCAAACCAACCCGCTTTGTATTTTTTGGTTTTCCATCACCTGTGTTTAATTCTCATATCCATTTGTTCCCTATAACATTTTTGTGCTCGTTCATCCACTAGTGTATAAGTATCCGTTTCTATGAAATGAATTCATCTCATCTTCCATAGCCTTTCTCCAATCTCCTTTGTTATTACCATTTATAGCCTCATAGCCATGAATATCCCTACCATGTAAGGCAATATCCTTATTTTCATCTTTCAATATCCGAGCTTCAGTTTTCTTTTTTTTTTTTTGGTTTTTCTCATACTCCCTTTGTGCATGCCGAAGTTTCTTCCTCATTGCCCTCTTTGTGCAATCCGCTTACATTTGCTAGTTCCCTTTAAGTCTTGATGTACTAAATTATTATCCGCTTCACTCTCATTCTCATTCTCATTCTCATCATCACTAATATCAACCACATTAGTCCGCCATTTGCTACATGCTTTTTCTTTCCCGCTTTCTTGTTCCTCATGTAGACTAGTAACTTTTTCTCGATTATGCAAGTCTTCTATGTCTTCTCGATGTATTCACCTTAGAATGGTTTTATAGAATTGTTTTTTCGTAAAACACCACATCTCTACTAATAATAACTTTTCTTTGTGCCGATTATATAATCTATAACCTTTTGAATTTGCATCATAACCTACCATAGCGTGATATAGGATCGATCATCAAGCTTCTTCCTTAATTCTTCTAGAACCTGAGCAAAGCTAAGCAACCACAAGTTTTAAGCTTATCAAATGATGGAGCTTTTTACCGCATTCACAAAGATTTCGTGTATGGCTCCATTAATACTTCCGTAAGGTAACATGTTTTGAATTAATACAAATGCTTTTCAATGCCTCTTCCCACAAGAAGTTAGGCAAACCTCAATATTTTAGCATGGACCTAACCGCATTCAACAATGTCCTCGTTTTTTCTCTCACCACTCCATTCTCCGTGGGAGAGTATCTACATGTGAGCTCGCCTTTTAATGCCTTTAGATGCACAATACCATTTTAAATTCATCCGACGATATTCACCACCCCCGCAGATCTAAGCTTTTCATATTGGCCCTTCAAATTGAATGTTCATACATTTGACAATGGGCCTAACTCTTCGTGATTTATATGTTATGCCTAAATCGCCATCCTATTGTTCCGCCTCTTCCAATAACAAATTCCACTATAATTTTATCCTTCAAAGAACTCTATCCTTGAAATATTGATAAATTCCTTCACATAAAGCTCGATTGTATTCCTTGATTTATTTTCTTCCTCAAGAAAATAGATATGCTAGCATTATTTAATGCAATCCTTGATATTATCAATTTATACTTTTATCATAACAAAAACGCCAATATAGATTTACATAGAAAAAATCGTCCTTATTTGTCCTACACCTAGAAATGTTCCCTGCGGTCCCTCTTTTTTGGCTTAATTCCCCCACCACCAAATACTCATCTAGTTACCAATGCCATGTACCTCAAGCCCACTGGTTCTTCTTGGCACGATAATAGATATTCTTGTTGTGTCACCTTTAATCATCGTGATCTCCTTTTTCTATATGTTCCTCATCCTTTGGCAGTAAGTCAAGCAGCATACGCTATTGCAGCCTTTCATCTCTAGTCTTCTCAATTTTGTTAGCTAAATTTCCTCTCACATGAATTCAAAGTAGGTACCCTGATTCCTTCATCTTGTTTCATGGTGGAGGCAGATGCAAACCATACAATGCATAATGAATGCTCTCAAGATCTCCTCCTTTTAACACTTTTTTCTAAAGCGAGGCTCCAAAATACTTTCTTCTTAAGCTTTGATAGATATTACAAGCTCATCTTTTGCCCACCTCCCTCCCCTCCCATCAGAAACCCTTTGCCGACGCCCTACTTTCTCAGAACCACTTCATATTCCCCGATCTTGTATTTCTTCTTGAATCTAAAACTACCTCCTCACGCCTAGCATTTACTTCATCAAGTATCTACAGATCTTGCATAATGGGAACAAATGGGTATTTCTCAGACAAAATACAACTCATGCGCAATATAGCTAAGCTGTAAGTCACCTTGTAGCCAAGAGATATGCCCAAGAGTTTGGCACCGGGCTATACAAACGATGGCCCATCTATTAGCTCATTTCTTAAAAGCCTTGTTAATGGTGATTTACATGAACCCTTTTTTTATGGAGCGTCCTTGGGATTTGTGAAAAGTGAGAATACTCACTTCAATGTCAAATCAAGAAGAGTTTGTAATGGCCTAAAGCAGTTCCAAGATGTTGACACAACAAAATAAATACTTTTTACGCTAGCCTTTGATTTAAATGCTCCAAGCGATCATAGTCTCTACTATAAAAAAAGCATTTCCGTGATATGCATTTTGGTTCTTTATATGGATGATTCAATCGTCACACAGCAAAGCATGCAATGACCATTACCGCCATGAGTAGCTTACACATTCCTCCGAGGTAATAGACCTACTTTTTATATTATCGCTTAGACTTCCTCATTTAGATCAAATATATAAATGAAGTGTTGTAGAGATTTTACATGAAAGCCTCCAAACCAAATCCTCGCTCCATATGAACAAGGCAAATGATTTACCTTGGACATTAATGGACCATGTGATACCACCATGTTTCACAATTTATTGGATCTTTTATCTATGTTTGTTATAGTTGCAAAATGGGCAAGTAAGTCGGTTTATGCAACATCTAAAGATGAGTCACCGAGAGTAGCAAAGAGAATTCTCGCGATATTTGGTAGCACAATGTTTGAAAGAGTTACCTACTTTCAAAAACCAAGAACATGTGCCATCCTTTTTACATTGATGCAGATTTTGCATCCCATGACGAAACAAGAAAGTCTAACATAGGATTTAGGATCTCATTTTTTTTTGGCAAAAATCCATTTCTATGGGTCTCCAAAAACAATCTACAATGAGCCTTAGCATTAGTGAAGCAGAATTAAAAGCTATGTGCCTAGGATTTCACAAAATGGCTTCAATACTCACTCTTTCTCGATGGGAGTCCTAGTCAAGGAAACCACTATGTTAGTGGATAATTTATCAAAAATATCACCCATATAGTTTGCCCAATTAAGCCTATATTGTGGGAGGATATTCTCGTAATGGTTAGACTAAACTTTTGGTATTGTATTGTATAGAAAATGATATGTTTTGCCTCATTTGAGGAGCTTAATTGGCTTGAGGAAAATGTCTCTAATCTGGGTGGTTATTCGTGGTTTTTTTTGTGCTTTTACAATGTTATGCTTTTGGATTCCCATAGATGCTAATTTAGAAAGCCACGAGGCATTTGTAGGCAACTTGCACACAACCCTCCTTTAATTTAGTGTGGTCGATGTTCGATTTCTTGGTTAACTATCGTAAGTAGGCTCCTCTCAATGAATACTAGCTCTAAGTGAGTCCGCTTACAAGGCATAGAACTGCGGTGTACAATCGCCTTGGAAAAAGGGACAAACTCTAGATTATTTAGATGGTTTTGCTGTATGCTTCCCCCGAGATTTGAGATTGTCGTCACCACCAAAGAATCCAATCAAGCAAAGAAGGATTGAGAGAACTAAAAGTGAAGCAAGCAAAATTGAGGCACGCTTTTTCCGTGCCATTTAAGTCTTATATAGAGACTATTTTTGCCCTTTTTTCTAAAGGATTTGCATCGGTCCTAACAAAGAGGGCGTGTCGCAAAGGCGTATAAATACTTGAAAAAGACAAATATTAAAAAGACAAATAAAATATAGGATACAACAAAGCATCTCGACACTCAATTATGCTTTATGAACTTGAAAAAAGACAAATATTAAAAAAAGACAAATAAAATATAGGATACAACAAAGCATCTCGACACTCAATTATGCTTTTATGAAGGAGGTAAAAGCAACGTTAGGGTGATAAAATATTGGGTCATTTTTAATACATATACATTTTTAGAAATGTATAATAATTACCGCGGACTTTTGGTTTTTTTCTAATCAAAAAATAGCGTGAGAAAAATTCCTCCAATTCTTTCTTCCCCGCTTTGTTTCTTTTTGGTCCTTTGATCCCTTTGCTTTTTACCCCAAGATTTCTAGCACCTCGATTTCTTTGTTTAATTAAAGCACGCCCCTTCCCAAGTCGCTTGGTCATTCTCAACAAATCAAAGGTACAATCGCCTTTCTTCCCTAGTTTTTCTTTTCGCTTTTAATTTATTACTTTAGGTTTTGTTTACATGTGCAAGCTCGATTGTTGCAACCTTTAGGACAATTAAAAGATATTTGTTGTTGCATTGCAGGTATAGACAATGGCAAAGACACCAAAGAAGAGTGTTGCCCCCGATCGTCCCAAAATCTCCTGTGGCTTCCAAAGCAGGGACACATTTGAAGTCCGGAAGTCCCCGGCCGTAACAAGGAGAACCAAAATGAGGACACAAGATTTTCTCGCAAGGATCCGCAAATATGAAATTCAAGGAAAAATTTGCGTATCACAACTCTTTAGTGACGGTTTGGGCTCTAAAGAACCTACCGTACGGGCACAAGGATGAGTCGGTGAAGTTGGAAGACCAAAGTGTAATTTTTCAAGTGGTAATGAAGTTTGCATTCTGTAGGAAAGATGTACGTAATCACTATTTTCCATTGTATTTTGTCGAAAGATTTGCCTTACAATCGGTGTAAAGGTGAATCCGCTTGATTGGGATGATGTGAAAAATAGCCACGCCAAAAAAGGTCAAAGAATCGAGGTTTTTGACCAAGTTGTAATGCTTAAGTCGAAGCAATGCCAAGGGCCACAAGTCCTATGATACTCTACAAAAAAAGAAGATCCGGACACTTGAATGTATTTCTCGAGAGCGATCCTCTTTGAAGGGAAACATATGTAAGGAGATGCGAATTTTCGTGAGACAAGACCGCAAGCTATATGAGACTTTGAAGCATAGGGAAGGGGAAAGGGTAGTATATTCTAAGCTAGTCCATGAGGCCGAGACTAATTACTTGAATCGATGTCGAAAGTTGCGTGAATTTCAACAACAGATGGATGAAAGTGAATTTATGCTATGAAGTTTGAGCACATAAATGGAAGGTGGAGGATGCAATTGTGCGAGCAAGCGGGGTGGCTGATCTAGCCGAAGCTTAGCAAGGAAGTGGAAGCAAAAAGCATCCGAGTTGAGGGGGCCTAGATTCTCGAACTTAATTTAAGGTCTTCAAATAAGAAAAGCAATTGAGGGGGGCACAAAGATTTTGGAGTTGAGGGAGTTCCTAGATCACCCTGGTCCTTAGCTTGCGCCCTCCTCCTCTTTCTTTGGTTTCAGCTTGTAGCAAACTAAATGCTGATTTTCATCCCCGCATAAATTGCAAGCAAGTTTTGGTTCCTCCCCTGGTATTGGCATCTTGCAGATATCCCACTGCCTATTATGTATCTCCTATCTTGTTAACACAAGGAACAACACATGGCATCAGTCACATACGGGATGTGAATCTACCTCGCATTGGGGCTGATTGAAAAGGTAAGCATGCATGGTTTATGGAGCTTTTGGTAATAGAGGTTACTTGCTAATTAAGAAGCCTAGCATCATAGTGAAGAGATTCACAAAGAATAGAAGAATCTAATGAAGATGATGATTGTACCGGGTACATCCTATAGTAAACATTCAAAGTTTGTAGAAGGTCGGATACAAGATGAGTGTGTTGCACATTAGATAGTAAACAAGTCGAAGACAAGGGCACATCTTCGTATGTATCTAACTTAGGTAATACAATTATGCTTAGATGTTGTATGGTCAGAGAGCTTTTGCAATCAAAATGCACGCATATAACTTAGGTAATACAGCTAAGCTTTCACATGATATGCTAATAATTTTGTATGCGCAATTGTAGATGTAAGGAATGATCTACAAAAACAAATGTCAAATTCCTTCAACCAAATGGAAGTAGATCTTCAACCAACCGATATAGAAGAAAAACAAATTTAAGTTCCCAATATGTCGGGCCTTCTGGACTAATTCAAGGTCGAATACCATGCTTCCATTACATAAATATAAAAAAGTAACACAAACAAACCATCGCGAAATTCAAAAGCCTTCACCTAATCCAAGGCATCCACCATTTCCCGGAAGACTTCCTAGCAACATCTCATGCATCGACAATGCAAAAGCTGCACTAGCATCTTTAACCCCCGTGATTTATCTTCTTCATGGAAATTTAGTATCCAATAATGTACACCGGAAAAATACTTCTATCATCCAACAAATTTATATTTGTTATGGCAACTTGACAATTTCAGATAATAGTAAGCTGATATGATCAGAAGTCACCGCATGATGCTCATCCATTCCCCGTAAGCATCAATGACCGCTTGATCCAATACATGCTTTTTCTAAAGCAAAGAACATAGTATGGCACATCTTCCCATTACCGAAGAGCAAAAGAAGCAAAATTATCACCAAACCTGTAACCTCCTACCTCATTTGCAAACATTGCGCTCATCTCCAATGTTGAACCCATCAAAGATGTGCACATGGGACTAGCTTTTCAATGTCCACTTTCCACAAAGTTGAATAGACTCACATGCCCGCCATTTCAAAGTTTATGCAGGCACCGCAAAACAAGATAGTGGTCTAACCATCAATAAGGTTGGGTCCTCCTGACTTATGGAATATATACAAAGGCCTTTGGACACCGTGAAGGGGTTGCACATCAAATGGCTTTTGACTCCGCCAATCTCTCCTTCACTTCCTAATACACTCTATGAATCCTGAGATTTCTTTGTTTCTCAAAATAACACGTGCATTATGAGCACCCTTTATTTCAATCCCATGCTTTCTTTGCCTACGGGCCAAGAGTTGCTTTGGCCTTGGCACTTCCATCATGTTCCCCATTCCCATGATCCGGGTTAGAAATTTTATTGTATGGACGTAATGCCAGCGCACAATGGTACCTTGATATGAAGTAGAATGATCTTCCGGATTTGAACCGAAAGCAAAGACAACCATATCCGGACTACATGAGATGATACCGCATGTGAGATCCTCCATTCTCTTTTCAACCATCAAGATGAAAGTTGAAATGCATGTCGCAAAAATGTGTGTCATGACTTCTATCATCAAAACATATAAGTGAACGCCTTCTCTCGCGAATCTACCATTTTACCTTTGAAGAGAGTGATGATGTACCAAAATAGTGATCCGGGTTCCGTGATTCAATGTTCACTCTGTACTTTTGAAGGGGTCAGAATGTAATTTTCTGCAAAGTCTACTACCGGAGCATCACGTAATCATCTCTTTAGAGTCCTGAATAATGTTTCTCCTAAATTCCCTTTGCTCGCTAATGAAAGCCGCAAAGTTGTGATGCACAAACTTTTTCATGTGATCAAACATGGCAGATATAGCATGAAAGGAGCATCTCATGTTTCTCCACCAATCTTTTAGTCTCTAGAAGTGCCCTCTCCTTGACTTCGCCCATATAAATGCGCTAGGCGTTTCTCCGCCATTTAACATCATCTCATTATTCTCGACCGGGCTTCCTTTTGGACATAAGGGAATCTTTGCTTACTACATTTTCACAATCCCCCTTATGCACTCTCGTGATTGTGCCACTTCCCTTTCTCTGCAAACCATTTCCAAAGAGTGCTAACATTACAAAATGTGCTTTTTGTGCCCCATTAAACCCCATCATGTGTACCAACAAAGACATACATCACAAATTGCACTGCACTTATGTGAAACTTCAAAATTTCATAGAGTTGAAAGCTTTTCTCGAAATTCTCTCGCTTTGTTCATGCTTCTGACGTAACAAATAAGTGTTTTCCTTCAATTTATACAACACTGGTTTTCGTGTATCTCGAACATTCTAATACCAAATATCCTATCTAGATTCTCCCCTCCACAGTGCTCATACAAATTTCAAATTGATATATTGCAAAAGAAAATAGGTAAGTTGAAAGATCAGGCATTGAATAATTACATATCCCAGACATAAGTAAGAAATACTATGTATACCAAGATATATCATTGTAACATGTAAAAGGATTTGATTGAATCTATATTATAGCATACATATGTACAGAGATTATGTATAGTATCAATTTATAGCATTATTTAATCGTGTACATATATATAATATACATGAAACACTTCCAAGAGCAAGTAGATGACCCCATAAACCCCATTTATATGTATAATACAAAGAAGAAAACAGAATTTAAAAAGGTTACATCAAAGCAAGTAAAACTAAGATTACAAAGGAGTTCACTGCACATTTATTATTACATCCTTACACTATGATATATATATCACATAATATATACATGAAATACTTCCAAGAGCAAGTAGATGACCCCATAAACCCTTACTTACATGTATAATACAAGAAGTTAAAATGCCCGAAAAAGGGCTACCAAAGGGTAACCACATTGGTAGAACGTTCCATATGTGCATGGAAATGTACATGAAAACTAAAAAGAAATCAAATGTAATAATAGTTTCTTTTGACAAAAAGCTTTAATAATTCGGTGAAATGTCAAGATAATCGGATTGCCTCGCTTTTTTTTCCTCATCCCTCGCATTTTGTGAAAACCTTTTGATGTTGTTAGCCGTAACCGATGACTTTTTAGCTGGTTTTTTCATCCAAACGACGATCTAGCCTTCCCCGCCTCGCACGCGCCCAAATGTTTGAACCGTGAATTGCCATTCTTTCTTCTTCTTCCAGCAAAGATATGAAAGATTTCGGGATGGCATTTGAGCATCTTGCAAGCAATTCTTTTGCTTCAAATCACCATTTTTCCACAACCATTGATAAAACCTAATGCTTGGCGTACCCAATTTATTACCACTTCCAACCATCTTTAAGGTTTTCTAAAATTGCATGCGCTTGACCAATCGCCAGAAGGCAATCCAATCACGTGTTCAAAACTCCAATAGCCCTCGTGGATCTTGCAAGAATCTAGAAGCAATAAGTACCCTTTGATTTGGGAGCCGAGATTCAAAATTTCTTTTTCACAAACAAGAATAAAGATTTTGCAATAATCAGTCCTTATTTTTGGTATATAAATTGAGGTGATGTACTACCCTTTTCAATTTCGCTCTATCATGCTCACCATCTTCTTTTCCCTTTCTCATCTCCACTTTCTCGAAATTAATGATGCCACTGCTATTTACCTTTCACAATTTGAATTCACCGATGCCATCCTGATGTTTGCCACATCTGGGCCGTCGATTTGGGAATTTTCTTTGGAAGAAAGTTTTTCGAGGGAATTTTCCGAGGAAATTGAGGGAGGAATTTCCTCCGTGAGTTTTCGAAAGCAATACGTCCTAATAAAGAGGTGTGGAGATCTATAGTGAAGATTAGGAAGAAACTTCTCTCCCCTTTCTCTAATCATCTTTTCTTTGGCGAGTTCTTCTGACTAATGTGGTGTTAGCTTGACACCCATGTATATTTCTCCTCGTACTCATTACTAATAAAGAAACTTATAATGACATTGAAAATGTAATAGGGAGAGTACATATGGCAAGGTATGCATTTTGTTAGATGGAAGAAATCACTCACAACAAAAGGAGGGTGGTTTGGGGTTGAAAATTCTCCAAAATCATAGCCGGGCTTTGGGTGCTAAGTATGTCAGGAAAGCAATAAATGGTTTGGAACACCCCTGCCATGGAGTTTATTAGATATTGGTTGCGAGGTTAGTAGACCTTTTGGTATGAAGAAAATATGCTCACCACATCGGCGGACTCTATTTACTATCAATTCAAGTGTGCCCCAACACTCCCTCATTGAGGAAAATATTTGGGCATGTGGAACCTTGTGGCAGGGCTTTGAGCATAAAAGATATTGGTTTTGATAGTGCGAATTTTCCTTTTCTGATCACCCATATTTGCTAAAAAAATGATGTATGCTGGGCTCTCAAGCATCCCCAAATATGGAAAAATGGAAAGAGGCGAGGGGGGTAACTTCAGGGTTACAACATCTACGGGAGGGAGACAAATGGTGCGAAATTTGGGATCATAATGTAAAGCAGATAGTCAAGGGCAAAAAATAGATAAAATGATCTTTGACACAATTATGGCAGTTGCCTAATACCAGTGAATGCAAATTCAAAAGAATCCTGATTGGCATATTATGAACTCCCAGTCGATTACAAAGTTGCCTTAGGATACAAAATTCTTGCCCAACTAAGTCCTTGACCAGGCTGCCAAATGGCATGTCCCTAATAAACACCTCATAAATCACGAGAAATAATTTGGAATCCTATTCTCAGCCCACAAAATGCAAATGTTTATCTGAAGATGTATTCATAATGCTCTTCCTCTAGACCTTCAAGATAGCTCTGTAATGTAAACTTTGTAGAAAACAACTCTGAAACCACCAGTCACATGTTTGGCTGTCCCAAAATCAGAAAATTTTGGAGATGAAGCTGATGCTACCTCGGGGACAAAGGCCACAACCTAGGCAATTGGGCCAATATCATGGACCTCTTAAAAGGGATCAAATAATTTTTTGAACACTATTAGACAAGCGCTCTTTGGATCATTTGGAAACCACGAGGAATAGGGTTAATTATTCAAATCAAGGGTGGATATAGCCTGGATGAATGTAGCCTTTCAGATTGAGTTTCAAAATTACCATGGCTCACAAAATAGCAAACAAGACAAATCTGATTGTGCTTGGTTATCAATAGGGAATTTGTTGGTTTACAATATCTTTGTTTGTCGCAGTATATGCTTATTAGCGATGATCATTTTATGGTGTTCAAGAGCTGCTGATTGCCCTTACAGCGAGGATGAATTATGAAGCCAAAATCTTCCTTGTTGTCCAATTATACTTTCTTTGCTGAAAATCTTGAATAATCAGCAACATTGGTCTCTGTCCTTTCTATTGATGAATCTGAAAAAGCTTAAACCTTTCTTTGCTTAATGGCTACCAAAGCACATTCTTGATAGATTTTCTCTTTTTGTATGAAGGCTGCTAACTGAGGGACCAGTTCTCCCCATTTTAGAGACTTGTTTTACCATCACAAAGCCACCGCAGGATGCCATGGGAGGCCATCATCCTCTTTTAAAACAGACCCCTCTGGTTCTTTGCTTCCCGAATGGAATGATATTGGTTGGTAGATGGACCCGGTGGCTTCAATTTGGTGATCATTGATGAAGAGGTCGGACTGGATTTAGATTTTCTAGTTCAAGATCCTTCACCCCTGATCGGGCTACCTTGCCCGAGCTTCTTGTAAAGAAGGACTCATGTCCCAATTTTGTTTGCTTTGTACATATGTGCTAAATGCACAATTTTTTGTGAACCTTAATAGTTGGATCCTTTTCTGATGTAACTCTTTCATGATTAATATAAATCTTCCTTTTCTCCAAAAAATAAATAAATAAATAAACTGCCAAGAAAAGGAAAATTTCTATTTATAAAATCATAAAGGACATCTAATAAGAATGCAAATAATTATCACTTTGACTATGTGTTTGTTGTTTAAAGTTTATCATGTTCATATGCAGATGTGGAATATCTATGGTTGGCGAATAAGTAGGCTGCACAACTTTGCCCATTTGGCTTTCTACTTAGTGTCCATTGCACAATACTTTAGGACATTTGGTTTGGAGAACAATATGGAAGCGGGGACTTAATCATGACAAAACATTACTTTAGATGGGAAGTGGCTCAAGTGGAATATTAGTTCGGCGCTTTTATCAATACAAATTTCCTCATTATGACCATTTTCTTCTTAATGGAATGACGTATATGCAAATTTTATTAGCCAATGACTTACCTAAAGATAACAAAATGTTGCTAGAGAGTTCAATGTAAGTATCTGAAAAGGGGTTAGCTTTTCTCTCATAAAAAACCTGAAAAAGCTATAGCTGATCATGGTTAAAAATGTGATGGAGCAAGTCATGATAATGACGAAAATCAAGTATAGTGGTTACCGCATATGCTGATGCCTTATGTGCATTCTTAGCATCTACTATTACATTTGCTAAGTCATATGTTTATGGAATCAAAACAACGTAATGCGACAATGGCGGATAAATGTGGCTATAAAGTTATCAACAACAATATGCCATTAAGGATGACAATCAAAATAAGCGAGAGGATCACTATCATAATGAGGGAAAAATCAGTGTAAAGAGTATATTTTCTTTACTTTTGCAATAACATGTAAAACTTCTTCTAAAAAGGCAAAGGGGTAGCAATCTTTAATGGTGGCTTTATTCATGTCTCTATAGTCAATGCAAATCTTTATGGTTTTACTTTTCTTTTCTACTGGCACAATGCAAGATAACCACTCAGGATTTACAATCTCTGCAATCACACCTGCATCTTTCATTTTGTATAATTCCTCTTTGATCAGGCCTAGCAAGGATGCATTAATTCTTCTAAGCTTTTGAACCACAGGTTTCATATCTTCCTTGATTTTTATCTCAAACTCACATATCCTCTTATCAACACCAACCAATTCCTCATAGTCGCAGGCAGAGATATCCTTCCAATCATCAAAAAACTTGGTAACAAAAGAATTATCCTCTTCTTTGAATAAATCACCAACATATAGAACTTTAGTTCAGCTTAACTTCCCTTGCCTGTTTCTCCTCACTTGCATTGATTACGAATAGGATAGAGCGCTGTTGCAAGTCTTTTATCGGTTCCTCTTCTTGAATTGCTCCTCGACCAAATGCTTTCGAACAAAACACTTCTGCATAATTCATCGACACCAGAGTTACGTTCCCTTGGCACATGACTTCAGTCTCTCAAATCTTGAAGTTTTTTAATCCCCATAGCTTGGTCCCTAAGTAAGATCATGTCTTCATTTTTTGGCCTGGTATTCCCCAATATTTGCAAAAACAAGGTTGAGAATCTCCAAAGATAACAATTTCATTAATATTCAAATTCTTGGCTTCTTTAAGACACACTATTAGAGCCTTATATTCGCCATATTTGAGGTTGCATTGGAAAAATTCTGCCTACTTTTGCAAGCAATCTATTGAAGAATCTTTGAGGCTTCAAATTCACCTACTTTATTATATAGTGTTACCCTTTTCTTACCATTGGAGATAGTGCATTCTCCTTTTGACCAACAAGCCTGGCATCAACTGTAGACAACCACTTCCTTCTCAAAAGCAAATCTTAAATATCTGATTTCTCTTCCATCCCTTCAAAAGCAACCACAACAAAATTAGCTACAACAACAATACCTTCCACATCAATTGGCACATTGCTAACTATTCCTACTGGGGCTGATTTTTGTGTTTGAGAAAATTTTAAAACCATTAAAAACTTTCTTGTCTATCTCAAGGCCACATTCTCATAATGTGGTGGGCCATCACATTCAGGTGATCCTCCATCCAATAGGACCTTGATCAAGATTGTCTTGCCCATTCTGGCAACACAAGTGAAAGCCATGTGCTCATCAATATGATTGGTTAGAGCAAACTCATCTTCTTTGGTCAAATTCAGTACCTTCTTCCTGTAGGATGGGGCTATCTTGAGCAGAGTCAACATGCCAACACTGATTTTAGAATTCTTAAGCAAATACTCAAAATCTTCACTATCTTTATCTTTTTTTCAAATACTTACGAGCGGGGGAGGAGGCACAACCATATTTTGCTCGATTTCTTTGTGTCTCCGCGGCATTGGCGTCCTCATTGGCTTGTCTTTGTCTCTTTCTCCTTTGCATTGTTCCTTCCTCTTGTATGCCGACCATAATTTCCTCTGTTCTTCAATCTCTTGCACAAATCGATAGAAACATTTTGCTCATTGTATTTAGATTTTTCTTGCCTAGCAAAATATTCTTTTACATTACACCTATCCTCATAATGTCCTACAGCTTTGCAAAATGTACATACAGGGCATTCCTTACCAAAATGCCCTCTTTTACCACATTTTGTACAAGGCCTATACAGTGATGTCGGAGGAATGGCGTTTCTTGAACCGTGAGCACAAGGTGGATAAATTCTCTTCTCGGGTCTAGAGTTCTTTATCTCTTGAAGTTGTTTGGTCACCTCGACTAGAGCCTCTGATATTTTGATTATTTTAGTTCTCACATCTGCTACAGGACCCTCAGCATCCTCCATTTTTTATTTCTTCTTTTCTTTCTGAACAGCATAAACTGGTACAGGTCCTGGTCCCATGTATTCCTGCTCATAATCTAGAAAGAAAGGGCCATGAGGTGAGTGCATATCATCAGGTAGGTAAGAAATCATATCTGCAATTTGATGGCTTTAGTAAAAAGCCTTCGTATTGTATCAAACCCTTCTTGTCTTGTTTTTGGATCTTGAGCATCTTCTGCGTCTTGATCTCTTGCTTTCGACCTCGATAAAAGATGCCACAAGATGTAAAGTATGGTTTGGAACCTGATTGATTTGACACTTGACAAGATAAAGATTAAATCTCTCCACATATTGGTGTACACTCTCACCATGTTTAATATGAAAGGTTTGTAGTTCAAAGATCAAATCTTGAGGATCTAACGACTTATCAAACCTTGCCAAGAATTTCTTGACAAAGGGAAGTTTGGTGACTTTGCTTTGATCATTCCCTTAGGCTTGTGACAAGAGGGCAAAACATAAAATTCGAAGTCCCAATGAAAATCAAGGCGAGGTGTATAGAGTAGAAGGGTGAGATTATATAGACCAACAACTCATGTATCATAAGAGTTACCCTACTCACGAGGAGCATCGCACTTCTTATGAAGTATGACTTTGAGACTCTTAAGAGAGTAAGGAATGGGATAACCATATGGTGGTTACTACTTGAAGATTTGAACATAGGGGTTTTCTATTATGAGATCTAGAGGGTTCAATGTCTCGAATCTCATTATGAGGGGAGGCAACAGGTGACAACATTTGAAAGGGACCAAAGTTGAAGTTGACATAATAACTTAAGAAAATAAGTTAATTGTGACAAAGCATGGTTGATATTAGGAACACGAAGGATATTTAGCTGAAGGAGCCTTTAGAAAAGCTCTTCAACTGGGGTAGTAACCTTTGGAGTTATGGCATAATCCCGTGTGGGGATCATAGTTTATGTACGGGGCTGAAGTACGATAAGGCACTAAAGGAATGGTTGAAATACCTAGGGACCCTATTAAAATGTAGGCAGCATATACTATTCCAACATAGAGTTAAGCTCTTGTCCATTTTGGCAAGAAGTCATTGGGTCAGCCACATCATAAAGGTATATATAGGCAATGGGTTTTGTTTCAAGGAACTACCAAGGTTACACTTTAGCCAAGTTGGAGCAGAGCTCTAGCATTGTGGGATGAAGATATATGTTTACTATGTACATACTACGATAAACATCTTGGAGAGGTAGTCTAAGTGGTGACACGGGGAGAGAGAGACGAGTGTACCTGAAAGTTACTGATGAAGGGTCTAGAGTATGTTCAGAATGTGCAAACAACCGTAATCATTTGCATGCTAAGATGTGATGTTGTAGTTGGCACTTGAAATAAATGTCAACGGCCCATAGAATAAAGCTTCGAGATGATGGGGTTGAATAGTACAATAGTGCGATTTCGGGATGGAGTAGCGAATAGCGGTTACCTACTAGAGAAGCTCGAGCGTGTCTTGCATAGATATCTAAGACTAGATCTCAGATCCATATCGAGACAGGGAGGTGACCCCCATGGATTAGATGGAAGTGTAAGTTAGAACATATAGGGCTCGGACTGTTGTTTTATACTTGAAATAGTCAAAAGGACTTCAACTAATGATTGTTCCACCAAATTTGTTAACAACTTAACTTGACACGGTTCATGGAGCCACAATTTGGTCTCTAATCCAAGAACCTTGAATTATGATTAAACAACACTAGGAATACAAAGTCTACAATCAAGCCAACACCACTAGCTTTGAAGATGTTTGACCTGGCCGGATTCAATCCTAATCGCACTGATCTGCCCTCTGCTTGCTTGATTCAATCATCTCTACCTTGCCAGCATATTCATCAGACTTATACCCTTCCATCCGGCGGTTATGGGATTGGATTAACTTTCCAATCTTGGCTTCCTATTTTTTCGTCAATATCCCACAAGATGGGCGCGAAACCCTAAATCTGCTTGGTGCGGGGGTACTGGCGTTTTTTAGCGTCGCATGTAAGGTCGGTAATAGCGACCCCCATGAACCTAATTTTTGACCATGGACCTCACTTTCCAATTAACCTTGCCTTCCTTCCTTAAGTTAGATCATAACCTATAAGTTTACCTACTGCCACTGCTTCTCATAGGTAAACAATCTGACAACCTCTGTAAGCTGTAGAGTTTATTTGAACTTATTACATGACAACTTACTTCATTCCCCCTTCATGTAATAAGCAGATCACTGTTATACTGTATCAAAGTTCTAAGCTGTATAAATGCAATAGTGAAGTGCTTTAGTGAGAATATCGCTAGCCCGATCATCGGGTTCTAACATATACCATAGACAACTGGTTTTTCTTCACCATATCCCTTAGAAAGTGAACCTCCATCTCAATGTGCTTTGTTCTTTCATGAAGAACAGGATTTTATGGTTATACATACAACTGGTATTATCACAATAGATAATTCCTAGGATGGGTCCTATGATACAACCAAGTGGCCGATGAAGTGAAGTGGTGAACTCATTGAGCTTTGTAAAACATTGAGTACAAATGGATCCCTCACTAGGGATAGATAAATTTGGAAATATGAACTTTAAATGCTCCGAAACTAGACAATCATCGAGAGCATGATGAAACTGAAGAATACAACATAAAAAATGGTTTTATCTGCCACTTGATCGATGCAACGGTGAGAAGACCCGGTGACTGCTCCTCATCCGAAAGAAGAACCACGCATTCTTAGGTTTTTGAGGAAACCCCAAGCAACTAGTTGAAGCACGACCCCACGCACTATGGCAACCACAAGACCTTAAACAATCCTGCCGAGAATCAAGGCTGAAGAAAAAATAACCCGCAATGAGTTAGATGCCATAGGCAAAGAAGACTCGGAGGCTCGAGGGCCGCCGAAAGAAACAACACCAATCGGAACCGCGTAGCCAAGGCCCGAGCCAAACCGTAATGATATAAAAAGAATGTAATAGCACTCGGAGGCTCTAGGGCCACGCCGAGGAAGAAACAACAGCTGACCAATCAGGAACCATTTGCGGAATGACCATCGCAGGAAAAAACATCCGATTAGTGCTGCCTCAGAGGCTACATTGCCACGCTGAGAGAAAATGAAAAAGAAAGAAGCCTCGGGGGCTACAGTGCTCCGCCGAGAAAGAATAAAATAATAAGTAAGCTTCGGAGGCCACAGTGCCACGCCGATAACACATCTACACTAACAAAGAACATAGAAAAGACACATGGAGGCTGTCAGAGACTGCGAATGATCCGAGACATATAGAAAAATAGATAGAAAATGAAGATGACCAACCGACCAAAAAGAAACGGAGCAACTTCCAGAATGGAACGGAATAAAAAAGGGAAAAACAAACATAGCCTATTGCAAGAAACCATCAAGGGAGGGAGGGAGGGTGAGGGAAACTGATAGGATAGAGAAGGAGGAGAAAACTAGCTCAAGAGAACGCCGATGAATGAAAAAGGAAGAAGAAGCAGAATAAATAGAAGATGCGAGATGAGGCGTCCCCATCCAAGGAATGTCGGTTCTATTGCTTTAGCAATAGAACCGTGGCATTCCTAGGATGGGTTCTATGATACAACCAAGTGGCCGATAGAAGAGGAATCCATCCAAAAAGAAGCAGGCAAACTAGGATCGACAGGAGTAAAAGAAGATGAAAGGAATAAAGGAAGGAAATGGTAAATATGATGGCTAGAATACAAGACATCACTGGAACCGGAGAGATAACAGAGATGTAAGGAAATAATGAGACAACTAGATAATAAAGCAATGGGACAAATGAGGCGTAATGAGGCGTAAAAGAGTTTGTAATAACTAGCGTAGACGGCCTGCCGAGAGCAAAAGAAACCCAATGCAGTCAGAGTAAATGGGACGAAGAGGAGACCAAGGAAAATAGAGCAAAAGGGAACCAAAGAGAAGATAGACAATGAAGCAAGAAAGAAGTAGAATGAACAAGGAAGCCGAAAGCCGAACGATGGGATGTATATCGAAATGAAAGACACAAAGTAACAATGCAGAGAAAGATGGAAAACGTATGACGGACACAATGTAACAATGCAAACAAGTTGGACGGAGAACTTAGATGGAGCATGGCAAACAGGTTGAACTGAGCAAAAAAGCTAAAGTGTTACCAAGGCAATGAGAAGCATCTACATGAGACAAATACAACGAATAAAGACAAAAGTAAATCGAGTATAAACTTAACGGAGCTAAGTTACATTAGATAAAACCACAAAAAGCTACAAAGCACAATTGGTAACCAATCATAGAACCAAAGGGCACCAAAAAATAATGGAATGAAAGGAGGAGGAGGATGCAAACACTATGATAGAATGGATGTAACGAAGAGGGGCTTTAAAATATAAAACATAAAAGCCAACGGGAGTAATGGAATGGAGGATGAAATATAAAAACCAAAGAATCGAGATGGAGAATAAAACATAACAAGCAGCGAGGCAAAGGTTAGATTGAGCAAATGGGTCAATTGAAAACTAAATGGTCAACCGACCTGAAACAAAAGGAATCCATAAAGTGAAAGATAATGTGGTAAGAAATGAGGTTGCAGGAGATAATGAGACAAACAGAGAAAACAGACCAAAAATAGTAACCATAAACCGCAAGAAATAAGGATAACCAATGACTGCAACACAAAGAGTGATGATAACAACTATAGCTAAAACCAAGCACACATGGACAACAAGCCACACCGAACTTGTACGGATAGCAAAAATATGTGCTAGATGAACCATAACTATAACTTTATAAGAAATGCCAAATAATAATGCATATTAAATGAGAGCACCAAGGCCAACAGAAGCAACTCGAATATGAAGTACATCCAACCTATTGAAGAAGGATGAGCAAAGACGGAGACAAGACAATCGTATCACTAGACAAAACCAACCATCTAATCTGCATTAACGGCAACCAATGCATCCCCCAACGAAGAATTAATCTAAAAGCTGATCACAAAGAACCCCTAAAGGATATCAAGCATGACCAAGAGATGCCTAAAAACGAAAGCAGTGGATGAGAATAGCCCTGGATAAGAAAAGCTCAAGAGGGGATGGAACTCATGAAGTAAAGAGCTAACTAAAACCTAGACAGATACAAAAAAATTCATGAAAAAACAAAGGAACCAGAGCGAATAAGAATTGAAGAAAAATGGGAGAAAGCAAAACAACTACCTACAAAAAAATACCTAGATGCTAAAAAGCTTATGAAATAACTAGACAGTAAAATCGAGCTATGACTGAAGCAAGAAAGGGATCGAGTACAAAATATGGCCCATATGGAACATTTAATAACACAAGATTAAAGGAGCAACTGCAATAAACATGTTAGTAGAAAGAATCAACATGAAGTGAAGGGCTAATAGAAAAATGGACCACAAGAGTTCTAAGTACAACTATTAGAACATATAGAACAACAAAAGCATATTGGATATATGATAGGTGGCGGATGAGAGGGGCCAAAAGCGGATAGCAAAAAAAGGAAACCAGGATGAATAAAATAAATGAGGCGAAGTCAAATAAGATGGAATAATGGAAAACAAAGAGAAACCAGGTGCTTGAAAAACATGGCAACACAAAAATAAGGCAATAAACACACGTTCTGAGGATAAGAAATAAATTGTGAACAATGGATTGATAAAAGTGGCAAAGATGTGCAAATTATCAAAGCATACTATGTACCAGGGAGAAATAAAACTGAAAGAGAGTAAACTGGACGATTAGAGGAAATCAGACGAATGTGACAAAATAAGATCAATGGAACAAATGGAAGGAGATGGATGTTCGAGACCGAGAGTGATGAGGCAAAAAAGATGATAATATAGTGGGACAAATGAAGTAAGATGGGTTAGTAAGGAATGCAAGATTATCAGAGCCATGGGGTGCATAAAAAATAGTATCGAGACAAAAAAGGTAATAGAATAAATGGAACACATGAGGAAGGAAGGAAGGAAGAAATTTTTAGCGTCCGCGGAACCCAATCGGGTTATGGGACCCAATACAAAAGAGAGGGCAAAAGCCCAGACTGAAACTCAGGGACCAAGCCCCGTGACCAAACCAAGAAGGCCGAAGCCAAAATCAAACGTGGGGACTAGCCCCAGTACACAGAGAACTCGGGGGACTATGCCCCGTAGCAAATCACAATACTAGAATAAAACAAAAACAAAAGGGCATAAGCCCAAGCAGATCTCGGAGTCCAATCAGCTACACAGACCCCGCCCCATGGATCAAGTGGCGGTGATCCCGAATAACGGCCTAGCCCCCTCTATACCACCGCGACCCACTTCCGGGTGCAGGCGAGCCTCAGCGGACTCGACATAATTCCTCCTTCCGCGTGGCGAGAGCTGTGCTTTTGGGTAAGGTCTTCTGGATGGAAAAGGAGGTCCCCCGCAAGTGATTGCCATGGCGAGGATGATGTGCGGCTGGATAAAGCATCCCCTCAAACCGACCAAGAATGATGGCGGGGGCCAGTGGGGCCGTCTTTGCTCCAACTCGACGAGCCGAGAGAATGCCATCTGCCTTTACATGCATCACTTCTGCAAAGAAACGGGTCACCTCAGCTACCCCAGGAGTGTCGCTTGCCTCCTCTAAACCCCAATGCGAGGTTCGTGACTACGGGTGCGATGTGGCCGGTCGTGCTTCGAAGCGGACCGTGCGGTGGGCAAACAACCCTGATGGCGGCCGTGTGGGCATAGGGCGTGGTATTATCACCGGGACGTGAGCATCCACATGCTTTCGACGCTAACCCCGTGGGAGGTACGGTGTAACCAATCGCCGTCTTCGAATTTGCCAATCAGCCCCGCCGAATATAACAAAGATCTCTAGAAGCCAACCCGCTTCCAAAGGGCATCCGAGCGATGTTCCCGAATGTGATCGTTTATTGGATCGTCGCGGGATCCCGACCAACAAATCTGGAGGTAAACAATAAAGGGGCAAGTAAAGAGTGCTAGCGTACCATAACAACGAAAATGCATCAAGTAAACAAATACGACAATAACAAAACAACAACCACCGCTAGAATAACAACCATCACCACCGCACCAAAGTAAAGATTGAAAGAATTAATGCACTAAAGGATATGTCATGAATAAAAGATACCATGAGACCGAACTAACATAGCTAGCAAATAGAAAAGGAGCAACAAGCCACCAGTGCCATGGGGAAAAAATGATGTAATAATATCAATAGAAGTGAAATGGAATTAGAACTAAAACACTTCTTAACAAGAAAAAAGCAACGAATCAAATAAACAAAAAATGATACAAACATAATAGAATAAATAATAACTAATGGAGTCATAGAAAACGAGAGAAGAGGATAGAGAAAGTTCACGTAAAAGACAGGAGGATAGAGCGAATGGAGTGCAGCAAACCAATGATAGAGCACGTCAAAATTAATAGAACTAACATAGCAAGGAGCACAGTAACCCAACCGAATAAAGAGGAAATGGAAAGAGGGAGAATGAATGAGTACTTCAAGAAACAAAGCGCATTACAAAATAGACACGATGGCCAAAGATAACAAATGGGATAAGTGAGCAATGGTGCCAGAGGCATGACAATGTGTTATGGAGCCAAAGAGAAAATAGGAATAAGGAAACAAGAAGTCATAGATATAAAGGAGAGAAATGGAAATCACGAAGAAAATGAAAATAGGTCAAGCACTAGGAATACCAAATGAAAATACAAACACATGACAATGGAGAGACTGACCCCTCTGTCATGAAACTGTATAAAACCAGCAAACCACATAACTAGAGAAAAATAGATGAGCAATAACTGTGAACCACATAACTTGCAGAATTAAGAACAGTAAACTTCCCGTTAATAATCATATCTACCAGATAATATAAGTTTGCCCAACCTCATGCCAGACATATTGCCTAATGTGATTGATCACGAACAACTTGGGAACATGCAAGTCCACCACAAAATAAAAGCATGCAAGCCATAAAGAACATCCTTCTAGAAAAGACGATTTTTTGAAGCAAAAATGCCCATAAGCAAACAAAAAGACTGAATCTACAAAAAAGGACAAAAGTAAAGATCGAATTCAGGTTATAGGTGAAAGTATGAAATGCCTCAGAAGGAAAGACAATTAATGAGACACCCTAGACATAAAAAATGCATACATAAAATAAACAAATGCTCGCCCTGAAGATTGAAATCTATGGTGCAACGAATGCTCATACGTACAGATGGAAAAATAGAATCGCAAAGTAATCAACCCTAAAAATAGTATATGTGTGATGATGGGTCGGCATGATAGAAATCTAACACAACTTTGATTATGCCAAAAAGAATGCTCATCCAAAAACAAAATTTACGATGCAAGTTGCCCCTATGGAGCGTATTTTAGTGAAAAAATGTGGAACAGGAACAAAACAGGTGTTCCTAAGAATATAAAAGTGAATCTTAAGGATGCATATAAAACAGAAAAACAATGTCGTGAAAGGGCTCAATGGAAGGATGTGTACTCACAAGACAAGACTTATGACAAGAAAACAAGTCCGAAAACAAAAGCAACATTCCTAAACAAACCAATACAATAGAAGAAGTAAAATATATTCGCAGCACAAGAAACCATGAAAGGTGGCATGTGGGAAACCACTTTGTAAGAACAAGCGGACTGGATGTAAGGAAAGCCATGTAAGACAATTGTAAAACATCCCATCATGGAAACAAAATGAAGAGATTGCGTTATAGTGCTATAGATGCATGGACACAAAGGCTTCCAGAATATGGTTTCTAGATCACGAAAGAACCCTCTAATGACCACAAGTAGCCATAAGTAAATAAAAAATGCACCATCCGTGTGAATGAAAGCATACCTCAAACAAAATGTCTCCAAAGAGGAACCGCAAACGAACCTCCAAATGTTGATGTGCAACAGATGACAAAGGCCCCCTTGGTATGAGACATCACATGGCTACAGAGCATCCTAAAAAACCACCTTACCAAAAAAGGAAGAGAAATATCCTTGAAGCAAAAATTGGCAAACTTCGTCCCATGTTAAAAAGCCGTGAATTTATGGTATAAAAAACCACCTTACCAAAAAAGGAAGAGAAATATCCTTGAAGCAAAAATTGGCAAACTTCGTCCCATGTTAAAAAGCCGTGAATTTATGGTATAAAAGCCTAACGTAATAACTGATGGTTTTAAAACACCCTCTCATTGAATTTGGTAACAAACGTTATGAGCATGAAATCATCATGGAGCGAAAATATAAGGGGTTAAGCGCAAGGAGCCATCAAAGCATCTTTGCTAAGGTGAGGAGCCCTATAAGCATATCGGTCCTAAAAAGGCCTTTCTAAGAACGGTTTTGTGGAAAACATAAAAAAGGCAAATTTGAACCCATGTCTCTACACTAAGAGACATACTCGATAACCAACAAACCAAATAATTTTTAATGCAAGGATTTAAAATATCGATCTATATAGTGAATATATCAGTCCAAAAATTGCTAACCATAAAAAAATGGAAAATAGAACAGACGCCGCTTCAAAGAGTAAGGGCGGCCATAAGATGCCAGAAAAGCTCAAAAAAACTTGAAAAAATTGGAACTAGAACATAAAGCAGGAGGGGCTGATTAGGTTTAGAAAGAGTATGAAGGTCATGGAAGCCGCAATAAACTTCGGGGAAAATCAAAAGCGGTTTAAGGAGTTAAAACCGGAATCGAGAACCGAACACATTGTTGCAAAAGGGGCCGATTAGGTCCGTAAAAATTATGGCGACTATAGAAGCGAGGAAAAAACTCGAGAAAACGGCGGTGGAACATCCATCCGGCTTCCACAAGGCCTAAAAAAGAAAATCCAAGATAGATCACGAGAGAAATATATTACTTCATTCACTACCACGCCCCAGCTTATCAACTCTATTTCCATAGTAGGAAAAAAGAAACTAGAACTTGTACAGCAGGTGAATTACAAATGAGCTGTAGCTATAAGTCTGCAATAAAGACGTTTGAAGAATGCAACAAAATGGATGCAGATCCTTGATCCAAACCTTACTAGGAAGACGACCCTATGTGCTTTTTGTTAGTAGATACAAGTTTGTCAAAACTCGTGAAACCCCTGGACATAAAAAAACGATCGAACTTTGATGAAACCCCAGACAAAAAACGCAATCTGAACTTACAGAGGAGGAAAAAACCACGTCCTGTATCCTTTGTACCATGAGCTTGTCCAGATCGGCAAGGAAAGAACTAAAACAAGCTGTCACAGACTATTAAGATTCACCCATCATATCTATACCCGCAAAAAGCATACCGAAACCAAGCAACATCTGTGAAACAAATGAATAACTAGAATGAACATCAAAATATACATATCTGTTGTATGGCATGGCCAAGATCCCAATCCATGAGAGTGCTAGATGGAAAGCCATCTAAGAAATTTGATCACCGGATCCGCATGCCTCCATGGAAAAAAGGAAAAGAGGGGGGTTTCTAGCATGGACGCCCCTAGCCTTGCTCAAAAAGAAGATCGCTGAAAGCAGACCAAACCGAAATATGAATCCGCTGCTTCAGGTTTAGATTTGAGACTGGATTGCTCCAAGGTATGGTCGCTCAAAACAAAATGTGAAACTGGTAGGATAGAGCAGGATAGAGAAGGAGGAGAAAACTAGCTCAAGAGAACGCCGTTGAATGAAAAAGGAAGAAGAAGCAGAATAAATAGAAGATGCGAGATGAGGCGTCCCCATCCAAGGAATGTCGGTTCTATTGCTTTAGCAATAGAACCGTGGCATTGTTGGATTTTTCTGCTCAGTGCCTAATTCTGCCAGCAACCTTCTCTCCCAAATCAATTCTTTGGCCACTAGAGATGCAGCATTGTATTCAGCTTCTGCACTTGACAGAGCTATGTTAGACTGTTTCTTGCACTTCCAGGCTACTGGAGCTCCACCTAGAATGATTAGATAGCCCGAGGTAGATTTTCTTTGGTCTAAATCTCCTCCCCAATCTGAGTCACGGTATGCCTTTAATTCAAGTTTAGTTGGATTGTACATGACACCAACTTCCAAGGAGCCTTTTAAATATCTTAAAATTCTTTTAGCTGTAATCCAATGAGCTACACCTAGATTATTATTATACCTGCTCAACAAATTCACATCAAAAGATATGTTTGGTCTTGTACAATTTGCAACATATGCAAGACAACCAATTAGAGACCTGTATGGAGTTTTTTCCATTTGCTTTACTTCTTGAGCAGACTTAGGACACATGTCTTCAGAGATTTTATGTCCAGGTACTAATGGAGTATCCGCTATATTACAATCCTCCATTCTGAAGGTTTTCAACATATTAATAATATGTGATTGCTGACTTAAAAGCAGAGTTTTATTTGCCCTGTCCCTGTAGACCTCAATTCCAACAAACCTTTTCAGTTCACCTAAGTCAGTCATTTGAAACCTTTTGCTCAGAATATTTTTGCAATGAATTAAAACATTTTTCCCTTTAGCCACCATTATATTGTCATCTACATATAGAGCAATTATACACCATTCATCACCACTTTTAAATTGGTAAAAATTACCATCAGACAGAAATTTCTCAAACCCTTGTTCCAGCAAATATCCATCCATGCATTTGTACCATTCCCTAGGAGCTTGTTTTAAACCATAGACAGCTCGATTCAACCTCCAAACTTTATCTGTACCTTTCTCAAACCCTGGAGCCTGTTTTAAATAAATCTCTTCTTCCAATTTAGCTTTCAAAAATGATGTACTTACATCCATATGATGGATTTCTAAGTCTTCAGAATTTGCAATAGCTAACAACATTCTAAGACTATTTATTTTTACCAAAGGAGAAAATGTTTCATCAAAATCTTGGCCTTGCCTTTGAGTGAATCCTTGAGCAACCAACCTGGCTTTGTATTTTTTTGGTTTTCCATCAGCTCCAGGTTTAATTCTGTATATCCATTTGCTCCCTATAACATTTTTGTGCTCAGGTCTATCCACTAGTGTATAAGTATCTGTTCTATGAAATGAATTCATCTCATCTTCCATAGCCTTTCTCCAATCTCCTTTGTTATTACCATTTATAGCCTCATAGCCATGAATATCCCTACCATGTAAGGCAATATCCTTATTTTCATCTTTCAATATCCGAGCTTCAAATCCTTCTTTTTTTTTTTTGGTTTTTCTGCTACCTCCCTTTGTGCATGCTGAGTTTCTTCTGCTGGCCTCTCTTGTGCTAATTCAGTTACATTTGCTAGTTCCCTTAAGTCTTGATGTACTAAATTATTATCTGCTTCACTCTCATTCTCATTCTCATTCTCATCATCACTAATATCAACCACATTAGTCCGCCATTTGCTACATGCTTTTTCTTCCCCGTTTCTCTTGTTCCTCATGTAGACTAGTAACTTTTTCTTGATTATGCAAGTCTTCTATGTCTTCTGATGTATTCACCTTAGGAATGGTTTTATAGAATTGTTTTTCAGAAAAACACCACATCTCTACTAATAATAACTTTTCTTTGTGCTGGATTATATAATCTATAACCTTTTGAATTTGCATCATAACCTACCAGATAGCAGATATAGGATCGATCATCAAGCTTCTTCCTTAATTCTTCTAGAACCTGAGCAAAAGCTAAGCAACCACAAGTTTTAAGCTTATCAAATGATGGAGCTTTACCAGACCACAGCATTTCAGGTATGGCTCCATTAATACTTCCAGAAGGTAACATGTTTTGAATTAATACAGCTGTTTTCAATGCCTCTTCCCACAAGAAGTTAGGCAAACCTGAATATTTTAGCATGGACCTAACCGCATTCAACAATGTCCTGTTCTTTCTCTCAGCCACTCCATTCTGTTGTGGAGAGTATCTACATGTGAGTCTGCTTTTTAATGCCTTTAGATGCACAATACCACTTAAATTCATCTGACAGATATTCACCACCCCTGTCAGATCTAAGCCTTTCTTCATATTGGCCCTTCAAATTGAATGTTCATACATTTGACAATGGGCCTAACTCTTCAGATTTATATGCTATGCCTAAATCGCCATCCTATTGTCTGCCTCTTCCAATAACAAATTCCACTATAATTTTATCCTTCAAAGAACTCTATCCTTGAAATATTGATAAATTCTCTTCACATAAAGCTCTGGATTTCGTAATTCCGTGATTTATTTTCTTCCTCGAAGAAAAATAGATATGCTAGCATTATTTAATGCAATCCTTGATATTATCAATTTATACTTTTTATCATAACAAAAAACGCCAATATAGATTTACATAGAAAAAAAATCGTCCTTATTTGTCCTACACCTAGAAATGTTCCCGTGGTCCTGTTTTTTGGCTTAATTCCCCCACCACCAGTCGACTCATCTAGTTACCAATGCCATGTACCTCAAGCCCACTGGGTTCTTCTTGGTACGCATAATAGATATTCTTGTTGTGTCACCTTTAATCATCAGGTGATCTCCCTCTTTTTCTATGTTCCTCATCCTTTGCAGTAAGTCGAAGCAGAGCATACAGTTATTGCAGTCTTCATCTCTAGTCTTCTCAATTTTGTTAGCTAAATTTCCTCTCGCTGCGAGAATTCAAAGTAGGTACCCTGATTCCTTCATCTTGTTTCATGGTGGAGGCAGATGCAAACCATACAATGCATACGAATGCTCTCAAGATCTCCTCCCTTTTAACACTTTTTCTAAAGCGAGGCTCCAAAATACTTTCTTCTTAAGCTTTGATAGATATTACAAGCTCATCTTTGCCCACGGCCTCCTCCTCCTACTGCAAACCTCTTGCCGACGTCCTACTTTCTGTAACCACTTCTCATATTCCCGCATCTTGTATTTCTTCTTGAATCTAAAAACTACCTCTCGCTGCCTAGCATTTACTTCATCAAGTATCGGTTGTGATCTTGCATAATGGGAACAAATGGGTATTTCGCACAAAATACAACTCTGGCGGCAATATAGCTAAGCGTAAGTCAGCCTTGTAGCCAAGAGATATGCCCAAGAGTTTGGCACTGGCTATACAAACGATGGCCCATCTATTAGCTCATTCTTAAAAGCCTTGTTAATGGTGATTTACATGAACCCCTTTTTTTTATGGAGCGTCCTTGGGGATTTGTGAAAAAGTGAGAATACTCACTTCAATGTCAAATCAAGAAGAGTTTGTACGGTCTAAAGCAGGCCCCAAGATGTTGACACAACAAAATAAATACTTTTTTACGCAGTCTTGGATTTAAATGCTCCAAGCAGATCATAGTCTCTACTATAAAAAAAAGTTAATTTCCAGATATGCATTTTGGTTCTTTATATGGATGATTCAATCGTCACAGGCAAAGCATGCAATGACCATTACTGCCATGAGTAGCTTACACATTCCTCTGAGGTAATAGACCTACTTTTATATTACTGCCTAGACTTCCTCATTTAGATCAAATATATAAATGAAGTGTTGTAGAGATTTTACATGAAAGCCTCCAAACCAAATCCTGTTCCATATGAACAAGGCAACAGATTTACCTTGGACATTAATGGACCATGTGATACGACCATGTTTCGACAATTTATTGGATCTTTTATCTATGTTTGTTATAGTTGCAGTTGGGCAAGTAAGTCGGTTTATGCAACATCTAAAGATGAGTCACTGAGAGTAGCAAAGAGAATTCTCGCATATTTGCAAAGCACAATGTTTGAAAGAGTTACCTACTTTCAAAACCAAGAACATGTGCCATCCTTTTACATTGATGCAGATTTTGCATCCCATGACGAAACAAGAAAGTCTAACATAGGATTTAGGATCTCATTTTTTTTGGCAAAAATCCATTTCTATGGGTCTCCAAAAAACAATCTACAATGAGCCTTAGCATTAGTGAAGCAGAATTAAAAGCTATGTGCCTAGGATTTCACAAAATGGCTTCAATACTCACTCTTTTCAGATGGGAGTCCTAGTCAAGGAAACCACTATGTTAGTGGATAATTTATCAAAAATATCACCCATATAGTTTGCCCAATTCGTTTCATATTGTGGGAGGATATTCTGGTAATGGTTAGGACTAAACTTTTGGTATTGTATTGTATAGAAAACGATATGTTTTGCCTCATTTGAGGAGCTTAATTGGCTTGAGGAAAATGTCTCTAATCTGGGGTGGTTATTCGTGGTTTTCTTTGTGCTTTTTACAATGTTATGCTTTTTGGATTCCCATAGATGCTAATTTAGAAAGCCACGAGGCATTTGTAGGCAACTTCTTGCACACAACCCTCCTTTAATTTAGTGTGTGGCTGATGTTCGATTTCTTGGTTAACTACTGTAAGTAGGCTCCCTCTCAATGAATACTAGCCGGTGAGTCTGCTTTACAAGGCATAGAACGGTGTACACTGTCTTGAAAAAAGGGACAAACTCTAGATTATTTAGATGGTTTTGCTGTATGCTTCCCCTGAGATTTGAGATTGTCGCTGTCACCACAGCAATCCACCGCAGCAAGGATTGAGAGAACTAAAAGTGAAGCAAGCAAAATTGAGGTACGCTTCTTTCCAGGCCATTTAAGTCTTATATAGAGACTATTTTTGCCCTTTTTCTAAAGGATTTGCATCGGTCCGGAACAGCGAGAGGGCAGGTCGCAGTGCAGATAAATACTTGAAAAAGACAAATATTAAAAAGACAAATAAAATATAGGATACAACAAAGCATCTCGACACTCAATTATGCTTTATGAACTTGAAAAAGACAAATATTAAAAAGACAAATAAAATATAGGATACAACAAAGCATCTCGACACTCAATTATGCTTTATGAAGGAGGTAAAAGCACGTTAGGGTGATAAAATATTGGGTCATTTTAATACATATACATTTTTAGAAATGTATAATAATTACCGTGACTTTTGGTTTTTTTTTCGACCGAAAATAGGCAGTAGAAAATTCCCTCCAATTCTTTCTTCCCCGTTCTTGTTTCTTTGGTCCTTTGATCCCTTTGCTTTTACCCTGCGATCTAGCACCTCGATTTCTTGCAAGCGACTAAAGCACGCTCTTCCGAAGTCGCTTGGTCATTCTCAACAAATCAAAGGTACAATCGTCTTCTTCCCTAGTTTTCTTCTTTCTGCTTTTAATTTATTACTTTAGGTTTTTGTTTACATGTGCAAGCTCAGATTGTTGCACCTTTAGGACAATTAAAAGATATTTGTTGTTGCATTGCAGGTATAGACAATGGCAAAGACACCAAAGAAGAGTGTTGCCCCTGCATCAGTCCGAAAATCTCCCAGGGCTTCCAAAGCAGGGACACATTTGAAGTCTGGAAGTCCTGGCTGTAACAAGGAGAACCGAAATGAGGACACAGTATTTTCTGCAAGGGATCTGGCAAATATGAAATTCAAGGAAAAATTTGCAGAATACAACTCTTTAGTGACAGAAGTTTGGGGCTCTAAAGAACCTACCAGGTACGGGTACAAGGATGAGCTGGTGAAGTTGGAAGACCAGGCAGAATTTTTCAAGTGGTACGAGTTTGCATTCGGTAGGAAAGATGTACAGAATCACTATTTTCCATTGTATTTTGCTCGAGCATTTGCCTTACACTGAAAAGGTGAATCAGTTGATTGGGATGATGTGAAAAAAATAGCCACAGCTAAAAGCAAGGTCAAAGAATCTGAGGTTTTGACTGAAGTTGTAACAGTTAAGTCGAGCAATGCCAAGGGCCACAAGTCCTATGATAATTTCTACAAAAAAGAAGATCTGGACAGTTTGAATGTATTTCTTGAGAGCAGATCCTCTTTGAAGGAAAACATATGTAAGGAGATGCAGAATTTTCAGGAGACAAGACTGCAGCTATATGAGACTTTGAAGCATAGGGAAGGGGAAAGGGTAGTATATTCTAAGCTAGTCCATGAGGCCGAGACTAATTACTTGAATCTGATGTCAGAGTTGCAGGAATTTCAACAGCAGATGGATGAAAGTGACGGTAGTGCTATGAAGTTTGAGCACATAAAATGGAAGGTGGAGGATGCAATTGTGCAGAAGAGCAAGCGGGGGCGGGATCTAGCTGAGCTTAGCAAGGAAGTGGAAGCAAAAGCATCTGAGTTGAGGCAGCTAGATTCTGAACTTAATTTAAGGTCTTCAAATAAGAAAGCAATTGAGGAGGGGGGCACAAAGATTTTGGAGTTGAGGGAGTTCTTAGATCACTCCTCGGTCCTTAGCTTGCAGCCTCCTCCTCTTTCTTTGGTTTCAGTTGCAGAGCAACCAAATGCTGATTTTCAGTCCTGCACAAATTGCAAGCAGTGTTTTGGTTCCTCCCCAGTGGTATTGGCATCTTGCAGATATCCTTACTGCCTATTATGTATCTCCTATCTTGCTAACACAAGGAACAACTGCGCGGTACCAGGCTGCACATGGGATGTGAATCTACCTCGTGCATTGGGGCTGATTGGAAAAGGTAAGCATGCATGGTTTATGGAGCTTTTGCAATAGAGGTTACTTGCTAATTAAGAAGCCTAGCATCATAGTGAAGAGATTCACAGTAATAGAAGAATCTAATGAAGATGATGATTGTACTGGTACATCTGATAGTAAACATTCAAAGTTTGTAGAAGGTCGGATACAAGATGAGTGTGCTGGTACATTAGATAGTAAACAAGTCGAAGACAAGGGCACATCTTCGTGTATGTATCTAACTTAGGTAATACAATTATGCTTAGATGTTGTATGCTGTAGAGCTTTTGCAATACAGGCTGTACGTACATAACTTAGGTAATACAGTTAAGCTTTCACATGATATGCTAATAATTTTGTATGCAATTGTAGATGTAAGGAATGATCTACAAAACAAATGTCAAATTCTTCAACCAGCTGAAGTAGATCTTCAACCAACTGATATAGAAGAAACAAATTTAAGTTCCCAATATGCTGGCCGGGGGACTAATTCAAGGTCGAATACCATGCTTCCATTACATAAATATAAAAAGTAACACAAACAAACCACTGCAAATTCAAAGCCTTCACCTAATCCAAGGCATCCACCATTTCGGGAAGACTTCCTAGCAACATCTCATGCACATCATCAGACAATGCAAAAGCTGCACTAGCATCTTTAACCCTGTGATTTATCTTCTTCATGGGAAATTTAGCTCCAATAACAGACTCTACTGGTACCAATACTTCTCTATCATCCAACAGCTTATATTTGTTATGGCAACTTGACAATTTCAGATAATAGTAAGCTGATATGACTGTGTCACCTGCATGATGCTCATTCCTGTAAGCATCAATGACCGTTTGATCCAATACATGCTTTTCTCTAGTGCAAGCAAGAACATAGTATGGCACATCTTCCTCATTACCAGAAAGAGCAAAAGAAGCAAAATTATCACCAAACTGTGTAACTCCTCTACCTCATTTGCAAACATTGCAGTTTCTGATTCCAATGTTGTACCATCAGCATGTGCACATGGGACTAGCTTCTTCAATGTCCACTTTCCACAGTGTTGAATAGACTCACATGCCTGCCATTCAAAGTTTATGCAGGCACTGCAAAAACAAGATAGTGGTCTAACCATCAATAAGGTTGGGTCCTCCGGACTTATGGAATATATCTGATGCCGACTTTGGACACCGGGAAGGGGTTGCACATCAAATGGCTTTGACACATCAATCTCAAATTCCTTCACTTCCTAATACACTCTATGAACTTGAGATTTCTTGTTTCTCAAAATAACACAGGCATTATGAGCACCCTTTATTTCAATCCCATGCTCTCTTCTTTGCTCACTGGCCAAGAGTTGCTTGGCCTTGGCAGCCTCTCCATCATGTTCCCCCTTCCCATGCCCTGATCCGAAGAAATTCCATTGTACACGAATGCCATGCAGACAATGGTACCTGCATATGAAGTAGAATGATCTTCTGGATTTGAACTGAGCAGCACAACCATCTGACCACATGAGATGATACCGCATGTGAGATCCTCCATTCTCTTTCAACCACTGAAGATGAAGTTGAAATGCATGCTGTACAAAATGTGTGTCATGACTTCTATCATCAGAAACATATAAGTGAACAGTCTTCTGCAACTTACCATTTACCTTGAAGAGAGTGATGTGTACCAAAATAGTGATCCGGTCTCATTCCAATGTTCGGGACGCACTTCTTTGAAGGGCTGCAATGTGTAATTTTCTGCAAAGTCTACTACTGATATCACGTAATCATCTCTTAGAGTCCGAATGCTTCTCCTAAATTCCTTGCTCGCCAATGAGTTGCAAAGTTGTGATGCACAAACTTTTCATGTGATCAAACATGGCGGATAGCATGAAAGGAGCATCTGTTTGCTTCTCCACCAATCTTAGTCTTCTAGAAGTGCCCTTCCTTGACTTCTCGTCCATATAACAATGGCCCGCCATTTAACATCATCTTCATTATTCTCGACGGTCTCTTTTGGACATAAGGGAATCTTTTGCTTACCACATTTTTCACAATCCCCCCTTATGCACTTCAGATTGTGCCACTCTTCCCTTTCCTCTTTTTGGCAAACCATTTCTCTCCAAAGAGTGCTAACATTACAAAATGTAAGCTTTTGTGCCTGACAAACCCCATCATGTGTACCAACAGCACATACATCACAATTGCAACTGCAATTTATGTGAAACTTCAGCCTCATAGAGTTGAAAGCTTTTCTGAAATTCTCTGCTTGTTCATGCTTGACAGAACAACAAGTGTTTCTCTCCTTCAATTTCCTTATACAACTTGGTTTCAGGTATTCGAACATTCTAATACCAACATCTGCATCTAGATTCTCCTCCACAAAGTGCTCATACAGCTCAGCCTGCATATTGCAAAAGAAAATAGGTAAGTTGGAGAAGACTGTGCATTGAATACCTTACATATCCAGTACATAAGTAAGAAATACTATGTATACCAGTACATATCAGTTGTACATGTAAAAAGATTTGATTGAATCTATACATATTCAGTACATATGTACAGTAGATTATGTATAGTATCAATTTATAGCACATTTAATCGTACATATATCACATAATATACATGAAATACTTCCAAGAGCAAGTAGATGACCCCATAAACCTCATTTATATGTATAATACAGTAAGCAAAACAGACCGAAAAGGCTACATCAAAGCAAGTAAACTAAGATTGACAAAGGAGTTCACTTCTGGCACATTTAATATTACATCCTTACACTATGACATATATATCACATAATATACATGAAATACTTCCAAGAGCAAGTAGATGACCCCATAAACCTCATTTACATGTATAATACAGTAAGCAAAACAGACCGAAAAGGCTACATCAAAGCAAGTAAACTAAGATTGGTAGAGGAGTTCACATATGTGCATGGAAATGTACATGAAAACTAAAAAGAAACTGAAATGTAATAGTTTCTTTGACAAAAGCTTTAATACCTGAGGAATGTCAAGATACTGGATTGCCTCGCTTCTTTTTTTCCTCACATCCCTGTACTTTGGTGAAACCTTGATGTTGTTAAGCCAGAACTGGATGACTTTTAGCTTGGTTTCTTCATCCAAACGATCAGATCTAGCCTTCCTGCCTGCTAATGCCCAAATGTTTGAACCAGCAATTGCCATTCTCTTTCTTCTGCAAGCAGCATATGAAAGATTTCGGGGATGGCATTTGAGCATCTTGCAAGCAATTCCCTTTTGCTTCAAATCACCATTTTTTCCCACAACCATTGATAAAACTGAATGCTTGGCAGCCAATTTATTACCACTTCCAATCCATCTTTAAGGTTTTCTAAAATTGCATGCTTGACCACTGCTTGTGAAGGCAATCCAATCACAGGTTCAAAAAACTCCAATAGCCTGTGATCTTGCAAGAATCTAGAAGCAAATAAGTACCTTTGATTAGGAGCCAGAGATTCAGCTTCTTTTCTCACAACAGTAACAGCATTTTGCACACTGGTCCTTATTTTTTTGGTAACATACCTTGAGGATGTACTACCCTTTTCAATTTCGCTATCATGCTCTGCCATCTTCTTTTTCCCTTTCTCATCTCTCCCACTTTCGAAATTACTGCATGCCACCTGTTGTTTACTCTTCACAATTTTGAATTCACCAGATGCCATCTGATGTTTGCCACATTCAGTTGGTTCGATTTGGGAATTTTCTTGGAAGAAAGTTTTTCTGGAGGGAATTTTCCTGGAGGAAATTGGAGGGAGGAATTTCCTCCAGGAGTTTCGCATCAACCGCCGGCCTCTACTCGTCATAATTACAAACAGACGGGAATTTTGCCCCTTTTTAAATATATAAGACAAAATTTATACATGAAATAAGTACATTTAAAATTCAGCAACCCGTTCAAAAGTTTACATGAATTGCCCCCTAATGTATGACACCCTAACGTGCTTTTACCCACTCTCATAAATCTGCAGTATTGTGCTACAAGAAAGCAATTAGCTGTATTGTGCTACAAGAAAGCAATTAGCTGATAATCTGACCAAGCCTCTCATTGGATCTAAGCTTTAGTAAATGAAGCATTTTTTAGGATTGCAACAAAGACACTAAATGCTTGCTCTCTGTTACTTCCTTTTTCGTTTTTATTACATTCCAATTTCAGGAGCCATATCAGGGGTTGAAACTTCACCCTAACCCTAGATGTGACCCCAAACGTCACCTTGGAGGAACCCTAAATGTGATCCCAAACATAACCCTGGAGCTATATAACTCATGATTGTTTTCTCTTAGTACTTATCTATCCAGAGCATGAGCATCCTACTTTTCTCCTCATACTTTTCTCACTCATGTCAAACGTCAACAGAAATCATGCAATTGTATTGGTTGATGAAAGGAATGATTCACTCCTTAAATTCAACCAACCAATATTGAGCATGGTGGAGCATATTTTTTTGAAACAATTCCAAATCAATGAGTAAACAATGCAACAAATAGAGAATCATGTGCAAAAAGGCATTCTCCAGTCTGTGTGGAAAGGCATCCTCTATCTTATTTTGTGCATGCACGCAACAAGATTAGTCCCAAAAGGAATTGTGCTTACAAAACTTGCTGGGGAAGTGGAAAACCATCCTGGCTTTTTAAGTGAAAGATTCTATGCATTTTCCCCATGATGTTGAAATGATGTTGCAAGACAATATGATATAGGGAAGACAAAGACCTCTAATAGCCCAGCTTTATCACTATCTAGATCATCTTCAGTTGTAGAAGTTGAAGTATCATCAAATCTATACTAGGCTAAGCAGCTCAACAAGATGTACAAATGCTTTGTTTGTCATCCGAGCAACCCCATCACTAATTTTCTTGCAATGCCATCACTGATAAGGTGTACACAGACCCTTCTTCCTATTTCTCACTCCCAATATTTGTCCTGTCCATGCGTTCCTGTCCATGTGTTCATTGCACGGAAAAACGGCCTCATCATGACCTTTTGAGAGAGATGTTATTCTGGTACAATAAGCCAGAAACACATCCCCATCAGAAACATTCTTCCTAGAGCAAATCGGACTAATATTCTTTCTATTTCTCCATCATTTAATTCAGGCCTGCCAAGTCAGATGCATGCAGCAAACGAAATTCGTGATTAAGAATAAAAATTAGCGAGTAGAATAGGATAGCCTGCGATCAAACTCTCCACTTCCAGAAAATGGAGATCCATTGCATTTATTAGTACATCCAACTGCTGCTGCAAATCATCCATATCTGCTTTCAGTTATTCAACTTGTAGATGGTAGCTTTGCTTTCGTTCTTCATTTTCGCTTATTCTTTGCAGTTGTTCTTTTTTACAACCTGCTTTGTCCTCCCCAGCACATGCTATGGCTTCAACTTGTCGTGCTGCTAAATATTTGTGGGACCTGGAGAAAGAGAATCTTGTTGCTTCTCATTTGAACCTATCCATATTAGATGGTGTAGACCTCCAGCAAATATTATATAATGAGAACAAGCAAGGGGAGAGCAACCAGCTCTCTAGTAATCAATCCGCATTCTAGATAAGCAACACTTTAACATTTCACGGTTCTGATCTTCAGCCCAATGCATTAATGTAAGTATGTCTTGAAACCTGTAAACCGTCAGCATAAATGTTTGCCATGAGAACATATCCAGCAGCATAACATGACTCCAAACCGATCAGCTTATCAAAGCATTCCCTTGCTAGTTCTATATCGCCATGCATCCTACATGCACCAAGCAAGGCAGTCCATCCAATAACATTTGGCTCAGCAGCAGCTTGCAACAAACCACCTGCCTCTTTTAGGCAACCTGCTCTGCTCAAAAGATCTACCATGCAGGTATGATGGTGCACATCTGGCTTGATATAATGCTCCTCCCTCATTGATCTGAAGTAGTGCCGGCCTTCCTCTACAAGACCTCCACGACCACAGGCAACAAGCATACTAGAAAATGTCGTTTCGTTCAATCTATACCCTTTTCTCTGCATGTCGATAAAGCACTGCCCAGCTTGGTGGATGTTACCAATCTGGGCATAGCCTGATAGCAGTGCATTCCATGATATCAAATTGCAGTTCAATAGTACATCAAAGGTGTCGCATGCATCTCCTAGGTTCCCACATTTAGCATACATGTCAACAAGAGTGCTCCCAACCATTACATCCACCTGAAGCCCACTTTTGCAGACCTGATCGTGGATTATCCTACCATAATCTATAGCTCCTATGCTGCCGCATGCTTTTAATACACTTAAATAGGTAACTTTCTCTGGCTCTATGCCGTCTTCTTGCATTGTCTCAAAAAGCTCTATTGCAAGAAGACCCTGACCATGTTGGGCATATGCTGCAACCATTGCATTCCATGCCACAACATCCCGATTTAACAAGCTGTCAAATATTTTACGTGCCTCCTCTAGACGTGCACATTTGGAATACATATCAACTAGAGCACTTCCAATGACAAAATCAGCTTCAAGCCTATGCTTTATAACCTGACCATGAATAGTCTTTCCATGATCTATTGCAAATATGCTACCACATGCCTTTAAAACAGTTGAGAAAATGACTGTGTTTGGCTGCACATTCTCTTGTTGCATCTGTTTGAAAAGCTCAAGTGCAGCAAGGTCTTCACCATGATAGACATATCCTGAAATAATTGCACCCCATGAAACCACGTCATGTGTTTGCAGTTTGTCAAATAAAGTGTGTGCCTCTACCAGGCTCCCACATTTACTATACATATCAATAAGGGTATTTTCAAGAGTAGTGTCTACCATTGAACCCATGGAAAGGAGCTTGCTATGCAGTAGCCTGCCCTCCTGAGTGTTTTCTATGCTACGACATGCTTTCAGAGCCCCTAGGAAGGTCACTTTCTCTAATTCTATGCCCTTTTCCTGCATTTCATGGACAAGGTCAAGTACAGTTGAACCATCTCCATCATCTGCATAGCCTACAAGCATTGCATTCCACATTACAACATTCTGATTTGGCGTGCTATCAAAGATGTACCTTGCCTCCTCCAGACTTCGACATTTGGCATACATATCAAGAAGCGCACTTCGTAGAAAAACATCTCTTATAAGTCCATCTTGAATTACACGATTATGCATAACCCTTCCCTTCTGTTTATGTCCCATGCTAGTGCATGCTTTAATCACTCCCAAATAGGTGACCTTTTCTGGCTTTATCTGCTCCTGCTGCATCTTTTCAAAAAGCTCCAGAGCAATAATACCATAATTGTGCTGTGCATAACCTGTAATCATCACATTCCATGAAATGACATCTGAATTAGGCATCCTGTCAAATACTTCATGCGCCTCTTCTAAGCTCCCACATTTGGCATACGTATCCACAAGGGTGTTACAAATACTAATATCCAATTTAATTTTACTGGTTAGAATCTCATGATGGAAGAGCCTTGCACGAGTTACGTCCCCTATACCACTGCATGATCGTAAAATGCTTAAAAATGTAACCTTGTCTGGTTTCACTTTTTCGTGTTGCATTATCTCAAAAATATCTAGAGCAGAAATGAAGTACCCATGCTGGCAATATCCCATAGCCATGGCATTCCATGACACCACATTCCGAGTTGGTAAACTTTGGAAGACACTGCATGCCTCTTCAATGTTTCCACAATTGAAATACATATCCATAAGTGCGCTTCCAATTTCAATATCCAGAAGAGATCCAATATCAATAATGGTCTCGTGTAGAAGCCTACCTTTTTGTAGGTTACCAATCATAGAACATGCTTTTAAGGTGCTCAAAAACGTTACTTTGTTTGCACTTATGCCTTCTTGCTCCATTGTGTCAAAAAGTTTTAAGGCTGATTGGCCTTGGCTATGCTGAACGTATCCAGAAATGATTGCATTCCATGACACGACATCTCGTTTGGGAAACTCATTAAAGACTCTCAAAGCCTCCTTCAAGCTTCCACATTTGGCATACATATTGATAAGAGAACTTCCAACCATAGCATCTGGTTGGAGTCGCAAATTGATGATCCGGCTATGTATAAGCAATCCATGACTAAGAGCTGATGTTTCAATACATGCTCTAAGAGAAGAGATATAGATATGCTTGTTCGTCCTTAGGGTTGATATTTGCATGGCATGATACAATTCTAAAGCATTTTCTGCTTCCCTTAGCTTGGCATTTGCTAAAATAATAGCACTCCATGTCTGGGCACATGGGCTCACAACATTATCAAATACTTGATTTGCATCAAGCAAACTGCCATGTAAAGCAGACAGACGTATAAAATGGAAACCTAGGAATTCATTCGAATAGAATCCACCATAAAGTACAAGTGATTGAACTAGTCTCAGGTGCTCTTTGTTGGCGCAATTCTGAAGGAGAATATGTGCAATTCTGATGGATACAGGCTGTCGAGCATTTTCCACTGCCTGAACTGCCTCAACGAAATGCCCTCCCTTACATAATTTCTCCAAGTCTTCATAACACCTGCTGATTCAATTTTAGAGCATAAAATTGGAAATGATGGAACTCTACTTTCATGGTGTAACTTACCCGGCTAACGGGTTCTTACTTCTCGTACACGCATGTAGCAGGGCAGTTCCGTTGATAAAAAGCAGACCCTGAATGCATGCAGGGTGCTGATGCTTGGATTTAATAGCCAAATACATGGCAGAACTCTATTCCATTTCGATTCGTATCACTTCCCTTGTACTTGCAACATTGTTATTAGTCATTACCATTTTCTTCTTTTTCTCTTCTTCATAGATTGGCGTCTTCGCTTGATGGTTGGCCTAGCAGTCTCACAACTTAAAATTTTCATCTCTGGTGTTCGGCACTAAGCAGGAATGGAATTCCAGGGAAAAGAAGAGAGATACCTGAACGCTGGTGCATTCATTCCAGATGCCCATAATCTGAACATATATAACCCTTTTTGTAATTTGGTTGGCCGAAGGGTGAGAATAGAGTTACTCTTATAGTCGTGGCACAGTCATGCCCGTTAGTTATTCTACCGGATGGAATCACCAACCGTTGGGATTGCGCCACATTGGACTCAAGGGTAACTCTATTTTCACCCGCCCCAAGGGCAATGACTAGGGATGGAAAGAATATTTACAATATTTACAAAATATCATAAATAGACGGTGGATATCTCTAGAGAATCTGGATTGTGTACACAATATGCTAGATATGCTAAATGAAAGTATAAAGATAAGAGAAAGCAAGGGTCTGCGCACAGAGGGTTGCTCTCCAGTTTCTTGAGGGTGAAGTGGCCTAAATCTAACCATGAAGTCATGTTTTCACAATCGATATTTAAATTAAAGTAGACCTCTACCATGTTCTTAGAATCGGTTTGTAGTTCCCTTACATTCATGTACAAGCCCGTCCACAAGTGCCCCTCGATCGAATTGTATACGTAACTGAGTAGTTTACTGTTCTTGTGGATAGAATTTTGAATTCATGTCTCTGTGGCATCGCATTCCCGTTCTTGGTCAACAACTGGATTGACCATCTCCGACAAATGAATTGTGCTCTTATCCTCGTAAGACAACTCTGCATCATGAAACTTCCAGGCAAGGAGAAACAACTCGCCATAATCCATTTTATCCTGCATCAACTCTCTGCAAACAAGACTGTTTGTTGTAGCTATCCTCAAACTGATGAGGCCTTTTCACTCTTTTTATCCTTATTTTGAGCTTTATGTGCTTCAGCTTGCCATCAATGTTCTCTTCATTTTCTTGGCTTGTCGTAGGCTTCACATACCACTGCCCATCAACCCTCTATAGTCGAATCCTTTTCCTGTGTACATTTGTTGTCTCGATAATGATGTTTGGAGGATAGGAGATCTTACACCATTCTCATAATATTGACCATCATAACCAAGACCCAAGGATGACAGAGAATCTGCTCTATTGTCAATCTTCTTTGAGGATCTAAACACATCATTCCAAGAATAAGATCTTTGGCCTCCTCTGACACTGCCAAAGAATTCCATTTCAAACATGTAGAGGCAACATCTTCTCCCAACTCAAGCTTCCAAAGAATTTCCTTCGTATGCAGTTGCGCTGACCAGGACTTTTCGGGACTTGAGATCCCTATGAACCACGCCCATGTCGTGCAAATCCTGCACAGTTCTGGCCAAAGAATAGATGAGCAAGGCTGGTTTTTTCTCAGAAAGACTTCCCTCTATCTCGGTTTTATCATGCAGGCCACAATCACACAATTCCAAAATCAAAATGCCAGCAACTATCATCTACAATTACCTCCTTGAGAGACACAATTCTGAGGTGGCCTCTAGCTTCCATAGGATCTTCACCTCCTGCTTTATCTCCTCAAGGTTGCTTCCGCCATTGCTATGGATGGACATAGATTTACAAACAAGTCAAAGGCCATCGGAGATACGGAGACACTAAAAAACTGTGGCTTGACCTCCATCGCCTAATTTTCTTATAAGGGAATACTTCTGGAGTACAATCAAGACAACAATTCAAGTGCAAGCCAACAACAAACACTACAACTCTGCCAACCACAAGACGACAATCTAGCAATACATACATAAATAGTATAAACATGTAAGAAACACTGCAGAAATAAATGACATGCATGCAGAAAATGTGTGAACATGACGAAACAAATGACATGTATGTTAACCACCATCCCGCAAGATACCAGACAAAATGCAAACGAGTATCAACTTACTTGTCCAGTATAAAACGAAAAAAACTAGCAATAGGGCAGGCTTGGGCAGAAGTATTAGAAAGTTAGTAACTTGACTAAGTTCCCTAAAATTGCATTTACATATCACTGGCCAAAGTTGCATAGGGAAAAGAATTAGAAAAGTTAGTAACTCGAGTAGGTTCCATAATATTGCATTCATATATCACTAGCAAAAGTTGCCAAGTCATGGGCGTATGTAGTGGTGTGTATGCTCAATAAAGGATAACCTACAGTAGGGCTCGTTGAGTTTACGAGCAATGACAATGGTGTGGCCCGAGGTAGTCAATAATATCATTATCATTGAAGAATTTGTCTTTCATCATGGTAGATGTTGTAAAATAAAGCTTGTCAATTGCAATAAATAGATACACAGAGTGGACAAGTTCCAAGAAACACAGCATTATTAAATGGTAGGAGACACTAATGGAGAATAGAGTTATCCCATGATACTTGACAATTATGGCCTCTATGTTGCTTTTCTCTTTTTCAACATGTTTAAACAACTTAAATGCTGAAAGGAGTTGAATATTTGTCTGGCTCACTCAAAATAGAATTGATGCTCAAATTAGGAGAAAGAAATTAAGAGACAACATGTTGTTTTCAATTAAGCTTCTGAAATATAGTGTGATATTAACATGTGTGTCGACCGATGAAGTTTGTTCTTTAAGTTAAGATAAAATTGCATATAGGTGTACTTTTAATTTATTTATTTATTTATTTATTGTCACGCCTTCAGACCCTCAGGTCCATCAGCAAAAATAAAAAACAACAGTATTGATCAACAAAGGCTCACCCTTGGGCGAGCAAGTTTTCAGCCATCTTATATAGAGCTAATAACTCATTTCTAGATTTCAGATATTCATAAAGATATGCTCCGAGATCCAATGGAGAAAGATCGAATAGCTTTGACAGAGAGCTACACATGATATGGTGACTTTCTCGTATATACTCAAAGGCCGAGCATCTAATCAAGGCATGGTCTTCATCCTCCACTTCAAAACAACATGGGCAGAAACGCAGCTCTCTTGGGATCCCTTGTTCTCGTCCCTTTTCAATCTGCAAAGAATGACAACTGAGTCGTGCAATTAATTGCCGTTTTTTCCGGCTAAGCTCCGTCTTTAGGTAGGCTTGCTCTTTAAGATGCAAGTGAATCGTAAGTTTTAAGGGCACAAGTTTTTAGGATTTTGAACATGAATTTTAGTTGTAGATATAACAAAATTATTTAGCTAGGACATTTGAGAAGTTTCCTTCCTTCCTTAAAATATGCTTCCTTCCTTCCTTCCTTTTTCTAGTGACTTTTGTTCAATACCTCTTTTGCCACCCAAATGTAACTGATAATTTCGTAATGTGGATCTAGTTGTTATTAAGTTGCCTTTGTCTATGCCCATATATTCTAAATGGAAAAAGATTGTGGAGTATATTTAACAAAGTATTAGCATTTTTTTAGCATCACACTCTTTAATTCTTTGTATTGTTAGTGATACAATTTTTATGATTTTCACCAATTGTCATATTTTTCAAAATTCTTGACTAGCTTCGGCTTTCAAATACAACCTCAAGGCAATGATTACTACTTAGGCAGCGCTAACTCACTATGAGAATATTTTTGATAGGTTACTTGCGTAGAAGAATCCTCACTAGCCATCCCCAGGGCTATACTTCCTGTCCTCTAATGCAAATACAACGTTTGGCGAGGAATAATGTAAATTCTAGTTCCCAAACCGTCGAAGGGAACCATCTATAGATATATTGAGGAAATTGTCCTTATAGAATTGTCGTTTGGTGGACATATTAAAATATAAATGACAGTAGAAAATATACAAGAAGATAGATAGATAGTATTTTTACGTCATGCCACATTGGCAGCGTCCATGAGGACATATGACGGACCCCCAGAGACTTGAGCACAAGATCCCTTAATTGCAAACCCAATGGACTAGCCACTAAACCGAACAAGGGGCAGGCAATAGCACCAATAGTAATAACTTGTGTAAACTACTACAAATGTTGCAATTACCTGTTGTATAAAGGCTAAGCTTCAGTTTCTGGACGGATGACCCATCATGATGATGAAGCAAAAGCAAGAAGAACCAATTCCAACTTATCCATCCAAGTGGCAACAGAGCCTTACATGCAAGAAGCTATAGCATCTGGTGCTAGACCATTTGATTAATGCCTCCCGATTCAATTATTTATCATCCTCCAAACAAGACAAAAAAACTTCCAAATGTAAGCCAATGGTAGCATCTGCAATCATGCTAGTCCAATTAGCAGCATTCCAAACTGCAAGCTAATCAAAGACATTGGGTGCCCCTGAAATTGAGCCATATATTGTGCAAATGCCGGTCAAACAACCACTTTTAAATGGTCAATGGTTCCTAGAGTATCATACATATGTACCATGCAAACAAAAGGCCTGAACATCCATGCCTTCCATTCTTACTTTTGTAATTCAGAAAGTTTCAATCGAATCGCATTGGCTATTATCACATTGATTTAAAACTTGTCACGTCAATACATGTTATCCTTTCCAGCCGCCTTGGTTATCTAACTAAATTTAGGAATTCATGGGCTTCTTATAATCAATGGAGAGCCATTTGCACTACAACATGAAATATAGAATCAAAATGGAAAGAGCAAACGTGACTGATATTATGTCATTGTAATAGTGCACTAAAAAAAGAACAAACCTTGCAACCTCTAGGGCAAGTCAAAATAACAAAGTATATAGGTTTACTTACTTCTGGACATATGCTGAAGCATTGCAGCTGCTATAAGTCTGATTCTTTGGTGTGTTGTTACATGCTAAGCATATCTTGCAAGAATTGCTTCCCATGACACTGCATTCAAATTACACAGTATCAAAGGCTATTCATTTTCGAGGCTCCTGCAATGAACCTAGCAAAACAAGCTAATGATCCTTTGCATAAAATTTCACCTCAAAATTTAAAGCTAGACAAAAGTGAAAACTATAGTCTAAATATAGAGCGTAACCATACCTGGACACTCATTATTTTATACTTGATAAAGAACCATTGGCTATCTATATATGTTAGCATCATTACTCCCATTGTTGGAGACAAGCTCAAATAGTATTGTTCCAGGCTGTCAGCTGCCTACATTACTATGCAACAATATCAGTTCTACTCTATCAAGGAGTGGCCTCTGCAAATATAAATCACAGGTTTTAGCCTCAAGTCGAAAACTATCTAATTTATCTGCATATAATATCTACCAATTCCTTCGGATAAAGAGTGTAAGGAAGCACTAATAGCCTCCAACTTGAAAGCACTGTGCAAATGTTAGAGCATCGTTCTTGTCAAGAGTTTGCACATCCTCTGCAAGCAAATTTAAAGGGTGGTCCCGTTCTGTCTCCACATTTTTGCTCACTGCTTCTCAAACTTATTGATACATAGAGAATGCATAAGTCATGAGCCTGGAATAGACAGAAAAAAGTATCCTTTCATCCAGATATAATCTTTTGCTTATTTAGACAGCAAAGACCTCAGCTTGTCAATTGCGTTAAAGAGTTTCCTTGGACTAAAAAATTTACGAGATTTGAGAGGGCGGTAAGATAAGGATACCCTAGTTTTGTCAGTTTTTTTTTGCTTACGGTGGCCATAAGATCCAGCGAACCATTATTACCCTAGATTTGTCATCTGACGGGAACTGATCTGGCAGGAACCGAGAAAGCAGTCATTGTTCAGCCATTGGATTTAAAATTTCTTTTGAAAATGTGGATCATTGGAGTTTTAGCTCTTGGCTGGAGCAGGCTTGCAACTTTCCTTCTATATCTTTATTGGCCAAATGCTATCATATCTATTGTATCGCAACAGAGCCACAGAGCAAGGAATAGTAGATGCTAAGGTAGAAAAGAAAATCATGGGTTTAGGTGCAAAGACAGATCGACATTCTGAATTGGAGCTCCATAACTACTACTTGAGGTAGAATCAAAACCAGAGATCTGGTACCCACCACTAGCTCTAGCATTTGGTTGGCTATAAGGATCGTAAAAAGCCCATGTTCCAACATTTGGCTGCTTATACTCACACTCACTGTAAGGATCATACGCGCCACCACCTCCCATGGCTCTTTCCTTTTCCAACTGGTTCTGCCTTTCCCTTTCCTTAACCTCAGGCAGATTACGAATAACCTCTTCCAGTTCCGAGAATGAAGCCTTTACAGCAACAAAATTCCCATAAACATCCATAGGCAAAATACAAGAAGCAAATGCATGTTCTTTGTGAAAGAAAGAAGATTTATCAATGTGGACGATGGAAACTCAAGCTCTTGAAGCGGCGGTGCCGGTTAGCCAGTCTGCACATCGGTCGCCCAGCAATACTGGCGACCGCCAGTTTACAAGCAACAGTAAGTTTGGAGTAGTTTTAGCATATCTTAATATTCCAGCATATACTTAGAATATGCCAAAGATCCACATGAGCGAGGGTTTGCCCCCTAGAGGCAACCCAAGAAAAAAGATGTAGTTTCTGCAGTAGCTTCTAATAAATCAAGTTGCAACCAATGTCCCAAAAAGTAACAGATTGCAAAGGAATAGAAGTCTCTCCTGCTGCAAATGCACAAATGATGTAGCAGAGTCGCGATAATCTTCTGCAGCAATGACGATCTGGATAATCGAATTCTTCTATAGATTCGATGATCTGTTTGCCTCCTTTGATTCAATCGAAAAAAGCAGTGCCTTTTGCAACCCTGAATCAACTCCAGTTGATGAAATTAAAAAATCTTCTGTTGTCATGCAGCGTCGATGTAGATTCTACCAAAAATATCAACCGCCCACTATTCTTTACACCTGTTTCAGCACAATTATGAACCTGCTCCAAGAGATTTCTGCTATCCCAAATCGGCCATATGCCATCTGTCAAATCCTTCATGTGCCAATCCAACAAGCAAAAATCTGTCCTGCAATCTGGTAAGAACACAATCTTGCAAAATCAAATATCGTGCCTCCTTAGCTTAACAAATCATGTCTAGTCTTGACTCCTCTATCACGGTTTTTCGAATTCCCTGTCTTCACATGCCACTATAACCGTTCAGAATATTGGACGTCAATTTCTACTAACACTAATATCTTGCCTTTATATTCTGGAGTGCTAACATTATGTGACATTAGTTGGTGGTGCAAAACCCCTTAGTGTTATGTGACGTTAGTTGGTGGTTGGCTTAGTGTTGATGGTCGCGGGCCAACGTTAGAGCACCATCTGGCCATCCAGAAGAAAACTAGGAGGAGGATGTGGGGATGGGGCAGGGGAGGGGAGGGGAGGGGGGTGGAGGCTTGCCGGAGTAGAAGCTACTCCAATCTCAAGCATCATGTACAGATTGTCTAGGTTTGAATGGGCTTTTGTTTCTGGCATTTGTAACAAGGGGTTTGTTATCTGTTCCCGGATTGGTACCCTCATTGGCCATTGCATGATAGGCTTTGAAAGATCGTTCATGTTAGGAACTATCAACCTTTTTAAATTGGGATTATCTGGTATGGCCAAAAAAGTTTTTGGAATTTTTTTAAGATTGATTTTCTAAGGTTTTCAAAGTTTTGGCTGTCGGAAAAAAAGTCCCAACACTCCAAAAATCGGGAAATATTTTGGGCTTTGGTTTTGTGCAGATAGAAATGCCTAAAATGGGCGGGAGAGACAGTGCCAGATTCGGCATGCATGCCACGATTGCTGAAGAGCTTGGCATCTTATAAATTGGGCAAATGAATGTCTTCTCCGCGGCATGTCTGCCATTGTTGCTCAGATCATGCAGGGTTTCCATAGTATTCCGGCCAAGTAGTGGCATCTACATGCATTGCAGAAGATGATTCATGCACTGCATAAACGAGTTAGGGCTTAAGGCTGAACTGTGAGGAAGGAAGATCTTGGCTTATATGCAAGGTTATTATCCTAATCCATGAAGAACACCAAGTCCGAAATTATGGAAATCCGTCAAAATCCTTGGCAGGTTTGTTTGTATATACACAAGGCCCCCAAAAAGTAACTATCATTAGTTTTTTATAGCAATTTTACAGTAAACCACTATAATAAAGCAATATTATTTTGTGGGTTAATATGTTGATTAACTAGGAATGGCTATATAGTGTGGTTCTTACTTCTGATTTATTGTTCTAGTTTTTTTACCACAATTTACGAATATGGTATTTTATAATCATAATGTTATTTAGTTTAACACTATGGTTTTAATAGTGCTTTGTTAGGATTGTAATTCAATTAATAATGTGGGCAATAATGTCTGAAACTTCAAATGGTTGCCTAATGAAGTTGTTTGCATCTTTTTATATGAACTAATATTTTTTTCATACAATAAAATGTCATTGTTTTATCGAATAACTGCTAATGGTTTTTTCATCAAAATAGTAAATGCTTGCATCTTTAACATATTTGACATATTAGAACAAATCAATGATGTTTCAACAATGCAATTGGTATTAGCTTAGTAAATGTAATTAAGGCATACTCAACTAGAAATTATTGCGTTTTTTAAGACTGTAACTGCAAGAAGTTTCTCTATCCGACTCTTAATGTTTTCTATTAAATGTTAGAGCCAAAACGGGTTCTGATTTATATAGCAAACGTACCAGTAATCTTAGAGAGTGGAAAACATGCAGTTTGTAAAGATGACTGATATCTAATAAACTATATGAATATATACAAGTGCATATATAGAGTGCTCAAGGATTTGAACCTTGATATTCCCAGTTAACCCAGTATCAGAACTCTAGACTCTTTGATTGCCAAGCTATCAATTAGATATAAAAACATAACAGGCCTTTCCTCTAAAATTATTAAGCAAACACAGTTCTATTAAGAAGAACAGCAATCCACACAATATGAACATAAACCCCTATGGTCAACTACAAAGGGAGAAGAAAAGCTCCAGAATATAGAAAAATAAAAGATGTAGCATGCTTACATAAAAACCTAATTGCCAAAATTAAGCTAGCCCACATACATGCTGCAAATCCAGTGCACCTATACAAAAGCAGCAACACCCTTATTAAAAACATGAACTGCACAAATAAGTTATTACTCAAACATAAAGCATGGGACGAGTGCTTTATACACCCCCCTTCTACGTTAAATAAATCTAGTCTCCAAACAAAGCATCGAGGGCCAGATATCCATCACAGGGTGTGGGGGGTGCTGTATAAAGCATTCGACCCATAAATCATATATTCTGTTTTTTCTTCATAACCCCTTCTTTTGTTTCTTCCTCTTAACTACTATGGTTTCTTTCTTCTCTTATGTCATGAGGCTATAGTAGTGGATGGCAGATCCTCATACAAGGGCCACATCATCATCGTATACTGACATAGATTCATAGATGCTTAGAAAAATGGGACAATAGCAAGGGTTTAAGGCAAACAATAGCAAAGGAAATGATTACTGCTGGCTTTCGTTTAAATTTTGATTTAAATCCATAACTTTAGGCATTGGAAATGGCAGAGACAGCATGCAATAAAACAATGAGCTTGGCTTCTGCCCAGATATGCTGTGGACGGAGAAAATGCAGAGAAAGACCAATTATTTACTTCAAAATGCAACTGTTAATTCTATGCACTTCTTTCTTAATGAAAATAGAAGTAACTAGTTCTGTTTTACCTCTACACTTGCACTTCAGTATGCAGCAAGGATTTTCTTTTTCTTCGAATTAACTCCACGCTAGAAGAGTGTTGCTCCTTCCAGCAACCCATCACTTTATATACTCCACAATGCAGCAGAAAGCAAAATGCATGCAAATACATGGATCAGGCTGCGCCATTCACTGCAAGACCATAAAGCACAAACTGAAGATGCATGCATCGAGAAATTAAAGAACAAAAGAAGAAGAATGGAAGAGATTACATACACATCACCTGCATAAGCAAATCATAATTGTCAGGAGGCTAGATGGACTCGCAGAAGCAACACCTTAATCTAAACCTTCATTATACAATTACCTAGCTTTCATGCTCCTTATAACCAACTAAAAACGTCCTGCAATCTCGCAAGATTCGAGGGACATACCGTTCTGCACACAAAAGAAAAGAGAGTTAAGAAATATAACATAGCCAAAAAGATGAAGCTTCTTAATATCAACTTCGATGGCAAAAAGGTAGGTTCAATCTTCAAAGCTGGCAGATCCGAATGCCGTTTAGCTATGGTGAACATAGCAGAAGCAGATCGATGGGGAAGAATACTGAAGACTGTTACTCCATCGCCAAGCATCACTGCATCTCCGTAAAAACAACACCCATCCACTCTTCAAAAACGAAAAATATGAGAAAACTTTCTGAATACTGCATCTAGTCTAGAATAGACGGATATTTTAGGAAAGCATTGCCGGCCTTGGGCGGCGTAAAGAACTCAGAAGGTTCGCCCTATTTAGGGTTTATCCTATGTGTATCTCCCCTGCACCCTATTTCCCGCTCATATAAAATTTTAAATATTGGGAAAAACTAATTTAATTGAGCACTAGTAAACGCATGTCTACATACGTAAAAACCACTTAGTCTCCATTCTATCCCATCGTCCAATGAGATATCGCCATGTGGCAAGTTTCATTTCCAAGAATCTCCATTTACTTGCATTCTACTTTTACTTACATTCTATTTTTTTTTTCCACTAACATTCTTGATTTTAGCCGTTGGATATTTGACACGTGTCATAGAATGGATGACTAAGTGGTCTCCACGTTACAGTAATGTCAATTTACTTGACATTCCTGAGATGTCAACAGGGCTCCGCGCTCCGCGCGTCGCCCTGTTTCCATCTCAGGAATGTCAAGTAAATTGACATTCCTGTATACAAAATTACCCTATGGGCAAGAGTCACCTATGCGTTGCATTTAGCTTGCTTGACATGAACTTCCCGTTGTGCAGAAAGGGAAAAATTGTTGCGATTCCATGTAGTGGCATAGCAAAAAGGAATAAGGAATATGAGCAAAATTTTGCGATTCCATGGAGTGGCATAGCAAAAAAATTAAAAGAAGAAGAAATATGACGATCCTTGTCAGAGATTTGGACACGTGCTTTAAACCCAAAGCAAGGGTGCTAACGTGTGGAAGCTTGCCATTTAGGAAACAAATGGAATCGTGTAAAACCTTCTTGTAACGTAAATGCAACTTATGTTGCATTCAGCCTCCTAGACCTATCCTGTGTTGCCACGTGTCTTAGATTCTTTTCCAGAAAAGTTAACCTACATTACATTCTGAATATTTACTTCACATTCCGATATTTCATTCTGTTTTTGCATTCTATATAGCATTCTAGTTTTCATTCTGCAGAAGCAAGAAAGAATGGTCCATTGGTCGATATACCAGTTTTCATTCAGCAAAACCAAGAAAGAATGGTCGCAAATTAATAAACTTTGGCATTTGTTAGCATTTTTACAATGGATTTCAAGATAGTGCTCCTAAATCAGGACACTCGTAACTCAAATCCGAAAAAATTATTGTTCCTAGCTGCTCAACTTCTGATAGCAACAAAATGCACATATATTTTCATTCTTGTTCCATGCACTTTCACGGAAGAATAAAACATGCACTTGGAATGCGGTTCGTTCTCAAAAAAGGCAGAAGCTAACATGTAGACCTTCACAAACAAACAAGAAAGCAGACGAACATTAGAGAAAGACGGCAAATACAAAATCCTAAAGAAAGAAACAGAAAACTTGGAGCTCCAAAGGAGCAAAACCTACCAGACAAATTTTAGGAGCAAAATCTTCCTGAAGACACAAATGCAAGTAGATAATAGGCATCAGATCGAACAAAATATGCAAGAAACATTAAGCTCTGCAAAAAAGAACATCAGAGGATCTACCGCCTTTGCCGAGATCACAAGATCACTGGCGCCTGCACAAAGACGGTACCAAGAAAAAAATCAAGCAAGAACTAAGATCGACGGCTTGGCGCCATAACGGCATGGCTCTGCCATGGTGAGGGAAAGAGAGTAGAAGAAATGGTCGATAACTGGGTTTGAAAAGGATGTGGTGGACATGTGGCACAACCTGATTCGCTGAATGCGCGTTGGCAGGAATTCCTCCCCCGGAATTTGCACTGAAGTGCAATTCGCTTATACAAAATAGTTTAATTGAGGGTTGTCACATTTAACATTGGCTTTCGTAGCTTACATATGGCTCTTGCATTTGTTCTCACAACTGATGGCATAGTAGAATCTGCGCCTAAAACATAAGTGAAAAGGCACCATAATTTCGTAGGTTAGACCTGGCCCTCAGCATGAAATGTGCAAATCTATTTTATGTTTGATCTCCAAATTGAAGAAAATACACAAATCGTCTTAACCCTTGGGCATAATAAAGTAGCCCGCAACATGTCAAAATTCAGGATTGTTTTAATAGGTTATCGCTAATTTTAACCGAACCACTATGGTATGCATGAAACTAACTCATAAACCACATTAGTCTTAACAAACCACTATAGCATTCATAACCACTATTGATAACCATGTCATCAACCACTATTAGTTTTGAGAAACCACTAAGGCATGTGGTTTTTATCTTTCAAATAATTTCATGCATAAAAAACCATGATATATATGGTTTTAATAGGATATAATAGTGGTTAAATGTACTAGTTCATTTTTGGGGGCCTTGTGATAGCTGTTTGTAGCTTCATAGTTTAGATTTTGTCAAAGCTTCATAGATTATTTTGATCTTATCTCCTATTGTTTTGTCTATGTAAATGCCTGCAATAGACCCATATGATTGCACATCATCTTTTGTTGAAGCAGGAAAGCCAAATCATGAGCTTGTATGCTCTATTTGAATCAAGTTTTCTATGGCTATCTTATTCTATTTTGACCATTTAATATTCACGGGGCATTCATAAATCGCCATATCTGAAAGCATATACCTTACAGCTTTTTAATCCTCATTGGATGTTTGAGCAAGATGTTGGACCTATTTGTATGTGCAGATGCCTGTTTTGGATCCTTATGGTTTTTGCAACAGGTTGTATTTAGGCAGGGTAATCAAATCACAAGGCACAGGTATACTTTCATTTGCAGATCTTCAGTATTGATAGCATTATAATACATAGACTAAGAGTTTTATTTCGTATGTTTTCTCTGGCAAGTCTTAGATGTGACAATTGCCAACTGTTAATGCTTCATTTTCGAATATATTTACATGATATAGCAACATAGTTAATATATCAAACGTTTACATGACATAGCATCACAACATGGGATCGTTTGTTAGTCTTTAAGATTCAAAACCTCATTATTGCATACCTGAATACGTTGCAATGACATGTTGCAGGACTTCTTTTGCCTTCAAACTCATAGATGCTGGATATGTTGTGCCCGAGGGATATGAGTCCATCATAGTTGCACAGTTTATCGATGGGTTGCAAGCTGCATAAGCATTGTTAGGCAACCGCTATGACAACAATTAGGTGAATCAAGTTCTCTGATTATATTTGAGTCAAGTTCTCTAATTATACTCGAGTTAACTTCATTTTATGAAAGGTTGTGGCAAAGGTAGTTGGTTAGATGTGACCAATTTTTTACAATATATGGTTCTTAAATTCTTTTAGGATTTGCTGATATTCTGGAGAAGGGTCTTGAGCAAGCCTGCACAGCCCACAGGGAACATCACCTCGGAGCAATGGGTACAAGATTTGCAATGTAATTTTATTTACCCACCGGGCGCCGCACCACCATCTCCGCAGATAGGCATGGCTTTGGTTATCACAGAAGGGGATGTTATCATGGGCCTACAAAGATCTAGCTAATGGGAAGGCAAAGAGATTTAGATGGCATGCAAAAGAACTTCTCGAAATGGATCTGGCCTCCGGCGGTGCCCGGCCCCTCACCTGCATTGTTCAATAAAGCATTGCGAGAAGGCTTCCCTACGCAATGGACCACTAGCGTAGTAGTGCCCATATACAAAGCGGGGGACCCTCAATGCCCTACCAACTACCGCATTTATTATGGTCACTCTCTCTTTGCAAAACCGCTATCGGCATCCTGAGCAAATACGGTCGACAATATGGGCAGAGGAAACGGAGGTGCGAAGCCTTACACGTGCGGTGTTTCCGCCCGCATATTCCACCATTGATCATATCTTCACTCACGACATTGATTGAGGATAGCAGAATCGCCCGCAAAACCTCAGTGATCGTTGTTTTGTCGATTTTGCAAAAGCTGCCGACACGCACTCTCGCAACAAGCTCGGGACAGCCATTGGCGCACCGGGAACCCCCGGACTTGCGTGAATGCAAGATATAGGTCAGACGAGGCATGCATGCTCGTCAGACACATTAGCAAAGACAAATGCAGAATCAAGAGCATTGAGTACGCCGTGGTTGCCCCCTCTCCCCACACTCTTTGGCCTATACATTGATCAGTTGAAGATTGGCTCTCTCGAGCATGGAGGCGCGCGCACATCTCATGCATCACACAATAACCTGGCAACTCATATATGCCGACGATGTCAACCTCATGGCCTATACCCGTAGGACATGCAAACACTGATGGATGCTCTTGACACTTTTGCCAATTCACTGGCATGCGAAGTTAACTTGGCCAAAACTAGGGTGCCGCTAGTTGCATCGTCCCCATCAGCCGTGGCTTCCCACCTTCACTTACCAAAGGCAAGAGGTAGAGGTGGCTCGACCTACAAGTACTTGGGGATTGAGTTCTCAACTACCACCCATTGGGATGCGGCTATCGATTAGCGGGTCACGGTGGGTTGGAAAGCACCAGATGCCATGCGTAACAACAGCCACAAGGCGAGTTGTGCCCTGGGGCCACCAAATACATTTGTTTCGGCCTTGGTTGAGCCGGTCCTTTTGTATGGGGCAAAAGTGTGGGTCCGGTGATATCCCTCAAAGACTGAATGACCTCGAAAGCGTAGGCCTTCTTGGCACGGGCCCCGGGGTGAAGTCCACGCCTGCACTGCATCCTACCCGAGATGTGCTTTCTACCCTTCAGCGGGCTGCATTGGAACGCCATATCGCTTACTTCCAAAAGGTGGTCGCTATGGCTGATACACGCTGCCCCATCTTGCTTTGGCCACAAAGTGATGGGTCCCCAACGCTGAAATCCTGCTGGAAAGACAAGCAAGCTCGGTGGTTCTCACTGGGCGCAGGTGCAAACAGATGCTCCGGATGATCGACAAAGAAAGATCAGCGAGGCACTTAAACCGCACTCTAGATGATACTTTCCTTCGCAAGCTCGGGATGCGAGGCTCGACGCGACGCTAAGTCGCACACCATCGCCAGCAAGTCAATCCTAGGGCTCACAAGAGGCCCACACCAAGATTTCTTGTACACCCAAATGCCCATGAAGAAGCGCTAACTTATAGCTTCCATTCAAGACGGGTGCACATCGCCCCGCATTGAAACAGTATGCTGGGCTCGAAGCACGAGAGCAAAGGCTTTGCCGCTGTTGCCACCGTGTATGCGATTGAGGATGAATGTCATACCCTCCGTGATCGCCCCGCATTTGCCATATCCGAGAGAGGTATGTTCGACTACTAGTGCCCGCCACCGTTGCATCGCTTATTGACTACAGTCCGTGGGTTTGTTGGGGTCATACCTCCGTGAGGTTATGGATGCACGACTCATTTGTGTCCTACGAGACGGTCTTGAACCGCCCTATGCAATTGTAGAAGAAGCCAAAGATGCTTATTACTGCTAAGGTTTTTCCCTCGAAAACCCTTCGGGGCGGGGGTTTTTTAAGCCTGTCAGTAATACGCTTGCTGCTCTCTTTTTGTTTGGGTCCCATAGGCCAATTGATCTCCATGGACGCTAAAAACCTATTCTATTCTATTCTATTCTATTCTATTCTATTCTATTCTATTCTTTGCAGGATACAGTTGTAACAAAGTTGGAACCTAGCTTAAAATTAGTTCGTTGTGACCCTCTTATATGAGTGTATAACTAGGTGTTATTAAGATTGTTATAATAAGTAACAACTTTAACAAGACCTTTACTAAGACCTTTACATCTCCCATTTCAGGCATTAATAGTAACAGAAAGCACTGTCCACTTTAAATTGAGAAGTTTTAGGTTCTCTAAAGTAACAGCTTTAATACATCTCCCATTTCATGTTAAGAATTGATGATCACACACTTAGTACAATTACAACTTTTCTAAATTATATGTCTAGCAAGATTGTTCTATACAACTTTTCTTTCAAGCATTAAGGGAGCCAAGATATGGTCACTAATCCCTAATGCATAATCTAGACATATACTTAGAATATACAAGCTTCAACCTTGAAGAGGTAATTATTTAATCCCCTTTCAAGAATCAAGAGAGAGACAACATAACCAATTCAAGTTCTCGACCACAATAATGTCTATAAACCATAGGAATTGAAATATCACGATCACTGTAGCAAAAGCATTGACTGAACTACTGTAGCTCGTTTGACTGGCTATAGATCGGCGAATTTTCCCCTTAATCTCTTGTTTCTGCTACACACTGTTCAACCAATCTTCTGCATTCTTATCTCCATACATCTTCGGTTGATCCGACGGTTTAGGGACTGATCAACTTTCCATATCGAGCCGGATCCATGTATTCAATTATCCCACATGCATAAGCTGAGAAACCCATCCATTCGTTAACCATTGAATTTACCTTGGAACAGGGTAGTAAACCTACCAGCAAGGCTTCGTATCGTATGAGCACTCCAAAATTGGTAGAGCTTAAGAAGCAGCTGCAAGAGCTTCTTAAGTTAGGATATCGCCTTTTGGCGCCCCTATTTTGTTCATGAAGAAAAACGACGGTACCTTGAGAATGTGCATTGATTATAGGCAATTGAATAAGCACATAATCAAAAATCGGTACGCCTTACCACGGGCCGATGACTTGATGGATCGATTGTAAGGGGCCAAGTATTTCACAAAGATTGTTCTTCGCTCAGGGTATCACAGGATAAGAATTAAGAAGGATGACATCCATAAGTCCGTCTTTCGGACACGTTATGGGCACTATGAGTTTACTGTTGCCATTTGGGCTAACTAACATCCCTGCTATGTTCATGAGGTTAATGAACGACGTCTTCCGTGAATATCTTGATGACTTTGTCATCATTTTCTTCGATGATATCCTCATTTACAACAAAACCTTAGATGACCATGAGCGTCATCTTTGGTTGGCCCTGCAGAAATTGAGACGCCATCAACCTTATGCCAAGTTTTCCAAGTGCAGGTTTGCGACCACCAAGGTCGATTATTTGGGGCACATTGTTTCTGCGGACGGCATAGCAATAGACCCAGCCAAGATTGAAGTAGTAAAAGATAAGCAATTCCATAGCCGTTGATAAAATCAAACGGTTGCAAGAGCATCCACATGCACAAAAATTTCATTTGAGTGAAGGTGATAGCTAAAAATCCATATGGGACCCACTGGCTACCATCAGGTGGGAGACGTGGGCGGGTGCAAGTCCCACCAACCATGCCTTCAAAAAAAAAAAAAAAAAAAAATCCACATGGGAGCTGCTGGGGTAAATGTCATATTTTTTTAAATTGAAATCTCAGAACGTTAAAATTCATATTATATTCTATTGTATTCTATTCTATTTAAAATGAAGCAACGATAAATTGAATTGAATGGGGAAATTTACCAAAATAACCTTAATTGTTGACTTAATTCCCAAAAAACCCTTTCTATTTCTGAAATTCCCAAAATGCCCTTAATTCTTAAGTATTTTCCCAAATAACCCCTTGTAATTTAAAAATCACCAATAGCTAGAGATAAGCCTATCATTCTAATGCTTTTATAAAAATCGTATTGAAGGGGAAGCTTTGTGGGCTTCTTGTGCAGAAGCTGCTTTATACCCATACATCTTACTTGTAGAGCTCATTTTGCTATTTATATGATGTCCGTATCTATCCTCCAAATATCGAATTTCTTGAAAATAATGAATAGCTACCTCCTGCAACATGTCATCCTCCTGGTAGTGATAACTAACAAATCAAAAGAGCGGATCCTTTACGGAAATTGTTATTGGGCCCCATAGAAGACAGAGATTGAAAAAAGCATATGTACAAGTGCACACGTTGTGGTAATGTCAGGCATAATGAAGGTAGTTGCAGAAATTCTATTTGACATTTCTGTTGCATATTTTTGTCATAATGATTTTTGAAATTTATTTTCCAAATTAGTGTCATCTGTAAGAACCGCTTCCTCTTAGAAAATGATCCTCTATTGTAAATACATGTTTTTTTTTGTGATTTTTAAATTACAAGGGGTTATTTGGGAAAATACTTAAGATAAACTTCCCCGTTTTTTGTTTTGTATTTGGAATGCAATGGTGTGGAGTAAGATTTGGGTTGTGTATAACCGTATATTTTAGGGGTTTTGAGGAGCTTCTTGCCATTTAGATGTTTGGGCCTAGGACGTGGATAAGTCCACGCCACTTTCTATGTTTAGAGCGAGGCAAGCGAGGGGAGAGATGTGCGGTATGGATGAAGGCATGCAGGCATTTGTAGAGCGTAGGTTGTTTAATAGCGTAGGGTTGTAGCGAGGCAAAGAAAATGCCCGGAATCGGAGGGGCTTCCAAGAAATTCTCAATCCTCGCTTGCCAATTTCCATGTGTAAACGGCAGATCGCTTGCCTTCTTTAATTTGAAGCTTGAGTTAACAGTTTGATTCTCTGTCTATCTATGTTAATTGCGCATCCCCGGTCCCAGAGTCACTTTTGGGGTGTCTTTATGCTCGAATTCTTCTAAGACGTAATAGTGTGCCCAAAATTGACATTTGTTTACAACGAATAGTGGGATTTTGAGAGCTGATGCCAACAAAGCATTAGGGTTTTTTTGAGATTAAAAAAGGGCCTTCAAAAAATGCCAACTAAGCCAAATGAATATAAATGAACTACCAATCGAAATCGAGTTTCGACGGGTCCAACAAGAAAACTGTTATAACTAACTCACTGGATCATATTTTCTAGCATAACTATTGATAGAAAAGTCCAAATGAGCTCTCGTTTAGTGCAATAGATAGATCTTTCCAATCTTAGGTGCTTTGCACATATTTTAACCACTTATGATTGTCAAAACTCCAAAAAATATGGGTTTTACCATTTTTTACTATCTTACGGGGCCAAAAGATATGCAAAACCACCAAAGATCGGAAAGATCTCAATGAGATCTATCTATTGCACCAAACAAGAGCTCATTTGAACTTTTCTATCAACACTTATGCTAGAAAATGTGATCCAGTGAGTTAGTTATAACTATTTTGCTGACTGGATTACCAATTCTGTTTTCTGATTGGTAGTTCATATAGCAGTTCTTAGAAGGCCCTTTTATGATCTCAAAAAATCCCTAATGAAAGAGCCGGATTTTTGAAATTGGTAAGCAGGGCCGTTTCAAGTACACTCTGTCCAGTGCTCAGAAGGATTTAACAAATTATTCCCTAAGATCTGTAAATTCCGCAAATTTGCTAGGCTATGCTCTGCCGGAATTCTTCCCATTAGATTATTAGATGATTGACAGAGAAATACAAATAGCCTAGCTCTATGCAGCTTGCCTAGATTTGGCAGCGCTGCAGGCCGTGCCGTGGTGTCCATTGCGGTGGTCTGCAAAATTCCTAGCGATCATGATCGCCAAATTGTTGAGGAAATTTTTGAGCCATTGATTCTTTTGAGCCATTGATCCGGGCTTGGGATATGGTCGATGATGGCGTGCTCTTACGAATGGTCGATGATGCCAGCGCTTCTCGAATTTGGTTGTTTGCATGCGGGGTAGAGCCGATTCTTGATGGCTTCTATCCGCTTTCCGTCCATGTTCACCCATGCCGTGCCCATGCATTGGGTTACCATTGGGTTCATATTTGCTTTTAATCCTTGGCGCCACCGCTGGGTTCTTATTTTTGGAAGTCGACCTTAGAAAGTGGCGCAGCTTTTTTTGGGGAAAAAGATGTGAGCCGTTGATTTGGTATCATGCTGGGGATATGCTGAAAACTAATGGTTCATATTGAACACTAAAACAAATCCCATAAACCAATGGTTCAGAAATAGAAAGGGCTTTTTGGGAATTAAGTCAACAATTGGTTATTTTGGTAAATTTCCCAATTGAATGATTGGATACAAGGGCAAGAAAACGTAATGTCGAGCGCGGGCTTTATGAATTCCATTTTGTTTCTTCTTGATCCGACTGCACAGCCATGCCCACTACTCATCTGGGCAAGGAGAATTGGAATGGCTCGTTGCTCATGATGCACAATTCTCGCAGATCATATCCTACCCAAATTTCGCTGGAAAAATTAGGTAGAATACCATTGTTTACTTATAATTATGATGATCAAAGAAGTGATAGATATGTAGCTCGTACTCCGCGTGCTTGCGGTGATGCTTTGGGAAGACTGATCGAGAGAGCAGAACATTTCCGTGAATCCCTGATCAAAGCAGCATCTGAAAGCAGACCCAAGTTTCCTGGTGATACTCTTAAATCTAGGGAAAATCAAAATTTTAATGACAAAACTGGGCAGTCAGTGGATGGACTTATGGAATCTATTCTGATTGATAGTTCGGATAATTGCATGTCTGGTAGTGAGGATCTGAATTCTTTAGACACTTGTATTGCTAGAATTGAAAGATCAACTGTGGATGTTGCTGCTGAATTTTGGAGATCAGATGTAGCTGAAGCAGCTCTTCTGAATGAGTTATTTTTTTCTGTCAATAAAGACCCCAAAACAGAGGTGGAACTAGAGAGCAAACGGCTAGTTGGTGGGTTCCCTACAGGTTGGGCATCCACGTTTGGCAATGAGTTATCCCTGTCTGTAAGAATTGGACAAGTAGACGTTTGTGATGTCTCAATTCAAAACCTTGCAGAAGCAGGAACAAGATCATGCAACGCTGTGCTAGACTTGTATTTTCCTTCTGCACCTTCAGAAGATGGTAGCCTGACAATACCTGAACAGCATCTTTCACTATCTCCAATACACATGGGCCAAAGGAGTATTTATTTTGAGCATCTTTCTCAATTGTACTGGAAATGGCCTGCAGGAAGTACTCGTGAAAGCTGGTGCAGACAAGCAATAAAGGTTTCATTACATATAAAATGGAAGACTGGAGAATCTTTGGATAGTTGTGGATACATTTTGCTTAAAAACGTTCTGGAGTGCATGCCTTCACCTTTCAGGACAAGCCTGATTCTCACGGGCTCTGGATTTGGATGTCATAATGAATTAAGTAGTCTTGAAGGATTTATAAAGGGCTTGCCAGAGTGCATTGGGGGATTTGCTGATCCCATGATGGGGGAGATGACCCACAAGAGGGCTGAAGAAAAGCCAATTGCTATTGTGGACATTGGCTTGTGTGCAGTGGATCAAAAGCAAGAAGTTGTCAGCAATGAAATGAGGGTAAAGTACCTTTTACAGTTAGAGTGAGCATTGCAGCTCAAGCAAGAAAGGTTCACACCTAGTCCATTTGCCAGCCACTCACGCTAGCATTAAGAATAATTCTTCATAGTGAGGCATTACATGCAGGTCGACCCACAAAGTTCTTTACACATGGCCATGTATAGGTGTCAGAATTCCTTGTGCAACTGCAACACAAGATATAGAAGTTCATGTCGTACTGTTGAAGTTCTTGTTTTCCACATTGCAGATCCATAATACTGTGTCCACCACTTAAAGTTCTTCGAAATGTAAAGACATTAAAATGCTCTACTCTGATTTAGGCTTGTAACCCTATCCGTTTCCAAGCTAGTTAATCACTTAGTCCTTATGTTCATCATTGTAAAGCTGTGAGATTGCTGATTGGAAGTGCATGTACAGATGTTTTACATTTGTTGTATTTTGCTTCTTTCTGTCCAGTCTAGTCACTCGTCATTTGAATGTGGCCAACTTCTTGGCCACAGGCTTATACGTTTTGATACCAAGAGATAGAAAACCCGTTGTGTTTTGTCATGGTATTGCCTGAAAATTTCTGTTAAGATGGCCTAGAAATGTAATGGCTAGATCTCTGGTGAATTAGGCTTTAGTAACTACCCAAAACTTATTTCCAAATGGTACCTAGGCTGATAGCTATTCACAATATTCATTTATAGGGATCTCAGTATTAATGTTAAGCTTGCGACATGATTGTTGAGTTTATCTGTTTTTTCACATATATCTGTATAATTATGGCATTTCCAATGTTTGATGCATTATCAATTGTTGCTTCAGGATATGTGGTTGTACATTAATCTACAAGGCCTTTGTAAGAGTTTATATGGTCTATCTGTTAGAAGTGATAGTAGACTTTGTAAGGAGATGACTGTGGCATTGCGATCAGACACAAACCGGTTCCAGAAAAGTTTTCACTTATGTAAGCATGGAAACAAGGGGGTCCATGTTGGATGCTTTGGGAAGACCGCCTTGGACATAGTATTGCACACTCCAAGTAGTTCATCAAACCTCATTGTCTTCTTAGAAATATGGTCTAGCAAAATTTGTGGAAGTCAAATGGATAGACTTGATGATCTAGTTGGGATGGTAAAGATTTCACATGTACTCAGGGATACCAGAGTCACTGGCAATTATGCTATTTGGCATCCATACAAGAAGTCTGTGAAGGCGACTCTTGAAGCTGTTGTTTTATGGAGCTCAGAGCAAGCAACCAATCGATTGCAATGTGAAAACCGAGCAGTTATTATAATTCAGTGGTATGCAAGGAGATTTTTGAAACAACGGCGCAACTTAAAACACAGCAATCATTATTCATTTCTTAAGAAGCAAAAGATGGTAAGCATCATATTTGTTCTTTTTTATTTTATTTTATACTTGCTGTCTGAAGATCCTTTTGCTTGTTGCAGGATGGCATAATGTGTCATATTTTCAAAGTGACTGTGCTTGAGGCTATAAACCTTCCATCAGATTTGGAGGTTATGAATGGTATGCAATACATTAGAATATGCAACTTGTATTTGTGTAATAAAAACAAAAAATGAAGAACAACAGTTTCAAATGATGCCACATACAAGTAGAAACATGAAAGTTTGCTGCAATATAAATGCGCAGTATGCAGGAAAAAAAGGAGGGAAATTACCATTATCCATGGGAATTTGCTGCTTGTTGTAAGCCTAACCAACCAAGTTTCAATGGTTTGTGTTTCTTTGGTTGCCTGTTTTCAAAGTCATTGATAACAAATCACTCTGAAGCTCTGGTTGATATCCTGAAGCTAATGACAGAGGATTTTGTAATTAATTTAGAATTAAGAATTTCGAGCTATGGGGACACAGTTGGACAATAAGATTTTTAAAAAAGAATGAAAGTGGATGCCTGGTTCTGAGCGGCTGTTGTTTCCTTAGGCATACTTAATATTGCAGTATCAGACATCCTAAGGAAGCCTTTAATGTGTTTTCCATTTTCACAGCAAGAGGATTTATCAAGTACATTTTTCCAGGAGAAAAAGAAGCGCTTTATACACCAGTAAGGACTTCTATCCTAACTATGGCACGATTGATTCACCACCTCGCCTATTATATTTTCAGAACTTCAATGTAAGAAATGTTCAGATTGATGCAAAAATTATGTCAACCTTTTTCTTATTAGTCTCTCTGCTATTTTCTTATTATTTCACAGTTAATTATGAGACATGTCGTGTTTATTTTGATCATCCAAAAGCACTTTCTAGTGGCAAGCAAGTCTATTTTGCAACCAGCCATATTCTCTCTCTCCCATTAAGCTGGACTCTTGAACTTCAAGATTTCTGTTCAGCTAGCAGTTTAGGAAAATGTCAGCTAACTGATCATGTGTAGTAGTTAAGATCTAAAATATCATCCTAGACTTTTCCTTAACAATATGTAAATGAGCTCTAAATGCTTAATTTTAACATGATTAGACTGATAGTTCATAGTACAATTTGACCTGTACAAGCTGCAAGTTGAAGACAATTCGAGATCGTCTTTATCTATGCTGTTGGGAGAGACAACAGAATGTTCTTTGCTCATTCAGGTAATAAGATTGGGACCAAGGGTGGTTGCAAACAAGAGAGATATTAGACTGCTCAGATAAACTTCCTCTTCAAGGTCTCCTCAAGTTAATGTATATCTGGCTATATCAATGTTCCCATCTGCATATATTTGGTTTCATAAACTGGTTTGCAACCTCACCTTTAGGCAAAGAGACAAGCTCCCATTTGTCGTTACCTTGTCAAGATCTTATATTCTTCATTCGTAGAATCTATCCACTTGTCATTTATGATGTGTTATCTGAATCTTTGGCACCGGGCAGTTGAGAGTTGACCTTCCGTTTGCTTACTTTAGGCTAAGGAACAAGCTCCCATTCTGTCTCTGTTTTGTCAAGACCTTATATTCTTCATTCGTAGCATCTACCCACTTATCATTATGATGTGTTTGATCCGAATCAAGAGCTTAGACAAAGGAGCAAGATCCGAATCCTTGTTCATTATTTATCAAGATCTTCATCCGCAGCATCTATCCAAAATCATTATCATGAGCAGCAGCCTTATCTTTATTGGATCAGAATCTTTGGGGGGCAGTTGAGAGTTTTACCATTCTGTCCCCTATTCTTCCGGAACACTGAAGAGTAGTAGCAGAAGGTACTGCCATGGAATTAACTTCTAACGCTAGGAAAGGGACCTGCAACACTCTTTATATACAAAACAACAGAGCCATGAAAAGGAAAGGCTGCCATTGCATTATGCTATGCAGCTTCAAAAAAGGTAACTTGAGATTACTTTTCAAGGTGGAAAGTATTACATTTAAGCTTAATCAGGTGCAAAGGATGAACTCTCACGTGTTAATTGTTCTTGCACTGCTGACCATGCTCTATGTGGACAGTTGCACGAAATTGCACTATCAATTGTCTGCCAAACCTTGAAATTTTGATTCTTCATCTCTGGTCGTCAGGTTATATAAAGGCTTTGTTACCTGCAAATAGAAAATGATGCGCATACTTGCAAGTCAAGCGCTATATCACTGAGCTACCGGCCCTGTTTGTGTCCATTATCTACACTTTGCAACAACTTGAAATCTGACATTACCTTTGCCTCTTATGAGACATGAAGCTTGATCTGCATGTGCTTAATGGCCCTGGACAAATCCAGGTGCTATACGGGATGTTCTTGAAGGTTAGCAATGTGGGAATTTTCTCATCCTTTCCTGCTCGTTATGACTGTTGTAACAATATAATTCTTTTTGTCTGTCTCTTACAGAGTTCCTATTCCTTGTTGACTGCAGGATATGACTAATAAATACTAACAATATGAGTTTCTTCAGGAGGTTCCTTGGGACCAGAGGTTGACATTTGGAGCATGTGTACATCACAGGATTAGCTTGCTGCCCGATGAAGATTTAGAAGAAGCTCTCCAGCATATTGACCGAAAGAAACATGGTTTAAGATTTGAAATATGGGGATTATCACCTCTTAGGCAGGGTGGAAATAGCTCAGACATAGACACAACAGACATGTCTGTGTCCTCCTATTCTTATCAACGATCAGGAAAATTAAAGCGAGCAGCTGCTTTGGATTGCCAAGAACAATATTTTGGTTTTGCATCCTTATCTCAAGCTAGCTTGCTAAGTTTACTTGATGACACACAGGCTTGTGACTCTAGAAATCAGAAGGTTTGTAAGTTAACTTGCCTATTTTGAGCTCTACATTCCTTACAATAAATTTCCACTAATGTGGATTGTAGCTTTTTGCAGGTCAAAAAGCTCTTCTGTCTTCCAATTATGCTAGAACAAGATTCCATCTTATCAACTTCTTTTTCTTCGAAGTTGCTTGTAGAAATTTCTTATAGCTGCATGGAATCTTCTAAGCAACTTTTAAAGGGAACCATATTTGAGGATGAAAACATACATGCTAAGGATGCATGGGCACCTTTAAAAGCAACACTGGAGGTGAAAATTCTCAGAGCAGAACTGAAGGTTTTTACCCTCTCCCAATGTGATTGAATCTAGTCTTTACAGAAAGTGTTTGTTCTCTAAAGTATGCTTGGAAAGAACTTTTGGTAGGTTAATCTATTCCTAAACATGCCATTGTCCACTTTGAGTTGCCATTAAGGGAGATGGTTTCCATAAAGTTTCACTCATTCTCGTGTGTCTGATGAAGCAAAGAAGTATTAATGGGCTTACTAGCTTAGTATGCTATACTGGATAATGCTATTTCTTTCATAGTTATTTTGAATATTCAACCTGCCTTTTGATTACTCCTACAATTATAATTAGAACGAAGGCAGATTCTCTCTTGTATAGTTTTACATGTGAGAAGTGAACGACAATGCAGTAGTTTAATGACGAGCAACTTTGCAGGATATCGTACTTCCCTTACAATACATCCAACCGAGTGATAGTGGTCAGTTGAATTCATATGTCCGGTTTTCCTTGTTTCCAAGCAATTGCGATCTCGAACTTACTTATCCTCCAATGGCCACTCCTTCCATGGTATGCTATCTCTGATTCATAGTTTACAAAATTTACATTTTGCAAATCCTTAACCATTAAGAACAGTTTTTCTTTACTGATTTTAATGGACATTGGGGAGCGAAACAATTTCTTCTTACTGGCTATCCATTCTCTAACTAGGGACAGAACTGCATAAATGATCTTTTGCTAGCTAGTTATTATAAATAATTTGAAAATTGTGTATCATTCAGGGAAATCCTTCTTACCTCTGGAGCAGTGCGATGGTAATTTCAATTGATGCAGAAGTTTTGAACGAACTGAAGGTATCTCAAATGAAATTTGAGGTATGGCATCATGCTCCACAAGAACGTGAGGATGATAGAGTGCCAAATTTGTATCCAACGGATATTTGGCTTGCAACCGCGACTGCCTCTTGCATAGATTTGATCAGGGAAAAACGAGGTAATTTGTTCTTTCATTTCGTTCTTGTGTGGAATGTACACTCAGATCCTGTTCTTTGCAGGAATCACTGGTTGCTTGAAATTACTATCAAGGAAGGGAGAACTTGTTGGCTCTTTGGAAGTAGACGTTCATTTTAGTCATTGGCAACATTGTGTGAAATAATATTTGTGCACTTATTTCTCCTGTACAATATACTTTCTGTCTCATTGTAAATGCCAAAAACTTAAGGAAACAAGATGGTGGCAACGATGGGTTGCCCTTGAATCCTATGTTGTAAGAGAGGCTGGTAGGTTATCTGGTTGTTTGGTTATTTGAGCTGCTTCTCATTCCTTCTAATCAAATTATGCATTTGTCCATTTTCATTTCTTCTAATGCATTGCACCGTCATGGGATCAAACTATATTATCTTTTTGGGTTGCCCGGTGTGGCTATGGGATATGCCCCTCATATTCCAGTTCAAAGGTGGAGATGTCGGGAGAGTTATGATTTTTGGGTTGAGATTAAAGCTAGAGCTAAGGGAAACTGAAAGCAGTGTTCACCACTTTCTTTCTATTCGTAGTGAGTTTGCACCATTTGCTTTCTATTTGTAGCGAGTTTGCAGTGAAGAAGTCGAGTCATAGTTGTGTTTTGTATGTAATATTTTTTTTGAATGTTCGATTATGCTAGCTTCGGCTTTGGCGATTTCGAAACATAGGTCCTCGGGAAGTTCAAGTCTGCCAATCGATCTGTTGTATAGAGGTCAAAATTTGGCAGTGATTTTTTGAAAGTTAGGTCTATCAATCGATTTGCTATTTGTTTATTTACTTTCTAGGATATGGGAGCATGCCTTCTATATTTGGTTTTATCCTTTGAAAGTCTGGCACTGTTTTTGGTTTGCTTTCTACAAGATGGAAGTATGCCTTCTATATTTGGTTTTATCCTCTGCAAGTCTGGCATTGTTTTCGGTGTCGGTATCAGTATCAGTATCAGTATGTTGCTTGCCGGCTTGGTTTATTCTATATTTGCCAGCTTGGTTTGTTCTATTTTAATGTTATTTTTCTCATCAATGTTTCTCTCTCGATCATCAATGCCTTAGACCTCCAGTAAGAATAGACAATGTGGAGATGGAAATTAGCACGGATTATAGGCATGCTTGCAGTATTTGGTCCATTTCTTTTTTTCTGGAGATAATGCATAGATAGATCTTCTAAAGGTTATATAAATTATGGTCTTCTATTCGGAGTATTTATCATGGAGCACCTTGCATTTTCTACTTGGCACCAAATAAAGAGTGGTTCACGATTTTCTTTTACACCGTTTTCCCAATCAGGGTGATCAAGTGCTTGGGATTGTTTCTGCACTTCCCCATGATACTTTGAAGTGAATTGTTGTGTCTTTGTGTCATCATAATCAATAGGCATTGCCAACAATGTAATGGCAAAAGATATGGACTCATAGAAGCGTTGGGCCAAGCAGGCTACTGTGGAACAATTCATCAGGAGGAATGCCATTTGTGCATATTGCAAGCTTTTCAATATCATGCATTTCTACAATCATCTCTCCCCATTCGTGAGGGCAACCCCTTCTGCATCAACACCTTGTTTATTTTCAATAGAGAGTAATATAAATCAATGATCTTGCGCACACCCATAAAAACATGAAAAACATGTTAAAAAGACTTTAGCAATGTTGCTTAATCTCAAGTAATAAGACAGCAGATGAAGTAAGAGCTTTAAACATGTCGACGATTGCTTCCAAACCATCCATATATAACAAAAAATATTCTAACTTTTTGGTTTTGACCAAGAACGAGGTAATAGCCCCAATAAATTATTCTGACTGTTAATATTTGTACAAAACAAGCATCGAACCCAAGTCCAAACTGGCGCTTTGTGTACAAAAAGCATAATACAATGCTTAATTGTCTCTTGTCATAAGCCACACATAAGACACAACGAGCTAACTGAAACTATGTACACGACAGTAACATGAAGACTATGTACCACATGCCACGGAGGGACATTCACCTTTGGAGGAACACACTTCAACCACACATTCTTCCAAACCTCACCATATTTACGTTGAGGTGCTTGAAGAAGCTGCCATTTGGAAGGAGGGGGTAGAAACGATGTTTGAAATAATAGCCGATGACAAGTTTGCACCAACTTCTTATCCATGAGAAAGGGAACAATAGACTTCCAAATTCATTTTTTTCCAATCATGAACAAAGAGAGGTGATTTCCAACTCTAGCTCAAACTCTTATATCCTAAGACTTTGAATCTCAAGAAGTAGCCATCACTTCTAAGTAAAGAAGGCTGGAATGCGCATTGAGGGGGTGCATATCAAAAACGAAAAAAACTACGATACTTTTCTCTATTTTTTCGAGCATCGCTTCAGTCTTTGGTGTGATGGTGACGCATGCCATGCATATAAGAAACAATAGGACCAAGCGATTGTAGAGGAACCCAAAGAAATGGAGAAGGCCGAAGACATTGCTCCATTTCCAATTATATCAATGGAGACCGTAAGCATACCCTTAAAAAAGGGTGAAACACTAGGATAAATAGTCAATGGAAAGAAAAGAGCCCAAGATAGCTCTACGTGCACTTTTGACATAGTAAAGGGGAGCAATGACATAGTGAATGCCTCAATAATTGCATCAAAAAATGCATAATAAGCTTGTACAGTACGCTAGATAGACTTGCAATAACCTTCCCATGCAACCGAACGTCCAACATAACTAGACCATCTTTATGTTTGCGATGTAAGCATTCCTTCCAAGTGACTTTTACAACTGCCCCTTTCCCATTACCACCCTAAACAAAGTTGCCAATAATAACAACAATCTCCTTTTTTTAATTAGGAGCTACCAAGGCTGAAATTAAATAAACATGTATATTATAAAACATAGATTTAGCTACATATATTCGTCTAGCCATAACCTCACCACCATATCAAGTGCCTTTGCAAACTTATTATAATCTGATTCTAAGCTTCGGAGATGAAAATATTAATCCCAAATGAAATGCCCAATAGTCTAGGATAAGAATTCAAATGAATTGGTGGTGGGGAATGAATTGCGCAAATAGTAATACATCTTTGTCAGTTCACCAAGCACCCATGAACTAAAGACAAAAGATTCCGAATTTGCTTAGTTGAGGTGGCGCTTGAACGTGAGCTACAGGGGATTGATGCCCTCTATACATTGCATGATAAGTGTGAATGATTGGTGAAGGCCTTACCGCAGCTAGCCAAGAATGCTTTGCGCGAAGAAAGCCCCCGCTGGCGGGACATCAAGCAGAATTCCCTCAAAACCCCTGGTTTGACGCTGAATGTAAGGCTCTAAAGAGTCAGCTACGCACCATCTTAGATCCACAGCTCCGGCCACAGGTCATTAGGGACTATAAGGCATTCTTGAAATCCAAAAAGCATCGCTACATTGCGTAAAAATCAGCAACGATATTTGATCTATCGATGACCGAGCCAAAACCTTTTGGCGTAAAGTATCAGATAAGAGGCATCAACCACCGCAATGTTACCTCGCACTGGAGACAAATGTTGGAGGAGTTGTATGACCCCCGTGAGCAATTGCCGACGCGTCGATCAACTAGGAGAAATACTACAAATCTCGAGGCGACATCCACCGGTCTTAGGCATCTTGCTAATGGTAAAGCAAAGGACTTGCGTGGACTTCGGGCCGAAGCCGTTGAAATGGGTGGCCAGCCTTTGCTCTGCCTTTGACAGGGATAATCAATCGTGCCATCGAGAGGGCCTCCCGCAGAATGGATGGTTAGCAAGGTCACCCCTATTCATAAACCGGAAAGCGTGGATGACTCCACCAACTACCGTGATGATCATGGTGAGCTCATTATCGCAAAAACTTCTAGCGTGTGCCGGAGAAGAAGTTAATGCAATGGGCTGAGGTAATCGAGTACGCAGCTTGGCCGTGCAGCTTCCGCCCACCCACGAAAGTGATCATATTTTTACTCTCATAATCCTTATGGAAGCTAGCCGCAATGCACGACGGACTTGTATTGTTGTTTCGCGGATTTTAAGATTCGATATGATACGGTCCCCTGACCTCGCTTGTGGCAACGCTTTGCGGAGCTACATGTCCCACAGATTTGCGTAATGCCATCTACCGGCTTTATGATGGAATATATGCCACTTTGCCCGTGTCGTCACCATCATGGTGAACAACACCATAGGTGTTAAAACAGGATGCCCGCATCTCCAACGCTTTTGGACTCTATATTGACAAGTTGGAGACCCGATGCAAGAACATGGAGGTGGTGGCCAGGCTGCCGAGGCATATACAAGAAAAAACAGCTTGCTCTATGCGCACGATATGGGCTTATTATCCCATACACAGCTAGGAGTATGCAGTGAAAGGAACATTTGGATGCTCTCACCAATTTCGCGGACATAGCAGAATGATACCAACCAAATAAAACCAAGTCAAGGCCAATCTTGTTCAAGGCAAAGATGATATCCCGACTTTCTATTACAGAGGACAAAGGATGGAAGTTGTAAGGACCTTTAAGTATCCGGGAATCGATTTCTCTGCTAACATGCTATGGGATGACCGTAGAAAGAAGGGTCACCACGGGATGGAAAGCCCTCAGATGCAATGCGTAATAGCCGCTTCTGTAATAGATCTCTCGCATTGACAGCACGCAAAGCACACCCGCTCCGAAAGCACTCGTGGAACCGTGATTGTTGTATGGGGTAGAGGTCCGGGGGCGGGCCAGTTAGCAAGGGTACTTGGGATAAGCTAGAGAGGGTACGTAAGGCTTTCCCGACATACGCCTAGGCGCCAAGGACACGACGCCTTTATCCAATTTTGTTGTATGAGATCGTTTTGGGCCCCGCAAAGATTCTCGCTATGCATAGGCACCTTGGCGATTTCCATAAGGTTGACAGTAATACCAAGAAACGGAGAGCTATAGCTGCAATAAGGACAGGGTCCCACCATCTTAGAATTGAGACAGGCCGCTGGGGTACGGATGGAGGGCAGGGAATCCCCCGGCATGAGAGATTATGACTCTACAGGAATGCCCAGCATATGCACACATCCGAGCAGCTCATGCCGATCTCAGATGCTCTGAGATAGCAATTCATCAACTGCTGGCTTTGCCAATGGTGGCACATCTTGCGTCCTACATTCTGCAAGTCTCCACCGCCGTGAGTCCTCACAAAGACAGGGAATTTGAGCGCCCAGATAGGGCCTCTCAACGCCTACTACAAGGGTTTTTCCTCCCACATGAGGGGTTTTTTCATCCCAGTGGTAGAGACACATTGTACAGGGTTTCTGTGGTTTTCTTTTGTGTTTGAAAACTTTCCGCTATATTGTAAAATCGTCTCATAGGCCAGTTGGCCTCCGTGGACGTTAAAATATACTTCCTTCCTTCCTGTATTCACATTTTCCTCTTTTGCATCAAGAGAAGAAAGGTAGCATTTGCAAATTGATTGGAAATAGCTTGAACTCTTGTAATCAACCTAGGTCCTTTCAAAATGCCATTCTCACAAGACTGATGTAACACTTAAGTCAATGCTTCAACAATAATAATGAATAGAAAAGGTACCCTGTTGAATGCCATGCCCTAGATTTGACAGGTTGAGATGGCTCACCTTGACATAATGCAGTACAACAAGCAGATGAAAAAAGCTTTGAGACCAACCTAGAAAAAGAATTGCCAAAATCCAATCTTTGCATAATCAGTGCACAAAAATTCTAAGAAACACTCTCATTTGCATCGTTCCTTCATTCATTGTGCCCAATAAACTACCTCATATGTTGTAGCAACATTATCCATAATATGTCTTCGAGGAAAGAACAAGATTGAGCATTATTTATACAACAGAGTGGTAAAATCTCAATCACTAATCATATTTAATTCTTTAACTTTAGGGATTAAAGTAAACACTCCAGTCTTCAATATCCTATCCAATTCATGAGTATGAAGAAGATCATTATAAACAATTAAGAGTTACTTCTTTTATGGAAGTTACTCTTTAGTGCGTAAGGCGAATTACTTACCAAGGACATAAGAGCAAAGATGATATTTTTATTACTAGTCCAACGAATCTTTATCTTCAAATAACTATAGACTTCATATATAGTATGCAGTTCTAGCTTAAAACCCTTGAAAGACTAGTTCATATCACAGTTCAGACTCAGCGACAAAACCAAATGAATCACAAATGCATTGATCAACTAAAGTTATACCAATAAATATATTTCAACTCCTAAGTACAAGGGCCATCTTCTCACATCAAGATCATGCCAAAGTTTAGAGTAGAACAATCAAGTGTTGAACTTGTTACAACAGAACTGTATTACAGCAGTATTATTCTGCTTCTTATTTCTTGAAGTTGACGAGAACCAAATAGAACATCTTCTTAGAGCCAACCACCAAATGCCATGTGCTTGACTGCAAAAATCACTCTCTTTAAAAATAATGTAAATTAGTGTTTAATAATATGTAAAACCCTTGTATCCTTATGCAAGCAATTTTACCCCTATTGCTTATAGTTCTGCAGGATCAGAGTGTAACAACAATAGTTTAACTTGTAGAGATCTATCCTTTGCATGCAATCTTCATAAACAAAGCAGATCATAAAGGCAGCTCACAACGTTATTTGAGAGCATCCGCGAAAAACATTTTTAAAAGTAACGATACATTTAAACCCTAATCCATATCCTTATTGCTGATCATAAGAGTACTTAGCACCATAGGTCTGATAATGTTGGTCTAGAAGCATAGTCATGCCTTTCACGTATAGCCCCATTTAAGCCTGGACAACACTGCAACATAAATACAATCATACGAGTCCTTGTTACTATTCTTTACTTTAAAGCTGGAATAAATTGAGAAGAACATGTGTTGAGCAATCAATATTATGAAGTAGATTCCTTAAGTCTTACGAACCCAAACTATAATAAGCACTAGGCATCTTAAACCTTACAAACTCAAGCTTTCGTGTTACATAGCAGAATTCTATTGAGCTTATAACAAGTTAGAAGCCAATTTACTACATCCATTACAATGAACTTTGTTACGTAACTTAACCAAATTAGATTACTCTAAATGTATTAAAAGCTAGTAAAGGATTCCAACCATAGGAGGCCTTACTTGCTTTTACATTAGGCAACTTACTTAGAGGAAGAGAATGGCCACTTCAACAATAAGAGACCCAAATGATTGCTATTGATGAATAAACATAAGCTCACAATCCACCATAAACTGCTTGCATATATCCTGCAGATTGACCCCATAACAAAAAGCTTTGTGAGATTAGAACATTGGATGGTTAAAAATGTAAATGTACACAAACAAAACACTATCTAACATCATGTAAATATCTGCATACAAGATTTTCATGTACAACAAGCTTTTCAATTTAAACTATAATTGTAGATAGCTATTTCTTAGATGCATCTGAGCATAAAAAGTGGGCAAGCAGATAGTAATCAACTTTGTAACAACTCATTTACGTTTAGCAGATGCAAAGCTACCTTGGTACAAATAATATAGATATTGCTCTAGCTCTCTTTCCTTGCTATAACATTCTTAAACTCAAAGTCTTCAATTTTCTACTTGTTTCCTAGCAGAAGCTTTAACCTTCTCTCAAATCCAGTAAAGGAGAAAGGGACTTCCATGTGCAAGCTCTGTTATAAAAGGTTGCTTGTATATTCTACTGACAAAATTTTGAGCCCTTTAACGACATAAGATACGTTGCAGCTATTCTTGTTTTAAACTATAGAACTATTGCTATATGCAGAGGTTTTCGTTTGTATGAAAGAACAACTCGTGATAAAAGCGATAATCAGTGCAATGAGGGTCTTGCAATTAAATAAACGAGTAAGGTGCAGCGGTTATGCGTATGCATGCAGTTATTCAGCTACAGATCGGCTACTTGTCCTTGTAAAATACGATTAAACAAAAGAGATGGAGTAGAGAATATATGGCACAGATTCATACCTGTGAATAAACTTGCAGCCTAAGGCAGAAAATAGTCTTCATGTAGCTAGGCATGAGCACCTTCTTCCGGTAGTATTTGTTGTATAATAAGAGGCGAATCAGAGTATAATCGACAGATCTCGCATAGAAATTCAGGCGAATGCAAATAATGTTACCTTCGTCGTTACGGCGACCTCGAGCTGGGCGGGAGCCTCCACCATAAAATTTTGGCGAAATTAGAAATAAATAGAAAATACGAAACCTACTTACGATTCGTATCCAAATTTTGAAAACCCTTATATATAGCATTCTAGCGAATATTCGCCCCTTAAGGGAAACTCTGATTAAGACCCATGTACCAGACCATGATCAACATTTTTGAAAAAATAAATCAACTGGAATGGCATCTAAACTTAAACATTTATTCTTAGTCATAGAAAAAACTACCTCACATAAGTCTTCCAAAAGAAAAAGAGACATCTATTTGATCTTGTTGACCCTGTAAAATGATAGGTTTCATCTTATATAAAATAAAATCCACGCCCAAATAAAAGTCCCTACTTCTGAAAATGAAAGGTCGAGATTTTCTTCAACTCCAAACATCAATGCTGGCCTTTGACGCTTCGATCTAGTAGCCTGAAAGAAATGCTTATTATACCTATCATTACCCTTCAACCAAGCAAGTCCAGCATTGTCCAAAACTTTTAATGCCTCAATCTCCTGAAGTTCTTCCACCAATTGAACCTCTCAAGCAAATGCAATTGAAGAGACTCTAGCTCTTGATATTTCACAAAAAAAAACTTCCCCTTGTTTATGCACAAAAAAAACTTCCCCTTGTTTATGCACATGATCCCTATCCCAAACTTTTGCAAATTGCTTGTGTCATTGTAATGCCTCCACATACATTGCATGTCACTAGAATGAGGTGGTATGGATTTTCAAACTTGGCGACATTGAATAAGAAATTCTGGATTAGCAGACCATCGAGTATTCAATTTGAAAATTGTTCGGAAAGGTTTACAGGAATGGAAGCTCAAATGATCAAGAAGGAGAATAATGACCTAAAATTGTTTAGGCAATAAAGTTTTGATAAAATAAAACAGGCAACAAAGACAAAGAAAGTTGATTCACATTACAACGAGCAAGTCGACTAGCAGCACGATTTGACCCCTGCCAACCATTACACTATGTGAATCCTCCATCTCTTGCCACTTCTAAAAAACTAGGATCCATCACGAAATGACTCCCTCATCTAAAGATTCCACTATATTAAAATTTCCTACCAAAGTTCATGTTGTAGCAAGACCTAGTTTTGAGATTTAGTTCTCACAACTCGACATTGGAAAACATCAATGCATAGACGTAATGATCCTATACTAAAATAGATCAATGACCAAATATATCCTTACAATGAATGAAACTGGTGAGGACAAAGGCTAGGGAATAAAGGTACTTCATTTGGACTTGCCAGACACTGCAAGAAGACAAATTAAGAAGATGATTGGCAATGCCCCTAGTACATTCATGTTCTTGTAAACATATGATTTGAGGATTCAAACATTTCAACTGTGTGGACAATCAAGCCCTCCTTGTCGATGGAAACTTTATGCTATAATTATTCCAAAAAAGAATCCAAGACATGCAAAATATGGCAACAATAAACACACTCCAATCTAACTAATAAAGCTTAGGAACTTGGACAAAAAGAAACATTTTTTTTCCTTTTCCTGTCCGTTTACAAAATCTACATAACTACCACCCCTCCAAGGAACAAGAGCCAAATTCAAAGCCTCACCACTCCATCATCTGGCCTCCTTCACGAGTACCAGTAGCAGGAGAATGTCCAGTACCAATAGAAGGACCATCTTTTCTACACTTACATGAATGATTGTACATTTGTTGCCACTCCTGCTCTTTCTTTAATTGCTCAAATCGCTCTTCTACCTACTACAATGCACCTGACAAATTCTTGACCATAGATGCATTTGGTAATAGAAGAGAAATTGGAGGAGCAACCAATGGAAGAGGAACATGGGAAATAGATGAAATTGATACTTGGAGATCACATGGAATTAGAGACATGAGAAAAACTGATGAAATAGGAATTTGAAGAACTAATGGAATAAAAGCAACTAAAAGAACATGAATAGGAATTTGGGAAACAAACTGAAGGGATAGGAATTTCAGGTTAAACTAAATGAACAAAAAGAGGAACTTGAGGAACAACTGATGTAATGGAATTTTGAGGAGCAACTGACAGAATAAAAGCCTGAGACGCAGCTGGAGGAGTAGGAGCAGATGGCAAAAAAAAAGCACTCGGATTTTGTAAAGAAGAAAATCAACTTCTCAATTCAACACTATTGAGAAGTTCAAATCAAAATGAGAATGGAGCTTTCCAATTTTTATAGTACTAACAGATGCCAAAGGAGCATCTATTGACATAGCAACACAAATTGAGTATCATGGGTGACAGAATGAGAGATGTGTTTACTTAGACCATTAGCAACTGAAGTCAAATTTTGAGGCACCATTAATTCAGATGGTAAATTTTGAATCTGAAACCAACAAGGAGATAGAACTTTGAATGGATTATCTGAAAATCTGTATAAGAACCTCCTATAAATAGACACTCCATGAGCTCAATTGAGTCATTGCTGATTCATTCTCCAACATGAAAAGGAAAACATTATTGCCCAAAGCCTTGAAAGACATTGGCATTTGCCCTCCCAGAGGAGCGCTGACAGGAAAGGCTGCCTCGACAACCTTTCTGAGGTCCATTTTCTGGGGTCTGGCCTCTCCCCTCTCGTGAGGAAGCCGCGCAAAGTCCTGGCCTAGTTCGATTTGGGGAAGGGTGTCAGCGCTTTAAGTTCTTCAAGATCCCTCTATTCTATCCCTTGCCAAACTCCTCTACCAAAAATTTCAAAGGTTATCATATTTCTTGCATAAGGTCCTAGTCATCATATCCATGTCACCATCATCTAGCCTCTGTCCAGGATATACGATTAAGAGCACAAGGCAAAGACTGTCTGAATCATCTCACTGCAGGTCCAGGTTTCAATCCCAACAAAAACGCGCCATCTAACTGGATCAATTTAGCCCAGACAAAACAAAAGTATATGCCAAAATAGAAACCCATACAGGAAAAAGGAATTTGAGAAAAACACAGCATAAGAAAATAGCCATAAGCAAATAGCCCAGCGCATAAGCAAATAGCCTCTACGCAGATACAGAGAGGAATGCCCGCTCTCGAGAAAAAATATGATGCATGTCTGTGAGTTAACTGGATCATGCAACGACGATGGCCGTAAACATTCAAAATCTTCAGAGCACACATTCCACAGCACATACCCTATTTTTCTTCACTTTCATAAAGACCTACAAAGACCTATAAATTCCGGTTGAGGAAAATCGTGTCGGCCAGAATCCAAAATCTTGATTTTCTTGGACAGAACGAGAACCGACAATTTGGCATGCTGGACGGTTAAATTGCAAAGCTGGACGGACGATTTGCATAGTCTAGCTTTGGCTTGAATACATGTCTAGCTTTATTTAACCGTCACACTTAAGTCTAGCATTGGCTTGATTACAAAAAATAACAAACCTATATTGTATGAAAAGCAATAAAAAACGCATCTTATTCAACGGTCGTGATGGGGCGAGATGAACGGCCTAGATTGCGATCTAGGCCCTATCATCCTATTGGTTTGCCATTAACGGGCCAACCAGTCTGTGTTTTCTTTCCCGCCTTACACAATGGTGGCTATGGCGATGGCCGGCTATCTGTTTTCTTTCCCGCCCTGCCTAGTTTGCACAGTGCTCCTACTCAATAGGCGGCTATGGTGATGGCCGCCTATCTTTTCCCTTTGCTCAGCAAATCCGGCAGCAGGCAGCTATGGCGATGGCAAGCTTTGATTGTTTACAAAAATAAAGATGAATCGGACACTGCTCTAGATGCCCAAGCGAACATACAGATCCGTCCTCCAACATGTTTTCAGGTTCCAGCAGGTAAATCCGGCATGCTTGTTTATTCTGTAACCAGCATATCTCCTGTAGATGATATACACAGGCCATATTTGCGCAGGATGGGATTTGAAATAACAACATTTAGGCGCCTCAGGGCAGATCGGCCAACTGTATCTGGCACTGTAAACGTGGGGCTATAGTACAAACTGCATTTAGACTATGCATCCGGTCTGTTCATGTCCATCTTTTCCATTTGCTTAGCAAATCCGGAGCGTGCTTGCGACAATCAAGATGCTGATTCAGTTGTTTGTGGGAGCTCTTAGGTTTCTGCAAAACCTAGCTCTGGATGCATGTATCTGGTAAGAAAGGCAAACGCCATACTGCTGCTATTCACTTCATGAAGTCGCCTCCAGCCTAATATGGCTCTGACTAGTTTCTTTCTGATATTTAGATCCAGCCTAAAATGGCTCTGCCGAGTTTTATTATGCCGTTTAATCTTCATTGGGAGCGCCTGCAACAGAGGATCATGTTGCTAAACCAGACCTACGATTGTAAGAAATTAAAGAAGTTTTCTGTCTGTTTGATTCTGTATTTGTTTACATATAATCGTGTGATTTGGTGCCTCTTATGTCCAATGCAGAAGCTCCCTGGATTTTATTTTAGTTGAAAATGCTGGCGGATTGGCTATGGTGGATATCCCTTATGGCAGAAATGCCAACCGATCTGCATGCCTTTGAAACTCGGATATGGTAGATAACGCCCGCCTGGTTGGTACCGAGAGGGCGCAAGCTGCTGAAAACAGGACGCGGCGCTGCACAAGACGCTCGGCATTTTCAATCGCCCGAAAATTTTTTCTCCTCCCAGACGCCCGAGGGCGTGACGCGGTCGCCCTTAACGCCCTGGTTCGAGGGTTTGCTCCAGGGCAGAGCGGAAGCAGAGGAATCAGAAGGAAGCAGAGGGCCGGAATAGAAGCAGGAAGGCGGGATATTAGCTTTTCTTTCTAATCCTTTGCTTTGTGGCTCGGATTTGGCCGGAATAGAGTGATATTAGAAGGCCTGGTTCGAGGGTTTGCTCCAGTATGTGAGCCGCCGAAGGTGTTCGAGGGTTTGCTGCCGGAAGAGGGATCTTAGGAGCTGCCGGAAGAGGACAGAGCTGCCGGAAGAGGACAGAGCTGCGTTCGAGGGCAGAGCTGCCGGAAGCAGAGGGATCTTAGGGCCGGATCTTAGGAGCAGGGGGCTGGAAGCAAACTTCTGCTCTGTTTCTTAGGATCTTAGGGCAGCTTCTGCTTTCTTTCTAACTTTGAAACTTCGGATTTTTAGCAAACTCTGGATCAGTTCGGGCCTGCCCAAGAGATAAACGCTGTTCTTGATATTATCCTAGGGTGTTATGAGGATTTCATGCTTAACACTCTAGGATGTTATAGAAACAGCATAAAATGTCTTCCGGTGAAGCTGTTACTAGCTGGTAACAGCACTTTAATGGACGGCTGAGATTGGATCTCAGCCTGTAAATCTGAGAACCAGGGCGTTAAGGAATGCTAAGGGTGCTCATTTTGCATTTCCCTAATGCTAGTACATGTAAAGGGAAACAACCTGCTTGGGACTGAAGCAGAGGTTACGTGTTTCTTTTACCTAAAATCAATAAAGGTTGTTCGGCATTGAGGTTTGAATGATCATTCCATTGAGCTATGTGTGCAGGTAACAACGTTATTCATTAACTCAAAAAATCAGTGGGTCATTGAACAGATAAAAAGTATAATGCATTAGACTTTGGCAATAGCTTTCGAATGCTTAAACATTTAGAGGGGGTATGTTGATCTTCCCTTTATTACGTTATTTTGATTTTTCAAGTTTTTTTTGCATGGCAAAATGAGCATATTTGAGAATTGACTAAGTTCTTCTCTTTCTTAAATAGGTTAGCAAAGACGAAGAACGCAATGAGCCCAATGATAAAGGTCTGTCTCCTACTAAGGATGATAATCTGGAAGGAAAATAATGCATGATAGAAAGCGTATCAAATGCAAACTATTGGATCTATTTTGACAAATGTTAAAAGTACTATAAATGCAAAATGAACTTCCGTTTGAACTTGTTTTGTCAAGTAATTTTTATCACGATTAAGTTTCTTATCATTTCTGGTGTAATTACTTTGCTTAACCGTAGACTCAAATGAACACAAGAAAAAGCATCTAAAATACAAATTTATAAAGAAAGAAAAATAAAAAAAAAAAAACCATTTATTAGATGAAAGACAATTGTGACAAAATTTGAAAGTAGAATGAAATTTAAAATTTGTGATGTGGACACAAATTCGACAATGGTCTCATATGAGCTCATAAAATTGACCATGTCGATGTCATAAAAAGTCTTAAATATTGACACAATCTTGTTACTTTAATATTACAAAAAGGAAACTAATTTGTCGTAACTATATAATTAACGGTCACAATTAGAGAATTTTGGAATTCTTGTTTAGCATGAAATAGGTTCTTGGTTCTCTATAAAACACCGTAAGTGGTTGCAACTGAGTAAAAGTTGCCGTTTTTTTTTATGATTTTCTGCCACAACCAGCAACGTATCCAAATTCGACATTTATAAGGCTATCCCAAGCTCCTTTCAGAGTAAGAGTTGTCCACAAGAAAGAGTAAAAATACTCAGCATGATCGCGATGGCGAAGATTTGAAGCTGCTTAGCTAACCCATGGATATAAGATCACAAGTCCGTACAGGTGTACATATGGATGAAAGGAAAACAAAGTGATAGCAAAGATCGCGGCGGCGAACATTTTGAGCTGTTTAGCTACCCCTTTTGATTAGATTTCATTAAGCTAGAGGAGGTGTGCAGAAGGCAAACAACCTAAGAAAGTGCTAGCAAAGATCGCGTCAACGACAGTTTAGACAAGAAACAAAACTCAAAATAATAAAAAACACAAAATTGTGCAATTCTTCAAACCCCTGTAGATTATATTCCTTAGAAATAGCAGTGTACAATTGTTTGCCAGAGGTGCAGAATTTACTCCATCTGGGTTTCTGATACTGATTCAGGTACAACACCTAACTCCGCAGATATCCTAGCAACATGTTCCTGGCCCCTTCTTATAACCTTGGATGTGTCCATCTCTGTATAGCCTGTTACATCTGGGATGTCTATAGACATGGCCTGTGCAAGGACTTGGAGATGTGGATCCAGTTCTTCCGTCTCAGTATCCATTGCGCTGCCTTCCACCGATGCGCCATTTTGGACACCACAGTCGATTTTGGGTGTATGGAAGAGCTTGTTTTTCTTGGTTACAACGTGGTGCTCTTGTGTACCACTTGGCTCACCCTCCTGATGCGCAGGTTCCTCGTTGATTCCTACGTATTCGAAATTTGACCCGCCTGTCAGGAAAGGCATGTAGGCATCAAATTTTTTGTTTAAAGCCCCCAATTTTTGAAACATAGGCTCTAGCGCATTAATACCTTTCTCTGTAGACTCTAAAAGTCTTTTCGTCTGCTGCATCCTCTCCTCGTAGCTCTTCTCATCCATTTGATCCAAGATTTCATCAAGCTTAGATATATCTGTTTTCTGGGTAATATTTATATTGATCTTGTCAGGATTATTTGTAGTGTCTGCTTTCTCCTCTTCATCTGTCTCCCCAGTGCCCTGGCAAACCATTTTTTCAAGCTTATCCAAGAAAGCCCTAAGAAATCGACATACTAAACCTTGGCTTTCGAATGCAATACTTTTCTTTCCTTGCATTAAGGCGACACGGGAAGCAGTACCAGCTGAGAAGAAATCAAGGACACAACCATCCTTGGACACCAGCTGGTCAACAATGTAGTAAGCATATGATGTCTTTAACTGGCACTTTAGCACATGATCACCTTCTATTCCGACAAACTTGTATCTTGGTTTACCCATGAAGTAAGTCTGCCATTTTTTTTTCATTTTCTCATCAGCTTCTTCATTACCAGTGACAGGCATTGGTGGCAAGGGGGTGTTCTTTGGTGCTGAGCTCACCGGTGTCAAACGAAGCTCCAGCTCAGGCAATATCAACGTTACCCTGGAGTCGCTTCTATTAATGCACATATGGGTGATGTAATACTGATACTCCTTTACCCTTTTCTTGTTCACCCATTCTTGTTCATCATAATGCCTCTGAGTAAATATGGGAGCCGCCTTTGAATCGCTTTTGGGTATTACAAGCAATCTGGCAAGTTCACAGATCGCATCAGAATAACCAGGTGATAAATATTAGCAGTTGTCATGCTGGATATTCTTGTAAAGAGCTCCATGTACTTTTTGGCAGGACCATAATGTAGAGAACCCCGATGTCAATGAACATCGTTGTTGCATTCTCGATCTTCGGAGTGGACGTGAGGAATCCCTTCCTTTGTCACTGCGTGAACAACATTTTTTTCCTGCTTGATTTTGATAGCCTCATCAGGTTTCAAAATCGATCTGATCAGCTCTAAAAATTCCACGGGCAAATTACCCACGACATGATCTTTGTTGTAATTGGACTTCACATATTCTGTATCCGAATCAAAAATATCAAGAATCCGTTGTTCAGTGAAATCAAGAAACTCAGACAACAATTCTTCGAAAGAAGAGTATTCTTCCTGAAGCAAGCTGGAAGCATAGTACACAATCTCTCTGCGCATGAAGGTCAAGCTTCTAATGTCAAGGGCGCGCTGCTTGCAATCATACCTGCTGTGATATCCCGCTTGCACCTTAAGGTATATCTTTCCTTCCAAAATCTCATCAAGCAGCTGAGAAACCTCTGCATTAGACATGCCTCTAAGGTATCTTAGCCAAGTTTTGTTGAAGAAGTCCTTCGTTGGCCTATCAGGTAGATCCCCATGTTCATCACAGAGTTTTCTGCTCACCCATTTGTTGGCCACTTCCATTATTTTTTTGAAGACACGCTCCTCCATAAAAATGAACTACTTTTCATCTTTTAGCTCCTTCACCTTCAATGTTGTAGTAGCTATCTCGTGAAAGTCCTGAAAAATAAATGGTCAGCGAAATCGCGGCCGCGATGTTGGTGAGCTAAAAATACAAAATACCTTCCACGCCGATGTTGTAGCAGTACCAATGGGCCCTTGCGGAGGACATCCATATGCCTTGTGTTGATGCCGTAGCTGTTGCAGCTTCTCTATCAATGGCTCTCTGTATACAGTGTTTGCAATGACTTCATTGCACTGAATGCTCAATTCAATATATTCTCTATCTGACAAATTTCCATTCAGCACTCTGGTCCTTTAGCAAACTCAAGCCGCTATTCCAGTTCTCCGACAACACCGCATAGCAATTGAGCTGCACATATACTATGGTTACTAGAAATTATCCAAAATTTTTTGCCCTTCAAATCAGCTTCTGTGCTCCAGGTGATCTTTTTCCTGAAATAATACGCACCGATTAGTTAAGAAGCCACAAAACAAATATGATGGATAACAACAATCACCTAGTAATTGGGGCAAAGGGGACAACGTCGGCCGGTGTGAGGACCTCTGTAGGATACGTCTTGAAGCTCTTCACAAGTGTTTGCACATGGTCGTTCGAATGCATTCGATGGGTGAGATTAGCAGGAGCTGGCTCGCAATAAAAAATAGATACCTTCATAAACCAGTTCACACCTAGCGGATAAAACCGCTTAAACTGTTCAAGCTTCTGTGCAGTTTGCTCAGCCAACTTACGTTCTTCCTCGGGATTGAACTTACATTAGAGGAAAAATGAGATCACATTTTGTCCCATTAAGGGATGCTTAAAATGCCATGTCAGCTTTTTAAACTGTCCAATAAGAGAAGAGCTCCAGTATATCTCATTCCAGTATTATGTGGCAGCCTGTAATTAATGCAGCTGCAACTAACTTCTGTAGTATCATTTTTTCATTATAACTTTTGATCCAGAACTCCGATTCAAAAACTTTTTGTAGCAATGGGTTCGTCTTCACAAGATCTATCTAGTGATAATCCATTCATATATCTTTTACGATATAAATATATAAGAAATAAGCAAAAAATCATATTTTTTTAAGGTTAACGCATATGACCATATTGAAATACATCATAACCATATATCATTTGAAAGCTCTTTTCATTCCGCATCTAATGCAACAAACGCCGCAACATTTTGACAAGTGGATCAAAAGTTATGGGGGAAAAACAACAGCAATGAAGTTGTTGGTGCTGCATTAATTGCAGTTAATAGTGGGTAGCCATTCCATTGGAGGATTCTTATAGGGATGAAATGAGATCTCAAATTTCCTCTAATGAGCTCAGCTGGCAGTTCAGGTATAACGGGCCATGCCAAGGCTTTCGAAGAAGATAACCCTGTGACAGAAGGGGGCGTGCGAGATGACGAAGGCTCTCCACTATCTGATGTTGTCAGCTTGCGCAGGTTGATCGTGAACTTTGATATCTTGTTAGGGACCAACGTCTCCTTTGTTGTAACAGGTGGAGCACAAATAGCCAGAGGCTGTGTAGGATCAATAATGGCTGAAGGAAGGGCCACGATAACAGGCTCTACAGACAGGGCTCTGGTCTGGGAAGAGTCCTCTGCAATGGGTGCAGGCCTTACATTCTTCTTCTTGGCCTGAGCTCTTAGCCAGTTTGTGTCCATGACCGAGGGCATTTTCTCATCACGCTTAGCTTTCAATGCAATGCTCGGTGGTTTCTTGTCTGCTAGCAAACCTTTCCTGCATGCCGAGAAACCAGACAGTATATCCCTGTTTCCCTTTATTCCAGATAGAGACAGAGATTCATATGACTGCAGCTCCCAGCCATATCCTTTTGCACTAGTGGGAACATTTTTTCATGTTGCCGGTTTGTTCAACTTGCTAGCTGTCATCAGTGAGGGGTCGTAGTTCGTCCACTTCAGAACGTACTCAAGGAACTGCAACTGCTGTGTATCCTCCACACTGCATATAATGGCGTCCTGCACATTGTTTTTTGTGCCCTCCCACATAGCAATCACAATCCCTATCTGTTGTATGTCCTCAACTTTCTTGCCAGTCCAGAGGAATAAGCACAGGTCTTTTCTGCGGTCACCTTTAGTTTGAGGAATTGCTTGTGCAATTTCAATGCACCATTTCCTTTCATTTGAAGGTGTGATGATCTTGGTAGGCTCAACATCCGGACCACGAAAGAAATCCAAAGCTGCAAGCAAAATAATTGTTGTGTTAAAGCTGATGCTACGAAACTAAACCACAAAGCACTCCACAAGATCGCGGCTGCGATCCTGCTGAGTACTCCAGAAGATCGCGGCCGCGATCCTGCTGAGTTCTAACAAGGATTCTCTGAGGACTAAATTGAAACGAAAACATGAAGTGTAAAATAAAACAAGTATTCTGGAAAAAAAAACGCGACCGCGATCTTTATGAGCTGAGGGGACGAAATCTTACCTTCTCTGATATTGGCTTTAGGTGCCATGGATCGCGGGCGCCGGAAAAGATTGAAAAGTGGGTTTCCTAGGTCGGCGATCAAAGGCGCAATTGAGCTGAAGGCGCCGAATTCTGCGATGGCGCTGCTCCCCTTAAAAAAAATTTCGGCGAAGTTTGAGAATAAATAGAACTCGACGCCCGAACTTAATGCCACACGTGCGAATTCTGACGCGCCATAATTGTACGCCATTATTGCTGCCGACATCATTAATTATACACCATTAATGCAGCCGCCATCATTTATGGAGGCGTAACAAATTTGCTCTAATGAAGACATGTTCCGGACAAGAGGTACCTCTGGACTTGGACGTCCGGATTCAAAATCTGTACCTTGAGGGAGACATGCAACCACATCTTGTACGAAATCACCGCTTAATAAAATCGCCACGGAATAAAGCAATCTTTTCTGGCATGTCTGTGCGGAGGAGTTACGGACGGAAAAGGACAGCTACGTTTCAAATTAGCAACTGAATTTCGCGCTCGCTCTTGTTGGCGGGGATTCAATTTTGAATTCAAGCGAGCTGTTTCTGAAGGCGCTCGATCTGTTCCTGAGGGCGCCCTAACTATTCTTGAAGGCCCTCGATCTGTTCTTGAAGGCGCTCGATCTGTTCTTGAAGGTGCTCGAGTCTCACAAGCTGCCAAGGTTCACAATCCTAAGGCTTTCACTGCATATGCTGACCGACATTACTCAATTCAGGAGGTGAGTGCTGTTTTGTTGTTTATGTATGGTAGATAAGAGTAATATGTGATTTCAAAGTGCTAGCTGAGAGGATTTTGTATTTCCTGCGTGCTAGATAAGAGTATTTTGTATTTTTGGAACTCAGAAGGGGTTTTCTGGAATTCTAGTCTCAAATTATTTATGATTGCGTCCCTCGACAACCACGCCATTCATTTTACTGTAATAACACCATCCCTAATATGGTATATGCTGTTTATGGCTCTCGCTAAGGGAGCCCGCCCATCAATGGTGCATTTATCGGAAGAATGGAGTAATGGACAGCTTAGACAGCTCGGTTTCAGGCATAGAATGGCTCATTCGATGCCTTTATAATGGGGCTACAAGATGATCCTAATATTGAGCATAAATATGCCTTGCAAAGAGCACAACGCAGACCCAAAGATGCTTATCTCTCTGCCCTTAATGGTGCAGTCCATCACCTTAAATTGGGTGATCTCCCTTATATGAGTATAGATCTGCTATATGGGTGCTAAATTAGGACAGTTCTCCATTCTAATTAACAGTGAAAGTGACATTTGTTGTGGAAATAACAGTTGCAATTAACATTTACGTTTACAGCTAATTTGGAAGACTTGCTCGGGTAGGGTTTTCTTCTTCAACTACACAGGCTCGGATCTCTGCCTGAAGGAATCGCGACTGCGATCCTGCTGAGTTATTTTCGTTTAACGCAGCGTCAGGTACACGTTCCAAATCTGCTCGCTCGAAATAATCGCGACTGCGATCTTGTGGAGGTATTCTGTCATGAAATCCTAGAGTAAAATGGTTTTTGAGTGGGCCATATATAGTATAGTTAGAGCTGAAGAAGATTTTAGTTAGAGCTGAGCTCATAAAATAATATTTGATGGGGCCATGAATACTGTCCCTCGGTTATGTTTCTGCCAATGTGGTCCAGAGGATCGCGATCGCGATGTTGACGAGCAATTTCTGACCTGTTTTGTAGGATGGAAGATTTACAGTCATTCTACCTGTTGGGGAAGAAAGTGGCTGAAGGCAGAGTGCACAACTTCATGCACCACCACAACGTTCCTGTGCCAGAGGATTTGATAGTAGTTTCTGTTGTAGTTGTGTTTGATGCCCAGATACCACTTCTGTTTCCTGAACCGGAATTGGACAAGCTAGGTGAAGCTATCGGTAGCTTTGTTCTTTGGTGCAAAAGCGACATTAAGAATGAACTCCATGCAGCACTCGAATACTGCACGCCACCTGGTCAGATTAAACGGATAAATTAACAGGTCAGAGAAAATGAGAGTGCAGAAAACAGTAAAGCAAGTGAAGGGCATGGGATTTCTAGAGATCAACTTAGTGGAGAAGACATGCGCGTTACTGCATGAGTGCTGCAATATGCCTTATGCTTTAGGTGTCATCGTCTTCGCAGATCCAAACCATGCTGTGTCTGACATGAAGCTGGGTGAAGAATGGATAGGTGTTTCTATTATGAACCTGTTCCCCATGCCTGAAAATATTTCTATGCGCTGTCAGGCTTGTGCAGAAATGCCGCAGGTGCATGATTTGGTGAGATGGCCAATAGCATTGGTTCTAGTAGACAGTATTCCTGTTTCAAGTCTAGTGTCGGACGTGAAGGAGACAGAGGTCGAGAAAGAACCTTATGCCATCAGGCCAGAGGTTGGAATACAAAAAAAAAAGACAATAGCACATGGTTAACAGGCGGGCCAGACCACGCTCCGCCCTAAACAAATGTGAAAGGAAAACCACAACTGAAGCTATCTTGGAGTTCAGGTCCTCGCTCTGCTGCTTGAAGAGATGTTGTGCTAATTTCACATTTAAAGAGATAGCCTGCATGAGGACCTTTTACTGGAACATAAAAAGTTCAGAACGCACGACTTTTGTGTACAATATGCTAGATCTTTGCTCAGAGAATGGAACTGTCACAAAGCTAATGCTGAACAACAAGCAAGTCTGCGTGAAGGCATGGCATAGTGCTTATGGTATACCCGTTTCTACATTTTACAAATGGAGGAAGCTATTTTTGAGTGGCCACAGGATTGCGGAGCATGGAAACTCCGGATCTAAAAAGACAAGATCTCATACACTGGCCGGAACTGCTGTGCTATCTATGTATATAGATGAAAATGCTGAGACTATGCCATACTGCTCAAAGGTTACGAGTGGAGGCACTAGAGAGAATGTGAAGAGATTACCTTCCATCTTGACTAAAAAGGACATACATCAAGAGGTAGATATTACCGTGTACGAGATGACAGGAAAACATGTTTCTCCCTCGTCCTTCTTGTCAGCATGGAAGGAGAATCACTCAGAGGTAGCAATCGCTAAAAGGATAGCATTTTCTAAGTGTAATACCTGTATTGTGATAAAGGAGAAGCTTGCCAAGACTAGAGATCCAAATGAAAGAAGGGAGCTTGCGTAGAAAGGAAGTCTCACATGACAGCCCAACTTTCATGCATGAGTCTTTACTGGTCATGGAGAGCGTCTCATCGATCTCCTGAACATGCTTTAACCATTATACATGATAAGATGGATCAGAATAAGACCATGGTTCCTCGTCTACAAAAGCTAGCAAAGTCTGTATGGAGGGGTGAACGATTGAAGGTGAGTGTTACAGGTGCTCTCATGCACGGCCATGGTGTAGGTGCCTTGGACCACTTCTCACTGGACCTCTGGCCTGATGATTTGAATTTTAAAGCGGGATCTTTGAACCATACCTTGAAAACAATGGAGAATCAATCTGAGGACAATTGGGGCCATTTAAGACATACAGATAATCCTGAAAGCTGCTGGGGTGGAGCAATTTTAAACACGGATGCCCTGAGGACAAAAATGGTAAATGGCACTAGAAATGATTTTCTGCCTCCTCTCAAGGGCCCTATGGTACCGAAGAAGTTGCCTAGGAGGCTTTATTTGCAGCTAGACAATTGCTCAGGTCAAAACAAGAACAGGTATCTTTTCTCTTACTTGTCATACTTGGTTTGGTTAGGTGTCTTCGATCAAGTGCAGCTGGGATTCATGATGGTTGGACACACACGATGACATAGATGCCCTCTTTGGAAACTACTCCACTCTAATGAGAAGATCAGATGCATTGACTATTCCAGAGCTTATGCAACTCTTCAGGCAGTGTAGTTCCAAGTCTCCTTCACCTTACCTTGTGACTGAGGTTCCTGATTGGAAGGAATTCGTGAAAGGTTTGATCCCTGATAAGAAGGACCGTTTATGTGGTCATTTGGAACCTCTACTCTTCAAGTTCTGCATGAAGGATGGATGGCCACTAATGTTCTACAAGATGAGGCCAGGGCATAGGGAGTGGCTCCCTGAAAAGGGAATCAGGATGTGGAAGGAGGATGCCCAGGGTTTACCTACCATTCCGACAGGGTCACCTAAGGTCGTGCAGCCATATGCAAGCTTGAAAGATATAGGTGCATTGAGATCTTCTATTGCCAAGTACATGATGCATTGGGCAGCTATTTCTAGAGCTGGCGATCACTCATGGTCCAACACATATATGAATGAAGTAATTGACTATTGGTCCACCTTGTTGCGAGTGCTTGGGGACGTTCAGGCCCGGTAGAGCAGTCATTCAGGATTTCTGGCCCAACACCAGGCAAAATGCATTGGAAGAACCCGAAAACGTGTTGGTGGATGAGCAGATTGTAGCATCTCAATACGTAGGGCCTTTCTCGGCTAGACCAAAGAACCCAGTTGAAATATTCGACCCCTACCAAGATGTCAAGAAGGGAATGCTCTTGCTAATCAGGCCACATGATAACTGCCCGAAGTGGATGGCTTTTGCCGAAGAGGACCCAATAGAGGACCCTAATCTCCCTCATTATGAAGAGGTGTTTGTCTCTTGGTTTGAGCCTGTTGCCAGAAAGGGAACCTCATATGCAATGCAATATAGGGATTGCTGAGCAAGAAGTGGAGACCCAATCCTAATGACCCGCCATGCTACCAACATTTGAAAACAATAGACTACGGTTGGGCGGTAGAGACTAGGCCGTTGTTAGTGGTGATCCCCAATAGTGTGGGGGCTCAGTTGCAAGAATTAGTGGCTAAAGAAGCTAACAATGATGACGAGAACTCTTGAGGTATGCAATGCTCTTTTACGCAATTACTATATCATATATAACATGCAAGGTACAATAGACTAGTTATTATTCATTATGCTCTGCATTTTTCATCTTAACACAAGAGCTCTTACACTATACAATGTCGAACAGGTGATTCATTCATCATCAACAGCTGCAGGAGTGATCCCTGATATCTCATAGCTATTGCGCTCAGGAAGCCAGATGAGGTGGATCATAACACGAATTAGCCCAGGGCAACGAATGATCGCAGGTAGGGATCAAGAAGAATAACCCTATCTTGGCAACCGACGAGATCATTGTAGCTCATTGAGCACTTGATCGCCTCGATGTGGTGAACAGAAGAAGGCGAATAATCCATGGGAGATGAATGACCTCTAGCCCCGAATGGAGCTACTTTTATAGTGAAGTAAAATTATTGATGTGAATTATTGGGGTAGACTGTAGCGCCATTATTGAGCGTGTATAACAGTAATGTACACGTACAAGTATAATGCATATTTTGTATGGATATGTGTGTCAAGTGAAAACATGCTTTGTGGATTTTACTAAGGTAAAAGTATTTGTGCTTGAGTAATTTAGGTGTGATTGAAATTAGGGACTGCTTGCAGATAAAGTGGAAGCCGAAGAGCACACCCTTACGAATTACTCAGGTTCGATACATCAAATAATATTGGTTATGCTTATTACATCCTTACATACTTTAGAAGTGCTCATATATCATTATTATATCCTTAACAGGTACACAAGTCTTCAACGATTCAATCATCATCAACACCTGCTGAGGTAATGCCATTCAGCTCATAGATCTCCTAATCAGGAAGCCAATAAAGGTGGATCACGACACGAGTGTGCATCCACTCGCAGGACCATCTGCTTTGGACTGCAGCCATGGATCAAGATTGACACCATTTATCACGCATTCACACAGATCATTATAGCTCATGTAGCACTTGATGGATCGGATGTGCTCAGGACGAGGAGGCAAGGAAGCCATGGGAGATGAATGCCCTCTACCACCGAATGGAGCTGCTTTTATAGTGAAGTAAAATTATTGATGTGAATTATTGGTGTAGATTGTAGCTCCATTATTGAGCTTGTCCAAGTATCATGTACACGTACGAGTATAACGCATAATTTGTATGGATATGTGTCTCATTTGATCTCATGTATCTTGGGCTCGAGAAGTAGGTGAAACTATTGGTGCTTGAGCAAATTAGGTGTGCTTAAAATTCTCAAAATTGCGTTATTTTATCCAATTAATGAAATCATGCTTAATCATGTTGTAAAACTAAAATAGGCTCGTTGTAAATTGTATAACAAAAAGATATACACCATGTAATAAGAGAGTTACAAATATGACGCAAGGGATGTCAACCAATGCAAGATAAGCATGTCAATATAATGTAACAAATTAGTTATATAGTCGAGACTAATATGATATAAATATGACGCAATTATTGATGAACTTGGATATAAGGTCTGATGCAAACATGCCACGCAATTGCCACAAATGTAGTCATTGTGTTAAGACTAATACGATAGAAAATATGACGCAAATATGATATAAGCTCGACACAAATATGGCATGCAATTGCCACAAATGTAGTCATTATGTCGAGACTACTATGATAGGAAATATAACGCAATTACTGAATAATCTGGATATAAGCTCGACACAAACGTGCTATGCAATTGCCACAAATGTAGTCATTATGTCATTTTTGCGTTATGTAACCGTGACGCAATACTTGACGCAAAAAGTGACGTCCATGCGACATCAAAGTATAGCACTTTTAGCGTCAACCTTGTGACATTTAGTGGGCTGTTGCGCTATACTTGACGGAAAACACCCTATTATATTGTAGTGAATTAAAGACCCCCATCGATTTGCTTTGCAATTCTTTTCAAATTAAAAATGACAAGGGCAATTGAATTGTTTTGTTTAATCTTAAGCATTTTAATGAATTCTGAAGCATTTGAAATTTGAAACATTTTCATATTCTACGTCTCAAGGGTGTATGGAAAATTAATTGGAAACTTAAATGCATTTGGGTCTCAAGGATCTATGGAAAATTAATAAGAATTGAATTGAATTGAATGACTTTTATCGTCCACGGAGGCCAATCACCCTATGGGACCCAATACAAAAACGCAACAGGCGTATTGCTGCCCGGGTTAAAAAAAACCCCGCCCCGAAGGATCTTCGAGGGTAAAACCGTGGCAGCAATAAGTTCGCTGACAAGCTGTACAAATATACATACATACAGACATCATGAAGTATTTACTGCCCATCAAGTGGTTGACCGGGAGCATATACAAGCCCTCAGATCCATCACCCCCTGAATGTATGATCCTAGCGAGTGCACTGAGGTCATTCAACATCGTGTGTAGCGGTTGGTTTGGCCTGACCAAGAGAGCGTAGCATGCTCAGATCTGATGATATGCCGGGTAGCTTTGAAAAGTGTGACATTCATCCTCAATGGCTCCCATCTGGCAGTACTGATTAAGCCTATCCTGGCGCGGTTCCCCAATCCACTTGTCTATCTCAATAGGGAGATGGTGGACATCTGTGCGAATGGAGGCAATGCGCCTGTGTTTCTTCATTGCAGATGCGAATGCAGATAGCTTTGTGGGCCGCCGCGGTCCAGTGTGGGATTTATGTGTTCCTTGTAATGTGCCGTTTTGACCCACTCCAGGGCCCTAGGGTCAAGCTTGCTAAGGAAATAAGTGTCAAGGTAATGCCTCAGGATGTCCCGGTCTGCCTCTGTGTCCACCTATATGCATCTGTGCTCCTGCACATTCGATCTGGCAAACCACCGAGCTCTCTTATCCTTCCAACAGGCCTTGAGCCTCTGCAGTCCCACTGCTATGGCATAAGCCAGGTGCGGAAGACAGGCATTGTCCATATTGACAACCTTCTGGAAATAGACGATGTGTCTATCACGGGCTGCCCTCTGAAGAGGCAAAAATCCCGTCTCTTGGGATTCGATATGGGACCGTGGATTTCACCCTGAGTGCTCGTGCTAAGAAGGCTTTCTGCTAAGGGCATTTGGGGAATTAACGAAAATCTTAAAGGCATTCCAAAAATGAAATACTTTGTATGTTGACCAAGAGCATGCTATGATATTATCAAAACTTAGGTATGATGTGAAATTCGTCAAAACAAGTGAAATTCTTTAAAACATAAAAGCTATTTTTGTAGTTTTTTCCAATAAAAAAATGGTTGTATTTTTGTAGGCATCAAAAAATGTGGAAATCTTAAAGGCATTCCAAAAATGAAATACTTTGTATGTTGACCAAGAGCATGCTATGATAATGTTCGCACAATCACTTGGCATATATTTATCACTACCTATATAAAGCAGTATAATTTGTTCTTATAAAAATTCAAGTCTAATATTTCTGGGCTGAGAAGAGCCCACAGCTTGACACGTCTACTAATTTTGGTCTTCCTAAAATCAGAAAAGGAAAAATTCTCACTGCCACACGTGTCATGATTCAACATCCGTTACTGGTTACTTGCTCTGCAAGCAATCCCCCGCTTTGGTTTTCTGAGTAAGACTAGATAAAATCTCAGATCACTTCGTGGTTGCTCGAGGCGCCAAACGCAAAGTCCGGCTTAGGAGCTCCTGCAGCGGCAGATTGATCGGGTTGATCTTCTAGAGCTTTAGAACCAGATTCCACTTCTAATGCATCAGTTTTCTGAGAAATCTGTTGTTGGGCCCTCGGCAGAATGGCATAATCTGGTTGGGAAAGTCCGGTGGAAGCCATAGCCGAGGAGCTTCCATCGACCTGAGAGTTTGAGCTTCCTCCTCCACCCATTGCGGCCATGGCCTGAGCTAAAAAATTGTAGAAAGATGGGGCTCCTGCTGCTGGGTTATGAGAAGGAACAGAGTCTGGGTTTGAAGGGTCTGTATTTGATTCGGTTGAAAAGGGCGGAGGTGAAGGGAAAAAATTAGAATCTGGAGATGATGGAGGAGGAGGTGGAGCAGAAAAAAATGGAGAAGGGGGAGATTGTATAGCAGAGAAAGGAGATGAAGCAGGGGGTTGAGAAATTGGTGGAATAGATGGTGAAAATGCCGGAGGTGTAGAATCTAGTGGTGCAGGAGAAAAAACCTGTTCTGGCGGTGGCGCAGGCGGGCTCTGTTCTGGTGCTAACCCTGGCGATGGCGTCCCTCTCAATGGCGTCGGAAACGGAGCTGCTGCCGGCGATTGTGCTTCCACCACTATTGCCTTCACAAACAGCAGAATCAATGCAACTAAATGCACAGATCGGCAATCCGATGCCATGCTTTGTTAGTTGTTTACCGTTAGGATCGTTTCTTGCAAGAAATTTGTTGCGAATCTTGAAACTGACCTTGAATTTTTGTAGGAAGATTTGATTCCTGGGTGCAGAGGTCATGCCGCTGCAGGATTTAGCCGCAGTGCCGGATCGGTGGAGCTTCTGAAATAGAAGAGATTTGTGCAGGGGATGCGCGTGGATCCCATTTCCTTCGTTCTAGACACGACAAAGAATGGATAACACGATTTTGCACTATCTCGCTTAAAAAATGGTGCCCAATTTCGTGGTTGTGGAATATACGTCCTCCTTCCATTTACAGTTGGAAATCAAGATTCAAGCATATAGTATTATTAATTTTTTTTTGCTTTTGTTTTTGTTTTCGAAATTATTTATGGATTCATCGTTAACCAAATGCCTAGCATCAAAACAAATTAAGTGGAGCCTTGTGAAATGGTACACCGAGCACTTATACAAGGGTTAAAGACAAAAGAAAATGAGGTATGCCTACCCCTCTTTTCAACACGAAGAAATGAAACACTTTAAATAGGAAAATGTAAGGGGTAGATAACGCCCTGACCATATGACCATAGGGCATTATGGGAATAAAATTCAAGGGCAATATGGCCATGGCCAAAATGGCGAGGGCTCCCTAATTTAACCACCATCGTCTCAACCTTTCAAGTGCTGCCTCAAGTTATTGCATGGCGTCTTAATCATTCTTTTCTGTTTCAATGTTTCTAAACTATCCGATTTCTTCTTGCTCAGTGAAGCGACTTCGTTTCATTGTCTAATCATAAACCTTACCCAAAAAAAAGGGGATAATAGAGAGTAGCATGTCGTTCTCTATGGTTGATTCGAAGGTCATCCACATGGGTCTTCCAGTAGCATGACGGTAACATGACAAGCATAATTGCCCAAGCCTAGAGAATACTCCTACTTGCTACTGTCATAAACCTAAACATGCCATACTCTTCCAGCTATCTTGGCCGCCAACACTATGCCAACAACATAATAATGTTTTAGATAGATCTCTGACTATGCAAACACCCTGACTCGTGGCACCATCACTCCGGCCACCAATAATTAGCATAAGAAACGTTAGTCATGCCAACAATAGTTTAACATAGCAAACATTAATTTAAATTTATCTAATTAACTTTAATACCATCTTTTACAATGTGGCCTAAATTAGAACGAAGTTCAAATGTCCAAACATACCGTCAAACTAAGAAGCGAGCTGGTTGGGAAGAGAAATGTTCGCGGCGGCCTTGGCTGCCGCGATAAATTTCTTGTAACCTATAAGGTTTTTAATGGTTTTTTGAAGTACTCGTATAGAAATACGTATGAAAATGATGCTGGCATTGCGGTTTTGGAAAGAAGGGGTATTTCTTGTTGAGACAAAAGTTCAGGGGTGGATAAGACTTCACATGGTGGCGGCTCACCTGGCGCCCAGGGAGCCCGATGCCTAATTCGGCCCCTGTAGGTGTCGCGGAGCCCATATTCGGCTGTTGAAGATGTCGATTTGCTGATCTGGCGTAGATTGGCCGACTGTGTTTCTATTTTGCCTGCTATTTGGGCCTGGCCGAAGAAAGAAGAGATGAGCGACCTGCACACAGAAGAGGTGAGCGACCTGGCCTTGCTTTTTTTTTTTTTTCTTTCATCATCATGTCTATGAGAAGGGCAGACAGAAAGGGCAGGACTGTTGCTGCCCATGGGTCTGTCCCTTGTTCGATGCATGTGGAATCAAGCTCTGTACAGACTGACACTTCCTGCATGCCTACCCCTGCCATGCCTAACCTTGCACAAAGCTGGGATGCAATTGATGTCTCTGTCACATTGGTCTTGTCTGGGCAAGACGTTCCCCGTAGTTTCTTTGATGCCCTTTCTTCCTTCTATGATAGGAGATGTGTTGCTGGTGCAGTTGCCCTGGAGAAGGGGTCTTCTGCAGACCACCTCCATGTGCAGGCCGTGCTAACAGCTCGCTATAAGACTCCGAAGGCTCTGAATGAGGCTATCAAAAGGGATTTTAATTGGCCCTCCAAGCCAGACGACGTTGTTTTAGTGTGCAAGGTACTGAAGAATAACAGGTTACACTGCTTTGAGGGTATGTTGGAGTATTGCATGAAGGACATAGGTAAGGTGCACTATCCCTGCCACCTCCACAGTATATCTGAATCGATGATTGAGAAGGGAAAGGACCTGTATGTAGGGTACTAGGAACACAAAGAGCCTGTGCGTGTTGGATAACAGGAATCTGTTGAACAAGGCAGCGCACTTTGTTTTTTGTCATGGTGGTCATAGGCTGACTTCTAGTTTGACATTCACTGTTTGCAGGATGCCCAGAAGTGGGAAGTACACTTTGAGCAGCAGCTGGATCATTCCTTCCAACAGTGCTCATGTGAATGAACATAGAGTTCGTGCTGCGTGGAGAGTTCTCTTGAACCCCGCTCACTGCATGCCATCTAATGTTAGAACTATTCTCTTTGGTTTACAGGTTATATGCCTGTTGAACGGAATGGGCCTGGCCGCCGCCGATATTGGGATGATTCTGTGCCATCTGATGAGATGGATTGTAACTTTCAGGATCTTCATGATCCATCCTTCAGCCCTAAGCTTAAAATCCCTTATCATGGTGTCGATTACATCCCATCCACACTAGGGATCACACCATGGCAGTTGGCTGACTCATTGTGTAGCTTGTTTGATGTACAGGTTCAGTTTTGTCTATGTTTTGCTTTCTTTGAGCATGGATTTGTGGTGGTGACGATTCGTTGCAGGGTAGAGATGGAGACCGATGGGAATTCTACGGGGGAGACGGGCCATCCCGTCTTAAGCTTGGACCCCTCTTTGATAAGCTCTAGGATTGATGATTCCCGTCCTGATCCTCAGTGTATCCTCCAGACGGTGAGTAGTTGTTCATTGCGGAAGAGTTCATAACAAGCATTATCCAGGTTGGGACAAAGGCCCATCGAATAGCTGCTTCCCGTAGGATCTTGAGGAGGCAGTTGATCGGCTTCTATGTGGCTATTGATTCGGCGATTTCAAATGTTGCTTGGGAGGAGCTTGTCCGAGTTACATGCACTGGGGTCACACATGAGCCTTGCTAGGGGCATGCTGACACAAGAGATCCGCCAGCTTGATGCCGTCATCAGGCGGGCTGCAACTGGAGAACCTATGAATTAGACCTTCTGTTGTTGCTCTTGTTTGTAATCTTTTGCTTGTGCAGTTTGATGTGTGTGGCATCCATGCCACATGTACATTTTCAAAGTTTACGAATATGTGATGTTTGCTCATTTGTTGCTCTATCTTGCAGACGCTTTCTTTGTTGCACTTCATTACTAACATCTGTGGAGTTTCAGAGGGATTCGGCCCCTGGGCATAAGGGCGATCCCCTCTCTTGGTATCTCCCTTATGCTTGGATGAGCATTGGCATTGCGTTGGGGTTCAATTCCCCAGGCTCACTAACAGATTGCCTTTGTAGCCTTACAGGTATTGACGGGCACTATGTATAGGGGTCATCAAATGCATGCCATTGACAGTTGCAGCTTGGGCTGGCAGTCAATGGCACGTGTTTGATGGCCCCTATGCACCTAACATCCAGGTAATCCATGAGCTTTGGATTGAACTGGGGTTCGATTGTCATGTAGAATCTTGTTCATGTTTCTAAGTTATGAAGTATTCGATTCTATTGTCATGGTGGAATCTTGCTCATGTCTTTGACTTATGGAGTATTTGATTGTATTGTATTGATGTCACACTGTATTGTATAAATGCCAGAATACTATTTTATCCAATGGTCTATGCTTTCATAGTGCCCCCTTTAAAATCAGGTTAACAAGGGCCAATTTGACCCGAGAAAGACTTGAGATGGGCGGCCCCGATCCATAGAGGGAGAATATCCTACGAAATGTGCCACAATCCAAGGGTCCAGAAACCATAATACATGCTTTAACCATAATACATTCTCCAATGATTAGAGGCATTCCAAAAATGAAATACTTTGTATGTTGACCAAGAGCATGCTATGATATTATCAGACCTCAGGTATGTCGTGAAATTCATCAAAACAAGTGAAATTCGTTAAAACATAAAAGCTATTTTTGTAGTTTTTTCCAATAAAAGAATGGTTGTATTTTTGTAGGCATTAAATTAAAAATCGTTGTTTCTTGCTAATATAAAAAACTTAAATGAAATCATGAGTCTGATATAACGTTTTAAAAACATCAGCAAAGTAAAAAACTCTTGAGGGAATGAGATTACATGACAAGGCTGTGAATGCTTCAAACACATTGTATTCTAAGATCTATGATTGGCATCAACAAGATCTAAAGCGATCTCAATATCCAAGATAAGTTAAGGATCTAAGCTCTCAATCTAGAGGGTTACATTAAATGTTAGTTAACGGCTCAATCCATAGCATTAACATGCAGCACTTTGAATTGAGAGCTTAACCCTGAGCATATTTGCCATAGAGGTCCGGGGGCCTAAATGGCTTGATAATACATCCACATTATATAATATATAAGACGGCAAGATCTTCCATTATAGATCATCAAACAAGGAAATTGACAGTTTCCACTGAACTGTTGCGGTACATTATCATCATAGGTTTGTCGCATTGCTGTACAAGACTGAAAATAACACGATTTTTATGCCAAAGTGTCAAGCTGAATCAAATCTGTGGTAGAAAGTCTGATCTAGGAAATATATATGCACCAAGGTTCCATCATCTGACTTTTTTCTCACCACTTGCAAATGTGGCCTTTTTCACAATTCGAAGACATCACCGAGCATCTCCGCATTCAGCTTTCTCCATGCATAAAGGCAAGTTTTTATACAACTGAAGCTTTTCTGTTGAGAAACAATGTTCCATTGCAAAACATGCCATTGCTCAAAGATCTTTCTGGGAATAATAGATGACTTCTCAAGATTACAATCAGGCTCAGAGGTAGGCATAATAAAGATTTGCCATCATAATAGCTCTTATTATAAGCAGGCCCCTTATAATCTAAAACGCCCAATATAACTCAAAATCTTGTTGGTAAGAAAAAACTGCATGCCATGTCATCTGAAACATCCTATCATCTGGAAGATACATCTCAAAACAATATATATTGCTGTTTTAAAAGGAAAGATTTACCAGTTCAGCACTGCCCTGTTTGTCCCATAATCCCAAGATTACCTTGATAACATACCATCTGAAACATAGGCCTGTCTCAATGGATGACTTCCCTATGTTATTACCTACCTTTACTGATTTTTTTTCATATTTTCAATCCAAAAACCCTTATTAGCATCCAGAAATTCGGCCTGGAAAATGAGCTGTTGATATGCTTTCATACCTTCTGCCAAAATTAAGATTCAGAATAACCTCTCCCAAAACAGTATACAATGCTGTTTTAAAAGGAAAGATTGACCAGTTCAGGACCGCCCTGTTTGTCCCAATAATACCAAGATACAATTACCTTGATAACATACCATCTGAAACGTAGGAACCTGTCACGATGGATGGCCTCCATATGCTACTACCTACCTTTGCTGATTCATTTCATATTTCTAATCCAAAAACCCCCATTAGCATCCATAAATTCGGTCTGGAAAATGAGCTGATGACATGATTTGATACCTTCTGCCAAAATTATGAGTCAGAATAACCTCTCCTCTTCCTGATGGGTTCTGCACTATCCATGACTTGATCACCACGATCCTCCATGCTTCTTGAACCACTTGGATAAGAATAACTAGCCGCTTGTCCATTAGCTTTAGGGAGGTTGTCCTGTGAAGGAGTCCTCATTTCTGCCTGGTTAAATTCTTGGCCCACTAATTTGTGGTACACTGCATCCACAGTATCTGCAATCTCTTTACCCAATCCTTCTTTAGAATGGATGAGATCCCAAGCAGCTTTAGCTGCTCTTTCAAGAACTGGTCCTCTGTAAAATTGCAGAGCCAACTATCAAATTTTAACTTAGCCTCAAGTTACCCTATTATCTATAAAGATAAAAAATTTCATACTCAAGCTCCCGTCTCAGTGCCTCAAAAAGGTCTCTTTTGGTACGGTTCTCAGCACCAGGGCAGCTAAGAGTCGGACTTTGTTCTACTAAAGACTGCGTGTATCTTTTCAGTTCTTCCTGCAGTACCATCATAAAGCAACCACATAATTCAGGCATCATATCCAATTTCCACTCATCTTCTTCAACTATAGACCAAAATCAACAATCTTTAGAAGGAAAAACCCCAAATTTTGCAATTATAACCAAAGCAAGCCACATTCTTTCAATTCTGCAAATAAGCTTCACAAAAATCAATTAAACTCGTACTCACGTTATTCTTGAGATGGTTAGTTGCCTTTACACGGAGGGAATCAAAAGTTCCATCATTCATAAGACGCGCCAAAACTTGCTGGGGTGTGGCGTTTGAGAGAGGGGGTTGCTGCTGCTGTGGCTGATGATTCTGGAATTGGCCGGAATGAGGAGGCTGCTGCTGCGATTGTTGATGATAATGTTGCTGTTGGTTTTGTTGGGCGGAAGAAGAAGAAGAATTTGAATAGTAATTAGAAGACGGAGCAGCCATGGCAGGTCCGGCGCTGCCCCATCCATCCTCCGCTGACCTCTCCATGCTCCTCTTCCTGCCCTAATTAGGGCGACTTCTAAAGCAATAGAGAATTTCCCAAAGCATTTCCTACAGTACAAATTTCAAACAATTATTAGAAGTTACTTATCTGTTACAATTCCCTCGAAGTTCAATTGTTGCCCATTGCCACGGTGGTTTAGTGGTTAGACCTCTGGTTTGGCCTAATCCAACCACAATTCAAATCCCACTTACTACAATATCACAATCCGGTGGTGCATTCTCAGGCGCCCACGTCGCCCCTGCCGATTTCAAGGAATCCTATCTCCATTCTTCATTCTTCACCACCGGCTGCACAAGTAAGAAATCATAGCAAATTGTGATCATAGAAACAGGATCTTGCGCTCCCCAACTGTGATATTGTAAGGGTAGTGCAATTGGGATTGGATTCCCGGTTTGGCAGCGTGGGAATCTAGTCCCAATTGTGCTACCTGGGAGACGTGGGATCTAGTTGCTATTGCCACTTACCAGCACCAGGGCAGGCTTGGGGCAAATGGTTGGATGGGAGGTTTGGTAGGTGACAATGAAATCATATAAGGCTTTACATAATGCATCCACTACTAACTTGACCAGATGTGCATCCATTGCAACATTCGAACTCATAATAGATTTTACATAATGCTACTGCCACTAACTTGACCTATAGATGTGCATCCATTGCAACATTTAGAATTGTGATGGGTGACTCTAGACTCCATGTCAATTTTGTGGAGTTGTTAGCTATCTACTATAAATATTCGTACAACCTGTATGTAGGTGCTTGTTCGAATCTCCTCCTTCATTTGGTAGGATATACCATAACCTTTAACTCCATGTAACATTTTAGACTAATGGCACTATAACCAAAGTATACAAGCCTATGCATAGTACCAAAAACCAATGGCATCAAATAAGTTAACTTTTAGTATTCTTTCTTTAACAGGAATTGTTGCACATAAATGAGGAGAGCAACACCTCAAGGTCTGCAAGATGTTTGATATAATCTGTAAGGTCTTGTCAAGCTTGTTTCATATAGAATTTTTCTTTGATTTAATTATTTCTGCCTTGGCCTTGTTCTAATAAGTCAACATGACAACAAGGTTCGGACCATGTTATTGATCACTTGTGATTATTAACATGAATAAGGAAAGCAACATCTCAATCAAAGAAAGTGTGGGTATTCTTCAAGATGATTATTATAATCCCAACCTTTTGTAAAGCCATAATGTAGGAATTTTCTTTGATTGAGATATTTCTACTATATTTGTCTTTTGTGTGTGTGTGTGTGTGTGGGGCTATGTATGTTCAACAATTGCAATACATGTAATAAGATGATGTGCACTGAGGGTTGCCCTCCATGGCCGGAAGGTGAAATGGCTTAAATCATAGTTCAAAGTCATGTTTTGACAATTTACTCAAATCGCTACTTCTACACAATAGAATACTTGAGAAAGAAGTGATGTCTCTTGCAATTGACATTGTACTATAGATAAAATATGGAAGATTGTAAACTAGAACTGTGCCACTATTTTAGGAAATGAATGTTGCATCTGTTGTTGCAAATCTATGAGGTTCTATGTTTGCTTACTTGCTTACTCAAAAGGGGTCATAATGTAGAAAACAATAGACTTTGACGATGCTTGAAGAACACAGTGAGAAGAACGGTTTGCCTTTTATTCTAAACCTAAAATCCGAAGCAATGCGCTATGCAAGGGCATTTTGTTTGTATTTGTGGGCCTCTGTTGCTACTGGACTTAGAGGGTTTTGCCTCTTGGAGGTCGTTATAGCCCGATGCGCTGTCCCTGTAAAACCACGATATTACATCAAGGTAGAAATTGATACATGCGGTACTAAATTTAATTAAAAACAAATATTCTAGGATTTAATTACATGCTAAGATCTATTTAGAATGCACAAAAAATTGCAAATTGCCTTTATTGACAAGACAAAAAAGAAAAAGGTAACAAGGTGCCAAAGCACTAGGGATTGCCCCATTGCCCATGGACATTGGTGTATTTTTAGCACAATCTTTTGGAAAATATGAACAAATTCGTGTTCCAATGTGTTCATATTAAAGCAATATTTGCTACCAGAGAATGTGGTCATATAAGTAGCCGAAGTATCACATTTTGAAGCATCAAAGCAATATACATATGCGCAACCAAGACAGCATCAATCCATTAGTATTTTTATTAAATTACAGTTGGCTGCTTTTCTGTGAAAGGGATTGGATGTTTTTGCTTTTCACAGATCAAATTATGCAAGTTGATCCTTAGATATATAAAAAAGAACTTTAAATAGTCATATTGTAATCTATACTAGAAACATCGCAACGATGTCGGCCATTAGCCATTCCCATATGGAATCGGTAGACAAAGTGAGCTTTGCAGGTGAAGTATAGTGTTTTAGATAGAATCCTATCTGTAGATTAATGGAATGCCAAGATATGAAGGGTGTTTTTGCCCAATTATTGTTGGAATTCACGCGAAGGGTAACAGAACATACCTTGCTTTTATAAGTAGGAACAAACATTAAGGTCATATCTAGAAAGCATGTTTCTGTTGTCTATATGTCATTTCTAGAAGCAGTCAAATATACGAACAAAAGATTAGCTACACATATGAGGGTTGAAGATTTAGCATGATATAGTCATGTAGGGGATGCTACTACAAAAATGCATAATAAAAATGCAAAAACCAACAACATCAGTGGGTAGTGGGTCGTGTGTTCAAAGTCCTTGAGACCATAAAAGTAATGAAGATATGCTCATGCCCTAGGATAGCAAGTGGTTAAGCAATTTGAGATTCTAGAGGATTCACGTAGAGACGTTCATGATGGATTACTTGCATTAATTAAGAATGATTCAATCCATAGATGGAGGCCCATAATGGGAAACCAAACCTTAGATGAAGGCATAAAATTGACTGGATACCATAGGGTCGACGAGTGCAAATGTCACCGAATATAGCATGTTATCCACTTAAATATAAAATTTGATCAACGTCCCTATAAAGTGAACATAATTACATTGTCAAGTCTTGGATTGAGATGGTGTATACTTGTAAATATATTACTTGGAAAAATAAAAAAAACTAGCAAGAAGCACACTAGAAGGCTTTACCAAGGTAAGACTTGCTACTTTGATTTGGTATCACATTGTCTTAATAGAGCTAAGTCTAATATGTTAAGGCAGAAATGGTGTGATAATGGCCTTAAGGGAGAAATTGTATGTGCTTCCATTTGGGAGGTTGTGGCATGAAGGATCTCGATCTCAAAGTAGTCGTCAAATGGTTTGTTTTTACAGACATCTGGGGCCATTTTCTTGTTTGGATTTTGTTTTGTGTTGGTAAATCATATGCCTTAAGTTTCTCGTTTGGCCTGTCTACTTCTTCATAATTGGTCTGCACATTATATCGAGTATATTGCTCTACCATATAAATTTAGTATGTGAAACAAATCATGCACATTTGGCAAACTGCAACTCGAATTGCCTGCAAAGAATTTGACAAGGCAAAACTTGCCAGGTATTTCTAGTTGGTGACATTAGTACACATTAAATGTTTAAAAAGGGCTATTGTTTAAAAGGGCTATTGTTATGTGCATTAAGGATCTCATGGAAACCATGGTGGTAAGGGAAGTCAATGGTGCAATTAAGTTTAGGTTGTGTATAAATGGTTAGAAGTCATATTGATGACATGGTATGTAATTTAAAGATCTATTGCTGATTATTGTCCTGCTCTAGTTTACTTAACATGGGTGATAGGTCACAAAGAATGGGATCCGTGTTAGCAACAAACTTACACAACATGATCATAAAGGCATTTATTTGCATGTCTAGTTAAGGATATGCTTGTCCACAAATTGGTCATTCCGTACAAAACACTTACCATAAATGAGCTAATTGAGCTAATTATATATGAACGGAGTACTCCTAGAGTTGATAAAAGCATCAATCGAGATTGCAACATGAAACTTTTGCACAAATTTATGCATCAAAAGAACACATAATCTGAAAGGGAAAACACAATTATCGACATGTTTCAAGAAGCATAATATGGTAAGGGCATTAGCTATGCAAGCCCCTTGAAAACTTGTGAAGCCAAAGCTACAAATTGTACATGAGATTATGGTGATCCTGCGAATTAGCAATATATATTTTCAAATTACATTGATAAGCTCGAAAAATGCCAAGGTGAACATACACTTACGATGGGAATGAATTCTTTTCCAACTAAAAAGTGCAGTGTTGGTTGAAATGCGGATGGTCATCATAATTGGAATAGTAGATTGCAAATGCATCCCAAGCATGGGCTAAAGCTACATTGCTATTGCCGCTCGAAACATAAATGAATGATGCAAAAATCATCACCAAGGGATTGGCTTATACTTGGATAGGCCTACAAAGTGGCTCCAACTACCAATAAGTCAACAAACAACGTATGCCAATACGAATGTCTGATTTCATAGTCAAGAAACACAGTCACATGAGATAGACCATGGTACCCATCCAAGAATTTTAGAAGGAGATCTAAATAGTGTGAACATGGCATACATAACCTAAAGGCAACGCAAAAATGGGGTCGAAAAACGTACCAAGATTTGAATAATCTCCTGCCAAAGAAACTGTGTGGATTTGATATTCGGAAACAGGATAAAATAGCCGAGTAACTTGTATATGGACACAGATACGCATTTGATATTCTGCCAAAAGTTGAATAAAATAACATGGTGAAATTAAATATGCATTTTTGTTGACATCAAAATATTCTTGAATTAGTCTCTCATTGCATGGTTGGATATGCATGAACGACATCAGTAAAAAATGTGCATCTTCGTTGCTTGCCTTTTTCAATTTGTATATAGGATTTCTTATTCCAATTTCTGTCCCTCTATATAGGGTTTATTTTTTCCAAATTCAAGCCAGAATGGTTTTTGAGGATAGACAGTCATAGACAGTTCAGGTTCTGCATAGAGAAACCAGTTTTTGGATTCTTAGGCTTTTCTCAGCAATTATAAGGATTCTCCAAGGGAAGGTATCAAGAGAATTTTAAAAGAATTACAAGGGACAAAATCAATAGATCCCAAAATTACCCACCAAGTACATAGAGTGGATTAGCATGGGTACAACTGTGGCAACCAATGCATTGTGTTGAAGAGAAAAGGAGAGAGGATTGCAATCTGTGTAATCAAAGGATTTAAGGACCTGTTAAGCATAGGCAATCAAGCTAGGCTCACAATATTTGATCTTAATGAAGAGGTCATTAAGGTCAATGAGAGAGTTCATTTCACCCTAGAAGATATAGGTGCTGAAGGCAACACTATAAAAGGTGTGTCTCGGAACTTTTGCAGATCATTCAATGCTTGAATGAAGAAGAGCTTAAATCCAAACCGGTGGAGTACAAAGGAAGAAAACATTTCTCCTCTACAGGGCAGAAGAAAGTACCTACTAAAGACGAAAGCATTTCTAAAGCATATGAACCTCTGTTGAAAAGCATGGCAAATGCGAAAGTACCTTACAAGAAATAACCCTGCTGATAAAGAAGATAGTGCTACCTCGCCATGGCCTAATAAGACAACTTTTCCTGTAGAAGCCAAGTGGAAACTTGAAAAACATGGGCACTGAAGAAGAAATCTTTAATCCAGAAAGAATATGCACCATATTAAATAGACAACCTGGCCCCAATGTACCTAATGTAGAAAGGTGTAAGCTTGCAGGATGAATAGAAGCCTGCAGCAGAATGCAATAGATGCTTCCAAATATGCAAGTTATACCTTTTGTTCTTGATGATGGGCTGTCTTACCTCACTCCATAACGCACTCGTGTCCGGCCCCTCGCTTGTTTTAGGGCAATATCCTTACATCCAAAAGCACAAAGATGGAAGAACGACATAGATATGAATGGGCCTAAATGCTTATTCTAGGAAGGATTCTTCAAAAATGCCTCCATTTGAAAGCCCCAAACCCACACCACACCAAGGCCGAAGTCGAGAGTGGACCACAATGCAAAGATATAAGCTACAATATGGTTATGAAAGAGATATGATATGATGCACAAACGCAAAAACCTGTCAAGAACATACCATCCTTGATGAGAAAATTCATAGGTTACAAAATGATCTGAACTCAAAATCCTTGGAAATATCTAAAGTGCATAATGAAAATGTGGATCTCAATCAAAAAATTTGTCGAGCTTTTCTAATCCAAAATCTTGAAGATGAGGCATTGCAGCTACATCACTTATGAAGTAATAAATTCTCCTCCTTGATGTTTGCCAAGTTCGGATGTAGTGCAGCTTAAAATTGCGGCAATATATAAATCGCATCTTGTGTGCAACCATATAGTTCAGAGAAACCTAATACCCAAATGTATTGCAACTAATTTAACGAAGAATGTATTTCGCTGCATAAAGGGTGTCATACCTAATAGGCATTGTAGAAAGTATTGCCAAATTTGCAACGCTGACCTTTAACTGTGAAGTAAAGTTAAAATGCAACAATTGTTTTTATCGAGAAAAGAGCTCAAGATTTTTCCTTCTAAATGCCAAAGGCAATCTAAATAAAGTGCAAATGACATAAAACGAATGCCTTTACCGCTTCAAACAAGCCTTTGGGCGTAAACGTGAATGATTATACTTCCAAGCAACAAAAAGATTGAAATGAATAAAAGCATTTGACTTATCAAGGTCAATTTCTACACCCTTCTTGGAGGTCAACAAATATGATCCTTTCCCATTTTAACCATGAAATGTGATGGCTGCCACAATGTTTTTGTGTATCATGTTGCAAAGGTATGATAACTAGCATCTGCACAAAGTGCAAACACATTTACCCGCTCAAGTCAAGATCGAGGTACCTTTGTAAGTTCCGGTTGGATCAATACCATGCTCATCGCATGCAACCTCCCAAAACTTCGCACCGATTGCCGCACTGGCCGCCCTAGATATGAAGGATCCGCCCTGGATATGAAGGATCTCTCTCATTTTGGGCACCCCAGTTAGCATTTTGAAAGCAATTAGAGCCCGAATCAAGGATGTTAATTGCTTAACCCGATTGAAGCTTTGAGCCACGTCTGCTACTAGATTCCTTAAATGAAAGAGAGAGGTGTAGCAAAAGCAAAACTAAAAAACCCAAAGATAAATTCTAAAAAAAGGAATCTCTAGCCCAAAGGTTAAAAAAAGCAATAGTTTTTCGCCGGAAAAATAATTTGGCGTCCAAAACACGGAAAACCTTAGCGTATATTCATACGCAAAAAAACCAAAAAGTTTTTCACCGCCGGAAAAACAATCAGTAATGACGGCCGTCAGATTATCAGATATACCCCTGATATGCCAGAATATGCCAAAACCAACCCTCCCCCTAACGAATTGCCCCCTTAACAGGGGCAATCCAAAAAGTGCCATATAACAGTATAGCTAACTATACTACAATCCTATACTGCAATAGAATGACCATCTGCCATACCAGCTGCAGAAGTCCAACATATACGAACGACTTGATACATACACAATTTAGAATCCACAAAAAAAAAAAAAAAATAAAAAAAAATTTGGCACCATGTTTTGCAATTCTCTCATCCAATATCAAGCTACAAAAAAATTTAGGGACCAGCTTATGCATCTAGAACATGAATTATGTACAAAATCAAGGGATTTCTTAAATGTGCCATAATGTTCACCCCAAAAAGAGCATTGGCATTCTCTGTCTCATTTGCAAGTACCTATGGAAATGCTAAAAGAAGACAATCAAGAAAACCAAGAATATGTCAAAATATGTAAATTCCATCCAAATGCTTTTACGGTGAAGAAACAAACGGTTGAAAACAAAAACAAACAAATGTGGGTGCAACTAACCAAACTCTCATAAGATTACCCAGAATAGATGATCCTCCAACGTGGAAGCAGTTCCTTGTTTATTTGCAGCAGAAACGGATGCATGCCCTGATCAAGTGGGAAAAAATTTGTTTCTTGATCTTGCCTCGTTTGGGGGGCATACTAGAATATAATTTCAGCTTCATGTTTTTGTTCTGCATTCTTGCCATCCCGCCTTTAAGAAGCCAATGATCTATCTGCCCAACAATCTTATAGCATATGATAGTTCTCATTATTTTGAGTCATATGAGAAAATATGCCATATGGAACTGGCCAACAGGAGAATATCCTTCAAGGAACTTTCTTATCATCTCTCTTTAGGTATAACCTATAGGTACTTCGCTTCTTTTGTAAGTAAACTTAGTAAATATGGCTACATAATGTTTCACAAAACTCAAATAGATTATTGGAATTCATAAATGTGTATTTCAACATAAGTGATGAATTGAAGCCTAGACTATCTTAGATGAAGGCATGTAGTGAATGCATGGAAAAAGCCAGCAATTGTACTATAAAGAAGGCTTTATATCATCTGATTGCAAATATGACAAATTGCTTAGCAAACGGTATTTGCAACATCCTTCTTTCAAGTTTGTATTGATCATCGTAATCAAGATCACAAATTTTGTTGTATATTGATATATTATTGAGTACAAAATGTACATGTACATGCTCTAAGCCTCTAACCTCTGTACTGAGCAAGATGTACATGTATATGTTCCTTATACATAAACGGATATGCAATTAGTTTACAAAATTCTCATCTTCTGCAGCCGTATCAATGCCTACAACTGCCTGCAACGGTTATATATCCATGTTGCTCGTGACTTTTGGCTGCAGGCGCTGTATATTCCTGCAATATAAATGAGGTTTTCTTTATTTTGAAAGACTTGCTTCTCTGTGTATACAAAATCTTATGTTTCTTCCCATAACACCTTCAAAGATAACATCTGAAAATGCTGCCTTCGCAGAATGATAAAGCATAGCTCGCTTTGAAAAGTCACGTAAAAGACATTTATCTTTTTGAGAGCGCCTCTAGATTAAGTTCAAAACGTTAGTCATCTAGTCAAAAGTGATTAACGAGCTTCTGAATGAAGAGGGTTACAAAAGCTTTCTTTTTCAAAAGAATTTCAGCCAAATAATGAATCCACAGGCAATTTGTCTTTGGAAAACTGCCAAAAAACTGGGGTTTAATATGCTTTAATTGCACAATTTAAGAATGAATCCATCACCTTTTCTCCCACCGCCCATTAGTCAGTTTCAACATCCTGCGAGATGTCTCTGCCTGCAACATGAATGACAACTAAATCACAATAAATAAAAATAACCACAATATCCTGAATTTCAATAATACCTGAATATCCTTTTCAGGGCCTTCAAATAAAGCTGGATCTGCTGACAGGTCACAAAATAGTGCTTGCTTGCCTAAATAATCAAAGCTTGTTTCTTACATGGGGACGATCCAAAACCAGCTAGTAAAGTTAAGAAATTTACCTGTGTCTAAAAAATTTACTTGTGTCTACCCAGGAAAGAGTGAAATCAATAAGTGACACTAACACACCAGGTGACTTGACATCAATACGTTTGCCAAGTAATGTGTAGGAAAGGACCTCGTCTTGATTCCTTGACAATAGTACATTTCCCCTGTACAAGAACGTGTAAGAAGGCACTTTAATGCTTCGAGCCAACGGCACTTTGTTTACAAAAGCCTTGCAACTCGTTTCTTTTTGTGCCAATGCCGATGAGGAATGCTAGCAAGCAACATGGATATATGGTAGACAGAGCCAAAGAAAGCCTGCGCCATAGAAGGCTCAGGCTATAGATAGATTTGACGCCCAAAATGGCGTGATGCCAAAACAGACGTCCCTTTCCCCAGAATGACGGTTCTCATCTATATAAGAAGAGAACCATGGCATTCTAAGGAAACGTCCTTTGCAAAGCAACAACATCCGACACAAAGAGGAGCCTACCTCCTCCAATCACAGACCGAGACTGCGAGCAAAAACAAGTATGATCACTGAGAGGGCAGGCGATTTCTTAGCGGCAGAGATCATGGGAAACAACTATGAAAATAAGACCTTTGTGTGATGAAGAACTGACTTGGAATTGGAGTGACCTGGTAGAGAACGACAAAGAATAATATACAACGAGCAACTGATACCATGGGCGTGCCAAAGAAGAAACAACTACCGAATGAGCTTGATGAACCCAAAGGGAGCTGAGGCGAACAAAAGGTGAGAATATTGAAGGTGAAAAAATAGTCATCAAATGCAAAACCTAACAAGGAATTGAAGGTGAAAAAATAGTCATCAAATGCAAAACCTAACAAGAAATGGTGGGAGGAAGACGGAGACAAATGATACAAACTTCATAAAGATGATGTGAGCCAACCACAATTAACAAATAAGAAAGCCCAAACTATGGAGCAAATGGAATGCGTAAACAAATATATATGGCACAAAAACCAAACATAAACCATAAACTACGACCACAACGACGAGCACACGAAAACAAATTGGAGAATCAATGCACCAACAATGACAGCAAAAAAAACCATATGACAAACACTGTGAAAATCAAAGACTAAATTCCAACATATATCATCCAAGCATAATAGACTTAAATGAACTTTCAAGTCTAGTAACAACATGCAAGACAACTCACATGGGGGACCTTGAGGCTAATGAAGCAATATAGAGGACTGGCCAGTATATGGAGACTAGAATAATGAATCCCAGGAAATGAATGGAATTATCTGGCACAGTCGGAAGATGACATTAAGGGACCATAAATACAACGGAGCAACTGGATGAACAACCCCAAACTAAGTGAAGACTAGACAATACTAGATAGAAAATACTCGAGAAACGAAAAAACTTGAGAGGAGAGATGGGGGATAGAAACATGCTACCGAACATGGAAGGGTAAGAGGAATGAACAAACTAATAATCCTATAAAGGAAAGAATGCCAAGAAACAACCAGACCAATGGAGCAATCCAGATGAGCAGAATGGTGTAATAAGCTATAGCGGGCAACTGAGATGATTGGGGCAGAAATGAAAGCAGAATAAGGGATAGGAGATAAATTGAAACAATATGGTCCAGTTGGAAATAGATACAGAGGGAGTAGCAGCCTCAAGAGTACAATATGATGAACAACACTAACTGAGAGAAATGACTAGAGCAATAGCACTAAAAGGAGACAAGAGCAAGACAGATCACTGAGAGGGCAGACGACTTCTTAATTGCATAAATGCAGAAAGAGTCATTATGAAAATTGGGTGATGAAGAAATTACTTAGAACTGGAGTGACCTGGTAGGGAATGACTAAAACGATGTCAAAAACATATGAGGAGCAATCAATACCCAGGGTGCACCAAAGGTGAAACAACAGCTGAATGAGATTGGTGAACCCAAGGGAGCCGAGGCGAGACAATAGCCAAGAAGATGAAAAACTAGCCATCGAATGCAAAATCTAGCAAGGAATAGTGGGAGGGGAGATGGGGGCATGAGGACACCAGATTAAAGACGATGCGAACCAACCATGATTTAACAAATAAGAGAGCCGAGACTAAGGAGCAAAATGGAATGCATAAAAGATAAACAGACATGAGCACCGAACACACAACAAACTATGACCACCAGAAAGAGCACGTGAACAACAAAACATAAGAATCAATGTACCAACGAACTAGAGCGAAAACCATAATGACAAACCACTAAAAGCAAAGATTAAATTCCAATGTAAATCATCATGTATAATGGTCCCAAGCGAACTCTCAAGTATAGAAACATAATACCAGACATCCCTAAGACTAATGAAGCAATATAGAGGACTAGACATAACTATAGAGACTGGAACAACGAATCCCAAGAAGTGAAATAGAACTATCTGGCACATGTGGAAGACGACATCAAGGGATTACAACTTGGCGAACACCCCAAACCGATCGAATGACTAGACAGAACTAGATAGAACATATAGGAGAAATGAATTGAGGAAGAGAGGGGCATAGAAACTTGTTGCCGAACCCCTAATGGTAAGAGGAACAAACTCGCAATTGAACGGATGAACAAAATAAGAATCCTACAAGAAAAGAACACCAAGATGCAACCAGACAGATGGGGCAATCCCGAGGAGAAGAGTGGTGTAATACGCTATAGAGGGCAATTGAAGGAACAAAGATGCTTGAAGCAGAAAGCAAGGCAGAACACAGAGATAAAAAAATAAACCGAACAATATGACATAGGTGAAAATAGACGTAGAGGGATTTATCGTCTTTTGAAGGTGAAATGGCCTTGGATTTGTGGTTGAAGGATGAAAATGGATTGCTTTTCCCAATCAATGGCATCAATCAAATCATCTGGACTACAAGTTCCCGTTAGAAAGATCAATGTGCCATGTAAATATGCCAAAAATCGATGACAATAATAACACTCTGTGAAGTACTCAAATTGTTGATCAATCATGTGCATATAGTTGATATAGAAAGGACATCCTGTCTACAAAAAGATAAATAGGCTAAGGAAATGCCTCTACTTTCTATTCTAGACAATAATTTGTGTTATCGGGTTCAAATCTAGCCAATATCAATCTAGTAATGGGGACCTTAAAAATCCATTGCCCGAGGTCACGGGTTCAAGTATGACTAATCGGTCATGTGGTAGAGACCTTAGACCTGCTATATGTACTTGATAATCCTGCCATATGTACTCGATAATCACATGCAAAGCAGCTCCTAGTATATCGCGCCTAGGTATGGATTGGTTTCCATGTGATATGTAGAATAAAGTGATGTAGAATGTACTCATGATGTGTGATGAATAGAATGACATCCATCAATATAAATAATAATAATAATTTGTGTTATCTTTAGGAGACATACATCATGAATACATCATGAATCTTCTACAAAAATAGTTTCAGAACCTTCATTCTTGTTTATGATTTTACATATCTATTTTGCAGATTAGGTGGACACAACCACTAGTGTTTCTGTTGATTTTCTTATAGAAGAAGAAAATGAATCAATTTTTACAGAGGTCGATATTATAGAGGAGGATGTGTCTAAATTGAAGAGGATATTTCAGGACTATTTTTGTGAAGGTAATGATGTTAATCAAGTAACAAAGTTTTACATTTTGCATTCACTTAATTTTTGTGATAGGGTATGTCAAAATAGGAGCAATGATTCAACCTCCATAAATACAAGATTTCAGAGGTCTTATGCATGTTCACAAGTATCGTAGAATGTGAGATGTGTTATAGAATTAACACTTTTATATTTGTGAATGTTCCAATCAACAAAAGACTCAATAATATGTGAATTAAATGCAAAAAGCTACAAGGGAAGACTTTTGTATGTATTGGGTGTTTTTTTAGGCTCTTATGTGTATTTTTAAGCAAAGCAAACCCCTTAAAAGCAACAATCAACATTGTCTACTAATGCCCACAAAAATGCCCCTCTTCAAATACCAGCACGTGTGATACCCGCCGAAGATGGGCAATTTCCTAATACGGGTTTTAGTGGCTCTTCAAAAAAGTTAGCAAAACACACAATTTCACTTACCAAAATTGCAAGAGATGTAAAACAAATTGTGCCTTCACATTGTATACGTCCCTCACATTCCAACAACATTTCGATCTATGTATTCAAGAAGACAATCTTGTTGGTTTTCGATACTACCTTCTTGAGGCTTTTGCTAACACAAGCAAGTCCAAACATACTAGCCCCTCCACATATAGTGGTCTTTGCAATTCTATGTGTTACCATCACCTATCAAATGTGACCAACCTTGCTGCTACACACTTTGTATTTGGTTGGTTTAATACCATACTATTGTGCTAGATTTAAATAAATTCAACATCTTCCACATAGGCTTACCTCTTTCTTTACATATTTACTTGTTCCAATGATTGTGATTGGCTAAGTCAGTGCATTTTTTGTTGGGAATCACGTTTTCTTCTCACTACACATTCCACAACATCTAAATATCTTCACTTACCTTCATCATGTGCCCACAACCCTTCTTTTTCTTCCCCACTCTTTGCCCCAAGCCTACCTTACTGCTAGTAGTCGTTTAGCCATTACTAACAAAAATTACCACCATAAAACATCATACGTATCTTACTGAAGTTGACTCCTTATGAAGGATTGCAAGTTTGTTTGTCCTTTATTCTGAGCTTTCAAGGTTCTTCAATTGGGAATGGCAACTGAATTTGGATTCTGATTTGGATGACATGGCAAAAGCAGAAAAGTGAATGCCCCCTAAAGACTTTATTAAAGGGGAAATGAGAAGGGATAGAAAACTAACATTTTGTTTTGCTCTGCGTGCTACTTTATTGATACTAAGAACTTGCCTATTTACATTCTTGCACATTGCACTCATTAGCTTAACGTGTAAATGATAAGAGCCACGCAAGTTTACTTGAGAGCTTGTAATTTAGCTAGCAAGGTAGATAATCTATCCACCCTGCAGCCAAAAGGCATTTGTGCCAAGGCTACCCTGTCATTAATTTTAAGAAATCGCAATAGTTGTCGTGTGCCTCATTGTGTGGATAAACAAGAAGTAATGTCTAGATCTGGTTGATTATTCGCCTGGATTTTTTTTCTTGTATATAGCAAGGACAATATCGACATAATATGGAATGTAAACATAATACATTTTTGCAGGTGCTCTTCACCAATTATCACCAGTAACACAAAATGTTACCGATCATCAACTTTATATATTTGTACACTTTAGAATGGCGGGTCAAGCTGACGTCGTTTGTTACAACTCCTTTAGAAAATGCAACTGTAAGGAATGTAAGGAATGCTGTGAAAGAGGGGATTTGTTACTTAGCAACGAAAGATTGCAAGATGTCTGCATCCAGAAGGATCAAGATTCTTCTAGCTTCAAAGTGTCCAGATCAATAATCTTTACTACTGCAGTTTCCCCAACCTTTTGACAAACAACCATACGGTCATGCTCTTTAATAATACCATTTACCTTTCCATGGTCTATTGCCATCCTTAAGGTCAACTCATTTGCTGCATTGCTTGCATGGATCTGTAGGGAGGAAACGGAATAACACATCACCAATATACGACAGCAAACTAACAAACATACTGCTATACTACCTGAGGATCAGCAAGCAAAGGAAACAGTCCTCTAACCGCCAGACATTGTCTTGCCTGCATAAAAGATGATTCTAAATTGTCATATCTATGTCCAAGTTCTACTTTACATGTGTTAATATTCATAGTGTTATGATTCAAGAAAAATACTATCTATTTTCTAAATCTGTTAGTATTTCAAGGTGGTTTCATATTAAGTACTTAAGCCCTTGCGTGTATTTATGCTTACCAGCATGATCTTCTTGGAGAGAATTGCTTCTTGACTATTGCTCGAATTTTGCGGCTGTAAAAGCGAAAAAATAAAATTAAGAAATATGCCTGAAAGCAAAGTGTAACTACAAATTATGAAAATGATGCCCTCCAAAGTCCTTATCCAGGTTTCAGATTTTTGTACTAAGTAACGGCATAATTTGCCGTACTTGCTGCTTGTTCTCCTTGCTGTTTATCAACATTTCTTTGTACGCAGCATTAGCACTGTAAGAGACATAGGAGAGGACTGGTAAAACTCACCATCGACACCGAACTACTTTCCAAGTACACATTAGTCTCACATCATTGCAAAGGATTGCCATGCTAAGCAAAGGAAAGATGCTAAGGATGCGCTTGCCTTCTTTTGCCTGGCATCCTTAGCATCTTTCCTTTGCTTAGCATGGCAATCCTTTGCAATATGCCCCAACTTGTGACAATAATAGCATTCAATCGCTCTTTTACTTGAATTCTTTGTAGAATTTTTTGCTTTATGGTCTGAAACCAAAGCCTTTTCACCTAATATTCCAGCCCCATTACTCTTGAGGGTCTTGATGTGAGACTCCTCTTGAATTAACATTCCCTTAACTTCAAGGAAATCAGGCTCCTTAGCATGTCGGATTTGGGAAGATAACATGGCATACTCAAGAGGGAGATTGATCAAAATGCATTGAATGAGATCCAGATCTTCCATCTTTCCTCCCGCAGCAACAAGCTCCAATCTTAGAGCTTCCATTTTCTCCAAATATTCAGTCATATTTGAAGAAGAAGTCAGCAAAGTTGTCTCAATCTTTTTCTTGATGACAAGCTGAGTTGAGAGACCTGTATAGGCGTAAGAGTTCTCCAACTCTTTCCATGCTTCTTTGAAACTAGATAACGGTCTGAGCCTGATCCTTATAGAAGGGGATACAAGGAGTTTAAGATAGGCTAGAGCCCTCCTATCTAACTCAGTGGACTTGGATCTTTTGCCTTATCCCAAGCAGGATCAAAAACAGCTCCAAGATTGTTAGTGATCATAAAATTCTCAAAAAAGTCTGCCCAAACATACCAATTGCTTGGGGTGAGCATGGGATCTTTGGAAAATTTGAAAGGATCCATGAGATTCAAACTGGTATAGCTGAATCTAGAAGAAAGAAACAGAAATATCCTTCAACCACCTTCAAATCACACTGAAATGGATTTGGGCTTCACCCAAAGACTTCAAGAACAACCTGCAGCAGCAAAACAATTGCCCTTCTGTGATTCTACTCCTCCTTGCAGCAAAGTAGTGAGAATCCACTCACTATAGATCAATTCTGATCTAAGCCCCTTGGCTCTGATACCATGCTGGAGGATAAGAGGAGAGAAATGGAAACATGAGCTACTTTCATTTACACGTTGATGTTACATATATGATAGAGGCATCCTACCTAACTATGATGTGACCACCTAACTAGTCTTAACATGTGATGTCCACCTACCTAGTCTTACATGTGACTTTGACCTTTGACCATACATGTTGGACTATGTGACCTAACGTCCACATAGGGTTAACAACATAGGGTTAACAATGTTGTTCCAACACCTATGCCCCCTCAACTTTGCATCTTGTATCATTCAATATTGTTCGGTTGAAACATTTGCAGTTGAATATGGAACCATTCAATATTTAGCAGGTCATCTAGTAACCTAGTTCACATGTATACTAGTTCACCTCCACTTCATTGTAGTCTTTATTAGTAAAACCCTTAGGATAGAAAATCATTTTCCTGTTCTCCAATATTTGGCTGATAACCTCAACCGTATTCCTCATTGGAGAGGAAAACAAATAAATAAAAAAATAAAGAAAGACGAAAAGATTTAAAGTGGACCTTCAAGTATTTGAGAGTAAGTACTTTCAGCAAAGTACCTGGTTAAATTCACCACTGAAACTGAATCTCATGACATTTGCAGTAAGTTGTGGTATTACAACCACCATGACTGGCATTGGTGGTCGGTACTTTGCTATCAATCTGCTGGAATCATTGATGAATAAAACATAAAAGGATATACAATGCATAGAAAGAACAAAGAACAAAGAAGGTTAACTAACATTAAGTTATATTCAATAATATGCCTAGAGAAGCTAAACTTTATGGCCTGCATAGTGATCATACCGAGCTGCCTGTCCAGTTGAAGTAAACACAATTATAACAGAAGCTTTAACTTTGATTGCAGACCTTACCTGGAAAGCAAATTGGAATTAACAAGAGTGTATTACCTATCTGTTTAATAAACTTGGCTAAGTGGAATTGGCCAATAAATAGACATCATCCAGAGTACAGAATGAGGAGTGCATCATCTCCAGTTCCTTTCGCCTTACTTTCTTACTCTGCTAAGTCATTCTCACGGCACATATGCATCATCATTATGTAATGCCTTATGTCTCCAGATTATACTGACGGCATCTTTTTAGTCAACAATTAGACTTTTGGTGTATCAAAAAAGCCTTGAAAATGATTATGCAATGAATGACACTTAATGAATCTTGAATTGGACTTCTCTATGAAAAACTACATGGCAGAAAGTTCCATACAGCTGACGATGCAATTGATTCCATATGCTCCATTGGTTCACCAACATACTTCACAATCCTTTTGAAGAGCACCTTCTGATTGTACACTTTTTCAGCCTGCATGTACATAGCCATGCCAGGAAACAATATTAAAAGATAAGGATCACTGCCCTGTTCAACTTAACATAGACATGACAGAAAGGGAAATTATTACAAGAGCGCATTTTTCTATGAAACAAATAAGTAATTCCTTTTCAAATTTTCTGAAAATCGCCTGCAGACGCTCCATTTCTACATTTCAATCTTAGCACTTCGAGCATACATTGTATCATTTAATAGCCAGATCTCGACCATTGGCCGAGAGCATATCTCGAGATATGCCCAAATATACAATGTTGAAAAACCTAATTTCAAAACACCAAGGGTAAAAAATACCATGGGAACCTAAACCAAATACCAAATACACTATGTTGCACCCTAGATTACTATAGAAATAAAATGTGTGCATTCCAATTCACCAAAGCCTACATAATCAACTACTATAGACCATGGACATTAAGAAATCAAGAAAAAATATAAATCAGTCGTAAACTAAATCCATCTACCTCCGTGCAAATCCGACGCACTGTAGATACAGATTGAATCGGATATAGTCCCCTGTGAGTCTCAGCACCAAGAAGTATAGCATCACAACCTGAACAAAGAGGAATGCAAGATACATTAAATCCATAACGAGAAACCAATCAAGCTTTAAAAATGTAGCTTGTGCATGCACACATCTACTAAGAAATTCCATCTTATAATAGCAAGCCATGCACTTATAACAATTTAGACTTTGTAACATTAGACCAAGGAAAAAACTGCCAAAGTCAAAGAAGGCTGACTGCACTTTCACAACGTAAAACCTCGTTTGGTACTGCAAGGTAAAAAGCCCTGGATACTGCGTGCAGTTTCAAATATTCTTAGCAACTCGGTGTCCTGTATAACAGCAAGGCCTGAGGAAAATTATAGACGTGCATCCAGTGTAGTCTGGATCATATGATGATGGAAGATAATACGTGCTTGGCTGCTTGCTAGTTTTTCCCAAAGAACAAACAGATCGTTTGGCTCAATCTGACAAAAAATTTGATTGTGGCGGATACCAATTCCATGTCTAATAAGGCAAACATAAAGACTAACCATGATACCCTCCCTAAAGGTTAAAAGTATCCACCTCTTTCACCTGTGTGTTTAACCACTTCATCAATCAACCTTCCTAGCCCTATTCTAGGAAGTAGATTGGATGCTTCTGCCATTCCTGCCGTATATGGCAATCATACTACAGAAACAAATAATGGATACCTGCAACATTACAATCTCTATGTTAAATCGCTTCCTCATGTGTTTGTTCATTCAGCCAAATCAGCCTTTCTAAGTTGAACGAAAATAAATATCCTCTGTCAACATGTCAGCATGGCTCACACTGCAACAATGTAGTACGAAGAGAGCGCATGTTTGGGATGAAACTCAAGGGCATAAGCAGGGCAAGATAAGAGAATCACAGAACCTCATAAGGAAAAAACCTTTAACAAGAAACAACCACCGATTTTTTGAACTACTCAATAGAAAACCTGCTTGATATTCTTAGATTAAGCTTTATCCTTTGTCAAGGGAGACCACTCACCCTCTAGCATTTGTATATCTCTTATGTATTGCATATAAGTTTAATAATCTCATTAATCCTAACTAAAGCTTAAGATATTCAGTGGTTAAAAATGGCAAGAAAGTTTCTCCCCGCCCCCTTCATTCTCCATGCATCTAACCACCTGCCCTCTCTGATGACATGAGAGCTCACATCTAGTGAATTTAATAAAGACGTGATATTTCCAAATTTTCTGTGAAAACCGTTTGTTTACACTAATGAGTAACTAGAAGTAGGAACAGGTTTGAACCATCGAGTACAGCATTTGCCACATCAGTTGCCTCGGCTCGAGTTGGGCGAGGAGTTTCTGTCATTGTATCAACTACACGTGTCACAATACAAGGTTTTCCAACCACGTTGCATTTATGGATGGCAGCCTTCTGAAACAAAAAGACCTATTCCCAAGAAGCATGCAAACGACATTAGGATTAAAAGTAAGAAAAAGGAAATTCAGAACCTGTATCTTAATTCTACAACCTTCTCAGAAGGAAGATCCACTCCAAGATTTCCACGCGAAAGCACAATACCATCTGCCTCTTTCAAGATCTCATCAAAGTGCTTTAATCCCTGTTAGCAAAAAAAGTCGACTCTCGATATCCTTGCCCATATATTATATTATTGCATTTAAATAAGTTTGTTTCATTTACACTTAATGGAACTTACAAACTTCCATCCACGCCCAATAGTGAAAAGGACAATACATGCTCTGTTAGAAATAAATACTTGAAAATTGCCAAAAAACATTACCTCTGAATTTTCTATCTTTGCAAATATCTGTGTCATTTGAAGCTCGTTGAACTGAGAAATGAATGCACGCGCCTATATATACATACAGTGACAAACTGTTAATTCTTCAATGATAACAATCAGTACATTACTTTGGCTGCCCAATTACGCTACTTCGTTATAGTCAATTTCATATGCAAGTTATAATTTCTTTGCAAAAATTCCATCATAACATCACCAAAATCACGCATGCAATGTAATAATACCTCTCTCACATCGTCTGGGTGGCGGGTATAGGACAAGCAAAGAAAGTCAATACCATTTTGCTTCCCAAAGGTCTCAATCATCTACCAGTGTTAAATACATGCAAATGTTAGCATATCAACATAAGCCATTAGTTTGAGCAGTTAAACCCAACCATGAACATTAGCACTTTGCAATCAGATATCAATATAGGACTTTCCATCTTTGTTATATAAAGACAATTACAACAAAGCAGCCAAATAATGGTCGTAGTAGAAAAGCAGACTTTACTATATTTTTTATTATTCTTTTCCAGAACAGTCATAAATCTGGGGCGTGTTTATATATTACGTCCATCAACATGTAAAACCTTGTTAAACCACGCTAGTTTGATCTGCCAAGCTGTAAATGATGTTAGAAACTGGGATGGACTGGCTGGGAATCGAACCCAGGACCTCTTGCTTGCAAGCCACATCTCTATTACATATGCCAATACTCCTTAATAGACACAACAACTAAGCCCTTTCCATCCTCATCTTTCCTGTTGCATTTGGCTTTAATACCATGTGAGAAAAAGAGGCTGGCATGGCTGAGTACCAGACACACAATGTCCTGCTTGCAAACCAAGTGCTCCTCCACGGAGCTACCAGTCCCTTTCTTCCAAGTAAACCCTTCTTACTACTTATTGCGGCCATATCCTGACATAACTATGGAATGACATCCTCATTTTTAATGCCAAGATAGAAGCAAACTGCTTATGCACCTTGTCGCAATGTACGCATAATGCAGAATAAGCAGCTCGCCATAGCACTACGACCTAACAAAAAAATTATGAAATTCCTAAACAGGTTACCTTTTTGTCTCCATTAGTTAAAGTGGGAAGATCGAGTCGGACTTCAGCAACAAGGGCTGTGAACAAGCCCCCAGCAAGTGTAGCTGTGTTCTTTGCACGACAGATAACATCTTTACCCTTTGTCTCGGTAACCTGTACCAGACAACTTGGTAAACTACTGGTCACAAAACAAAAGTAGACAAGAGGGATAGACATTACTCACACCTCAAGCCAGACTGACGTAGTTTCACTCCCTGTAAATAGGTACTGTCCAATAAAAATGGTCTTCCCAGGTTTTACAACCTGCCGGAATTAACGACCCGAGTTAGTTTTAAAGCCAATTGACGTCTCACCATAAAAAAGGATGTGAAATTGAAGCATAGAATTGCATGAAAAATACAAGGCACTTACAGATGCGAGCCCTTCATAGTTAATAGGCAAAAGTTTGGCAGAAGCTTCCTTTGTCTGATCAGGAGTCAACGTCACAACAGCATCAAGTTCAAGTGCAATGGGGGCCTCCGTCTTATTTACAATCTGCAGCTCTGGTCCAGCCGTATCCAGCATCACCTGTGTCAAGAAACAAATAGTAAGTATCCTATTTCAATCATGCTGCTCCCAAAAACACGGAAAAAGACAACATCATTCAAATAGACTTCCAGAAATATGCCATCCAAAGGTATAAGTTAAGTCGTTGTGCTTATAACCATTTTCTTTTAAGATTATACCATACAATTTCATAGAAGATATTACTTAGGAAAAAAGTTGCATACTCCGCAAAGATGTTTCGTAGCCTTCGTTGCTTTCCTCAAGTTATCAAGGGTGGCTTGATGATACTCAGTACTTCCCCACGAAGAATCAAATCTAGCAACTATCACAAGGCTATAAAAGTTAACCCGTCCTAAATTATTTTATTATTATTTCTAGAAGAGTAGATGCGTCTTAAGATCATGTCCCTTATCTAAATAATGCATTGTATATTCCAATTATACCTGTCATGCCAGCTCTTATAAGAGCCTCCAATACATCAACATTACGTGATTTTGGACCCAATGTTCCAATGATTTTTGTCATTGCCGAATAAACACCAACAGGCTGCATGTTACTCACAGTAACAAAAATTAGTTTCTTGTAATTGTCTTTCTCTCTCAGTTTCCTTATAATCATCCTTTTTTAGTGTATGTGCACAAGGTACAAGGTGTCCAATTGACATCTTAGTAAAGTAAAGACTAACAAACTGATGATTTTGTTATATCGAGAGACCACAGCTCACTCTAGGGCATCCAACCAAGAAAATGTAAAGTCCTACGGACTTGAGCTGCTTGGATATTTTATATTACTTTCACATAGCAATGCCTGAAAAATAGACACTTTGAAAAGGGTTCCTTTCTGATTACGTGAGAAACTGAAGCTGCTTTTATCACCTGATAGATTTCCTACTATTATTTTGTTAAAATGTGCCATTTTTTGCTTGAGGCTCTCCAAATGAAGTATGAAAGAGTTACAAAGGTAAAAGCCTGCGTAGTTGGAACATTATGCAATGAATAGCTCCATTTAGCTGCTTGTTTAGACATTTGTAAAATCACAAAAGTGAAACAAAAAATTACCGCATCCGAAATGTCAAGAATGGAAGAAAGCTTGACTGGTTCCTGCAACACCAGACGCGTGGATTGCATTGTATCTTGTGTTGGGAGGCAAAGGAAGAGACGTCACACTATTTCAATTGATATTCATATTCAGTGGCCTTCACAACAACAGAACCAAACCATCTTAGAATCGAATAATTTTTTTTTTCTAACCTCTTAGGCAAGGATAATAAATCATTATCGAAGCCAGTGGCAACAATTAGCATCAAAATGGAATGCAACAGTAAAACAAATATACGTTATCATTCTCTAATGTAGGACTGTGTTTTAAGAAAGTATCAATCAAACAACAACTCAGGTCATATATAATCAAATTTAAACTCCTATTGATGTTATCCAGACGGAGTCATCAAATATCCAGATCATAAGGACAATTTGTTATTGATAGCATAAGCATATAACAAGCCTAACGTTTTTAGTAGACTAGCATGAGTTTCTTTATGATTAAATCTGAAACATTGAATGAATAGAAGGCAACGAAGCTTACTTAACACGTCCCGATCCAGAAGAACTGCTCCCCCGAATGGAAATGCTTTAATCTCCCAATGACGAACTGCCTGATTCAATTCTCCCTCCAAATCCGTTCTTCCAGATCCGCTGCTCTCCTCTTCCTGAACGTGACTTCCCTGAGAATCTCCTTCGTGGCTGCTTCTTGCAGGGATTTCCTTCACCGATCTCTGAATCATGTGCTTCTTTGCTGATCCATTTCTTCCCAAAACGTGGCTGTCCTAAGAATCTCCAAAACGTTTTCTTCAATCTTTCCATGACAACCCTTAGATTCGACTTCGGTAAACAATCTCGACCCTTTAATATGTTTGTCACTTCTCTTTAACTAATTGTTTTTGAGGCAAACCCTTGTGAGGTGGGTTGATGGAATATGCCGTTTGATGCCAATGGATACCATTTTGAGGGCCGAGAATAAAAATCTATGCTGCATTATGTGACATTAGAGGCGCCTCACATGTAAATCTTTAGGTATTCACATGTAGTTAATCTGAGACGCCAGTTTGACGTATGAGCCGTTCGTCCCCGAACTGCTGTTGCAGTTTACACCTGAGCGGCTCAACGGCTTGACATCCGGCAAAAACTTGCCGGTGACATGTGAGGCGTCCCTTAGTGAGGGGCTCCTTTGGTGGATTCCCGTGAGACGGACTTAAAGATCATTTCACTGACCATTGTGCTTCTCCATTGGCTTCTTGTTGGCATGGCCATGCATGAAGGATCATTAGGAGTAGTTTTGGTCGTTTGACCTCTGTATGGCAGAACTTGGCCATGTTCACGTGGCACAAATCATCCATATTCAACAAAAACATTTGTCATTTGGTAGCTTCTTTAATCGTTTGAACAACAAGAATAGATCAGATAAGCCTTGGAAGGACAATTGAAGGGGTTTTCGATGCACTCAATGGATCTAACCTTTGTCATGCATAGTGTAATGAGTACGAGCCTTACTTCCTGCTTTTACTTGCTGACAGTTTTGCCTTTATTGTCCTTCCTGAACATGGTTCCATATCTCTGCCAATTGATCCTATTCCTATGCCATCTGTTCCTACCACAATTACTTCTACTTCATCTATTCCTAGTACCATTATTTCCATACCATCTGTCTATGTGAACCGCTATGAATCTAATATTTCTAGTCCATCTCATGACAATCCTATTCCTGAACCACCACCAGTTATTTCTAGATAAACACGCATTATCTGCAAGATCATGTGATGACTGTTGTTGACCACATCCCTAAATCAGAAATATACCAAGAGGCCATATAAAAGTCCACTAGGAAGAAGCATGTGCACGGAGTTAGCATCAATTTAGGAAAGAAGCTTGGACCCTTGTTCCAAGCCATACATCATTGGGTCGTGATGGGTATTCAAGGTGAAATACATGAGTGATGGAATGTTGAATGATACAAAGTCTGCATTATAGTACGAGGTGCCTATAATTGATTTTGACAGGACATTTGCTCCAGTAGTTTGGATGACTTCAATCAGAACTATACTTGACAGAACCATTCTTACATTCATTAGATGGATGTCACTAATGCCTTTTTACATGGAAATTTATAGGAAGAATTGTATCTTGAATAGCCAACAGGATTTGAAGAAGGAAACAATCTGGAGTGCAAGCTCCACAAAGCTTATGTGGATTGCGCCAAGCTTCTCAAACCTGGTAATCAAAACTAAACACCACCATTCTGTCCTTGAATTTCCAAACCAGTGTTTCATATTCCAGTATTGATTTGTGTTAAACTCCTAGTCCCTTCTTTATTGTTTGCTATTTTGATGATTTAGTCATTGCCTCAACCTCTGACGAGTTTGATCTACCGTCTCTCAAGCTGCAACTTTATCAAAAGTTTCATGGATCAATCCATCATTTTCTAGGCATGCAAATTAAGTATGATCGATCCCTAAGTTCATTATATCTGTATCAAGAAAAATATCTTTATAATTCGATTAATCGACTTGGCCTGCTCTCTTGCAATATTGTCAATATCCCACTTGAATTTGAAGTAATCCTTCATGCAGATGACCCCCCTTACTCAGAAAGTATGCAGTTGGCCATTACATTGCACATGGAATTTTCTTTTCAGTGCTCATGCATGTCTCTATTCCACTTCCTATTCTGTTGATATTGAAATTATTGTCACTTTTGCTCTTGGAATGTCACATTCTTGATGTGCAATACCACTCCAATCGTGAAATGCTAGGTGAAAGGTCCCGGAAAGTTACCAACATGACTCAATCGCTTCTATCCAGGCATGCAAAGCGTGGATGAAAAGATGCAAAACACATTGATTTTTTCCCCGATTATGATAGCGAAAGAAGAAAACAAAGGAAGAAAAATACCAGCAAGCTTTCTATATCGGGCGATGGGCGATGGGGCTATGGGCAGGCGATGCGAAAAACCAGGTATGTGGATCTGTCAATGTATGTGGATCTGTCAAGATAGGTGCAATATAGTAACAGGTACGGAATGTCAACAGATATCCAGAAGTGTTGGGGGTGTATTTGAAAGTTAATGGTCAAAACTCAGAGAAAGAGGGAATAACCTAAGGAAGAAACGAAGGCCCTATGGAGATGGAGCGAGTGTGGTGGCAGAGAAGGATGGTAACCACTCAGGGGGAGGAAGTGGTTTGTGGATGCAGCGGGGGAAGGCTCAGGTGATCCTGGACGAATTGAATAGGTTACAGAGGGAGGTCCTCCAAAAACTCAAAAAGAAGTACAATACCAAATTGCAAGATCGTGTAAGGAGGTTAATTGAGGTAGGAGAACCCATAGAGGGGGTAGAAAATGAGGAGGATGCGATGGGGAAACAAGAACTGCTGGATTATCTGTACAAGCTCAAGAAAGAGGTGATCTGATGCGTGGCGCTGGAGATGCTCCTGAAGAAAACCGATATTTGGGTAGGGAATGAACTTAAATCCCACCTTTACCATCAATTATCATATGTTCCAGCAGCAGAGGGAAGTGCATGTGTTACTATTATTGGATAAGACGCAGTTCTCGGCCAAAAAACTTGACAGGCTACTGGCTATATTCAGCAACAGCTTGGATTACAGTCTGACACTTGATACAATGATAGAAGAGAATGAAGAAGAAGGCCGATCGAAAGACAAACCTGTGCCAAATCCACATCTTTGGAAAGAATTGGAATATATAACTTTCTATGTATGTACTCTTTGCATAAGTCTAATTTAACAAATTGCTAGTTACCAGAAAAATGGGGCCGATTGAAACGAGGTGTCTTAATTCCTAAATCTCAGTAGTTGCAAATTTTCTGATGTTGCATTCCTCTCGCTTATTTATAGGATCCGTTTAGATAAGGTTTAGAAGGATAGGATAGAGTAGGATACGATGGCAATTCTTCAAATGTTTCATTTCTTCGAACACTCACTCAAAGAATTTTTCAAAAAAGTAAGGGGATGTTTGGGACTCGGATATTAAAAATTGCAAAAATCCGAAAAGCCAAACACTCACCGGAGTCGTAATCGCAAAGCCGGACGTAGCCCTCAAATCAAAGGCACAGCAGATAATACAATATCAGTGATTTTGCTTTGAGGAGTATATAATGTACGGTTGAGCGTAATTAAGGAAGGGAAGGCCTAGATTAAATAGAGTTTTAAAGACGGTAAGATGCAAACCGGGAGGGTTAACTACGGGTGCCAGGTGGACGAGTGAGGGAGGGCACAGATACGAATTTAGAAATATCTAGGGCTCAAGTAAAAGATCATCCGGACGTATGAGGATTTCCATCATTTAAGAAGGCGTATATAAGAAAGAGCGGGAGAATTGGAGCAGATAGCCTAAAGCATAAATACAGAATAAAAAGGGATGGACGAAAGAGGGGAAGCAGTAGGCGACATAGCTGGGAAGGCAGGTGAACTGTCAAGGTAAGACCAGAAATTAAGGTCACTATAAGATGGACAGGGGGAAGAGAGTAGCCGAGGCAACTGAAGACGGGCCAGTGATCAAGAAGAGGAAATCTAGAGTACCATGCAATTTGACAGCGTCGTTCAACAAGGAACTGAAGGATGTAGGGCCATGGTGCATGTGCAATAGATCTTATCTATGCCTGGAAAGGGGGCTAAATTCTTGTGTAGCTTGTGTAAGGGTACACTGCCTGCACTGCGACCGGTTGCATCACCCATAGGAGATGGACACCGGCTATGGCCTCAAAATTTTGGAGATAATGGGGTTGCTAAAAATGATATAGTGAGACACGATGACAAAGTTAGGGCGCTGAAGTGCTTTTATTTGCTACAGGCAATTGGAGAAATGCAGAAATCCGATAGATACCAACATGTACTTCTAGTAAAAGATTACGCCTTACAATTAAATTCCCCCTTAAACCCCCTTTTGTTTGGGTGCATATTCACACGGGGGTAACTCCGGGCAACGAGAGCTGTTGGATAGGCATATTTGCCCCTTATTCCTTAATCTACACCGTACACAAAGTTCCTCGTTTGTGGGGTATGGATGTATAGAATTTGTTATACTGTATAATAAGATTTGCAAAATACTATAAGATTTCAGGCAATATACTATATGGTGTTGATTTTGTATGTGCAAAACATAATTACAGGGGCTCTCGCTGCCCTACGTCACCCCCCGTGTGAATATGCACCCAAACAAAAGAGGGTTTAAGGGGTAATTTAATTTTAAGGCGTGTAATGTAATGGTTTGTGTTATAGGTTAAAAAAATTTTTGCCCTTCCGGGCCAAAATCAAACAACATTACATCACACTTGGATTAGTTGATGTTATGTCGTGTTCAGACCCTAACAAACAAACATATAATACATTGTTAATATTTTAGATCATAGGAGCAATGAAATAAGAGAGTGCTGATATAAAAAGACAAGTAAACACAGCTAAACATAGTAGTAAACATTTGTAATGATGTTGTACTCATGTTTGAAACATTTTACTCATATGAATATATTTAATAACTACAAATAGCAAATGAAATCGAACATATAGACGGTGCAGGAGCAGCAACAATCGAGCCTCAAAAAAAACATGATGTGCAATGTCAAATGTTCAATCTGGAACTGGAATAGTGGATATGAACAAACCATAACCAATGTTCAATCTGGAAATACTGGATATGACATGGTGACGTTCATGTTCATGTCCAAAGTACCAAAACATTAAAACATTTAAACGTCAAACCAGTGTTGCACTATAATTATCAGTCTATGAATTCAGACATGGTTAAATCCTTTGCGGCCTTTCCTTCTTGGTGTGCATGCTAAGGCTTCTCGCAACCAATGCTGACCTCATAACTTAGCTTATATGGAGTCGTGCTCTTGGTTTGTTGAAGATGATTTATTATTTGTGGCAGGCCTCAGACAAATTAGATGGAACTTCCAAAAAATGGATGTGCATGAGCTCCAACTTGGTATTTGCTACACAATGCCAACCCAGCAAATCCATATGTAAACATATCATACAAATAACAGTTTACGTAACAACAAAATCAAAGTTATTTGTATGAACCTTGAATATCATTGTTGTTTAAGATAATGGCTTAACATATTTCACAAAGAACAAATTATAGATTGATGATAGCAATGTACCAACCACGTCGAATATGCTTCTTATCAGCTTGGATATGGAAGAGAGGACAGAAAATGTACAAATAAGTAAATAATCCATCAAAGCATGCAGAGATTAGCATGTGTCCAGCAGGAGATCTTATGCTTTCTGTTTTAGTATGGCATGCCAAACGTGTGGTGTTCAGTTGAATATCCCATAGTAGCATTAGCAAACTAAAGAGCAGCTAGATTACAACCTGGAATAAATTGTAAGTCAGAAATTGCATTATCCACCAGTTTGCTTTGCAACATCACTGCATTGTAAGATTGTATCAGAAGCTCGGAAATGATTAACAAAGAATGACAAAGCAATTTTACAAACAACTTCCAAGAAGATAGATAAGCATCAAATTCGATAACCAGTAGACAACTATTTTTTGGTAAGCAGAAATAGTTTTTAGGGTTACCTTGCATGTCCATTTCGGGTATACTGCTGTCCGGCAATCGGTCACACTGAAAGCCTGAAATTACCACGTAGCCTGGTGTTGAAGAAAACGAAGAGATGGGTTGAAGGAAAGGGGCTAGGAAGAGTGCGGAGGTGCAGGTGGGCAGGGCGATCATGCCAGAATTTGCTGCAAAAGGGGGCAGATCTGGTGTCGGATCAAGGAAACAAAAGCTGAGGAACAAAAGCAGGGGGGTCGGTGCAAGGGAAGCCATAACCAAGGCCAAGGGAAGGAGCAAGGATACGGGCAAGGAAGGGCGGATTCTTCCCTCTGTGCTCTGGCCGGAGTAGAAAAGAGTACTAACTGGATGTGTTCCGGCTTGCACCATAGTCTTAAGACTGCTAATGTCTGGAAAATGACAAGAAAATGTGGTAGTGCAAAAATCGAAAGTATTAGGGAAAGCTTGTGAATACCATATCTCGAAGAACAGGCACAGGAAAAACGGCTAAATTTTTCCTTGTTGACAGCACCAAATGACTCCTTGTTGGATGCGTCCCAGACTCACCGTCCCATTCAAACAAGTTCCGCTGCCTTATTCTACCATGTTTGCTCAAATTTGTGCTTGAAGCCATATCCAGAGTTTGATAAAGAAATTTCTAACCCTAAAATTAAGACCTTCGAGGCCTGCATGCCATGTAGACCACTAATAATACCACCAGTTACCAAAAAAAAAAAAAAAAGGGTGCCCACTATTGAAAGAAAACATGAAAATCACTATCTGTATATGCGCGCTCTAGATGTACGCATTAGTACATCAATTGAAATACACCACAAAATCATAGCAAAACATTAGTGAAAAGCGTACAAAAATACAAAAGCAATATGCTAGATATTATGCTAGATATTATGCTAGATATTATGTTATTATGCTAGATATTTCTTATAGGGGAACTTAAAAAAAAAAAAAAGGAAGGGGAATCATACACAAAAAGGGAAGAAAAGGGAGAGAAGAAGGAGGAATTAGTGCCAGCCCCAAATCGATCTGCACCAAGGTCTGCTCCACTTCGGTCTGCACCAAGATCTGCATTAGCTAAACCCACACTGAAATAGTATTGTTCTGGAATGGCTCAGCAATCTGGTATCGGCACTCAAAAGTGCTCAAAAATCGACAAATAGATAGAAGGTGACCCAGCCTTAGGCTGGCACCAAATTTTGATATAAATTTTTGTATAAATTCTGTATAAACTATTTTTCACATAAATACGGGAAGTTCTGCTGTTTTCACATATGGGTGGGAAGAGTTTAGAAGGGGGGTAATACAAGCATATAAGTATGTGAGTACGTTGATAGACAATTTGAAAATGGCCAACTGTGTCAAATCAATATCTGTTTGCTGTAGATGTAAAACGAGCGAAATCAAACTAACATGGCCACAGATACATCAAAACATTCGGGCTGGAAAAGGGGAAGGGCTTAAGGCCAACTGATAACGAGGCACTCTTACATGGACTGTCAATGACAAGATACAGATTAAACCATAATAACATTACAAGTTTTCATGCGGTGACTGGGGATAGGAACTATGTATGGGGTTATTGGGAGGGCAGGCATGATATACAAGGTCATGCATAACATAAACATAATGTATTGGGGGCCATAAGTATTATTGTACATAATGTATTACCTAAAGGTAAGTTTCAATTGACCAGAACAAACCCAAAAACACATAAGTTGTTAGAAGCAGAGCTCGTAACTGGTTACAAAAATGGATCCTAGGCCCGCAATGGGACGATATAGGATGGTAAAAGCATACCTAGTGATCATTCTGTTTATTTTGTTTGTCATTCTTAATGGCATATTGGTGTTGATAACTCTTTATAGCCATATTTACTGTCATTCTCTTTTACATTGTTCTGATTCCATAAACATATGACTTAGCAAATGTAATAGTAGATGCTAAGAATGCTCATAAGGCATCAAACACATCTGGTGCAACCACTATACTTGGATTTATCGTCCTTGGCGTACTGGCTCCATTACATTTTAACCCTTATTAGCTATAGTTTTTTCAGGTTTTTGATGAGAGGAAAGCTAATGCCTTTCTTGGGAAGACTCTTCTAGCAAAAACAACAACAACATATGGCCGAAGTGAAGTGGCTTTCTTATTGAGCGTTTCAAAAAATCAAAGTACAATAGCATAGTAGTAAAAATGATTGGCTAGAAAGATAGAAAGCCAAATAAACTCCAGAAGTAGACAATTACCGAGGGTTTCAATAAGAAAGGAGATAAGCCATAATGAATCTCAAAGCCAGAGATTTATCAACTGGAATAAAAACCCCGCCCTTTCAGGTTTTCGAGGAAAACCATAGAGATAAATAACAGACTAGGAGTCATACAAGTGCATCATCAAACCATCATTGACAATAATCCTGTGCATCCGCAGTCTTCACATAACAATTGCAAACTCTAAATGGCCACGATAGCTTGACAGAGTGAGAAGTCATTGAAAATTCATCCATAGTTATGAAGCCAAACAATCCTTATGCATCCGCAGTCTTCACATGACAATTGCAAAACTCCAAATAGCCATGATAGTTTACAGAGTGCGAAGCCGTTGAAAATTCACCCATAGTTATAAAGCCACGAGTCCACCTCGAATGTGGCTTGAAATAGATGTCCATGAAGCCATGGCCGAATTCAAATGCGACTTGAATAGATCTAAAAGAACATAAAACTTAAAACTGAAGCATATTAAAGAACCATTAGTCATGTCAAAGTCCATAAACAAGCATAGGAGAAAATATTTCCAGTTCAATATGAAGCATGAACTGAGCAAGCCACCCATATAAAATGAGCGTAAGCGAAGAAACGAGGAAGAACATCTGCCTAGCCAGGAATGGCATCTGCAAACTAGTGCGGGGAAGAACATCCGTCCAAACAACTCAACACAGAAAACAGGACGGGGAAGAACATCTGCCTAGATGAAAGATATCAAATGCAACTAAGGCATGGAAGAACATCCACCCATAAATTACAAATGAAGAATAAAAATAGAATAGTTTTTTTAACGTCCACGGAGACCAATAGGTCATGGGACCCATACAATGGGCTAGTACAATCATTACTACTAGGATTAAAAAACCCCTGCCTCGAAAGGTTTTCAAGGGAAAAACCTTTGCAGTAATGATGATACTAGACAAGCAGAGATAATGACTACTGAGGGCTCAGTAATTGCTGACGTTTATCTAGAACCGCAAGTATGTATAATGCCAAGTCATGCATAGATGGTGCTCTGAGAAGTTGTGGAAGCGTGGAATGGAATGCTAAGGTCAAAAAATGATTCCGGACTATCTCAAAAGCAGGGCAACTTAGAAGAGTATGGCTTTCATCTTCAATAACACATGAATCGGCAACAGCACATAATCTCGCTTCATGGCGGCGATTGCGGCCGCTCCCATCTACCCTCTCCTCAATCCAGCACTGTGGGACCCCGTCGTGAATTGATGCAATAGCTACAAGCTTGTTCCCGGACAATGAAGCAAGCAAATAAGCTTGGGGCCCCGGTGCCAAGGTGGGATTTATGTGTGCATGATAATGACCGGTTTTCACTTGGGCCAAAGTAATCTGCGTCCCATATCTTTTGAGAAAAACGACTATTGAGATATTGTTGCAAAAGCTCAGGATCAGAACTGGCAAGCATCAGGCAGTGCTCTGGTTGCACAGCCCAACCGGCAAACCATGTAGTGCAATGCTCTTTCCAACATCGTTTCAAACGCCGAGGAGATTCAAATGCATGGCAAGTGCAAGAACAGGATACCTAACATCATCCATGTGGTGCACCTTGCAGATATAGTGGAGATGGCGCTTCATGGCAGAATGTTGAAGAGGCCAAAAACCTGTCTCTTGTAAAAGAATAGCATAGGGCACCGTTGTTTTAACTCCGAGGTCAGAAGTGAGAAAGAACTTTTGCACCCGCCTCCAAGCTCTCCCAAGCACTAGCACTAATGGCGCAGACCCCACACTTGAGCCATACAAGAAAAGCAGGGCTCTACCAAAGCCCGAAACAAGTGGGCTTTCCGTGGCCAATCATGAATTTCTGCGCGAAAACAATTGTTTTGCATTGCATAGAGTGCTCTCCATCCAGCAGCCACCCGCTTACATACACTGTTCCCAAAGTGTGTTCTTACGCAATTCTACACCAAGATACTTGTAGCTATCTACAACTTCAACTTCAACTTCGCTATCATGGTGCATAGGGGAACATTGTGACGAAAGATTGAACTACCAAAAGCTTGGTCTTTTGGAGATTAACACGCAGACTGTGTTCTCACGTAAACCGTGTGTGCGAGCATGTAAATGTTGTTGCATACTAGCAGCGGTATGTGCCAGAAGTGAAACATCATCAGCATACATAAGTTGCCTAATGATATAGTGTGCCAAATGTGGACCTCCGCCGCCATGATTATCAAGCCATTCTTCCAATTGATCAATGTACAAGCCAAAGAGTGTAGGAGATAAAGGGCAACCCTGACGAACTCCAATATTGCTAGTGATTTGAGTACCGATCTTTGGAAATTTAGCAAAACCCTTTCATAGAGCCGATAAACCGCATTTTGAAGATCTTGTGGAACCCCAAGTGCCCGCAAGCCGACAAAGAAGCTCGCGTGGTAATCGTATCATCAAAAGCGTAAGTAAAATCCACAAAGCATATATAGAGGTCTTGTTTCAAACTTCGACTATGTTCAATAAGCATGCGCAATGTGAAAATATGGTCTATTGTAGAATGGCATGGACGAAAGCCTGCCTGTCCTACAGCACGTACACCAGTATGTTCTGCCCATGATGTCAACTGCTTCTCAGTAAGACTGGCTAAGAGCTTTGAAAATATGGAACTTACCATGATCATGCGATAATTAGAAGGGTCATGCTTATCACCGCTTTGTAAATTTGTACGACCTTCTTACCGACCCAAGTTTCTGGCAAGCCTTCTTGCAAAGCTTGATTTAAAAGAGTATTGATGATTGGAAGCAATAGCGGACCCCCCCATTTAAGCAATTCTGCTTGCAAACCTTGAAGATCAGGAGACTTGCCATTAGATAAATGCCGCAGTCCTTCTTTGACTTCCTCCTCTGTGAATTGAAGAATATCACCTACCAAAGGAGGCACAGAATTAAGGACCCCGGGATGATCATATAAGTGGACCAATCGCTCATCCCATTGCTGCATAGAGATATGTCCAAGGGTAGGAGGTGGTTGATATAATATTTTGCGCCGTAAGGTCCGGAGGCTCACGTATCGATGAATTCAAACATTTGCTTCGATGCTCGCAAACAAAGCGTGCCTTCTTGCGTTTCAAAACGGACTTATAATTACAATGGCATTATGTCGCGTGATCCGCTCAACTATCATTCGCAATTGTTTTTAAGCCGCTTGCGTCTTCATCAAACCGCATTTCTAGGAAAGGATTTCCTACCAAAGATGAGCAACACCGTGGCGCGCGTGTACCAAAGCAAGAGACAGCAGAAGTAAGCAAAGTATCAGCAAATGCTGCATTACGCTCTTGAAGAGTTGGGTAATCCAAAATACCTGCAAGCGCAGAAGGAAACATAAACAAACGAGGTGAGGAAAAAAGACCACAACTTCCAAGTATATTGCAAAAGGGCATGGGAGGGTGGGAAATTAGGAAGAGAAAATACAAAAAGATGGAACGCTCAAGAACAAGAACAAGAACAAGAATAAGAATAAGAATAAGAATGTTTTTTTATCGTCCACTGAGACCAATCGGCCTATGAGACCCAGAAGGAGCGCATCAAGCTTATTACTGTCCGGGTTAAAAAACCCCTGCCCCGAAGGGTTTTTGAGGGAAAAACCATGGCAGTAATAAGAATGCTGTCAAACTGTACAAGTATACATCATCATGAAATAAATGTATATATACATGTCAAGTGTGTGCCACATAGCTGATCTCGCATGTCCATAACCTCTTGAATTTATGATCCCAGCACTTGTACGGATGCTGTGCTCAATGTCACATGTAGCGGCTGGCCAGGCCTGACCAACTCAGCATAGCGCATCCGGATTTTATCATATGCTGGGCAACTTTGAAGGGTATGAGATTCATCCTCAATGACTCCCATTTGGCAGCATTGACAGAGCCTGTCCTGGCGTGGCTCACCAATCCATCTGCCAAGACATCTGCCCGTCTCAATTCGAAGATGATATGCCCCTGTGCGAATGGAGGCAATGAGTCTGCGCCTTTTCATGGGCAAGTGGGTACGCAGGTAGCATTGGGAGCCTCGTTCGAATGTGGGATTTATGTGGCGCTGACATCCCAAAGCTTGTTGAGAAAGCAAGCGTCAAGATATTGCCTCAAGCTATGGCGATCTACCTCTGTTTGCACATGTATGTACCTGTGCTCTTGCACATTCCATCTAGCCAACCATTGAGCTCTCTTTTCCCTCCAGCAGGCCTTGAGGCACTGCGGCCCCATGGCACTAGTTTAGGGAGACGAGCATCGTCCATATCGACCATCTTCTGAAAATAGACAATGTGGCGATCAAGGGCCGCCCTCTGAAGAGGCAAGAATCCTGTCTCCTGCAGTAGAATTTGATACGGGACTGTAGACTTCACCCCTAGTGCTCGTACTAAGAAGGCTTTCTGCACCTGCTCCAAGTCATTCCAAGTAGCGAGGGATACTACTGGGCCCCATACTTCAATCCCGTATAAAAGGACATGATCCACTAAGACCTTGAACAGGTGTGACTGATGGGCCCAATCACACAACTCTGCTCTATGACTATTGTTTTGCATTGCATATAGTGCCTTCCAACCCGCCGTCACTCGTAGCTGTATGGATGTGTCCCAGTGCATAATAGAAGGAAACTCCACTCCCAAATATTTGTATGTGGATGCTACTTCCACATTCTGCCCTCGGTAACTGAAGGAGGGGATCCTCGGCTGACGTGAAGATGATATGAAAGCCACCTTAGTCTTGGCCAGGTTGACGCGCATATAAGTCGCTTGGAGGAATGTGTCCAGGGCATCGAGATGTCGTTGCATGTCTGCTGGTGTGTAAGCTAGGAGGTCCACATCATCAGCATATATTAACTGTCTGATGATCTGGTAGAGAAGGTGAGCTCCATCGCCCCCATTATCAGCAAGCCAGCTCTCCAATTGATCAATATAAAACCCAAACAATGTTGGGGAGAGGGGGCATCCCTGAAGAACCCCGATACTACTATCAAATGGTTGGCTTGTCGGCTGCAACCGACCCGAGCATCTTTCATATAGCCTGTACACTGCATTCTGCAAATCTACAGAAACCCCCAGCTATCGCAATCTTGCCCATAGTTTTTCCCGAGGCACAGTGTCAAAAGCCTTCGCAAAATCATCTAATTGTATGATGCTTGTGCAGCAAAGGCTCTATCATTCCTCTTACATAATCTAGATGGCAGTTTTTAGTTCTTGCAAGGTTCGAACATTTTGCAACATGCATTAAACATTTGTACATATAAAAACGTTCTTCATGATATTCTTGAACTTAGTATTATGCTGCAAATAGTTCAAAAGTACAATTACACTCTCCATGCAACTTGAACACCAAGAAGAAGAACACTGAGAATGAAACGACATAAATACATTGGCATTAGTAAAAGCTCATGAATCCAACTATTTCACACACATTATCCATGTTGTTTTAACACCAAGCATTTTAGAACAACACTGACATGAAATAGAAACAAAGGAATCTATCCTGATATTAGTAAAGCCTCATGAAGCAGGTATTCATACTAAAGAAATGCAGCCGGAGTACTATCATTGGGGTTTTTTAGAGCAATTATGCAAAAGATAAGAACATTACCTCAATCTCATTGATATCCTAAAATATGAGGACCATGGCAAATTTCTTAAAAGTGCAATGAGTTGATATTGTTGTTATTCGCTTTAATCTAAAAAGTTCAATCTTGTTCTTTCCCTTTTGCTTCTTCAGCCAATTTAACTTTCCCTTCAGCGGATTTATCTTCCTTCTAGAAATTCATTGCTGGTTTGGTATTTATAAACCTAACTCAATAGTTGGGTCCATTTTTGAAGTATTTGCATCCTATTGTGGGTCTAGGACACCCTAATTAGCTACTAGCAAGAAAGTCGAGGAAACTAGTTAGATAAACATGAATTACACACATTGCGATGATGGCAATTTGTAATGATGTTGGCTATAGCTCTGCCCAATCCTTAGAAATATAAGCTTTCTAAGCTTAAAAGCTTACTGATTTCATCAAGCAGATTGTCGAAGAGCTTATTATCTGGAAGAATGATTACTCGACGCGTTGTTTCATTGAAGATTTGGACCAGAATATATCCGATTGACTGATTTACTCCTTGCAGAAGAATTAAGCCAAAACTTGTAATAATAAGAGAGAAATAAATCCTAAACCGCAAGCAACATTTTTGAACAAAATACGGTTTGCCGGCTTCCAAGGATGTTAGATGATAGCAACCAAAGCTGAAAAATACAAATCAATGTGTTCTATCATAAATAGACAAATATTTCCAATTTTATCAAGGTTTAGGCCTGTTTATGCTAGGAAAACCCAAGAATGCAATTCTAGATTGTTGCAGAAACTGTAAAATTCTCTAATATTTGAACAATCACTACAACATATAGGTGAGTTCATTGGTCTTGAAATTCTCGAAGATCATTAAGAATCAAGTAAAGATTGATATGGTGGCGATATATCACGAAATTGAAACTTCTATTCAGATATATTGGTTTAAGTGGCAGTGGGTCAACTGGATCAATTCTGGTCCATGGACCGGAAAGGTCCGCGGGACCACTCTAGTGTTATTAAGAGGCCACATCGTGTGGGATTAAAATCATTGAAGGCATCCCTTCAATTGTCCATGCAAACTCAATGGTTTTTACTGGTTGGTATCAAGGCAAATCTTTAGGGTTAGGTCTGCATCTCTGCTCTCAACAATCAATGTAGTTATCGGGATAGGATACAACCTTCCTATTGATATGCTCCCACCAAGAGACATACACCTCTTCATAGTGAGTCTCATTTCGGTCTTCTATAGACTTTTCTTCTCCATAAGTTAACCATGTTGGACAGTTATCTGCTGGCCTCACGAGCAAGAAGATACTCTTCTTAATATTTTAATAGCGATTAAAGATCTGAATGGGATTTTTTGGTCTCTAATTAGTTGGACCTACATATGCTGATCGAATAGTACATTCTTGTTGGATCACTACTTCTGGTTCAACCAAAGTATCTTGGCGCATGCAAGGGAAGAAATCATGCATCTCAGATGGACCGGCATCCATCTATCCAAGCACACATAGTAGATCCAATCAATAGTTGATAATCTCATTTATGTATATATTAGACCAAGACTGCTCCGCTCCTTTTGAGACGGCTATCCAATGCTATGCTTGATGTACTTTCTTATGGAGCTTCTCAAAGCACCTATGCCTTTAAGAGCTTTGACTCGAGGTATAGTCTTTGGTACCTCTTGAAGAATTATGGGTGCACCCTCTGCATCTGCTTTCCACATTTTGATACCCTTTTCTGGCAGCCACTCCGAGTACCCAGGTCTCATCTTATAAGACATTAGAGGTCAACCATCCTTTTTGCAAAACTTGAACAGAAGCGGATCTAGATGGTCAATCACACGTTCCTTCTTATCAGGAATGTAGCAATTCACAAAGCCCTTCCAGTCAGGGATCTCGTGCACAAGGTAGAGCCTTCAAGCTACCCGAAATAAATGCATTAACTCCAGAATGGTGAGTGCATCTAATATTTTTAAATGAATAGAATAATTAACGATTAAAGCATTTACATCATCGTGTATATGACCAACCATCATGAACCTCATCAAACACACACTGTCATAGAAGGTAAGAAAGGTATGAGAACATATATCTGTTCTTGTTCTGGTTAGAGCAATTATCAAGATAAAGGTAAAGCCTCCTCGATAGCTTTTTCGGTTGTGAGATCTCCGTAGGAGGTATATCATATGGCTTACCTGTGGTATTGGTCACGTTGATCTTCAAAGCCTCAGACTCTAGAATTGAAGAATTCCATGCACATGTCAGTCTAGTTGTGGCCCCAATTATCTTCAAGTGAATCTTCTATGGTAAGTATGTGAGTAGTGATTCGCTACATCAGTTACTCGCATCACCTATGGTAGCGCGACTGGGAGCTTACATCCTGCAGATTTCGGCCGTCAGACTTGCTCTTCTGGGGCATGGTATTTGAGAGCCTACTGTTAGGGTTTTTCCTCCCAAGTGGGGGTTTTTTCATCCCGGTAGTAGGGTTCCACTGTACAGTTACATTGTTTGTTTTTGGTGTTGGGGTTTTTGGCTTTTTTGCCTGTTCTGTGCCGTCTCATAGGCCTCTGGCCTCCGTGGACGTTAAAATAAACTTCCTTCCTTCCTTCCTTCCTTCTTTCTTGCATACTTGGAAGGATAATCACTCGGAGGTTCCCATTGCCAAGCGCATAACTTTCTCCAAATGCAATATATGTATAGTTATCAAATAGAAATTAGCTAAAATACAGGATCCATCAGAAAGAAGACAGTTAGCACGGGGAAGAAAGGCTCGTGTGACCGCACACCTATCTTGCAGGAGCCGTTATTGGTCATGGTGAGCACTGTATCGTTCATCGGATGAAGCTCTTACAATCGTTCATGAAATGGACCAGAATAAGACTATGGTGCCTAGGCTTGAAAAATTAGCCAACTCAGCATGGAGAGGGGAGCATCTAAAGGCTAGTGTCACTGGAGATTTAATGCATGGTCATGGGTCAGGAGCACTAGGCCATTTTTTGATTGAGTTTTGGCAGGATAACTCTAATTTTTACATTGGGTCTATCAATCATATATTGAAGACAATCAGCTCTAATATGAACTTCCTGATGTATATCCTTCTTGGTCAAGACCGAGGGCAGCTTTAATATATTCTCTCTTATCCATTGAGTGGTCTTCTTCGATCATATGGCGTAGTCTCAGTATTCTCTCCAACATACAAGGTGAATATGCCATCTACTGTCAAGGTATAGGATCTAGGTTTCATTGAACCTGAATTTCCATGCTCAGCTACCATGTGGTCGCCTATAATTTTTGTTCCATTTGTACACATCCTGGGCACAGAATTTATTCATGAAAAATGGATATAACTCAAATTTTGCCTCAAACACTAGTTGTTCTCAAGGCAAGAAGGTAATTTCCTTGTCAAATGCTTGAAAGCTAGTCTCTTACGATGGCAAGAACTTCAATCTTCGCACTTAACCCCTTCAAAAAATTCAAATGAACTTGTTTTCATATCCCCCCCCCCTCCCCCCACCCCATGTTTTGTCTTTTTGGGTTGCCCCTAAGGGGGCAAACCCTTGTTTATGTGGGCTTTTGGCATATCCTAGGTATATGCTAGAATATCCCTAGGATATGCTGGTGACTGCTAAAAACTTATGATTGGCTGTAAATGCTAGGTCACTTCTGTTGGTGGGCAGCCGCTCTCGAAACCGGCTAACCGGAGAGGTCTGAACGATTTGGGTTTTTTTGCAGAGGGCAGAGCATATGACGCCCTATTAGCTTGTGATAAGAGCTGGAGTAATAGTTAGCTCTGCAAGCAAATTAGTTTAACTGCTCTGTTTTCAGAACTTACAACATCAACAGGGATTCTGAGCTTTGAATTACGTTGCTGTGCTTGGCAGAGCATGGAAGCTTTGGGCTATCTATCCATCTAAAACAGCACTATGTTGGGGATATTTCTCAAACAGCCCGTTGCCAGGATTCTTTTCGCCAGCTGGGTGTTCAAAAGAGCTGAAATCATCATATTGAGGTCGGACTTGAATTTTAGGGGTATTCGAATGGCTTACAATAAAGAAACTGGAGATTAGGGATGCAAATGTTATCCGACGGATGGATTAAGCATTTCAATTGAAGTAAGTGAGTGCATGGAGGCATTTGGTTCCCCCTTCCTTGGGGCTGGAGTGCAACCGCCAGATTCAGAACCATTTCCTGTGAGTATTTTCCTTTTGCCCTCTTTTGCTCTACCGTTTTGTGTTTTTAAGCTGTCTAAGTAAACCCAATGCAGAGCCCCGATGCTTCCATGGACGAACTGCTTAACCTAGACTGGGGTGGCTTTACAAATCTTCGCACTCTCTTATCCCAACCCCATTTGGACCTTTCCATGTCTCCACCACAAACCCAGTCGACCTCACTCTCTTCTGTTTCTGCCTCTAAAAATGAAGGTTAGCTTAAATTTCTTAGCTATGGCGTTTTTTAATTATGTGTTGACTTAGTTGCCCTTTTTACTTCATCAGATGCTGCTGAAAGCAAGACCCCTCTTGCACATCTCACCATCTTCTATGCAACATATTTCTACAGTTGAGATTTCACCATGTTCATCTTTCAGGCAAATGCTTTAATGAACATTGCGGTTTTTGGTTGTCAAGGCGTGGGAGGTACACAAACCTCGACCAATATTTCTCGACTGTAACACCTTCGGATGATGGCGGTCTTGGTAATTGCATTTCCTTCCCGGTACATGTAAAAACAGTCGAGAATAAGTAACATTGTTCATGATTCTCGGATATCAAACAAGCGAGGAGAGCTTCACGCATAGATTCTGTTAAAACGCGAAACAAAGATATAGCGGGACATCTCCATATCCCGAAAAAGCTCAAAGGATATTTCCGGTGACAAAGTAGGTTTTGAGGAAAAGAAATCACCTGTTTCTCAATCTCCAGCCCCTACTTGAGACCTTTCGTAATTCTTGAGCAAAAGATGAAGCGAAGAATCCTTAGCAAACGAGCAGTCCCATTATGAAGTATTATGAATTCTGCAATAAGGGCAAGAACTACAGCCATGTACTATACAAGTTTTACCAATTCTAACATCCTTCTATGATATTTCTACTATGCTTTACATCATACATATATTAGAACTGCTTCGGCTTCCTTTACAGAACTCTTGATATTTGTGGTAGAATGGCACTCTCATTGTGTTGTGTGTTAAACCTTGCCAATTTCACCACTAGGGGAATGAAGGATTTAGTATTCTGTTCATATCATGTACATAAGTCTGCAATGGAGATAAACAATTGTTTGATTGGATCATAACTTTCCCTCATAATTTTATGATTTCGTGGCGAAAAGAGGTTGCAATTCATCAAATCTTCCTTAATTGGTAGGGTGGTGTTGATTTGCGGTGCGAATTTATTTGAGCTTGGTTATATGATAATCGAAAAGGAATTTTTGAGTTGCGGGTTTCAATCCTTCAATTTAAGGATAAATTGAGTGTTAAGCCATTAAAGCTTCTGGTAGCAAACAAAAGCAATGATATCCAAATTGAAGAGGATTGGAATGCAAATTAAAACCCCAAATCAATGGTGGCTACCCTCTAGTTGTCTAGATGGCCTCTCAACCGAAACCAAGCATGGGCCTTGGAACAATTCATTTCTACTTCTGATGGGAAACCAAAGATCTAATAAGGTGTTTATTTATGAATAACCAAGTTCAATGGCGTGGACTCATAGTTTTACGCTTTGTCCCGTTTTGAGCTTGTGAATATTTCCTTTGCATGTTTTTCTTTGCCTACCTTTCCCTCTTGCCCCCACACTTGCATTCTGCCAGTGGAAATATATCTTTGAGTTATTTTGAAACAAGCTACAGGTTGAGCTACATCTTTGAGCTTGCAAATATTGTTCTTCCTTCCTTGCATGTTCTTTCTTCTTTATTTTTGTGTTCGATAGTGACATTCTGGTATATCATGTCACCATACAATTATATATATTCATTTTAATGGCCAAAACCCATCTTAATGCAAATAAAAAATCGTCTGAGAGTTGAGCCCAGGATTATACAGAGTGTTTTTATGTTCCAACCCTAATGTAAATATTTGACAAGAGAATAGAATAGAATGCCAATATGAGACTACATTTCTTATTACGAGATGGTCAGAGACATTACATGCCTCTCAGAATCGAATGAGACTTCGCATACATGCTGATCAAAATGTTACAACTCTAGAGAACCAATACAATCACATGAACTCAGTCAATTTGTGTTAATAAAACCTACATAACAATCACTACATGATAGAACAACACATACAACCATCTCAATGAATAGCAACTTTACTAATAAAAAACACTATTGTTCTGCGTTCATTCGAGCACAAAAGAACGAAACAGAACCCATGAAACCACAACCTCGAGCCATCAAAGGGCAACCCCTCGTGCGCAGCACCTTGTTTTGCATTGCATGATTTATAAGTGGATTTCTTAGTTTTCTAATGTTTATTGCTATGTACAAGGCAAATCTGGCAAATTGGGCTAGGTCCAGGTCGGATGGGTGCACCTATCACATAGGGGTACCTCGTGTGAGTGCAAGGGTTACTCACCAGATTGTACGGCTAAAACTATGTGAACCCCTTTTGGATCCAGGCTCTAGTAAAAATTCAGTTTCTTGGCTCTCCGATCTATTTAGGGCTAGTTTTAACAAAAAATTTTGAATGTATATCCCAAAGACTCATATAAGAAAAGTTTTCGATTGTGTTATTTTAGATTAAGCGTGTGTATTTTTTATTGTGTTATTTTTTAATGTGTGCATTTTCGATTGTGTTAATTTCAACGATGCATTTTAATGTGTTATTTTCACGGATGGATTTTTTCTCCCTTCTTTTTTCTTGTTTTCTTTTCTAGAGAGGGAATGCGATTTTGGACCTTGGAAAAAGCCCAAAACAAGAAATGACCAATTTTTGCAAATGCAATGATGACGTGTGCATTTTTACTAGGAAAATTAACTTTGCCAAATTTTGGGTTTTTCAAATGGCTTTGGTCTAGAAAATAAGTGATTATGTTTGCAAATAGTTTTTACAAGTTTTTTTTTTTTTTTTTTTTTGGGGTGGGGGTTTATTAAAAAATAGGGGTTTTTCGTGAGTTGTGAACCGATTGGGAGTTTATCAATTCATATATTATGGGATGTTTTCAATTTCCATTTGGAGCCGTTGATGGGAGGAATATTCCTCCCTTAATGCCACATCAAGGGCCTCCTGTTTTTTGATCGCGAGGACCCATACAAATTTCAAAGGTGCACATCAACGAGCGAAGCAACCATTGGCCTGCCATGGCCTTAAAATTTAAAATAGGCCCGTACTACCCGGCTCCATCGTCTGCGACCGCGCACTGTAATCCGCATACCGCTCATATGGTTGAAGGAAAGAGGAATCCATCTACTGATCCCTGCGCTGACAAACAGCCTCCCGATTACTTTTGTTGCTGTGAAGATGGCATGTGGGATTTGAACCCACGGTACCAAAAGTTCCAAGCAGAGAAGCAAAGAGGGCACAGAATTCTAATTAATCCCCCAATTAATCCTAACCAGGGCTGGAGGATTCGAACCTCCTGGCCATCTCGGCCTCACCAGAACCCTTCCAATGCCATCTTACCTGCATAAATGCATGAATGCTACAAGCAAGCAGCAGCCATCAAGCTGCCCATTTGTGCCACAAGCCTCCACTGCTGCATTTCCTGCCTTCTCTATCCTTGCAAATTCTACACACAGACCTCTCAATTTTAACCTTCACCCTCAGCCTTGCATCCCTCCTGATAGATTGCCGGATTTGCACAGCCGCTTCACCAACTTTGAGAACTCTTTTGCAAAGCAGAGGATTTGCTGACTTGCAGCAATGTTTCCTTCGCAACCACAAACGCTTCGCCATATTTGTGTCTGGAATGCTGGGAATTTTCGGATGCGAATGAAAGCACAGCCACGGCAGAAGGCAGCCATAGCCATGGCGCATCCGGACCTCTGCCCGCCCAGACTCAAAAAACCAGGACACCTGCTCTGCACACGCCCCAGCCAAAACCGAGCTCCTGTGGAGATGTCCCAGCCAAAACCGGCCGCATGGAAGCGCCACCCAGGCTCGTGGCTCTGCTTCGAATCGCTGACACCATCCGCCTCACAGTTCCGGCCACTGCTATGTCGACACAGCAGAACTTCCAAAACCGGACCAATATTTCCTTTCTCAAACCATTGCCCACACTTAAAAAAAATAGCACAAACGCATCACCCAAATAGAAACTTGACCCCCGCAACAAATAAGCAGCTCTCACATGCACAAACATACCATTTTGAATACAATACAATACCAGAATCTTAATCCCCACCATTGCCAGAATACCCTCCCCAAATACCAAATGAATTGGGCAAACATTAATAAGAATAGAGAGGAAAAGTTGTAGGTTGCATTATCTTATTATTATCTTGTAGTTCATTGAAGCTTAAATTATTAGGGACCAACGAATCTTTTAGATAATGTGACAGGAGCCAAGCATAATTAGCATTTTCAAACCAAAATCGATGGTGGAGCTTTTGTTAGCATTCTCGAACGAAATTACAAGTTGGAGCTTTTGCTGCATAGCAGACAGATCACAGTCGACAAAAACCTTGGGCACCTACTAATTCTTCGGCAGGGGTAACCTCGACTAAGACAGAGAAACCCTTGGGCAAAGTCGAATTAAGGTCAAAGATCCGGCAGCTTTTCCCAAGAAATCCTGCAGATTTAGAGGTTCTTGATGAATCCATGAGCTCCCTATGCATTACAAAGGTTCATTTGAGTTTTTACCAAAGTTATGCCTCTGTTCTAAGCCCGCAACTTTTTCCTGATAAGTCTGGCAGCAAATCTGACAGCTTCTTCATGCTACGGGCGGCTCAACAATTTTTAGAATTCTTCAATTTGTTTTGGTGTTTCAAAGATTGCATAGGACGGAACTCCGTATTTATCATCCGGGATGTGGTTAATCCGGACAAAACAGAGTGGTTAATCCGGACATCCGGTATCAGAATCCGGACATCCGATATCAGCCAAGGTGGTTAATCCGGACATCTGATATCAGCCAAATGGTTAATCCGGACAAAAAGTGGTTAATCCGGACAAAAAACCAAGCGTAGAACTGTGCGGCGGGGGCAGAAATTTTGATCAGATCACTCTTGCTGCTCCGTGGGCGGTTTGATCCGCTTTAAAAAGCATGCCAATCGCTTTGTATGCCCCTTTTATGTTAGATTGATGAAGAGAGAAAGAGATTTAAGGCGAAATAGAGCAGAATCGATCAAAAAAAGAGCAAAAACAGTTAGTTTTTGGGCTTCAAACTGCGCAGGTCCGGATTAACCACAATGGCTGATAACGGGTGTCCGCATTAACCACATCCCGGATGATATATACGGTCTTCCACATAGGACCAATTTGTGGATCTTATTACTGGCCCTAATCGGATGTGTAAGTATAGTTAAGCTATTCTATTTCATAGGAGCGATGGCGGCAGAATTGGATGCTGCAGTCTAGTAGCACAAAAGAATTAGGTGCTAAATATTTGCTCTGCAGACAACTCTCATAATGAACAGAGAAGTGACTGTGTTGGATAAATTGGGCCTAATACGAGCAAAGGCATTAAGCTCATTGAGCAATATGAGGCTAATGAAGGCAAGGCTTGTGTCAAGAGGGAAAGCGAGGTAGCTGAGGAATCTGTTACATGGAGTAACATTGGTCTATATAGGATATGTTGGTTACCAACAATACTATAAGAAATGGATGGACTAGTTGTGGGTCTGAAGCTGCTAATTATGTGCTCAATATGACCAGTATGTCAAGCTCAATTGACTATCAGAGGATAAGTTTGGATTAGAAGTTATCATAAGATTACGCTTGGGCATGAATCAGGCAGCATCTCTTGCAGCGGCCGGAGGAACGCCAACAAAGATGGATTATGATAACTACTTGAAAACCATAGGTTAAGCCTGAAATAGGCCAAAATTAGGATGTAACAGGTCGTTTTGGCACGGTAAGAGGCTTTTGAGTAGAATTGAAGTAAACTGAGAAGGTAGATACGAACTTTCAACATGCCAATATGGACCTTTGAATCCTCCGAAGTCGTCTGGGATTTGTTGGAACAGAAAGCCAGGATCTAATTTGGATGAATTCATGCTCAAATGAGTCCAAATCGATGACCATAAGTATGGCTTTGTGCTGGTCGGCACGAATTCCAATGCCATGCTGATGGTATGTCCATTATCTTTTGTTGTCTTGTTTTCTTTGATTTGCTAAGTTGTTGCTTTTAGTCATATTTATTGTCATGTCAAAACGTAAGTGCTGGATAGAAATGGGTTGCATCTGAGTTTAGCCAGCAAGAGGATATTGGGCATGAAGAACTGGGCAGAATTCTCGTAAATTGTAAGAATACACATTGTTTGAATAATTGTCTAACTATGGAAATTTGTAATTCATGTGAACAATATTAAGGATTGTGATAAGATATATTTCTTGGCTCAGGGATATGGGGCATATGCTAGAGAACAGTCTAGCAAGCATAAATACTGTACATAGTTAGTTGCTCGGCATCAAGGATAATAAAGTCCGGAATCGGGTTTTGAATACTCATATTAGTTGCATAATGTTTATTAGAAGCTAAGGAAGTGGCTTTTATATTAAAGAAATAAAACCATAGCTAAGTGATCTTATTTAAATAACAATGTGTAGTTAGCCTACATCTATATCAGAGTAGTGGTTCTAAGAATGATACATCGATTTATTTGGGTCATTAGATCTTCATCACTTGTTTAGCTACTCCTCCGGCATGCTCATGTTCATTTGTGTTTCTTTTTTGTATACTTGTGCTCTGTGACACCGGGCGTAAGTCTCCTGGCAGGGATGCTACGTCACCTCTGTGACTCCATGGTAAGAGGCCCTCCAGCGCCAGACATGGGACAGGGAAGTGTATCCGCATACGAGCTTCACCCCACCACTCCCACGGAATGTGAGTTGGTTGGGCATGTTTCTGTTAACAGGGCCTGCATATAGGCTGGCTGAGCTTCCCATTGTCCCGGAGCTATGGTTCTGATGTTTTGGTATTTTGGCTATGTTCTTTGCTTTTAATGCTTATTGTTGTATTGTTGTATTTCATTTGATTATGTTATCCTTCTCTAGCACTATCCTCACATAGGATCTAATGTCTTTGCTTGTCTTTATGTTCTTGTTATCCAAGATTTCTAAGATGTTCAATGCGTGCAGTGGCAGCTAGGGATCCCTACTTAGTCACAAGGACTAACCCCATTGAGTGCATATGCAGTTAATTTGCAAGTCAGTGGCCAAATTGATAGCAACAATGTAGCCGGGGATCAGGGTTGAGTTCCAGAGCTAGAAGCTCCTGTCTGATTTGATCAATTGTTGTAATCTACATATTGAGAATATTATGGATAGTAAATCTTTGGATTGTTATATCCTTGATGGATAAGAATGGATCATTCCATAATTGCTAAATGGAAGATTAAATTCTTCACTAGTAACTTTTGCAAAGTTCTTTAGAGCAATTTAGATCTAACCTTAAGTTCGACAAGATCCCGAGTTATTAGAAGGGTCAACTCGGCAGGCTCGTCACAATTGGTAGTAACCATCATTCAATTAATTGGGATTATGTCTATTCCAAAATCGCGCCGTATAAGCCTTTTATTGACCATTATATTGAATTAACCACACTTTTGCACTGAGATTATTTTCGGGCTAGGAAGATGCATTTTGTGTTGAAATGGAAAGGCATTCAAATATTCGACGCAAATCACCCATATTATGACAGAATGTTGGCAATATAGAAAGTAGGAAATTGCTTATTATTTCGTACCATCACAGACGACAATGAAATCTATAGATTGAAATTTTAGTGCTTTACGAATAAATAACGGCAAGCAAGTTGCTACAAAACTTAGATTTTCGTGGTTCAAACCGCGCGTGGCGCGATTTCGTTGGCATAAATATAGCATTATAATAGAATATAAACTAAAAAAACTAATCCGATTCATCATCGACAGGCGCTCCTGAGATCCTCTCCATCATGAACAAAGCATGCTCTGGATTCCATTGAAGATGGATTACAACATCAAAGGGATCAGGATAGAATCGGACGGGATTCATTGCAACGACAGTCAACCAGTCCTCAAGTTCTATTTCTAGCTGGCGGCACCTGCAGAGGTCCTCATGGGTCATCTTGCAGGTAATAGAATGTGCCATAATAACAAGAAGCAGGCAGAGGCCGAAGCCGATCGTTTGGCAATTTCATGCATATCTATTTATACACACCTGAATTATTGACGGTATATACATACAAATTATTGCAAGTATAGCAAACCATACACATAATCTAATAATACAATACGTACATAGTACCAATAATGCTGCTACAAGAACATAATATATATTCAAAACCTTTCGTGTAAAGTATATTTCATATTCAAAACATTTATGGAAAGTGTATTTTCGGTAGACATATATATCAAAAGAGTTCCCTTTCTATAACGATTTTCTCAAGGTCCCTGTCAATTTCCCCTGTCCGATCAAGTTGCGGGTATAGTGTTTGTATCTCTTCTATCGTTTTCCCTGAAGCTATTTCTTGCATGACACCAATGAAGCTTAGCAGAAAATCATCTGTGGTAACCATACCAGGATGATAGGATGGTGGATTTAGTGACTGTGACTGATTGAAGCAACATTTCAAAGCGTCATCATCAACTATAATGATGTCTTCCTTCTCCTGAACGCCCAAGTCATCCATCATGTCGCTCAAGCATTTCACAAATATATTTTTACCTGATGGATCCTTCGGGTTTTTAAATGACTTACATTTGCTCTGATCCCAAACAGATGCCCAATCTCTATGTAATTCAGGAACTACTCTCAAAACTTCCTGTATATTTCTATTCTCCATCGACGACCAAATTGCACAACGAAATAAAGTGAAAGCTTGGTCTAACATCTCCTTCAGATACGGCCGCGGATATACCTCAAATGGTTTCTGTGCATACCATGATAGGTCGAATTGTGCTTTAGGTAACGTTTTGCAGAGCACTCCATTCAAATCGAACACCAGAATTTTGGAGGAAGCCGGTTTAGGTCTGTAATAAGAAAGCACACACTTGTGAGACAAGGAAAAAGAAAATTGAAATCGCGCCTGGCGCGATTGTCATTTCTGTTTGAAGAACATACCTTTCTGGTTCCTGTTCAACTTCCGCAATGATGAGCTTACTCTCGGTTGTCTTCGGTCTGCCAGAAGTGTCAACCACATCACTTAGTGTTTGAACTATGGTTGATACTTCATTACTCTTTATGCTAACCTGACTAGAGCTTTCCGATTCCACTGTATCATCTTGGATTTTGTCTTCTTAGTTTGCGTTCTCTACATCCCCTTCCGTCGGATCTCGGCCGCATAGTTAGCCGGCTCATTGTCGAAATTCATCTTTATCTGATCCATCTGCTTTCTCATGTCCTCCCGCTCTTTAGCCAGATCTGGAGGTAATTCGGCCTTAGAGGTAGAAGCTTTATTTCTTGCACTACCTATCGGACCCCTAGGTGCCACCTCTAGCACTTTCTCGAAAAAAATATCAAGGAAGTCCTTGGCTTGACCATCAGAGACCACACTTTGGCATTTCCTAGCTAGCTTCAGAGCTTCCCGACCGATATAACCTCCAGCATGAAACTCCCAACATGTTGACTCTAAAGGGCAGAAAAATGTCATATTAACACGAGCATATTTTGGAACTCTAATTTCTCAAGGGACAGCTCTACTCCTTTAGCTATCAGGCATAAAAAGCTTTATAAAAAATGGAAAGACTTTAATATCCTGACTCTTGGTGATCTTTGGGATCAAAACAGATGGATGTCTTGGACTACTTTGAAGCACAAAATAAGAGGTAGTTCTTCAGACAGATCCTTCTTTAGATACATCATGCAGAAGGTTTGCAATATCAATCCAATGGATAATCCCATTTGTATTGATTGGACTTTATCTGACAAGCCTATTTACAGTGTTTCCAAAGTCTACAGATGTCTAAACAAGTCAAATACGCCTTCAAAAGCTAAATTGTACTGGGGATTCTCAGATGAAACTGAAACCAGATTGTTCAAAAACATTTGGAATTCCTATTTACCCCCAAAAATCTCATACTTTGTTTGGCTTGTTGCAAACAAAAGTCTATCAAATCTGGAAATGATTTCTAGGCATTCAAACCAGAACACTCATCCCATTAATCCAAACTGCCCTCTGGGCTTTGGTAATGTAGAAACTTTAGAACACATCTTCGGGTGTGTCAAGCTCACTTCCTTTTGGTTATGGTTTGAGGATACTTTCAAAATTAAATGGTTTATGATGAATGATGAAGCTTTTAGAAACTCTTTGTGTTTCACTGCACTATGGAATGTATGGAAACATAGAAACAGATGTCATTATGGAGGCAACAGATCATCTACATACTGGATAAAAACACAAGTTATTTATGACATTGAAATGACTGCAACTAGTCAAATGCATGTAGATAAGGATTCTGTGGACAATAAATGGTATGGTATTGGTAATTTCATTGGTTCTCACTTGTTGTTTAAATTAAATTGCAATATCACACTTACTGACAATGACTGTCTTTCTGCTAGATTACATGATGAGCCTTAGCAGAGATTTCAACACATCAGTGGAGCCAGCAGAGTACAGACTTTTCCCTGGTCAGAGACTAGTTCATGACATTCAGTTTACAGATGATGGATTATGGACAGGCCTAGTCAGGGGCATCACAGACATTGATATCCCAGATATTCCAGACGATGAAATTGATTGGGTCATAGAGTTCTGCAGAGGCACTCACTTAATGGTACAGTTATGGTGGTTCATGGAAAGCAACAGTAGACGGATGACAGATCAACAATTTCAGTATTACAGACAATGCTACTATCACCATAGATGGCTAGCAGATGCTTATGGCACACTCATCATCTTGATGTCCACAACTAATGCAGACAGGTTGATCCAAGAGCTAAACTGGGGAAATGGTAACATTCTTATTCTGCAGCCAGACTTCCAGCCAAACCTTGACTTCCTCACATCCTATCATTTCTAATCTGATTTCATCTTCCCCTTTCATCCACCCTTAAGTCCAATCTGAGCACTTACGAATCGACAGGTTTTTGTCTACATGTTGCTGCCAACATTTACCTATCAGCTGCACAATCTCAAGACTTTCTACTCGTTCAATTTGGTTGCAGCATCACAGTTTCTCTCACAAGGCAGACAACTAGTTCATAACAATAAATATTTCTGCTACACATATAGCACAGCATTTACTTATGTTACTTTTGTTCATGTTACTTTTGCTTGCAAGTTCAATTTTGAGTAGCCTACTTTATGGCTCACTCACATCAATGTACCTTTTTCTATAATTAATGAAAAAAACCCCATTCTCTCAAAAAAAAAAAAAAAAAAAAAAAGGGGCAGAAGGCTTCAATCAGAAAACTCGAAAGGGCCAAAGAAAACACGTACTTATTCAGCCTCCCCTTATGCGCCGTCAGTAGCTCATACTTGATTGGTGAATTAAGGACAGGGTCGACCCATTTTTCTTCTTCCTCTTCCTCTTCGTCCTCTATAAGGTCCGCATCCACATCTGCAATCCCTTTCCCTTTGTCTTCAGCATTGGATTCGACATAAAAAACATTCTTCAGTAGGGGTTCATCTAGCCGATAGCACTGCCAAGCAATCTTCTCACCTTCTGGTTGCCCCTTGAGTCTTTCATATTCTTTATCATCCATAATGGCTATCATAAGGACTAGCACATGTGAGATCTTACGTTCGGTACTGAACTCACTATCTTTGTTTTCATCTATCATTACTGCTTGCCTCATCACTTTAATGCATTCAAGATCATTTGCAGCAGATAGTGCATATGCGTAGGACATGTCGGAATGGCAAACTGTCACGATAGTATAATGCATCTCAGTCGTAAAACCACTGCATGTGTTGAAGAAGGTGCTGTAATCATCTTGTGTCCATCTCGTGCCACGGCTATCAAGAACAAATAGAGTGATGTCGGTTGGCCCATCACCCACGTCTGGTATGGCACACTTATAACCAGTGGACACCTTATAGAAAAAAGGAGACTCCTCTTCTGGCATCTGTTTCACCAAAGCAACTTTTCTTTTTAGGTCAGACGCCACTTTCGTGTGAATCCCCTTTAGAGTTGCCACATTCTTCGCCTTTTGCTGCTTCACAAAATCTTTTGACCAAAACACATATTTCTTAATGTCATCATTAGATACGTTGTACTTTTGCATTAAGCCTATCTCTGATAACATGAAGTCTCCTGTAAGCCTTTGCAGTTCTTCGCCAACAGCCTTTTTCAGGACTTTCATATTTTTTAGCGATTCGCATGCATCTTCGAAAGATGTCAAGTGCTTTGCTGCAGACGTTTTCTTGTAGACAACTTCCTTTCTGATGCACCTCTCTAAGACAGAGATTAATTCTGCATCATCCAATCCTTGTGCCTTTCTCATCTCTGTGATACATATATAAAAAATAGACGTATCTTGCGGAGGAAACCTGCCATACGAATCTGGCAACTTCTTTTCCGTATAGGCGTCCCAAAATTCGTTCCACTTTTCCCATACCTGGTCAGAAGAAAAAACAATCTTGCAGGCATCCTTTGGCACCGTTTGATCTTCTGAGCCAGCTTGTGCATCCCCTTTTTTCTTCTTTGATCTGGTGCCCTTACTCTTGTCCTATATTATGGTTTGGCATAGTGTCCTTTCTAGTAATTTGAATTCGTCACTCTTAGATTGCCCTTGTCTGGTCGGCATTGGTTTTCCATATTCGATCCATTGGTTATGAGCGTGCCGCAACTGCTCCATATACGGACTGCAAAATATGGGCCGTTAGATAAATAAAATAGACAGGCCGTCAAAACAATAACAATACAAAACGCGCCAGGCGCGTTTTCGTCAATCATGGATTTACAAGAAATGCGCCTGGCGCGATTTCTTTCGTCAATCACGGATTTACAAGAAACGCGCCTGGCAATGGGCATTTGGCTATAAGATATTATGGGAAAAAAAAGGGGCAAGATATTATCTAAGCAACCATTTGGCGTATAAGAAAAGGGAAACGTCCTATCTTAAAGGGGCAAATATCGAAATAGGATTTGAAGCAACTATTTTTAGTACCAAAAAGGCATGGAGTGGGAGGATGATTGAAATAGCATGGCAACGACCTTTTCGTCAACAAGAAGGCCCGATTTGGATTATAAGAGAGGAGAACGGCTAGTCTGATGAGGACAGCGGCATCACAGACTTGTTTCCGGCTTCTGCCAACAGATCCGACTCTCTGAAATACCTGTTCTTGGTTCCGGCATCTGCAACCCGGATACTGATTGATTCTTCTCAAACCTGCTTATCAAACTCCCGATTCTGCTGATGATCTTGTAGGCGGAGCTGCTAGGCCTGTTCTGCCTGCAGGCTTTTGTGATAAGCCTGAGATTGAATCGAGTTCTAATCCTTGGTGATTGTGATTGAGCCCATAACTGTTGTAGATTGGTTTGATCCTGTGCTGAAGGGAGAATAGGCCTTGATCAATTCCTTTCATTCTTTTTCCCGGGAAATTGCCTTAGTTCTTGTTCTGGATCCGGTTGGGTGGAAACTGGATGCCCAAATCCATTGGTTGTGGAAACCAAAGCTATTGTTCTTGTCAACAGATTGTTCTTCCTTTGTTTTGCCTATACAATTGTTGATCAAAGTAGTTACATCTTTAAGCTTTTCCCTTAAAGCATATCAAGTGGTATCAGAGCCTACCGATCCTCAGATCTGATCAATGGCCCAATGCTTCAATGTTACTGAAGCGCAATATCAGCAAGCCTTGTCTAACGCTGGTTATATTGCATCTCAGTCAGCATTGCCTACGCCTAGCAGCCAGCAAGAGTATGACCGGCAAGTGGAATTGTTGGCTATTCTGTACCGCTTCCTTCCAGATATTTATCAGCAACCTTCGCAACCTCCTTTGCCTAATGGTCCTCCTCCAGTAACTCCTCCACCGCCACCTAAGCTGAGAAAATGGTTAGAGAAAGCGGATATGCCGTCTTTCAAAGGGGGAAAGACAAAGCCTGTCAAGGTTGTTAGTTTCATCAGCCAATGGGAAAAGTTCTTTGAACGAGTGCAGGCAACAGATGTGGAAAGACTGCAAGCCATGGACACTGATTTGAAAGATCGAGCCCAAGCATGGTGGCAAGGCAGACGAGAATGTGATCCCAGGATTAATAATTGGGAAAGTTTCAAAACGGCATTTGAAGCACATTATTTACCCTCAAACTATCACAGTGAGTTACGCAGGGAATGGGATCGTCTGAAACAGGGGGAAACTGAGAGTATTCAGTCCTATACTTCCAAATTCACTCATTTAGCGGCATTAATAAGGAATCTGGATGGAAAAGAGCTTCTAAGAAAATATGTCAGTGGATGTAGGGATGATATTTATGCGGAAATGGAAATATTTTTCCCAAAAGATTTAAATGAAGCCATAAAACTAGCATCCGCAGTGGAGCGGAAACTAGATCCAAAGTCTAGGAAGTTTGATATTTGGGATGAAGAAACTTCAGATCAAGAGGACAAAAAGAGTAGCAAAGAGAAAAACGGAAGTAAGGAATCCTCTAAGAACTCTAAGAGGAAGAGAAATAATGGCAATGGTAATGGTTCTGAAAGGAAGCGTGAGGAGGGAAGTCAAATTAGACTGCGGAAGGAAATTAAGGAACCAAAAGGTGGATGCTATAGATACGGAGGTGGCTCCAAATTGGAACTATGGGGTAAAAGTAGAAAAAGATTTACATCTCTTTAGGACAAGATTTGTAAGATTTGATTTGATTTGGTTTGTAAGATTTGATTTTTATGTGGAATAAAAATTAAATTATTAAAAAAGCATGGTGCATTAGATGTAATTTTTGAAAGGTGGTAATTGTTGTTATAGCACAATAGGCCTAACAAAATTACATCAGTATCACGGAGATACAATTAAGTAGTACCGCGGAGGTACGAAAAATACTAACGTATCGCGAGATACAATAGTTTAGTATCGTGGAGATACTATCAAATAAGTACCGCGGAGGTACAAACGATAGCAATGTGCCACGGAGGTACAAGGATATATCGTATTGTGGAAGTACGCGCATATCCAAAACTATTTCTTGAATTGCAGAACCTTCAGATGTATGGGGCAATCACCTTACGAAGGGATGGAGTTCCTCTGGAGCGTCTTTGGAAGATCGCGGACGATCTTCTTTAAGAAGGGATGGATTGATATGGGGCATGCTAGGGGGAGTGGTCCAGAGAAGAAATGAACTAAGGCAATGGGGCATTTGGAAAAACCAATGGTTACAAGGGGCAAGATAATTTAATCAACCATTAAAGGAAAGGGAGATATTGTTAAAGAAAGGGAAAATATCTTAAAGGGGCAAATATCGAAATAGGATTTGAAGCAACTATTTTTAGTACCAAAAAGGCATGGAGCGGGAGGATGATTGAAATAGCATGGCAACGACCTTTTCGTCAACAAGAAGGCCCGATTTGGGTTATAAGAGAGGAGAACGGCTAGTCTGATGAGGACAGCGGCATCACAGACTTGTTTCCGGCTTCTGCCAACAGATCCGACTCTCTGAAATACCTGTTCTTGGTTCCGGCATCTGCAACCCGGATACTGATTGATTCTTCTCAAACCTGCTTATCAAACTCCCGATTCTGCTGATGATCTTGTAGGCGGAGCTTCTAGGCCTGTTCTGCCTGCAGGCTTTTCTGATAAGCCTGAGATTGAATCGAGTTCTAATCCTTGGTGATTGTGATTGAGCCCATAACTGTTGTAGATTGGTTTGATCCTGTGCTGAAGGGAGAATAGGCCTTGATCAATTCCTTTCATTCTTTTTCCCTGGGAAATTGCCTTAGTTCTTGTTCTGGATCCAGTTGGGTGGAAACTGGATGCCCAAATCCATTGGTTGTGGAAACCAAAGCTATTGTTCTTGTCAACAGATTGTTCTTCCTTTGTTTTGCCTATACAATTGTTGATCAAAGTAGTTACGTCTTTAAGCTTTTCCCTATCGCGCCAGGCGCGTTTCTTGTAAATCCGTGATTGACGAAAACGCGCCTGGCGCGATTTGGAAAGCTATATATGACATACGAAAACGCGCCTGGCGCAGTTTGGAAGTTCCAGACTAGCTATGTGGGAAAATGAAATACCTTTTGTATAGGAATGTCTTTCCCATGTCATTCAGTAGCGCACTAATTTCGGCTAATTCTGCTGCTGTTGTTGAGCCACTGAGGAACCGGCAATTTCTGACTGAGTATAGTCTATAGAATAACTGATTTCCAGTTTTTTGTGCTTGACTGATCAAAACCTTCTGCGCCTCCACTGAATGCTGGCCATCTATTATCATGAAGTGAATATCCAGGTTGCCAATGAAATCTTCAAGTTTATTCCAGATCAACACCTTCTTCGTCTACATATCAAAAGGCACCACATCTGCCGGCATTGGCACCTGCCCTGGGTTTTCAATCATGATGTTGACTATTTCCATTGCGTGCTGCTTGTCGTATCTTCTGCTGACAAACATAGCCTTCGTGGACCTGAAAAGCCTGTCGACATTTACTGGATGCGTGAAGTTAAGGCCCAGTGGATACTTGTCAGCATACTTCTTGAGTTTGCTCATGGCCTCTAACTGTCTCGCCTTATCGTCATCACTAGTCAAATCTGTAATGGGTAGAGCGTCTGCTGTTTTCCTACCTCTAGAACTTGCATCTTCCTTCTCTTTTAAACCTCGTAGGTACACACTACCTGACGGCCTTGTACTGATTGCTCTTCTCACAGCTGAGAGACCTTCACATATTGTTTTTGGTGTCAATGGTTCACCACCTGACCAGTCAAATTTGAAGAGGTTATCTGCAGCCTCATCCGTTCTTAGGGCTGTCTCTTTAAAGGAACAGGCACTGCAGTAATTTAACTTCTTCAATATTTTTCTGACCCGCTTCAAGTAATACGGAACAGTATGAATCGTCCTGTTCTTCGCATGTGATCAGAATACCTTGTTTCTCCTTAACTCTAGACATGAAAATAAGATCTGTCTTTCCGCTAGTCTTGAAGATCTCCACATACCATTCAGAGCCCTCTGGTAGATCTTCTTCTGGACATGGAGGCTCTACCTGAGCCTTTATTATTCCGGTCGTATCGTCCATGGTCACAACATGTGCCAAATCTATCTTCCTCCATTCTTAGTTTTTTCGGTGCTGATGTCCCGTGACCCTGCCCAGGCTTTGATTTTCTTTTAACATTTTTAGAAGATCTTGAAAGTTACAATCATGTGGTGAGTAATAAAATCGCGCCGAGCGCGTTTTGATAGACGCCTTACTACGGAAAACATAAATGGTACACAAGAAAAGTATCAGAGACAGCCAAAAACAATCATATCAGTGACGCTCTACATTATAAATCGCGCCGATCGCATTTTTAAGAGAGGCCCTACAGACCAGCTCTATATTATAAGAGACATACTAGGCTACAAAAAAGACTTTTCCAAAGAACTGGAGAATACAGAACAAAACTATAAACAAACATTCGAGGTATCGCTGTCTCTTTGGGGCAGTTCTCCTTCCTCCTCACTTGCTTTGTAACATTACCATTCTTTTAATATATTGATGACACAGTTCTTCAAAAAAAAAAAAAAAAAAAAACTATAAACAAACAAGTGCAAGAAACTATAATTAAACGGTCTACATTATACGGACTGTAGAATACAAAACAAAAAACACAGAGTACAGGAGAAGATTATAACAAAAAACACACAAAACAAGGTAGTAAAAGCAGTAGAAATGACATAGAAACAATATAAAAGGTAGAAAATACACAGAGACAGTAGAAAAATGATAAAAAACAACACAGACATTAGACAAAACTTAAAAATAACACAGAAACTGTAGAAATCGAGAAGAAATAGTAAATACACCGCTTCCCCGAAAGTGTTGTCGACTGCTCGGAACTTCCCCGAGTGTTGGACCGTCGCCCAGCTCTCCCTGCGCCTCTCCCTCCGCCTCTACCTCTCGTTGCGCCCCGGACGCCATATCGCTGCAATGTTCGAATGCAATGTTATGGGACGCGATTCAAATTTATACGTATGGGTGCATTATCTGAACCGTCAGATTGCTATCCGATTTTAAATTACAATTTATCCCGCCTATATTAACCGCTTATCCCGCTCATTTCAAATTAAAAACTTAATTTTCTTATTAAAGCACATCCACGAATATTTATTTTTATTATTTTCAAGAAACGCCTATGTGGCACGCCGAATTATTCATTCGCCACCGAATTTTTCAAGAAACCGCATCAACTCGCCGACTTCTTCCGGTCGACCGCCTCCTCGCCTGATCAACTCGCCTCCTCGACTGATCGACCGCCTCGACTTAGCGATCGCCTCCTCGACTGATCGACACGCTATCATGTCGGCCGAACTATAGTGAGTGCTATCAGTAGGATTTGAAGACTGTTCTTGAAACATATTATATTCTTGAAGACTGTTCATGTGAAATCATTCTTTTAATATTTTCAATTATCAGCGTCGGAGAAGAATGCTATCTATTAACAGCAAACTTGAAGCGTCGACTTGGATTATGTAAAATCGAAGACCTGGACCCTGAATCTAAGTGCCATGGTGTCCCTCTTGGAAACAGTTTCTGTAAAGTTAGCATTATAAATTGCAACTATGAGGATGAAGCTCTTCCAAGAAGACATCCTGGTGGCGACACAATCGGGGAGAGCGTGGGCACATTTGTGGCGTGGCCAAAAGAACGTCTAAAAAAGGTATGTACAGACCTTCTGATACAAAGAAGCTATAATTTTATAGATCTTAAATTATCAAAAGGTATGTATAATGAGGATAGTAAAAAAAAAATGAATATATCATAACATTTGCGTGATGTTGCGAATTTTGAATTCTTTGATGTTCTTTAGCCAGTCATATCAACCCCATGAAACTACACATTAATGAGAATGTGTAGTTTCTTGGGGTTGGTCATACTGGCTGGAGGGCATCAAAGGATTCAATGTTTTCGACATTGCATATAAAAAAACATAATAAAATAAGTGTGACATAAAAGTTTAAGCTGCAAAATTGCGCCAGACGCGAGTTTGTATTTATATTCAAAAGAAATATATGTACATTTTTCCTTCTGTGAAAATGCGCCAGACGCGAGTTCTTTCTAAACTAACATAGCTGGCTGTACATATCTCTACAAAATGTCACATAGGCCCACTTCATCAGCCCAATACCGAGTAAAGTCCCACCTGTACCACTCTGATATGACAGGATCCTCCCATTCCCTGCGAATGTCGAGTCTTCAAATCAGAGTGTCCCGTCGATCCTTGATACTCCTAATCAAATCCTCGTATTTATTTGTTGGCATGAGCCTTACTAAGAGCATGAGGAGCCGCATATGTCCAGTGATGCGATGGTAGCATTCCCATGGCCCCCGATACTGATCGGGTCATATGGCTTGTCCAACTCTGTGTGAATGTTTTGAACAGCAGAATTAAGTAGTATCTTGTACAGGGTCCAGCGTTGATGGTCGTCCAGGGGAAGTACATTTGAACTAAAAGCGGCCATGTGTAATGCACTAGAACGAGAGAAATTAACTAATTAGCAAATGATATTCCTCTCCCCAGAAAATGATTCTAAATATACAAAAATCCAAAAACGCCAGCGCCAGCTGCTATATTGTTTTTTTCACATATCTACTTCACACGTGCCTGGCGCGATTTGTATAAAGCCGTATGAAATAGAAAGGCCAAACTAGAAACGTGCCTGGCGCGATTTGATTAACCTAGTGGGAAATTAGAAGCCAAACTAGAAATGCGCCAAGCGCGATTTCGCCCATTCTGACATATCATTCTATAGAAAAAAAAATGCAGAAAAATAGAATACGAAGCCAGGGGAATAGATAGAGCAAATCTAAGAGCAGATAGAGCAGAATAAGAACTCATAGAGCAAATAGAGCAGATAGAATAAGAACAAATAGCTCAGGTGTATAATAATAATACTCCTTGTTTAGTTCATTATTTAGTTCATTGTTTTGGTTCATTATTTAGAGCAGATAGAGCAAGATCATAGAGCAAGATCATAGTTCATTACTTAGTTCATTGTTTTGGTTCATTATTTAGAGCAGATAGAGCAAGATCATAGTGCAAGATCATACAAGCAATAGAACATGTTTATAAGCAATAGATAGAGCAAGATCATAGAGCAAGATCATAGAGCAAGATCATATAAGCAATAGAACATGTTTATAAGCAATAGAGGGTGTTTATAAATAATAGATCTATATATGAAGGTGCTAGGGCAGTATAGGATTGATGCATCTAAAAGTCTAAGCCAGTAAGCACTCCCCTTGATTAACCCTGAAGCTCATATAACAGATAAAGAACAGATAAAGCAGATAGAACAGAACTTTCAAATACTAGAATAAAAACAAGAATAAGATAACAGACTTTAAGTAAAGAACATGAAATACTAACCTCTTTGTTTTCTGTACCCGAGATTTGAGCCTCTGCCTTTGAGCCGAAACCAAAAATCGAAAACAAAAGTTGAAACCATCATTCAATTAAATTGGGATTATGTCTATTCCAAAATCGCGCCGTATAAGCATTTTATTGACCATCATATTGAATTAACCACACTTTTGCACTGTGTTCATTTTCGGGCTAGGAAGATGCATTTTATGTTGAAATGCAAAGGCATTCAAATATTCGATGCAAATGACCCATATTATGACAGGATGTTGGCAATAGAAAAAGCAGGAAATTGCTTATTAATTCACACATTCATGGACGACAACGAAATCTAAACATTGAAATTGTAATGCTTTACGAATAAATAACAGCAAGCAAGTTGCTACAAAACAGAGATTTTCGTGGTTCAAATCGCGCGTGGCGCGATTTGCTTGGCATAAATAACGCATTATAATAGAACATAAACTTAAAAAACTAATCCGATTCATCGTCGTCAGGCGCTGCATGCTCTGGATTCCATATAAGATGGATTACAACATCAAAGGGATCAGGATAGAAGCGGACGGGATTCATAGCAACGACATCAAGCCAGTCCTGAAGTTCTATTTCTAGCTCGCGGCACCTGCAGAGGTCCGCATGGTTCATCGTGCAGGTAATAGAATGTGCCATAATAACAAGCAGAAGGCGGAGACCGAAGCCGATGGTTTGCCAATTTCATGCATACCTATTTATACACACCTAAATTATTGACGGTATATACATACAAATTATTGCAAGTATAGCAACTCATACACATAATATAAAAAAAAAATACGTACACAGAACCAATAATGCTGATATAAGAACACAATATATATTCAAAACCTTTCATGTAAAGTATATTTCATATTCAAAGCTTTTTGGAAAGTGTATTTCCCGTATACATATATATCAAAAAAGTTCTCTTTCTAGAACGATTTTCTCAAGGTCCCTGTCAATTTCCCCTGTCCGATCAAGTTGCGGGTATAGTGTTTGTATCTCTTCGACCGTTTTTCCTGAAGCTATTTCATGCAAGACACTAACAAAACGAAGCAGGAAGTCATCTTTGTCAAAATCTTGAGGATGATAGGGCGGCGGATTCAATGACTGTGACTGATTGAAGCAACATTTTAAAGCGTCATCATCCACAATGATCATGCCTTCCTTATCCTCAACACCTAGGGCATCCATCATGTTGCGCAAGCATTTCACAAATATCTTTTTACCTGTCGGTTCTTTAGGGTTTGTGAATGAAGCACATTTGCTTTGATCCCAGATGGACGCCCATTCTCTATTTAGCTCAGGCACTACTTTCAGAACATCCTGTATATTTCTATGCTCCATAGATGACCAAATTGCACAACAAAACAGACTGAAGGCCTGGTCCAACATCTCCTTCAGATAAGGGCGCGGGTAAACATATTTGGTACGTGTTTCAAATGGTTGTTGCGCATACCATGACTTTTCGAACGTTGCTTTAGGTAACGTTCTACATAGTGCACCATTCAAATCAAAGACCAGTACTTTTGGGGAAGCTAAATCGTTTCTGTAAGGAGAACATCAACGTATGAGATAAAAGAAATGGAAAACGAAAACGCGCCAGGCGCGATTTCATGAATGATGCATGTCAACATAATTTAAAAATATGATCTCTAGGAAACACTAAATCGCATGCTTGTAGTTTGTAAAATGCATGGATATCAAAAAAAGGAACATTGTTACGATACCTTTCTTCTTCATTCCCCGTGTTGTCTTCTTCCGTTGCATCCTTATTCTGAGTTGTCTCCGGTCTGATAGAAGCACCAACCACATCGGGATATTCCAGACAGTGAACTATGCTTGATAGTTCATTACTTTTTACGCTTAACCCGGCTAGTGTTTTCAGATTTGGAGTCTTCTTCATCATCATTATTGTTATTATCATCATCCTTGTTATCTTCATCCTGTTCTATATTTTCAGGGCCAAGGATGTTCACAGGGATGTCGATAGGTACTTGGTGATCTTGCTGCTCTTCGGTTTCATCCATGATGTTGTGGCCAACGAATAGCTTTCCATATTCTCCCGTTCCTTAAGCAAATCTGCGCAGTATTTCGCCTTAGAGCTAGAAGCTTTGTTTTTGTAATCACCGATTGGTCCCCTAGATGCTTCCTCTAGTACTTTCTCAAAGAAGAGGTCCAAGAAATTTTGGCTCGATCATCTGAGACGACGCCCGACATTTCCTTGCTAACTTCAAAGCTTCTCTACCGATGTAACCTCCAACGGAAGTTCCCAAAGAAGTTGTTCCCAATGGACAAAATGCTTCAATGAGATACTGGGAAAGGTCCATAGAGAACCCGTTCTTGTTTAGCTTACCCTTATGTGAAGTTAGGAGCTCATACTTAATGTGGCCCACAAGAATTGGGTCGTCCTCATTTTCATCCTCTTCTTCCTCTTCTTCCTCTAACTCTTCCACCACCTTGTCCTTCCCCTTGTTGTTCTTGCTCCGATAGAAGACGCTTTCGCATTATGCTCATCTAACCGATAGCACCGCCATGCTAGTTTGTCTCCATCCGGTTTTCCCTTGAGCCTTTCATATTCCTTATCGTCCATCATGGCTATCATAATTATAAGCACATGAGAAATTTTACTTGTTGTGCTGAAGTCAATGTCCCTGGTTTCATCTATGAGGATCGCCTGTCGGATGACTTTCACGCATTCTAAGTCATTTGCAGCCGTTAGACATATGCATAGGACATGTCTGGAGGGACATATAGTGACAATTGTGTAGTTCATCTCCGTGGGTGAAACCATTGCATATGTTGAAGAACGATTATAGTCATCAAGCGACCATCCGTGTCGGCTATCAAGGACCTAAGAGTGTGATATCATGGGGACCTGCACCCACTTCGGCAAAGGCACACTTGAAACCAAAGTGGACACTTGATAAAAAAAAAAGTGGATTCCGCCTCCGAAGTCCGCTTCACCATCGCGACTTTTCGCTTTCAAGTCGGATGCAACTTTAGTGTGAATCCCAATCGATCTTTGCAACGCTTCTTCAACTGGCCGCTTGACAAAGTCCTTGGACCAAAAGACATACTTCTTCGTGTCGCCGTTGGAGACGTTATATTTTTGCATGAGTCCTAACTCCGACAACCACCATTCTCCTGAAGCCTTTGTAATTCCTCACCAACCCGCCTTCTTGAGCACTCTAATATTTTTCAGCTCCTCGCATGCATCTTCAAAGGATTCCATAGCCTTTGTTGTTTGAGGTTTTCTTGTAAAGGATTTCCTTCGATTAACCTATCCGTGAATCGAGATGAGTTCTTGATCGTCCAATCCCCGGCCTTCCTCATCTCTCGCTATATGTATATCAAAAAATTGATGTGTCAACAGAGGAGGAAATCTTCCTTGTGAATCGGGCAACTTCTTCTCGATGTAGGCATCCCGCAATTCATTCCATTTCTCCCATACCGATCTGAAGCAAATACTATCTTGCGTGCATCCTTGGGCACGCTTGGTTCCTCTGAAGCATCACCCTTTTCATCTCCTTTTTTTCTTTGATCCGGTGCTCTTGGTTTTGTCCTCGTATTATCGCCCCACTAAGTGTCCTCTCCAAAGAACTTGAATTCGGCGCTTTTGACTGGCCCCCTGCCTTTGTTGGCATTGGCTTCCCATATTCAATCCACGGTTCCGTTAAAGCATGCCAAAGTTGCTCTATATAGGGACCGCAAGGAGTAACCTTGTTAGCTTCATAATCGTGAATAAAATAAATCCTTCTAGTTTAAAATCCGGCGCGATTTCATATTTTCATCAACGCTACCGGGCGCGATTTGCCTACTCTAAAGAGAACGCTTCGGATTGGTAGCCGTTTCGCCAAACAGTAAATCATACCGACGCGATTTCATATTAGAATGCAAATCGCGTCACGCGAGAATTGCCTAGCCTGAGGAGACTTGGCCATTAGACGGATAGCCTTTTCTCCCCGAGGGCGTGCAACCCCGCGGGGCGCGAAGCATTCGATATGAAATCGCTACGAGGCGCATTTGCTTGTTTGAGGAGAGACGGCTACCATTCCAGAAGCCTTTTGTTTTTATAGTGGGCAAATCGGCCTACCGGGCGCAATTTGCTTTTAATATGAAATCGCTACCGGCGCCGATTTGGTAAATACGAAAATGAAACATAAGGGAAGAGAATTACCTTTTGTATAAGAATGTTTTTCCCATGTCATTCAGGAGTGCACTTATTTCGCTAGCTTTCTAGGTGTTGTTGAGCCGCCAGAACCGCGCTTCGATAGAATAAAGGTTATAGAACAACCGATGCCCAAAAGATGTCGTGGCCTTCCCGATCGTAACCTTCGGGCCTCAATTGAATGCTGGCCATCTATTATCATAAAAAATGTATGTCGATTCTCGATGAAGTCCTCCAGCTTTTGCTCCACATGATTACCTTCCTCGCTCGAATCGTGACGGCACTACTACATCTGCAGCATTGGCACTTGCCCCCGATTTTCGATCATGCTGTTTTGTCATACCTTCGCTGATATAAATGGCTTTAGTGGACTGAAAAGCCTATCCACGTGGACTGATGGGTGAAGCTCAGCCCGCGGATACTTGTCGCGATATTTTTGAGCTTGCTCATCGTCTCCAACTGCCTGGCCTTGTCATCGTCACTTGTAAGGCATGCTGTCGCTTCTGTAGTTTCCCTGCATTTAGAGCTTTCTTCTTCCTTATCCTTCACTGCCTGTAAGTAGACACTCGCCTCGAGGGCCTCGCGGTAATGGCTCGTCGAACACCGTAAAGCCCCTCGCATATTCTTTTAGGAGTCAATGGCTCGCCAACTGTCCAGCCAAATTTGAAGAGGTTATCGGCCATGTCGTATGATCTTAATGTAGTCTCTTTAAAAGAGCTAGCACTGCATCGATTGATCTTCTTTAGGCTTTTCTTATGTTTTGGCCCACTTCAACTAGCACATAACGTAAAGAATCGTCCCGTGCCGCATGTAATAAGAATTCCCCGCTTCTTCATTTGATCGGGCCTCTCTTACCCTTGACATGAATATGAGGTCTGCCTTCCCACCGCTTTGAATATCTCCACATACCATTCTCAATTCTCTATAAGATCTTCTTCGACATGGAGGTTCCACCCGAGCCTTTATTATTCCGATGTATCTTCTAACGCCAATACATGCCGCAGTCTCAGAATAATAAATATCTTCATCTCCGTCCTTTGATTTTTCTCGGGTCAGAGGTCTCGCCTTTGCTTGTTCCTCCCTCTTTGCTTGTCTTTTGTGATCCCGTGAAATTACAAAGACATGGGTTAATCTTTTAATGCTAAAATATATGCTAAGTCTAAACATATGCAACAAAACGCTTTGGCGCCGACTTGAAAAGAATAAAGAGCAAGTTCATTTACTTAATTGAGCTAAAAAACGCTTTTGGCGCGATTTGAAAAGAATACAGAGCAGTGTTCATTTACTTAAAATGTTCGTGACATAACTAACTATAAAAAGTACAACTTAAATTGTCGAATCTTCATCTCAAAATATAGAAACTAATGTAATGCCTTATTCAACTCAAGGCTTTGACACAAATAACTATAAACACCACAACTTAAAGAGTTGAATCTTCATCGAGGACGTAACTAACTATAAAAACACAAGTACCTATCAATAATCGCTGTTTAGCCACACATTAAGCATTTATTTGCATACATTTTGGGACATATGAACTCTAATATTAGAGGACACATGCTTCTTATCGAGAAATTACTCTATTATTACGTAAAAACACCCTAAAACCTAACAAAAAAAGGGCACATAAATCAATTACGTAACAAAAAAAGATCAATTACCCGAGGCGCTTGTTGGATTTGTGCTTTCGCTTGTTCAAGCCAGCCTCCGTGCTTGGATTTGTGCTTTGGGCTATCGCCCACCTCTACTCAAGGCCTCGGCCGCGGCCGCCAGATCCTCTAGACGCCATAGAACCGCAAGTGCGGATACTATGAGATCGGGTTTTGGTTTAAACTTATATGTATGCGCTCATAATCTAGGGCCGCCGATTTACAAAATCGTAAAGTCAAATTCGCCCTTTTTTAATTTATACCGCCTTAATTAACCGCCTCGTCGGCCATTTGCAAATTTAAATTGTGTTTTTTTTTTAGTGCAATTTCAAGATAACAATTAATTATTAATTTCAAGAAACGATATGTGGCAATCTACTACCACCTAATCGCCACCTACTATCGAGCGCCCAAGATCATTCCTACTATCGAGCCCAAGAACAATCGACTATCGAGCCCTAAGATCCGCCTAGAAGGCCTTCAATCCCATTCGATCGAGCCGCCTTCAATCCCATTCGATGTCTGCCGAACTATGGTGAGTGTGATTCCATTCAATGCATTCTCTTGTTCTCTATTTTTCGCCCTCTATTTTTCCAATGCATTCTCGTTCTTTATCGTTTGGGAGAAGAATGCTATCTTTTAACAAAGAAACTTGAAGCGCCGAGTAGGATTGTGTAAAATCAAGATCCTAATCCAAGTTCTATGTGTCATGGTGTTCCTCTTGGAAACAAGCCAGAAGATTTCCATTATAAACCGCAATTATGAAGATGAGGCTCTTCCAAGAAGACATCCCTGCCATGATACGCTTGGTGAAAGCGTGGGCACATTTGTAGCATGGCCAAAAGAACGCCCCAAAAAAGGTATGTATATTTGGATATTAAAAAAAATGAATATATCATAACATCTCAAGTGATGTTGTGAATTTTGGATTCTTTGATGTTCTTTAGCTCAAATATATCAACCCCATGAAACTACACATTAATGAAAATATGTAGTTTCTTGGGGTTGGTCATAATCGGGCCGGAGGGCATCAAAGGATTCAATGTTTTCGACATTGCATATAAAAAAACATAATAAACTAATGACATAAAAGTATAGTGCAAATTGCGCCAAAGCAAGTTTGTATTCATATTCCAAAAAGTATATGTACATTTCTTCTTCAAAAAAATGCGCCAGCGCCAATTCTTTCTATCTCTACAATATGTCACATAGGCCCACTTCATCACCCCAATACCACCAAAAGTCCCACCTGAACCACTTTCCGATATGACAGATCCTCATCTTCCCTCGCGAATGTCGAGTCTCCAAACTAGAAGGTTGTATCGATCCTGATACTATAAATCAAATCCTCGTGACTATTTGTTGGCATGAGCCTTACTAAGAGCATGAGGAGCCGCGATATGTCCGTAGATGCGATGGAAGTGTTCCCATGGCCCCGATACGCATCATGTAATGGATTCTCCAACTCTCTTTGAACGCTTTGAACAAAGACAATCAAGTAATATCTTGTACGTGGTCCAAATGTTGATGGTCGCCCGTGGAAGTGTATTTGAACTAGAACCAGCCAAAGTATTTGAATTAGGAGCAACCAAAGGTATTTGCATAAGGAAAATCCATGGCACTAGAACGAGAGAAATTAAGTAATTAGCAAATGATATATTACTCTCCCCATAAAACGATTCTGAACATACATAATTCAAAACGGGCCAGGCGCATTTGCTTTGTTTTTTTCACAGATCTATTTCACACGCGCCTGGCGCGATTTGTATAGAACCGTATGAAATAGAAAAGCCAAACTAAAAACGCTACCGGGCGCCGATTAACCTAGTGGAAAATCGGAACCCAAAATCGCCATTCTAACATATTATTCTACCAGAATGCATAATGCAACACAAACCATTAACATCCAACATATAAAAATTAAATCCCCAACACATAACAACCATTGATTATTAACAACTAACACATAACTACCATTGACATTAATTAACATAACCATTGGGTCCAACACATTTAAATTAAAATCCCCTTAAAACCCCTTTGGTTTGGGTGCATATTCACACCGGGTGACTCCGCAACGAGAGCCGCTTGGATAGGCATATTCACCCCTTATTCCTTAATCTATACCGCACGTAAAGTTCCTCGCTTGTGGGGTATGCAAGTACAAAATTTGCTATATCAGATAATAAGATTCGCAAAATACTATAAGATTTCAAGCTTTAATACTATATGGTGTTGATTTCAGACGCGTGCAAAATACAATTATGAGGGCTCTCACGCCCCTACGCCACCCCCGGTGAATATGCACCCAAACCAAAGGGGGTTTAAGGGGATTTTAATTTAAATGTGTTGGACCCAATGGTTATGTTAATTAATGTCAATGGTAGTTATGTGTTAGTTGTTAATGTCAATGGTTGTTATGTGTTGGGGATTTAATTTTATATGTTGGATGTTAATGGTTTGTGTTGTTTTTTCTTGGCCTTAGGGACGCCCCCGGTGTGACAAAAAAAATTTTAGAATTCAAACAAAAAAAACTAGAATTCATTTGAGGCTTTCATCACCGTAGCTTTTGAATTTGATCACAATAAAACAAATAGAACATAAGTAAAAGTTACCATAAAGATAGAGCAGATTGATCCCATTATTCCGAAAAGTCATAAAGTTTACAACATAAAGAAAACCCTCTCGTTATTATGCTACATATTGTTACTTCCGCTACAACTATTTCTCTTTCACAATGACACCATTGTTTATCAATCCATATGATTTTGGATGCTCCATCTCTAGCTTAAAGGTAATGCATGATTCACCTTACGGTTCGATTAAAGTTCCAAACCTACAATATAAATGTATTCTTGTGGCCACTATTTGACTGATCTCAAGGTGGACATGGAAAAAGGGCGCGGAATAATCCGCCATTGTGTGCATAAGAACCGCTTTGTTGATTGAAGCTAAAGGTCGGCTTGCTATGAACAATCCCAAGCCGTAAATATCCAAGAGTTGAAAGCAAACAGAGGGCCTAAACTTGAATCTAAAAGAAATCATAGGAAGGAAACAAAAGGGGGTTTGCAGCACTACATTGTAGAATCGTGAAAACCAATACCTTGTAAAAAAAAAAAACATTATGCTAACTCAAGAAACATTAAAAACAAATACCTTTGTAAGTGTGAGCAAAAAATCGATCTCATGGTAGTAAAATCCACCGCAATAAGAATCCAAGAGGGCAAGTACACATGCACACACGCATGCACATGCACTTGCACTTGCACATGCACAATACACATGCACATGCATATGAACATGCACATGCACACACATGCACATGCATGTGCACATGCACATGCACACACTTGCACAGTGTTCATGCACAAACACATGCAGAGAAAGACAACAACCCTCGGATTTTTCCAACCAACGAAAATCAACGGCCCATAAAGGGTGCACTCTAGAAATACTATTTAGTACACCTCAACGAATACAACAACGAAATCATAGAAAACCATATGAAAAAGCTGTATAAAAATCTAAAAGTAACCCCTCATATTATGCTACATATTGCAATGCGTAATTCAAAATATGAAGCCGAAATATGAAGGCAGTAGAATAGAATAGAATAGAATGAAGGCAGATAGAGCAGATATATAATAATAATACTCCTTGTTTAGTTCATTATTTAGTTCATTGTTTTAGTTAATTATTTAGAGCAGATAGAAAAAGAGATAGTGAAATAGAATAAGAGCAGATACAGCAAAATCATATAAGCAAGATCATAGAGCAGATAGATCATAGAGCAAGATCATATAGGCAAGATCATAGAGGAAGATCATAGAGCAAGATCATATAAACAATAGATCATAGAGCAAGATCATAGAGCAGATAGATCATAGAGCAAGATCATATAGGCAAGATCATAGAGGAAGATCATAGAGCAAGATCATATAAACAATAGAACATGTTTATAAGCAATAGATCTGTATATGAAGGTGCTGGGCAGTTTAGGACTGATGCATGTAAAAGTCTAAGACAGAAAGCACTCCCCTTGATTAACCCTGTAAAGAACGGGAAATACTAACCTATTTGTGTTCTGTACCCGAGATTTGAGCCTTTGCCTTTGAGCCGAAACCAAATTCGAAAACAAAAGTCGAGCCGAGAATAGCAGATGCTTTGAGCCGAGAACCGAGAACCTTTAACACAAAACCAAAAACCGTAAAAACTTTGTTATTCCAAGTCAAGCAAAAAACCAGAGATTGTAGAGAGCTAAAACATTTAGTCAATGCTTTGTAGAAACCTTCGAAAATTTAAAACCCAAAAGCGTAAAACAGATAAAAATGTATAAAAAAGCTCGAAGCCGCTTTAAAAACAGATAAAAGCTCGAAAGCTCGAAAACGATAAAAGCTCGGAAGCGATTGAAGCCGAGAAAGATAGATTGACGATTCCTTAGGTCATGCAAACAGATAGATTGATGCCGAAAGAAGCGATAGAAGCCCGAAAGCCGAAAGATAGATTGAAGGTAGATTGATGATGCCGAGCGATAGAAGCCGAAAGCCGAGAAAGCCGAAAAGATCAAGCCGAAATTGGAAGAAGAAGCCACTGAATGTCAAATTGGAAGCGTAAGCCTAATGTTCGAAAGTGTGAGAGAAAAGTTTGAAAAGGAATGCTAACTTGAAATAATAACTGCTTTTAAAATTTCGTACCGCGCCATTATAACTTCCGCGAAAATTTATTACAAGGGTTAATTGTTTTAAGGACAATTGTTTTAATGGTTAATTGTTTTAAGGACAATTGTTTTAAGGGTTATTAAGTTTAAAAGTTTAAAAGTTATGAGTTATAAGTTTATAAAATAGTTTTAAGTTAATAGTTAAGTTATAAGTTTAAAAGTTCATGAATTAGACTTCTAACCTTAAAACTTTTAACCTACAATAACTTACCAACCTTAAATTTTCTAACCTATAATAAACTTCTTAACCTTAAAATCAAAACCTATAATAACCTTTAAAAGTTGTTTCTAAGGTTATTATAGGATACAAGTTTGAAGGTTATAAGTAGAGGATAAATAGAATGATCAAATAGAATAAGACATATGAGGCTTTCATTTATGAACATGTTAGAGGTTATTTGGATATGCTAACTTACTATATGTTTTTATGCATTCTAGGTCAATGGCATGCAAAATGCTAAAAAAAAAAAGCCCCAATGATGCTGATCAAGGCAAGGAGAAATCCCCAACTAATGAACATGATGTCCAAGGAAAGGAAAATACCTCAAATGATGTTGATGATGGCAAAGGAAAGGAAAAGACTCCAAATGATGTTGATGATGGCAAAGAAAAGGAAAAGACCCCAAATGAAAAGGATGATGCCAAAGGAAAGGAAATTGTACTTTATACCCCTGGTCGATTGGAAAAACAAAAAGGTCAAGATCCTGCATGCATGCAACAGAGAGGCAGTAGAAGAAGGGATTATTGTTCTAGCAGATCCTATCAATGCAGTGAATGATGAAAGATTAGGGGAGGACAGGTTAGGTGTGGCAATCTCAAAATTATATGACAATTGGAAGGAAAAGGGTTCGTGCAAACAAGAATGCCTAGCTTGTGTGAAGCAACTAGAGGTTCCAACTATTGTTGCATGGCCTAGGGACAAGATTCAACCTGAGGGGAACTACACGCTTCCTATAGATGTAGAACCATTGTCAATAATGTTCACACAAAGTAGCAAGAGGCCACTTCCAACTTTCAAACATTATCCCACCAAAAGATATGATTGTTCTCCCTGCTAAGCTATGATGAAGGTTAGAGGAGGTGAATGTTGTTGGGCTTCTTTGTGTTAGAATGTTCACAATAGAGGAGTTGGTGGGAGCAAGAGCTACATATCGTTTTAAGTGTGATAGCAGGAGGAATTTCATGTACACCATATTTGGCTATGCAATTTTTTGAACTTTTGTACTAGTTTTTAATGAAAAGGATGAAAGATCAAAGAAGAAAAGATTCCCATTGAATGGAAAGTGGATATGTTCAAAAGCATGGATGGCTATACATGGAATTCCAACCTCTTCTTGGCAATAACCGCAAAAAGAGACATGAAAATGGTAGTAAAATTGCATTGCATGGAACACCGGCCCGGTAAGGCCTACCTCAAGAACTATAGCTGCAAAGGAAATATTTGAAAGATATGTGGATTTCAATGCAGAAAACATGCTACATAAGAGTAAGAAGGATGAACAGGTAGAGTTATTGTTGAAAAGAGATTGCCATCCCATTGTACGCAGTAAGAGCATATTAGAGGAAATAAATGCATTGCTTCGAACTTGGAGTGGCCTCTATATCCCAGCCCGCTTTTAGTAGGCTATGGAATAAGCATTTCAAGCATGTGACCATAGCAACTTCAAACAACTTTGCCAAGTGCAATTTATGTGCTAAGTCAAGGAGACACTAGATAAGACTGCAGGCAACCAATAAGGGAACATATGAAGGACCATATGACGAGATCAACTATCATGTAGATCAACTTATTGGATGTGGAGGACCTTATCCGCAATGGAACCTAATAACTATCTATGTATTATACATGATAAAATGGACCAACAAAGACTTGTCTTCCACAATTCAAGTACATTCCTAAGTCATGTGGAAGATCATACCCTTGCGATTTCAATGACTGGGGCAATATTGCATGGGCAGTCTCAGACCTATTATGACCATTTCAGTTTAGAGTTGTGGAGTGATGGTCCATATTTTCACATTGGGAGTATCATGAGGTGTTTAAGAAACTATGAGAAGGGTTACAATGGTCACCTCACAGGATCCTACAAACTAGCCGTGCACTACATAGTGCATTGTTGGATGGAACCCCTAATAGTATTGAAAAGTTTAGCAAGGCAAGATTTAGGAGGAATGGACCTAATGAACATGTTGAGCTTCAACATCTCGTGCTAAACCCTCGAGATCTGCCCAAAAAGCTCCTCTTGCAACTAGATAATTAAGAACAGTGGATGTTTTCTTTCCTATCCTACTTAACAAACCGTGGGTATTTTTTGAAAGAGTCAATTTGGGGTTCCTAATGCCCGGACATACTCATGAGGATGGAAAATATAGTCATGTATTGAGACAACAGACAGTTACCAACTTTTCCAGGCTATTGGAAATATTTCATGGATGTACAAATCCATCTCCTATAGGATCTCTCATAGAAGAAGTGCCTGATTGGAAGAGTTTTATGGATGGTTATGCTCTCGACATGGAAGGTTGTTCTAGACTTCTTCAATTCACTTTTTGGGTGAGAGAAGGGATTCCAATCATGCAATGGAAAATGAGACCTTCAGAGGAGAAGTGGATTGGGGCAGAAATTGGCCAGGGATGCAAATGGCAAGCCTATGATATCTCCCCGTCAACCAAAAGCTCTAAAACCAATCAAGAAGTCAAGCAATTGGGATTGAATAAGGATGGCATCAATGACTACATCAAGCATTGGCAAACTAATTCGGATGAGACTAATCGTGCATTGATAGATTATTGGAAGAAGGTGATCAACTTGTTGGATGAGGTAGACACATCCTCAGAAGAGCTGAAAGAAGGGTGGTTCCCTAAAAGTAAGTGGAAAACATTAGTCGGGTGTTGAATTTAAGATGATGGTACCATTAGTAGCATTGTGAAGGCATATGCTCCTCCTCAATCGGATAAACACTATGTTGGTCCTAAGAAGGATAGGCCAAAATATCTAGGCATGGATTGTTATGAACCTTCTAACGACGTGGAGTGCCACCAATTTGTAGTAGTAAAACCAGCAGATCTAGAGACCTATCCAAAGGTGGTTGGGATACACTATCTCGATATTTGCAAAGAAGAAGGTGATGTTAACTTCAATAAGGTGCGCGTGGAATGGTGGTGTCCAGTACATCAGTTGAGTAATGTCACCAATAAAGAAAGATATTCAGATTGTTGGACAAAGAGGTGGAGGAGAAATCCTAGTGATCCTGATCTTTGGCTATCTATTGAAACCGTATTGTACTTGTGGACTCCAAAACTATTCCAAGTAAAACAAATGAGTTACAATACCTCAGGATGTAAGGAATAAGGTTCTCATATCCTTGGGGATGCTGGTGGAAAAATGAAAAACAGTTACTATGTATCAACCACAGTTAATAAAAGTTGTGTACTACTTGAGTTTCATGATATATGATTTTATAATTTGAAGTTAAGGTGTGAATTTATATTCCCGTGTGTGATTATATGTTAACGTCTATTCTAGTCTAAGGGCAACAAAGTTACTAAAAAAGTGAATTTAACAAAGTTACTAAAAAAATGCAATATAAAATTTATCCCAAAATTAAGACATAATCCCGGTTTTGATTTGAGCCGAGAAGAAGCCAATAGCAGATGATTTGAGCCAATAGAAGCCGAGAAGAAGCCGAGAAACCTTTGAGCCGAAGGCTTTGTAGAAATCAAAACCCCGGGCCGGTGAAACCTTTGGAGCGTAAAACCAAAAAGCGTAAGATTGTAGAAGCCGAAAAGCCACGCAGAGAAAAAAGCCGAAAAATCGAAAAGCCGGCCGAAAAACCGGAAGCCGGTTAAAAACTAGAAAAGCTTTTGAATAAAAGTTTTACCGAAGCCGAGAAGCTCGAAGTGCACCAAATAAAAAGCGCCGGATTATTCGAAAAGCACCGATTGTAAGCACACCAAATAGATTGTAGCGCACTGTTATTGTAAACGACCGGCCGGCAGATTGTGGGCACACTAGTATGAAGTTCAAATCGCACCAGCTAGCTCAAAGAGAGACGTAAAATTTGGAAAGGGAGGTAAACCGAATGTAATAACTACTTTAAAAATTGCATCAGCCATAATAACTCAAAAATTTATTACAAGGGTTAAGGTTATAAGTTATAAGAAATTTTAAGGTAATATTTTAAGGTTATAAGTTAATAGTTAAGGTTTTAAGTTTAATAGTTTATGAATTAGAATTTAGAAGTTTTAAGTTTTAGAAGTTTAAAGGTTATATTTATTTAAGGTTAGAAGTTTTAACCTTAGAACTTCTAACCTTAAAAGTTGTAAACTTACTTCTTCTAACCTTAACTTTTAACCTATAATAACCTACCTTAAAACTTCTAACCTATAATAACCTATAATTATAATTAACTTCTAACCTAAAAGCGCTAATCCTATAATAACCTTAAAAAGTTGTTTCTAAGGTTACAACATTTAAGGTTATTATAGGTTAATATATTATAGGTTAACTCATGCTAGGGAGATGTTAATTGGATATGCTAATTTACTATATGTTTTTATGCATTTTAGGTCAATGGCATGCAAAATGCTAAACCCCCCAAGGCCCCCAATGATGCTGATCAAGGCAAGGAAAAATCCGCAACTAATGAAGATGACAAAGATGATGGCAAAGGAAAGGAAAAGACCAGAAATGAAAAGGATGATGCCAAAGGAAAAAAAATTGTACTTTTATACTGGCCCATTGAAAAACAAAAGGTCAAGATCCCCGCATGCATGCAACAAGAGGCAAAGGAGAAGGGATTATTGTTCTAGCGCATCCTATCAATGCAAAGTGAATGATGAAAGATTAGGGGAGGACAAAGTTAGGTGTGGCAATCTCAAAATTATATAACAATTGGAAGGAAAAGGGTTCAGGCAAACAAGAATGCCTTGCTTGTGTGGAAGCAACTAGAGGTTCCAACTATTGTTGCATGGCCTAGGGACAGTATTCAACTGGAGGGGAACTACATGTTTCCTATAGATGTAGAACCATTGTCAATAATGTTCACACGATGTAGCAAGAGGCCACTTCCAACTTTCAAACATTATCCCACCAAAAGATGCAAGTCGATTATGATTGTTCTCCACGAAGCCCTCGATGGTTAGAGGAAGTGAATGTTGTTGGGCCTCAGTATTAGAATGTTCACAATAGAGGAGATGGTGGTATATCGAACATAAGTGTAATAGCGGGAGGAATTTCATGTACACCATATTTGGCTATGCAATTAGGGATGAAAGATCAAAGAAGAAAAGATTCCCATTGAATGGAAAGTGGATATGTTATAAAAGCATGGATGAAATATACATGGAATTCCAACCTCTTCTTAGCTGGCCCAGCAAAAGAGACATGAAAATGGTAGTAAATTGCATTACTGCGGGAACAACGGCACAGTAGAATACCTCCAGGCTACCATTTGCAAAGGAAATATTTGAAAATATGTATGGATTTCAATCTGAGAAAACATGCTTATAAGAGTAAGAAGGATGAGCAGTTAGAGTTATTGTTGAAAGAGATTGCCATCCCATTGAAAAGAGAGATTGAAGCAGGGAACTTGGGTGAAAGCCTCTATATCCCAACCCAGTTTTGTAGGCTATGGAATAAGCATTTCAAGCATGATTCATTTTAATGGCTAAAACCCATCTTAATGCAAAATAAAAAAAATCGCCCTCGAGAGTTGAGCCTGTGATTAGCGCGTAGAAAGTGTTTTATGTTCCAACCTCCTAATGTAAATATTTGACAAGAGAATAGGAATAGAATGCCAATATGAGACTACATTTTTATTACGAGATGGTCGGTGATATTCTCAGACCTCACAGAATCTGAATGAGACTCGCATACATGTCGAACAAAATGTTACAACTCTAGAGAACCAATACAATCACATGAACTCACTAATTTGTGTTAATAAAACCCATAACAATCACTACATGATAGAAAACAACACATACAACCATCCCAAATGAATAGCAACTTTACTAATAAAAACATCTGTTCTCAAGGCTCATTCGAAAGCACAAGAACTTAAAATCGTAACCCATGAAACCACAACCTCGAGCCATCAAAGGCAACCCTCGTGGCGCAAAGACCTTGTTTTGCATTGCATGATTTATAAGTGGATTTCTTAGTTTCTAACGTTTATTGCTATGTACAAGGCAACTGCAAATTGGGGCTGGAGGTCCAGTCGGATGGGTGCACCTATCACATAGGGGTACCCTGACGTGTGAGTGCAAGGGTTACTCACCATTGTACGGCTAAAACTATGTGAACCCCTTTGGATCCGGGTGCTCTAGTAAAATTCGGTTTCTTGGCTCTGACTATTTTAGGGCTAGTTTTAACAAAAAAATTTTGAATGTATATCCCAAAGACTCATATAAGAAAAGTTTTCGATTGTGTTATTTTAGATTAAGCGTGTATTTTTATTGTGTTATTTTTTAATTGTGTGCATTTTCGATTGTGTTAATTTCAACGATGCATTTTAATGTGTTATTTTTTCACTATGGATTTTTCTCCCTTCTTTTTCTTGTTTTCTTTTCTAGAGAGGGAATGCGATTTTGGACCTTGAAAAAGCCCAAAACAAGAAATGACCAATTTTTGCAAATGCAATGATGAGCGTGTGCATTTTACTAGGAAAATTAACTTTTGCCAAATTTTGGTTTTTTCAAATGGCTTTGGTCTAGAAAATAAGTGATTATGTTTGCAAATAGTTTTACAAGTTTTTTTTTTGGGGTGGGGGTTTATTAAAAAATAGGGGTTTTTCGTGAGTTGTGAACCGATTAGGAGTTTATCAATTCATATATTATGGATGTTTTCAATTTCCATTTGAGCCGTTGATGGGAGGAATATTCTACTCCCTTTAATGCCACATCAAGGGCCTCCCTGCTTTTTGATCAAGAGGACCCATACAAATTTCAAAGGTGCACATCGAATGTATAACCATTGGTAGCGCCATGGCCTTAAAATTTAAAAATAGGCCCGTATCTACCCGGGGCCATCGCCCCGCATCACAAGACTGTAATCCGCAAGATACCGCCATATGGTTGAAGGAAAGAGGAATCCATCTATCGATCCCCTCACGACAACAAACGCCCTCCATTTTTGTTGTCGGGAAGACATGTGGGATTTGAACCCACTGCACCAAAAAAGTTCCAAGCGTGAGAAGCAAAGAGGGGCACGTAATCCCCTAATTAATCCCCAATTAATCCCAACCGTATCTGGAGGATTCGAACCTCCCCGCCATCTCGGCCACCCAGAACCCTTCCAATGCCATCTACCCGCATAAATGCATGAATGCTACAAACAAAGCGTGACGGCATCAAAATTCTATTTGTGCCTGCCTCCATTCATTTCACTGCCTTCTCTATCCTTGCCAAATTCTACACACCCCCTCAATTTTAACCTTCACCCTCAAATTTCTTGCATCCCTCCCCGATAGATTGCTCTGATTTGGTAATGTACCGCTTCACCAACTTTGAGAACTCTTTGCAAAGGTAGGATTTGTCGACTTGCGCCAATGTTTCCTTTTGCAACAATACAAACGCCACCGCCATATTTAGTGTCCGGAATGTTTAAGGAATTTTCGGATGCTTAATGAAAGTTATGTACCATCGGCACGACCATATAGCCATGGCGATCCTGACTCGCCTGTGACTAAAAAAACCGACACTCGCTCGCAGACACGCCCACATTAAAACCGAAGCTCCTGCGGAGATGTCCCGCCTAAAACCGTCGCATGGAAGCGCCACCAATGCTCGTGGCTCTGCTCAATCGCCGACACCATCCTTCACAATAGCCTCCTAGGCCATCGCTATGTCGACACAAAGAATTCCAAAACCTACCAATATTTCCGTTCAAACCATTGCCCACACTTAAAAAAAATAGCACAAACGCGATCACCCAAATAGAAACTTGACCCCCGCAACAAATAAGCAGCTCTCACATACACAAACATACCATTTTGAATACAATACAATACCAGAATCTTAATCCCCACCATTGCCAGAATACCCTCCCCAAATACCAAATGAATTGGGCAAACATTAATAAGAATAGAGAGGAAAAGTTGTAGGTTGCATTATCTTATTATTATCTTGTAGTTCATTGAAGCTTAAATTATTAGGGACCAACGAATCTTTTAGATAATGTGACAGGAGCCAAGCATAATTAGCATTTTCAAACCAAAATCGATGGTGGAGCTTTTGTTAGCATTCTCGAACGAAATTACAAGTTGGAGCTTTTGTCGATAGCGCATTTATCACGACAAAACCTTTGGGCACCTACTAATTCTTCTAGGGGGTAACCTCGACTAAGACGAGAAACCCTTGGGCAAAGTCGAATAAGGTCAAAGATCCGCAGCTTTTCCCAAGAAATCCCAAGCATTTAGAGGTTCTTGATGAATCCATGAGCTCCCTATGCATTACAAAGGTTCATTTGAGTTTTACCAAAGTTATGCCTCCTCGTTCTAAGCCCGCAACTTTTTCCCCGATAAGTCCGGCAAAGAATCTGATGCCTTCTTCATGCTACTTCGCTAACAATTTTTAGAATTCTTCAATTTGTTTTGGTGTTTCAAAGATTGCATAGGACGGAACTCCGTGATTTATCATCCGGATGGTTAATCCCCGACAAAACAGAGTGGTTAATCCCGACATCCCAGATCGGGATCCCACATCCCCGCACAGCCAAGGTGGTTAATCCCGACATCCGATATCAGCCGAAATGGTTAATCCCGACAAAAAGTGGTTAATCCTGACAAAACCAAGCGTAGACCGCGGCGGCTGCAAGCGTAAATTTTGATCGATCACTTTTGTCGCCCGTAAGCGGTTTGATCCGCTTTTAAAAGCATGCCAATCGCTTTGTATGCCCCTTTATGTTAGATTGATGAAGAGAGAAAGAGATTTAAGGCTAAAATAGAGCGTAATCGATCAAAAAGAGCAAAAAACAGCTAGTTTTTGGGCTTCAAACCGCCAGTCCCTGGATTAACCACAATGGTCGATAACCGTGTCCGTGATAACCACATCCCTGATGATATATACTACCGCCTTCCACATAGGACCAATTTGTGGATCTTATTACCGGCCCTAATCGGATGTGTAAGTATAGTTAAGCTATTCTATTTCATAGGAGCGATGGCGGCAGAATTGGATGCTGCAGTCTAGTAGCACAAAAGAATTAGGTGCTAACATTTGCTCGGCAGACAACTCATAATGAACGCAGAAGTGACTGTTTGGATAAATTGGGCCTAATAATGAAGCAAAGGCATTAAGCTCATTGAGCAATATGAGGCTAATGAAGGCAAGGCTTGTGTCAAGAGGGAAAGCTTAGGTAGTCGAGGAATCGCTACATGGAGTAACATTGGTCTATATAGGATATGTTGGTTACCAACAATACTATAAGAAATGGATGGACTAGTTGTGGGTCCGAAGTTGCTAATTATGTGCTCAATATGACCAAAGATGTCAAGCCCAATTGACTATCGAGGATAAGTTTGGATTAGAAGTTATCATAAGATTACGCTTTGGGCATGAATCAGCAAAGATCTCTTTGCAAATGCGGAGGAACGCCAACAAAGATGGATTATGATAACTACTTGAAAACCATAGGTTAAGCCCTAAATAGGCCAAAATTAGGATGTAAATAAAAAAGTCGTTTAGCCCAGAAGAGGCTTTTTGAGTAGAATTGAAGTAAACCGAGAAGGTAGATATCGAACTTTCAACATGCCAATATGGACCTTTGAATCCTCCGCCAAGTCGCCCGGGATTTGTTGGAACGTAAAGCCGGATCTAATTTGATGAATTCATGCTCAAAATGAGTCCAAATCGATGACCATAAGTATGGCTTTTGTGCCGTCGGCACGAATTCCAATGCCATGTTTGGTATGTCCATTATCTTTTTTTGTTGTCTTGTTTTTCTTTGATTTGCTAAGTTGTTGCTTTTAGTCATATTTATTGTCATGTCAAAACGTAAGTGCAAAGTAACTGGATAGAAATGGGTTGCATCCGAGTTTAGCCAAGAAGAGGATATTGGGCATGAAGAATCGCAATTCGTCAAATTGTAAGAATACACATTGTTTGAATAATTGTCTAACTATGGAAATTTGTAATTCATGTGAACAATATTAAGGATTGTGATAAGATATATTTCTTTTTCAGGGATATGGGGCATATGCTAGAGAACAAATTAGCAAGCATAAATACCGTATAGTTAGTTGTTCTAAGATCAAGGATAATAAAGTCCTGAATCGGGTTTTGAATACTCATATTAGTTGCATAATGTTTATTAGAAGCTAAGGAAGTGGCTTTTATATTAAAAGAAATAAAACCATAGCTAAGGATCTTATTTAAATAACAATGTGGAGTTAGCCTACATCTATATCGTAGTAGTGGTTCTAAGAATGATACATCGATTTATTTGGGTCATTAGATCTTCATCACTTGTTTAGCTACTCCTCCCAAGATGCTCATGTTCATTTGTGTTTCTTTTTTGTATACTTGTGCCTGGGGACACCGGGCGAAGTCTCCTCGGTAGGGATGCTAATACCCACCTCGTGGACTCCATGGTAAGAGGCCCTCCAAATGACATATGGGAAGTGTATCCGCAAGATACTTTTCACCCCACCACCCCACCTAATGTGAATTGGGCATGTTTCAAGCAATGTGGCCTCCGTGATATAGGGTCGGCCGAGCTTCCCATTGTCCCTGAGCTATGGTTCCATGTTTTGGTATTTTGGCTATGTTCTTTTTTGCTTTTAATGCTTATTGTTGTATTGTTGTATTTCATTTGATTATGTTATCCTTCTCTAGCACTATCCTCACATAGGATCTAATGTCTTTGCTTGTCTTTATGTTCTTGTTATCCAAGATTTCTAAGATGTTCAATGCGCAAGTGGGCAGCCTAGGGATCCCTACTTAGTCACAAGGACTAACCCCATTGAGTGCATATGCGCTTAATTTGCAAGTCAAGCACAAATTGATAGCAACAATGTAGCCGGGATCAAAGGTTGAGTTCCAGAGCTAGAAGCTCCCCTGGCCCTGATTTGATCAATTGTTGTAATCTACATATTGAGAATATTATGGATAGTAAATCTTTGGATTGTTATATCCTTGATGGATAAGAATGGATCATTCCATAATTGCTAAATGGAAGATTAAATTCTTCACTAGTAACTTTTGCAAAGTTCTTTAGAGCAATTTAGATCTAACCTTAAGTTCGACAAGATCCCGAAGTTATTAGAAGGGTCAACTCTTGTGCTCGCCACAATTGGTAGTAACCATCATTCAATTAATTGGGATTATGTCTATTCCAAAATCGCAACCAGATAAGCCTTTTATTGACCATTATATTGAATTAACCACACTTTTGCAATCGAGTTTATTTTCGGCTAGGAAGATGCATTTTGTGTTGAAATGGAAAGGCATTCAAATATTCGGACGAAATCACCCATATTATGACGTAATGTTGGCAATATAGAAAGTAGGAAATTGCTTATTATTTCGCACTCATCACGTACGGCAATGAAATCTATAGGATTGAAATTTTAGTGCTTTACTTATAAATAACGGGCAAGCAAGTTGCTACAAAAACTTAGATTTTCGTGGAAACTAAAACGCAAGGCGGCTGACATTTCGCTGGCATAAATATAGCATTATAATAGAATATAAACTAAAAAACTAACCCATTCATCATCGACAAGCCCCCAGATCCTCTCCATCATGAACAAAGCATGCTCGATTCCATTGAAGATGGATTACAACATCAAAGGGATCGTGGATAGAATCTGACGGATTCATTGCAACGACAAACAACCGCCCCTCAAGTTCTATTTCTAGTCGGGCGGCACCGCAGAGGTCCTCATGGGTCATCTTGCGTAATAGAATGTGCCATAATAACAAGAAGTGCAGAGGCCGGGTTTATCGCTTGGCAATTTCATGCATATCTATTTATACACACCAATTATTGACTCGTGATATACATACAAATTATTGCAAGTATAGCAAAACCATACACATAATCTAATAATACAATACGCATATAGTACCAATAATGCCGCTACAAGAACATAATATATATTCAAAACCTTTTCGTAAAGTATATTTCATATTCAAAACATTTATGGAAAGTGTATTTTCCAGATACATATATATATCAAAAGAGTTCCCTTCTATAACGATTTTCTCAAGGTCCCCGCAATTTCCGTCCATCAAGTTATGGGTATAGTGTTTGTATTCTTCTATCGCTTTTCCCCGGCTATTTCTTGCATGACACCAATGAAGCTTAGCGTAAAAATCATCCGGTGGTAAATCCATACCGTGATGATAGGATGGTGGATTTAGTGATCGTGGACCGATTGAAGCAACACTTCAAAGCGCCATCATCAACTATAATGATGTCTTCCTTCTCCTCGAACGCCCAAGTCATCCATCATGTCGCCAAGCATTCACAAATATATTTTTACCCTGGATCCCCTTCGGTTTTAAATGACTTACATTTGCTCGATCCCAAACGGATGCCCAATCTCTATGTAATTCAGAACTACTCTCAAAACTTCCTCAGATATTTTATTCTCCATCGACGCACCAAATTGCTGAAAAATAAAGTGAAAGCTTGGTCTAACATCTCCTTTCGTGATAATGACGGACATATACCTCAAATGGTTTACGTGGCATACCATGATAGGTCGAATTGTGCTTTAGGTAACGCTTTTGCGTGAGCACTCCATTCAAATCGAACACCGTAATTTTGGAGGAAGCCGGTTTAGGTCAGAATAAGAAAGCACACACTTGTGAGACAAGGAAAAGAAATTGAAATCGCTACCGCGCCGATTGTCATTTCGTTTGAAGAACATACCTTTCTTCGTTCCCTGCTCAACTTCGCAATGATGAGCTTTACCTCTATTGTCTCTGTTCCCGCCAAGTGTCAACCACATCACTTAGTGTTTGAACTATGGTTGATACTTCATTACTTTATGCTAACTCCCGACTAGAGCTTTCGATTCCATCAGATCATCTTGATTTTGTCTTCTTAGTTTGGATTCTCTACATCCCTTCCGGCCGGATCTCTACCGATAGTTAGCCTGGGCCATTGTCAAATTCATCTTTATCTCGATCCATCCGCTTTCATGTCCTCCGCTCTTTAGCTGATCTGAGGTAATTCGGCCTTAGAGGTAGAAGCTTTATTTTTTGCACTACCTATCGGACCCTAGGTGCCACCTCTAGCACTTTTCAAAAAAAAAAATATCAAGGAAGTCCTTATTTGACCATCGAGACCACACTTTGGCATTTCCTAGCTAGCTTCGTGAGCTTCCCGACCGATATAACCTCCAAAGATGAAACTCCCAACATGTTGACTCTAAAGGGCGAAAAAATGTCATATTAACACGAGCATATTTTGGAACTCTAATTTCTCAAGGGACTGACTCTACTCCTTTAGCTATCGGGCATAAAAAGCTTTATAAAAATGGAAAGACTTTTAATATCCTCGGACTCTTGGTGATCTTTGGGGATCAAAACGATGGATGTCTTGGACTACTTTTGAAGCACAAAATAAGAGGTAGTTCTTTCTGTGACGTATCCTTCTTTAGATACATCATGCATAGGTTTGCAATATCAACTCCAATGGATAATCCCATTTGTATTGATTGGACTTTATCCGACAAGCCTATTTACAAAGTTTTCCAAAGTCTACGACATGTCTAAACAAGTCAAATAAGCCTTCAAAAGCTAAATTGTAATGGGATTCTCGATGAAACCAAAACCGATTGTTTCAAAAAACATTTGGAATTCCTATTTACCCCCAAAATCTCATACTTTGTTTGGCTTGTTGCAAAACAAAAGTCTATCAAATCTGAAATGATTTCTAGGCATTCAAAACCGTAACACTCATCCCATTAATCCAAACCGCCCCGGGCTTTGGTAATGTAGAAACTTTAGAACACATCTTCGCCCCTAATAGTAAGGGGGTAATGTAGCGTGCACAAAAACACCCCCACAGATAATGCATTTTGAAAGGCAAATTTTAGAAAGTAGTGGCAAAAACCCCCTACCTCTCACGTGATAAAAATGGGTCAAAAAAACAAAGTCACTTTCGACACATTGTATGGCACTTTCCCCTTGATCTTCTGCGTGTCATGTTATGGTTTGAGGATACTTTCAAAATTAAATGGTTTATGATGAATGATGAAGCTTTTAGAAACTCTTTTTGTTTCCAACGCATCTATGGAATGTATGGAAACATAGAAACAGATGTCATTATGGAGGCAAATGTGATCATCTACATAATCGATAAAACACAAGTTATTTATGACATTGAAATGACTGCAACTAGTCAAATGCATGTAGATATGATTCTCAGGACAATAAATGGTATGGTATTGGTAATTTCATTGGTTCTCACTTGTTGTTTAAATTAAATTGCAATTGTCACACTTTATCGACAATGACCTGCCTTTTTCCGCTAGATTACATGATGAGCCTTAGCAGATTTCAACACATCGCTGGAGCCGCCAGTACGACTTTTCCCCGGTGGGAGACTAGTTCATGACATTAGGTTCATGTGATGATGGATTATGGACCCAGGCCTAAGTCGCGGGGGCATCCACATTATTGATATCCCGGATATTCCGGCGATGAAATTGATTGGTCATAGAGTTCTGGTGAGGCACTCACTTAATGGTACAGCTTATGGTGGTTCATGGAAAGCAACGGTAGGCGGATGGCAGATCAACAATTTGATATGCATAATGCTACTATCACCATAGATGGCTAGCAGATGCTTATGGCACACTCATCATCTTGATGTCCACAACTATCATAGTTGATCCAAAGGCTAAACCGGGAAATGGTAAATATTCTTATTCTGCAGCCAGACTTCCACGCCAAACCTTGACTTCCTCACATCCTATCATTTCTAACTGATTTCATCTTCCCTTTCATCCACCCTTAAGTCCAATCGAAAGCACTACGGATCGACGGGTTTTTGTCTACATGTTCTTTGCCAACATTTACCTATCACCGCATTAATCTCAAGACTTTCTGCTTTCGTTCAATTTGGTTGCAAAGATCACAGTTTTTCTCTCACAAGGCGCATTAACTAGTTCATAACAATAAATATTTACGCTACACATATAGCACGAAGATTTACTTATGTTACTTTTGTTCATGTTACTTTTGCTTGCAAGTTCAATTTTTAATTAGCCTACTTTATGGCTCACTCACATCAATGTACCTTTTTCTATAATTAATGAAAAACCCCATTCTCTCAAAAAAAAAAAAAAAGGAAGTAATCGAAAACTTCGAAGGGCCAAAGAAAACATCGCATTTATTGGCCCCCCTTATGTCTTGTGGTCGCTCATGCTTGATTGGTGAATTAAGGGCGTATCGACCCATTTTTCTTCTTCCTCTTCCTCTTAGGCCCCTATAAGGTCCGTGATCCACATCGCAATCCCGCGCTCCCCTTTGTCTTGACATTGATTCGACATAAAAACATTCTTCGTAGAGGGGGTTCATCTAGCCGGAAAGTAGCGCCAAGCAATCTTCTCACCTTCCGTTGCCCCCTGAGTCTTTCATATTCTTTATCATCCATAATGGCTATCATAAGGACTAGCATTATGTGAAGATCTTACGTTCGGTACTGAACTCACTATCTTTGTTTTCATCTATCATTCTTGCTTGCCTCATCACTTTAATGCATTCAAGATCATTTGGGACAGATAGTGCATATGCGTAGGACATGTCGGAATGGCAAACTGTCACGATAGTATAATGCATCTCACCGTAAAACCACCGCATGTGTTGAAGAAGGTGTCAATCATCTTGTGTCCATCTCGTGCCCGGGCTATCAAGAACAAATAGAGTGATGTCTGGTTGGCCCATCACCCATCGCCCTGGTATGGCACACTTATAACCAAGTGGACGCCTTTATAAAAAAAGGAGACTCCTCTTTCCTCGCATCTGTTTCACCAAAGCAACTTTTTTCTTTTTAGGTCGACGCCACTTTCGTGTGAATCCCCTTTAGAGTTGCCACATTCTTCGCCTTTGTCGCCTCACAAAAATCTTTTGACCAAAACACATATTTCTTAATGTCATCATTAGATAATGTTGTACTTTTGCATTAAGCCTATCTCGATAACATGAAGTCTCCCCGTAGCCTTTGCGGTTCTTATGCTTCTTTTTCAGGACTTTCATATTTTTTAGCGATCGCGATGCATCTTCGAAGATGTCAAGTGCTTTCTTCGCAGACGTTTTCTTGTAGACAACTTCCTTTCGATGCACCTCTCTAAGACAGAGATTAATTACGCATCATCCAATCCTTGTGCCTTTCTCATCTCGTGATACATATATAAAAATAGGCGTGATTCTTGAGGAAACCGCCATCGGATCGGCAACTTCTTTTTTTTAGATAGGCGTCCCAAAATTCGTTCCACTTTTTTCCATACGGGGTCAAGAAAAACAATCTTCGCGGGCATCCTTTGGCACCGCTTGATCTTCCGAGCCAGCCTTATTGCATCCCCTTTTCTTCTTTGATCCGGTGCCCTTACTCTTGTCCTATATTATGGTTTGGCATAGTGTCCTTTCTAGTAATTTGAATTCGTCACTCTTAGATTGCCCTTTGTTCCGGGTTGGGCATTGGTTTCCATATTCGATCCATTGGTTATGGCGTGCCAAAGCGCCTCCATATCTGGTTACAAAATATGGGCGTTAGATAAATAAAATAGACAGTGTCAAAACAATAACAATACAAAACGCCAGCGCCCGGTACGCACCGATCAATCATGGATTTATTAAGAAATCACGCTGGCCATTTCTTTTCGTCAATCACGGATTTACAAAAAACGCCTCTCGCAATGGGCATTTGGCTATAAGATATTATGGGAAAAAAAGGGGCAAGATATTATCTAAGCAACCATTTGGCGTATAAGAAAAGGGAAACGTCCTATCTTAAAGGGGCAAATATCGAAATAGGATTTGAAGCAACTATTTTTAGTACCAAAAGGCATGGAGTGGGAGGATGATTGAAATAGCATGGCAACGACCTTTTACAACAAGAAGGCCCGATTTGATTATAAGAGAGAGAACGGGCTATCCGATGAGGGCGGCATCACAGACTTGTTTTGGGTCACAACAGATCCAGAACTCTACGAAATACTGCTTTGGTTCCTAAGGTTAGAACATCGCAGCCGGATCTTGGTGATTCTTCTCAAACTCCGCTTATCAAACTCCGGGTTCGGCGATGATCTTGTGGGCGTTTGCTAGGCCTGCTGATACACTGCGAGCTTTTGTGATAAGCCTCGAGATTGAATCGAGTTCTAATCCTTGGTGATTGTGATTGAGCCCATAACTCCGTTGTAGATTGGTTTGATCCCGTGTTTGGGGAGAATAGGCCTTGATCAATTCCTTTCATTCTTTTTTCCGAAATTGCCTTGGTTCTTGTTCGGATCCGGTTGGGTGGAAACCGGATGCCCAAATCCATTGGTTGTGGAAACCAAAGCTATTGTTCTTGTCAACGGTTGTTCTTCCTTTGTTTTGCCTATACAATTGTTGATCAAAGTAGTTACATCTTTAAGCTTTTCCTTAAAGCATATCAAGTGGTATCAGAGCCTACCGATCCTCAGATCTGATCAATGGCCCAATGCTTCAATGTTCTTGGCGCTTAATATCGCCAAGCCTTGTCTAACCTGGTTATATTGCATCTCGGTCGATTGCCTCACTTAGCACCGGCAAGAGTATGGCCGGCAAGTGGAATTGTTGGCTATTCCGTCCGCTTCCTTCCAGATATTTATCAGCAACCTTCGCAACCTCCTTTGCCTAATGGTCCTCCTCCAGTAACTCCTCCACCGCCACCTAAGCTGAGAAAATGGTTAGAGAAAGCGGATATGCCGCCTTTCAAAGGGGGAAAGACAAAGCCCGGCCAAGGTTGTTAGTTTCATCGACCAATGGGAAAAGTTCTTTGAACGAGTCGCGAACAAATGATGTGGAAAAGATCGCAAGCCATGGACACCGATTTGAAAGATCGAGCCAAGCATGGTGGCAAGGCGCACGGTGAATGTGATCCCGTGGATTAATAATTGGGAAAGTTTCAAAACGGGCATTTGAAGCACATTATTTACCCTCAAACTATCACGATGAGTTTACGCAGGGAATGGGATCGCCCCGAAACAGGGGGGAACCGAGAGTATTCGGTCCTATACTTCAAATTCACTCATTTAGCGGCATTAATAAGGAATGCGGATGGAAAAGAGCTTTAAGAAAATATGTCGTGGATGTAGGGATGATATTTATGAAATGGAAATATTTTTCCCAAAAGATTTAAATGAAGCCATAAAACTAGCATCCCAGATGGAGCCGAAACTAGATCCAAAGTCTAGGAAGTTTGATATTTGGGATGAAGAAACTTCGAGATCAAGAGGACAAAAAAAAAGTAGCAAAGAGAAAAATTGAGGAAGGAATCCTCTAAGAACTCTAAGAGGAAGAGAAATAATGGCAATGGTAATGGTTACGAAGGAAGCGTGAGGAGGAAGTCAAATTAGACTCATGGAAGGAAATTAAGGAACCAAAAGGTGGATGCTATAGATACGGAGGTGGCTCAAATTGGAACTATGGGGTAAAAGTAGAAAAAGATTTACATCTCTTTAGGACAAGATTTGTAAGATTTGATTTGATTTGGTTTTGTAAGATTTGATTTTTTATGTGGAATAAAAATTAAATTATTAAAAAAGCATGGTGCATTAGATGTAATTTTGAAAGGTGGTAATTGTTGTTATAGCACAATAGGCCTAACAAAATTACATCGAGATCCATGAGATACAATTAAGTAGTACCGCGGAGGTAATGAAAAATACTAACGACGCGAGATACAATAGTTTAGCATCGTGGAGATACTATCAAATAAGTACCGGCGGAGGTACAAACGATAGCAATGTGCCACGGGAGGTACAAGGATATATCGTGATTGTGGAAGTACGCGCATATCCAAAACTATTTCTTGAATTGCGAAACCTTCGGATGTATGGGGCAATCACCTTACGAAGGGATGGAGTTCCTCTGGAGCGTCTTTGGAAGATCGCGGACGATCTTCTTTAAGAAGGGATGGATTGATATGGGGCATGCTAGGGGGAGTGGTCCAGAGAAGAAATGAACTAAGGCAATGGGGCATTTGGAAAAACCAATGGTTACAAGGGGCAAGATAATTTAATCAACCATTAAAGGAAAGGGAGATATTGTTAAAGAAAGGGAAAATATCTTAAAGGGGCAAATATCGAAATAGGATTTGAAGCAACTATTTTTAGTACCAAAAAGGCATGGAGCGGGAGGATGATTGAAATAGCATGGCAACGACCTTTTCGTCAACAAGAAGGCCCGATTTGGGTTATAAGAGAGGAGAACGGCTAGTCTGATGAGGACAGCGGCATCCGCAGACTTGTTTCCGCCAAGCGATCAGACTCTCTGAAATACCTGTTCTTGGTTCCGGCATCTGCAACCCGGATACTGATTGATTCTTCTCAAACCTGCTTATCAAACTCCCGATTCTGCTGATGATCTTGTAGGCGGAGCTTCTAGGCTGTTGATTTCGCTGCGGCTTTTTCGATAAGCCCCAGATTGAATCGAAGTTCTAATCCTTGGTGATTGTGGATTGAGCCCATAAGCTGTTGTAGATTGGTTTGATCCCTTTGAAGGGAGAATAGGCCTTGATCAATTCCTTTCATTCTTTTTCCCTGGAAATTGCCTTAGTTCTTGTTCTGGATCCAGTTGGGTGGAAACTGGATGCCCAAATCCATTGGTTGTGGAAACCAAAGCTATTGTTCTTGTCAACAGATTGTTCTTCCTTTGTTTTGCCTATACAATTGTTGATCAAAGTAGTTACGTCTTTAAGCTTTTCCCTATCGCGCCAGGCGGCGTTTCTTGCTAAACTCCCGTTGATTTTAAAGCGCTGGCGCGATTTAAAGAAGAAATAAGCGCCCGGTAGCGTTTCTTGTAAATCCGTGATTGACGAAAACGCGCCTGGCGCGATTTGGAAAGCTATATATGACATAATGAAAACGCTTTGGGGCGCAGCTTTGGAAGTTCGGACTAGCTATGTGGGAAAATGAAATACCTTTTTGTATAGGAATGTCTTTCCCATGTCATTCATGGCGCACTAATTTCGGCTAATTAAACGTTGTTGAGCCAGCGAGGAACCGCAATTTCGGACCGAAATATAGTCTATAGAATAAGCGATTTCCGCTTTTTGTGCTTGACCGATCAAAACCTTCAAGGCCTCCACCAATCTTGGCCATCTATTATCATGAAGTGAATATCCAGTTGCCAATGAAATCTTCAAGTTTATTCCATCAACACCTTCTTCGTCTACATATCAAAGGCACCACATCTGCGGCATTGGCACTACACGGGTTTTCAATCATGATGTTGACTATTTCCATTGCGTCTTTGCTTTGTCGTATCTTCTGGCGACAAACATAGCCTTCGTGGACTGAAAAAGCATGTCGACATTTCTTTGGATGCGTGAAGTTAAGGCCCGATGGATACTTGTCGACATACTTCTTGAGTTTGCTCATGGCCTCTAAACCGCCTCGCCTTTATCGTCATCACTAGTCAAATCCAGTAATGGGTAGAGCGTCTGCTGTTTTCCTACCTCTAGAACTTGCATCTTCCTTCTCTTTTAAACCTCGTAGGTACACACTACCTGACGGCCTTGTACTGATTGCTCTTCTCACAGCTGAGAGACCTTCACATATTGTTTTTGGTGTCAATGGTTCACCACGACCCGATCAAATTTGAAGAGGTTATCTGCGACCTCATCCGTTCTTAGGGTCAGTCTCTTTAAAGGAACAGAGCCTTTGCGATGGTTTAACTTCTTCAATATTTTTCTGACCCGCTTCAAGTAATACGGAACAGTATGAATCGTCCTGTTCTTCGCATGTGATCAGAATACCTTGTTTCTCCTTAACTCTAGACATGAAAATAAGATCTGTCTTTCCGCTAGTCTTGAAGATCTCCACATACCATTCAGAGCCCTCTGGTAGATCTTCTTCTGGACATGGAGGCTCTACCTGAGCCTTTATTATTCCAGTCGTATCGTCCATGGTCACAACGTGTGCCAAATCTGCAACTGATACATCTTCCTCCGTTCTTGGTTTTTTCGGTGCCGATGTCCCGTGACCCTGCCCAGGCTTTGATTTTCTTTTAACATTTTTAGAAGATCCTGAAAGTTACAATCATGTGGTGAGTAATGAAATCGCGCCGAGCGCGTTTTGATAGACGCCTTACTACGGAAAACATAAATGGTACACAAGAAAAGTATCAGAGACAGCCAAAAACAATCATATCAGTGACGCTCTACATTATAAATCGCTACTCGTCGCGCGAGAGGCCCTCTGACCAACTCTATATTATAAGAGACATACTAGGCTACAAAAAGACTTTTCCAAAGAACCTGGAGAATCTGAGAACAAAACTATAAACAAACATTAGAGGTATCGGCCTCTCTTTGGGGCGATCCTTCCTCCTCACTTGCTTTGTAACATTACCATTCTTTTAATATATTGATGACACAGTTCTTCAAAAAAAAAAAAAAAAAACTATAAACAAACAAGTGCAAGAAACTATAATTAAACGGTCTACATTATACGGACTGTAGAATACAAAACAAAAAACACAGAGTACAGGAGAAGATTATAACAAAAAACACACAAAACAAGGTAGTAAAAGCAGTAGAAATGACATAGAAACAATATAAAAGGTAGAAAATACACAGAGACAGTAGAAAAATGATAAAAAACAACACAGACAGTAGACAAAACTTAAAAATAACACAGAAACTGTAGAAATCGAGAAGAAATAGTAAATACCTGCTTCCTGAGTGCTGTCGACCTGTTCAGGAACTTCCTGAGTGTTGGACCGTCGCCCAGCTCTCCCTGCGCCTCTCCCTCCGCCTCTACCTCTCGTTGCGCCCCGGACGCCATATCGCTGCAATGTTCGAATGCAATGTTATGGGACGCGATTCAAATTTATACGTATGGGTGCATTATCTGAACCGTCAGATTGCTATCCGATTTTAAATTACAATTTATCCCGCCTATATTAACCGCTTATCCCGCTCATTTCAAATTAAAAACTTAATTTTCGTATTAAAGCACATCCACGAATATTTATTTTTATTATTTTCAAGAAACGCCTATGTGGCACGCCGAATTATTCATTCGCCACCGAATTTTTCAAGAAACCGCATCAACTCGCGCCGACTTCTTCGATTGAGCCTCCTCGCTGATCAACTCGCCTCTCGGTACCGATCGACCAGCCTCGACTTAGCGATCGCCTCCTCGATCGATCGACACGCTATCATGTCGGCGAACTATGATGAGTGCTATCGATGGGATTTGAAGACTTGTTCTTGAAACATAATATATTCTTGAAGACCTGTTCATGTGAAATCATTCTTTTAATATTTTCAATTATCGGTCGGAGAAAGAATGCTATCTATTAACGACAAACTTGAAGCGTCGACTTGGATTATGTAAAATCGAAGACACGGACCACGAATCTAAGTGCCATGGTGTCCCTCTTGGAAACAGTTTACGTAAAGTTAGCATTATAAATTGCAACTATGAGGATGAAGCTCTTCCAAGAAGACATCATCAGGTGGCGACACTGTCGAGGAGAAGTGGGGCACATTTGTGGGCGTGGCCAAAAGAACGTCTAAAAAGGTATGTCTGGACGCACCTTCACGATACAAAGAAGCTATAATTTTATAGATCTTAAATTATCAAAAGGTATGTATAATGAGGATAGTAAAAAAAAAAAATATATCATAACATTTCGTGATGTTATGTTGAAATTTTGAATTCTTTGATGTTCTTTAGCTTGATCATATCAACCCCATGAAACTACACATTAATGAGAATGTGTAGTTTCTTGGGAGTTAGTCCTCTTGGCTGGAGGGCATCAAAGGATTCAATGTTTTCGACATTGCATATAAAAAAACATAATAAAATAAGTGTGACATAAAAGTTTAAGGCGCAAAATTGCTTGGGGCCTTGAGTTTGTATTTATATTCAAAAAGAAATATATGTACATTTTTCCTTCGTGAAAATCGCCCGGTGCGAGTTCTTTCTAAACTAACATAGCTGGGGTACATATCTCTACAAAATGTCACATAGGCCCACTTCATCGGCCCAATACCCGAGTAAAGTCCCACACTGTACCACTCGATATGACAGGGATCCTCCCATTCCCTGCGAATGTCGAGTCTTCAAATCGGAGTGTCCGTCGATCCTTGATACTCCTAATCAAATCCTCATTATTTATTTGTTGGCATGAGCCTTACTAAGAGCATGAGGAGCCGCATATGTCCAAGTGATGCGATGGTAGCATTCCCATGGCCCCCGATGAGATCGGGTCATATGGCTTGTCCAACTCTGTGTGAATGTTTTGAAAAATGATTAAGTAGTATCTTGCGACGGGTCAGCGTTGATGGTCGTCCGTGGGAAGTACATTTGAACTAAAAGGCCATGTGTAATGCACTAGAACGAGAGAAATTAACTAATTAGCAAATGATATTCCTCTCCCCGGCGATTCTAAATATACAAAAATCCAAAAGCGCGCCCGGTAGCGTTTTGCTATATTGTTTTTTCACATATCTACTTCACACGCACTGGCCGCGATTTGTATAAAGCCGTATGAAATAGAAAGGCCAAACTAGAAACGCGCACAGCGATTTGATTAACCTAGTGGGAAATTAGAAGCCAAACTAGAAATGCGCCAAAGCGATTTAAGCCGATACGACATATCATTCTATAGAAAAACAAATGCTTAAAAAATAGAATCTGAAGCCGAGGGAATAGATAGAGCAAATCTAAAGGCGGATAGAAGCGAGAATAAGAACTCATAGAGCAAATAGAGCAGATAGAATAAGAACAAATAGCTCAGGTGTATAATAATAATACTCCTTGTTTAGTTCATTATTTAGTTCATTGTTTTGGTTCATTATTTAGAGCAGATAGAGCAAGATCATAGAGCAAGATCATAGTTCATTACTTAGTTCATTGTTTTGGTTCATTATTTAGAGCAGATAGAGCAAGATCATAGTGCAAGATCATACAAGCAATAGAACATGTTTATAAGCAATAGATAGAGCAAGATCATAGAGCAAGATCATAGAGCAAGATCATATAAGCAATAGAACATGTTTATAAGCAATAGAGGGTGTTTATAAATAATAGATCTATATATGAAGGTGCTAGGGCAGTATAGGATTGATGCATCTAAAAGTCTAAGCCAGTAAGCACTCCCCTTGATTAACCCTGAAGCTCATATAACAGATAAAGAACAGATAAAGCAGATAGAACAGAACTTTCAAATACTAGAATAAAAACAAGAATAAGATAACAGACTTTAAGTAAAGAACATGAAATACTAACCTCTTTGTTTTCTGTACCCGAGATTTGAGCCTCTGCCTTTGAGCCGAAACCAAAAATCGAAAACAAAAGTTGAAACCATCATTCAATTAAATTGGGATTATGTCTATTCCAAAATCGCGCCGTATAAGCATTTTATTGACCATCATATTGAATTAACCACACTTTTGCACTGTGTTCATTTTCGGGCTAGGAAGATGCATTTTATGTTGAAATGCAAAGGCATTCAAATATTCGATGCAAATGACCCATATTATGACAGGATGTTGGCAATAGAAAAAGCAGGAAATTGCTTATTAATTCACACATTCATGGGCGACAAATCAAATCTAAACATTGAAATTGTAATGCTTTTCACGAATAAATAATGCGACAAGCAAGTTGCTACAAAACAGAGATTTTAAGTGGTTCAAATCGGCGGCGTGGTAGCGATTTGCTTGGCATAAATAACGATTATAATAGAACATAAACTTAAAAACTAATCCGATTCATCGTCGTCGGTATTTGCGTACTCGGATTCCATATAAGATGGATTACAACATCAAAGGGATCGGGGATAGAAGCGGGGCCGGGATTCATATAGCGACATCAAGCCAGTCCCGAAGTTCTATTTCTAGCTTTCGCGGCACCTGCGCAGAGGTCCGCATGGTTCATCGTGCGGGTAATAGAATGTGCCATAATAACAAGCGTATATGGAGACCGAAGCCGATGGTTTTGCCAATTTCATGCATACCTATTTATACACACCTAAATTATTGGCGGTATATACATACAAATTATTGCAAGTATAGCAACTCATACACATAATATAAAAAAAAATCATTACCTGTAACCAATAATGCTGATATAAGAACACAATATATATTCAAAACCTTTCATGTAAAGTATATTTCATATTCAAAGCTTTTTGGAAAGTGTATTTCCCGTATACATATATATCAAAAAAGTTCTCTTTCTAGAACGATTTTCTCAAGGTCCCTGTCAATTTCCCCTGTCCAGATCAAGTTCGGGTATAGTGTTTGTATCTCTTGACCGTTTTTCATGAAGCTATTTCATGCAAGACACTAACAAAACGAAGCAGGAAGTCATCTTTGTCAAAATCTTGAGGATGATAGGGCGGCGGATTCAATGACTGTGACTGATTGAAGCAACATTTTAAAGCGTCATCATCCACAATGATCATGCCTTCCTTATCCTCAACACCTAGGGCATCCATCATGTTGCGCAAGCATTTCACAAATATCTTTTTTACACAATGGGTTCTTTAGGGTTTGTGAATGAAGCACATTTGCTTTGATCCCGATGGGCCCCATTCTCTATTTAGCTCGGGCACTACTTTGAGAACATCCTCGTATATTTCTATGCTCCATAGATGACCAAATTGCACAACAAAACGCGTGAAGGCCTGGTCCAACATCTCCTTGGGATAAAGGGCGGGTAAACATATTTGGTGCGTGTTTCAAATGGTTGTTCGCGCATACCATGACTTTTCGAGCGTTGCTTTAGGTAGCGTTCTACATAGTGCACCATTCAAATCAAAGACCCGATTACTTTTGGGGAAGCTAAATCGTTTACGTAAGGAGAACATCAGCGTATGAGATAAAAAGAAATGGAAAAAAGCAAACGCCAGGTAGCGATTTCATGAATGATGCATGTCAACATAATTTAAAAATATGATCTCTAGGAAACACTAAATCGCATGCTTGTAGTTTGTAAAATGCATGGATATCAAAAAAGGAACATTGTTCTGATACCTTTCTTCTTCATTCCCCGTGTTGTCTTCTTAGTTGCATCCTTATTCGAGTTGTCTCGGTCCGATAGAAGCACCAACCACATCGGTTGATATAAATGCGGTGTGAACTATGCTTGATAGTTCATTACTCTTTACGCTAACCTGGCTAGTGTTTTCAGATTTGGAGTCTTCTTCATCATCATTATTGTTATTATCATCATCCTTGTTATCTTCATCACGTTCTATATTTTTCAGGGCCAAGGATGTTCCACGGGGATGTCGATAGGTACTTGGTGATCTTCTTTGCTCTTGGTTTCATCCATGATGTTGTGGCCAACGAATAGCTTTCCATATTCTCCCGTTCCTTAAGCAAATCTGCAGGTATTTCGGCCTTAGAGCTAGAAGCTTTGTTTTTTGCACTGCCGATTGGTCCCCTAGATGCTTCCTCTAGTACTTTCTCAAAGAAGAGGTCCAAGAAATTTTGGCTCGATCATCGAGGCGGCGCCTCGACATTTCCTTGCTAACTTCAAAGCTTCTCTACCGATGTAACCTCCAGCGTGAAGTTCCCGACAAGTTGTTCCCAATGGACAAAATGCTTCAATGAGATAGGAAAGGTCCATAGAGAACCCGTTCTTGTTTAGCTTACCCTTATGTGAAGTTAGGAGCTCATACTTAATGTGGCCCACAAGAATTGGGTCGTCCTCGTTTTCATCCTCTTCTTCCTCTAACTCTTCCACGACCTTGTCCTTCCCCTTGTCTTCTTGCTCGGATAGAAGGCGTTTTAGCGATATCGTTCATCTAACCGATAGCAGCGCCATGCTAGTTTGTCTCCATCTGGTTTTCCCCTTGAGCCTTTCATATTCCTTATAGTCCATCATGGCTATCATAATTATAAGCACATGAAAATTTTACTTGTTGTCTTTGAAGTCAATGTCCCCTGGTTTCATCTATGAGGATCGCTTTGTCGGATGACTTTCACGCATTCTAAGTCATTTGCAGCGATTAGACATATGCATAGGACATGTCGGAGGGACATATAGTGACAATTGTGTAGTTCATCTCCCGTGGTGAAACCATTGCATATGTTGAAGAGCGTATTATAGTCATCAGCGACCATCGGTGTCGGCTATCAAGGGCGAAGAGTGTGATATCATGGGGACTGCACCCGCCACGGCAAGGCACACTTGAAACCGGTGGACACTTGATAAAAAAGTGGATTAGTCTCACGAGTGCGCTTCACCATCGCGACTTTTCGTTTCAAGTCGGATGCAACTTTAGTGTGAATCCCATCGATCTTTTGCAGCGTTCTTCAACCTGGCTGCTTGACAAAGTCCTTGGACCAAAAGACATACTTCTTCAGTGATGGTTGGAGCGTTATATTTTGCATGAGTCCTAACTCCGACAGCGACCATTCTCCACGTAAGCCTTTGTAATTCCTCACCAAGCGCCTTCTTGAGCACTCTAATATTTTTTTCAGCTCCTCGCATGCATCTTCAAAGGATTCCATAGCCTTTGTTCTTTGAGGTTTTCTTGTAAAGGATTTCCTTTCGATTAACCTATCGGGCGAGATGAGTTCTTGATCGTCCAATCCACAGGGCCTTCCTCATCTACGTTATATGTATATCAAAATTGATGTGTCAGCGGGGAGGAAATCTTCCTTGTGAATCTGGCAACTTCTTCTCGATGTAGGCATCCCAGAATTCATTCCATTTCTCCCATACTGGATCTGAAGCAAATACTATCTTGCAGGCATCCTTGGGCACAGTTGGTTCCTCGGAAGCATCACCCTTTTCATCTCCTTTTTTTTTCTTTGATCTGGTGCTCTTGGTTTTGTCCTGTATTATCGTCTGACTAAGTGTCCTCTCCAGCAACTTGAATTCAGCGCTTTTGGACTGGCCCTGTCTTGTTGGCATTGGCTTCCCATATTCAATCCACTGGTTCCGAGCATGCCAAAGTTGCTCTATATAGGGACTGCAAGGAGTAACCTTGTTAGCTTCATAATCGTGAATAAAATAAATCCTTCTAGTTTAAAATCGCGCCTGGCGCGATTTGCCTACTCTAAAGAGAAAACGCTTCCTGGATTGGTAGCCGTTTCTCGTCAAACAAGTAAATCGCGCCCGACGCGATTTCATATTAGAATGCAAATCGCGTCACGCGAGAATTGCCTAGCCTGAGGAGACTTGGCCATTAGACGGATAGCCTTTTCTCCTGAGGGCAGGCAAATCCCGCGTGGGGCGTTTAGCATTCTGATATGAAATCGCGCGAGGCGCGATTTGCTTGTTTGAGGAGAGACGGCTACCATTCCGTGAAGCCTTTGCTTTATAGTGGGCAAATCGCGCGCTGGCGCAATTTGTTTCTAATATGAAATCGGCGCTGGCGCGAATAATTAATCTGAAAATGAAACATAAGGGAAGAGAATTACCTTTTTGTATAAGAATGTTTTCCCATGTCATTCAGGAGTGCACTTATTTATTTGACTTTCGGCGGTGTTGTTGAGCATTTCGAACCGGCAGTTTACGATAGAATAAAGGTTATAGAACAACTGATGCCCAGTATGCTGTGCCTTCCTGATCAGAACCTTCTGGGCCTCAATTGAATGCTGGCCATCTATTATCATAAAATGTATGTCAGGATTCTCGATGAAGTCCTCCAGCTTGCTCCACATGATTACCTTCCTCGTTCTGGAATCGTACGGCCGGCACTACATCTGCAGGCATTGGCACTTGCCCTGGATTTTCGATCATGCTGCTTGTCATACCTTCTGCTGATATAAATGGCTTTAGTGGACCTGAAAAGCCTATCCACGTGGACTGGATGGGTGAAGCTCAGGCCCAGTGGATACTTGTCAGCATATTTTTTGAGCTTGCTCATCGTCTCCAACTGCCTGGCCTTGTCATCGTCACTTGTAAGGCATGCTGTCGCTTCTGTAGTTTCCCTGCATTTAGAGCTTTCTTCTTCCTTATCCTTCACTGCCTGTAAGTAGACACTGCCCGAGGGCCTCGTGCTAATGGCTCGTCGAACAGCTGTAAGCCCCTCGCATATTCTTTTAGGAGTCAATGGCTCGCCAACTGTCCAGCCAAATTTGAAGAGGTTATCGGCCATGTCGTATGATCTTAATGTAGTCTCTTTAAAAGAGCTAGCACTGCATCGATTGATCTTCTTTAGGCTTTTCTTATGTTTTTGGCCCACTTCAACTAGCACATAAACGAAAAAGAATCGTCACATTGCTTAGCATGTAATAAGAATTCCACTTCTTCTTTTTGATCGATCTCTCTTACCCTTGACATGAATATGAGGTCTGTCTTCCCACCGTTTTGAATATCTCCACATACCATTCGACCCCTCTATAAGATCTTCTTACGGACATGGAGGTTCCACGAGCCTTTATTATTCGGATGTATCTTCTAACGTCAATACATCTTTGCAGTGCATACTTGTTAACATCTTCATCTGTCCTTTGATTTTTCTGGGCTGTAGAGGTCTCGCCTTGCTTGTTCCTCCCTCTTTTGCTTGTCTTTTGTGATCCTGTGAAATTACAGCACATGGGTTAATCTTTTAATGCTAAAATATATGCTAAGTCGAAACATATGCAACAAAAACGCGCTTGGCGCGACTTGAAAAGAATAAAGAGCAAGTTCATTTACTTAATTGGAGCTAAAAAAAACGCGCTTGGCGCGATTTGAAAAGAATACAGAGCAGGTTCATTTACTTAAAATGTTCAGGACATAACTAACTATAAAAAGTACAACTTAAATTGTCGAATCTTCATCTCAAAATATAGAAACTAATGTAATGCCTTATTCAACTGCGGCTTTGACACAAATAACTATAAACACCACAACTTAAAGAGTTGAATCTTCATCAGAGGACAGAACTAACTATAAAAAACACAAGTACCTACTGAATACTGTTTAGCCACACATTAAGCATTTATTTGCATACATTTTTGGGACATATGAACTCTAATATTAGAGGACACATGCTTCTTATCAGAGAATTACTCTATTATTACAGAAAAACACCCTAAAAACCTAACAAAAAAAGGGGCACATAAATCAATTCTGAGAACAAAAAAGCGGATCAATTACACGGGCTTGTTGGATTTGTGCTTTACCTTGTTCGGCCGACCTCCGGCTTGGGATTTGTGCTTTGGGCTATCGCCCACCTCTACCTGCGCCTCGGCCGCGGCTGCCAGATCCTCTAGACGCCATAGAACTGCAAGTGCGGATACTATGAGACTGGGGTTTTGGTTTAAACTTATATGTATGCGTTCATAATCTAGGCCGTCAGATTTACAACCGTAAAGTCAAATTCGCGTCCTTTTTAATTTATACCGCCTTAATTAACCGCCCGTCCCGCTCATTTGCAAATTTAAATTGTGTTTTTCTTTTTAGTGCAATTTCAAGATAACAATTAATTATTAATTTCAAGAAGCGCGATATGTGGCAATCTACTACCACCTAATCGACCACCTACTATCGGGCGCCAAGATCATTCCTACTATCGAGGCCCAAGAACAATCGACTATCGGCGCCCAAGATCCGTCTAGAAGGCCTTCAATCCCATTCGATCGAGCCGCCTTCAATCCCATTCGATGTCTGCTGAACTATGGTGAGTGTGATTCCATTCCGAATGCATTCTCTTGTTCTCTATTTTTTAGTCCCTCTATTTTTTCCAATGCATTACGGTTCTTTATCGATTAATGGGAGAAGAATGCTATCTTTTAACAACAAACTTGAAGCTTGTAGAGTAGGATTGTGTAAAATCGAAGATCTGAATCAAGTTCTATGTGTCATGGTGTTCCTCTTGGAAAAGCAGTTTACGTAAGATTTCCATTATAAACCTGCAATTATGAAGATGAGGCTCTTCAAGAAGACATCCCGGTGCGATCTGATTGGTGAAAGCGTGGGCACATTTGTAGCATGGCCAAAAGAACGTCTGAAAAAGGTATGTATATTTGGATATTAAAAAAAAATGAATATATCATAACATCTGCGTGATGTTGTGAATTTTGGATTCTTTGATGTTCTTTAGCCAGTCATATCAACCCCATGAAACTACACATTAATGAAAATATGTAGTTTCTTGGGGTTCAGTCCTCTTAATTGGAGGGCATCAAAAGGATTCAATGTTTTCGACATTGCATATAAAAAACATAATAAACTAATGACATAAAAGTATAGTGCAAAATTGCCCGGTATGAGTTTGTATTCATATTCAAAAAAAGTATATGTACATTTCTTCTTACGCAAAAATCTTGCGGTAGCGAATTCTTTCTATCTCTACAATATGTCACATAGGCCCACTTCATCAGCCCAATACCACCAAAAGTCCCACACGAACCACTCGATATGACAGGGATCCTCATCTTCCCTGCGAATGTCGAGTCTCCAAACTAGAAGGTTGTATCGATCCTTGATACTATAAATCAAATCCTCGTACTTATTTGTTGGCATGAGCCTTACTAAGAGCATGAGGAGCCGCATATGTCCAGAGATGCGATGGAAGTGTTCCCATGGCCCCCGATACTGGTATCCTAATGGATTCTCCAACTCTCTTTGAGCGTTTTGAAACGGCACAATCAAGTAATATCTTGTGCGGTATCCGGCGTTGATGGTCGTCCAGGGGAAGTGTATTTGAACTAGAACCAGCCAGTGTATTTGAATTAGGAGCAACCAGTGTATTTGCATAAGGAAAATCCATGGCACTAGAACGAGAGAAATTAAGTAATTAGCAAATGATATATTACTCTCCCCATAAAACGATTCTGAACATACATAATTCAAAACGGGCCAGGCGCATTTGCTTTGTTTTTTTCACAGATCTATTTCACACGCGCCTGGCGCGATTTGTATAGAACCGTATGAAATAGAAAAGCCAAACTAAAAACGCGCCTGGCGCGCTTCGATTAACCTAGTGGAAAATCGGAACCCAAAATCGCCATTCTAACATATTATTCTACCAGAATGCATAATGCAACACAAACCATTAACATCCAACATATAAAAATTAAATCCCCCAACACATAACAACCATTGACATTAACAACTAACACATAACTACCATTGACATTAATTAACATAACCATTGGGTCCAACACATTTAAATTAAAATCCCCCTTAAACCCCCTTTGGTTTGGGTGCATATTCACACCGGGGGTGACTCCGGGCAACGAGAGCTGTTGGATAGGCATATTCACCCCTTATTCCTTAATCTATACCGTACGTAAAGTTCCTCGTTTGTGGGGTATGCAAGTACAAAATTTGCTATCTTTGTATAATAAGATTAGCAAAAATACTATAAGATTTCAAGCGGAATACTATATGGTGTTGATTTAAATGCGTGCAAAATACAATTATGAGGGCTCTCTTTGCCTTCACGCCACCCCCGTGTGAATATGCACCCAAACCAAAGGGGTTTAAGGGGATTTTAATTTAAATGTGTTGGACCCAATGGTTATGTTAATTAATGTCAATAGTAGTTATGTGTTAGTTGTTAATGTCAATGGTTGTTATGTGTTGGGGATTTAATTTTTATATGTTGGATGTTAATGGTTTGTGTTGCAAAAAAAAAAGTTTTGGCCTTTCGGGCCTTAGGACGTCCCCTGTGTGACAAAAATTTTAGAATTCAAACAAAAAAAACTAGAATTCATTTGAGGCTTTCATCACACCAGTAGCTTTTGAATTTGATCACAATAAAACAAATAGAACATAAGTAAAAGTTACCATAAAGATAGAAGCAGATTGATCCCATTATTACGAAAAGTCATAAAGTTTACAACATAAAGAAAACCCTCTGTTATTATGCTACATATTGTTACTTCCGCTACAACTATTTCTCTTTCACAATGACACCATTGTTTATCAATCCATATGATTTTGGATGCTCCATCTCTAGCTTAAAGGTAATGCATGATTCACCTTACGGTTCGATTAAAGTTCCAAACCTACAATATAAATGTATTCTTGTGGCCACTATTTGGTGATCTGCGTGACATGGAAAAGGGTGGAATAATCCGCTTTGTTGTGTGCATAAGAATCCGTTTGTTGATTGAAGCTAAAGGTCTGGTCGCTATGAACAATCCGAAGCGAAAATATCCAAGAGTTGAAAAGCAAACAGAGGGCCTAAACTTGAATCTGCGACAAATCATAGGAAGGAAACAAAAGGGGTTTTTGCAAACACTACATTGTAGAATCAGGAAACCAATACCTTGTAAAAAAATATTATGCTAACTGAAGAAACATTAAAAAACAAATACCTTTGTAAGTGTGAGCAAAAAATCGATCTCATGGTAGTAAAATCCACTCCGGCAATAAGAATCCAAGAGGGCAAGTACACATGCACACACGCATGCACATGCACTTGCACTTGCACATGCACAATACACATGCACATGCATATGAACATGCACATGCACACACATGCACATGCATGTGCACATGCACATGCACACACTTGCACAGTGTTCATGCACAAACACATGCAGAGAAAGACAACAACCCTCGGATTTTTCCAACCAACGAAAATCAACGGCCCATAAAGGGTGCACTCTAGAAATACTATTTAGTACACCTCAACGAATACAACAACGAAATCATAGAAAAACCATATGAAAAAGCGTATAAAAATCTAAAAGTAACCCCCTGTTATTATGCTACATATTGCAATGCAGAATTCAAAATATGAAGCCAGTGAATATGAAGGCAGTAGAATAGAATAGAATAGAATGAAGGCAGATAGAGCAGATATATAATAATAATACTCCTTGTTTAGTTCATTATTTAGTTCATTGTTTTAGTTAATTATTTAGAGCAGATAGAAAAAGAGATAGTGAAATAGAATAAGAGCGGAATCTGACAAAATCATATAAGCAAGATCATAGAGCAGATAGATCATAGAGCAAGATCATATAGGCAAGATCATAGAGGAAGATCATAGAGCAAGATCATATAAACAATAGATCATAGAGCAAGATCATAGAGCAGATAGATCATAGAGCAAGATCATATAGGCAAGATCATAGAGGAAGATCATAGAGCAAGATCATATAAACAATAGAACATGTTTATAAGCAATAGATCTGTATATGAAGGTCCTGGGCAGTTTAGGACTGATGCATGTAAAAGTCTAAGACAGAAAGCACTCCCCTTGATTAACCCTGTAAAGAACGGGAAATACTAACCTATTTGTGTTCTGTACCCGAGATTTGAGCCTTTGCCTTTGAGCCGAAACCAAAATTCGAAAACAAAAGTCGAGCCGAGAATAGCAGATGCTTTGAGCCGAGAACCGAGAACCTTTAACACAAAACCAAAAAACCAGAAAACTTTGTTATTCCAAGCCGAAGCAAAAAAACCAGAGAGATTGTAGAGAGCTAAAACCTTTAGCCGAATGCTTTGTAGAAACCTTCGAGCCGAAAACCCAAAAGCAGAAACAGATAAAAACAGATAAAAGCTCGAAAGCGCTTAAAAACAGATAAAAGCTCGAAAGCTCGAAAACAGATAAAAGCTCGGAAGCAGATTGAAGCCGAGAAAGATAGATTGACGATTCCTTAGGTCATGCAGCAGATAGATTGATGCCGAGAAGCAGATAGAAGCCCAGAAAGCCGAGAAGATAGATTGAAGGTAGATTGATGATGCCGAGAAGCAGATAGAAGCCGAGAAAGCCGAGAAAGATCAAGCCGAAATTGGAAGAAGAAGCGCCTGGAATGCCGAAATTGGAAGCAGAAGCGCTAATGTTCGAAAGTGTGAGAGAAAAGTTTGAAAAGGAATGCTAACTTGAAATAATAACTGCTTTTAAAATTTCGTACCGCGCCATTATAACTTCCGCGAAAATTTATTACAAGGGTTAATTGTTTTAAGGACAATTTTTTTAATGGTTAATTGTTTTAAGGACAATTGTTTTAAGGGTTATTAAGTTTAAAAGTTTAAAAGTTATGAGTTATAAGTTTATAAAATAGTTTTAAGTTAATAGTTAAGTTATAAGTTTAAAAGTTCATGAATTAGACTTCTAACCTTAAAACTTTTAACCTACAATAACTTTCCAACCTTAAATTTTCTAACCTATAATAAACTTCTTAACCTTAAAACTGCAAACCTATAATAACCTTAAAAGTTGTTTCTAAGGTTATTATAGGATACAAGTTTGAAGGTTATAAGTAGAGGATAAATAGAATGATCAAATAGAATAAGACATATGAGGCTTTCATTTATGAACATGTTAGAGGTTATTTGGATATGCTAACTTACTATATGTTTTTATGCATTCTAGGTCAATGGCATGCAAAATGCTAAAAAAAAAGCCCCCAATGATGCTGATCAAGGCAAGGAGAAATCCCCAACTAATGAACATGATGTCCAAGGAAAGGAAAATACCTCAAATGATGTTGATGATGGCAAAGGAAAGGAAAAGACTTCAAATGATGTTGATGATGGCAAAGAAAAGGAAAAGACCCCAAATGAAAAGGATGGTGCCAAAGGAAAGGAAATTGTACTTTATACTCGGGTCGATTGGAAAAACAAAAAGGTCAAGATCCTGCATGCATGCAACAGAGAGGCAGTAGAAGAAGGGATTATTGTTCTAGCCGATCCTATCAATGCAGTGAATGATGAAAGATTAGGGGAGGACAGGTTAGGTGTGGCAATCTCAAAATTATATGACAATTGGAAGGAAAAGGGTTCAGGCAAACAAGAATGCCTAGCTTGTGTGAAGCAACTAGAGGTTCCAACTATTGTTGCATGGCCTAGGGACAGTATTCAACCAAGAGGGGAACTACACGTTTCCTATAGATGTAGAACCATTGTCAATAATGTTCACCACAAAGTAGCAAGAGGCCACTTCCAACTTTCAAACATTATCCCACCAAAAGATATGATTGTTCTCTATGATGAAGGTTAGATGATGAAGGTTAGTTAGAATGTTCAGTGAATGTTGTTGGGGTAAAAGCTTGTGTTGACCAAAAAGTACCTAATGTTCACAAATAGAGGAGAACTTTTTTTTGTACTAGTTTTAATGGGAAAGCAAGAGCTACATATCGTTCCAAAAACATAAGTGTGATAGCGAGGAGGAATTTCATGTACACCATATTTGGCTATGCAATTCAGGATGAAAGATCAAAGAAGAAAAAGATTCCCATTGAATGGAAAGTGGATATGTTCAAAAGCATGGATGGCTATACATGGAATTCCAACCTCTTCTTGGCACAAACCGGCAAAAGAGACATGAAAATGGTAGTAAAATTGCATTGCATGGGAACACCGGCCCAGTAAGGCCTACCTCAAGAACTATAGCCGAAGCAAAGGAAATATTTGAAAGATATGTGGATTTCAATGCGAAAAACATGCTACATAAGAGTAAGAAGGATGAACAGGGGTAGAGTTATTGTTGAAAAGAGATTGCCATCCCATTGTAATGCTAGAAGAGCATATTAGAGGAAATAAATGCATTGCTTGGGAACTTGGGTGGCCTCTATATCCCAACCAGTTTTAGTAGGCTATGGAATAAGCATTTCAAGCATGTGACCATAGCAACTTCAAACAACTTTGCCAAGTGCAATTTATGTGCTAAGCTGAAGGAGACACTAGATAAGACTGTGCAACCAATAAGGGAACATATGAAGGACCATATGACAGATCAACTATCATGTAGATCAACTTATTGGATGTGGAGGACCTTATCTGCAATGGAACCTAATAACTATCTATGTATTATACATGATAAAATGGACCAACAGAAGACTTGTCTTCCACAATTCAAGTACATTCCTAAGTCATGTGGAAGATCATACCCTTTGCAGATTTCAATGACTGGGGCAATATTGCATGGGCAGTCTCAGACCTATTATGACCATTTCAGTTTAGAGTTGTGGAGTGATGGTCCATATTTTCACATTGGGAGTATCATGAGGTGTTTAAGAAACTATGAGAAGGGTTACAATGGTCACCTACAGGATCCTACAGCTAGCCAGGCACTACATAGTGCATTGTTGGATGGAACCCCTAATAGTATTGAAAAGTTTAGCAAGGCAAGATTTAGGAGGAATGGACCTAATGAACATGTTGGAGCTTCAACATCTCGTGCTAAACCTCGAGATCTGCCCAGAAAGCTCCTCTTGCAACTAGATAATTAAGAACAGGTGGATGTTTTCTTTCCTATCCTACTTAACAGCTGTGGGTATTTTTGAAAGAGTCAATTTGGGGTTCCTAATGCCCGGACATACTCATGAGGATGGAAAATATAGTCATGTATTGAGACAACAGACAGTTACCAACTTTTCCAGGCTATTGGAAATATTTCATGGATGTACAAATCCATCTCCTATAGGATCTCTCATAGAAGAAGTGCCTGATTGGAAGAGTTTTGTGGATGGTTATGCTCTCGACATGGAAGGTCATTCTAGACCTCTTCAATTCACTTTTTGGGTGAGAGAAGGGATTCCAATCATGCAATGGAAAATGAGACCTTCAGAGGAGAAGTGGATTGGGGCAGAAATTTGGTGCAGGGATGCAAATGGCAAGCCTATGATATCTCCTGGTCAACCAAAAGCTCTAAAACCAACTGAAGAAGTCAAGCAATTGGGATTGAATAAGGATGGCATCAATGACTACATCAAGCATTGGCAAACTAATTCAGATGAGACTAATCGTGCATTGATAGATTATTGGAAGAAGGTGATCAACTTGTTGGATGAGGTAGACACATCCTCAGAAGAGCTGAAAGAAGGGTGGTTCCCTAAAAGTAAGTGGAAAACATTAGCTGGTGCTGACGAAGATGATGGTACCATTAGTAGCATTGTGAAGGCATATGCTCCTCCTCAATCTGATAAACACTATGTTGGTCCTAAGAAGGATAGGCCAAAATATCTAGGCATGGATTGTTATGAACCTTCTACTGACGTGGAGTGCCACCAATTTGTAGTAGTAAAACCAAAGAGATCTAGAGACCTATCCAAAGTGGTTGGGATACACTATCTCGGATATTTGCAAAGAAGAAGGTGATGTTAACTTCAATAAGGTGCGTGGAATGGAATGGTGGTGTCCAAGACATCGGTTGAGTAATGTCACCAATAAAGAAAGATATTCAGATTGTTGGACAAAGAGGTGGAGGAGAAATCCTAGTGATCCTGATCTTTGGCTATCTATTGAAACCGTATTGTACTTGTGGACTCCAAAAACTATTCCAAGTAAAACAGCGAGAGTTACAATACCTCAGGATGTAAGGAATAAGGTTCTCATATCCTTGGGGATGCTTTGGTGGAAAAATGAAAAAGCGCTTACTATGTATCAACCACGTTAATAAAAGTTGTGTACTACTTGAGTTTCATGATATATGATTTTATAATTTGAAGTTAAGGTGTGAATTTATATTCCGTGTGTGATTATATGTTAACGCGTCTATTCTAGTCTAAGGGCAACAAAGTTACTAAAAAAGTGAATTTAACAAAGTTACTAAAAAAATGCAATATAAAATTTATCCCAAAATTAAGACATAATCCCGGTTTTGATTTGAGCCGAAGAAGAAGCCAATAGCGGATGATTTGAGCCAATAGAAGCCGAAGAAGCCGAAAACCTTTGAGCCGGCGGCTTTGTAGAAATCAAAACCCCGGCCGAGAAACCTTTGAGCAGAAAAACCAAAAGCAGAAGATTGTAGAAGCCGAAAAGCCACAGAGAAAAAGCCGTAAAAAATCGAAAAGCCGGGCGAAAAACTCGAAAGCCGTGTTAAAAACTAGAAAAGCTTTAAATAAAAGCTTTACCTCGAAAGCCGAGAAGCTCGAAGTGCACCAAAGATAAAAAAGCTCCAGTGATTATTCAAAAGCACCAGATTGTAAGCACACCAAATAGAGATTGTGTTTAAAGCGATTGTAAACGCACCGGTCGGCAGATTGTAAGCACACTAGTATGAAGTTCGAAATCGCACCAGCAGTTCGAAAGAGAGACAGAAAATTTGGAAAGGGAGTGTAAACTGAATGTAATAACTACTTTAAAAAATTCGTACCGCGCCATAATAACTGCCGCGAAAATTTATTACAAGGGGTTAAGGTTATAAGTTATAAGAAATTTTAAGGTAATATTTTAAGGTTATAAGTTAATAGTTAAGGTTTTAAGTTTAATAGTTTATGAATTAGAATTTAGAAGTTTTAAGTTTTAGAAGTTTAAAGGTTATATTTATTTAAGGTTAGAAGTTTTAACCTTAGAACTTCTAACCTTAAAAGTTGTAAACTTACTTCTTCTAACCTTAACTTTTAACCTATAATAACCTACCTTAAAACTTCTAACCTATAATAACCTATAATTATAATTAACTTCTAACCTAAAAACTGCTAACCTATAATAACCTTAAAAGTTGTTTCTAAGGTTACAACATTTAAGGTTATTATAGGTTAATATATTATAGGTTAACTCATGCTAGGGAGATGTTAATTGGATATGCTAATTTACTATATGTTTTTATGCATTTTAGGTCAATGGCATGCAAAATGCTAAACCCCCCAAGGCCCCCAATGATGCTGATCAAGGCAAGGAAAAATCCGCAACTAATGAAGATGACAAAGATGATGGCAAAGGAAAGGAAAAGACCAGAAATGAAAAGGATGATGCCAAAGGAAAAAAAATTGTACTTTATACTCGGGTCGATTGGAAAAACAAAAAGGTCAAGATCCTGCATGCATGCAACAGAGAGGCAGTAGGAGAAGGGATTATTGTTCTAGCAGATCCTATCAATGCAGTGAATGATGAAAGATTAGGGGAGGACAGGTTAGGTGTGGCAATCTCAAAATTATATAACAATTGGAAGGAAAAGGGTTCAGGCAAACAAGAATGCCTTGCTTGTGTGAAGCAACTAGAGGTTCCAACTATTGTTGCATGGCCTAGGGACAGTATTCAACTGGAGGGGAACTACATGTTTCCTATAGATGTAGAACCATTGTCAATAATGTTCACACGATGTAGCAAGAGGCCACTTCCAACTTTCAAACATTATCCCACCAAAAGATGCAAGTCAGATTATGATTGTTCTCCTGAAGCCCTGATGATGGTTAGAGGAAGTGAATGTTGTTGGGCCTCCTGTATTAGAATGTTCACAATAGAGGAGATGGTGGTATATCAGGAACATAAGTGTAATAGCAGGAGGAATTTCATGTACACCATATTTGGCTATGCAATTCAGGATGAAAGATCAAAGAAGAAAAGATTCCCATTGAATGGAAAGTGGATATGTTCAAAAGCATGGATGGCTATACATGGAATTCCAACCTCTTCTTGGCACAACTGGCAAAAGAGACATGAAAATGGTAGTAAAATTGCATTGCACGGGAACACTGGCCTGGTAAGGCCTACCTCAAGAACTATAGCTGCAAAGGAAATATTTGAAAAATATGTGGATTTCAATGCAGAAAACATGCAACATAAGAGTAAGAAGGATGAACAGGGTAGAGTTATTGTTGAAAAGAGATTGCCATCCCATTGAAAAGAGATTGAAACAGGAACTTGGAGTGGCCTCTATATCCCAACCCAGTTTTTGTAGGCTATGGAATAAGCATTTCAAGCATGTGACCATAGCAACTTCAAACAACTTTGCCAAGTGCAATTTATGTGCTAAGCTGAAGGAGACACTAGATAAGACTGTGCAACCAAGTCTAAGGGCAAAGATAAGGGAACATATGAAGGACCATATGACAGATCAACTATCATGTAGATCAACTTATTGGATGTGGAGGACCTTATCTGCAATGGAACCTAATAACTATCTATGTATTATACATGATAAAATAGACCAACAGAAGACTTGTCTTCCACAATTCAAGTACATTCCTAAGTCATGTGGAAGATCATACCCTTTGCAGATTTCAATGACTGGGGCAATATTGCATGGGCGCCTCTGCACCTACTATGGCCATTTTAGTTTAGAGTTGTGGAGTGATGGTCCAGATTTTCACATTGGGAGTATCATGAGGTGTTTAAGAAACTATGAGAAGGGTTACAATGATCACCTCCAGGATCCTACAGCTAGCCAGGCACTACATAGTGTATTGTTGGATGGAACCCCTAATAGTATTGAAAAGTTTAGCAAGGCAAGGTTTAGGAGGAATGGACCTAATGAACATGTTGGAGCTTCAACATCTCGCATGCTAGACCTCGAGATCCGCCCCGAAAAAGCTCCTCTTGCAACTAGATAATTGTGCTGGTCAAAATAAGAACAGGTGGATGTTTTCTTTCCTATCCTACTTAACAGCTGTGGGTATTTTTGAAAGAGTCAATTTGGGGTTCCTAATGCCCGGACATACTCATGAGGATGTGGACGCATTGTTTGGAAAATATAGTCATGTATTGAGACAACAGACAGTTACCAACTTTTCCAGGCTATTGGAAATATTTCATGGATGTACAAATCCATCTCCTATAGGATCTTTCATAGAAGAAGTGTCTGATTGGAAGAGTTTTGTGGATGGTTATGCTCTCGACATGGAAGGTCATTCTAGACCTCTTCAATTCACTTTTTGGGTGAGAGAAGGGATTCCAATCATGCAATGGAAAATGAGACCTTCAGAGGAGAAGTGGAGAGGTGGGGCAGAAATTTGGCACATGGATGCAAATGGCAAGCCTATGATACCTCCTGGTCAACCAAAAGCTCTAAAACCAACTGAAGAAGTCAAGCAATTGGGATTGACTAAGGATGGCATCAACGACTACATCAAGCATTGGCAAACTAATTCAGATGAGACTAATCGTACATTGATAGATTATTGGAAGAAGGTGATCAACTTGTTGGATGAGGTAGACACATCCTCGGAGAGCCGAAAAGAAGGGTGGTTCCCTAAAAGTAAGTGGAAAACATTAGTCGGTTGGCCGAAAGATGATGGTACCATTAGTAGCATTGTGAAGGCATATGCTCCTCCTCAATCGATAAACACTATGTTGGTCCTAAGAAGGATAGGCCAAAATATCTAGGCATGGATTGTTATGAACCTTCTAATCGACGTGGAGTGCCACCAATTTGTAGTAGTAAAACCAAAATAGATCTAGAGACCTATCCAAAGGTGGTTGGGATACACTATCTCGGATATTTGCAAAGAAGAAGGTGATGTTAACTTCAATAAGGTGCTTGGCGTGGAATGGTGGTGTCCAAGACATCGGTTGAGTAATGTCACCAATAAAGAAAGATATTCAGATTGTTGGACAAAGAGGTGGAGGAGAAATCCTAGTGATCCTGATCTTTGGCTAGACATTGAAACCGTATTGTACTTGTGGACTCCAAAAATTATTCCAAGTAAAAAAGCGAGAGTTACAATACCTCAGGATGTAAGGAATAAGGTTCTCATATCCTTGGGGATGCTGGTGGAAAAATGAAAAACAGTTACTATGTATCAATCACAGTTAATAAAAGTTGTGTACTACTTGAGTTTCATGATATATGATTTTATAATTTGAAGTTAAGGTGTGAATTTATATTAAGGTGTGTGATTATATGTTAACGTATAGTGACTTTAATCAAGTTACTAAAAAACTTGCAATATGAAATTTGTCCCAAAATCAAGACATAATCCCAATTTAATTGAATGATGGTTTAGTCAGGATTGCACTACTGGATTGCTCTGCTTCAAAATTGTAAAGTTGGTTTAAATGCTCCTTCCATGCCCTCTGATTTGTTATTTTAACTTTGTTTTATCTATTTTTTAGAAACCCCTTAGATGTCTTTTTAATTGATACAACATTTCTCTCATGTTGCTCCGTTATGAATGCTTTTCTTTTCTTCTTTAACATGCTTGAATATTTCTTCCTGAACACTGTGTATCGCACCGAGCCCTTTCAAGTTTCTCTTCTCTTTGATCCCTTATACACTCTTGATCAATTCACTTTACCATTTCCACACTTTTCGAAATGTTCCTATCCACCTTCCATTTTGAAAAACCAGAAAGTATTCTTGCCTTTGCCATGAAAAACCCTAAACCATTCTCTCAGTTATTACATCATAGTTGCCCATGTTGGTCTTCATGGATATTAAAATTTTATCTATTTATCTATCTTGACGGACCCATTTATGCCCACCTCGAACACATTAATGACATAGTTACCAGAAACCAAGTTTTGAACTTGATTTCCATTCCCAACTCTGTCCTAGGATCCAGAGTTCCGGGAACTCCTAATTAAGTTCCCAATATGGGTGCTACCAGAAATCACGTTCCGGATGGGAACCTCCTTCCTGACGGTAAAAAATCTTGGCATCAAATTTTAGGAAATTACAAAGGAAGGCGAAAAAACTTGAATATATCAAAAACCAAAGGTTGTGTTAATGTTTTCTTTCTGTTTTTCTTGGTCTGCTACATTTTGGACGGTTGACTCTATCGGAACCGATATCGAGATGATCTCTGGAGCTTGCAGTCTGCTATCGGCCTCTAGCGGAGCTTGCTACTAGTCAAGTTTAAACCTTCCAACATAGCCTCAATCTTAAATCTAGTTGCTCAACTAGCATTCCCTCATTCAGAAATCTTTTTCCATTCATATTTTGAGAAGCAGGATGAGATTGGCTGCTGCTGATCCGGCCTTTGGCATTTGGAGTTTGCCCCTTGCTCTCTGAATTTTGAAGACTGGAGCTTGTCTTATGCCATCATATTTTGTAAGAGGAGAGCAAGCAAATGTAGAATAACATGTAGTTTTTTCTTCTTTTGTTACTGTTAGCGGGTTATAATCTTGGATGAATAAAGTTCAGGTTAATCAGTTTAATCTTTGACTGCAAATGTGATTTTTTCTCAAGAGGTAGAACAAAGTATTGTAAGTCTCACTAGCAGGTTCCTCCATTGGCATCTGCTACAGCTCCTACTTCTAGCTCTGCTCCATCTTCAATGGATGTCTCTCATTCCCCCTATCACTTCCTTTGCTTCTATTCCAACCACAGGTCCCACTCCTCAGGTGCTGGATCAAGACAAAAATTGAATGAGATTCAGAGATCGCAAGAGCAAGTTAAAGAGGCTTGTGGGCAGTACATGGACATTGATCGTCATGGAGCCCACTCTCCACCTAAACATCTACTTGTTCTTCGTCAACCTCAAAAATCGCTAAGGGGTCTAATACATTTGCATCACAGACTCTCCTACCACTTGCTTCACGTGATTGCACCCATTTTGCTCCACTTCAGTGGGTTGATTTGGTCGAAGATAACGCTGCCTTGCTATAGAACTAGGATACAACTTCAAACTCCCCTGAGATTTCAATAGCCGCATCCAAATTGACTCCATTACAAGTCCAATGAAATTAGTCCCTTAAGTGGAGCCGTATCTCCTTTTTCTTATTTAGTATGGAGTAAGTACACGATGCCTCAGGCTCGTGTTCCAGTGGCACTTTGTACTTATTCTTATTGATTATTTTGTACTTATTCTTATTGATTAATAAATTTTTTTGTCCTTCCAAAAAAAATGAAAGGAAGGAACTGGCAATCTGTCCTTTGGGTTTAGTGATGTAAATAGGATTTTAATGTCCTTGGATCGCTCATTGGCATAAATTTACATCCTATATGGTCTGCTTGACCTCCTTTAAATTGTTGTGAATTGATTCTAATCATCCAATTATCTATATAACGATATTATCAGAGGTTTGCTCAGGCATTTTACATGCATGATAACACCTTTTTTATAGTGAAATACTTCGTGTTCTTTTTACAATATGTAGCTGCTAGAGCCTTTGACAAGAAAGCAATGGACTCTAGAGGACTTTGAGGGCTATCCAGCTTTCTGATACAGTAAAGTGACAATATATTCATTCGTTTGTAAATACCAATCTGTCAGCTGAAAAGGATAGTTTCTAGTCAGTTCAAGAACCTCTTTGGAAATATGGCCAAAGTTGGTCAACCTGATGTCCCATATCCACGATTTTGATGATTTTGCTTACTTGTATATGATAAAAGGACTGTTTGAAACGAGTTGCATGCTTGAGCTTTTATAAGAAATAAATCATGTTATTGTCTAGGCTTGCACAGACAGTCTCTAAAATCCTTAACCACGTTAATTGAGGTAGAAATAATTTCCTTGCTTGGTAAGTCTTAAAAATGGCGCATTCCTTCTTTTGCAAGTCATGCATTTGCAATCTCTGTCCATTTGTGATACATTTAAAATATGAAATTGAGCGGCTCACTAATCAGTACATGCAGACAAGCTATATTAAGATGATCTGCCCCATCTCATAGGTAGGAGGCCACTCACAATCATTTCCCTCAATTTCTCTATGCATGAGGGATTAAACGTAGTTGCTATATCATCAAATTTTGTAATGACTCATCTCCAGGCAGGTGAAGCTTATGAAGCCCTGATTAGGATGCTCTAGTGCTAAATTTATAACCACTATTGCTGAATGGTCCTAAAGCTATGGCAGAAGAAACAAAGAAGCATTATTATCAGCTTTTGTACATGCTATGGCACCATTGATTGAAATGACGTTTTGAAAGCTTGAAAGGAGAACTGAATAGAAACCAAATAGATATGCATTTGTTATGTTTAAAACACGGCCCATATTATAAATCAGATTTTGACAATTCATGAAATTAATGAGCGCAAACAATGTTATGAATCAATGGGAAATGGAACTCTAAAACTTATTTATGTGTTTTCAGTTAGTATATTCTATTTATTTGTTTTCAGCTACTATATTCTAGTTATATGTTTTGTACTACATTTGTTATTATGCTTTATATAATGACACTAGAAGCTTATGACTTTTTCAAATTGTTATTTCTAAACTCCTGATCATCGTTATAAACTGTTTTATCTATTTACATTCACATAATAGCATGCATTTCACCTTTTTTTTTTAGCACACCAGCCCTACTGGGCCTACAGCCTTTTCTAGGATCATTTCAAATTTCATTTCAAATTTCAAAATCATTTCAAATTTCAAAATTTTTTACATTCCTGTTCCTATCAGTTCCCATTCCGAATTATAGGTTCAAGGTCCCGCTCCCATTTTGGGCAACATATTCCTCATTAAGCTTATTATTGTCAAGGTTTTTTCCTCGAAAACCCTTCAAGGCAAGTTTTTTTATAATCTTTAAAAAAAAATAGGTTTATTATACTCTTCATGTATTGGGTTGCATAGACAAAGGGGAAGGTTATATATTATGCAATATATATGGTTTTCTCATTAGTTATATATTGTCATTATTGTCTTTGCATTGATTGTTGTCTATAAAATTTATAGGTTTGTCCAATGTTAACTTACCAAATGAGTAGCTTCAACAAACTTAATATTGATTGACTATTATAAAAACCGAACTATATCTTAGCTAGGGAGAACTTATATTAAGGCATGAGAATACAAAACATAAGAACTGATTGATGATTATAGAAGTCATAAAGCTTTGATTGTGGCAATCTAAGATTAAAAACTATGGAGTGTGTGCATGCACTTAGTAAGAATCGAGATGCCACGCAGGGATATCTAATTAGTTTGGGCGGGCGCGCAAGACAAGTGGATAGAGAGATTTCAACAGTAGACTTTTGAAAGAAATTGATAAAAATTAGCCGATGGGCCTTGATCATTGTGCAATATACACACATTCAACGTGGATACTAAGTAATCAAATGCATTGGCAAAAGAAAATTCATTATTAACTTCTAAATTTCTTTCCTTTTGTGGTGAACGTGGAAGAGACATTATTCCAAAGCATGCAGGCTCAATATTATAACTTTGTTCACCTTGAATTCTTGCAGCTATTAGTAATATAAGTAGATGACGGCAAGACACAGCTATTGTTCTCGAATTATCATGGAAGACCGGGGTGGGACGGTCAAAACACCGATTTACGAATCAAATCTACAACGATACGACAAAGAAATGGGGTCAGTTAAAACGATCAGTATCGAAGGGATTACTTTACAACTTGCAGAGGAAGGAACAATGAATGGGAAAATGAATGAAGGTTGAGGCATCAGGGCAAGGAAGAGGAGCAATAAAATCAACAGGGAGCAGTGAAAGCGGCGGAGAGGCTGGCGAGGGAATGGGGATATGTGTGACAACTGAGATGGGATGGGAGGGATGGAGCACGCTAGATATGAATCCAACACAAGATATTGACTAAGGGGAATTTCTAGGCCAACAAAAGATCCTAAGCAAAAGATCCTAACCATGTGGGTAAGAGATGGGGAGTCTTGAAGGATACAAACATTCTTGAAAGTTGCACAAGTTGGGGAATGGGCAAGAAATATACATGGTCCCATAGGCATTAATAAGATGTTGGAATACAAACAAAAAAATACGTACGTATAGCTGGCAAGGTGGGATCCGTAATGGCGACGGGCTGGGGCCGTCAGGGAGACGGGTGGTGGAGGCCGTCAACCTAATGGCGACGGGTTGGAGCCGTCAGGGAGACGGGTGAAGGCCGTCAGCCGTCAAGCGTTTAGGGCGTAATTGCGGCGAGGAGGAGGCGGGGGCAGTTCTGACACCGGACGTAGGCCGTGGCACTGGAGAGGGCAGAGGGGAAGGACCGGCCAGGCCGCGGCAGGGGGGTCAGACTGACCGGCTAGGACAACCGGTTAGTCTGGGTAAGGGTGCAAGGGGCACGAATTTTCACGAGGTCTCGACAGTGGCGATGATGGGGGAAGAGGATTGGTTCGAAAAGAGCAAACCCTAATTTTCCTTGTTAGGAGCTGGTCTGTCGAGATCTAGACACAAGGCTGGGACCTGCCCGGCTTGAAATGCGGAGTGCAGGCAGCTGTCAGGGGCGCCTTTACACTGCCCAACAGACCTGTCCTGCACCCCTGTCCCACGGACTGCCGCGAGGTCGTTTCCCGACCCCGTGATCCACCACCCTAGCCCTCCCTTCACTCGTGAAGGTCTCCCTTCACTCGGCTGTTTTCCTACCCCGTTATCAACCACACACCTCAGCCACCACTCCGGCAGTACAGTACTCCAAGCTCTCTGGCTATGGAGGAACGGAACGGAACAGATCCGAACGAACTACCCAACTAAGAAATTCTGCTGCTCATATCACCACCCCATTTCCGGCTTCTAAATTTGGACCTAGCCTAGTGCCCACCGAAATGGGCCCTTCAAGGCTGAGGAACAAAACAAATCCTGAGCTTTTAGAATAGCCAAGGCTATGGCTATGGCTGTGCAGGCCCACGGCTGACGCCAGACAGGCCCACGCAGTCTGAGTCCGGCATAAATTCTTAGCCCTTTGCTGTTGCGATTTTAGAGTATCTGTTCTGATAAAAACGTAGCATCAGCTTCTCCATTTTTTTTTTAACTTTACTTTTCCACGTCTCCGGCCTGGGCCTTTCTTTATCTCTTCGCCGCTGCAGCACAAGCAAGCAGGCACGCTTCTTGTAATAGCCCAGGTGCTCTATCCCACGCCATACCTCACGCCCTCCATCCCCTTCAATCCTTTCCTGACAATGCAGTAATGGGTATTAATCCATTTTTTTCTTGGCCCCTTCCTTCCTCGTTCGATCAATCTACCCTTTACTCCGTCGCTGCAGTAAACTGTAAACCAGCGGCATAAAACTCAAGCCCATTCTTCCATTTACTCCATCTTTTTCCAGGATTTGCCTCCGGATTCAACTAGCTTTTGCTTGCAATTTATGATTTGGGCGTCAAACGAGCTCGTGGTTTGGACCCCATCATAATGCTTGCAATCAATCTGTTTCCACCCTGATGAAAAGGAAAGAGGAAATTTAGACTGCTAGATATAGCTTCTTCCGCATAGGACGGTTTCTTTATCGCTCTGCAAGCCCAGCTGTGACAAGCAAATAATGCAGCTTCTTGTAGCTAAAGCTTGGTCTTTCTTTTCTTCTTCCCGCTGATTTGCCGCCGCACGGCTCATCCTTTTCTTATCTTATATTCTTGAGCACTTGATTTGCAGCGCATCCAGCTGAATCTTGAACACCCACTTTGGTATTGAAGCTTAGTTTCACTTCTAGAGCTGAATCCTGAATGCCCAGTTCGTTTTCGATTCAAAACACCTCATTTTGAATGCTAAAATCTTAAGCTCGACCGGTTCTCTACTATCATCAGCTGTTTAGGCGTTGAATCTTGAAGGCTAGCTGGTTTCCGAGTAATGTGACCATGGCAGATCCAATATGGTTCGTGATATGAATAAATTTTCTGCAGCTTGGACGCGTATTGAGGCCGGATTTTAAGACCGAGATTTGTTAGACTTTTGGGTATGGCGTATTTAGGCAAAAGAAGAAATCCAGGAGATGATGAAGTAAACGAAAACAGTGCCAAGGTTCCAAGGGTTTGGATGAGGGCTGATGAAGCAGAAAAAGATGTGAATCTGCCAAGCATGGGCTACGGCGGATTGATTGACCAATGGATGAGGCTAAATCCTTCCACGCCATTAAATTTTCAGCAAAGGGTAATGGCTGCAGCGGCATTGCAAGAGATTAGAGGTTATGATTCTGGAAGAAATATGTATCAGGCCCAACAGGGGCAAAATCAACCTCAAATCAAATATAATCCACAGATGCAACCACAGATGCAGGCACAGATTCAAACCCAACAACAGATGCAAGCTCAGCAGCCTATTTCTTTGCCAGAATGCTCTCCGCCGCTTTTGCTCGATCAGCAAAATCAGATGAATAGCAGGCCCCAATCTCCCTTGGCTCCTATTCGATCCAACCCAGTTGGTTTTGGAGATTTAGATTCTTATTTATCTGCATTAACCTCTGCTCCAGGTGGTTACTCCATGCAAAATATTATGCCCAATCGATCTAACCAGCCTATTTTGTCAGAATCTGATTCTGATCATATAAATCGGATGATGAATACTAAAAATAGCGCTGTTTCATTATCTAACATGATCCCTCCTCCTCCATCTCCAATAATACCCCCCGCTCCAGGACTTCTTTCCAGAGATTTGTCATCTCCATGGTTCTCAAATCCGGTGGATATGGCACCCCTTATGCCCTGTTTTCCTGGTAGAATGGATCTGCAGCCTAATATGGCATCTGGGTCCTTCAATCCGGGAGGTTTAAACGAGATTTCTGATCAGTCTGGTCTGTTGCTGCCTGTGCCTAGCATGCAGGATATGTACAGAGATGGAATGAAGGATTTGATGGATCCCATTAATGGCATGCAGCAAGGCATGAGTGGAAATATGGGAAGCATGGTGGCCATGGCTAAGCAGGCTCCTATGAATAGGATGTGCAATGCTGGAAATGGTCAGATTGTTCAAAATATGAACATGAACATGAACATGTCTCAGAATCAGAATCAGAATCAGAACCAGAACCAGAACCAGAATCAGGGCAACTGCAAGGGCAAAGGGCCTGTTGGAAGCCCTTATTCTTCCTCTTCTACTGTCACTGATCTGCCTACTACTTCTGCTAATAGTGCCAGTAATGGTAGTACTGAAGAATGCACCCCTAGTGCTAAGAGAAATACTGCTCCTCCTCCAGTTTCTCAGCCTAAATCTACTCCAACTAGAACTTATACTAAGGTATTCAATCCTTCTTCCCTTTTTTTTATTTTTGGTCTGCATCAGTTTGTCTCTCAGTTCTTGTGCTTGTTTTTCTTAAACATTTTCATTTCTTCTTAGCACTTCTTCATTTTCCGTATCTTTCTTCCTCTTTTGTTTATCAGTTTGCTCTTCAATGTTATCTTTTTACTTGGCCAGATTTGATCAATCTTGGCATTCAGCTACCAATGCAGGTTCCTCATTCTTGTGTATTGCATCCTATTGTAGGGACTGCATGTTATTTATGATCATAACTGTGCCTGAAATCTATTGCCAAAACTTGTTCTGCGTGTTTTCATTCCTTCCCCTGAATACACATCTGATAACGATAACTTATGTGCACTGTTGAAACAGGTTTACAAGCTTGGATCAATAGGAAGAGCATTGGATGTCACAAGATTCAACAACTACACTGAGCTTCGAGCCGAACTTGCGCGGATGTTTGGATTAGAAGGCCAATTAGACCAAAAATCAGGCTGGCAGCTAGTTTTTATTGATCATGAGAATGACATATTACTAGTTGGAGATGATCCTTGGGAGTGAGTAGCTAAAGCATAATCTTTTAGTTAGTTCCTTTCCATAATAGGCACAGATTTGCAGATTTAAGAGTTTTATTTTTTTCTCTTTTTTTTTTTTTTTGGTTTGGTGCATAACTTGAAGTGTGGTGTAATGCAGGGAATTTGTGACATCAGTGAGGGGGATCAGGATATTGTCTCCATCAGAGGTTGCATTCTACACAAATGGAGATGAGAAGGGTTCTTCATCACAGCAGGGATGCTTACAAAGCACTCCTGCAAATCAGTACCTGGGCTGAAGTTAGAAGGGTGTGAAATATCAACATTGCACGCCAACGTAGTGCAACTGTGAGCATGCTTCATCATGCACCCAGAAGCTCCAGCACAAACCCAAAAAAAAAAAGGAAAAAAAAGGCTGTGCTGCAGTCTTGCAGCAGTGCAGAACAGAGGGCAGAGCCTGTGCTGTGTTTTTTTGTTGCATGGATTGGACTCGAAACCAAACCTCGTTGTGGGTGCCCTGCATCATTTTGTTGCAGAGCTGATCCGTGCATTTTGGACCAGATCTTGCTTCATTCTTCGAGGCCTTGAGAGGTTCGTCCATCAGTTCAGCCTGCCTCTCAACTCTGTTGCCTTCTGCAGGACTGTTTCTTTGCTTTTGCATCATTGTACAGAGCCACAAAAGCAATGTTGAGCTTTCTGTTCAGAATTTTGGTTCTTCCCTAATAATACTACTCAAAAAGATGGTTTTCTGCATCTCTTGCACTATTTCTTCTCATCATCATCAATCTTCCATGTTCTTCTCTTTGACAACTGGGAAAAAAAGATACAATAAAACATTTTCTTTTTCTTTTTCTTTTTATTTAATTTAGCTTATTTTTTAGTTGGGGGAAAATACATATATATACACAACATAGATATAAAACACTCTTTTCATTTTGTTTATTTGTTTATTTGTTTTTTAGGGTGGTCTTTCACTTTTGATTTGTTAACAAAGGGTCAATCATGGCTTTTGGCCATATCCTAAAGAATTCTAGGAAGATCTAGTAGGGCTGGCCTGTTACTCTCATGGTGCCCACCACCCACGTTGTTGTCTTCTTCATACTTTGGCCTCTGCTAATCCTTTTAGAGGTAGATTTTGTTAAAAAGCCAACAAGATTTATTTCCATCATTTCTAGAATCTCTCTTGTCCCTTTTCCTTGTTTGGACATGCACAACCTCCAAACCAGCCTTCATGTTCCATCTCATGCATTTACACCCCAATGCTCACAACATAACTACTATGGCCCATGCAGTATTAGCATAACTACTATGGCCCATGCAGTATTGGGCCCATAGGCCGCCATGCATATGGCTGCACATGGCCCTGCTCATTTGCCAATTGCTATGCAATTATGTGAGGTCGCTCGAGAGAGTGCACGCGAACATGACCTTATCTAACCCTTTGAATTATCCCATGCTCCCCCTCTGGCACCCCCACCCCACTCAGAAGCTCCTTACCAAGAAGCTCCTTACCAACCTCTCTGCATTATTAGTGGTTGGGGTTGGACCTTTTGCACATGGGACTTGGGCCCAACTAGAACTGCAATGGTCACCTCTAGCACTTGGACAAAAGTTTGAAAATAAACTTCTCATTTATGACCATTATCAATCAATTACCATCCCTCCTCCCAATAGGCCACCCCATACCTTAAAATTCAACTCAATTCAACTCTTTATCTCCTCCTTTCTATCTCTTCCCTCCCTCAATCCACGTTCTTTTGTTTAAAAAATAAAATAAATCGAGAGACTAAGGAATTGTTGCAGGGTAGTCAGATTGGTCACTACACTGCTCTAGCAAAATCGATGGAAATATACAAACAACTACATAATGTTGAAAGATCAGCTGTTTATTTCAACTTTCATCTCCTCTTCGTGGTGATTCTTTCCAAATTTCATGGGCTTTTCTAGTTTCCCTGGCACTAGATTTTAGATAATCGAGATCTAATGGTGTATAATTATAACCACATTGGATTTACGTGACGTGGAGGTGATACGTGGATACGCTAGAATTGCAGAAAGTGGTGTAGGTCTAGTAGGGCTGGTGTGCTAAAAAAAGAAAAAAAAAATCTATTCTATTCTATTATGTTGTGTGCTTTCCTGTTTGCGTGTCCCTAAGTATGCGCTAGCTGTAGTATTATGTTCAATTGATAAGAAAAAGAAAAAAAAAAAAGCAAAGATGAATATTCGTGTGTGCATGCACCATAGTGCATTTTGTAGGGGATTGTTGTATGTACTACAAGATGCCCAAAATGTGGTATTGTGACGTAAAAACTACTATCTATTCATCCTGACCTTATATGCATACAAGAAAGTGGTCAAGGTGCCATGCATGCCTATAGTTTAGATAGACAAAGAGAAAGACTTTTGAGTTATGCTCCACATCGAGGATATGGCAAGTTGTGACTATTACGTGCATCCTATGTTTGCATCAACACTACAAGCTGGCTAGATGTGAATGATGAACTTGACATCTTTTACAATCCTTTTTATAATGACAATGTGGGAAATAAGAATTTGGAAGTGTAGATTGTTATTATCATTTTTATTTGCATCAATCAAGTAAAGAAAGTGACACTACACCATGCAATATGCATTACCCGATGTTGTTCGTTCGTTCTAATGGTGACAACACAGACGTGTCACATGGAAGTCAACAAATATTTTATGAAATCGACAATGGTAGAAAAAGAATAGCATGAGCCATATAACATTTTTGTCCATGAGTATTACCATGGCCGTTGATAAACCAAAATCGATGCAGATATGATGGGATGTGTGAAAACCTGCCCAGGAATGTGTCGATGGATAGCCATGACACATTACTCTCTTAGTTGACTTGCGTAAAGGATTTTCTTTCTTTTATAAAGCATGAACTATGGTTTATTTGTTATACTACATTTTACAGTAATTAATACTTACTTTTATTTAAATATCATTTCTCAATTCGAGCATGGATGTGATAATATACTAGTTTAATTTTAGAGTTATGCTGGGCATATGAACACACTGTTATTTATATGAGCCTCACTTAGAGTGTAAGAAATTACAATACATTTGTTTTAATCGGGTAAAATACGCTCGCATTTATTGTGAACCCAGAGTTAAAATATTGCAAGAAGGTGTTTCCATTGGGAAAACCTTGAGCAACACATACTTCAAATATCTAATGATACTTGTGCATCCTTGTCTTGCAGCGTTGAGACTCGTACTTGTATGTGTCAAGTAGTGTTGCTTGTAAATGTATCATCCTCGTACTTGTACGTGTCAAAATGTTACTTATAAATGTATCATCAACTGGACGCTCAACCGAATGCCTATTTACTAGGCATCTATAATTGACATTGCGTACTGTCATATGCAAATTCTGTATAACTGATTTATTTCACTACCACTATATTCCTACATCCAAATCCTTGATTCTATTATAGTTACTAATCTGAATCTTGATATAAAAAGAGAGGCCATGACTCTTCAACATGATGTCTAAAACATCTAACATCTAATGAACACCATATGTGGCTATTTTTTCATGAGATGTCCAGCATTTAATGCGAACCTTGAGCAAACCTTGTTGTATCTACACATAAAACCTCAAATATCACAAATTTTGAGATTGAATTAAATTGATTTAACTTCTGTCATCCATGAAGACCATGAGGTCTATGGGAACCAATATGGAAAAGAGAGCACATCAAAACCATTACTGTCTAAGATAAAAGCTAGCTCCAAAACAGTTTTTTAGGGAAAAACCTTAGCAGTAATAGATTCACAAAAATTATAAATCTCTTTATTTGTACATATCAATGCTGAGAAAATATACATTTGTACATATCGATGTGATGAGCAGGATTTATTTCATCTCGTTTGTCAAGAACCTCCAGGATAAAGGATGATACTGCCATTACTATAGGCGTATATAGTGGTTGACTAGGTGTAATCAAGTCAACATATCGTACTCGAGAGTTGCTAACACTGGATAACTATAAAGAGTCTTGGCAATCATTTTCTATGGCTCTCATATGGCAATATTGATATACCTATTTTCAAGCTCCTCATGACCCCATCCCCATCTGCATGTTCCAATTCCGAGACAATGTGAATAGTGCACGAATGAATGCAATTGTTCTACGCCTTTTCATGGGCAAATATGATAAAAGGTATGATATGGGCCATGAGCAAGTGTGGATGTTAATCTTGCTTTTGTAATGTATCACCTTTTCGAGAACACTGCCATTCCAAAACTTCGCAAATATATTGAGATACTGCTTTACGTGAGTGTGATGTTTGTTATTTTGTACATGTGAACATCCCCATTCCTGCTATTCCATCTGGAGGACCAATATGCATGTTTTCTCTTTGCAATAGGCTTTAAGACATTGTGGACTCATGGCCAATGTATCAGAAGATGTGTGCCTCCCATCCCCTCATGTCTACCACCTTCTAGCAATGATTATATGATGTTCCAAAGTGGGACGCTGTAAAGGCAAGCACTATGTTTTTTGGGGGAGAATTGTGTATGGAATTGTGGACTTGAGTCGGAGAGCCCAAGTAGAAAAGGTTTTTTGGATCCATTCTAAATCTTTCCAAGTGGCAGGGATATCACTAGTCCCCATACTTCAACTCCATAAAAAAGGAGTGGTTTTACCGAAACCCTTAACAAGCGTGCATCAATCGTAGAGCTCCGCTTTGTGGCAAATATTCATAAAGCACTTGTAGAGGGTGAGATGTTTTCAATTATTAAAAGTTTAGCTAAAGGTAAGAGCCCCAAGGCCAGGCTACCACCAGAGTTTATATAAAATTCTAGAATATTGTAAAGCTAGACTTTATTCAAATAATGGATGACGTTTGGAACTATAACCACTTCCACCCTACTTTATCCTCTGGCATGATTATGCTTATCCCAAAAGTCGAGAACCCTGAATCACTCTCTTATTGGAAACCAATTTGTGACAAATACCGCTGATAGAATTTGTGCTAAAATTATAGCAAACAGAATCAAAGGCTTCTTAGAGAGAAATATTAGCTTCAATCAGTTTGTTCCTGTCAAATAGATTTATCCTTGATAGTTACATTGCAGCTATGGAGGAATTGCATTGGAATAAGATCTCAAATGAAAATTATGTTTTTCTTAAGCTCGACTTCTCAAAGGCTTTTGACACGTGAAGTGGGACTTTTTATGATTTGCGCTCAAGAAACTTGACTTTACTGCAAAAATCATTCACCATAGTTTCTCTGAAACTTTCTTCCCCTTGGCTAGAGTAATTTGCTCCATATTTATTCATTGATGTAGCTGAGCAATTAACAAAGAATAGAATAGAATAGATTTTTTAACGTCCACGGAGACCAATAGGTCATGGGTTATTATTTATCATTAGCATTGGCTTTACCCTACGTGATATTGTCAATAATCTGAGCATCTTGCAATATGTTGATGATTCCTTCAGTCTTCTTAGGAATGACATTAAGAATATTAAATTCTTTGTTGAGATTTTTAAGACATCTAGTGCAGCATCTAGGGCTTTTTCAAACATGCAGAAATGTTTGATCATTGGTGAACCATCACAAACAGATATCCTGGAAGTTGTGCATCAATTCTTGCTAGGCCACAAACCTACAAGAACAAGAACAAAGAACAAAGATTACAATGCAACTACAATGCTGAAGAACTACGTAAATGTAAAAGGAAGATCTGTCCCTAATATACTATGAGAGAATAAAGACTACTGTTATATCTAGCTAGTTTGTTAGGAATCTCTAGAAGGGTTTTTTCTTCTACAGGAAAAATATGAGCGCCCTTTTTCTTGAATTCTTTGTCCTATTCACTTTTGAATGTTCTTGGCACAACTTCGAGCCCGAACCTCAATTCCCTGCCTGATCGATCCCTTCTACTGCTTGATCCCCTCCCGGCCTTGTAGAGGGCCGGTCTCCATTCAATTCTCCCTGCTTTGTTTTGTCTATGGATACAAAATTCTTCACAATCTTGAAGCAGGATAAAAGAATTACATGTGGTTTGTTGCAGGGATCCTTCTCTGAACTTTGGTTTCAATTTATCCGCAAACAAACCTTCCCTGATCATCTGTTCCAATTTGAATTTTCCTTTGTCCCGAACTCTGAAGAATTTGCAGAAGAAATTATTGAAGCTTGGACTCTTGAATTCACTGGAAAAAGAAATATCACACCTACAGCTCAGTTTAAAGTGTTCTGCAATTGGTCAGATCTTAAAATTTCAGTCCAAGTCTACTCAGAATGAAGGGATTTTGTTTCTTTTGGCAGGTTCCTTTTGGCATTTATTTGGTAAGTTAATCTTTTAAGCTCCAAATTAATCTTTTTTCCTTGATCTCATGGTTCTTGCTTAATTTCCCTCATTTTCCCTTTCTGCCATCCACTCTGCTCTAATTCCCCTTTCTTTCTCAAATTTTCATATTAACCTTTATCTTTTCATTGCATTAATGGCTAAAATTCCCCAAAAAAATCAAATTTCTCCTTTAGCCACCTCGGCTACCCTAAACTTGCAATCTTTGGCCCTACTTCACAACTACATGCTTCTCCGTGCTGATTAGAGATCCGAGCTCCTCACACAGTTAAGTTCTTTCAACTCTGATCTCTCCAAAGTTTGGAAATTTGGAGATTTCTCTGACTTGGTTTACTCTGCCAAAAATATGCATCATTTCAGCACTTCTCCTCCTCAATGGGACAATCTTTCTAATGATCCCCCACTGGATGCCAATGGAGTTCCTTTACAAATGGTCCCGAGGCCTGTTGCTCCATTAATCTCTGATCAGACTCTTGCTGAAGACTTCGCTTTCCAGCAATCAAGATCTCCAGTTAACACCCAAGTATTCAGAGGTATTCAACTTAATTCCCCTCTGATTTCTTCTAGAATTGATTGCCTTTCAAAATGTGCTGTTATTATCAAAGTCGATTCGGTGGGATTAAAAATTGAAAAGCTTTGGGATCATTTGCTTAGGCTTCATAAAGGGATCACAATTAACTCAATCTATTGGCTCACCCTTATCTTCTAGCTGAATGTGGTTGTGAGAGAACTTCCAATTATTTTCTCAAGCTTGGCAAATCTACCTGTGACACCTATCAGCTTTCATTCCTTAAATGGTATCCCACCTTGCCTTTGAATGAATTCAGAAAATTTCAAGTTGCCTCTGTCACTATGAGTGATCTTAATCCCATCTACTAGAATAAAGACTTCTTTTCTAATATTTTCAACTCAATTGGCACATACTTGACAACTGAATTCTCACCTTACAGACCTCCAAAATGCTTTGCACAAATCGATATTTCCAAAACTGTTCCAACTTCTATACCTATCACTGATTTTTTTTGGAAATCAAATTAACTTGCAGCTTAATTGGGTTGGTTTACCAAGTATTTGCCAAAAGTGTAATCATAGACATAATCATCTTGATCAGTGTGACAACAAGGATGATAACACAAGTGAGAATGAGAATTTCATCAATCAGATTGGTTTTCCTCAAGTCAAAGCAAATTCAGGCAATCAGGAAAACAGGCAATTCACTCCATGGAAAAGAATCAATGGGAGTCAGAAGAGAATCTCTAAACAAAGAGAACTAAAAGCTAGGGAAGTTTTTCCCAAAGGTTTTGATGCTGCTCAGTCACAAAAATTTTCATATGCTCTTGACAGTCAGTCAAAGGTCAAGATTCTCAACAAAGGCATTTTTATAAAATAAAATTCTTCAGCTGCACAAAATAACACAGGTGGCTCTGACACAAGAAAGAATTTTTTATTTAATAGACCAGACTCACTCAAATCTAGATTACTTAAAGGAAAAATGCCTTTGACTACAAGGAACTTTGATCTTCACAGTACCTTGAAGAATATTCTCAGCCATTCAAATTCAAACAGAAATAGCAATAATTCTGGAAATACTAGTACATACCGAAATGGCAAGAAAAACTATGTTGCAGGTCAGTCTACAGGTACATCTTCAGACAGAGAGTATGAAGTTCCATTAATTATGGAAAAAAATATCAATAATTCTACTGATAAGCAGTGTAATTACACTATCAAGCTGGACATCCAAACCAAAAATACAGTCAATGAGGCAAATGCAAATACAGCTGTAACAGAAGTTGTGCAAATGTCTTCTGAGGAGGACCATGGTATTATTTGTTCCAATAACTTCAGTGTTCTTGCAGACCTAAATGAAGACTACTTGGATAGTAATTTGGAGTCAAATTTGCATCCAAACTTGCTTCCAAAAGAGCCTGCTCATCTCCCTGACCCTTCTCATATTACTTCCAAAAAAATTGAATTTCCTGAACCTTCAATTGCTCAATTACCCCAAGTTGAACTTGTTGACCTCTCTCCCACTCTTTTCACTGAACCTAATATCCTTCCTTGCCATAAACAGGATGAGATTATTTCCCCATACACTGAGTCATTGTTAAAAGAGTTAGTTGTGCCATCAGTTGGATATGAGGTTGCAATCTCAACAGATCAAGCATATCGAGCAGAAATGGAAAATTTGTTAAGTTTTTTGGACAAAGAACCATCAAAGGTTTCAGACTCAGCATGTGACAGTAACAAATGCCAAGAGCTACATATGGAGACTCAGATGCATAAAGGATCAGCCTTACTGATTTCTGAAGAAATTCATTTGCCTCAGGATCCTGGCATTCAACAACGAAACTTGCAGACTCAACTTTGTTCCAGGCAAGATCTTTCCTTCATAGATATTAATTCCTTTCATTCTCAAGATAAGAGCAAGTATAATGCTAATAACTCTTGTGATAATTCTGGGTTTGATTATCCTAATATTTTGGTTTCTTCTGATCCTAAAGCTTGCTGCAATTCTAAATTTTGGACATGTCCTCATGCTTCTAATACTGAATCTGACACTGATCTTGAAAAAGAAAATCTATGTCCTCAAGGCAACATATCTATTGATTCTTGGGATGATGATTCATATCTTATCAATAATTCCATACAGACAACTCTGAATAACCCTGTTAAAGGTAATCTCATCACTTCTACTTCTATTTATCAAAAAAGACAGAATAAAAGGAAAAAGAAATTGAAATCAAGCAAGCCCAAAGGGACTTCTTATCTCTCAGGTACTCCAGCTGCTAATACTAGAAATAGCTCGAGAAGAGTCACCCGGAGCCACTGCTCTTAATCTATCTTTGGATCTGTCTTTGGACCTTAACTCCCTTTCTTCCTTAATGAAGATTCTCTCGTGGAATCTCAGGGGAATCAAAGGCCCTCTTAAAAGGAGAAGGGCAATTTCTTAAATTAGATCTTACAACTCTGATATTATTCTTCTACAGGAGCTCAGGCTCCCAAACTTTGAGTGCTCCAATCTTGGTGATTGGATTGGTCCAGGCTATTCCTCCATTCGGATTGAAGCCTCAGGCACATCTGGAGGTATTTGTATTATTTGGAGGAATTTCAATCATGAGAATGTTTACAATAGTCCCTGTAGAACTTGGCAGTCTGTCATTCTTAAACATGGTGACCTCTCATTTGGTATTATCAACATCTATGCCTCAACTGACTCTAGAGTCCGAGAAAAAACTTGGCTGGAACTCAATACATGGCTTCTCTCTCAAACTTGTCAAACATGGATTTTAGCTGGTGATTTCAACAATACCCCTACTTGGGATCTTAAATGTGGCAAAAATCTCAATATGTCTGTTTCTGAGAGGACAAATTGGGACTATCTTCTGGATCAACATCTTTTTAATTATATCCCTTCCTCTACTGCAAGATTTACTTGGTCCAATAAGCAAACTGGAAATACTCGAGTATTCTGCACTCTGGACAGATTCTATATAAACAATCTATCTAACTCCTTCTGGGATAATTGTATAGTTTTCAGTGATGAATCCACCTCTATATCTGACCACCAGCCTCAATTCTTGTCTACCAAGCATAATATTAGCATGAAAAGGTCAGGAAATATCCCCTTCAAACTGAATTGTTCTCTTCTTGATTCAGACAGATTCATTACTGAATTTACTTCATTCTATAATTCCCTGCCAAGAGTGACAGCAGTTAACTCCATGAAATCCTTTTATTCTAATATCAAGCTCTCTAAATCATGGATAAAAAACTGGTTCAAGAATCTTCATGACTCCAAAATTGCTGAGAAAAACAATTATCTCCAGAGAATGAAAGAAATCAGGCTAAATCTCCAAATTGATCCTTTGAATTGTAATCTTCATAGGCTAGAGGAAAATCTTGAAATGTCCATTAGAGCTATAGAAGAGCATGATGCCAAAGGGGCTGCTATTAGGAGTAAACTTAAATATCAATCTTGTATGGACAGCAGTAACTCAAAATTTTTTTACAAGGTGGCCAAAAATAGAATCCTGAGATCCCAGTTATCTCATATTGTCAAGGATGATGGATCCTCAATCTCAAGTCATATAGATATCTCGAACTATTTCCATGATAAATATTATGGCATCTTTGCTAAACCATCAGATAATATTGCTCAATCTATTCAGGGAAATAACTTCAGAGACTTCTTAAACAATCTGCCAAACACAAATCCTATTTCTACTTCACCTGACATTGAGAATCTCCCCTCTGAAGCAGAAGTTTTATCCACTATCCAATCTCTTGGGAAAAACAAAAGCCCTGGGCCTGATGATCTGCCCATTGAATTTTACATCAAATTTTGGGAAATCATCAAATCTGACCTGATGCACATGATTCATGGTTTTTGGAATCTCAATCATTTACACCCCTCTATCTGCTTTGGATTTGTTACCATGATCCCCAAAGTTGACAACCCTTCCAAATTTATTGACTGGAGGCCTATTTCTTTAACCAATTCTTCCTATAAAATCTGTGCTAAAATAGTTGCCAACAGGATCAAAGATCATCTCCAGAAAGTAATCAGCTCATGCCAGTCTGCTTTCCTCCCTAATAGATTTATTCTTGATAACTATATTGCAGCTATGGAGGGTCTTCATTGGAATTCCTTAACTAAACAGAATTGCATTTTGTTAAAGCTGGATTTCTCCAAAGCATTTGATACTGTTAGATGGGACTTCCTAGAATTTGCCTTAATAAGCTTGGCCTCTCTGAGAAGATTATTATTGGACTTAATCAAAGATCTCAATCTGCCATTTTAATAAATGGATCTCCCTCTAAATTCTTCTCTTTGGCCAGAGGTGTTAGGCAAGGGTGTCCATTAGCTCCCTATTTATTTCTTGCAGTAGCTGAAATGCTTACCTCTGCTATTCACTTTCATCAGAATGCAAGCAATCTGCACGGTCTCACTCTCCCTGACAATTCTACTCTCACTATATCTCAATATGCAGATGATACCTTCACTTTTCTAAAAAATGATCCTGTAAACATTGATTCTTTCTTTAGGATCATTGACTCTTTCAGTGCTGCATCAGGGGTTTACTTAAACAGGGACAAGTGTGTCATAATTGGGGATATCTCTGTGGACAGCATCTTTGGCATTAAGTGCATACATTCAAATGATTCTACCAAACTTCTTGGCATGCCCCTGTCCTCGAATCCATCTATTAAAGGTCTTTGGTCTCCAATTATTTCTCGGATCAAGAAGAAGCTGTCAAATTATGGTTCTTGTCTTTCTTTAGCTGGCAGAACTATTATTGCCAACTCAGTCATTGCTACCTCCCACATCTATTTCTCATTTGCCCTACTTGCTTCAAAATCTATTTATCAACAACTTGAAAGGATTATTAGGAATTTTATTTGGGGCAAGCATCATATGGTAAATTGGAAATCTGTTTCTAAAAGCAAAATTCATGGGGGGCTTGGCTGCAAAAATCTTCTTCTTCAAGGATATGCCTTGGCAGGTAAGCATGTTTGGAGATCCTTGTTTCAATCAAATAATCCTGCTTCCATATTTATAAAGCACTGGCTATCTTGTAGTTTTATAAAAGGGCATCCCTCTGTGTTACATCAACTACCTTCATCTGCTTTCTTTAATCTTCAATCTGGCTCAAACTCATCTCCTCTGATGAGAAACATTATTTTAGCCTGGAACCTATCTCATAGAGCCTTCAAGCATGTTGACCTTCAATATTGTCATCTTAGATCTTCTATTTTATGGAATCCTGCTTTATCCAATGATATTTCATCTCCTCTGGCTATAATTCATCCTAGGATTTACAAAAAATGGAGTGAATTCAATTTCCTCACCTTAGGGGATCTGAGGGTCAACAATAGATGGATCACTTGGACTGCTTTTAAGCAGAAAATTAGGGGTACCATTTCTGATAGGAAATTATTCAAACATTTCTTTCAGAAAATTAATGGTCTGAATTTAGATTCTAATTCTATTTCCTCTCATGATTGGACCTTGAACAACAAACATGCATACAAAGTTTCCCTGGTATATAAATTTCTGAGTAAATCTGATTCTGCTTCCAAAGCCAAAAATTTCTGGAATATCTCCATTGATATCGAGCATAAATTGTTTCAAAGTGTTTGGAAATCCTTCTTATCTCCAAAGGTTGAATACTTCATTTGGCTTATTGCAAATGGCAGTGTTCCAAATCTTCATTCCCTTGCCAGACATCAGTCTAGAAATGCAGCTCCTATTGATTCTAATTGTCCCTTGCATTGTAATGGAATTGAAGATATGAATCATATTTTTTTGTGTCCCAAATTAAATTCCTTCTGGCACTGGTTTCAGCAGCAATTTGCAATCCCCAAGCCCAATTGCCTACTAAATTTCCTTCTGAATGATGATGCTTTTATTAACTCTTATCTTTTACAGCATTATGGAACAGGAATAGATGTTTACATGGCAAGCATTCAGTTTCATGTACTTGGATTAAACTGCATTTTATTTATGATCTAGAGCTGTCAGCCACTTGTAACAAAAGGGAAACACACTTCGAGGAAAGATGGAATAATTTGGGAGTCTTCAATGGTCCTTTTAACTTGTTTAGATTACATTGTCATGATGAATTTGCTAACAGTGACATTTTATCTATCAGATTACATGAACAACCTCAGGAGAGATCTAGGACATGAATATCATATTTATGTTGAACAGATGATTGACAATGACATTGAATATACAGAAGGTTTATGGACAGGTCTAGTTAGGGGCAGAACTGATGTGGACATCCTTGATATTCCTGATAGGGAGATTGACTGGACCATCGAGTTCTGCAGAGGCACTTATCTAATGCACGAGTTATGGTAGTTTTTAGAAAGATTTGGCAGCAACATGACAGAGCAGCAGTTTGATTTCTATAGGGGATGCTACTACTACCATAGAGGAATGGCAGATGCTTATGGTTCTCTTATTCTGATGGCCACTATTAACTCTGATACTCTGATTCAGGAACTAAACTGGGGGAACAATCGAATCCTCATCATCCAGCCAGATTACCTAGCTCATTTCAACTGTCTTGACATATACCAATTTTAACTTATCCTTCCCAATCCTATTTTCTAACCTTTTGTCTACCTTTTGGCTCCATAATTTACTATCTAAGTAACCTGTCTATGGTTGACATCCACTGGATCTCGGCTATCAGCAGGTCTATTGCAGGTCTTGCAGGTCTTTTGCAGGTTTTATCATGTTATATCTTCATATGGCTATCTCACTTACTGTTATTCCAGCAGACTTTTTGTGGATCCTCAATCTACATCTATTTTATAATTATTGTAATTACTGCTATTACCTACAGTCCTATTGTCATGTTACCACATTGATAATGAACTTTATTGTACTTTTCTTCTATAATTAATGGAAAAAACTTCATTCTCTCAAAAAAAAAAAAAAAAAAAAATCTCTAGAAGGTAGATGTGGAAGTGATCGTGAAGTGATCACCAGTGATTCCCCTGACATGATTCCACTGACACTAGAATCTGGATTCGCAACTCTAACATGTGATACTAGAAATAAAAGAAGAAAGGAAACCTAATATTTCAGGCATGAATAAAAGTACATATTTGAAGCAATATGGCATTAATATATTTGGGGAGTAGGCATGCAAGGAATGAGATGATGATATGGCACTAAAAGATGCTACACTGGATAATAATGAAGATGAACATACACGTTGAGATTCTCAACAGAATTTCAACGAATCTCAACAAATAATAACGAAGCAGACCGAAGCCAGAGAGGGGAGACAAAAAATGCCACCATCTCCATCAAGTTACTTCAATGGTCCTGATATGATGGAAAACACATATGGGCGATTGTGGCAATCTCTTCCTAAGCAGCTCCATATGCTTCCTCCATTACAATCACGTATACAAAGGCCCACACCCGAGCATAGGTAGGTTAATGTATCTTCAGAGCTAGTTCAAGTGCCTAATTACTGAAGATCATCTCGTGCATTTGACAGAAAAGTTTGGTGATGGTAATGCATTTGCCATCGAAAAATGGTAAAGAAGAATGGAATTCTGGTTCTGATATTGAGGTAGCTCTCCAAGGGACAGAAAGTATTCGAGTGTTTAAGGTCGTCTGCCATGATCTACTATGATTCATGATCTTGTCTCTAAGATCTGACAGATTTTTCTGCTCCAACCTGGCTCTGATACCAATTGATACAATCTAGGTTAATTAACCTTAATCTTAAACAAACATTAGGGTGGATTTGGGATCTCAAAATAGCTTCATAAGAGCCATTCCACGTCAGCTTTTGTATTCTCCTCCCCAATGGGGAGTAGGATACCTACCCTCCATAATTATTTCTCATGGATTTCATGGGAGCCGCATTTATTATCCCATTTTCACATATAGAAAACAAAGAAAAAATATGTATGGCATTAAACCATCGCGGCTAATGATGATGGCTTATTGACATTCATGAGGCAAAGGAATATGAATATAGAAAATTGATTGTTGAGGTTGAATAAGAGGGTGCTGATGATATCCATTCCTCATTGAAAAAGAGACAAACTTGATATGCTCTATTGGACTTGTTCCTATACATACAGTGAATATATCTCAAAAAACAAGATGCAAAGAAGTTTGTGGAAGCCTCTAACAAAATCATTAATGCTCATATAGATGCATTTAGTACATGCATATACTAACACATACACCTCTTATGTCGCATGCACTTGATTTTTCTAGAAATGGAGTGGATAAGAAATGGAGAAATCTCATAAGCAGCCAAGATAGCTTTTCATAGAAGCACTCACAGGGGTGGAGGAAAAGTGGCCACCAACCCTCCTAGATATATGTCCGAATGGTTCTATCAAACAACAGTTATTGTCAATAACTACGACAGAAAAATATATTGTGTTGAAGAGGAGGAGATCACTAAAATAGCATGAAATAGCATCGCTTTAGGGAGAGGAAATGTCCATAAGAATGCTTGCAATGCAAAGAATGCATACAATTATGAAGTACAAAAATTAGGGTGTTTGTGTTTCGATACATCTAATGCACGAAGTCTTTGGCATTTTGCACAATAGATTCCATTGATAAATCATTTACTATTTAAATTATAGCAAAAACACGTCTTGAAACTATTCAAATGGTAAGAGGACTCTTTGATTTGTTATCCATTTGATCAATGAGCTATTATTTTCTAAGAAAAAATAAGATGTGACATTCCTATATTCTATAAAAAAAAAAACTATTATATTCTATTATATGCAAAAGGAACATTCATAAAACTTAGAACTTTGAATGCCAAAGCCATCCTTTTTTAGAGAGGATCATATGAAGTGAAATCTTCGTGTGTGAAAATAATTGCATCCAACAAATTCGTGTTTGCGATCTTGTATAAATTTACAACTTAGGATTAACAAACAATCTCTTACTTAATGTTATTTTTGTATAATATAACTCCAAAATGAAATATAGTTAAATTGTAAGGTGTGACCTGCTTTCTTGTTTGTTATTAAATTAAATATAACCCATTCAATAGCTTCCTTTTGCACATGTAAAGGTCTATTTTAAATAGCAAACACCTTATCAATAAATCAATACTTTACGTGCCAACACTTTACACTTTAAATGAGACATTTATGCTAAGATATTTCTTTGTTTTTCCCTCATTCACTTACCAGGGACAGGAGGTTAAGGTGGCTCCGACCTACAAGTACTTGGGGATCGAGTTCTCAACTACCACCCATTGGGATGCTGCCATCGGGTTGCGGGTCACGGCAGGTTGGAAGGCACTATACGCCATGCAGAACAACAGCCACAAGGCAGAGTTGTATGCCTGGGGCCACCAGTCACACCTGTTTCGGGCCTTGGTCGAGCCGGCCCTTTTGTATGGGGCAGAAGTGTGGGGTCCGGTGATATCCCTTAGCACCTGGAATGATCTTGAGCAGGTGCAGAAGGCCTTCTTGGCACAGGCCCTTGGGGTGAAGTCCACAGTTCCATACCAGATCCTACTTCAGGAGACAGGCTTTCTGCCCCTTCAACGGGCTGCATTGGAACGCCATATCGTTTACTTCCAGAAGGTGGTCGCTATGGCTGATACACGCTTTGCCCAACCTTTGCTTTGGCCACCCGCGATGGGTCCTCAACGCTGAAATCCTGGCGGAAAGACAAGCAAGCTCGGTGGTTCTCCGCGGGGGGTGTCGCGAACAAGCAGCGCCCGTGTCGGGAAAAGAAAGATCGCAGGGCACTTAAGTCGTACCTAGATGCTACTTTCCTTCGCAAGCTCTGGGGATGCGATGCTCGACGCATGTTAAGTCGGGGCACACTATCGCCAGCACAAGTCAATCCTAGGCTCACGAGAGGCCCACACCAAGCATTTGTACACCCGGTACCCATGAAGAAGCGCCAGACTTATAGCTTCCATTCGCACGGGTGCACATCGCCTCCGCATTGAAACATGACATTGGGCTCGGGAAGCACGGGAGCAAAGGGTTTGCCAGTGTTGCCACCAGGGTGCTATTGAGGATGAATGTCATGTCCTCCAGATCTGCCCAGCATTTGCTCATATCCGAGAGCGATATGCTCGATTACTAGTGCCTGGCCAGCCGTTGCATCAGTTATTGACTACAGCGTCAGTGGGTTTGTTGGGGCATTCCAGCATACTTATTACTGCTAAGGTTTTTCCCTCGAAAACCCTTCGGGGCGGGGGTTTTTTAATCCTGTCAGTAATAGGCTTGCTGCTCTCTTTTTGCTTTGGGTCCCATAGGCCAATTGGTCTCCGTGGACGCTAAAAATCTATTCTTATTCTTATTCTTATTCTTTACTTGAAAGCTATCTTTTTGAAGAAGGGTCACATTGGGTGGATAATATATATGAAAAAAAAACAAAAAAAATGGAAATACATTAAATTTGCATGGTGTGATCCGTTTTCTTTCGTCAAATTGAAATTACACATATATACTGCTTCCTATTTGTATCTTAAATGCTTTACCACCCCAAGTACATAAAGTTATTAGCCCTTTTCAAAGAGCATACTTTTTTTTAAGAAGGATCGTATCAAGGGAATAACACATATGCAAAGAAATTAGAACACAGTGAATTTGCATGGTGTGGTCTACTTTCTTATTTGTTGTCAAATTATAATTAAACACAAGTACCCCTTCTTATTTGCATCTAAAATGCTTTACCACCCCAAGTACATATAGTTATTAGCCCTTTTCAAAGAGCAAACACTTTATCAATAAATAGCACTTTACATAAGTATCCACAAGAGGTTCTATAGCCTTATTTGGTGTTAAATTGACATTTGCAATGTGCTATGCTTTTCTAATATATTTACAAGCACTTCATTGCACTATGTTGACATGATGTGCTCAATTATGCTTTTATCAAGATAAGAAAGAGGGGTTCAACAACTTTTGCATTTGCTGTAGCACCTCTTAACAATGTTATGGTTAAAATTCTAAGCAGCTCTGCATTTAAGGTTCAAAGATACGGAAAGGTTGTCCAAAATACTATGAATGACAGCAGCCTTTACTATATTAAGTTTACACGAGTGTCTATCTTTTTCCAATTTTAGAAGAGTGCTTACCACTGCCTCATGCATTCCATAATTTCTGCCACAAATAGCATATTAACAAGTCAAAAAAGTGCATTATAGGCAGCCACAACCTTAGCTTGTTGCCCATTATCCATATCAATAAAAGTTATATAGAGATTGTGCACCAGCAAATTAGGCTATGCTCAATGTTGGAGCAGATTAATACAGATAAGATAAGGAACCCAACGGGTTTGACGGCACATGCAAGGGCAACAACCCATCTAAAACCTGGGGACTAGGCCCCGTCACCAAACACAAGAACCAAATATTAAAAGACTACCAAGAAGAAGATAATGCTAATGCTAGCGGTAATTTTGTGCTTCTAAAATTCTCTAGACATAGAAAGTCCAAGGATTGGAAGGCCATTGATCTAGAATAATTGTTGCGCCTCCCTTGTACACTGCCCATTTCTTTTGCAGGCAGGCTGCCCTCACCTTGCAGAGCTCCTCTTTACGGTTACACAACTGAAGAGGGGAGAGGTCCTCTTGTACTGAGAAACTAGTCCCTCTGATATGGTTGCCATGCTGAAGAATATGTAAGCGACTAAGAGTGTCTTGAAATTGAACCAAAAGATGGCGAGGACGATCAGGTCTTGCCGCTCCCACCCTAGTAGCGGAGACAACTCTACCAACCTTCACATGCATGACATCAGTGAAAAAATGCAAAGCCGCATCCACATGAGAATGGGCATCATCTTCTGCCTCTGCAATTCCTATAATACGCAAGTTCAGGCTTCTGGTAACAGAAGATACTGAGGCGGCCTGCTCCTTTCTGCTCCTCTCTTTTGGTAATGTATTTAGGAGTTCAAGGTACAACAAATACGATAATTTGCAAAGAAAATACAGCAGAGTTTTGCAGCAACTTCCCCCTAAAACCATTACGTCCAACACAAACCATTACACAAACCATTACCACAAACCATTACACAAACCCCTATCCTAAAACACAAACCATTACGTCCAACACTTTTGAATTAAAATCCCCCTAAAACCCCCTTTGGTTTGGGTGCATACTCACACGGGGGGTTGACTCCGAGCATCGAGAGTTGTTGGATGAGCATATTTGCCCCTTATTCCTCAATCTAGACCATAGATAGCAATCCTCGTTTGTGGGGTGTGTTTGTACAAGTTTTGGTATACTGTATAACGAGGCTTGCGAAATACTATTAAGGTTTGAGGCAATGTACTAAATGGTGTTGATTTTGTACATATATTATACGTTTTTAGGTAGTACAAAAGGGGCTCTCGTTGCCCTACATCACCTCCCGTGTGAATATGCACCTAAACCAAAGGGGGTTTTAGGGGGATTTTAATTCAAAAGTGTTGGACATAATGGTTTGTGTTAATTTAAAAAAAAAAAAATGGCACCTTCAGGGCCTTGGGAATTGTGTAGTGATGTTATGTACATCTGTATGGGGACTTTGAGAAGATGTAGGGGGTTTGTATTGTGGATAAGAATATTTGGCCCCTTCAGGGCCATAAAAAATGTTAAGGACACAAAGGGAAAAAAAAAATCATTTTGCAACGATCCCATTCAATGCATGTATGTGACATTGAGGCAACAATACTTTTTTTCCATCTCACATACACAACATTTGCACTAAGTAATCTCATTTATATTGCTTTATGTTAAGATCATTCTTGATCCTAAAATGCCAATGCATGTCCTTGGACATTTTGAATGTAGCTTGAATATATTGCACAATCCATGTATAAAACACCGATTTTCAATGGGGGGGACGGTATACAGCTCTTGCACCAGGTCATCCGGCAGCTCATCTATGTGGATGATGTGGACCTTTTGGCCCATACACCAGAGGGCATGCAGGCACACCTAGATGCCCTGGGCACATTCTGCCAGGCGTCGGACATGTGTGTCAACCTGGCCAAGACTAAGGTGGTCCTCATATCCTCCTTACGTCATCCAGCACCTCCGGCGCTCACTTATCAGGGGCAGATGGTAGAGGTCACACCCAGCTACAAGTACCTGGGGGTGGAATTTCCGTTCTCAATGTATTGGGATGCATCCATTCGCCTTCGGGTGACCGCAGGTTGGAAAGCGCTGTACACAATGCAAAACAATAGTCATAGGGCGGTAGTAAAGACTGGGGCCACCAAACATTTGTTCCGAACCGGTGGAGCCAGTTCTTACGTATGGGGTCGAGGTGTGGGGCCCAAGTGGTGTCTTTGGCGACTTGGAAACGACTTAGAGCAGTCCGAAGGCATTTTTGACGCGGCACTTGGGGTCAAGCCCTCGCCCATATCGAGATCTTGTTGCGAGGAGACGTGATTCATGCCCCGCGATGCATCGCGACCCTCGATAGACACATTGTTTATTTCGGAAGGTGGCCGGCATGGGCGACACTTCGGCTCCCACTTGGCTTCTGGCGCCGGCGATGAGCCCGCAACGACTCGGGGCTTGTTGGAAGGACAAGAGGGCCCGATGGGGCGCTTGGGAATATAGACGCGACATAGGTGCGTCCCAGTGTGCACTACGCAGCCGGTAGGGATAGGCCGAGGGGGTATTTGGACTCTTGTTTCACGGGAAGCTCGAGACCACCATGCTTCGAACAGGTAAAGGTGGCACACTACAAACAAACACATAAACCCCACCACGGTTCGAGGCCCACAGCTCTACCTGCGTTCTCAGTTGCCCATGAAGAAGCGCAGGATCATCGTGTCCATTCGAACAGGGGCCCACCATCTTCGGCTTGAGATGGGTCGGTGGGTTGGAGGGCTGCGCCAGGACAGGCTTTGTCAGTGTTGTCCACTGGGGGTTGTTGAGGATGAAAGCCATGCCTTCCGTGAGTCCGCCCGGCCTATAGTCGATTCGGCTCGCTACATTCTCTTGGTGCGACACAGTTCGCCCCTCACCGACGAAGCTACTCGGTCTTGCCCGTTAGTTCGATCCCTTGGCTCCTACCTCCAAGAGGTTTTGGATCTGCGGACTCACCTCTGCCCCCAGGCGCCTACCTGAGGTGCCGGGAATTCATGTGTATATGTATATGTGTACAGCTGCCAGCAGGCTTGTTGCTGCGACGGTTTTTCCCTCTTAAGGGGGGTCTTTTAATCCGGGTAGCAACGGGCTTGCTGGACCCCTGTAATTTGGGTCCCATAGGCCAATTGGCCTCCGTGGACGATAAAAGAACCTTCCTTCCTTCCTTCCTTTATGACACTGCTATGTATAATGAGTGAACATGTAAAGTTAAAAACCCAAGCAGAAGTCCAGACATAACAAATGAAATATCTAGCATAATGATGCAAAAACATGGGGGCTAGAACCAAAGATACTTCGACACCATAACAAATCAAAAGAATGGAATTAGCCTCATGTAAGCAAATACATTCATGCAATCATAATCGGGTCTCCTTGTTCTCAATTTGTCTCAAGCAATGGAGCAACTTTTCTCAATTCTTCTGTTCTGACATTATCCTGGCTCTCAGATATCTGATTGCTTGAAGACGGTCAAAAATAGTTGTTAAAGCATGAAGATAAAGAGACTTGTTAGTGAACGCTTATTGCTCGTCTTAAAAGGCATTTGCAAAGACCAGTAGATTCTCACATACAAATGTCTTTTTAAGACTATTGCAACTGCATCTAAATCTTAAACAGACTGCCAAGCCCAGAACACAGACATGAATAAGACATCGCTTCAAGCAATTCAGTAAGTCATAATAGAACTAGTTGTACTTGTTTGGCATGACGGTTGTATGTTCTGCTAGCTGTTGCTTGCAACACTAGAGTTGTCACGCGATTGACCAAAAATGGTGCATTTGCACTGTTCACTTTAAAATTCATATAAAATCAATGGCTCAAAATTCAATAAAACCTTTCCTAGAAGTTCATATATGGCAGTCATGTTCCGTATAAAAAATATCTAAAAATCTATCAATCTCCATTCTTGGAAGTTATACTTAGGTGAAGTGGGTCATGCCAAGACTGCCTTATATTTACATAAGGTAAAACTGCTTTATATTTACATAAGGTAAAACTGTCTTAATTAAATAATTTTTTTTTTTTTCAGTATTTTCTTATTTTTCTACGCGAGTTAGAGAGTACAACAAAAAAAACTGCACCTCATTCCAAGGTATGAGAAGGAAGATGGGTTTCATCAAACATGACAAGGTCAAAACTGTTTTCTGTCTTTTGTGGACCAATAATTATTTGAACATGAAATTAGAGATCTATATTACCAAAGAAGGCTTGCATCCATAAAAAAAATATAGCTCATCATGAAAGATGATCTACATGCACTATTATCATACTTAACCTACAATACTTCTGGCAGCAAACACAGTAATAAGTTTATGATAGCAAGAGAAAAGAAGGTTTCTTTGTGTTTTTTGCAATATATGACATCAAGAACCTTTATGCACATATATTATCATATATGAGTTGAAAAAGAGTGTTACCTTGATTAAATGATTCAAATTTTGACAAGTCTAAGTATTGACCATTAATGGTCCATGGATATCTACTTACTTAAAATGTTTTTGTGGGGGTGTGTCCTCTTTTTTCCGGCCGCCTGTAGACACTGAAATCCGGCGAAAAAGCGAAATTTTGTGATCAGAAAATTAAAATCCGGCATCTAAAATTTTCCTTTGGAAGAAAGTGGACTTTTGGAAGAAAAAAATGGGTTTTTCGACCAAATTTTTTCTTTCCGGCTATCTTTCCCCCTTCCCATCTAATCATACGAAAATAGGGAAAAAAATTTCGGCAATATTTCTCGCTCTTTACGTTTCATACATTTTTGCTCCTCTCAGACATAACGGCCGCTCCCTGTTACGTGACGTTCTCGTCTGCGGCAGAGCGACAGCACCAGAGCTTCATCCAGCACCATCACAGGTAGAACCTAGCTTTTTAATCCTAGTAGTAATGATTGTACTAGCCCATTGTATGGGTCCCATGACCTATTGGTCTCCGTGGACGTTAAAAAATCTATTCTATTCTATTCTATTCTTCTGTTTCCTTCTCTTCCTATTTTTCATGATATTTTTGGTTTTCCAGACGGTTTTTCACTGGTGTATGTACTTCAGTGCTTCTTTGCCTGTACAAAATGCAATATGTGCTTAGTTTGTGTTGGCTTTGGTCTCAGTTTATGCAGATTCAATTCACGATAGAGATGGAAGCCGTCTGTAGCAAGTGGTGACTTGATTTCTGGCTCTGAGCTGTCTCTGTATCTTTTTCATTTCGATGAGAGCAAAAATGGGCTTATCAGAGGAGTAAAATCGGCTTATTCAAGGCAGCAAATTGGTCCTGGTCTTAGGTAGATTCTCATATTCCCTTTTTTTTTTTGTTGTACCATCTCCTTTGGTTTTCAACCTGATTGTTTGGTGCTAATAAGGTCTGCCCAAATGCATTACGTTTTGTTTCCTTGCACAGTGTCCTATTACTCTGCATTTTTGTACATGTAAGGTTTGAGCTGCTCGGGATCAAATATGGGTCCATATCACCTGCTGAAATGGCTTTGTGTTTGTGGCAAATGCAAGCAAAAAAGTTCTATTTGTGTTTGCGGATTTGGGAGCTTTTTAATGTTGTGCAAGAGCAAGAAAGTAGTGAGTTTGCAGGTAAATTACTTGATCTGTCATTTGGTTCAGGCTTTTGCAGGTGATATTTAGTTCTAGCCTTGACATGCAGCTGCACTTGCATCTACAATCAAGCTACCAGAAGACATCTCAATCAAGTTTTGCTAGCTACATAAACTTCATGTTCATATTCCCTCAATCCTCAATCGTCTATGCCCGAAATCCATAATTCTAACATGGCTTGACTAAGTGGCTGATCTATGGAGGCAAACGAAATACACAGCACTAACACGATGACAACAATAGATATATCTTCTCTATTTGAAGCATACAGGTGGCAATTGTTTGAACTTTTTGCCATTTGTTACATAATGCTTGGATGAATGCATTTTACAAGAGGATTTGTGTGTAGAAATGGGAGTTCAAAACTAGGTCTTTCAAAATATACGTGCCATGTTTTTTCCATGCATTATATAGCTTACATATTTTGTACCTTTGTTAAGCTTTAGTTTACAGTTGTGTTGCATGTACTTGATCAATTTGCAGCTGTGTTGGTCTGCTAGATAGAGTTGCATGCAAATGCCAGGTCTGTTGCCAGGTCTGCTTTTGCAAATATACCTTGGCCTAGCACAGACACAGTTATGTCTTTGCAGATCTGATCTAGCAGTTTTACATGCACAACAAACTTCTTATGGAAAACTTCCACAATCTGGGAGGATTTTCCTCGACTAGCATTCCACTTTTTCAAAGATTAGAAATGGGTTGGTGCCATTGTCTGCCAAACACTTCGCTGGTGCAGGGCAGCTGTCCCCCTTCTCTGTAAGCTCTTTTTCATGATTTGCCATTGTATTTTGATTGCTTTGTATTGTTCAATCTTGCACCAAAGTGGCATGTGCTAAAATTTGCTATTCTCGAATGGTTACATTGTCTGAATGACTCATTTAGGTAGAATTTATTCTCTGCCCAATGGTTAGAGCTCAAGATTTACGAATTTGTTATATTATTTTCTTAAAGATGATATAATGTTTTGGGTTATTTTCGTTCGCCTGTTTCTCAGATTACGGAGCAGGTTTTTGGAGGATGTTTCCTTATGAAGGACCTTCTTGCATGATGCATTTAACGTAATGCATTAGCTGCACCTGCCCTGTCCAAAACCAGGTAGCTCCTGTGCTCAAATTTGATGCTCGATGGGTTTCCTTTTCCCATATTTTCCTGCTTGACCATTTCTTTTCTTCTTTTTCTTTCTGCAGGTGGATCCTTCCAGAGCAGGTTATGAGCGTTTGAAGGTTTCACCAAGATATGATTATCCAGGCATTGTTTTTTAAATGGTTCAGGGGCTGATTTTCGGCATTTTTTGGCCATCACGATAGCTTGCAGTAGTAAGAAGGAAGTGAGCTTGCAGCAAAAGGAAGGTCACAGCATGTTCCATGTTTGCCCATAAGTGCAGATTTTAGAATTTTGACTCCACATTTCCCCGAAGGTTTACTTTTATTAATGTTTAGAGGTGTTCTTTCAAGTTTCTAGATTGCAGATTGTACTCTATAGTATAGTCTCAAAGTCATGTCTATTTATACAGTTTTCATGGCGTATACATCTTGGCTTTCCTCTAAAATTGTCTCAGGCATTATAAGTAAGCTTATTTTGCAGTCTACTGTTTTCCAGTAATTTGTTAAAAGCATTTGTGTCTTCTTGCAAAATATGTATTGCAATACAATGTCCTAATATTGCCAAAGTTCCTTTGCAGCTAGGATTTGGACCATTTTCTAAAGTTGGCATTGTTCAGGGGCATTACTCTTCTCCAAAAAGAGTTTAACTAAGGTATGACGCCAATTTGATGGACAAATTTATAAGATAGAACGTCGTTTCTATTACAGGGCATAGGTTATGCTTCCTTTTTCCTTCTACTATGTACCTTTATCCTGATGCTTCAATAAGCCATATGAACATGTTGATTCTGAATTGATGGCATTATTTACAAGCTTATTATGTGCAGCAGTAATATTCTCACTTAACGTTAGACTTGCTATTATCATTGCTTTCCCATTCCTCTAGCATAATAATTTGGCAGCTTATAGCTGCTATATGACTACAAGAACAAGCAGGTCAAATTGCTATTGATTAATAAAAGGCCCTGCTTGAATTGTTATGATGCACCATACATTTGGTCAGTCCAACATTTCTACGGGTCCTACAACTTTTTTTGCCTTTTATCTTTGTGCATTCTTCAGGGTTTCACATTTACTCTTTTAGCATTTGTAATGACAGTTCCATTTTCTATGCAGCAATTGTTCTCTAAATATATATTTCAACTAGCAGCATGTATTGATCATGGTTTCATGGTTGTTTTTCTGCCAGTCATAAGGATGGGATCAATTAGTTGCATACAAGAGGAATGTAAATCCCATATAGTGACTTGTGACCTATCATATTCTATTAGTGTTTTGATGTCCATCTCTATCATTGCAATCACATTCTTAGATTGCTTGACATTTTATTCTGATGTTCCAGTCCATTCGTCGTATGTGTAATGCGTTGGTAGTCAAGCTCTGCTGCCAGAGCAATTTTGGATGATGCATGATCGAAGGTCCCAAGGTTCTCCACTTCTTGCCAGTTAAAAGCAGTTGGCCGGCCATAGTAGCCATTATCATGCCACGTGAAAAGAAATTATTAGGAGCAGGTTTGCAGGAAATTAGAAAGTATAGTTTATTTTGTGTCCAACGATATTGACAACAAATGGATTATCATCTGCTGACATATTAGACGAGAATGTGATATTTGTTGAAGATTAAATGAAATTGATTCAAAGGTAGAGAACATGTGCCATATGAAATCATTTATTTTCTTAACTTTGCAAGCTATGTCTTGCGATAGAAAGCCTTGAACAATAACTACTGCTCCTGAAATGACAATTATGGTTTTATGAAGGATAAGAAATTTTAGAATTAGCAGCTCTTTGGTATTTTTGAATTGGTTGTATCTCAAAAATGTGTGCGTGTGCGTCGTCGTCGTGCGTCGTCTTGTGTGTGTGTGTGTGTGTGTGTGTGTGTGTGTGTGTGTGTGTGTGTGTGTGTGAGAGATTTCATATCATATGACAAAGAAGCCACTTAAATTCATAAATTGATCACGGAACATGAACACCTCATTGGGATGCATAAATTACATGAGTTCACATGATATATAATATAAAAGATTTACCCAACTGTCTGAAAACAGGAATTTATTTTCTGGAATCAATACAACATCTAGCATGGTAATATTTCAGGAAGTTCATAAGAAGGATCTCACCACATCCTAACAATTTCAATGCAAGCATCTACATTTTTGCTCAAGGGTAGAGGCGTGGTACCTGCAGACCATCCAGGAGCTTAAGTTAGTATAAAAATAGTAACTAGACCTGGGAACTGCAGGTGTCATAGCCACCACCCAGTTGTTATCCATGTCAAAGCTAAAACATAGATCTAAGCATGAAACTTTAAGAATGATAGCAGCATAAATTCTTAAGAAACATACTTTCCAACCATAACTCTCTTAAAATATTTTCATCTCTACTAGCTGTCCTAGCATAGTATTCAATTCGCTAGGTACAGTCCATCATAGAATATTCATTACTATTTGTATTCATATATCGCAGTCTTGTGTGTATCCACAAGGTAACTGCTACTGTCAGTAAAGTGGCAAAGCAAATGTACTGCATAAAATACACTGGCATAATCTGGGCAGAAAGGCACATCAACTCTAGGAAATTAACATGATTAAAGAAAACACAAGTGAGGCAGAACAGAAAACAGCAACAAGCATGCATATTAAAAGCAGAAACAGAAAGAAGAAGCAGCAAGCAACAAAGGGATGACGTTGCTCAAAACAACTTAGACAATTAGGACTTAACGGCATACAAAAGAAAACTACAAAAAATGAACTGTTCTGGAGAAGAAGACATACGATATTACTAGCAACAAGAGCACACACGTTGCTCAAAACAACTTAAATAATAAATCTGAAAAGCCTTTACAAATTAAAGGCACAAGAATTGCAGTAAGCCATAGAAGAAGACAAACAAGTAGCAATAAAGGAGAAAGAAATAAATCAGAGAAGGTTAGCAGAACCAGTAAGGTCCAAGCATGTACAGCAAAGAAATTAACAAAGGTAGTAGGGCAAACCATAGAATCAAAGAGTTTAAAGAAAATAAAGGAGAAGCCTATATCAATAGCAACAGGCTGGAGCAAGGGTCAGATCTAGCATTGCCACAAATACCATGGCAGAACCAAGGCCGAAAGGCAAATTAAACAAGAAACTTGTCAAAAGACCACAAAGGCACTGGAGAAATTTACAACAGCAGCTAGAGGTAGGAAATAAGATTAACAAGGGAAAGGGGAACCACTGCCAGCCCGTTAAATCTGATCAGAGAAAACAGATATGAAGCAGGACAGAAAAAAGCAGCAAGCATGCAAAGAAAAAGCACAAGCAGAAAGAAGATACAACAAGCAACAAAGGAATGACGTTGCTCAAAACAGCTTAGACAACTAGAACATAAAGGCCTTTAGACAATAAAAGAAAGGCACAAGAAGTGCACAAACGAAACATATCAGAGGAGGTCAGCACCAGCAAAAGGCAAATCAAGGAAGCAAAATGCCTTTAGAAATTTAAGGCACAGAAGATGCCTCCTACAGCAGTTAAAGGCAGGAAAAAATCAAAAATAGCAAGGGAAGCAAAGGTCAGCAAGCCACAACTGCCAGAGGAACGATTAGAGTAGGGAAGAAAGAAACAAGCCATATATTAGACTGCAGAAGCTGGCAGATAAATTGGAAAACTTACTGTAGCAGCAAAGGGCAGGACAAACAACAAAATTAGCAAAGGAAATAAATGCCAAAGTCAGCTTGACACCACTGGCAAAGGATCAAGCACAACATATGCAAAATGTTAACAAAAAACTCAAGCAAAGGGCACAGGGAAGATGAAAACCAACAATTTACAGTGAACCCAGAGAGGAAAATACAGAAAAAACAAAGGAGAACAGCAGCAAATAAACAAATTGGAGAGCAAAAACAGAAGAAAGGCAATTGAAACTACTTAAGCATAAACCGAAAACATGAATCACAAGAAATACCTTAGGAGATAGCCTGAGAAAGGTAGAAGGAAACGTTGAAGAAGAGGAAATGCAGGACACCAGCAAAGGCAAGTAAACGGGGCTGGAACTTTTGAACGAGATGGACGACAGCAGGGGCGAATGAATAATTCAAGAAATAGGAAGAGTAGAAACGCGGGAGAGGGCAATAAATGCCAGGCATGATTAACAGAAGTGAGATCCGGAACCACTACACCACTAAACTAAATGATAGATTAGGTTAAAACGAAAAGGACAAACTTACAAAACTAAATCCTAACAAACTAAAGGTTGAGAGCCAAAGACAATCAACCATATAGAAAAAAAATTTCCGAGAAGGGCTATCAACCACCCATAAACAAAACCAAAAATAAGCTTAGCATGGGAAGGAGAAATACAAGGGTAAAAGGGAACACCATCCAAAAAACCTCAGATATACCTCCACCCAGAGGAAAATGGTAAAGGATAAATAACCATAAAGGAAAATCAGCCCAAGATAGGATATCATTAACCTATGGAAGCCCCAAGGGTGGGATAAAAAATAAAATTAATTAAAAGGGTACTAAAGGAAATAACAGTCAACCAGACATTAGTATAGCTTCTAGCCACTTAGCATAGGAATTAAAGGATAAATTCAAGCTATTTTGCCATTGCTGAAGCATTTGGCAAAGCAGGATTCTAGTAGAGAGAAAGAAAGAGAGGACAAGTGAAATTTTGTGTGTGTGTGTGTGTAAAGAACAGGTCATATCATAAGACAAAGAAGCCACTTAAATTCATAAATTGATCACTGAACAGACACACCTCATTGGGATGCATAAATTACATGAATTCACATGATATAATATAATATAAAAAGATTTTTTCCCAACTGTCTGAAAACAGGAATTTATTTTCTGGAATAAAAAAACATCTAGCATGGTAAATCTCAGGAAGTTCATAGGAAGGATCTCAGCACATCCTAAAAATTTCAATGTAAGCATCTACATTTTTGCTCAAGGGTAGAGGCGTGGTACCTCAGACCATCCAGGAGCTTAAGTTAGTATAGTAATAGTAACTAGACCTGGGAACTGCAGGTGTCATAGCCACCACCCAGTTGTTATCCATGTCAAAGCTAAAATATAGATCTAAGCATGAAACTTTAAGAATGATAACATCATATATTCTTAAAAAGACATACATTTTAGCAATAGATCTCTTAAAGAATTTTCATCTCTACTAGCAAAATTAGTGTTCAAATCACTAGGGTAAATTCCTTCAAATAAAATTCCTTACTGCTATGTATAGCAGTCTTGTGTGTATCCACAAGGTAACTGCTAATATCAGTTAAGTGGCAAAGGAGATGCATTTCAGGAAATTAAATGTCATGAACTTAACATAAAACAGAGGAGCACAACTAGCCTTTAGAAAAATAATAAAGCCACAAGAGGAGCAACAAAGCAATGAAAAATACAAACAAAGGACAGAATAGGAAAAAACTCACACCATAAGAGGCCAACTTCAGAAACAAGAGATATACTACCCAAAGCACAAGGGCAAAGGGTAAATGTAAAAAATAAATTAAGGGACCAGTCTGGAATTAGCCATCACTGTTCTAAGAAGCAAGGAAAAACAAAACCTAAAACTACTGATCAAATGGTCCACTACCAGACATAATATCCGCACCTGCTAAATTATATACTTTGTTCCTTCAAAAAACCAGCTTACAGAAAAAAAATCCAGCATGGAAAGTGAATGCAACAAAGGCAAAACAGTCTACAGGAGATGCCATTACAAATAAAGGTACAGGATATGCCTACTTCATTAGCTATAGGCAGGAAGAAAGATCAAACCAGACACAACAGAAAATACAATGGCAAAAGCTAGGTAAAAGGGCAAATCAAACAAGCAAGAAGCCATAAGACAATAAATGCAAGAGAAGACTACTACAGCAGCTAAAAGCAGGAAATAGAGATGAAACTAAGCACGGGAAATATAAACCACAGTCAGCACGCCAAAACTGGTACAAGAACTAGCACAACAAAGGTAAAAAGTTAACAAAAGGTCCAAGAAAGGAAAAGGGAGGGAAATTAATATGCTAAAGAGAAACCACATAGGAAGGAGATAAGAAATAAGCAGCAAGCAAGCAAAAGAATTGCAGAAGCAGACAGATATTTCAGAAGGCAACATCAGAATGACGTTGCTCTGAAAAGCCTAGATAATTAAATATAAAATGCCTTTAGAAATGAAAGGTACAAGAAGAGCATAAAGCAAAGAGAAATACAAACATAGAGTAAAAAAGGAGAAAGTAGCATACTAGACGAGGATAGCAAAAGCAGTAAGGGATAAATTACAGAAAATATAAATACCAGCAAGGGAGAAAAGGTCAATGCAACAATAGCAAATAATAAAAAATAGAAAGGCAAAACATAGAAGGAAAGAGCCATTAGAAAACTAGGCATATGAGAAGCCTACTACAATAGCAAAGGCAGGAAATAAAGAACAAGTTAAACAATGCACAAATTAAAAGGGCACGTGCTAGGCAGACGGGCAATTCAAAGAAGCAAAATGCCTTTAGACACAAAAGGCACAGGAGAAGCCAAACGCAGAAGCTAAATGCAGGAAAAAGAACAAATATAACAAGGGAAATAAATGCAAGAGCCAGCATGCCACAACTGGCAGATGAAGAAGCAGCACACAGGCAAATTGTTAACAAAAAGCTCAAGATAGGTAAAGGGAGGAAGAAAACCAAGAAAATGAAGTGAAACCAAAAAGGAAAAGTTACAGAAAAATGCAACAAGCAAACGAAGGACAAGCATAAGCAAGACAGAAAAATTTTTTTAAGCAAAAAGCACTTAGACAACTAGGCACAAATTAAATTGGCACAAGCTGGTCATAAGGGCAAATCAAAGAGGCTAATTGCCATAGGACAAAAATGGCACAGGATAAGCTAACTGCAGCATGTATAGGCTGGAAAAAGAACAAATAAAGCGGGGAAAAACATATCCAGCACGCCACATCTTGGCAAAGAAACAAGCACAATAGGCAAATTGTTAGCAATTAGCCCAAGAAAGGTAAAGGGAGGAAGAAATTCAACAAATTAAAGTGAAACCAGAGAGGAAAGAGTTAAAGACATCAGCATCAATCAGACAATAGAATTGCAGAAGCACCAGAAAAGATTGAAATGCAATATCAGAAGCATATACAGAAACAAATAGCTAAGCAAATGACAAAAACAGACCCGCATGAAATACCTTAGAAGAAAGCCCGAGAGAAAGAGAAGGCAACGTTGAAGAAGGTAGATTGCAAGAAACAAGCGGAAGACTGTATGAAGTGCCGAAACTTGTGAAAGAAGTGGACGCCAACTCCAGAATTTCAAGAAGTCCGGATGACTAGGCAAGCGGGAAAGGGCAATAAAGGCACAGCACTACTAACGGAAAATAACAAACAAAAAACCACTAAGGCAAATGATAAATTAGGTTACACGAACAAGACAAATTCATAAAAAGGAATCCTAACAACCGGAGGTCAAAAAATTGCCAAATAACCAAAGAGTAAAAAAGGCCCTAGAAAGGGGACGACCCAGCACTGAAAAAATTGGAAGCCCCGAAGGGTGGGATACACAATAAAAAAACACCAAGGTAATACAGCAAAAACAGCAAACAAGTATCATATTTACCATTAGCCACTTAGCTTAGGAAGTCCTAAGAAAACTACTAGACTAGCAAAGAAGATATGTGGAAGCCCACAATGGTGGTACAAGACAAATAAATAAAACCACAAAGGAACTAAAGGAAAATAAATCCAAAGAGACTCCAGTACAAGATCCAGCCACTTAGCAGAGGAAAATAAAATTAGAAAGGTACTAAAGAAAAAAACAGTCAACCAGTCATCAGTATAGTTTTTAGCCACTTTGCATAGGAATTAAAGGCTAAATTCAAGCCATTTTGCCATTGCTGAAGCATTTGGCAAAGCAGGACTCTAGTAGAGAGAAAGAAAGAGAGAATAAGTGAAATTTTGTGTGTGTGTGTGTGTGTGTGTGTGTGTGTGTGGCAGAAGCAATTATGAGATGGTTATGTAAGTTGATGTTGCTTATTCATGTTTGTTTTGGATGTTCATCCAACCGCGATCAAAGGGTTACTAGCATGGCTTATGTAAGCCAAGTTCCAGGTTATGGAGAGTGCCTTCAAGACCATGTAGAGTGCCTTCTTATAGCACAACTTCCCAATCTATTACAAGCTCATTATACTTTTGCATAATGAAAGAACACGTAATTAGTGAAACTTCAAAGCCATGAGCCCAATCTAATACGTGTAATTGTTCCAACGTCTATACCCAACACAATACATTGTTCTTAACAAACATGTAATTGGCCGAACGTCTACATCATAACCCCAAAGTACAATGCTATTAAATTTGAACATAATAGGGATGAATCTAGAAGAGACAACAATTTTAGCAAATCTACACACCCTTATAAACATAACCTCTACTTACACGCTGCAATGCCGACCATTATAGAACATAATAAAATGCACATTATATCTGCAGAACATAATAATTTTAATTTAATTTTAATTTTAATTTATATCTAATGCCTCGAGAGGCCATGGAGCACATGAACATCTTGTTTACAGTTTGAGTAAAAAGGATCGATGTGCATCCACCGTCCTTCTGAAAAGCCCTAAACATGATGGTGGCATCAACCATAATGAATATAAATCTGTTGTCTGAACACCAAAACTGCGTTTAATGTGCCCATATTCTGAACATTGCAGGAATACATGTTGTTCATCCTCAACGTCCCCTGAATTACATATCTTACAAAGTCTGTCTTCTGGTGGTGTTCTTGCCCATCTCCCTATTTCTACTTCGAGCTTATGGGATCCTGTTCGGTATCTCGCAATCAACTGCCTCCTTTTGGTATAGATGCATTTAAATAGTTTTGACATGTATATACATCCATATGGTTAATGCTGGCCCGATACTGCAACATCCTTTTTCCTGGTTCAGCCCATAATTTGTCCATTTCCAGCTTTTCTAGCAAAAACCGTGCTTCCTCTTTATCTGCAGGCCAATTTGGATTATTCAAGCCCCATTTGTTTGCCCATTGCATCAAATTTTTCTTCCAACCCTGATCTGATGCCATCATAGCGCGATGTGACAGACGGTTTGGATTCTGTGCCATAACTCGATTGTAGAAATTAACAGATTGGTATAGGCCTTCAAGTTCTAGAAGAAACATACCTACTTCCGCCAGCATGATGGCATAGGGGATTTGGGATCTGATACCAAGCTCCTCTTTTAAAAACATTTTCTGAACTGCTTCTAGCTCTTTCCATAATCTGTTGGAAAGTTCGGGTCCCCAGATAGGTACACCATATAACAGAACCATTTGAACTAGAGTCTTAAATAAGATTCTTTTCAGCCCCCAATCTGTGAGTGATGCCTGCGAAGATCTCGCCAAAGATCTTTATCTGAGGCGACCTTGCCTCCCCGATGATCTCCGTTTCACACGCTTTTTCAAATTGTAATTTGATGCTATATCAATTTCTAGGTATTTGTAACTATCAACATCCTCGATGTTTGGCCTTTGTATGTGAACTCAGGTCTGTCCCTTGTGCCGAATACCATGATCTTGGATTTGGATAAGTTTACACTCATTCTCTTTGATTCACAAAACTGCTCCAAACTGCATAAATGGTCTTGTAGCACTTTCTTGTGATTTGCTAGCAATACCACATCATCGGCATAAAGAAGTAATTGAATCACATATGTACCTAATTTTGTGCCTGCAAGAGATCTGACTTTCAACCAATCTTCTAGTTCATCTATGAAAATTCCAAATAGCGTTGGAGATAACGGGCAGCCTTGGCGTACCCCGACTGTGCTTTTTATATCTGCTTCCAGGTCCCACGAGACTTTGATCAATACTTCTGCATACAACTGTGAAACCGCCTCTCTGATATTCTGTGGGACGCCAATTTGAATCATTCTTTCACTAAGCTCCTTACGTGGTACGGTATCAAAAGCTTTCGTGAAATCTATGAATGCTACAAACAGCGATGCATTATGGGCTTTAGCCTTTTCTATCAGAGTTCGAAGTGTCAGGACATGATCCAGAGTGTTGTGATCATTTCTGATCATAATAGACTAGGATATTATATCTGCAAGTAATTATAGAGCTGCTATAGCCTCATGTGGATGTGCTACGAGAGAGGTAAGTGGACAATGGAGTACATATATGCTTCTTAGTAAAAGCAAAGATTGACATTATGCCCCTGGTGATATGCGCTACGTGGCAAGGTGGTTAAAAAACCCGTTTTTTATTCATAAAAATCTTCTATAAAAATCCGTACGTACTCTAAAAGATTTTTATGGAATGGGATAGCAAAAATAAAATAAAATAAAAAAATTTGCCCCTAATTTGTTTGTGCGCATTTAGGTTTAGGTTTGAATGTTTAGAATTAAGGTTTACAGGGTTTAAAATGTTTAGGTCTAGGGTTAGAATGTTTAAATTTAGGGTTAGAATGTTTAGGCTTACATTGTGTACACTTAGGTTTAGGGTTAGAATGTTGAAAATTTAGGATTACAGGTTTAGAATTTAGGTTTAGGGTTAGAATTGTAGGCTTACAGGTTTAGAATTTCATATTGTAATGGCTATATTGTAATTTCTATAAAATTTGTATTCTAAGGATTTTTATATTTTTTTTAAAAACCTTTAAAAAATCTTTGCATACGGATTTTTAAGGTACGGATTTCTAAGTACTCAACTACCTTGCTACGTGGAGATGTATATTTAGAGATCTATCATGAACAAAAGAACACCAACAAACCCTATTATATATTCATGTTTTGCATATCTGTACCGATAATTTACTTTACTTCTAAGCATGAGATTTTGAGCATAGGTTTTGGGTCTGTCTTCCCATATTTTCACTTTAAAGGAAGGGTACATTCGCCCCCCACCTTCTTATGCAGCATTGTTTTCTTTGCTAAAATCCATCCTTTAAGTGCAAAGTTAATACGTGGATGATACTCTTAGTAGAAAACTTCAATCAGCAACAAAAATAATTAGAAAAGCAAATCATGCTTACTCTTGCAAACATCAACATGTAGTGTTGTCAAAAGTTGCACACGTGGAGGTGAAAGCCAAGTAAAAACACATAGCAAGACATATGAAGAAGTTGCGCATATGAACATTAAAGGTGGAGTAAAAACATATTCCAGGACATTAGCCCGGCAACGCTGGGCACACGTTTACTAGTTTATATTTAAATCTTGCAACTATTATATCACTTTCACATCAAATTTGAGATCTATGTTTCCAATATGTAGCAAAATAACAGGGGGGTTGTTTTGTGTTTTTGTACGCTTTTCACTAAGGTTTTCCTATGATTGCGTGATGTATTCGAATGGATGTACTAATGCGTACATCTAGAGTGCACCATTTCTGAGCCATTGATTTTAGCCTTTTTTTTTCAATGGTCAACAACCAATGGCTCACAACAAAAGCCCTTTTTTTGTGCGTGTGGTGCATAATGGGCACATGAAGGGCCATTGATTTTAGCCTTTTTTTTCAATGGTCAACAACCAATGGCTCACAACAAAAGCCCTCTTTTTGTGTGTGTGGTGCATAATGGGCACATGAAGGGCTTGAAGGGAGCATGTAGTGCAGTTTCCTCGCCGGCAACACATTTCTTATCATAACTTTTGATCCAGAGCTCTGTTTGAGATGATTTTTATTGCTTGGAAAGCTCTTCCGAGATCCTTTTGATAGTGTATGATATTGATATGTTTGGTTAAGTTATCTATGCTAAAACAGCAATTTTTCGGCCGAGTTTGGTAGGCTTTCACATCCTACCAGCTGATTATACAGGATTGCGCTATTGGATATTGTTTTATGGCTCATTCTGAATGAAGCTTGCAAAAAATTACCATGCATTTTTAGATTTTGAGGCAATTATTAAGCAAATTCCAAGGCTTCTAGATCCTTGTGCTAAGAAGCAGAAAAGTTTCCCACTTTGGTTTCTCACCATAAGAATCCATGGAGGCCAAAGGCTGCTGTTAAATTCCAGTTGAAAAATGTTTGTATATGGGTGTTGCAAACTTTATGACTTTCAGAATAATGGAATCAATCTGCTCTATCTTTATGGTAACTTTTACTTATGTTCTATTTGTTTTATTGTGATCAAATTCAAAAGCTACAGGTGATGAAAGCCTCAAATGAATTCTAGTTTTTTTCTGGTTTGAATTCTAAAATTTTTGTCACACGCGACGTCCCTAAGGCCCCGAAGGGGCCAAAAAAAAATTTGGCAACATAAACCATTAACATCCAACCGGAGCCTAAAAAAATTTTTTGCAACACAAACCATTAACATCCAACATATAAAAATTAAATCCCCCAACACATAACAACGAACACATAACAACCATTGACATTAACAACCAACACATAACTAAATGAAGTAAGTTTTATGGAAGGAAATCTTTGTGGTCGTGTTCGGTATATCGATTGATTTTCTTTGCATCTTTGACATTAATTAACACAACCATTGGGTCCAACACATTTAAATTAAAATCCCCCTTAAACCCCCTTTGGTTTGGGTGCATATTCACATGGGGGGTGACGTAGGGCAGCGAGAGCCCTCATCACCATATAGTATTCCGTTTGAAATCTTATAGTATTTTGTGAATCTTGTTATACAGTATAGCAAATTTTGTACTTGCATACCCCACAAACGAGGAACTTTATGTACGGTTTAGATTAAGGAATAAGGGGTGAATATGCCTATCCAAAAGCCTTGCATTCATAAAAAAATATATCATTTCCTAAAAGATGAACTATATGTACAATCAGCATACTTAAATTCCAATATCGTGTAGTAACGAACACAATCAAATGTAGAGAATGCATGATTAACTACTACATATAGGTTGATAAAATTATATCTACGTAGATATAAGTGTAGTGCATAGCGTGCATTGTTTATTACCCTTTTAAAGATGATATATGAGTTTTATTAAATCATTTTAGATTTATTTTTGTCCTGAATTCTATATAAGAGATTCTTTAGTCAACACTGAAAGCATTATAACTTATGAATGCTTCAAAAAAAATATCAAACTATAGCTCTTAGAGTCAACAACTTACGACCACAAGAATTAGGCCAAAACTTATAATAGTAAGAGAGAAATAATTCATACCCTCAAACAGCTCTTTTCAGCGAAATTGGGTATGGCGACTTCATCTTATGTCATATAATAGTGAGAAAACTTGGCAACATACAAATCAATATGTTTTATCATAAAAAATCATTTGCTTTTGATTTTAGCGAGTTTTGGACCCTTTTATATGAGGTTTGGATAATTACCACATGATGTGAGTGAATCCATTGGTCATGAAATTCTTCTAGATCATAGAGAATCAAGTGAAGATTCAAAAGGTGGTGGTAGGTTGCATAAGGGAGAAGTTCCTCTCTAGATATATGGGTTTAAGTGGCAGAGATACGATGGACAAATTCTGGTCCATGGACAATATGGGCAATATAGGTAGAAAATTGATTGTTGAGGTTGAATAAGAGGAAGGAAGGAAGGAAGGAAGGTATTTTTATCGTCCACGGAGACCAATCGGTCTATGGGACCCAATACAACAGCGCAGCAAGTGGATTACTACCCGGATTAAAAAACCCCCGCCCCGAAGGGTTTTCGAGGGAAAAACCGTGGCAGCAATCAGCCTGACAAACTATTCCAATATACGAAATGCAAAAACACACAAATATATACACTCATGTACCGTACCCGTAGTGCCTGATCAGCGGGTAGCCAGGCGGGGGCAAAGGTGGGCTCGCAGATCCAGTACCTCCTGAATGTACGACCCCAGAGCACGCACTGACGGTGTGTTCATCAGCAAATGTAGGGGCAAGTCCGGCCGTACTAAGGGAACGTATCTGGCCCGGATCTGACTGAATGCTGGGCAACTCTGGAAAGTGTGAGACTCATCCTCAATGGCACCCGTTTGACAGCACTGACAGAGCCTGTCCTGGCGGGGCTCCCCAATCCACCTGCCCGTCTTGATGCGGAGATGGTGGGCACCTGTGCGAATGGAGGCAATGAGCCTGCGCTTTTTCAGGGGCAGTTGGGAACGCAGGTAGAGTTGCGGGCCCCGGACTAACGCGGGATTGATGTGCTCCTTGTAATGGGCCGTTTTGACCTGCTCTAGAGCGTCGGGGTCCCAAAGCTTGGCAAGGAAGCAAACGTCTAGGTACTCCCGCAGGCTGTCACGATCGGCCTCTGTGTCCACCTGCATGCATCTGTGCTCCTGCACGTTCCCGAACCACTGATCTCTCTTACCCCTCCAACAGGCCCTGAGCCGCTGCGGGCCCATTGCCACAGCGTAAGCCAGGTGCGGAAGCCGAGCATCACCCATATTAACCAATTTCTGAAAATAGGCGATGTGTCTATCAAGGGCTGCCCGCTGAAGCGGCAAGTATCCAGTTTCCTGCAGCAGAATCTGATAGGGAACTGAAGGTTTCACCCCAAGTGCCTGTGCCAAAAATGCCTTCTACACCTGCTCCAAGTCATTCCAGGTCGCCAAAGAGACGACCAGACCCCAAACCTCGACCCCGTACAGAAGGACAGGCTCGACCAGCGCCCGAAACAGATGTGACTGATGGCCCCAATCATAGAGCTCTGCCTGGTGACTGTTGTTCTGCATGGCATAAGATGATTCCATTCCTTGTTGAGAAAGAGAGAAACTTGATATGCTCTATTGGACTTAGTGAATATATCTCAAAGAACAACACGTAAAGAAGTTTGTGGAAGCCTCTAACAAAATCATTAATGCTCATATAGATGCATTTAGTACATGCATATACTAACACATACACCTCCTATGGCGCATGCACTTGATTTTTCTAGAAATAAAACAATTTAGCCATATGGAGTGGACAAGAAATGGAGAAATCTCATAAGCAGCCAAGATAGCTTTTCATAGATGCACTCAAAGGGGTGGAGGAAAAGCGGCCACCAACCCTCCTAAATATATGACCAAATGGTTCTATCAAGCAACAGTTATTGTCAATAACTATGACAGAAAAATATATTGTGTTGAAGAGCTGGAGATCACTGGAATAGCATCGCTTTAGGGAGAGGAAATGTCCATAAAGATGCTTGCAATGCAAAGAATGCATACAATCATGAAGTACAAAAATTAGGGTGTTTGTGTTTAGATACATCTAATGCACGAAGTCTTTGGCATTTTGCACAATAGATCCATCGATAAATCATTTACTATTTAAATTATAGCAAAAACACATCTTGAAACTATTCAAATGGTAGGAGGACTCTTTGAATTATTATCCATTTAATCAACGAGCTATTATCTTCTAAGAAAAAATAGGATGTGACATTCTTATATGCAAAAGGAACATTCATAAAACTTAGAACTTTGAATGCCAAAGTCATCCTTTTTTAGAGAGGATCATATGATGTAAAATCTTCGTGCATGAAAATAATTGCATCCAACAAATTCGTGTTTGCGATCTTGTGTAAATTTACAACTTAGGATTAATAAACAATCTCTTACTTAATGTTATTTTTGTATAATATAACTCCAAAATGAAATATAGTAAAATTGTAAGGTGTGACCTGCTTTCTTGTTTGTTATTAAATTAAATATAACCCATTCAATAGCCTCCCTTTTGCACATGTAAAGTACCCCTTCTTATTTGCATCTAAAATGCTTTACCACCCCAAGTATATAAAGTTATTAGCCATTTTCAAAGAGCAAACACTTTATTAATAAATAGCACTTTACATAAGTATCCACAAGAGGTTATATAGCCTTATTTGGTGTTAAATTGACATTTGCAATGTGCTATGCTTTTCTACGATATTTACAAGCACTTGCATTGCACTATGTTGACCTGATGTGCTCAATTATGCTTTTATCAAGATAACAAAGAGGGGTTCAACAACTTTTGCATTTGTTGTAGCACCTCTTAACAATGTTATGGTTAAAATTCTAAGCAGCTCTGCATTTAAGGTACAAAGATATGGAAAGGTTGTCCAAAATACTATGAATGACAGCAGCCTTTAGTATATTAAGTTTACATGAGTGTCTATCTTTTTCCAATTTTAGAAGAGTGCTTACCACTGCCTCATGTGTTTCATAATTTCTGCCACAAGTAGCATATTAACAAGTCAAAAAAGTGCATTATAGGCGGCCACAACCTTAGCTTGTTGCCCATTTATAGAGATTGTGCACCAGCAAATTAGGCGATGCTCATGTTGGAGCAGATTAATGCAACAAGTGGTAATGTATTTAGGAGTTCAAGGTACAACAAATACGATAATTTGCAAAGAAAATACAGCAGAGTTTTGCAGCAACTTCCCCCTAAAACCATTACGTCCAACACAAACCATTACACAAACCCCTAAAACGCCCTAAAGCACAAACCATTACGTCCAACACTTTTGAATTTAAAATCCCAACCCCCTTTGGTTTGGGTGCATACTCACACGGAGGTGTTGACTCCGGGCATCGAGAGCTGTTGGATGAGCATATTTGCCCCTTATTCCTGAATCTAGACCATAGATAGCAATCCTCGTTTGTGGGGTGTGCTTGTACAAGTTTTGGTATATTGTATAACGAGGCTTGCGAAATACTATAAGGTTTATGAGGCAATGTACTAAATGGTGTTGATTTTGTACATGTATTATTCGTTTTTAGGTAGTACAAAAGGGGCTTTCGTTGCCCTACATCACCTCCCGTGTGAATATGCACCTAAACCAAAGGGCGTTTTAGGGGGATTTTAATTCAAAAGTGTTGGACATAATGGTTTGTGTCAATCTAAAAACCAAATTGGCGCCTTCAGGGCCTTGGGAATTGTGTAGTGATGTTATGTACATCTATATGGGGGCTTTGGGAAGATGTAGGAGGTTTATATTGTGGATAAGAATATTTGGCCCCTTGGGAGCCGTAAAAAATGTTAAGGACACAAAGGGAAAAAAAAATCATTTTGCAACAATGCAACACATAGATCCGATCCCATTCAATGCATGTACGTGACATTGAGGCAACATTACTTTTTTCCATCTCACATACACAACATTTGCATTGCACTAAGTAAATCTCATTTATATTGCTTTATGTTAAGATCATTCTTGATCCTAAAATGCCAATGCATGTCCTTGGACATTTTGAATGTAGCTTGAATATATTGCACAATCCATGTATAAAACACTGATTTTCCCTTATGACACTGCTATGTATAATGAGCGAACATGTAGAGTTAAAAACCCAAGCAGAAGTCCAGACATAACAAATGAAATATCTAGCATAATGATGCAAAAACATGGGGGCTAGAGCCAAAGATACTTCGACACCATAACAAATCAAAAGAATGGAATTAGCCTCATGTAAGCAAATACATTCATGCAATCATAATCAAGTCTCCTTGTTCTCAATCTGTGTCAAGCGATGGAGCAACTTTTCTCAATCCTTCTGTTCTGACATCATCCTGGCTCTCAGATATCTCATTGCCTGAAGACGGTCAAAAATAGTTGTTAAAGCATGAAGATAAAGAGACTTGTTAGTGAACGCTTATTGCTCGTCATCTTAAAAGGCATTTGCAAAGGCCAGTAGATTCTCACATACAAATGTCTTTTTATGACTATTGCAACTGCATGAGCCTTTCTCTAAATCTTAAACAGACTGCCAAGCTCAGAACACAGACATGAATAAGACATCGCTTCAGGCAATTCAGTAAGTCATAATAGAACTAGTTGTACTCGTTTGGCATGACGGTTGTATGTTCTGCTAGCTGTTGCTTGCAACAATTTCTTTCGTAGATGTTTCGCCATAGCCTTACCAGGATGAGCCTTTCCATTCATAGATCCTATGAGTATCTTGATTTTCCTTGATAATAGATTGTCATCCTTCAAAAAAAAAATCCATAGATCCTATAAGCCTTTGATTCTATCTAACAATAGAGTTGTCAGGCGATTGACAAAAAATGGTGCATTTGCACTGTTCACTTTACAATTCATATGAAATCAATGGCTCAAAATTCAATAAGACCCTTCCTAGAAGTCCATATATGGCAGTCATGTTCCATATGAAAAATATACAAAAATCTATCTACCTCTATTCTTGGAAATTATGCTTAGGTGAATCCAAGTGGGTCATGCCAAGACTGCCTTATATTTACATAAGGTAAAAATGTCTTAGTTAAATGATTTTTTTTATTTTTTTCAGTATTTTCTTATTTTTCTATGCAAGTTAAAAAGTATAACACAAAAAACTGCACCTCATTCCAAGGTATGAGAAGAAAGATAGGGTTCATCAAACATGACAAGGTCAAAACTGTTTTCTGTCTTCTGTGGACTAATAATTGAAGGCTTGCATCGATAAAAAAAAATATAGCTCATCATAAAAGATGATCTATATGCACTATTATCATACTTAACCTACAATACTTCTGGCAGCAAACACAGCAATAAGTTTATGATAGCAAGAGAAAAGAAGGTTTCTTTGTGTTTTTTGCAATATATGACATCAAGAACCTCTACGCACATATATTATTATATATGAGTTGAAAAAGAGTGTTATCTTGATTAAATGATTAAAATTTTGACAAGTCTAAGTATTGACCATTAATTGTCCATGGATATTTATATTTAAACCGTGCAACTATTTTGTCACTTTCACATCAAATTTGAGATCTATGTTTCCAATGAAGCTTTGCATTCATAAAAAATATAGCATTTCCTAAAAAATGAAATATATGTACAATTAGCATACTTAAACTCCAATATCGTGTAGTAACGAACACAACTAAATGTAGAGAATGCATGATTAACTACTATATATAGGTTGATAAAATTATAATCTACGTAGATATAAGTGTAGTGCATAGCGTGCATAGTTTATTACCCTTTTAAAGATGATGTACGAGTTTTATTAAATCGTGTAAAAGATTCTTTAGTCAACACTGAAATCATTTTAACTTATGAATGCTTCAAAAAAACATCGAACTATAGCTCTTAGAGTCAACAACCTATGACCACAAGAATTAGGCCAAGACTTATAATAGTAAGAGAGGAATGATTCATACCCTCAAACAGCTCTTTTGAGCGAAATTGGGTATGGCGACTTCATCTAATGTCATATAATAGTGAAAAAACTTGGCAACATACAAAACAATATGTTTTATCATAAAAATCTGGGTCCCTTTTGCTAGAAAATTTGAAGAATGCAGTTCTGGACTAGTACGAAAACTGCTAAATTGTAGGAGGTTTGGACAATTACCACAAGATATGGGTGAATACATTGGTCATGAAATGTGAAGATTCAAAAGGTGGTGGTAGATTGCAAAATGGAGAAGTTCCTCTCCATACATACTTGACATTATACATACTTGAGGTTCTAGATAAATGTCTGCAATTACTGAGCCCTCAGTAGTCATTATCTCTGCTTGTCTAGTATCATCATTACTGCAAAGGTTTTTCCCTTGAAAACCTTTCGAGGCAAGGGTTTTTTAATCCTAGTAGTAATGATTGTACTAGCCCATTGTATGGGTCCCATGACCTATTGGTCTCCGTGGACGTTAAAAAAACTATTCTATTCTATTCTATTCTATTGTTAACGGAATGGATTCCGGCAGATTATCCGCTGCCTTCAAACCAACGCACACCTTCGCCACGTCATTCCCTAAGCCACGTCATCCTGTCCACCTCATTGATCCATGACTCCAATGGTCATACCCTTTCCATAAGCCATATCCTTTCCCAAAAGACATGTCCTCATGACCTTTCATATGTCCTTTCACCTGCCTACATAAACTGTCCTATTTCCCATATTCACAACACATTCAACTCAAGCATTCCACAACTACGGGGGAGCCCTTCCAGTCTGCAACTGTCTCAAGACAGATATGTACTCTCATATTCATACATGAATATATGATTCCATTATCTATTCAATTGTGTGTGAATATATAAGGTTATTGTTTTCTGCCATATGCATCATATTTAATTTCATGGTATCAGAGCTTGGTTTCTCACGATCCAAGCAATGGCCAAGAAATCAAGAATCCAGCGTGCTATTTCTCGCATCAATAAGCGAATCGCACGACGAAGAGAATCAAGAATACGGAAGGCAATATTCAAAGTAAATCAGAGATTAGCAGCACGAAGAAATGGCGTTTTCCGCAGAAGAAGCGCATTCTTGAGGCTGACAGAAATTCTCTGAATTTTTTTTTACCCCCCTTGATTGATTTTTTAATAAAATCATAGTCATGGCTGCTACTTTAACCGAGACACATCGTCTCATAGAGAGATTTGACGGCGTCGGTTTCCATCACTGGAAACTTAAAATGAAGATGCTACTTCTAGAAAAAGATTTATGGAAGATGGTTGATGGTTCTGAAGCGCGACCAACTGGCCAAGAAGAGAAGGCCAAATGGGAGGCCCGAGATGGTAGAGCACTCGCTGCTATCATACTCAATCTGAAGGACAATGTGGTGACTCATGTCAGCAGCGCCAAAACGTCCAAAGAAGCTTGGGAACATCTAGTTGGTATGTATGAACCTCAAGATGCATGCACCAAACTTTTTCTAAGAAAACGATTTTATAAATCTCTCCAAATGGTGGAAAATCAAAGCATGGCCGAATTCATCAATGAATTCAAGACACTTTTGGAGCAACTCGCCGCAGTTGGCTCTCCAATTCAAGATTCTGATGCAGTGATGACCCTTCTAGGAAGTTTGCCTCCTTCCTATGATACTTTCATACAATCTATAGGCGCTCAAGCAATGGGAGGCGCCAGATCAGCAGCAGCCAATATCATGTCACTGCAATCCACCATAGCCATGCTTCTTCAAGAAGAAACTAGAAGAAAGTCCTTGAACACTTCTAGTGATGGGGTTGTTGCTTTATACTCAAGCAACAAGCGGTCAAACTCTGGAGGCAAGCCCAAGTTTCGACCCAATACACGATCCAGTTCGTCCTTCAATCACCAATCCTTCAACAAGGATGATGCAAGCAAAGGCTTCAACAAGAAGCCCATGAATCGCAAATTAATATGTAATTATTGTGGCAAACCAAACCATTATGCCAGAGATTGTCACACTCGACTTGCAAAAGAGCGTAACAAGGCAAACGTGATCATCAATGATCATCAAGAAAGGTTATGTGTCTCACAAGTTTCATGTTCTTCTGTGACTAACCATTCTAGTGGCTGGTTTTTAGATTCCGCATGTACTGCTCATATGACTCCACAACGTGATTCTTTCATCACATATCAAAAGATGCCACCTGGGCAGACTGTTCTCTTAGGAGATGATAGTCCCCTCAATATCGAAGGACAAGGCAAAGTTTCGGTGCAACTGCCCGATGAATCGATCAAAACAATACATGATGTATTACATGTACCCCGCTTGACCAAGAACTTGCTCTCAGTTAGCAAGATTTATGATGTTGGATTAAAAGTCCAATTTGGCATCAATGAGTGCCAACTTCACGATTCTCATGGACGCAAACTTGCTCAAGGCGTACGCGAAGGAAGTCTTTATAGATTCCCGCTTTCTAATGTGCCTCAACACTCTGTCAATGCAGTGACCACTACTCCCAATGATGTTTATCAATGGCACTTACGATTGGGACATGCTGGACTGCATGCCTTGAAGCAACTCCACTCCAAGAAGATGGTTCGAGATTTCAATATTCAGCCAAATACAAATTTGCCAGTATGTGAAGCATGTTTAATTGGCAAGCATCATCGGTTACCTTTTCCCAAGGTCAGTCATTCAAGAGCCGAGCATCCACTTGACTTGGTACACACTGACATTGGTGAGTCCGAAATACTTTCTGATAATGGCTGTAAATATTTCATCACGTTTATTGATGATTACTCTAGATACACCACTGTGCATTTTCTTAAAAAGAAATCTGCAGCTTTAGAAGCTTTTAAAGAATACAAAGCTCTAGCTGAGAACCAACTTGGAAGAACCATCAAATGTCTCAGATCTGACAATGGTGGTGAATATATCTCCAAAGCATTCACAAGTTTCTGTGCACAACATGGAATTGATGAAAATTTGATCTTTTACTCTCCTCAACAAAATGGTGTAGCCGAGAGAAAGAATCGCACTCTTGCTGAAAGTGCACGAAGTATGTTGCATTTGAGTCAACTTCCTCATTATTTTTGGGCCGAAGCTCTAGCAACAGCTACCTATATTCAAAATCGATTGCCCACACAAGCATTGCAAGATCAAACTCCATATGAAGCTTGGATTGGTAAGCAACCAACATTATCCCATCTAAAAGTGTTTGGTTGTATTGGATATGTGCATGTACCTAAACAAAAACGAAGAAAATGGGAGGACCATAGTATCAAGTGTATCTTTGTTGGCTACGATATATACAAGGCATATCGTATGTACAACCCCCTTACCAAGAAGGTTTTCATCTCCCGAGATGTTACATTTGTTGAAGATACCTTCTGGAATTTGAAAGATGTATCTCCTACATCCTGGTGCCAAGGCCCTTGGCAAGTTCTCTATCCTCCAATATCTCCTCTCACTCAGGATGATAACATGCCACTCAATCCTCCAATCCTTCAAGAAGAGCAACAAGCTCCTGCTATAGTTCCAGAGGAAGCCCCAGCAACTACAAATATTGAAGATCTTGCTCCCGACATTATGCAAGATGAAGATGTTCCAGATGACCAACCGATCACCTCGAGTGACGAAGCCCCTGATCATGTGCAACAATTTATGGAAAGCCCACTTCCTCTAGTGGCATCCCCAAGTACAAGTCGATATGGTCGAAAACGTACTCCATCTTTGAAGGCTTTAGAGTCCTCCATGCAAACACTAAAGAAGCATTTTGCTATGCCCATAGTTGGCGATCCACTAACTCTTAAAGATGCTTTATCGGATCCAAATTCCAAAGAATGGCATGATGCTATGACTTCTGAATATGACTCTCTCATGAAGAATCAAACATGGACCTTGCAACCACTCCCACCAAGGCGTAAGGCAATTGGTTGTAAGTGGCTCTTTAAACGCAAATACAAACCTGATGGATCTATTGATCGTTATAAAGCAAGATTAGTAGCAAAAGGATATTCTCAAATTGAAGGGATCGATTACCTTGATACCTTCTCTCCTGTTGTCAAAATGACATCCATCAGAACTCTCCTCACACTTGCTGCTGCTCAAGATATGCACATCCATCAAATGGATGTTAAGACTGCATTTCTCAATGGTAACTTGGAAGAAGATATCTTCATGAAACAACCCGAAGGTTATGTTCAACCTGGACAAGAGACTTTGGTATGCAAGTTACATAAGTCTTTATATGGCCTCAAGCAGTCTCCACGAGCATGGTATCAAAGGATTGACACCTTTCTCAAGTCACATAGCTATGAGCAAGGGGGAGCAGACAGTAATATCTATATCAAGAAGAGAAACTGTCATATTTTGCTCCTAGCTCTGTATGTGGATGATGCCATATTAATATGCAACAACTTGACTTTTCTGAGCGAGAGTAAACAAATCCTTGCCAAAGAATTTCAAATGACTGATTATGGTGAAATTGCTTACTGCTTAGGAATCCAAGTCCTAAGAAATCGAAAAAAGAAGACAATTCATCTCAGTCAACAAAAATATATTGAAGACCTCTTGAAGAAATTTGAGATGGATAAGAGTAAGCCCATAAGTACTCCAATGGATATGAATATAAAATTGTCCAAAGATATGTGTCCTCAAAACCTTCAAGAAGAAGAGATCATGAAGAATACACCCTTTGCAAGTGCAGTAGGCAGTCTCATGTATGCTGCTATATGTACAAGACCTGACATTGCTCATGCAGTCAGTTTTGTAAGTCAATTCTTGAGTAATCCAGGACCCATGCACTGGGCTGCAGTGAAGAGAATTCTTCGCTATCTTTCTGGCACCCCTAACTTTGGACTTACATTACAAGGTGGTTCGCTCACACTCACAGGATATAGTGATGCTTCTTATGCAAGTGATGTTGAAATTCGCAAGTCCACAACTGGATATTGTTTTCAACTTGGAAAAAGCACCATCTCCTCGGGTGTAGTAAAAAGCAACCTACAATTTCCTTATCAAGTCTTTGAAGCGTAATATATAGCTATTTGCCAAGCAACAAAAGAAGCTATATGGCTCTGCAGATTATGAAGACATCATGATACCTTCACAAGGACCGGTGTTAATCAAGACCGATAGCACAAGTTGCATCGGCATGGCAACACTACCAAGAATCAATGCTAGATCAAAACATATTGAGATCAAGTATCACTTTGTACGAAAAGATTCTTGAGAAGAAGATTCAACTTCAATATTGTCCCTATCAAGACATGGTAGCGATTTTCTTACAAAACCTCTACCAACGACAAATTTATTCTATCTTGCATAAAAGCCTCAACATAAAAGACAACCAGGGACGGGCATCGGCTAAGGGGAGTGTTAACGGAATGGATTCCGCAGATTATCCGCTGCCTTCAAACCAACGCACACCTTCGCCACGTCATTCCCTAAGCCACGTCATCCTGTCCACCTCATTGATCCATGACTCCAATGGTCATACCCTTTCCATAAGCCATATCCTTTCCCAAAAGACATGTCCTCATGACCTTTCATATGTCCTTTCACACCCTACATAAAACCGTCCTATTTCCCATATTCACAACACATTCAACTCAAGCATTCCACAACTACGGGGGAGCCCTTCCACCAAGAATCGTCTCCTCAAGACAGATATGTACTCTCATATTCATACATGAATATATGATTCCATTATCTATTCAATTGTGTGTGAATATATAAGGTTATTGTTTTCTGCCATATGCATCATATTTAATTTCATGGTATCAGAGCTTGGTTTCTCACGATCCAAGCAATGGCCAAGAAATCAAGAATCCAAATGCTATTTCTCCTTTCATCAATAAGCATTTAATCGCATCGACGAAGAGAATCAAGAATACGGAAGGCAATATTCAAAGTAAATCAGAGATTAGCAGCACGAAGAAATGGCGTTTTCCGCAGAAGAAGCGCATTCTTGAGGCTGACAGAAATTCTCTGAATTTTTTTTTACCCCCCTTGATTGATTTTTTAATAAAATCATAGTCATGGCTGCTACTTTAACCGAGACACATCGTCTCATAGAGAGATTTGACGGCGTCGGTTTCCATCACTGGAAACTTAAAATGAAGATGCTACTTCTAGAAAAAGATTTATGGAAGATGGTTGATGGTTCTGAAGCGACCAACTGGCCAAGAAGAGAAGGCCAAATGGGAGGCCCGAGATGGTAGAGCACTCGCTGCTATCATACTCAATCTGAAGGACAATGTGGTGACTCATGTCAGCAGCGCCAAAACGTCCAAAGAAGCTTGGGAACATCTAGTTGGTATGTATGAACCTCAAGATGCATGCACCAAACTTTTTCTAAGAAAACGATTTTATAAATCCCTCCAAATGGTGGAAAATCAAAGCATGGCCGAATTCATCAATGAATTCAAGACACTTTTGGAGCAACTCGCCGCAGTTGGCTCTCCAATTCAAGATTCTGATGCAGTGATGACCCTTCTAGGAAGTTTGCCTCCTTCCTATGATACTTTCATACAATCTATAGGCGCTCAAGCAATGGGAGGCGCCAGATCAGCAGCAGCCAATATCATGTCACTGCAATCCACCATAGCCATGCTTCTTCAAGAAGAAACTAGAAGAAAGTCCTTGAACACTTCTAGTGATGGGGTTGTTGCTTTATACTCAAGCAACAAGCGGTCAAACTCTGGAGGCAAGCCCAAGTTTCGACCCAATACACGATCCAGTTCGTCCTTCAATCACCAATCCTTCAACAAGGATGATGCAAGCAAAGGCTTCAACAAGAAGCCCATGAATCGCAAATTAATATGTAATTATTGTGGAAAACCAAACCATTATGCCAGAGATTGTCACACTCGACTTGCAAAAGAGCGTAACAAGGCAAACGTGATGATCAATGTAATCTCATATTCATACATGAATATATGATTCCATTATCTATTCAATTGTGTGTGAATATATAAGGTTATTGTTTTCTGCCATATGCATCATATTTAATTACATCTATTCTCTCTAGATATTGTGACGACCATACGGATATTCGTATCATACGATCATTATATTCGTATGTACAAAAGATGGTCGTCACACGGATGCAAAAGAGTAGTTGCACAAGACAGGGTTTGAACTCGCAACCTTCCAGTTGCGAGTCACACACCCTTGCCAAGTGCGCTACCAATATTTGTTGAAGACATTCCTTCACGTCTTCCTCATATGTGGGACTATCTCCAGAAGGTTCTAGAATGTTCTAGAACCTAAATGCATGCGCGACACTTGGCGCGATCTCATCCATTGGAGTGGCGCAATCCTGATCCTTCTTGTCAAACCATTCCGGTTCAACGCCAGTCTTGAGCCTTCTAGGCATCTGTCTTGTATTCCTGCTTGCCTTCGGGCTATTGTATTATTGATTCCTGTTCATATATCAGATTCTTTGCCGATCTTGGCGTATTTCTTCCGTATTTCTTGCGTATTTTCCACGTATTTTCCTTGTTTTTCGAGTAGGTTCATGACAGTTTGAACCGGAATCCCTTACCGGTTCTTGCCTGTTCTGATCCTAAGCATTATTCTGCTCGTATTTAGTGTTTTTATATCTATGGAGGAGGTTCCGACTTTATTACAGCAGCTCCAGCAGCTTGTTCAAGTATGCCAGCAGTTGCAGTTGGACAATAAAGAGCTTAAGGAACGTATTGCTTCACATGAATCTGCTTCTAGCTCGGGATTGAGGCTATCAGAGCCTAAGATCAGCCTGCCAGAGAAGTTTGACAAGACTCGGTCCAAGTCTCAGGGTTTTTGAATCGGATCGGGCTTGTGATTCAGCTCCATCCTCATAGATATCCCACAGCTCAAGAACAAGTGGGGCTGATTGGTTCTCTTCTCACAGGGCCAGCTCTAAGTTGGTTTGCACCTTTATTGGAGAAAGGAGCCCCAGAGTTGCAAGATTTTGCTGCTTTCACTGCAGAACTCGAAGCATGCTTTGGAGACACCGATCGTCGGTATACAAGATGCCAGCCACAAAACTTTGCAACTTAAGGCAAGGCTCTCGCCCGGCTTTCATATATGCATCAGAATTTCGTCAAATTGCGGTAGATACTGCCTGGGATGATATTGCACTTCGAGATTGTTTCCGAAGGGGGTTACGAGAGGATGTCAAAGATATGTTGTTGTCTATGGAGGATCCCCAGAGTTTGGAAGAAGCCATCAGATTTGCAGTTCGATGTGATAATCGGCTCTTCGAACAAAGGCAAGAGAGACGTAGTCAGGTCTTTCCAATTACACAAGCGCCTATAGCTACGCCTTCCCCGGTCTCATCCGTAGAATCTAGCAGATCTGGACCTGAGCCTATGCATTGATCGGGCGATTCGAGGACCCTTATCCGCCGGAGAAGCAGCGTCGGAGAGAGGCTAATCTTTGCCTCTACTGTGGAGGAGCTGGTCATATCGCTCGTGGATGCCCTGTGAAGCGCTTAAATCAGTCGGAAAACTTCAGGGGCCGATCCGAGTAGTAGGAGTCTCTCGTCGGCTGGTCGCCTTTTCTCAGACTCCTTCCACATTTTCTGACATGTTTATTCCATCGGATAAGGTCAGCAAGGCATTCTTCATCCCTATATCATTGAAATCAGAAGTTGAAATTAAAAGTGTTGGCGAAACTTGATTGTGGTGCTTTTTTTATGGATAGTGCGCTCGCCAAAGAAGCACGCCATCCCTAGAAGCAAGGTTGAGCATCCCGCCTGCTCTGTTGAAGTGATTGATGGGCGGAGATCGCCTACCGAGTGCGATCCTGAGAATATCGTACCGCCTCTTCGTGTTTTGTTCGAGGGAGTTTCTTGTCGTATTTCCTTCAATCTCATTGCTAGCCCTCATGCGCCAATAGTCTTGGAGTGCCCACGGCGAGCTACATAACCCACAGTTGATTGGCGTACTAGATCATTTTGATTTTTTGGGCTCTAGCTCTAGTTCCGGATTCATCGGCCAGATCAGTCTCTACACCAACGTCGACTTCGATCCGTGCAGTATCGTGGGCCCATGACTCCGTCCTTGCTGTTCCATGTTCTGATCCGCCTCTTGCCTCTGCTCTAGTTCATACCCCAGATTCTGATCATATTCTTGATGATGTCCCAGCCCCAGCTCCGTTTACCTCGGTTACGGTTCCCGTTTCCTGCTCGGTTCTTGCTCCAGGTCTACGTTCTTGCTCCAGCTCTTGATCCAGTCCACTGTTACGCTCCAGTTCTTGATCCAGTTCTTGATCCGGTTCATGTTCCAATTGCTCCTGCTCACGTTCTCGCTCTGCTCATGTTCCTAATCCCGCTTTTGTAGAGGCTTCTTCATGCCCTCGCCAGATTATCTCAAGATTTCTCTTCGCGAGTTCGATAAATCTAGAAGGCAAGATCCAAGTTCGCATTTTGCAATCCAGTTCACCCGTCGGCTAGCTCGACACCATCAAGCTCGCTCCAATGCTCCCGTGATAAATATGGCGATTCTCGATGTGTTTGACAAAGTCAAGGCCAAGAAACTCCCGAGCATCGCCCATATGATTATCCTATTGATTTGCAGCCGGGACGCCGCCATATGGTCCGATATATGGTCTATCTCCCGCCGAGTTGAAGGTTTTAAGGATTATATTGAGGAGAATCTAGCCACTGGCTTCATTCGACATTCTCAGTCCCCTGCTGGAGCGCCTATCTTCTTTGTCAAAAAGAAGGATGATTCGCTACGGCTAGTCGTTGATTATCGCGGCCTCAACAAAATCACGGTACCGAATCGGTATCCGCTTTCCCTGATCCCAGAGTTGTTGGAGCGACTTCAAGGTGCGCATTATTTTACGAAGATTGATCTTCGGGGTGCCTACAATCTTATTCGAATCCGGGAGGGTGATGAGTGGAAAACAACTTTTCGTACTCGGTATGGCCATTTCGAGTACACAGTTATGCCGTTTGGACTTACCAATGCCTTAGCAGTGTTCCAGCATATGGCCAATGATGTTTTTCGAGAGTTCTTAGACACTTTTGTTATCATCTATCTGGATGATATTCTTGTTTATTCTAAGACTCTCGACGAACATGAGAGGCATGTTCGACAGGTCCTTCAGAAGCTTCGTGAGCATGGGTTATATGCCAAACTTGAGAAGTGTCAGTTCGAGCAGGATAATATGGAGTTCCTTGGCTATCGGATCACTCCACATGGAGTCTCTATGGATCCTGAAAAGGTCAGCACTGTTCTGGAGTGTCAAACACCTTCATCCGTTCGCGATGTTCAGTGTTTTCTTGGGTTTGCCAATTTCTATCGGCGTTTCATCCGGGATTATTCGGAGATTGCTCTTCCTTTGACACGCCTCCTCGTCAAGGGGCGTGCCATTCGAATGGACCGTGGGAAGCGGAATCTGCTTTTGTTACCCTCAAGCATGCTTTCACCACGGCGCCAGCTTCTTGCTCATGCAGATCCTTTTATGCCCATATGTTGTTGAAGCGGATGCTTCCGATTTTATGCGTGGTGGGATCCTCGCCATCACAGGGGGATGACCATGAATTGCATCCAATCGCCTATCATTCACGAAAGTTTCAGTCTGAAATCAACTATCCCATTTATGACAAGGAGTTGTTGGCGATAGTGGATTCTTTTTTTCGAGGAGTGGAGAAGTTTCGAGGGATCTCCTTATAAGGTCACAGCTCTACGGATCACCGAAATCTCGAATATTTTCACCGCCTTTCGAGTGCTCAACTGCCGCCAGCCCGGTGGCATACTCAAGTATTATCCCGGATTGATTTCATGATCAAATACCGCCCCGGATCCCTCCAAGGAAAGCCTAATGCCTTGTCTCGACGCTCCTACCTTGAGCCCAAACTAGGTGATCCTGCATATGATCAGCAATCACAGGTTATTTTAGGGCCTGATCGGTTCCAGCTTATGGCTCTCACTTTGTTCGAGAGGCCTCATGATACAGCCTTGTTGGAGTCTGTTCGAGCATCTTTGCCCTCCGATCCATTGGCTCAAGATGTATTCTCACACATTGGCGCTGCATCATCTTCTCAGCGGATGGGATCAGACTATGATCGTTTTGAGGTTCGAGATGGACTCTGCTTTCGTGATGGGCTTCTATATGTGCCAGATGGTGCTTCTAGGCTTCAGGTTCTTCAGGCTTGCCATGATTCACCTCTGGCCGGACACTTTGGAGTAGCCAAGACTCTTGAACTTATTAGTCGAGAGTATTGGTGGCCAGGTCTTCGTCGCTCTGTCGAAGCTTTTATTCGATCATGTGACATCTGCTGTCGAGCCAAGGTTCCAAGGCATCTTCCTCATGGCCTGCTTCAGCCTTTACCAGTTCCAGCCGGTCCTTGGAAGAGTATTTCAGTGGATTTTATTGTCGAGCTTCCATCCTCCCAGGGCCATGACGCCATCCTTGTTGTTGTTGACCGTTTTTCCAAGATGGCACATTTCATTCCTTGCAGCACTTCTATCTCTAGTGAAGCCACAGCGGTTCTCTTGCTTCGAGAGGTGGTTCGACTCCATGGCTTACCAGATAACATTGTCAGTGACCGCGGCCCTCAATTTGTTGCCAGTTTTTGGAAGCGTCTATTGCAACTCTTGCATGTGGAACGTTCGCTCTCTTCTGGACATCATCCAGAGACCAATGGACAGGTGGAGCGCACTAATCAAACCCTTGAGCAGTATTTGCGATGCTTCATCAATTATCAGCAGGATGACTGGGTTGATTGGCTACCGCTGGCAGAATTTGCTTATAATAATTCTGTCCATGCCTCCACAGGCCAGACTCCGTTCTTTATTAATTTCGGCATGCATCCCCGGTGGTCTTTGATTGCTCCTGGATATGACTCAGTCAATCCCAGTGCCGAGGACAGGCTCGAGAAGCTCCGCATGCTCCAGGATGATCTTCAGCACCATCTTCTCCAGGCCCAAGCACGTTATCGTTATCATGCAGATCAGCATCGTCAGGACGCTCCTCATTTTGCAGTTGGTGATCTTGTCTGGCTCTTGCGTCGGGATTTGCCGACAGCTCGCCCTTGTAACAAGCTTGACTACCGGCGCTTAGGTCCCTATCGGATCATTGACCGAGTTGGTGATGCTGCTTTTCGTCTGGAACTCCATGTGTCTTTGTTAGAACCCTATATGGCGAATCCATTTCCGGATCGCGTACCTCCACCTCCACCACCAGTCGAGATTGATGATCATGAGGAGTTCGAGGTTCGAGAGATTCTGGACTCCAAGTTTCTCCGTCGACGATTGTATTACTTTGTTGATTGGGAAGGTTACTCGCCAAGTGATAGAACCTGGGAGCCTGCCGAGAATCTGACTAATGCGCCTGACAAAATTGCGGAGTTTCACCAACGTTACCCGAACAAGCCAAGTTTGAGTACTCCGGCCCCAGCTTCGAGGACTCGTCGCCGTCGTAGGAGGGGGATGGTGTGACGACCATACGGATATTCGTATCATACGATCATTATACTCGTATGTACAAAAGATGGTCGTCACACGGATGCAAAAGGGTAGTTGCACAAGACAAGGTTTGAACTCGCAACCTTCCAGTTGCGAGTCACACACCCTTGCCAAGTGCGCTACCAATATTTGTTGAAGACATTCCTTCACGTCTTCCTCATATGTGGGACTATCTCCAGAAGGTTCTAGAATGTTCTAGAACCTAAATGCATGCGCGACACTTGGCGCGATCTCATCCATTGGAGTGGCGCAATCCTGACTGTTGGTCTAGATATATAAGGAGGCACCTCCTTCTTGTCAAACCATTCCGGTTCAACGCCAGTCTTGAGCCTTCTAGGCATCTGTCTTGTATTCCTGCTTGCCTTCGGGCTATTGTATTATTGATTCCTGTTCATATATCAGATTCTTTGCCGATCTTGGCGTATTTCTTCCGTATTTCTTGTGTATTTTCCACGTATTTTCCTTGTTTTTCGAGTAGGTTCATGACAGATATATGGGTTTACGTGGCAGAGGTACGATGGACAAATTCTGGTCCATGGACAAGTGGTCCAGTGGACAACTTTAGTGCATCGTAGATGTTTCGCCATAGCCTTACCAGGATGAGCCTTATCATCCATAGATCCTATGAGCCTTTGATTCTATCTAATGGAGAAAATAGAGCCTTTGATTCTCCTAATGCCTCAGATACAGATTTGGGCCATGCACAAAAGACCCAAGATACAACATAATATATATAACCATAACAATTAGTCGCCTTCACACCCAATTTTTGCAGGAAACAAATGAAGTTCCAATCACTTACAATTTGGAATCTGAGGCCTAACGATAATTTGAAGAGTAAAGTTAGCAAGTCTATACTGTAACATAGCACAACGAAAAAGGTGCTCCAATGCCCTATAAAATACCCCACAAAAATGCCTATAAAATCCCCTTTTTCTGTCGAAGAACAGGGGATAAAATGTATTTTTGGAATCGGGGTATTTGGCCACAATCCCCTTTTCCTCATTTGTATGATAATACCCCGTTACACTGGTGTCGCAATCCCCCAATCAAAGAATGTGAATTCATACCCTGTTATAATTCGTAAGATAATACCCTATTCAGGTAATACCTTATTTCAAATCATACCCTATTATCATTTGCAAAATAATACCCCGTTTCAAATAATACCCCATTCCAAATAATTCCCTGTTTCAAATAATACTCCATTCCAAATAACATACCCTCTTTCAAATACATATCCTGTTATTATCATTCGTAAGATAATACCCTATTCCAATATTCATAAGAAAATACCCTGTTACCATTTGTAAGTTAATACCCATTTCAAAAATAAGTTGATAAGTAACAACTTGAGCAGAGTTTATTAGTAACAAATTGATAAAAAAAAATTATTATTTCAAAAACAACAGTAACAAACTAATCAGATTTCAAGAAACAAATCTGATACACAATTCTGTTTGACCAAGCTGTCTCCTAGCAGTTTCCTACCAGTTAACTGAGAATTCTTGCTCAATAAGTACTCTACCACTAAGTCTAACTTCTGTGCTTGTGTAGTTCTCCTAGTACCTATGAACGTTCGCTGTCTTGCTTTGTTTGCTGTCTTGCTTTGTTTTTCTCTGCCATGAACTTGTTCAGTTGAGAATACATTTGATCCACGTTCGAGATTGTCAGGAGAAATATACATACAACCTCTTTTTCTTTCACACTGTGAAAAAGCAACATATTAAAAAGAATGCAAGCATGCTTACTAAAATTTTAGATTTTAAGACTAACTAAATATTAATCACATTGCAAGATGTTTTTTTACCTTAACTCCAAGGTGTTCACGTGGATTACATGCTTCTCTTGAGAAGACACAGTATTCTCCTCCTCTTCCTCTGAAATGAACAAATAAAAGCAAGTCATTCCACTTGAATCAAGAATAAGTGGAAACTTAAAGATAAGAAATAAGTGACCCTTGGTGCAGCATCACGTTGCAACCAATATTGGAGTAAAAATCAAGCTAAATCTGCTGAAATTGCTAAACATGTAGAAATTGCATATGGCAGTAGGAATTGGAGCAGATAGATACATGTGGCAAGTGGGGAGGTACCAAGCTGAGAGTAACCTACAGTATGAATATGAAGAGTCGGGGCCTGATTAGTTATTGTCTCTGCAGTTGCTGCCACTGCCTACAACATAATATTTTGCCATGTAATATTGCTAAGCAAAGCAAAGTCACATAAAACAGAGTTGCAATAGAAGTGAGAGGGGATCGTTGAAACGGGAGCAAAAGGAATATTCCTCGAAGATTCCCTTTTTTTTCAAAAAAAAGGGCTGAAATGAGGTTAAAAAAAAAAAGACATAAAACTGTATCTTGACCCCCCCCCAAAATCACTAATTTTGTTGTGCAATGAGAGAATTAGCTATTTCAAAGTGACACTTTTCTAGCAATAAGAATTTGGATGAAGTATGTTTTTAGAGAGAACCTCTAATTTGAGGGAACATATATTTTAACCAAAACTTTAAGTGAAGTTTACAACTGAAATTGTAGTATTTTCAAAAATTGAAGACAAAATCTTCACATTCACTTACAAAATTTACAGTCCTTTTACAAGACTTAGTTATGTACAAAAGTGTGAGGAGTGATCACAGAGGGATCCAGCACATCTTCATCCTCATTTATGCCATCTTCGTCACCTTCGCTTCTTTCGCTGTCGCTTGAGGAAGTGCTTGAGTTATCTTCCTCGTCACTGTCAACAGAGGCTGAAGCATTACCACCCTCTTCTTCATCTTCTTCCTCGTAGCTACATGCCTTCTTAAGTAAATTGATTGTTCTTTGGCGTAAACGATTGTCAGATTTCAATTTGAAATCATAACATAGAATACTCACTTTGCGTAAGTCTAGCTCATCCCTATTACCCACTCTCTTGAGTTTTTTCCCCTTGCCTTGACTTTTCATTTCTAAATCATATCTGCCTTCAAAAGCATTTTCTGGACGTGTAGCCATCCAGTGAATCTTGAGTTTAGTCACCAAGCCTTCCTCTTTGACTGTGTCAAGTACTTTTGCTATCCAGAAAGGTCGCCCTTTATCATCGTCCTCAGTCGGAGTAGAAATCAACATACCTTTGGGAATTTTTGTGATATTACTCGCAGGCTCATTTTTGCGTCTTGGCCCGAGGTACATGACCCGATCCTCATCTTCCTGTACTGGTGGTGCTACTGGTGCTTCTGGGCCTGCCTGGTTCTGGAGTTCGTGGAAGGCATTAGGCCAATGGAAAGCTTCCTCCATTTGCCTTAGAGCTAAGTTTTGATTCACAATCGTTTGTTCAGCAAAGAAGCTTCTCCACCACATTTGGTCTTCTTCTAAGAAGTACTTAAAGCCCCCAGAAATTCCACTTTCAATTGCTTTTAAGGAGTTAGCCGGGGTGCTTTTCTTCTGCTTTAACTCTTTTGGGTTTTTGAGAGGAAGCTGCTCAGCACGTTCTACTAAGCAAGTGTCAGGAATATACTTAAGGAAGCGCAACCCCTCTGGTGGACTCCAGTCTTTAGTAGTGGTGTATTTCTTCCCTTGTAAAAAACTCTGTCCATCCTTCAAGTAAAACTTGATGTGGTGTTGAAATGTAATATCGTTCAACTTGTTTACAGCTTCTTCTCTAGAGCCACGTTGAGAGAAAACAAATTCCCTAAAGTCAGCAGTCTCCACTAGAAGCTCAACCACTGGCATGGGAGTGTAAGAGTCTTCAATGATTCGAACCAAAGTAGGAAGACAAAAAGCCTTCTTTCTTCTTAGAGACGAACGGAAAATCACATTGAACATCTAGTCTATCCGATCATGAGTGTGCCCTACAAGTAAGAATCCAAGCTTGACTTTTTGAAGAAGATCCCTAGCTCCACTAGCATGGCACAAGAAAGCAAAGAGTGTTTGATTCTTGTTCTCCCTGGTAGTGTTGTCAAGCTGCAGGTAGAGCACTGGAGGTAATTGCTCTTGCTCACAAAGCACCTTATTAAGAATTGTAACAGTGAGGTTCGGGTCACCATGCAAGTTAGGATACGTCAAAAAGACATTGCACTTTAGACTTCCTTTGAAGACCATAGCTCCAACAAGGTGGACCTTAACAAAGCAAATCCTCCGCACATCTTTAGGAATATTCAAGAAATGAGGAATAGTAGTCTTTTTTCTGATCCATCCCATCAATCACAAATGCATATATACTGCGCAGTTGGACGTTCAAGAGCTTTTTCATGTGCTTAGCAAGCTTCCTTCTCTCACCGCTTGTTGGTCACGGTTGTCTAGCAAGCTTCATTGCACGATATCCTGCTCAAGAATTCAGGTCAAAACAATTCTTTGAAACAAGTTAGAGAATGAAGAACTTCAACTTACTTTTTTCGACCTCTGTCTTTGCAGTTTCTTTTTGGCTCTTCAATTCTGCACACGTTGAGCACACAGACATCCTATGTTTTTGGGGAATTTTGACAAGATCAAACTACAGTGAAGTGAGAGTAAGAGATGTGTTGAGACTGAGTGCATGTTTCTTTGTAATCTTGGTTGAAGACATCTTTTTTGTGATGTTGTCCGTCAAATGATACATTTTACTATTTGGCAGCTTTTCACATGTCTCTCTAAAATATTTCTCCATCCAAGCTACAGCACCTAAGGCGTGCATTGTTACAACTCTTCCTGGCCCGCAGTGATCATCAATTGTGCAGGGACTTTATCCAATCTTCGGTGTATTCGACATTCTAGTGGATCCTAGATTTGGTGAACAACCATAAAACATTTCGCACACACTTGTTCTCCTCTAATGTAGTGCAAGAATGTTTTGGCGGTCTCCGGCCTTACACATCGTATGCCAAGTAGGCATTTTGATCCGATAATGTCATCGAACTGCACTGCTTCTAATTTCACGAAGTTTAGCCATGTTCAATTTGGTGATGCAACCCAATGAGCAAAGATCTAGTAGTTCTTAGAATTCTCCTCATTTTGTTCTCGGCCCATAAGGTTTTTCCTTCTCACGGATGAACATGCTCTCAATCCATAATCCACCCTGAATTTACGGGTACTTTGGGCTGGAGAACATGTAATCTCGCTTGGTCGTTGTTGCCTTCATCTTGGACGAGTTCTACTCTTGGAGTGGCCTCCTCTACCCTCACCGGTGTGTTTCTAGAGGAAAAGAGGCCTCGTGAAGTCGTTCCCTAAAAGCGGAGGCACGGTGTTAAATGTAGGAGATGGGCCATAACCTAATGTGGTAGCGGATGTTGTGGCAAAGATCTTGTTGAGGAGTTCTTGCAAACATATCTCTTCTTGCACTTTGAAACTCTGCAAAAACCCATGTGTCACAATATTTGTGTGTAGAGGTGTTGAAGCTGGAACATCATCCTCATTTGTGTTGAAGTCATATTCAAAGAAGTTGTGGTGAATCTCCTATTCTTCAGACCGTGCAGCAGACCTTGCACTTCTATTTGGTGTTGGAGATACGACAAAGGGTGGGGGGAGCCTGTTCCGAGTAACCTTTGCATGTGGAGCTGTTGCACTTTCGGGGGAAGGAACAAAGGGTAGTGGAAGCATGTTACGTACAGGTGGTGATGGAATGAATGGAGGGGGTAGTCTATTCTATACAGGACTTGGTGACGGCTGGAAGGGTTGTGGCAACCTGTTTGTTTCTGGATTCGGAGTGTCGAAGACAAGCAACGAGGAGGTTGCTGAGGAACGAGATGGAGAAGAGGTGGTATCATGACAAACAACGCCCCGACCGTGGCTCCCTCCGAACCGGACCCTAACTAGATACTACAAAAGGTGGTGGTAGCTTGTTCAGCACGCGGTTAACCATCTTATGAAGCTGCAAAACATTTGTTAGACGTAAGTAAAACACAGAAGTGGTGTGCATTTTGTATTCGGGAATACAAATCGAGTTGTGCATCGAAGGAAAGGAAAAGCAGAAGACAAAAAGAAACTGCAAATGTATTCCTAATACACAATGAGTGGCCAAGATAACGCATCGTCTTCGATTTTCACATAGAACTTGGACAAACATGTCAGCGTATCTTTAAAAGAAAAAAAATGCGCCCTCACTTTTCTATTCGACTTCCGCAGCTCCGGTCCGCTGATCCGAAAATACCATAAAAATTTTCGCCGAAAGTATTCCGATTTGCATAGGCATAAGATGGACAGGTTAGTGCGACTTGTTTTTTTGTACGTGCTTTTAATCATTTAAGTTAGACGTACTGTCCTTCTGTGTAGCCAAAGTGTATTCCCGAATACACTTCTGCTTTCATTGGTAAGCCAAAGTGTATTCCGGAATACACTTTTGCCTACCAATCCGAAGTCGTATTATTCCGAACTTTAAAGTGTATTCCGAATACACTTTGGCAATCCCGAATCAAACCAAAGTGTATTCCTAATATACTTTGGCTTAATCAAAAGCCAAAGTGTATTCCTGAATACACTTTGGTTTGACGGGATTGCCAAAGTGTATTCCGGAATACATTTTGGCTAAACTGTCTAAGGAAGAGTGTATTCGGGAATACATTTTGCTTTACTTTGTGCGGCAAAAGTGTATTCGGGAATACACTTTTGCTTACTTTTAGGGCTTTAGAAGCCAAGAATTGCAATGTTTTACCTTGTTTTAAGTGTCGAAACGCTTGTTTTTACCCAGTTTTTGTTGCTTTAGCAGATTTTCCTGCTCTAGTTTCTGTTTGCTAACGACACCATTGCTACAGCCAAAACCCTGCCCAGAAGCAACCTACTAAGAGGACCGTGAAGCTTGTCACAAAGAAACACCAGCCGCCGAAGACTCTGGGTGGCCCATCTGAACCAAAAGTCTACGAATGTTTCCAAACTCAGTGGTTCTTTACTAGAGGCCATGGAGGCAAGTACTCCACACTCACATTCTTGCATGTCTGTAAGAGTCCAGGACAGAAACGTTACGACGACGTCGAATTCCAGTGCATGGGCCATATAAAGAGTGTTGACAAGATGTTGTTTGGGCCCGACAAATATGGTAGGTCACATCATTTAATACATCACAGGGGATGTTTGTTCTTGATGAGGCTATGTTGAGGTTGACTAGGGTAAACCCACCTCCACTGTACAAGTATGTGGCACACTATATAAACAAACAAACACTGTTGTCTATTGTACACACTGTAAGTTCTTCGTTCAGTGAAGACTTCACAATCAGTGACACAGAGGAAGAACAAGTGGATGGCACTAGCAGCCCATCTAATAATGAAGGGAGCAAAGACGATTTCGTGGAGCCAGACACTGGAAGGTCGGTGCCACGAAACACTGTTGCTGCCAAAGAGCCAGCTAAGAAGAGAACTCAGGCATTAGTGCTATCGGAAGAGCCAGTAGAAGAACCAAAACAAAAGAAGGCAAGAGGAAAAAACAAAGCCCCTGGTGTGGCAATTAAAGAAAAGAAGGTCGACAAGACCTCAGAAAAAATGGCAGCAATTAACAGGGAAAAGCTTGTGCAAGGTGTGATTTACTTGCAAGTAACGTCAATGAAGCTGCCACCAAAGAACGAAAACGGTGAGAGACCTCTTCAAATTCGGAAGATTTATGCAGATCATTTAAGGAACTTGAAGGACAGGATTAGGAGCAATCCGTATGCTCATGTAGCTCCTATGACAGGGAACAGTGCATTGACCCCGCCCAGTATGACAAGGAAAATGCGGACATCTACACGCATTATGTGTTAGGGGGGAACCACAGCTTTAAAGCGAGGAGGCAACTGTACAAGGAGAAGTTCAACCCTAGGTATCTGACGGTTCTTTGTGCAGTATATTGTGGCCTTACCGACGAAGAAGCTAAGATCGTTGCCAACACACACAATGCGGACAACGAGTACAAGTTGAAGATGAGCTTCATGGACAAAATAAGGTTTATGCACAGAGAATTTCTTATATTTAAAGAAAAATATGGCGACGACCTAAAGAAGCCAGCTTACTCCTTGGAACTCAAAGAGGCTTGTGCCATAGAGTGTTGTCTAAAGTATGACGAGGACAACAAAAGGACATCTCTTATTGCACATGACAACTGGTTCCAGCTTGCGTTTAGAGAAGGAAGGGTATGTCCGCATTTTAGTTCAAGTAGCTAGTCCCAGCATTTTATTCCAGAATACATTGTGCTTGCGCCACTTGTTACTATGTTTAGATTTGGGATTTGCAAAACGAAATATGTTCGAGCGCGGAGACCTCAAAAGTAAGGGCAAAGTAACAGACAAGAAAAAGGGATCCGATGTTCCAAAAAAAGAAATGACTATCACTGTCTGGAGGGAGCCTCAAGGATTTACAGACATTCCATTGTTAGAAATGTTACTGCAGAAGGTTGTGGACAAGGAATTTACTTTAGAAGAAATGTCGAAGGAGTTGCACAAGTAAGTCTTTAAGAAAGTTTAGTCTTTTGTGTCAACGCTGTACAAAGATCGAAGCAAAAGCCAAAGTGTATTCCGAATACACCTTTGGCTTTTATTATTAAAACACGGGCGTGTATTCCTAATACACTTTGGCTTTACAGTTTAAGCCAAAGTGTATTCCGGAATACACTTTGGCTTTTCTTGTTTGATGTGGTGTTGTTTTGTGATTGCGAAAAAGTTCTTCTGTAGACGTGTCCCTGATGTAATTCTTGGTTTGGATGTTGCAGCCAGAAGAACGTCATTACATGTCAAACATGTTTGATGGAACAATTGAATGTGCAAACATGGGATCGGTGCAAGGAGCTTTATCCTATTGCTACATCTGACGAGAGAATTGTTCAGTACGCTCCAAATTTTGAAGGCTGGGTAAGCCTGCTTTGGGCGTTTAGGTAGCGTAGATTTGTAAATGTTCTAATTATTTTCTGGTTTTGCAGAGTAAGAAGAAAAACAAGGACCTACCAGGTGGTTTCATGCACCTGGTAAGGATTGCTTGGGAAGAAAGAACTTTGGCAGAGCGTCGGACTGTAGAGGTCGCAGAAACGGACTATGAAACGTGTACTTTATTCGACCAAAATAATCTTTACTCAATTGTACATGGGGACTGCACCAAGCTTGTAGCGAGTGTGAAGCCACAAGATTTCACGCTAATCATTGCTGACATTCCCTACGGCTTCAAGATTAAAGACAGTCGATACGATGACGTCCCTTTTAAGCATGCGGATTTCAATGAATTTATAAAAGGCTTAATGAAGATCACTACAGCTAGACACTGGCGGTTAGTGGTATTTCACTCCAGTATGCAAGCTGGTCATGTCGAAGCCAGCTTCAAAAATCACTTTGGATCTCCTGACCAAGCTGGTTACGAGAACTTAGTCTGGTACGCTTTGTATTCTGGAATACACTACTTGTTATGTTCTTTAGTTGCTGACCAATGCCCTTTCTCTTGAAGGTACAAAACGAATATAAATTATCATGGTGGAGGCCCCAGGCTGTTAAGCAAAGTGGAATATCTGCACGTTGGTTACTGGAGCTTCGATGGCAAGAGGACCATGGAGCATTTTAACACTTCTGCCTGCACTGACTTCTCAAATGTTTTAGAGTTTCCTGCAATGTTACAGAAGCTGCAAGACCCGAGTGCACAGGGCAGAATTGTGAACCACTATCAGAAGCCCCAAAAACTCATCAACCATCTCATTGACATGTTTTCTCGTCCAGGAGATTGGGTGCTTGATGCGTTCTCTGGCTCTGGTACCACCATTGCATGTGCAGTCAAGAAGGGCCGAAATTGTGTGGTTGTGGACATAGACAAGGAGGCTGTGAACTTCATTAAGATGAGATTGGTTGTCTTACCAAACCTTCCTGATGAGAATCAAGAGCTAGGCGCCAAATCCTCATCTGATTATGCCAAGATGACATCATCAGAGATTCAGCCACCTCTCACGAGCTCTGTTGACGAAGAGGTTGATTTTGTAGAGCTAAAAGAAGTTGCTACAGTTGTTAATCCAGAAGACAAAGCTGAAGAAGAACGGGTTACTTCACCGGACAAGCAGCAATCGACAACAAAAGAACAGGCTGAGACAAGCAAGAAGGGTGATGACGAGTATATCTTGGACCTTTGAATTCAAAACTGACTAACAAATTATTATTATCATTACCAAAATTGATGTGTTACCAAAATATCTGAAATATATATTTTTTTTCATCCCACAAATGATGGTTTTTTTTGTAATACTTTGATAGATTTACATTGCATTTCTAAAATTTGCTCTTTTCAAGTATGTTCTTTTACAAAAACAAGTTCTCCCCTGCATGAGGTGCCAAAATTAGGGTAAAAAAAATTTGAACTATTGAAGAATCTCAACCTCAGCCCAAAAAGATCACTTTCTAGATCATGTTGTGTTTTTTTAGAGCATTCTCATGGAGATTTTTTGAGGCTAGAATAAGAAAATGGAACAAGAAACTATATCAAATCATCATCCAATCATACCTGATTAAAAGAGCATGCTAGTTCTAAACTCCATGCTTCCACCATGAGTTTTTCTTCCAGATCCTTTCACCATTGAACAGGCCGTTTCTTATCTTCCCATGGATCCATGTTTGGTTTTGCTAGATCCTGTAGATGATCCATAAGCATTCGGTTGTGCACCAATCCAGAATATAACTCGACCTATGAAGAGCCACCATTCTATGTACCTGTTATATGCAAAGATTAATTCATAAGGTGTCGGAATGTTGTCTTGTAGCAGAGCCAGACCATTTTTTACCCAAGCCAGTCCCTTGATAGAACCTAAGCCGTTGCCTTAGATTCAAGACAAGTATCTATCTGCTGACACTTGCCACAGCCATTTAAAGTTAAAACCGTTTGGTACTCTCCGCCATAGCCTCTTGCAACTTGTTCTACATGGCTTGAATACTCGACTTCCGCCGGAGTAAGCATCAGCGGGAAACCTACGCAATCAAACCCTAAAGTAGTTGCTCGTTGGTTGCATGTCGAGCATATGAAAATACAGTTTAAGGGAAATGCATACATGGGTGGAACCATATTAAAAACACGGTGGACAATAAGAAATGGTATGTGCGCCCCCTGACTTTTGCTACCCGGAACGGGAGTTCCCGTAAATGGGAACTTCGTCTGGAACGTAGTTTCCGGTAGCACCTATATTGGGAACTTCGTTGGAAGTTCCCAAAACTCTTGACCCTTGGGAACGGAGTTCGGAACGGGAACCAAGTTCTGGTAGCTATGCCCCCTGACAGACTAGGCAGAACCACAACACTTCCAAACATGTGAATAACCCCTAAACCTTGTTAGAATCAGAGCTTGGGATTCGAACCCAAGTATGCCAAGACTCTGTCTCCTTCAAACCCCTCCCGCACCTATATTTGCATACACGCACCTGTATCTGCACTCAGCCATACATTTTCTATGACAATCAGTCATATATATATATGTTCTCATCAACCTGGATATATCCACTTGTCAAATCGTGCATGCCCTTCATATAGAAAGTTTTTCAACTTGCCTAAATAATAGGATGCCCTGCTGTCCTTATCTTCCAGCTGTCGTTGACTTTGACCCGTTGACCAGTCAACCCAAAACCCTAAGTGGCGGGCAGGGGGTGTCTGTGTGTTTCTAGCGAGCCCAGCAACACCCGGGTAGGGTGTGCCCGCCACCTTTGACTTTGACTTTGACTTTGACTTTGACTTTGACTTTGACATTGACATTTGAGCTTCTGTTCGTCTGGGTTTTCTTTTTGGTCTATCAATTTTATCCACTTCTGCCTCTTGGTATTCAATCTCTTGCTCAACACCTGACTTTGACTTTGACCTACTGCCACTGCTTCTCATAGGTCTCCCCCATTCAACTGCTTAACTTTGAATAACATGACACCATTTAACAACTCTAATCTACTGCCACTGCTTCTCATAGATTAGAATATCACATGACACATAATTTTATCATTTCCAACATTCCCCCTTCATGTGATATTCCCTGTCATCACATTGTAACAATTTCCTTATTTCCTGGAATCTGGATAAAGGTAGAGCCTTTGTAAGAATATCTGCTCTTTGATCAGCTGTACTAACATAGGTCAAATGCACTTGATTTCTTTTGACCATATCTCTGATAAAATGAACTTCCATTTCAATGTGTTTTGACCTTTCGTGCAAAACTGGATTTTTTGTCATGGCAATACAACTAGTATTATCACAATAAATGATTGTTGGTCCTCTTTGAGCAAATCCAAATTCTGCCATAAGCCTTCTTTCCCAAATAAGTTCCTTAGTCAATGGGCTGAGTTGTACTTTCGGCTTCAAAGACTAGATAAAGCAATGTTTGCTTTGCTTCTTGCACTTCCAAGCAACCCGGGCTCCACCTAATAAAACAACATACCACGAAGTTGATTTTTCGTTTGTCTAAATCTCCTCCCCAATCAACATCACAATAAGCCCAATTGTAAATTGGTTTCATTAAATACTATACCAAAATGCATTGTACCTTTTAAGTATTTGAGGATCCTTTTTGCTGCAATCCGGTGTCCTTTACCAGCCCCTGTCATTGTACCTCTCGAGAATATTAATCGCAAAAATGCAATGTCCGGCCTAGTACAATTGGCTACATAGGACAAACAACCAATCAAACTTCAGAAGGTATTTTCTCCATTTGTTTGCTTTCAAACTTACGTTTTGGACTCATATCTGCAGAGATTCTCGTGACCCGGGAACCATAGGAGTATATGCCATATTACAATCTTCCATATGAAATTTCTTCAACATGTTTTGAATATGCCCTTGTTGACTCAAAGCTAATATCTTGTGATTTACGTCCCCTCAGTAAACATCTATGCCCGAAAACCTCTTTAACTCTCCAAGATCACTCATTTGGAATCGTTTCCTTAAGATATCTTTGCAATGATTTAGTACTTGAGTTCCCTTTGATATCATAATATTGTCATCAACATATAAAGCAATAATGCACCGGCATCTCCCATTTTGAACCTATAGATATTACCATCATAATTGAGCTTCTCAAAACCTTGTTCTACAAGATATCCATCCATACATTTATACCATTCCCTAGGAGATTGTTTAAGACCATAAACCTGCTCTATTCAACTTCCAAATTTTCCTTTTTCCTCTTCAAATCCAGTGCGGTCTTAAATAAATTTCCTCCTCTAACTTAGCATTCAAGAATCTTTGTACTTACATCCATATGATGGATTTCAAGGTCACAAGCATTAGCAATAGCTAATAACATTCTCAAACTATTTATCTTTACCAATGGTGAGAATGTTTCATCAAAATCTTCTCCTTTTTTTTACGTGTAAAGCCTTGTGCAACAAGTCCGGCTTTAAATTTCTTTTGTATTTTTGTCTACTCTGGTTTTATTCTATAGATCCACTTACTTCCAACTATATTCTTATCGGAAGGAATATCCACTCTTGTATAAGTGTTTGTTCTTTTGAATGCTCTCATTTCTTCTTCCATAGCACATTTCCAGTTCTTTCCATTCATATCTTGAATCTGCCTCCATATAATTTTGTGGAATCTTGTGCATTTCAAGTATCAAAATATCAAATACAGATATTAATTTCTCCTACACGAGATCTAAGTCTTTTACTTTTCCAAGTTCAGTTCTACCATGAGACTCTAAATCATGTTTGGCTTCTTACGCCAACATTTGAGCTTCGTTAAATGCGGGTTTTCTTTTTGGTCTATCAATTTTATCCACTTCGCCTCTTGGTGTTCAATCTCTTGCTCAACACCTGACTTTGACTTTGACCCTCACTGCCCTTTGCTTCTCATAGGTCTCCCCATTCAAGCCGCTTAACTTTGAATAACATGACACCATTTAACAACTCTAATCTCTCGCCCTTTGCTTCTCATAGATTAGAATATCACATGACACATAATTTTATCATTTCCAACATTCCCCCTTCATGTGATATTCCCTGTCATCACATTGTAACAATTTCCTTATTTCCTGGAATCTGGATAAAGGTAGAGCCTTTGTAAGAATATCTGCTCTTTGATCACCAGACTAACATAGGTCAAATGCACTTGATTTCTTTTGACCATATCTCTCGATAAAATGAACTTCCATTTCAATGTGTTTTGACCTTTAAATTACAAAACTGGATTTTTGTCATGGCAATACAACTAGTATTATCACAATAAATGATTGTTGGTCCTCTTTGAGCAAATCCAAATTACGCCATAAGCCTTCTTTCCCAAATAAGTTCCTTAGTCAGCGAGGGCTGCCGAGTTGTACTTTCGGCTTCAAAGACTAGATAAAGCAATGCTGCTTTGCTTCTTGCACTTCCAAGCATCTGGGGCTCCACCTAATAAAACAACATACCCTGAAGTTGATTTTCGTTTGTCTAAATCTCCTCCCCAATCAGCATCACAATAAGCCTGCAATTGTAAATTGGTTTCATTAAATACTATACCAAAATGCATTGTACCTTTTAAGTATTTGAGGATCCTTTTTGTTGCAATCCAATTGTCCTTTACCAGCCCCGTCATTGTACCTCTCGAGAATATTAACTGCGCAAATGCAATGTCCTACCTAGTACAATTGGCTACATAGGACAAACAACCAATCAAACTTACGTAAGGTATTTTCTCCATTTGTTTGCTTTCAAACCCGTTTTGGACTCATATCTCTGCGGAGAGATTCTGTGACCAGGAACCATAGGAGTATATGCCATATTGCAATCTTCCATATGAAATTTCTTCAACATGTTTTGAATATGCCCTTGTTGACTCAAAGCTAATATCTTGTGATTTCTGTCCCTGTAAACATCTATGCCCAGAAACCTCTTTAACTCTCCAAGATCACTCATTTGGAATCGTTTCCTTAAGATATCTTTGCAATGATTTAGTACTTGAGTTCCCTTTGATATCATAATATTGTCATCAACATATAAAGCAATAATGCACCAGGCATCTCCCATTTTGAACCTATAGATATTACCATCATAATTGAGCTTCTCAAAACCTTGTTCTACAAGATATCCATCCATACATTTATACCATTCCCTAGGAGATTGTTTAAGACCATAAACTGCTCTATTCAACTTCCAAATTTTTCCTTTTTCCTCTTCAAATCCAGGTGCAGGTCTTAAATAAATTTCCTCCTCTAACTTAGCATTCAAGAATGCTGTACTTACATCCATATGATGGATTTCAAGGTCACAAGCATTAGCAATAGCTAATAACATTCTCAAACTATTTATCTTTACCAATGGTGAGAATGTTTCATCAAAATCTTCTCCTTTTTTCTGTGTAAAGCCTTGTGCAACAAGTCTGGCTTTAAATTTCTTTGTATTTTTGTCTACTCCTGGTTTTATTCTATAGATCCACTTACTTCCAACTATATTCTTATCAGAAGGAATATCCACTACTGTATAAGTGTTTGTTCTTTTGAATGCTCTCATTTCTTCTTCCATAGCACATTTCCAGTTCTTTCCATTCATATCTTGAACTGCCTCCATATAATTTTGTGGAATCTTGTCTGTTTCAAGTATCAAAATATCAAATACAGTATTAATTTCTCCTACCTGAGATCTAAGTCTTTTACTTTTTCCAAGTTCAGTTCTACCATGAGACTCTAAATCATGTTTGGCTTCTTCTGCCAACATTTGAGCTTCTGTTCGTCTGGGTTTTCTTTTTGGTCTATCAATTTTATCCACTTCTGCCTCTTGGTGTTCAATCTCTTGCTCAACACCTGACTTTGACTTTGACCTACTGCCACTGCTTCTCATAGGTCTCCCCCATTCAACTGCTTAACTTTGAATAACATGACACCATTTAACAACTCTAATCTACTGCCACTGCTTCTCATAGATTAGAATATCACATGACACATAATTTTATCATTTCCAACATTCCCCCTTCATGTGATATTCCCTGTCATCACATTGTAACAATTTCCTTATTTCCTGGAATCTGGATAAAGGTAGAGCCTTTGTAAGAATATCTGCTCTTTGATCAGCTGTACTAACATAGGTCAAATGCACTTGATTTCTTTTGACCATATCTCTGATAAAATGAACTTCCATTTCAATGTGTTTTGACCTTTCGTGCAAAACTGGATTTTTTGTCATGGCAATACAACTAGTATTATCACAATAAATGATTGTTGGTCCTCTTTGAGCAAATCCAAATTCTCGCCATAAGCCTTCTTTCCCAAATAAGTTTCTTAGTCATCGTGGTCACCGAAGTTGTACTCGACTTCAAAGACTAGATAAAGCAATGCCGCTTTGCTTCTTGCACTTCCAAGCAAACGGGCTCCATCTAATAAAACAACATACCCCTCGTTGATTTTCGTTTGTCTAAATCTCCTCCCCAATCAAAGATCACAATAAGCCTCAGAATTGTAAATTGGTTTCATTAAATACTATACCAAAATGCATTGTACCTTTTAAGTATTTGAGGATCCTTTTTGCTTTGCAATCCGATTGTCCTTTTACCAGCCACTGCCATTGTACCTCCATGAGAATATTAACCGCAAAATGCAATGTCCGCCTAGTACAATTGGCTACATAGGACAAACAACCAATCAAACTTCAGAAGGTATTTTCTCCATTTGTTTGCTTTCACTTTTTTGGACTCATATCTGCAGAGATTCCGTGACCTGAACCATAGGAGTATATGCCATATTGCAATCTTCCATATGAAATTTCTTCAACATGTTTTGAATATGCCCTTGTTGACTCAAAGCTAATATCTTGTGATTTCTGTCCCCTCAAAACATCTATGCCCGTAAACCTCTTTAACTCTCCAAGATCACTCATTTGGAATCGTTTCCTTAAGATATCTTTGCAATGATTTAGTACTTGAGTTCCCTTTGATATCATAATATTGTCATCAACATATAAAGCAATAATGCACCGTGCATCTCCCATTTTGAACCTATAGATATTACCATCATAATTGAGCTTCTCAAAACCTTGTTCTACAAGATATCCATCCATACATTTATACCATTCCCTAGGAGATTGTTTAAGACTATAAACCGCTCTATTCAACTTCCAAATTTTTCCTTTTTCCTCTTCAAATCCAAAAGTGCGTGTCTTAAATAAATTTCCTCCTCTAACTTAGCATTCAAGAATGTTTGTACTTACATCCATATGATGGATTTCAAGGTCACAAGCATTAGCAATAGCTAATAACATTCTCAAACTATTTATCTTTACCAATGGTGAGAATGTTTCATCAAAATCTTCTCCTTTTTTCTCGTAAAGCCTTGTGCAACAAGTCCGGCTTTAAATTTCTTTGTATTTTTGTCTACTCCTGGTTTTATTCTATAGATCCACTTACTTCCAACTATATTCTTATCGGAAGGAATATCCACTCATCAGATAAGTGTTTGTTCTTTTGAATGCTCTCATTTCTTCTTCCATAGCACATTTCCAGGTTCTTTCCATTCATATCTTGAACCGCCTCCATATAATTTTGTGGAATCTTGTCTGCTTCAAGTATCAAAATATCAAATCTGATGATTAATTTCTCCTACCTCGAGATCTAAGTCTTTTACTTTTTCCAAGTTCGGTTCTACCATGAGACTCTAAATCATGTTTGGCTTCTTCCTCGCCAACATTTGAGCTTGTTCGTCTGGGTTTTCTTTTTGGTCTATCAATTTTATCCACTTCTGCCTCTTGGTGTTCAATCTCTTGCTCAACACCTGACTTTGACTTTGACCTACTGCCACTGCTTCTCATAGGTCTCCCCCATTCAACTGCTTAACTTTGAATAACATGACACCATTTAACAACTCTAATCTCATCTTTGCTTCTCATAGATTAGAATATCACATGACACATAATTTTATCATTTCCAACATTCCCCTTCATGTGATATTCCCTCGTCATCACATTGTAACAATTTCCTTATTTCCTGGAATGGATAAAGGTAGAGCCTTTGTAAGAATATCTGCTCTTTGATCAGCTGTACTAACATAGGTCAAATGCACTTGATTTCTTTTGACCATATCTCTGATAAAATGAACTTCCATTTCAATGTGTTTTGACCTTTCGTGCAAAACTGGATTTTTTGTCATGGCAATACAACTAGTATTATCACAATAAATGATTGTTGGTCCTCTTTGAGCAAATCCAAATTCTGCCATAAGCCTTCTTTCCCAAATAAGTTCCTTAGTCAACAGGGCTGCTGAGTTGTACTCAGCTTCAGCACTAGATAAAGCAATGCTGCTTTGCTTCTTGCACTTCCAAGCAACCGGGCTCCACCTAATAAAACAACATACCCCGGTTGATTTTCGTTTGTCTAAATCTCCTCCCCAATCAAAGATCACAATAAGCCCCGCAATTGTAAATTGGTTTCATTAAATACTATACCAAAATGCATTGTACCTTTTAAGTATTTGAGGATCCTTTTTGCTGCAATCCAGTGTCCTTTACCAGCCCTGTCATTGTACCTACTGAGAATATTAACTGCAAATGCAATGTCCGGCCTAGTACAATTGGCTACATAGGACAAACAACCAATCAAACTTCTGTAAGGTATTTTCTCCATTTGTTTGCTTTCAGCTTCTGTTTTTGGACTCATATCTGCAGAGATTCTGTGACCAGGAACCATAGGAGTATATGCCATATTGCAATCTTCCATATGAAATTTCTTCAACATGTTTTGAATATGCCCTTGTTGACTCAAAGCTAATATCTTGTGATTTCTGTCCCTGTAAACATCTATGCCCAGAAACCTCTTTAACTCTCCAAGATCACTCATTTGGAATCGTTTCCTTAAGATATCTTTGCAATGATTTAGTACTTGAGTTCCCTTTGATATCATAATATTGTCATCAACATATAAAGCAATAATGCACCAGGCATCTCCCATTTTGAACCTATAGATATTACCATCATAATTGAGCTTCTCAAAACCTTGTTCTACAAGATATCCATCCATACATTTATACCATTCCCTAGGAGATTGTTTAAGACCATAAACTGCTCTATTCAACTTCCAAATTTTTCCTTTTTCCTCTTCAAATCCAGGTGCAGGTCTTAAATAAATTTCCTCCTCTAACTTAGCATTCAAGAATGTCAGACTTACATCCATATGATGGATTTCAAGGTCACAAGCATTAGCAATAGCTAATAACATTCTCAAACTATTTATCTTTACCAATGGTGAGAATGTTTCATCAAAATCTTCTCCTTTTTTTCGTGTAAAGCCTTGTGCAACAAGTCCGGGCTTTTAAATTTCTTTGTATTTTTGTCTACTCCTGGTTTTATTCTATAGATCCACTTACTTCCAACTATATTCTTATCGTAAGGAATATCCACTAACCGTGATAAGTGTTTGTTCTTTGAATGCTCTCATTTCTTCTTCCATAGCACATTTCCAGTTTTTCCATTCATATCTTGAACTCCTCCATATAATTTTGTGGAATCTTGTCTGCTTTTAAGTATCAAAATATCAAATACAAGATAATTTCTCCTACCTCGAGATCTAAGTCTTTTACTTTTTTCCAAGTTCAGTTCTACCATGAGACTCTAAATCATGTTTGGCTTCTTCGCCAACATTTGAGCTTCGCTCGTCGGGTTTTTTTTTGGTCTATCAATTTTATCCACTTCTGCCTCTTGGTGTTCAATCTCTTGCTCAACACCTGACTTTGACTTTGACCTACTGCCACTGCTTCTCATAGGTCTCCCCCATTCAACTGCTTAACTTTGAATAACATGACACCATTTAACAACTCTAATCTATCGCCATTTGCTTCTCATAGATTAGAATATCACATGACACATAATTTTATCATTTCCAACATTCCCCTTCATGTGATATTCCCCTGCCATCACATTGTAACAATTTCCTTATTTCCTGGAATCTGATAAAGGTAGAGCCTTTGTAAGAATATCCGCTCTTTGATCACTTTGTACTAACATAGGTCAAATGCACTTGATTTCTTTTGACCATATCTCTCGATAAAATGAACTTCCATTTCAATGTGTTTTTTGACCTTTCGTGCAAAACCGATTTTTGTCATGGCAATACAACTAGTATTATCACAATAAATGATTGTTGGTCCTCTTTGAGCAAATCCAAATTCTGCCATAAGCCTTCTTTCCCAAATAAGTTCCTTAGTCAATGTGGCTGCCGAAGTTGTACTCGCCAAAGACTAGATAAAGCAATGCCGCTTTGCTTCTTGCACTTCCAAGCAACCGGGGCTCCATCTAATAAAACAACATACCCCTCAAGTTGATTTTCGCTTTGTCTAAATCTCCTCCCCAATCAGCATCACAATAAGCCTCAAGCAATTGTAAATTGGTTTCATTAAATACTATACCAAAATGCATTGTACCTTTTAAGTATTTGAGGATCCTTTTTGCTGCAATCCAAAGGTCCTTTACCAGCCCTCGCATTGTACCTACCGAGAATATTAACTCGCAAATGCAATGTCCGCCTAGTACAATTGGCTACATAGGACAAACAACCAATCAAACTTCAGAAGGTATTTTCTCCATTTGTTTGCTTTCAAATTCTTTTTGGACTCATATCTGCAGAGATTCTGCGGACTGTGAACCATAGGAGTATATGCCATATTGCAATCTTCCATATGAAATTTCTTCAACATGTTTTGAATATGCCCTTGTTGACTCAAAGCTAATATCTTGTGATTTCCCCCAGTAAACATCTATGCCTTAAACCTCTTTAACTCTCCAAGATCACTCATTTGGAATCGTTTCCTTAAGATATCTTTTGCAATGATTTAGTACTTGAGTTCCCTTTGATATCATAATATTGTCATCAACATATAAAAGCAATAATGCACCGTGCATCTCCCATTTTGAACCTATAGATATTACCATCATAATTGAGCTTCTCAAAACCTTGTTCTACAAGATATCCATCCATACATTTATACCATTCCCTAGAGATTGTTTAAGACTATAAACCTCTATTCAACTTCCAAATTTTTCCTTTTTCCTCTTCAAATCCAAAAGTGTGTCTTAAATAAATTTCCTCCTCTAACTTAGCATTCAAGAATGTCAGACTTACATCCATATGATGGATTTCAAGGTCACAAGCATTAGCAATAGCTAATAACATTCTCAAACTATTTATCTTTACCAATGGTGAGAATGTTTCATCAAAATCTTCTCCTTTTTTTACGTGGTAAAGCCTTGTGCAACAAGTCCGCTTTTAAATTTCTTTTGTATTTTTGTCTACTCCCTGGTTTTATTCTATAGATCCACTTACTTCCAACTATATTCTTATCGAAGGAATATCCACTACTTGTATAAGTGTTTGTTCTTTTGAATGCTCTCATTTCTTCTTCCATAGCACATTTCCAGTTCTTTCCATTCATATCTTGAACTGCCTCCATATAATTTTTGTGGAATCTTGTCCGCTTTCAAGTATCAAAATATCAAATACAAGATAATTTCTCCTACCCGAGATCTAAGTCTTTTACTTTTTCCAAGTTCAGTTCTACCATGAGACTCTAAATCATGTTTGGCTTCTTCCGCCAACATTTGAGCTTCGCTCGCTCGTGCGGGTTTTTTTGGTCTATCAATTTTATCCACTTCGCCTCTTGGTGTTCAATCTCTTGCTCAACACCACGACTTTGACTTTGACCTATCACATCGCTTCTCATAGGTCTCCCCATTCAACTCGCTTAACTTTGAATAACATGACACCATTTAACAACTCTAATCCATCGCCATCGCTTCTCATAGATTAGAATATCACATGACACATAATTTTATCATTTCCAACATTCCCCTTCATGTGATATTCCCCATCACATTGTAACAATTTCCTTATTTCCCTGAATCGGATAAAGGTAGAGCCTTTGTAAGAATATCCGCTCTTTTGATCACCAGTACTAACATAGGTCAAATGCACTTGATTTCTTTTGACCATATCTCTGATAAAATGAACTTCCATTTCAATGTGTTTTGACCTTTCGTGCAAAACTGGATTTTTTGTCATGGCAATACAACTAGTATTATCACAATAAATGATTGTTGGTCCTCTTTGAGCAAATCCAAATTCTGCCATAAGCCTTCTTTCCCAAATAAGTTCCTTAGTCAATGTGGTCAATGAGTTGTACTCAAACCAAAGACTAGATAAAGCAATGCTGCTTTGCTTCTTGCACTTCCAAGCAACTGGGGCTCCACCTAATAAAACAACATACCCTGAAGTTGATTTTCGTTTGTCTAAATCTCCTCCCCAATCAGCATCACAATAAGCCTGCAATTGTAAATTGGTTTCATTAAATACTATACCAAAATGCATTGTACCTTTTAAGTATTTGAGGATCCTTTTGCTGCAATCCAGTGTCCTTTACCAGCCCCGCCATTGTACCTACATCGAGAATATTAACTGCAAAATGCAATGTCCGCCTAGTACAATTGGCTACATAGGACAAACAACCAATCAAACTTCTCAGAAGGTATTTTCTCCATTTGTTTGCTTTCAGCTTCGTTTTTGGACTCATATCTGCAGAGATTCCCGCGGACTGTGAACCATAGGAGTATATGCCATATTGCAATCTTCCATATGAAATTTCTTCAACATGTTTTGAATATGCCCTTGTTGACTCAAAGCTAATATCTTGTGATTTCTGTCCCTGTAAACATCTATGCCCGTAAAACCTCTTTAACTCTCCAAGATCACTCATTTGGAATCGCTTCCTTAAGATATCTTTGCAATGATTTAGTACTTGAGTTCCCTTTGATATCATAATATTGTCATCAACATATAAAGCAATAATGCACCGTGCATCTCCCATTTTGAACCTATAGATATTACCATCATAATTGAGCTTCTCAAAACCTTGTTCTACAAGATATCCATCCATACATTTATACCATTCCCTAGGAGATTGTTTAAGACCATAAACCGCTTCTATTCAACTTCCAAATTTTTCCTTTTTCCTCTTCAAATCCAAAGTGTGTCTTAAATAAATTTCCTCCTCTAACTTAGCATTCAAGAATGCCGTACTTACATCCATATGATGGATTTCAAGGTCACAAGCATTAGCAATAGCTAATAACATTCTCAAACTATTTATCTTTACCAATGGTGAGAATGTTTCATCAAAATCTTCTCCTTTTTTCGTGTAAAGCCTTGTGCAACAAGTCCGGCTTTTAAATTTCTTTTGTATTTTTGTCTACTCCTCGGTTTTATTCTATAGATCCACTTACTTCCAACTATATTCTTATCGGAAGGAATATCCACTCATCAGATAAGTGTTTGTTCTTTTGAATGCTCTCATTTCTTCTTCCATAGCACATTTCCAGCTTCTTTCCATTCATATCTTGAACTGCCTCCATATAATTTTGTGGAATCTTGTCCGCTTCAAGTATCAAAATATCAAATACAAGATAATTTCTCCTACCCGAGATCTAAGTCTTTACTTTTTCCAAGTTCAGTTCTACCATGAGACTCTAAATCATGTTTGGCTTCTTCCCGCCAACATTTGAGCTTCTGCTCGTCTGGGTTTTTTTTTGGTCTATCAATTTTATCCACTTCGCCTCTTGGTGTTCAATCTCTTGCTCAACACCGACTTTGACTTTTGACCTACTCGCCATCGCTTCTCATAGGTCTCCCCATTCAACTGCTTAACTTTGAATAACATGACACCATTTAACAACTCTAATCCACTCGCACGCTTCTCATAGATTAGAATATCACATGACACATAATTTTATCATTTCCAACATTCCCCTTCATGTGATATTCCCCTGCCATCACATTGTAACAATTTCCTTATTTCCCGGAATCGGATAAAGGTAGAGCCTTTGTAAGAATATCTGCTTCTTTGATCACCAGTACTAACATAGGTCAAATGCACTTGATTTCTTTTGACCATATCTCTCATAAAATGAACTTCCATTTCAATGTGTTTTGACCTTTCGGCAAAACCGATTTTTGTCATGGCAATACAACTAGTATTATCACAATAAATGATTGTTGGTCCTCTTTGAGCAAATCCAAATTCTCGCCATAAGCCTTCTTTCCCAAATAAGTTCCTTAGTCAATGTGGTCAGCTGAGTTGTACTCGCCTTTCAAAGACTAGATAAAGCAATGCTTTTTGCTTCTTGCACTTCCAAGCAACCGGGGCTCCATCTAATAAAACAACATACCCCTCAAGTTGATTTTCGCTTGTCTAAATCTCCTCCCCAATCAAAGATCACAATAAGCCCGCAAATTGTAAATTGGTTTCATTAAATACTATACCAAAATGCATTGTACCTTTTAAGTATTTGAGGATCCTTTTTGCTTGCAATCCAAAGTCCTTTACCAGCCCCTCGCCATTGTACCCCATCGAGAATATTAATCGCAAATGCAATGTCCGCCTAGTACAATTGGCTACATAGGACAAACAACCAATCAAACTTCAGAAGGTATTTTCTCCATTTGTTTGCTTTCAAACTTCGTTTTTTGACTCATATCTGCAGAGATTCCGTGGACCAGAACCATAGGAGTATATGCCATATTGCAATCTTCCATATGAAATTTCTTCAACATGTTTTGAATATGCCCTTGTTGACTCAAAGCTAATATCTTGTGATTTCGCCCCTCAGAAACATCTATGCCTTAAACCTCTTTAACTCTCCAAGATCACTCATTTGGAATCGTTTCCTTAAGATATCTTTGCAATGATTTAGTACTTGAGTTCCCTTTGATATCATAATATTGTCATCAACATATAAAGCAATAATGCACCGTGCATCTCCCATTTTGAACCTATAGATATTACCATCATAATTGAGCTTCTCAAAACCTTGTTCTACAAGATATCCATCCATACATTTATACCATTCCCTAGGAGATTGTTTAAGACTATAAACCGCTTCTATTCAACTTCCAAATTTTTCCTTTTTCCTCTTCAAATCCAGTGTGTCTTAAATAAATTTCCTCCTCTAACTTAGCATTCAAGAATGTCTGTACTTACATCCATATGATGGATTTCAAGGTCACAAGCATTAGCAATAGCTAATAACATTCTCAAACTATTTATCTTTTACCAATGGTGAGAATGTTTCATCAAAATCTTCTCCTTTTTTTTCGTGTAAAGCCTTGTGCAACAAGTCCGGCTTTAAATTTCTTTTGTATTTTTGTCTACTCCTGGTTTTATTCTATAGATCCACTTACTTCCAACTATATTCTTATCGGAAGGAATATCCACTCATCATAAGTGTTTGTTCTTTTGAATGCTCTCATTTCTTCTTCCATAGCACATTTCCAGCTTCTTTCCATTCATATCTTGAACTGCCTCCATATAATTTTGTGGAATCTTGTCCTGCTTCAAGTATCAAAATATCAAATACAATAATTTCTCCTACCCGAGATCTAAGTCTTTTACTTTTCCAAGTTCAGTTCTACCATGAGACTCTAAATCATGTTTGGCTTCTTCCGCCAACATTTGAGCTTCGCTCTCGTCTGGTTTTCTTTTGGTCTATCAATTTTATCCACTTCTCTCTTGGTGTTCAATCTCTTGCTCAACACCTGACTTTTTGACTTTGACCCATCACATCGCTTCTCATAGGTCTCCCCATTCAACCGCTTAACTTTGAATAACATGACACCATTTAACAACTCTAATCCATCGCCACGCTTCTCATAGATTAGAATATCACATGACACATAATTTTATCATTTCCAACATTCCCCTTCATGTGATATTCCCCGCCATCACATTGTAACAATTTCCTTATTTCCTGGAATCTGATAAAGGTAGAGCCTTTGTAAGAATATCCGCTTTTTGATCACCAGACTAACATAGGTCAAATGCACTTGATTTCTTTTGACCATATCTCTCCGATAAAATGAACTTCCATTTCAATGTGTTTTGACCTTTCGCAAAACCGGATTTTTGTCATGGCAATACAACTAGTATTATCACAATAAATGATTGTTGGTCCTCTTTGAGCAAATCCAAATTCTCGCCATAAGCCTTCTTTCCCAAATAAGTTCCTTAGTCAATGTGGGCTCTCGCCGAAGTTGTACTCACCTTCAAAGACTAGATAAAGCAATGTCGCTTTGCTTCTTGCACTTCCAAGCAACCGGGGCTCCACCTAATAAAACAACATACCCTCAAGTTGATTTTCGCTTGTCTAAATCTCCTCCCCAATCAAAGATCACAATAAGCCCGCAATTGTAAATTGGTTTCATTAAATACTATACCAAAATGCATTGTACCTTTTAAGTATTTGAGGATCCTTTTTTTGCAATCCAAAGTCCTTTACCAGCCCCATCATTGTACCTCACCGAGAATATTAATCGCAAATGCAATGTCCGCCTAGTACAATTGGCTACATAGGACAAACAACCAATCAAACTTCGTAAAGGTATTTTCTCCATTTGTTTGCTTTCAACTTCGCTTTTGGACTCATATCTCGCAGAGATTCGTGACCAGGAACCATAGGAGTATATGCCATATTGCAATCTTCCATATGAAATTTCTTCAACATGTTTTGAATATGCCCTTGTTGACTCAAAGCTAATATCTTGTGATTTCTCCCCCCAGAAACATCTATGCCCGTAAACCTATTTAACTCTCCAAGATCACTCATTTGGAATCGTTTCCTTAAGATATCTTTGCAATGATTTAGTACTTGAGTTCCCTTTGATATCATAATATTGTCATCAACATATAAAGCAATAATGCACCGTGCATCTCCCATTTTGAACCTATAGATATTACCATCATAATTGAGCTTCTCAAAACCTTGTTCTACAAGATATCCATCCATACATTTATACCATTCCCTAGGAGATTGTTTAAGACCATAAACCGCTTCTATTCAACTTCCAAATTTTTCCTTTTTCCTCTTCAAATCCAAAAAGTGTGTCTTAAATAAATTTCCTCCTCTAACTTAGCATTCAAGAATGCTGTACTTACATCCATATGATGGATTTCAAGGTCACAAGCATTAGCAATAGCTAATAACATTCTCAAACTATTTATCTTTACCAATGGTGAGAATGTTTCATCAAAATCTTCTCCTTTTTTCTGTGTAAAGCCTTGTGCAACAAGTCTGGCTTTAAATTTCTTTGTATTTTTGTCTACTCCTGGTTTTATTCTATAGATCCACTTACTTCCAACTATATTCTTATCAGAAGGAATATCCACTACTGTATAAGTGTTTGTTCTTTTGAATGCTCTCATTTCTTCTTCCATAGCACATTTCCAGTTCTTTCCATTCATATCTTGAACTGCCTCCATATAATTTTGTGGAATCTTGTCTGTTTCAAGTATCAAAATATCAAATACAGTATTAATTTCTCCTACCTGAGATCTAAGTCTTTTACTTTTTCCAAGTTCAGTTCTACCATGAGACTCTAAATCATGTTTGGCTTCTTACGCCAACATTTGAGCTTCGTTCGTCTGCGGGTTTTCTTTTTGGTCTATCAATTTTATCCACTTCGCCTCTTGGTGTTCAATCTCTTGCTCAACACCTGACTTTGACTTTGACCTACTGCCACTTTGCTTCTCATAGGTCTCCCCCATTCAACTGCTTAACTTTGAATAACATGACACCATTTAACAACTCTAATCTACTGCCACTGCTTCTCATAGATTAGAATATCACATGACACATAATTTTATCATTTCCAACATTCCCCCTTCATGTGATATTCCCTGTCATCACATTGTAACAATTTCCTTATTTCCTGGAATCTGGATAAAGGTAGAGCCTTTGTAAGAATATCTGCTCTTTGATCAGCTGTACTAACATAGGTCAAATGCACTTGATTTCTTTTGACCATATCTCTGATAAAATGAACTTCCATTTCAATGTGTTTTGACCTTTCGTGCAAAACTGGATTTTTTGTCATGGCAATACAACTAGTATTATCACAATAAATGATTGTTGGTCCTCTTTGAGCAAATCCAAATTCTGCCATAAGCCTTCTTTCCCAAATAAGTTCCTTAGTCAACGAGGCTTTCTTTGAGTTGTACTCGGCTTCAAAGACTAGATAAAGCAATCTTTGCTTTGCTTCTTGCACTTCAAGCAACCGAGGCTCCACCTAATAAAACAACATACCCTGAAGTTGATTTTCGTTTGTCTAAATCTCCTCCCCAATCAGCATCACAATAAGCCTGCAATTGTAAATTGGTTTCATTAAATACTATACCAAAATGCATTGTACCTTTTAAGTATTTGAGGATCCTTTTTGCTGCAATCCAGTGTCCTTTACCAGCCCTGTCATTGTACCTACTGAGAATATTAACTGCAAATGCAATGTCCGGCCTAGTACAATTGGCTACATAGGACAAACAACCAATCAAACTTCTGTAAGGTATTTTCTCCATTTGTTTGCTTTCAGCTTCTGTTTTTGGACTCATATCTGCAGAGATTCTGTGACCAGGAACCATAGGAGTATATGCCATATTGCAATCTTCCATATGAAATTTCTTCAACATGTTTTGAATATGCCCTTGTTGACTCAAAGCTAATATCTTGTGATTTCTGTCCCTGTAAAACATCTATGCCCGAAACCTCTTTAACTCTCCAAGATCACTCATTTGGAATCGTTTCCTTAAGATATCTTTGCAATGATTTAGTACTTGAGTTCCCTTTGATATCATAATATTGTCATCAACATATAAAGCAATAATGCACGGGCATCTCCCATTTTGAACCTATAGATATTACCATCATAATTGAGCTTCTCAAAACCTTGTTCTACAAGATATCCATCCATACATTTATACCATTCCCTAGGAGATTGTTTAAGACCATAAACCTGCTCTATTCAACTTCCAAATTTTTCCTTTTTCCTCTTCAAATCCAGTGCGTGTCTTAAATAAATTTCCTCCTCTAACTTAGCATTCAAGAATGTCGTACTTACATCCATATGATGGATTTCAAGGTCACAAGCATTAGCAATAGCTAATAACATTCTCAAACTATTTATCTTTACCAATGGTGAGAATGTTTCATCAAAATCTTCTCCTTTTTTTCGTGTAAAGCCTTGTGCAACAAGTCCGCTTTAAATTTCTTTGTATTTTGTCTACTCCCGGTTTTATTCTATAGATCCACTTACTTCCAACTATATTCTTATCGGAAGGAATATCCACTCATTGTATAAGTGTTTGTTCTTTTGAATGCTCTCATTTCTTCTTCCATAGCACATTTCAGTTCTTTCCATTCATATCTTGAACTGCCTCCATATAATTTTGTGGAATCTTGTCTGTTTCAAGTATCAAAATATCAAATACAATTATTAATTTCTCCTACCCGAGATCTAAGTCTTTTACTTTTTCCAAGTTCAGTTCTACCATGAGACTCTAAATCATGTTTGGCTTCTTCTGCCAACATTTGAGCTTCTGTTCGTCTGGGTTTTCTTTTTGGTCTATCAATTTTATCCACTTCTGCCTCTTGGTGTTCAATCTCTTGCTCAACACCTGACTTTGACTTTGACCTACTGCCACTGCTTCTCATAGGTCTCCCCCATTCAACTGCTTAACTTTGAATAACATGACACCATTTAACAACTCTAATCTACTGCCACTGCTTCTCATAGATTAGAATATCACATGACACATAATTTTATCATTTCCAACAAACCTTCAAATCAAACCTTCAACATAAGCACTCCTTCCCATTCTGGCAACCCTGCTATGCAAGCTTGCTGAACTTCAGGCAGCAATCCATACCGGTGCCTGGCACAATCGCCAAGGAAGCAGCTTAAATATTTTGAATGTAACATCATAGCTACACCTTATTTGCCCATTTTCCTGAACTTTGGCATTTATTCATAGCACGCAGAGGCATGATTACAACATCCGTGAAGTTTAATCCCTACATCAATGTGCTACATCTACTAACTAGTAGCGGACTTAACTAGTCTGTAACTATGTAGCAGCCTCTATTAAACACACAAGGAGAGGACGAAGTTACCAACACTTCTAGCAACACCCAAGTTGCACCAGGTACTATATGCCCACCCCACCTATCTGAAAGCAAAGCACAACCTAACCATAAAGCATAAAGGACCTATTCTGCACGTGCTAGTAATTAAAACATACACAAACTAATCATACAAATGCCCCATACGTGATGTTGTAAATAACAAATCACATGAAGGCAAACGCTTGATGGAGCCATTAAACAGGAATGCTAATATATGAAGCAGGCAGTGTAGCAAAGACAAGAAGATGGGATTGTGAAAGCACATAAAGAAGCAATGGCAAAACGGAGCGTTAAAATATCTGAAAGGTAGAAGCAACAAGTGTATCTACATGTTGTGTTCTAGCGATTGCATGCTTCTTGGGTAGACCAAAGACAATAATCTATTCAGGCAAAGCCATCAATGATTCTTTCTCTACCATGCAAACCATCGAGACGACTGCATTGCAGTCCTGCTTAACAACACAAACACAATATACTTCAAAATACTACAAAACTTCAACGAGTCTTTGCCTTTAAATTTACTTTTAATTGAAAATACCCCTTGAAACTACCCTTTGCTTGAAAATACCTGGTAATTATTACAATTCTCTGTTTTTCTTGTAATTCCCCTTCCTCCAAATCCTTTTTTATTTTAAGGTACCCCAATCCATTCATAAATTTCCTTTTGAACCACTCCCCCATTCTTGAAAATACCCCAATCCATTCGCAAATTCCCTTTTTGAACCAGTCCCCTTTTCTTGAAAATACCTCAATACCTTTGCAAATTCCCTTTTGACCAATTCCCCTTTCTTGAAAATACCCTGATGTGCATTTGCAATCTCCTATTTCTACTAATTTCCACCATTAGGATAATACCCTTTTGTTCAAGAATCTCCCGCTTCTACTAATCTCCCCTTGTACGTTATACACCTTTTGTTCAAGAATTCCCCGTTGCATGAAAATACCCCGTACGATATACCCCTTTTCTTCAAGAATTCCCCATTGCAAAAGAAATAACCCATTGCTCTCAAGTCCCCACGTTCTTTAAGGGGGGATTTTTCGGGGGATGCAAGCACTTTTTTTGTTGTGTAGCAATGTGGCTTTTCTTTATCCTATTGGTGGTAACTTTCATCTTCATTGCATCAATTACGCAAGCACAAGTTGGCAGCCTAGGAAGAGAAATGTGGCATTGTTGTTAATTCTATTGTATTATTAATTCACCAACAGTGAATGTAACAATGGTTCCATCTTGGTTATCATGAAGTTGGAACGCACAGAACCAGATGACATCCAGATTGACATGACAAGACGCTCCTAACTAATCTTCCTCTCCCTCTGTGAAGTCGGAATCATCACTGCTAATGTCTTCCTTTTCCTCACTGTCACTTTCAATATACGTAACAACAGGTCTACTGTTTCTTTTTGGCCTATCTGCTGCTGGCTTAATATCTTCTACATCAGGGGAAGAGTCGATTGAAAGGCCAGATAGCATTGGAATGACAGAACCGCTCTTCTTATGGAAAGGTGAGGATCTCATCTTTCTAACTTTCTTATTTGGAGACTTGTGTCCAGGAGATGCTTCTGGCTGAGCTATTTCAACCTGCTTAGCCTTGGTGTTGGCTCGTTTCCTTGGAACAGCCACTGCTGCTTTGGGTTTCACAGCTGCCTTTGGTGCAGCTAATGGGGCAGCGGCTTTCTTTTTCTCTTTCTTCGCCGGCTTGTCACTCTCGTAGTCAGAATCAGACAGCTCCACACTGCCCTCATCTTCTTCACTGTCGCTTAAAATAACAGCAGCTTTCCTGCCCCTTCCAGCGGGTGGTTTTTTGGTTGCATTCTTTTTTGCCACAGGTGGGGATATCTTATTCACGTCGCTGCTTGCATCACCCGCATCTTCCATCTCAATTGAAATTGTTGAAGGCTCGGGGACTGCATCCATGTGCAAACCGTTTATGTTTCGAACTAAAATAAATTGTACTTGCAAGTTAAAACTCACTCTTGTCATTTGCTTTCGAGGCATAAGCTGCTAGTCGCTCACGAAGACTAAGGTTCAATTCTTGGTCTTCAGTCTCCTCCATCTAAGAACACTTGCAGGTCAGTGAATCGGGATCTGGTAAATATCAAGTTTCCACGTTCAAGTAGTTCAGAATGCTTACCACCTCAATGGCAGCCTTCTTTGGTCTTCCCTTAGGTTTGGTTGTGTCGTCATTTTCTGCGGAAATAAGACACGCGAGAAAAAGGTTGGTGCATAGAATTTTATTATCTACGGTGAAGATAACGAAAACTCTTACTGCTCCGGGCCACAGGTTGCGCAGTTAAGTTACTTGTTTGGGTACTCTCAGATTTGGGTTTCGTTACCCTCTTTGGAGCTTTTGAGTTGGCTCGCTTGAAAATAGCAGCACCTTCCTTTGCCATATTGCTTAGCTCAAACTCTTCTTCTTTAGCCTCCTCCAATTCCTGAGCCTGTGCAAAAGAATACAAATCCAACGGATAAGCCACGCAAGGTATAAGAATGTAAGTAAAATCCAAAGGCAAAGCAGGATGTACGTCAAGTTGTTGAAGGAAGTTCCCAAGATCTTTTTCCCAAAGTGATCTAGGGCTACTTTGTCGAAGCTCTTCAACATCCGCTTCCAATTTATTCTTTTCATTACAAAGTAGTTGAACCTTCTCTAATGTCAAAGTGCCAATTGCCATTGATAGCAAATATTCATAATCTCCCGAGCGTACCGCAGACTTTGTCTCATCTCCTTCTTCGTTGTCCTCCTCTATGGCATCGCCACCAAGTACAACAGGTTCAGCACCTTTTGATTTCTTTGGGAATGGAGTAAAGCCTTTGCTTCTCAACTCTGCTAGAAGTTCTGCTCGTTTCCTATTGTTGACGATAATTTCTCCATGGACAACTCCAAGAATAAACCTGACTCTGTTATCAAGCTTAAGCAATTCAAGTTGCATTGCTTCCAGTTGAACTTTCTGTAATAGAGAAGTGGATTTAGCATAGAATTACTGACCCAAATTGTGCACATCCCAAAAGCATACCTTTCTCTGTACATAGAGCTCCAGGCGGATGTGAAAGAACGATTCCAGAACTAAAAGATTATGTTAAGTAAACAATGGTATGGTAGAAAATAATAAATAGATGTACGAGATAAAATGTCACAAAATGGGATGGATACTTTGCTCTGGTGTCTCATATTTCTTGATAACGCCTTTCTCATCGAATAAATGCATGTTACTTGTGCTGATTGTAGTGGTCAACTTGAATTTCTTAGCCAACCCTTCAGCAAGTGCAGTTGCCATGTTTTCCTCTGATAGATGAACTTCAAAATGCACCCTCGTATCAGTATTATGCTCTCGGTAGTCCTGGAAGTCATCAGAAATAATGATGTAATCAGTTGCCAACTTTTGAACGGAATAACATAAAATCTTAAGCTAAGCACCAACCCTGATAAAGGCCTCCTTTGTCTTATCAGTTGGATTCATCAATGTCTCAAGAAATTCTTTATAGTCCTGTGTCCACTTTCGGACAGGCAGTTCACTGATCTGAAGGGTTGTTTCATTGACTTGTTCAATTACGCCAGTGATAGTATATGTCACGCCTGTTTCTTTCGTTGCTGATTGCTCAATTGTTCCCTGAGAAGGAGAGATATTATGAATCATAACCAAATGAAAACAAGAATGACATTGGAATAAAATATCATATTAAAACAAAATCATAAATACCTTGAACCCTTTATACCATGGTTCCATTGGTTCCATGGGCTCTTCATTGAGTAAATGCTTAATATTGGCAATAATGTCCCGTGGGTTGTAGTTTGGAACGTATGTACTCCAACCTGTTCCAATGCCTTCACTTCCATTCACCAGAACCATTGGAATAATAGGAGCATACCTGATAAGGTAGGATAATGTAACTCAGAAACTACACAGTCAAGAAACAAACTCAATAAAAAGCAAACAGTTGGGATATTGCATTCTGACCACACTGGCTCTATTGATTGTCCATCCTCCCTTAAGTACTCAAGAAGAGCATCATCTGGCTTTGGAAAGATGGTCCTTGTCAGGGGAGCCAAGCAGGTGAATATATAACGTGCACTGGCATGATCCTTACCACCCTGTTTTACAATTGAGATCAGTGTTATCTTTCATTACTCCCAAAGTAGGCACCAAAAAAATGGTTAGAAGTATATCTCACCTGGTTCCTTGTTCCAAACTGTCCAATTGGGGCAAGCAAGTTAATGTTATTGCTTCCAATAAAGTTCTGTGCCATCCCAATTATAGTGCTTGCTAAACTCTGCTCACCATGGTGATAGGCAGAGTGCTCTGATACGTAACCCGAAAATTGTGCTACCTTGGCCTGTGTTACAAAGTTCCGTTTGAATGAACAGAAAAGAATTTTGCGCTGGCCTGGTTTTAGTCCATCTATCATAGATGGAATTGATCTTGATAGATCAGCCATAGAGAAGAGAATCAACTCCTTGTTCACAAAATCACTGTACTTGATAACCTTAGCACTTTGATCGAGAAATGTTCCAGGCTGAAACCATTGCCAAGCATGTTAGCCAGGCTATTCAAGACTCATAAATGTACAAAAAGGTAGAAATCTTACTTCATATTGCCGCAACCAGTTCTTTCTAGCCTCTATTTTTTTCTTGCTAAATGCCATGTCAATAGCATCTCCATCGCCCTCACTTTCCCATGCGAAGTCTTTTTTGTGCTTCTTAAGGTCCCTGAAGTACTCCTTACCCTCTTTTGAAGTACTTGTACCCAGACCCTATATCATGCATAATAAAGAGTCAAGTTGGGGCCTAAAGGTATAAAAATACATTGAATCAGCAGTTCACACCATGTCAAAAATCCCCCACAAACCTTATAATATTTGATGGTCCAGCCCTTAGTTTCACCTCCTAATGACTCTTTCCATGATTCATATTCAGGCATTGTGTAGAATGAAAGAACTTTTCCACTCTTATTTGTTGCCTAAATAAAATATAGAGAAACTGATGTCAAATCCTATGTCATGTGCAAAGCCTTTGCAGATATGGTTACATTTACCTTAATAATTGGAGTAATAAACTCTAAAAGGAATTGGGGAACCTTTAGAAGGGATGGCCAAAAAGAGTGGATGAAGTTTATAAGTAAGCCCTTGATATGTGACCCATCATGGTCCTGATTGCAAAGAAGAAAGGAATATCATTAGCAGCAATAAAGAAAATGCATGCTTTCAAAAGTTGTAGCTTCACCTGATACCATAACGTAATGATTTTGTATTTTCATATGCCTTCCCATGCTGAAGCCCCAATATCCTCTTAATACTGTTAATTTCAGCATTCTCCATTATTTGCTTGGCACTGGCATCACGAACATTCAAGAGCTTTCCTCGTAGGGGAAAAACGCCGTAGTTGTTACGACCAACAACACTTATTCCACTCATCTGCAGAATATAAACTTCATATTATAAGCTTGAAGGCTTTCTCTATATCTATTTAAATCACATAATCTACATACTGCAAGAGCTTTTGCCGAGTCTCCCTCTGTTAATATTAAAGTACACATTTCTGAGTTCTTGCCACCAGCATCATTTGCATCATCTAATTTAGGAATGCCTGTCACCCTCTGTCTTTTTGCTCCATCATTTTTCTTCAGGTCCTTGCTTTGCTTAAAGTCGGCCCACGTAAGAACATTGTCAACTACTCCACACTTTGCAACTGTGCAAAACAAGGAACGTTCAGACCTCTCATTGAGTAGATGTTATGACTACAAAGGAGATAAGGTAATTAGAAGCATTTAAACCAAACTATGCATTACCTTTTTTCAGGAACTCAGGAGTCAGATCACACTTAGATCCAAATGCACTCGGACGGGTTGTCAGAGTTTCCTTAGCTTGAGAATCGAAGGCAGGATTGGCAACCAAACAATTGACAAAAATCCACAAATGATTCTTTATCTGAAATGCCTTCACTCCGGAGTTTTTGTTCTTTTTGTTTACAATTGTCATGATATGACTTGTAATCTGATCAGTCACGGCTGCTACATGACTGCCACCTCTAATTGTGGCAATGCTGTTGACAAAGCTTACCTGAGCAATGAGATTCATTAAAATTGTGCAAACAGCGAGGTGCCCAAGTTTAAATGCAAATAAGGATACCTGCTGAAACTGTCCGTCGCTTAAGCTCACACAAACCTCCCATCTATCATTCACTTTTTCGTAAATTCTGTAATAGGAGACATGCCTTAGCATAGCAATTTAGAAGTAACGAAGGAGAAATTTAGAAAAGACGCTGACTTTGGAAGAGGCTCTTCTTTGTTCTGTTGAGCAGTAGCCAGATAGAGGCCGCAATAGTCAGCAAAAGATTTAATGGCTAGCTTTTTGCCATTCAGTTCCACTTTTACTGTCTTACCCAGACATCCAGCCATATCCAGAACACGCTTAGACATGAGCGCTACAGCATCCTCTTCCAAGTATGTCATCTTGAATCGTGCAAGATCGGGTTTAAATGTAACCTTCGTCCAGTTTTCGGTGGGTTTGCATTTCGTAATCACAGGATCTCCTTTAACAGACATATTGTTGCCAAACACCTGAAAAAATCGGTCGAGCAGAAGCTTAAGCCTATTCGAACCTTATCTTCATAACATAAATCAAAATTAGGCATCCAACCTGCTTGTAACGACGCTGGCGATGGCCATCTGCTGTCTCAATAATGAACTCTGTAGAAAAAATGTTGGCAAGCTTTGCACCATATCCATTGCGACCTCCGGTAGTCTTTTGCTCATCATCATCATAGTTGCTGCTTGTCAATAGATTTCCAAAAATGAGCTCGGGAACATATATCCCTTCTGTAGCATGAACCTCGACCGGAACACCATCTCCGTTGTTAAAAACAGAGATCAAGTTCTGTTCAGCATTGATTTCGACCTGAAGAGTATCCATAGAAGGATCGCGCTGCTTGTTGTCAGCTGCATTGACGAGTATTTCATCAAATATTTTGTAAAGGCCAGGCACATAGCTCACAGGTCTGTGAACCAACTGCCCATTTTCATAGACCCATAGATTTTGAGTATGTTTCTCAATAGATCCTACATAAGTATCAGGCCTCAGAAGAACATGTTCCAGAGGGGTTTTCTTCTGGTATGTTTCTTCAATGGTTTTCTTGTTGTGAGCCATGCTAGACTGAAGTGGTTTTGCTGCCTTTGGGGCTCCACTGGTTGCCTTGTTAGTTTTGGCGCCCTGCATATGAGAAATATATACCTTGGATCATTCATTTTGCATAAAATAGCAGAATGTAAGGAAAAGATTCAGAAAAAAAGTACGAATCCTCTAATGGCTGAATCGCTAACCTTCTTCTTCACAGGCTCCATGTTTTCCTGCTCAAAGCTCATTTCCTCCATTACGGTCGCCATAGTAGAACTGGTTGAAGAGAGATCAACCAAACGAGAATAGGGCAACGTCGTGCTCTTTACTAAACTGCCCCCGTTTGTTTTTGAGGGAAATTTAAATTCGAATCTGGACGGCTGGGATGTTCCAAGGAGTCGTTGAACTTTGACGGTCGCGATTTCGTACCTATCTTCGAATATTCGAAAGCACCAATTTGAATTTGATTTGGTTCATTCATTTAGGTTAATCTGAATTTGAAACGCCAATAAATGACATTGTCAACATTTATTGTCAAAGAAAGGACGCCACGTCTTGGGCAAACGTTTTAGCCCAAACTTTCCAATTGTTTCCTTGGGTGGAAGAATATGTCAAGTCTGAAGCCGTAAGTTGTATTGTAAAAAAAAATTGCTTAGAAACTTTCTAATTTCAACCACAATTATCCTCTGACTTTGCCAAACAGCCTTGACGCACACCACACGGCATTTATTGCTGAAGCTTTTTATTTTTTGGGTTGCCTGAAGGTAGAAACCTTTGGGAATATTCTTTTGATTTCAAAGTACACTTGTTTTTTATTTTCTTTATCTATCATCATGTATTTTATGCTTATTAGAAAACTGTCCAACGTCGTTGGGATTTTCGTCGGGATTAAGTTCAACATTAATAAAGATACTGGAAAATTACTCACTATTGGTGGGCTTTCTATGTGATTGTATATAAAGATTCAAAGACTAATGTGTTGTCTATGAGTAAGTGACGTTAAGTTGAGTTTTTATGTAAAGCGTTTTCCTTGCTAAATCACAAAAAGGATTGTTAACCAGTGCCTTAGGCAGAACGTCGCGACCTAAGGAAAGGGTCGATTTGGCAAAATGGATCAGGAAAAAAGGTGATTGCTAGAATCAAAAGGTGAAGAACACGGCTAGTGTTTCTGCTTGCTAGCCTTAAATGTTTTGGTCAATGAGGAAAGCGTGCAATAATAGTGATGTAAAGAAAAGTGCCCAGTGTTGCTGGGGCGTAAAGCACTTGTTGTGTTGAACGTTGTTGCAATATGAATATGATTTGTTGGTTGGGGAAGTTGTGATGTCAGAACAAACTTGTGGTGCTAATAACCCTGGATTTCATTAATTTTGAAATGTATACAAAGGTTATCAATACATGTGGTTATAAAAGTTGGCGACCTAATATACGTTATATGTCAACAGTTAAGTGCCACGTGTGCTTTGGAATGGCACATAAGTTAACATCAATAATTTGTATTATCAAAACATATATCACTCTCTTAGAAAGATGCCTTTGGTATATTCATCTGTGATGCTTATCTCTGAAAATGACACGTACCTTTCTGAGGTTTCTGAGGAAAAAAATAGAGATTTAAAAAAAATATGGGAAAAAGAAAAAGAAAAAAAAAGGGGAGGACGGACCAGTTCTTGCCATTCCGCCGGACTACTTGCTCTGGAGCTACAGTAAACAACGGAGTAACAGGCGTAGAACTGCTTGATGGGGCCAGATTCTTGCTAAGGCAGCATCATCAGATTCCTGGCTGAATATCAATATCAAGATGGTTGCCATTAATTATCAGACCAAAATCTGGATTTGCTGTGATAGAAATAGAAAATCGGGCCTGAATCAGGCTGATACTAAGCGGATGGATATCTTAAGGGATATGCCAATTGATGTTCTTGCCAGCATTGTCTTTGAGCAGGCCGAAACTGACCGACTTAAGGAAATTTATGCATGCTAGGGTTTGAATCAGAGAAAATAGGGTCGGATTCTTGCAGAACGCGGTTGATTCTTGGTTGAAATTTACTGAAGCGGGCTTTAATTGTGAAGGAATCGGGCCTGAAATAGGCCGATTTTGCTGGCCCAGGCTGACTCGACCGGAATTGAAGAAAACTCCTGGTTTTGAAGAAGTTCTTGACTAAATGTGCTTCTGTATAGGCCGAAATTTGAAGATTGGCCCTTAAAGTTGTGATAGTATCGGCACACAATTACTCTTCAAAAGAACTCAGATTCTACACGGGTGGGTCTTGGTCGCACTAAAAGCGACCTATTTTAGGATTCATAGGATGGTTGTGTGTCCAAAACAGCGACAGGCAATCGGATAGGCAGGCCTGCTTATTGCATAGAAACACTGATATTTGGACTCTGTTGGCCTTAGATGCAAGCAAATCAGTGCAGAACTAGGCATCCCTCTATTTTTTTATTTGAGCATCAGAAGTTTCAATAGAACACCAATCCAGGTAGAAAAACCCAGAGCAACTAAATAGAAGGCGATTTGCCGGAGTCAATAAATTCGGGGTAGAAAAAGCCAGGGCAGCAACAAAAAACTCTGATAAAAGCCATCGATTCAATCTGTTTGCAGCATATCCATAACTATCAGGCAGATCCGATGCTTCTGATACTTCTCTCAAGAAGATATCTGATGTTTTTCAATGCCTGCCGTAATCAATGCTTTCCTATTTATTCATTTGTTTGTCAGTCTGAGCAAGGTGTGCCTGCCACGTGTTATAATGCCTATAAAATTCTAATATATTGTGACATGACTAACAATCTAACATTTGGAAGGATTAGCGCTGGGGACAATGGGATGCACCTATGTCGCTGGCAAAAGGGCTTCTCACTGCTAAGATTCTCAGATGGAACAATGCAGATGCATAAGTTACAATGTACTGGCTAAAACACTTTATGGTGGTATAATGCCGGTGATAAGAATATCAAAAGATCTTTTTGGATATTTTGATGATAGTAGGCAAAGACTTTGAGAACCAAGCTTGAAAAGACCATTAGGGGAGATAGTAAAGCATTTTGTTTAAGTGATTTTAGGTGAAGCCTGACGTTTGAGATTGGAAGGATGCAAGTTGTAGCCTACAGACTGGGAAGATCAAATGATACAAATTGTTCAACATTTGTCTAAGGGCCTTTCTATTTCTCAGCCAACATTGGGATTGGGTTTTTGATTCAATCAGAGCAATGCTTGCCAGAATTGCAATAAATGGAAAAGCCCAAGAATGCATCCATATCCACGAGCTTCTGTTAGGTATCCAATATCCAATTAGTCCTTGGATTGGACCAGGTACTATCCCTTGGAGTAACACTATCCTTTTCTTCTCCAATTGGTTCTTGGATTGGACCAAGTACTATCCCTTCGAGTAACATTATCCTTTTCTTCTACAATATATGTGCAAATATTTCTTTGAATAATTTTATGCAACTGCTATATCCAACATGCTAGACTCACTTCTATGCACACATAGGGTCAAGAAAGAGAAATGTTTGCGGCGGCCTTGGCCGCCGCGATAAATTTCTTGTATCAATAATCAATATGTGGCATAATAACAGGGGGTTTTCTTTGTGTTTTTGTACGCTTTTCACTAAGGTTTTCATATGATTTCGTGATGTATTCAAATGGATGTACTAATGCGTACATCTAGAGTGCACCATTTCTGAGCCATTGATTTTAGCCCTTTTTTTTTCACATCATTTCGATTTGCTGGTTCTAGCTCTACTTCCAGTTCATCTACAGATCAGGTCTCTACACCAACATCGACTTCGATCCGTGCGGTATCGTGGGCCCCTGATTCCGTCCTTGTTGTTCCTGTTTCTGTTCCATGTTCCGATTCGACTCTTGCCTCTGCTCCAGTTCATGCCCCAGATTCTGACCATATTCTTGATGGTGTCCCAGCTCCAGCTCTAGTTTCTGCTCCTGCTCCAGTTCCGGTTTCTGCTCCTGCTCCAGTTCTTACTCCAGTCCCTGTTCCTGCTCCAATTCTTGCTCTAGTCCCTGTTCCTGGTCCAGTTCTTGATCCAGTTCATACTTTCAAATAGAATAACTTATAAACAAACTTTTTTAAGACAAACATGGTTCAAAATGATAATGCCAATATGGATCAAAGGTCCTAATTCAAAATAACACACTGGGGTCGTTTTCTTGTAGTAATTCATAGGAATTCATGTCACTGAACTAACTGACTGCTCCATGGCCGTGAAAATACTGAACCTTAAATTTAAAAGACTTATCAGAAATTCCAATATCATAGTAAAAAAGAAGACCTTCATTTGCTGCCACAATGCATGTGACCACGACAAACATAGTTATCCTGCAGAGAATGGAATGGCACAGTCGTTATCCCTTCTACCTGAAGCTTAAAAATTTCATTGCATTTTCAGCCATCTGCTTCCAGTCTGGCTAGCCATGTGACCTTGTATAAATCGTTTCCATCACATTTGATAAGTATTTCTGGCTTTTACAGGGATTGGAGGACTAACCTCAAATCTAGAGAAAGAGTAGAAGGAGATGCGGAGAGAACCAAGACCATCCTGCCAAAATTTTGCAGAGAAATGCACATTAGAATTGATGCTTCACAATTTTAATTGTTATTGCATTAAAAAGGGAGTAGAGCAGTTACCCTAGACTTGGAGATCGAGTAGAACCAGTCAGATGAGGAAAGAAAAGATAGAATATGCAGATAGATTTAGCTGAGACTAATATATGTATCGATTGACAAAGTTAAATGTAGATAGATCTAGCTTCAGAGCAAAAATCTTTTTAAGTTGAAGATGTAAGCTTTTGATACCTTCTGCTCCTAAATTTTAGGTAAATGAAGATGCTTGCCGTCTCCTGAGTTTATTGCTTGAGAGCATGGCCCTTTCTTTCTGGTTGACCAGTATAGATAAGCATCCTGAGCCACCAAGTGGAAATAGTGTTGGAGACAGCATAGGCTGGAATCATGGTATTCCATCAAACAACATCTTTCATTGGCGTTCTATGAATTAAGCCTGATACATAATTCAGCCATCCCATTCCAGCAATATGGTTATCATTGTATTCCATGATGTAATATCTCTGTTAGACATCAAATCAAACATTTTAATGGCCTCCTCAAAGTATCCTAGATGAGCATAAGTAGAAATCAGGGCATTCCGTAAGAACACGCCAGGCTGAGGCATTTGGTAAAATAGATGCAATGCCTCCTTTAACTGTCCTCATTGTGTTCCAATAGATGGCACCTCTCTTTTGCATTTGTTGGAAGAGACGAAGTGCATCTCTTAACTGCCCTTCCTGGGCATCTTTTGCAATTATAGAATTATACAAATGCTTAGGCATTTGTTGGAACATCATATATGCTTTTTTGAGCTGGCTCTGCAATGTTAATGCATGTAGTATAATATTCTATAAAGTCACATTTGGGTTGGGCATGTACTAAACAGCTCAAATGCCTTCAAAGAACAAAAGCTTCAGAGCAGAAAATATTTTAAATCCTCCACAATTGGGTTGGATGTCTGGCCCGTACCTGCTATTTCAATGCCGAAATGAATTGCGAAGGGAAGAGAGGGTTACCAGATGCTTTCGGGGGTGCTCTGTCATTTCCTTCGCATTTGTATATGGAATTCCAAGGCTTCCAATCCGGCCTTCCTTGCCAGTTCATTATGTGGCTTCAGAATTGCCTGGCCTGGAAAGATTGTGCTGCCACAAAAGACGTGACTATAACCCCTTGGCTTGGCAAACACATGGGGGAAAGGTCACGTGAAAGGCCAAATTGTTTGAGTGGCAGAATCTGAGCCATCCACCAAGGCGAAGGCAAATATAGAAATTTGGGCCGTTGGGCGGGGCGGAGGGACATTGGGACGATCTCGGCCGTCGATCAGGCGGACAGACAGATGCCACGGTTTTATAATATAGGATGGTGAGAATGTCTAGTTGGGCATATACATCATTCGTTACAAAATTGAGTTTAAAATCCACTTATTTATTTATTTTTTTATTTTATAAATGCTTAAGTGTAAAGTTTCTCTTAGAGGTATATACCTTTGTAAAGCTGCTTGTTGGCTTTTCTTACAAACATATAATTTATATGGTGCCTTGATGGTAGCAATACTTGGGATATGGTTAACCCCAAAATTAATTCTATCTGATTGATTATTACCCATATAGGTAGAATGGCCATTGGATATCTTTGTACTCGTACTGTATCCAGTCTGCACAGCTTCAAATGTTCTTAGAATGGGACCTATATACCCATATATTTATGGCCCTTGTCTATATGTATAGACAAGCTTTATTGGCTAAGGCCATTGCTTAACCATTATAGCTCTCTATGAGGTGAAGTTGTTGAATTTTTTCCTTTCTAAAATGGTTGCTAATTAGCAACCTTATGCCGAAATTATTTATTCGTTTGAAATTAATGATGAATGGCTGTTAAAACCCGACCGAATTAGGTTTGAAATCCGGCAGACCTAGATACGGATTTGTTGTGCTAGGCCCAAGGATATCTTCTTAAGGATTTATCTTTGACAATATGCTAGGCCCAGACAATATCTTCTTAAGGATTTATCTTTGACCATTTTTCCTGGGCTTAACAAGCAAAGGTCGTTGGAGATGCTGTTTTTGTGCACGAATTTTTCCTTTCATACTCCCTTAAACAGGCCGACCTTGACGTGATCTTGATGTGTTCTGCCCAAGAACTTCTTAACAGAATGGATGCTTTGGAAGCAGATTCATACAAAATATTGCTTTGGATGACCTGTTCTACAACATGGACAACAATCGTGGAATGCTTGGAAGTAGTAATCTGCCCAATAAGAGAATTTGTAGCCCTTTGTGAACATCTTCCATGGTCCACATAAGGGCTCATATTTATGATGGGAAGCTCTCTAAATCCGACCGATTTTAGCATATATTCCCTTGGCTTGACCTACGAAAATTGCGCAGATTTTATTCAAGAAAGGATGTTGACGGCAATAGTTTTCCCAGGCAAATAAGATGGACTTTTGGGTTGTATACTTAGATAATGGCATCCATTTTATTTATTTATTCATTATTTTCCATTCCTTATATCGGGTTTTTCCTTGTCCTTGATTTCCGACCATTGATCTCTGGAATATTCCGTGCACAATGCCAAATCAAGGGCCATTAAATTTTTTGTCAGTAAATCGCCCGCCAGTTCCAATGGTCTAAACGCTACACATGCTTACAAGCAAGAAAAAAAAAGGGCGGAGGCGTGCCTCTGCTGGCAATGCAGAACCAGCATAAACCGCCGGAACCAGCATGAAGCAAACATTCGGCCATAAGATCGTGCAGAGCCTGCTCCTGCATTCTGATCCATGATGATCTGGCATTCTGATGCTCCAACATTCTGATGCAAGCAGCCTGTGCTAAAACCTCAAAGGCCTTCTTCTTCCTGCCGATTTGATTCCTCTCATAAAAAAAATCACAAAAAAGCCACAGCGGCACATTTGAGGTCGTCAAAGCAGCACATTTGAGGTCATCAAAGATTTGAGGTCGTCACAGCGGCACCTTACAGCAGCAACCGGATCATCTTACAGCACGGCTGCAGGATTCGAAGCTCCAGGCCATGCCGGCCTCAACAGAAAATCTGCACCTTTTCTTGTCTCTGAGCCAATCTACTTTAAACCGCCAGAAATTAGGAAATCCGCCATTTCGGAGCATCCAGAGCAGATTCCATAAGTGAAACCCTTGCCTGGAAAGCCGCCCCTGCCCAAAGAAGAAAGAGGCATGCCTTCTATTCTGAAACCATGCCTTAGCCGATTTTTAGAACGCCTCAAGCCAACAAGCAGCCCATTCTTGGAATTGTCGGCCAAATAAGCAGCTCAACTAACCTAAAAAAATACCTTTTTCCTACGATTTTCCATACAATACCAGCCGAAATCTAGGCCAAACCATGCCTGAGATACCCTCCCCAAATACGAAACAAAATAATTAGAACATTATTAGATATAATGGCATCCATTTTTCCTAATCTAGAAAGGAAAGCACATATCTGGCGCTGATTGGTAATGTAGTAGCATTTTATATGCAAAGCTATGGCGTTCCATCGTTGTCTATTTTCGAAAATGAAGAATGGGATATGGCCTTTCTAGATGCTAAAACAGCTTTTTGCAATGCAAAGTACATACCTGCGAAATTTTGGATGTCACGGAAGTAGCAGACAAGCCTGGCTATGGAAGCTAGATGCCGTATAAGAAATGCTGCCAAAAACCAGGTATGGCAATATTTTGTTCATGAAAGCAAATGTAAGCTCTTGTTAAGGATTTTAAGGATTCTCCAGTGATGCTAGTGTGTAAATACAATAGATGGCGTGAAACAGCTATATGTACATGCTATAAAACTGCTGCTGCTCCAACAGTCCAAGAGTATGTTTAATAATTAGATAGCATGCAGATTTTAACAAAGGGTTCTAAACAAGCTTGAACATGTTAGTCTTTGAAAGTATACTAATTAGCAGCTGAAAGCATGCATATACAAGTGTTGTAAATTTATGGAAGCTTTCTGTTTGTTTCTTTATACATTTCCAGCTACCTATTTCATTTGGCTTGACCTAGAGTATTAGACCAGAAAGTGAAAACAGAGGTAGTATTTCGTTTTATAAATAAGACCATCATCGCTTTAAAAGGGTTTGCAAGAAAACTATTCAATTGCTTTGCAATATTGATGGATTGAATGTTTATGATGCATTTATGATGCATTCTATTTGTTTTTTAGATTATTTTGTGCATAAAGCTCTTTCTAACTTGAGACAAAAGGTTTACATTAGGCAAACGGTTGACAATCGAGAAGCCTAAGGTACCTTTTGGCCCTTGCATTTTTACCCAGTCTATGGCTAATGATGTATTGGTTGGCTGCAGGTACGGGCTTCTCTTCCTAATGTTTTCCATTTGTCAATAGGTTATGAAGTAGCTTGGAAAATGGGATTTGAAGAGAACTTGAAGATAATGCTGCTGAATATTGAGTACGCCACAAATGGTTGCTCAAACACGAACTAGATCTATGTTTCACATCTGCATTTATACTTTTGATTACTCGCACAAGGTAATATATCTCTTAGTCTTCATTTAAGACATGAGGCTCAAGTTTTTTGTAAACTTATATGATAAAGCTACTCTTCATTTGCTGTACATATATTTTCTGCTAAATTATTGAGATATGGCAGTATTTTTTGAGAAACAAGCTATCTTGAAAGTTTATTTTGAGGCGTTCTGGCCAAAAGATGATGTATAGTAGTTATTGTTATGATTTTAAAGCTCTTTGTTATCGGTACCATTTAGAAATATCAAGAAGTCAATGGTTGGTTCCAAACTTGACTCATGTATCTGTTTTTTGTATGGAAAAGAGATAACAGAAATTACATCTAGTTAAAATTTATGCATTGGGGTGCAGATTGCTTATTGCACGGCATAATAGGCCTTATGACAATGAAATGCTAGGAGGTAAAAGCAATGTTGAATAGATGATAGTTAACTGTTAAGTTGCACTTGTCTTATAATGTGGGTTGAATTTCAGTCTTTTTGGCTACTTGGGATTACAGATGCCCAGTGGTAAATTTTACAAGTATTCCTTGGAATCTAGTGTTATCCATGCTTGGGAGTTGTGGTCATTGATGACATGACTATGGAATAATTGACAAACTGTATACCAAGAGAAGATGGTACCATCTTGGACTTAATTGTCCTTGTATAGCCAGATAAGACAGCAAAGGGATTGACTAATGCTGATGTTTGCGCTACTTTAGACTAGTTCAAGCCGAGTTTTTTTTTTTTGGAGGTAGGAAGTTTTTGATTGATCAAATAGGAAAAATTCCAATACAAAGATCCCTCATGGATCAGATATAATTTAAGTACAAAGGATCCCATCTGGATCTGAATCATGTCTGTAGCAAACGTACACATGAGCCTCTCTCAACCTCTTCTTCTGTCTAACCAGTACTACAGTATTAACATCTTCTCAATTAAACATAATACTATAGGAGCCAAATGCTCATTTTCCACAAGCTCCAGACAAATCTTGAATGCTTCAAGAATTCTCTTGCAAATCTAGAAGTGAAGAGAAAAGAGCTGAAGATTAACCTGAGCAATTCTCCCGCACTGCTCAGAGAAGCCCAAATGCTTCAAATTATGATCAAATTCTGCAGTTTTACTACCAAACGTAAAATTAAAAGTAGATGCTGCATTGTCGGGATGTGCCAATCAGCCAACCTGCAAAGCTAGACACACAGCCCAGCCATCAAAACTTCCCTCTAAAGTTTGGTTCATAATATTTAATCTTGATATGGAAGCATCTTCCTGGACACAATCATATCCCTAGCTCGGCAATCTCAAATAATTTGACATCCTGTTTTAAAACTGTAAAATCAAGATCAAGAATTTACTCTGGCTCCTTCCAAGAAAACATCTCTAGATCTTTCCACTAGCAAGAAAGAGCAAGAAGAAGGGGAAAAGGCCAACAATTCAGAAGATCCGCCATTAATTAGATTGCCCAGAAAACCATACATGAAAGCTGCTCTCTTTATGTTTCTGCTAAAAATCTGCTAACTTATAGGCTCTATGCCCTTTCGGATCTTGCTCTAAACAAGAAAATATAAATTCCAAGAAACTTACATATTCTTGCTCAAACTAGCTTTAGCAAATCGGGCCACGTTAGTGGCATCTGGCAAAATCATAAAGATCGCCTTGAAGCAATTTCAAGCAAGCAATCCCAAACAATCTTTAGAAGACAAGAATCCACCTGAATAGGTATGGCAAAACCCTGCTAGCGTCCAATTTTGTCGCTGATCTGCAAGAAAGGTTGAGGCAGTGCCGGAATCAGGAAGAGAAGGGCGGCATCCTCTCCCTTTGCCGCCCAGCCGCAGGCGCTAGTTGAGCGCCAAGGTGGGAGGGTATCCTCTTTTTTTCGACCGTTGATAACGCCAATAACATCCCATTTTCTGGCCAAAAAGCAAAATTTTGGGACCGAAAAATGTAAGCGTGAGTTTTAGAGTCTAATTTTTTTAATGGTGGATTAGATTGAGGGTCCGACTAATCTAACGAATGCATCATTCTACTGGCAGGATGCCGGCCATAGCTGGTGCCTCCGCCTTCATTCATTCTGCCATTCTTAAGAAATCCCTTCGAGCATCCAACAAACCCTAGCTTGATCAGATTCTATTCTTTTCTAATTTCTTGCATGCATTTTTATTTGTTGATGATGCTTTGATCAAGGAAGATGTGCCCGGCTAGTAATGATATTTGTTTCTTTGTCTGGAATCCTTACAATTTGACAGTTTATATAATGTTTATTTCTCTATCTGGAGCCTTTCTTCCCGTTTCAATTCGTTATTGCTAAAAATTTTGATCATGGGAATGTGCGTGAGCAAAACAATGGGCATCTGCTGTAAAGCTTGTTGTGTGGCTATGAAGTATAAATGGCCTCCAATCCGTCTCCTTCTCATGTTCTAATCCATTATGGTGGCCTCTTGGTGGGAACCTATTTCCCTCGTCTTCAAAAAACCTTGAAGTACTCGTGGTGCTGCCCACACATTTTTTATCGTACCTGGAGAATTAAAACTCCCTTTCAGCTGAAATTTGTCGCGTTGGAAAGCCCTCTCAGAGATATTTCTGAAAGTATGTACTTTGCATGTTTTGAATGGTGTTTCCATAGCAAAATCACAGATTCACGGCCTGCAACACCACTTTCTGGTTTATATTACATCTTTGTTCATTTCTATTTCTTATAAAAACTTGCACCATTAGAAAGCTCTCTTAGAGCTCTTTCCAAAGGTATTTGATTTGCTAATCTTGGCTAGGAATTAAGGGCAGAAACAACAGATTTTTAGTTCTAGATTTAGGGTTTCCACCGTTCTATTTTCTAGCACTATATACTTTTCTTCATATCTATTGATCTGTAGCTCTGTTTTGGGCGCAATGTATATCAATGGAATGTTTGTTTTGTGTGATTCTTGTGATATATAGTTTGCACACGTTTGTTTAAGATATGAGAGGAGAAACCAGCAAATTTGCAACTTGATTTTAAAGCGGGATTACCATACAATCACCTTGGATTCAAGCATTTATATGCTGGAGACTTTCAGACAGGTGTCTGTGAGGAGGAAACCATTGCTAGTTTTCATTTCAGACAAGCTTTTGTAAGGTGGCAGAGGCTGCACTAGAGGCTATGCTTGATTTATACATTTGGACACTTTCAGACGGGTGTCTGTAAGGTGAAAGAGCCTGCACCTGCTTCTTGCACTTGGAGGCATCACCTTGGACTCAAACATTCGCATGCTAGAGGCTTTTAGACATAGGTCTGTAAGGAGGAAGCCATTGCCATTATTCATTGGAGACAAGCATCCATGAGGTGGTAGAGATTGCACTAGAGGCTGCGCCTTTTTTTTTCTTTATCTAACTTCATGTATTCTATGCTTACTAGAAAAAAGTGTCTAGCGTTATTGGGATTTTCGTCGGGATTAAGTCCAACATTAATAAAGATATGGTGAGAATGTCTAGTTGGGCATATAGAGTCGTTCATTACAAAATTAAGTTTAAAATCCACTTACTTAAAATGTTATTTGGGGGGAGGGTATCCTCTTTTCTTCAGCCGTCAATAATGCCAGTAACATCCCATTTTCTGGCTAAAAAGCAAAAAATTGGGACCAAAAAATGTAAGCGTGAGTTTTAGAGTCTAATTTTTATAATGGTGGATTAGATTGAGGGTCGGGCTAATCTAACGAATGCATCATTCTTCTAGCAGGATGCCCGCCATAGCCGGTGCCTCCGCCTTCATTCATTCTGCCATTCTTAAAAAATCCCTTCGAGCATTCAACAAACCCTAGCTTGAGCAGATTCTAGTACCTAGATAGGTAGGTTCCTTGAGGTAAAAAAAGTTAGGTCTATTCTTAACTGTTCTTTGCAAGCAAAGGCGCAGACCTCATTCGCGGATGGGTTTTTTTAGAAACAGGAGCACTCCATAATTTTTTGGGTTCTTAGCTTGAGGTTTAGAAGAGGAGCGACTGTTGGAGTTGTCTTATAGTTTCTGAAACCTTTCTTAGTTTGAGGATTCCAGACAGTGAGCTTCCACGATCTTTAGCATGTATATTTTTCTTTTCTAATTTCTTGCATGCATTTTTATTTGTTGATGATGATTTGATCAAGAAAGATGTGCTCGGCTACTTATGATGTTCGTTTCTTTGTCTGGAATCCTTACAGTTTGACAGTTCATATGATGTTTATTTCTCTATCTGGAGCCTTTCTTCCCGTTTCAATTCGTTGTTGCTAAAAATTTTGATCATGGGAATGTGCATAAGCAAAACAACATGCATCTGCTGTAAAGCTTGGTGTGTGGCTATGAGGTATAAATGGCCTCCAATCCGTCTCCTTCTCATGTTCTAATCCATTCCGGTATCTGGATAATTAAAACTCCCTTTCAGTTGAAATTTGTCGCGTTGGAAAGCCCTCTCAGAGATCTTTTTGAAAGTATGTACTTTGCATGTGTTTGAATGGTGTTTCCATAGCAAAACCATAGATTCATGGCTAGCCAGCTTTTGAACATCACCTTTACGACACTTGTGCTCCTGAAAACAACAATCCTTGGAGAACTTAGATAGATAGAGAGACAACCTACTCTTTTTGCTTGGGAAAGAAGCCACTCCCCGAACATTTCAAGAAAGAATATTCATGCGGGTAGTTGAGGGTGCTCCACATCCATCTCAGTGGCCCCAGGTTGATTAACTACATCTGAGAGGTCTGCCCATCATGAGGACCCTTACTACATCTACTCCCATGAGGCCACTACATCCAATATTTTTAGACTGGGGTGCTTGTGCATGAGCATCTGAAACATTCTAGAACATTCTATTTGAGTGCTTGGAAAGTTTCCAAAAACTTGGTATTCTAGACTGAGGTGCTTGTCTATGCTTGGCCCCTGTCGTGCATTAAAGTCTCCAAGCAACATGACCTTGCCCAATTGTTTGTGCTGTTGTATGTCATCATAGAGATCGACATAGGGTTGCAGCCTGTCCACATTCGAGTAGGTGTGGTAGAAGTTGCTTCCAGTTTTATTATGTGACACGTGATGTTTTGATACGACAGATAATATAGTTTAACTTTTGAATAAAATCCAAGGAACACAGATTTCGTATTTTGGCATGTGGAAAATGAAAATCCTCTATTGAACATTAGTATATATGGCAAAGTTTATGATTTCATGAATAATGTAAGGCAGTTGTAAAATACTAGAAAATGAAAATTACTAGTTGCATCAAATCAGATATGGCTGAAATTTATTTGAAGGATGAAGGAAAAATATTTGATGTGCTAATTAGATTAATCTAAACCATGGACTGTCATTATAGTTGAAGCACCAAATGAGGAAACTTGGTTTGATGGTATGTTCATAGGTTTTCTTCCTTAAAAAGGAAAATTCATGCAAAAACTTTAAAATTGGGCAAATATGTGCTTTGGGCTCTCCTTCTCACGTGTCTCCTTCGGGACATGAGCCCAAGCACTACCAGCACTTGTCTTATGCACTAGATTTGCAAGAAGGATTCTATGTTGCTTGTTCTAAAAGGAATCAAAACACTATTTCTTTTCTTGTTGTTTGTGTTAAAGCAAAAGGTACTTCTGTACTATTATGTTGCATATTGCATGTGCCACAACCATCTGTTAAATTGAGACATATTTTGCTCTCATTTTCTGCTCTGGATGTCTTTATACTGCAAGTTGATTCATGATATTTAAACATCCCTTTTCTCATTTGACACTAATTTAAACATCCCTTTTTCCATTGATACAAGTAATAGAATACCCAATTAACTACCCACAGGTGCACATACTATCCAGTAGAATCTGCTAGGAATTTAACATAATGCGGATGTTTAGTTGGAAAACCCATTGATTATCTTATTTATCACGCATGATATCATAGAAGATTTAAATTCTACCTTAGAACTTTTACTTGGTTTCCTGCTTCAACACTATATTTGCCATGACCTTCAAATTCTAACATGTTGTTATCTGCCATTGTTTTTGTTAATGAAGAACTCCCGCTGCTAGCTCAGCATGATGAGTTGCTTCACTTGCTGATCTACTATCGGCAGTCTATTGTGGTTCTATTATAGGTCTAGATGATTGGAAGGAATCTAGGAGCTTGTAAATTGTCTCATCTATGAAATGAAGGTTATAAACTTTTTTGGCCTCGATTTTAGGGAGAGAAATACTCTGGCATACTAGTCTTTTTGCTGAAATCATATATGGTCTTGTATTCTCCAATCACTATCTCATATCATCAAAACTGATTTCTGCCATTTTTTCAGCAATCTTCTTCCATCTTGATGTTGTTGATTCCATCTTGTCCCTCGTTGAAGCACCTTCCAAAGCTTTTTGAACACTACTAACATCCTTGTTTCATCACTAGACCAGTTCCTTGAGCTCTTCCTTTTTTGGGATCCGTCAGATGCATGAGAAGTATCTGATGCATCCTCCAGGTTGAGATTGATGTGCAATGGTGGCTACAAACGGAATACTAGTTTGTGAATATTAGTCTAAACAACCAGAGATAGCAAGGATTTAAAAATATTTTCCATAAGTGTTAACCCTTTTTTCACATCGTTTAATGCTATCTGAATTGAAGAGACAATCTTTTTCCTAAACTTTAAGCATTAAAAGAAAGAAAAGAACAAGAAGTTTATAACCTAGCTTTCCCTGTCCTATCTTAAATTAAGATTTTTATATTCAAGAGAAAAAAGAGCAAGAAACTAAGTTGGTAAAAAGGATAACCTTAATTTTGCCAATCACTAGCAAATGGATTAGTATGTTAACCTGTATCTTTTTCTTTTTCTTTTTTCTTTTTTCTTTTTTCTTTTTCGAATGAAGGTAAAGTGAGATAAATAAATTCTTTATTTGTGCAGGCTGCTAGCAAGCACACAATCATTTTAATGCAACCAAGCCCAAACAGAAACAATAGAACTTTTATGGACCATGACAACATCTCGTTGGCTGTGGATGGAGCTCACTTGCAGGGGAAATCGCATTTAAGCAAGGCTGTATAGCTATGGCATTTTCATACCTTCTTTCTTGTTATTATCAGTAAATGTTGTTGTTTTGTGATTTGTAGGCATAATCACAACTTGTAGATTCGCTTTTATGTTGATTTGGTAAATCCATATTGAGGATTTAGACAAGAACTTAAGCTCATGGGTTCTATCAAATGCATTATTAGATGCTACGACATGTTCTCAACAACCTGCTTTTGTGCCCATGCTTGTGCCAACGTGGGCTTGCTACAGTGCCAATCATCTTGGTCATAAAGGGAGAACCTTACACAGATAGAGACACTCTTTAGAAACAAAACCAGACAGGCTTATGGTCAATATAACTCATGTGGCAGGTTCCAGTGCCATACTCTACCTGGTTATCTATAATAAAGTCCAAATGTTAAGGCTAAACCTTAGGGTAATGCTAGAAATTATTTATGTTGTCCCTCCTTGGTCTACTGCAGACCTATGCAAACAGTTACAGCATGACTGTTACAGCAGACCATGAGTCCTGTTACAGCAGATAGTGGTTGTCTCAAAATTGGTCACTTTGTATTCTTGATTCAAGGACCATACCTGCATTTTGAAATTTCCATAATAGAATGGAAGTTGATGGAATGCACGAAGTAGATTTTGCATGGAATGCCTGAACTTGATGGTGCAGCCTATATTTAGCACTGCACCGAGCCGAAGCCTGGTTGGATGAGATGAGCATGGGAACGCCTATGGCATGAAGGACAAAGACAAGGGTAGAGTGGCTACAAGTAATCTCAAAGGAGCAGCCAGAATTTAGTGGAAGTGTTATGCCAGGGCCCATGGACTGAACAGGGACAACAGGTTTAAGAAGTTTTCTAAGGCATTTAAGCATCATTACGTACCGACGGAACACAGTGCCACATGCTGCAGCAGTTTTATAGATTGGAACAAGGCAATAAGATAGTGCAGAAGTACACCGAATAATTCATGAGACTGAGGCTGTATGTGCCTAAGTTGAGTGAACGACACGCAGTTGAGGGGTACATTAAGGGTTTGAAAGATGAGATCAGAAAGCTTGTGAGAGCAGAGTTCAAGGCCTTGAGCCTACAAGGAACAAGTCCCCAGAGCAGCAGACAAAAGCAACAGTACTATCAGGATAAGGGAAAAGCTAATGAAAGCTATAGTCTGAGAGCAACAAGTCCGACACCTTATCACAATACAATGCAAACAATGGGAAGCAGGACAAGAAGCAAGTCACTTTCAAAGATAAAGGGCAAGCGGGAGGTTCAAACTACTTCAAAGCAGTGAAGCAGTTCTTGTAGTCCATCTCGAAAGAGAAGAGGCAAGAATGTATAGAAAAGCAGTTGTGCTTCAGGTGCTTCCAACCGAATGCAAAACTATCCTTTTGTGATGAATGCAGCATTAGAAGAGCTAGGAAGATGGGAGACACCCCCAGAACACGACGTCGAAGAAGCTTGCGACTACGTCCAGAGTGAGTGCCACATCTTTGCGGCCATTGACTCCGAGAATGCCGAGAGTCAATATCAGGTCATTTCAACAATAGGAAAAGTCAAAGCCAAATCTTTCATAGTGTTGATAGACACGGTGAATACCCATAATTTTGCTTTCCCAAGGATGGTAGAAATGTTGAAGCTGAAACCCTTGAAGTCCAAGCCTGAGCCAGTAGTGTTGGCAAGTGTGGCAATCCGAGACACAACAAAAAAAAGGATCAACTTCGATATAGACTTGCCTGGCATCAACATTGGAATTGGAGCAGAGGTCATGAATATTGGCAAGTATGACCTGATCACGGATATGGAATATCTTGGCCCGACCAGTTTTATAATTGATTGCGGGAAGCGGAAAGTGACCTTAACAGCGCCAAATGGCAAAATCATTGAGATAACAGATAAAGAAGTCACCCCAATCATGCAATGCATGTCTAGTAAGAAGTTACTTAAACGCATAAAGAGAGAGCAAGTGGCCTACATCTTCAAGCTCGAAGTTGAAGAGCCAGAAACAGAGGAAGACAAGTAGGGCAAAGTATTGAGCAAGTTACTAAAGCAAATGGCCAAGCTAGTGAAGGAATTCCATGATCTATTTCCAGATGAGATCAAGCAACTTCCTCCGTACAGGGGAGTCGAGTGTAAAATAGCACTTGAACCAGGGACCAAGCCCACAAGTAAGGCACCGTACAGAGTGGCAACTCAGGAGTTGACAGAATTGAAGAAGCGGTTGCAAGAGTTGTTAGACATAGGATTTATAAGACCTAGTGTCTCCCCGTTCGAGGCACCTATCCTATTCGTCAAAAAGAAAGATGGAAATTTGAAGATGTGCATTGACTATCGTCAATTAAAAAAGCACATCATCAAAACAAATATGCCTTACCCAGACCAGACGATTTGATGGATCAGCTCCAAGGTGCAAAAGTCTTCTTCAAGATAGATTTGAGGTCGGGATACCACCAGATCAGGATTAAGAAAGAAGACATCCATAAGACTTCCTTCAGAACAAGATATGGCCATTATGAGTTCACAATGATGCCATTCTTACTGTCTAATGCCCCAACAACCTTCATGAGGTTCATGAACAATATTTTTCATGTGTTTCTAGATATGTTCATCATAGTTTTCTTTGATGACATTTTGGTGTATAGCAAGTCCCGGGAGGAGCATGTACAACACTTAAGGAGGGCATTTGAAAAGCCGAGGAGGCATCAACTCTACGCGAAATTGTCCAAGTGTCACTTCGCTACCGAAAGAGTAGAGTACTTAGGACATGTAATTTCAGCAGCGGGGGTTTCCAAGGATCCTGCGAAGATTGAAGCGGTAATTGATTGTCCAACATCGAAGAGAAGCCCCGGTAACGGATCTCACCAAAGCAGAGAAGATGAAGGGTTAAACGAGTTATTGGCAAACAAAGGTCTAAACATGATTCAAGATACTGAAGGAGGCTTTAACGATCGCCGCAGTTTTGATATTGCCAGATGCAGAGAAAGACAAGTTGGTAGCAATCAATGCTAGCAAGATTGCAATAGGAGCAATCTTAATACATGAAGAGAAGGTTGTAGCGTATGATTCAAGGTAAATGAATGACGCCAAAATGCACTACTCTACCCAGGATCAGGAGTTGCTAGCAGTGGTGAGAGCATTGAAGATATGGAGACACTATCTATTGGAAAGGAAGTTCCAATTAGATACGGACCAATAGAGTCTACAGTATATCTTCACCCAACCACATCTCAACTTGAGACAAATGAGATGGATAGAGTTCCTAAAGGAGTATGTTTCAACATCATGTACAAACTACGCAAGCTCAATGTGGTTGCGAACGCGCTCTCAATGCACTTTTTCACGACTAGAGTCCATTGGAATGTCATATCAACACTCACCAGTGAGTTTGGCAAGAAGATAGAAGAAATGTTGCCAACGGACCGAGACTTCAAGGAATCATGGGCAAGCCTTTTAAAAGAGGCAAGAACAGACAAAGAGAGGGAGACCTTCAAGCATTTCAAGAAGGAAGGTAACCTATTGTACTATAAGAACAAATTGTGCGTACCAAAGTCATCCATGGTTAGCAAGTTGATACTCCATGACATGCACAATAGCCCAATAGTCGGCCACACAAGTTCTATGAAAATCTACTTCAAAATAAGAAGTAGCTATTACTGGTCCGGCATGAAGAAGCAGATAGCCAGGTATATTCGGGAGTGTCAACTATGTGAGCAGATAAAGGCATAACATCTTTAAATTCCAGGAGCGCTAGAGCCATTGCCAGTGCCAAATGCCAAATGGGAGGTAATTAGCATGGACTTCATAACAGGGCATCCCAGAACCATAAGGGCAAGGATGCCTTAATGGTCGTGGTTGACAAGTTGTCAAAGATGGCGCATTTTGTGCCATGTAGGACCACTAACATGGCATTGGATACCGCCGTGTTATTCACAAAGGAGACCTTCAGATTCCATGGGATGCTGAGAGAGAGAATCTCTGATAGAAATTTGAAGTTCATGAGCACATTTTGGCAAGAACTCTTTAGCAGCATTCAGAAGAAACTGTCAATGAGCACATCATATCATCCTCAAATGGATGGGCAGACGGAACGTACGAATCGGATACTTAAAAGACATGTTGAGAAACTATGTCTGGAACAAGCAATCGAAGTGGGACGACTACATCCACTTGGTGGAGTTTGCATACAATAGCACCAAGCAGGAGTCATCTCAAATGTCATCGTTGATGATCAACTATGGCTACCAATGCTTGACCCCAGACACTTGGCACAATCCTGTGTCCAAGGTAGAAGTATTCCAATGGATGCTAGCCGACATGCAATAATTGGTAGAGGAAGTAAGAGGATATCTTCTAGTAGCAAGAAGCCGGCATAAGAGCATCGCAGACAGGCATAGAACAATAAGAAAGTTTCAAGTAGAGGACAATGTTTGGCTGAAGATCACAATCAAACAAGCAAAGCTCTGCATTGGCAATTGCGAGAAGCTTGCTCCAAGTGGGCTAGACCATTCAGGATAATCAAAAGAGTAGGTAACCAATTCTACAAGCTGGACCTGCCAGGACACTTGAAGATCCATAGAGTTTTCCATGTAAGCCTCCTAAAGAGGCACACCCCTAATCCAGAGGAAGTATTGGAGACACTGATGTTACTGAAATGATAGAAAATCAACTTCAGATTGTTCTAGAGGTTCTTCTTGACCAATTCTATAAGAAGACAAGAAGATCTCAATTTCTCCAATACCTAGTGAAATGGACGCACTTACCAGTGGAAGACGCTATGTGGGTACTACAATCAAATCTTGAGAAGCAGTACCCACAAATCATGGAGCAATGCAAGGGTCAACTCGTTACCGAACTGATAGGTGAGTGGAAAGTAGTCATATAGGATCATGCATTGATAGAAAAACACCTCTAGTCTATGACCATTATGAGAAAGAAGCCATCCTCTACGTTAAGGGTGACGAAAGGTGTAGGCATTAGACATCATCCTAGGCATTATAGGGCATTGTCTCCACGGGCACGATGGGAGAAGCATCCTCTTCCTACGCCGAGAGATTAGTCTTGCATTTGTGTAATTAAATTAATTGTAATTAAATGGGTAGTTCCCTAATAACCATATTTATCATAAATAAATGTGCACTAACGTAGTGTTGGACCTGCAGACCAATAGAACGATCTAAGGGGCAGGAGGGTCGTTTTACGAAGACTTGCAACACATATTTTGTTATAATGTGTTGCGAGGGGAGAAAATGAACCTTGTAGTTATAAATGTTGTAAAATGGGATAAATTTTGTGAACATTAAGCGGTGTTTTAAGTGCAAAGTAATTACTTTACCATATTATTACGAAGTTAATGATGTGATCATAATAGTGAACTTAAATATTACCTTGAGGTAATTGTTAGAATTGCATGTATTGAATGAGTTGCAGGGACTATGCAGGTTTCCAAGGTGGAGAGACTCGTGATGCTGCGGACAACATCAATTCAAGGTGGGGAGAGTGTGACATTCCAGTATAATATACAATATGAATATGTATATCATACCACGTCACTAGTACATGTCGACCGTAAAGTGTTGTACCCTAGGGTACAACTTGTTATGTTGCACATGCCCCATTAGCATATGCATATAACCCCTCTATTGCCACGTGGCAAAGCCCCAAGTGACCTTTTAGATTCTAACCCTAAGCGTCATGTAAACCTTTTCGAATTATGGTCTCTAAGAACCTGTTTTGATCAAGCACATATGCCATTTCGACCCGCCAGATGCCGGAAGCCCGTATTGCTCAACAGATCTCTCGAATTCGTTCATCTTCTTCCTGGTCGATAGCATGGACGCCGCCCGTGGAGCTGGAGTGAGCCAAGTATCCGATAGATGGTCATTCTGTTGTACAATACCGACTTCCAGTCTGACATTAGGCCGAATTGATATGTTAGTTTAGCCTTAAAGGCCCTATAGATTCCAAGATCTGAGCAGCAACCTAACCGTGTATGTTAGATCGGGTAGAGACCTTGAAGGTCTTAGTAGATTATGCATCTACTTAGCCTCCATAATTCCTCCTATTTTTTTATTCTATAGATGATTATGGTTGTTCTCTGTGAGCTCCTATGTATTGGGAAGGGGGGTAGAGACCCTGAAGGTCTTAGTAGATTATGCATCTACTTTGCCTCCATAATTCCCAAATTATTGCGGCCTGTGCATAAGAGCCTGCCTGGCTGTGGGTGGCAGGGCTAGACCGGGATATAAGGAGAACATGTCCCATTATAGATTGATCCCTCTGGTGTGTAAAGCCTACCAGGGATCTTAGGGGGCTAGGCCTGATGGCTTGCCACTAAGTGTGGGCAACACATGGGTTCGATACCTCTTGGGTGATGTGTCACCTTCAATGGGGTTCAAGCCGTAGACGAGCAGTGGCCCTCTACCCGCCTATAATTGGCATGCGTGCCTCTGGAGGGAGTGATCTCCTCCTGCCTCATCGAGACTGGGGAGATGCAACTCAGGAGTAGCCCCTTTGGTTATGCACCCGGCAGGCTACGGTCAAGCCCCAAGACTTATCAGCATATTCTACAAGGTATGGACAGGAGGGGAGGATGGAGCAGACTACCCAATGACCATGTTCTATGCCAACCCAGTCCAATGTTATGAACTCGATCTGATTTGATCTCTGGAGACCCAAGCTGTCAGTCAACCCCTCGAGTCTGAGCCTTGGGTAGGACTCCCCCATGTTGCTGATATTGATGTTATTGATGCAGATGTTATGGTGAGCCACCCTTCGGGGTGGAACTATCCTATATAATAAAATTATTTTGTAAGTATGTATGTCATGCATCAAACATGGGCGGCTCGGATTGTGCCACATGGCATGCCAAGTGTGCATTAAAAAAAAATGAAAGGGTGTATCGATTCAGGGTTTTTATTCAGCAATAAGGCAAAAGGACATGCGCCAAAGAAATTCGAAGCCGAGGTATTAAATCCATAATGAAACTTGCATGGGCAAAAAGAAAGGAGCGGCGATGGCGGCGATGGGGAGCAGAGAACACTGAGCACTCCTCGAAAAGGCGCCTCTAAGTTTTGAAGCGGACAGATGTGATTGTTCTAAAAGGGTTGTCGAATTTAAGCAATGCAATTGGGGCATAGAGTCAGGATCGAAAAACAGGGCAATGGAATCGGATCAACAATGCGGTAATGATTTTTGTAGTATAATCTAGAAGCTTTTCGTCAAAAATTGAATTTTTTGTGCTGCCGATCTTGATGTCGGCGTCAGATTTCTTCCTTTCGGATCCAATTGTAGCTTGTGTTTGCTATGATTCTTTGGTCTTGATAAAGAAACTGTGCTAGGTTGCTTAACTCTAATTACCCTGAGGCAGGAAGGATAGGCATCCAGCGCCTAGAGCCAATTGGTTGGTTTAGTCTGTAGCCGGCCATGAATAATTGATTGGGTCCTTCAAATACGGTTCCTTACTGTAGAATTCGGCCATCAATCCCTGGGAAGAAAAGCTTGTTCAGTATTTGTTAAGAACCTTCCTTCTGCCAGTCGACCTCCTTTGCCTGGGAACAATCTGTAGCTTTGCTTTCTCAATAGGCTATGATTCCAAGGGTTGTTTTTGGAATGCAAATCCATAGCAGTGCTAAGATCCGGCATTGGGTGGTAGATCGGAAAATCAAGTCAGCTAGGGAAAAGGCTGCCTCTATCGGGCGACATGCGTTCTGTTACGAATTACCCTTCAGGGGGATACCAGGGCCCGGTATCCGTAGACCTTTGAAAGTTATAAGGAAATTGATATCTAAGCCTTGGAAGATTATTTGGCCTCTACTTGCTAGCCGTATATTTGTTAAGATCAAGTTTCTGCTAACCATAAATAAAAGTTTAGGTATAAAACTGTACTTGATGTCCTGAACCATATTAGTCAACCTTGGAAATATGTTTGTTCTTGGGACCATTCGTCGTATGATCACTGCCTTAGAATTATGTATATTGTTGCGGTCTACTTGAAAACTATCGGGGTGGTTAACCGTCTTGTGCCATTCCACTCTTGTGAGGTATAATGGTAGTACTAATATACTAGATGTAGATAGATCCTGCTTAGACGGTTGCCCAAACTATAGTGCTTTGCCTTTGATATGGTATTACATGGAAGTTGTGGTTCTTATATATGTAAGGGGGTTTCGTATTTTCCTTTGAGATTTGGCTATAAAATCAATTGTAGCGCTCGCTCTCACCCATTACCGTTCATTAGTTTCTCCTTTTTACTTGATTTATATTCAAATGCTTAATGTACAGGCTGTGATTTATTCTTACAAAGATTTATGTGCTGCAATGGTGGATGTTGCAAGGAATGGGTAATTTTGAAAACATGTTCCTTAACTATGGCCTTTATAGCTTTGATCCTGCCTCAAACCATGGCTCTTCCATGTACACCCCAATGGTTGACATTGGCAGCCCTTGGCTTTTTCGCATACCTTCGGTTTTTGGATGGGATCACATACCTTGGCTTTTTGAATGGAATAAGGTTATCTTTTTGGTCGAGTATGATCCCAACTTCCAAAAGCACATAAAGGAATTTTCACTTCGGACCCTCAATGCTACCATGCAAGAATGGAGACTTTCCATGTCCATACGAGTGCCATTCTTAATTCTCCCCATTCAACGAATATTAATGGTTGAGAATAGGCTATATTTTGATTATTATTGTAAGGAGACAAAAGGTTTCTTTTGATTTGATCTTGGCCAAAACAAGTGGAATCATTTTTACCTTGGAAACCCTGGGTTAGAAGGGAGATCACAGATAACCCTTTTAGCGTCCATGTTCCAAGCTACGAACCACGGGTCTGCAGTCATCTAAGCCAACAAGTGCAATATTGGAATAAGATAATCTTAGTTAACAGCTGATTAAGAACTCTATCAACTGCACCACTCTAAACAACAGGCTGCTTTCTCTCTAAACTTGCATACAGTTAAGACAACTTCAGACAACTTCGCTCTCCTAATTAAATTAATTTGGAGGGAGTTTACTTTATCTATCTATCTAAGTTGCACAACGTGATCTAAGAAACTCATAGTAGCCTAGACATTTTGTACTTATTGTAGACTTAAAGAGACTCAAAAGTTCCACGCATGAGAGATCGAAATTGAGAAGCAAGAATGAGAATGAGAATGAGAATGATTTTTTATCGTCCACTGAGGCCAATCGGCCTATGGGACCCATAAGGAGCGCAGCAAACTTATTACTGTCCGGGTTAAAAAACCCCCGCCCCGAAGGGTTTTCGAGGGAAAAACCGTGGCAGTAATAAGAATGCTGTCAAACTGTACAAGTATACATCAATGTATATATACATGTCAAGTGTGTGCCCGAGGACATAGCTGATATCGCATGTCCATAACCTCCTGAAGGTATGATCCTAGCACCCGTACGGATGCTGTGCTCAATGTCACATGTAACGGTTGGCCAGGCCTGACCAACTCAGCATAGCGCGTCCGAATTTGATCATATGCTGGGCAACTTTGAAGGGTATGAGATTCATCCTCAATGACTCCCATTTGGCAGCATTGACAGAGCCTGTCCTGGCGTGGCTCACCAATCCATCTGCCCGTCTCAATTCGAAGATGATGTGCCCCACAATGCGGCGAATGGAGGCAATGAGTCTGCGCTTTTTCATGGGCAAGTGGGTACGCAGGTAGCATTGCGGGCCTCGTTCCAATGTGGGATTTATGTGGCGCTGGTAGTGTGCTGTCTTGACATGTTCAAGGGCATTGGCATCCCAAAGCTTGCTAAGGAAGCAAGCGTCAAGATATTGCCTCAAGCTATGGTGATCTGCCTCTGTTTGCACATGTATGCACCTGTGCTCCTGCACATTCCATCTAGCCAACCATTGAGCTCTCTTTTCCCTCCAGCAGGCCTTGAGGCGCTGCGGCCCCATTGCCATGATATAAGCTAGTTTAGGGAGACGAGCATCGTCCATATTGACCAGCTTCTGAAAATAGACAATGTGGCGATCAAGGGCCGCCCTCTGAAGAGGCAAGAATCCTGTCTCCTGCAGTAGAATTTGATATGGGACTGTGGACTTCACCCCTAGTGCTCTCATTTCTAAGAAGGTTTTCTGGACTGCTCCAAGTCATTCCAAGTAGCAAGTGATACTCTTGGGCCCCCATACTTCCACCCCGTATAAAAGGGCGGGCTCTACTAAGACCTTGAGAACAGTGTGATCGATGGGCCCAATCATACAACTCCGCTCTATGACTATTGTCTTGCATTGCATATAGTGCCTTCCAGCCTGTCGTCACTCGTAGTCGTATGGATGTGTCCCAGTGCATAGTAGAAGGAAACTCCACTCCCAAATACTTGTATGTGGATGCTCCACATTCTGGCCTTGGTAACTGAAGGAGGGGACCCTCGACTGACGTGAAGATGATATGAAAACCACCTTAGTCTTGGCCAGGTTTTGTGGCGTTCCAAAGACGATATATGGTCTCAAGGCATTATCACCGTCTCATGCTTGGCCATCGCAGCGTACCCGCCCGGTCGACGGCGGTAATAACGCATACCCAAGCAAGGACGCCCTAGGGGGCAACTTGCAATGGTGCGCACACTTAGCAATGCGCGCACCTTTAGACCTTTAACCCATTAAAGGTAGACCAAGGGTCATGGAAACCCTAAACCTAACTGATAGCCTACATAAGGCATCAAACCCTAACATTCCCTTTTTAAGCCCACGGACCTTCCGAGCTCGATTCAAGCTACTGAAGTCAATCCCAAGTCCCACGATGCTGCACATGCCTGGCTAGTCGATCTCCTTTCCGACCGCATCTCGAAGCAGAACTGCGACATGGACGCCTTCGAATTCAGAGGAGTGAACCAGAGATCAGGTATTTGGTCGATCAAATAGCATAAACCTTACTCCAGCCTTTGAATCAGTAGGTTTAGCCTATTAGATCACCCCTAGCAGCCAAGTAGATCCCGAGATTGACCTAACTAAAAACCTAACTCTATGAGATAGATTAGTTCTTTATTATTTATTATGTTGATATGATGGACGGATGGATTCTGTGAACTCACTGTATTGGGAAGGGGGGTAGAGACTTGAAGCTTAGTAGATGATGCTCCTAGATAGTCCCTCTTAGTGCATTACTAGATTTCGGCCGGTGTACAAGAGCCCACCTGGTTGTGGGTGAAGGGGCCAGACTGGCTTAGAATGAGGTTCGTGTTCTGACCCTTGACCGATCCCTCTGGTGTGTAAGGCCTACCGGGGATCAGAATGACTAGGTCTAATGGCTTGCCACTGAGTGTGGGTAAGGCATGGGCTCGACACCCGTGGGGTGGTGTTCACCTTCCAGTGGGTTAAGTCGAATAAGGGCAGTGGCCCTCTAGTCACCTTGGGTCAGCATGTAGATCTCTGGAGGGAGCAATTCCCTGCCTGCCCCATCGGGACTGGGGAGATGTAACCCAGGAATAGCCCCTTTGGCTATGCACCCGGCGGGCTACAGTCAGGTCCCAACACTTTTCAACCTACTCTGCAAAGTGTGCACAGGAGGGGCGGATGGTGTGGACAACCTTAAGCCATGCTCTTATGCCAGCCCAATCCATTGTCATGATTCTGTCTGCACTAAACCCTGGAGACCCAAGCTTGTCAGTCATCCCCATGGAGTCTGAGCCTTGGGTAGGAACTTCCATGTATTGTGCTGATCTTTGTCTATGCAGATGTTGATGTGCCACCCTTCGAGGTGGGTATATGATGTTATGTTACTGACGTGTATGTTTACGCTTCTGCAGCTAGGTAGGCCCTGAGGGAGACGGGGTAAATGACCCCTCCACTCTTCCCACTGTGGATTCTAAACGATCACAGTGATACGTGGAGGGCCCTGTATCAGTGTGGAGCTGGTGCGGGGGATGAACTCCTGTTTGTATACGGTGCGGGCATCGTATACGAGTAGGGGACGTCACAATGGTATCAGAGCAATGTTCTTGGAGACCAAGAGCAAAGCACTGGCCATGCTCCCAGTAGTACTAACTTGATAGGATCCTTAAGCCTCGAAAAGTGGGAAATTTTTTTCTCATTTTTGTAGTTATGCTAAGCTAGTAACAATTAAGTGAATTGGAACTTAATAAGGCTAAAAAGAATGAGCCAAATTTTTTTTTGCCAAAGTGAGGTGGTCTCACAGCTCGCGCTTGGTCGAAGAACTAAACTTTAGTTTTTGAGCGAGGCGCAAGCTGTGAGACATCGAGCCAAGATCACTCAAACATGATGAATTTAAGAAAAGTAATGTGGCAAGGCTAATTCTAAGATAGGAATTAATTAGAATAGCATGTTTTAATTACTTAAATTACTTAAAAATGTGTGAGATCTCACAGCTCGCGCCTGGTCTAAAAACTAAACTTTAGTTTTTGAGCGAGGCGCGACCTGTGAGACCAATAAGTAGGAAAAGTCTGAAATAAGTGTAAATTTTAATTAAATAGGTGCTTTAGCATGTTAAATAGAGCAACTTGAATTTTGACCTAAAATTTCCCAAGTTATAAATAGAAGTAGACCCCCCCTCATTTCCACGTCCCAGCCCTAGAAACCAGCTCTCGCTCCCTAAGGTGATCTTTGGCGCCCGATACCTGATTGACGATCTGTCAAACATGGCACGGACCAAACAGACCGCAAGGAAAGCCCGCCCAGGCGAAATCCCCAGCGCCAACAACACCGGCCTCATTCAGCAGATGCTTCGGGAGAGGCTCATCGCGAGGGAGGGTGGACTGTCTTCCAGCGAGGAGAGTATTGCAGATGACCAAAACGAGGAGGTAAGCCAGCACTCGGATGCCGGGACCGAGCTGATTGAAGAAGAAGAGGAAGGGGAAGCTGCAAGCCGGGAAAGGAGAACAAAGGCCCGAGAGGAACCGAGGATGTCGACTCCAGAGCCGACCATTGAAGAACAAGTCGAAGCCTGGATTCGACAAAAGGAAGCAGAGGAGCAGCAAGAGCAGAGCGAGCCGAGACTTGAGCCGGCAGAGGAGGCAGACCTCGCGAGGTTCATCAGGAAATATGAACGCTGAGAGAAGAAAAGGGAACAAAAGAAGAGGAAGAGGGAGGAGGAGGAAATGTATACGTCAAGAGAAGAAGAAGGCGAAGGGGAAATTCGTGGTCGGCCCAAGGAAACTGAAGGACGTTCCACCAAAAACGATGCCCAACCCCAAAGTCGTCATCAAAGAGCGGCAAGCCGATCAACCTCCGAACCCCTCCGACGACTCTTCTGACGAAGAACCTAACCCCAACACAGAAGGGGCAAGTTCTTCCACCCCCCCGACTGTAGAGCAGGTGGTAACCGAGCAGGTAGCGCCCGAGAAGGAGCAACCGGACAAAGTGCAGAAGCCCCCTCCTTATCCAAAGTGGGACAGGAAGAAGCAGCCACGACCTGCCCGAGAGTCGTATATCACAAACCCATTCAAGATCTACGAGTGCAAGATGAGGGAGCACGAAGCCTATATGAAGGATTGGGAGGCATACAACAAGTATTATGAGGAAAACAAGCTCAGGTTTATCGAGGGAGGACGACCAACCAAGCAGCAGACCCTAAGACCCCCACCACCAAAACCCAAGGCCCCGAAAAAGCCTGCCCAGAAGAAGCTCACCAGGAAGCAGCTTGAGCAAAGAGCACTACGGGAAATCCGACACTTCCAACGCAGCTACGACCTCCTGATTCCCCGCACCCCCTTGCTCGGCTAGTTAGGGAAGTAATGCAGGATTTCAGGACGGACTACAGGGTCACAGATGAGATGCTGCTCGCACTACAGGAAGCAACTGAGCAGAAGATAGTGCAACATTTTGAAGACTCAACAGCTTGCACTGTCCATGCGAAGCGAGTGACACTGACGAGGCAAGATATGCAACTTGCTACTCGCATCAAGGGAGAGCGACCTTGAATATTTTGTAAAATAATCGAAAATTTTTTGTAATATAGAACAATTTTGAGTACTTTGATTGTCCGAACTTGCTTAATTAGGACAAGTTAGCAGGTTTTAGCTTTTATTTTAGTAAAATATGACATTTGCAGACAGAAAGGCGTGATGTCTCACAGCTCGCGCCTGGTCAAGAAACTAAACTTTAGTTTTTGAGCGAGGCGCAAGTTGTGAGACCTTGCCCAAAACTCGCCCAAAACAGCTCCAAATTGACCAAATAAGGGGTCAATTCTACATGATTTGATGAGCCCATCATCTTTACACCCTTAGTTTACCCAAATTGGACACGTTTTAATCAAAATGGGACTGATGTCTCACAGCTCGCGCCTGGTCAAGAAACTAAACTTTAGTTTTTGAACGAGGCGCAAGCTGTGAGACCTCCTATCATTTCTTCACCAGAACTTGCCCGAATGATCTTCAACCTGTTGAATAGCATCTTTAGGTAATCCAGCCACGCTCAAACACTTGAACTAGTCTTCAAATTCCCATTTTGACCTCAGTATAGACTAGAATTGCCCAACCCCATGAATTTTCCAAGTCATCCAAAAATTAGGGTTTCCCCCTTTTCTATAAATAGGTCCCTCATTTCACACATAGCACCCTACAAGTTTGCTCCTGCCCTCTTAGCCGATTTTCCAACTCCCTGAGGCGCTCTTGCAACCGTTTGCTACTTTCTTCCGCATTTAACCAATGGCAACCTCTCGATTTTTCGCCAGATGGTACAACCCAATATGCTCATCGCTCTTCTTCGACATCGACCAAATTTTCCATGTCTTCAGGAAGGAGGTAGATGTCCAAGCAACTTTGCACGCAACCCCAGCTTACAGTAGAGTCATGTCTGAATTCCAAGCTAGGGTAGAACCAGCACTAGTGCAACTCCCACCTTGCATAGGTTACTTTGTTCCTAGGCAATCCCTGCAAGCAGCTTTAGGCGATGTCCAAACATTGCCAAGTACCTGACAAACAAGGCGCAGCGCACGCCCGAGCCAATGGTCCTAACTGTCAATAGGACCAAATATTTCTCTTTCAACACTGCCTTGGCAATTTTTCTTACCCATCGCGCCGAGAACACTGTGGGAGAAACCTCCATTCCCCCCATGGACGTGGATCCATTAGCCATAGCAGCAGAACAACGGCTCCTTACGCAATACGAACAGGAGCAGGAAGGAAAAGAAGAGGAGGGCTCAGAAGAAGAGGAATCAAAAGAGGAGGAAGACTACGTCGAGCTCGACCCAGAGGAAGAGCGGCGACAAGCAGAACAAGAGTGGCAAGACTTCGAAAGAAGCCGGCAAACTCTTAGAGTCGCGCCGCCCCTTGGGCTAGGCATTACAAGCCTAGCCCCCATCATTGTCGAAGGCGAAGAATTTTTGCTCCTCAGCGACATCCAAAACCTCCCGGAGTGCAGGGAAAGGGAGTATCGACCTGAAGAGTTGCTGCACCAACTCCGAAGAACGGACCTGGACGACTTCATCGTCCGAGGAGCCTCCGACTTCCCACTCCAAGTAAGGGAAGCCGACACTTACACGGGAGAGTCGACCTCCGACATCCAAGCCTACGGCAACATCAGGCAGATTATGGAGGCAGACCAGGCCGCAAACCAACTGCCGACGGAGGAAGAGTTCCTTGCTCTACAGGAACAGATGGGGATCCGCCACGCGACCTCGAACATCTTAACGGCAAGCTCTTCGGCAACGCCTCCTCGGGAGAGAAGAGGCGAGTTCGACCTCAGGAGAGCTTCAGCAACAGTCAGAGACTACAGGGAGCTCACCACAGTAGAGGTAGACGACTTTGCGGGCAGACACAGAGCTGGATACCGAGTGGCCGAGGACCCGTCACGCAACGACAGGTCGTTGCGGTACTACCTCCCCCTGCTGATGGATGGAAGAATAGATTCACCGCAAATTCACCCCCAGAGGCGAGGAAGGAGTATCGATGCTAATTGCGCTCTCAGGATTTGGCCGACATGCGCGGTTACCCCCCAACACCGAGTATGCCATCCTGGTGAAGAGAGCGGTAGCACTCGATGTTTTCGACTTCGCCATACCTTACAGGCGGCAGGGAAGACTGGCGGTGACCGCAGCTTATACCTCCGACCGCAGAGTGGAAGACTTGGCGAGAGCTTTGCAGGGTGGATCTTCAGTCAACGTCCTTAGGAACTTGGGTCATTAAGTGGGAACAGCCCAAGTGAAAAAGTTCTTAGAGGATAATCCATCCTACCGGCGACATCAAGAATAGTTAGCAATCTTGATACCGGAAGTCTTTTTGTAGTAAACATATTATATAATATGAATATAACTTCTTTTGCATTTTTAAATGTTTTGTTGATATATTTTGTTCCGCAACTATACCAACAACACATATAATGCAACAGAACAAACAAAACTAACCGTACAACCATGACCAATTGTGTATGCAGAAAGGGAACAACGAACAGTCGAGCAGAACAGGAGGCCCAACAGAGATGAAGAAACGCCTGACAGGCAACCCCTTCAAAGGAACCTCTTTGAGGGATATGGCCCCATGACACCCGAAGAAGAGTTGTCGCAGATGCGAACAGACCTGGACCAGATAAAGGCCCTACTAGCAGCCCAAGCATCAGCCGGACCACAAACGTCACCACGAAAGTCGGGGAAAGACAAGAAAAGGAGTAAGAGAAGGAGGTCCCCTAGCACAGAGACCTCCGAATCAAGCTCAACCTCGGACTCTGAGTCCGAAAAAGAGGCAGAGCAGGCGCCGGACCGTAGAGACAACAGACAGAAGGACACTAAGGCCCTGGATTACCAGAAGAAGGTGGACTCAGCACTGGGCAATGTGTGGAAAGCCCGGAAACTCGAACAGTTCTCGGGCGAGAACAGATCCGGCTTAGAGGCGGAGGCATGGCTAGACGAAATGAGTGAGTATGGCAATGCCTATGGCATGAAGGACAAAGACAAAGGCAGGGTGGCGACAACCAACCTGAAAGGAGCCGCACGCATATGGTGGAAGGGCTATGCCAAAGCCCATGGTTTGAGTAGAGATGCATGCCGCTTTAAGAAGTTCTCAAAAGCTTTCAAGAAACACTATGTTCCTCGGGAACACAAGTCGAACATGATGCAGCAGTTTTACAGACTACAGCAGGGGTACAAGACGGTGCAGAAATACACCGAAGAATTCATGAGGTTAAGACTGTACGTGCCAAAGCTGAGCGAGAAACATGCAGTGGAAAGCTACATAGAAGGGCTGAACGAAGAGCTCAGGAAACTCGTAAGGGCAATAGACCCTAAAACGGTATCGGAAGCAGAATCCAAAGCAATTAGTTTGCAAGGATCCGGACCGCAGAACAGTACACAAAGGCAGCCTCACTATCAGGATAGAGGCAAAGCAACAGGGAGCTACAGTCCGAGGGCAGCCAGCCCAAGCCCAGCAAAGTCCCCATATAATAGCAACCAGGGGAGACAGCAGGAAAGAAAGCAGGTGTCCTTCAAGGACAAACAGGAAGGTTCCAACTACTCCAAAGCAGTACGATCCTTCTTACAGGCGATGCCCAAGGAGAAAAGGCAGGAATGCATAGAGAAGCAGCTCTGCTTTAGATGTTTCCAGCCGGGCCACCGAACGGCGAACTGCCCATTTGTTATGAGCTCAGCGCTAGCAGAGTTGGGCGGATGGGACACTCCATCAGACGAGGACGGCGAGGAGGCACGCGATTACATTCAGGGTGAGTGCCACATCTTCGCTGCTATAGATACAGAACAGGCAGAGACCCAGTATAAGGTAATCACCACAGTAGGGAAGGCAAAGGCCAAGTCCTTCATAGTCTTGATAGACTCCGGAAGTAACCATAACTTCGCGTCCCCGAGGATGGTTGAAATGTTGAAATTGAAACCCCTAAAGTCCAAACCAAGACCCGTAATCTTGGCAAGCGGGGCAGTAAGACATACAGCTGGGAAGAGAATCAACTTCGACATTGACTTGCCAGGGATTAATATCCAGATGGGGGCAGAAGTAATGGGCATTGGCAAATACGACTTGATCGTTGGAATGGAGTATCTTGGCCCAGCAGGGGCCATCATTGATTGTGGAAAGCGGAAGGTGACCTTCCCAACGCCCGATGGCAAAGCCATTGAGATCACAGGTAAAGAAGTTACCCCCATCATGCAATGTATGTCCGTTAAGAAACTGCTCAAATCTATAAAGAGCGAGAAGGTAGCATACATCTTCAAACTCGAGATGGAGGAACCCGAGTCGGAAGGAAGCAAAGAAGACAGGGTGCTCAGCAAGTTGCCCAAGCCAATCGCCAACTTGATTACGGAGTTCCACGATCTCTTCCCAGATGAGATCGAGAAGCTTCCTCCTTACAGGGGAGTAGAGTGTGAGATAGCACTCGAACCAGGGACCAAGCCGACAAGCAAGGCCCCATATAGAATGACCACACATGAACTCACGGAGCTAAAGAAGCAGCTACAAGAATTGCTCGATCTAGGCTTCATCAGGCCTAGTGTCTCACCATTTGGGGCACCCATCCTCTTTGTCAAGAAGAAGGATGGAAGCTTGAGGATGTGCATAGATTATAGACAATTGAACAAGCACACCATCAAGAACAAGTACGCACTCCCCAGGTCAGACGACTTGATGGATCAGCTCCAAGGGGCAAAGGTCTTCTCCAAGATCGACCTAAGGTCAGGTTATCACCAGATCAGAATAAAAGAAGAGGACATCCACAAAACGGCTTTTAGGACCAGGTATGGGCATTACGAATTCACCGTAATGCCATTTGGGCTATCCAACGCCCCAGCTACGTTCATGAGACTCATTAACGACATCTTCAGAGAATACTTGGACACCTTTGTGATAGTATTCTTCGACGACATTCTGGTGTACAGTAAATCCATTCAAGAGCATGCTCAGCACGTCAGGAAGGTGCTCGAGAAGTTAAGGAGGCATCAGTTGTATGCCAAGTTGTCGAAGTGTCACTTCGCAACAGAGAAGGTAGAATACCTCGGTCATGTGATTTCAGCAGAAGGAATCTCGACAGACCCCGCCAAGATTGAAGCAGTAATCCAATGGCCGGCACCAAAGAACGTCCACGAGGTCAGAAGTTTCCTTGGTCTAGCAGGGTATTACAGGAAGTTCGTGAAGAACTTCGCAAAGATAGCAGCCCCACTAACGGACTTAACAAAGGCGGAGAAAGTCAACAATTGGACAGACCGTTGGCTCAAGAAAGCCCAAGCAGGATTTGAGTTGTTGAAGGAAGCCTTGACAACCGCCCCCGTCTTGACCCTGCCAGACCCAGAAAAGGACAAGTTAGTGGCAACGGACGCAAGCAAGATAGCCACAGGGGCAGTGCTGATGCAAGAAGAGCGGGTAATAGCGTACGACTCAAGGAAAATGAACGACGCCGAAACGCGTTACCCGACGCATGATCAAGAGTTGCTAGCAGTTGTCAGGGCATTGAGAATCTGGAGGCATTACCTCTTAGGGAGGAAGTTCCAGTTGGACATTGATCACCAGAGCCTCCAGTACGTATTCACACAACCACATCTCAATCTGAGGCAGAGAAGGTGGATGGAATTTCTCGAGGAGTACGACTTTGAGATAGTCTACAAACCCGGGAAGCTTAATGTGGTAGCAGATGCGCTTTCCAGGCATCCACTGACAACCAGAGTGCACTGCAACGCAATCTCGACGCTCTTCAGCGATTTCGGGAAAAAGATAGAAGAAACCTTGCCAACGGATGTGGACTTCAAAGAAGTATGGGCAAGCTTGTCCAAGGAAGCGAGAACGGACAAGGAGAGGGAAATCTTCAAAAACTTTAAAAAGGAAGGTAACCTCCTATACCATAAGAACAAGTTGTGCGTGCCGGAATCATCTGGAGTAAGAAAGTTGATCCTCCACGACACCCACAACAGCCCAATAGCTGGCCACGCAGGATTCATGAAGACATATTTCAAAGTGCATAGCAGCTACTATTGGCCAGGAATGAAGAAGCCGATAGCTCGCCACATCAAGGAGTGTCAGCTATGCCAGCAAACGAAGGCAGAACAACTTCGAATTCCATGTGCATTGGAACCATTAGCTGTACCAAACGCTAAGTGGGAGGTCGTCAGCATGGATTTTATAACAGGCCTGCCAAGAACAGTAAGAGGTAAAGATGCCTTGATGGTCGTGGTCGACAAGTTGTCGAAGATGGCCCATTTTGTGCCTTGCAGGACCACGGACACAGCTATGGACACGGCAAAGCTCTTCACCAAAGAAATTTTCAGACTTCATGGCATGCCAAGGAAAATTATCTCCGACCGAGATCCGAAGTTCATCAGCGCCTTCTGGCAGGATCTCTTCACAACGATTGGGACGAAGCTATCCATGAGCACGGCCTATCACCCACAGACGGATGGGCAAACGGAGCGTGTCAATAGAATTTTAGAAGACATGCTCCAAAACTACGTCTGGAACAAGCAAGGTATGTGGGAGGAATTTATTCACTTGGTGGAGTTTGCATACAATAGCACCAAGCAGGAATCATCCGAAATGTCGCCGTTCTTGATCAACTACGGCTACCAATGCCTGACTCCAGACACTTGGCACAATCCCGTGTCAAAAGTGGAAGTCTCCCAACAAATGTTGAGCGACATGCAGCAGCTCGTAGAAGAAGTACGGGGATATCTCCTAGCAGCAAGGAGTCGTCAAAAGAGCATCGCCGACAAGCATCGAACAAAAAGGCAGTTTGAAGTTGGCGACAATGTGTGGCTCAAGATCAAGGTGAAGCAGGCGAAGCTCCGCATCGGAAATTGCAAGAAGCTTGCTCCAAGGTGGGCTGGACCATTCAAAATAGTCAAGAGAGTGGGTAACCAATCCTACATACTAGACTTGCCAGCACACTTAAAGATCCACAAAGTCTTCCACGTGAGTCTGCTGAAGAAGCATACTCCCAATCCAGAAGAAGTTTTGGACACTCCAACGATGTTGGAAATGACAGAGGAGCAGTTGGAAATAGTTCCAGAGCTAATTCTTGATAAAGCATTCAAGAAAACAAGGAGATCAGAGTTCCTCCAATACTTGGTTAAGTGGAAACACTTGCCGGTGGAAGACGCGACATGGGTACTTAAAAGAGATCTGGAAAAACAGTACCCACAGTTTATGGAGCAATGGGACGGCAAAGTCATCTCCGAAGAAATCGGCTCAGACATGTCGATTTGTGTAGATTAACAACTTGCCTAGTTAGGTGTAATCTACCATGCAACCTATGAGGTAAGGGTTGCATGCGTCGTAACCGATGATGAGATTACTACGGTGATCTCTAGGACGTGGTGTAATGTCAATGTAGGCATGACCGCGGTGCCGCTTGGAAAGTCTACTTCTGTCCCACGGAAGTAGACGACCTCGAGAGAAAAGAGGTCATTGAGGAATGCATTGATAGGAAAAGCACCTCTAGCCCCATATATGCTTTGATAGGAGGAATCTGGCCTTCACGCCCCATATAATAGAAGGACCTATCATCCACGCTGGGCAACTAAAGGTGTAGGCATGAGTGGCATATAGACATGTAGGCGCTGTCTCCACGACCATAATGGAAGATTCACCCTCTTCCTACGCCGGGAGATTAGCCATGCATCCATGTAGATAGGTGGGGTGGTCACCATATAACCAAAACTTTATAAATAATTAAATATGGTACTAACGTAGTGTGACCTGCAGGCCAATAGAGCGCTCCGGAGGGCTAGGAGGTCGGACTACGAAGACTTGCAACACAATTTTGTCTAAAAGTGTTGCAAGGAATAAAGAGTACCTCGAAGAATAATAGTATATATAATAAATTATGAGTAATCGTTGTAATGACATGCGAATAATTAAGCATTTGATGGAATAATAGTTCAATAATGTCCCGTAAATATTACCTTACGGTAATTCTATTAAATGTATAAATGTAATAATAGGTATATCGTATGCATGAGGTTGATTGCAGGTTAAGAAGATCTCAAGGTGGGGAGACCATGATGCTGCGGATTAACCAAAAAACATAGATCGACGAAAAGGGCTACGTGCAATATCGAAGGAGAACTGAAGCAGACATGAATGTCGTCCCTTATATGGTGTTCCTATTAAGAGAATTGGATTGTCACGTGTATGCAGATATCGCATCAACCGTACATATATTCACATATCTTTACGGATATATATACAAAGGATTCGACACCACACGTTTCCATATTGAAACTGACCGCAACATATAGTCATAAACACAGGAGAAATCAAGCATCACATGCCAATCTAATACGAGACAAGCACGCACCAAAAATGAAGTACAAGATTATATATCAGCATGATACCTTTCGTCAATGGAAGCTGCATGGAGAATCATGCCACACCACATGACGGAGAAGCATCCATCTATAAAATGCCTTCCCTTCCATTTACAGGGACAGAACAGGAATCAGTTTGGAAGAACTTCTACCACCTCCATTGGAATGTCTGCATTAGATAGATACTTCCGACGACCACTTGCCCCTGAATTTGATACTGTAACCTATATCCAATATAACGGACAATACATGTTCACAGCTTACAAACCAAGTGTTACGCTCAAACTGACTGATCAACTTGAACAAGAATCCCTAGATGCCACAAGATATATTGTTCACAGAAGATCCAGAGGCAAACTCGTTTGTAAAATAATACGACTATTACTTCCAAAGGTCGGAGAAGCATTCTATCTAAGAACCATATTACTTCACCAACCCCATGATCTTGGGACGAGCTCAAAATTTACGATGGCTGGCCATATGAAACATATCAAGAAATTGCACAAGCAATGAGACTCATAGCACCTGCCAACAAAGCAAATCAAGACAATGGAGGAGGCGGCCTCATATTTGCAAATACCATCGCAGCTCTGCTTCCTGTTTGCACTACTCATATTAGATGGCAGACCTACATTAGAACTATGGGAGACATTTTGAACTCAAATGACGACTGACTTTATCGACCAATATCACGAGAACGAATCCAGTGCATCAAAAGAGGGACTAATTGCAATTAACAATGTCCCGATTCAACGCAGAACGACCACTGATGCATTTGATCTTCCCGCATTGACCACCACATCAAAAGACATTCAAGACGAACTCTCAAAATTTCCCAATTACGAAGAATACCTTGCTAAGATTTTCAATGTGTTCCAAATCATGAACAAAAATAAATCAACCATCTATAATCACATCTCATATCTTATGGACAGTAAACATTCTTCTAACCCGATCTATCACTAGACTAGCTTCATGTCTCTACCCTGATGGTAGAACCACACTCTCCTTATTTCAAATCCCTGTCATCAAGAATAACGTTAATCTCCATTCACTACTCGATCTACACTCTCCACGGGCATACCTAATAAACCAGACAACTTCTAGTATATGGAATGAATTTTCCATGGCAAATCGAGCAGTCATAGAGGCAGTTGACATGCTGCTTCAAAAGATAACGGAAACGAATGCACCCTTTGGAGGAAAGCTATTTATAGAATGAGGAGACTTCAGACAAGTTGCACCAATCGTCAAACGACAATAAATGCTTCCATAAGATCATCGCACTTATGGAATCATTTCGAAGTCCTTGTGCTTAATGAACCAATAAAAAATGCCGGAGATCCCGAGCGCAGCTCTTTTGTCGATGCCATTGGAGAAGGAACTCGACTAAAAAATGTACCATTGACATTATTCAAAACCACTACAAACCCACAAGAAGCGATTGATTTTCTATATAATAAACAAATCGTCAAGGACCCAGATGCATGTGAAAACAGAGGAATCCTAATTCCTAAAAACATCACCATCGACGGATTCAACGACACGGTGCAACTTCTCTTGGATCTAGACAAATGCTATTATAGCGTAGACAGACTAACAGAAAATGACCAAATCATAGACAACCACCCAATGGCAACAACATACTTTTTAAACGGCTACAGGGATCCATCATTGCCACAACACGAACTTCGACTGAAGCCCAATATGATATGCCATATCAAAAGACACTCGACAGAGACAGAGGCCTAGTTAAACATGCTAGGGTCATGGTAACCTCATTACATAACAGATTCATCCAAGTAAAACTACTCACAGGGGACCCACAACGAATAGAGAACATCCACCCTATATCACGTGTTGAGTTCTTCAGTCAGCCAGAAAAATGGCCATGGACAATCCACCGACGTCAACTCCCACTACGACCCGCATATTCAACAACATTCAACAGTTTCTTGAGACTCACACTCGACAAGATTGTAATTGACTTGTATAGGGAAGTCTTCGCACATGGACAACTTTACACAGCACTCACCTACATACGAAAAAGAGAAGATGTCCTAATTCTCTTAGACCAAAACATAAGACAAAGACTACAACCAATGTCGTCTATAAGGAGCTCCTTCCATGACTAAGATACGTGATTTTCGCTCAAAAAAAAAAAAAGGGGACCTTTAAACCTATTCAAATAGACTTTTTACCTTTCCAAAACCTTTTGCAAAGATCTTTTTAAGGTACAATTAGCAGCCCTAAGTTTAAAACAGGTGTATTTCAACTTGGATCAAACAGCACATCTAGCATCTTAGAAAATCCCTGTTCAAAGAAGGGCTTCAGAAGATCTTCGACACTACTCATAAAGTCTTTATGTTCCTTTGCTAGCTGCTCAAATTTCTCAAGGCATCATGACGTATTTAACAAAAAAAGGACTTATTCAGATCTAATAATCCTTCAAGGATGCTATGATAAGATTATATGTATTTTTAACTCTTGTTGACTTTTATAAAATTTTCAGTTTATCTTTAGATAAAAAGTATGATAGTTATCAAAGTTTAAAATTGCTTTCTAGACTAATTTTTACTTTAATCTATTTAAAATTAAATTTTCATCTCAGATGACTCTATATGATTAAAATGTTATATTTTCAAAACGTTTAAAAAAAGTTTAGATGAAATTAATCAAATAATTATATGTTTTAATTAAAAAAATTTGAATAGTTTATTTTTAAAGTAATTTTCAATATATATTTATTTCATCAATAATAAACTATTTAGTATTTATTATTAAACCAAGGCTAAAAAAGGAATTAAAAGGCTCTTAAAAGTAACGTATAGGGGTTTTCTTAGAAAAAGGGAAGCGGGAGCAACTCTCAACCGTCGGATTGTTTTGGTCCTCACCGTCCGATCTAGGGCTGGGTCCAACACTTACGGTAAAACATTATAATATAAGATATGTTTAGATAATAAAACAAGAATCTCTTAGATAATAAACAACAATTCCCTTAAGGTGGAACATTTAATTTCGTAAAGTCCAATCCTTTCTCGCTTAGTCTTAACCTCAGTTAACCCTAACCTCCGGCGCCATAGCCGGAACTTGCTTTCTTGAGATGTTAAGAAAGGCTTTTTGCTCGATGATCTTCCCTGATACTACCACTAGGAATGAAATTAGAAGAAATATCGATTCCTTCACTCAGGACATTTATCAAATTTCCAGAAAACCCATGGATGTGAAAGACATCGAGGAATCGCCGCCTGCCAAACAGACTTTCATGGCATTTGGAGTCTCGGATCCAAACAAAGAGAATCATCCTCGAGATTTCTCAAGGCATCATGACGTATTTAACAAAAAAATGACTTATTCAAATCTAATAATCCTTCAAGGATGCTATGATAAGATTATATGTATTTTTAACTCTTGTTGACTTTTATAAAATTTTTAATTTATCTTTAGATAAAAAGTATGATAGTTATCAAAGTTAAATTACTTTCTAGACTAATTTTTACTTTAATCTATTTAAAATTAAATTTTCATCTCAGATGACTCTATATGATTAAAATATTATTTTTTCAAAACGTTTAAAAAAAGTTTAGATGAAATTCATCAAATGATTATATGTTTTAATTAAAAAAACTTGTTTAAAGTAATTTTCAATATATATTTATTTCATCAATAATAAACTATTTAGTATTTATTATTAAATCATAAACTTTATCTTTTTTAATTAATCTTAATCTAATACTTTTTTTAAAATATTTTTAAAGTGGTAAGTGTAAATTGTCAAATTCTCATGTAGTTATAAGTCAATCATGTATCAAACCATCATATTTCATTTACAAATTATCCTGATTGGCAAAATTTAGATTTGTTAAGAAATCATTGAAAATAAAAATTTTATATCCTATTCTATATAGATTCAAGTGAAAATTAGTTTAAATGCTTTTATAACAATTATACTTTAAATTTAAAGATAAAGTCATATATTTAGAACTCATAAAAATTATATAAGAATCAGAATTAAACATTACATATAACTTTAAAATGATATCCATGTCTATTATATCTGATTAAATCCAAGTTTTGTTGAATATGCCATCATCCGATGGGCTGAACCTGCCCCAGCTGCTTAAGCCCCTTTAGTATGTGGGCATCAGTCAGTTTTCTTGCATGCTCGCTCTTAGCAACTGCTATGGTGACTTGCATTAAAGTATCAGCATATTGATTGGTATATTTAGTAACTTCTTTCTCTGTTCCTATTTGAATTGATGCATCCTCTTGCTTTTCCAATAATCCTTCAATGAGATGTCTGCAGTACCTTTTTGTAACAATACTTCCTGCAGAACCTCAAAACTGGTCAGTGCAGCTCCCAATCTTCTGTCCGTTTCCTTTTTAAAAAATCAAATGAATAATTCAAAAAAAAAAAAACCTTTTAATCTGTTCATCAAAACAGACTATTATCTGCTAGAGACCTTAGAAGGTAAACAACAGATCCATTAGCAGCCTTAAACATAATCAGGTCATTATGTTTACGCCAGGACTTGGTACAAAGTGTGTTTATGAAACGTTATCAATTTGCAATACTTAGATCCTTACCGAATACTACCACTGCATTTATTTCAGCAAAAAATACATGCAACAATGATATAATAATTTGCAATCCTTGATAATATTTCATTTTCAATGACCTTTCAGTTTGAATAATCCACTACAACCTTGTTTATATTTCAACTGAATACATAATATACACATGTCTGCAGAAATTACAACAGGTCAAAAGGTAAGTACAAGAATCACGATGTTTACCGTGCCATGAAATCATTAATTCACTTTAGTGTAACATGTTATGAAAACCCAAAATACGTGCTTAAGATATCTTCCATGTATTTGTTAAGATAACTTACAACAGATCCCAAAAGCGCTTTAGAAGCACAGGTTTCAGAATGTTTACCATGTCCAAAGATGATATTTAACAAGTATCTTAGTACAACAGGTGTAATCATTTCATAGAACCCAAATCCCGTGTCCAAATTTGAACTGAATACTGAGTATAGAGCAAAGGAACCTGTTACCTGCATCCACAAACAAAAAACAAGCATAAGAATGGTTGTCATGCATGGGATAGCAGGTGTCATAGGTTTCTTCGAGGTTACCCCCCTTCACTATAACAATATTCAAGCATAAAGCCAAGATATAAAGAAACCAATGAGCAAATATTAACATAGGCTACATTAATATATCAAATGTTTCAGTAGCCATCATGATTCTAGTTCATACATGCTGTTATATTCTTATAAGCCATAGATTTGAGCTAATTTTAACAAACGTAGTGGATATCATTGCCTATGATATTATGGTTTCTAGCTTTAATCTTCATTTTAGCTTTAATCCATTATTACTTAAAGCATCCCTATTCGAATTTCATAGATCTTTCAAGAAAATCCATCGCATCTCAACCTATCAAACCTTTAGAATTCCGTCCAAGGACTTTAGAATGCTCAGGCGCTATGTTTTGATATTTTCTTGCAGCCTTGATATTGTAAGTGAATCATTATCCTCTATGTGCATGCAGACTTTCCATGAGCCCCAATTTCAGTGTGCTTCAGATCTTCTCTTTTTCTAGCCATTAGGGCTATAATAATCTGCCAGCAACACTCACCGGAGCTATTCTGAACTTCCATTTCTTACGAAATTTAGCAGCCCTATATACCGACTGTTCTAGCAAGGTAAGTATCATACCATTGCATATGCATATGGCCGTGATGTCTTTGCCTGTCGGTGTCATCTGCTCATCGTTTCCATGATTTCCTTTTGCCAGGTAATGCCCGAGCCCTAAAAAATCTTTCCTTTCAACGTTCGCTCAAATATTTGATCTAACCTAAATAAAATATCATATTATAATTTGTCTTGCCCATGTTTTGGTCAAGTCGAATATCTTAGAATATATGCCTTGTTTGGGGTCTGGGTTCGGGAACTCCTGCAAGACAGCCCTCTGTGAGGACCCATGGATCAAACAGGAGAATCCGGTAGCTGTGTCACGCGGGATTTGCAAAAGAAACAAGGAAAAGGAGAAGAGAGAGAACAAAAGAAAACAATAAGATCAAAATGATGAGAACAAAACTCTTTGATATCAATGATGATACATGAGCTCTCGCAATCGAGAGAAAGCAGAAGTGAGATAAGACCAAAAACTCATCTAGCCCGTGAAAGCTAGCTCTACTCATATATATAGTACAATGGCCTTTGGCCCAACATAGATACTCTGTCAGATCTCGGTGCCGACTCCTAGAAGGAGGCCTGATTTGTAGGAATACTGGCGGTGCCTCTCGAGGTGCCTGAAGTCACGCTGACGCTGACGCTGGTGGTGATAGCCCGTCACTTGTCTGCTCTCGATCTCTTCGTGCCCGTGGCCTTCTGCGTGGATTGCGGCTTGGCCTTCTGCTGGGCCTTCTGTTGGGCCTTTGACGACTGACCTACACCTGACTGTGGATCCTTGGCCTTGACCTGGTTCGTCGTGTGCATGAATAGTCATGTACCAGGACGTACAGGACTAACACTCCCCCCACCAAACGACACTCAGGTTGAAGAAAAGGGGGAACTGTTTCTGAAGGCGGGAACCCAGCAGTTGGAAATTCATCCTCGCGGGAATGAGGACGGGGGCCATTATGATAGTTCCCAATGAGATCTTGGCGTGCCTGGAGAGCTTCCGGAGTGTTGAGACCGATGGCAGGAAGAGCGTCAATGAGAAAACCTGAATGCACCATCTCTTCCAAGGCACGGTGTGCTTCAGCAGGGACATACTGGCATTCCATGAGAAGGCATGTCTGAAGACCAAAGGCACTGACGCTGGCATTCGGGTTGCAATAAAAGATAGGGCACTGTCGATTTAGAGAACTTAACAGGAGGCACTTTAAAGCAGCACAGAAACCTGCTTGTCGATGAACTGAGGGATCCGGTGAGGTGGCAGCATTCACCAAAAAGGTATCAAGACCGTGGACAGCATGAGTGGGCGTCTGCCAACCACGCTCATTGGGGATGTAAATCCAATTTTCTGTATGGTCCAAGGTGGCACCATTCTCCCAATTTGAGCGTCTGATAAAACGTGGATCCCAGCGGAGATCCGTCGAGATCTGAGGAGGAGTCCACCCAGCGTGGCCTTCCAAGACCTTGGTCCAAAAGGGAAGACGCCAATCTGATGTAAGAAACCTTGGGCGTGCAGGGACACCTAGTGAAGCATATGGAGAGTGAGCCATGCCCGTGGGCGTGGGCTGCTGAGTCTGCTCCCGGAATTCACGAACAAGGTCTTGAGCAAGAGCACGGCACCACTGGTCCTAATCTGAAGCAGAGAGCTGAGTATAGACTGGAGAATTAACCCAACCCATGGGTATGGTCTTGCTGTCCAGAAGAGCACTCAGGGAATTGTAGCCACCGAGGTGCTGCATATAAATTTGATCAGAGGGGTGATCCTCAGGATGAGCTAAATTCTTCTTTACCTCTTCCAGCATCTCAGCTTGCCATAGAGGTAAATGCTGAGCAAGCTCAGGCATGTACTCAGTACAGAGAGTGTTGGTCCGAGCAGAATCCTGTAAATATGGATTGGTTTCTAATAACAGCCAATGGGCATGATGGTTGCCTTGAAAAACGCGAGGTGCCTCATCTCTGAATTTGTCTTGTGTATCAGCCAGGTAGAAATCATGAAAAATGTAAACCATAGGCTGAACAACTCGGAAGATGACCAAATCAGGATCCTCACATTTGATTTGATCAAATATTAAGAGGGCACAGAGTAAACCTTTGTCTTCGACAGAAAGGTCCGGCCAGATCCTGAGAAAATCCGCGCTGCGTAGGGGCTGTGCATTAACCTGTCCATCAGCCGCATACCACTTGAGAAGAAAAAGGTGGCGTCGGGCAACCACATAATCCAGATAACTGGAAGGAGTGCAGAAATCAACAGGAATGCAGATAGCAATATCAATATAACCCTCTTGTTTATTTTGGGCGTCTTCTGCTGATTGAACAGCTTGCTGGAGTTGATTTTCCAGGTCGCGGATTTGATTATCCTTTTCGAGCAGGAGACGTGATTGATCACGAAACCGTCTGTGAGAGAGCGTGAAGAGATGTGACCTGATTCTGCAGCGTTGCCAGTTGGCCTTGGAGAGAAGGGAGCTGCTCATTGCGTTCTTTGAGCTCCTGAAGTTGAGTGTTGTAATTCTTCGAAAGGTCAGTGTACATGGACTGGAGTTCAGTAAGGGCTTTATCCTTGTCCTGGACCTGCACCAACAATTCTTGAATGGTGGATTGTAACTGAGCCTGTTGATCATCAAGCAGGCTTGTCTGGTCTTGGGCAGTCTTGAGAGCTTCACGGGCCTGTAAAAGAGCCTCGTGCTTTTGTTGAAGTTTGTCTTCCAGGGATTGAACTTGCGTGTTGGCAGCTTGAAGATCCCTGTGAACGGCTTCTGTGGCCTCCATGTAGGCTTGAACACCATTCATGAAGACTTCTTGCGAGTCCTGGAGTTTTAGGACAACGGTTTGGACATCTTGCTGGTATTGATACAGGACCTGTCGAGAAGGTGGAGGTGCGGGGCCCTGCTGGTGATTGGTCTGTGATGTCTGAGAAACATGATGAGAAGTGGAGGGCGTGGTTTCCGTGGATGAAGAGGAAACAGAAATAGGTTTGTCTTGATTTTGAGCATGACTAAGAGAAAGAGAAGGGCGTGAAGTCTCAGCCTGTTGGGTTTTGGGAAGGGAATGGAAGGTTTGATGAGTGGAGGCATGAGAAGTAGAGGGGGACCATGGACTGATGATAGGGATATAATGACGGACGATGGCTTGGAGGTGAGCACCCACAACAGTGTCAAAGCCAGAAGAAGGTGCTGCACGTATGCGATCAATTTCATGGAGAAGCCTGAGGAACAAAATTTGTGGCCAATCAATAGGATGAGGGGAATGGATGGCCATAATGACAATGTTATAAAACTGTTTATTGATATGGGTATTCTTGATGGAATACCCATAGAATTTTCGCCACAGAAACTTTACAAAAGTATCGTGGGTCTTTGCAATATTTGTGAGTCGATGGGTGTTGGCTTGATAAAAAGCTGCACCATACTCAGAGACATCTTGATCCATTAAGGCAGCCCAAGATAAAGAAGGCCTGGTAAGAGGAATTTGGAATACCTGAGAAAGCAGAACCGGAGTAAGCAAAATGGTGGTCTGATCGACCGTGGTGGCGTATCCTTCCGGGCTGTTGATCATATGAGCGACAAACTGCTTCAGTTGCGCCAGATTTGGTGCAGGGAGGTCTTGTTTGGAAAATTCATAAAGCCCATGGCGTTCCGCCACTGCACGACTTGGACCTGCTAGGGCATCTCGAAAGGTGGGTGTTGAGAAAGTCACCGACTCAAAAAGAGCCGAATCCCATGGAGCAGAAGTTTGAAATTGAGGGAATTTGGGTGCAACGGCCATGACGAAGAGCGTCTGAAGGTAACTGGAAGAGTGGATGTGAGAAACCAGAGGGCGGAGAGCTGAAGACGAAACGAAGAAGGACGAAAAGGTTTTAGGACGCACAAGGTGTGGCGAAGGGGTGTGAGGAGAATGAAACAGCAACCGTTGATGGTGCCAGGTGGCGATAGATGCGAAGAAATCGATTGAGAAGCAAAAATTTGGCTAAGTCCCCAAACAGTTAAGGGAGCAGTGATGAACAGTGGAGATGAGACGTGAATGAACGATCGGATGTGACAGCTGGCGAAGGTACAAATATTAATGTCCGACGGGCGTGAAAGGAAGGAATGTCATTTATTGCCGGCAACTCGAAGTGGGATATCATAAAACGAAAATGTCAGAAGGTACCATGGCTAGATATGCGGCGAGAGAAAATATTCCCAATTTAGAAATGGCCTTGCGTTGCAACCACGTTAGCAATCTGGCTGATTGGTCCACGTCGACAGGGTGCCAGTCGGTTTGGCTATATAAGACGAGCAGTGGTCGAAGCTGAGACACCAGTTCGTGATCATGAACGAAAACTGCACTATGCCGACTAACTGCCAGGAGTGGATTACCTGTAAGATGAATGATCTTGACCTCTGGAAATGCCGCAACCGCGGTATTCCTATGGACGGGTGGTGCAGTGGGATGGCTGAGCATCCCGACCCCTTAAACAAATCCGATGGAGGGTAGTGCATCTGCGCTGGGATCTGGAGAAGTGCCTCTACCATGTGCTCCGCATCACCTCTGCTCCAAACCCGGAGTAGGGGTGCTTTAATATAGGATTTTGTAAATAGGGCGCTGCCCATTTTGTAAATAGGGCTCTGCTCATAGCGGAAGTATGTGGGCAATGCCCACATTTTGTATATTGCCTCTACTATAAATATAAATATGCCGCTTTAGTCACTATCTGTGGAGTTAGAATTTTGTTGTGCATCATGTGTATGACTGTCTGTATCTTCTGTATGAAATTGTTTTAGGCGAAAGCCATTAACCAGTAGAGTAATGGAGTGCCATCTAATTCTGCCAGCTTGAAAACGCTGGGTTGTACAACTTGAACGATTTGATAAGGACCAAGCCATCTGAACTTTAACTTCCCTGGAAAATTTTTGTAACGAGAATCATAAAGTAAAACCAAATCACCTTCTTGAAAAGTTTTGGCTCGCAGATGTTTTCATGCTGTTAGTCCTGTGCCTCCAGGTACAGGACTATTCATGCATACGACGGACCAAGTCAAGGCCAAGGATCCACAGTCAGGCACGGGTCAGTCGTCAAAGGCCCAGCAGAAGACCAAGCAGCAGACCACGCAGTCAAAGCCCGCGTCTGCTACCAAGAGGAGGCGCTCAGACAAGTGACGGCCCGTCACCGCCTGCATCAGCGTCAGCGTGATTTCAGGCACTTCAAGAGGCACCGCCAGCATTCCTGCAAATCAGGCCTCCTTCCAGGAGTCGGCACCGAAATCAGTCAGAGTGTCTATATTGGGCCAAAGGCCACTGTACTATATATATGAGTAGAGCTAGCGCTCTAGTTTTTAGATGAGTTTTGAGTCTTGTCTCACATCAGTTTTCTCTCGATTACGAGAGCTTATGTATCTTCATTGACATCAAGGAAGTTGTTCTCATTATTGTGATCTCATTGTTCTCTTTTCGTTCTGTTCTCTTTTTCTTGTTCTTTTCTTGCAAATCCCGCGTGACATAGCTCCCGGATTCTCCTGTTAGATACAAGGGTCCTCACAGAGGCCTGTCTTGCAGGAGTTCCCGAACCCAGACCCCAAACACTGTCGCCGCTGCCGGGTCTGATCTTTCTTCCATCATGTCGGCTCGAGGTTTCACTCCTGAAGAACTTCTCTGCCAAACGGCGGTTCGCCTGCAGCGCCATCAACGACGCGAGGCTGTTCGGGATATGTATGATTCTGCCTATGACATTGAGGGTGGCCGTATCCGCTCCCGAGCTCAGTCGGCCCCTCCTACCCCTCGTGCTCATTCTCGACCAGGGTCTCCCCCTGTGTGTCGTCATTGTTCACAACCGCAATCTCCACATCATACCCCTGTTCAGCCCATGCCTCACTATTTCCAGACTCCTGACAGCACCTATATCAATATCCCTTCAGGTCACACCCCTCTTCCGTCACAACCTTCTTCACCCCCTGGTGGGATGGGCTGCCATCAAGTGTCTTTTGGCCCTACCCACGTTTACGACTTTCAGTCTTCTCCATCTTTTCAGCATGCTCTTCCTGTCTACCAAACCATTGATCTCAAGCCTAATGAGGATGGCTCCCAAGGCCCTTCCCCACCAGATGCTGCTTTTGCTGGACCACATGTTTTTTCCGTTCCACCCCCTTGCTCTCAGTCTCAAACTGTACCACCTCTCTATGCTTCTGCATATCCTCCACCGAATCCACCTATCTATGCGCCAGTACCGCCTTCATCGACCTCTCATAATTTGATAACACTAAAGGAAAACCTCTGGATCAGAGTGCTCAAGCCCACATGGAGGAATTTGAAGCCTTGGCCATTCTGAACGGTCATGCGCAGCCACAACTCAAATTTCATATCTTTTCGACCACGCTACGAGGCGCCCCTCATCAGTGGTTAATGGCCAATAAGAGTCACTGGAAACAAAGTTGGCAAGAAATGAAAACTGCCTTTCTGTCTCATTATGGCACCACGGACGATGATCAATTACTCCTCAAGCAACTAAATGACCTTCAACAAGAGCCCACGGAGTCCGCCAGGGATTTTGCGGACCGTCTTCACATTCTCGTCAGTAAACTCCAGGAGTACCCCACGCAAAGCCAGATTCTCGTCTGGTTTCTGCAGGGCCTTCCTCCTGCCATTCGACTCATGACAGAATACCTGCGTCCCAAATCTTTGGAACAGGCCATTGAATTGGTCAATCACTCGGTAAATATTTCTTCTCGGGGTGTTGCTCTCCAAGAACTCCCTTTCATGCCCCCCGTCATGGTTCCCCAGAACTCTGTTCAGCCTCAGCAAGCAAATCCACAACACGCTCACATCTGGTGCACTATTTGTAAATATCAAGGTCATCTGGCAAATGAATGCAACTCCTCTAATGGACCTCCTCATTGTAAAAGATGCAATATGTGCAATCACGCCACGGAAGAATGTACTCGTTCTCATCCTACACCTTTTCGCAATAAAATGGTCTTTCAAGTCCAGACCACCCCTCAAAAACAGCAGTCATATCAGCCTCAGCAATATCCAACTCAACAACAGCCGCAGTATCAACAACAGCAGCAATCTCAGCAGCCACGAGGACAAGGCAACCGTCCTCCCTTTGATCCTTCAAAAGCTCAATGTTATCATTGCCATGAATGGGGTCACACCACCACGGCGTGTCCTCAACTTCCTCAAGTTCAAGTTCAACTTCCGGGTTCCAATCAACCAGCTTCTGTCCATCTCACGGCTTACCAACTCTGGGTGGCCAATGGTAAACATGGCCCTCGTCCTGTTTTGAGAAAGCCTCCTCGGCCGCCTCAACAACAGCGACCTCAGCAAGCCGCGTCTACTTCCAATCCTATGGATCAACAAGCTCAGGAGGAGATTTATCAGGCTCTCAACCCTCCCGTCCAACAGTCCAATTGGGTTGGTCTTGTCTCACGTCACACACGGGCTTCACGCCCTTTGACCATCATTCCTCATGACACGCAACCTGCTTTTGCTGTCGAAACAGTCCCTCATGAAGATGATAAAAAAGTTCACTTCGCACCTGATCTTGACAAACTCATGCCTCACGTCATGCCTAAAGTGAGACAAAGTATTATGAAACTCATGCAGGCTGCGGAAGGTCGCACCTTGGCCAATGTTCACGCCACCACTCGGGCTCAGCAGCGTCAGGAAGCGCTGTCATCATCCACCAGCGCACGCTCTCAGCCATATCCAAATATTGCTGCTGAAGTCGAGCTTCTCAAAGAAGTCTCAGCTTCCTTACCACAGACTCCAGCTCCACTGGACCCTACGGATCCTTTTCACATGTTCCCTTGGAACTTCAGGAAGAACTTGCCAAGATTAAGATTCCTTTGAGCCTGGCCACCATTTTGAAACTCTGTCCGGCTCTCAAAGATCAGTTACCTCTTCCCACGGTTCTGGTTGGAGCTGTTGCAACTTCAACACCCACGGTGCATGCCACGGTGGGCAATCAACATATCAATCATGTCCAAATTGATGGTGGTAGTGTTGTCAATCTCATTACAGATAAGCTCCGAAAGCAATTGGGCATCAAACAATTGTACCGTGCCCCTTATGACATCAAGTTGGCCAATGGTCATATCACGCGACCTCAAGGTGTCACTCCTCTTCTACATATCAGCATTGGTGATCTCAAATTCCCCTTGGAATTTGGTGTTTGGAAAGCAGGAGAGGATCCTGGTGACTATGAAATGCTGGTTGGAAGACCTTTTCTCCGACAGGCAAAGAGTATTCATTACTGGGCCACGGATCAACTAGTTATCACTGATGGCCATCTAAATGCCACCATGGATCTGGAAACTGGCCAATTGATCTCTGTTGAGAATGCTGAACCTTCCATCTCTGACACTGACTCTGAAGAAGCCCAAAATATTTATCATGTTCAAGCTCCTCCAGCGGGTCTCCCTCTCTCCTCTTACCCTGAGTATGCTGATCCTTGGGGTGACATGACGCTCGATCCGGACCAGGCTGTGGCGGCTCTTTTGGACCCTTACCTGGCTTCCTGCAATCGCATTCAACGTCTTGATCATTTTTCTGATCCACTTCCTTCCTCAGAGACAGTAGATGTTCATGCCGTCATGAAGCAACCCTTGCTTGATGACGCTCAACAGCCTCTTTTCTTCACCACGCAAAATGCTGCTCCTCCCGTCATGCTTCAACCTCCTGCTCATCAGGTTCAGGACACGGAGGTTGTTCCTCATATTCAAACTCCAGAAGTGGAAATCGTGGATATTGGAAACAATCAACCTGTCCGCTTAGCTGCTAAACTTCCACCGACCTATAAAGCACGCGCTGTGACGCTGTTCAAGAATTTCAAACGCATTTTTGCTTGGAGCTACAAAGACCTTCGAGGTATCAAAACAGAATTGGGGGAACTCACCATTCCTACCAAATCTGATGCACGCCCAATCTAGCAACGACAGTATAGGCTCAACCCAAATTACCGTGACCGCGTCAAGGCTGAAATTGACAAACTCTTGGCTGCTGGCCTGATTTATGAGGTCAAACATTCTGAGTGGGTGAGCCCCATCGTCATTGCTCTCAAACACAATGGTAAGATCCGTGTTTGTGTGGACTACCGCAAACTCAATCAAGCCACGGAGCGTGATCATTTTCCGCTTCCCTTCACCGACCAGGTTCTTGAAGAAGTTGCTGGTCATGAGATGTACTCTTTCATGGATGATTTCTCTGGGTACAATCAAATTTCTATCAAGAAAGAAGATCAACTTAAAACTACCTTCACCACCCGTGGGGCACTTTTGCCTACAAGGTGGTCCCTTTTGGTCTCTCAAACTCTCCTTCAACCTTTCAGCGCATCATGCTCTCTGTCTTTCAAGACTTTATGAAGGATAAACATTTTCTTCAGATCTTTCAAGATGATTTTTCCGCCTACAGCTCCATGGATGATCACTTGGAAAAATTGGAACTTGTCTTTCAAAAATGTGATGAATCTGGCATAAGTCTCAATCCTGAGAAGTGTACTTTTTGTGTCACCTCAGGTGTTCTGTTGGGTCATGTGGTCAGTCAAGAAGGCATCACCACGGATCCCGCTAAAATCAGTTGTGTACTGAAAGCTCAAGCACCATCTAATATCAAAGAGACACGCTCTTTCCTGGGTAAGGTTAATTATTATTCCACTTTCATTCCTGGACTTGCAGCCATAGCTGATCCCATTCATAAACTCACGGGTGATGAATCCACTTGGGCTTGGAATCCCCAAGCGGAAGCTGCTTTTCAGAAGTTGAAGCTGTTACTTACTCAGGCCCCAATACTTGTTCCTCCTCAATGGGACAAGCCCTTCCACGTTCATGTTGACGTCTCTGCTTTTGCCATTGGTGCTGTTCTCTCTCAAGCCTATGATGAAACCACGGATAAACCAATCCGCTATGCTAGCAAGAAACTCAATCCTGCTGAACGCAACTACTCTGCCACAGAACGCGAAGCTTTGGGCTTAGTTTTCTGTGTCCAACGTTTCAGACATTATTTGTTGGGTAGCCAGATTAAGTTATTTGTTGACCATCAAGCTCTTCTTTATTTGATCAACAAAGCCACGCTCACGGGTAGAATTGCTCGTTGGGTCCTTCTTCTGCAAGAGTTTGCTCCCTTTGAAATTGTTCATAAGGCTGGCAAATCGCATGTGGTGCCTGATTATCTTTCACGCATCCACACGGATGATCCCTCCACGGGTGTTTCGGACGCCTTTCCAGACGCTCAATTATTCCTGGTCACGGCCACGCCACATTGGTTTCATAACTTTCAGCAATATCTTCTCACTGGTGCTCTTCCTCCCGCCGATCCGACGCTCTCTCCAGAAAAGCTTCGCTCCCGCCACCGTCAGTTTCTCAGAGAGGTCCGTGACTATACCATGGTTGCAGGCCATTTGTACAAACGAGGCAAAGACCTGGTCCTCCATCGTTGTGTCCTCCCTCACGAGGTGCCCGATATTGTTCGACAAGCCCACGATGGGCTTGGTGGTGGTCATTTTAGTGGTGACGCCACGGCACGCAAAATTTTTTTGGCGGGATATTTCTGGCCCACGCTCTTCAAAGATGCCCACGCTTATGCTCGCACGTGTGACGTCTGTCAGCGTGTGGGAAAGCCCACGGCCTGTGACGCTCTTCCATTGACGCCGGTCGCCACGCCACATCCCTTCAGCAAATGGGGAATGGATTTTGTGGGCCCATGGACCCACCGGCGCGGCACACCCGTGCCCGCTATATTCTGGTCATCACGGATTATGCTACCAAATGGGCCGAAGCTTGTGCACTTCCAGACAACACTGCTGCCAGCACGGCAAAGGTTTTCTACACGCACATCATCACGCGTTTTGGTTGTCCCACGGAACTTGTTAGTGACCATGGCGTGCATTTTGTCAATCATACCATCAAGGAGCTGACGGATTATCTTCACATCCAACATCGAAAGAGTACACCCTATTATCCTCAAGGCAATGGTTTGGCTGATGATCATGTGAATCTTTCTTCTTGCAATTAAACTCAGAGATTGCAGACAGAAGGAAAAGAGCTAAGCTAAAGTCAGAGCAAAAACATACTGGGTTAACTTGGTTAAGGTGGTTTGAAGAATAAACGTTTGAATGTTATGGTGATACCATGGAGACTAGGTGCTCAAAATATTGAAAGGAAGTTTGATAATTTAACATTGATTTAATGGCCAATGGTCCCAAGCCAACTTCACGTATAACGCCTGTGGGATAATTCGGAAATGCCGGATTTGAAGCATAATGTCTGTGGGATATTTAGAGCCACCGAAATCTAAAGATAGAACTTCTATCCGAGCTAAACCGACGGAGTACAGCATATAATATGAAGGCATTGGTGTTAGAGATGTGCCCGGACTGCAGATCGAATAAGGTTTTAAGCCATTAACATTTGTGTTTGGGCATAGCTATAGTGATTAAGGCAATCCCATAGCTACAGTAGATTGAAGCATTAATGACTATGATTTTAAGCTAAAGGTTGAAATACCTTTTATTGCAAAGGATTAGGGACCATATTGTGGCTCCTTTGCATCCTTGAATTTCCATAGGAAATTCATGCTTAATTTCAAATAAGTGCTTGTTGTATAGATCATATATTGATCTAAGATATTATTTGACTTGTTGTCTTGATTTGCAAAGGTAGTTGAAGCCTGTTTCAAGTTGAAGCATCTAGTTGGCTAATAATTCTAACAGTTTATGAATAGTCGCTTCTACCCATTTATGCCGGTGTCTCAGTAACGCCCCACAGGCACATTCAAAATTCAAATACTCGAGCGGTCTACCATGGGCCCGTTACAACTTCGAACTTGAACAAATTCTTGTTTCATCACTGAATGCTTATGCATTGTTGCAAATCATCAATATAGGATCTCTGACTAAGGGACTGCCACCGCCATTTGGATCACATGGCACTCCTTTGCAAAGGTTTGAATAAATTATACCCCTAACCTTTAGCAATTAAATACCAATATGTAAAGGATGGCCAGACTATGTATGAGCTAATAGGACATTGGCACGTGTCAACAATTCTTTTTGTGGATCTCTCCTGCAATTGTGCTGCCATTGCTGGTCTATATTATGGGATTTGTTTTGTCGCTGCTTCACATTCTGGGGATTCATTCCACGCTGCTTCACATTCTGGAATTCGTTCCGCCGCGGCTCCACATTCTGCAACATGCGAAATCTAGATCATTCATGTGGCAGTGATTTACGATTGAAAGTAGCCTCCCTGCCCTTCACATTCGGCGATTGGCCCTTTGGACTATTTTCTGGCCCATTCAAAGAGCTCTCTTGGTGTCGAGCCCTTTTTCTAGGTCAAGAAATAGCCTAAAGGCCTGAGGGCCATTCCCCTATACGGAAGAAAGATACATGCAAAAACTAAAGATATGAATCATCACAACCTGGATAATTAATGTTAAATTTCATGCATTAGTTAATGACAATATAATTTGGGGGTATATATATGTAGGAGCATACCTAAAAGGACCGAATCATTAGGCAGGGTAAGTATTAGCATCAGCTGGAGAGTGTTGTCGTCAAGGACAGTAGGGGCTCCTTTGCCATGGCGCCCCTTACTCCGGTGGCCCATGGTTAAGCTCCTTGTGTTGTGGGCAGTGCTCGATCCCAGATGGGCGATTTCTAGTTATGACGAGGTCGCATTGGTGGCTCGGTAGCAGCTCTCAGATTTCCGGCAGCTTCTTTTTTAAAGGTAACGTAGTTGTTCGCATTAGCAGTGCTGCCTTTTGGCCTGCAAAATAAGCACTATGGATACCACGGTTAGCAGTGGTGATTTCGTCGTTGGCTGCCATTTAGCCATTCGTACTACTCTTGGTGACGATCTTCAAGGGCATGTTCTTACATATGACAAGACTTCAAATATAGTTGTGCTTCATATCCTTTATATTTAATTGTGTTTCTACTTCATCTGCCCTATATTTTCTTGGGCCATTTGCAAACCCTAATTTGCGTCATGAAAAAGTTGTTATATCATTTGGTGTCTTTAACTCCACTGCACAAGAAACTGGAACTACTGGAGTCCGTGGGAATGTTCGTTTCTTGAAAACCAGTTATATAAAAGATTTTACCTTGCTTCGGCAGTCGGAAGACCCATTTGAACTCAAAAATCTCTATCTTGACATAAAAAGTCTTCAGGCCAGAGAAGAATCCGCCCTGAGGTAACATCAGATTCAACTGATATCTAAAATTTGGCTGGTGAATGTAGTAGCATCTGATGGAACTAAAATATTACAGGCAAGCTGAGGCAGAAGCAGAGCGCATTGGTGTTGGAGTGACACAAGAGGCTCAGGATATTTTTGACGCATTATCTAAGACGTAAGTAATGCCTGCCGTTTTTGGTTTCATGGATGCGTTGCTATACAGTAATTGTTTTCAGTTAACTATCTGGTACAAGCATTTGTTTGAAGAGTAGTATGAAGCATCTCTCCTTGCAGGCTTCCTGTGCGATGGGAGAAGACGTCTATCTTGGTGATGAATGATGTCAGAGTTAATGAACCTTACCTACCAGAAAATGTCATAGGGGGTGCTCCAGCTGCAAACGAACGTGTGAAAAAAGTGGTGAGACAAGCTACTTTACTGTTAATGATGTACAATGTTTTCTCAAGAGGATATGTAAAACGACAGTAATCTAAGCAGGAAGGTGCTTTTGTTGCTCACTGTGTGGTGGATTATGCAACTTAAAGGCAAATGCATGTAACCTGAATAGCATCATCTTATGAGACCCTCGAGTGTGGGATACAAAATGAAAAGGTCTATATTTAAAGATTGTTAGTTACAGCTTGGGATGTGAGGACATGGAAGTAGCTAACATTATGATACAGATCGATCTAGCAGAACCAGTAGTTCACATAATTCTCATCAGTATTGTTCTTTGTAATAAAAGAAGGTTAATGTGTAATTGGCTTATCTGATCAAGTTTATGTAGATATGGGGAAGGAATAAAATAGCAGTAGCTTTCTGTTATTTCTCATATTGAACAATTTTATTTATTCTGCTAATACAAATGATGCTTCACGGCCATCGATAACTTGTTATATTGGATGTTTTTACAGATTGAACTTGAGAGGAAAAGGTTACAGGCTCGTGGTGGTAGCCAATAAGGTTTGCAACGCCCCTCGTGTTCGAATTATGCAGTAGCATAGCTTTGATGACGGTGAACAGAGGGAGATGTTATTTTTTATAACTTCGGCTTGGGAAGAAAAGCTTGCAAGCTTGAGGTGTTAGCCACTAAGATCTTTATGCCAAATTATGGACAAGATGAACGTACATAACATGCAAGAAATGAGTGTTAGATCGAAGAACACTCTAAAGTCCTCAAGTTGGGTCTTGAGGTGGTAGCGAGGTATCTATTCAGCCTTCATGTTTCAATTGTGCACAAGCTGAGATTAAAAGAATGCTTTGAACAGGAATGTTAAAAATCTTGAAGGATTATTCAATTCATTTACTTTTAAAATCTATTAGTTACTACTTGCTCCAAGCTGGCGATTAAAGGTTGGATCCTCTATTTCCTTGAATGTTAATACATATGATTCTCGTTGAGATTTGCTTAATCTTGTTACATGCTCCTGTTTCAATAAGTGACCAAGGAGGATAATGCATTGGTTCCTTGCTATATTCATTTTTGCTCATAAAAGTGCTCCATAAATTTTGTGTACATTTGTATCTTTGAAAGGCGGGCACTACTGAATAAGTCTAAAGTATTATCAATTGCTAATATCTGTAAAGTTTTGGAAAGGGTTACAATTTAGTACCATGATTACAGACGGCAAAAAATTGGCAAATATCAGACTATTTTTTAATAAGTTTGATAAATTCTACTTTTTATTGCTAGGGTAGTCTCTTCAAATGCATATACAAGAACAAGAGCTCAGAATATTATGAAGTAGAACGGCCTCCCGTGGAAACCCTTCCTATTTTCCGTGGAGGCCCTTCCAAATTTCTATGGAAACCCTTCCTATTTTCCGCCTTCCCGCTTTCATTAAAACTAGGAAGGGTTTCCATGGAAAATGGGAAGGGTTTCCCATCTTGAAAACTGGAAGGGTTTCCATGGAAAATGGGAAGGGTTTCCACCCCTTTTTTTAATATTTATAATATTTCTTTATTGACCACGTTTTTCAAGACAGACGTCGCGCATTAATGGCGCATACTCATAAATATGCACGTCACCCAAGAATTTAAATTTTAATTCATATGGAAACCCTTCCTATTTTCCAATGCCATGGGAAAATAGGAAGGGTTTCCATAAACGGGAGGAAAATAGGAAGGGTTTCCACATCTGATCAAAATTTTTTGAAAGGTGTATTCAAGATGTCCTTCAAGCAGATCCTTAAGTTCGAAGCAATTGTCAACATCAATTGAAGTACGTGTTTGCCGGGTTGGCCCCTAATGTTGCAATATGTAGCCTCTAACGTTGCAATATGGTCTCCTTTAAGCATATAATCGAACCATAGAATGTAACCTATAAGGTTTATATATGTTAAGATATGCTAGGGATATAATAGAAAATACCAATGTTGCAAAGGTTCGCGCAACTTGTGGTGAGGTATTGTTTAAGTTGCTATGGACTACAACTAAAATATAGATGTGATAAGATATTGTTTAGGGCGCTATAGACTACAAGTAAATCAGACATTTTATGCCCATTGAGGATTGTCATGGACAAGTGTTGCCATTCAAATTAGATTCTTCAAACATCCAAATCAAGTTCTTCATAATCGGGCAAGTAGCAAATGCCATAAGTTCTTCATACTCGGCAACTAGCAAATGCCACAAGTACAAGTAGAAGGCTATCTAATGTATGGAGTTAAAATAATATACACTTTCCAGAAGTCTTGCCGGAAAAGCATACAAGTTAAGATGTCTGTCTTAACTAAAACAGTTGAACGAAAAAACTGTCCAAAAATCAGCTCCTACATAATACGAGCTCAAAAGTAGACAAAAGTAGTATAATTTAAGCATCTGTAATTCTGTAGCAGACCAGTTCACCATGAAATGCTACAATATATGACTAAAGGACCATGATGAGGAAAATGAAAAGGAATAAAACTCAAATCACAAGAAACTAAGCTCAAATTGAACTTATCCCTTGAAGAGGGCATGCTTACAGCATAAGGCAAAGGGATACAGCAAAGGGATACAGCAGAAGACATGTTTACCTCTTCAAAAGAGTGAAGTTCCAACCATAGCTCTATGCATATAATTATATACAATAAGATAACACCCATAAACTATCATGACCACCTATTGCACAATGATATACCAACCACAGAATTGCAGCATAACTTTGGTGGTGGATTTGTTGAACAAGGCGGTTAGGACCGGTACTATGGACGACCCTGCCCACTTGATCAACTCTGCCTACATATCATTCATGTCTGGCGCTTTTCCATTAGCAAGATGCTATAAGCCCTGGACCACATCTACCCATGTGATTTCCAGCATCGGGCCTTCCTACGGGGGTAAGCTTTCTGAGTACCCTTTGCCAGAAGATCCTGAGATGACAGTCCAAGATGTAGAACGTTTCCCTTTGATGCTCCACAATGTACCTGACTTTCTTAGTCTTAAAGAAGGCGCGGTACTGTCTGACCGCATGTGGATGTAGAGCAGGGACTGTGACCTGGCGAAGCCAGCATTCGTGTTCCTTGCACTTAGCATCAAATCACTGGTTACATGTGAAGATTGTGGTTCTCGAGGTCCATCGAGGGCAGCTTGTCCCAAAGCACCTTTCTGCAGCAGTCTGGAGTACGTCAATCAACTAGCCCATCTGTTGCTCTAGTGTAGGGTATTACAAAATTCCCGCCAAGTCATCTGTGAGCATTTGAGTGTAAGCCATTGCATGGTCATAATCCAATTGCAGCTGAGGCATGCGAGGAGCTGAGGGGGTTCGAACAGTCTGCCAAGCCAGCTGCAAGTAAAGTAGTAGATGGTCTGAGTCGACCTCCTCATCCCTAGTATCTGGTACCCGGAAGTGCTTGACCATATGCTTATCCTGCTCAACCACCTACACATATTCCACCATACTAGGCAGAAGCAGAGGTGGTTTAGGAAGTACAAATCAAAGAGGAAGAGGAGGGGTTAGAAGGAGACGTGCTTCTGCATTCACTTTACAAGAGAAGAAGAAAAGCCAAAAAGGGATGATGATTCAAATGAAGACGAGGTAGAGCTTCTGTATTCAATGATTGATTCTAGAACTGATAATGAAATTAACCACAAGCATGATATGATTGTAGTCAATAGTGGACCTGAGATCATGTCAATTGATCTACTCAAGAATGTTATGGTAGCCAAATCAATGTAACACCGATAGGTGTTTTTTAAGAATGAAGGCCACAATTAATTAGGCTATTTGCAAAAATTACAAAAATTTATTGCCACAATATGTGGTGAACAAGTGTTTACGGAGTTCAAGTATCACATACATCATCTCTAATATGAAGCATAGGCATTTTTCTAGTATAACATCCTCCACCAATATAACATCCTCTATTAATGTACACATCATCATCCTGTAAGAAGGAAATAGACTAGATTGCTGGCTGAGTATATCTCATTTAGTAGCAGATTCTGATCATAGATTGCTGGAAACATTAGTTATTACACGCCTCAAAAGTGGTCAAGCTTGGCTATCGTGAACCCCTTGACATCCTCACTCCTTGAGTTTGAGGCGGGCAGGAGACTCAAGGAGTCATTCGTGCCTTAATCAACCCTCTGGGTTCTCCAATCCTGAAAGAGAGGCCAAGCTTGGCTGCCGTGAACCCCCTGGTTCTCCACTCTTGAAAAGAGGCTGCCGTGAACCCCCCTGGGTCCCCACTCCTTGAGTTCCCACTACAAACTTGTATTGGTCCTTTGGAACAAAGGCTGCTTACTCGATTCACACCCTACGCAATTCAATGCTTGTGACTTGCATACATTGACGACTAATTGACAAGATATACAAAGATAACAAATAAATGCAAGCAATATTCTTAGTAATCTTATCGTGCCTTGGTTCTCAAGCTTGTCTTATGGGAGGGCAGAACTTTTTGGCAATTCTAGCATATCCACTTGCCAGTCCACATGTGTGAAATTTTACAAGGCATATGCAAGATCTTCAAATTTTCAGATCGCATCCCCAAACCCCACCCCCCAAAGATAAAATAAAATAGAAAAAATTCTACAACTTGATGTGCTCAGTTCACCATCGAGCTCTGCTCTACCATATTGGTTGCCTAAAATCCTCGTCTTTTCTTGTAAATTCCTAGTGCTTTCTGACCTTCGAAGAATAAAACAAAATTCAGGCTTCCTTCTTGAGAATGAGAAGCAAGCAAAGTGAGCAAAATAACTCCATGAATCTTGGATCTGATGTTTATGTAGCCTATCTATGATGGGATGGCACATGTACAACAAATCAATATGCACTTGCTTATCTTTGAAGCTTTACCAAGTTACATATTACCAATAGCTTTTGGACATGTGCATATAATGCTTCTTCATCCAATTTGATTTGGCACTTCAATTTGAAAATATTGAGGCTATGAATATATAACACAAAATAACAGAGGGTTCCAGGGGAACTGATATGAATGCATAAATCATTAATCTTGAGACCATAGACCATATACCCCTAAAACAATTGAATGGATTATCATATGAATTTTTTTTTTAATAAAAACAATAAGCGCGTTATTTTCTGGTTGTATTGGTTAAAAAATTTCGTATTAGGATATTGAATTATTTAAGTAGAGGTTCGAGTCTCCGTATTTCATAACTTAAAACCTTAGATGAACCCATAAAGAGTTTAAGAAAATCACATGCTCAACAAAGAGATGTATAGGCTTATAGTAGCATTTGAATTAAGAAAGATAGAATGATATTTACATCCTGAATGTTGATACGTCATTATTATGAGTGCATTCATTCTATGTTGTGTATAAAAGTGGTATAAATACAGTATATACATGTAAAAAGCATAAATCTAGGATTATAAATCTGAACCTTTCCCCTTTGCTTCTTCATTTGATCAAGGATAAAAGAGTACAATGAGTGAAAGGTGAAAAGCTAAGAAACTCCATATGTACCTTTTGGCCCTTGCATCGTTACAGGCTAGAGCTGCCAAAGTAGCACAAATGTCAAGAATACAATATCTAGTTTGATATCTCTGTCCTCCATCTCTTGAAAGAGAGTAAGAGCACCATCACCATGCCCATTTTGGTTATATATTTGTTAGTCCCGTGCAGCCAAGCACTGGACTATTCCCTCTGGCCCGAAGCCGTTACCTTCGCAACTGTCTTCTCTATAACATGGTATGGGCTACACTCAAATTTCTTTTGGTCTCAATCATGTCCAAGAATTTTAGTCTTCTCCATCTCTTCAACCTCCTGTTCCCGTCTACAATATTGGTGATCTCAAACTACATGAGGACGGTACACAAGGGATATTGCCAAATAGCCCAACTTTCAAGACCTCCTGGGTTCACGGTCCCCATGCAAATGCCTTGCTCTCAGCCCTTGGCTGTGCCTCAAGGCCCTGCTTATTCTTATGCCCCACCACGTTACACACAAGTTCCAATCCCGATGTCAACCACCCATAACCTCAAACTTACATCCGAATTTTGGGAATGCGAAGGGGAAGCCCATCCTTGATGAAAATGCTCAGGCACACATGGAAGAATTCGAAGCTCTGGCTATCTTAAATGGCCACTCTCAGCCACAGCTCAAGTTTCATATTTTCTCAACCACGCCGTATGGCGCTCCTCATCAATGGCTGATGGCCAATAAAAGTCATTGGAAATAGAACTGGCAAGAAATGAAGATCGCCTTTCTATCACATTATGGTACCACCGATGATGATCAACAACTTCTCAAGCAACTTAATGACCTTCAACTACAACCCACGGAGTCCGCCCATGATTTTGCTGATCGTCTGCATATCTTGGTTATCAAGCTCAAAGAATATCCCACGCAGAGTCAGATCTTAGTTTGGTTTCTGCAGGGTCTTCCTCCCGCTATTCATCTTATGACTGAATACTTGCGGCCCAAGATGTTGGACCATGCTATCGAACTGGTCAATCATTCTGTCAATGTATCTCCTCGTGGCGTTCCTCTCACAAATCTCCCTTTCATTCGTCCCGTTATGGTTTCACAAAACACGGTTCAACCTCATCAATCTGTGTCACCACAACGGAGTCAAATTTGGTGCCACATTTGTAAGTGCCAAGGCCATCTGGCCAATGAATATAGTTCAACTAATGGTCCCCTTCATTGCAAACGTTGCAATATGTGCCATCATGCTACTGAAAAATGCACGCGCTCTCATCCCACGTCTTTTTGCCAAAAGATGGTCTTTCAAGTTCAGATGACACCTTAGCAGTATCAACAGCCTCAGCAATACTCACACAGCAACAACAATATCCACAATCTCAGACACCTCAGCAATCACGAGGACAAAACTCACGCACTCCTTTTGATCCTGCGAAAGCACAATGTTATCATTTTCAGGAGTGGGGTCACACCACCACGGCATACCCACAACTCCCTCAAGTTCAAGTACAACTTCCAGGCACGCACCAAACTGCCTCAGTCCGTCTCACTGCTTATCAACTCTGGGTTGCCAATGGCAAACCAGGCCCTCGCCCCACGCTAAGGAAACCACTTCGCATGCCTCAGCAGCAGTGCCCTCCACAAGCTCCTCCGTCTGCTGCCTTGGACCAACAGGCTCAAGACGAGATCTATCAAGCTCTCAATTCCTTCAGTCCAACAATCTAACTGGGTAGGTCTGGTCTCATGCCAGCACTTGGGCACACGCCCCTTGACGCTCATGCCTCATAACATGCAGCCTGCTCTTGTCTTTGGCACTATCCCTCATGAGGAACAAAAGATGGTTCATTTCGACCCTGATCTCGACAAGCTCATGCCTCATGTCATGCCCAAAGTTCTTCAAAGTATTCTCAAGTTTATGCAAGCTGCTGAAGGACGCACGCTGGCCAATGTTCATGCTACCACACGCAATCAACAGTGTCAGGATGCGCCTTCCATGTCCAAGATCCCCTCACGCGCTCAGCCATATCCCAACGTTGCTGCTGAAGTCGAACTCCTCAAGGAAGCTTCTGCTTCGATGCCTCAGGCACCCACACCATTGGATCCTGCTGATCCCCTAGCTCACTTTCCCTTGGAGCTGTAAGAAGAGCTTGCCAAAATCAAAATTCCCCGCAGTCTCTCTACTATCCTAAAGTTATGTCCTGCCCTTAGGGAACAATTGCCGCTACCCACTGTTCTTGTTGGCGCGGTAGCCACTTCCACACCCACGGTTCATGCAACTGTTGGGAATCAACAAATTAATCATGTGCAGATTGATGGAGGCAGTGATGTCAACCTCATCACAGATAAACTCCAGAGACAACTGAGCATCATTCAACTCTATCGTGCTCCTTATGACATCAAGCTTGCCAATAACCACATTATGCGCCCTCAAGGTGTCACTCTTATTCTTCAAATCAGCATTGGTGATCTTAAATTCCCCTTGGAATTTGGTGTTTGAAAAACTGGAGAGGATTCTGGTGATTATGAAATACTGGTTGGATGACCTTTTCTCCGCAAGGCTAAAAGCATTCACTATTGAGCCGAAGATCAACTTGTCATCACTGATGAAATATTAAATGCTACATAAGATCTCGAAAAAGGGAAACTCATCTCTGTTGAACATGCCGAACCATCATGCTCTGATAGTGATCCTGAGGATCTTCAAAACACTTATCAAATATAAGCTCCAGCCGCTGGTCTACCTTTGTCTGCTTACCCTGAATATGTTGATCCGTGGGGCGATATGAGTCTCGATCACGACGACGCTGTTGCATCCTTGCTTGATCCTTATCTTGCGCCTTGCAATCGCATTCATCGTGTGATATCCCGCCGGATGTTGACACCTCTATAGGCATTGTTGATGTTGCTGCTGTCATGAAGCAACCCTTACTTGACGTCACTCAACAGCCTTTATTCTTTTCTACTCAGAGTGTTGAACCCCCAATATTGTTACAACCACCTGCTCACACCGTCACAGACACGGAAGTAATCCCGCATATTTAGACTTTGAAAGTTGAAGTCATTGATTTAGGAGACAATCAACCCATCCGGTTGGTTGCCAATCTTCCCCAACCCTATAAAGCTCGCGCCCTCAGTCTCTTCAAAAAATTCAAGCACATCTTTGCATGGAGTTATAAAGATTTAAGAGGTATCAAAAAAGAATTTGGAGAACTCACCATTCCTACCAAACAGGATGCACGCCCCGTCTAACAATGACAGTACAAGCTCAACCCCAATTATCATGAGCATGTCAAAGCTGAAATTGATAAACTTCTAGCTGCTGGACTTATTTATGACTGAGTGGATGAGCCCCATTGTTATTGCCTTTAGGCATAATGGAAAAATATGTGTTGCATAGATTACAGAAAACTCAATATGGCCACGGAACGAGATCATTTTCCGCCACCTTTCACATATTAAATTCTTGAAGAAGTCTCAGGCCATGAGATGCATTCCTTTATGGATGGTTTCTCTGGCTACAATCAAATCTCCATTAAAGCTGAAGATTAATTGAAAACAACATTCACCATGATCCCCCTCTAATTTACAACGCATTATGCTCTCTGTTTTTCAGGATTACATGAAAGAAAATGCTTTTCTGCAATTCCAAGATGACTTCTCTGCTTACAGCTCCATGGATGATCATCTTATCAAATTGGAGCTTGTTTTTCAAAAATGTGACGAATCTAGTATTAGTTCGAATCCCGAGAAATGTACTTTCTGCATCACTTCGAGTGTGTTCTTGACCACGTTGTCAGTAAAGACGGCATTACCACAAACCTCGCAAAGATCAGCTGTGTACTCAAGGCTCAGGCCCCTACCAACATTAAGAGACACGTTCGTTTCGTGGCAAAGTCAATTACTATACTACCTTCATTCCTAGACTAGCTGCTATTGCAGATCCCATTCATAAACTCACCGGTGATGAATCTACTTGGGCTTGAAATCCCCAGGCAAATGCGGCCTTACAAAAATTGAAGGTTCTGCTTACTCAAGCCCCTGTTCTTGTTCCACCTCGATGGGACAAACCATTTCATGTCCATGTTGATGTCTCAGCTTTTGCTATTAGTGTTGTTCTTGCCCAGGAGTATGATTCTTACCTTGACAAACCTATTCGCTATGCAAGCAGAAAACTCAACCCAGGATATGATTCTTACCTTGACAAACCTATTTGCTATGCAAGCAGAAAACTCAACCCTTGCCGAGAAAACTTGTTCTGCGATGGAACGTGAAGCACTTGGACTCATCTTCTGTTCCAACGGTTCCGTCACTATCTACTGGGTAGCGACATCAAGTTCTTTATGGATCATCAAGCTCTGCTTTATCAGATAAATAAGACCACGCACACGGGATGTATTGCCCGCTGGGTGTTGCTTCTGCAAGAGTTTGCTCTCTTTGAAATCATTCATAAGGCAGGCAAATCTCACGTGATGCCTGATTATCTTTTACGCATGCACACTGATGATCCGTCCACGGGAGTTTTCGATACTTTTCCAGATGCTCAACTCTTCTTGGTCACGGTCACGCCACACTTGGTTCCAAGATTACCAACAATATCTTCTCTCTGGTGCCTCCATCTGAAGATCCCATGTTGTCTCCTGAAAAGCTACGCTCACGTCGACAACAGTTCCTTCGTGAGGTCCATGACTATACCATAGTTGCTGGACATCTTTATAAGTGTGGCAAGGATATGATTTTGTGCAGATGTGTTCTTCCTCATGGAGTCCTAGAGATTGTTCGCCAAGCCATGAGGGCCTTGGTGGAGGCCATTTTAGTGGTGATAATACGATATGGAATTTTTTTTTGGTTGGCTATTTTTGGCCCACGCTGTTCAAAGACGCCCATGCTCATGCACGCCAATGTGATGTCTGTCAGCGCATGGGACGACCCACAGCCCGTGATGCTCTTCCTATCGCCATGCCATTACCCTTCAGCAAATGGGGTGTGGATTTTGTTCGGCCTATAGATCCACCTACTCGACACTCCCGTGCTCGATACATTCTTGTTCTCATGGATTATGCAATAATGTGGGCGGAAGCCTGTGTCTTACCAGATAACATTGTGCCACCAGCACGACGCGGGTACTCTACACACATGTCATTACACACTTTGGCTGCCCAATGGAACGAGTAAGTGACCGAGGTGATCATTTTGTTAATCACACGATCAAAGAACTCACGGACTACTTGTGTATTCATCATCGAAAGAGCACTCCATATTATCCACAAGACAATGGTCTTGCTGAAAGTACCAACAAGACTCTCATCGACATTCTTAAGAAAATTTGTGACGCTTCCAAAACCGATTGGCAAGACAAGGTACCCACTATTTTATGGGCCTATAACACTACTTACAAGATTGCCACAAGGCAAACACCGTTCAAATTAGTCTATGGCCAAGAAGCTTTAATGCCTTTCGAGTTTGTTCTACCCACTCTTCGCTTTCAACTTGCTACCATGCATGATCATCCTGCTACTCTGCAGGAGAGGGCTTATCAATTGCAACAATTAGATGAGCTTTGCAGAGATGCTTATCTAAGAGTTCTTGCTGGTCATGACAGAATTTTGGCATGACAAACAGATCAAAACCAAAACTTTCAAGGAAGGGGATTTAGTTCTACTTTATGATTCGAGGTACAAAAGTTTTCAGGCAAGCTTAAGTTTCATTGGCTTGGCCCTTACAAAATTCTCCAAGTGGTCCAGCCGAGTGTGTTTCAACTCGCCGAGTTAGATGGTTAATGGTTTTCTCCTCAAACCTTTTCACACGGATACAACAGACACAATTCAAGATATAGAGATGCATGATTGAGTAAACTGCCTTATTTTATATTAAAAAAGAGTCAGGATACACCAAAAATTAGGCATAGCCCTTAATCGCAGGGGGCATCGCCCTTAACCTATGTACAAAATGGTACTCTAAAAATCCAGCTACTTGATCCTGGGCGTTTGAGACAGCCTGAACCTTTGGGCGTTTGAGACAGGATTAACTCATATCTGGTGACCAGGTGCTTAAATGTCTTATCAGGCCTATTGTGGAGCCTTTGTAATAAGGTCTTAGACCGTTTGTTTTATTAAAATTTGGCCTAGGAACTGAGCTCTTCTCTCCTATAGTATCCTATGGAGAAGATGTAGAGAGAGGCTCTAAGTACTGGGTCTAGAGTCTGGATTGCTATTCATGGATTTGAGAAGTGATAGCACCTCTGGACTCACTGTATGTGTAAACACTCTTATCTTTTGAATACAATACAGATCATTCTTGCCTTCAAAAAAAAAAATAAAAAAATAAAAAAATCCAGCTACTCCGCGTTGACAGCAGCACGGGCCCGCAGGATTACATAATCCTGCTCCGGATCATAGCGCAGGTGTAGTATGACGTTCTGATAGTTGAACATTGTGTTATCCGCCGAAGCGGACCGCCAGCAGTCCACAGGAATCCTTAAGATTAAGACCTATAATAGTAACAGGAAGGAGGGAAGGGATTTCTCTGAGCTTGAGTAGCAGCTGACGAAAATGGTACTTGAATAGGTAACGGCGCCTGTCTGAAAAAGTAGTAGCTACAGAGGTAGCAACAGTGATTGAGTTGGATGATTGACAAGGAAAGCATTTATGCTGAAGCCAGAGGATGCGGCAAAAGGAGGTGGTTGAATGTTAGGATTTTCAACTCCTGGATTTCCATCTTCATTAATTTGAAGATCTCTTATGTGATAACATTAATAGAAGCGTGAGGAGACGGAAAAGGTCGATATTCATTGACATGAGTGGGGCCAAAAAAAAAACCTAAGAAAAGCCCATACCATGGTGTGGAGAAGACGGTTGAGAAGGATGCAGAGATTGTAAAGGTGGAATGTGAATGTAGATGCCTTTGGAAGTTTGAAAAAACTGTGGAAAAGGAACATCCTCCCGAGTGAAATTGCGATAAGATACGATGAACTGAAGTAGAAAGGTTCTGGACAGCTTGTAAGATAGCACTCTATGAGGGCCCTCGAATCTAATAGATAAATCGCGAATATAGAGTGTCACGCGTGATCTTGCAAATGAACTAAGAAACAGAGAAAAGATACGAAAAAAAAAAAAATCAATGCCAAATTTAAGAATCCCTTGATATGAGAAAAACAACAAGGATCTCGTTTAATGGAGAGATAAAAAACAAGCCCGTAATGGCAAAAACTAGGTGAAGCGACAATTGATTTCCAAAATCTCTGTTGAAGAGGTTGAGCAGTCAACCTAACTATGGCAGTTGGGCGGCCTTGAGTAGGGTCATGCTGGAAAGATCGGACCGGTCTGAGCAAAATGGGCACGCCACAAGCCATGGCAACTCAAAGGAGAAATGGTCACATGGCTGGGGACGTGACCACAAAGCCTGAAATATCACGCCTTGAAGGTGGTGATAACCTGCCAAGGAGGACTCACGCCAAAGGGCTGTAATGTCCTCATGTTGAGTTTATGCCTTGGTCTTTTCTTGCTCACTGTTAGTGACTTTGTGGCAAAGGCAGATCCAACTGCACCCCTTCCACGAGGCTCCTTCCCATATCTCAGAAACAGTCCTATGACTTTTGACACATGACTAACATCAACCTTTGACTTCCTGAGTTCTATACAAGCAGTGATTTAATAACAAATCAACTGCCTTTCAATTCTAAAATCTTCACACAAAAATATAGACTGGATATAGTTCATACATAGTACAACCACTTGTACATATATATAGCTCAAATGATCATTAAGAAGCCCTCCAACTTGCTATCTGCTTAGCAAGTTGGGGCAATGCATAGTGTAGATTAGAATCATTAGGCGAAGGCCCTAATATGCCTTCAATAGCATCCTATTTCCCATTGTGAATGCAATAGTCAATATGTCCAAATTGCATGTGAGATCTAGACATGCTAATAACTAGTGCACCTGTTATTCTGCCATGTAGCTTATTCATGGAACATTTGGAATCAAAAGTTCTATTATTATGCCATGATAGAGGAGCCAAATCCAAAATTTGATCTCATACATTCATGTAGCATTTTATACCTTTCTTTGTTGGATCTTTTTGCCCTCTTTCTCGTGCATAAGGGATGTCTGAGGCGTTCATGTGCACTTCATTTGTCATGTTCTTATCTTACAAGTGGCATCATAAAAGTTAAAAGATTGTGTTGTTACTCCATCTATTCATGGTTACTCCATCTATTCATTCATGGTTACCCTCTTGTCTTGACTAATGTTCCCATACTGTATCGCTCATGTTATTGTTGTGTAATAAAAAATCCACAACATTTAAACCTTCAATTGAAAATTTTTAGGGCGTTAATAAAGGCCTTTTTATAAAAAGCTACGGCTGTACAGTAGTATACATAGTAGGAGGTCTGGCTATGGCGATCGTTCCCAATTCCTCACTGCCTTAGGGCAATTTGGTTCTTTATTCCGACTATCCCTAATCCCTTGGCCATCCTTTATCTTCTTTCAAAGCATTTGGTTGTGTTTTGTTTTCATCCCCAAATCGGAGTTGGGCATCCGATTAGTTGTATGCATTAAGGGCATTAAAGGAAGATGGAGTCTTGGAGATCACAATAATTCATGGCGGTTGTTTTGAACAAATAAGGGGTAAATATTTGTTTCACATCATTGGAGCTTTTGCTTATAGGGGAAGATTCAGCTACCACAAGAACTGGGAGTATTTACTGTGGCTTTTCCAGGTTCTTTTCATGTAATTCGTGTTTGGCTGTGCTAATCTGTTGATTCGAAACGGGTTAAGGTGCTAGGATATGATTAAGCCCGTGAATTGCATCATGCACATGCGAAATTAGAATTCTGGTTCCAATCTCGTTAAGGAACTTATTTCCGTTGAATCATGTCCGATGAAGAGTTTGATGAGGAGAGTTCAAGTTATTTAGAAGATAGTGATATTTCCAATGAGTATGTTGCAGATGAAGATGATGAAGTCAGGCAAGATCAATGCAAGCCATCTTTTCAGGTAGGATATGTGAAGCATCGTTTTTTTCATGAACATCAATTTCGTACTTTTTTTGTTCTGATGAGATGTTCATTTATAGGTTATTACAAAAAATTCACTTTTTGCAGCTCAGGTGGGTCTTATTATCTTAATCTAACTTGTTCCATATTGAATGTGTCTAGGAAATACATCATGTTAATGCTATATAATGAACCTTGACAGATGGAAGACCTTCAAAAAGTTGCCAGCATGTTGGGAGTGAAGATGCAACATGCCCGAACCTTGCTTATTTATCATCGCTGGGACGTGGAAGCCCTCTTTAGCAAGTTGGCTGACAAGGGAAAAGATCTATTATTTGAGGAAGCTGGATTGTCTTTTCTTGTCACTGGTCCGTCTAATATATGCAAAGAACTGCCTGATATCATTACTTGTGGGACATGTTACGAGGAAGTTCCTACGCTGGAGGTGACACAAATGGATTGTGGTCACTCCTTTTGCAATGCTTGTAAGTAAATCAGAAGGAAATGAAGTAGATAGTGTAATTTTGTTGTATTATATTATATCTTCTATGCTTTATCTCAAACTATGCCAATTTGTAAAATAGCATCTTACTTTTCTGGCAATAGGTTGGGGACAATGTTTTGTGTTGAACATTAAGGAAGGCCAAAGTAAACGTTTGAAATGCATGGAGCACAAATGTGATTCTATTTGTGACGAGGATGCTGTAAGACGTCTTGTGGGCGCTCGAGATCCTGCAGCTTTGCAGAAATATGAGCATGCTTTATTAGAGTCATACATTGAAGACAATTCTAGGGTTAAGTGGTGCCCAAGCACGCCAGGTTGTGGGAATGCTATTCGTGTGGAAGGAGAGCCCTATTGTGAGATTGAATGCATTTGTGGCCAGCAGTTCTGTTTTAATTGCAAAAGTGAAGCACATTCTCCATGCTCCTGTCTTATGTGGCAACTTTGGGACAAAAAGTGCAAAGATGAATCCGAAACCGTTAACTGGATGACTGTGCATACTAAGCCTTGTCCAAAGTGCCATAAACCAGTGGAGAAAAATGGAGGTTGTAATCTTGTGGGGTGCATTTGTGGACAAGCATTTTGGTAAAACTTCTCATCTTTTGGGTTTCACTTTTAGTTGAGTTGTTTGTTAGTGGTCGTATTCCCAATGATGTTTTTTGTTGTCCAATTCAAGTTTGTATGTTTATTCTTAAGGTTGACTCTTGGTCATTAATGTGTTCTTCAGCTGGCTATGTGGGGCAGCAACAGGTCGTCAGCACAATTGGTCAAGGATTGAAGGGCATAGTTGTGGCCGTTATAAGGAGGACAGAGAAAGAGAAGCTGCAAGAGCTGAACGTGACTTAAAAAGATATACCCACTATCATTCACGATGGAAGGGACACATGGATTCTTTGAAGCTAGAAGCAAAGCAGAGGGAGAGTGTACAGTTCACAATTGGCAAATTAGAAGCAAGTCAGTCATTGGTCAAAGATTATAGTTGGCTCACCAATGGTTTGCAGCGCCTTTTCAGGGCTAGGCGGGCTCTTTCGTATTCTTATGTCTTTGCCTTTTTTATGTTTGGCAATGATCTGTTTAAAGACGATATTTCAGTAGAACAGAATACAATATATCAGCACCTTTTTGAAGACCAGCAGCAACAATTTGAGGAAACAGTAGAGAGATTATCAAAGGCCATCGAAACCCCATTGGAACTAAGTGGTGATGATAGCTTTGTAAATCAAACACGTTTTGATGTGATAAATTTAAGCACATTGACAGATAATTTATGTAAAAGAATGTAAGTACTTCAATGCTTCCATCTTTAGTCTGTCCCGTTTGCAGCCATGACATTGGTATTTCACTGCAGGTACTCAATAATAGAAGATGAATTACTTGCTGCAGTTCATTTGACAACTCATCACATTGCTCCTTACAAATCCCAAGGTCCAGAAAGAGCTGCAGAGATCCTTTGTAGGGACAATGAGGAACAAAATACCGTCTCTTTTAACCAGGATGGTGATAATACTTCGTGCTTGTCAAAAGCAAGTTTTGGATTCAATAACACAGGTTTGAGTCTGGACTCTTAATGTTTACTATCCTCAACCTTAGTTATTTCTGTGATGTTATGATAACGGATTGTGTTGATGATTTCCTCGTTTTGCAATTGTCAGCTTGTTGCCTGTAGCTATGCTGCTTCTTGCTTTTTGCATGGGGAGCAGCTTTTTGCATGTAGCTATGTCCTAGAGGTAGTAGATTATGGCAGAGACTCATGTGCAAAACTTGAAACAAAAAATCTAGAAATTATTGTTATGGAACTCCAATTTTAGAGCTAAGAGGCTTTTAAGGAGATTGGTATGAAGATGGTCATTGCAGAAATGGAATATACATGGGCTTAGGTAGGGTACTAAGTTCTGCATGCTGGCATGTGGCACAGCCTTTCTTTGTTTTGCAACGTGTCTTATATATGTTTTATTTCTATGCAGTATCCTTGGATCCATGGCCCATCATTTCCTTCAAAATTAAAACTTATGTTTTTCTCATGTTCTAACCTCTTCATGATTCAGGGGTTAGGACTGCTGTCACAGTTGTGGAAACATCTGTATCTGAGCAAATAGAAGACAAGGTGAATGGTATCGGAGAACTTGAACAAGACAAGCTAGATATAAACGTCTGCAAGCAGAAGAGGTCAAAAAGATCGACTGGTGATATGAGTGCAGCAGTCCTCCAGGCATCAAAACGAGGAAGGAGTGGGAAGAATTTAGCCTCTGAGGGATCCAGTACATAAATGGAAGAGAGAAACGCTTCTTCCTTCTGGTCCAGCAGATAGAGATGACAAGGAAATCGTCCAAGATGTTGTGTCATGGATGTGATGTAAAAATCTACTTATATATATTTCTCTGGTCACGCTTTTAGTGCACACACCGCTTTCTATCAAGTGTCTTCCTCGGGATGATTGTGCTGCAGCAAGAAGGCTGTGTTACTTGAAATTGCAAATCGTACATTTTACGTCAACATTTCCAAAAAAAAATGGAGATGCTAAGTTTTTGTCACAAAACCAACGATGTTAGCATAAAGACGGTATGTTAGGCTATTTTGGAAACTTTTTCGGAAAGGAACTTTTGGGGTAAATTTTCCTCAAATGCACATTTATCAGAAAACTCCATTGTGGACCGTGTGAGAAATGCATAATGATTCAATAACGTTTGCAATTCAAGGTTAAGGTATGTTTGTAACATATGATTGGAAGGTTCTTTGGTGGTATTCGAATGAGAATATGTAAAGGAGAGTTTCAGTCGTATGCTAGATTTTAGGGCTCTTTTTTTATTTCCTTGTTTTGATGGTGCGGGTAGGCATGCCGGATTTGGAAGGTTTGCATGTGGCATGACGCATATGGGGAGCAATAGTTGCCTTGCTATGAAGCTAGGGCTCCTTTTTTGTTTCCTTGTTTTGATGGTGTGGGTAGGCATGCCGGATTTGGAAGGTTTGCATGTGGCATGATGCATATGGGGAGCAACAGTTGCCTCGCTATGAAGCTGGGGATAAGCCCTCGATGGTGCTATGGCCCTTCACTTGACTCTGCCTCCTTCAGATCTGTTTACTGTTTATTGCTTCTTGTCTTTGGCTGGTGGCTTGTGTTTTGTTGGTCTGTGATTGCTTCTGCTCAGAAAGGCCGCCCTGGGGCATGTTGATGCTGATGAAACTCTATGAATGCCTGTTTTAGTTTGAGAAGCTATTCAGCTTTGCGACGCCTAGATTGTTGCCGAGGTTGTGGGAACGAAGAGGGGTCGTTTCAAAACACGTGCTGTTGTTGATTTGTGTGCCATTAATTTGTTGAGTTATTTTGTTATTTAGACTGCAGATTTGGTAACCTTTAAGGAAAAGAAAATCTGTGTTGGCTTTCTGTGTGGGAGGAAGGATTGTTATATTCTTTGATTCCATGGCATATGACAAACTATGTGTGAATGTTTATGATTGGTTGTGAATGTAATGCATGGGAGTAGCCCCCAACCATTGCATTGGGTGCAACAAACATTGGGTGGCCAACTGCGCAATTACATGCTTACTACATGGTTTTCACCGATCTTTACGCTTGGTTCATTACCGAAGCACTTTAGTTCATTTTTTCTTTGCTAATAACTGTTCTTATGCGGTATCCCATTTTGAGTTACCTTAAATTGGAACAAACTGAGATGCTTGAGTATCGTAGGAGAAATCGTCTAGCAAAAAATTCATTCAAATGCCTTTAAAAGGCAGACACAATCATTTTGACTACCTAGTTAATGTGGCGACAAGTTGTGATATCTCTGCAAAATTCCACCGCTAGAATCATCGCTACAAGGTATTAATATCATTAGCCACCATGTGTGACATCTATAGATGTTCACTTAAAAAATACGAGTAATAAGATGCATTTAATGCACTAATTGATTTGAAATGCCCATAACTTGTGTGCCGTGTCAGAATTGAGAATTGCCACCATTGAAAGCTGCTCATCAAGAACATTGGAATGAATATGCCCGTGTTTTGACACACCTTCAGGAATCCAATAAGAACTAATGAGAACCTTGATGCATGCGCCACCGTGAACAGGGCGGGAAGGGAGGGAAGCTACGAGAGGATAAGAAGAGCTGTTGTGAGAAGACGCCGATAACCGAGCCAAAACAGAAATGGCCTAATATAGGCGCTCGTCCCTTCCCAGAATGGCGATCCGATGGCTCGGATCGATGGGATTCTGGGAAAGGACTCGCGAGAGACACAAAACCGGCCGTAGGCTTGTCATTCATCACAGCAGCAATATACAATGTGTAAGAAGAGAGAGGGGTAGCCGACCATAGGAACAACATCGGACTACCCCAAAAAAGAAAATGTGCTAAGGCATTATAGGAGGGCAATGGCGACAAGTTCTCACCGGGATAAAAAACCCCGCCCTTTCGGGTTTTCGAGGAAAACCCTAATGAGAAATGGTCGCCACCAACCTCGAATGTGTTGCCTAGAGAACAGAGAAACCGGACGAGAGCGAAGGCAAACACAAAGCACGACCCCAAACAACAGCGAAAAAACCCCATGTAACAACGAGGATGACGAACGGAAAACCAGCAGGACCCCAACAGCTGGCGGAAGATAGCGAAATCCTGCAATACCAAAAACTCAAAAACACCCGTAAGAGTTAGAGAAACAAGCCTAGCCATAAAAAGAATCTCAGATCAAGAAAGCCTAAGATATAAGGCATAAAAATAGACAGAAAAAGAGCATAACAAAAAAAGATAGCATCACCGATAAGGTGGAAAAAGCATCACCCAGCGGGTGGAAAACATGATATATAAAGATGCATCACCCTCAAGGTGGAAATAAACAGCATCACCCGCAGGCAGAGAAAAAACACAAAAAATGCCAAGGAAACAGCAACAAGGAAAAAGCGACACCCACAGGTGAAAAACAACAAAGAGGGCAAGAACCAATACTAATACAAATGAAAAGACGACACGCCTAATGCCAGCAGGCGGAAGGGAGGGAAGCTACGAAAAGAAGAAAATGCCGCCAGGAGAAGACGCCGATAACCGCCCCCGAATGGAACGAGCCTAATAGGGCTCGCCCTTTCCCTGAATGGCGATCCGATGGCTTCTGGATCGATGGGATTCTCGGGAAAGGACTCGCGAGAGACACAAAACCGGCCGACTACCAAAGGACTTCCTTAACTATAAACCCAGGCGCCGCGAAACCTCCAGGTGTTGAGTTGGGTCGCGAAGCACATAGCGAGAGTGAGAAGAAGAGGAGCGCCAACGACCGTGAGTGCGCGCAGCATCATGTGGAACTCCCCGAAAGGCAAAATTACCAAAGCCCTCCGCTGACGAAAGCCAAATGAGTACTCCCGCCACCACTCCCGAGCAGTCAGATAGGATAAAGGACGCAAAGAAGAAGGAGAGGAACGGAAAAGAGGGCCGCCGGATGGAGGATCGAGGAGATGATAAGAACCGGTAGAAATCAAGCACCAAGGATAGTGACAGGGCATGCGAACGAAGGCAAGCGAGCTAAAGAAATCGTATGACCGCGGGCAAGCTGGTCACACTTGGAATGACGAATAAGAAGATCCACATGCGATAAGGAAAAAGAAAGATCCCGCCAATTGAGGGCAAGGGCCTCCGAGATGCGCAAAAAAGCGGCAAAGGAAACTATAAACGATGGGCGCCGGGCCGTAGAGGGAAAAGAAGCCGCAGGGATGCGCAAAGTGGAGAACAATCGAAAATACATGCCGAGGCGGTGAGAGGAAGAAAGGTACGAGGAGGGCGAGCGTGACGAAAGGTAGACTGATGAGCCAACGAGGGTAAAGGTAAAATGGCGGGAGAGGGAAGGTTGAAAAGTTGATGAAAAAAGGATATGGCTTCCGAGGCCGAAGAAATGGATGAGGCCGACATCTGAGGATGATGAAGAGAGGCAAAAAAGGCCGCAACAACAAAAGGAGAAGCTGGAAGATAAGGAACAGCATGTAGACGGCACCAAGCAACAAAGCGGCGGAACATAGCGAAGTAAGACAAAAGAGTAGATGGGGCACGGGAGGAAAAAACTAAAGGCAAAGTCGCAAAGAAAAAGAGAACCTCCTGGGAGGTGAGCAAGCGAGAAGTAGCTGTCACAACAACATAAAAAACCATGTTTAATTTCATTCAAATTGACGCTCACAAAGATGAAAACGAGGTAATAAAAAATGAGCCAGAACATAAACAAGAGAAAAACAGCGCGAGGAGAGCATAGACCCATTTAAATAGTATGGTGCATCGAATCCACGATAAAAACACAAATGCAAAGAAGAAAAATCCGAAAACAACCATGAAAAAGCCTCAAATTCAAAGGATACTGTCACATATAGAAAAACTAGATGTCCATCAACTTAGAAAAGGTAACATATGAAAGAGATAACATGGGAGGGAAAAACCACCCCCTAAAACAAAAGCCCCTAGATTCCTCATATTCTAATGCAATTATGAATAAGACATGAGAAAAACATAACAATCGCAAACCCCGCATAGGAAAAAGAAAAGGGACACCCAATGATAGAAAATATAGTGTAAATGTGACTCGTAATTCCCTCCGAGGGTATATGTAAAGGGGGCATAAGATAACCTATATATGCCACAAAAACCAAGTAACATGCCTCTTCTAAACTATAAACTCCGCAATAAGCCTGAGAAAGAAAATGCACAACTAAACTTAACCTGATTCACCGCACAATGTGAGTGTTTGCAAAACCCAAACTTAGATAGTAATATAGTAAGAAACCCCAGAGGAAAAAATGCGGATATTCGGATATCATAATTCACCCTATGCCACAAAAACCAAGTAACATGGTAGAGCCCCTTCTAAACTATAAACTCCGCAATAAGCTTGACAAAGAAAAATGCACAACTAAACTTAACCTGAGTCAATGCACAACCCAAAGAAAATGTGGAATTCGAAAAATTTATCTGAAGATTATCCGCCAAAGCCGAATGCTAGGGAGTTGAGAGATTATCCCATGAGCATAAAAGAACTAGCAAGCAAAGCCACGGAAGCCAACCCATAGCGTACAAATCCGCCAAAACAATCGGGAGTGGGGCAAATCCGCCTGTGTGTAGAAGAACCTCGGCATAGGGAGAGAAATCCATACCTCATAAGCGATACTTGTATACATCATAAGTTGAAACAAAACAGCAAGAGCAGCCTAGCTATCAAATGGCCAAATCCAGAAGATGATGAGCCAAAAAGAAATGTGAAACAAATGCAGGTTGAAGAGCAGGAAAAATTCAGAATCTGTGATAGGAAAACAGAGGGAAGCAAAGATGATAAGACAGATGGGAAGCAATGGACAAGGAAAGACGGAGGGAAGCCACGAGAGGAGAAGAAGAGCTGCTATGAGCCGCTAGCAACCGTGAGTACGAACCTCAACATGTGGACCCTGCATATCGAGCAAAAAATGGAGGAAACGGAGAAGAATGATAAAAACTATGGGTGAAAAGAACATGAAAAGTCAACCACGTCTAATAAAGCAACGTCTCTAAACTTAGACAATGATTATAATATTATATATAGTGAGCAAAGCTATGCACGAAAAATAAGCCTACTGCGAACATGACAAAAGTGGAGCTAACGAAAACAAAGAAACGCCCAAATCCATAAAATTGTTACACCGAACAATATCACCCGTCACCCATGTTCAAGAACAGAAATTACGACTTCATGAAGCAACAAAGAAGTGCGCTAATAAAGTGAACAAAGGAACCAACAAACACTAGAGCTCCCGGATGATCATGCCAAAAAAGAAGAAAAAATATTAAACGCAACCCCTAAATATTCAAATCCCAGTATCAGACCAAACCAAATATAGAATATACATATAAGAAATTTAGCCACAAAGAACAAAGAGGTGGAAAACAAGAAAAGGCCGCAAAATATTTTTAATGGAACGACGAGAGAGAGAGAGAGAGAGAGAGAGAGAGAGAGAGAGAGAGAGAGAGAGAGAGAGAGAGAGAGAGAGAGAGAGAGAGAGAGAGAGAGAGAGAGAGAGAGAGAGAGAGAGAGAGAGAGAGAGAGAGAGAGAGAGAGAGAGAAGAGAGAGAGAGCGAGAGTTGAGTCAACACACAAGTTGGAGCAAAAAAAAAAATGAGGCGAACCGCATAAACTATAAGCGAACCGCGCGAACAACCTGTCGGTCGAGACTAACCTCCGACGTAACAAAGGTGAGGTGAGACGAAGAGGAGCCAACGACCAAGCGCCGAAGAAGTGGAACATGTAGAAGGCACGCATGAGCGGTCAAGGAGAACAAGAACGTGCATAATGGCGAAGCGGCAAACGCAAAAAACGACAAGCACTCAAAAGGAGATGAGCGATTAGAAATGAGAAAAATCAACGATTCATGAAAAAAAAGAGGATAGCATCACCCGTGGTGGAAAAAGCATCACCCAGTAATTGGAAGAAAAACAGGATAAACGAGACATGTGTGTGCAAATAGAGCTAAATATCAAATATGATGTGGGGGGTAGCACAATGCATAAGGATACCCGTTAAAAGAAAAAAGGCAACCTCGTCAATGATGAACAAGAAAACACCAAGCCAGTGAAGCAACAGAATCCAAAACACGACATGGACAAGAATGCGAAAGGAAAGGAAACCACCGTAATGTGCCGTATGCCTAAAAACAAGGAAAACAACGTGCGAGACCAATCTTTCAAAAGGGGAAATTCAACGATTACAACAAATCAACCGGACAACAAATCAACTCAACCAAAGCACCCAGGCCGAAAAAGAAAATCAAACTCCAATAATGTATAGTACATATAATGTGGAACTAGTGGGATACAACTATAAAATTCAAATGATGCCCAACATAAAACATCAAACAATCTATGGTTCATAAGAGGATGCCAACATATAAAGAAACCGTCATTGTCAACCAAATGCGGAACAAAGTAAAAAAGCAACACAAGGAATGAGAGAGAAGCCCAAGTCCAAACCCATAAAACATCCCGTCAGAAAGCCCCTATAGATGTGCCATACACATAAACAACAAGAAGTATGAATCTTAATAAAAGAAAACACATATAGAACACCGAACAATATAACATAAAAAAGCAAAACAATTGTCTTATTCAAACAATCTATGGTCCTTAATAAAAGAAAGCAGTGCAAAAAATAAAACCCAACAACTATGGGAAACCTAGAATGTAGAAGATAATACCACCCGAATAACGTATACCACCTGAGCCGAGTGTAGTGCATTGCACATAAGATACAAACACAAGTGTAAAAGATAAGACCCAAACCACCATGGGGAAATCCCAAACGCAGAAAAGAATGCCACATATAACCATATGGGAACCACAATATATAAAAAATAACATACAAAAGAGTTACATGTTGGAGAAATAACACGCAATTGTGGCCATACGGCAACCTACCATGGAAATGGAATGCATCAATGTAAAAAAGACAAATGCAACCCGGAAGATGGTGGCCACAAATCGATAGGCAATAAAAAGATAATAAACCATGGGATTTGCAGTAGAAATTATGAAAACAAGACAACATCCCCAAGCCCCCCCGAGGATAACAACAATAAGGATAAATGCAAAAAACCAAGAATATAAGCAAAAAACCCAACCCCACTAAGGAGAATGCGACTCGAATGATAGGAGCCAATATCCAGCTAGGTAGGAACAATCAAGCTATGCAATTGCCGATGATGCATAAACACGAGAAGAAAAAACCAACCCCGTTAATGCATATAATGCAAAAAAGGAGGCCCAAACACGATGTAGGCAAGAACGTGAAAACGAAAATAAAACCATGTAAAGTGTCGATGCCGAAAAGAGGAAAACAACGTTCAACAATACGAAAAAGAAATCAACCCCTGATAGTGCATAGTAACGTAGAAAACAAGTGGAAACATGATAGAGGCAAGAACGTGAAAAAACAAATGCAACCATTGGAATGCTTCGAATGCCCAAAAGAAGAAACCATGTGCAACAAGATGAGAAAAAATCAACCGTCATAATACATAATAAGCATAACGTGGAAACTAGGTTGAGACATCGTATATATGAAAAAAGGCAAATGCAAATGACCTTAGAACATAAAAAAATCAAAACAACCATGTGAACGATATGATTCAAAAAGATGCCAACATATAGCGAAAAAACATATTGGGCAAGAACGTGTAAAAGCAAATGCAACCATAGAAATGGTTAGTATGCCCAAAAAAGAAACAACGTTCAATCAATATGAAAAAAGAAAAAGCAACCCTTATAGTATGATAAGCATAACATGGAAACGAAGTCAAGAAGACATAGTATATATGAAAAAGGCAAATTCAAATGACCGAACATAAAAAGTCAACAATCATGTGAACGCATATAATTAAAGGATGCGGAGGGGTGATAAAATATATGAGGGGAATATAAAGAGGTGAGACCAAGAAAAAGCCTGAGATGATGACAAGACGAAGGCCACAAAAAGACATGCAAGGAGAATGAATGGAAACCCGCGAATCAAGAAAAAAGCATGCAAGAGAAGGAATGAATGGCAAAATAAGATCGAGGGCAAAATAAGCGAGGCCAAAAGGGAGCAGCGGAAAAATACAAAGGAATACCAATTAGGAATGGAGCGAAAAAAGCAAACCGCAGGGAGAGCAGGGGACGTTGGATTTGGTCTAGGTCGGCCTGAGAAAGGAGAATGAGGGAGAACCCGCCACAACACCCGTGATACCAATGGAGAGCCGAAAACTCCAAATCTCCCAAAATGGGAGCTAATCGGGTGATGGAGGAGCAGATCATGGCAACAAGGACGAGCAGAGGCCGAGTGAGGGGAAACCGAAATTGAAAGGAACAGAAGGCAAGGTATGGAGCGGAAACTACGGGAAGGGAACTAGGCCAGCAGGAATGGGGTGGAGATCCCCTGATAAGCGCACGCCAGCAATTGGATTAGGAGAGGGCAAAACCCAACCAAAGACGATGAGAGAGGGCGGATCAGAAAATGGAAACCAGAATTCCGTAGTCGCCACCCCAAGCTGAAAACCAGAAGAAGAACTAAGGGGAAACAAGAAAAAGATAGAAGCAACAAAGAACACGTGCCCCGCCCCAAACAGGAAACCGTGCTACTACACAAGAAATACAGAGAGCATGCCACTGAAACCGATCCAACCACCCAACAGATCAACCAACACCCAGAGAGACGAACCCATCCGATCAGACAGAAAAGCGAAATGCTCAGTCTAAAACTTGAAAACATAATTACCCCGAACCATATGCCGTCTCGCAAGGATGGAATAGCCCAAGTCCCAAAAATCAAACATGCAAATGGACAAGGAAGAGCCATGCGATCACCAAGAGAAACGATAGAACAAAGAATCTGCAAGAACCTGACAGAACAAAGAATCTGCAAGAACCTGACGTAAAGAGCAGGAAAAGAAGGAAGCGTACCTTCCGAAGAATGATGAGCAAACTCGCAAAGACGATGCCGGTGACAAAGAGGTGGAGTAAAAGACTGGTAGAGAAGCTGGTAAAGAAATCCGTGGGTCAAACAACCATGGAAGCTACGAGAAAGAAGAAAATGCTGCTGTGAGAAGACGCCGATAACCGGCCTGAGAATGGAACGAGCCTAATATAGGGGCTCGTCCTTTCCCAGAATGGCGATCCGATGGCTCGGATCGATGGGATTTTATGAAATATCGAGGAACTTTGAGGAAAGGTCAAAGAAATTTGGGGATTCTTAGGGAGTCTCGAGGGAAACCTAGATAATCTAAAGGGAATCAAATCTCATAAAGTTTAAAAGAATTTGAATGAAATCTAAAGAAATTTTGAGGAATCTAGGGGAACCTTAAAGAGGGAAACTAGAGGACCATCTTTCTTTCAATGTTGGCCTGCCGTGTTCGAAACACAATGCAATTTTTATGAAGAGCCAAAACAGGTTGAGCTAGACTTACGACAAGTGAGTATTATGTGCTATGATTTCAAATTGAAATTAGACAATCGTTTACGCCAGAGAACAATCAACTTGCTTAAGAAGGCTTGTAACTATGAAGAAGAAGATGAAGAAGAGGTTGGGAATGCTTCACCCTCTATTGATAATGACGAGGAAGATAACTCAAGCACTTCCCAAAGTGACAGTGAAAGAAGTGAAACTGACGAAGATGGCATAAACGAGCATGAAGATGTCTTGGATCCCTCTCTTATCACTCCTCACACTTTTGCACATAACTGAGTCTTAGAAAAAAAGAAGTAAATTTTGAACGTGAATATGAAGATTTTATCTTCAATTTTAAAAATGCTACTATTTCAGTTGTAAACTTCACTTCAATTTTTGGTTAAAATCCAAAGAAGGGATTACCAATTGCATGGAAGTTGAATAGGGTACACCCCATTCACAAATCTGGAGACAGGTGTTCAGTATATAATTATAGAACAATTCTGATTAGCAGCACTTTTTCAAAAATTCTTGGCAGTTTGCTGGAAAGAAGGTTGAGTTCTTGGGCTGAGGACAATAAGAAGCGCTCCATGTGTCAAGCTGGATTTCGTAAAAACCACAATACGCTTGATCATGCTATGGCACTCCGTGTAATGGTGGAAAAAGCGAAGGCACCAAATTCAGCACTTTATGTAGCATTTATTGATTTTACCAAAGCCTTCGACACAGTGCCTAGAAGGGGATTAGGCGAGAGAATGCAGCAGATTGGGGTTCCAGAAGAGCTTAGAGGGGCTGTGTCTCAATTGTATTCGGAAGTCTTAATTAAATTGTCCCATGAAATGGATGCACTGGTCAAGAATACGATTGGTGTTCGGCAAGGGTGCCCTCTGTCACCAACACTCTTTGGTTTGTATATTGATGAACTAGATGATTGGATAAAAGCACATTCATTTGCTGGGACACGATTAGGGGCTTACATCATTCAATTACTGCTTTATGCTGATGATGTGGTATTGCTAGCTAATAAGAGACAGGTGCTGCAAGCCCACTTAGATCATTTGAGGTGGTTTTGTGAGCTGAAACAAATGAAGGTGAACATTAGCAAGTCAAAGATCATGATATTTGGTACGCGGGATAGGGAGGCATTCTTTTATGATGGGCAGGATATTGAAATAGTAGAGTGCTTCAAGTACCTAGGCATAGACTTCTCTGCTAAGTACACTTGGAAAGACTGCGTAAAGAGGAGAGTTACAGGTGGGAAAATGGCATTGTATAGCATGCAAACTAAATGCTCCAATTCTCTCCATGGTTGGACGCTTAAGAAGATGCTTTTTAAAACACTGGTTCAATCCGTGTTGCTATATGGTGTACCTATATGGGGGCCCAATACTTCTGATAAGCTTTGGGGACAGATCGAAGTGGTCCAGAAATTGTTTTTGCGCCAGGAGTTGGGCATAAAAAACCAATTGCCATATGCTATTATTTTAGCGGAAGCAGGTATGTTCCCCCTCGAACTTGAAGCTTTATTTCAAACCATAAACTTTGTTAACAGGGTTAAGAAGCTATCTGTAGACCGCTTACTCCATCAAGCAATGTTAGCATCTGAGCAACAAGGTTGGTTACACGATGTCATGGAATGGGCTAATCGATGGGGGGTGCAGGCCAGCAATTGGCCGGATTGTAAATCGAACGCTAGAGCACTCTTAGAGAGGCTGGCTATTGATAAATTATGGCAAAACCCTGGCAGCAGGATGAGACATTACAAAGCTAAGGTAAATCCTATGCAGGAATATGAACATCAAGGATACTTATCAGCTGATATCCCGATATCGTTGAGGCAAATCATGGCAAGATACAGAACAAGCTCTCACAGGTTGGAAGTGGAGACAGGTAGATGGCGCAAAGTACCACTGGAAGAGAGAATTTGTAAATTTTGTGAAACAGGTAGTGTTGAAGACGAAGACCATGTGTTTGTTCACTGCCCAGCATACAATGATATTAGGAGTAGATTTGCTTTCTACTATACTAGTTTTCATGCGTTATTTTCAGAATCATATTATAAGTTAGGGCAATATATTAAGACGGTGGATGCACACCATAATTTATTGATTAAACTCTGATGTAGCATGTAATTGAGCGCTACATGGCCTTATAGAGCCCTATGAGAGCAAGACTAAATTAAATTAAATTAAATTAAATTAGAGGTTTGCTCTAAAAAGATAATTCAGGCAAATTATAATTGCGAAAAAAAGTGTCACTTTGACATAGTCAATTCTCTATTTGGAGAAAAAAATTAGTGATTTTGGGGGGGTCAAAATACACTTTTATGCCCCCTTTTTTTTCACCTCATTTTAGCCATTTTTTGCAGAAAAACAGGGAATCTTCAAGGAATATTCCTTTTGGGCAAAAGTATGCTGGTGGGGTGCAAAAGCACGCGTCCGGACGCATGCTTTTAGCACCCCTGCTTCCTGCTTTTTTTTGGGTGCTGGTGGGTTCGTTTTTTCACACCCTTCATTTGTTAAGAGGATTCTTCAGCCAAGAATCGTTCCACATTGCTCGAATTTTCCATCAGATTAGCATCGATTTCATTAGATTGGAGTCTGACTAGTGCGCAGAAATGACCCAAACTCCAAATTGGCATGTGAATCTCCAATTAGTTGCTCAATCCATCATATCTTTTCATAAAACTTATCCACCAAGGTAGGATTGTCATTTCGACCATATTCAGCCTAAAAGCCCCATCTAATTTTGCTTAAATTGGGCTGACTTAAGAGATTTCTTATTGTTTTACAAAAAACCTGTTGCAAGAATGATTTTTCTTTAATTTTTCACTCAATATCCCAAATTAGGTTCTAAAACTTTGCACATAGGATATGGGTGCATGGTCGATTATGAAAATCTGAAAAGCCCCAGCTGATTTAGCTTAATTTGGGCTGAATTAAAAAATTCTTCACTATACCAAAACTGCTGCAGAAATGGTTTTTCTCTAATTGCTCACACAATATCCCAAATTAGGTTCTGAAATTTTGCATGTAGGATATGGGTGCATGGCCGATTATGAAAATCTGAAAAGCCCCATCTGATTTAGCTTAATTTGGGTTGAATTAAGAAATTTTGTTCTGTTTTACCAAAATTGCTGCAGAAATGGGTTTTCTCTAATTGCTCACTCAATATCCCAAATTAGGCCCTGAAATTTTGCATATATGATCGAATTGCATGGCCGATTATGAAAAACAAAAAAAAAAAGTGCTGGAAAGTGCTGGGTGCTGCATCGCGTTTATTTGTACCCCACCAGCATACTTTTGCCCTTTTGCTCCCGTTTCAAAGATTTGCCCCCGTTTCAAATGCAATCTTGTTCTGTACAAATATATAGCACATTACATTAACAAGCAGAGGCTCGCCGACATTATTAAAAGGGTGTGTTCTACACAAAGTGAGGACTTCACCTACAGTGCCTCTGAGGACGAGTTTGTTGAAGAAGAAAGGGTAGATGTTGGTGGTGCGAGTCAAGATGAAGAAGCCCCAAGTTCAACAGATTCGGAAGGCAGCCCCAAGTAGCAACATAGGAGCAGGCCTCGAGACACCATTGCAGCCAAAGAACCAAAGAAACGCAAGGTGCAGCAAATTTGATGTGGAACCTGTTCTAGAGGAAATCTCCAAGAAGAAGAAGGGCAAAGAAAGGCACCAGGGGTGACATAAAGGAGAAAAAGGTGGACAAAACCTCGAAAAGAATGGAAGAAATAAACATGCATAAGTACGTGCAAGGCGTAATTCACTTGCCTGTGACATCAATGAGGTTGCCACCCAAGAACGAAGCTGGAGAGAGGCCCCTTCAGGTCCGTAAAATTTATGGTGACCATCTAAAAAACCTGAAAAACAGGATCAGGAGCAACCCAAATGCACATGTAGCCCCGATTGTTGTCCTTGTGGACAGAACTCAGTGCACTGCCCGCAAAGACTATGACAGGAAAAATGCTGACACCCTTATGCACTACGTCTTGGAGGGAAACCATAGCTTCAAAGCCAGGAGGGAACTGTACAAGGAAAAGAACAACCTGAGATACCTCTCGGTCCTTTGTGCAGTTTACTATGGTCTGAGTCCCCTATGGACTTCGGTTCCTTCACCTTTGGGATTAAGGTGATACATCCAATGTCTAGTTTGTTGTCAAGCTTATCTACTTGTAGAAAGTCCTGATAAGCACTGTACACAAGAGTTGTATCCATTCCCAATAGTCCTGAAAGAATTCTACTAGAATGCCATCTAGACCCGGGCATTTATTTTTGGCCATGGCCTCACGCATCTCTTGAATGGATACCAGTCGCCTGAGCTGTTCCCTTTGTGTAGCGGATACTTTAGATATAATCTTTGAAAGGATTAACTCGTCAAAGCAATCTTGAAAATATATATTCTTCTTTTTAAAGAAATCTTCAAAATGTTTAAAAACAATCCCCTTCACCTGTTGTGGGTTCCGGATGATGCATTTGAGAAAATATGGAGTCTCTTAGTGTCCTTTTAATAAATCTCGAAATTCCACATCGGATTTTGCTATCAACCAATAAGGGCCTTGCTCTTTGTTTAAATGGCATGTCTACATGGCTAAGGGAATGCCCCAAATATTTAGAAAATAGTGCAAAAAGATATGTTAGATATTTAGGAATCTTATGTAGGTAAGGTGGGAAATGATTACAAAGCATTCGATGCATTGAGCATCCAATAGTTATTACATTAAAAATCGCATCGATCCGAGACATCGGATCGCCATTCTAGAATGGGACGAGCATGCATGTCATGCATGCATGCGGGCGGCGCATGCCCGTTTTTGGTTGGGAGTTCGCTATTTCAGGCGCGTTTCTGCATCCACGTCTCATCGGCGCTTCCTCTTCTCTCAGCAGTACCTTATTCTCTTTGAATTGTTTCCAGGCGGGGGAGGGGCTTCTTCCTGCCTGGTTTAGCCAATTTGGCGTATCTTTCTTCCTTTACGGCCTTTGGCCTCGTCCTGTGACCTTCGTCCTCGATCCTAGTTTGTAAGGAAGTTCTCTGGTAGTCGGGCGGTTTATTGGTTTCTTGCGAGTCCTATCTAGAATCGCATCGATCCGAGACATCGGATCGCCATTCTAGAATGGGACGAGCATGCATGTCATGCATGCATGTGGGCGGCGCATGCCTGTTTTTGGTTGGGAGTTCGCTATTTCAGGCGCGTTTCTGCATCCACGTCTCATCGGCGCTTCCTCTTCTCTCAGCAGTACCTTATTCTCTTTGAACCCACCCTCCCCCCCTTCTTTGTTTATTAAGTTACGTTTATCATGTTTTTTCCACCCATTTGGGTGATGCTTTTCCACCGGGTGATGCTATTCTCTGGTATGTTTCTCGTTTGTTGTGTTGGTGATGTGCGGTGCAGGTTGGCGGCGGCATCCGTTTCGACTTCTCCATGCGGGGTTTTGGGGCGATTCTATGCCTTCGTTTGTCTAAGCCCCTTGCTCGAAGGCTTATCACTAGGGTTTTCCTCGAAAACCCGAGCGAGGCGGGGTTTTTAATCCCTAAGATAAGCTTTCGGCAGGTACATCAGCCACTCATCTATTAGCATTGTATTTGTTTTGGGGTCCAAATGATATAATTGGATTTTCCCTTTATTTTTCGTGGGTAGTTCGCATGTGTGCGGCTACCCACTGTCCACCATTGCAGAAAATCTGCTGAGATGAATGAGAAGCCTATCTATGGCGGTTTGTTGGTTTCTTGCGAGTCCTATTCTAGAATTGAGCATCCAATAGTTATTACATTCAAAAGTACACAACTCCCAATCTAGAGTTGCGTATCAGCCATCCGGTTGCATACGATATGCTAAGACGTTTTTTTGGCATTAGATCTATTGATGTGCTGCTAGGATTGATTTGGACGAACAGAGAAAATCTGGAGAAGACCAATCTGGTTCTTACGCTTGCCAGGTATAATACGATGGAAGCGTTTTGCATTATGCCTTAGAACAACGCTTGAATGCTCCTCAGGCCATCTTGCCTGAGCTGCTCTTATCGGTTAAGTCTTCTTCATTTTTCTTTGTTGAGTTGTATAAGGCCATTGATTAATTTTGATTAATTTGAGGTTAATATCAGATGCATCATTGCAGATCTAAAGAAGTCAGGCGAGTCATTCTCAGGAACTGTATTGGCAGCTAGACGAGTTCACATTGCCAAGTATGTCGCTTATGGGTTTTGTTGCTAGTATTTTGGATCGACCTGTATATATCTTTGTATGCATTTCAGATGTGATCATGAACTTCTCAAGTCAGGTTCTGAGTTTTTGGAGGATCTTATAAGCGCAGACAACCCTAAATATTTTTTTCTGGCAACAAAAGATGTTGAACTCTGTAAGAAGTTTCGCATGGTATGTCCATGTTAGCTCTTGAATGTGTAAAATCATTATGTTTGGGTAGCTTAGGTTCTTAATAGTTTATTTTGTCCTCAGTTGTGATGCATCAGTACAATGCCTTTCACCTTATTTGCAAACTCTGCACATGCGTTTATTGTCTCGTGCTGCTCAACTTTCTTGCTGGATTGTTTTATGCTAGATATCTGCTAATTTGCTTGGCAAGAAAGGAATTCCAGCTCTGCTTATTCATGGACCTTAGAACATGGCAGAAGAAGGAACATCCATAATCGTTAACACATTTCTATTTTAAACTCCATAAGTATTCAACCATACTTCATGCAAGCGTGTACAATTATGAAGAAATATATACCAATTGATTTGCCTGATCTGAAAGCTATATATCTGTAATCTGTGAAAAGAAAAACACTAGGCTTGTCAGGTTCAATTCCTGAAGAGTATATGGATGTTTCGTTGTTTCTCTTAAAATGTTATAAGTCTAATTCCTTTTTGCATGAGTTTTACGTATTTCTGTAGATGTTCAAGTAATCTAAGGATTTTTGTAATTCATGCGCCTTCATTACAAATTGGTGCTGGTATTCTTGCTCTTCCAATAGTGACACAAGAAGCTGGTTTATTTAGGTTTTCTCTTCTGGCAACTTTGCAGCAAGCGGAAATGTTCGATTCCTTCTGTGGTCTGTTAGCATACAGCATACTGGATTTGTAGAATGGAATTTGTTTTTGGGTTTAGGGATTAGGGATTATGGATGGTGCTTCACTGCTTTATGGTTCTTCTTTTGCTGTATTGAGCAGATGAATAGGGAGAAGCTCATGAAGATGGCCAGTGCGGTTCGCACTGGGGCCAAAGGCAGCGTTAGCAGGTATTTAATTCTTCCTTACTTCCTTGTTTCTGCATTTTTCAACATCTAATTAATTTCACATTGCATCTAAAGGAAGGTCAGTGTGGCCTGCAGTATTGACATATTTATTTTTTCAGAAAAAAGAAGGCAGTTCACAAGACCACTACAACTGATGATAAAAGGTTGCAGAATACATTGAAAAGGCTCTGTGTGAACACGATACCAGGCATTGAGAAACATTTTTAAGGATGATAGTGTCATTCATTTTGTGAACCCAAAAGGTATGGTTCGTTAGATGTGTGTATTTCTCATTTCTTATTTTGATTCCTATTTTCTTTTGTTGTTTTCAGTCCAGGCTTCTATAGCTGCTAATACATGGGTTATTAGTGGCACCCCTCAGCAGAAAAGTAAGAAATGCTAAATCGTGCTCTCTCTTAGCTACACTTGGTTATATATGCGTTTTCTGAGTTTGACACTACCTAATGCAGAGCTTCAAGAGCTTTTGCCAGGAATAATCAATCAGCTTGGTATGCTCTTTGCACTTCCATTCTTAAGAAACTTGCACAGCAGTTTCAGAGACAGGAGAATGCTGCAGCAGCAGATGATGATGATGAAGTACCTGATCTTGTAGCTGGGGAGACATTTGAAGAAGCTGCAAAAGAAGAAGCAAAGGATGCCTGAGGAAGGTTCTTATGATGGGGCTCTTACTGTGCTTATGCTACGATATGGCTTCAAATATATGTTCCATTGTATCACTTTTGCTTTAGAATCATGTTATGTAATCCCAGTGTGTATTTACTCTGTGCCATCCACACATATAGGGAAATAGCCCCAAAGGTATGAAAAACTCATATAAGGGGAGCTTGGAGCTTTAAAATGCAACGAAGATTATGCAACAATAGCATTTTTGAAGGCAGAAGAGTTATGCTTCATTCTAAAATTTCTCCTTTCTAATTTACTGTTATGTAATCCCAGTGTGTATTTACTCCATGCATCCGCACATATCGGGAAATAGTTCCAAAGGTATGAAAGACTCTTGAGGGGAGCTTGGAGCTGCAACGAAGTTTAATTAAGTTGATTCTTTATATCCAATGGTTGACACTTGAGATCCTCCATCACAAGTTTTCTTTGAATCAACAAAAGTGTATGTAGATAGATGTTTAGTAAGGAATTTGAATAGAATTTTTAATTTCAACATTCATAAACTTGATGTATATGAAATATGAAAGAGAACCTTGTAATTTTGCAAGAAGACTATAATTAATGGAGTTGAAGCTAGATATGACAAAGAAAATACGGAAGCCCTTTATTTACTGCCCATTGTTTGGCCGATGTGAAAGGTCTTTACAAGTATATGGATCATATTCACCCTTATAGCCTCTTGATATACTGTTGTGGTAGTGTCAAAAATTTCAGCAAAAGAATGGATTGAACCTCAACAATAGATTTCATTAGTTTCTTTACACAGTAGAGTGGAAATGCAGAATCTGGAGGCAAGCTGTAATCAAAATTCTGAAACTGTACGATGGAGGCGAGCTCAATTTAAAATACCGTAAACTGTATGATGGAGGTAAACTTAACCTAAACACGACCTGGAGAAAGAAAGGCTGGTCGTTGGAATATGAATCTGGCAAATCGAGCATCAGGAACGAATTTGAAAGCCTGGGGAAACTCGAATCTGAGCACGAGCGAATTCGATTTGGGAGATTTGGGTATCTTGCTCGTCGACTGAGCTTTTTTCGTGGAACACTACGTGGCAAAAAGAGAGAGGTGAATATAAACTCATTTGGATATGTTAAAAGGCTTTGGATTCGAAATAAATACAATGCCTCGAAAAACTTCAGCTAAAATATAATGTAAAAAATAAAACTAATTTCCCCTTAGGGGAACACGAAGAGACCTCATTTTTTCTCTAATGGATCCATCCTCCACCTGTACTGAGGACAATGTGGCTGCTTGTTTCCTCTGCTTTGCAACCCTAAAAAAGAAACCTATACATTTCTCACCTTCCTTGATCCACGTCAATCCTGCTTTAACCTTAGCTTGTTGAATTTTGACTAGTTCTAGTCTCTTAATTTCCTTTAGAAGTATTTTTTCCCTTTCGCCTGATCTAGTACCAATTCTTCTAAGTTATGTCAATTCTTTGAAAAGTGACTTCAGCAAAGCATGTTCTTTGACCACCTTATTACGACCCCAAGCCTTAGCAAATTTTTTAACTGCTGCTAGAGACGCAATCATTACTTCTATTCCCTGTTTATTTCTGCTAGCCGCAATCCAAATCTGCTTACATTGATCTTTAAAATCTGCATCCTTAAGAAATCCGGGGTTCAACTTGAAGACTGTTTTTAACGGTTCAGAAGTAATAACTCTAGAAGAGCATATTATCTGCAGATTATGATCTGAAATGGAATTCTCTAAGAGATTATGGCGATACAATGACGTGTTCATTTCTTGCAAGACCTGAGAGCTTACATAACACCTATCGTGTCGTGCATATGCCCTGTCATCTCCAATCCAACCATTACACCACATCAAACCTGGGTCACCCTGTAGTTCCATGAATCCCAATTCATTGAGCATGCTCAGCCACTGTTCCCTTTCGTTATCCATGTACAACATCGATCCGACTCCCATATCTATCACTGCTACTTTCCACCATATTAAAGTCCCGACCATAATGTACCATATATCTCTGTCAAAGTTTTTCAATTTGTTCTTCACACTGGCCCATAAGGATGCTCTTTGTCTGGCTTGATTATGTGCATAAATATTTATCACTTCCCATTTTTTACCATGAGCATACCAGGTTACTATTGTGCACATCCCAAAATGGTCTGTATATGTCGATAAAAGTTTCAACTGTTTTCTCCATGCAATAAAGGTTCCTGCACTAGAGCTGCCACTAGACGATATAATGCCTTAAGCAAAATCCCAATTTCTTCCTTCTTACATTTATGCTCCTGTAAACAAACAATATCTGGAAAAAAAAAAATTCAACGCTAGAGAGAGCCTACTGCCCTTGGCCTCAAAGGATTTAAGTACATTGTTGATTTTCATAATCTAGCCGAGACCAACAATAATACTGCGCCTAATTGCGCATGTAAAACAAGTTCAAGAATTTGAAACTCCACATTTAGGGAATTGCGTGTTGGTTACGTTCATGTTATTGAGTCACTCTTTCTAAGGATTGGTTAATCTACCCTTTAGATTTGTGTTAAACATTCTCAAAGAATACGAAAGCATGAGCACAAAATCCACAAATGTTTTAAATTGAGCAAATAAAGTGATGATACCTACCTATTGCACCTGCGTGTCTAAATATTGACTCAGTGATTTGGCATGTTTTGAATTTGGAAGGGCGATACTAGTTGCCCCAATTTTCTGCTAAATTCCTTTGCAAAATTAAGAACAAGCACGTGAAAAACAACTTCAAGAACACCGTCCAAAACAGAAGGGGAGTATTATGCAGAAAAAAAAGCCCCGCCTGTCAAAGTTTCAATGAGGCTGTAGGACATAAACAATGGACTAATGCGATGCAAGAAGAGTACTCCATGCTTATGAAAAGCAAGACACTTGGGTTTTGCTGCCAATTATATTATGCTTTTGTTCTAGAAAGCCTAAGGTCTTAGAATCTGATAGACTTAAAGGCTGGATTTTTATATTGATAGTAAATTATGCAAACACACCCTCAGGGCATCATCGGAGGGCAACCCTACGTGCACATCACCTTTTTTTTTGTATATTAGCTCTCGTTAACTCTTAATCTATATGTGAACCAAACCCAACCGTTATCTTTTAACCCCCAACCTCCAAATAGCTAATTTTGCTAACATAACGAGTTTAATAAGGCCTTTTTTCCACGATAGTCGTATTTCGAAAAGTCACATATTTTATCCAATGGTATTTGGCCACCTATTGTCCTAAAAGAAAATCATTTTTCCACTATGAATAGAATAGTTTTTTTAACGTCCAATAGGTTCAGAATAGGTTCGGATTGTAAATAGAGTCTTATTTTATCTACTTATTTAAAAAGTTTCTTGGGTTCTTTGCTGATTTTTTTCCGGCGTTACATTGGCAAAAAAATGGGTTTTCCGGTGATGTCTTGGTTTTCCGTCGTTCTTTCCCCTTTTCCCTTCCAAGATAATCATACGAAAATTCGAAACGGGTGAGCAGCTAAAATCTTGGGCAGTGATCTGGCTGGGTTCAATAGAAACGGTCTCATTGCAGAGGGTTTGTGCTACAACGGTCTCATTGCAGAGGTGTTTGCATTCGAGCTTGGAGCTGGAGCAATCGCTGGGGTTATCAAGGTGTTTGCTTGGAGCTTGGAGACGGTCCAGGGTGCCGGTTTGTGAATCAGTTGTTTTGGAGCGCTACAAGCGTCAGATATTTTTTCTCCAGGCCATTGCTGATCGTTGGAGCAGCAGGTAGCACTCTAACACCTAAATCCTCTGCATCTTCTCTGTTTTTTCAGATTAACAACCTCCTCTCTTGCATCTTTCAATAACCTCAGATGTAGTATTTGAGGTTAGGACACCATCAATCAGGTCATCTACTTATTTAAAAAGTTTCTTGGGTTCTTTGCTGATTTTTTTCCGGCGTTACATTGGCAAAAAAATGGGTTTTCCGGTGATGTCTTGGTTTTCCGTCGTTCTTTCCCCTTTTCCCTTCCAAGATAATCATACGAAAATTCGAAACGGGTGAGCAGCTAAAATCTTGGGCAGTGATCTGGCTGGGTTCAATAGAAACGGTCTCATTGCAGAGGGTTTGTGCTACAACGGTCTCATTGCAGAGGTGTTTGCATTCGAGCTTGGAGCTGGAGCAATCGCTGGGGTTATCAAGGTGTTTGCTTGGAGCTTGGAGACGGTCCGTGGTGCCGGTTTGTGAATCGATTGTTTTGGGCTACAAGCGTCGGATATTTTTTCTCGGGCCATTCTTGTCGTTGGAGCAAGCCGGTAGCACTCTAACACCTAAATCCTCTCGCATCTTCTCTGTTTTTCAGATTAACAACCTCCTCTCTTGCATCTTTCAATAACCTCGGATGTAGTATTTGAGGTTAGGACACCATCAATCGTCATCTACTTATTTAAAAAGTTTCTTGGGTTCTTTTTGCTTTGATTTTTTCCGGCGTTACATTGGCAAAAAAATGGGTTTTCCGGTGATGTCTTGGTTTTCCGTCGTTCTTTCCCCTTTTCCCTTCCAAGATAATCATACGAAAATTCGAAACGGGTGAGCAGCTAAAATCTTGGGCAGTGATCTGGCTGGGTTCAATAGAAACGGTCTCATTGCAGAGGGTTTGTGCTACAACGGTCTCATTGCAGAGGTGTTTGCATTCGAGCTTGGAGCTGGAGCAATCGCTGGGGTTATCAAGGTGTTTGCTTGGAGCTTGGAGCTTGGAGGCGGTCCGGGGGTGCGGTTTGTGAATCGGTTGTTTTGGAGCTACAAGCGTCGGATATTTTTCTCCGGGCCATTCTTTGATCGTTGGAGCAGCAGGTAGCACTCTAACACCTAAATCCTCTGCATCTTCTCTGTTTTTTCAGATTAACAACCTCCTCTCTTGCATCTTTCAATAACCTCAGATGTAGTATTTGAGGTTAGGACACCATCAATCAGGTCATTTACTTGAAGCTGAGCGGTTGAAGCAGGTGAATATAGTAATCTTAGGCTCTTGGATTCCGGTTTTTGCTTTCCTTGCTTGAATGTGGAAAATAAAAATTTGTACACCGGTCCGGCCCTGCCATAGCCATAGCCCGCCCGATTTTTCCCCTCGTGAGAAGGTATGTGGCGGTTTGTAACATTTAGGGGTTTGTGATTTCTGTTCTCTGTGTGCTCTGCCATTGTAGCGATGGAGTTTTAGGTTCAATATCGCGATGGAGCTGCAGATATGGCGATGTAGTTGTAGTGACACATGCAAACTTGCAAACACGAGCAAAACCGTCGTTGAAGACTTCTATAAAATAGCACCGCGATTAAGCAGGTAACGTCGGATATAATCTTTACAGAAGCGATTCTTCACCGATTTTTATGTGGGTCTATAGAATGGCATCCAATCCAGCTTTAAGGATGCCTACAACTAGAATTTTCACACAAACAAAGGATTCCAACTTCTGTTCTGTTGAAGAGGCAAGACATAAATGCAGTTTAGTTCTTTTTCCATTTTATCATAGATTTAGGAACAAACGAAATGCGCGGTTCGTTCTTTTGCCATTTTCCTCCACAGATTTAGGAACAAGCAAGCAACCTTAGTTCGGTGCTAGAATCTTGATTCATTTCATTTTTGTCATTTATAGGTGTTGGTGGCGGACATATGGAAGTAGAGATCTCTGAGAGACAAAGACGGATCTGACGGTTTACATAACGGTTGGAATAATCAAGAACACATCCCTGTTTTTTTATTTCATCTTTGCTAATTCTTTTGCACTTCTTTCTAATTCTTATGCTTCTTCCTTCATCTAAGAGCATTTAAAATTTTTTGCGCGTGCTTGATATTTCTCTCTTTATGCAGAAAGGTATACTGCTTTAGTCATCAAACAGGAAAGCTTGAGCATCTTATGACGGTCGCACATTTTCTTCTATTTGTTTATGTTTTGGCTACTATATTGGATTTCCTATAAAAATGCCTTTGCATAGCATTTGCTCTTCCTCATAGTACCTCTGCTATGTGTACCTCTACCCCTTCATTCTCAATTTTCAAGAGGCTATTCCACATGCATGTACAAATGAGGATGAACAGCTAAAGCATGTAGAAATGAGAATGTATCTCTTTCTTACAAAGCGGCCATGCTGGAGCCTTGGTTATCGATTTGGGTTCTACATTTAAAGGAGCAAATCACGGCTTAGCAAAGTTTAGAGAAGTTGCAATGGGGAGGAAGAAGATAGCATGTTTTGCGAACCATGGGCTATATTTGCGAGAAAAACATTCCATTTACAATTCACTATATCTATAGAAGCCGGGGCGATGAAGTTGAATTAGCATGTTAGAATGTGACATCTTCACGATCAAGTTACATGCTATTTTGTGAATCTTATTATTTATTCTGTCTAGGGAAAGAACAATGATGAGCTTCATGATATCATGGATACTAACTCCATTATAGCTAAACTGAATCTCACTGCAGAATTTGGAGAATAAACGTTGCAGGAAAGGCCTGCATCCAGAAGCACTTTGAAGCTCTAAAGGAGAAATCAATAGGCTAGAAGAGATTAATTAGGTTGCATGCAATTATAAGTGGTCCACAGGTTAAGTACTCTTACCATAAAAGGTTTTTCAGTTGGTTAATGTTTTGCAACAAGGATTACCAACCCCTATAAGAGGTTCCACGTATTGCCAACAGAATTGGAAGATACTTTGTCCTTTGTAATTCCAAGTATTCTTGAAAGAATTGGAAGACACTTTCCCTTTGTATTACTGGTCAAATTCAATAGAATTAAGACATTACAAACCTGTGGATTCCATCTGTCATAATAAATTGTTGTATAGTGTTTTTACTCCCATTATCTTTCTCGACGTCCTTTTACTCAATAATTGTACAAGTGGGTAGTGATAGGTTGCATGCTTCACATTGTTACAGTCCATGAAAAGCAAATAAATTATCCACTAAAACAAGAAAAACAAAGAAATTGCACATACACAACCAAAAATTGCATAATCTATTGCAAATGCACTGCCACACAAATGCAAATCTTCACATATTTCATTGGCATGTTGTCAATTGCATCAATTATGATCTCCATAAAACCCGTCAACTATTTAAATAAAAGTGAGAGCAAAGTGTCCATTTTTGTCTCATCCTATCTTGCTAGGTCTTTAGGTATGTATAGTGGTCTAGGGAAGGACATTATGCCCTCCTCGAGCAAGCAATGATAGAAGATGGATGTTATGGCTATGGCAATTAGAATTATAAATGCATCAATATTAGTAAGTGCACAAAGGCACTCTATAGATATACACACACACACATGCCTACATAGTTATTAATGACTCCTGGCTTGACATCCATTTTTATAGACAAAACCATTAATAGAATAGAATAGAATATGTTTTTATCGTCCACGGAGACCAATGGATGTCATTACAATGCTCAAGTGTTCAGGGATGGAAGTACTGCTTGAGAACGGGTCGTAATTACTGATTGATATTCGGCTGTGACTGTAATCGCCGCGGTAATCGTCACTATGAAATTTAGGTTAAAAAGAATTGGTGCCACATGGTATGCTGTCGTTGGCTCCATGGGCAGAATAGCCGTTTCCTTACATTTACGAAGGTAGTTATTAACATAGAGGTAGATTTAACTTCGCCCCCTATTCCTTAAAAAACATTCTTTTCTCTACTGAAATCCATAAACGCAAAGTTAATACATTGATGATACTGTCATTAGACAATTTTAGTAACAAAAATAATTACAAAAGTAAATAATGTCCATTCTTGCCAATATCAACATGCGATGTTGTCGAAGTTCGACATATGGACGTTAGATGCGATGTTGTCAAAGTTGGCGCCTATGGACGTTAGAGGCCGAGTCAAAACAGATGCCAAGACATTAGCCCGGCAACGCCGAGCACCCGTTTACTAGTAGAGTTTTATAGAGTTTTTAACGTCACGCCACTAGGCAGCCCCTATCATAAAATAAAAGACACCTGGTCTTATTTGAAATATAACTAAAAATAAGACGTCTTATTTTTTCATGTTTTCCACTAGTATTTTAGTGGTGTCATATTTTATGACTACCATGCAGTGGAAAAACAAGTTTAAATTTCAGTGTGAAATGGTGTATATGGCAGCCACATTTTGCGACTACTGTGGATAAAGGCCTAACCCCCAGTGTGAAGTGGCTGGCCCTAAGGTAAGTAAATGCAGTATTCGGTCCCCGCATCAATATAGTCGTATTTGGTTTTAACTCCGGGAGGTCGCAAAATCCTTATTGAAATGGTGCCACTGGGATTTTAATGATGTGGAGATGGAAATCTCAAACAGTATGGCTATGCCACTCAGATGTTCGTTTTCAGAAGAAGCTGCATTTCAGTCAATGGCTCTTTGCCACAAAAATCTTGGTGTTCCTTGCCACAAGCCTAGCTTGCATCAATCATATCCCAACAGGTCAGATTTGGTGCCTTCCTTTGAATACTCTGATTTGTTTTTCTTAGATTTGATATGGGCAAGATACCAGGACGTGGGATGATTTGAAAAAATTATGTAAAATGGGTCGACGAAATGAAGCTGTTGCTATTATCAAGGGTAAAGATACTATGTCCGAATCTTATATGTGCGTCCTATTACAAGAATGCATTACAAGCAAAGATCTTAATTATGGAAGAATGATACAGAGTCTTTTAATGCACTCTGGTGTTGTCTGTAATGCTCTTTCTGGTAGCTACCTGATTTGCATGTTTGCCGTATGTGGGATCCTGGTCGAGTCACATCAGGCCTTTGAGAAAATTTCATGGCCAAGTTTGGATGCTTGGAATTCAATAATTTCGGCTCATGCTTCGTTTGGCAAAGATGAAACATTTTTCCACCTATATAACAGGATGCAAGTATCAGGTATTAAAGGAATAAAGTACACTTATATTACAGTCTTGAAAGCCTGCAGTGCAACAACATCCCTCAGGCATGCAAGGATTATCCATTTGGAAATTATAGAATTTGGACTACAAACAGACCTTGTTGTAAGCACTGCTTTAATGCGCATGTATTCTAAATGTGGCAACATAGAAGAGACCCACAATGTGTTCTACCACATGCCTCATCGAGATGTAATTGCTTGGAACACAATGATAGTTGGATATACTGAAAGTGGAAAAGGTTTCCTTGCTCTTGAATGTTTTGAAATTATGCATACAGAGGGTAGGAAGCCAGATGAATTTACGTATTCAAGTATCTTGAAGGCGTGTGGGACCATTGAAGCCATACACAAGGGTAGGTTCATACATGAGCAGATCATCCAAAGATGTTTCAAATCTCATGTTGTGGGAAATGCAATTGTTGATATGTATGCCAAATGTGGAAGTGTGGAAGAGGCACTCACGGCCTTTGATAAATTATCAAGTAGAAATCTGGTGGCATGGAATGCAATGGTTGCATGTTATGCACACCATGGGAAAGGCATGCTAGCTCTTGAATGCTTTAATAGAATGTATCATGAAAGCATACGGCCTAATGAATTTACGTTTTCAAGTATTTTAAAAGCTTGTGGCAGCATTGGAGCCATTGAGCAGGGCAGGCTCATTTGGAATCAAGTTGTTGAAAGTGGATTTCAATCAGATATTGTTGTAGGTAGTAGTGTTGTTGATATGTATGCCAGATGTGGAAGCATGGTGGAGGCATCTAAGATTTTTGATAAATTGTCGAATCGGAATGCTGTAACATGGGGTGCAATGATGACAGCATTTGCTTCGCATGAAAAAGGTCATCTTGCTCTTTCATGTTATGGACTAATGCAACTGGAAGGCATAGTGCCCAATAAAGTTATATTTTTGAGCATGTTGAAAGCATGTGCAAACACTGGAGCCATAAGAGAAGGCAAGTTGATTCATCACCAGATCCTTGTATATGGGATCATATCAGATGTTGTTCTAGCCAGCAGTCTCATTGACATGTACGTCAAATGTGGGGGCTTGGATGAGGCCCTGATAATCTTTGGGAATATGGCAAACCAAAGTGTTGTGTCATGGAATGCAATGATTGCAGGATATGCACATCATAGCAAGGCTTCATGTGCTATCCAATGTCTTATGGACATGGAATGGAGTGGCATCAAATTGGATGGCCTGACGTTTAATGGCATACTTGCCTGTTGTAGTCGTGCAGGTTTGGCTGATGAAGGTCATTGGTATTTTGAATATATGATAAAGTCCTTTGGCATCCAACCTGATACCTTACATTATAATTGTATGATTGATCTTTTAGGAGGATCAGGATGCTTTAAGGAAGCAGAATGTTTGGCCCGTATCTCTATAAAACCCAATGAGTCGGGGTGGAGATCCCTGCTTAATGCTTGCACAATGTATGGGAATCTAGAGCTAGCCAGAAAATGCTTTGAAGAAATAGCTCGCCTAGATTCTTACTATGCTGGTGGCTATGTACAGATGTCAAATTTGCATGCTTATGCTGACATGAGTAAAGAATGATTGGCATCACAAGTTAATCTGTAGTGAAATGAACAGAGACAGGATTAATACCATTATCTTGTATCCCCTTCTACATTACCTTGAATGCTGAATTACACAACAAGCATAATTATTTCTATGCTTACTTTGTCTTGGTGTGCCTAGGGTTATTATGTGCAATTTGATGCAGATCTTGTGATATAAGCTTAAATCAAGTACCAAATGGGGAAAAATCTAATGAAGATGGTATGAACAGGTATTTCCTTATTAGATATATGTATAGAGATATTACATACAAGAATTTAGCGCGCTGGCGAAGCCAGCGCCCATTGAGTTGGTTGTAATAATTTTTTAGCTTTTTTTTTTAGTATTGATTAGGGCTATAATGTCCAATGGTTTGCATGATAATATGTATGTGCCATGGCCAGTTTGACCAACATGGCATTATTTAATGGTTTCTATCTACAAGAAAGCATGGTATAACTATGGGATGGCAAAATATGGATTTTTCGTATGGTTTTTACCTAACATTGAAATACATATGGTATTTATCCCCTCTGTTTTTAGGGCAAAACGAACCTGTATATCGAAATGATGCATGACGCTGTCGAAGATGATCACGCAGAGGAAATCAGTTACACGATCGAGCTATTAGGTATGCACTAAACTGACGGTGCTAAGGACAAGAACTGATTGCATTATTGTATAAATATGGGCTTATATAAGCCTTACTCTTACTCTGTAATAGTTAGATTAGCCTGGACGTGGTCCTGCTGCCCGGATCCCAGCATGCCAAGGAAGAAAGGCGACCTCAACCTAGCTACTAGGAAGAGGTTGGCCGATGAGAAGAGCAGTGAAGGGAATACAAAGAAGATCTACCAATTTCGTAGATCTGCTGTAGCCAAATGCTCTAAATCCAGCCCTGCAGATGTCTCTGAGAGGGACCCAGGAGTTAACATACTTGGATCCACAAATACTGCTGGAGACACTGGATTTGCAAAAGGGAATGCTGCTGAACACATGGAGAACAGTTCTAATACATTCGGGGATACTATTGGGGATCATATTGGCATCACAAAGGACATCATCATAATCAATGACTGTGAGCAGAATCTAAGCAAAGGAAAGGAGGCCATAGTGGAGAAGGATAATGTTTCTGATTTTATTTCTCTGAAGTTTACCATTTCAAGGCTGAAACATTATTGTACCTGATAGTGTTTTAGGCTGCTAATAGACTCTAATTACTTCCTTGCAAAGGCTGTATGAAGGGTAATTGTCTGGTTTGGCTGTCCAAGACAAATGATAAAGGTTTTTTTTTTCTTTTTTTTTTTGAGGGTTAAGAGTAGAAGTTCCTTGTAAACGACATTTCTTGTAGTTTGTGCTATGTTGCTGGCGTCTAGGAGGATTAACACGTCTTCTTTTCTTCGAACACGTGTGAGAGCTGTGTATAGTTGTCCGTGTGCAAACACTTCTGTTCTTAGGTCAAGAACTTTGTCGAGTGTTAGTCCTAAACAACTGTTGAATGTTGTTGAATAGGCTGGGCGCAGTGGGAGTTGACGTCTATGAATTGTCCAAGGTCGGTTATCTGGTTGGTGAAAGAAGTCTACTCGAGATATAGGATGGATGGTTCCATTGTGTTGCGATTCATCTGTAAGTAGTTTGACAGTGACAAACTTCATCTAAATAATATAGGAGATGGTTGCCTTCAAAAGCTACACATTGCCTCCAACTAACTGCATAGAGTACATGTGGTTACACAGCCAGCACTAAAATCTTAGAACAAAATTGTTGTTCCCAAACTGCAGATTGGGCCAACAACAAAGTGTTCAACTGTCCCACATTTCTCCGATTGAGACTCTTAGGCCAACTCATTCTCAAAGTAGACTTTGAAATACGATTCATTAACTTCAATAATAGAATAGAATAGAATAGATTCCATTAACTTCAATAAATAAAATATCTGTAGTTTCACAACTGCAAAATCATGACTATGACTACTAACCAGAGTGGCAAGTTCAGTGCAAATGCATTGTCAACTGTCGGACATTAGTAGGGTCCAACCCACAAGTTTAATTCATAGTGCATGTGATATTTTGGTTGGTACTAAATATGTTTAATTTGTATGTAGAAATATGTAAACCAAATAGAACACCTACTCAAGGGTAATTGTAAAACAAACCACTATGATTAATCGTCTCTTCACATCACAACAAACATGAACAATTGGAGGACTTGGACCACCAAAATCAAGGATTATTTGGCTACATTTATAAATGAGCAGATTAACAAATTTGGAGTCCAACTTGACTATTATGTAGGAATGTAAAAGGACATTGCTTGTGATCTTTGGTTGTTATCAGTTTACCCATGTAAAAAGTTGTCCCGCTCAAGAAAATATGTGCTTATCGTGTTCTGCCCTGCAAAGGGCTTCCATATGCATTGCTATAGTGCAGAAGCTTTTTATCTTGGCAGTCTTAATATATTCTTAATGCAAGAGTGGGAGACCCTCATGAAGAGAAATATTATTTATATGTGCACCGTACTCATCAATTGACAATCTAATTCATGGCATCGGTTTTTAGTATTAGGTTTATGTAATTTTAATGTGCTAATGTGATCTATGCTTAGCATTCAAAAGTATTAGATGGTGCATGAACCATTAACACCAAAGCCATTGTTTCGGTCACTGTTTAGGTGGAATACACGCTCTGCCTTGTAGAATGGAAGGGAAGCTACTAGATGGTGAAATCAACAATGGAGAAGTTTAAACTTAAAAAAAAAAATACTTTTCTAATTATCCTGATTCAGTTAATAATTCATGGTTTTCTCTTTAATGCATCCATCAATTATTTCTTAAATTCAAAATATTCTACCCTGTCAACTTGCACATGAAATAAGAGAATTTTTCATTTTCGTGCCTAGTTCGCATTGGCAGAGTACCCATCTGGTTCACTTCACATTGATGGCCATTATTGAACCACCTAAAAGAAAAAAAAACCAAAGCTTCGAACACTTGTAAATTGGGTGCCTCCCTGAACCTAGCGGAATAGGCAGCGAAAGCTGCTTTGTTACTAGCAGGCCACAAATGCATCCACAAAAGCAAATTTCTAGAATTCCGACAAAAAAAAAAGGACGGCAAAACAGGGAATATGCAAAACTTTATGTTAAAAATGCTGAATTTCGATGTCACTGGGTTTGTAGATGCCAGCGGCCAATCTCCTTTGTTGATCTTTTTTGTTTTACACAGGTTCTTCAACCGGAGCTTGAGATTCAAAGCAGGTGCAAAATAGTTTCATGCTTGGGCAACCTGAGCTTTGCGCAGTTGAACAAATCCAACCAGAATCAGGTTCCAACATAGAAACTTTGCTCCAATTCAAGCAAGCAAATGAGTATCAGAAGTACCAAATTGTTCTAACCCAGTATAGGTAACTAATTGCAAACCTGCGGAAAATGCTGCATGTTCATATCCGCAATTTGTAACTTTGCTTTTAAATCACTTAGCTCCTCCTTGAGCCATTACAGCTTGGTAAAGAAGGAATAATTGTTGGACATAAAATCCACTACATTCAATCTTCCATCTTTGAGAATTTAAAGTTGAATAGCCCACATTCTTCTTATTCATGCCCATACTCATGTTTCACCTTCAATGCCTGCAGATCCATCATGCTATGGGTTCTAAATTCCATTATTAACAAAGGGAAAAATCAATATGAATTTAGAAAATTAATGTTTGTCTTCCAGAGGCCCCCTAACCTAAAGAGTCTCTCCATATACACTAGGGGAATTGCAAATTGTTTTTCGGAGTTTGGAGTTGTTCATATTCAATAAGTAAACTCACATTATATCTAATGCATACCTGCTCTGTTTTAGAGAGCTCATTTGGTCCAATACAGCAAGCATCAGGCATAAAGAGGCATAGCATATCTAAATAGTATTGCATAGTGTGTTTGTTCATCTTTCATTGGCCACTCTTGCATAACAATAGAAATATTTAATTCGATATTTGGCACGGAGAATCCTCTTGACTGGAGAAAGAGCTTGGGCTATAAGGGCCTTTCAGCTTCACCTTGCAGAGGCTTCAATTGTACTAAGGGCAATTTGCACAATGCAAGATATTTAAGTGGTATACCCCCTGTTACATGGCACGGTTATTCAATCTAATTATGCAATCTTTTATGTCGCCACTCAATATTCTCAATTTCAAACGAAAAATTGCAAACCATATTATTGTATACTGATCAAGCTTTCAGTTATTCTCAAATATTGCCCATTTAAATTTAATATATGTCAATATCCAACAACAAAATGAATTTGGGCAAAGTCATTTCATAATTCTACATGTTCTGATGAAAGTGTAGGCAAACACGCATATTTTCCAATTTGACAGACTGGTCGTGAAGTCAACCTAGAGTTTTGACTAGATGTTCAACCGAGGAATTAGACAAAGAAAAACCAAGCAAAAAATATATCAAATCAAAGTTTTCACACTGCATATACCTTGATACATTAGAATTCATGCTCTTTCTACACGACACACACTTGCACTTGACCCCCAAGGGTCCATACGGCGCCGGCTACGCCGGCGCTAAATTCTTGTTTACATATAATATTATCAAAATACATTTTTAATAGATTTTTTCTGATATACAAGTTCTAATTTATAGAATTAACATTTATAATTTACTCTTTATCAACATAATAAAATTATTTTTGAATTGCCACTTTCCAAATATTTTGCGTTACAGCTATTTATAAAATTGTTGATAAAGATGCTTTATAAACATTTGTTCAACTTTCAATACCGCTTTTTATTGCACTGTCATTTTTGTAATTGTGATTGATTGATATATAGAGTATATTGTATCATATATGTAAATTGTATTTGTTGTAGACCACACAGTTCTATCCTTGGCTTTCTTGATTTGTCTCTGGATTGCTTGGCAATGATTTTTGATAAGACAAGCATTAGGGATGTTGCCAGGTTCGCTCTCGTTTGCCAAGATTTTGGGGAAGCAACTAACTCCAATGTTATCTGGGATCCGTAATTGTTCAAAAAATTCTGGGAAAGGACTCGCGAGAGACACAAAACCGGCCTAGATAGATAGGCTTGTCATTCATCACAGCAGCAGTATACAATGTTTGGAAGAGAGAGGGGTAGCCGACCATAGGAACAATATCGGACTACCCCATAAGAAAATATGCTAAGGCAATATAGAAGGGCAATGGCGACAACTTCTCATCGGGATAAAAAACCCCGCCCTTTCGGGTTTTCGAGGAAAACCCTAATGAGAAATGGTCGCCACCAACCTCGAATGTGTTGCCTGGAGAACAGAGATAGAACGGACGAACGCGAAGGCGTAGACAATGGCGAAAAACCCCGAAGGTAACGAAGAGGGGGACGAACAGAAACGCAACAGGACCCCAGCAACTGACGGAATACAAGAAAACCTGCAACACCAAAGAACTCCCAAAAAAAAAACACCCGTAAACGGTTAGAAAAACAAAACAGGCATAGCCATAAAAAGAAGCTGGATCAACAAAGGACCGAAGAGACGAGAAATCAAAATAGGTAGAAAAAGAACATAACAGGAAAAAATAGCATCACCCATAGGGTGGAAAAAGCATCACCCAGCGGGTGGAAAATCATTATATCAAAATACGCCGCACCCTCAAGGTGGAAATAAATAGCATCACCCGCAGGTGGAGAATAACGCAGTAGAAGGCCAAGGAAACAACAACATGGGAAAAGCCACACCCACAGGTGGAGAACACAAAAAGTGCATAAATAAAAAATATATAAATGAAAAAGAGGCCCTCAAGGTGGAAATAAACAGCATCACCCGCAGGCGGAGAAAAACACAGAAAAATGCCAAGGAAACAGCAACAAGGAAAAAGCGACGCCCACAGGTGAAAAACAACAAAGAGGGCAAGAACCAATACTAATACAAATGAAAAAGACGTACACGCCCACGCAGCAGGGCGGGAAGGGAGGGAAGCTACGAGAAAGAAGAAAATGCTGCTGTGAGAAGACGCCGATAACCGGCCTGAGAATGGAACTAGCCTAATATAGGGGCTCGTCCTTTCCCAGAATGGCGATCCGATGGCTCGGATCGATGGGATTCTGGGAAAGGACTCGCGAGAGACACAAAACCGGCCGACTACCAAAGGACTTCCTTAACTATAAACCCAGGCGCCGCGAAACCCCCAAGTGTTGAGTTGGGTCGCGAAGCACATAGCGAGAGTGAGAAGAAGAGGAGCACCAACGACCGTGAGTGCGTGCAGCATCATGTGGAACTCCCCGAGCGGCAGCCGCTGAAGCTCCTCCGCGACGAGCCGAATGTGCCCAATACAATACCTTGTGGACAACAACGTAGGACACCCCATATCTAAATAAAGAGAAGCATAAAAATGAAAGATAATCCAATATAAACCCACGTCGGAAAATCTCAACGCAGTGCCAAACGCAATATGCATCCTATCTAGATAAAGCCAAATAGCAAATATGCCAAAGATATGTAATGAGCATACCAAATAGAAAAAGAGCCGCTACAAGTGCAAAAACCCTCAATAGACAGCGAGAACCGCCAGGTGTGGAGTTGGGTCGCAAAGCACATAGCGGGGGGAGAAGAAAAGGAGCGCCACCACCACCCAAGCAATCGGATAGGATAAAGGACGTAGAGGAAGGAGAGGAGCGAAAAAGAGGGCCGCTGGAGGCGCTGAAGGATAGTGACGGGCCAGGCATGCGAACGAAGGCAAGCGAGCTAAAGAAATCATATGAGCGCGGGCAGTGGGTCTCGTTTGGAGTGGCAGGGGGAGAAAGGGAACCAGGGTCCGAAGAGTCTGGTTCAAGCGCGAGGGAAGCTTCGCGTTGACGACGAGAACCAGCAGCGCGAGCGAGCCGTGGAGAGAAAAGCGAAGTTGAAGAAGAAGAGCCGAAAACGCCTGCTATGGACGGCATCAGCTCAATGACCTGAAAAAGGGAGGAACATTAGAGAACAAAAACAATGAAAAGAAAAGGACGCCGCCACGATGAAGAATCGAAGGAAGGGCCCGGCATAGTTGACTGATTTGAATACAAATGCCGGACCGAAGTCCGTGAATGGAGCTACGGACCGAAGTCCAAGAATGTGGCTATTATCCCTTCCGAACCTGTGGCCAAGATCTAGAGGGAGATAAGTCAACAAAGGAAGCCCTCATCATGGATCCCCAAAAGAATAAACAATAACGATAATTAAGAAGAAAGAATAACAAGTAACCGAGATAATAAGGCAAAGAGGAAAAACTTACGCATAGGAATGCAAAAATGCATAGACATAAAGATCGAACGAGAAACATGGAGAAGTTGAGTAGAGTCGCACACCACGTAGCGAGCGCGAGAGGACGAGGACCGCCAGCAAGTGTGAGTACGAACCTCAACATATGGACCCTGCATATCGAGCAAAAAACGGAGGAAACGGGGAAGAATGATAAAAACTAGGGGCTAAAAGAACATGAAAAGTCAACCATGTCTAATAAAGCAACGTCTCGAAACTTACACAATGAGTATGTAATATCATATATAGGGAGCAAAAGTACGCACGAAAAATCAGTCTACTGCGAACATGACAAAGTGGAGCTAACAAAAACAAAGAAGCTCCCAAATCCATAAAATTGGTACACTGAACAAAAGCACCCGTCACCCATGTTCAAGGATAGAAAATATAACTTCATGAAGCAACAAATAAGTGCGCTAATAAAGTGAACAAAGGAACCAACAAACACTAGAGCTCCCCGATGATCATGCCAAAAAAGAAGAAAAATCTGAAACGCAACCCCTAAATATTCAAAACCCAGTATCGGACCAAACCAAATATAGAATATACATATAAGAAATTTAGCCACAAAGGAGAAAGAGGTGGAAAACATGTCACAAAATACTTGAATGGAACAGAAGAACAAAATACTTGAATGGAACAGAAGAACGACAAGAGGAGAGGGGGAGAGAGAGAGAGAGAGAAAGAGAGAGAGAGAGAGTCGCCGCGAAACCTCCAAGCGTTGAGTTGGGTCACGAAGCACGTAGCGAATGGAGCGTAACAATAAAATGAGGCGAACTGCACAAACTACCACGAAAAACTCCAGGGGTCGAGTCGAGCATGAAGCACGTAGCGAGGGTGAGACGAAGAGGAGCGCCAACGACTAAGCGCGAGAAGAAATGGAACATGTAGAATGCACCCACGAGCAATTAAGGAGAACAAGAACGTGCATAATGGCGAAGCGGCAAACTGCAAAACGACAAGCACTCAAAAGGAGGTGAGCGATTAGAAACGATTCCGGAAAAAAGAGAGGACAGCATCACCCAGGGGGTGGAGAAAAACATCACCCAGCGGGTGGAAGAAAAAACAAGATAAACCACAACAACTATGGGAAACCTAGAATGTAGAAGATAATACCACCCGAATAACGTATACCACCTGAGCCAAGTATAGTGCATCACACATAAGATACAAACACAAGTGCAAAAGATAAAACCCAAACCACCATGGGGAAATCCTAAACACAGAAAAGAATGCCACATATAATCACATGGGAACCACAATAACATACAAAAGAGATACATGTCGGAGAAATAACACGCAATTGAGGCCATACTGCAACCTACCATGGAAATGGAATGCATCAATATAAAAAAGACAAATGCAACCCGGAAGATGATGGCCACAAATCCATAGGCAATAAAAAGATAATAAACCAAGAGACTGCAGCGTAGAAGTATGAAAACAAGACAACATCCCAAGGAAACGACCACAAGACAAAACCGAGGTAAAAAGTGAGCTAGAACATAAACAAGAGAAAAACGGCGCGAGGAGAGCATAGACCCATTTAAATAGTATGGTGCATCGAATCCATGATAAAAACACAAGTGCAAAGAAGAAAAATCCGAAAACAACGAGGCATAGGTGAGAAGTAAAACTTTTAACTAACAATACGCGAAAGTTGACAGAAGGTTCCGAATAGATGTTTAATAATATGCCATAAGGACCAGAATCGCCCCATATTCAAAAAGCAATATACACGTGCAAAAATACACCTCATGAAAAAACGCATTAATTATCAAGTGAAACCCATGCAAATGCACCCATAAGTTCAAAAGGCCAAAGCTCTCCCATTATCCTAAGAAATTCCAAACCAACGGGAAAGAAACATGTCTAGACAAATTGATTATGTAACAAGATGAATCTTAACAAATGACCCCAAAATATTGCGCTAAGGAGTACGGAATGAAAGGCACATGGGAGCAAATGCAGCAAATAGGAAACATGCGAAAACCACATTTGCACAATGAAAATCCCAAGGGCTATCCGTATGTGCCAAGCTAGAAACCTGCCAAGAGAAGTTACCTTAATTGTTGCGTAGTAATGTGTTCAACCTCAAAAGCACAAATGAGAATGAACCGAAGAGAATAAAAGAGCACCACAAGATTAGAAATTTAACATTGGCAAATCCCAAATGCTGTCGCGTGGTGAAGTTGGCAAAAAGGCAACATAAGCTAGGTACGAGAAAAAGGAAACATAAAAATAAAGATGTGCTCCAAAGAGCAAAAGACCACAAAAAGGCCAGAGTAACAAAAAAAGGAGAAAGGACAAGCGAGCCCGATCACGGACATGGAGAAGGTACAGGCCGGAGATTGGGATGGCAAAGGAGGCTGGAGAAGTGACGTGTAGCAACTTACAAGGGAACTAACACACGATAAAGGTGTAAAGCCATAATAACTGAAAAGAGTCGATTGTGAAAATAAAAATGTGGGGGTTGACAATAACCTAGGAAGTAGGTGGAAGTTGAAATTAAGTGGTGAACGTGTATAAGAACAAAAGTGACGTGGCAACTTACAAGTGTAAAGGCATAATTAACGGAAAAGAGTCGATTTTGAAAAGAAAAACGTGGTGGTTAACACGAACCTAGGAAGTAGATGGAAGTTGAAATTAAGTGGGTGTATAACAACAAAGGGCAAACCTAGAATGTAACATTAAAATGATAATGCGGGCATACCCAGGGTTTGAACCGGCATCTTCAAATAAGGCAGCCAACGGCCTGCCCAAGGAGCTACTTCTGCATAACGATCTGGAGAAAGAAAAAAGCAAACCTAGCGAAGAAACAGGGCTGTAGAGAAAAGGCCGAGCCATCTACAGACTATGGCAAGACAAAAGAGATTGGTCGAGCTGGGCGGAATTGAAACCGGCCAGGCAGATCGGCTTAGGGAGTGAAGGCAGGAAAAAGATAGTAGGAAAAAGCTGCCATCTGTTTACCCACAATCGATCTACTTACAACACGGGCGGACCAGCAACGATTCAGCATCAGCACTCCGTCGAACGCTCCAGCGACCACATCCACTCCAGATTCGGTTCTTGACTGCGCAGATTTCCAGCTGTAAGGCAGGACAATGGGCGAGAAGAAGAGGCTTGTGCTGCAAAACCAATCGTATAATCTGCCATCTTCTATGGAAAAATTCGATTCCGCCGATGCCCAAGATTTGTGCTGCTCCATAGCCAACTGCATGTATCAAGAGCAAAACAGAGAAAACCCATACCCATAATCGAAACCTCCATCTATGCATGAGCAGAGCCCTCAAGGAAATTAAACCACAAAAAAGCACAAAGCAAACCAGAAAATGACAAATACGACAAAGGAGAAGAAAAAAATCTGTAGATTCGGTGATGGACATAGCTATCCTGAAAAACCCTCAATCAAATAAGAATAATGGCTTACCAGAAAAAGTCGCAGAAACCATGGTGGCAGCTGCACTCCCTGAATGATGGAACAGCACAAATTTATGTAATCGGGAATGAATTGACCCGATGTACAATGTGTCTTCTAAGCATGGACACAACCCCAAACACTGGATGTGACCTTCCTGACTCATTGCTCTACATGCAGAATGTGGTGCGCGATCCCAATTCAACAAGAGACTAGTGAATGAATCTAACTCCAACAACAGTGTAAGGCAGGAAGTGAAGTCCCACAATGCCCAATGCCTGTGAGAAACGTCAGAACAAGCCGGAGCAGACCGCTGGAGCAAAACCCAGGTAAGTGAAACAAGAAAATCGGGGACCAAGGGGACTGGAACAGTTTCGAAGAGGATAGAATGGGCAAATGAGATAGGATGAAAAGGCTATAAGGTAGATAGCAAAGTGGAGATCGATATGTAGATTGAGCAGAAAATGCCGAATCTAAGGAGCAAAACCGAAATCTAAACAGAAACAAGGTGAGAACGGGTATGAAGACAGTGCAGAAGGCTGACCGGGAAAGAATTGGATAACATAGGCATTGGATTCACGCCAACAAGAATCGTCTGTAGTATTGCATGCAAGAAGAAGTCCACCAATGGCAAACAAAAACTATTGCACCTGCTTTTCGCTTGCATCTTCTTGTAACGTAAAAGAAAATGAGAGAAAGGAACCAACCTTGCATGACAACTGGACCCCGCAATAAAAGCTCGCCTACGTTATGTACCGGCAATAGCTGTCCGATTGCTGTGTCGATTACCTGGGCTTCAAGAGTTGGCATCAATTCGCCTGCAGAACCAAAAGGTGCATCTGGGCTGCAGCCCGAACCTACAGCAGTTGTTTCTGTCATACCCCATGCCTGTGCGCCGATCTCGGAAAGCAGGAATCGAAATCGAAATCTGGCAACATAAGAAGGCATGCATCGAATCTAAAATCGAAATCTGGCAAGATAAGAAGGCATGCATGTAATAAAACAAGAATCGAAATAGAAGAACAGATAAAAAATATGAATCCAAAACCAATCACAGAGGCCACCAATGCTCCTGTAATCGCGTCCCGATGCCCCGGTAAACGATTCCCTCGGGATGCCTTTCTAAGAATCATAGAAATCATACGGGTCCCAATCTGATGCTACCATGAAGATGAGATTGCATCCGTGACAAAAGCATGTAAAAGCTAGCAAGAAAAGCATTGTCGTGAAGATGAGATTGTATCTGTGATGAAAACGAAAGCATGTAAAAGCTAGGCAAGAAACCATTGTCAAGAAAAGAGACTGAATCAGCAAAAGGGTTGCATGAAGTGTAAAGGAAGGGAGGGAAGCTACGAGAAAGAAGAAAATGCTGCTGTGAGAAGACGCCGATAACCGGCCTGAGAATGGAACTAGCCTAATATAGGGGCTCGTCCTTTCCCAGAATGGCGATCCGATGGCTCGGATCGATGGGATTGTTAATAAAGATGCTTTTAAAGATTTATCAAACTTCCTATACCTGCTTTTTGTTGGCATTTTTGCTTTTTTTGTATCATTTATGTAAATTACATTTGTGAAATCTTTAGTTCTATAAATTAGTCATATATTTATTATGTATAAAATGTCATTTATCAAACATATGGAAAATATTAATTGTTAAATTTTTAAGGTCATTCTATCAAATGAAAGTTCGTAGTTTTAATTTTTTTTGAGAAATGAAATATTGAGAATATTCAATGGTTGTTTGAGTTTTAGGTTTGTATTATAGCCAATTTGTCTATGTGACAAACTAAACCTTATCTACACATATATAATTCTGTTTCCTTAGATTCGATTCTTTTATGCCTTTGATATTTTAGTGACACGTACCCAGTCTTTTTCCTGGGTACAACCGTCGGTAAAGTTTTCCGACGGATTTGTGGAAGACCTGCTTGTGGAAGCCCCCGGATTTCTTGCTTTGGAAGCAATCCTCTGCTCTGGATTTGTCGCGACAGCTTGAAGGTCCAAGAAGAGGAACAGAGGCATCGGATGCAGAAATAGAGGGGTAACCAAGTTAGGATAGAAAGCTTTGCTTCGAATCAAATGCTCTGCACCGTAAGTGTGAGTGATCTATGTTCGGCCATAGCCAAAAGCTCGTCGTCGCCATTCGAAAGCAATGAGTTCTTGGAGTGTCGGCTGGTTGAAACACCATACTTACATGGAATTATTTATTCACTCTATTCTTCTGTTTTAGATTAAAACCTCCAGCTAACTTAGCACTTGCACTTACAGATTGCTTCAGGTATGGGTTTGACGGCGGCCATAGCCAAGCTCCGTGCTTGCTTTAATCCCGTGGCGCTGGCGTTTTTGCTAAGCTCCAACAAAGCTCAAGCCCTACCGTATTCTGCCAAAGGGAGCTCCAAGTTTTGATCATAAGGCGGGCAAACAACGGGCGAACTATGGCTGTTGCATCCATCCCCTTTGCAAATGACAGTCGGTGAGAAGTATTGCCATAACAATCGGTGAGAAGTATTGCCATATGCATGAGTCGATTCTAATAGATGCAGCTGCCCATCTAATCATTCGCAAGGAAAAAACACAGGATGATTCAACGGACTCAGCATGGCATCCTTCACAATTTCTGGAACTGTGGCAGACAAATAGTAGCTGTGCCTATCTTATATCTTATATGCCACAAATTTGTAGAAGAATGAAGGTTAACAAAGTTTTTGCTCCATTTTAGCTTTCAAAAACTGGAGAGCCTGTTTCCTGTTTCGTCATTGCAGAGCCGAAGTAGAAGGATCCCTTTTTTGCCTTGCCATCTTGAAACTACAGGCATTGGCAGCTAATGGCATTAAGCTTTGGAATTGACAGGTATTCGATAGATGTTTGCAGGTCTGTTGCCGTTTTGCTTCCAGATAAGCCATTCTGGTGTTTGTTTCGGTGTAATGCTTTTGGGCTTTTGGGTATTCCCTACAGATACATGCAAAGATTCACCTAGGTTTTGGCCAGGCTGCATAGCTCTGCTGCATCTCTTGGGCCCCTATTTTGCAGGAAAATTTTCATTGTGATGCTAGACAGATTTTCAAGGGAACACAGGAACTAATGCTTTGAAGTACATGATAAATTTTATGATCTGTTTCTTAAAGAGCATTTTCTTTACGGCAAATCTTGATGGGTAACAAGATACTTAGACATTTTTGTAATAATATTGTGTTATAACTATTTCTTTACAATTTATTGTTTCTTAGCTTAGAATTCTAGTGAAGACTATGGAAAACGAGCTTCTCTGCAGAACACAGCATGGGGATGATGGGGGAATATTTACCCTCATGTTTGTAGGAAAACAACTTTGCTTCCGTCCCTGTCTGTTTATGCTGTAGAGTACCCTGGCTGCTATAGATTTATGCCCTCATTCTTTTACTCTTCTATTTCATTGTCTTTGCATTAGCTGTCACAAACAAGGGCACCAAGTGTTTGGTGTGATTTTTTGGCAGAAGAGGTTTGCATCAGAGAAGGGGAATGCATGTGGTTGCTAGACCCGCATTTTTTTATTGGATTGTACTATTGATTTCCTCGGGCCATTTCAACAGTGATTTCAATTCAGTGTCCTCATGAAACTTTTGAATCTCTCTAATTCTTTAGATTTTGCTCGGATATTTTATCTCAGTTATGAATTTATAGTTTGCAGGGGATGGACCTATGATGCCATGATGGTTTGCGGGGATGGATATGTGATGCCATGGCTATAATAAGGCGTATTTTGCTCTCTTCTATCTGGAGGCCCCACATCCCAGACAAAGTTGATAAGAGAAAAATGCATTTAAAAGAGGATTTGAGATTAACTGAATCAAAATATTAGCAGATATTGATTTGTGAATAGAAAAAAACGAATTGCTAAATTTTTATAACGTTTTTTGGGAATAATGAAGGGACTTCACGGAATAATGAAGGGGATTCACTAAACTATTTGCATAAATTAGATTGTATAATCGAATCTTCTGCTTCCACATGGTCACTGGATTGAATGTGGCATGCTGAGGTGTAGATTTTTCCTGCGTAGCTGGGATGCTGATGGGGTTAGCTGCAATTTAAAGAAGGTTTTTCAAGCCAATTTGCAGTAGTTTAACATTTGCAAATCATGATTGCTAATATTTTTTATAGTCGATGTTTTGTTATAGTATATGGAACAGAGATAATGGGTTTAAATCTAGATACAATTCAAATTAGGTATAATATACATGGCATTTCGTCCAATTTCGCTCCACATTCGTGTTTTGTCACATAATTGATTCACAATGTTTTGCGGATGTCTTTAGGACTTATAGCAAAGGATGTCTTTAGGACTTATAGCAAAAGATCGCAATTTATGCCCAAGTTTATGACATGTCATTAGAGATCCTCATGTCTTTGCTAACATGGCAGTGCTCAATTTCTATTATGGGCACTGCAGACGTATAAGTATTTTGAGCATTCAAATTTAAACAAGCTTTTGATGTTTACCTCAAATAAAAAAGAATCGGACAAAAGTCCAAGCAGTATTCACTTCCTTAAACATGGGACGTTGGAAAGAGAAATGTAATGTATTATATAAAACTTTAGTTAACTTTAGTTACTTTTGTAATAGTTTATAATATATATATTGTGGAATTTTTAAACTAATATAAACTCATGATAAAAAAATAAAAAATAAATAAATAATATAATTATAAAAAATTTGAAAATTTAGCTAGTAGTTTTATTGCTTTTTTTCTTTATCAATTTAAAAAATTATCTAAAATTTATTTAACTACATATAACAATATCAATATATCTTTTTAACAAATTTTTTCTGATATACAACTTCTAATTAATAGAATTAATATTAATATTTATAGTTTACTCTTTATCATCATAAAAAAATTATTTTTGAATTGCCCAATGCCAAATCTTGTGCAATATAGCTATTCATAAAATTGTTGATAAAGATATTTTATAAAGATTTGTCAAACTTTCAGTACTAGTTTTTATTGCCCTGCCATTTTTGTTTTGACGAAACAACTATCGCGTACGCGGAACAATATAATTTGCCTTTTTGTGTACAGGTTTTTCAGTGTCGCGAAAAACTTTTGAGTACGCGCTTTACTTCTTTTCGCATACGTAAAAATCTTCCGATGCCTTGTTTTTTGCCGTATTTCTTACATATTATATAACAAATTTGTGCCGTATCATACGAATAATACATATTGTATATAAAACATACGGAGTATTGAACCTATCCCTGATATAGAGTATATATCATATCATTTATGTAAATTATAATTGTGAAAATTTAGCTTTATAAATTAGTCATGTATTAGAATAGAATAGAATAGAATAGAATAGAATAGAATAGAATAGAATAGAATAGAATACATTTGTGTCCTTTGTGCCATAAGGCCCCTGGACTTGTGTAGCATGGGCGAGCTCCCTAAAAGGGTGCTACTAGCACATCACGCTGTTACAATGTAGCCTTTTCGGAAGGCTGACTTTTTCCTTTTAATACCGGCACCCCGCTTTTACCTCGGCTTCTTGGCCGTGCAGTGATGCGTCGTTATCAATCAGCTTTTAGCTGAGCAATTTGTGTGAGGCTATATGAGTCGTTTTGTACGGATCATATTACAAGCCCTCTTTCACTGTGTACTTCTCTGTGTCTGGCCGTCATTCTGTGGATCGCGTCTGCTAGATCACTTAGTGATTCTGTCATCTTCATCAGCTTGTGGACTGGTTCTCCCCACCTTATATTCCTATATCTGTCCCTGATGTCTCCGTATGTCGGGCAGTCACTAATCATATTTGTTATTATAAAATGTCATTTGCCAAACATTTAAAAAGTACTAATTGTTAAATTTTTAAGGTCATTCTATCAAACAAAAGTTCATATTTTTAAATATTATCTTTTGAGGACTGAAATATTGAGAGTATTCAATGGTTTTTTTAGTTTTAGGTTTGTATTATAACCAATTTGTCCGTGTGATAAACTAAACTTTATATTATATAAACTAACTTTTATAATAGCACATAATATATTTGTATTGTGGAATTCTTGACTCATATAAAGTCGTGATACAGAAATTACAAATAAATAAACAATATAATTCTATTAAGTTTCTCCATTTCTATTTGAATGGCACTTTCTTACTTAGCCATTTCTCTCCATGCTTAAAACAAAATTGGCATTTGTTGAATAGCCCGAAGCCTCAAGAATGGTACCACAACATTCAAATTTAATCCATGCTGAAATCGAAGATGTTTAACGCGCAGCTAGTAATTTTCTTCCTTCTTTTTAATTTAAAAAATTGCCCACAAATTTATTTACATATATATACCATTATCTATATATCTTTTTAACAAATTTTTTCTGATATACAACCTCTAATTAATAGAATTAGCATTTATAGTTTACTCTTTATAAAAAAAGAAAAAAAAAAAAATTTTGAATTTGCCACTTCTCAAATCTTTTGCAGTATAGCTATTTATAAAATTGTTGATAAAGATGCTTTATAAACATTTGTCCAACTTTCAGTACTGCTTTTTGTTGCACTATTATTTTTGTTTTTTAGATTGCTATATAGAGTATATTGTATCATATATGTAAATTGCATTTGTTATGGACCACATAGTTCTGTCCCTGGCTTTCTTGATCTGTCTCTGGATTGCTTGGCAATGGTTTTTTATAAGACGAGCATTAGGGATGTTCACAGGTTCGCTATCGCTTGCCAAGATTTTCAGGAAGCATCTAACTCCAGTGTTATCTGGGATCCCCTGCTTCCTCCATTCTGTTGAGAATTACTATGCCTTGCAAGCGATCCCAGTGTAAACAATATTTTTAGAGCAAAGACGATCTATGATCGACTCGGTTTTGGGATCTTTATTCACCGAAATCGGGTAAGATTTCAACATCAGTTGAGCTTGTAAAAGAACTAAGATTCATAGTTATCTAATAAAGCATTTGTTTGTAATCATTTGACATAAGTTCTCTAACTTTGGTTTATATCATATTGGATCGTGCTACTGGAAGGACGTCTATAATGGTATCTGCAAAGGCATTGATTATGAGCAATCAACAATCTTGAAGTTGGCGTCCAGAATAGGAATTCCAGGTAATGCAAAAATAGCATTCCATCCGTCATGTATTTAATTAACAGTTTTATGATTAGTCTAATCTTCAAAACACACTGCGTAACCAACCCCTTCTCCCTGATTCTTTTGCACGTTGCAATGGATGTCACATTTTCTCTTTGAGATTGAACTCAACCAGCTTTTTCTTCTGAAGTATGGCCTGCCATTGCCAGCTCATCTGGGTTGTCTTTTTTTATTGCTGAGTCCTCGTAGCCCTGCTATAAGATGTCAATTTCTCTGGCATAGGGCCTTCCTATGGTATGTTCAAATATTGATCCTGTGGTTCCAAGCACTAGATTATCTCTACAGTCTAGAACCAGAGGGATCTCTTTGATCCAATCTCATTCAGAACTTATTGTGGGGATGCCTTCTGCTCTTGTATTTATAGCTTCAAGAAATAACTGTCTAGAAGTAGATTAGCACAAGAGTTCTAGAACATTGAATTAACAAATACAGGTTTTTCAAGTATTGTACTTTTTATGCAAGTTTAAGATGGGATATTAGAAAAGTATTTCTTGATGGTAAACTGAATGATTAGATTCAGGATTTCATAATTTCACAAATTATATAGGCTCTTTTCAGCGTAAATAAACATTCAATAATGTTAGATGGTCATTTTCTGGAACAAAAGACTTCTCCCAGGCTGCATCACTTTCTTACTATCCTTGGGCCTGAATATCACAGATGGCACGGATAACACTTCATCCACGCAATGCGATGATCTTATCTTATGAGGATAAGAAACACTTCTAAAGTGCCAAAGACTTGGAAGAAAATCAGCTAAATGATAATAAGTTGAAGCTAAATGAAGTTGAATGATGTCAGGATGTTGTCTAATGACGTCTCATATACATCAACGTCCACGAAAGCTAGTCAGATAGGCATGTTCTTACACCTCAGCAAGCTAGGACATCATATCGGCTACGCCATATCCACGAGACGTCATTAAACGACGTCGAGTCCACAAAGCATGCCACGACGACGTATAAGCCACACCAGATCCATGATCACCGTTTAACGATGTGGACGAGTCGTTAGACAATGTTTGACCAATCAATGACATTGAATGACGTCTGGCATCATTAATCGATGCCCGATCATCTTTGAATGCTACTTTTCATTATGCAACAACAATCCCTTGTAGCGATCCAACACTCTCTGCCCATCAAGATTCCAGATACGATGCAGAGTACCTTTGTAGCAATCCTTTCTGTATCTCCACTTAATTGATAAGGTGAATATTAATCCTTTTCCAACTTTACAGTGGGTCATCAGCTCATGTCCCATTAATTCTGCCAACTACAAACATTAACATCTTTAAGCTAAAGAAAATGTTTAACTCCTCCTCCAAGTTAAACATATTGAAATATGGTATTACAAGCATGTTTAGAGATTGTCAGACCAAGCCCTGTTCCTCCATAGTTCCCTCTCCTAGCTGATTTTTTCAAACAACAGCAAATGCCTGTAGGAACTGGATTGTTTATCAGTCTCTTTTCACTAGTCGAGCATGCTAATCATATCACAGCTATGCTGGCTGCCTGACCTCTTCAGGAATGCGAATACCAATGTCTCTAATTAATTCACTTTTGGCCCCTGTATGTATAACTAGTCAGGTATTTTTGTACAGTACATGAGTACATAATTGAATAAAATTGAAGCAGCTCTCTAAATTAATGGGGCCCATTGCACTAATTTACTCAACTATAATTTGAGTCTTATTTGTACCAGTAGTCTTATTTGCAAGTGCTCTAAAACCTAGAAAGATTTTACAGCAGAGAAACTGCTAGATCAGGTTTTAATGTACTGAGAAAATTATAGAACCAATCGGTCAAACCAGATGGATTAAGATTTCCCCATTGTACAAGATGGTTTACAATGAATATAAGGCTTGTTGAAAAACCAAACGAACGAGCTTTCAAAATAGGCACAACCACCTGTATAGATGCATAATGAGATGCCTCCTCTACCTGTAGTCCATAATTTGCTCCTGTTTAATACGCAATCCTGTTAGATGCAAGAAGAATAAGATGGATGCAAACGTGAGATAAAATACTTGAGATGAAAAGAACTTCCTCTTTTAGCAACTGCTTTGGCGGTGTGTTGCTATTGAAAGAAACCTAGATGCATGAAATAAGAGAAGTGGTTATACATTTAAAGTTCACAATGAATTTTGAAGTCATGACCTAGAATATCAGAGGTGTGAAATCCTCTAGTGTAATTGCTACTAGTGGAGTATCATTGAAAAATATTGGTTGTACCAGATGGTCAGTATTTCATGGAACTTGTGTGGTATCAAGGGGGGCCTTAAGTGTGGTCGTGTTTTAGTTGCTATTAGATCTCTGAAGGAAGATATCATCCTTTTGCACGAGCATAAGTTGAGGCCACCAATAGCCTGCAAGGAAAACACAATAGGCTGGCCTTTTTTAGGGCAAAAAGAAAGTAAGGAAATTCTTGAACTGTTTATCCTCATCTATGTGGACCATTAAATGTTACAGGAATCTCTAGTAATCATTGTTTTATAACATGTATGGATGATTGTAACAAAAGAAAAACATAAATGTACTGCTTCAAGACAAAGGACTTGGCTTTTGAAGCCTTCAAGGCATTGGAAGCAGAAGTGGAGCGTACAACTGGAAAAAGAGGGTTTGATCAAGGAGGTGCATATTTTTCATATAAATTTAATAGATATTACATAGATAAGGAAATAAAAAGATAATACACTTGTAGCTATACACCTCAGCAAAATGTGGTTGCTGAGAGGAAAAATAAAAGAATTTTGAATGCTATTAGGTCCATGCTTAAGCATGCAGGCTTGCACTTTGGAAGAAACTATTAAGATAGCTGTGCAAAAGAATACTCTACCATCAAATAGCATAAATGGAAAAATCCCAGAGCAAATGTAGTCAGGAAGGGTAATAAACTATGAAAAATTTAGGTTCTATGGTTGCCTCGGCTATACACGTTCCTGAAGAAATGAGCTACAACTAGATGATAGACCAACCATAATCTATCTTGTAGGCTATGATGAGGAATCAAAGGGGTTTAGAATATACAATCCACCAAAAAGCAATATTTTGATAAGTAGAGATGTTGCTTTTATTGAAGAAGAATTGTATAGACCAAATATAAGCAAAAATTCTATATGTGAATATGTTAAAAGACAATTGCAGATAATGATGGCGTAAATGGGCATACATGCTACAAAGAAGAGTTTGGAAATGAATGCAGACTTGGATGAGGATGATGATGACATAGAACCTCACTTGGAAATCTCGATGAGAACCATAGCATTGAGCAAGTTGACCAAGTGGTTGACCAAATTACAGGTGACTAGTCTGCAAAAAAATTATAACACTAAAATTATTGAACCTATTGGAAGGGAAAGAAAGAGAAAAACTGAAGGCCAAAGGCTTAGAGAGGGAGCTAATGTGAAAACATAACTATATGGGAGAAAAGAGAATTGAGAAAATATTAGGTTCGAAGGTCAACATGAGAATATAGCAATGCTGTCATATTTGATTTTTGGTGCGCTTTGGAATTCTAACATGCACTTCTAGAGTTGCGACAAAAATATACTTGCACATCAAATAAAATTGCCCACTAGAATTAATATAAATCCTCTTCCAAAAAAAACCGCCCATATATTAATCAATAAAAATCTAAAAATGCTAAATAATCACCCATGGATAATAACATAAAAAATACTGGGTGCCCGTAAATTTTACTCTGGTGCCTGAAACATTTGATGAGGCAATAAATGGGTCTGAAGCACACAAATGGGGAGACGCTATGAATGAAGGAATGAGATCTTTGGAAGGACCTCAACTTATCTTGAGAACTTGCCAAAGGGGAAGCAAGCTATTGGGAACAAATTGGTTTTCAAATTAAAGATCAATGCAAACAGAACTCCAAAATATAAAGCAAGATTAGTAGCTACAACCTTCCTAACTGTAGAATTAGAAAAAGAGGTATATAAGAAATAAGCACAGGGTTATGAAAAGGAAAGAACAAAGATTTGAAGAGTGAAAATGGTTGATTATGGTCTAAGATAGTCTCCCAGACAATGATATAGATGTATTAGCCAATACCTAAAAGAACGGAGCTTTGTAAAGTGTGAAAATGCTGAGAATGTATATGTAGCATAATAACAGGGGGTTTCTTTTGTATTTTTATACTGTTTTTTCCTATGGTTTTGCTATGATTTGGTGAATGTATCTGATGGAGTGTACTAATAAGTATTTCTAGAGTGCGCATACATGCTGCATTGATTTTTTGCTCTTTTTTAATGGTTAGCACCCATGTATTTGTCGAGATGTACAAGAAAAATATATGTACAACCCTCCCTTTGCATGCGGAGTCGAGAGGGCATATTTTAGGGTTCGAGGCAAGGCCGACCCTTCGTGGCTTTTTACGAAAGAGGGCCTCAAAGACGCTTTCTTCTTCTCTCTTCGAATCGACTTCTCTGCTCTCATATTCGAGCGATCACGGCTCCCCAACACCTCCTTTCCGAAGCTTTTTTTTTGCATTGATTCTCAAGTCTTTCATTTCGTGCTTCAATTCAAGATCCGTGCGGACTCGCTTCTCAAGTCCGAATTTTGTTCTGTTGAAGTTTGGTTCTTTTCCCGATCCCTTTTGGCCACTGGATTGTTGCTCATAATATTATGAGCCTGTTGGAGCTTGCGCTTCAAGAAGGCGTGGCTCTTCATGATCACCATTCCCCTTATCATCCTTCATAACACAGACTGCTTTCGATTCTCCACTTATTTGTCAAAGAAGCATTTTATCAGAAGCTTTGTACGGCTTTAGGGTTTGGATTGTGGAGTAGGCAACGGCCGCTCATCCGTGGGTCTAAAGGCAACCAAAAAATGTGTGAAGTCCAAAAACACCTCTACTCGAAGCGTTTAGTGGGAAGTCAACACGAATGGTGTGTAGCTGAACTCAATGGCGGAGTTAAGATCCCAAAGAAGAATACAGCTTAGGGGACATCGTCAATGGCTTGTCCAAAGATTATGGAACGGGATGGGCTCATGCGTAATGGCCAGTAGAGTGTATCTCGCATTATTACTAGCTCAGAATCGCCCATCTACCTTTTTAGCCCCTTGCATTTCAAACCCTTTTCCGTTGTATTAGATGTTCATGCAAGCCAAGGACCAAAGATGGTTTTGTATCAAATCGGGGCTACTTTATCCGCTCAAAACTGCCAGATGTTTACATCTGTTGCAATTTATGCATCGATATCACCGGTTCAGCCTCAAATGCTCTCAAATGCTTTTTATACAAAAAGGTTACTAGTCCTTGAGGCCGTGGTTTATTTCAAACAAATAGAAGATCACATCACCTTTGTGAGCATCCTTGATGGATGTGTTGCAAATTGCCTCTAGCTATAGGTAGATCGGGTACATACATGCATTGTAAATTCTGAATTTGGTTCAGATCCGGCCGTCTGAATGCCTTGACTAATATGTAGCACTATTATCACAAAGATATGTTCAAGATGGACAAAGCACTAAAGCCCTCAAGCTTTTGGATGAAATGCAAAGATGAGGGCTTGATGCCGAATGAAGTTACCATTGGAAGCATGCTTTCGCTACCAAATATGTAGGCCAGCTTTTAATGAGGGATGCCACATGTTTGTGTCCATGAGTAAAGATTATGGAATCACACCAACGCCAAATCAAGATCGCGAATCGCATAATTGATCCGCTTCTCAAGAACAGGGGCACCAAGATGAGGCAAAAGCCTTAATTTGCAACATGCCTTTCCTTCCTGATGCTATATCATGGACGGCCATGCTTGGTTGTCATAGAGCTTCTTCACAGAAAAAGTTGGCAATTTAATAGGTCTAGCACAATGTCTGCTCATTGTCTTTGGTTGGTAAGAGATAATGGTCTCTTGGTGCAATTTAGCAAGTGATAGCGCCACCAGATGCTCTTACCTCTTGTGGCACTCAAATGCTTTTATGCCACCGGTTACTAGTCCTTACTAGTCCGTTGAGTGAAGGGTTTCATACATAACGACCCAACATGATATTGAGGCTGTAGAGATGAAGTACTCTAGGCCTTGACAAAAAGACATTGTAATATCCTTGAGGCCAGGGTTTATTTCAAACAGTTGGAATGACTTTAAAAGGGTGAAACGAGTGAGATGCACTAAACAGTAAGTCCTTCCCATTCTAACCTCTTCATACCAACCATCCTCTAGATTCAATTTGTTTGGCTATTTCTGCTAGGCTACCTTCATTTCTAGATTATGTTCAAGACAATTTGAGTGCATTGTTACAATGTCGTCATTTTGGAGCCATTTTGGAGCCTATGAATTATGTAATTTAATGGAGCCTATAAATTATGTAATTTAAAATATATCAATCATTTTGTACTTTTGTTTTATTTTGTTTTATTTTGTTTTATTTTGTTTTATTTTGTCTTTTTTTTCTTTTTTGGCCCGAAGGGCCAAAAAAATTTTGTAATATAACAACCAACATAACTACTATGAACATTAATTAACACAAACCATTACATTAGACATGTTTAAAATTAAATTCCCCCTTAAACCCCCTTTTGTTTGGGTGCATATTCACACGGGGGTGACGAGGGGCAAATAGAGCCCCCAGTAATTATGTTTTGCACGTACAAAATCAACACCATATAGTACATTGCGTAAAATCTTATAGTATTTTGCAAATCTTGTTATACAGTATAACAAATTCTGTACATCCATACCCCACAAACGAGGAACTTTGTGTACGGTGTAGATTAAGGAATAAGGGGTGAATATGCCTATCCAACAGCTCTCGTTGCCCGGAGTCACCCCCCGTGTGAATATGCACCCAAACAAAAGGGGGGTTAAGGGGGAATTTAATTTTAAACATGTCTAATGTAATGGTTTGTGTTAATTAATGTTCATAGTAGTTATGTTGGTTGTTATGTTGGTTGTTTACATTCTTTAGACAAGTAAATGATTTCTGCATAATGGCAATTTATGTTGACGATTGTGTGTTGGCAGCAAGCAATGTAGATGTGAAAAGCAATACTCAAAAGGAGATTCAAACCGTCAAACTTAGGAGAATTATCTCAATTCTTTGGGAATAGAGGGGGAAACAGAACAATTTCATTGAATCAGAGTAAGTACATAGATTCAGTCCTTGAGAAGTTTAACATGCGAAATTGCAGTCCAGTTAAAATACCAGTAATTGTTGGGAATAAATGTCAAAGCACATGTGCCCTAAGCAGATATACCAGTAACCCTGAGAAATGGCCAATGTTCTATGTAGATAGCTAATTGGCAGTTTTTTATACATTGCCAATAACACCAGATCTGATAAAGCATTTATTGTCAATGTACTAAGCAGATATACCAGTAACCTTGAGAAGAAGGTATTAAAATTCCTCAAGGGAACAAAAACAACAGGTATTGTTTGTCGATCAAATGATTTGTGACTAAAGGCATATTCAGATGTTGTCTGGTGTGGTAACCTGGATGAGAGGAAATCAATCTCAGACTACATATTAATTTTTGAAGGTGTCTCTATAAGTTGGAGAAGCAAGAAACTATCATCCTTTCCTTTTGTCAGCAGCAGAGTCAGAATATGCAACTACAATTTTGGTCGCGAAGGAACTAATATGGACTAGAAGTTTTGGATGGATTGGGAATAGAACAAAGGGGAAGTACAGACTTGTTTTGTGATAATCAAAGTTGCATAGCAATGACCAAGAATCCAGTTCTACACGAAAGAGCTAAGCATATAGAAACGGAGATGCACTTCATTAGGGATATGCTTAATAAGGAAGTAATACAACTGAAATATATAAGTTCAGAAAAGCGGCTGCCAAATATACATGCAGTAAATGCAATTTTTGAAGTTTGTGCTCCTGTTGACTTTATATTATATATTGCCTTCACATGTTTGAGTGACGATGCCATATTTTCAGACTATGCCACATCGTATAGTAGATGTGTGGAAGAAGCATGTGCTATTATGTATTATTTATTTAGAATATAGAGAAGGAAAATGTTCCTAGTTTTCTACTCTCTGGCATTCTTACGTGGTAATATTGATACTATATGATAATTAATGAAAGTTGATACCTTAATGGATGTCTCAATAGCATTGCCAAGCTTACAGATGCCTCAACCCTAAATTTGTGCATTTCATAATAGCTTTTGTAATTGCTTGAAAGCCATTATACAGTATTTATAAATAATGAGACCCTTTGATTCCCCTTCACCCTTGGGCTTTTTTAGTCTTGGCCTCTATCAATTCTTCGTATGTTACAGATTATCCATAGAACAGTGAAGTTGAGCCATATTCCCCTTGTTTAGGTCCAATTCCTCTTGCTTAAAGCAAGAGATTTTAAGCTCCATTGAATGTCTATGACACCCTTCCATGTTTTCATGTGGTGGTTGTGTGCTTCCATTAATACATGCACCTCTTAGCAGTTGAGCATGTGAATTCATCACCTTCAAACTTCCCTTTGAACCCTAAATGTATTGATATATCATAGGCTTGCCACGACCAAAGCATACGTTATGTCTTTGCTAGTCCTAACACACTAGTGACTCCATTTGAGAATGTCTTTTTGAACAAAAGATATGATAAGATTTTCAGTTCTTTGTTAGCTTGAACCATTACAAAATTCTTCAATAAGCAATCCTTGCATTTGTAGGATTTTCTTCTCAAGATAATTTATCTTGGCTTCCAATTGCTTTCCCAATTGGTTTTTCTCTTTTTCCAATTGCTTGTTCGCCACTATGCTCATTTGATGTTCACTCTTCTTGCTAATTTGTTTGTCTCTTGCAATCTACAGCACAATTGTTGTATAATTCGTCATATTCACAATATCCTAACAAGTTTGCTTTTCCTTCACACCTAAATTTTACAAGGCCCATATGTAGCAAAATAACAGGGGGTTCCAGGGGGATTTGATATGGATATAAAAATAACAATTCCTGAAACCATAGTCCATATATTCCTAAAACAATTGAATGGGTTGTTATAAAAAAAAACATAGATTCAAGATGAAAAATAATCATATTAGCTCATTGGGTACATTGGTTAAAATAGTTTTATTAGGATATTGAGTTATTTTGGTAGAGGTTCAAGTCCCCATATTTCATATTCTAAAATCTTAGGCAAAGCCGTATAGAGGTTCAATATTCCCTCAAAACTTTAGGCAAACTTGTATTTCATATTTCAAAATCATAGGCACCTCCAATCATAATTGACTATAAGCGAAACGAGAGGTGCTCAGAGGCTCCAATATAGGATTTGGATCGTAGGATCGACGAATCCGACGATTGTGGTAGTCCAAGGTGCACCTCGTTCAGAATATGTAGCAAAATAACACAGAGTTGATATCAGGTATTATAGGATTTGCCCATATATCCAAATGATTTGCACCCATAATTCTCGGAAGGTTCTCATCTAATTTGGGCTTCAATCCACCTTGTCTCCAAACCAACTTGGACCATACTCTTTAGATGGCAGATACTCGAATATCACCATTGATGAATTGGATTTTTGTTCTAAAGCTTTGGAGCTGAAAGAGCGGATTTTAGGGAGGATCCACGATCTGCCTAATATCCAGACTAAATACACGTCATCCTTCCTTGTCTCCAACAAATACACGTCATCTAAAGTGCCTGGTGGCAAGATCACAATACAATTGTGTCTTACATGATTATTGTTAGGTACATTGATTCTATGGGTTGGCAAGGTTGTTGAGTAGGGTTGTGGGCTTATTGGGTTGTTGAGTAGTATATTCAAATAAGTACGTGAAAAATGATGACATGGAAGAATACCTAAAGTGATGTGGCATTTCCCTTAGGAGGACAAATGAGATCTCTAATAACAGCAGATTGGTTAAAAAAAAGCCTGGGGAGTGTAAATGAGACGATGAGAAGCTACAGTGTTGAGCAGAACTATTTGATCTATTTGGAGATGAAGTTCAATCCTGCAATGGCGATGGCTATGATTGTGATGATAATAGGAGTTTGGTTAGCTCATGTAGTCTCTGCAAACACATGCAAAACCTGCAGTGCGGCTGGGAATTTCTACTATGATGAAGGGCAATGCTGCAGCATTTTTAATTGGTGTGGCTCTGCAGCATTGGCAACTACCGCATGCAGTGTAGCGGTACTAACTCTAACTCAGATTATGCTTGGATGTTTTTATATTTTTGTGTTAACCTACTCTACTTGCTTACATATTGCCTCTTGTTGTTGTTGCTTGTCTTTGCATACTAGGAAATAAGTTTAACGCTAGTTTCTTAAAATAGACAACTCATTCTTATCGGACTCTCTAGTATAAAGGGAGAGTCCTTGTTTTTGGGTTTTCATTATTGGTGTAGGCTGATAGTACTGGAGAAGTATTGATAACTAGTTATTAGTACTAACTATTCCACACCCATATAATACCGATAAGGTGGTTATCAGTCCTCGATTGATAACCAAAAATGCATGACCTCGGTTGTGCGTTCGAGGCCAGTGACATGTAAGGTCTCGGCCCCAAATATTTGGCCTCGGACATACAGCGATCACGCATTTTTTGTTATTGGCCTCGGCTAGACCGATAACCTTACCTTGTGTTTCTGCTTTACAAACCAGAGAGGGGACTGCATATTAACTCCTAAAAATTTGCATTTGATAGAGTTGGCTACCTCGACTTATTTAATATAAACTTAATCGTTTGACTGGTGCCAATGCACAACACATATCCTAACAAAGGCTTCGTTGTCATCTAAGCCTGCTTCTTTGATAATCTTGCCTTCTTACTAATGGGCTCCAGGAAGAATTAGTATATTTTTATGTGAGAATTGTCCATTGAATCAGAGCCTATACAAAGCTTCATAATAATAATGAAACTACACCACAGAATTTCTTTAGAATTGTATGTATGTTTTATCTTAACTTCGCAACGACTTCTCTAACTATTGAATCTTCAACTTCCCGGAAAATGCCTATGGAGTGCATTGTTCATACCATTATCTAGATATCAAGGGAGCATGGGATAGCCTTATTGCATTGTGGGTACGACTACAACATATGCTCAACAAGGTAAGGTTATCAAGGTAAGGTTGTCAGTCTAACCGAGGCTGATAACCAAAAATGTGTGACCAAGGATGTACGTTTGAGGCCAGATATTGGCATGATATTTGGTATGCAAGATCCAGGCCCGCTAGGGCCGAAGACCGGGCCGGGGCCTTACATTGCAAAATAGAAGGCCGAGGATGTACAACCGAGGCCACATATTTTTGGTTATCAACCGAGGCAAAGACCGATAATCTCCTTATTAAACTAATATGGGGACACCATACTGAACTAGATCAGCACTACACCAGTACTGAAAATTAGAGTTATCGGACTTATTTTTTCTAATAAGGGGAGCTAAATGACACTCGCTTTACCTTGCCTTCGATTGCTACTTCTGCTTGTGGACTAATGGCTCCCAAAACCGCCAAAAACTTCAACACGGAACAAATAGGATTTCTTGCTAATGATTTGTGAAAACATAACCTTAAATATCCATGGTAGCTCTCAAGTGAATGAATCCTCGAGCTTCGTCCTCAAGAGACCTCTGCCTTTTGAGAAAGAATCAATGGACTCAGTCACACGAGACTCTAAAGATATATGTCCCATCGAATCACAATACTATTTGGCATATGTCAAAACCCAACAATTGATCAGAAAATTATTTGGCATATGCAAACAAGAACGCAATAAACTTGTTCCTATTTAACCATCAGCCATAACAAGACGCATTCAAAGTGATGATAAAGAACGGGCAAAATTTATAATACTTATAAACCCATTTGCAGCTATGATTTGCTTATAAGGCCTATGGTAATCACAATTGGGCATAAATGTTGTGATATTGTTATTATTTGCTAGCTTTAAATTACATCTCATACATGATATATATGTCCAAAATATCCTTACAACCCACTATGGCTCGTTTCTTATGCTGGGCATAATAGCAATTTCTTAGCAAGATTTCGATTATGGCCAGTCCATTTCCTTCCAACCAACTTTTTCTCTGATCATCTTCAACTCTCGTACAACAAAAGCAGTTGTTTTTGTAGCCTCCAACCACCTTTTGTAGACATTTTGTTGCTGAATTGCCTTGCAGTCCTTCGCTTCCAATAACTGTCAAGCTTGGCCACTCTGACTGAAACCTAAACAATCCTTTAGTTACTTTGAGGTTGGCACTTCGTTTGATTTGCAATACCTTGTCCAGCGCCATTGCATCAATCATCTAACAGGTCTCTTGCATTTCATTATGCTGCATGAGATTCCAACACAACAATAGCCAAAATTTTGCCATGGCACTGAAAAGATAAAAGGAAGGACATGACATGTAGCTTGCTAGGTGTATTTGGGGAATTTGACACCACCCTCATGTAAAGAATGATTGCAATTATGAATGCTTTCTAACATTGCTCTCAGGAAGTCTAGGACTTGATTGAGGAAGAATGCCATGACTCTCTATTTCCATAGAAACCATGTCTGTCGGTGGAGATCCATTCTCAAATGATGCTCCCCGATCTGGTGAATTTTCTTCTGGAGATGCCATGTCTGCTGCCATATCGTTGTCTGGATCAACATCTGGATCCTGTCCATCTTCATTGCCCATTTTGGTAGCCAATTGCGCATCTGAATCCAGAAGTGCTCCATCCTCCTCCTGAACATTTGTGGCATCATCCAACATAGTAACTCCACTGTTTGCCTGCCAACCAAACGTTAAGTAAATATCAGCACTGAAAAATACAGTGGGAGAACAGCGGAGAACACTTGTATTGTACCTGAGAATCCTCTGGCGGAGGGGCTGACGCACCTCCATCGTCCTTCTTTGCTACTTTGTGTTTCGATTTTTCTGAGGCCTTCCCGTGGATTTTATGCCGGACCTCCTGTGGTAAGAGTTCAGGAGGAACAACGCCTTCAAATCCTAAATCAGTGAACTACACAAAAAAAAAATGCCAATCTCGTTACGCTGTTTTACACGATAATAAGTTGAAATGACATTAGTTCTGAGTTACAAACCTTTGAAAATCCTTCAAGATCTTGCCTTGCTGACAACCTAAGCCCTTTCCAGCAATAGACCTGTAATTTAAGAAGGCATATGGCATTCCATGTCTTCTGCAGAACTTGAGAAGAGCAAAAGCAAAGCAGTCATTGCTTACTCTGTTATTTTTGTGATGATAATCAGGTTCGATTCCAGCTGAAGGATCCATCTGAAATCAATAATTACAGGATTAAAAATCAACTCTGCCATTCTTGTTTTACTGACGAGCAGAAGAAAAAGACAAAGGGCTGGAGCTATGCCATAATTGCTGGCCTTGCAAGATTATCCTCACAAAGGACTCCCCTCGAAAAGAAATTATATATAATTCACAACAACTTGCAAACCTACATCTTCGGCCAAAGGTTTCCAATACTCCATGACAGTTGGCAACTTTAATCGGTGTGTATCTGTCAAAGCATTCTGCCAAAAACACCATCTTTCTATAATAAGCATAAATTTATACTCGAAACAAATACAAAATAGACTAAGCAAGAAAAAACGAACATGATTTTGCACCTAGCTAATATCACGTGCAGGAACGAAATTGTTGTGGAGATTTTTTGGTTGCCATTCAGATGAAAGAACAAAAACAGATAACTCTTGCAGAAGGCATCCAGAAATAGGAGGATAGATATCGCAATTGGCAGTGGCTAAATAGTGCAGAAATGTGCCTCCGTCTTGGTTCATGCTGATGACTTATACTCTCTTTTCTGAAACGAATCAGGAAAGCTCATGGGATGACTTTCTGCAAAAGAAAGTACTGGTAACAACACTTAATGCATATTCTTCAGCAGAAATTCTTTTCACCTGGGACCAGAATTATCTGATCCCATCTTCAGCACCAGTCCAAGCCCAATGAGAGCCAACTATTAAAGAATTGGAACGGATACCACAGAAGAGAAGGTATATTATATTGACGTCTGCTGAGACTGCTTGGATCTATGAGCCCAATTATTACACCACTTCAAACGCTAAGATTGTGCTTTGAAACTGTTCCATTCCTCGGGGAAAGAGAGACGCAAAAAAGATGGGGAAAAATTCAACAACGCAAGCTGTTGCTTTAGGTAACTTTCTGGAACACCAAGTTTGCTGCTGCAGTTTTTGATTAATGGAAGACCCAAAAAAAAAAAATTATTCCGAACCCCTTTGGCATTTCTTGCCCTCTTCCTCTAGCAAACATTGGCAAAATGGTCCATTTTATAGCATTTGACTTATCTTTTCTGCCTTCCAAAAGCATTTCAAACTATTTGATTTCTTGCTTTTGTTGTCATTTATACCATAATAGGACATCGTCAACAAACCTTATATGGTGTTGCTGCTAACGGGGCTGACACTAAGCCTAGCAAATCATATCACCCCCTCGCCGCAAAGCTGCAATGCGTCTGAGCCCCCAACAATTTGTAGTCGTCGTCTTGGCAGCTTGAACATAACGCCTTCACTCCTGGTGAAAAGAAATCCTCCATTGATATTTCCAACCTTTCCTAAGACTCAAGTCACGAAGAACTACCAAGGTACTGGTTGCTTTTTTCCACAAAATTATACTCTCACGGAAATCCTCTAGACCATGAATTAATTTAGAACCTGCATCAATTAGCAAATAACTGCTGCAAAAGTCACTTCAAAGCCTCCCTACCAAATTGAACAATTTCTCCTCCTTAATCCATTGGACCATGCAGAAGAAACCAACTTCATCAAAGAATGGACAGTCCATGTCCATCTCTGACCCTCCCACCTTTTTCATCCGAAAACATTGGGACAACTATTGGATCTGTTTTGGATTAAATGTAACGTTGAATGTATATTGGCTAAGATTTTCGAGATTTGAATGAGGGATCCAGAAAGGAGGGTATAAAATGTTTAATACGCCTTTGAAGGTAGAAGGAAATGGTCCCAAAGAAGATGAGAATCGCTCTGTCCAAATTGGCAATTTTGTCAGACCAATCATAGCCACGCAATCATGCCAGTGATAAATGATTTCTCTTATTTCTTTTGTATATAATTTCGATTTCCATACTTTTTCCACAATCCCAAAGCAGGATGACTTCTACTTCCATACATTGAGGCATTAGAGGGTTCCTATGTAGATGTCAGATAAAGGTTCATAAGTAGATGTTTAAACAATCCCTTCTGTTCTTTCTTCCTTTCGAAGGAGTACCACAATATGGTCACATCGTTTTATTTCTAACTTCTTGTTTACCCACAAACTTACAGGATTTTGATCTGCCCATTTCCAAAGCTGTGAAAGCTCTTTGTTGCCCAGTCGCCACCGTTGCTTCCTATATCACTACTTAATATTAATATGCCACCTCCACTAAAAAAGGTTAGCACGCACATACTGCACTTCCCTAAGAAAACAATAAAAAATGACAACATTAATTACCGTTTTTTTCCTCCCTCTTGGGATGGCTTTGGCTCAGGAGCCCGTTCAAATGCTGGACAGGCATCCTTTTTCCACCAAACCTGACCACAAGCGAACTGCTGAGAATCCACATTGCGAAAAAAATTGCAAATGCAACCTCCACTTAAATCTACTGATTACATGTAAAAAATAATTATATTTTGACATCATTACTAGGTAAATACATCAGCAAAATAACTTCAAGGAGAGCTATTGAGCATTAATTCCCAATTCAAGTTTTCCTTACATGTCATACAACTATGACACTGAGCAATTTATCGATATTACGGAAGCACTGCTTAGATTTTGATATTCCACCCCAGAGATATCATAAGAAAGATAACATGAACCTTACCCAGTTTCTCTCCCGCTTAAGGATGTGCTCAATGCTTCCCAGAAACTCTTTTCCTTTAGGTGGTGTTGCCTCCAATAACCTTTTCACGCGTTCTTCAAGTAATGTAGCCTCCTCTTTCTGTCAAATCAAATACACCCCTTTTAAACACATGAAAGAATTTTTCGCTGTAAGCATTGCTTAGCTTACCATGTCCTCTTTTGGACCATCTTTCTCAGTTTTCCCTGGGGTCTAGCAAAACCCAGAAAACATTCTCAGGTTTCTCAATCCCAAACGGAGGAGGGAAGTATTGAATTGGCAAATATATGTTTATAGGGTGGAAACATTCGGAAGGCCTCGTGATGGATTCCAGGTTCCAGGAGCGGTGAATTCCTAGATATTGAACTCAACTAAGCCCTATATGGTCTTTTGAAGAGGAGCCATATGACAGCACAAAATTTATACATTACTACTGCAAAACTTATACAATATCCAGTAAATCTCACCTTCAAGTAGTCGAAAACAATAAGACACTGCACTAGAACATGGCGTCTGAAGCTTGGATCTTTAAGCTGTCACAATGATACCAATTCCAAATATACATTAAGAAAAAGGGATATATCAATATCATCAAACCTGCAATAGTAAACGTACCTCTAAACTCAATAAATTACTACTCGTCAAGTATTTGATATTAAAACTAGTATCATCTCCTTGAGTCGAGCTTCCATCCTCCTCTCCTAAAGGTTGAGCTTCAAAAGCACTAAGAACGACCTGCAGTAATTAAATATGTTATTGGAATGACCAGCAAACATCCAAACCATAAAAACATAAGCAGGGAAGAATGTCATTCATTTTTTATAACAGAAGTACAGAAGGTTTCTCCAGAATACTCAACCGCTAGGCTTGAAGAAAACGACTGCCATCTTGCAGGTTGAATTAAATATGCCGGACTAGAAAAATGATCCTGAAATTGAAGGCGCCATGATTACATTCAAGGTACAGCTTATATTACGGCATACTAGAAATGAATATATTACTTGAAGGCTCCAGAACGTTTTATAGAAGTTGATATCAATTGGCAAGCCTGCAAATGGCAGAAATACAAAAAACTCAAAAAATACATAAAGCATGTATCATTCACAAATTATACAAAACCCAATCTGGGCCTATGTGAGCAACAAATTTTTGTGGTCCAAGGAATGAAATATATTCCGCTATTTGAGATCTTGTGAGAATGCCCTATTTATCTTGTGTTGCCTACAATAATCTGATGGCTATTTTGCTATTTTAATTTTAATAAAATATAACGTCGTCTTTCCATCAACACATGGCAATAGAGGGCCTAGAAGGCAACTGACATACCAACTGCTACTTAGTTTGAATAAAAGAGGAAACCAGACATATGAAGACATGTGCACAGTCTAGTTGTGCACTATTATTAAAGCCTAATCTAAGTGCTAATCTACATTGTTTGAAAGCACTGGGCTCGTCTTACAAAAAGATATAATATGCATATGCATTAGCTTTTGGCTTAACAAAAGTAAATGTTGATCACATTGACATTACTCCTTAATGAAAGGGCTGACTTCATAGTTTTTATAGTTCCTTGCATCCTCTTCTATTGCATCCTCTGCTGCAGTGCAGGGACAATTTTATTGGCAGCCTCCAATTGTAGGACATGCACTACGCTGAGCATACATAGCTTATTTCAACCATTTCTTCTAAAACAGGATGTACTCAAACAACGAATAGACTTGCTTGGCTATTTAATTTATGCAAGAGAGATAAACTGTATGACGATCAACCACTTTAAAAAATGATACCTACAATCTAATGCTGGTTCCTTCTCATATTTTGTCTCATTTGAAGTGTTGAAGACTCCCTTTATGTTCACGGCTACAAAGGAGAAAAACAATTAAAAAACATGATTGGTTAAGTAAACCATGAATGCCAGAGCTTAGCAATTGAAGGATGAAAAGCTACTATACCATACCAGATCGTTCTGAGAGGGGGAAAAAATGTGCCAAAAACATTAAAATACGTCCACAGAAAACCACGTCATTTGCCTGCATTCGCACATTATGATGATGTAATTTCCATGATAAATAAACGTTGATGGCATCAAGTGTGATCTCAAAAGAACCAGATCCTTCTTTAGTATGTCTTTCTTGATAAGGAGTCGACTGCTATCATTACTAATTCACTTTGGAAATTTTCAATACCTTGGAAAGGCGTCGAAGCAGTTGATTGCACGTTCTCAACATCACTAGTTTTCCTCGCCCAAAAAGTTCAGACTGTCGTATTGAATGTTTCATGAGCATTTAGTACCAAAATGACCACCGGATAACCTAAGCCATGTTACAAGAACTTACCCTCCCAAGTAATTCTTGTTTGCTTTCTATGTAGCCAAACACTTCTTTACAATCTTTTATAGTAGAAACTTCTGTAAGATCCTCCAATAGCTGGAAAACCATTCCACCTTCCACATGCCCACGTTCACAGAGGTATAAAACAATATCTGATGCCAAGAAGTGGAAAAATGTCAAGAAACATACAAGATAAAAAAAACATACAGAAGAAATAGGGTGTCACAGCTAAGAAGATAGACATGAATCTAAGCTAAAACATTAATCTTACAGCTTTTAGTTCTGCTCAATGTAATTTATAGAAGTGGACCTTGTTCAAATAATAATCCAGGATGTGTCGTCTTTAGACATTAACAAACTTCTCTCATTTAAATTTAAAACTGAAACTGCACCTATACTTACCAAGAAGCCGCATAATCAACCCACGACCATCGTCAGTTCCATCTATGAGCCTCCCATAATGCATCACTGGCTCCCCGGCATTGACTGCAGTACCCTGCAACAATTATGTCTTCAGCTTTAAGCATCTAGTCATTAATCTGGAAATGGCAGGACAGTGGAATGATATTGTACAATAGATATTGCTTCCAACTACAGTTGGAAAAATTGCATAAATAGGAGAGTCTCAGGCGGGAAAGCGGCCTTGTACAGCATGCTAGCGAAATGTAACAAAGCATCTCTCACGGATTGGGAGTTGAAGAAGATCCTATATAAAACCCTGGTTCAAACTGTGGTGCTATATGGCGTTCCCATCTGGGGACCAGGTATGTCAAATCGACTGTGGACACAAATCGAGGCAGTATAGAAAATGTTTCTGAAAGGAGGACTTGGGATCAGATCTCAGATTCCTTATGCCATAATGCTGGCAGAAGTGGGCATGTTCCCGCTTGAACTAGAAGGCTCATATCAGGCAGTTGATTTCTATAACAGGGTTACGGCACAAAGCACAGGCCGTTTGTCCCATCAAGCCATGGAAAACTCTGATCCGGGCTGGCAGAAAAATTTGAAGGTCTGGGCAAGTAGATGGGGTTTGGATGAATCAAATTGGCCAATCAAAAAGCAGGAGGTTCGATCTATGCTGGAAAAGCTAGCATTGAACAAATTGTGGACTGATCCTGGGAAAAGAATGCTACAGTATCAAGCCAACGTCAATCACATGACAACATATGAGAGTCAAAACTATCTTAAGGCAAGCATACCCAAGATACAAAGACAATTGATTGCTAGATATAGGACAGGGTCACATAAATTGGAAATAGAAACAGGAAGATGGGCGAAAAATCCGGTGGAAGACCAGTTATGTAAGGTATGTAGAACAGGACATATTGAGGACGAAAATCATGTTTTCCTGCAATGCTCTGAGTATGCTCACATTAGATACAATTTTGGCATTCGGGCGGCAGACTTTTATTCTTTGTTATCAATACCGCAAATGACATTAGGACCATACATAAGGGCGGTGGATGCACACCGTTCCTTACATTTAAAGTTGTAAAATTGCTGTTCATGTGCTCTATGGCCTCTTGAGGCCCAAGAGAGCAATAGACATTATTTTTTATTATTATTATTATTATTATTATTATTATTATTATTATTATTATTATTATTAATAGAGTGATTGGAAATATAGAACTTATAACATCTCTTTTGCAAGAAAATGCAGTTCTATTAGACTATTCCTGTTGAGTTTATATGAGCCCAGTATAGTTAATGGTATAGTTAAGAATGTAATCTGTGGAGGTACTGAATCACTACCTCCACAGATTACATTCCTAATTATACCATTATCATCATTCTCCACTTGTGAAGTGAATGATAGGGCCAATTACTGTACAAGTCTTGCAAATCCAATGCCCACAATTTTGACCCACTCAGAGTGTCCAATCCCCATCTTGCTTTTCCGCAAACCAAAAATACAACCTCCAGAAGCTGGAGTGGAGAGGTATTCAGGGTGGGATGAAGTGAGATTATGTACGCAGTGTGAGTATAAAATGTGTCTCAACTGATGGATTTAGGAATATATGTACAATTCAAAGTATGATAAGGTTTAAGTATGGCACTAACACCTATGATTTATTCCTATGAAAAACTCACGTATCACAATGAAGGTGAGTTACATACCACAAGCTCCTGAAGTAGACTACGAAGTCCATTCTCTAACAATTGATTCTCATCTTGAACTAAAACAGCTTGCTTCTGCACAAGAGACCTTTTGTCAATTTCTGAATCTCCAAGCTATTTTTAATACTTCTGATCAGTCAAAGATTTGGGCACAGATTCAAATAATATTCTATCAATTTATAAGGTACCATACAACAATTCCAGTCCTATTTACCATCAAGCTCTCTCTTCATTTTGAAACAGGTTCGCGAGATTAATCAGGTTTCTTCAGTTTATAAGCAAGTTTTGGTTTCTCAATTTGAAACCCACGAACGAGTAACTTTGATTCTCCTTGTATATGGTTGCCATGATCTTTTTATTCTCCAGTTAAAAACATAGAAAAATAAATGAATTACCCAACCTATTTCAACTATTTATTTCATCTATTTCAGCTATCCTTGGCCACTTTTCTCGCAAAAATCAATATCCAGTATTAGATAATAACTAACCTGTGGTTTCATTGCATCTTGCATGGCAGCTAATGCGACTGCATTGGACGGTAAGGGTTTTGCAATTGCTTCCTTAAAAACGTCCTAACAGAAGAAGCACTATGCTCGTCAGTACAATAAACATCTACAAATTCTATCAGACAAGAATCTACCAATCCTCAAGCGTCAAAATAACACTGTTACTGCTGTTTGAAATTCGTGAAATGTCAATCCACTGGTCTATATTCAGAATTTTGGTGCCATGACTAGCTCATTTCTTCTCATATACTTACCAGCACACGTTTTCGATCGGATTGGAAGGAGAGGTAGACATTGTCATGCTCCCGAACTGGGGAATATGGCGAATCGGGAAGAAATTGCCCAGGCTCTGTATCATCATCTACATTGTATATTGTTTCGACAGGTGCAGACGACGGAGACGGAGGAGACGGCTGTACAGCAGGCTGATTATGGTGACGGTGCTGATGCTGGTGCTGATGAAGTAAAATTCTTAGCTGCGGCGTTTGCTCCGACATATCTAGTATGCTTGTTCATCTGTGCCATAGCTCCATTGTTTAGGGTGGACGTGACGTGGAAATACACGTATACTATCCATATCCACGTATTAGGGTTTTTTGGGTTGCTCGTAGGCGGAGTGCCCCTTTAGACGGCCTGATTTAGTTTGGACGAAGAAATTTTTAGCATATTCTACAATATTTTAAATACATGGTTTCGATTGTCTGGGATTTTTGTTGGGGGGTTTGTGAAGATTCTGATGCTTACACGGTAGCGATTGTTTGGGATTTTTCTGGCAGATAAATGTAAGGTGGATATGCAATGGGCAAGGGCAGTGGGCAGGGGCAGGGGCGAATCTGTCGTCTAATGGTGATCTGACCATGTTACCCCTGCATCGGGCGTTGCTGCAGTCGATCGCTCTCAAACTGGGTATGCGCCATTTCTTGTGTTATAATCGGCATCTTTCAATAGGTGAGCTTCTTTCTCCTTCAAGTAATTCTAGTCATAAATGATCCAGCTTTTGCTTTTCCTCTGCTTATTCCAAGTTGTTATGTTGTACTGTAGACAGCCATGTAGTTTGACATAGTTAAGGAGGCATTTTTTTTGCCAAATTTGGAAGCCAACAATTATGACATTTTATTTAAACTAGCAGGACTTGCTATAAAGTTTATATATGGAAGGAGGTGTCTAGATTATGGAGTAGTCCATTTCAGGAAGGGACCAAAGAACACCAGTTGCCTCTGTAATTAGAACATTTGAATTATGAAGATCATGCAGGGTAACGGATCCCTTTGTAGCTGGTGTTGGGACCGGATTTGCTTGTCATGTCATTTTAAAAATGGATGGATATGGACGACTTCCGTGGTTTTTCAAAATGCTTCGAGCAAGTGGGCCGCCGTCCTTGAGCAGGTCGGATCCATGGGCGGTGGCTGCATCTGTGTACAGGTTTATGTTTTTTGCTAGGTTTTGCAAAAATAAATACGATAAAATAGACATTTAGCTTGCAAATCTTATATTTTATTGCATGGATTTGTGGAGATGCAGATTCGAGTCTTGTGGACATTAACTCATGGGTGAGAGAATTGTGAATCGTTGACAATGTTTTTGGACCTTGGAATCGAGAAGAAGTTTGTTAATTTTTTTGGATCTTAGATGCCTTAGAAACTTTTTGTTGCAGATGCAACTTCGCCTAGATGCCTTCAAGATTTTTGTTGCACTTATAGTCTGCCAAATTGTTGCATAGGTTCTTTGTTTATTTTATCAAGTTGTTTTTGTGGGGTGCATTTTTCCGCTTGTACATCTTGCTTTGAGCCATACTTGGTTGTTAGATATGTCTTTAGATGCTTTGTTGGTCTAGGGTTGTTTTTATACCTTCTTAGTTTCATTCATCCAAGTATAGTTGTGTTTACCCATGCTTGCACAACTCTAGTACCCACTTTTTATGTAAATATTCGAGCACCTCAACTTTTCAGTCTTGGAGTGGTCGGTCGGGGTTTATGCCCATCTTGTTTTTTGGAGATCATGTATTGGTCAGGTTGGAATGTGTGACCCCTTTTATTAGATTCATTTTGATGAGAATTTTCTTGTTTGATGGTTCTCCTTTGTTCAGTTGTCGTTGATGTGCATGAGCTTGGAGTCTAAGGTCAGTCTTGGGTCTTACACCATCAATTCCTTGGATGCCTAGTGCTTGCGTGGGTTATGTGAAGATATGCTACTTAAGCTTGTTTGTAGTTGGTAGCTAGGACATGGGTCTTTTATAGCATAATGCTTTTTGGTTGTTGTTCTCGTTTTATGCTCGTAGGGTTGGCATGTTGGCCTGGCGTCTTGCTCCGTCAATCCCTTGTTTTTGCTGGATCTTCATAGATTGGGGTGCATGTCCCTTAATTTCGTGTTCTAAACATGTCATCTTGTTTTGTTGGAAAGGAGTTCTTGCTTTCACTTTGTCCTTTAAGTTAGATAAGGTTGGATTCTAAGGTCTTGGGTCTTATGTTCCTAGATTAAAAGCATAGCCTAGATGCTATGCTTTAGGTGTCCCTTAGATTGTGTTGTTTGGTTTGGTTTGATAATAATAGAATAGAATAGAATAGATTTTTAGCGTCCACGGAGACCGACTGGCCTATGGGACCCAAACAAAAAAGAGAGCAGCAAACGTATTACTGACAGGATTAAAAAACCCCCGCCCCGAAGGGTTTTCGAGGGAAAAACCTTAGCAGTAATAAGTCTGCTGGCATGTTGTACAATTGTGTAGGACAGTTCAATGCCGTCCCAGAAGACACAACTGAGTCCGTGCATCCATAACCTCCTGGAGGTATGACCCCAACAAACCCACTGACGTCATATTCAACAACTCATGCAACGGTTGGCCAGGCACTAGTAATCGAACATACCGCTCTCTGATATGGGCAAACGCTGGGCAGATCTGGAGGGCATGACATTCATCCTCAATGGCGCCCTGATGGCAACACTGGCAAAGCCTTTGCTCTCGTGCTTCCCGAGCCCAATGTCCTGTCTCAATACGGAGGCGATGTGCACCCGTGCGAATGGAAGCTATAAGTCTGTGCTTCTTCATGGGCAACTGAGTGTATAAGTACTGGTGTGGGCCTCTCGTGAGCCTGGGATTGACTTGCTGCTGATAGTGTGCCAGCTTAACGTGCGTCAGAGCATCTGCATTGCGAAGGAAAGTAGCATCTAGGTACAACTTAAGTGCCTTGTGATCTTTCTTTGTCCTTACATGTACACATCTGGCCAAAGCAAGGTTGGGCAAACGTGTATCACCCATAGCGACCACCTTCTGGAAGTAAATGATATGGCGTTCCAATGCAGCCCGTTGCAGGGGTAGAAAACCTGTCTCCTGGAGTAGGAACTGGTATGGAACTGTGGACTTTACCCCAAGGGCTCGTGCCAAGAAGGCTTTCTGCACCTGCTCGAGGTCATTCCAGGTGTTGAGGGATATCACCGGACCCCATACTTCTGCCCCATATAAAAGGACCGGCTCGACCAATGCCCGAAATAAGTGTGACTGGTGGCCCCAGGCATACAACTCTGCCTTGTGGCTGTTGTTCTGCATGGCATAGAGTGCTTTCCAACCTGCCGTGACCCGCAACCTGATGGCAGCATCCCAATGGGTGGTAGTAGAGAACTCGATCCCCAAGTACTTGTAGGTCGGAGCCACCTCTACATCCTGTCCCTGGTAAGTGAATGAGGGAAGCCTTGGCTGATGGGATGATGAGACTAGCAGCACCCTAGTTTTGGCCAAGTTAACTCGCATGCCGGTGAATCGGCAAAAAGTGTCGAGAGCATCCAGGTGATGTTGCATGTCCTCTGGAGCATAGGCCAGAAGGTTGACATCGTCAGCATATATGAGTTTCCGGATTGAGTGATGCATGAGATGGGCGCCCGCACCTCCATGCTCAGAGAGCCAATCTTCCAACTGGTCAATGTACAGGCCAAAGAGTGTGGGGGGGAGGGGGCAACCTTGACGCACTCCAATACTACTGATTACGGGCTGTCCTGACGATGTGATACAGCCTGAGCATGCCTCCTACAGCCTATACACTGCATTCTGCAAGTCAAGGGGAGTCCCCAGTTGCCGCAGTCTGTCCCATAACTTGTCCCGCACTGTGTCAAAAGCTTTTGTGAATCCACGAAACAATAGTACAGGTTTTGTCGGTGATTCCTGCTATCCTCAATCAATGTGCGCAAAGTGAAGATATGATCAATGGTGGAATGGTGGTTTTTGAGGCATTTTGAGTCTAGGGTCTATTGTCTTGCTTCCTGGGTCCAGTACAGCATAGCCTAGATACTTTTTTGTTTTTTTTATGAACACTCAATCCTTGTTTTTATTCCATGTTTCCCTGTTTTTCAGTTTATTGCATAGGTTGGTTTGTTTGGACATGGTTTCATGAATCTTGTCGAGTTATTGGGTCATAAAGATTAGGCTTTTTTTGGTGTGGGAAGCATTTTGGTTTGCGTGTGTTTCACTTTAAGGCAGGCTTAGTTTGAGGTATTCCCATGAAGGTTGTTAGTTCTAAGGGTATTTTTGGATGCTGGTATCCCATCCAATTTTTATATGTTGCATGGTTTTCTTAATGATTTGCTTGGTTATTTTCCACTGGATATGGTTGTCCCGGCTCTGGCTTGCCTCTTCAACAAGAGGTTGCTTTAGGCCTAGGCATTAACAGGCTCGATGTTTATTGAAGAACGAGATATGGCTTTTTATTCATTTTGGATTAGGCAAGTATATTTTACATAGTGTTTGGTGCTTATATTGTCGACTCAACCACACCAGGCTTCCTTTCTCGTAAGCTTTTATATTTTTAAGATTGTGTTGTTGTTTGACATCTTAGTCTCGGTCTGGTGGCTAGCACATAGGGTGCCTCGACCACTTTTACAGGTTCAAGCTTTTTTGCTATCGAATGCCCTAAATTGAGCTCATATTTGTTTATATATTTCTTTTCCTTGAAATTGTATTCCGTGGATGCATGCTCTAGGTCCTTGCAGATTTCTTTGTTCCTTGAGCATTCTCTATTCTCCAATAGTGCGTCTATACATGTGCTATAACCATGTACCCAGTTCCAAGATAGGTTGGATTTATGCTGGTTCAGTCTTTTAGCTTTGTTTTTCTGGTCTTATCATGCGATGGCTTTTTTGTTAATATGGTGTTCTTTAAAAGATGTATCTACCTTGTTAATTTGGGATTTTCAGGCCTGGCAAAAAATATTTTTGGAATTTATTTTAAATGATTTCCTAAGATTTTAGAGGTTTTTGTTGCCGGAAAGAAATCCCGATTCTCCAAAAATCGTGAAAGAATTTTAGGCTCTAATTTATTTCCTGTTTTCCCCTTTCATTCCACGAATCTATCTATACCATGCATGCACGAATCTGCCTCTGGTGCTCAAAAATTAGGACGAGTCTTCAGACATGCGCGAATCTGCCTCCGGTGCTCAAAAATCAGGATGAGTTTTTAGACATTTTCTCTGTGGGTGTGGGTTAATCCGATCCTTCAAGATCTTGCCTTAAAATCCTGCCTCTTTCCTTCAAGATCATGCGCTAGGGTATCAAAATCACATCCTAACTACCTTATTGCAGTTTTTTTAATGTAGGTTCAAAAGCATGACAGATGACTGTCAATAGCTCCGTTTTCTAGGGCAGGAAGAGTGGTACTTCCAAAAACCGGGTCTGTGCCTTTTACTATGATTTGGAAATTCATACTTCTTCCATTTACCATTTTCTCACCCGATAAGAACGATTTATCATAAATTGTTATACAGATCAAAAGGGATTTCTGTTATAGAAACTCTTCGGAATGATCTTCGCACCGCCCATATATTTTCTATTATTTGCATCAGATTTGCAGGAGGTGTGTGACTTTGGAAAGACGAGGCCCCATCTTCAAATTTTGTGCCCAGTGATTGGATCTCAGGTACCATTCCATCATTGATGCATTATTTGTGTTTTGAACTCATATTTGTATTTTCGAGACAATAACAAGGGGGGAGGCGACGGGGGGAGGCGACGGGGGGAGGCGATCCGACGGAAAAACCCAGCTAAATATCCAGCTAAGTGCATATCTCCCAGCTCTCATGATTCTTAACACACTAGTTTTCTCAAAATTTGTTCAGGATTATACTATGTTCATACTTCTTAGGAGATAAATTATGTAGTATACAAATGTATGATTGATCTGGACGAGAAAGAACAGATAGATATCGGTGCATGAGCAGGACACAACACTATTAGATCAGGACAGATCGTTGCTATAGATAATTTGAAATTCAAGGTAGATAAAGGAGCGATAACACGCGACACAACAGACACAATTGTAGAATACAAGAGGGCACAGGGAAGAGGAGCTCAAAGTTTCGGCGACAGAAGATTCAAAACCTCGGAGCCGTTGAGAAATAAGGATAGGCATAAAATAAAATAAATCAAAAAATGGGGAAAATTAAGGAATTTGGAAACAAGGGGGGCGAAACGTGGCAAAGTGGCGAGATAACATCGAGCGGACGGTCCAAATGCAAAAAGAATAGGGCACGCGGGCGATGGGAAAGGGGGTAAAAAAAAAAAAGGGGGTCGTAAAATAACGAATAGGGTAGTAGTGATCATGACAGCTACGGATAGCCATAATAATGAGTAGTATAGAGAAAATAGGAAAGGTACACATGTCAGCTATAGGGATAGGATGTGTGGCGGGGATTAGCAGACGAAAACTCTTGGGACAGGATAGGACAAGACTGGCATTTAAGACGGACGGCCGGAATTAAGTAGGCGGGAAATCGGACAAATTTTCGTAAACCCTAAATATTCTAAAACCCTATATATAACAGTTACAACGAGAGAAAGAGTGATAGTGAAGGCGCCCTTTAGAATTCAGTTTCTCCAGATCGCTTGAGCGTCTGATCATGAGGCGCTGGAAATTCAGCCGAGCAAGGAAGTGCCAACAAGCATCAGCACCCGCCCCAGCTCAGGATCAAGTATGGACAAGGGGAAAAAGGTTCTTGTGAGTGTAGATGGGGAGAAGAAGATTGGCAAGAAGCGTCCCAACTCCGGCACCCCAGGCAACTTGACAGTGCCATTCAATCCCGAGCTTGAGGAGCTCAATCCGTGGTGTATCTGCTTCGACAGTTGTATGTGCCTGAGCAGAGGCTTGCCTTCATGCATCAGCTGCGGCCGAGTGCACTGTCTGTACTGTGACAGAATCCATCATGCTCAGTCCATGCGGGATAGCCAGTATACCCTAGGGTTGCTTGAAGTACTCGGAGTTTTAGGCGACAAAAACGATTCGGTGAGGCGCCAAGACATGGATCGCACAATGCAATGCTTCAATAGACTGCAGGTTCATGCCGCCATACAAAGGTCTTCGAGCTATCAGCACAATCTTCTGGTATGTGATTTCGGCAAGGTTTGTATTTACTGCTGCGAGAAGAATCCCGTCGATTTTTTGTGCCGGGCGTATATGGGGAGGAATCTCGAAAAAGTTAAAAAGATCGGGGAACCATCAGAGGAAAAGAAGCTAAAGAATTAGTTATGGGCAGGAAAAGAGTCGGACCAGTATGAAATCAGGGGAGGCCCGAGCAGATGCATGCCATGCTCTCCTTTTGTGCTACTCTTTTTTATCTTTTTGACCTTTTTATCCTTTTACCTTTTATATCTTTTTGTCCTCTTGCAATTCTCTTTTTCTGTTGTCTGTTCAAAACAATCATTTGTTCAAACAAGTTAGGTTCAGAAACTGCATCGACTTTTTAGATGATACTATGAAAAGATAATAGGCACCAAAGATCGGACCAGAATGATCGGTCGCGAAGTGTAAGTAATCCCGGGCAGAAGGGAAAGAAAACCGGTTTGTTTGTATGTCTGTATGAGAAAAGATTTTGTATAAGAATGGCTGAAAAGATAAGCAATGTTTGTGAGAGAAGAACTCTCCTTTTCATGTAGATTTTTTGCAGTAAATATAACATCGGATGTTATCCACAGTAACTTCGTGTCCCAGTGTTGGTTATTCTTCCCCTAAAGCAAAAAGAGACGTATACCATATCTGTATTTCGTGAACTAATATGATGTAGCTAAATCAGCGAGCTAACTGCTGTAAACGGGGATGCCCGCATACATCTCGAGGGATACGAAGAACATATTGGGTGATACGTAGTAATTTAAGTAAGGGTATCCAAGACTCAGCTAGACACGACAAACAAGAACTAACAGGGGTGGCCGGCTTATCGATAAACCATGCATGAACGGAAACCGTTACTTGTCAACAAGTAACAGACTTAGGAGACTTATGAATCTAGGAAGAAGCATATAAGCAGGTTGGCAGAAACACGATTGAAGGTAAAAGAGGACGTATGTGTAAGGTGGTAACGACCCCCCGGGTATGGGCCCACACAGGGGACGGAAGAAATATAGAAATGTAGTAGTAGTAGAATTATAGTAATACAACAAGGCATATAGAATGTAAAATATAATATATAGATGGTATCAAGGATGCATTGAGGTCGTAAGGTATTAAGGAAAGGATAGATATAATTGAAGGGAGGTACATGATAGGTACGAACGCGGACGTACACAAAGGGCCTAGTAGAAATACAAGTGAAAAGGAGAAGTTGGGCGGATACGACAAAAATCGAGGAAGAGACGAACAGGAACCAGAAAGATAGGGGGTCCAGGAGTAGATGGTGCAAAGGGTGGAAGGCTAAGCTATGGGACAGAGGGACGGGTGTCTCCGCCATACACCAGGACAGGGTGGGAAAATAGCCCACCGGCTGGTGCCGACTGCCAAGCAACAGACACCAACTTACCCGGCCCATAGAATGGAAACGAAAATGGAAGTGGAAAGACAGAGGTTGCCAAGTACGGGATAGTGGGAGGCAACTCCCCGACCGTACACCAGGACAGTGAGGATCCAATCCTCCGGCTGGTGCACCAAAGTCACATAAAACCCACTCCCAAAAAGGATACAAAGAAACCAAAACAGTCCAGTTGATACCGAAAATTACCGAATCCAGGGAATTGAATACAAACCTAAGTGCCACACATAAGACGCCGATAGTAAATGGCGGACGCAAACACCCAAAATCATATCTTAGGTAGGATGATTCAATTTTGAAATTCAAAAACCGAAAAGAATATGGGGGAAAAGGCTCGAACGGATAAATAAAGGAACAACATATAGCAAGCCCGCGAAGAGAGAGATAGGAAACAGAAAGCACAGAGAGAGTGAGCGGGCGGAAAGGAATTCGGACGGCGAAACCATCGCAACAACAAAGAAGAATGGCTAGCCAAGCAGAGCTGGGGCAAGCAGGAGGAACTCAAGCAAGATCTGAAGACTTCTTGGCGCAGATGGACGTGAAGGCCGGAAGCCGTGGTCCCCGAGGATGGAAGCACCAACACATCGGCAAGCGCTGTGCAAATGTAACAAGGAGGCAATAGGGAAAGTGGAAGAACGGGTGCAGGTGGTGGAAGATACAGAGGTGGAAAATCTAAGAGGATGGAAGAGGTAGAAAAGGAAAAGCGGAAATCATACAAAGGTTGGTGATATTAGAAAAGCAACAAATAGATCTAGATGCGTGGCGTAGTTTTGATAGGATTAAACCGCACATAGTGGAGTTCAAAGAACAGAAAGGATTAAACTTGATGTAAGATTGATAGGAGTAGCCGAGAGGCCTAACGAAGACACGCTTTCGTGGTCACCGCAGAGATAATGGAGAACGTGTTTCGTGAACACAGAATGTGATAGTGAAAGCAAAGACGGGCAGAGCTTGGAGAGGGAGAGCGAGACATATAAATGTGACTATGAGAGACCTGGCAGCCAAAGAAAGGATCATCCACGCAGGGTTCAAACTCAGGAATGGACTCAAAGTACAAGAGGCCCCGACACCCATGCAGAGAGACAGGGGTTACACAGAGAATCAAAGCGAAAGTCGAGAACCGAAGCCCAAGGAGTACAAGCAGGGGGTAAAGAATGGGAAACTATACCTCAAAAAGAGGAAGGAGAACACATCGCAAGAACCGCAACGCTGGAAGGATGGAAATGGACCCGCCAGGGCCGAGGGAGATGGGAATCAAGAAACGGAGGTAGTAAGAGGGCAGGGACAAAATGGGAAGCGATGAGGGAAATAACACCATCCGGAGCAACAGACCGGGAAACAGCCCCAAAGATTCTAACACAAACACAGTTAGGATGGGGAAACGGAAAAGAGATCGGAAGGGACCTAGACAAGAGCATAAAGATGACAAGGGAGAGAGTGGGAGATCAGGGAGCAAGAACGAGAGGACAGCTAAGGAAAGGACACGTAATAGAACAAAATAGGGGGGCGGGGCGAAAGGAAGGAAGAAGTAACGATCTGGTACTGGAACTGTACGGGATATCCATGGGATGATGGAGAACGCCTAAACGAAGCACGAGACAAGGACATCATATGTCTAGTAGAGACATGGGAACACAGCACAAAGAGGCTACCAGATGAACCAGGCTACACTTTGTTCACTTGTTGGAGGGAAAAGAACTACAAAATAGGAAGGGGTAGCGCAGGGCTAGCCTGTTACATTAGAAATAGCAGTATCAGAAAAGCATGTATTTTGGAAAATGACATTAATAAAAGATACATGCTTATAAATGTTGTGTTGCTTGATTACGGAAATCTGTATTTGCTAATAGTATACTATCCACCCCAATGTGATAAACTGGAGCTATTAAGCATGGGAGGGATCGTCATGAGACATAGGGATAAGGGAATGTTGATCATAGTGGGGGATATTAATGCAAGGACGGGACAGGAACAGTCACATAAAGCAGGGATAGACAACGAGAGTAGACAGTGGACCCAAATTATAAGAGGGAAGGAATGGCAAATGGGACACGGTAGAGACGGCGGAGATGACAAAGAAGAGGAGAAGCAATCGTGGAGGTATGTACAAATGACAGATACAATTATATGCAATGGTTTAAGAAGATGGGAGGAGTCAGGTCACCACAAGCACAAATGCCCACGGAGCAAAGATAGTAGACTATGTGATAGCAAACGAGGAAGCAATAAAGGAAATCGGAAAGATGGAATTAGGGGAATGGCCGATAGGAAGGAGGGAGGGACACAGACCCATATTGCTCAAGATAAATGTGACAAGAGGAAGAACAGATGGCGAGCAAGGAAGAGGTAAACGGGCCGAGATAACAATTAAATTCAGAGAAAACAGAGTGGGAACATTCATAAAAAAGGTACAAAAGGAAATAAAAGCAAAGGAATGGGGAGAGGGAATGAAAGATGAGGGAATGATATGAACGACATCTTGGAGGAAGCAGCTAGAGTGGCATTCGGGAGAAGAGAAAGAGGAAAGAGGGCAATGGCATTTCGGAGGTCAACATGGTTTTGATGAAGGGTGCATGGAGCAACGAAGGAAAGCCAAACAGGCAAGAGGGACTGAGGCATACCAAGAGGAACGCAGCAAAGTAATGCGGAAAATTAAAAAGAAAGAGAACCCGTGACCTGAAAACCATCAATGGGGATTGGCCAAGACCAAAAAGGAGACCTAAGGTATTCGAACAATATGAAAAGGGGCTCAAAAGCAAAAAGGTGTACATCAAAAGGGGAGGAGGGGAGAAGAACGGAAATAGAAATAGACTGGACAAGATACCTAGAACGGTTGTACAAAACAGGAGCTGCACCAATCATGGACCCAGAAGGTAGACACAAACCCCCTTTCTCCCAGGAAGAAGTGACATGGACACTAAATAAAATGGCAAACAACAAGGCTCCGGATCTATATGGGCTAACAGCGGAAATGCCGAAATGCGTAGGAACGAGAGATAATAGGGATTATAACAAAAGTATTCAATGAGATAGTACATTTGGGTCTTCCTAAAGATGGCGGTTTAACAAGGTAATCCCGCTTCACAAAGGAGGAGACAAGGAGGAACCGAAAGCAATTACAGGACTATTATGGTCACTCAATATTCGCGAAATGGTTCGGGAAAACACCGGACCAAAAAATCCAAAACGTGGGCGTAGGTGGAAGCTCGTGAGCACAAGGTCAAGGTGTTTTCGAATCGAGTATTCGACTACGCACTATTTGGTGACTCTAAGGATAATGATAGAGCGCATAAAGGAAAATAACAAGAAGATCATATGCTGCTTCGTGGACTTTAAAAAGGCCTTTGACACAGTGCCTAGGGATAAACTTCTACTTAGGCTAATAGGACTAAAAGCACCAGAAGGGCTAGTAGGATCAATCGCAAGGCTATACCAAAAGGTGTATGCCAAAACAGCAGAGGGAGAAGAAGCCATAGAATGTGATACAGGAGTTAAACAAGGTCATGTCCATTATCGCCGACACTATTTGGGATATATATAGATGCACTACAGGAATTTGTCAGGGAAAGACAAGGAGACAGTGAGGCACCAATGATAGGGAAAACAAAAGTCCCAATAATGCTATATGCAGATGATTTGGGTATGATGGCGACCAAAGCCAAGGGGATGCAGAGAATGCTAGAAATACTAGAGGAATTTTGTGAGGAGACAGGGATCCGACAAATCAACCGGGAAAAACAAAAAATAGTGACCTTCGGACAAAGATACTAACACAAAGCCATTTAGATACAAGGGGGGAAGAACTAGAGGAAGCCACAGGATACAGGTATCTAGGGTACGACACACATGAGAGGGGAGATGGTCAAAAGGAGCAGATACCAGATTTCAAGCAGCAATAGGCAATTACTACATCATGATGAATTATTGCAACAACAACAGGATCACCAATTGGGAGATCAAAGCATACCTATTCAGCACGATAGTAGCATCAACACAATTGTACCTGATGCGAGACATGGGGACCAGGCCCGTCGAAAAAGAAGTGGGAAAAGCAGAAGGCATACCGAGGCAATGGCACTGACAGAATTCCGTGAAGACAGGTACATCAATCGGGCAATAATCTTATACAAAAACGGGGAAAACCAATGGAAGTGAGAGTCCGGGAAAGAAATGCTTAGATACCTAATAAAGGACAATAGCTATGGGAAGAGGACAAACCGTCGTCACTAGCGATAGATGAATCGGCAAAAACAAAGACATAACAACGGGCAAGGGATGGTTTAACGAATTGAGTCGACCATACAAGCGTAAGAATGGGACGAAGAATGGATAGACAGGCAATGAGAAACCGGCCGGCACGGCACACAGGGGCCCAAGGCAACCGGCTATTGGAAACCTTCAACCTGTGGGGACAGATAGGGCATGTCACATACAAAAGCAAAGGCCGAAAAAGAGTAACAGGGGAACGCCGCCGATTCGTGATGGGAAGCCATGACCTCCGAATTGAGAAAGATAGATGGAGGAAAATAGATAGAGCAGAGCTTAATATGTCGAAAGTATGTGACTCAGGGAAAAATAGAGGACGAAGAGCACATGGTAAAGGAATGCCCTTTACATAAACGATATAAGGTCCAAATTTGACAAGGTCGTGGGATCTCCCACTCCCAAAGACCGATGGACAAAGAAGAGACACTCACGATATCGCTAAAAGCTATAAAAGAAATGATAATAAGACACCTGGGGTGCACAAAGAGAGGGGCTAATAATCTGAAAAGCACGCATGAGGCGGATCGAGTAGCCCAAAAGTACGCTCAAAACTGTTTATAACGATGCATTTGTGTATGGCCAAGAAGCCAGCTATAAGCACGATGCGGGTAATATATAAAGAACAAGTGAAGCCCGCTAGATGGCTACATAAAACCTATGCGTCTGTTTGCTGGAAGCACCCTATGGGAGCTCGCAGGATGCTACATAAGTCCGGGGGCCTCACGGCCTGAGGGACGTTAATGTATATTCTATTCTATTCTATATCAGATCACCGTGAAATCATTCCTGACAAAGTTTTACAACAGATTTAGGTTCTTTCTTTTTAAGGGTTGCATGGGGATTTTGGCAGCTCTATAGAAGCTATATATTCTTCTTGAACAAGCTCCGCTAAATTTTGTGGATGGAGATTTGTTTTGCCGTGGGCATTAGCAAGCATTTTATGTAAGTAGAGACTACACTGTAATAATTTTGTGCATCTGTAAATTGCCTTATAAATAATTTTGTGTTGTGACTGGAGATGGGTTTTGCCCTAGGCATAAGCAAGCTACTGTAACTCGAATACGAATTAAGGAGAGATCATACTGCGATTTTTGTGGAAAGGATTTGTGCATTTATGAACAACGGTATAAATGATTTTGTGCATCTGTATTTAGGCATTTTTCAGTTCCAGTCCACTTCTGTTATGTCTTATAAAGATTACGTTTTGATATATTTGGAACTGCTATCCTCTACAGGTTATTGCAGCACTGTTATAGGTGACGAGGGGACATATTCTGAAGCATTCCTTGGCAAACATAACCAGGAGTATTGTGATTGGATACGGAATCCTAAAAAGTGGGGAGGTTAGTAAAGATTTCTTTGGTAGGTTAGGCCATGTAGCTCTCTTATCATGGGCAAACCTTTGTATTTCAACTTCAACAAGTTTTATATTGACATCTAACTTGATTTTATTATGTTTTATATGTTATTCAATGGCAGACGCTATTGAGCTTGCAATTCTGGCTGAATATTAGAAGACTAAAATTGATGTTCAAACTACAACCCTTTATGGCCAGATAAGTCCTATAGATTTAGTTGGTGCAAGATATTTATAGCATTACAATCAACCCTATAATTTTATTTGATATTTTCGAACTTTTAGTTGCTGCACTTAGTTTGGACATCAGTAATTCCTCCAACATAGTTCATTGACAAATTGATATTGTCTTCTTAGTAAACAGTAAGGATTCTTTTGGGATGAGCATCCATGGCAGTCCATCCAGTAGAGTTGCAGGGTGATCTAAAAACTCACACGCAATGTTCTGCCCTTCATATTGTTACATATGAAACCCTGCATTTAAATCTAAAATATGTATCCGTTGATGGATGGGCCAGCATTACCTCTTAAAGTAAAATGTCTGACCCAAGATGGCAATCCAATACACAATTATGAAAGAAGTTTACTGCACCAGAATGGACTAGGAAGTACTGCAAAGGTACTATTATCTGCCTTTCTGTGTTGCTATTTTATCTAGAAGGCCAGACTTCCATAATAACAATCAATATTGCGTATTGTTTTGATGATGTCATTTTCCTTTTACTTTATTAGATATATTTGTAACACATTTTCTGTTACTCAATTCTGGTACATGTTAGTCAGGGGATACACATAATTTGTTCCATGTCTGCTAGGCTCTCAAATGCCCAAATGAAATATATGTAACCTTACCAGGTTTAATATTTTCTAAATGTTGCAAATCCCTCAACCAGTCTGAGGTGATTTTCTTATGACATGCTAAACCTCGCTATAAATTCAGGGATATAACCATAAAATTTGGAAAACCAGGAGCACAATCTTGAATTCTTGATGTCGTGAATAATATAATGGAGGTGGCATTCACCTTATTAATTGGTATTTGAAATTAGCGGAGCTTAGATGATGCACGCTGATTGTTTTTTGCAGATGAAAAAAGTTTCTTCCTGGTTCCTATTATCCGAAAAAGCATTTGATACAAAACTTGACACAGAAGGCTAATACTCCTTTGTGTTGTGCAGAACCTCTGCAGTGTGCGCATCAATGTCTGATTATGTTTCTGCAGAGCATGCTCTTTCATTTTGCACTCCAAAGAAAGCAAAGAGTTGTGTTGCTATTAGTGGAGCCAGGTATTGCATGCTGGTAGATATTCATGCATCTGTTGAATAGACATTTCTGAAACATCCGCTACTAAATTGAGTGGGTGCATGAACTTAGGTGATAAAAGTTCTGAGCTTGCCAGTGATCTCACAGGCATTTTCAGAAAGAACACTGAAAGGGCTTTCGAGAAACCTACTTCCACAACAGGCTGCTCTCAAATGTGAATTCTGTCTTTGTAGTAATTTTTTCTCATAAAGTTTTCTTAAATATGTTTTTCCCAGCATGATCTTGGAAATCTGCTGTTGTAAATGCGTCCTCTTGCTTCCCATGCGTCTTTTTGCCGAATTCAACTGCAAATAGAAGATGTGCTTCACGGATCACTGTCCTGCTCAAGGCTGGAGCCAGTATAGAAAAGGCTTTGGATTGTGATCCATATACATGATCCATGTTTGCTCTTACACCGTTGCTTGGTCTCAAATCTATACGCAATACAAAATAGTCGCTTTTTCTTGATATTTAAGTAGCATTAGAACACGACTCCATAGTTGGACTTGGCCAAACTAGGTTTTCAATGAGCCTTTAAGGTCTTTCTAGCTACAATATGTTGCCATTAGCATAACCTCCATAAATAAAATGAGCATTATATAACTCCTATTATTCAAATCGTTTCACATTGTTGCCATTAGCATAACCACTATAAATAAAATGTGGATTAATGCGAATTATGCCTTGACATACGGCAATTTCTCCCCAATCCCCACATATTTATAGTGCATAACATTGCTAAGAAAGACTCCAGTCCCCACATATTTATTTTGATAATTTTCTTGGAACTGTATGATTTAGTCAATTAGCATTGTACATTACAACATGCCTTTGCATTGCATCTAAGTTAAGGTCGTACTGTAACATATTTACAGTTCAACATCTGAGATCAAATTCATAATTTCGTGCACAATGGGCTTTTATCTTCATCCATGAATCTTCAAGGGTTGTTGTATAGTACCCCCTCCCTCCTCCTTCTCGCGCCTGGCGCTTAGCGCCTGGCGCCTGCCTGAGGCGCTGCCTGAGGCCTGCCCGAGCAGATGCAGTGACGGATGGCGTTGGAGCAGCGGCAGTGAAGGATGGCGACCTTGTGTGTGCCTGAGTGGATGTCCGCCTGCGCGCATACCTGGGGGTGCTGGCGCCTTGGCGCAGGGCTGGAGGATAGATGAGGAGGCACCTCCGATGGGCGACTTCCCTGAGCGGTTTTTCTGAGCGCCGCCTTCCCTGCGCGTCTGGGCGATTGGCGTTGGGGGCGTCTGTTTTCCAGCACCCAGGTTACGGTTCGGAGCTGCTTGGTGAAGCCTTGTCTGCTGGAGGTATGAAGGTATGCTTGTTGCTTGTGCAACAGCATGGATTTTTGGATCGGTGAGCAGTCATAGTCATCCTGGCAACGGTTTTTTCCCAGGTGGTTTTTAATCCGGGTCAGGATGGTTGTGTTCTAGCTCACGTTGTGCTTTGGTTTAAGGGCTTCGGCCCATGTTCTTGTTTGGACTTCGGTCCAGGACTTCGGTCCCTTATGTACTTGGTCCCATAACCCGATTGGGTTCCGTGGACGTTAAAAATTTTTCCTTCCTTCCTTCCTTCCTCCTTTCCTCCCAAAAAGCCATATTTTCTAGCCAGCTATCAATAATCTCCTTCCTCCCCTCCCCTGTCAAGTTGTTACTAAAGCCCGGCAACGCCGGGCACCATAACTAGTTCTACTTAAGTTGGCTTAGTATCGGAAATTTCCCTCGAAATTGCAGTCCATGCATACATTATAGTCTCATCTTTGCCATGTTTTATGTCATTATCTAGACAATTTATTTTAGATTATATATTCTATTGTTAGCTCTATAGTTCATGTGTACATGCATCTTCTACTTATCTTGATAATTACATTGTTCATTTTTTAAAGTGCATATTCTATTTTATATTTTATCGGCTAAAATAGTTCATTTGTAAAGTAAATATGTACATGCACTTGTCAAATCCCGTTTGGCCCTCTTGTTATTTGCTAAATGATTCATTTTGATATTGCTCGACCCATACAAGTACTTGCGATATGCCACCTTATACAAGTGTTGCCAAACCCTGGGCATGCGTAGTAAATGGTAGGGGTTTATATCTCCTTGATGACAGGATGGAAATTGGATGTGCTGGGAGACACTATTTTCACAATTAGGTATCTATAATTTCAATTTGCTCTTTGGCTTTTGCATGTTCTACAGGTGATTTCGCTTTGCGCAGGAGCATTTTCACTGACATTTTTCATTCTTTAGGGTGGGGGCATCCATTTGGGCATAAAGTAACTTCAGTCGAATGTCTAATTCTTTGCTTGGCTATTCCATGTATTTCTATCTTTGCAGTCTATGGTAGCGTCCTTGGCACCATAGGTTTCTTAGTTGAGGGATGCTCATTTATTTGTCCATTTCACATCTTATTGGAATTTGTTGATTTCGTTCTGCATGATATGGGGTTCCCAGTCATCGATAATTTATTTTTGCGGTTACATGGTTCGTTGGGTTAATTGGAAGTGGCTCATTTCTCTCCATTCTCTCCTACCTGTAGTTTCATTTGGTACTCCCTATGCTTGCTCTATTTCTTTTACCTCATGACTTTCCCCCTTCCTTCTTCCTTCCCTTTTGTATAAATGTCTCGTCCCATTCAACCTTTGCTGCATCAGTGGTACCAATTGCTCTATTTGTTCTTACTCCATCTCACGATGTTCCCTTCGTTTGGTTTTTCATTCCTCGATATCTTTTGATTTGTTGTGCTCCCATCCTCTTGTCTTAATCCCATTTCTCCATCCATTTCATTTGCTTCTGTTTCCTTTTTTGCTCTAAGTTTCTTGAGCTTTGTTTCTAGGTGTATGCGTAGGTAGGTAAGTGCATGCTTCTTTCTCATATGTTCTCAGTTGTTCTCATGGATGCCCTTATGAGGGCCTTTACTCTCTTTTATTATAAATTCTTAGTATCTCGTGAATGCCCTTGAGGGCTTTTTAGACATTTGTATTTGTGACTTTAGCTCCTTTATCCCAATTTGCTCAGTCCTATATGTAGCATTATAACAGGGGGTTTTTTTTGTAATTTTATACGCTTTTTGGCATGGTTTTCATATGATTTCATGGGCGTATTGCATGAGGCATACTAATCAGTATATCTAGAGTGCACATTGGATTTTTATATTTGAATGGCGTTTTAGCTATGGTTTTGCAATGGTTGCGCATTATATAGTTCCTATTCACAAAAGAATTATTTGTATTAATTTCTTGAACAGCATGCAAGCATCGGGGATCTCTGCTTTAGGGTTTATGTCGATCTCTGCTCTAGGGTTTGTGTAGGAAAGGGGTTTTGCAGCAATTCATGGGATCTCGCAATAGATGGCAAAGGCAGGACACCATCGAACTCGTCTGTGGCAGAGAAATGGCATCAATATCTTGTTCAGATCTTATTCCAATGTCAGTATACTCTAGAGTTTCATGATTCCAATTTCATATACTACCTACAGACCCGTTTTCATTATTGTCCTTATTTTGTAGATGGCTGCCACTATCTGTATGTTTCTGGCGGGCAAAGAAGAAACACCTAGACAACTAAAGGATGTTATACTTGTGTCATATGAGATCCGCAACAACAAAGATTTAGCTGCTTGTGAGAGAATGAAGTGGCAGAAGGTATTTCATGTCAAGTTTTATAACCTGTTGTCTATTTGATCTTATGGGTTGTATCATTTCGGTCTTTGCACCTGCTTAATCTAGATGCATTTCGTCGGGGGTTTATGATGCACGCCGAGCTCGTTGTTGTTGGGGAGCTTGGTGCCGACGACATTGGGCTTTGATCTCAATATTCATCATTCATACAAACCAATCGGGTTGCAGCTATCAAGAAGTTCAAAATTGTCCAAAATGCTGCCCTAGCACAAGTGGCATGGAACTTTCTCAATGACAGTAAGTAATTTGATTTGCACAAGAGGGCAATTCAACGCTTATTAGCGTCGTCCAACCAAAGTAAAAGGAAGGAAGTTCTTTCCTTTAATTTTAGCACACCGAATGAAGCGATTAGTAAGGGATGTCGCAGAATCGCTCGCTCTGCCTGCGATTTAAACCTCACCACATTCTTGCCGATGCCATCTTCCTAGCGGCTAAGTTCCCCGAAGCTTTGCCATCCGATGGGAAGAAGGATTGGTGCCAAGAATTTGGGGAATATGGAATACTAGTTTCTAGTTTTTGTAGTCGTGCTTGTTTGGTGCACACCGGAGTCTTTTTATATTGCAACCAAGTTCATTGCATGAATTTCCTTTTGACAACAGATCCTTCTTATAAAAGCATTGTTAGAGGACCTTTCTTCTTAATACTTAATAGTATGTATCGTGGTGCTCCTTTATATATATTTATTATTACATGTTTGTGTATTGCTAGTGGCAACATGCACCATAGGCATGCATATATCTTTAATGGGCCTTGGAGTAACCCGGTTCGATTCACGGAGGCCTTCAACTCTTACATAGCCATTATATATCCTAATAATTGTTATATGTTTGTTCTATCATATTATTATTATGATCACTTAGTTAAATATGTATTATGGTTGTTTTTTTTTTATCAAGCTTCTTCGTAATTAAGTCCACATGCAAATATGTTATCCTTAGTGCTCGAAGGCCTTTCTTAGGGCCCGAAGGGCCCAAAATTTTTTTTAATATAGCAATCAACACACAACTACCATTAACATTATTAACACAAACCATTGCATTTAACACATTTAAATTAAAATCCCCCTTAAACCCCCTTTGGTTTGGGTGCATATTCACACGGGGGGTTACGTAGGGCAGCGAGAGCCCCAAAAAATTTACAATACATGTACAAAATTAACACCATTGAGTACATTCTCTCAAACCTTATAGTATTTTACAAACTTTAATATACAGTATACAAAAAACTTGTACATGCATACCCCACAAACGAGGATCGTTATGTACGGTCCAGATCTTGGAATAAAGGGCAAATATGCCCATCCGATATTCCCGATCCTTATTCCATCCATTTCATTATAATCTCCTATTCCTCTCTTTTTTCATCTTGCATTTTGTCTTTTTCCTCTTTATTCGTTCATTTTATCCCTTGAGATGTCCTTGCTCTTCTATTGTCTTGACTCCCTCCTTTGTCCGCCTCTTGACTCATCATAGTTATTCTTTTTGCCCTAGTGGTGCCTCGTCATCATGCCATTTTACTATGTTGACCCCAATTATTTCATCCACCTTGCTTAGCCTTTTCTTTATTCTTATTAGTCTCAGCTTCCGAATTTACCCTCGTCAACTAAATTTGCACTTTCCTCCATTCGGTCTGTTTTGCCCTATTCTCCTAGTAGTTCTCGTTTGCCCCAATCCTTTTGGGGTACAATCTTTTTTCTCTTACTCTGTGCATTCTTTCCCATCATGCTCCCATAAGTGATTTTTTATTTCTATACCCAAGTGGAAAAGGGTTTGTTTGGTATTCATCTGCATGATGTTCACACAATATTCCCCTTTTCAGCCTGTATTTTGAATTTTCAAACTTTGTTGCATCATTTTGCATTTGTACATGTTGTAGTGGTTCCTATTTTCGATTGTCTTGCATTCTTATATGGTTTTGCTCTTTTTCAGAGTGCACTCTATTTTTTCATGGATTTCTCATCTTAGCATTGACTCCATTCTCGCTGACTCTATTGCATAGTCTACCTACTTTCTTAGTCGCCTCCTCTCTGCCTTGCCTTTTTTGCAGTCTTTTTGTTTCTCCCCGGCTTGGTCATCAAGTTCTTCATCGAATTGTTCTCTGAACTCTACTTCTTTCAGAAATATCATATAGTACCCTTTAAGTCCCTTGGATTCATTATTCTAATCTCCATCTTTCTCTCACCATAATGGGGTCTTTGGTCCAGTCCCCTAGCTTATTCTTGAGTCTCGGGGTCCCTATCGTTTTGTTCTAAATTATGTTGTTTCTACATTTGAAAGTTCGCTTAGATCTGTTATGCATGTGGGTATACGTTTATGAATTTTAGTCCTTGATATTTGTTGTTTGCTCGAGGCCCCTGATTTGAGGAGTCGGAGAACATCTCACTTCCCAACCTGCATACGGATCTTGGACCTGATGATGTTCCCAAAGACTGTGACCATTGGAAAGGCGAAGTCGTCATGGAATTCGGCCCGATGCGCCCGGTGGTCATCTTCACGCTTGAGAGCGTGCGGAGCGGGTGGCCATCCCGCGTCGGGGCGGCGGTTGAAGGGGACGCCTCAGACGCTTGACCGGACTTGACCCCAAAGACAAAGAAGAGACCCGGCGTGAGCTGCCAAAGTCGAGGGGCCGCGCAGACATGGAGGGGGCAGCGGGCTGGTCCGGGGAAGGATGCTTGTTCAGTCGAGCCAAACGGGGATGCGAGCACTCCGCCCCTCGAGTCCCCTCGAGGGGCCCCCCGGCACAGCATCCACATCTTCCGCCCCACAGGACCACCACTACCACCGGACTGGCGTGGCGATGCATGCCACTAAATAGGGATCGTGCCTCGGCGTGGTATCCTGGAATTGCCGTGGCTTTCCATGGCGAAGGGGGACAGATCTCAATTCCGTTGCCATGGACATGGACCTTATCTTCCTCATGGAAACATGGGAACATGCTTTGGTCACAGCTACCCGATTTGCCAGATACCGGCTACTCCGCCTTCAATGAGTGCACCGGAAACGAGGACACCGGAGGAATTGCGTGTTATTACCGCATTTGGCCCAATCCGGTCTCCCCGTGTAAAGGCGGACATGCACAACAGATACACGTGGGTATGAAAGTGCGTAACGGGCGATGGCAGCCCTCTCTTTGTGGCGGCTTGCTACTTCCCACATCTTTGAGCAACTTTTACCACACGCGACTTGGATGTGGACAGGCAGAGCCCTATGTCGATCTATATGATGACATACAAAGAGCATGCATAATTGGGCAAGGTCATGTTGCTTGAGATTTCAATGCACGCCGACGAGGCGGAGCGGATCCCAAAATTCGCACCTCTAGGCGAGGATGTGTTGCAAATGGACCCCGCAGAGATGGTTTAGCCAAGGGCGCCGATGACGACCGGTGACACCTGTATGGCCGGCATTGCTTGTTGCCGGGCAAGATCTTTGACCTCGGTCATTTGCAATGGGTCGGCATTGGGTCGCCCTCCGGCCGCTTCACTTGTAGACGGAGAACCGTGGGGGCGGCACCGGTGTGGTGGATTACGCGTGCTAGCGCAGGACGAGCAATGCCTACACTTGATCACTTTCGCTGTTCCGGGACAGTGGCCGACGAGGAAGTAGACTCACCATCACCCCTCGTTCTTGCAGATAGATTGGCAGGCCAACCGAAAGCACCCATTGCCCCAACACCCCATGTACCACGGTTATGCGTGGCCGGACTATGATCATCGCGGGCTGTCTATGCGAGGATGCTTGAGCATGAGCTGCCGGAGTGCCGCAACTCCCCACACTTCAACAAAGAGATGGCCCAAATTCAACCGAACCCGGCTCGCCGAGGGTAGGGGGATGATGCTTTGGGAGAGACCGCTCTCGACGATCCACGGGGGCTGCAACCACCTTCCCCGCAATCACCGGGTTCGATGGCAGAATGTCGGGAGTTGAAACGATGGTTCGCCAAGTCTTTGGACTCCACCATTCGCCTCAGCAGCCGTCCGTCAATACCGCCCTTCCTCAAGACCAAGAAAGCTGTGTACCTTTAAGAGCACCAAAGAATGATGTTTGGTCTTCTAGACCGCCACCCTAGGGCCTTCCGGAGAAAGGTCTTGAGTAAGCCCCGCATGTTACGGGAAATATTACCCCTCGAACAATGGGTGAGATACTTGCGCACCAGATGACCCAATGGGGAAGCCGGGCACCAATACCCGCATGAGCGGGCCTAGCACTAGTCATTACTGAAGGGGATGTCATAATGGGCCTGCAACGCCTTGCTAACGGAAGGCAGCTAGATTTGGATGGTATGCGTGCAGAGCTTCTCAAGTGGGCCGGGCCCCAATGGTGCCGGTTCTCGCAGCACTCTTCAACAGGGGCATTGCAAGAAGGCTTCCCCCCGACCGGACTACCAAGAGAGTAGTGCCCATATACAAAGCGGGGACCCCCACAGCCCGACCAACTATCGTACCATTATGGTCGGTTAAATCTTTGCCAAGTTGCTTGCCGGGATTCTTGAGCGTGATTGACACTTTGGGCGGAGGATGGAGAAGTGCGGGCTCAAGACGCTGTGCAAGCTTCCGCCCCAAAGATTCTACTATTGACCATATCTTCACTCTGCGAAACACTCATAGAGGATAGCCGGAATCGACGCCAGAATCAGATCGCTGTTTTTGTGGATTTCGCGAAAGGCTTTTGACACGCAGTGCCTCCGGGATAAGTTGTGGGACAGATTGAGACGACTAGGGACCCCGTCGACTTGCGAGAATGCTATATACTGCATCACTATCTGAGGCTTGCTCCGCCGCCTCACACCGCTTCGGGGAGCCCGTTGTTAGTAGCATTGGGGTGCGCCCGGGGCTGCCCTCTCTATCCCCGACGCTCTTCGGCTTATACATTGACCAGCTAGAAGAATGGCTAGCCGAAAGCACGGGGAGGCGCCAGCTTGATGCACCACATAATCCGCAACTCATATATGCCGATGATGTTGACCTCGCCGCATATACCCCGGAGGACATGCAACGCCACCGGATGCTTTGGACACTTTCGCCAATTCACCGACATGAGAGTTAACTTGGCCAAGACAAGGGTGCCGCTTGGTCCCATCATCCCCAGCACCCACGCCTTCCCTTATTCACTTACCGGGAGCGGTAGTGGAGGTGGCTCATCTTATAAGTATTTGGGCATTGAGTTTTCTACTACCACACACCGGATGCATCCATCGTTACGGGTCACCGCAGGCCGGAAAGCCCCAGATGCAATGCAAAACAACAAATACAAGGCGTAGTCAGATGCATGGGGTCACCAGCACACTTGTTCGTGGCCTTGGTTGAACCGGGTCCTCCTCTATGGGGCGTAAGTGTGGGGGTCGCTGATATCCCTCACCACTTGGAACGATCTAGAGCAGTGTACGTAAGGCTTTCTTGGCCCGCACCGGGAGTGAAATCCACGGTCCCCATATCGATCTTGCTCCAAGAGACAGGCTTCCTTCCATTACTGAGGGGTCGCTACTGAACGTCACATTATTTACTTCCGTAAGGTGGTGGCTATGGATGAAGCCCGGCTGCCCAACCTTGCTTTGGCAAAGGGCGATGGGCCCGCAATGACTCAAAGCCTCGGGCTGAAAGACAAGCAAGCCCGGTGGTTCTCGCTATGGAATGTGCGGGCACACGATGTGGACCCGGTGCATACACCGGGGGAACGCGTTGCCTTGAAGCGATTTGGATGCTTGCTTCATGGCCAAGCTTTGGGATGCAGAGGCCCCGTCACATGTCAAGGTGGCAAATTATCGACAGCCGAGTTAATCCCATGCTCACGAGGGGCCCACACCACTACTCCTGCGCACCCATCTACCCATGAAAAAACGCAGGTGATTGCTTCCATTTCGCATTGTGCACACCACCTCCGCATTGAGAGACAGGGAGATGGATTCGGGAGCCGCGTGAGGACAGAGTCCGGCCGTGTTGTCAACGGCGCCATTGAGGATGAAAGTCACGCCTCCGTGCCCCTGTCCGTGCGTTTGAGCATATCCGGCTCTCGGCATGCTCGGTTAGTTGTGCCCCATCGGGCCTTGCATGAGCTAATGAGCACGGCCTCTGGGCTTGTTGGGATCGTACCTCCGGAGGTAATGGATACTGCGGACTCGCTTATGCCCCCTCGTCCGACATTAACCTCACCGTACTTGTGATTATATATATAATCAGTAGCGGTATGTCGAAGATCCTTATTGCTACTAAGGTTTTTCCCGAAACCCTTCGGGGCGGGGGTTTTTTAATCCTGGTAGTAATACGCCTGCTGCTCTCTCTTTGTACTTGGGTCCCATAGGCCAGTTGGTCTCCGTGGACGATAAAATCATATTCTATTCTATTCTATTCTATTTGTTAGTTTACTCTATATGTTGTCATCTATTCTCAGTGATTCTCATGGATGCCCTTATGAGGCCCTACGCTCGCTCTTTGTCATATAGTCTTAGTGTCTTGTTGGTGCCTTTGAGGGCCTTTGGCTATTTGCAATTTGTGTCCTTGGCTACTTTGTTTCATTTTGTTTTGTTCCTCTATTCTCGATCCCTTTTTCCATCGATTTCATTTTGATCTCCTGTTTGTCTTTTTCACCATATGTTTATTCCTTTCCTCCTTTTTCCATTTTATTCCTTGAGAGATATCTTTGCTTATCTTGGCTTCCTCCTTTATCTATCTCTTGAATCGACGTAGTTCTTCTTGCCTTGTTGGTCAGTCATCATGCGTACGATCTGGAAGAGTTGTTTGGTACACGTCCATCCTGCATGATGTTCACACGACATTTCCCTTTTTGGCCTGCATTTTAAATTTCAAAACGTGGTTGCATCATCGCGCATTCGTGCATGTTGTAGTAGAGCATGTGGTAAGTCGTCTTACTTTCTTATATGGCCTTTGTTCTTGTTTCATGTTGCACTCAGTTGTCTTCATCCATTCCTCATCTTGGCATTGACTCCATCCTCGCTAACCAGTGTTCTCAATTGCATAATCGTTTTGTCACCTTATGAAATTTTTTTGCTCTTATATCTCGGGATCCCTATCGTCTTGTTCCTGTTGTTTGCTTGGACTGGTTATGCATGTAGGGTATATGTTCAGGTTTTTGTCCTTGTTTGTCGTGGTGTTTTTTCGTTATAGTATTCAATATAGTTTGCTGCTGGTATGTTGATCCTTCAATTTTGGTTTCAGGTGCTCTTTTTAACTTGTTAACTATGTCCGGTCTTCGTGTCTTCTCTTTTTATGCCTTCCATGGTGCATGGTTTTGATCTTTCTTATTTATTATTATGGAAAGTTCGCTTGAGTCTGCTGCTATGCATGAATGATATAGCTTAGGTATTTTTGTTCTTACTTCCGTAGCGTCTTGTCATTAGGTGTTCCCTGTAGTTTGTTGGTACATTGGTTCTAGAGTTTTTGTGCTTTGGTGGTGGACCTTCTTTGCCTTATGCAGTCCAGTTGTTCCAGGGTTTCTTGGGCTCCTTCCCCTCTATTTTCATTGGCATTCTACTTCGTCTCATGATTGTTATATTTTTCCTGGCATCGAGTTGCGCCTTACAGTCTCTCATGGTCTCAATCTATGATGGGGTTTGAGGGAGGTTCCTCTCTCCATGATGGTATTGATGTAAACATATGCTCTTCATACATGTCCCAATGGCTGACTTGATCTTAGTTTTTTCCAGCATGGATCTGAACACATTGTCCATTTCTAGTTGTTGGATTTTTTTCTAGAATTGAGAGTTCAACTTATAAATTGGCAATAAGAATTAGCAACAACGCAATAGGATTGTTTAATTTCCTTATAGTATACAGAATCGGCTTCTCTTTTGCAGTAGAGAATCGGCCTAAGTAGATTCGGCCGCTTCTGGCTTTTCCATATACAATCCCCTTGATTTTTCATGCCAGTCTTTTTTGGGTTGCCCCTAGGGGGGCAAACCCTCGTTTATGTGGGTTTGTGGGATATACTGAATATATGCTGGAATATACTCAGTATATGTTGATGACTGCTAAAAACTCTTTGTTCCCTGTAAATGCACGGTCAGTTGCGTTGTGGATCAAGGATGTTCTGGACCGGGTAACTGGCAGCTCCAATCTGATGAATAAGAACACAGCAGGGAGCGATAAATTTGCTTGTGGCTATATAGAAAAAAGAGTTCCGGAATTAGAAACAGAGGGCGAGCATCCAATCTGAGTTCTAATCACCTTTGCTAAGTAGATTCATTCTTTCTTTTAATCTTGCTGATGTAAATCGTTCTTTTTGTATAGCGAAACTGCTGGAATGGGGCGGCATGGCGAAGTTTTGAGCACTGCCTTCTCTTTGTCTTGGATTTCCTTCTTTTGGCACCTGAACCTAATTTAGAATTATCCTCGAATTAATGCCATTGACAGTATGGCGAAGTATTGGACGGGATCAATTATGCCAACAGCTTGAGCCACAGCCTGAGCCACAGACCTGTTCTTTGCTTGGTATTCGAGGGGATCAATATGCGAACAGCACAAGCCATAGCCAGAGGCACAGACCTGTTCTTTGCCCAGTTCCGTGAACTAACAAGGGAATCAACAAGGGAATCTGGATACAACAGATCAAATGCTAATCCGGTGAGTAGAATGTTTAGTTTTTAAGTTCTGTGATTTTTCATTCTATCATGTTGTAGTTAGGTTGTTCTGTCATATTTCGTTCTGGCTTGGCTGTGCATTCTATGCTCCTTTTAACTTAGGTAAGTGAATAAACGTATTAGTTATTTGTTGCATTATTTAGAGTAATATTCTTGCCGGACGGCAAGTCTGGATATCCATTGTGCTTTGTTTTTTGGTCCTCATGTGATAGGAAAACTGTAGATTTATTAGTATTGAGTTGTGCAATAAGAAAACTTTGATGGCACTATTGTATGTTATTTCTGTTTTTGATCATCTTGCTCCTCTGTGTTTAATGTTGTGGATTGCTGATGACTGATTGCCACTAGTGTCAAGGACTTTCCCACAGAGTGCGAACCTATGTTTGGTCAAGAATAAACATTAAAAATGGGTGTTATTGGCCATGTTGAATGAATTATTCTATGATGGGAAACCATGTGCAATCCAATTGTAGCCAAGGAATTTGCACATTGAACCTTAAAATCACCCAATATGACCGACACAGGGAAGCCATATATAAAGACATGGGCATCTTTGATGCAAGTCTTCTCAGAAACAAACAAACAGAGGGTAAGTTGGAACCCCAAAGACTTTAGGCCATGTATATTTATATAGACTTCTATGTGTTGCGGAAATAGATGCATAGAACAAAGTTGGTGGAAAATACTTGGCGCTTATCCAACTTCATGAATTTTGACAAGGACGAATATGGGAGGATAGCTATGCTGCATTTTACCTTTATGTTATGCATACTGTGGGTCATGTTGCTGCCTCTTAGAAAAGGCCTCATGATGGCATAGCAATTTTGTTAACATGCACTGCTAAACTTGTCCTTGAATGTGTCAGTCCCAATTTTTCATGTAATGCTTCCGTGTGTGGTTCTGCTTATTTCTTACAAATATAATGCCCTGAAATTCCTACTAATCCAGTCAAGCATGCTGGCAGTTGTCCAGCTTCATGAATTTTAAGTCCCTATTTCTTATTTCTTACAAATATAATGCAGTGAAATTCCTATTTATCTGGTTTTGATAGGTTATTAATGCTTGGCATTTTGATGCCCTCACACTCTCTGCTCATATGCTTGTTGCACCAGTTGGATCAGCACCAGACTAGTGGTGTAAGGTCTGGGATGAGCAGATACAATACTGATGCAGAGGGGTAGAATAGTTTTGTGCATTGAAAAGTTATGTAGTGCCAGTCTTCTGAGCTGCAATGATTGTGGCCTATCATTTGTATTGCCTGTATTAGGAACAGTGCAACAAAAATGTTCACCTACCAATGTACCATGCAATTTCAGCTTGTTATTCGAGGAATTAGGAGTCAGGATAGAACTTTGATTTGAGCTTCCTTCTGGCCTGTCCATTGTGCCATTGGGTATTAAAAGCTGATATATTCCTTGAATTTCAATGGCAATGTGTTTGCTATTGTTAGTCATTTAAAATTAATATTGATACTTCAAAGTGGCAATGTTTTGGGCTTAATTACTGGCATGAAAATTTATCAGAAGTTTAGTAGTGGTCCAAATCCTTTAGATGCTTTTCTTCATTTTTCTTGTGCTTGAATTCCTGTCAACATTTTCACAGGAAGGGACATCATGGCTAAGACAAAAACTGGCAGAGGCACATTTCTATTTTCGGCAAGAGCCTCAGGTGAGGTAAATCTATTTTAAGCTTCTACATGATACTTAGCACTGGTTTGCTAACAATGTTGAATGTATTGCAGATCCATGGAATTGCAAAAATTGTTTTACAGAGAAACATGATTTTGTGGATATCTGAAGGGCAAAATTTGGTGACACCCATGCAAATATTACGGCATTTATGGCAGACATATTTCATATTTTGTGTTTAATACCAGAGAAATCCATTCAAGGAGTTAAGCAAACAGGTTGCAGCGGCTATTCTTACACTTGGTGACAGGGGTTATAAGGCTTTGTCAAAATGTTGTTTCGAGCTGCTTCCAGATGTAATTATCTCCTAGAATCTGGTCGTTTGCTCAAGCAAGGCAACAATAATAGAAGCAACTCTGAATGCTTTTCAAGAATGGTGTGCAGTTGCACTTGAATGGTTATGCAAAACATTTGGAGGATTGTAGTTAAACTGGATGAAGGTAATTAATTGCATTAAGAAGGAAGAGGAAAATTGAAAAACTATCTATATGTACGTGGAAAAGGATTGTATCCTGATTGTATTCAAGAGCTTGTGTTGGTATATTGAATATCTCTATATTGTCTTTTTCTTAACATGCATTCATTAAAATTTGACAGCGTTCTCTGGCAAAGCGTTCTCTGGCAAAGTGTTATGTAGACAACTTTGTAGGAGATCATTCATTGCTCTATTTCGAGGGAATTGACTAACTTGACCATTGGGTAATATAGATTTTGTAGCTTGCAAGTACTCAATGTAAGTTGCGTTGCTTATTAACTTACTACTCATTTAGATGCTCTCTCATTAAAAGAGGGTTCTAGTTGTGCCTAACACACGCAAAAAAATTGCTAGTTAAAACGTTGTCTATATTATGATTCACAATTCAGTGTCGTATCTAATATTTGGGATCCATATGATGCGATGTAGGTTATAACAGAGCTAAAAAATGGTAAGACTTTATTTGGATGCAACAATGGACCTATATTTAATCTATACATTTCTTATAATAGAAGATTGTTTCTTCATAATGACCCAATAAATTTTAATGTGGTGTTGCAGTTTCCGTGGACACTAAAAACCTATTCTATTCTTAATATCTATCTTGAGATAAATGGAAGGGATGCCATTGTGCCATTTGTTTCTTAAGATGCTTGACTTCAAACGGTCGTGTACAAATTGCATTGAGCTGGCAACCTCTAACTCGAGACGATGAACTTGCCAAACAAGCCTAAATGGTACCTTGGCTTAGTATTGGCAAGATTGGATCCACTTGCATGTGTGTTTATCATTCCTGTATATCATTTATCTGCTACCATATGGTACAATCATTTCTATAAAAATGTTATATTCCCTTAAACTGTTTGGAGACTCTCAACAATTAAGCATGGAAGTTTCACTGCATTATTTTACTATTTTGAGAAATGGGTAATCCAAAATAATTCTATATGCATTGATGTTCAAGTACCACGGGCTTCCACAGATACACAAAAGCAACCAGACATACCTTATCCATAACAACAATGATGACAACAGCTAGGAAAAGATTTTGGTTATTGAGAGATGAGCGATGCACCACTAGGGCACCAATTCCTAGGATGCCAAATATTTCTGGACAATAGTATGATTGACACAGATGAACAATCTACTACCAAGTACTTGAAGCATTTGATTATTGCTTCAAGTACTTCAAAGGCAAATTTTAGATATAGTTAATGCCATTTCCACTGCCAGGAAAACAAGAACTACATCGCATGCCACAAAAAGTTTAAACTTCATCTTATGCCAAAAGTTTCAACTGGCTTGGCTGCTCTTTTAACTGCTACCTTTTTTTAGCTCCATCCATCCATCCATCCTGGAGACTGAGAGTTGATTGGCTTTGAGGTATAGCTTTCCTTGTGGTCTTACAGATCCTAGCTATATTATATTTACCCTCATCCATGTGGGTTTGTGGCATATTCCAAGTATATGTCAGTATATGCTCGAAAACATGACTTTGAAGTGTGATTTAAGCCATTTCACTCTCGGGTCACGGAGGGCAACCCTCCGTGCGCAGCACCTTGTTGTTATAGTCCAATCTATTGTAGAAAAAACCACATATATATTTCGTGGCCCCTAGAATATTTCAAAATATATACATATATATTAGAAACATTACCTAAGATTTCCTTTTTATTTTAATGGTTCCATGACTGTCTTTTTGTCTAACCTATTCAATCCACTCTTTGCTTGCAAGAGGTAGTCTGAAGCTGGCCTTTTAACCATAGACAATCACTTCTCTTTGAGTCTTCATTCTTTGCGTTTCTTTTTGCCACTTGTTGTTTGGATTTTAATTTTTATATAAGCTCATACCATCATTTCATTTTTTGTTCTAGTCTTTTTAAACAATTTTCTTCGAATTTGCTTCAAGTTGCTTAATGTAGTGCTCAGATAAGCAGACCATGGTATGGCCACAACTTCATAGATTTAAAGATCTCCATTGATCTTGTCCTGGTCGTGTAGATGTAAGTGCAAGTCGTTATAACATATGATGTCCAATCAGCTTCGCCCTCCCTTTGTTTTCAGACTTGTCGTAGCCACCATATCGTTCAATGCTATTAAACATATTGATATATTTTATTCGTAAGCTTTTATATTCTAAGGTATGGTATATCACAAGATCTCTGATAGCCAAACGACCTTCTCTCTTTTTTTTTTTTAATCCGAACCGAATTCTGATTCGTACATTCCAAAGCTATCAAAAGTTAATCCATTATTGCTTTATGCTGTTGCTACCAGTTTACAACATTCTTTATTTTGCTTTTGGTGTACCAAAACAATTGTCTCCTAGATTATATTGTTGGACCTTAGATTGTTGTCTCATTAGCTCAATTCGAACTGGCTCAAGATCATATGCATATTTTTGTTCTAATTGGCTTTTGTTTTGATTCCATATTTCATATATTTCTTCTTGGTATATGGTTGGACCTTAGGTTGTTATCTCATTGACCCAAGTTGGAACTTGCCCAAGACCATATATCATATTGTTGTTCTAATTGACCAAAGTTTGAACTTATCCAAAATCGTATTTCATATTTCTAAACGTTTGTTTTTAGAGTTGAGCTCATAAGGTTTTTGTTTTGGACGCCTTCGCCTTCATAATTTTTTCATTGAAGCATGCGCCTTTCATAGATAATTGTACTCTCATATCATTTTCACTCCAACACCATAGTTTAATTCTAGATATTTTATGTTCCCAAGAAGGCGCTCCTTCCCAAATAACTAGTTTGCGGGTCTTGGGATTTAATTTCCGTTCTGCAGCTCCTGCTTTTTTTATTGCACCTTCCATATTTATTGGTTCAATAAGATCCATTTCTGCAAATATGTCTTCCTTTAAACCATTCACACTTTCTTAAAAGCTCATTTTCATCCAAGTTTATAACTTGTGAGCGCAAATGACTGAACTTCATATAATAATCAGATATAGTTTCTCCTCATCCTGTTTAATAAGATCCCACTCTCTTTGCAATATCATGTGATAATTTGCAGGCAAATAATGGGCTTCAAACGCACTACGTAATATGTTCCATGAGTTAACCTCAGGCTGCATCAATCTGCGGCCTTGTCACCAAACTTGTGCTTGTTCATCTAGATAAGTATCCATGGCTTGCAGTTTCTCTTGTTCAGTCGTCGTAACTCTCTCAAAGAACTTCTTCCAGATTCCAAGGAAACTTATCACCTTCATCGGTTTAACAGCTATTCCGCCACTAAACTATGGCAGATCCAATTTTTGTAATCATTTAGGAGCCTTGCCCTTCTTGTTTTGAGAGTCAATTTCTGCAGTATTCATAGGATCTGGGTTGGAATTAGCTGGTAGTGGATTGATGGGTGGTAAACTTTCAGGTGGAGGCGGATTAGAAGGTGGAGGATCACTTGATAACGGAGGCTGTTGAGCAACACTGGGTAGAAACCAATAAAGTAGAGCTATCTGCTCTAATTTATGCTGATAATCCTCTGAGATGTAGGCGGTGGCAGTGTTATCTGGTTAGCAATTTCTTTTAATATAAAATCAGCAGTTCCTAATGCCTGCTGGTACTGGCTTTCAGGGATATTGAAACGATGAGCCATTAGCACAGATTCTAGGAAGGGCTTGGCTCTGATACCAAAATTGATACAATGACAAATAATATGAACCATAAACAATACTCCAATCCTTAAAAGATGTTTTGCCTCCCAACCGGGCTCAGATCCAAGCAAGAAATTGTTATCTTTCTATTTCAACTCTAACACAGGATCAACTGTCTATGGCTTGAACTGTGACGCAGCCGCAATAAATATGGACGCTGGAATTCAAAGGTTGAGATGGATGAGCTTGTATCTAACGTAGAAAGCAACTGAAGTTTATAATGGAATGAGACACCCCTCTTTTTATGGAAAATCCCTTTTACTGCGAAATAGTTTAGGAAAAGGTAAAATAGGAATGGCTAGGATAGAATCGGCTAAGAATAAATTGATTCGACCCTTGGCCTGATCAAAATAATAAGACACTGGAAGAACGAGGGGCAATTGTGGTACATGAAGATTCGGTGAAGCTGTTGGGCTTGATACAATTTTTGCTAAAAAGGTCGATGACCCGTTATCAACCATTTAGACATTTTAAAGGCTTAATGTTTCATAGGTTTACTTTAATTTATTTACCCCATGGAATACATTTAAGTTGATTTCTAAGTTCCCAAAATAAATTAGGTCTAAATGTGTTGAGCCTGAGCTGCTCCCCCCAGCCGACATTAAGTCGTATCAGTGCCTTTAATCCAAAGAGCCCAGGGCTATGTCGTAGTGTCATATTGTTGCATTTGTAACTTCGACTTTGTTGTGGATGATATTATTTCGATCTGTCATAACTGAATTTGGTATTATCGAGAGATGGCGCCTGGGCGGGAAGAACAACGCCTACCATACCCTAAGCCATGAAGTTCTTCACGGTTCTGATCCAGGGAGAGCGATTCTCTTGTGGATGAGAAGGAGCACGACTATGGGAGAGTCTGGTGTATAATAGATTCTTCCCTGAAGAGCTATTTTCTCCAATCTTTTCTTTAGTGCCTCAATCTGAGGTGTTGCTTCTTGAATCGTGGCTAGGTGAATTTATAGGTGATAGAAATGCCAGTGCAGCGGGTATCTTCCACACACATTGTTCTTGGACTGATAGTAAAATTGTGGTGAAGGTTTACAGTTAGGTCTTTGGTTTTCAGTGGGTTTAGGTGGTAGTTTGGAAAGTGGGATAGTAAGATCAGAAAAAATAATAAAAAATCAGTTGTCTGGGACAGGGGTTAGTATGTCGGGTGATATGTAGCAGAAAGGGCAGGAGGGTCAGTTCTTGGGAAATATGCAAATGATGGCAGACCATATGGAAAAGGGAAAGACAGGGACAGAGGGGAATAATGAAAAAATTGAAGCCAAGGCAGAGGAATTGATAGATTTGATCCGTACCCTTAGTAAAAAAGGGTACGATCAAATTAGAGAAATTACGAACCATTTGGCAGCAATAGAGAAGGGTGAGAAGGTGAAGGATTCATTGTGTTCGGGGATTTTCTCACGTCGATCTCAGATATGGTGAATACAAGACGTTCTTCCGGAGTTGGTACGCTGCAGAGGCAAAAGGAAGCAGTCAGCCAAATTTTGGAGTATGCAAATCAGGTTCAGGAAGACGTGCGAAAGGAGCTGCTGACAGTTAAAGAGCCGGTATTTGTGGGTAAGCCTCTTAGGAATGCTGCAGTAGAAAGTAAGCTCAAGTTTTTAAAGTCCAGAGGTCTGATAGGCTGTATTCGTCATGAGGGAGTAAGATTGCAGTATATTAAAGGGGAAATAGAAAAAATGGATTGTGGGGTCACTATCAACAGTGTCTATTGGATAGATTTCCCTTTTTTTATGGTGGAATGCGGGAATAGTCAAACAGCTTCCTTTCTTCTAAAACAGGGCACCATTTCGAAGGCCAATACTCAATTCTTCTTCCAGAAATGGTACCCGACATTCGATCCTCAAGGCTTTTCAGAACTATTCCATCCGGCTTACAAGGGCTAAACCCCATGTATTGGAATGAACAATCTCTTCAAACACTTTTCCAACAAACTGGTAACGTTATCAGTTGGGAAATTTCTCAGGACAAAGCTCCGAGAGTTTGGGCCCAAATAGATATTCTTAAGCCAATCCCTAAGCCATTGACTTCGTGGACTACTTTGGTAAGCCCAAGTCAATTGAAATTGGCATGGCAAGGTCTTCCTCACCGTTCTCTGCCTGTGGGAATTAGATTGCATGGCGGGGAAAGTTTGTCGAGGGGAACGAGAACCTCCAAAGGGACAGATCAGAGAAAGGCGTAAAGAGGGTGTTTGGATCACTCCTAACAGAGGAAGAAAAATGATAGACGTAAGCGTGAATGGAAGTGAGAAAAAAAAAAAAGAAGGAGACGTAAAATTAAAGAAGACATGGAGAAGGAGAAGGCAAGGGTGGAATCCGTAGACAAATGGAGAGGAAAATGAGAAGTGAATGGAAAAAAAAAGGTGCAATTTCAAGAGGACTCGCCAAGGTCAAAGTCTTAAATAATCCCAGGGCTCTAAAGGAAAAGAAATAATGAGGGATAAATCGCCAGAAGTGACTAGATCTTTATCTATCAAGATAAAGGATAATGGGATACCTCGAGGTAGAGTACTCCTCTTCCGAGGAGTCCTTTGGGTACAAAGAAAAAGGAGAACCTAGTTCACCCAAGATCCCCGTTGGTGTCCCAGATAAAGGTGCCATTGACTCACCACTCCCGGTTATAGAACTTTTCCCTAAGGACCCAAAGGTAGGTAGGTCTGATGTGTGTGTGTCAATACATATCACTCCTCCTAATATGGAACCCGAATCGGCGGGTAGATGCTCCAAAGAAAAGACTTGTATCGGTGGAGTCCCAAACTGAATTTGTTGACCAAAATATTGAACTTACCCAAAGGCTTGTAACTCCGTAAGGCCGAATGGGTTATGTTCACACCAAGAGACCTCTAAGCCCACCGGCCAAGAGGGGTCGCCACCGGGCCGGGAACTTGTTGTGAGCATAAGGAGAACTTTAAGCCCTTCTGGCCAAGAATTGGTTAAGGAAAGAGCTGGGGAGTCAGTGGAAAGAGAATTATTCAAGACTCCAGTTGCACAGATTAGAGAATTGAAAGATCCATCATCTAAATTGTCGGGTAGGTTTTGGGATGATGAAGATGGTAGTGAAGGTGAAGAAAATGATTTATCCTTTGCTACTCCACTCCCACTTCCCCAAAGCACCAAAAGGAAGAAAAAGGTCTATACTCCTAGAGCAGATGGGCCTGTTACAAGAAGCACCAAAGTACAATGAAGATAATTACTTGGAATTTGAGAGGAATAAAGGGTCCTTTAAAAAGGAAAAGGGCTCTTATTGCTCTTAAAGAGATGAAGGCAGATATAATCTTGTTGCAGGAGCACAGGCTTCCAGCCTTTGAGGCCTCAAAACTGGGTGAATGGATCTTCCCTAGTGGGGATTCTATTTGGGCCCCAGCTGATGGTACTAAAGGTGGGATTTGTATCTCTTGGACTGGACTGAAAAAGTTAGGTTCTTTCCTGCACCCTTCAGGCAGATGGCAGGTGGTTTTCTTGGAAATTGAGATGGAGCAAGTTGGAATTATTAATGTATATGCCTCAACCTCCCCTGAAGAAAGAGAGGAGCAGTGGAAAGAAATGTCAGATTGGTTACAAGGACAGAACACCAACAATTGGATATTAAGTGGTGACTTCAACAACACTCCTTCTTGGGAACAAAAGGCTGGTAAAAAGTGAGGTGAAAGGCTGGAGTGGGAAAAACTAGTTCATAATTTCATATACCATGCTCCCTCTTCTTCACATGCATATTCCTGGAGCAATAAAAGAAAAGGAGTGGATAGGGTGTACTGCTTACTTGACAGGTACTATACCAATACATCAACCTTGACAGGATGGGATAACCTGACCATATCTAATGATTGTAGCAATTCTATTTCTGATCACTACCCCCAGATCTTGGACACAGGTTATATGCCCCAAAATAAACCCACTGATATCCCATTTAAGTTTAATACCAGCCTGCTGAGCAATAAAGTTTTCTGTGATGACTACACTCGGTTCTACAGCTCCCTCAAGGCCATAAACATAAGTGGTTCTATGAAGGAATTCACCAATAGGGTCAAGCAGATAAAAAATTGGATTAAACAGTGGGGCAAGGTATGGAGCAGGAAAAAGAAACAGGAGAAAAGAGAAGTTTATCTGGAAATGAAAGAGGTTAGACAAAACCTTTTTATGGATAAATCCAATCTGGCTCTTCAACAGAGAGAGGAAATCCTAGAAAGGAAAGTCAAATTAATTGAGGAACATGAGGCAAAGAGCTTGGCAATCAAAAATAGGGGCCTGTATGTCAATTTGATGGATGATTGCAGCTCCAAATTTTTCTTTAGGGCTGCCAAGAGCAGGTTGATGAACAATGGGATAGTCTCAGTAATAGATGACAGTCAGCTTGAGATGTCCAAGCAGGAGGATATCCAAAACTTATTTCACAACAAGTACAAGGAGTTGTTTGCAGCAGTAAACATTGATAATTGTTGCATGGATGAGTTCTTTAGTTCACTTGGACCTAAAGATGTGATGATTGAAGATAACCAGCTCCTGGCAGTTCCTCTTGAAGCAGAAATTCTGGGAGTCATAAGGAGTATGGCCCATGGGAAAAGCCCAGGGCCGGATGGCCTACCTCCAGAATTCTATGAGCATTTCTGGGGACTAATGTCCAAAGATCTTACAACCTTTGTACAGGGAGCTTGGCAAGCTGAGAGATTGCATCCTGCTATTAATGCTGGACTCATTGCCTTAGTCCCTAAGGTAGATAAGCCTACTACATTTTCTGACTGGAGGCCGATATCTCTGACCAATGTCACATACAAAATCATAGCCAAGATTTTTGCCAACAGATTGAAGAAAATTTTAATGTCAAAGATCAATCAAGTCCAATCAGGCTTTCTACCAGGGAGAAGCATCCTTGATAATTTTGTTGGTGCATATGAAGGACTGCATTGGAACAGAATTTCTAGCCAAGAATGTGTGTTACTAAAGCTAGACTTTAAAAGGGCTTATGACACAATAGACTGGGGCTTCCTGTACAAAGCCATGTCTCAAATGGGCTTTTCAGAGGCAGTTATAAAGAAGATAGCTGGGTTTAATGTGGCAGGCTGCTCTGCAGTTTTGGTTAATGGCTCCCCCTCCCCCTTTTTTGAATGCAAAAGAGGAGGAGATGGGGGCTGTCCTCCGGCCCCCTATCTTTTCTTGATAGTTGCAGAAATGGTAACCAGGGTTATTCTGAAACTGCAGCAGAACAACAAGATTAATTGCTTAAAGCTTCCTGAAACAAATGATACCATGCATTTATGCAAGATCGCACGGCGATACGTTCGTGTTTTCTAAAATCGGGGGCCAAGATTCAAAACTTTCTTGCTGCTATGAACAGTTTGGAAAAGCCTCGGAGTTGTTCTAAACAAGGATAAATGTGCAATTATATCCTCTAGCCCAAAGGATTATATTGAAGGGATCAAAGTTTGTGGTTACCAATCACCCACCAAACTATTAGGTTTTACCTTTGGCCCTCAACATGAGTCTACATGGCTTATGGGAGCCAATAGTCACCAAAATTAAAAAGAAGCTAAAGATGTACCCTAAGACTCTTTCTTTGGCTGGTAGAGTGGGGATAGTTAACAGTGTTATTGCCAGTTCTCATGTTTTTTTCTCATCAGCAATAATAGCAGACAAAAAGTCCTATCAGGAAATAGAGGCCATTATGAAAGAATTTATTTGGCAAGGTGCTCACATGGTGGGGTGGCAGTACCTAGCTCTTCCCAGAAAAAGGGGAGGTTTGGGGTGTAAGGATTTGTTCTTGCAGGCACAAGTCTTAGCAGCTAAACTAGTGTGGAGATCTCTGACTTCCTCCTCAAAGTCCCCTGCTCTTTACTTAATGAAATATTGGATTGGGAGGACGTCTTTAGTGGGAAGCCCATCTACTCCACATCATCTGCCTGATTCTGCTTTCTATCAACTAAATCCAGCAATGGGCACATCTGCTATAATGAGGAGAGTTATCCAAGCTTGGAACAAAGTGTCTGTATGCTTCAAAGCCTGCCCAGTTGAAAATGTTTCAGATGACTTTAGTTTCTTTTGGCACCAGGGACTTACAGATGAGGATGATGGGTGTTTGGCCCTCAAACATCCCAGAAAATACAAAGAGTGGAAACTCAAAGATCTCTGTACTGTGGGCAATATGGTCAGAGGGGATGATTGAAGATCATGGCAAGAAATCTCTGGCCTTGTGCAAGACACAGTATGCAATAGAAATATATACAATGTGTTAACTCGGCATCCAAGGAGTGGGGAGAAAAAAGAGCTCAATTGGACTATGGATGGTAAAGGCTACATAGTTTCTAAGATCTACTTAATGCTCTTGAATTCTAATGGAACGAAAGTTGCCCACCAATGGGGCTGCTTTCGGACTTCGGAAGCTATAGTCAAGTATCGAAAGGCTGGAAATTACAATGTGCCAGAAAGATTACCTTTTTCAGATGGTTAGTACTGAATAAAAGCCTAAAGTCCAATGCCTACCGTTCCAAATACAATGATCAGGCAATAGATAGCTGCCCTTTAGGCTGTGGCCAAGTTGAATCCTCAAGCCATATTTTTATTTGCCCATGGCTCACTCCTTTCTGGAATTGGATTGGGGCCTATATTGGTGTCACCCCGAAAGTACGAGGTCGATCTTTTTGTCTTCTTAGCAAATAGTTCCCCATTTCTGGATACAGTCAGAACTATCTGCATGTGGTCGATATGGAAGCATAGAAACAATGTGGCCATAAACCACTCTCCACCTGATATAAATGCTCTTAAAACAATCCTTCAACTTGAACTGGCTGATGCAGCTATGGCGCATAGATTGCCTAAGGGATCCAATTATGATAAAAATTGGGATAAGCTGGGTTCCTTTCAGGGATTTTACTCGTTTTTCACTTCTTACTTTAACAGTTTATCTGATGTTGATAACAGATTATCTGGTTAAGAAACATCACGAGGGAGGACATGCCAGAATAGTTCCGGATAACACCAACCCAATGTCACATCAAGAGGTACTGGAAGCCCTACTTTGGGTCAAAACAGAAACTATTATGATCCGAGCTCTAAAGCGTATTCTGGCGGATGAGGATATATGGCAATTCAAACAAGAACTCAAGCCTTATTTCCAAGATAAGCTTGGTATTTGTGAGGGAGCGCGGGAGTCCTGGATTCTTCATATTTTGGATGCGTCTGCATATGGGGCTGTGGAGCTGGATTACCTGCTCAATAAGTATACGGATCAAGCCTATGCGATTATAACTCTGGATGGAGTTATGGATGACTGATTTCGCCACTGATACACTTATCTTGATGGTCTGCTAAAAATATTTCCTTTCTTTCTTTGGCTTGCATATCCAAACAGTGTTCTAGTTTATTAAAAATAGCCTCCTTGGGAGCGATAGGCCGTTTTTGTTTAAATATGGCCTTATAACAGAGTTTATTCTCTGTATTTTGTATTACTATGTACTTTTTGCATGTAATATAATATAATCACTGCCGTTTCTCCAAAAAAAAAAAAAAATATATATATATATTATTTCCAAATTTGTACTAACTCCTAAATTTCTTTAAACTCGTATTTCGTTTTCTTCCATGTTTATTTACATACTTTTCATGTGAATGAAGTTTTGCTTATGCATCTGCAATTTTTGGTTCAACTTGCATCGTATCAGTGCCCAGATTTTCTTCTTTGATACCGCTTGTGGCTTCTTCTATTCTATTCTATTCCTAATGGGATCTTATTTCAGGTTTTTCGGTGCACACTTTGATTGCTATACCTTATCTACTTGGTGCAATACTATAGTCTTTGAGTCGACCTAAATATTTGTTCTTTCTAGCATAAGGTCCAAATGATGTTCCACTGACATGGCTCCAAATGATGTCCCACTGTAATTTTTTTCTATTTTCTATAGTTATTTTCATTCTCTTACTTTTTGCTTTCTACATTTCCCCTATCACACTTTTATTTTATACTCTCCTCATTTGAGTCTATTGTTTGCTTTTTAACCTTGTAAATTGCATTTGCTAATCCATATTGCTCTTTTATTTCTAAAGTTCACCGATCCTTAATTTTCATTACTTTTACGCCACGTCATTATAAACGATTACCATATTATTCAAACTCTTATCTTAGATATTACGTTAAGGCTGGATGTTTGTTTATCTCCAATGGATCCTAAACGATTTTCTCTCTAACAGGTCCTAAGCAAATGTGCGGCCTAGTAGATTTCAAGTCCATATTTACTCCGCCTACAGTGGATAAGACCAGATTTTTTGATCTGTAATGTTCCAACAACAACAAGAGCCGTTCTTGGTTTTCCATCCTTTGTTTTTTGAATCGTGTTATAATTGTTGCCAGTTTGTCTCCATTCATTTGCTTCCTTGTATTAATGTTTGGGAAGGGATATTCAAGACTGTTAAACGATTTCTTGCCTCAACTATACTAACCTCATACTCTTTGCGGGCATCAGACGTTTGGTTACTTCAACATTGTAGGCAACGGTTCTGCAAATCATTTTATGCTTTTGACTTGACATACTTCAACATTCTAGGCTACGGTTCTAGACATCATTTTTATGTTTTTAACTTGATATCCTTTTTACAGCCTCACATAAATTTAGATCATTTTTGTACTATTTAAATATTTCACATATCATTTCAATTGGACTAATTTATGCTCGCCTTGGTCAACATCAAAATGTTTTCATCAAGCTGGCTTTGCCTCTATTTGTGATCTACTCCCTGTGTTAGTCTTGCTAACCTTCTTCTCATTGTTTATGTGCTATGTATCTTCTCCGCTATGTCTATTGTTTTCCATAGTTTATGTCTTTTTGTGCACTAACCCATTTAATGTTACATTCTTTATAGCCTACGGCCAAGGCAGTGCTTATGTGTACATCTTAAGTGATATGTATATTGGCGTCTACAATCCAATTGCCCTTTGGTTCTTTTTTATCGGCAATGCAGTACTTTGGTTTTTTGGTCAATACAAAGTACATGTTCTTCCTTACATAATGTTCATGTTTGCCTTTCTCTATCTGTCCTCATGGCTACAAATGGAGTCCCATTGGAGGTTTTATCCCATTTATATTCCCTTGTTTTTCATTCTCTTTCCCTTTTTCTTTCTTTTCTCAAGAATGCAATGGTTCCATGACAACATTTCTAGGTTTTCATCATTTCTAGGTTTTCATCATCGGCCTTCCTCTTGAGCGTTCCTTCTTTTTGTGTTTTGTCTTCCTACCCTCCCATGCCCTTTTGCAATGTACTTGAAATGTGTGGTCATTTCTCGTCACCTTGTTTGTTTACGTTTCCTTCATTGGTAGTTTATGGACGGATGTTTCTTCCCTGCCTTAGTTGCATTTGACATCTTTCGACTAGGCAGACGTTCTTCCCTGCTCCATTTTATTTGTTGTGTTGTTTGGACGGATGTTCTTCCCCATAATAGTTTGCAGATGTTATTCCTGGCTAGGCGGATGTTCTTCCTCGTCCCTTCGCTTATGCTCATTTTATATGGGTGGCTTGCTTAGTTCTTGCTTCATATTGAACTTGATATATTTTCTCCTATTCTATTCTATTCTATTCTATTCTCCTATGCTTGTTTATGGATTTTGACATGTGTAACGTGTTTCATTTTCAAAATTTTTGTTCTTCTATATCTATTCAAGTCACATTTGAATTGGGATATGGATTCGTGACTATGGATATCTAATTCAAGCCACATTCGAAGTGGAGCCGTGGCTTCATAACTATGGATGAATTTTCAACGACCTCATTCTATCAAGTTATCATGGCCATTTGGATTTTGAAAATGTTATGTGAAGACAGCGAATGCACAAGGGTTTTTGCCAAATGATGGATGGATGATGCACTTGTGTGGCTCCTAGTCTGTTATTTATCTCCATGGTTTTCCACGAAAACCCGAAAGTGCTGGGTTTTTATTCCAGTTGATAAATCTATGACTTTGAGTTTCATTCTGGCTTACCTCCTTTCTTATTGAAACCCTCGGTGATTGTCTACTTCTGGGGTTTGTTTGGCTTTGTATTTTTCTAGCCAATCATTTCTACTATTACAGTATTGTACTTTGCTTTTTGAATGCTCAATAAGAAAGCCACTTCGCTTGGCCAAATGTTGTTGTTGTTTTTGCTAGAAGAATCTTCTCAAGAATTGCTGCATGATTCCCCCATGGTGTCTGTATATTTTGGCCGTGTGAACGATGGTCCCGTGGTGCAGTCTCAGAACGTGGCGAGGATGGCTGTGACTGAGGACTCCGTGACTTGTTATTCATGGCGGAGCTCAAGCATGTTGTCGTCGTAGAGCATTATTGTTCTGCATGCACTATTGTTGAGTAGACACCTATACTTAGTTGTCTCAAAGATGGTTGGATTGCCTGATTTCGTCTCTTGTAGACAGAGGAAGCTCGATGGTCAGTTGTGGATCTGCTAGTATGTGGTCGATGTTCTTTGTAGCTATGAGGGTTTGAGAGTTATTGTGATCAGTGTCGGTGTTCGTGCGTCAGTCAGGTTGGAGATAGTCAGAATATGCATAAACTCTAAAACAACAAACTGAAATAAAGTTGCATGACCAGGCAAAGAAACTTTCGAATATGGAAGAAGAAACACATGTGGAAAAGAAATCTTTCACAATGGTACACAATGCTCCCTCGCGGTCCTAGCTACCTTTAGTTCTCCTCCCATCCGCACCATCTTGATTGAGTAGTTAAACACATGGAGAACTACACACATAAAAGAAATTCCTATTTGCAAACCTGAATTACTTGTTGGCATTAATTTATGAGGTAAGTACATGAAACCAGTTGCTAATATTTGCAAGGCATTAATTTCTGAGGTAAGTACATGAAACCAGTTGACTGCTGATATTTGGACTTTTGCTCTATCCCATTGCTTTCATATCTCCCTGTGGATAGCAATTATGAGCTTGTGTACCTCCATCACCATGAGTTCTTGCTTTGTTCGGCAAGCCAAGCAAACTATCGTTACCTCCAGGTATAGTTGCACAATTCTTGCCATTTGTAAATACCTCAGCATTTGGCATATGTTATCTTTGCCATTAATTGTGCAGTCCTTATCGAGTAATAATGATCACAGTGCCTCCATTGCCACGAATTATTGCTTTCTCCACATTTCCCATTTTGCATCTTTAGTCTTGTTTGAAGCTTCAAGCAAGAATCTGAACCAAGAACTTGAAAATGGAATCGACTTCTGAAACACTTTTAAACTAATAATATGAGCCATGATTGTGTAGAGAGGAGACTGTTCCACTCCAGTATACTGAATCTATTGAAGGCAAGTACATGACAAAATTGGAGTGGTCGACCATAGCCTTTAAAAATCCTTGAGGCATTCTCTTGGCCATCCTTTTAAGATAAGGTTGCATGGGCAATGATACGCTTGCTCTCTAAAAACAGTGCTGCCAAAGGTATCTCGACAACGGGAAAATTAATGGCCATTCTAAGTTTAGACTAGTCCAGTCTTTTTAAATATACATTTTGATGTGACAAACACTACCTAACAGGCAGAGGCAGTGTTTTCACATCTAAATGTCTCCATTCTCTTTTTATATACATTTTGATGTGTCAAACACTATCTAACAAGCAGAGGGAGTGTTTTCACATCTGAATGTCACCCTTCATGTAGACTACACGTCAATGTGGTTGCGACTATACAAAATTAGAATATAACGATATTTGCAAAATAATTTTCTTCATGGTTGCACATTTTTTTTTTTTTTTTTTTTTTTTTTTTTATAAGTAATGATGGCTCTAATGCATCATGACTCTAAGGAATTATTGCTCTGTCTGTAGCTATGTAGTTATTTACGGCAGGTTGCTTGAACAAGGGTAAAGACCAATGGTTCTATGGCATATATATGACACGAGGGCTTTATGGATGCACATTGATACACTGCTAGGTGCTCTATCATAAGCTTTAGGAATCTAAGACATTATTGCACTATCATGGGCATGTAACAATGGTTTGACATTGTTTACAGAAATGGAGTATGGGGTGAAAACCCATGGTTGCATAATGGTGGTGTTGATCGAAAATGTCCACATATGTACACAAAGAAAACTCGTGGAAAAGAAAAATACAGTGGAAAATAGAAAAACGGATGGTCACGCTTTTTTTTGTATCCCCGAACCTCTACTCTCTACTTGACTGTAATGTAGTTTTATTAGGCACCGCCACCATACAGCTTGGCTCCCAGAATGATTGGGCAACTCTTAGCCATTGATGGATGGTGAGATTTCGATTATGCAAGAACCGTGGTTTAGAAAAATAAAAGGTAAATTATGATCCCGCCTAATATAATGCATTTCTTGAACCCTAATTAGGGTATTCCGAACTTGCCCTTGCGGCATAGAATGCTGGAATATTATGGCATGTCTTGGATGGCGGAGCCGCAAATGCATAGCAAGATGGGTGACCTTCTATAGAACTGTACGCAACGGCATATAAAGGCTGTGAAAATAGATGTAAATAAGATGGATTTGATGCCCGCTTCTTGGGAGAAGAAGGTAAATACTTCATGGAAAAGATATGCCAATTCCATAAGGCTATCGTAGAACAGGAGGATCGAGAGCTATGATAATTTGAATAAAGGGAAAGATGCTGGTGACATTAACTGAATCTACTCTCTTTTGCATGTGATAATCCAGAGAATAATATAGAGATGCCATCCACTATTTCTTTGAGTAAACAAGGCATTGAGAGCTTTCGGCAATTTGCGATCAACATGACCAAAGGCAATTATGCTAGAACAAAGGTCTACTCCCAGGTTTGAATAATTGAATCACCCTATTTGCTGAATACTTTGTGTGGATATTTTTCTTTATATGATAATAAGGCATGACACTATTCGTATGGAGCTATTCTCTTTTCAACTGGATGTTTACATTAGTCTAATGCTACTATAATGAGCCATGGGTTGTGCATTTGTGGCCTATGTGTTTGCTGCAAGAATACATGTATTTGCTCCTTCTTCCAAAGATGCCTTCATTTCATGATTGCAATCGAATGAGCAACGTAAAAAAACCCGAGGTCTTAAAAGATAATCGGGATAATTATAGCATAAGAATTCTGGTTTAGAAATGGTATCCTTTTAAGCACCCTGTACACAGGGATACAAGGCTACTGTAAAGCAATGGAGATATGAAAAACTAAAAAGATGGATTGAACTTAGGACTGATGTTAATGGGACTAGCATGCACTTGTCCATACACCTAGGTTGTATATAATGTGCGATTTGAGTAGACATATATGAGTTTTAACAGCTTATGTTCACATTCTCCGATGGTAGAAAGCTTAATTTCTAAGTCCGCCAACTAATGCATGATATTTAAAAAGCGTGAGACGAGGCAAAAGATACACGAGTTGTGGCCATGTTCCTATTAGATCTAAAATTTGGTTAAAACTTATTAAGAGAACTGCTGTGAGTCTTGAACTATGCAGTGTGGACTATTGTGCAGGTGGTATAGCTTAAAGGACAGAGTGTTGATGCTTAATTAAACACGATCTATGCATTATATAGTTTAAAATTCAATAGTTACATTGTTTTACGACCGCTTTCTGAGTAAACGAATTAATATTTTATGGATTCTAGATATAGATAGCTTAATAGCCATGCAAAAAGCGAAAGTGCTACAGATTCAATAGGGAATAGTGTACGAAAATCTTAAGGTGGGTTTCCAGTTGTAAAATGGACCCAAACCCAATAAAAGAGTTCTACACAAAGAGATTTTTCTCGTTCATCCAAAGAGGGCTTTCAAGTTGGGCACTTGAATTGGGGCATGGTGAGCACGTAAATCGATTCGATGCCATTCGCAAAAATTTACAGGTTGGAAGAAAATAAGCTGAACTCTTCAATATTTTTGCACGAAAATTCTAGATCCGTTTGGGTTCTTGCTCTATTTGACATTTTGCATATCCAAAGCGTGCAAAGCCCGCCTAGGATGTTTTTGACAGAATATGCTCACCGGGCCGATGCTCTTTTAATGCTAAAGGGCTCTTAACAGAAACACACGGTTTGTGGCCACTTTAGTTTGGGGCTTTACAATTTGGAATTCTTTTGGGTATGATATTGCTGATAATAATTTTGTATCTGAGAGCAGCATCAAAAAATGGACTTCCAGACCTTCTCATATATGTGAAAATGATCCCTTTATTGCATGCATGCTTATAATAGAGGAGACCTCGTGACAATTGCGGGTAGGAAGAATGAAGCTTCTAGACCTTGTCATAAGCTGGTGGAGAAGCATTTAATAATAATAATTTCTAAGCTTGCATACTGATAAAAGTTGCATGTAGGCTAATCTTTTAGGGCAGAGTAATTTACACACTCTTTGCCTGATAAATTGACTGTCTATTGTGTTTGTGTTAACATGCAAGGTGAAGGGCGATAAGCCCAAGGAATCCGTAGCTTACCTGTTAGTGACTTAGGCTCTTACCCTTCTTAGGCTAACTGTCCTCTGGTTTCACTGCAGGTAACGGGATTTCTTGCTCCTATGTGTGTTTTCCCATGTATTCATGTTGGAAAAGCTACAAGACATGGTGGCATTGCAGATATAGTTTTGACAAGTCTATTGAGCTCTATGGTGTTGAAAGACAAGGGAAACTCTAAACTTTAATTTTGATCTTATACTGTTCTAGAGTCAATGATGAACTCTTTTAAAGGTAAAAATCATTAATGAGATTGACGAAAGGAAATTCTTATTTGTTAATAGAATCTGGTAATATCATCTGCTTTAGTAAATGTTAACCATTTTTAAGGCTTAAGTCAAATTTACACCTGTTTTGGCTTAAGGCTGCATATTGTACTGAAGTGGTCTTTGCAAAAGTCCATGGATGGAAAAAGTCTGTTTGAACAGATTTTAAAAGGTTTTTTTTTCATTAACTCAGTTCCCTAGTTATACTAGGGGCCTTAAAATGGTTAAAATTCAGGTGTATACAATTTCTTACTAATACATTTTGGATCTTTATAGGAACTGGCATAGGCTGGAAATGACGATTCTATATTTTCGATCAATCTGGACAATTACGCACTAAGACTGCCAATGTGGACGAATAATCAATGCTGGATTATCAATGACTTATTGTGAAGCATATTGTATTTGAATAGTGTTATTCAATGCAACCGCACCAAGGCCTTTTTGTAACGTTTATACATGGTGAGATTGGACATGTTTTGTCAAGAAGAATGTCATATGAAATAAACTGCCATTGGGCTTATGAATTTTATGAATTGCCATTGGGCTATTGCAGACCATACTAGCGAGCTTTGGAGGTAATCCTCTCCTAGATTTTGCCTTATATCTATTCTCACTCAAATGCTTCCTGTTATTGTATACAATAAAGAAGATTATGATCAAGTTTTCAAAATGTAATGTGCGTAGATTATATTGCTGGAACTTATATGGGGTACGCAGGCATTGGCACAGATTAGTACTCTTACCAAGCGGTATTTCTTACTCATTTTATTGGTGAACTTGCTTGCCAGTTGGCTCGTTAAAGAATAATAATTACTTGTACAATTAGGCAATATAGGTAGGGTAGGGCTTTGGCAACAAGGTCCTACTCTCCTTGTTGCTAACTCTATTTATGAATTTTGGCCCACCCTGACCTACGGTAGGAGGCAGGCTTTTTTTATTATAAGTAATGATGGCTCTAATGCATCATGACTCTAAGGAATTATTGCTCTGTCTGTAGCTATGTAGTTATTTACGGCAGGTTGCTTGAACAAGGGTAAAGACCAATGGTTCTATGGCATATATATGACACGAGGGCTTTATGGATGCACATTGATACACTGCTAGGTGCTCTATCATAAGCTTTAGGAATCTAAGACATTATTGCACTATCATGGGCATGTAACAATGGTTTGACATTGTTTACAGAAATGGAGTATGGGGTGAAAACCCATGGTTGCATAATGGTGGTGTTGATCGAAAATGTCCACATATGTACACAAAGAAAACTCGTGGAAAAGAAAAATACAGTGGAAAATAGAAAAACGTGATGGTCACGCTTTTTGTATCCCTGAACCTCTACTCTCTACTTGACTGTAACAGAGTTTTATTAGGCAGCTCAGCGGCCACCATACAGTTGGCCTGCAACAGATTGGGCAACTCTTAGCCATTGATGGATGGTGAGATTTCGATTATGCAAGAACCAGGGTTTAGAAAAATAAAAGGTAAATTATGATCCTGGCCTAATATAATGCATTTCTTGAACCCTAATTAGGGTATTCCGAACTTGCCCTTGCGGCATAGAATGCTGGAATATTATGGCATGTCTTGGATGGCGGAGCCGCAAATGCATAGCAAGATGGGTGACCTTCTATAGAACTGTGGCTGCAACGGTGCATAAAGGCTGTGAAAATAGATGTAAATAAGATGGATTTGATGCCTGCTTCTTGGGAGAAGAAGGTAAATACTTCATGGAAAAGATATGCCAATTCCATAAGGCTATCGTAGCAACAGGACTGAAGAGCTATGATAATTTGAATAAAGGGAAAGATGCTGGTGACATTAACTGAATCTACTCTCTTTTGCATGTGATAATCCAGGAGAATAATATAGAGATGCCATCCACTATTTCTTTGAGTAAACAAGGCATTGGAGAGCTTTCGCAATTTGCGATCAACATGACCAAAGGCAATTATGCTAGAACAAAGGTCTACTCCCAGGTTTGAATAATTGAATCACCCTATTTGCTGAATACTTTGTGTGGATATTTTTCTTTATATGATAATAAGGCATGACACTATTCGTATGGAGCTATTCTCTTTTCAACTGGATGTTTACATTAGTCTAATGCTACTATAATGAGCCATGGGTTGTGCATTTGTGGCCTATGTGTTTGCCGCAAAGAACATGTATTTGCTCCTTCTTCCAGCATGCCTTCATTTCATGATTGCACTGAATGAGCACAGAAAAGCCTGAGGTCTTAAAAGATAATCGGGATAATTATAGCATAAGAATTCTGGTTTAGAAATGGTATCCTTTTAAGCACCCCAGCAGGGATACAAGGCTACTGTAAAGCAATGGAGATATGAAAAACTAAAAAGATGGATTGAACTTAGGACTGATGTTAATGGGACTAGCATGCACTTGTCCATACACCTAGGTTGTATATAATGTGCAGATTTGAGTAGACATATATGAGTTTTAACAGTTATGTTCACATTCTCCAGATGGTAGAAAGCTTAATTTCTAAGTCTGCCAACTAATGCATGATATTTAAGCGTGAGACAGAGCAGCATACACGAGTTGTGGCCATGTTCCTATTAGATCTAAAATTTGGTTAAAACTTATTAAGAGAACTGCTGTGAGTCTTGAACTATGCAGTGTGGACTATTGTGCAGGTGGTATAGCTTAAAGGACAGAGTGTTGATGCTTAATTAAACACGATCTATGCATTATATAGTTTAAAATTCAATAGTTACATTGTTTACGCACTGCTACAGAGTAAACGAATTAATATTTTATGGATTCTAGATATAGATAGCTTAATAGCCATGCAGGCAAACGAGTGCTACAGATTCAATAGGGAATAGTGTACGAAAATCTTGAGGTGGGTTTCGAGTTGTAAAATGGACCCTAAACCCGAATAAAAGAGTTCTACATGCCAGATTTTTCTCGCTCATCCAAAGGCTTTCAAGTTGGGCACTTGAATTGTGGCATGGTGAGCACAGCCTGAGCGGTTCGATGCCATTCGCAAAAATTTACTGAGGTTGGAAGAAAATAAGCTGAACTCTTCAATATTTTTGCACGAAAATTCTAGATCCGTGATTGGGTTCTTGCTCTATTTGACATTTTGCATATCCAAAGCGTGCAAAGCCCGCCTAGGATGTTTTACAGAATATGCTCACCGGGTTGATGCTCTTTTTAATGCTAAAGGGCTCTTAACAGAAACACACGCTTTGTGGCCACTTTAGTTTGGGGCGGTTACAATTTGGAATTCTTTTGGGTATGATATTGCCGATAATAATTTTGTATCTGAGAGCAGCATCAAAAATGGACTTCCAGACCTTCTCATATATGTGAAAATGATCCCTTTATTGCATGCATGCTTATAATAGAGGAGACCTCGTGACAATTGCGGGTAGGAAGAATGAAGCTTCTAGACCTTGTCATAAGCTGGTGGAGAAGCATTTAATAATAATAATTTCTAAGCTTGCATACTGATAAAAGTTGCATGTAGGCTAATCTTTTAGGGCAGAGTAATTTACACACTCTTTGCCTGATAAATTGACTGTCTATTGTGTTTGTGTTAACATGCAAGGTGAAGGGCGATAAGCCCAAGGAATCCGTAGCTTACCTGTTAGTGACTTAGGCTCTTACCCTTCTTAGGCTAACTGTCCTCTGGTTTCACTGCAGGTAACGGGATTTCTTGCTCCTATGTGTGTTTTCCCATGTATTCATGTTGGAAAAGCTACAAGACATGGTGGCATTGCAGATATAGTTTTGACAAGTCTATTGAGCTCTATGGTGTTGAAAGACAAGGGAAACTCTAAACTTTAATTTTGATCTTATACTGTTCTAGAGTCAATGATGAACTCTTTTAAAGGTAAAAATAATGTATTGAACAAAAACATTAATGAGATTGACGAAAGGAAATTCTTATTTGTTAATAGAATCTGGTAATATCATCTGCTTTAGTAAATGTTAACCATTTTTAAGGCTTAAGTCAAATTTACACCTGTTTTGGCTTAAGGCTGCATATTGTACTGAAGTGGTCTTTGCAAAAGTCCATGGATGGAAAAAGTCTGTTTGAACAGATTTTAAAAGGTTTTTTTTTTTTTTTAATATAGTACATTATAACGTTTGCATGACTACACAAAGCATCTTACTCTATCCCCATGAATTGTGTACGTTACTGGCTGTTGAATCTTCTAATATCTTGCCCCCCAATGGTCCTCTTCGATAGATTGCATAGCCATTTTACTTATGGTGTCCAGCGTAATGCGCTACTGAATCTTCATAAAAACATGCCCCCAATGGTCCTTGTTAGCAACTAATTTTATAGGAAACATATCCTATACTCTATTTGTATAGAACTTTAGACCAGTGGTGACCCTTGATATATGCAGAAATATTCTTTGCTTAATGTTTTAGCCAGTACCACGTAATATTCGCCAAAGGTCTTGCGATAAGCAATTCATTTTAACCAAGCAGTAAGTTACAACTATTTCCATGTTAATCCCAATCAGAAAATAGGTTTCCTAAATTACATGTGTGTTTGTCCATACTCCCAGGTCTACCCTTTTATATTTTCAAGATAAACCTCTAATGTTGAGCTCTCACATTCCAGTTTTCTTAAAGTCAAGAAATAGTTGATTCTATGCCTACCATATGGTTACGTCCAACTTATTAATGGTGGAACTTTAAGCTTTTTTATTTCCTATGGTAAATAATAAGGCTTACCTTACGTTTTCTCATTTTTCTTTTTATGTGAGATATTAGCTACGATTAGGTTTAGGGTTGCACAGACACCATTCTCACTGCTAGTTCATGATAGATGGAGATGTACTCCATTCCCTGACATAGTCGGCCTACATCGGATAGCTCGCATATGGAGCTCTGGCTGCCTTTTGTTTCTTTACTTGCTTTATAAACACAAGATGTCTGCAGGACGTTATTGCACACGCCTCTCTATTAGCGAAGCCTCATGATTTCCAGCTCTGCGCAATTTTGCAGCTTGTATCGATATTGCCTCATCTGCAGGATGTTATTGCACAAGTCTCTCTATTAGCAAGGCTCTGCCTCTTGATTACAAGCTCTGCTGCTGCAGTTGTATTTGTAGACATATGAGGTGTTATATCAATTCTGCAACCTAGTATGAATTCGACCGCATCTTCAACCATTGGAGATACCAATTCTGTGACCTAGTGCATATCCGACTGCATCTTCAAACTACTAGAGATTTTCAGGATCAAATCGATTGGAATCTGGCCAACATGTCATATCAGGTTCTTTTAGTCAATATATTTTAATCATCATTATTTCTAGTCTTGATTTATGTGCTTGTAGTTCCGTTTCCTATAGATACACAATTCCTAACTAGATATTTGCTTTATTTCCACTTCCATTAAACCATTGGTGTAATGGCCTCAGTCATGGTATATCCTTTGTCAGATTGTCTGAAGTTTTTTAACAGACCAAATGTAGAGCCCTGTTCCACATGTTAGTTTCGTTGTGGCTATGAACTCAAACTATTCTTTCTAGTTTAATGCAGGATTGCCATCATGTCAAATTAGCGGCTTATATCCAAGTTATTTTCACGATCCTTATTTCAGTTTCATGAGCAATCTGTTGTGTTTCCCTCATCTGTTGGATACCTTATTTGATATGCGCAACTTTATAGTCCTCCCTGGTTAAATTTTATGTTGTCATATATCGAGTTTGTTTTCTCATGTCTTTGACTAAGCTGGCATGTTTTTAGATTGCATTGGCTTCCTACTTGCAAGATCTTGTATCAGCATGCACTCATTCCTGATGCATTTGGTGCCTTCATCACTAACCCTTATATTCTATGATGTCCAAGAAATTGCTTCGCCCTTAAGCTTGTTCCCTCTTTTCCATATTATCATTTCTATTGAGGTGTCATTTTGTGCTGTGAATAATGCTCTTTCTAGTCATTATTATCCATACATTGTACTTGTAGATCTTCGTTTCTGCATCAACATAATCATAATTTGCTTCTGTGCTATGGGATCTATTTCTGCTGCATATATTTCAGAACTCATTTTCTTAACTACATGGCTTTATTATTATGATTATACGTGTTTATTTTATGGTGAAGGGCGTTAAGCCGGATGAGTTCATTGCTTACCTGTTTGTGGCTTATGCATTTACCCTTCTCAGGCTAACTTGCATTTGGTTCCACTGCAGGTAACCGGACTCTTCCCTCCATTTGATGTTTCGAAGTAAAAGTTTGTGCAAGATTATTGCTCAAGCATACATTTCAGTCTATAGTCTATGGTGATATCCAAAAACTCTAATGACTTGTTTTTAATTTGTGAAAAAGAGGATATGACAACAACATTTATGCTGGGCTATTAGTTCATCGATTCTTGTAGGATCTTATAACTTCACGTATCTTCCAACTTTTGCTATATTCAATATGCCTATCTTTACCAAGTTTTTAGTGTATGTATTCCTTGGTTATACATTCTATTTGCTGAGATCAAGATACTTATTTCTATCAAACATTTGTTATATTTGGCTTGAATCTTCAGATCTAAAATATATGATGTAATATCTTAGAATTCTGTTTGTTGTCTCTATAGGCTTACAGTTCTAACTTGGAGTTGTCATACGTCATAAGATCCTATTGTCTTAAGTTTTTGCCTGCATAGTGTACTTAATTTAAGCCTGCAAATAATTTGGTGTTATATAATCTTAAAGATTCAGATCATTCTTTTTGTCTTATTTATCCTTATCAGGGCCTAGAATTAGATTGCACCTGTCTATTTCTAGGATTGCAATTGAAGGTCTTATTTTTCCAAATGGAACTATAAGGTCTAAAGTCTGTTATTTCCTATAGTCTTAACAGGCTCAAAGGGTTTTTTAATGTTACTCCAATTCCTAGGTTTAACTTGGGACCCTGATTTGGAGAAAAGGTGCTTTATTGTTTCTACTCACACTTGATTCCTATTACAGAAAATTGGACCTGATTCTATGCCTGTTATTGAAGATACGGTTTTTAACAATTTATGGAGCAAAGAGCTGACTCTCATACGCCACAACAAAGGCAAAAATCACATCTTAAGGCTGTTGTAAGTCCCACCAGCTATGGATTTTTATGGAAAGAGTTTTTCCATAGTTGGTTGTGTATAACAAAAAAACTTTTACACTATTACACACTACCTTGAATTGATGTTGTCTTTAATGTTATTATCATGTGCTTTATACAAATATTGGCCTCTATCAGTTCTACAGATTTGATGAAGAAAGGAAGTTAAAATTTGGGGTCAACAAATTTATTAAGTTTGGATTGTGCCTCAAACGCCGATTGATGACACTTTCCTTGGGCTGCTTTTTTATATTGAAGACATGAAACGCTCTCTCAAAGGAATCTTGTAAGTACCTCCTAGTTGCTTATGAGTAGATATGTACGGTTGGGTAGGACCCCTGTGTTACAACAGGGCCCTACTTTCCCTGTTGTAACTTTGCTTTCCATTTTGGATGCATGCTAATTCTAAGGGGCCCCCAAGCTGCGATACCAGATACCATTGAACAAAAGCCAGAGTTGCTAGAGCAGAACCATTTTTAGCCATTTTACCTATAATATTTCCATGATAATTTAACTATTTCCTTATTCTAATCGAAACTGTCAATTTCATTAATAAGTAAACCTAATGGGTATTTTATTGACGGTTAGGGCTTGAAAAAACCTAATCCGGACCTGATAACTCCATCTCTTTGCCGATTAGAGCCGCGCTTCACTTGCCAAGGTAATGGGTTCTGCCAGTAACTTCAAAGAGGCTGATCCGGAAGGAATAGGTAGCTCTATGTAGAATCTATATCAAGTTTCAAAGAGAATCAATTCTATTCTCTTGATCCAGAGGAACCTGCGAACCAAATGGCAGCTAAGCAACTTAACTCTACTACAGATCCTGGCACCAGATACTGTTGCTCCAGAAAATCCCAGCCACGCTATTGTGGCTGATCCCAGACGAACATGACGCCATAGCTAACCAGGTTCTTATACAATGTGTTCTAACTATCATTTTTCTTGTTGTGTTCTAGCTATGTTTTCCCATATTTTTGTCTTTACTGTTACATGTTTTCTGAACCATAGTTATTATGCATGTCCATACTACAGTCAATAGTTATTCCCTGTTTCTGGACCAAGTTTATACGGCTATGCATAGATCTGCATATTCTGAATTTCCTGATGCAGTACATCTCTCCCGTTATAACTTATTGGTGGTTATATGGATGTTCATTTAAATGTTCCATGGCTGGTTGTTATCATAAAAAAACTTTTACACTATCTTATTATTCTCTCAACATTCTCTCAACACGGACATCATCAGGATGTTTCTGAAGTTGAAGCCCTTGGCTACCTTATGACATTGAGGACGGGACTCACAAAAAAACTTTCATTGAGAATGTGTGTGCCCTGATCTTAGGTTTTTGCAGCAATGGATTTCTCAAAAGAGACACTATCAGAATTGTGCTCCATACGCTGAAGGTTATCAAATGTTCAAGGCCTTCCCGTTGATATTGTGGACATGACAAGAGTCTTGAAGAGGAATCATGTAAGCTTAACCTTTTTCTATTTTATTTGCATTGAGTAGTTTTTTAATGGGTTGGGTAGGGTCCCTGTGTTGCAGCAGGGCCCTACTCTCCCTGTTGCAACTTTAGAACAGTCAGATGTTTCTGACAGATCATAGGGGCCTCCTAACTTGTGGTAGGAGGAAGGGTTTTTTTATATATTACATTATAACGTTTGCATGACTACACAAAGCATCTTACTCTATCCCCATGAATTGTGTACGTCTTCTAATATCTTGCCCCCCAATGGTCCTCTTCGATAGATTGCATAGCCATTTTACTTATGGTGTCCAGCGTAATGCGCTACTGAATCTTCATAAAAACATGCCCCCAATGGTCCTTGTTAGCAACTAATTTTATAGGAAACATATCCTATACTCTATTTGTATAGAACTTTAGACCAGTGGTGACCCTTGATATATGCAGAAATATTCTTTGCTTAATGTTTTAGCCAGGTACCACAGAATATTCGCCAAAGGTCTTGCGATAAGCAATTCATTTTAACCAGTGTAAGTTACAACTATTTCCATGTTAATCCCACTGTAAAAATAGGTTTCCTAAATTACATGTGTGTTTGTCCATACTCCCAGGTCTACCCTTTTATATTTTCAAGACAAACCTCTAATGTTGAGCTCTCACATTCCAGTTTTCTTAAAGTCAAGAAATAGTTGATTCTATGCCTACCATATGGTTACGTCCAACTTATTAATGGTGGAACTTTAAGCTTTTTTATTTCCTATGGTAAATAATAAGGCTTACCTTACGTTTTCTCATTTTTCTTTTTATGTGAGATATTAGCTACGATTAGGTTTAGGGTTGCACAGACACCATTCTCACTGCTAGTTCATGATAGATGGAGATGTACTCCATTCCCTGACATAGTCGGCCTACATCGGATAGCTCGCATATGGAGCTCTGGCTGCCTTTTGTTTCTTTACTTGCTTTATAAACACAAGATGTCTGCAGGACGTTATTGCACACGTCTCTCTATTAGCGAAGCTTCGCCTCATGATTTCCAGCTCTGCAGCTGCAGTTGTATCAGTATTGCCTCATCTGCAGGATGTTATTGCACAAGTCTCTCTATTAGCAAGGCTCTGCCTCTTGATTACAAGCTCTGCTGCTGCAGTTGTATTTGTAGACATATGAGGTGTTATATCAATTCTGCAACCTAGTATGAATTCGACCGCATCTTCAACCATTGGAGATACCAATTCTGTGACCTAGTGCATATCCGACTGCATCTTCAAACTACTAGAGATTTTCAGGATCAAATCGATTGGAATCTGGCCAACATGTCATATCAGGTTCTTTTAGTCAATATATTTTAATCATCATTATTTCTAGTCTTGATTTATGTGCTTGTAGTTCCGTTTCCTATAGATACACAATTCCTAACTAGATATTTGCTTTATTTCCACTTCCATTAAACCATTGGTGTAATGGCCTCAGTCATGGTATATCCTTTGTCAGATTGTCTGAAGTTTTTTAACAGACCAAATGTAGAGCCCTGTTCCACATGTTAGTTTCGTTGTGGCTATGAACTCAAACTATTCTTTCTAGTTTAATGCAGGATTGCCATCATGTCAAATTAGCGGCTTATATCCAAGTTATTTTCACGATCCTTATTTCAGTTTCATGAGCAATCTGTTGTGTTTCCCTCATCTGTTGGATACCTTATTTGATATGCGCAACTTTATAGTCCTCCCTGGTTAAATTTTATGTTGTCATATATCGAGTTTGTTTTCTCATGTCTTTGACTAAGCTGGCATGTTTTTAGATTGCATTGGCTTCCTACTTGCAAGATCTTGTATCAGCATGCACTCATTCCTGATGCATTTGGTGCCTTCATCACTAACCCTTATATTCTATGATGTCCAAGAAATTGCTTCGCCCTTAAGCTTGTTCCCTCTTTTCCATATTATCATTTCTATTGAGGTGTCATTTTGTGCTGTGAATAATGCTCTTTCTAGTCATTATTATCCATACATTGTACTTGTAGATCTTCGTTTCTGCATCAACATAATCATAATTTGCTTCTGTGCTATGGGATCTATTTCTGCTGCATATATTTCAGAACTCATTTTCTTAACTACATGGCTTTATTATTATGATTATAATGTGTTTATTTTATGGTGAAGGGGCGTTAAGCCGGATGAGTTCATTGCTTACCCTGCTTTGTGGCTTATGCATTTACCCTTCTCGTGGCTAACTTGCATTTGGTTCCACTGCAGGTAACCGGACTCTTCCCTCCATTTGATGTTTCGAAGTAAAAGTTTGTGCAAGATTATTGCTCAAGCATACATTTCAGTCTATAGTCTATGGTGATATCCAAAAACTCTAATGACTTGTTTTTAATTTGTGAAAAAGAGGATATGACAACAACATTTATGCTGGGCTATTAGTTCATCGATTCTTGTAGGATCTTATAACTTCACGTATCTTCCAACTTTTGCTATATTCAATATGCCTATCTTTACCAAGTTTTTAGTGTATGTATTCCTTGGTTATACATTCTATTTGCTGAGATCAAGATACTTATTTCTATCAAACATTTGTTATATTTGGCTTGAATCTTCAGATCTAAAATATATGATGTAATATCTTAGAATTCTGTTTGTTGTCTCTATAGGCTTACAGTTCTAACTTGGAGTTGTCATACGTCATAAGATCCTATTGTCTTAAGTTTTTGCCTGCATAATGTACTTAATTTAAGCCTGCAAATAATTTGGTGTTATATAATCTTAAAGATTCAGATCATTCTTTTTGTCTTATTTATCCTTATCAGGGCCTAGAATTAGATTGCACCTGTCTATTTCTAGGATTGCAATTGAAGGTCTTATTTTTCCAAATGGAACTATAAGGTCTAAAGTCTGTTATTTCCTATAGTCTTAACAGGCTCAAAGGGTTTTTTTTTTTTTTTTTTTTTTTTTTTTTTGGGGGGATTTGATTCATCAACATAGAATCAGAAAGGTTTTCCAAGGTGGACCATGTGTCTTAATTGTCTCAATTTCCAGCTATCAATTTTTCCAGCTCTTTAGCTTTGTCAGTATAATTTGAGTTTAAAAGTCCACTGCTATAGACTTTCAATATGGAGACATCTATGTGGAAAAAATGTATCACATAGCTTCTATACACATTATCTACTTCCAGAAGGTGGTCAGTATGGATGATACTCGCCTCCCTAGCCTCGCTTACACCATGGAAATAGGGCCTCAGTGCCCAAAGGCCTGCTGGCGAGAAAAGAGAGTTCTGTAGTTGGCTAGATGGAATGTGCAGGAGCACAGGTGCACCTGAGTGCAAATGGAGGCAGACTGCCATAACCTCAGAAAATACCTTGATACATGCTTGCTCAGTAAGCTATGGGATGCCAGCAGCCTCGAACATGTCAAGAACACATTACCAACACCATATAAACTCTGGGTTTGGTATATCAAAATTCTCAAGCACCTGCAAACAAGGAACCTAGTTAAAAAACTAGCAAATGCTAATGACATTCAATTATATAGCATGTACCTCGGGATGAACGATACCAAATTTACCAAAACTAACATCTCGATAAAAAAAAACTAATGCCTGACACTCCTCTAAAAATTCAAGTGTCTGCCTAGCAAAAGAAAAAAAAAACTAGCAAAAGGCACACCAGAAGGCTTTAGCAAGGTAAGGCTTGCTAAGTTTTTATTTAGACTTGAGGGGAAGGTACAATGAGTATGACACTTTGAAGAAGCATATTAGATCTGCAACCAAGCATGATGCATATTCTTGCATGGGAATGATTTGCAGCATATTCTCATGTTAAATACCATGAGAAATCAAATAAGATTATAGTGACTCAAGTTTTGACCACAACATTGGTATATTAAGTCAAAGTCGATAATGGGCCATGTTTTCAACTGATAAGAAAGAAAGGCATCACTGCATTCATGCAATACTTTTTGAATTGATTCTTTTTTCCTTTTGCACCAAGGTATTGCAAAGTTTGATTCTACAACTAGAAAACAATTCAAGGAAAAGGTGGTTACACAAGCTTATAGAACTTAATGCAGATTCATTGATTGTGGATAAGTAAAGCAAGTGAATGCATGAAGGTGCTTGTAATTTCCTCCCACAATCTGCATATCATTTTTTATGATCAAGGGTAGCAATAAGAGGCATAGAGGTGAATGGGAAATGCTTGGGAGGCATATTTGACAAGGATATCAGGTTGAGTCCAAACCGTTGTAGCAGGAAGAGCAAGACTAGGAAGAATTCATGTCAGAATTATTGCAATTGAGACACAAACATGTAGTACCACATGTAAGTCAAGTTTGGTTTTCTCATTTTGCTGCGAAAACGGCTCAGGCAATGCTAGATTTCAACAAAAAAGGTTCCACTTTTTATACTGGCTGATCTTTTGAAGGCATTTTGCAAGCATGATCAAATACTATTGAGCACCTTTGTGCTTATGAGCCCCAATCTTTGTAACAAATCTACATCGTGGTCCTGAAAAGTGAAAAAAAAAAAAACAAGTCCTAATCTACGTTTGGGCTTGCAAGACTATCTCAAATAGCAGGATACCTACCATGAACTAGTAGGATATCAAATAGCATATCAAGAACTGGAGTGCCTCGATGAGCTCAGAGAGTGCCATCGCCGAAGCTAAGGAAAATAAAAAAAGTAAGTTTATTAAAAAAAAACATCCAATGGGCAAGTCCCCATACTCCATAATCGACAAAGGTTCTCGCCATGGAACATTCATATTATAGTTGAAATATAGGAAATACAATAATTTGTTTTTGTCTATGAAATTTAGATTTCAAAAAGCATAGTGTCTACTGAAAATTTTATGCTTTGGATAAGGCCAATCTATCCAACATTTTTTATTTAAATAGTGGTTAGTGGAAAGTTGTGTTCAAACATGATCTCAGGTTTTAGTGAAGCACCATATGTCTACTACATGTCAACCTCCTGCTTCTTGTGGAATTTGTATAGGGCCTTAAGATCGAATCTTAGTTGAAGAAAAGGCGTAAGTGTCATGTCGCAGTTACCTCAAAAGAATTCAAAATACTTCAATGAGAGCATACTTCATATAATATGTCTGCATTTCTTGCACCAAAGTCATGCAATGCAGTCTTCTTCATTCACATGCCGATGAGACAAAACGTAATTATTTCTTCTCATGATCTGAATATTAAAAATAAAGGCAAGAAGCAAGCAAAACCACATACGTTGATTCGTTAACATTTCATTTGGCATTTCAAGCGCCCAAATTCAGGAAGGTTTGCACAGAACAATCTTTCAAAATAACAAAAACCATCAAACCAAATATATTATAGTTTGTCTTGTACATTTTAGATGAGTACCATTGGGGGATTGATTTGTTCATTTTGTTGCTTAAACTCTTGATTGCGAACATCTTCACCTAGGTCAATGATATGCTACGCCAACTCACAATAAAAAAGATGGAAAAACAAAAAGGGTTGATCTTGAAGTCTTGTGCAAAGAGTACACTGCAGTTCCGCAATCTGTCAATGAACCCTATTTCAAAACGTTAAAAGTAACATATAGTGTGCAATGAAAAGGAAATACTTGAAATCAGAGAATTTATCCATGGTGCTCCAGAAGTTATGGACTACTCTAGTATAAATTATTGAGATGGATAGGCACATCATTGGGAAAGATGTTAAAATACGGATCCAAAAAATATGTATTTCTCATCTAACAATGCATTGAGCGATGACTGAAAACTTTCCCATCGATCCGAGACATCGGATCGCCATTCTAGAATGGGACGAGCATGCATGTTTTGCATGCATGCGGGCGGCGCATGCCCATTCTGGTTGGGAGTTCGCTATTTTAGGCGCGTTTCTGCATCAACTCCTCATCGGCGCTTCCTCTTCTCTCTCAGCAGTACCTCTTTCTCTTTGAATTGTTTCCAGGCAGGGGAGGGGCTTCTTCCTGCCTGGTTTAGCCACTTTGGCATTTATTTTCAGGCTATCCTTTTCCGGCCTTTAGCCTTCTTCCTGTGACCTTCGTCCTTGATCCTAGTTTGTAAGGAAGTTCTCTGGTATTCGGGCGGTTTGTTGGTTTCATGCGAGTCCTATTCTAGAATCCCATCGATCCGAGACATCGGATCGCCATTCTAGAATGAGACGAGCATGCATGTTTTGCATGCATGCGGGCGGCGCATGCCCATTCTGGTTGGGAGTTCGCTATTTTAGGCGCGTTTCTGCATCAACTCCTCATCGGCGCTTCCTCTTCTCTCTCAGCAGTACCTCTTTCTCTTTGAACCCACCCTCCCCCCCTTCTTTGTTTATTATATTTGTCGCGTGGCATGCGCGTAATCAGCCCCTCCTGGGAGGTTTGTTTTTGTCTTGTTGTTTTTGTTGGTGATGTGCAGGTACAGGTTCGCGAGCGGCATCTGTTTCATTCGTGGGTTGGGAGCATTTTTTATGCCTTACGTTTGTCCAAGCCCCTTGCCGAAGGTTTATCACTAGGGTTTTTCCTCGAAAACCCGAAAGGGCGGGGTTTTTTAATCCCGGTGATAAGCTTTCGGCAGGTACACCAGCCAAATCTCTATTAGCATTGTATTTTTTGGGGTCCAAAGGATATAATTGGATTTTCCCTTTATTTTTCATGGGTAGTTCGCATGTATGCGGCTACCCACTATCCACCATTGTAGAAAATCTGCTGAGATGAATGAGAACTTTTCAAGTTCAGATAGCCATATGCATGGCATAAAGTGTTCATATACGTGAAGTGCAATTGTCAAAAACTCCATATCAGCACCGAAGGAGAAATTGGAGCAAGGGATGTTCTTTGTTCCACATGCATGGCATTTGCAAGCCCACTCTTTCATTCACTATGTATCTAAAGATAAAAGCAGCATGAAAACAAAAGGATGACCTTTGATTGTTGCAGAATTATCTATCATGCAATAGCATGGTTTTCAGATGTAGACTCTATCTCCCAAGGCCAACCTTTTGAGCAGAGTACCAAGACGCAACAGTAAGTGGTATAATCTTCTTTCTGAACTCTTCTGCATGACATTAGATCATTGCGTGAAGATTTAAAGGACAAAGGCCATTACTGTTGAGACATGTCAATAACAGCTGCAGCCTAACTAGTGGGTTAAGGATGAGTCCTTTAACAAGCAACAGAGAACCAGCTTACAAGAGAAGGTAGCCAGTTATCTCTCAATTCTTTCAATTCAGTGAAGCCAGTTTGAAATTGACATAATAAAATGGAGAGGCATCTGAAGTCCCATCCATAAACTGTCGATAAAAAACCAACCAAAGATCACGGACAACCTGTTTTAAGATCACGGACAACCTACATCCTACAAAGGCACACAATTATGCATGTTATATCTTATCTTAATAACCAGTACTGTATAATCTTTTGTAGCATTTGTAGGTATATACAAAAGCCCAAACAAAACTGTTGTGCAAAACATATAAGTTAGACTGAGATCTATAAGAGAATTAAAGCCTGATGCACCATATTGGGGGCTAGTTTTAACTTCACAAGGGATTAGTCTCATAAACTTGCCTTTCTTATATTAAAATGAGCACCATTGTTTAGAGCAGAATGTTTCACTTATGATGTGCTTTTGAGATAACTGCATCTGCTTTGTATATGCAGGCAACATGAAGAAGGAAATATAAAAAACAAGAATAATTGCTTACATGGTTGGCTGGAGAATACCGACGTATATGCATACATCTAACAAAACCCAAAAAGATAGTTGAGATTATATGCATGCATCTAACAAAACCCAAAAATATAGTTGAGATTCGGCAAATCCCTTCAGGAAGAGGAGCTTCTGAGAAACGTACAGATTGAAGAGATAATACTAAATACCCGCATCAGAAAATGGACGAGCAAATGTGAAGAGAGTGCCTTCTCCTCCATAGCATATCCTCTCTGCAATTTGGTAAGTGTCAAGAGACATGCCCATGTCATCAGTATTGCTTGATATATCTGTGCTGCAATCCTGATTACTTTACTCCAACAAAGCTCTTAATTGCTATCTGGCCCGCAAGTGTACCATGAAGCGTATAGATTCAGCGCTACGATTCAGAAATGACCATACTATGATTTGCTACAAGTATGTTCATAGTGTCCATGCCTTACAAAGCAACAATACGGTTTTTTGAAGAAGCTCTGCTAGAAGACCAGTCCATCCTACAAATCAATTCAATCACTGACTACGTTGAGATTGTAATAGAATGCCCCGCAGATGTTAAATGATAGGAGAGAGCACGAAGAACTAAGTGTCTGATGCCATGATTGCGAGTTGAGAAACGGGAATTTATTGGTCCTATCCATAAGTCGATGCTTTCGACAAAGAAAACATCGACGATAACTTACCCAGAGCAAGCTCATCCCTGCAAGAAACAAATAAGCAATCTCTGAGGCGCTGGTACGAAATGAAGGGAAGCCCATCTATGGAGCTACAAGGATTTTTTTTTCCTATAGAAATCAAAAGTAAATGAAAAAAAATCGATGATAACTTACCAGAGCAAGCTCATCCCTGCAAGAAACAAATGAGCAATCTCTAAGGCGTTGATAAGAAATGAAGAGAAGCCCATCTATGGAGCTACAAGGAATTTGTTTTCCTATAGAAATCAAAAGTAATTTTCAAAAACAAACCCAACTCAAAACAATAAAAAGAAACAGAAGATTATTGTCTCTGATTAGGCCTAGAACCCGCGGCGAGGGTGAGGCAACCATCCCGGGTCTCGAGAAAATAAAGAGAAGGCAAAATGAAAAGCTAGAGGGAAGGGAAAATTGGTTTTCATGTCGATGATAAATATATAAGCATGAACAGGGAATAAACAGATAAAGCACCGAAGGAGAAATTGGAAGAAGGGGCAGGGAATCGACGCAACGAGAAATATTTTCTAACCTCCTCCATCTCCGTGACTATTTTTGGCCTATTATCTAATTTTGCTAGCCCTAGATCTGGAAAAAAGAAGATCTAATGGTGAGGTAATGCCACATCAGTTTTTGCTGAGGTGGAGGTGCTACGTGGATAGGTTAGAATTGCAAAAAAGGTTGTAGGCTGGTGTGCTAAAAAAAAATAAAATTAAAATATCAACCAGATTCTTCATGGTTAAAGCATGGGAAAAACTTCCACTTGGAAATTATTTAAATTATAATCCTTGATAACCTGTTGTTCAGTGAACCATAAATAAATAAAATTCAGAAACCCAATAAGCATTCTTCTTCGTAGCTCGTTGTGCGAAAGAAACCTTACTTTTGAGTAATTTTTTTATGGGTCTAGCAGCCCCAACCATCTCCATTATTCTATCCAGAAGACCATGTATAATCTATGACAAATGAAAGCTTCATAAATAAAAATGCATAAGATAGTGGCTATGAAACTCAAGTCAATTCAATAGTTTACCTCAAAACCAAAAGTTGCACTACATATAAGGCAGCAATGTGGCGTTCCTTTCTAGCATCAACATCCTTGCCTTCATCCAATAGCACTACATCTCATAGTTCAAACAGCTGTAGCAGCATAAAATATGTGTAGTCAATCACCTAATAAAGCATGCATAAGTTGCAGATGCTTATTCACACATAATGTTTGCACCTTGAGGGGCCATGCATAATTTTTTTGTTATGGCCCATTGTCTTTCAAATTCTAGGAAACAGACTTGTGCACACCACCTGACAACCAAGAGGAACCATTATATTGGAATATAAGATAAACTAATGTGCTTTTATATCACACTTTACATATATGCACAACTGAAGATTTAGAAATTGCTCCATAACATAGATGCTTGACTCTGCAATGTCATTGGTGCGTAATGTTGGCATTAATGCATCTAAAGTACTTCATATGACCAAAACTTTTGAAACCAGAGCATCACAAATAACCATAAGACCAGTTTTTGAATAGAGATAAAAGCTTTCTTACCTCAGAATCAATACCTCGTGGATCACTCACAGAAACAATGCTCCTTACCATCGAGATATTCTCCTTGTGCGACATCGAACTTCCAAATAAAGAAACCCCTTCTCTTATCAAATTTGATTGCCTATTTTTCACTAACTTCTCTAATACTACCACTTCCACATTTACTTTCAAATAGAGCATTTTTTGCATTTCTTAGTAAAGCCCTAGTACAAATATCAATCTGCAGCTTCTTGCTGTGGTTATATATACTGGGCCCCAATACTTAGATATTGTGAAGGAAATAAGATGTTTGTAAATGAAGCACTAGGAGAGCTTAAAAGCTTTACAAGAAAAAAAAATGATGTCATCATCACCAGGAAAATGCGAAGTTGGGATACCCTGCAAAAGAAACAGCAAACACTTCAGGACTTAGAACAAACCACAGAAAAAGATTTGATCACAGCCAAGAGGTTCAGTCGACCAATGAGCATCAGCTAAATAGTTTCCAGAGCGGTCGTCTAGCAATAGGGGCGACTAGTAGTTTACAGCCGATACTGAGTTTGGAGCAGCTTTCGGCATATTTTGGGCATACATCAGCATACACCAGGAATATGCCAAAAACCCACGTGAGCAAGGGATTGTTGCCCCTCTAGGGGCAACCCAAAACTCTGGGTTGCCCAACTATTGATCATAATACCAAAATTGGAGTAACAAAAAGAAATTTTCCATTTGTAGCAATGGGAATTGTCTATTTAGCAGACTCCTATTTGATTTATGCTCAAGATATACACTATCCTAAAAAAGAAATGAAACAAAACGAATTGTTTTTATTGCCCACAGAGACCAATCAACCTATGGGATCCAGTAGAGGAGCGTAATATACTATCTGGATAAAAACTTCCATCCCAAAGGGCTTTTGAGGGAAAAATTGTGGCGGTAATAAGAATGCTGACAAACTATACAAATACACATCATGAGATATGCACATGTTAAATGAGTATCCAAGGATATAGTTGAGCCCTCATATCCATGACCTCCTAAAGGTATGATCCCAGCAACTGCACTGAACCAGTGCTCTATATCACATGTAGCGGCTAGTCGTGTCGTGCACTTGGCAGCATTAACAAAGCTTGTCTTGGTGTGTGGCTCCCCAATCCATTTGTCTGTCTCAATTCGGAGACTGTGTACACTTGTCCAAATCGAGGCAATGAGCATGTGCTTTTTCATGGGCAAATGGGTCGCGTGTAGCATTGCAAGCCCCATGCTAGTGTAGGTTTATGTGGTGCTGGTAATGTGTTGTTTTAACCTGTTCAAGGGCGCTGGCATCCCAAAGCTTGTTGAGGAAGAAAGCGTCAAGGTACTGACTTAAGTTATGACGATTCGTCTGTTTGCACTCTATGCACCTGTGCTCCCGCACATTCTATCTTGCCAGCCACGAAGCTCTCTTTTTCTTCCAGCAAGCCTTGAGACGTTGCAGCCCCATTGCCACGGTGTAAGCCAGGTTGGGGAGACGAGCATCGTCCATATTGCCCACATTATGAAAGTAGACGATGCGACAATCAAGAGATGCTCTCTGAAGAGGCAAGAAACTTGTCTCCTGCAACAGGATTTGCTATGGGTGTTAGCAGTTAGCGGCAGCGCTATCTGCCTGTCAGCTCATCTCTGCTGACATGTCCAAGAGACACAATAAGTAACGGGTCGCTTCATGCATTTGTCCAATGCATATATTTGAGTCTGTATTGTAATCTTTTTGTTACACCATTCAATACAAAACCCAACTACATATTTCCACCATATCTTGTTGTGCACTCTGTATTCACATGGTATCAGACGTCGGGTATGGCGTGTAAGAGCAAGGCCCAGCGTCGTGAAGAGATCAAGTGCAAGCTTGCTATACTTCGAGTGAACGAGCGCATTCAAAAGCGGCGCCGTTCTTCTATTCGGCGACCCAAATTTCCTTGTTGTTGTTGCCAACGGAGAAGATCAAGCATTTTTGAGCGCCTCTCCTTCTCTTGAAGCCAAGTATTTGCCTTCATTTGGCATTTATTTTATTCTTAAGAAACTATAAGATGGCTGGGTCCTCATCTCAAGGGTTGGAGAAATTCCTTGAAAAGTTCGTAGAAAAATTTACTGGCCATAATTTTCATACCTGGTCTACAAAATTACAATTGATGCTAATGAGAGAAGCCACCTGGGGAGTAGTGGATGGGACAGAACCCAAACCCGTTGAGGCTGCCAAAATTTTGGAGTGGGAGCAAAGGGATCGTAAGGCCCTCACCACCATTGGTTTAGCCCTTGGAGAGGAGTATGTGCATTTGATAGATCTTACCAAATCTGCACATCATAATTGGAGCACTTTATTAACCGCGTTTGGAGGCTTCGGTAAGGCATGTGAGTTGTCTCTTAAGCAACAATTATTTGACCTAAAGATGGAGTCTAGTGAAGCCATTGCTGAATATTTAAGCCGCATGCGCTCCCTTATTGTGCAATTGGCTCGGGTCAACGCCATTGTTTCTATGGAGGACCAGATGGCGGTCTTACTTAAAGGCCTTGCATCTGATTATAAACATGTTGTCACCACGTTGACGAACATTCCCAATCAAACTATGGATACCCTTGTTGCTGCCCTTATGGAAGAAGAGAGAAAGATAAAGATCTCTGATGGAGGTAATTCTAAAAATGCTGCATTCTTTATGCGCAAAATGTAACTGGCCCATGGTAGACCGCTCGAGTATTCGAACCTTGAATGTGCCTGTGGGGCGTTCCCGAGACACCGGCATAAATGGGTAGAAGCGACTACTCATAAACGTCTAGACGGTTTTGCCCAGTTAGTTAAGGGCATGTCGGTTAGGAACGTCACAGTTGGTATCAAAGCAGGTCTCGAGTTCGAGTCTCCATGGGTGCTTATATGCATGGGTAATTTGCAAAGACTTGGTAATCATTGTGACATGGTATAGCCTTGAATGCTCGAGGACGAGCATAGTTCTAGTGGGAGAGACTGTAACTGGCCCATGGTAGACCTCAAGTATTCGAACCTTGAATGTGCCTGTAACTGGCCCATGGTAGACCTCAAGTATTCGAACCTTGAATGTGCCTGTGGGGCGTTCCCGAGACACCGGCATAAATGGGTAGAAGCGACTACTCATAAACGTCTAGACGGTTTTGCCCAGTTGGTTAAGGGCATGTCGGTTAGGAACGTCACACAAAAGAAGACCTGCTTTTGGCCAGAAACCAATTCGTACTTATGGTGGCCGTGGGAATCAAGGCCAAGATGGTGGTACGCCTTATAATTCTAGACGCCCCTCTCGAAATGGAAGAGTGGAGTGTTTTCGTTGTGGGAAACTTGGGCATCGTTCCAGAGATTGTCGCGTGAGACTGCCGAATGATCATGATAAACCATCTTCTTCTTCTGATTCGAAAAATGAATCTCGAACTGGTAATAAACTATTTATGGCATCTACTTTTGAGAACCATCCTCAAAATTGGGTTATATGGCTGGACTCTGGTGCTTCTATGCACAATGATGCCATTAAGGGAGATTTTTCATACTTATGAACCTCTTAATAACCAACAACAAGTTTATGTGGGAGATAGTCGATCTTATCAAGTATGTGGGAAAGGAACTATCTTAGTTCACCTTGGTGAGACCCCCAGATTCAAAATGTTTTCTATGTTCCCGGCTTAACCCAGACACTTCTCTCTGTGGGTAAGATTGCTGATGCAGGTTTTCATGTCACCTTTCACTCCAAACTTATGCTGAAGGAGCCCTAGCAGCCACAGGCACTAGAGTGGAAGGCTTATATCAATTGGATGCCACACTTACAGAACCTCTTCAAGCCCTTGCCGTTAAGCCCAAACCATCAAATCTCAAGTTGTGGCATAATCGCTTGGGGCATGTTCATGAGCAAGCTCTCCAAACTTTATCCCGGTCCAATATGGTCTCTGGTTTAGATCCTATTGAAGGCAATGATGATATGGATTTTTGCGAAGCTTGCATTTTAGGGAAACACAAAAGAGCCCCCTTCCCTGTAGGAGAAAGTACTAGAGCCATGGGTCCGTTGGACATTATTCATTCTGATCTATGTGGCCCAATGCGAACATTGACTCTTGGCAAGAAGAAATACATACTCACATTTATTGATGACTTCTCAAGATTTGTCACTGTGCGATTACTTGCCAGGAAGTCTGAAGTCTTTGACATGTTTCGATTATTCAAGGCCGGGTTGAAACCCAAATTGGACGAAAGAATTCGAAAGTGTTCTGGGCGATGGGGCGGAGAATATTTTTCAAAGCGTTTTGACCATTATTGTGCCGAGCATGGCATCATTCATCAATACACTACCCCCTATACACCTCAACAAAATGGGGTTGCTGAACAGATGAACCGCACTTTAGTTGAAAGTGCTCGATGCATGCTCAAACTAGCTGGGATGCCTGATAAATTTTGGGGAGAAGCCATCATGACTGCCGCATATCTTAGAAACCGCTTTACCTCATCATGGCTCTTCAAAAATCAACTCCATGCCAGTTGTGGGAGAATTGAGTGCCCTCTCTTGGCCACTTGCGCACGTTTGGGTGCCTTGCCTATGCTCATATTCCTGATGAACTCAGACACAAGTTGGAGGACAAGAGTAAAAAATGTGTCTTTGTGGGGTATTCTTTTGAAGCCAAAGCATATCGACTATATAACCTCACAACCAGGCGCTTGCAAATTGGGCGTATTGGAGATGTTATCTTTAATGAGAATATCTTTTATGGAGATCTTACCAAGCCTACGATAGAGGTTCTAGTGCATAGACGCCTTAACCTGGAGACATTGGTTGATTGCTTTATGGAAGATTCTGGGGGAGCCCAACAAGATAATGCTTGTCCATCTACCAGTGACTATTCCACATCCCTTTGATGATGTTATTGATTCTGATGTCGCACTTAACCCTTTTGAAGCCTTAGGAGATATTGCGGATCCGTCTCCTCTTGACCCCGACCTGCCGGGCTCTTCATCTCGACAAGGGCGACAATGAGCATAGGCAAGGCACCCAAATGTGCACAAGTGGGCAAGAGAGGGCACTTGATTCTCCCCCAACTGGCATGGAGTTGATTTTTGAAGAGCCGCAGTAGGTAAACGGCATCTAAGATATGCGGCAGTCATGATGGCTTCTCCCCAAAATTTATCAGGCATCCCAGCTAGTTTGAGCATGCATCGAGCACTTTCAACTAAAGTGCGGTTCATCCGTTCAGCAACCCCATTTTGTTGAGGTGTATAGGGGGTAGTGTATTGATGAATGATGCCATGCTCGGCACAATAATGGTCAAAATGGCTTGAAAAATATTCCCCGCCCCCATCACTTCGCAACACTCGAATTCTTCATCCAATTTGGGTTTCAACTTCGGCCTTAAATAATCGAAACATGTCAAAGACTTCAGACTTCCTGGCAAGTAATCGCACAATGATAAATCTTGAGAAGTCATCAATAAATGTGAGTATGTATTTCTTCTTGCCAAGAGTCAATGTTCGCATTGGGCCACATAGATCAGAATGAATAATCTCCAATGGACCCATGGCTCTAGTACTTTCTTCTACAGGGAAGGGGGCTCTTTTGTGTTTCCCTAAAATGCAAGCTTCGCAAAAATCCATCATTGCCTTCAATAGGATCTAAACCAGAGACCATATTGGACCGGGATAAAGTTTGGAGAGCTTGCTCCAAAACATGCCCCAAGCGATTATGCCACAACTTGAGATTTGATGGTTTGGGCTTAAAGGCAACGGCTTGAGGAGGTTCCGTAAGTGTGGCATCCAATTGATATAAGCCTTCCACTCTAGTGCCTGTGGCTGCTAGGGCTTCCTCAGCATAAGTAATATAGCACTTGTTGGAGTGAAAGGTGACATGAAAACCTGCATCAGCAATCTTACCCACAAAGAGAAGTGTCTGGGTTAAGCCGGGAACATAGAAAACATTTTGAATCTCTTTGGGGGTCTCACCAAGGTGAACTAAGATAGTTCCTTTCCCACATACTTGATAAGATCGACTATCTCTCACATAAACTTGTTGCTGGTTATTAAGAGGTTCATAAGTATGAAAAATCTCCCTTAATAGTGTTATGTGCATAGAAGCACCAGAGTCCAGCCATATAACCCGATTTTGAGGATGGTTCTCAAAAGTCGATGCCATAAATAGTTTATTACCAGTTCGAGATTCATTTTTCGAATCAGAAGAAGAAGATGGTTTACCATGATCATTCGGCAGTCTCACGTGACAATCTCTGGAACGATGCCCAAGTTTCCCACAACGAAAACACTCCACTCTTCCATTTCGAGAGGGTAGTCTAGAATTATAAGGCGTACCACCATCTTGCCCTTGACTCCCACAGGCAGCATAAGTACGAATTGGTTTCTGGCCAAAAGCAGGTCTTCTTTTGCGCATAAAGAATGCAGCATTTTTAGAATTACCTCCATCAGAGATCTTTATCTCTCTCTCTTCATATTCTATTTGGGAAATTGTCTTATCTCTTGGAAGAGTAAAAAGCAACCTATAGTTGCACTATCAAGCACTGAAGCTGAGTATATAGCTGCTACTTCTGCAGCACAAGACGTAATATGGTTAAGAGAATTACTAAGGGGAATCATGCTTCCGCAAGAAGGATCTACCATTCTCTATTGTGACAACAAGAGTGCTGTGGAATTAGCCTATTCTTCCAAGTATCATGCAAGAACGAGACACATTGACACCAAATATCACTTTATCCGAGAGCAAGTAAAGAATGGAGTAATTAACTTGCTCTACTGTCCAACAGAAGACACCCAAACGTAGTTGTCCCAGCTGCAATTGGCCCATAGCTTTTCCTGAGGTACAGTATCAAAGCCTTGGCAAAGACAATGAAGCATTGGGAAGATATCATTCTCGTCTAAAATTTCTCAGAAGGAAACATTCCCATTAAGATCATCATAAAATAGTTACAGGCATTTTCATCAAAACTACCCCTAAAAACAAGGGCAATCTCACAATTTTGCAAATATATAAGGATATTTTCTACGTCAAATCACTATCTAACCCATATAATTGCTATTAGCAGGAAGCTTTTTTTATCTAGGTAATGACATGTCTACTTTTGGCATATTCTATATTTTGGTCACGGGGGGGGAGGATGATACCATGCTTTTTAGAGGGAAAAAAATTAGATCGGCTGCTAGGGCACTGTCGACCGCCATAGCCAACAGCACGTGCATCTATGTTTCTCTGCATCCTCTTCAGACATGGAGGAAAACAGCACTGGACCAATCCGACGGGCATGCTTGTTTTTAGATTTTCTTCTTCTTTCAGGCTTTCAGATTTTTTATATTATTTTCCAGATTTTCTCCGATGGTCCGACCATAGTTGCTAGACTAGTTTAGCTGCTCACAATTGCTTTTGAAACATGACAGGGATTTATTAATCAAAAGAGCTTCATGTACTTTGTGCACATCATCTTCCTTGAGTGCCAAGATTGCAGATAGTGGAGGTGAAGATCGTGCCAATATAGAAAAAAAGAAGGATCTCAAAAGTGGAGAATAAAGCAAAAGAATTTTTGGGAAGGTGAATTGATGCATTCTTTGTAACCCAAGCAAAAATGTGTATGGCAAACCGGAAAGGAATATCTGAGCAAATAATCCATGCTTGAAAGTTAAGGCTAGCCTTTTCTAATTCTTTAAGCTCAGTTATCATGTGTATTGTGTTCCCAAGCATAACGTAACAGAGATCATCATAATCAGAATGTAGCGGCAGATGTGGCTTTCTTTGCCACATCAACAAATACTTTTCAATATCTTTATAAATTACTTCATAAATGTTTGAATAGATTCAAGCTTATTGCACTTTGAGCGTTCTGGCAAAACCTGCTTCAAACTACTGCATTATGATGTGGTTTTGGGGACTATCTGGCAAAACCTGCTCTAAATTACGATGTTGAATTTTGCTGAACAAGCTTTCCAACGCTTAAAACACTATAAATGGAGGACTGATACAAGAGTTTAAGAGAAATTTTTTGAACTGTCGTAACTACCTTGCTCAATGGTGCCAATCCTCAACACCAAATTCTCCCACCAAGAGATATTTTTCTGGACAACCCTATAGTTGTTGAATATATCTACAAATATAATCTCTCATATGCTACTCCCTTATTGCTTTTTTTCGATCATTGGATCGAAGCATAATTCTATGAATGTGCCAAATCAAGGGCTGTAGAATTTCCACATCAGACCCACGTATAGGTATGCGCACCCCATACGCTGTTTCTACGTATCTATCTACATCTAATACTTTAATGCATACAAATAAACAATGAATATGATACCATTGCATTTACAAGAGATAGACCATAATATAAGAGCGAATGAAAGTGAAGAGATCGCATATATTACATTGCATATCTGAAAAACAACAGTCATGAAACGAGCTTCAAGACGAAGCTTCCACAAAGGGCGTGCATGTCCAAAAGTGATGCCACAGTAGATGTACATAGAAGCCTGAACAAGAGGCCCTGGATTCATAAACTACATTCACATAGTAGCATGAAGAACAAGCTGTCTAATGACATGATGGAGACAATGTGCAGACGCACCTGTCACACACAATTGTCCCACCTAAAGACATTTCCAAGAAAGAAAACAGCAGATGCACATCATATTACACAGCGAAACTCTTGCATTCATAAAAAACTGTTGCATTCATAAAAAACAGTGCTGCCTTTACAAAGAAGCCTCAAGAACAAGAGGGAGATGAAGCGAATTTACACGACCACCCATAGCCATCTCAGGCCTATGCACAGAACTGCAAGGAGGAGCCAACGAAACTTGCCAAGGACATGACATAAGAAGAAACTTGCATCACCTCCTATGCCCCCCAGCCCATATGCATCTTCTGCCGCATTCTCAATCATTCCAACTGTACAACTCCACCTGACCTCGCCCCTGTAGCAGCCATGTCTCCATCCACACAGTAGCAATTGGAACAACAGCCAGCCAACCAATGTACTTTTCAAGAAAGTTCGTTGCTGCAACAAATGATTCATGTGTCTCTACCGTCTCCAGCATAGAGAACACAGACAGCGGAAGAAAACGCTCCACAATCAGGCAATCGAAGAGCACAGCTGATGAGCCCTCAACCAGTCCACACGCCACATAATTGCTATCACCGAAGTATTCCTTCTTGAATATGCAGAAGAATTTCTTCACCTCAGAAGCAAGCAAGACACAACTTTCCGGCACCGGCAATCCCATCGCAAGCGCCAGCATGCAAACTCCTGCTCATAAAACACTAACAAATACAGAGAACACTAGAAAATGCTGCCAGAAACCCGCCTCCTCTAGCAACCCGCAGAACAAAATGCCGCCTCCTCCAGCAACCCGCAGAAAGCAACGTTCCCACACCCGGCATGTTCGCGATGTCTTCCAGCAGAGCGGCATGCTCATCTCCTCGCCCGCCTTGACAGGAGCGTCCCTGCCACAATTCCTCCCGGCCCCTCTTTTCCCACACCACCATCGCAATGCCGAAAAACAAAAGCCCCCAAAACCCTAACCCCCATATTTTGGCCCGCCTTTGCCAAAACCTTACTAATTGGATAATTTGGGAACCTTATCTCATATTGCATGCACCCTGGTTGCCTTCTTCTGATCTCGTCTTGTTAATTTGCTTTTCTAGCTTTAAGAACTAGGTTTGCATGTTAGTTATGGCAAGACGTATAGAAGTTATGGTGAGTTTACGTGTAGAAAGTGGCATGGTAAACGAATGCGATAACGATGCTTTCATTGGCTCCTGATTATGGGTTGGATTCCAAATAGATAATAGACTCATAGATTTGCTACTAATCTGCAAGTCATATACTAAAAATGGGGTCTTAGACTCGCAGATTCGACATGGATATTGTGCAAGTCGAATACCTACAAAAATATTATGTAAATTCAATAGTGCAGCTGAGCTCGAACCCGTGCAAGAGAGGCCAAAACCCAACATACTAGCTGTAACGGGCCCATGGTAGACCGCTCGAGTATTCGAACCTTGAAAGTGCCTGCGGGGCGTTCCCGAGACACCGACATAAATGGGTAGACGCGACTACTCATAAACGTCTAGACGGTTTTGCCCAGTTGGTTAAGGGCATGTCGGTTAGGAACGTCACAGTTGGTATCAGAGCAGGTCTTGAGTTCGAGTCTCCATGGGTGCCTATATGCATGGATAAATTGCAAAGACTTACACCGGCATAAATGGTAGAAGCGACTACTCATAAACGTAGACGATTTTGCCCAGTTGGTTAAGGGCATGTCGGTTAGGAACGTTACACTAGCCAACTACACTAAGGAGAACTACTACAATAAAAATAATAATTCTCATGATAAGCAAATTAGTTATTAGTTACGATATTCGACTTAAAAAATACACAAGCAAAATATTCGACTTGTGGTTTTTTTGGAATACAACCCCAAAAGAGGGGCCAACAATAAAGAAAAGGTTGCAATGAAATCCTCAAGCTTTATAACCATCGGTCAAAGTCTTACAAGTAATACTATACTTGTCTCATGGGCCAGTTTCATTTTATAGGTACCACCAATTGATTGTTCACATGGACATATAAAGTGGGATGACTCCCACCCTAATAATAACAATACGAAATGTTAGGGCAGACCACATTTCTCTACAATTATTACATCCTATAACTTTTCTTTGTCCTGCCTGGCAGGCTGCTAGTGCCACCTGGCAGGTTGCTAGTGTTCGTCGGATTGAGGCTGCTAGTGCCACCTGGCAGGTTGCTAGTGTTCGTCGGATTGAACAAAAGGGGGCGGCACGTGCGAAATGTGGACTGCCCTAACATTTCGAGGGAAAATGTTTGTTGGCTGGCGGGGTAAGGCCACGGGGGCTCGCCAGGTGGCCTTACCCCGCGTAATGGCCAGCCAGCGAACATTACCCTTAACTTAACAGCAAGTGGGAAGTATCCCTCCTAATATTGAGAGGCACATATTCATGTCCACATAAACAACAGTTAGGCGCGATTTTGCCCTGGCGTCCAATGTTACACCACCACGCGGCATTTAGTGGGCTTTCCTGCTGTGTACGACCAGGCTATTTTCAGCCTTTGAACCAATAGAAAAGTGAAATATGTCCACGATTCTTTACGTGAATCTAGCCTTGTCACTATTGCGCTGCTTGCTATCTTGGTTCTGCAATTCTGTTCAATATTCTACAATTTGTTTTGCCCTTACTCCACATTTTGCACTAATCGTAATCGTCCTGGCAAATGACCCGCTGCGCCATTCTCTAGCCCAGAAAAAGGGCGAGACTTCGGGCTCTTTTTCACTGGGCCAGAAAATGGCCCACAGGGCCATTCCCCTATACAATAGGCTAGATGAACATGTCAATTGGGCATTACCGAAATCTAGAAAAATGGTATATGGATCTAGATACGAGTACATGAACCGTATATCGTAGCGGACAGAGGCCCACAGAGATAGAGAGAGGAATAGATCTTTAGCATATTACTTATAGCACTATGGGACTGCCCACTTCTCGTTTGTTGCTTAGATTGCTCCGGCGTCCCCACCGTCGTAGTTCTCGTCTTCGCATTGCTAGCGTAAGGCCTGCTACTTATTTGGGTATTTCGATCTCACTGATTCTTGGCTCTTCCTTCACCTTCGCTTAGATCCGATTGAATCGGTTAGATCTTGCGTCCAAACTGCCTGTTTTCGGATGCCTTAATTTTGTGGGTTCTCGTTTCCATAGAGTGCATTGTTTGAAACTACATTTGGAATTGTCTTACTCTAATGTTTGCAGATCTGTGTTGGGACGTATGTATCAATCACTAAAAAATATGTTTCACATCATGTCAGATATCAGATAAGGTCCAGTTTGGAACTGCAGCGCACTCTACACAGATTTCCAATACAAATTATCAAACACTTGGATCCAAGGTACACACATCTTAATTTATCTATTTTCAAGGGCATCCAATGTTGTAAAGTCTTAAACTGTACTATCTTTCAATTTGGATCTACAATATTTCTAAGCGTCCAACTTATGCCTTGGGGTAGAACCTTTTCAGGACTAAATGGGTTGGCTATCTGCTGACAGGGTTGGCTTCTGTAGGTTAGCTGTGTAATTCCTCTTTTAACATTTTACCAACACATGGCTTTGTACACCACTGAGCGGGCAGAAACAATTCCTGCTGAAGTATCCATTCTTGAAGAGGTATACAGTCTTATGCTTATCATTTATATGTAGTCAAATTTTGTACATTCTAAAATGGATTTCTTACAGGCCAAGAGTATCTCGGGTTCATTTATTAAAAGCACAAAAAAACCAAAGGTTATCTTCGTACTGGGTGAGTCAATTTGCTTAACCTTCAAAAAGGAGCAGTATGTCAAAAGTAGGAAGAAATTATTCCTGTACGCTATGTTGCATTTGAATATTAAGTTTGTCAAATTATAAACGCAGTGAGAAAGCTTATTGACCTAAAATAAAAAAAATGTTGTCATTGATTCTATCAACTTTTTCTCTGCATTTTGTTTGTGGGACAGTTTCACAGACTTCCAAAAAAAAAAAAAAAAGGGGGTGGCACAAATCCAGGCCATACAATCTGAAAATCAAGGGCCGAGATGCATGCCATGTCAGAGGGATGCTGGATTATTCGCTTGGCATTTGAGAATTTGTATCTTGTTACTGGGTACTATGACCTGTTTATAATATAATTTTACATGTGTTATTACATGTGCAGGTGGTCCTGGAAGTGGTAAGGGCACACAATGTTCAAAGATTGTGGAGAGATTTGGCTTTCTCCATCTCAGTGCTGGAGATCTGTTGCGTGCTGAAATTAATTCTGGATCTGAAAATGGGTGAGTTCACATGTCCGTGATGATGTCTATACTATCTGAAGGGGTAATCCTTTAGTGGCAGTTTATGGAAAAAGACAGTGATTCTATGCAGGACAATGATTCAGAACATGATCAAGGAAGGCAAGATTGTCCCCTCAGAAGTGACTGTAAAGCTTCTACAACGAGCAATGGATGAAAGTGGGAATGACAAATTTTTGATTGATGGATTTCCTCGTAATGAAGAGAACCGGGCTGCATTTGAAGCTGTAGTAAGGAAGTCTATCCATCTAACCGTCTCATAGCTGCCGTCTGCTAAGTTTTGTTTCTTGTAATGTTCACTTTTGGTAGATCTATCTTTCTTAGTAATTTGAAAATTCATTTTTTTTGCTTACAAGTTGTTAGCTTTGGCACTAAAGTCAGTTGGGCATATTCTTGGTCAGCTGAAATATTGTTTCATTCAGCTTTAAAGGGCATGGTTGATTGTAAGCTACAAGAGTAGCATGAGCTTTTGATGTGGATGAGTTTTGATGGTATTATCACAGCTGGTTTTTAAATGACATTTGTTTTGCATTTTATAGATTTTGTTGCCGGATGGATCTAATGGTCTAGTTGTGGGTCAAATAACATTAACATACAATATGCATGCATGCGACTATTTATGCACACTGCTGTGCAGTGTATTGTGTAACATATGCATTATCTGATTGGATGTTATTAAAACTTGCAGACTGGTATTGAACCTGAATTCATCTTATTTTTTGATTGTCCTGAAGAGGTGATGGAGCAGCGGCTGCTTGGGAGAAACCAGGTAAACAAACTTTTGAAATTTGCATATGTATCGTATGAGGCAAGGAAGAAAGTTAAGGGTTATGTTGCCTAAGCACGTTTTTGTGTCCTGTGTCTTATACCAATTACATGCTCTTATCAGGGACGAGTTGATGATAACATTGAGACTATCAGAAAGCGTTTCAAGGTCTTTGTTGAGTCAAGTCTTCCGGTAATTGGATTTTACCAGGGGAAGGGAAAAGTTCATAAGGTATGTGAGTGCCTAAGAACACGCGCTATGTGTTGTGTAGTAAGCAAAAGCTAATGAGCAAAAGCAGGTTGACGCCGGAAAGTCTAAGGAGCAAGTGTTTGAAGACATTGAACCGCTATTCATTCCTTTCGAGGTAAAGGCGCAGTTCTTTGTCTAGATGTTTTTAGCATATGTTGTGTTTTAACATGAAGTCAACTATGCTGTTCGTGCAGGATCCTTTATCCGCATTTCACAAGGTCAAAATTACAGCTGCTGCAGAAGAAGTTGTCTGCTGATGCTTTTATTGACACTGCATATGAGCTTTAACCAATTATTTTTAACCAGTCCCATTATTTACGATTGCATCAGGGGAAGCATTGTAACCATTCCCTAGTGGATACCATTAATAATAGATCACAGTCCCATTTTTTGTTGTCCAAGTGGCGAACCTATTTACTGTAGATAGATTCCAATATACATGCAGCAACGTTATTCAGCAAATTAAAAGCCAACAAATAAGGAGGAATAAGTGATTGTAGTGACATCTTTATAAGCTGAAATAGAAAGAACAATGTAAACATTACTGACGCAATTATTACATGGTATATAGTGCCCCCTTAAATCCCAAGCTACTTTCATCCATGATTCCATTGGTGCCAACATGTGTTTAAAGCATGAGGAATAATTTCATTCGTACTCCTGTGGCAATGGAATAACAATTCTTTTAAAAGTTGGGCTGGGAGTTATGATGCTCATGATTAATTGATGGGCATCCAATGAAATCTTAAGATTGAACATTGTACAAATCTTCAATAACTTTCCAGGTGGCAATTTTTGTAATCCAACTTTGCAAATAACATATTATATTACCCAGATTTAATGTTATAATAAATATGGTATTGTGCCAAATCCATGGTGCTCAAGAAGCGTGTCATACAAATTTTGCTTACGAGTTTGAACTTGTGGACCTACCCGTCAATATGCCCAAAACAAAATGCATAGCAAAGCAGTTTTAACTACTAATACATTGCTCAATACAAGATATCAAATAAAGAGCTTAGCCCTTTTCTACTTCATTCTTAAGACTATTAGAAACATATGTACAGCGTAATGAAGATGCTCATAGGTAATCCACCTGTTTGTGCTGGGGCGTTGAAATGCAGGTGCCTGCTAAAACTAATTGAAGAAATTTGGAAAATGCATTAAACAGCTTCCAGCTGATCCTTACCTTCATGAGTTTCGGCATGCACCTTAATTAATTTATTGTGTGACTTTGAAGGGGCTTTATTAGGATGCCCATCACTCCCTTCCCTCATGTTCAATGAAGTATAAAAGGCCATTCCACTTAAAGCCATGGTTACACCAGACAAACTTTTTGGACCAGGATTAGAATGAAATAACAGAAAACCTCCAAGAAGAATGACACATGTTTTAAATTGACCCAGTACTACGTGTGTAATTGCCGAAGTAGCCCTGCAATGGTAGAAAAGACAATCAGCAACCACTTTCAAGAAATGACCAAAATTTTGCAAAGCAAGTAAATACCCAAGTGCTAAGGCTCCTGACAATTGAAGAAGAAAGCCAAGAAGGGCAGACACCAGGATAGCAGCAGTGTTATAAACATTCCAGTCAAATCCCAAAAATCCAGGCGGATCAAGCCATGGAATAAGGAGGAGCAAGGATAAGATAGTAATTGGAGTAGTCTTCCACATAAGCCTTTGCCATATTAAAAACCCAGCAATAAGTTTTGGAAATGTTATAAAAACAATTATTGAACACTCTGTAGCATGCCAGCCATGAAAGAACTTACGCAAGAGCAGTCCAACCTTCTTGCTGCTGGAGATTAGACCACAGAATCTTGTTTATGGCGCTTGGTATAATCCAAGCAACAGCCACTAAAGCACCAAATAAGTGAAACTGCAAATCTGTTACAGTAGCAACTGCGACCCCTATGGACACTACCGTTAGCGCCAACCCCTGCGGGAATAATAGAAGAACATAATTAGATGTAAGCCTGTCCAATTTTTAAAGCATTTGCAAATATAAGACTCAAATAATACCTTCTGGATCGACACTCTTTTACCAAATAATAAGAACTCAGAAAAGACAATTGTGGGAGTAACCGCTATTTTAGCCATTTGGTAGAAGCCTACACTGCAAGGGAAAGAGGATATAAAATAAGAACAGTTATCTGCAAAGTCTTCCATTATGCTCCTAGCATTCAAGATTGAAGTTTTAGAATATATATTGTGCACCCATTGCATCATGCTGATGTTTTGGAAACCTATAAAGATTATGAGCACAAGACAATTTAGGGTGGGACAACTGATTGCTATGCAGAACTAAGTGCAGCATGTATACAGCAAACGTTCAAATAAATTATGTGCCTAGTAAAGTATTGAGTTTTCTGTTTCAGTATCTGCAAGCTTGCCTGCATTTGTGACAGCTCTAATAAACAAAATACTTTTCATCTCTTACTGACTTAATAAATTGCCTTGTTCAGTAGGGAAGAAATACATCGCATTTTCGCATCGACAGATGCCTGAACAAGCTAGCACTATAGTGCATTCTTTCCCCAGGTTATGAGTATATATAAGAAATAGAAACAATCATTGACTAAATGAATGTTTTTCAATTAAGAACTATGTGAATAACCCTTTATATGATTTTTTCTGAAGTAAGAGCTAGACTGCCAAGGTAGGTTATACAATTTCAGGTCTACTCAATATTAACAGGTGCAAGTAAGTAGCCTCAATAACTCAAGCAGAAAAAAAGTAACATCAGAACGATAAAATGATGAATTCAAGTGAGTGTCTGTTGACACTTATAGGGAGGTTATTACAGTACCTGTTGTATTTCAAGCTAACATTTGCAAGTCCAGTCGAAAATGCCATCACAATTCCAAGGGCCAATAGAGAGGAAAGAGATGTTGTTTTAGAAGCAGGTGCAGCAGGAAGTAAAGATACTGCTTTTAGACAAGCCATAAATATCCAGCTGACGCCATAATGCACCAAAGTAAGTGCAATTGGATAATTAAATCCCACTCTGACCAGTAACTACATAACAAAAATACATTTTTGATGTTCACATACAAAAGTCAAAACTGCAAAATGTATTTGGGAAGCAGAATACCAGCTTGTTCATAAGAATAATTCCTACAGCTACTAGAAAGTTGAATGGTAAGGCTATTGTAGCACCACAAAGGCGTTGTTGCTGACGTTTTGCACCATCTGCTGTACGAAGGTCACTTAAAAAGAATGTATGGATATTATCCACTTTGCCAGCAGCACCTGTTATCAGGAATGCTTATTAGAGACGTAATCAATAGTATATTTATCACTGTAGAGTGTATCTAGATTATTATGCACTGCTATTCGTTCAATTGATGCCAGTATTTTGTACAGAATCAAGCAAAAAAAGTAACATAGGAATAAGTAAGACCAAGGGTAAAGAATACACAAAATTTTGCTCTAAGCCAGAAACCCAAAAAGCAATCAAGGCTAACTTACTAAGAATCATGGAACTGATACTTCGGGTCACCTTCAAGCACAAACAACAGAATGCATTTAAGGCTAAAGGGAGCAGCATTACCATGGTCTCCGAGATCGCTGTCTTTACGCTTGAGCATTTTCTGAACATTTTTACCCAGAAAATACTTCATGTTATCCTGCTGGGAATGTCCGAAAGAGGATCATTTTTCCATGTTTTTCCGGCAATGGGAAGAGGCAATGCCGATAGGGGAACCAAAAAAAAAAAATCCCTGCCTTGTACTCCGGTGGATCAATTCCTGAGTTCTGTCGGGCCTCTTCTTTCAAAATCTGTGACATGGCGTTGTGTTTCGTTCGTATTGTGTGGTTGATACCGGGGCCCGCATACATACGTACTATTATTATATTTTCCTTACTTAAATATTCCACATCAATGAGGCTAGCTAGGTGCTTAATGTCGTCTAACAACCTGTAAAATGAGTAACCGACATTTTGTCTTTACATAGAAAAATTTACATAAAAAAGACCTTGTAATTATATGGTATGACGTAAAAATTATTATCTATTGTGATGGACAACATCTGTCGAGAGTCCATTTCTATATATAATACCTAAATGGCAATGCATAGAGTGATATATATCACTCTATATATCACTCTATATATCACTTTTCACGTGGGCCATTGATCAGAGGAATATACCATGATATTCCTCGAATCAATGGTCCATGTTTTTTGGCACACACATTCAAATGACAAATGCAATGGTGCACACATTCACATATATTTCAAAGGTGCAAAAACTCTATTTCATTAAAGCTTTATATTACAAACAAAGACAACACAAAAACATACACAACCGCCAAGGCGGTTTACATACCTACGGACCAACAAATGCATCGCTATCGCTACCCCGGGTTGCCAACACGCCTATCATGGCGATATAATCAACTACATTTATACAATTTTCTATTGTTGAAAGTAATTTGGTCATAAGTAATGATTTCTTAATCTCAAGAATGTTTGCACACGCAACACCGCAAGGCCTACTCTCCACAAACGGCCTCCTAAGGGGCTTGTAAACCCTCACAGAAATTAAGTTATATAAATCGATCTATCGTGTTTTTCGTGAAGACGCCGAGATAGAAATATTTTGAAGCAAAAGATAATAACAAACCCGAACTAAAACGAATTAATGTATGCCTATTTCCCCAGCATTAACCACCATATCCGACCTTGCTCGCTTCAAACCGAAAGTCTTTGCCACTCACCGCAGGCAAGAGCCAAGAATCGCCGCTTCTTTTCGTGAAATTGCCTTTTCCTTTGAAAACCTAATCTGCGGCACGAGATGAGAAGAAGAGTCGATTTGGCCATGCCATAACCGCCGCTACCTAGACTCTGGTATGCCTTGTGCCCTATTTGATCCCGCCATAGCCGCCCCTTGCATGAAGAAGAATTGAAGATTTGTAAGGAAACGCCGGATTTTGCCGCTTAAGCACCGTAACCCGCGCATTGATCTCGACCTCGGGCCCTCCGGCCTCCACCGCCGTCTCAGCAAAGATCGAAAACCGAAAACCCCCCTTCCACGCATGCTTTTGATCCCCCCCCGGACAATTTTGGCATGCAAACCAAATTTGGAATGTCACATGCTCGATGTCAAGACCTTCACAACCCAGGGAAAAAAAAAACCACAAATTAAACACCCAAAAATAGAAAGATCCTTCTAAGCAGCTCTCATGTGGTAAAATATACCGTTTTGAATACAATACTATACAAGAATCATAGTCAAAACCATTGCCAGAATACCCTAAAACAATACGAAACTCAAAACGGCACATATAATGGCAATGCATAGAACATCCACCATTCTAGGCCAAATTAGTGTGTGACCTTTAAACCATTGTCTTATTTTCTTCATAACAAAAATATAGTCTAACGAGGGATTTTTGTTGGAAAGAGCTGAATAAACATGTCGGTGGCGCAGAGTAAGCCGCTCACGGTAGCGGCAACAGGGGAAAAGTCGGCAACAGGGGAAAAACAGACACGCAATGGTTCTGGTAGGAAAATCGGGGGCTCTGAGCCCCTGCCGGATGTCGCTATACCCAGGCCTGCAATAGCGGCGTCCTATGGAGCAGAAAAAATCGATGGCGGAGAGATAGAGCGTGGCACAGGTATTTGGGGTTTACAGGGACAGAAGGAAGCGGCTCTGGTGAGGCATGGGGTTTACAACGGCTCTGGTGAGGCTTGGGGTTTACAGGATGTAATGAAGCTGGTTCTAGTGAGGCAGAACGAAGCGGCTATTATGAAGCATGGCGTGATTGCAGGAGAAAACACAATGCTGGAGGAAACAAGCCAGAAGTTTGGAAAAGATAAAAAAGGGGTAAGCAATTCCATGAATTTTTGTACTGATGGTAAACATGAAGGGCTTGAAAATCGTGGAAGCATGGACTCCACTGTAAGCAATAATGAAAATAAGAGTTTTAATCACTGGAAACAGGGCAATACTTTAGAAAGAATCGTAAGACCCAGGTTTTCTGTAAAACAGACACTTGACGTGGCACGCTATCTCACCACCCAACCACGAGCCCTCAGCTAAGACACAGCTGCCCAAGAACTCTCCCCCGAGCTACTATATAGCGTGCACACCCCCTTTGGTCCTTCTTTGGACCAAAGGCCCTCTTTGGACCATACGGCCCCTTTTGGACTAAAGGCCATCTTTGGACCATAAAACCCCTTTTGGACTAAAGGCCACGTCCTTGGCATACCCAATCTCCTTCCTTAAAAACCATTGGTTGCCGCAACTTAGATGATTTATTTGCAAAAGATGCTTGAGCATCTCGAATACGAGCTTGAAGCAAGTCTATGAGATCCTTATGCTCAATAACCAAATCATCAGCAGCTGGAACATCCTCACACACTCGAAAGAGTGGCTCCCGCACAGACTGACCATAGACCGCCTGAAAAGGGGTCATCTTTATGGTAGACTGATAGGTATTATTATACACAAATTCAGCAATAGGCAAATACTCTTCCCAATGACCTTGATGTTCATTGACAAACCCCCTTAAGATGGAACAAATAACTTTATTTACCACCTCGGATTGTCCATCGGTTTAAGGTGAAAAGCGTGGAGAACCTCAACTCTGTCCCCAATTGCATAAATAATGCTTTCCAGAATTTACTAGTAAACTTTGTATCACGATCGGATACAATAATCTTTGGCAACCCATGTAGCCTAAATATCTCTTTGATAAAGAGCGTAGCCACACTATAAGCCGCCAACTTATCCTAACAAGGAATAAAATGAGCGTGCTTAGTTAAACAATCAACAATTGTCCAAATGATGTTGTTCTTGGCGAGAACCGGGAGGAAGACCAACAATAAAATCCATAGTGATCTGTTCCCACTTTGCCTCCTAATAGGCAAGGATAAAGGAACACCATGAGGTTTCTTGTTCGCTTTTTATCCGCTGACAAGTAACACAATGCGAATATGAACCAAAACATCTCTCCGTAATCCAGGCCAAATAAAGTATGGTTCAAGCTTTGCCAAAGTTGCCCCCACGCCCGATGACCACCGTGGGTGCATCATGGACTTCTTTAAGAATAAGTGATCGAAAATTCCGAACAATGCATAGCTTTGGACCTTTATACAAGAACCCATTAACGATCTTATATCCATATGCATTGCCATTTTGAGCTAACAACCAAATATCCTTATAATCAGGGTCAGTGGCATACAATGGCTTCATTTCCTCCAAATGGTTGGATTGTGCTATAGAAAGAGAACAAACTGCATAACGCCTACTTAAAGCATCAGCTACAACATTCTCTTTACCAGGACGATAATCCACTGAGAAATCATATTGCTGCATAAAAGCAACCCATTTCAACTGCCTTTCCGATAATGTTTTCTGTGAAACAATGTGCCTAATGCTTTGGTGGTCAGTCAAAATATGAACTGTTGACCCTATAAGATAGTGTCGCCACACTTTCAAAGCATGAATGACAGCTAGAAATTCCTTATCATAAACACTATATCTACTTTCCGTGTCAGAAAACTTCCGACTTTCATAAGCAATAGGATGACCATCCTGCATCAAAACCGCGCCCAAAGCCATACCACTTGCATCAACACATAACAAGAAAGGTAGACCAAACTTTGGCAAACGCAGAACAGGAGGATTAACCATGGCATCCTTTAAAACTTGGAAAGCAAACTGATGATTATGATTCCATTGGAAAGGAACGTCTTTTCGTAGCAACAAATATAAATCTGAAGCTAAACGAGCAAAATTCTGTACAAACTTCCTATAATAACTGCATAAGCCCAAAAAGGAACGCAATGCAAAGAATCGGAAATAGGTACAGGCCAATCCACAATTGCTTGTACCTTCTTTGGGATCAACTTTAAGACCCTCAAAAAACAATATGACCCAAATATTCAATTTCCGATTGGAAAATATATACTTTTCTTAGGATTAAGAGTAATAGACTCCTCCCTAACCGACGGAATCCCAAAATGCAAGTAATGGTCTTCCTCGGACTTACTAAAAACTAATATGTCATCAAAGAACACGACAACATAAACCCCATGCACATCTTCAAATATTAAGCCCCATTAGCCTCAAGAAAAGAAGTCGCATTTGTAAGTCCAAATGGCATGACTAAAAACTCATAATGTCCAAAGGTTGTCCTAAACGCAGTCTTGTGAACATCTTCAGGCGCAACCTTAAGTTGCCAATACCCTGACTTAAGATCAAGACGGCTAAAAACTGTGGCACCTTGGAGTTGATCAAACAAATCATCCGCCCTTGGTATAGGAAACCGATTCTTTATGGTTATCTTATTCAAAGCGCGATAATCTATACACATGCGCCAGGAATTATCTTTTTTCTTAACCAACAAGACAGGAGCACCAAAAGGTGAAGAACTATGGCGGATCAATCCAGCTTGAAGTAACTCATCAAGCTGGCGCCTAATCTCAACTTGTTGGCCATGCATTCTCCGATAAGGAGCTTGATTAGGAGGTTCTTTCCCAGGAAGAAGATCAATCCTGTGGTCCTCCAAACGTTGGGGAGGCAAAGTTTGTGGAATTTCATTTGAAAAGACATCATCAAAATAATGCAAAAAGACTGTTTGACGCTCATTTAATGGGAATACTTCTAACTGAGAACGCAAAACCACCAAATACACAAAATGAGTTTTCATTGCCAAACGTTTAAACTGTACAACAGAAACTGTGGGAATAGGGGACACAATATCATCCTTCACAAACTTGAAGGTCTTTTTACCCCCTTCCAAGGATAACATAACAATACCCGCTTTCCAATCTATAAGAGGATTAATAGCCTTATGCCATGGCATGCCTAGAATAATATCCATACCTCCAAGGTCAGAAACCATGAAAGAACGTTTACAGATATATCCCTGCAATTGAAATTCAACATCCTTGACCATAAATGAAGAAGGCGGAGGGGCAACATTCAAGAAAGCAGAAGATAATTCTACATCACTTGATAAAGGAATAGAAGTTAATTTTAGTTCTTTTACCAAGCGAGCAGAAATAAAATCAAACTCACTCCGGATCGAATAGGACATGTACTTTTTGATCTTGAATAGTAGCCCAAAATCGTAAGAGACTACTATTCTCAACAGAATCCATATCCGATTTTTCCGGACCGTAGCCACCTTCTTCCCTTTTCCATCTCCTCACAACGAAGCTACTTTCTTACTTTTATCCTCTTTCTTAGTCCCAGACTTAAGAGTAGGTGTAGCTTCCTTTCGTTCCCCTTTCTTCTTTTCCAAATAAGTAGGGCATTCATAAAACTTATGATCAGTTGAATAACAAACAAAACACTTATTTTCCCGCATAAGCCGCTTCTTGCGTGCTTGATAATGATTCCTTTGGCTCTTTGGCCCCAACGGGTTCATTATCCGCAACATCCGTAGCGGCCGTTTGAATGGCCCGGACCACGGAGCAGAGATCCCATTGATGTATCACGAAAACCACTTTCGCCTCTTTCATAGAAACTTTGAGGCCACGTTGAGCATTAATGGCTTCAAAGAAGGGCCAAACCTTCCTCCTCTACTTTCTCGCCATCTTACAGAGCTCACCAAAAGAAAGATTGGCAACTTGCGTGTCGAGCTTTGCTCGCATCTAAACGATGAACCCCACCCATGAGTTTTTCGGACTTCTCGGTTATCATTTTTACTAAGCTGAAGTCCTTTCTTTAAAACTTCGTGCGGCAAAAAGGCTCTAATAGCTTTCCGTGTTTTGTTGGGTCAACTTATTCCATTCAAATATAAGATCTCGCCCCAATTATGACCCAAAAAGCGATTTTTGATTTGCTTTTCAAATTCCGCAAAAGGTAACAATAGGCTGATCGACCGGGTGGTTCTTACGATATCCGACCACCAGGTCCTTTGCAACCCCATCCGATGACGCCAAAAAAAATACAACCGAAAGTGTCTTCGTCATCCTTAGTCTTAGCAAAATATGAATTCAAATCCCGGAGCCACGCGAATAGTTCATCCGCATCACTAGTAGCAGCGGAATACTTTTTGAATTCAATTTTGACATTGGCACCTGTTTTGATGCCACTACGTGGACGCCCGCAGCTTTGCAAATCTACCACCAAGGCCAAGCAGAGAATCCAATTCTTGCAGCTCCGCAATTCGAGCCTCGGCAGCTGCAAGTTTTTCTCTCATGAGCGAATTATCATGCTCTAACTCAAAAAGTTTTTCCTTGAGCTCTTCATCTTCCAAGTTAACATTGGCGGGGAACCGCCATCAAACTTGTTGCTCGATACCACTAAAAGCGGACACTTGACGTGGGCACGCTATCTCACCACCCAACCACGAGCCCCTCAGCCTAAGACCAAACTGCCCAAGAACTCTCCCCGAGCTACTATATAGCGTGCACACCCCCTTGGTCCTTCTTTGGACCAAAGGCCCTCTTTGGACCATACGGCCCCTTTTGGACTAAAGGCCATCTTTGGACCATAAAACCCCTTTTGGACTAAAGGCCACGTCCTTGGCATATTGCATTCTGAATGGATTAAGAAAGGAATTCCAAACGAATCTCGTAGCAACAGAGTAGAAGAGGCCTTGAATTCCCTCTCCTCTAAAAACTTGTCTGCCAATTTAGAACAGCTCCTTCAAATGTGGGTATCAAACCGTAAAATGGCAATCTTAAAGTAACATGAGATAAGCCACCAAGGCATATCGTGAATATGGAAAATCTAATTTCTAAGGCAAAGGGTGGGATTTTTTACGGGAGGTTTTTTGGACTACAGGAAACTACAAAACTGGCTCACAAGGCATCTTGCTGCTCTGAATATGCCGCAATTTCAAACCATCAAAGCTATTGGGAGTAATTTTTTCCTAATTCTATTTGATGATGAGAAAGCAGTGGAAAAGATAGTCTCTAGGGGTGTAGATAAACACGGGGGAATTTGTGCTATACCAATACTATACTCCGTGTTTCACCCGGATAAATTGTCCACAAGAAACTTCCCCGCTGGCTTGAGATAGAAACGACTTCCAATGGATATGCTTGACTCGTAATTTTTAATTGCCATAGCAAAGAGCCCGGGGACATACATAACTCACTCGATCGCAAAGGGACCAAGGATCCGTGGTGGGCATTACAAAGCCAGGCGAAGGCATTCCACAATTTACTCTCGTATGGTGGGACATACTATTCCTTATTCAAGTTGAGACTCATAAACGGATGGGAGATTAGAAGGATGTTCCCCACAATGGAAATTAAGGGTCCGGAAGATTGTTTTGTGTTCGGAGAGAGTCACAAGGCAATGTCAAAGTAGCGTTAAAAAGACAACCAAGCTACCGTAAAAACAACCAAGCCGCATCGACAATATTAAAGTAGCGGTGAAAAGGTAATAGAGATAAATGGGGAAGAAAAGGGGAAAAGACCATCTAAACCCGTGAAATGGAATGTGACGTTTAATGCCATCTAAAGTAAACTCAGAACTAGACAAGAGGCAAGAGCGAGGGGTAAACATTGAAAAGAAAAAGGAACAGGCAAATGAAGATGGGTGGGCCACAAATGTCGCAAAGACGTAAATGGTGGCGTAATTAAAAATCAGATGCGAAAGAAGTTGCCCAATCCCGGAGGTACCATAAAAAATCTCACAGGTCATAACTATCCCAAGGTGCAAGAAACTGTAGAGAATCACAACGAGGAAGTACCAACTGAGTATATGGCAGTAGAATATCAAAGTCGCTAATGAGGAGTTTCCAAAGGCATAACAATAGATGGGCGGATTTACCAATGGATGAAAATATAGAAGATCTTGTTGATGGAATGCCAAGAAAAAAAGAGGATTATACCAAGATCGGAAGAATAAGTGCTATGAGACAACATCATCCAAATCAACCTAATGTGTTCTCTAATGGAATATAAAATCCTTAGCTGGAACATCAGGGGGGTAAAATCCTCTGAATCCAAAGGCGGTAGGCTATCTCTAGCATTGAAAAAGATTTCCCCAGATATTGTTTGTTTTCAGGAACATAAATGTAAGAAGGAAGAGGTTGGGGTTTTGCTTAACTTACTAGGAAAAGATTATATGGGTATCATGTCGCCTAGCCGGCAAATTCTAGTCTGCGAGAACCTTTATTGCATGGAGAAAACAATTGAAACTTCTATCGACATATACAGATAATTTTGGGAGGTGCGCAATAGTAACCTGGTATGCTCATGGTAAAAAATGGGGAGTGATAAATATTTACGCACATAATCAAGCCAGGCAAAGAGCTTCCTTATGGGCCAGTGTGAAAAACAAACTGAAAAACTTTGACAGAGATACACGGTGGATTATGGTTGGGGACTTTAATATGGTAGAAAGTAGTAGTGATAGATATGGAGGCGGGATCGAAGTTGTACATGGATTTGAAAGGGAACAATGGTTGAGCATGCTTAACGAATTGGGATTCATGGAACTACAGGGAGATCCAGGCTTCACATGGTGTAATGGTTGGATTGGTGATGGCAGGGCATATGCACGGCATGACAGGTGCTATGTAAGCTCTCACGTCTTACAAGAAAGGAACATGTCATTGTACCGTCATAATCTCTTAGAGAACTCTATTTCTGATCACAATCCGCAGATTATATGCTCTTCTAGAGTTAGTACCTCTAAACCATTAAAGACAGTCTTCAGATTGAACCCCAGATTTCTTAAGGACGCAGATTTTAAAGATCAATGTAAGCAGATTTGGACAGCGGCTAGTAAAAACAAACAGGGAATGGAAGCAATGATTGCGTCTCTAGCAGCAATAAAAAATTTTGCTAAGGTGTGGGGTCGTAATAAGGTGGCCGAGGAAAATGCTCTATTGGAGTCACTTTATAAAGAATTGACAGAGCTTAGAAGAAGTGATATTGGCTCAGGCGAAAGGGAAAAAATAGTTCTAGAGAAAATTAAGAGAATAGAACAAATCAAAATTAAACAAGCTAAAGTTAAAGCAGGACTGACATGGATCAAGGAAGGTGACAAATGTACAGGTTTCTTTTTTAGAGTTGCAAAGCAGAGGAAACAAGCAGCCACATTGTCCTCAGTGCAGGTCGAGGATGGATCCATTATCCGGAACCCACAACAAGTGAAGGAATTTGTTTCTAAACATTTTGAAGACTTCTTCAAGAAGAAAAACATAAATTTTCAAGATTGCTTTGAAGAGTTAATTCTTTCTAAAGTTGTATCTAAAGTATCTTCTAGGCAAAGGGAACAACTCGGCCAACCGTTGTCCGTTGAAGAGATGCGTGAGGCTGCCTACTCTCTGGCCAAAAATAAATGCCCAGGTCTAGATGGCATTCCAGCAGAATTCTTTCAGGAATATTGGGAATGGGTACAACCACTTGTGTACGATGCTTATCAGGACTTTCTACAAGCAGATCAGCTTGATAACAGACTAAACACTGGATGTATCACCTTAATCCCAAAGGTGAAGGAACCGAAGTCCATAGGGGACTGGAGACCTATTACATTGTTGTCAACCTTCTACAAAATTATAGCAAAAGGTTATGCAGAAAAAATAAAACCTATTTTGGTGGAGCATATATCTGACGTTCAATCAGGATTTATTCCAGGCAGAAGTATTCTCAGTAATATTGCGGCTGCTTTTGAAGGCATACATTGGGCGAGAAAGACAAGTCAAAAAGTGCTTTATTTAAAGCTTGATTTTAAGAAGGCATATGACAGTGTGAGCTGGTCCTTTTTGGAAAAGATGTTGCTTGCTTTTGGCTGTGGACAGGAATTCACCAATATTGTTGCAAAGCTATTGAAATCATCGCGTGCATCTGTGTTAGTTTTAGGAGAGACCTCCCCTATCTTCGATGTAAGCAGGGGCATTAGACAAGGATGTCCCTTGGCGCCTTTCCTTTTTAACATTGTTGCAGAAGGACTATCTCAAGTGCTACTAGCAGCAGTGGAAGATAAGGTTATAACAGGGTGCGGATGACGGATGGATCGCAACAAATCTGAACCAATACTGATGATACTTTTTGTTCCTAGAAGCCTCTAAGATAACCTTTTGAATGCTAAACATCTATTGGATTCTTTCTCTATAGCATCGGGTTGTTTTCTCAATTGGAACAAATGTGCAAATTGTTTGGCCACTAGATGAGCCTCTTCCGACTCATGTTACCACTTTCCCTTGGACCATAATACCCTGGGTCTTCACAAAGTTGCTCGGCATTCCAATCGGGTATGCACCTCATCCTCGAACATATGGGATGAGATCTTACTCGTTTAGACAAACATTTGAGATGGTGGAGGGTTAGTAAGCTCTCCATGGCGGGGAAGGATTGTTGTAGCTAAATCGATTTTAGCAAGACTCACATTTATGTTTGCATCGGTGATGTTGGCGCCTGAATCAAAGCTAGCAGAGTTATCAAAAATGGTGCGAAACTTTATCTGGGGTGGAAATGAAGAGGGGGCAAATGTCAAAGTTGCATGGGGAAAATGTTTGAGATCCAAATTTAATGGGGGATTAGGAATGCTTGACTTCAAGTTGCATAGTAAAATCCTAGTCTGCAAATTCATGTGGGAAATTCTTCAACAGATTCAAATCTCCGGCCTTGAGCTTCTAAAACAATCTCTAACTCATTGTATGCATGCTTTATGGAAAGTCATTTCATAAGGCAGATCTGCCTTGGGCCCTCTTTTATAAATTGAGACCATATGCAGGAGCCTCGCCATTTCTTAAAGGTTTGTTAAGAGCTTGGGAGACAGTAAAAGTTCTTTGGCGCCTGGACATCAAAAATTGTACCTCTGTATCCATGCCCTTGTGGTGGTTGCAGGTGGAAACCAACAGAGGCCGGGTGCCGCTTTTCTCAGTGGTGAATAAAAGAACTCAAAACAGATGGATTGGGGCAGGTTTATCTTGCATTGGAGATTGGTATCGATGCGGTGTACAGTGTTCCTGGGAGTCATTCCAAGATAAGTTTAACTTGAGAACGCGAGATAAGCGAATTTGGAGCATGGTACGAGACAATATTCCGCCTTATGCGACTCCACAAGTAGGTGCTTTCTGCCCACCTCGCGAAAATCTTAACAAAAAACAGTTTGTTTCAAAGGCATACAAGGCCCTGCACGTGAATGAATTGATAAGTCTCCCCTCTCAATGGGAGTTAACATTAGAAGATAACCAAGTCACCCAACTATGGAAAGGGATCTGGAGGAGCCACTTGCCACCAAAGGTATCCACGCTATTATGGCAAATTTTTCATAGAGCAATCAGGGTCAACATATTAGTGAGCAGGTTCAACAGTGATGTATCACCGAGTTGCCCAATGTGTGGGCAAGAAGTAGAAACAATTGAACACTGTCTTATGGATTGTAGAGAACTCCGCTCAGTATGGGAAAAATTGAAGGATGCGTTTGAGACTTCTATTTCAGAAAAGGAGATCTTGCTAGGTTTATATCCATCATCTTGGCAAACTGGAAAAAGAGTTGCTTTGAATATATGCAAGGGATGGCTTTTATGGCTAATATGGAAAAGGCGGAGAAAATTTGTGTTCTCCCAAGAATATCTCCACCCTGATAACCTATGGCCCTCTCTGAAACAAAAGGCCCGCCAATACCTTGCAGCATTTGAGGAGGAGGAATGGGCTTCCCAAGCCCGCGACTTTCTCTCATCACTCTTATAAAAGTTTAGCTTCATAGCCAAGTGGTTATCCTTACATAAACAAATATGATATGTAAGTGTATGATATCACTTGGTGCATGTAAACCATTGATGAGTTCCAATTAATATACACTTGATCTTTCAAAAAAAAAAAAAAAAATAGTCTAACGAGAACAATTCTCGCCCGTCCATGTCGAATATCGTCACCACTCAATCTTTCTCAACATTGGGTGTTGGTCTATCTATTTGCTGCTTGTTTAGGAGTTGTTCATACATTGCCATCGTCGCATTATGTTGCATTTTTCAACCACCATCATTATAAAACTTCTTTCTTTATCATAGGGTCAGTTCTACCTCCATCTTGATCTGCAACTATTCCCAATGTAATGTACCATTTTAAAATAAAATTTGGAAGTTTCAACCATTAACAATGAAGTGAATGGATCAACAAAGTTGATAATTGGGCATCGATGCTCTATCATCTTAGGAACAACTTAGCAATAGGAAAAAGCGCAAAGACTTCAATAGAGTTCTTCATTCTCTAGTTCACGTTGCCCCAAAGGGCTAATCCTGGGGAGATGAGTTGAGCCTGGTTTCCTTCCTATTTTAGTTCTTGAACCCTTTGCATCCTAAGAGCTCTTATTCTTTTGTGCGAATCTTTGGTATCTAATCGAAATATTTCATCTCTAGATGAAGGAAAACAAGGAACATGCTATTTCGCTAGAAAGAACATTCTTCATTTGCCAATGTGAATCTTAATTACTTACAACATAACAAAATTTGCAATAATATTTTTATACTCTTGAGGGCCATCCATGGGTTATATTGCCTTGTTGTTTTATTGGTATTTGTAGAACATTTTCTTTGGGTGCAAGAATAGATTCTTTGGATCAAATTGAAAAGATGTGTCAAGCTTTTTAAATATACAATTATTTTGTCCCGTTATCCTATAAAAAAATATACTATTTCCCAGCCTCAATAGGGCATTTATCCCAAACTTGGAATGGCCATGTTTCTGTAGGTAAGACAAGCCATAATTTTTTAATTTTTTTTTTTTTGAAGGAACGAGTAGATTTTTTCATTAATTAAGGAAAAACATACAAAATATTGTTAAGACCCATGATAGGCTTAACAAAGAGTAATTTGAAATAAGGTAACAGGATAATTATCAAGACAGTAACTTGTAATGGCAGCAGCAAAACCAATTAACTTAGAAGTGCAGTAGACAAAATCCTGATCAGAACAGTTGCGTCCAAAAAATCAGCCACTTCTGCCAAAATTTGAGTTGAAGTAACCCGAACAGCTGGCTTGAGACAAGAAAATGAGAATCTTCCATGTACATCCCTTTTGCTATGATTACTAATGAACCTGCAAAAACAAATAGAACTTCTGCAATCATCAAGAGGCAATACTGTCAATGTTTTGGAGGATCATGGTGGATGGAATGGTAGGAATTCTACAATCATTGGGATCATCATTAAGGATCAGGTGGTTGAAACGAAAGGTGAATTTGGAAGTTGTGCCATGAGTGTAAGAGACCTCCATCCAAAGCTAATCTTTGATTAATCTGTAGAAATCCTGTTGTACCATGAGCAGAATAAGAGTGCCATAACTGTCAGCTAGCATTCTGTGAGTGTAATATAGTTCCCTATATCTCAGGAATTGTCTTTCTGTAAATTCATGATGATGCTTCTCAATAAACCAAAACATGTAAACTGTTTGCATCACTTCTCTTGTGAAAATTCTGGCCCATACCCTTTCTGCTTTTCTTCTGACCTCATTATCATCTTGTATCTGCCTGATTGTCCAATGATTATGTGGAGGATAACAGACCTGATGCTCATGAATTCTCTGATCCCCATATCTAGCCACTTCATTTCTCAACGAGGCACCATCCTTAGTGATGTAATACCTGTTTGTGTGAGGCCCTCTGCAAAGCTCCATATATCCTAGGCAATAAAATTCAATTAGTATTTCTAAATGAGAGTCTTGAAATGAATAAATGATGATACCCCACAAATTCACCAATTTGATCCCAGCACCTGTCATAATTGTCAGCAAGTAATTTTCTATGTGCAGTAGCACAGAGCTCAATATCATATATTTGAAATGCAATTTGATCCAGGAAACAGAAAATCTTTTTTTACCATACAAGCATCTATTTCTCGATTTCCAAACATTCCAAAGATATAAGAAGGCAATAGTGTTTTTGTAGGTGTCATTCCCTTGCAGAAAATTAATGATGGAAGATCTATCAAAGTTGCCAAAGAAAGAAATAAACCAAGACCAAAGGGGATCCAACTTGGAGCAGAAAAAGATGTGTTCCAAATCCTCAACAACATTACAATTTAGAGGACAATTGGCTGAAACATTTGGATTTCTACTATTTATGACCTGTAGAGAAGGAACACTTTTGTTTGCAATAAGCCAAATAAAGAAGGAAATTTTCTTGGAAGCATAAGAGTTCCAGACATTTTTGATAAGAGATTTAGTAGCAGCAGCATCAATGTTCCAAATAGTGGACGATTTAGGAAGGTCAATACTCTGATCTAAGAAATTGTAAATATCCTTTACCTTGTAGCAAGATTTCCTATTCAGGCTCCAATCCAATTTGCTGCTTAAATTATGATTTGGAATCGAATTATCAACTATGTTCCTGATATGTTTGTAGATCTTCTTGCCAGTATGAGATCTCTTGATTCTCAATTTGAGATTCGACCAAGTAATCCATCTGGGTAAAAGTATGCTGGTGGGTATCAAAAGCATGCGTCCGGACGCATGCTTTTAGCACCCCTGCTACCTGCTTTTTTTTGGGTGCTCGTGGGTGCTGGTGGGTTCATTTTTTTACACTCTTCATTTGTTAAGAGGATTCTTCAGCCAAGAATCGTGCCACATTGCTCGAATTTTCCATCAGATTAGCATCGATTTCATTAGATTGGAGTCTGACTAGTGCGCAGAAATGATCCAAACTCCAAATTGGCATGTGAATCTCCAATTAGTTGCTCAATCCATCATATCTTTTCATAAAACTTATCCACCAAGGTAGGATTGTCATTTCGACCATATTCAGCCTAAAAGCCCCATCTAATTTTGCTTAAATTGGGCTGACTTAAGAGATTTCTCACTGTTTTACAAAAAACCTGTTGCAAGAATGATTTTTCTTTAATTTTTCACTCAATATCCCAAATTAGGTTCTGAAATTTTGCACGTAGGATATGGGTGCATGGCTGATTATGAAAATCTGAAAAGCCCCGTCTGATTTAGCTTAATTTGGGCTGAATTAAGAAATTTTGTTCTGTTTTACCAAAATTGGTGCAGAAATGGATTTTCTCTAATTGCTCACTCAATATCCCAAATTAGGCCCTGAAATTTTTCATGTATGATCGAATTGCATGGCCGATTATGAAAAACAAGTGCTGGAAAGTGCTGGAAAGTGCTGGGTGCTGGGTGCTGCATCGCGTTTATTTGATACCCACCAGCATACTTTTGCCCATCTGTTGTTATGCCACAAATCACCCAAGCTTTTGAAGCCAAGAGAACTCCATTTCTTATAAATCTGGGGATGTTTTAAGACCAGAACATGATTTGGATGATCCATAAAAGGAGATGACCAAAAAATAGACATATTTGAATGAAAACTTGCACCCTGATCATAATTGAATGCCAAAAGAATGTTGTTCCAAGCTTTAATAATATTTCTCATGAGAGGGGACATATTAGGAGCTAAAGAGACCTCACAGAAAGCAGAATTTGGCAATTCATGAGATATTGAAGGATGCCCCACAGGAGAACTTTCCCTAAGCCAATACATAATAAATTTGGAGGCCACACTATCAGAACCATTTAAAGCTTTCCAAACAAACTTGCCAGCAAGAGCTTGTGCTTGTTTATGAATATATTTACAAGCCAGACCACCATCCTTTTTCTTTTTAGTAATTGTGTTCCAATTAACCAAATTGTTTTCATTCCAAATAAAATTCCTTATTATCTTCTCAATTTGCTTGTAAACAGAGGCAGGGGCCACTAAGGCAGTAGAGAAGTAAATATGAGAACTGGTGAGAACCTGATTAGCAATAACCACCCGACCAGCCAGAGATAGGGAATTTTTATATAAATGAAATTTAGCTCTTATCTTCTCAATAATTGGGGACCACAGACCAGAAAGATTTGAATTTAGAGATAATGGCATACCCAGAAGTTTGGTGACCTCTGAGGTCTTAATTATTTTAATGCCAGCCACACTAGAAATATTACAGTCACCAATAATAACACATTTGGATAAATTTAAGTCCACTCCAGAGGCTGCACTAAACTGGCTCAAGACATCCATGAAGAAATTATTATTATGAGCCTCATTTTCCAAGAATGAGGTGTCATCAGCATATTGCTGGATGCAAATAGAAGAAGAGTCAGGAAGCCTAAGACCAGAAAGATTTCCAATCCTTTGATGATGCTTTACAGCCTTGGTTAATAACTCAGCAACCACAATAAATAGATAGGGAGCCAAAGGACAGCCTTGTCTTACCCCCCTTTCAAGAGGGAAGAATGCACTTGGAGAACCATTGATGAGGACAGCAGAATTTGATCTAAGATTCAAGCCCATGATAAGCTTAATAATTTCATCACTAAAACCAAGCTTTTTCATAGCATATTCAATAAAGTCCCATCTAATATTGTCAAAGGCTCTTTTGAAATCCAATTTAAGGAGGACACAATTTTGACTCGAAATTTTATTCCAATGTAAGCCTTCCATAGCAGCAATGTAATTTTCCAGAATAAACCTATTTGGAAGAAAAGCACTCTGATCTCCACTGATGCAATTCTGCAAATAATCCTTGATTCTTGAAGCAATAATTTTAGCACAGATTTTATAAGTGGAATTAGTTAAAGAGATGGGTCTCCAGTCAGAAAAAGAAGAAGGCTTATCAACTTTAGGAATTAGGGAGATAAATCCACTAGCAATAGAAGGGTGAAGATGCTTAGCTTCCCAAAAACCCCTTATGAAATACATGAAGTCATTCTGAATTACAATCAGGACCAGATGATTTGCCATGCTTAAAGCTCTTGAGGATGGAGAGAACTTCATCAGGACTTGGAACATTTGAGAAGGAAAGATCCATTTGATAATGATCACTTGGAATAGTAGAATCAATCAAATCAATAAATTTCTTAGCCTGATTGTCCACAAAAGTATCAGAGTTGATGCTTTTAGAGAACAGATTAGAATATTTAGAATAAAAGAAATTTGAGATTTCAGAGGGACTGTTCAAAACCATTCCAGAGTCATTTGTGATCTCATTTATAGAGCTCTTAGCCTGCCTTGTTTTGGCAGCTCTAAAAAAGAATTTGGTGCTGCCAGAGTCCATATCATTAGTGTATTTAATTTTGCATCTAATAGCAGCACCTTTGGCCTCAAATTCTTCAATAAGCTTAATCTTTTTTTCAGATTTTCTTCTTGAAGATGCAAGGTGAAATTGAAAGGATCATCATTTAAGGCCAGCCTAACATCTCTCATGTGCTGAAGAAGGATATTTTTTTCCTTTATCCTCTCAGAATTTAGCCTTGTAGTCCATTCCTTAATCCAAGACTTGGAAGTCTTCAGATTAGAATAGAAGCTCTTCATAGACCTGACCTCAGTTACTCTAGGAAGCTGAGAGTAAAAAACCATGAACTCTTGACAAAAGGAGGCATTTTGAAGCATACTAGAGTTAAATTGTAGGGGATGTTTCCAGATCTTGGAGCAGAAATCTGATGATAAGTGCAAAGGAATTAAGGTTGATGATCAGAAATAGCAATAGATTCATCACTGAAAACATAGGCATTATCCCAGAAATTGGAGCTAGAGATATTTAAATAAAATCTGTCAAGGGCACAGAAAACTCTAGCATTTCCTTTTCTCTTGTTAGACCAGGTAAATTTAGCAGAGGAGGAAGGGATCAGCAGCAAAGAGTGATCATCAATAAGATCATTCCAATGATTTTTTTCCAATCTGGTCATGTTTATCTTATTACCTAATTTTTGATCCCAATTTGGAGTGTTGTTGAAATCTCCAGCTAGAATCCAATCATTAATATTCTGAGCCTTCATCCAATGATTAATATCTAACCAAAGAAGCTCTCTCTCTTTTGGATTGGTTGAGGCATAGACATTGACAAGACCAAAAGATTTATTCATAATATTGAAGATAGTACACTGCCACATTTTGCTAGGGCTGTTATAAAACAGTTCAGTATTTAGATCCTTCCAAATCATACATATGCCCCCAGAAGTTCCTTCAGCCTCCACCCAGATGGAGGAGCTACCAGGGATTATCCAATCCCCAAGATTAGCACATTCAAATTTCTGCAACTTTAATTCTTGCAAAAGGATGATATCAGCCTTGTAAGATTTAATTTGAGAAATAACTCTCCTTCTTTTGAGAACTCCCTTAATTCCCCTAAGATTCCATGAAAGAATCTTCATTTTTGGAGAAAATGAAAGTTAGGAAAGGACAAGGAAATTATCTGTGTTTGGATTTGGATTTCCCTTTTCTATCTTTCTTATTTTTGCTTCTAGTATTATTGGCAGGAGCACTATAATTTGCAACCAATTTAGTTTTTCTGCCCACCTTAGCTTTAGTTGCCTCTCTCTTGTCACTATTGGGTACAGAGGAAGAGTTAAGATAATATTCAATATCCCAATTACTGTCATTCCCATTAGTACACAGATTTTCCTTTTCACTGTCTAATTCATCAGAGGAAATCCCCCCAGGAATAAACTCAAACAATTTATTAATAGTCTTATTAACAACAGAATTATTAGCCATTTCATTATTATTAAGACTATTATTAAATTGACACTTGGAAGGTTCAAGAACTTGCCTGGAAGGGGACTTTTCTCGCTCAGTGCACTGTATACCAGCAGATTGTGGAGTCTCAGGAACAAATTCAATGTCACAATTATCACCCTTAAGTAAATCCTGAATTGATTCCTCTGATCCTTTATGACCCTTCTGGTCCAACTTTTTTCCTTTATCCTTGTCTAATTCCAAACCTTCATGACTTATCTGTTGATCAGTATTCTGATAAGTATTCATAGGTATAACAGCGAAATCTATGGAGGCCAGCTGATCTGCTATTTTATCAGAGATAACAGGTTGATGGTCATGGCAAGAGATAGAGTCTTCAGGAGAGGAGAGGTCAATGAGGTCAAGGAAATTTGCCATTTTTGGGATAGGAGTATCAAATTCCAGTAGATTAGGTGGTGGCTGAAGGTTTAGTGAAGTGATTTAGGGGAAGTTCTAAATCCTCATTTTCAGATTGCAGTAATTCCATCTATTCTGCATGAGAATTAGTAAAGACAGCAAATTGGTTAGAACATTGGATTACCTCATCAATATCTTGCTTACTTGAATTGTCTTCAGAAGTTTCCACCAAATTTTCCTTTGTCACTTTAGGATCATGTACTTCAGAGGAGACCTTTTTGGAAGTCTCAGCAATATCTTTATTCTTGATGAAATTATCTGGTGGTTTGAGGATAACACCAGTTTGCCTTCTTGAGTTTATTCTTGTCACCTTATTCTGCAATGAATATTTTGCTTGAATTTCCTTAGTTAATGAATCTCTCGTGCCTTTGGTGGGAATCCAGTTGGATAGATTCTATTTTGAATCTGAATGATGGCTTTGGTACCTCAAGGAATTTGAATCAACAGCTATTTTAGCCAAAGTAGAATGTAAATCCTTAGTAGTCTCGTCCACATACATTTTTGCTTTTCCTTTGGTTTTGTATCTCTCAGAATCAGTGATAACTTCAGAAGGAAATGAGGATTCCTTATGACCAGCAGCAATTTGAGCATTTAGACCAATCTGAATGCCATTTTCCACCCTTTTTTTGGCAATTCTCCTTGTGCTACCATTGACCTTCTTCCAAGTGGTAGTTTTGTCTTCTTGCTGTTTTTCAGGAAGCAGGTTTGGAGGAGGAAGAGAAGGGATAGCATAATCACTAATTCCTCCCTTTGTGTTTGAGTCTTGAATTCCTTTCTCCTTACAATTAGTATACCAAGCATGCCTAAAATCACAAGCAGAGCAAATAGGAGGTAAACCATTCCACCTTAGATCCAGGGAAGTTTTTTGGCCAAAACAATCAGTGAAAGGAATTGAGGTTGGAATTTCTTTAGAAATGTCAATTTGGACATAGACAACAGGAGGCTTGTATGGAGCATAAACAGTAGACACATAGTTGCCAGTAGAATTGAATAGGCTTTTGATTGATTCTTCATTCCAGTAAATAGGATTTAAGCCAAATAAAGAGGTTGAGGCAACATGAAAGTTATTGAGGTCGGCAGTTGAAAGCTTAGGATTCCATTTGATAAAAGACAAATGAAAATTTTCGAAAACTAGAATACCACTTTGCAACAGATAGTTAGTAGACCTCTGACTACCACATTCAACCATAATATATTGATAGTTTAACCAGTAAACAGCTTTGATAGAAAGGCCTTTTTGTAAGGAAAGCAGAAAAGACCAAAGTTTTTCAATACTGATCCCGACCTTATTGATTTTAACAATAACAGCAGAGTTTGAGAGGCATTTCAGCTTTTCAAGAACCATAGGGGAGTTAAGATGAATACCATGAACAGTGGCGAGGTTTGAAGCAATGTCTGGCCTCTCTTGCTAAAGAATACGATCCCAATCTTCATCAGAGCGAACTTCATTTGTTGGCCTAACGACTCCATATGGCAAAGGAACACCAGTAGCAGGATTTATCAGAGGCCGGTTTCCAATTGCACTCGGATCCATGGAGAGATTGTCCCAAATTGGAGTTTTGTCTGATAGGGAAGTCATTTTTCTTTCCAGAAGAGATAAATCCTTGAAATTTCCAAAAGGGATGAATTTTGCAGGATCAGCCGAGATTTTATGAAGATTTGCCAAGAGAGCGCCTTGATCCTCCTTAGAAAGAGTAGAAAAACAATGGAGAAAGGGCAATGTCGAAGAATTTAGGCTAAATTGGCCAGCAGAATTCATGATTACTTCAGGAGGGGACAACAAAGGGGCAATTGGGCGCCAAAAAACAGGGGGAGTCTAAAGAAAGGGAAAAAATTAGGCTAGAGGGTAGGATCGAGAAAAATTGGACAAATTAGGCGGAATGGATTACCTTCAATTGCTAAACTATGTAATTTAGTCATTACTGGAATACTAAAAACACTTGAATCAGATTGGGGAGTACAATTTAACTATAATTTTGTCATCCGACCAGTCACAATGCACTCTGAGCAGTAGCTTGAATTCTCTTACTTCCCACAAATTCCTCCAGCCAAGAATCGATGATCTCTGTCTCAAATTCAACACAGCTTGGAACAAAGCTATATTCCTGTGAGAAAAGATTATCCGGGAAGAGATTTTCTGTTAAGAAGGAATTCCAAAGATCAGCAGGAGTGCCACAGAGAAAACCACAGATTAGTTTCTGTCCCTGTTTAAGAATTGCAAAAATTTTAACTTCCATTAAAGAGAGGGCAATTCGATAATGCTGGCCCTCTACAGGGGCATCCCCTTCAATTGCCAAATTTTCCTTCAGATCCGATAGCAATGCAGGCTTCAGGGAGTTTTTTTGCCAAGAAACAATTTTGAACTGAAAATGGAGGAAAAGACAAAAATTTCAAAAAAAATGGCGCACGTCATTTTCTTCGCCAAAAAGTCGACAATCCAAAAATAGAAGAGGTAAAAGCTTTAATTTTTCGTATACAAGAACTACACCCTGTTCTAAATTTCGGGGTAGAAATAGTGTTGACGCGCGGCAGCGCGGAGGCACTATTGACACCCCAGAATTTAAACCGGGGTGTAGTTCCTGCAACATGAAGGCAGGTTAGATGCAATCTAGGCAGGCAACAGCAAAGAATCGTGGGTAGAATCATAAGAATTGCAGGTAGAAACAACAAAATTGGGGGTAGAAACTCCAGAATCGCGGGTAGAAACTCAGAGTTATCGAGTAAAAACATAGAATCGACTTTTGTGCGCAATCAAAAGCTTAAAGCGACACTTTCGGCCCTAGGGGGGGCTCGGTCTTACGTGCCAATTATCTAGCCTCAGACGTACAACCTGGGCCCCGCATTTTTAATTATCGATAATTCGTTCTTGAATCATGGTTCAAATTTCGCGATATGGATCCTACTTACTCTGAACAAGGTGCACACTGCACTACGTCAGTTGACAGATCCATCGATCCTATGGTCCAGACTGTATGTTGGGTCACTTGGGACCTCTCCTTTCGATTATGGCTATTTATGATTGGGGCGCTTATGATTTTGGAATGTGAAATATGGGTTCTCTAAGATTTTGGAATATGGAATATGAGGACTCGATCCTCTATACGAGTTCTCCTAAGGTTTTAGAATATGAAATATGGGACTCGAAGCTCTACGAAAATAATTCAATGTCCTATTTTTCAGCAAGCTTGCCTACACCCCCTCAGGTATGAGGACTCGATCCTCTATACGAGTTCGCCTAAGGTTTTAGAGTATGAAATATGGGACTCGAAACTCTACAAAAATAATTCAATGTCCTATTTTTTTAGCAAGCTTGCCTACCTCGCCTCCCCCCAAAAAAAAAAAAAATAATAAAAGAAAAAAAAAAAGATTTCTCAAATTCTAGCCTATCCATATTGCACTCCACCTCAACAAGTTTCACTTTATGTCGTTAGATCTTTCTACAGCCGAGAAAAATACAAAAGTTGGTGAAATTTACTTGTCCATGTCTGTTCTTCATACTCAAAGCAATCGTATGAATTTCAAAAATTGGAATTAATACTGAAACTTTATTGAATGCCCTACTTACCCTTGCAAGGCATATCTTGGCGGTCTTCTTTATATGTAATTGCAATTTGCTCACAGAAGCCAGGTAAAAGCTATGTCCTGTTTGGTGGTTTTGCAACAGATATCCTTGAGGCATGTGCAAATCAAGCAGCTTTGTTGGACAAAAAGCAAATCCATGTTTATATAATGAAATCAAATCTTGTAGCAGATACATTGGTTAACAATGATATTGTTAATATGTATGGCAATGTGAAAACCTAGAAGATGTTTGCACAATATTTAATGAAATTCCAGAGCAGCTCCTATTTTCCTGGAACACAATGATTTCAACATATTCACAGCATAGCCAGGCTAAAGCAGTCCTTTGGTCCTCTGTTAAAATAGTTTTGGAAAGTATGCTCCCTGCTAATATCACATTTCTTAGTATGTTTTCTGCTTATTGTAGTGCTGCTTTACTCGATGGATGTTATCGTAATCTTGTTTCTATGAGTCAAAACTATATTATATTCCCATCATTATCTTGTTTCTATGAGTCAAAACTATACCATGTTCCCATCTTAAAGCACTATAGCTGCATGTTTGATCTCCTTGGTCGTATTGGTTTACTGGAGATTGCGGAGTTCTCATATAAAAGCATATCACATCATCCTGATGCAACATGCTGGAGGGTCTTGCTTGGTTCTTTATACTCTTCGATGATACAGAACAGGGAAAATGTGTTGCACAGCTTGCTTTCTAGTTAGATCCAGAGAATGTAGGAGCCTACGTTTTGTTTCCAAACATATATGCTGCAGCCCAGAATTAGAGATCTCTTTGTTGGCAATGCATTGATATACATGCATTCAAAATGTAGTTTGCTTATATCTGCACGGCATATCTTTGATAACATGCATGTTCTTGATGCTCGTGATGTTGTGTAAAATAGATTATTGCTAGACATCAAGTATAGGAGGTTGCCAATGGTTGATTCTTCCAAGAAATTCATAAAACTATGATCCATAATTTTGAAAGGAGTTGATATTTGTGTTGTCCTTTGATAACATTTCAACAGGTTGGTCTGATTACTCAAGACAGTGTAACAAGGGCTGCTATATCAATTTGTTAGAATGTTTTTCTTTCTTCTCCTCATCTGTATTTTTTCATGGCTTTCCCTCCTCTCTAGCTACGTCTTCCTTATCTGACTAGAGAGCATCTAATAGATGTGAAGCTAAACTGGAGCTCTACTTTGTTAGATACAACAACTATAGTTATGAAGATGCTTTGCTTGTAAGATTTGCCCTCTCTACATTCACTGTCTACATGAAACCGAGCAAGTCTATGAGGTAGGGAAGACCACGTGCTCTGCCCAATGAGGACCAAAGCCTGGCAGCCCTCCCTCTGCTTCTCATTCTACAGAATTTATAGCTTTGCTATACTACAACATGAACAATATGTGCTAGCATGTTCGGCAATCTTGCTTTTGTCTAAAGTCTTATTCAACTCTTCTTGGATTCACTATCAAATGCTATATCATGGAACATGATAATTTAGGTTCTCTTGAAAAATGGGCGGGGGTGGAAGGCAATATAGGTATTCAAAAAATGCAAGCAGAGCATATCACCCTAGACAAGGTAACCTTCCTCAATATTCTCACTGCATGCTCAGATTCAACATTCCTTGATTAGAGGAATCTTATCCATGCTCAAATTACTGGCAGTGACTTGCATTCAATAGTTTGTGTTGCAAATTGTCTTATCACCATCTATGGAAAATGTGGAAAAGTTGAGGAATCAGTAAGGATATTTGATTTGATAGAAGGATATAACATCTTTCAGTGCCATGATTGCAACGTATTTTCCTCATCTTTATATTGTACATTGAAGTTTATGCAGTTACAATGGTGTTTTACTCATAATTTGATATTATGGGCTAGTACCCATGTTTTGTATGCCAAATCTACAAGCCTAGAAAAGGCAAGAAGTATTTGATAAGCTGATGTTGGATGTTTCTAAAAAAATGCAATAGGAAGGCACCAAATGTTGAAAGTGGATTTCAATTAGATATTGTTGTCGAAGATTCTTTCTGTGCCCTTACTTCTTCTCACGCCCTCATCCCTTAATCTCTCTAGCGCCTCACCCTTTTCTCTCTCTAGTGCCCTCATCCCTTTCTCTCTCTAGCGCTTGTCCACCTTCTCTCTAGTGCCAGGGGACACACTCTCTCTCTAGGGTTAGGATTTTGCCCACATTCTCTCACTAGAGTTTTCCTCCCATACCAAAATGTTGTGCGTATGCCATTTTTGAATCCCCGTTTTGGATTCTAAAAATCCAAAAAGTCTTGCGAGCAACACTTATCCCCTGCCTATTTTATCACTAGGGTTTTGCTTCCAGATCAGTGTTGTCACGTACTGGACGTACCGTACTTGTATGGTACGTATTTTACGTACTGTACGATGTAACGATCTGGGGCTAAAGGTAACGTACCGAATTTTTATTTTTTTGAGAAAATGTTGAAGGTACAGTACCTGTAACGTACTTAAAATACGTACGGTACGTATTTTATATAAAGTACCTTGAAGTTGTAAGGATTTGTCATTTAATTGACATTATTTAATATTTTATGTATGTTGTTTTACAGTTTAACTACTGCGTTATTCGACACTTGTAATATAAAACTTAAGTCTGAAATACAATTCAGAGTTCCATATACCTTTTAATCTTATCATATTGCATAATATAATATTCAACCCTGTTGTTTTACAGCAGCTAGATAAATAATGTATCAGAGTTGTGCAACAGACCTAGTTCTATCCAACTTTATCACATTGAGACAAACTGCCATTTGCATGATGTGATTCTTGGTTCGATCCAAGAAGAGTGTGTGAGCTTTACAAGAGAAAGATAACATTGCCCTAAAAGAGATACAACAACTTTACAGCAGCCCATGACAAAAAGAAAGTGTAGCTTCATTTACTTATAAATTCTATCTTTAACGAAGGAGCATTCTACCCGAAGGAGCATTGGAAAAGGTCCCCAATAACAGCATTCAATATTTTCATCAACTTGCAACATTGAAATGTTATTGGGCAACATTTTCTTAAAGCAGACTTGCTGCCAAATCTAATGCAGAATACATGAGGATTCTAGTGCTCCAAACTTTTCAGCCTGATACATCTACTCAGCAGATAAAAAGACTTAAGAAAAAGACCTCCATTATTTACCTTTCTTGCCCCATTCGATCATTCCTTCTTTATATTGACTGTCAATGGGAAAATAAACATGTGATAAAAAAAAGAACAAGTTAATGCATCAGCATAAGCAAACTACCTGCATAAAAAAAATAAGCATCACGAAAATGAATTTACCTTACGTTATGATGAAGAATGGCATATATAGGTGGGATAGAACAGAAAAAATCGATCTGATATCATCGAATATTGATAGGTCGATGATGATGCTTTGCTCTGCTGCTCAACAATGATCCTTGCTACATTTATTTCTAACCATTAGCCAGATTGCTCCGTGACTGCCAAAATGTGAACATTCAGAGACCTAAATCTTTGCAAAGATATCAAAGCGCAAATATGAAATAATTCGTCTCTGAAGTTAGATTAGCTGAAGCAAACTTACCATCCACCACCAGATAATCATTGGGTCGAATCTGCAGAAATGCCCTGCCGCATGACGGCTACTTCTCCTCTCTATCTTTATCAGATATATATGGCAGATGGCTAATGAATATGGTCGTCAATCAACATATCCCTTCCTCTATCGCTGCTTCTGGAGATCATGGCCGCTGCATTGCCGAAGTCGCACGCATCAGGCAGGAGCTTTAGGGTTTAGAAAAGAAGTTCGAGGCAGCTTTAGGGTTCGGAAAACAAACTAAGATAAAAAAAAAGGGGTCCTATGAAGTTTTTTTTATTTTAACTCGTATTATTTTAACGTACGTACCATACGTAAGGTACGGTACTGTACGTTCTAATATATTACATACGCGTACGGAATTCAACTTAAAAAAAGAATTAAAACGTGCATCTTCTTGCACCGTACGTATTGTACGTCCCAGATCGGTACGTTAGGTACTTCAAAGGTACCGTACGCGTACTTAACCTACACTGTTCCAGATCCCCAAAATGTTATGCGTACATCATTTTTTAGTCCCCATTTTAGATTCTGAGCGTCCAAAAAGTCCTACGAGTAACATTTTTCCTCTACCTATTCTCTCGCTAGTGTTTTACCCCCAAAACCCCAAAATGTTGTGCGTACGTTGTTTTTGAATCCCCATTTTGGATTTTGAGTGTCCAAAGCATTCTATGAGTAACACTTCCCTCTTTGCCCTAGTCTTTGCATGGACCTCATCTCTCGCAACCCAAACAGCCATGCCCACTTATGGAACCCCCTATCCTGATCCCAATATGGATGCCCAATGCTTGCAGGAAAAATATTTGTCCTTACCCAAAGAATTGTTTGGCCAAACAAGACCTATGAAGACATGGAGAAATGGGTCGCAAACTTTCTGACTGGAACTAATTCCCATCATTTTGATAAGGATTGCCATTGCTCTTGCTCAAGTGGACTGAACCCGAATTCCAAGCATGCCTCTATTTGCTAGGCAAAGGATGCTGCAAATAGATACAATTTTGCCAAGACTGATTTTTGCCCATGTCTCTACTATGATTTGACCCGTATCACCAAAGGCTCGGATCCTCTCAACATGTACGACTACGAGTCAAATGAAGAAGACTAGCGAATTATGAGGAGCTGGCTTAACCCCCCTTTTTTTTTTTAATCTAATCTATGGAGACAAGTTCAGATTTTTCTGATTTTGGGTACCTCCCCAAGAATTGAGAAGGACAGATGGAGGAAAGTGGAAAGGGAGAATCGAGTTTGTAGAATATGTGACACAGGAGGAGTAGAGGACGAGAACCACATGCTCAATAGTTGTACGACATATGAAGACATCAGAAGCAAATACAGGCTCATAAGGTGGGGACAACCAACACACATCCTCATGGCAAGGGCAGATACAAAAGCGGAATTGGCAGACACAATCAAGAAAATGATAACTAGACATCGGGAGGTGCACAGAGAAAGAGGTCTGGTAATATGAACCACTGAAAAGGTGGGACATTAAAACGACGCACCACTGCACGGTCATGATGCCAATTATAAGCGGGGTGTCGATATCAACAGAAAATAAGACAAGCCCTCCGAAAGGGCTACAATGTACTAGCATGCAGCGCTTGTAGCACCCCCTAGGCAGCTCGCCCATGCTACATCAGTCTAGGGGCCTCATGGCACTAGGGACAATAATTTTATTCTATTCTATTCTATTCTATTCTATTCTATTCTATTCTATATATCTTATGCTATATCTTTGAAAACAAGAGGGAAAAAAAAAGGAACAAAAAAAAAAACCTTATTACAAAAAAGAACGAAGGGAAAAAAGGGGGGAGGGGGGGAACTCAAGTATTTGTTGTGTGTTATGGGAGATGTGCTTTTTTTGGTATAGGAAAAAAATAAAAATAAAAAATCAAAGGCAAGTGAATGAATATAACATAGAACATATCTAATTTGCAAATTCTAGCAATTCTTAAGTTATTTAAAGTCCAAACTACACACCTAAAAGAAAATTTGCTTAAGAACGAGTTTGAAGTTGATGTCACATTTATCTATGGCATATAATAAGGCATTTATGTGGTAACACGAGGCAACATGGATGCCATAAGAAGAAGGCTACCTGCATCTCTTCAGTCTCTGCAGATTCAGGATGGGCTTGTTGTTTCATATCCAATTGAGCTTAGAGGCTTTTTGCACAATCACTTTTCTGCTTTCTTCACGGCTCGACATCTTCCTTTTTAGTCAGATTTTCAAGAGGTTTTGCTTGCTAAAGTTCATCCTATAGTCATCAATGAGCAAAGGGCCGCTTTAGAGGCTGAGATCAGCCAGAATGATTTAGCTAAAGCCACATTTTCTCTCAAGAGTGGCAAGTGTCCGGGTGTTTGGGGTCTGGGTTCGGGAACGCCTGCAAGACAGCCCTCTGTGAGGACCCTTGGATCTAACAGGAGAATCCGGGGGACTATGTCACGCGGGATTTGCAAGAAAAGAACAAGAGGAAGAAAACAGAACAAAAGAGAACAATGAGAGGAAAATGATAAGCTTCCTTGATATCAATGATGAACATACATGAGCTCTCGCAATCGAGAGAAGACTGAAGAGAGACAAGACTCAAAACTCATCTAAAAACTCATGTGCTAGCTCTACTCATATATATAGTACAATGGCCTTTGGCCCAATATAGACACTCTGACTGATCTCGGTGCCGACTCCTGGAAGGAGGCCTGATTTGCAGGAATATTGGCGGTGCCTCTTGAAGTGCCTAGAATCACGCTGACGCCGACGGCGGTGGGACGGGCCGCCACTTGTCTCGAGCGGGCCTCTTGTTGACGGGACGCAGGGCTTTTGGATCAAGCGTGGTCTCATGGGCTTGGTCTTCTGCTAAGCCTTGGACGACTGACCCGTGCCTGTCTGTGGATCCTTGAGCTTGACTTGGTCCGTCGTATGCATGAATAGTCCTGTACCAGGAGGCACAGGACTAACACTCCCCCCCACCAAACGACACTCAGAGTGAAGAAAAGGAGGAAGAGTTTCTGAGGGCGGGAAGCCATCCGTCTGAAAGTGATCCTCACGGGAATGAGGACGGGCACCATTATGGTACTGGCCAATGAGATCCTGGCGTGTTTGAAGAGCAGGAGGAGTGTTGAGGCCAAGGGCAGGATCTGCATCAATGAGAAAACGAGATCGCACCATGTCTTCAAGGGCAGCATGGGCGTCGGAAGAAACAAACTGACATTCCATGAGCAGGCAGGTCTGGAGGCCGAAGGCACTGACGCTGGCATTCGGATTGCAGTAAAAAATGGGACGCTGCCGATTTAAGGAGCTGAGCAAGATGCATTTTAGAGCAGCACAAAAACCTGCTTGAAGGTGGACTGAAGGATCTGGTGAGGTGGCGGCATTCTGCAAGAAGGTGTCAAGACCATGTAGCGCATCAGCAGGGCGTTGCCAACCACGCTCATTAGCAATATAGATCCAATTCGTGGTGTTATCAAGAGTGGCACCCTCCTCCCAATGGGAGCGGCGAACAAAACGGGGATCCCACCGGAGATCCGTCGAGATCTGAGGTGGAGTCCATCCAGCATGGCCATCCATGACCTTTGTCCAAAAGGGGAGACGCCAATCAGAAGTCAGGAACCTGAGGCATGGAGGAACACCCAGGGAAGCATAGGGAGAGGGAACCATGCCCATGGGCATGGGTTCTTGAGTCACTCGCTCCCCATACAAGGGCCGAATCAAGAGCTTTACACCAACGATCCCGCATGAGGAGAGAGTTGAGAGTTGGCAGGAGGGCTATCCCGGCTGTGGGGACTGTCTTGCTATCCGGAAGAGCACGTAATTGATTGTAACCCCATGAGGTGTTGCATATAAATTTGTGCATAGGGGAGATCCTCAGGATGTCCCAGATACTTCCTTATTTGTTGCAGCACTTCCGCTTGCCAGAGAGGTAAATGATGTGCAAGCTCGGGCATGTACTCTTGATGAAGAGCGTGTGTCCGAAAGCATGATCAGCCGGTAGGGGTTGTTATCCCCAAGCAACCATTGAAGGGTGGGGTCACCACGATAGTTCCGTGGTGGCCCATCCCGAAATCTCTCACGTATCACTCGGATAGAAATCATGAAAAATGTAAGCCATGGGCTGAACAACTCAAGGTGATGAAATCCGGATCTTAGCGATGAATGAGATCAAAGACTAAAAGGGCCACAGCCAGACACCTTTGTCTTCAATAGAGAGTTACGGCCAAATCAGAAAAAATCTGCGGTCGCAGCGATGGAATATCCACGGGACCATCAGCCCCATGCCACTTCAGAAGAAAGAGGTGGCGGCGGGCAACCACATAATCCAGATAGCAGGAAGGAACTGGGAAATCAACAGGCAGGTTGCTAACGATGGTGATATAGCCGTCCAGTTTGGTCTGAGCCTCATCAGCAGACTGAATAGCGTGCTGTAGCTGTTGTTCGAGGTCACGGATCCTGTGGTCCTTTTCTAACGAGAAGGGTGGTAGTCACGGACCCGTTCGAGAAGTGTTAACTTTGTGGAGGCGGATTGCCCAGGAGCATTGAGTCGAAGCACGGCAATCTCCGCGTCATCAAGAAGTTTCTGTTTCTGAACCTCCGTAAGCTGATCTTGGAGGGATGTGAGCTGAGAAGTCTGCGTGGAGAGCTGAGCCGTCAAAGAGGCAATTTGAGCGTCACGCTCTGTAAGGTGTTGAACTTGAGTGCTGTAATTGTCACAAAGCTCGGAGTACAAGGCGTCGAGCTTAGCAATATCTTTCTCCTTGTCACCCAGGAGGGTGTCTTTGGACTTGTTTTGCTCCAATAAGTCCTGAATTTCGGATTGAAGCTGAGCCTGTTGATCTGCAAGTAGGCTGGTCTGATCCTGTGCACTTTTGAGATCTATGCGGGCCTGTAAGAGAGCCCCGTGCTTTTCTTGAAGTTGGGCTTCCAAAGTTTGAACTTGTGCAGTTGCAGCTTGAAGGTCACGGTGAACCGCATCTGAGGCCGTCAGGGCCGTGTGAACCCCATTCATAAGAGCTTCTTGGGATTCTTGTAACTTTAGAACAGCAGCTTGAGCATCCTGCTGATACTGATACAACAGCTGACGAGGGTGCTGTGGTGGTGGAGCCTGCTGTTGCCTGGTTTGCGATGTTTGTGAGACATGGTGTGAACTGGAATGCTTGGATTCTGTAGCGGAGGAGGAGACAGTGACATGGGAGTGCGGAATTTTGACATGACCAGAGGAAGAAGGGCGTGAAGTGCCGACTTGGTGAGTCTGAGGAAGGGACCGCTGAGTGGAATCATGAGAAGGAGGAGGTGTGGGAGGAAAGTAATGACGGATAATGGCTTGAAGGTGGCCTCCCACAGAAACTTCAGAAATAGAAGTGGCAGCCCGAAGACGGTCCACTTCTTGGAGAAGACGGTAGAACAGCAATTGGGGCCAATCAATGTGGTGGTTGGAGTGCGTAGCAGTGAGCACAATATTATAGAAAGGCTTATTGATATGGGTGTTCTTGATAGAATACCCAAGGAACTTTAAGCCTGAAAACTTAACAAAAGTTTCATGGGGTTTGTCTATATTTGTCAGGCGATGCACATTGGCGTGATAAGGAGGTGCACCAAACTCAGTGACATCTAGATCCTGTATGGCAGACCAAGATAAACAAGGGGTTTGCAAAGGAATATGGAATACCTCTGAAATCAGGTGTTGAGTCAGCGAAATGGTGGTGCCATCGACCACTGTGGTGTATCCATGCGGGCTGTTGACGATGTTAGCGATGAACTGCTTCAACTGGTCAGGATTTGGAGTCGGAAGTTCCATTTGGCCAAGTCGTAAAGTTTAAGGCGTTCTCATGACTTCACGATTCGGGCCAACAAGGGCTTCACGGAAAGTGGGCGTCAAGAAAGATACAGACTCGAAAAGAGCCGGTTCCCTGGGAGCAGTAGCTTGAAGTGTAGAAAATTTTGGTGCAGCCATGGCAAAGATTTGCGGAAAAGAACAGTGATTCAAAGGCGGAGGACGAAGGCAAAGAACGGAGGACGAAGGCGCAGAGGGTCGAAAAGGTTTAGGGCGCGCAAATGGAGGCGAAGGGGTATGATGAGGGCGAAACAGCGACCATGGATGGTGCCAGATGTCGAAAGATGCCAAGGAGGCGATGGAGAGGCAAAAATTTTGGCTAAGTCCCCAAACAACAAAGGGAGAAGCAATGAACGGTGGAGATGAGACGTGAGAGAATGATCGGATGTGACAGGTGGCCAAAGGACACATATTAATGTTTGACGGGTATGAAAAGAAGCAATGGCATTTAATGTCAGTAACTTCGAAGTGGGATATCATTAAAACGAATGTGTCAGAGGGTACCATGGCGAGATATGCGGCGGGAGAAAAGATTCTCAGTTTAGAAACAGCCTTGCATTGCAAACACGTTGGCGAGTTTTTTATTGGTCCACGTCGACAAGGAGTTCCTCGGTTGGCTATATAAGACGAACTGGGAGTGAAGCGAAGACATCCGATGGCGCGGCATAGATGGCTTCTTTGGGTTTGAACGAAGCGCACTATGCCCACTAACCGCCGAGTGGGATTACCTGCAAGATGGATTGTCTGGACCTCTGGCGCTGCCACAATCGTGGCCTGAGAATGGATGGCTGGTGTGCCGGGATGGCTGAACATCCCGATCCTAAGACCAACGGGATGGAGGTGGTTCTGCACCTTCGCTGGGACCCTGAGCAGAACCTCTACCACCTCCTCCGCATCACCTCTGCTCCGAACCCGGAGTAGAGGTTTTTTCTTCTTAGGTTTTTAGTAGATAGGGCTCTGAGCCCGTTTTTATATATAGGGCAGTGCCCATAGCGGAAATAGCTGGGCTGTGCCCACATTTTGTAAAAATTTCCACCTATAATATAATATGCCGCCGTTTTAGTCACTATCTGTTGTGTTTGCGTCTTGAACTGTATCTGTTTGTTGATTTTCACTTGCTGTGGTATGAAATGTTTTGAGGCGAAAGCCATTAACCAGTGTAGGTAATGGAGTTCCATCTAACTCGGCCAATTTGAAAAAGCGCCGGGTTGAACCTATTGAACAATTTGATAAGGGCCAAGCCATCGAAACTTAAGCTTACCCGGAAAATTTTTGTACCGAGAATCATAAAGAAGAACCAAATCTCCTTCTTTGAATGTTTTTGTCTTCAGACGTTTGTCATGTAGAGATTTTTGCAACCGTTGTCCATGAAGAACACGAATATAAGCATCCCTTCGAAGTTCATCCAACTGTTCCAATTGATAGACCCTTTCTTTGAGTCACGGCCGAGGCGGATTATGGGCGTGCTTGAAAAAAGCAGTGTTGGAAGGATGTATTCAAACGGCATGAGAGCTTCTTGACCATAAACCAATTTGAAGGGAGTGTGACCTGTAGCTATTTTGAAACAAGTATTGTAAGCCCAAAGAACAGTAGGAAGCTTGTTTTGCCAGTCAGTGCGAGAAGCGTCACAAATTTTCTTGAGAATTGTGACCAGAGTTTTGTTGGTGCTTTCTGCCAAACCATTGCCTTGAGGATAGTAAGGTGTGCTCTTGTGATGATGTATCAGGAGATAATCCGTCAGCTCCTTGATGGTATGATTGATAAAATGGACACCACGATCACTGACCAGCTCCGTGGGGCAGCCAAATCGCGTGATAATTTGTTGATAGAGGACCTTGGCATGCTTGTCGCAGTGTTATGCGGAAGTCGCAAGCTTCCGCCCATTTAGTAGCGTAGTCAGTGAGAACCAGAATGTAGCGGGCACGGGTGTGCCGCGCAGGAGGATCGATGGGTCCCACAAAATCCATTCCCCATTTGCTGAAGGGAAGTGGCGTGGCGACCGGCGTCAAGGGAAGAGCGTCACGGGCGTGGGCGCCCCACACCGGCAAGCATCACACGCGTCTTGGCGTGGGCGTGGCGTCTTTGAAGAGCGTGGGCCAAAAATACCCGGCTAGAAGGATTTTGCGTCGCGGGTGTCACCACGAAAATGACCACCACCTAGCCCTTGATGAGCTTCTCGGACAATATCACGGAACTTCATGAGGTAGAACACGCAGTCGAAGGATGGTATCCTTACCCTTTTTGTAAAGATGTCCTGCAACCATGGTGTAGTCACGGACGTCGCGGAGAAATTGATGACGACGGGATTGTCGTTTGGCATGAGAGAGCGTCATGTCCTCTGGTGGAAGAGCGCCTGTGAGGAGGTACTGCTGAAAGTCATGGAACCAATGTGGTGTTGCCGTGACTAAAAAGAGTTGGCGTCAGGGAAAGGCGTCCGAGACTCTCGATGGAGGGATCATCCGTGGATCGTGAAAGATAATCCGGGACAACATGAGATTTGCCGGCCTTGTGAACAATTTCAAAAGGGGCAAATTCTTGGAGAAGAAGGACCCAACGAGCAATGCGGCCCGTGGGCGTGGATTTGTTGATCAAATAAAGGAGTGCTTGGTGGTCAACAAAGAATTTGATCTGACTGCCCAAAGGTAGTGGCCAGGCGTTGGACACAAAAATGAGACCCAAAGCTTCACGCTGCGTGGCGAGAATAGTTAGGCGCTCAGCCAGAATTGAGTTTTAAATTTGGCGTGACGGTTTTGGTTTGTCGATTAATGCGCATCATATTCTTGAGAAAGAACAGCTCCAATAGCAAACGCCGAGACATCGACATGAACATGAAAGGGCTTGTCCCATTGAGGAGGAACAAGAACCGGGGCCTGAGTAAGCAAAAGCTTCAACTGTTGGAAAGCGAAGATCCGCACAGGAATTCCAAGCCGGTGGATTCATCACCCGTGAGTTGATGAATGGGATCTGCAATGGCTGCTAGTCCGGAATGAAGGTGGAGTAATAATTGACCTTACCGGGAAAGAGCGTGTCTCCTTGATATTGGCCGGTGCTTGAGCTTTGAGCACACAAACTGATTTTTTGCGGGATGCGTGGTGATACACCTTTCTTGACAACGCGTGTCCTAACAGAACACCCGAGGTGACACAAAGGTGCATTTCTCGGATTGAGACTAATGCCTGACTCATCACATTTCTGAAAGACGAGTTCCAATTTATCCAAATGGTCAGCCATGGAACCAGAGGCGGAGAAGTCATCTTGAAAAATTTGTAAGAAGGGATTTTCCTTCATAAAATCATGAAAAAAACCGAGAGCATGATCGTTGAAACGTGGGATGAAGAGTTTGATAAGCCAAAAGGAACCACCTTGTAGGCAAAAGTGCCCCACCGGTGGTGAAAGTAGTCTTGAGTTGATCAGATTCTTTGATTGAGATCGATTGTAGCCGAAAAACCATCCATGAAGGAGTACATCTCATGTCCAAACCTCTTCCGAAACAGTGCGTGAAGGGAAGTGGAAAATGATCACGCTCCGTGGCCTGATTGAGTTTTTGGTAGTCCACGCAAACACGGATCTTACCATTGTGTTTGAGTGCAATGACGATGGGGCTCACCCATGCAGAATGTTTGACCTCATAGATCAAACTGCGCAGCAAAGGAGTTTGTCAATTTCCGCCTTGGCGCGATCCGCGGTAATTGGGGTTGAGCCGGTACTGTCGTTGCTATACTGGACGTGCATCTGATTTGGTAGGAATGGTGAGTTCCCCCAAGGCTTTGTTGATTCCCCGAAGATCTCTGTAGCTCCAGGCGAAAATGTGTTTGAACTTTTTGAAAAGCGTGACGGCCCTGTTACGATAGGGGGTTGGAAGATTGGCAGCAAGGCGGACAGGCTGATTGTTGCCTACGTCCACGATCTCGACTTCAGGAGTCTGAATATGGGGTATCACTTCTGTGTCCTGGACAATGTGTGCAGGAGGTTGAAGCATAACAGGATGCGTGGCACTCTGCGTGGTGAAAAAGAGAGGTTGCTGAGTTTCATCAAGCAGAGGTTGCTTCATGACAAATCGACATCTCACAGAGCTGCGGGGAGATTCCTCATCGAAAAGTGATCAACCCATTGAATTGATTGCAAGGAGCCGGTAAGGGTCAAGCAAAGCGACCACGGCTGGGTCTCCGATCAAGGGTCATTTCTCCCCAAGGATCAAAGATATTAGGTAGGATGATGAGGCGGACTCGCGGTGGAGCCCGAACTTGATAGATATTTTGGGCGCCCTCGAGAATCGGTGTCGGAGAGAGGGGTTCAGCATTGTCGTGGAAATGATTTTACTGTTTCCAAGTCCATGGTGGCATTGAGGTGACCATCTGTGATGACTAAGCGATCCGTGGCCCAAGAATGGATACTCTTGGCTGGCGGAGAAAGGTCTGCCGACCAACATTTCATAATCACCGGATCTTCTCCGGCCTTCCAAACACCAAATTCCAAGGGGAATCGGAGATCACCAATGTTGATGTGAAGAAGAGGCGTGGCGCCTTGAGGTCGCGCGTGATATGGCCATTAGCCAATTTGATGTCATATGGGGCACGATAGAGTTGTTTGATGCCCATTTGTTTTGCGGAGTTTATCCGTGATGAGATTGACCGCTACCTCCGTCAATTTGAACATGATTGCCCACCGTGGCATGTACCGCGGGGAGTAGAGGTAGCAAAAGCCCCAACCAAAACGATTCGGGAGTGGTAACCTGGTCCTTGAGAGCGGAGACAGAGTTTCAAAATTGTGGCCAAACTTAAAGGAATTTTGATTTTGCTAGTTCCTCTTGGAGTTCCGTAGGTACATGAGAAAAAGGATCTGCTGGATCCACGGTCTTTGGAGTGCGTGGTAATGAAGCGGCAACTTCTTTGAGTAGGTCAACCTCGGCAGCTATATTTGGATATGTCCGAGGCGTGGAGGTTGAGACGTGGAAGGGGCTTCTTGTCTTTGTTGAGCTCGGTAGTGGCATGAACATTAGCCAACGTCGCGGCCTTGGCCAGGCTGCATGAGGTTCGAAATGCTTTGGCTTAACTTTAGGCATGACATGCGGCATGAGTTTCTCAAGTCGGTGCAAAGTGAACCTTTTTTTCTTCTTCATGAGGTATGGTGTCGACAAAGAAAGGCGGGTTCGCGTACCATTAGGAATAATGGGTAAGGGCGTGGCATCCGGTGCGAAACCAAACCAACCCAATTTGATGGCTGGACCGGAGGATTAAGAGCACGAAAAATTTCTTCCCGTGCTTGTTGATCCATCCGAGGTTGATTGGCGGGGAGCTGGTTGATAGCGTGATTCTTGAGGCGCTAGCGAGGTGGCTTCCCGGGAAACGGGATGCGGGTCTTGTTTGCCATTAGCAATCCAGAGTTGGTAGGCCGTGAGGCGGACCGATGTGGTCTGATTTGTGCCAGGAAGCTGCACCTGAACTTGTGGAAGTTGAGGACACGCCGTGGTGGTATGACCCCATTCGTGACAGTGATAACACTGAGCTTTCGAAGGATCAAAAGGAGGACGTGTGTTGGGTCCCCGTTGTTGCTCTGATGGCGATAGAGTTGATTGGGTTGCGCCTGCAGTGGTGGCTGCTGATATTGCGATTGGTGCTGAGGTGTGGTTTGCACTTGATAAACCATCTTGTTGCGGAAAGGTGTAGGATGGGTGCGAGTGCACTCTTCCGTGGCATGATTGCACATGTTGCATCTTTTACAATGAGGCGGGCCATTGGTGGAGTTGCACTCATTCGCCAAGTGGCCTTGATATTTGCAGATATGGCACCAGATCCGACCAAGCTGCGGGATTGGCGTGTTGAGGTTGAACAATGATCCCAGGGAACCATGACGGGTGGAATGAAAGGGAGCTCCTGAAGAGCCCGCATACCACGGGAGGAAACATTGGTCGAGTGATTGACAAGATCGATAGCCCCGCTCCAAGGTCTTGGTATGAGTATTGATCATGAGTCGGATAGGCCGGAGGAAGTCCTTGGAGAAACCAAACCAAGATCCGGCTCACGTAGTGGGGTACTCCTTGAGTTTGCTAAGCGAGAATGTGAAGTCGATCTGCAAAAATCCCCTGCGGGGACTCAAGTGGGCTCTTGTTGAAGGTCATTGAGTTGCTTGAGATGAAGTCGATCATCATCCGTGGTCCCATAGTGAGAAAGAAAAGCGGTTCTCATTTCGACCAATCTTGTTTCCAAAGTGGCTTTTGTTGGACATGAGCCATTGATGAGGAGCCACGCAGGTGGTGGGAAAGATGTGGAATTTCAGTTGAGGTTGCGCATGACCATTCGTGACAGCGAGCCTCAAATTCTTCCATGTGGGCCTGAGCACTTTGGTCTAAGGGTTTGCCTTTAAATGTTGCCAAAGGTAGGATAAGTCAGCTTAAGGGTCTGAAAGGTAGAGGTAAAAGTGCTGGGCTGGACAGGAACATGATAGTGAGGATATTGAGGTGGAGTTGGCGGTGGCATGGTGCCTGAAAGACCCTGATGAAGGGGTTGCTGAGGTGGAGGTACTGGAGGTGCCTGATCATTGGTTTTGAGGTCGGTAAGGTTGTAAACAGGAAGAGTGGTGGGAAATGTAGGGAAGGGAAATTCCTGGGGAGGAGCAAAAGAGACATGTGGATATCCCTGTCCACCCGTAGGAGATGATGGTTGTGAAGGCAGAGGCGTATGGCCAGAAGACTGATGGATGAAGGCATGTTCTGGGGTATGAAAGTAAGGTTGTGCAGGTTGAGCCGGATAGGGCTCCTGATAGTGATGAGGAGACTGAGGCTGTGAGCAACGCTTTGCACGCTTTGAGGCGAGAATTTGGACGAGACATGACACGAGGGGTGGGTGGCCCGGCCGAGCCCTAGGCAGAATGTGGCCTCCCTCAATGTCATAAGCGTATCCATACATGTCACGAAACAGCTTCCCTTCGGCGATGGCGCCCAAGCGAGACGCCGCTGGGAAAGAAGTTCTTACGGCGTGAAGTTTTAGGACGGCACATGGCGGCGCGTAAGAAAGGAAAATCGAATCAGACCCGGCAGCGGTGACAGTGTTTGGGGTCTGGGCCCTCTGTGAGGACCCTTGGATCTAACAGGAGAATCCGGGGGACTATGTCACGCGGGATTTGCAAGAAAAGAACAAGAGGAAGAAAACAGAACAAAAGAGAACAATGAGAGGAAAATGATAAGCTTCCTTGATATCAATGATGAACATACATGAGCTCTCGCAATCGAGAGAAGACTGAAGAGAGACAAGACTCAAAACTCATCTAAAAACTCATGTGCTAGCTCTACTCATATATATAGTACAATGGCCTTTGGCCCAATATAGACACTCTGACTGATCTCGGTGCCGACTCCTGGAAGGAGGCCTGATTTGCAGGAATGTTGGCGGTGCCTCTTGAAGTGCCTAGAATCACGCTGACGCTGACGCGGGTGGTGAAGGGCCGTCACTTGTCTTGTCCGAAGCCCTCTTGTTGTTGACGGACGGGCTTTTGATCCGCGTGGTCTCGCATGGCTTGGTCTTCTGGCTGGGCCTTGGACGCCCGGACCCGTGCACGCCTCGGGATCCTTGAGCTTGACTTGGTCCGTCGTATGCATGAATAGTCCTGTACCAGGAGGCACAGGACTAACACCGGGTCTTGATGGCATTCCGATGGAATTTTTTCAGGAGCACTGGGATTGGGTGCAGATGTGTATGATGCTTTCTGGGATTTTAAAAGACAGAGGCACCTGGACAAAATCCTCAACTCTAATTGTATCTCCCTTATTCCAAAATGTAAGATCTCTCTTCCATTTTAAATTGGCGCTCCATTACCTTGTTATCCTCAGTGTACAAGATCGTTGCTAAAGCTTTTCCTCAGAAGCTTTGTGGTGTGCTTACTGAGTCCATCTTTTCCACACAGTCAGGTTTCTTGCCTCGCCGGTGTACCTTGAATAATGTGGCAGCAACATACGAGGGTCTCTATTGGGCTAGAATGCATGGTTATCCCATTGTATACTTGAAGCTGGACTTTGCAAAAGCATATGACAGTGTTGACTGGAGTTTCCTGGAGCAGTGCCTCCTACGTCTTGGTTTTGGTGCCCAGTTCGCAATAGATGTTATGAAACTTCATTATTCTGCTCATTCTTCAGTTCTTTTTCAAGGGGAACCATCGGCATTTTTTTAAGTGGGACGTGGCATTCACCAGGGCTGTCCTTTTGCACCGCTGCTTTTTACAATTGTGGCAGAGGTTCTTTCTCAGGTATTTTCTCTTGCAGTGCAGGAAGGCATCTTGCATGGTCTTCCCATGAATAGTGGTTCACAGGAGATTTGTAATCAGTACGCAGATGACACTTTCTTGTTCTTAATGGCTAATGAGCAGAATTTGCAGAATGCCATTTCCTTGTTGGACAGTTTCTCTTTGGCTTCTGGTATCTTTGTGGGATGGCAAAAGTGTACTGCCTTGTGGGCCCTAGACTCTCCAGTGACGTCTTCTATGGTTACATTTCCATGGAAGGTTCTTCCTCATGGGAAGGCAACTAGGCTTCTGGGCATTCCAGTTGGTATACACCTCTCATCTAGAGACGCGTGGGATGTTATTATTAAGGGTTGGAAAGGCATTTGTTCTGGTGGTCCACGGCTAAGTTATCCATGGCTGGCCGCATAACTATGGCAAAGTCAGTTCTGAGTAGTACACATGTCTATATGGCATCCATCTTGCTGGCACCGCAGACAAAGATGCAGCTCATTGTTCGTACTGTCAGGAACTTTATCTGGGGTGGCACTGAAGAAGCAGCTGATGTTAAAATTACTTGGGCGAAGTGCGTTATGCCTAAACTTTGTGGGGGGCTGGGGATGATTCACTTTCTTCTCCAGAGCAAGGTGCTGATTTCTAAGTTCATATGGCAGATTCTAAATAATGCTGATAATTCCCCAGGGCTGCGTCTCATTCACCAGTCTTTATATATGTGCATTTCCTTTGGCTCTACATCCATTAAACCACTTCTCCCATGGGCATTATTATATCGCTTTCTCCATATCCTAATGCCTCTCCTGTTAGTCCTGTGCCTCATGGTACAGGACTATTCATGCATACGACAGACCAGGTCAAGCTCAAGGATCCTCCGTCAGCCACGGGTCAGCCATCAAAGGCTCCCTGAAGACCAAGCGGCCCGACCACGCGGTCAAAGCACAATGGCCCGTCAACAAGAGGCGCCGCTTCGGACAAGTGTGGCCCGTCACCGCCAAGTCGTCGCGTGATTCTAGGCACTTCAAGAGGCACCGCCAACATTCCTCAAAATCGGGCCTCCTTCCGTGAGTCGGCACGCGGAGATCGGTCGAGTGTCTATATTGGGCCCAAGGCCATTGTACTATATATATGAGTAGAGCTAGCACATGAGTTTTTAGATGAGTTTTGAGTCTTGTCTCCTTTCGGTTTTCTCTCTATTCGCGAGAGCTCATGTATGTTCATCATTGATATCAAGGAAGCTTATCATTTTCCTCTCATTTGTTACTGTTTTCTTCTCTTCTTGCAAATCCCAGCGTGACATAGTCCCCCTCGACTCTCTCTGTTAGATCCACGGGTCCTCCACAGGGCTGTCTTCCGGGAGTTCCCAACCAGACCCCAAACACTGCCCCATTGCCGGGTCTGATTCCATCCTACTTTCTTACCGCCATGTTCCGTCCATAATTTCACGCCCGGAAGAACTCCTTTCTCGAGCGGCCTCCCGCTTGGGCGCCATCGGCGTTGGGGAAACCTGTTCGCGACATGTATGGATCTCGCTTATGACATAGAGGGAGGCCATCTTCTGGTCTAGGGCTCGGTCAGGCGCCACCCACCCCTCGTGTCTGTCTCGTCCCAGTTCCCCGCCCCAAAGCGTGCAAACATTGCTCACAACCTCGGTTCCCTCATCACTATCGGGGAGCCTTATCGGGCTCAACCTTCTCAACCGTACTTTCATACCCCCGAACATGCCTACATCCATCATTCTTCAGGCCATACGCCCCTTCCTTCACAACCATCATCTCCCCGGGTGAGCACCTGGATATCCACACGTCTCCTTTAAGCGCCACCCAGGAATATCCTTTCCCTACGTTTCCCACTTTGCCCTTCCTGTTTACAACCTTACGGATCTCAAAACCAATGCTCCGGCTACTTGGTTTCTCAACGCGGTCACCCCTTCATCGGGGTCCTTCGGGCACCATGCCACATCAACTCAACCTCAATATCCTCACTATCTTTGTTCTTGTCCAGCCCAAAGACTTTCACATCTACCTTTCGGACTCAAACCGACTTATCCCACCTTTGGCAACACGAAGGCAAAACCGTTAGACCAAAGTGCTCGGGCCCACATGGAAGAATTTGAGGCTCTAGCTGTCCTAAATGGTCATGCGCAACCTCAACTGAAATTCCACCTCTTTTCCACCACCTGCGTGGCTCTCCTCATCAATGGCTCATGTCCAACAAAAGCCATTGGAAATGATCGGTCCGAAATGAGAACTGCTTTTACGTCTCATTATGGAACTACGGATGATGATCAACTTCATCTCAAGCAACTCAATGAACTTCAACAAGAGCCCACAGTGCCGGGGATTTTCGGGATCGACTTCACATTACGCTAAGTAAGCTCAAGGAGTACCCCACCGAGCCGATTTTTTATCTGGTTTCTCCAAGGACTTCCTCCGGCTATTCGACTCATGGCCCGAATACACCGTCCCCAAGACTTTGGAGCGGGCTATCGACCTTGTCAATCACTTTCGGTCAATGTTTCCTCACGCAGGCGTGGCTCTTCAAGAGCTCCCGTTCATTCCACTGTCATGGTTCCACAAACAAATTTGCTCAGCCTCAACACGCTAATCCACAGTAGCGGTCAAATCACGGTGCCATATTTGCAAATACCAAGGCCATTTGGCAAATGAGTGCAACTCCACCAATGGTCCGCCTCATTGCAAGCGATGCAACATGTGCAATCATGCCCGCGGAAGAGTGCACTTCGCACTCATCCCACACCATTCCGCAACAAAATGGTTTATCAAGTGCAAACCACACCTCGGCAACAATCGCACTATCGGCAGCCACCACTTCAAAAGCAACCCACGCAACTCTATCAAAGCAGCGGGGGCAACCACGGGGATCCAACCCGTCCTCCTTTTGATCCTTCTAAAGCTTCGGTGTTATCACCGCCAAGAATGGGGTCATACCACCACGGCGGCGTGTCCTCAACTTCCACAAGTTCGGTCTGCGGCTTCACGGCACAAATCGGACCACATCGGTCCGCCTCACGGCTTACCAACTCTGGATTGCTAATGGCAAACAAGGCCCGAGACCAGTTCTTAAGAAGCCACCAAGAGCGCCTCGGCAATCACGCTATCAACCAGCTCCGGCAAATCAACCTCAAATTTGGATCAACAAGCACAAGAGGAAATTTTTCGGGCACTTAATCCTCCGGTCCGGTAGTCAAATTGGGTTGGTTTAGTTTCACGCCGGACCAAGGCATCACGTCCCTTGACCATTATTCAATGGCACGCGAACCTTTGCCTTTGCCGTTGACACCATTCCTCATGCGGACGAAAAAAGGTACACTTTGCACGACTTGGAGAAGCTCATGCCACATGTCATGCCAAAAAAGTTAAGCCAAAGCATTTTGAACCTCATGCAAAGGCTGCGGAAGGCCGCACATTGGCAAACGTTCATGCCACCACCGTGAGCTCAACAAAGACAAGATACCCCTTCCACATCTCAACCTCCACGCTCTCGGGCGTATCCCAATATTGCCGCCGAGGTTGACTTACTCAAAGAAGTTGCTTTGCTTCACTACCACGCACTCCAAAGCACCCGGTGGAACCAAAGCGGATCCTTTTTCTCATGTGCCTCTAGAACTCCAAGAGGAGCTAGCCAAGATCAAAATTCCTTTAAGCTTGGCCACCATTTTGAAACTTCGTCACGCTCTCAAGGACCGGTTACCACTCCCAACCTGTTTTAGTTGGGGCTGTAGCTACCTCTACACCCACGGTCCATGCCACGGTGGGTAATCAGCAAGTCAACCATGTTCAAATAGATGGAGGTAGCGCGATCAATCTCATCACGGGATAAACTCCGCAAAACAAATGGGCATCACACAACTCTTTTCGTGCCCCATATGACATCAAGTTGGCTAATGGCCATATCACGCGACCTCAAGGCGTCACACCTCTTCTTCACATCAACATCGGTGATCTCCGCTTCCCCATGGAATTTGGAGTTTGGAAAGCTGGCGAAGATCCCGGTGACTATGAAATGTTGGTCGGCAGACCTTTTCTCCGCCGGGGCAAAGAGTATCCATTCTTGGGCCACGGACCGGTTAGTCATCAACGATGGTCATCTCAATGCCACCATGGACTTGCAAGCAGGCGGGATCATTTCTGGTGACAATGCGGAACCCTCTCTCTCGGACACATATTTCTCAAGAAGCTCGAATATTTATCAAGTTCGAGCTCCACCAAGTGCGCCTCTGTCATCCTACCCAATATCGCGATCCTTGGGGAGAAATGACTCTTGATCAGGACCAGGCTGTGGCTGCTTTGCTTGACCCTTACCTGGCTCCTTGCAATCGAATCCAACGTGTTGATCACTTTTCAGATGCTGCACCTCCTGCAACTCCTGTTGATGTACACGCTGTCATGAAGCAACCTCTGCTGGATGAAACTGAGCAACCCCTCTTTTTCACCCACACGCAGTGCCACGCGTCGGTTATGCTCCAACCTCCGGCACACATTGTCCAGGATACTGAAGTAATACCCCATATTCAGACTCCAGAAGTCGAGATTGTGGACGTCGGCAACAATCAACCTGTCCGCATTGCTGCAAATCTTCCGGCTCCTTATCGTAACAGGGCCGTCAAGCTGTTCAAAAAATTCAAACACATTTTCGCCTGGAGTTACAAAGATCTTCGGGGAATCAACAAAAGCTTGGGGGAACTCACCATTCCTACCAAATCTGATGCACGACCGATTAAAGGTAGCAAACGATCATGGCTCAACCCTAATTACCGGTGATCGCGTCAAGGCGAAATTGACAAACTCCTTCTTTGCGGGTTTGATCTATGAGGTCAAACATTCTGAATGGGTGAGCCCCATCGTCATTGCCCTTAAACACAATGGTAAGATCCGCGTCTGTGTGGACTATCGGAAACTCAATCAGGCCACGGAGCGTGATCATTTTCCACTTCCCTTCACAGACCAGGTTCTGGAAGAGGTGGCTGGACATGAGATGTACTCCTTCATGGATGGTTTTTCTGGCTACAATCAGATCTCAATCAAAGAATCTGATCAACTCAAGACCACTTTCACCACCCCCGGTAAAATCACTTTTTGCCTACAAGGTGGTTCCTTTTGGATTATCAAACTCTCCATCAACGTTTCAACGCATCATGCTCTCCGTTTTTCATGATTTCATGAAGGAAAATCCCTTCTTGCAAATTTTTCAAGATGACTTCTCGCCTCTCTGTTCCATGGCGGACCATTTGGATAAATTGGAACTTCGTCTTCCGAAATGTGATGAGTCCGGCATTAGTCTCAATCCCGAGAAATGCACCTTTTGCGTCACCTCGGTGTTCTCATTGGGCCATGTTGTCGCGGCGGCGGTATCACCACGGATCCCCGCCAAAATCGGTTATTGTGCTCAAGGCTCAAGCACCGGCCAATATCAAGGAGACACGCTCTTTCACGGGTAAGGTCAATTATTACTCCACCTTCATACGGACTAGCGGCCATTGCGGATCCCATTCATAAACTCACGGATGGCGAATCTACGGGCTTGGAATTCCCGGCGGATCTTTGCTTTCCAACAAGAAGCTTTTGCTTACTCGGGCACCGGTTCTTGTTCCTCCTCAATGGGACAAGCCCTTTCCGCGTTCATGTCGATGTCTCCGGCGTTTGCTATTGGAGCTGTTCTTTCTCAAAGAATATGATCGCTGCTTGACAAACCAAATCGCTTCGCCGGCCGAAAACTCAATTACCGGCGAAGCCAACTATTCTGCCACGGGCGTGAAGCTTTGGGTCTCATTTTCTGTGTCCAACGCTTCGTCATTACCTTTTGGGCAGTCAAATCAAGTTCTTTGTGGACCACCAAGCACTCCTCTATTTGATGAACAAGTCCACGCCCACGGGCCGCATTGCTCGTTGGGTCCTTCTTCTTCAAGAATTTGCTCCTTTTGAAATCGTTCATAAGGCCGGCAAATCTCATGTCGCCCCGGATTATCTTTCACGCATCCACACGGATGATCCCTCAACCTGAGTCTCGGGCGCCTTTCACGATGCTTTCGGCTCTTTTTAGTAACGGCAACACCACATTGGTTCCATGATTTTCAGCGGTACCTCCTCCTCAGGTGCTCTTCCACCGTAAAGCGAGGCGGCTCTCTCACGCCAAGCGGCAATCCCGTCGCCATCAATTTCTCCGAGAGGTCCGCGGACTACACCATGGTTGCTTGGACATCTCTACAAAAGGGTAAGGACACCATCCTTCGACGCCGTGTTCTACCTCATGAAGTTCGGATATTGTTCGAGAAGCTCATCAAGGGCTAGGTGGTGGTCATTTTCATGGTGACACTCTGACACGCCAAAATCCTTCTCGCGGGGTATTATTGGCCCACGCTCTTCAAAGATGCTCACGCCCACGCCCGCACGTGTGACGCTTGCCAGCGGGTGGGACGCCCCACGGCCCGTGACGCTCTTCCCTTGACGCCGGTCGCCACGCCACTTCCCTTCAGCAAATGGGGAATGGACTTTGTGGGACCTATAGATCCTCCTGCGCGGCACACCCGTGCGATACATTCTTGGTTCTCACCGACTCGCCACCAAATGGGCGGAAGCTTGTGCACTTCCGGACAACACCGCGGCCAAGCCACGACTAGGGTCCTCTATCAACAAATTATCACGCGATTCGGCTGCCCCACGGAGCTGGTCAGTGACCGTGGTGTTCATTTCATCAATCATACTATCAAGGAGCTGACGGATTATCTCCTGATACATCATCACAAGAGCACACCTTACTATCCTCAAGGTAATGGTTTGGCAGAAAGCACCAACAAAACTCTGGTCACCATTCTCAAGAAAATTTGTGACGCTTCCCGCACAGATTGGCAGACAAAACTTCCTACTGTTCTTTGGGCCTACAATACTTGTTTCAAGATTGCTACCGGTCACACTCCTTTTAAATTGGTTTATGGTCAGGAAGCTCTCATGCCGTTTGAATACATCCTTCCAACACTCCGTTTTCAACTGGCTACTGCTCATAATCCACCTGCTGCACTCAAAGAAAGGGTCTATCAATTAGAACAGTTGGATGAACTTCGACGGGATGCTTATATTCGTGTTCTCCATGGACAACAGTTGCAAAAATCTTTACATGACAAACGTCTGAAGACAAAAACATTCAAAGAAGGCGATTTGGTTCTTCTTTATGATTCCAGGTACAAAAATTTTCCGGGTAAACTCAAGTTTCGTTGGCTTGGCCCTTATCAAATTGTTCAAGTGGTTAGACCAAGCGTTTTCCAACTGGCAGAGTTAGATGGCACTCCATTACCTACATTGGTTAATGGTTTTCGTCTCAAAACATTTCATCACCGCATAAATAAAAAAACAAAAGCGATCACAGTTCAAGAAGCAAACACCACAGAAAGTGACTAGAAAGGCGGCATATTCTATTATAGTGGAGATTTTTTTTACAAAATGTGGGCGCAGCCCAGCTATTTCCGCTATGGGCACTGCCCTATATACAAAAACGGGCTCAGAGCCCTATCTACTAAGTCCTAAGAGGAAAAACCCTCTACTCCGGGTTCGGAGCAGAGGTGATGCGGAGGAGATGGTAGAGGTTCTGCTCAGGATCCCAGCGAAGGTGCAGAACCACCTCCATCCCGTTGGTCTTCAGTCGGGATGTTCCAGCCATCCCGCACACCAGTCCCATTCGAATGCCACGGTTGTGGCAGCGCCAGAGGTCCAGACAATTCATCTTGCAGGTAATCCACTCCTGACAGTTCGTGGGCATAGTGCAGTCCTCGTTCAAACCAGCAGCAGCCATACTGAGTGCCATCGGATGCCTTCGTTACTCCCGGTTCGTCTTATATAGCCAACTGAGGAACTCCTTGTCGACGTGGACCAATCACACAAATTGCCAACGTGTTTGCAATGCAAAATTTGTTTCTAAAATGAGAATCTTTTCTCCCGCCGCATATCTAGCCATGGTACCTTCTGACACATTCCTTTTAATGATATCCCACTTCGAGTTGCCTGCATTGAATGCAATTCCTTCTTTTCACGCCCGTCGCACATTAATATGTGTCCTTTGCCCACCTGTCACCTCCGATCCTTCTTTCACGTCTCATCCTCACCGTTCATTGCTTCTCCCTTACGTTTTTTGGGACTTAGCCAAATTTTTGCCTCTCAATACACTTCTTGGCATCTTTCGACACCTGGCACCATCAACGGCTCCAGTTTCGCACTCTTCATACCTCTTCGCCTCCAGTTGTGCGCCCTAAAAAAACCTTTTCGTTCTTAAGGCGCCCTTGTCCTCCGGTGCTTTCGACTTTCGTCCTCCGCCTTTGAATCACTCTTAGTTTACGCAAATCGTTACCATGGCTGCCCCACGATTTTCTACACTTCAAGCTTCACGCTCCCAAGGATCCGGCTCTTTTTGCATCTGTATCCTTCTTGACGCCCACTTTCCGTGAAGCCCTTGTTGGCCCAAATAAAGAAGTCGCTGAACGACACAAGCTTTACGAATTCTCTCAAATGGAACTTCCGGCTCCAAATCCTGACCAGTTGACGCAGTTCATCGCCAATATCGTTAACAGCCCGCAAGGCTACACCACTGTGGTCGATGGCATCACCATTTCGCTGACTCAACATTTGATTTCTGAGGTATTTCATATTCCCTTGCACACCCCTTGTTTATCATGGTCTGCCATACAGGATCTCGATGTCACAGAGTTTGGTGCACCTGCTTATCATGCCAATGTCCATCGTCTGACCAATATCGACAAGCCTCACGAAACCTTTGTTAAATTTCTGTGGCGCAAGTTCCTTGGGTATTCTATCAAGAACACCCATATCAATAAGCCTTTCTATAACCTGGTCCTCACTGCTACACACTCCAACCACCACATAGATTGGCCCCAAATGATGTTCTATCGTCTTCTCCAAGAAATGGACCGCCTTCGGGGTGCCACTTCCATTTCTGAAGTTTCTGTGGGAGGCCACTTTCAAGCCCTCATCCGTCATTACTTCCCTCCCACACCACAAAATTCTCATAATTCCACTTTCGGTAGCTCCCTTCCAATAACTCACCAAGTGGCACTTCACGCCCGTCTTCCCCTGGTCATGTCCAAAGTCCGCTTTACCCATGTCCTTTGTCTCCTCCTCCGCTACACCATCCGGTTCACACCATTTTTTCCCAAACATCACAAACCGGGCAACAGCCGGCTCCACCACCACAACACCCTCGTCGGTTGTTGTATCGATGATCGGCCAGGGATGCTCAAGCCTGCTTTGCTCTCAAGTTACAAGAATCCCAAGGCGCTCTTATGGCGGGGTTCAATCTGCACTAGAGGCCTCGATCGATGCGGTACACGGGACCTTCAAGGCGCAAAAGCCCAAGTTGCAACTTTGGAGGCCAAACTTCAAGACAAGCCGCGAAGCTCTCTTCTACGTGGCTCATGCAGATCTCAAAAGTGCACAAGCTCAAGTCACCCAACTTCGTAGATCAACGGGCTCGGCTCAATCAGAAATTCAGAATTTATTGGAGCACAACAAGTCCAAAGCAGCTCTCCCGAAAGTACCAAGGGCGCAGATATTGCTAAGCTCAACGCCTTGTACTCGAACTTTGTGAAAATTTCAGCACTCAAGTTCAAAACCTTTCAAAGACGGGGGCGCTCAAGTTGCCTCCTTGGCGGCTCGGCTTTTCTACACCTCCTCGGCTCACCTCTCTTCAAGATCGAAACTACGGAGGTGCGTAAACGAAGATCTTGGATGACGCGGAGATTGCCGTGCCGTCTCAATACTCCGGAAATCCTCCTCCCGTGTCAACACTTCTCGAAACGGGTCCGTGACCCGATCCACCGCTTTGCTAGAACGGGACAACCGGATCCGTGATCTTGAACAACAGCTACAGCAAGCTATTCAGTCTGCTGATGAGGCTCAAGCAAAACTTGACGGCCATACCGCCATTCTTAACAGAATGCCTTTGGACTTCCCAGTTCCTTCCTGCTATCACGATTATGTGGTTGCTCGCCGCCACCTCTTCCTTTCGAAGTGGCATGCGGCAGATGGACCTGTGGATATTCCCCTGAGCAGTGCCGATTTTCTTCGGATTTGGCCAGAACTCTCCATTGAAGACAAAGGGTTGTGCTGTGCCCTTGTGGTCTTTGATCTCATACACTGTGCCGATCCAGACTTTCTCACCTTCAGAGTTGTTCAGCCCATGGCTTACATATTTCATGATTTCTATCTGGGTGATATACAGGAACACTTCGGAAATGGGCCACGCCCGGCTCTTTTCGGGGTGACCCCACTGTGCAATGGGTGCTTCGGGATAACAATCCATATCTTGTGGATCCCGCCGGACCCAAACTCTTCATCGAGTACATGCCTCGAGCTTGCCAATCATTTATCTCTCGGCAAGCCGGAAGCCTTTACGCAATGATAAGGAAGTATCTAGGACATCCCGGGATCTTCCCTATGCACAAATTTATATGCAAAGACCTCATGGGATACAATCAATTACGAGCTCGTTGGATAGCAAGGCGGTCCCCACGGGATGGGATAGCCCTCCTGTCAACTCTCAACTCTCTGCTTCTCTTTGGGATCGGCTGGTGTCAAGCTCTTGATCCGGATCTTGTCGATCAATTGGGGAGACCGCCAACCCACGCCCGGGCATGGTTCCTTCTCCCTATGCTTCCCAGGCGTACCTCCACCCCCGGGTTCTGACTTCGATTGGCGCCTTCCTTTTTGGACCAAAGTCATGGATGGTCATGCGGGATGGACTCCACCTCGATCTCGGCGGATCTCCGGTGGGATCCACGTTTTGTTCGCCGCTCACATTGGGAAGAAGGTGCCACTCGGATACCACCACGAATTGGATCTACATTGCTAATGGCGTGGTTGGCAGCGGCCGCGGATGCGCTTCATGGTCTTGACACCTTCTTGCGAGAATGCCACCACCTCACGATCCTTGGTCCATCTTCAAAGCGGGTTTTGTGCTGCTCTCAAATGCATTTTGCTAAGCTCCTTAAATCGGCGTCCCATTTTTCACTGCAATCCGAATGCGATTAATGGATTGCCTTTGGCCTCCGGACTGTCTCCTCATGGAATGTCGGTACATTTCTTGGGCGCCCATGCGCCCTTGAGACATAGTGCGGCTCTGGCTTTCTTATTGATGCAGATCACGCCCTTGGCCCAAAACACTCCTCCTGCTCTTCAAACCGCCCGGGGATCTCATTAGCGATTACCATAATGGTGCCCGTCCTCACTCCGTGAGGATCACTTTCGAACGGATGGCTTCCCGCCCTCGAAACACTTCCTCCTTTTCTTCACTCGAGTGTCGTTTGGTGGGGGAGTGTTAGTCTGTGCCTCTCAGTGCAGGGGACTATTCATCACATCTGACGGACCAGGTCAAGCTCAAGGATCCTCGGTCGACCCGGGTCAGCCATCAAAGGCTCCCTTGAAAGACCAAGCGGCCGGAACCCGCCTTGTCAAAGCACGTGGCCCGTCAACAAGAGCGCCCCTGCTTCGGACAAGTGGCGGCCCCGTCCGCCAGCGTCGGCGTCCAGCGTGATTCTAGGCACTTCAAGAGGCACCGCCAACATTCCCAAATCAGGGCCTCCTTCCGAGGAATTGGCACCGAGATCGGTCGAGTGTCTATATTGGGCCCAAGGCCATTGTACTATATATATGAGTAGAGCTAGCACATGAGTTTTTAGATGAGTTTTGAGTCTTGTCTCCTTTCAGTTTTCTCTCTATTGCGAGAGCTCATGTATGTTCATCATTGATATCAAGGAAGCTTATCATTTTCCTCTCATTTGTTCTGTTTTCTTCTCTTCTTGCAAATCCCGCGTGACATAGTCCCCCGGACTCTCCTGTTAGATCCACGGGTCCTCACAGAGGGCTGTCTTCCAGGAGTTCCCGAACCCAGACCCCAAACATCTCCTTTCCTCAAGGGGTTGCTAGCTGCTTGGGAGACGGTGCGAACTTTGTTTCAGTTCCATCCGATGACCCACCCAGATCTTACAGCCAGTTGCTGGTGGATCCCTTTGAGTGACGGCCAGGCAGATTGTCCCCTGGTCTCTTCTGTCCATCTATTGATACATCGTTGATGGCGAGCAACGGGTGTGCTCACAACATCTGCATGGTATAATGAGACAAGACTGTTGACATGGAATGAGTTCAGATTGAAGTTCCTCCTCCTTCGTTGGGACCATGGCGTTTGGGAAAAAGTAGCTGCTACTCTTCCTCCACATCCACAAGACGTGGCTCCCCAGTTCTAGGTGGTTCATGGCAGTGTTAAGGAGGAGCACCTGGTGCACTCGATGTATGTGGTTGTTAGTCCTGTACGTCCAGGTACAGGACTATTCATGCATACGACAGACCAAGTCAAGGCCAAGGATCCACCGGTCGGGCACCGCAGTCGGTCGTCAAAGGCCCAAAAGAAGACCAAGCGGCCAGACCACGCGGTCAAAGGCCGCGCCGCTACCAAGAGGCCTTCGAGACAAGTGGCGGCCCGTCGTCACCGCCAAAGATCGGCGTGATTTCAGGCATTTCAAGAGGCACCGCCAGCATTCCTGCAAATCAGGCCTCCTTCCAGGAGTCGGCACCGAAATCAGTCAGAGTGTCTATATTGGGCCAAAGGCCATTGTACTATATATATGAGTAGAGCTAGCACATGAGTTTTTAGATGAGTTTTGAGTCTTGTCTCACTTCTGTTTTCTCTCGATTGTGAGAGCTCATGTATCTTCATTGACATCAAGAAGTTGTTCTCGTCATTGTGATCTTATTGTTCTCTTTTGTTCTCTCTTTTCTCTTTTCCCTTGTTCTTTTTGCAAATCCCACGTAATATAGCTCCCGGATTCTCCTGTTTGATCCAAGGGTCCTCACAGAGGGCTGTCTTGCAGGAGTTCCCGAACCCAAACCCCAAATGCTGTCGCCGCTGCCGGGTCTGATCTTTCTTTTTCCTTTCTTTCCATCATGTCGGCTCGAGGTTTCACTCCTGAACAACTTCCTTGCCAAACGGCGGCTCGACTGGAGCGCCATCAACGACGCGAGGCTGTTTGGGACATGTATGATACTGCTTATGACATTGAGGGTAGTCGTGTCTGCTCCAGAGCTCAGTCGGCACCTCCTACACCTCGTGCTCATTCTCGACCAGAATCTCCCCCTGTGTGTCGGCATTGTTCCCAACCTTAATCTCCCCAATATACCCCTGTTCAGCCCACGCCTCACTATTTCCAGACTCCTGACAGCACCTACATTCATATACCTTCCGGCCACACCCCTCAGCCGTCACAACCTTCTTCACCTCCTGCTCGGATGGGCTACCATCCAGTGTCCTTTGGCCCTCCCCTAATGTTCCGCGAATTTCCCCTTCTCCATCTTTTCAAAGACGCTCTTCACCCTTTACCAAACCACTGATCTCAAGCCTAATGAGGAGGGCTCTCATGACCCTTCCCCACCTGATGCTACTTTCTTTGGACCACCGGGTTTTTCAGTCCCACCCCCTTGCTCTCAGTCTCAGGCTGTTCCACCTCTCTATGCTTCTGCATATCCAAATCCACCTGTCTATGCGCAAGTTCCGCCTTCATCTCCCCCTCATAATTTGAAGCTGACTTATCCAACTTTTGGCAACACTAAAGGCAAACCTTTGGATCAAAGTGCTCAAGCCCATATGGAAGAGTTCGAAGCATTGGCCATTCTGAATGGTCATGCGCAGCCACAACTCAAATTTCATATCTTTTCCACCACGCTCAGAGGCGCCCCTCATCAGTGGTTAATGGCCAACAAAAGTCACTGGAAACAAAGTTGGCATGAAATGAAAACAGCATTCCTTTCTCATTATGGCACCACAGATGATGATCAACTTCTTCTCAAGCAACTCAATGACCTTCAGCAAGAGCCCACGGAGTCAGCCAGGGATTTTGCGGACCGTCTACACATTCTCGTCAGTAAACTCCAGGAGTACCCCACGCAAAGCCAGATTCTTGTCTGGTTTCTGCAGGACCTTCCTCCTGCCATTCGACTCATGACAGAATACCTGCGTCCAAAGTCTCTGGAGCAGGCCATTGAATTGGTCAATCACTCGGTTAATATTTCTTCTCGAGGTGTTGCTCTCACGGAACTCCCTTTCATGCCCCCCGTCATGGTTCCACAGAATTCTGTTCAGCCTCAGCAAAACAATCCACAACGCTCACAGATCTGGTGTCATATTTGTAAATATCAAGGCCATCTGGCCAATGAATGCAACTCCTCAAATGGACCTTCTCACTGTAAAAGGTGCAATATGTGCAATCACGCCACGAAGGAATGCACTCGTTCTCATCCTACACCCTTCAGGAATAAAATGGTCTTTCAAGTCCAGACCACGCCTCCACAACAACAGTCATATCCGCCTCAGCAATATCAAACTCAATAACCTCAGCAGTATCAACAAACGCAGCAATCTCAGCAGCCACGGGGACAAGGCAACCGTCCTCCTTTTGATCCTTCAAAGGCTCAATGTTATCACTGTCATGAATGGGGTCACACCACCACGGTGTGTCCTCAACTTCCTCAAGTTCAAGTCCAACTTCCAGGTTCCAATCAACCAGCTTCAGTACGTCTCACGGCTTATCAACTATGGGTGGCCAACGGTAAACAAGGCCCTCGTCCTGTTTTGAGGAAGCCCCCTCGGCCGCCTCAACAATAGCGACCTCAGCAAGCAGCATCTACCTCCAATCCTATGGATCAACAAGCCCAAGAGAAGATTTATCAGGCACTGAACCCTCCAGTCCAGCAGTCCAATTGGGTTGGTCTCGTCACACGTCACACACGGGCTTCACGCCCTTTGACCATCATCCCTCACGACACGCAACCCGCTTTTGCTGTGGACACCGTCCCTCATGAAGAGGATAAAAAAGTTCATTTTGCGCCTGATCTTGACAAACTCATGCCTCATGTCATGCCTAAAGTGAGACAAAGTATTCTTCAACTCATGCAGGCTGCGGAAGGTCGCACCCTCGCTAATGTTCACGCCACCACTGTTAGTCCTGTGCCTCCTGGTACAGGACTATTCATGCATTCCACGGACCAAGTCAAGGCCAAGGATCCACAACCAGGCGTGGGTCAGTCGTCAAAGGCCCAAATAAGACCAAGCTGGCCGACCACGCAGATCAAAACTGCGTCCCGCCAACAAGAAGCGGCGGCGCCGGACAAGTGGCGCCCACCGCACCAAGCGTCGGCGTCAGGCGTGATTCTAGGCACTTCAAGAGGCACCACCAGCATTCCTGCAAATCAAGCCTCCTTCCAGGAGTCGGCACCGAGATCAGTCAGAGTGTCTATATTGGGCCAAAGGCCATTGTACTATATATATGAGTAGAGCTAGCACATGAGTTTTAGATGAGTTTTGAGTCTTGTCTCACTTCAGTTTTCTCTCGATTTCGAGAGCTCATGTATCATCATCATTGATATCAAGAAAGCTTATCATTGTTGTCTCATTGTTCTTGGGTTTTCTTTGTCCCTTCTTTTGTTTTCTTGCAAATCCCGCGTGACATAGTCCCCGGATCCTCCTGTTAGATCTAAGGGTCCTCCTGCAGGGCTGTCTTGCGGGAGTTCGAACCGAACCCCACTCCGGTGTCACGGCTGCTGCGGGTCTGATTCAATTTTCCTTTCTTACGTCGCCATAATGCGTCGCAACTTCACGCCCGGAAGAACTCCTTTCCCGAGGCAGCGTCTGCGGCGGGCGCCATCATCGCCGAAGGAAGCTGTTGCGACATGTATGGCTCTGCTTATGACATTGAGGGAGGCCACATTCGGTCCGGGGCTCGGTCGGCGCCACCCACCCCTCGTGTCATGTCGTCCCCGGTTCTCCCTCAAAGCGTGCAAACATTGTTCCGACCTCGGTCACCTCATCACTATCGGGGAGCCCTATCGGGGCTCAACCTTCTCAACCTTACTTTCATACCCCCGAACATGCCTACATCCATCATTCTTCTGGCCATACGCCTCTGCCTTCACAACCATCATCTCCTCCGGGTGGACAGGGATATCCACATGTCTCTTTTGCTCCTCCCCAGGACTTTCCCTTCCCTACATTTCCCACCGCTCTTCCTGTTTACAACCTTACAGACCTCAAAACCAATGATCAGGCACCTCCAGTACCTCCACCTCAGCAACCCCTTCATCCGGGTCTTTCAGGCACTCTGCCACCTCCAACTCCACCTCAATATAATCCCTATCCAGTTCCTGTCCAGCCCAGCACTTTCACTTCTACCTTTCAGACCCTTAAGCTAACTTATCCAACCTTTGGCAACACGAAAGGCAAACCCTTAGACCAAAGTGCTCAGGCCCACATGGAAGAATTTGAGGCTCTGGCTGCCCTAAATGGTCATGCACAACCTCAACTGAAATTCCATATCTTTTCCACCACACTGCGTGGCTCTCCTCATCAATGGCTTATGTCCAACAAAAGCCACTGGAAACAAGATTGGTCCGAAATGAAAACTGCTTTTCTTTCTCACTATGGCACCACGGATGATGATCAACTTCATCTCAAGCAACTCAATGACCTTCAACAAGAGCCCACGGAGTCCGCCAGGGATTTTGCTGATCGCCTTCACATCCTGCTCAGCAAACTCAAAGAGTACCCGACACAGAGCCAGATCTTGGTCTGGTTTCTTCAAGCACTTCCTCCAGCTATCCGACTCATGACCGAATACTGCAAGGCCAAGACTTTGGAGCAGGCTATCGACCTTGTCAATCACTCAGTAAATGTTTCCTCCCGTGGCGTGTCTCTTCAGGACCTCCCTTTCATTCCACCAGTCATGGTTCCACAGACTGCTGTCCAACCTCAACACGCCAATCAGCAGCGCAGTCAGATCTGGTGCCATATCTGCAAATACCAAGGCCACTTGGCAAATGAATGCAACTCCACCAATGGCCCTCCTCATTGCAAAAGATGCAACATGTGCAATCATGCCACGGAAGAGTGCACTCGCACTCATCCTACACCTTTCCGCAACAAGATGGTTTATCAAGTACAAACCACACCTCAGCACCAATCACAATATCAGCCGCAACCACTGCAGGCTCAACCCAATCAACTCTATCAGCAACCAGAGCAACCACGGGGACCCAACACACGCCCCCCTTTTGATCCTTCTAAAGCTCAGTGTTATCACTGTCACGAATGGGGTCATACCACCACGGCATGTCCTCAACTTCCACAAGTTCAGTACGCATTCACGGCACCAATCGGACCACCTCGGTCCGCCTCCGCGGCTTACCAACTTTGGATTGCCAATGGCAAACAAGGCCCGCGTCCCGTTCTTCGGAAGCCACCTCGAGCGCCTCAGCAATCACGCTATCAACCAGCTCCTGCCAATCAACCTCAGATGGATCAACAAGCACAGGAAGAAAATTTTCAAGCTCTCAATCCTCCAGTCCAGCCGTCAAATTGGGTTGGTTTGGTTTCACGCCAGACCAGGGCGTCACGTCCCTTAACCATTATTCCTAATGGCACGCAACCTGCCTTTGCAGTCGACACCATCCCTCATGAAGAGGACAAAAAGGTTCACTTTGCGCCTGACTTGGACAAACTCATGCCTCATGTCATGCCTAAAGTATGCGCCAAAGCATTCTGAACCTCATGCAAAGCTGGCTGAAGGCCGCCGCGTTGGCTAATGTTCATGCCACCACCGGAGCTCAAGAAAGACAAGAAGCACCTTCCACATCTCAACCTCCACACTCTCGGACATATCCGAATATTGCCGCGAGGGTCGACCTACTAAAAGAAGTTGCTTGCTTCATTACCACGCACTCCGGCAAGACACTGTGGATCCAGCAGATCCTTTTTTCTCATGTGCCTCTGGAACTCCAAGAGGAGCCGGCAAAATCAAAATTCCCTTAAGTCTGGCAACAATTTTGAAACTATGTCCCGCTCTCAAGGACCGCTTTACCACTCCCGACCGTTTTGGTTGGGGCTGTGCCGCTACCTCTACACCACGGTACATGCCACGGTGGGCAATCAACAAGTCAATCATGTTCAAATTGGCCGGAGGTAGCGCACAATCAATCTCATCACGGATAAACTCCGCAAAACAAATGGGCATCAAACAACTCTATCGTGCCCCATATGACATCAAATTGGCTAATGGCCATATCACGAGACCTCAAGGTGTCACACCTCTTCTTCACATCAACATTGGTGATCTCCGATTCCCCTTAGAATTTGGTGTTTGGAAGGCTGGAGAAGATCCAGGTGATTATGAAATGCTGGTTGGCAGACCTTTTCTCCGCCAGGCCAAGAGTATCCATTATTGGGCCACGGATCAGTTAGTCATCACAAATGGTCATCTCAATGCCACTATGGACTTGGAAACAGGTAAAATCATTTCGGTCGACAATGCTGAACCCTCTCTCTCCACCGATTCGAGGGCGCCCGAATATCTATCAAGTTCAGGCTCCACCCGCGAGTCTGCCTCTGTCATCCTACCCCGAATATGCTGATCCTTGGGGAGAAATGACTCTTGATCAGGACCAGGCTGTGGCTGCCTTGCTTGACCCCTACCTGGCTCCTTGCAATCGCATCCAACGTGTTGATCACTTTTCAGAAGCCGAACTTTCTCCTGATCCAGTTGATTTAAACGCTGTCATGAAGCAACCTGCAGCGATGAAACTCAAAGAACTCTCTTCTTCACCACGCAGAGTGCCACGCATCCTGTCATGCTTCAACCTCCTGCTCATATTGTCCAAGACACGGAAGTTATCCCACACATTCAGACTCCTGAAATCGAGATTGTGGACGTGGGCAACAATCAGCCTGTCCGCCTTGCTGCCAATCTTCCGACACCCTATCGTAACAGGGCCGTCACGCTCTTTAAAAAGTTCAAACACATTTTCGCTTTTGCTCTGAGACCTTCGGGGATCAACAAAACCTTGGGGAACTCACAATTCCTACCAAACCTGATGCACGTCCAGTATAGTAACGACAGTACCGGCTCAACCCCAATTACCGTGATCGCGTCAAGGCGGAAATTGACAAACTCCTTGCTGCAGGTTTGATCTATGAGGTCAAACATTCTGAATGGGTGAGCCCCATCGTCATTACACTCAAACACAATGGAAAGATTCGCGTTTGCGTGGACTACCGAAAACTAAATCAGGCCACGGAGCGTGATCATTTTCCACTTCCCTTCACGCACTGGGTTCCGGAAGAGGTTGCGGGACATGAGATGTACTCCTTCATGGATGGTTTTTTTTTTCTACAATCGGATCTCAATCAAAGAATCTGATCAACTCAAGACTACTTTCACCACCCGGGTGGCACTTTTTTGCCTACAAGGTGGTTCCTTTTGGATTATCAAACTCTCCATCAACGTTTCAACGCATCATGCTCTCAGTTTTTCATGATTTTATGAAGGAAAATCCCTTGTTGCAAATTTTTCAAGATGACTTCTCTGCCTACAGTTCCATGGCTGACCACTTGGATAAATTGGAACTCGTCTTTCAAATGTGATGAGTCCCATTAATCTCAATCACGAAAATGCACCTTTTGTGTCACTTCCGGTGTTACTGTTGGGACACGCGTTGTCAATAAGCGGTATCACCACGGATCCTCGCCAAAATCGGGCCAGTTATTGTGCTCAAGGCTCAAGCACCGGCCAATATCAAGGAGACACGCTCTTTCCGGGTAAAGTCAATTATTACTCCACCTTCATTCCCCGACTTGCAGCCATTGCGCATCCCATTCATAAACTCACGGGTGATGAATCGACTTGGGCTTGGAATTCCCAGTGCGAAGTCGCTTTCAACGGTTGAAGCTTTTACTTACTCAGGCCCCGGTTCTTGTTCCTCCTCAATGGGACAAGCCCTTTCACGTCCATGTAGATGTCTCGGCGTTTACTATTGGAGCTGTTCTTTCTCAAGAATATGATGTGCACACTGACAAACCAAACAGATACGCCAGCTGAAAACTCAATTCTGCTGCCACAGAGCGTGAAGCCTTGGGTTTAATTTTCTGTGTCCAACGCTTCCGTCACTATCTTTTGCGCAGTCAGATCAAATTCTTTGTTGACCACCAAGCACTTCTTTATTTGATTAACAAATCCACGCCCACGGGCCGCATTGCTCGTTGGGTCCTCCTTCTGCAAGAATTTGCACCTTTTGAAATTGTTCACAAGGCAGGCAAATCTCATGTTGTCCCGGATTATCTTTCACGCATCCACACGGATGATCCCTCCACTGGAGTCTCAGACGCCTTTCCTGACGCTCAACTCTTTCTGGTCACGGCAACACCACATTGGTTCCATGACTTTCAGCAGTATCTCCTCACAGGCGCTCTTCCACCAGAGGATGCCACACTCTCTCCAGCCAAGCGACAATCCCGTCGACACCAATTTCTCCACGAGGTCCGTGACTACACCATGGTTGCAGGCCATCTTTACAAAAAGGGTAAGGATACTATCCTTCGACGCTGTGTTCTCCCTCATGAGGTCCCAGATATTGTCCGAGAAGCCCATGAAGGGCTCGGTGGTGGTCATTTTCATGGTGACACCACGGCGCACGCAAAAATCCTTCTTGCGGGTTATTTTTGGCCCACGCTCTTCAAAGACGCCACGCCCACGCCCAAGACGCGTGTGATGCTTGTCGGCGTGTGGGGGGATACCACGCCCGTGGCGCTCTTCCCTTGGCCGGCCGCCACGCCACTTCCCTTCAGCAAATGGGGATGGATTTTGTGGGACCCATCGATCCTCCTGCGAGGCACACCCGTGCCCGCTACATTCTGGTTCTCACTGACTACGCTACCAAATGGGCGGAAGCTTGCGCACTTCCGGACAAACAACTGCGGCAAGCCGCGCCCAAGGTCATCTATCAACAAATCATCACGCTGATTCGGCTGCCCTGTGGAGCTGGTCGTGATCGTGGTGTCCATTTTATCAATCATACCATCAAGGAGCTGACGGATTATCTCCTGATACATCATCACAAGAGCACACCTTACTATCCTCAAGGGAATGGTTTGGCTGAAAGCACCAACAAAACTCTGGTCACAATTCTCAAGAAAATTTGTGACGCTTCTCGCACTGACTGGCAAACCAAGCTTCCTACTGTTCTTTGGGCTTACAATACTTGTTTCAAAATAGCTACAGGTCACACTCCTTTCAAATTGGTTTATGGTCAAGAAGCTCTCATGCCGTTTGAATACATCCTTCCAACTCTCCGTTTTCAACTGGCTACCGCCCATAATCCGCCTGCTGCACTCAAAGAAAGGGTTTATCAATTGGAACAGTTGGATGAACTTAGAAGGGATGCTTATATTCGTGTTCTTCATGGACAACAGTTGCAAAAATCTTTACATGATAAACGTCTGAAGACAAAAACATTCAAAGAAGGAGATTTGGTTCTTCTTTATGATTCTCGGTACAAAAATTTTTCGGGTAAGCTAAAGTTTCGATGGCTTGGCCCTTATCAAATTGTTCAAGTGGTGCAACCCAGCGTTTTCCAGCTGGCTGAGTTAGATGGAACTCCATTACCTACACTGGTTAATGGCTTTCGCCTCAAACCATTTCATACTACAGAACGTGAAAATCAACAAACCGATGCTGTTCCAGACACAAACACAACAGATAGTGACTAAACCAGCGGCATATTTATATTATAGGTAAAATGTTTTTACAAAATGTGGGCACAGCCCAGCTATTTCCGCTATGGGCATTGCCCTATATACAAAAACGGGCTCAGAGCCCTATCTACTAAGTCATAAGAAGAAAAACCCTCTACTCCGGGTTAGGAGCAGAGGTGATACGCAGGATGTGGTAGAGATTCTGCTCCGGGTCCCAGCGCAGGTGCAGAATCACCTCCATCCCGTCGGTCTTCGGATCGGGATGCTCAGCCATCCCGGCACACCACCCGTCCATCGCCAGGCCACGGTTGTGGCAACGCCAGAGGTCCAGACAATCCATCTTGCAGGTAATCCACTCCAAACAGTTTGAAGGCATAGTGCAGTGATCATGCAAACCAGCAGCAGACATACTGAGCGCCATCGGATGTCTTCGCTTCACTCCCGGTTCGTCTTATATAGCCAACCGAGGAACTCCTTGTCGACGTGGACCAATCAACAAAATTGCCAACGTGTTTGCAATGCAAGGCTGTTTCTAAAATGAGAATCTTTTCTCCCGCCGCATATCTAGCCATGGTACCTTCTGACACCTTTGTTTTAATGAGATCCCACTTCGAGTTGCCAGCATTAAATGACATTCTTTCTTTTCACGCCCGTCGAACATTAATGTGTGTCCTTTGGCCACCTGTCACATCAGATCATTCCCTTACGTCTCATCGCCACCGTTCATTGCTTCTCCCTTTACCATTTGGGGACTTAGCCAAAATTTTGCCTTTCAATCGCCAACTTCGCATCTGTCGCCACCTGGCATCATCAACGGTTGAAGGTTCGCCCTCATCATGCCCCTTCACCTACACTTGCGCGCCCTAAAACCTTTTCGTCTATCTGCGCCTTCGTCTTCTGTTCTCTGCTCTCCGCCTTCTCCAGACAGTTCCTTCTGTTCCGACGCTCTTCGCCATGGCTGCCCCCAAACTTCCTACACTTCAAGCTTCTGCTCCCCGGGATGCGACTCTTTTCGGGTCTGTATCTTTCTCGACGCCCACCTTTTGTGAAGCCCTTCTTGGTCCAAGTCGGGAAGTCGCGGAACGCCACAAGCTTTACGAATTCTCGCAAATGGAGCTCCCGGCCCCCAATCCGGAGCAATTGCAGCAGTTCATCGCTCACATCGTCAACAGCCCGGAGGGATTTGCTACGGTGGTCGATGGCACCACCATTTTACTTACACAACATTTGATTTCTGAGGTATTCCGTATTCCCTTGCAAAAACCTTCTGTCTCTTGGGCTGCTTTACAGGACATGGACGTCACTCAGTTTGGTGCTCCTGCTTATCAAGCCAACCAGCATCGCCTTACAAATATTGCCAAGCCACATGACACTTTTGTGAAGTTTCTGTGGCGCAAATTGCTTGGGTATTCCATCAAGAACACCCATATCAATAAGCCGTTTTATAATATGGTCATCACTGCCATCCACTCCAATCTCCATGTTGATTGGCCACAGCTATTGTTCTACCGCCTTCTTCAAGAAGTAGACCGCATTCGGGCTACCCCCTCCTCTGTCTCTGACATTTCCGTGGGTGGCCATCTTCAGGCACTCATTCGTCATTATCTTCCTGTTCTTGAGAGCCCTTCCACTTCCCATGCCTCCACTCAGCGCTCTTTGCATTCCCAGCGTCAAACCCAACAGGCTGTACCTTCACGACAGACTTCCCCTGATCATGTTCAACACCAGACCACGCATGTCACCGTCTCCTCTTCCTCCACTGAAGCCACGCCTTCCAATTCCCGTCATGCCTCTCAACACTCTCAGACAAGGCAGCAACAGGGCCCTGCACCTCCACATCCTAGACAGCTCCTGTACCAATTCCAGCAGGATGTTCAAGCCGCTGCCATGCAGCTACAAGCATCACAGGAGGCTCTCATGACTGGTGTTCAGGCGTCCCTGGAGGCTTCCGATGCAGTTCAAAGAGACCTTCAAGCTGCAACTGCATAAGTTCAAACTTTGGAGGCCCAACTTCAAGAAAAGCACGCGGCTCTATTACAGGCCCGTGTAGATCTTAAAAGTGCTCAGGATCAGACCAGCCTACTGGAAGATCAGCAGGCTTCCAAACCACAATTCAGGACTTATTGGAACAGAACAAGTCCAAAGATACCCTCCTGGGTGACAAGGAGAAAGATATTGCTAAGCTAGACACCTTGTACTCAGAGCTTTGTGACAATTACCGGACTCAAGTTCATAACCTTACCGAGCGTGAGGCTAGACTCACCTCCCTAGAAGCTCAGCTTTCCACGCTGACAACTCAGCTAACGTCCATCCAGGATCAGCTTTCGCAGGCTCAGAAACAAAAGGTCATAGATGACGCTGAGATTGCCACGCTTCGACTCCAAACTCTAGGGCAATCTTCTTCACATGCCACGCTTCCTATTAAACGGGTCCGTGATCAGTCACGTCTTCTCTTAGAAAAGGAGAACAGGATCCGTGACCTGGAACATCAGCTCCAGCAAGCAGTTCAATCTGCTGAAGAAGCCCAAAACAAACAGGAGGGCTATATTGAAATTGCTACCAACATTCCTGTGGACTTCTCTACTCCTTCCAGCTATCTTGACTATGTGATGGCCCGACGGCACCTTTTCCTTTTGAAATGGTACGCGGCCAATGGCAATGTTCATCAACAGCCCCTCAAAAGTGCGGATTTTCTTCGGATCTGGCCGGATCTTTCTATAGAAGACAAGGGTTTATTTTGTGCACTCTTAGTCTTTGATCAGCTCACTTCTGAAGATCCCGAATTGGTCATTTTCCGTGTTGTTCAGCCCATGGCTTATGTTTTTCATGACTTCTACCTGGCAGATCTCCTTGATAAATTCTGGGATGAGGCCCATTGTGTTTTTCGTGGCAACTCCAATGTTGCTTGGTTGTTATCGGCAACCAACCCATATTTCAAGGATTCTGCTCAGTCTCAGACTTTTGAACAGGAGTACATGCCTGAACTTGCTCAGCACTTACCTCTGTGGCAGGCTGAAACATTGGCACAGGTAAACAAAAATTTGGCGCATCCTGATGATCTTGAGTTCGCCCAAATTTATATGCAGCACTTGGGAGGCTACAATCAACTGCGTGGCCTTCTGGAAAGCAAGACCATCCCAACAGGTTGGGTAAATCCTCCTGTCTATCAATTACTCTCTACTTCAGAATGGGACCATTGGTGTCGTGCTCTTGATCAAGATCTCGTTCGAGCATTCAGGGACATGGCTCTGCAACCCACGCACACAGGCCTGCTTCCCTCTCCATATGCTTCCTTAGGAGTACCACCATGCCCACGGTTTCTCTCTTCTGACTGGCGTCTTCCCTTTTGGACGAAGGTCCTGGATGGCCACGCTGGGTCGACTCCGCCTCAGATCTCGACGGATCTCCGGTGGGATCCCCGATTTGTCAGACGCTCCAATTGGGAGGATAATGCCACCTTGGACACTACTGAGAATTGGATTTATATTGGTAATGAGCGTGGTTGGCAAAGGCCTGCTGATGCCTTGCATGGTCTTGATACCTTCTTGCAGAATGCCGCCACCTCACGAACCCTTCCGGTCCACCGTCAAAGTTGGTTTACGTGCTTTGCTCTCAAATGCATCCTGGTTAGCTCTTTAAATCGGCGGCCCAATCTTTCAATTACCAATCCGAATGCTAGCGTCAGTGCCTTCGGTCTCCAGACCTGCTTTCTCATGGAGTGCCAGTTTGTTCCTTCGGACGCCCATGCTGCCCTGGAAGACATGGTGCGCTCTCACTTCCTCATTGATGCTGATCCTGCCCTTGTGCTCAACACTCCGGCGCCCCTTCAAACATGCGGGACCTCATTGCTCATTACCATAATGGCGCTCCCGACCTCATTCCGTGAGGATCACTTTTCCAGATCTTTGGTTTCCCGCCCTCGGAAGCACTTCCTCCCTTTCTTCAGACTGAGTGTCATTTGGTGGGGGGAGTGTTAGTCCTGTGCCTCCTGGTACAGGACTATTCATGCATTCCACGGACCAAGTCAAGGCCAAGGATCCACAACCCGGTGGGTGGTCGTCCAAAGGCTCGCCAGAAGACCAAGCGGCGGAACCACGCAGATCAAAACTCAAGTCCCGTCAACAAGAGGCGGCGCTCAGACAAGTGAGCGTCCGTCACCGACTGCGTCAGCGTCAGCGTGATTCTAGGCACTTCAAGAGGCACCGCTAGCATTCCTGCAAATCAGGCCTCCTTCCAGGAGTCGGCACCGAGATCAGTCAGAGTGTCTATATTGGGCCAAAGGCCATTGTACTATATATATGAGTAGAGCTAGCACATGAGTTTTAGATGAGTTTTGAGTCTTGTCTCACTTCAGTTTTCTCTCGATTTCGAGAGCTCATGTATCACCATCATTGATATCAAGGAAGCTTATCATTGTTGTCTCATTGTTCTTGGGTTTTCTTTGTCCCTTCTTTTGTTTTCTTGCAAATCCCGCGTGACATAGTCCCCGGACCCTCCTGTTAGATCCAAGGGTCCTCACAGAGGGCTGTCTTGCAGGAGTTCCCGAACCCAGACCCCAAACAACCACTAGAGCTCAGCAGCGTCAGGCCGCGCTGTCATCATCCACCAGCAACCGCTCTCAGCCGTATCCAAACATTGCTGCTGAGGTAGAGCTTCTCAAAGAAGTCTCCGCTTCTTTACCACAGACTCGAGCTCCACTGGACCCTGCGGACCCCTTTTCACATGTTCGCTCTTAAAGATCAGTTACCTCTTTCCACGGTTCTGGTTGGAGCTGTTGCGACCTCAACACCCACGGTGCACGCCACGGTGGGCAATCAGCACATCAATCATGTTCAAATCGATGGTGGTAGTGCCGTCAATCTTATTACTGATAAACTCAGAAAACAATTGGGCATCAAACAATTATACCGTGCTCCTTATGACATCAAGTTGGCAAATGGCCATATCACACGCCCTCAAGGTGTCACTCCTCTTCTCCATATCAGCATTGGTGGTCTCAAATTCCCATTGGAATTTGGAGTTTGGAAAGCTGGAGAAGACCCTGGTGATTATGAAATGCTGGTTGGAAGACCTTTTCTCCGCCAGGCTAAGAGTATTCATTACTGGGCCACGGACCAACTTGTTATCACTGATGGACATCTCAATGCCACCATGGATTTAGAAACTGGCAAATTGATCTCTGTCGAGAATGCTGAACCTTCAATTTCTGACACTGACTCTGAAGAAGCACAAAATATTTATCATGTTCAAGCTCCACCCGCGGGTCTGCCTCTGTCATCCTACCCGGAGTATGCTGACCCTTGGGGTGACATGACGCTGGATCAGGACCAGGCTGTGGCTGCTCTCATGGACCCTTACCTGGCTTCCTGCAATCGCATTCAACGTCTTGATCATTTTTCAGACACAACCTCTTCTTCGGAGACCGTCGATGTTCATGTCGTCATGAAGCAACCCTTGCTTGATGACACTCAGCAACCTCTTTTCTTCACTACACAAAATGCTGCTCCTCCTATCATGTTTCAACCTCCTGCTCATCAGGTTCAGGACACGGAGGTTGTTCCTCATATTCAAACTCCAGAAGTGGACATAGTGGACATTGGTAACAATCAACCAGTCCGCTTAGCTGCTAATCTTCCATCTACTTATAAAGCACGCACCGTGACGCTGTTCAAGAAGTTTAAACATATTTTTGATTGGAGCTACAAAGACCTTCGAGGTATCAAAAAAGAATTGGGGGAACTCACCATTCCTACCAAACCTGATGCACGCCCAATCTAGCAACGACAGTACAGGCTCAACCCAAATTACCGTGACCGCATCAAGGCCGAAATTGACAAACTCTTAGCTGCAGGCCTGATTTATGAGGTCAAACACTCTGAATGGGTGAGCCCCATCATCATTACTCTCAAACACAATGGTAAGATCCGCGTTTGCGTGGATTACAGAAAACTCAATCAAGCTACGGAGCGTGATCACTTTCCGCTTCCCTTCACTGACCAGGTTCTTGAAGAAGTTGTTGGTCATGAGATGTACTCTTTCATGGATGGTTTCTCTGGGTACAATCAAATTTCTATCAAGAAAGAAGATCAACTCAAAACTACCTTCACCACCCCGTGGGGCACCTTTGCCTACAAGGTGGTACCTTTTGGTTTATCAAACTCTCCTTCAACCTTTCAGCGCATCATGCTCTCTGTCTTTCAAGACTATATGAAGGGTCAACCATTTCTTCAGATCTTTCAAGATGATTTTTCAGCCTACAGCTCCATGGATGATCACTTGGAGAAGTTAGAGCTCGTCTTCCAAAAATGTGATGAATCTGGCATTAGTCTCAATCCTGAGAAGTGCACTTTCTGCGTCACCTCAGGTGTTCTTTTGGGTCATGTGGTAAGTAAAGATGGAATCACCACGGATCCTGCTAAAATCAGTTGTGTCCTGAAGGCTCAAGCACCGTCTAATATCAAAGAGACACGTTCCTTCCTGGGTAAAGTTAATTACTATTCCACCTTCATTCCTGGACTTGCAGCCATAGCTGATCCCATTCATAAACTCATGGGTGATGAATCCACTTGGGCTTGGAATCCCCAAGCGGAAGCTGCTTTTCAGAAGTTGAAGCTGTTACTTACTCAGGCCCCAGTACTTGTTCCTCCTCAATGGGACAAGCCCTTCTATGTTCATGTTGATGTCTCTGCTTTTGCCATTGGTGCTGTTCTTTCTCAGGCTTATGATGACCACACGGATAAACCGATCCGCTATGCCAGCCGAAAACTCAATCCTGCTGAGCGCAACTATTCTGCCATGGAACGAGAAGCCTTGGGCTTAGTTTTCTGTGTCCAACGTTTCCGTCATTATTTGTTGGGCAGCTAGATCAAGTTCTTTGTTGATCATCAAGCTCTTCTTTATTTAATCAACAAAGCCACACCCACGGGTAGAATTGCTCGTTGGGTCCTTCTTCTGCAAGAATTCGCTCCCTTCGAAATTGTTCATAAGGCAGGCAAGTCTCATGTGGTGCCTGATTATCTTTCACGCATCCACACGGATGATCCCTCCACGGGTGTTTCTGACGCCTTTCCAGACGCTCAATTGTTCCTAGTCACGGCCACGCCCCATTGGTTTCACAACTTTCAGCAATATCTTCTCACTGGTGCTCTTCCTCCAGAAGATCAGACGCTCTCTCCAGACAAGCTTTGCTCCCGTCGCCGTCAGTTTCTCAGAGAGGTCCGTGACTATACCATGGTTGCAGGCCACTTATACAAACGAGGCAAAGACATGGTCCTCTGTCGTTGTGTCCTCCCTCATGAGGTGCCCGATATTGTTCGACAAGCCCATGACGGGCTTGGTGGTGGTCATTTTAGTGGTGACGCCACGGCACGCAAAATTCTTTTGGCAGGATACTTCTGGCCCACGCTCTTCAAAGATGCCCATGCTTATGCTCGCACGTGTGACGTCTGTCAGCGTGTGGGGAAGCCCATGGCCCGTGACGCTCTTCCATTGATGCCGGTCGCCATGCCACTTCCTTTCAGCAAATGGGGAATGGATTTTGTGGGGCCCATGGACCCACCGGCGCGGCACACCCGTGCCCGCTACGTTCTGGTCATCACGGATTATGCTACCAAATGGGCGGAAGCTTGTGCACTTCCAGACAACACTGCTGCCAGTACTGCCAAGGTTCTCTACACGCACATTATCACGCGTTTTGGTTGTCCCACGGAACTTGTTAGTGATCGTGGTGTGCATTTTGTCAATCATACCATCAAGGAGCTGATGGATTATCTTCACATATAGCACAGGAAGAGTACACTTTACTATCCTCAAGGAAATGGCTTGGCTGAAAGTACCAACAAAACTCTCATCACTGTTCTAAAGAAAATTTGTGACGCTTCTCGCACAGATTGGCAAGACAAGTTGCCTACTGTTCTTTGGGCTTACAACACCAGTTTCAAAGTTGCAACTGGCCACACTCCTTTCAAATTGGTTTATGGTCAAGAAGCACTCATGCCCTTCGAATATATTCTTCCCACTCTCCGTTTCCAACTTGCTACAGCACATAATCCACCTGCTGCACTCAAGGAACGGGTTTATCAATTAGAACAGTTAGATGAACTTCGGCGAGATGCTTACATTTGTGTTCTTCATGGCCAACAGTTGCAGAAATCGTTACATGACAAACGTCTTAAGACAAAAACATTCAAAGAAGGTGATTTGGTTCTTCTTTATGATCCTCGTTACAAAAATTTTCTGGGCAAGTTAAAGTTCAGGTGGCTTGGTCCTTATCAAATTATTCAAGTTGTTCAACCCAGTGTTTTCAAGCTGGCGAGTTGGATGGCACTCCATTACCTACTCTGGTTAATGGCTTTCGCCTTAAACAATTTCATACAGACGCTACAGACGGTTCTACACATGAGGCACAACAAAGTTCAGACTCCACAGATAGTGACTAAAAGCGGCATATTTATATTATAGTAGAGGCAAATTATAAAATGTGAGCATTGCTCACTTACTTCCGCTATGAGCAGAGCTCTATTTATGGGCAAAGCCCTATCTACAAAATCCTAAGTTAAAAACCCCTCTACTCCGGGTTGGGAGTAGAGGTGATGCGGAGGATGTGGTAGTAGTTCTGCTCCGGATCCCAGCGCAGATGCACCACCACCTCCATAGGATTGGTCAGAGGGTCGGGATGCTCAGCCATCCCACTGCACCAGCCATCCATAGGGATGCCACGGTTGTGGCATTTCCAGAGATCCAGACAGTTCTCGTTCAAACCAGCCGCTGCCATACTCATGGTCGCCAAGGGTGTCTCAGCTTCGCCCCCTGCTCGTCTTATATAGCCCCACCGACGGGAATTCTGTCGACGTGGACCAATCAGACAACTCGCCGACGTGATTGCAATGCAAGGCCGTTTCTAAATTGGAATCTTTTCTCCCGCCGCATATCTAGCAATGGTATCTTCTGACACCTTCGTTTTAATGATATCCCACTTCGAGTTGCCCGCATTAAATGACATTCCTTCTTTTCACGCCCGTCGAACATTAATATGTGTACCTTCGCCTGCTGTCACATCTGATCGCTCATTTATGTCTCATCTCTCCACCGTCCATTGCTTCTCCCTTCACTGCTTGGGGACTTAGCCAAATTTTTGCCTCTCAATCGACTCCTTCGGATCTATCGCCACCTGGCATCATCAACGGCCGCCGTTTCCTTCTCCTCATGCCCCTTCACAAAACACTTGTGCGCCCTAAAAACCTTTTCGTCCATCTTCCGCTCTCCGCCCTCCGGCTTCTCCAGACAGTTCTTCCTGTTCCTTTCCGACGCTCTTTGCCATGGCTGCTTCACCCAAATTTCCTCAACTTCAAGCTTCTGCTCCAAGGGATCCGGCTCTTTTTGAGTCCGTGATTTTCTCCACACCCACCTTTCGCGAAGCGCTCGTTGGTCCGAATCGTGAAGTGGCGGAACGCCAGGGGCTTTACGAATTCTCACAACAGGATCTCCCTGCACCACATCCGGAGCAATTGAAGCAGTTTGTCACTCAGATCATCAACAGCCCGGAAGGATACGCAACCACGGTCGATGGCACCACCATTTTGCTTACTCAGGCTCTGATTTTTGAGGTATTCCACATTCCTTTGAAACGACCTTCTTTATCTTGGGCTACCTTACAGGACCTGGATGTCACTCAGTTTGGCGCCGTTCCTTATCAAGCCAACATGCATCGTCTCACAAACATTGCAAAGACCCACGACACTTTTGTAAAGTTTCTGTGGCGTAAATTGCTTGGGTATTCTATCAAGAACACCCATATCAATAAACAGTTCTACAATGTTGTTATCACGGCCATCCGCTCCACACACCATATTGATTGGCCACAAATGCTGTTCTTCAGACTTCTCCATGAAGTGGATCGCATTAGAGTCGCCCTTCTTCAGTCTTTGAAGCCTCAGTGGGTGCCCATCTTCAAGCCCTCATCTGTCATTACCTTCCTCTCCCTGGGTCACCTTCCATTTCTTATACCTCCACTCATCAATCTTTTCATTCCCTTCCTCAAAACCAACAGGCTGAAACTTCACGCCCTTCTTCTCCTGGTCATGTTCAACACAACGCCACGCATGTCACTGCCTCCTCTTCCTCCACAGAATCCATGCCCTCCAATTCTCATCATGTCTCTCAGACGTCAGAAACACGGCAACACCAGGACCCTGCACCTCCACATCCTCGCCAGCTCCTAAATCAATACCAGCAGGATGTTCAAGCCGTTGTCCTCAAGTTACAAGAATCCCAAGAAGTTCTCATGAATGGAGTTCAAGCGTCCCTGGAGGCATCGGAAGCTGTTCACAGGGATCTTCAAATGCCAACACGCAAGTTCAATCCCTGGAATCCAAACTTCAGGAAAAGCACGAGGCTCTCTTACGGGCCCGTGAGGATCTCAAGACTGCACAAGATCAGACCAGCCTGCTTACTGATCAACAGGCTCAGTTGCAATCCACCATTCAGGAATTGCTGGAGCACGTCAAAGCCAAGGATACCCTGCTGGGCGACAAGGATAAAGACCTTGCCAAACTTAACACCCTGTATACAGAGCTTTCTCAAAGTTACAGCACTCAAGTCCATGACCTTACAGCACGAGATGCTCGAATCACCTCCTTAGAAAGTCAGCTTTCCACGCTGACCAGTCAGCTCACGCCTCTCCAGGATTAACTTACGGAGGCTAAGAAACAGAAAATCATTGATGATGCAGAGATTGCCATGCTTCGACTCCATACTCCTGGGCAATCCTCTTCTCATGGCACGCTCTCTCATAAACGGGTTCGTGATCAGTCACGTCTCCTGCTAGAAAAGGATAACTGGATCCGCGACCTCGAACATCAACTTCAGAATGCAGTTCAGACAGCTGAAGAAGCCCAGACTAAACAAGAGGGCTACATTAATTTAGCTCTCCACATGTCTGTGGATTTCGCTACTCCTTCCAGTTATCTGGATTATGTGGTTGCCCGCCGCCACCTCTTTCTTCTGAAGTGGTACACGGCAGATAGTCAGGTTGATGCCCAGCTGCGCAGTGAGGATTTTCTCAGGATTTGGCCAGACCTTTCAGTTGAAGACAAAGGTTTACTCTGTGCCCTCTTAGTCTTTGACCTCATCAACTGTGAAGACCCTGATTTGATCATCTTCCGAGTTGTTCAGCCGATGGCGTACATCTTTCATGACTTCTATCTGGCTGATACGCAAGACAAATTCCGAGATGGGCCACATCGAAACTTTCAGGGCAACCCACAGTGAAAATCTTTTTTCAAAAACTTGTTCAACGGAAGGGTCATCTTGTTGAAAATTTGAACCCACAAAAGTTAAATTACTCCTAGATACTTTGCTATCTTTCAAAGGTCCATGTTTGTATAAAATTTATTACTCAAATCCAGCAATGCCTGGCACCGTTACTAGAATCTACTAGATTGATTATTTTTTGCCAGATGGTTGTATGGAAGTCACTTAATAAAAATATTTTGTAGTGATGACCCGCTAATTGCATGATTATTTGCTTCACCAGGTCACATGACCCACCTATGCCCACACGCCGCCAGATAATGCCGAGCTTTCTTCAAGGCTAAGAAAGCCAGATACATCGCAAGGCATCGAAAGAATTTTCTTTTTACCTCCTGGACCGTCATTCCAGGACCTTCTGGCGAAGGGTACTCAGAAAGCTAGTACTACATGCATGGAATATCACTTCTAAGCAGTGGAGGTAATACTCGCAACAACTCTACAATCCTTAGGGTGCATGAGCAGCAATACCCCCTCCCTCCCCTCCCCAGGAAGGCCCGGCACTGAAAATCACAGAGAGGAATGTCGTCCCGGTCTTATAGTGCCTTGTCAATGAGAAAGCGAGAGACTTGGATAGTATGCAAGCAGAGTTTCTCAAGTGGACATGGCCATCTAGTACCCGTCCTAATTGCCTTGTTCAACAAGGTGTTACAGGAATATTCCCCCACAGTGGACCACTAGCAGGTTCCTTCCATCTATAAGCAGGTGTCCCGCACTGCCCAGCCAATTAACGGACAATGAGGGTCAGTTTGGTATTTGCAAAACTGCTAGTCGGCATTCTAGAGAAGTAGTCGACAAGATGAGCAGAGGTGGCAAAGATATGAGCCCTCGTGCAGGCAAGATTCAGACCTCGACACTCAATCATTGATCATATCTTCACACTGCAAACGTTGGTTGAAGACAACAAGAATTGACGGCAAGAACTCTATGATGACCTTAATGAGAATGTTTCCTTTTGAAAATTTTTAGATGAGAATGATATCTTCCTGCGAGCCTGCTCTCGGGTGGTAGCCCCAAGCATGATGCCAGCCAGGTGGTAGCTCCAACAGCCCAGCCCAGCCATAGCAGCACCGGAGCGCTCCATAGCAGCATATCAGCACATGAAGGCAGCGATTTAGCACCAGGGGGTTTTTGGATCGGATTGGCAGGGTTTCGGATTTGGTTTTGCAGGGGGTTTGATTTCGGATTGGCAAGGGTTTCTGGATTTGGATTGGCCGGGGGTTCTGGATTCGGCTTTAGGTTCTGGATTCGGCTTTAGGTTCCGGAAGGGGTTTTGGATTGGCGGGGGGTTTGGGTCCGAATTGGCGGGGTTCTAGACGCCGCCACACACAAACACTAGCACCAAGTGTCGATCACAGTGGGAGGGCTTGAGCACGGTGGGGGGACCGGATCTGCATCACCATGGCTGCCCAGATAGCATCGGTTTCGCAGCTCAGACTCGCAGCATGATTTTTGAATTACAGTAGGAGTTTGGGCATGCATCATAGGGCCCCTTCACACAAAGGATTTGGATACAGGTAAAAGAAGCCCCACACAGGTCTCTATCAGATCAGGTCCTGATCACCCAGCCCATTTATTGGTTTGCCCTAAGCCTTGCTACAAATTTCTACCTTCTTTTTCTTCTGGGCTCCAGGCTAGCCAACATCCTGATCCAGATTCATATGCTCTCCTAGTATCCTACAGTTTTGATTTCTTGATCACTTCAGGTCCCCTTTCTCACTCACAACCTACCTTGAATCCGGCGGAGCTTCACACCAGTCGCCTATCCTCTTGTTGCTCTGAATGGCTCGTCAAATCAAGCGCATGGCCAGGGAGACCCGTAAAGAAAAGAACCTCGTTAGGCTGCCGGAGCCGGCCTTGAATAGGCCCTATGACCCCGCGATTGCGCCATATCTTCAGGCAGCCCCATCATTTGGGCCTCAGCGCCCTATACTGACAGACCCAGACACGCCCCCAGACACGCAATCCGCTCCAGATGCATCTTTGGCTGCAGCCTTGACCAGGATCGATGCTCTGCTCCATTGTTTACCTCCAGATTTGTTGGTCGGGATCCGCACGATCCAATCGACAGTCACATTCACAGGAACATCGGCTCAGATGCCCTTTGGAAGCTGGGTTCAGCTTCTAGAGATGCTGTTACAGTCGGCAGGAGCTGATTCAGCGCAGCACGGCAGTGCTACACCCGTACCTCCCACAGGGTTAGCGTCTGAGCATGTGGATGCTACGTCCCAGGCTGATAATACCACGCCTATGCCCACACGGCCGCCATCCGAGGGTTGTTTGCCCACTGCACAGGTCCCGCTTTCGAAGCCTGACCAGGCCACATCGCACCCGCTAGTCCTGAACCTACGCATTGTGGGTTTAGAGGAGGCAAGCGACACTCCTGGGGTAGCTGAGGTGACCCGTTTCTTTGCAGAAGTGATGCATGTAAAGGCAGATGGCATTCTCTCGGCTCGTCGAGTTGGAGCAGCACGGCCTGACCGTCCCCGTCATTTGCTGGTCAGTTTCAGGGATGCTTTATCCAGGCTGCACATCCTCCGCCATGGCAATCACTTGCAGGGGACCTCCTTTTCCATCCAGGAAGACCTTACCCCAGCACAGCTCTGCCGACGGAAGGATGAATTATGTCGAGTCCGCGAGGCTCGTCTGCACCGGAAGTGGGCTGTGTATAGAGGCGGCCAGGCTGTCATTCGGGATCACTGGCCACTTGATCCATGGGCAATGTCTGTGTAGCTGATTGGACTCCGAGATCTGCTTGGGCTTATGCCCTTTTGTTTTTGTTTTATTCTAGTATTGTGATTTGCTACGGGGCATAGTCCCCCGAGTTCTCTGTGTACTGGGGCTAGTCCCCACGTTTGATTTTGGCTTCGGCCTTCTTGGTTTGGTCACGGGGCTTGGTCCCCGAGTTTCAGTCTGGGCTTTTGCCCTCTCTTTTGTATTGGGTCCCATAACCCGATTGGGTTCCGCGGACGCTAAAAATTTCTTCCTTCCTTCCTTCCATCAAAACTAAAATCGCCTGAAATATACTCTGAAGTTTTAAGTTATAGTCTCTTAAATCCTTGTATTCTCTATCTATCTGTCATGTTCAAAATTATGTGAGCTGCTAACCATGCCCTAGTTGTTGTCCTTGTTGTCTAACATTTTTCTATGGCTAAGATATGGCATCTGCTACAACTTATTATAAACAAGATCTATGCTACTTAGCCACATGGACTTAATATTTTCTGCTATCTAGTGTAGTTCTCTTTTGGGTTTAAGCTTGAATTATCTACTGCTATGTCCCACTAGAATTAATCTTGCTGAACTGTGACACTACCATATGTTGATTTTAAGTTATATGTTGTTGCCATGAAATTTAACCTCGCATTTATGTGGTTTCTAAGGCATCTGCATTTAACTGGTTAGAGTTCTCCAAGGGACCTACTTCTTGCTAAAAAGTTTGTTGCCACCTTATTTCCATACTATTATAACTTATTCTGTTGTAAATTTAGGCTGTAACTTATTTTCCCTTACTCTATGATGAATCATGCTTGATGTGAGTTGTGACAAACAGGAAATGCTTTCGGTGTTCATTGACTTAGTTTTAGACTATTGCTCTCTATGTGATAGCGAAGGGCAATATGACAGTTTCATTTCTTTAGTTTATTAATTTATAATTGGAATATTGATTAATGGTAAAGGACGTTAAGCCCGATAGGTTCATTGACTACCTGTTGTGGCTTGAGCTCTTACCCATTAGGCTAGCTATCTCTTAGTTTCACTACAAGTAACCGAACTTATCCCTCCATGTGATGCTTTGGACTTGGTGTTCAAGCAATATGCTCACAAAACATTATCGCTACTTTGGTGACATCCAAAAACTTTGTCTATTTATGTTACATGTTCATCTGGCTTCATGTTTCGAAAGGAAACTTCTATATTCTGTCTTAAAATAATATTTCACATGGAACTGGGATGCAGTTTGCTAAGTTCTATTGTTTTGATCTATTATTATTGCTAAAATGAGATATTCTATTGATACTTGGTTATCTATCCATGTATAGTGCAAAGGACTTAATATTCCATGATAATAAGACGTTCTAGTTTTAATGTCTCTATATATTTATTTGAGCTATTCTTTTTTGAGATATGTTAGTGTATCGCAATTTTTTTATTCTTTAATCTTTTCTTTTTGATCTATTCTTTATTTTCATTTGGGCCTAGAATTAGATTGCACCTATCTATTTCTAGGATTGCAATTGAAGGTCCTTATTTTTCCAAATGGAACTATAAGACCTAAAGTCTGTTATTTCTTATAGTCGTAACAGGCTCAAAGGGTTTTATAATGTTACTCCAATTCCTAAGTTTAACTTGGGACCCTGATTTGGAGTTAAGATGTATTATTGTTTCTACTTACAGAAAATTGGACCAGATTACAATGAATGCAAAAATCTTGTTCTAAGACGATTGTACATTCCACCAACCGTGGGTTTTATGGAAAGAGTCTTCCATGGCTGTGTGACTCATTAGGACTCTTAAAAATATACTATAAGTTCTACCCTTCATTTTTTTTTTTTTTTACTATTATTATTATTTTTTGCATATTGCTAGAGTAGAATTATACGGGTTTGGTAGGGTCCTTGTGTTGCAACAGGGCCCTACTCTCCATATTGCAGACTTTTACGTCAAGTCAAGTGACTAAGTGGCTGATTGGGACCTCCCTACCTGAGGTAGGAGGTAGGATTTTTTTATGTTGACTAATATGTTGTTGAATTTTCTTAGAGTCATGCCCAATGGTCCTTGTTAGATAAGACATGGTCTATTCCTATCTCGTTCTTGAAAGATGGATATGGCACCTATCTCTTTATGATATATTGATTTTTTATAATGTTGAGTGCAATAAACTAAACGGGTTTTGGTCTTGATTAACTAACAAGTTTGGTATATCTCATAATCAAGATCTTTTGTCCATTCTTCAATCTGATGACAAATTCACTAACACTATTGTTCATTCTGCCCTTTGGAATATTTGGAAGTCAAGAAATCGTGTTTTATATGGAAATAAAAAGCCTTCTATTTTTTAGATTAAGATGCATTTTCACTTTGACTTCAAAAATCTTGCTACTGCTCACAAAAAAAGATTTGGTACTAACTACGACAGGAAATGAGATTCATATGGAGAGTACATGGTTGTTTTGATTTGTTTGCTTCAAATTTGAATGTAGTAGATTCTAACATCCTCTTCTCTGATGATCTTAGAGTATCTTGAGTTCCTACGGGGATCAGGGAAGAGCAAGTTTGATGATCACTCTCCTTTGCATGTACCTGCAAGTGATACTATCTTTGAGAATAATTTGGCTACATCAATGGAGTCATTTATGACGAGGGCTGACCACTTACATTATCAGAAGGATAGTAAGAACTTATGGGCTGCAATTTTCTACAGAGAGGTCATCTAGATCCATTGCTTATGGTCGTTTCTGGTCAACAATCATTTTAGTCTAACTGAAAGATAATTATCAAGATATAGATCGATGTACTATAAGCACAAGCAGCTTGCAGATGTCTATGGATCACTGTTATTACTCTTGGAAAATAAAGATAAATTCCCCTATTCTACAATAACAGTTGGCCGGCCAAGTCCTATACCTTTGAAACAACTGATCGCTTCAATGCCTACTTTAATTCTATTTTCTTTGCAGAATCATAGCCCTTTCATTCCATGGAACCTTCTTCCATCCTAGATTTTCTATAGTGGTGTGCTCTTATCTAAATTTTTATCTTGCTTCACTATTTTGGTTGGTTTATACCGTGAACAGGATTTGAGACCTAAGGTGACAGCTTGCTAACGGACATCTTTTCTATCTGACATTGGTGGGATGCAGCTTCGAATATTAAAGTCCTTTGGTGCTACATATTTCCTCATTATTCCATCTCATTTTGGATATTACTGGGATATAAGACTTATTCAGGCTATGATGCCTTGTAATGACTACATACTATTTTCTGTTTCACCATGCTTTCATTTCAAAAGCATGGATTTTGATTTGTACTTGAACTTTTATGATTAATGACAAAACCAACTCACTCTTAAAAAAAAAAAAAAAAAATCTCTTTCATGTAACTGAATACAAGTGTCATGATTCGTGTAGCAGAAATTCAGATTTTTGTTTGTGATATCTCTAATGCCATTGTTCATGATTGTATAGACTTCTATCTACTTGTTTTCTTTATCTATCTGTCATGATCCAGATTATCTGAGCTGCTAACCATGCCCTAATTGTTATCCCTGTCGTCTAACATTTTTTTATGGCTAAAACATGGCATCTGATACAACTTTCTATAGACAAGATCTATGCTGCTAAGCCATCTGGACTTAATATTTTATGCTACCTAGTGCAGTTCTCCTTTGGGTTTAAACATGAATTATCTTCCGCTATATCCCATTATATTTGATCTCGCTGAACTATGATACTGCCACATGTTGATTCTAATTTACATCTTGTTGTCATGAAATTTAACCTCACATTTATGTGGTTCCTAAGGCATCTGCATTTAATTGGTTAGAGTTCTCCAAAGGCCACTTCTTGCTAAGAAAAGTTTACTGCCACCTTATTTCTGTACTATTATAGCTCATTTTGCTGTAAACTTAGACTGTAACTTATTTTTCCTTACTCTATGATAAATCATGCTTGATGTGAGTTGTAACAAACAGGGAATGCTTTTGGTGTTCCTTGACTTATTTTTAGACTATTAAGTCATTGTATCTAGCCCGTAGGCTCGTGGACCCGTATGGTCATCACAGCCACATGTAATTAAAGCGGGTCACATTATGGCATTTGGGACTCATGCAGTAAAGTGGGAATCCCACAAAGATAAGTAACTTGGCATTGAATCACCACTAGATTTTTTCATAATAAAGCAAGAAGCAGAGTACAATCTGAGAAAAGAATATCTACAAAGAAAAAATAGAGGCAATAGTGGGTTGAGGGGCAAATGGGGTGGGTGATGGGGCAAATGATGAGAGGCAAAGAAAAGGAGGAGAAGCAATGAAGGAGAGGGCAAAGGATTAAAGGGGCGTAGGGGGCAGATTGGGAGGGGAAATGAAAGGGGTAAAGAGAGAGGGCAAAGGGTTAAAGGGGCAGATGGGGAGGTGCAAAAGGCAAAGGATTAAAGGGGTAAAGGGGGAGGGGACAAGGAATAGGGGCAAATGTGCCAACCCAAGAAATAAGTTTAAAATATAATTATTAGGTTAATATTAAAATATATTTAATAATTATTTAATTAAACATAAATAAATTAATAATACTCTATTAAAAATCTTTTTCGACTTGAAGTTGAGAAAAGGCAATCTCCATATGGTAAACACTCCATTACCAATTGAAAGCCAAGCTTATTCCAAATATGATTGTGCCTTTCATATTCGCGCCGCACATTCCCCCTGTCCAAAAATTTCTAAAATCATATGCGAGGGGGAATCTTCTGAAAACCTAGATAAGATATATATATATCTCATCCATCACTCATCACAACCAGCAATTCGCAGGCTTTACGCATCACACGATCTGAACTTGTTCTGTTCTGCATCTTTTTTTGGATCCAGTTTTCCAGAACCGGGAGTATAGAATTTCAAATAGCAAATAGTGGAGAAAACATTTGCGAGAACTAGAGGTAAGAAATAGCAGAACGCATCAAGTGGAGCCAGGGGTAGCATCAGCACCTCGCTTAAAAGCCCATAGCAAGAATCTTTCTTGAATCTTTCTTTCCTCTCCATTGCCGCTTTTGGTTACCAAATTTCAAATTTCAAATTTGAAGCATGTGGGGAGAAAAAAATGGGGTATAAGATGTACCTATGTTAAAAGAAACATTGTTAGTGGTTATGATGAGTGGCAGATAATCCAAAATGGCAATTAGGTCACAAGGATGCTCCTTAGGATCCTTTAGGTATTTTATCTGTGACCATAGTGTATTATCATTTTATTGCTTCTTTAACCTAAAATATAGCCACAAAAACCTTTGGTTGTGGCCAATGGAATATTTATTTAAGAATAACAATATTTTTAAGGTGCGGAAAAGGGGTACAATAATATACTAAAAATACGATGTTAAAAAAAAAATAAAAAATTAAAAGGTACAATACTATATTAAAGAAACTATGGAAAAGTGGGAGGGTATTTAACTTCATAGTATGAATGTGTTTAAATTTATGTGTACATAATGGCATTGGAAAAAACATAAGATATGAAGTACACTTAAACGTTTTGATACATCCTTGTACCCCGTACATTAGTAGACTAATGTATTAAAAAAACTATGTTAAAAAAATGAGGTCTTAATAATGGCTATTTTTCGATATACGTATATGTAGCATAATAACAGGGGGTTTTCTTTGTGTTTTTGTACGCTTTTCACTAAGGTTTTCCTATGATTTCGTGATGTATTCAAATGGATGTACTAATGCGTACATCTAGAGTGCACCATTTCTGAGCCATTGATTTTAGCCTTTTTTTTTTCCAATGGTCAACAACCAATGGCTCACAACAAAAGCCCTTTTTTTGTGCGTGTGGTGTATAATGGTCAACAACCAATGGCTCACAACAAAAGCCCTCTTTTTGTGTGTGTGGTGCATAATGGGCACATGAAGGGCTTGAAGGGCGCATGTAGTGCAGTTTCCCCGCCGGCAACACATTTCTTATCATAACTTTTAATCCAGAGCTCTGTTTGAGATGATTTTTATTGCGTTGGAAAGCTCTCTCCGAGATCTTTTTGATAGTATATGATATGGATATGTTTGGTTAAGTTATCTATGCTAAAACAGCAATTTTTCGGCCGGGTTTGGTAGGCTTTCACATCCTACCAGCTGATTAATACAGGATTGCGCTATTGGATATTGTTTTATGGCTCATTCCGAATGAAGCTTGCAAAAACTTACCATGCATTTTTAGATTTTGAGGCAGTTATTAAGCAAATTCCAAGGCTTCTAGATCCTTGTGCTAACAAGCAGAAAAGTTTCCCACTTTGGTTTCTCACTACAAGAATCCATGGAGGCCAAAGGCTGCTGTTAAATTCCAGTTGAAAAATGTTTGTGTATGGGTGTTGCAAACTTTATGACTTTCACAATAATGGGATCAATCCGCTCTATCTTTATGGTAACTTTTACTTATGTTCTATTTGTTTTATTGTAATGAAATTCAAAAGCTACAGGTGATGAAAGCCTCAAATGAATTCTAGTTTTTTTCTGGTTTGAATTCTAAAATTTTTGTCACACAGGGACGTCCCTAAGGCCCCGAAGGGGCCAAAAAAAATTTTTTGTAACACATAACAACATATAAAAATCTAACATATGAAAATTAAATCCCCCAACACATAACAACCATTGACATTAACAACCAACACATAACTACCATTGACATTAATTAACACAACCATTGGGTCCAACCCATTTAAATTAAAATCCCCCTTAAACCCCCTTTGGTTTGGGTGCATATTCACACGGGGGGTGACGTAGGGCAGCGAGAGCCCTCATAATTGTATTTTGCACGTATAAAATCAACACCATATAGTATTCCGCTTGAAATCTTATAGTATTTTGCGAATCTTGTTATACAGTATAGCAAATTTTGTACTTGCATACCCCACAAACGAGGAACTTTACGTACGGTGTAGATTAAGGAATAAGGGGTGTATACAATACAATACTATACATGTATCTATTTGTCTTAGGCAGCTTTCACAGGTTTAATGCATGGGTTTATATAGGCTTAATGATTTCAATGGGGCCCCCAGAGCTGCCTTTCTTGGCTCGCGAGTCGAGAGAGGCTCCCAGAGCTGCATTTTTCACTCTGAGCTGCCTTTCTCAACTCGCGAGTCCAGAAAGGGCCCCAAGACTGCATTTTCTACTCTGAGCTGCTTTTCTCCACTCGGAGTCGAGAAATGTCCCAGAACTGCGTTTTTTCACTCTGAGCTGCTTTTCTTGACTCGGAATCGAGAAAGACCCCCAGAACTGTGTTTTTCACTCTTCAAACCTGCCTTTTTCACGCTGAGCTGCCTTTCTTAACTCGAGAGTCGAGAAAAGGCCTCAGACCTACCTTTCACTCTGAACTGCCTTTCTCGTCTCACGAATCGAGAAAGGCTCTCAGATCTGCGTTTTTCGAATATAGCCTTCAGAACTGGCTTTTTACTTTATTAGTCTTATCCATAGCGTCACTTGACTAACTTGATTTTGTCTTTTGCAGTCCTTAGCGCGACTAGATAGTACATTTTCGGGAGCAATGGAAAGACCTATTCGTTGAAGAAAAGGAGGCAAGAAGAGGGTCGTGACATCAGTTGGACAAGCCAATGCTTGGCCCATGAAGCACCTCCTCGTGCAGATTTCTATCGTTTTCAAGTTGCTCCCGTGGCTTGGAACAGGTCAGATAGTGCTCCACACGATATTGGCATTAGGTGGTCCGTGTGTGAAGAGAGTGTAATCGTTGTGACAGCATGGCTGCTATGGCATCTTCATCCACTGAAATATACATTATAATGAACCCATATAAATATGAATTCTTAATTTTTGTTAGAGTTGTCTATGCATCCGAGAAAAAAGGGTCCAAATATCTTGGTAGAGGGATTCACCCTCACATGTAAAAATGTTTATTTCAACGACTTGGCTCGCCATCCGAGGAAAAAGTGGCAGAATGCCTTCGTGAAGGGACTTGATCGTCACACGAAAAAAACTCGTCTTTTCAATCATTATTTAGGCCAAAAAAGCTTCACACATCCTTTTCGTGTAAAATACAAGGCTTCAAAAAAAAATGAGAATCGCATGAGACCCACTATGGCGAAGGGCGATATGACATTTTCATTTCTTTAGCTTCTTAATTTCTTACTGGAATATTCGTTAATGTTGAAGGACGTTAAGCCAGATAGGTTCATTGCTTACCTGTTGTGACTTGAGCCTTTACCCATTAGGCTAATTGTCTCTTGGTTTCACTGCAGGCTGTGAAGTAATCCCTCCATGTGATGCTTTGGAGTTGGTGTTCAAGCAATATATTTGCTCACAAAATATTATCGCTGCTTTGGTGATATCCAAAAACCTTATCTTTGCTAGTGCTACAAGATAAAATGAAGTTTGGAAGATGTTGCAAGTTTTGATAACACTGGGATCAGCTTTGATTCCATGCGTCCAAATCCGCTTTTTCGACTCTCAACCCATTGAATTTGGGTCAAACTAGCCAAAAGACCTTTTTTTTAAGACCAAACTATGCATATTGGCAAATGCCATGCATGTCATCAAACCACTTGGGCAAAGAAATCTTGTAATCTGAAGACTTGTGGAAAATAGACCTTAAGGTCAATGCCATATCATCATGCCACATCATTAAATTAATGACATCGCCATTCTACCCATCAAAAAATGTCCTCTCACACAAGTTTGACCTGAAAGTACCAAAGCTTTAAAAAAGTGTTTCCCTTGCCACATTATCAATGCCATCTCAGTTGCCAAATTACCAACATCGTTGCCACTTCATTGCTTAGTCACCATAGTCTTATTTTTTGCTAAAAGGGAAAAAAAAAACAAAAAACAAAAAGAGAAAAAAAAAGATTTTTTTTTTGCAAAAAAAAAGAATGACTTAGCTATACCAACCCAGAAGAAGAAGAAAAAGAAAGAAAGTAGCACATGCACGAAAGTTAATCCGTAAGGCAATTCTTATGTACAAAATCTCATGCCATGTGAACAGATGGTTGATTAATTGATCAGTGTTGATGTAGCCAAGTTGATTCCGCTTGGAAAAAAGACTTGCATGTGTGAATCCTACATAAGATTCTGGTGCATTTATTGGCTCCCAATTATGGGTTGGATTCCAATGTAGCCAAGTTGATTCCGCTTGGAAAAAAGACTTGCATGTGTGAACCCACATAAGATTCTGATGCATTTATTGGCTCCCAATTATGGGTTGGATTCCAATGGGATAGGCTTCTATTTTGCAAGTCGAATGCCAAAAATAGGGTATTCCACTCGTATTTTTGCATGTAAATTGTGTAAATAATATGCCCAAAAAATATTGTGTAAGTCGAATACCACAAAAGCAAACCTACCCAAGGGAGTTGAAAACCCAACGACCTAACCATATGCGACATGCACAATATTACAATAAAAATGATCCTTACATCGTAATAAACAAACAATTGTTATGCTATTTGACTTATAAATTCACACGCAAAAAAAGAAGAGCCAAGATTCACCTATTTTTCCATCATGTTTATCCAAGTCAACAAATATGTGTACCATACCCATTTTTCCATTGTGTTCATAAGAAGACAATAAATATGTGTGAACCCAAATTGGCTAATTTAATCCATTTTTGTATGGTCCACAACTAAAGCATACCACTGTACATGTCATCCTCTCCAATACATTCATATGGTAAATGGAAATTACAGGCATACATGCGGTTGAGTACGTAGACAAAAATAAATTTTTTTTTCTCCGTTGATTGACGTGCTTATACTACATGCTTTTTATTAGTCGACACCTGTTACGTAATGGCCTGTTCTTAAATTTCACGTCAGTTCAGAAAAAAGCACGTGGATGGGGCCTGCAACTACGTTCTAAAGGCTAGAGTATTCACACTTAATATATACTGTATAAACCATCAAAATTCCGCACCACAGTTTTTTGTCCTTGGGAACGAAATTTAGAGGAACATGTACACCAAAGATTACGCAAAAAGACACTGTAAACGTTGCATCCCCATTTAAAATGCAGGAACTAATGATCAGTAAAGATTTTAGACTCCACAATCTCAATAACCTGCACAAATTTTTATATACAACCTCAGATAAATTTAGCTGGTTCTTATATATATTTAACCACGTTTTTGCCATAATATCAAATCGGAATTTACATTTATATCTGGAAATGTGTCAACATGAACAATATCTATTGCAGCTAATCTATGCTGCGCCATTTATCAGTTCAATTTTGAGAAGGTAGCACCTATCAACGTAAAACTAGAGTGGAGAAAGCACATTTAGCATACATATTCAAAGCAGCCTCAAGTATGAAATGACAGGTCCCAACCAAAGATGATCCCCTCAGGGTAACTGTTTCACATAGCAGAGTAGTGAGAGCACCATTCGACAAGCATGCACGAGTTGCAAGTAGCAAATGAACGCACAATGTGCAATAAATGGAAATGTTTAACTATCAGTATTTGAAATGTGTACATGCATATAAATGCCTATATGTTTAAAATGCTGAAGGTTATTTCATTTCCCTTGAGGCTTCTGAATGACAATTTGTCACAGGTCTCTTGAGTGATAACTTAAATTTCTTGCATGATTTGACAGCAATTAATGCCAAAGAACCTTGTTATCTAGTTCAGTTTGGCAGGGACAAATCTGGTTTCCAGGTTAAAAATATGCAATACCCTCCCACATGCAAAACAAAATCAATTAGAAACATTTATATGCATGCAAAAACAGTGCTTACCAATGAACTCATCGACCAGACAATGCCCGCTCCATGATAACATCGTACTCAATCTCAGTATAGTCAGTTGCTTGCAACTCCAAATGAACTCCATCGAGTTCTCTTCGAAACTTTTCCTTGGAGCTAGCATAGATCATCTTTGCCTTAATTTTAGCTGTATCTGGAGACCTATGTTTGAAAAGTATTCAGAGCAGGAAAAAGAAATAGTAAGCTATGGCAGATAGTAAGAGAGTAGGAGACTAATACCAAGCAATAAAGAAGATTTTGCTCTTCTGACAGTTGTCCTCGGTTACAAAATCTAAATCAAATACAGCATATCTACAATCAGTTTCTGGCAACGATGCTGTAAAATTGTCATAGGTTTCGGCCGGTTGCCCTGCTTTCTCAACAACAACTTGTTTGGTGACCTCGTCAATCCTGAATACTATATAACGAAATGTCTTCTTTCTTTGCAGTTCCAGAAATCTCAACTTGCACTCATCATGAACAGCCATACCAGACGCAGCGTTGGCCTAAAAAATAAGGGGGGAAATCCTATTTTAGCTACAAGAATTGAAAAATCAAGAAAAAACTGGAAGGATTATCCATGAGAATCTTTAGACTTTACCATAGTTCTCGAGGCTGTTCAGACCGCCGGGGTAGTCGCAAACGGAGATCTGAGGGAAAAAAAAGAGATGATCTTGGAAAAGACAGCAAAAATCAACGAAGCCTAAAGCCAGAGATTAAAAAGGATGAGGCAAATAGAGAGGTGCCGGCTTACCTGAGACGGATGCCTAAAAACGATGGAGCGCTTCAAACACGATCTCCTCCCTCAGTGGTAAGAAGAGGAGAAGTGGAGGTCCCCAAAAGGACCTGGCACCCTAGGCGACACGTCAGCGTCGTGGATGACGTGGACGCCAGCTAGGCAATCGTGCAACGCATAGATACCCCTTGGCTCATAAGAATATTGTCTTTGCTTGCTTTGTGGGGTCTCTACGTGCTCACATTCCACACAATGTGCCTCATACATCCACAAAAAAAACCTTCAAATTTGGCATAAAAAAACACATGAAATACACCTAGATCTGATCCATCAGAATAGTGCATCTCTTCAACACTTTTCAGAAACTTGTATAAAAATATCATCTAAACATATATAAGGCAGTTGGGTTTTTTGTTTGAACCTAATATTTTTTCTCCAGAAAAAGATGTGAGCATGCCACCTGTCCTTGAAAAAAAAAGCATAAATGAAAATTAAATAAATAATGGCGACAGGCTTTCTTGCTTCCGAAGCAATCCCCTGTTCTATATGCATTTGCCGGAGACTTTGTAGCGGCAATGGCAAATCCGTCTCAGAAACGAAGGAGAGCTGTATCGGCAGCGTAGCAGAATGTATCCATCAGCCAGCTCTCACTGCTTATCACTGAACCGCTGCTTATCACTGAAGAGCTTCGGCGCCATATCCACTTTCTAGGGTTTCGCCATAGTTGCAATCGTTGGTTCTTTATACTTACTAGAAACAGCATGAGCAGATAAATTTATGCTTTTAATTTCGATTCATTCAATTTGGGGAGTTCTTGTGTGGTCTATTAGTAGCAGACCAGCAGTCAGATGTTAGAAAGCTATTGCTTTCATCTGCGCATTCAATTTTCTGGGAGCCTTCTTTGTGCTTCAAATATTGCTTGGCCCTGTTCATATCGGGCCTCATTCTTCCTCTCCCGGTTCCAAGAGGACGGCTACGGGGCACTTGAAATGGGCGGTCAGATCGTCCCCAGGTACTCCGGCGTGTTGCAGAGCTGGAGGTGTGGCTATGGAGATCCGTGATCAAATAGGTACAAATGAGGCGCGAGCCTCGACACCCTGCAGATTCCCTGCCGCCACTCCTGCCGCCGCTGTTGTCCATGTTTGTGCCACGCTCATCATTCCTTGAATTGGCGCTTATTCTTGCAAATTGGATTTATATGACCAAACTTATTCGCCCTTTCATTTTCCTTCTCTCATTCCGTCTTCCATACCATTAATCTTCATCTGAGTTCAGAAAAACGCTAAAATCCTTTTCTGGGTTACTCAAATGGGTGTATTCTGGTGCATTCTGGCTATGGTTTTATAGCTATTCTTCCTGCCTTGGCTAGATCTAAACGTTGTGGAAATTTCTGAGGAGCCGAAGAATGTAGGTATTGTTCCTAGCTAGAATATTGAGTTTTCAAGCAGATAAAGAACACGTGCAAAAACCTTGAAGGATGCATGTAATGTTCTGATTAATGCTTACGGTGAATGCAATGAAATCTGCTCTCTTTCGCAGTAGATGCCAATGGCTAGAGTGCCTTTCTTTCTGGAATATGTATTTTTGCGTGTTGAAATAAGGTTGCTTAGAAGAAAAATCCTTACTAACTAAATAGAAAATCATGATTGCTAGGGACACACTTCTCCATGCCGAAGATTAACAACTCTATATGTATATATAAAACAAAGCACTGTTCCAGCTGCTACAAGAATATCGTATGCATTTTCACAATACAGCTCATTTACTTTCAGAGACATGTGATGGAAAGTGGCTTTTCTTATCTTGCTTGCACGATAGTCTTATAATAGTTTTATGCTGTTTCCTTCACTTCTTCGCAAAATTGAAAGCTGGAGAGGAACATTGTTTTACCAGCTTTATGAAAAGATATCAGTTGCTTATCTGGACCTGCTCATTTAAATGCAGATTTCTGTCCTTTGGCTTAAACGTCCAATAATACGACACATCTGTATGAGAAAGCATGGAGCATGCATTGCTAAGGCATAAGAATTGAAAGCTAAATATGTAAATGGGCAATGTTTATCATAGTTTGCATTTGATGCAATATTAGATGAGATGACCCGATGTAATAACTTTGATATATGTTCCATAGGCTACTGGGTTACTCTATTATGCACCGTATATTGCAGAAAAGTGTATTAGACATAGGTATGCTTCCCCTTCTATTTTTTTGTTTGTAGATATGGCGGGATCTGAGCTCTTGGGAAACATCGAGTTTGGACTTTGCTTCCTCTTTTTAGTGGTTTCTGTTTTAGTGACATCACTCTTCTGTTTTAGTGTCTAATCTGTCATCGCATCTATATTTGTACCGCCTCTATCTCAGTAGCGCCCCGCAAAAAATGTCTTTTCTTCATGATAGAGTTCTCAAATTCCACTCATTTCTGCGACAATTTTTTTCCTTCTGAATCTTCTCTGAGCCCTTTTGTATTACACTAGAATGTTGCTTTCCATATATCTTTGGCACTAAAAACATCCAATCCGAAATTTGGCTCATCTTTTCTTAGAGACAACAGAATTGGAGCTTGCTTAAATTGCCGGACCGTTCTGTGCGGATTAGTTGTATTGATAAATAGAGATGTAGCTCTAATATTGTTTGTAGAAAATGTAGGTAGGTATATGGATTTATGTTTGTATATGCAAGACCTCTGCATGTCCGAAAGACTCTATTCTCTCTTTCTAGCCTCGAGTCCAGTTGCTGTTGGATTTGGGTTTATTGCTAGAAGAAGAGATCAAAAGGCATGACAAGACAATGTGAAAACTGCGAACAAGACTGATGATGGAGAGTACAAGACCAAATTGATTGTCTAAGTTTGTAGAACTTAATAATGTTTAATTGGTCATGACATTGACATTGGTTTTCTCAAGGTGTCTAAAACAATGTTGTTGCTTCATTTTGATGGGCTGCGAGAGACTTGAGAAGCCAACTTCTATCTTCATTTCGGAAAAAGGCTAGAAATTCATATCAATGGGGAAATGTCAATAAGCCATAACAATGTTTGAAATGCTAAGCAATCAAAATCATGCAATACAAAATAGTTAGAAAACCCAAATCATTCATCATGTCCAGTAGTTCTCAAATTCATAGTCAAACAAATCCAACTTACATAACTTATAGAAAGGGATATCCTCTTTACTATTAAGCCTTGCATTTCGAGAACATCTTTCACACCATTCCAAAGGTATAAAAGTCCCCTTTTGCATTTCAAAAACATCTTTCACACCATTCCAAAGATAGAAAAGTCCCCTTTTGCATTTCAAGACCATTTTTCACACAATTCCACAGATATACAAATCCCCTTTGCAAGAGCAAGTCGAGGAAGAGAAATGTTTGCGGCGGCCTTGGCCGCCGCGATAAATTTCTTGTATACTTAACTTATACACGTCAAGGCCAAAAAACATACAAGGGTATATCTAACTTATTAAAGTAGGCAGGCGGGATTACTGTAGCTAAGTCAGTGCTTTGTAACACCCACGTATACACAACGTCTGTTATGTTAGCTCCAGAATGCAAGGTCCAGGAATTGGATAGAATTGTCCGAAACTTTGTTTGGGGAGGGGATGCAGGAGCAGTGGTTAAAGTAGCTTGGTGGAAGTGCCTCTGCCCTTGAGAGGATGGGGGTTTGGCAATCCTAGATTTGGCTTTGCATACTAAGGTGCTAGTCTCCAAGTTTGTTTGGAGTATTCTCCATGAAAAGGTGTTCTCTCCAGGTGCAGCATTGCTTTTACAGTCCCTTGAGAATTGTGTGGCTTTTCACAAGCCATCTGTTCCTGTGAAGTTGCCTTGGGCCTTGCTTTACGGTTTGAAGTCGTTCCCACACGCGTCACCTTTTCTCAAGGGTGTACTGTGGGCCTGGGACCATGTGCGAGTGCTTTTTTAGGTAGACTATGCATCAATATTTCATCACACTTCTCCTTTTCTGTAGGTTCCTCTGCCTCCGACATACTTGCCGTTGGCTGCCATCTTGCACGCTTGGACACAGGCCCGTTGGACTCGGGCTGCAGTCTCCACCTTAGAGGATTGGTATTGGCATGGCCAACTGGCTCCTTGGGAGTTTTTTCAGGCACGTTTTTGGCTTAAGAGCAGTGATCGAGCTATCTGGCAGCAAGTGGCCTCCTGTATTCCACTGCACATTCCTGTTCTCCTCCAGGGAAGGGTGGTCTTTCAGATTTGGAAGGTTCATTCGGGGTCGATGACTCATGTTTTATTCGTTCTTGTTACCGGACGTTGGTTATTCATGATACTTTATCTCCTTCTGACAAGTGGGCACTGAAGCTTCAGGGTTCCTGTTGGCGCTCCGTTTGGATATGGACTTGGAACTCTCTCCCCCCACCAAAGATTAGGGTTCTCTTGTGGCAAGTGGTGCACCGTTGCATTAGGGTAAATGTTCTTGTGCATGGATTTAAGCCAGCTGTGAGTTTTCTTTGCCCTTGTTGTGGCTCTTATCGAGAGTCCATTGAACATTGTCTAGTCTTGTGCCCACATTTGCAAGTTGCATGGAATTGGGTCAGAGCATTGTTCCGGATCAGGATATGTAGCCAGAAGATACTAGATCATGTGTTTCCAACTTCATGGTCCTCTCCTAAGAAGCAGGCTTTCCATCTGTGTAAGGCATGGTTGGTTTGGTTGATTTGGAAACGACGTCGTTTATAGATTTTTCAAGGGATTCAGCAACATTCAGCCTCTCTAGTTCCACGACTCAGACATAATCTATTCCAGAGTTTTCTTGTGTCTACTGGGCCAGAGGAGACAAAATTTTGCATCTGGCGAGATATTTTGCACATTGTAAATGCGAATGGGGAGTTTATACAATGATTACTAGAGGTGATTGGAAGTTTACGCACTAGTTTTTTAGTATGGAGTGTTGAGGTGTCTTTGTCCCTTCGGGGCACTCTTTGTCCTCACTACTCGTCTTGTATCATTGCCACTTTTAATATAAGTGTCTCAGTTCTTCAAAAAAAAAAAAACTTATTAAATTGGGATTTTCACAGTTTGGTGAAAAACGTTTTTGGTTTTTGTTTTAAGTCAATTTACTAAGAGATGCCGTGCAATATTTTCGACGTTCCAAAAATTGGGATGTTATCTTTTCCTATGGTTTCCAATTTTTGTTTGCTTCCTCTGAGCATGCCTTATCCGATCCAGCGTGCTCAAGTTGAGTTTCCTTTTCTGATTGCATCGTGGTATGCATGCCATGATTGCTCAAGCGCTCGGCATTTTAGGGATTTTAGGGTTTGTTGAATCGAGCAAATGGATTGTTTTATGATTTTGAAATCTAGATTTTGAGCTGATGCCCAATTTTCATGCATTCTTTATCTTGGATGTCTTATCCTCGGTATGCCATCGTTGCTCAGATCATGCATCAAGATTTCCTTTTTTTTTGTCATGTGGTCCGTTAAGAGAAGAGCCGAGCCAGAAGGTTTTTATCTGTGATGGATACAGTTTTCCTTAGTTTTTAGTCGCTAAGATCAAATCCCGCTGTTAAAAAAGTTATATATTCTGATCTCTGCAATTCTCTCATGTCAACTTTTTTCATCGCAAGGATGCAGAAGGAAATAGTTTTATTCATGGATATAGGTCAAGCATCGTTCAAACTACAAAGAAGGTAAGATGTTCAATTCAGGGACAATACTGCCAAATTTATTTTCATAATTTGGATTCCTTTTCACAGCATTATTTTCATTATGTTATGTGACTTTACACATGCAATGGATTACTCTATTACAATTCTAGGGGTACTGGACAAGGCGAAAGTGGCAGCAACAGCTTTGGAATCTACCACGGACCATAATGTGCTTGCTAGGCCCACATATCTGTTCCTGTTGGAGCTGATGTAGCTGGAAGAATTGCATCAAACAATCAGATGCTTCGACCGCATACATTAGGAGAAGACTTTCTTAAAGTTATCCTTCCTTAACACGAGAACACATCACACAACTTCGGATATACTTATGAACATAATCTTTTAGTCCTGGCCAAAAGAAACTTCTCTTTACCTTGTGATATGTCTTATGGAATCATGGATGATTTGCTATTACTGTATCATGGCATTCATTTAAGATCCTCTTTTCAATGTGATCAACTGCAGGAATGCAAACACTTAGATTTGTATCTCAATATTCCCTGTTCAAAACTATAGTTATTCTTTATCTCCAAATTCTCCCTTTGCACTTCCTTCTATTTTGGTCCAATCTCATCCAACCAATCTATTGTAATCATAGTTACTGCATAGCAAGCTGGAAGTCTAGACAAAGCATTCTCGTGATGAGGACTCGCGATATACGCACACCAAAACATCGGCTTGATAGATAGGCTTTTCATTCATCACATCAGTAGTATACATTGGGTTTATAATTTTTGAATTAAGTGGGGTAGTTGACCATAGGCACAATATAAAGAGAAACTAGTAAACGTGTGCCCGGCGTTGCCGGGCATAAGTCCTGGCATGTGGTTTAACTCGAACTTTAACGTTTAAGATATCATAAATGTATTAACTTTACGTTTATAGATTTCAGTAGAGAAAACACAACGTTTATAAGAAATGTGGGGGGCAATTATATCTGGAAAGACGAAACTTTGGAAAGACAGACCCAAAACTTATGCTCAAAATCTCACCTTTAGGAGTAATTAAGTACAACAACAAAAAATAGGTATAGAAATACAAAACAACGTAATATTGTCCCAATTCATGACGGAACTCTAAATATGCATCTCCACATGGCGCACATCACCAAGGGCCTGATCTTGTATTTTTTTTATGCTCTCGTATCTTCACTTCTCCTACAAATAACGTTTTAGCTGGGGTAAAAGTGAAATGCACGTGCGAGTCATTGATTCGAACTGCCCACGATGTCTCATGACTATCTAGCACGTGAGACAACTCATCCCGAAGGTAGTCTCGTATAGTGGAATCAGATACCACATCGGGACTCCAAGATCTATAGACCCTAAAACATTCTTCCATCCTCCACCAACCTTTCTCAAAGCACATCCACGTAGACAACGTTCCCTTGGGTAGACTTCAGCAAAGAGAAAGTCGTCAATTAGTTGGATGTAGTGCTCCAACTTGACGACCTCGTCAGTGCAAAATATTTCTTTGATCTTTGCAATTAGCTCCTCAATTTCCACGTTTGCTATCCCATGCACATGAGCATGGTATTTTCGTTCCCAATGATATCATGATCCAAGAGCACGTACGACAAAAGTAACACTGGAGACGTTTCTATCACCTTTAGGCATTTGGCGACATGGTGACCAAAGACATACCATGGGACCAATATGTGCACTATCTACATGGATGAAGACGTAAGTGAGCAAGACAAAATAGAAAGAAAGTCGGAGAAATCAATAAGAATAAAGAAAAATTAGAAGTAGAGATTTTCAAGTATGAGAGGAGTTCTTTGTATACAATATTTGTTGTATATCTTGATCTGTCGACATCTTTAGAAGCATCTCCATCCTTCGAATGAATAAGTACCTTTATGCGTTGGATTCCTTGAGCTCTTGAGAGTGCCACATAGAGTTGTCCGTGACTAAACACTGGATTTGGCAAATACAAACCAACCATTTGCATTGTTTGGCCCTGGGACTTGATGATTGTCATACCAAAAGATGGACGCAATGGAATTGCATGCGCTCAAACTGGAATGGAAGTTCTGCATTATTAGGCACCAAAGGAATTCGAAATATAAACACTCTGCTTCCAATATTCTTTCCAGTGACAATCTCAGCATCTATAGCACGTCTTGCTAATGCATGTATAATGAGACGGGTGCCATTGTATTTAATCTGTCCTGGTGGCGTGCTCACTTCTTCCTCTCCCACTAGCTGACCAGCAATGACCACAAGACAAAACTCCCCACAGCTTCACCAAGTTTTTCTATTTCCTCCTCAGGAATTGGTAGTGGCAGCTGTCCATCCAATACATTCACAACTGAAACGACCACCATACCCTCTGGGACAATGGAATTGTGATGTCGCTCGAAATTGTGGACTCTTCCTTCTGCCACCTTCTTCCCCAGCAGATAAAGCGAGTCTAGATCCGCCATCCTACAAACAAGAGCTGATGAACATCGCGGCCGCGATCTTTGTAAGCTAACATAGCCGTCTTTCGAAAGATCAGTACAAAACAACACTTAAGAACTAAAAATATGTCAAGGACTTTCGCCACCGCGATCTTATCGAGCATTGTCAAGAACGCGGTCGCGCTTTCTGCAACCATCTACACTAGCCGTTTAGTTAAGAAGTCCGATATATATTTAACTCGGAGTCGAAAACACATGACAAGATTAGCATGTGGTTTCGAGTCATGGTGATAAAGTATATCGGAGTCCTTAAGTAAATAGCAAGTACAGATGGTTGCAAAAGCGCGACCGCGACCTCGTCGAGCAGAAGACTTAAAGCAGTGACTTCCACACTAAAGCATTACTCTTACCTTTAAGGTATCGAAATGGTATCGTGAGCGTGTCCTTGGAGCCAACGAGCCGTCTGAAGCTGCAGTGCCACCAGAGCAGGAGTTTGTCTTAGCAAGACAGAAAGAAAGCATATATTTGAAACACTTGAGCATTGCATAACAGACACAGTAGCGTGCACAGATTTCTATAAATATTCTAATCGAAAATATCAGCTGGTATCTTATCAATCCAGTTCTTTCAGTATAATCAATTCAATGCTGGCAACTTTGAAAGGATGCATTCTTTTAGGATAAATTATGTACTATTGATCATCAACTATCAGCGCATTCTTAACAGATGCTAGTTATCAATGACATCTGTTAAAACATTAACTTTAAGTTCACTTCACTGAGACATAGGCACTAGGATAGTCCTCTTACCTCGCCCAAAAGACAAAAGTCGATGCAGTGGAGTAATTCGAAATGTATATAGTGGCGCTGTGCCCGCCGATTATCAGCGCCTTTGTCTGCGCCTTCAATTGACGCTGGATTCTGCAGCAAAGACTTGGGACAAATTGGCACAGCTTAGGCGCAGCTCAAGCGTCTCGGAGATCTTGCAAAACACACAAATTTGAATTGTCTTTTCCCGCTTTCACCCAAAATGTTTGTTACCGAATTCAAATTTCCTGTCACTGTCTTACCGAATTCAAATTCTCCTGTCACTGTCTTTCCGTAATCCAGTGTCTATTTCAGGTCTTTATGGCAGCTTAACTAGCCAGGTTCAATTAATGAACTGACTGTACGTATGAAATTTGAACGTAGACGTCCACGTCGATAAAGAGCTTTAGTACGGATTGCGTGGTTTATGAGCAAGTTATTTTCGCACGGACGCATTTATGGCCGGTAATCAATACAGCCGGCGGTAATTAATACACCCGGTGATAATTAATGCACACACCCGCCCGTACGACATTTAATTAGCGCGCCCGTACGGCTTCATCATGACCAGCATTAATGTGGCGTGGCCGCGTTTCTATATATTTGTATGGGCACCAAGAACACGCCACAAATTTTTTATCGCCGCGAAATTTTCAAGCGCCTAGCGCCTTCGAACAGCCAGCGCCCTCCTCCAACGTACCCGATTTCCGTATTCCTTTTGCGCCCGCGATCCGATGGCACCTAAAGACTCCCTCAGAGAAGGTAATTCCTTGCATTTCAGCTCAGCAGGATCGCGATCGCGATCTTGCTTATAAGATTTCTTCATGTTTTCCTTAGTGTAGATGCTCCGCAAGATCGCGGCCGCGATCCTGCTCTGAAGAGTTTTTCTTCTCTTGCCCTACTTAACTGGTACACGACATCGCGGCCGCGATGGTGTCGACTAGTAGAATAGTTGCTCTGTAGGATCGCGGCCGCGGTCCTGCTCAGCAGATTTTTTCTTCTCTTGCCCTCCTTAACTGGTACACAACATCGTGGCCGCGATGGTGTCGACTAGTAATATAGTTGCTCCGTAGGATCGCGGCGGCGGTCCTACTCAGAAGAATGTTTTCTTCTCTTGCGCTCCTTAACTGGTACACAACATCGCGCCCGCGATTGTTTTGAGTAGTAGTATAGTTGTTTGGTAGGATCGCGGCGGCGATCCTCATGAGTAGTTTATATTTATTTGTTGTAAAGCATTATGCAGCCTATCAGGCACTCACCAGAGGCTTTTGTTTACAGCACTCGCTCTGTTTCGTGGACCGGATGTCGAACCCATCCGTATTATAACCCCTTCTAATGAAAGGAAATGGTGTATAGAGATTGCACAAGCAATACCACACATTCGCGGTGACCGCAGAAAAGACCTGTGCTGTTCCTGCACACTGGAAAGAAAGAACAGACCTCAGTAACAGCACAATCATGCCAACCGTCAATGTCAAATGATGTGGAGGCATCCCACTCGGAGTTTGTGCATTCAAAAATTCAGTAGGATAGACCCCTGCATCATTGTCATCAACAGCTCGATCGGCACTATAGAAGAAGAAGAAGAAGAAGAGATTAATAGTCGATAGGTGCAGCAGGCAACCACTCTATCATCCTCTTGTTTACTTCGTCTACATCTTCATTTAGTGGCGTAAGGATTGCTCTTTGCACCCAGTAGGACACACTTGTATAATTTGTTGAAATGTCGGGAAATGACACGGCTAGCAAGTCATTTAAGTCCTGCGACTTGACACAAATCTCTTCCAGAAGACGTGTTACATCCGATCCAATCTTGGGAAACGTGGTTTCAAGTCCATCTCCAACTCGTAGGAGATAGTCAACAAATGCCTTTTGCTCTTCTGCATCTCTTTCATATTGTTCATTACTCGCATATTTATGTTGAGCTTATGTTCCTCGACATGATCCCATATGTAAGAGTACTTCAAGGAAGCATGCACAATTTGGGGTCGATTTCCTCGTGGAACCACAGGTGGAAGCTGGCAAAAATCTCCTCCCAAAACAACAATCAGTCCCCCAAATAATTTGTCACATGACATCACGTCACGAAGCGTTCTATCCAGTGCTTCATAGACATGTTTATGCATCATTGGGGCCTCATCCCATATAATCATGCGAGTCGCTCTTATCAATTTTGCCAACTCGGACTGCTTTGGAATATTGCAAGTCAATGTCTCATCTATGTTTATTGGTATCTTGAATCTTGAATCTTGAATGTGTAGTGCATCCGCCCTTCAATAGAGTGGATGCAATTCCTAAAGAAGCAACAACAAGCAATGGTACCTTTGGCACGAACATAGGACAACATGGTGTTAAAAAGAAAACTCTTTCCCGAGCCGCTTGCACCATGAACAAAAAACACTTTTCCTTTTTCCAACATCACGTGTTCATTGATCACACGGTCAAAAATAACACGTTGATCATTATATAGGCGGTCAACATCTCCTTGTATCTCTACCATGTCTTCCTGAAAGACCTCATCCCGAAATATCATATATGGATCTATTGCACGCTCGGGAAGAATGAATTCAAACTCTCTCAAAGATCGTCCGACAGAATTCATATGATCTTCAATGTCGAGAAGTGCCATGCCAAGTATCCGATCACACACTTGCACACTTTGATCCTCTGCAACCCTTCGTGCCTCATGCAAGAAGTCATCGACCATAGAAAGCTTTACTTCTTTCCACAGTTGTAGCGGATTTGATGGCTCACAATTTAGAAGGATCATGACAAACATGTGCCGCAATTGTGGCGGCATGTCCCATGTTGCTGCTTCCTGAAGAGATTGGAGCCATTCTGTGTCATCTCGAAGCAACCCACGACGAATGCAAGCTTCTTTATATGTTGCACACAATGCTCCATCAACAGAGCGTAAATCTTCAATTTAATTGCACCTGTCACACGGGTCAATAGGAGTCCTAGATAGTATCGCTCTCCTTCTGAAGGATTAACAAAGTACATGCGTCCAATCGTGGGAAACTTTCTGGTTGTTGGATCTTTTCTTCCATATTCTATTGGGTTTATCATAGGTAAACCTCTCTATCTCCAGATGCATTCATCTTAAAAAAAGCTGTCAATGTTGTCTCGTTATTCTTATTTCTTATAGTGTCCATACTCATACCTTCCCGATAGTATACATCTTGTTGCATTGGGAGATGCATAGCTAATCTAGTGACATGAGGAAACTGCTGTTGTATTTCATAAGAGAGAATTCTCCATGATGCCTCAGAAGCTGAGAAGTAGCGTGCATTCAAGAATTGCTCAACCTCATCATAGTTTATAGTGGGTCCCCTGCTAGTAGATGCATCATCGCTCGCTGCTTCTAAGTTCACATTAATCATATCTGGCCCTTTGTAGACATATTTGTATAGATATTTAACGGCCTTAACAGCAGCATATACCTCAACATTGATATGGCACTTGAAATACGACGTCAGCCATGGCACAACCCATTTGTTGTCTAAATTTATATCCCCTTTTTTCACTTTTGGCCATCATCCCTTCTTCGGTACAATGGATATCCATCAACAACTGTTGTCTCATCTGAAAATGCACGTGGATAATGTTTTGTACACTTACCATCCTGCATTCACGGAGCATTCGGATATCCAGCACCACATGGCCCATGCATCATATTACGGGTGACCACCTCATATAATTCAGGGTATGCATCTTATCGGGTATTTCAGCACAAATAATTTGATCAATCTCTTCGGCTGTGAAGGGCTTGTCGGCCTGATCCAACATAGTCAACAAATGTACATGTGGCAATCCTCTCTTTTGGAACTCAATAACATAGACTTTTGCAATTATACGCCCGAATATACCATAATTAGTTATAAAAACTATCAGCTCCTTTACTTTCATGTGGAATACTCTAGCCACTAACTCCGGTCGATCACTTGGCGATTGGTCATATAACAACTCCCTCCTAATCTCTTCCCAGTTCGCATTGGCAATCATGGTTATAAAAAGGTCCGGCTTGCCAAGTTCCGCGAACGATGGACATGGCATCCTGATATCGTTGGGTCATGTATCTTGGACCTCCCACATGTGAGGATGGTAATACAACTTTTCAGTCAATAGCACCTGCATCATCTCCTTCAAAGTCCATAATACCCTCAACATGTCTTTTCGAATGGTGTGTTGATTTAACACAACGAATTGTAGCCTTTCTTGTTCCATCTTTGCAAACATATCACAAATATATTCTTGAAACAACCGGCTAGCCATGTGAAAGGGAGATGCCTGTCCATGACGCGCGAATAGATGATATCTATAATACTCCATAATAGTTACTTTCTTTGCACCACTCCGTCCATGAGGTATTTTAAGATGTCATCCATCTGTACCATAGGGAATAAGTAACACAAAGTGCAATGGATCACTCAGCATCATCTCCTTCAAAGTCCATAATACCCTGCAACATGCCTTTTCGAATGGTGTGTTGATTTAACACAACGAATTGTAGCCTTTCTTGTATCTTTGCAAACATATCACAAATATATTCTTGAAATAACCGGCCAGCCATGTGAAAGGGAGATGCATGTCCATGACGCGTGAAAGATGATATCTATAATACTCCATAATAGTTACTTCCTTTGCACCACTCCGTCCATGAGGTATTTTAAGATGCCATCCATCTGTACCATAGGGAAGAAGTAACACAAAGTGCAATGGATTATATGCTGAGTGATATGCATCTATAAACTTCAAGCCACCATTCTTAGAATGTATAATAATGTCCCTCTGACCATCTTCAGGCTTATCATCAATAGGCATTAAGACAACCACCTCATTTGCAGTTGGAGCTCCAAAGTACAGAGCAATCCATAAAGAAAAGAGCAGCTATTCCAATTTCAAGTTTTCGGTTGTTTTAGCTCATCCAAATCAGTCAACGAAATGCCAAAAAGCTCTATATCTGATGTCTATGGTGCTTTTGGGCTTTTGACCAGAAATCTAATGGCGGAGGATTTCCCTCCCTTTTCTTCCATTCTGATTCTAATTGTTTATATATTTTGGTGGAGCTTGGCACAGAACACCGTTTTGAACGGCAAAATTGGGGCAGAACGTCGTTCCAAACAGTCATTCTTGCCAACATAGTGAATTTCTGTAGTTCGTGTGTTCAGCATTCAAGTTGAGAATGCTTGGTAGAATAGAACGTGTTCTTCCTATGATTTTGATAGAACGGCCGTTCTATGCCAAGTCTAGTACAAACAGCAGAACTCAAGGTAAAAATTTGAGCGGCACGCGAGATGCACAATTGTTTTCAAGAAAAGAAACACAGATACGTGTCAAAACACTGTTGGACGAGGCAACAAAATTGAAGGTAAGGATTCTTTCCGTGCATATCATATTTGACAGGCTATAGCAGGTCACAATTAGTTTATTATTATTTAGAAACAAAATTACATTCAAAGTTTCAGTTACAGCATTGTAGAACATTGAAAGTTTTAGTTACATTCACTCAAAGTTTCCATTACAAAGCTGAACGAGGGATGATCTTCCATAAGAGTCTTTTTTCCGCTAACATTTCCTACAAAAAAGAACTTGATTAATACGTGACCTGAAAACATAAAACCTGATATATAAACTGGACATACATGTTATAACAACCGAATTTGTGGCTTGCTTGCTTATAGAAACTGCATTCTGCATCTGCATCTGCATGCAAGGACGGTTAGCATCTGCAAACAGCTAAAGTTTGAAAAGCAAAGAAATAACCTGAAGTTAAGCTCGAATCCATGCTAGTTGAGCCTACATATGCTGTTTGCACTGCATTTCGACTTCCATGCATAAACATTTAGAAAGAAAGCATCAAGAAATGATTATACCAGAGTCCAATCCATGGCAGAAGACAAAGGACAAAAAATTACATAAAGATAACTCGAATCCATGGCACTTCTGTTAACATTTGATGTTTCCACTGCATCCCGACCTACATATATGAAAATTAGAAAGAAATCAAACAAAAGACAAACAAAAACTACCTTATCTAAACTTGGAGTCGTCTCTGGGCCAGAAGATCCGTGAAGAACACCGTTTCCACCTGCAAAGTTAAAGAAAACATACGGATTGAACAAAAAATCAAGTATTGAATAACTATGATACCACTTTCAAAACTGATCATAGACAGGTGGTTGCCATCGAAGCAGCAAAAGTACAAACAATACCAAAATGCCAAAAATGAAGATCCTAATCCAGAAAACAAATTAATGCCTCTTGCGCCAGTGTTTTTCCATTCTGTCGAACAATAGCCTTCGCCCTACGAAGACAAAATGGGGGCCTAGGAGGATGCCATTCCGTCGGCGCCATAGTTGGAGCTCTACCTCGTTGAAAACAGGGGAGCAAAAAAAAAGCGGGGGATAATTTTGCTCCCAATTTCTATGTTGTGGAGGCATGGTCATTGGTCACACATTCCGGTGCAGCCGATGACCCGCTCCCAGCTCCGCCAGTCGCGGAGCCCCACTGGTCCACACCAGAATGTCTATGCCCTCATACATCAAGTACTGCCTCGCACCATGTTAACAAGGACATTTGAAACATCTTGCATTGCATCCTCTGTGGCAAGCAGCCAAAGTGGAAGACATGTATAGGCTTTTAAGTTCTACCACGTCGGGGATCATCATCGTATACCCCTAGTAACCAACTTCCAAATATAAGTGACATTGGCAAGGTTTGAACCCATGACCAGATGAACACTTATTTTTGGCATTACTAGGTCTATACCAACTCACCACACATCCGTTGGGCAAAACTTTGGCTATACATGCACACTTTGTAGGCAGGATACAATCTCACCTTGAGGAAGTTTTTGGATCCTAGGGGCAACTCTAGGGGCATCGTTGAACCCAACGTCACCAGCCTAGTGCCGCCTGCCACATATGACTTTTTGGGCATCCTAGGACCAGAGGGCTTTTCACCTTGAGGAAGTTCTTGGATCCTAGGGGAAACTCTAGGGGCATTGTTGAACCCAACGTCACCAGCCTAGTGCCGCCTACCACATATGACTTTTTGGGCATCCTAGGACCAGAGGGCTTTTTACATTAACCAAGAAACCAAATGACGGTGTCAGAAACCAACTTTTACCGGTCTAGACTAGTCTTTTACAAACTAGCTAGTTTTTTGTCCCAGACTAGTCTAACGAAAGCGACCAAAGTGGAGGACATGTATAGGCTTTTAAGTTCTACCACGTCGGGGATCATCATCGTATACCCCTAGTAACCAACTTCCAAATATAAGTGACATTGACAAGGTTTGAACCCATGACCAAATGAACACTTATTTTTGGCATTACTAGACCTATACCAACTCACCACACATCCATTGGGCAAAACTTTGGCCATACATGCACACTTTGTAGGCAGGATACAATCCCACCTTGAGGAAGTTTTCGGATCCTAGGGGCAACTCTAGGGGCATCGTTGAACCCAACATCACCAGCCTAGTGCCGCCTGCCACGTATGACTTTTTGGGCATCCTAGGACCAGAGGGCTTTTTACATTGACCAGTAAACTAGTTTTTGTCCCACTGCCAACGAGCAGCCAAAGTGGAGGACATGTATAGGCTTTTAAGTTCTACCACGTCGGGAATCATCGTCGTATACCCCTAGTAACCAACTTCCAAATATAAGTGACATTGACAAGGTTTGAACCCATGACCAAATGAACACTTATTTTTGGCATTACTAGGCCTATACCAACTCACCACACATCCGTTGGGCAAAACTTTGGCCATACATGCACACTTTGTAGGCAGGATACAATCCCACCTTGAGGAAGTTTTCGGATCCTAAGGGCAACTCTAGGGGCATCGTTGAACCCAACGTCACCAGCCTAGTGCCGCCTGCCACGTATGACTTTTTTTGCATTGCATTGCATTTATAATATCTTGTGCTTTTCATTGTGCTTCTTGGTTGTAACATTTTCAGCACACCCTTAAGGCATACAGTTTGGAGGGCCTTTATAGCCAGCCACATGAGTGTTAATTCTGCATAAAAAATTATTCACACATGTTGTCAATGCTAGATTTATGATGTCTTGCAGGTCTTCCCAGTCATGAATATGAGAAAGGAAAGTTAATGCTTGCATTAGAATCCAAAGAGACATTTGGAGCTTGCTAAAACGATTCAAAATTGTGAAAGTAGAAAAAAAATCCAAAGCAATTTAAATTATAAGAGATCCAAATCAATGGTTTCTTATCAATTATGTATCCGTCCTTGAATTTTGGTCCGTCGTAAACTCCAAATTCCATGCTCTCCTTTTATCACCACATACATAGAGAGTCTAATGGAATGCACTATATAAACTCTTTACTCTAATGTCATAAAATGCCTCAAGTACCAAAACTTCTTGGAACTCGTAGGATTACTACGCAAATTGTTATAGCCATTCTTAATAGTATTATGTTGTCGGATAAATTCCTTCTCCAATATGTTTACCTCGTGACGATTGGCAGCATGCCCTAATATCTCAAACTGAAACATATTCTTAACGCCTCCATACCTCTCATCATTTTTAGGCATTTTCCTATTTGGGTTCTTCATATGATGTTTTATACCAACATATGAAGAACATGGACATACCAACATGGACATACCAGGAGAAATAGTCAACGGAACTACATGAACAGTCATATACATAGAGACCGACGAGCAAACGGGAGACGAAAAAGGCATCATGGTCCACATCGACAAACTCCCTCCAGCATATATACATCAAATGAACGATGGTCGAGTACAGGCACCAGGCCCCAAGACCATCCTCAAGAGAACATTCCTTATTTATTGGACCTTACTCGGTCAATGCTTACACATGCTATGTTGCCAAATAAAAATTGGGATGAAGCAGTCTTATGGCATGTTACTTGGCAAATAGATCGCCTACCATAGTTGTGCAAGGGTAAGAGGCCATTTGAGGTTTTTTTATGATGAAAAACCTGATGTATCTAATTTGCGAGTTTTTAGGTGTCTCGCATATGCTTCTCTTCACATAGAGAAGTTAAAGGCATTGGATAAACTGCATAGCAGGGCTGTTAAGACTATTTTCATTGGTTACCCCCTTGAACAAAACGGTCATAAACTTTATGATCCTTGGTCTCTAGAAGTGTTGTGTTCGTGGAAGATGCCATTTATGATGCATATGTTTAGACTAGTATACCTGCAACTCAATTTGATAGACTGGAGTTAGTTGGAGAACTCATAGATGTAGCAAAGCCTTTGGATGCATCTACTGCTATTCCCACGTTTGTGCCTTCCTCTTCTGCTCATGGTGATCTTTTTCTGTATCAACATGATATAAATGATTTTGATTCGTTTTTAACACCTGAGTTTGCTGCAAGAGAAGCTTTTGCATATAATAGAAGCCTTGCTGAAGAATTGCAGAGAGCTGAACCTTGCAATTTGGCTCTGCTTGCTAAAATTGTGGATCATCATGGTCCAACTTCTTTTCAAGAAGCTGTTACAGATCAAAAATGGCAAGCTGCCATGGCTGAAGAATACGAGATGCTCGTCCAGGAAAACACTTCGGATCTTGTTCCTTTACCTGTTCACAAAATAGTTATTGGAAATAAATTTTCTGCACCAAATTTCATTCTGATGGATCTATTTCCAAGTATAAGGCTCGCTTAGTGGCGAAGGGTTATTCCCAACAGAAAGGAACAGATTATGAGGAAGTTGTTTGCTCTTATAGCTCGCATAGCTACTGTAAGAGCTGTAATGAAAAAGAGTAATATTAGCAGTAATGAAAGGATGGCCATTATTTCACATGGACTTCAAATCTGCTTTTTCAAATGGTGATCTTCAAGAAAAAGTTTATATAATTCAACTTTTGGGGTTTAAGATCAAAGGTAAAGAGTCTCTTGTTTGTAAGCTGAAAAAGAGTCTTTATGGTTTGAAGCAGGCGCCAGATGTTAGCATTCCAAAGTAAATTAATTCCCTTTAGCACATGGATATCGTCGAAGCAATGCTGATCCAAACCTTTATGTTAAGACAATAGAGCAAAGATTGGCTATTGTTGCCTTGTACGTTGATGATTTAGTTTTCATAGGGGATGCATCTAAATTGATAGCAGATTTGAAGCATGCTCTTGTGGAGAGTTTTCAGATGATAGATTTAGGGCTTATGGACTATTATCTAGGCCTTGAAATATGGCAGCACAAAGATGGAATTTTTATTTCACAGCAAAAATACATTAAGGAATTGTTGCAGCAATTCCCTTTGGAGAGCGTCTTGCCCTTTTGAACCAGACCTTCAATGATTTGGATTTTGATGCCGATGATTGTGATTCTTCACTGCATTGAAGTTTTGTACGTGCACTCATTTATCTTGCTGTCATTAGACCAGATATTTCTTTTGCTACTGCAATTCTTAGCAGATTTATGTCGCAGCCTAGAACATCTCATTGGCAAGCTGCTAAGCAAGTTTTGGCATATTTGAAAGGCACTTCGTATGAAGGTCTTTTTTATGCTCAATCATCCAACACACAATTCACCATCTATCTGATGCAGATTATGGTAATTGTTTAGCATCCTGAAAGTCTACAACAGGGATGATCGCTAAACTTGGGTTCAATGTGATCATTTGGCTCAGCAAGAAACAGTCCACCATATCTAAGAGTACCACTGAAGCTGAAATCAAAGCTATAAGCACAGGGGTACAGGAAATGCTTTGGCTCAAGAACTTATTAGCTGATTTGTAGGTATCCTCCTCTCATGTTGTACTGTATTGTGACAACCAAACTGGTATTGAGCTGACAAAAGACTTCAGGTATCATCCTAAAACAAAGCATTTAGACATTTTGTTTTGCCTTGTTCGTGAACAGGTTCAATTTGGCGTGACATGCTCTTTACTTCGTTGTTTCTCTAAGAACCAAGTTGCAGATGGCTTTACAAAAGCACTTGTGGGTAAGAAATTCATAAGGTTTAAGGCCCAGGAGTTTCACTACATTATACCCGTATAAAGATAAAGATAAATATTTTACTTCGTTGTTTCTCTAAGAACCAAGTTGCAGATGGCTTTACAAAAGCACTTGTGGGTAAGAAATTCATAAGGTTTAAGGCCCAGGGGTTTCACTATATTATACCCGTATAAAGCAAGTGCGTGACTAGTTATGGGTTTTTTTTTCCCAAACCGCCCGTATACGGACGAGGCAAAATACGAGCTTTCCGCCTTGGAGCCGTAGCTAGTCGACAAGGGGAGATGGGTGGGAACCTCCATTCCTGTATCATACATTAAGCATCCAAGACGCCATAGATATGCCAAGTTTGTATGCCAAGCTTGTATTAGCATGGAAGTTTAGCCTGGAAGTTTAGGCTGAAAAAACATCCAGGTACGAATGCCACAAGCAGGTTTATTTTTTTCCCCTCCCGCTCCATAGCTGAAGAAGCGTATTACATTCCTTATCTCTCAATTTTTGCAGCTTGAAGAGTTATTTGCAGTAAGCAAGTTTGGCATACATTATTTTCTGTGGTGATTCTGGTTGATGATGATGCTGTTGCCATTTAAGCTTGTTCCTTGGAGATGACTGTATTTGCTGGGCAATGTCCTGGCTAGAATAGTAATGGTATAATTTTTGCCCGATGCTCTTGTGCAAAGACCATGCTAAGTTAAAAGCAAAGATTCGACTTCGATGAAAAACTATCTGACAACCAGATCAAAGGCAGAATGCTGGTGCTAGGAGCAATGCATATCAGGTTAAAGATTTCGTATATTTCCTTAATATTTGTCCTTAGGGATAAGAATGGATAATAATGGCCGAAAAAATACATAAAAGAGAGATTATACTTAGATTTAAACTTGAGTGTCTTTGTTTTATATAGTTTTGTTTTGTGGGAAACTTATGTTGCTTAATCCCAGGTCTAAAATATTATGATTCAGAAAATAAGCAATGGGTTAATAAGAATGCATGTATAGATTGATATTTATTTCTGATTTAGGATTTATATGACTACATAACTTTCATCTTATAAGAGTGAAGTATTTCTTCATGTATTTGCATATATGGAATATAAACATGGTATTGAAGAAGCTTGAAATAATAGCAACAAAATGCAAGGTGTAATGTGGATTTGATTTGCAAGCCAGGCACATCGTATTATTCTAGCCATATTTGTGGCAGTTCGTCTGAGCTTTGACATTTATATTATTCTGACCATAGATTCGTGCTTTTACAGCTTATAAACAAGGGAGGAAAAGAGACACTGTAAGTTCCATTGGAATCTAGTAGCATGTAGCTTGGTTTGATTTTGTCTAGGGTTGAATTTGGACTTATAGACTTGCGACGACTAGCTGTATCTAATTTAAGCACAACTCTTAGTAGTCAAATTCACCAAAATGGTATTAATGATAGTTATATTCTGTTAATAATCGTTTTTCTTTGGGCTCTCATTTTTCATGATACACTACATGAGCGCAGTCAAATTGTTCCTTTTCTTTGGGCTCTCATTTCTATGTTATATACATGCTATCAAGTAAAATATGTTACCGGAGTCAACCTCATGAAAGGGTAGAAGCTAACGTTTGGTCTTGTGATGCAGCCTATTGGGAGAATGGTACTGGACAAGAACATAAACAATTTCTTTAATGAGAATGAGCAGCTGGCTTTCTGTCCTTGGGTGATTGTTCCTGGTATTTACTATACAGATGACAAAATTTTCCAGACAATGCACTAAAGTGTGCCCATTATAATAACCAGCATGAGGGGTTTCTAAATTTTATGCACATAGATGAAGAGGTATAGCATAAACCGTTACTACCTGGATTGCACATCTCCATCATGCAAATGCAACCCCATGGGCATGTATTGGCGTTGCAGATTCCTACTAGTAAAATTTTGTAGTGTTGGACCTATTTTTAAGACTTTGAATACAAGCTTCAGAGATTCTCATCTGGATCCGAGAAAATAAAATGGCTATAGGTTCTAGAAGGTGGTCAAACTGTGATTCCTAAAAACTTCTAGCGAATAAAAACAAGGGAACTTTGTCCAAATCAATATCAAAACATCCATTATCTTTTGCATCATGTCGTTAAACATTTGGGGGTTTTATACTTGCTATGCTTTCAACTTAAATCAATATTGGGCTCAATAAGCAATTTTGCTATTATATTTAACAAATGTGGATAATTAATGCATCTTACTCTTTATGTTCATAGTAAATACCATGTTGCATTTTGTTTGTCTGCCTATAAATAGTACAATTTTGATCCCATCATGTATTCCTCCAGTCAAAATAATCTAGTTCTTAATTTAATGTAACGCCATTATCCACCATCATCTCCCAACGGTAGATAGTTTAGAGATACAACAAATTGTGGACCTCTTCAAATAACTTTTGGGAGATGATGATGGATAATGTAACACCATTATCCACCATCATCTCCCAAAAGTAGATAGTTTAGAGATACAACAAATTGTGGACCTCTTCAAATAACTTTTGTTGTCAAAAACTGAAAGCATAACGTATGTTTCTTTTTTCATGTTTCCACAAGAGTGGCTTATTGTTTAGGTATGCTAGAATGCTAGGATCCTCTTGGATAAGGCGGAAGTACTCGTAAGGCAGACCTTTTGGCGCCTTGCATTTTCGTATGGGTGCCAAGGCTAAGAAGCCTGCGGCATCACCCAGTCCGGGTGATGCGATTGAATATGAAAGTGACTCTCTAAATAAGGCTAGGGTGCACAAACCGAGTACAAGATCGGGTAGGGGCATGTAAAAATTAAGATAGTCCGTAAGTACATCTACGGAAGGGGGCATGGAAACTGGCTTTTTCTATTTACGTATGTAGGGGTTTTCCACCTCTAAAAAGTCGTATACAGGGGTTTTCTGGTGACCCCTTGCACGCAGATGAGGTATATCCATATGCCTAGGTGAAATCCCTGGGGTTTAAGGAGGCTCTGAGTATGATGAAGAATCAATTGAAGGGAGAGAAGCATTAGGATCAAAATCTTAGCGTGTGATCTTCATCAGAGACAAATAAAACAAACCACTCCCGTCATTTTATCTTGTTTTCTGTTTTAACCAATCATAGTCATTTGTTTCAGAGGGTGTGTTAGAATGTATGAAACATATGACTATTTAGGACACATGTCATCTTAGTAGAGACATGTATGTGTCAGCGTAGAAGTGTTAATGGGATCTCTTAGAAATGTAATCAGGTCACTTCAGTTTAATCTAAGTTTTGTCCTGTTGCCCCCTTTGACGTTTTTGCTTCTTGTGCTGATATCTTCTTTGAGCTCATCAATTCTAATAGGAAGTGGCTAGGTGGCACGACAAAAAACTAAGGTAATGCAAGGCTGAAATTGATGGTAAGTTGATTCTGAAGTTGATGCTTTAGGTGGTTTAGGATCTGCCCTTAAATGCTCAAGTCTCACTCTATGCATACTATTCGAACTGAGATATTCCACATGTATATTTGGCTCTATCCCTACATTTAGATGCCCCTTTTTTTGTAGCTTACATTTGCCTTTGGTTATATTCAGAAATTCAAACCAGTCCTTGCAAGATTTTATCTTAGCACATATCAATTGCTTGGGCCAATTCTGGAATACTACTATTTGACTGTTTTTTTTGAATAACAAATTTCATTTAAGTGCATATTGTAGACTGGACATTCAAAAGCTTAAAGGAAGTTGGTGTACATTCCATGGAAGTCATACAAGCTATAGGGTAAGAGAATCCTGCTAGGTTTTTTAACACAACTTTTTTTGTTTTTTTTAACACCTTTTTTTTTACACTATTTTTCTAATAACATACTCTATTGCAAATAAGTTCCAGAGCAGTTGATCTGGTGGGGCTCATTTCACATTTATTTAGTTGTGACCTAGATGGGCGGACTGAGGATATTCCTACAATGGTAGGTTGTTCGTTTGAGAAGGTTGTTTTTAAAAAAGGCATATAATAGGATGGTTGAACTTGCGTAATTGTTAAAGTGAAAAGAAAAATCAGGAGTGTTAATAGTTAATGCTTAGGTTTCTAAAATCTACAAACTAGGTATTGTACAAACCTAGTTTGGAGAAGATACGTTCCAGTAGCATAATTTACACATATCAGATTTTCCTACCTAACACACAGAAGGGTATTCGGCTCGCACGAACCTGGACGTTCCTAATCATACCGGCGCTTGTCCTTCTTCCGGATTCTACAGATAACTGCCACATTTGGATGGGCCTCTCAAATGGATCCGGCTATACTAAGTAAGTGCAGTTTGCATGGGATTGTGTAACAATGACTTTTAACTAGACAAATATAGAGTAAACAGATGGTTTGAAGTGGGCCGGCCGGATTTACCAAGTAATCCTCCACATGCTGCAACAGTGGTGTACTGTAAGAGCTCTTAAGTTCTTCTTGTTTTTCGGGCTTTTGGCTTTAGGGTCAGATGCTGGTGTAAATAGAAACATGGATTATGATACAGATGGAAAATTTTACAGCTCTGAGTCTGAAGATGAGCGAGACAGACTCATTGAGGAAGAATGTGTAAACTACTTAAACAGTTGGGATATTAGTGAGCGCCATTACCAGTTTGCAGCAGACTCTGTTAGGCACAGAAAAGGGGAAAGGGGGAAGCTCATGCAGGCAACAAGCAGTTCAATGGGAATACCAAAATGCCAAAAAATAGTAACTACAGTCCCAGTGGTGGACAGGATGGATATGTTCCAGAAACTCAGCCAGATGAGGAGTTGGTGTCTGATCAAGACGAAATACAGGTAATATAGTAGTTACTGTGACCATTTTACAGCCTCAATACTCATGAAAATTCACAAAAATGATGTACGTGAGGAATGTAACCATTCTTTTTGAATACGGGCTACAGCCTCCTTCACAGGTTTGAGAGATCCAACAGTCACACTCTTCCCTTACTACTGTTATTTTTCTTTCTATATTTATGTTGAATTTAAGCTGTGCTTGGATAAAAGGTACAAAGGATAACAGGCCTTAATTAAATAAACATTTACATTATTGAGTTGTGCTTTTTTAAGGGCTTGCCTCATAATAAAAAGGAGATTTTCCTTACTATCACATTCGTTGAGAATGATCACCGAGAGAATAAATCATCAATTTGAGCTTTGTTGCTGCGAGATTTAAATATTCTGTAGATTAGGACACTTTGTAGATAAAGACATTGTATGCTTTGAACAATTGGTCAAAGTATTCCGCTCACAAATACTCTTTGATCAATCCAAATTTAAATTGAAGGAGATCCTTATTGCTTTCGGTTGTGGGAAAATAAAGGCAAAATACTTCATTTACCATCACCAAACACGCCAGCAAAATCTTCTCTAAGCTATTTCCTTCATCAACAAGCAAAATCTTTTCTAGTCATTTCCTTCATCAAACCTTGTAGACCTCCAACACCACCTATCTCCTTAAGCATTTTTGGTGGCAAAACCTTGCTCATAAGCTGGGCATTCATATTGTCGTCTCTGGGCCAGAAGATCCGTGAAGAACACCGTTTCCACCTGCAAAGTTAAAGAAAACATAAGGATTGAACAAAAAATCAATAAACTTCAACAAAGATCATTGAATAACTATGATACCACTTTCAAAACCGATCATAGACAGATGGCTGCCATCGAAGCGGAAGCTAACGTTTGGTCTTGTGATGCAGCCTATTGGGAGAATGGTACTGAACAAGAACATAAACAATTTCTTTAATGAGAATAAGCAGCTGGCTTTCTGTCCTGGGTGATTGTTCCTGGTATCTACTATACATATGACAAAATTTTCCAGACAATGCACTAAAGTTGTGCCCATTATAATAACCATCATGAGGGGTTTATGAATTTTATGCACATAGATGAAGAGGTATAGCATAAGCCGTACTTGTTGTTTAGTATCCTTATCAGATTGTGGTGTGCATGTAATCATATGATTAATCTTCTTTTGTCATCAGGAGTGTTTGGCTCTCGTTTTTAATGACAAATTCTAAATCAGAGGATGGCAGGAAGAATTAGAGATACAAAATGTAATATGAAATGTAGATATTTGAACAGAAATTCCATAATGTATGTTGTCAAATTAGTGCAATGAATGTTGCCATATTCTTTTGTTGAAGATTGCAACTGCTGGATTGTTTTGAAGGGCAATATAATTGTCTCTATTGTGTGCCCTTTACCAATTTGAACCAGCGTTACTACCTGGATTGCACATCTCCATCATGCAAATGAAACCCCATGGGCATGTATTGGCGTTGCAGATTCCTACTAGTAAAATTTTGTAGTGTTGGACCTATTTTTAAGACTTTGAATACAAGCTTGAGAGATTCTCATCTGGATCCGAGAAAATAAAATGGCTATAGGTTCTAGAAGAAGGTCAAACTGTGATTCCTAAAAACTTCTAGCGAATAAAAACAAGGGAACTTTGTCCAAATCAATATCAAAACATCCATTATCTTTTGCATCATGTCGTTAAACATTTGGGGGTTTTATACTTGCTATGCTTTCAACTTAAATCAATATTGGGCTCAATAAGCAAAATGCTATTATATTTGACAAATGTGGATATTTAATGCATCTTACTCTTTATTTTCATAGTAAATACCATGTTGCATTTTGTTTGTCTGCCTATAAATAGTACAATTTTGATCCCATCATGTATTTCTCCAGTCAAAATAATCTAGTTCTTAATTTAATTTAATGTAACGCCATTATCCACCATCATCTCCTAAAGATAGATAGTTTAGAGATTTTATCTTAGCACATATCAATTGCTTGGGCCAATTCTGGAATACTATTATTTGACTGTTTTTTTGAATAACAAATTTCATTTAAGTGCATATTGTAGACTGGACATTCAAAAGCTTAAAGGAAGTTGGTGTACATTCCATGGAAGTCATACAAGCTATAGGGTAAGAGAATCCTGCTAGGTTTTTTAACACAATTTTTTTGTTCTTTAACACCTTTTTTTTTTTTTTTGGTCAAGCACAGAACGATTTTACAATTTTCCTTACTATCACATTTGTTGAGAATGACCACCGAATAAATCATCAATTTGAGCTTTGTTGCTGCGAGTTTTAAATATTCTGTAGATTAGGACACTTTGTAGATAAAGACATTGTATGCTTTGAACAATTGGTCAAAGTATTCCGCTCACAAATACTCTTTGATCAATCCAAATTTAAATTGAAGGAGATCCTTATTGCTTTCGGTTGTGGGAAAATAAAGGCAAAATACTTCATTTACCGTCACCAAACACGCCAGCAAAATCTTCTCTAAGCTATTTCCTTCATCAACAAGCAAAATCTTTTCTAGTCATTTCCTTCATCAAACCTTGTAGACCTCCAACACCACCTATCTCCTTAAGCATTTTTGATGGCAAAACCTTGCTCATAAGTTGGGCATTCATATTATGTGTATTCAAGTTCATGTTTCCTTTCTTTGGTAGCTTCAAGCCCTTCATCCTGCTCCATATCTTGGCTAACCTTTTGTACTCATCTAACATGCCAACTACGTCTGAGATGGTCCTTCCACTTCCTCTTGCTATTCTTATTATCCTTGAAGGCTCAAATGTCTTAACATTTGTAGTGTCCAATTCTGTATTAGTCATGGAGTCCATTATTGTCATGAATCTCTTGATTTTACTTTTGCTCTCATTCTCCCTTCCCTTAGGCATTACTTCTTCACTGAATCCAGGAATCATAGACATAAGCTGGCTAAGTGGTCCCATGCCAAGGATAGTTTGGAACTGATCATGCATTATTCGCAAGGTAAAGTTCCCATCACTTAGCTTTTGCAGGAGTTCTGGTTGTTCATGCATAGGAATGACTTCATTGATTTTGCCCATGAAGCCACTCCAATCTCCCATTCCAAGCAAACGGCTAACGAATGGCTTTGTGTCAAAAGGTTCAAACTCATCATAATGCTCTCCTGTTCCTAGAAATGTAATTGGACTCTTTGTGGCTGCCACTGCGCTAAGCGCACCGCCACCTTTCGCATGTCCATCCATCTTTGTGCAGATTATTGCACCAACTGCAACACTCTGTTTGAAAGCCTGAGCCTGATCATAAGCTGCTTGCCCGATGCTGCTGTCCATAACAAAGATGATAAGGTCGGGTTTTGTAACTTCTGCAACTTGACACATCTCTTCAAAAAGTGCTGCTTCTTGTTTATGCCTTCCACTAGTATCTATAATGATTAAATCACAATTTTCTTTCTTGAACTTCTCAAGTCCCTGTAGAGCAATTTTGGCAGGGTCTGTTTCTGTGTAACTGCCATAGAAAGGAATTTTCACTTTTGTGGCATTCTGTTTAAGCTGATCGAATGCACCAGCTCGAAATGTATCGGCACAAACCAAAGCTGGCTTAAAGCCCTTATGCTGATAGTGATACGCATACTTTGTACATGTTGTGGTTTTTCCAGAGCCTTGGAGACCAACAAACATTATAACATTTGATTTTCCTTTCTTGGGGGTATAAGAAGGCTTTCCAGGATCAAGCATATTACACAATTCATTGAACACAGCCTTCTCAATCATACCTCTCTTGTTGTGTCCAGCAGACAATTCGTCCAGGTTAACGATTTTCTTAATGTTATTCTGCATCGACTGTACTATTTTGAACTGCACATCGGACTGGAACAAAGCTCTGGAAATCTCATTCAAACACTCCGTCAATACCTTCTCATCAATGACGGTAGCATTTTTCATCTGTTTGAGCGCATTTGAGATGCGCCCTCCAAGCTCTGCTAGAACCATCCTGCCCTGCTTCAATCAACGCAAAGGTGAAAAACAGTATATGGTCAATTGGGCACAAAAAATAATCGATCAAGTTGATCTTGATGGAAAAAAGAAGTCTCCGACAACCCTAAAATGAAAGAAAGGCAGTAGACCTTTATTATTAAAGGCACCCAGATTCCGATATCCCTCCCAGCAGAATCCCTAAAACGAAGTCTCCGTGATATGATATAGGAAGACTATCAAAGTAAACTGTTAAAGCTAAAGAAAATCAATACTCCAATCTTTAGGAGAATGTATCCACCCAACCGAGCTCAGACTTATCAAGAAATCGTTTCCTTGACACAAAAGTTCAACAATTAAACTAGAACTGGTATTAACCAAAGAGGCAAAGCTTCCAGATTATTCCAGAGGAAATAGATCAGGCGGGGACTGTGTCCCTTCAATCAGAACAGAGCTTTCTTTTATAGACGGGAATCAGCCTTTTTAAGACACGCCCTTTTCCTGAACGCAAATAAAGGTGGACAGAGGTCGACCTTTTTTAACACCCACTATGATGCATACTAGCAACCTTTATAAAATGTTCTTAGGGTCATTACACACTGGCCGTTATGTTAGGTTAAATTGCTAACATAACGGGATGCCCTTTACGTTAGGGTAACATAACATAAAGGTTTCACTTCACATTTGCCGTTAGATTAAAATTTAACATAACAAAAACCGTTAAATCTTGCTTCACACTGCTGGTCACGCCGTTAGGTTAAAAATTAACATAACGAAAATCGTTAAATATTACTTCACACTGATTTTTACGCCGTTATGTTAAGAGTTAACATAACGGAAACAGTTAAATATTGCTTCACACTGACTGTCACGCCGTTAAGTTAAAAATTGAATTGATAATGGAGCTTAAGGGATGGGGTCCCCCTACCCTTAAATTTGAAGGGAAAAATTATGGCCCATTAAGTCCTCCGTTAAAATTTAACCTAACGGAATATAGTGTGAACCCCAGTTATCTTGCACCGTTACCTTAATTGTGCCGTTAATTTTTAACCCCATAATCTTAACGGAATTTTTTAACGGAAGCCAATGTGAAGGACAATTAAGTTAATTTTCTTAACCTAACGGCACTTTAACGGCCAGTGTGAAGCGGCCCTTATACGTTTAAAATTTAACTAGCATAAAAGTGTGTTATGTCTAAGCCGCTCCCCCGAGCCGGCATTGAGCCGTAACACTCCGACAGCCCTAAAATTTTTTGGGTCAATCCCTAAATCGCAGCAGCATGCAATTCAACCCGACCAGGCAACTCCGGAATAAATAGAATAAATGGCAACGAGACGAGCAATAAGTATACTGAAGAAAAGGAAGGCTGTAAAAAGGGCAAAAGGGCATGGTAAAAGGCACACAGAAGCATGCCAGGGGCTATCGGAAAGATCTATATGATGGCAAAAAAATACAAGAAGATCTATATGAAAGATCTATATGATGACAAAAAGATCTATATGCACGCCAGGGGCTATCGGAAAGAATCCTTATCTTCAATTCTGCTGTCAGAATGCGAGGTAAAATCAGTGGAATGCGGGATAGAAACGACTGAATGCAGGGTAGAAACCATACTTGGGATAGAACGGAAGGTTTTTATGAACGATGACCTTGAAAGGAGTACGGCTAGGTCTTAGTATGGAACGGAACGGTATTTTTTGAAGAACCAATTAAAATTACAGAAAGATCATAATCTATCAGGGTGTTACATTCATTTGTTGTTTGGTTATTTAATTTATGTTGTTCCTTTTAATAGGCAGATGCCTTATTAGCTCCTGGATGGCGATGAGGGCCTGTCTCACCATTGCATGTATAAGTTCAGCGAGATCATTCTGATATAATATGTTCTTCTACCTTGTGAATTACGCTTGTATTCATTATGGTATCAGAGCAGGTCAGTCAAAAGGGATAAACAGACTGATCAAGCTATGGGAAGAATCCAGGGGCTGTGGTTGAGCAAGATCAAGCTATAATTAGAAAAGCAGTTGGCCTTTCTTTCTTTTATAACCATGATCTCTTTCTTCCCTGTACCACAAATGAAATAGTCCATCTAAAGGTTACATGTGGGATGAGCCTTGACCTGGTACACCTGCTTGTACCATGTCCAGGTACCATAATGTCCAAAGCTTAACACCCGCTACCAATGGTAGAAGCAGATGTTAATGGGTCTTTCTTTCTTTTTCACTAAGTGGAGATTAGGCAGGCCAGCATAATAACATTGAAGATGTAATAATTGGGATGAGCCTTGAAAGCTTGACTATAATGTAGCAATGCTAATGGTACCAGCAGATATTTTTGGATCTTTCTTCCTTTCTCGTCTCACGATTGTCTTATTTATCAACCACGGTTATGTTTAAACCAAAAAAATACACGGGGTTTTTGTGGGCTTAACAAATCTTTTCGCAAGTGTCATGTTAAAGCCACATGGATGTGGAGGGAAAATCTACATGGAGTTTTTTTTCATCTCATGCTGGTTCAAACATGACCATGGTTGTTAAATAAGACGCTCGTCTCACTAACTGGAAATTAGTCAGGCCAGGAAGTTAACATTGAAGATGTATATATTGGTCAGCACTGTCTATTAATCATGAGGACCACCACGTGATCTAGCGCATGGTTCAGTCTGAGAAGCATTTGCCTTCCCGACTACATAATAAGAGGAGGATATAATTGCAGCTTTAGACTGCAGCTCATGAACCAGAAATGCGCAGCTGTATTTTGTAATGAACTTTCTTTAACGTCAAACAAAGAGAGATCATGAGCCCAAAAGCTTCCACGCAAGAAGAGATCAGTAAAAATAGCATATGATGTAAAAAGTAGGTTAAAGTCATTTTGCCAAATCTTCAATCAATCTAAACTGTCTCAGCCAGAACTGGTACCTGAAAAATAGTAGCTTATGAAGCACACTTCAGGTTGGCCTACAAAGATAGCTTAAGTCCAAACTTTGAGAGCACAGATGTAGTTAAGGTGGCAATTAGAATGGGACCAGTTGATGAAACAAACTATATGGACTCACCTTCCAGGCCGTAAAATTTTATAGTAACCTGGTGTAGTGAGGTCTTTGATAGTGGGGCCAAAATGTCCAGCAGGTAGAAGGACACATACTGCTAAAGGAGTTGTCAAAGATCTTCCTTTGATCTCGTACATCTTCTGAATGGCAACTGCAGAACTAAAGATGCGTAAAAGAAAGTAAAGAGTTAGAAATAATTTGAGCTTATATATCGTTTCCCTTTGAGATACAAACCCATGTCGCACTAATCACCATACCATACCCCATAAAGTGTGTCTGTTGGCACTGCTATAACATGGCCTGCCCTCAAAGCACCAACTGCATCATTAACATGGTTTGTTACTGCGCCCATGTCTGGCGCAATATCGACATCCTTTGTCATGCACTTAAAACCCATCTTATTGATTATTATTATTTCCTTATGGTAATTTTGAATATTGTTTGCTCCAGGTCCTGGATTGTCAGTATATTCCATACATTATGCCCCACAGATGGCCTGTGTTTTTTTGCCACATAAAACGAAAGCCAAATCCTAAGGTCCAAAAAGGCATTTTCATTAATACTCACAAAATATGCACAGACTAACCCATGGTTTCAAACTGGGCCATTGCAAAAAAAAAATTAACGGCAGGAAGAACAGGCTAATGATGTGCATCCAAACTGCGCAGGAAGCATCTGGGTGACGGAATGATTTGCAGGAAGGATCCCCCACCATACAAACGATTAAAGAAGTGAACATGCCTTGCTCTCTTCCTGCTCAGCTCTTCGAATCTGGATACCTCGAGTATCTGTGCCCTTTGCAGCCTTAGTCCAGTTTGCATGCGCCCTCATCTCAACACGCCCACGGAGCCCTAAATCCGACCTCAATCCAATTTGAACATTCACAGATCATTCACAAGCCTTAAACTCGACCTGAATGCCCCGGAACCTCGCTTGGATCCGACCTCAATATGAACCGACGACAACAGGATGTTTCAAGCAACACCCTTGGAATCGGCAGGTGATAAGCTATAACTTGGAGCCTGGCTGCCCGATGCAAATACATCTTTCCTGCTGAATTACACAGAACAAAAAGCCTCCATCTCGCAGCCCTTCAGTCTCTCCAAGCATGAACTCCAGGAGTCGACAAGGGCGGCATGCAATTGTGACTTGTCCCTTGGCAATTCACGGCCATCTCCTTCTAAATTGAAACCATGCAAACACAAATCAGATTAAACGCATACTGCAACCTCCGGACCTGAACCTTCAGCCGCCAACAAGCAGCTCAATCCATTGCAGAAATACCTTCCACATACGATTTCCACTACAATACAGGCATCAAATCTAGGCGCAAACAAATACAAAACAAAAAAATTGGAAGCTTATGATTTTCAATCCTTGTAAGTCTGCTATGATTAGCCCACAGATGACGGTGGTAATAAACAGCTCGTTACAGCAAGGGTAAGATTGCAACATAACCATTGACAGCAACGGGCCCAGCAACGACAAAATGCAAATATCTCATTGCGTCTCTTCCTTCAAAACATACCCCACCACACATCTCTGCAAACCAAATAGACCTTACCTCTCTTCCCTATGGACAAATCATATTTTACTTTTAAATGTTGGTGCACAAACCATTCTAAGGGAAAAAAAATCTTTTTGGTGCTGAAAGCATTCTACACCAAACAAGGTGCTGCGCACGGAGGGTTGCCCTCCGTGACTCGAGGGTGAAGTGGCTTAAATCATACTTCAAAGTCATGATTCACAATCAATCAAAAATGCTACTTTAAAACAATACAATACTTGATACTTGATACTTGATTCTTATTTTCAACAAGAATTTGACCCTTGATCCCTAAAATATTATTCTAGATCTGGAAAGGGCCAATTCAAGCCTACGCAATTTACCTCTTGCAGATTGAACTGCTCCTTGTTTCTCTGATCAATAACTCAAATGCCTGCAGCCTTTGGCAGCCCCAATGCCACATTATCATCTAATAATCTTATGTACAGGCTGCATCCTTATCCTTACAACTCCTCCTCAGCCTGTACCTACTTGTGCTTTACACTAGTTTAAATTCCATCAACACCTTACTGAGCATATCTACTTGCTTTGATACCACTGTTAGTTCTCAGTAAATAGCCTAATCACAGTCATATCCCTCAAGAAATCACACAGGATCTCCGTGGATATTATTGGACATGTTGTCGCAAAATCTAGTCAAGTAATGATCACTTATAACACATCCCTCCCTCCCTCCCTCCCTCCCTCTATCTATCTATCGTCATATGTGCCTATTAGATGCTGCCACGTGGTATGACGTAAAAATATCTATCCTACGAGTACCAGAAACATAGCAGAACACAAGGTAAAAAATGGGCTCAAATCCCGCATGTCAAAGAATGCGGACACAAATACATTACTAGCATTATCAAACGTATAGTGAGTGCAACCCCACTCTACATATTTAGAACCAAAGGAATATTCACTGCAACTGTCACACTTGTAGGGGTTGTTATAGGGGTAATTAATGTATGATAGCAAACATCATCAATTCTCAAAGACCATTTTTGCCCTTTCAAATCCGTAAGGTATTTCTTGAAGGGGTGCTTTTACGAGCACAAGTTATTTTGATGGGCTTAAAACTGATTGTTCAACTGGAGACCTAAATTCTTGGTAGGCTGGTGTTTGCAAAGCCAATCTTGAATCTGGGAATCATGATTAGTAGGTTGGTTTGCATAAAAACAGTTTCATAATGATGCTTAAATAGAAATTCTACAAATTCTAATGCTTTTAAATACAAATTTTAATGAGACTCTTACACAAAAGCTCCAGGGAAAAAATTAAGCATACTATATATTTTTTCATAAAAAATGGTTTGGCTATTTTTTTCAGAATTTTACAGTATTTTATGATATAAATCTGGCTAAAGTTATTATTATTATTACATTTATATATATTTGGACTTGGCGAAACTTTTGAATTATGTACTATAAACTTTCACTTGGCTATTTTTTTTAACTGGAAAAAGCAAAAATGTAAATTAAATTCTGTAGCTTTAGATAATTGTATCACAATTACAAATAATAATTAACAATCAAGGAACATACAATAATATTGAAAAACTTTTAACAGAAGCTCACAACATAGCTTATAACATCCATATTCAATGCAACGACACTTTGTAGATATGGTGATCAAATTGCACTTATCTCTAATCCTTGAAGGAAGATGTTATGCAACAAACTAGGGCATTTAGAGGGATATTGGCCATCTCTTACAGTTTATTTTTGAAGATGCATGTGTAGTATATATAATAGAAATTCATAGTTTGAAAAACTACTATCACTGATGATGGTAGATGGGGATGTGTAAAAGTCTATAATAAGAATTCATTTTTGTTTGGCTATTAACGATTTAATATATAAATATTATAATATAAAGAAAGGCTAATCCCTTTTTCTTTAAGGAAAAGGGGGAAAATAGTTTGGCTAATCCTAAAAAAATAATGGAGTACTTGTATTAACTATGGCTATTTTTTATTTTTTTAAAAGAAAGCTCTCTTCATAAAATTCGCCGCAAAATTTGCCTAGACCCCCTATAAAATCGCCATTTGGCTATATATAGCCACTAATTTTTTCCACGAAAAGCTCTTCTCCTCATCAATTCCCAGATGCTACTAGAAATCTACTATAAGATTGCAATATAAAAAATTATCTATGCAGAAAGAATAACACATGAATTGAATTGAGGCATGGACTAATATAGAGGCCTCCACTACATTTGAATTGAATTGAGGCATGGAAAAATATCCAGAGGCCTTCATTACTAGATTTGACAGGTTTGAGAGTTATCTATGCAAGCGAGGATGGATAGCAGGCGTTTCAGACACTGTTCTCTTAGTTCCCATCGTGAGGATTTGCTGAGGCAGCAGATGGAACACCCAAACCAAATGCGTGTGCACCTGCAACTTCTACATTACTGGCTTGATATGTCGTTGGTTCTTGATCTCCTTGTTCACCATTGAACTTGACCATTTCATCAATCTTTCTAAACTGCCAAGGCCATTGACTATTATAAAGAAATTGACGTAAATCAAAGCGGTTGTTCTCTGGAGAATAATTCTGTAAGAAATCATAGATAACGTGTCAAGAGTAACGTCATCTTGAAAGGCGTCTATTAACTGAAGAGAGCCACACCCCCATAGATCAAACACATAGTGTAGACAGGTTTTAGTGTTTCACTCCCTTCATAAGATTCTCAGATAAAAAATCCACCTCATGCCTTTTAGCCTTGAATAGGCCATTATGCCAGGTCCTTACAAGAACACATGCTAATTCGGTGTATGAGAGACGCTCTAGCAATTGTCGGATCATGCAAGAGTAACATTCGATAAAAATGTTCTACTAACAGCATCCCTAAAGAGGCACCTGATGGCATGTCGGCAAAGACAACACACTGACCACCTAGCATGTCTGAAAAGCCAAAGTTTACAAAACAAAAGATATAGTTTACATACTTCTGCATGGTAAGAGGGCGTGAGAGTTGTCATTTTGTGCCGATTGATGGAATAATAGCGGAAGAAATCTTTGACCTTAGTAGCAACTTCAGAAGGCTTTAATTTTCCATTCCAATGGTGGCATAGATGCTGAAAGCAGTTACATATGTTAGTATGGTTTTGCCTTCACTATTATACCTGATCACAAGTACATGTGGCACCTGGAACATGGAAACTGGCCCACAATGGAAGATCTTTCGCAAACGTCCATACATGGAAAGTTCTTGGTAAGTCATGCCCATGTCTTCCTCATCAGTCTGATTAAAACCAGATAGGTTTACATAAATAAATATTCATAAACAAGGTTCAGACAACTGTAATAATAATGGATAATAAATATGTAAAAGACAAACAGGATTACTTGGGTATAGTTCTCCCTTATTGGTTCTAGTTCAGCAGTTGGTGCAGCAGCTTCATCTGTGATTTTACCGCATCAATGCTGCAGTTTGAAGCAGGTATATGTTCTGAAAGACAAGCCACCTGATCTTCTCAAAGACCATGGACTTCTGCACTAAAACCTCAACCTGCAGAGGATAGTCACAGGCCATTAGCTCTAAGATATTATCTATCACAGTAAATTGCAAAACAGCCAGGATAAGTGAATATACCTGATTACGCTTCTTTGGGATAATATGAATGAAACAAAGGATTTAGAGAAGAAAACGCAATGCCAATCCCGAAGATAAATAAAAATAAGGGAAGTGCCGGAGTTGGGAAGCTCCAAATCTTTCATTAACTGCAGAAGCTCCAATTATAAGGGCCGGAAATGCAAGAATCGGACCAACATTCGAGCGACATCCATCAATGCTGCAGCCTCGAGCATAAACATATATTAGATTATCTTTAATCCTAGACAATACCTATGTACAAGAGGAGGTGTGCACTCATGATGCAGATATGTAAGGCCTTCAGCCACTCCAATCGCAATTTTCAACCGTGTTATCCAATCCAGGGATTGTAAAATATCCTCAGGTGGACTGGATATGATCCTTTTGTGTAAATCCTGTGCTAAATCTCCATAAGGCATATACTTATAAACCAAGAGCTTTTCATCTTCACGTTCTAAGCAGTGACCCAAAAGTGGAATCAACCTAGTATGAGAAGCTTTGCTCACAATTTCAAGCTCAGCTATAAGCAACTCTTTTTTAACTTTTGACACTACTACTCGTTTCACTATAATAGGCACACTACCATCCAAAAGGCCCCCAGAAATGTCTCCCGAGTGTCCGGACTTAATCAAGTTTGAGGAACTGAATAATTGAGTGGCATTCTCTAACTGAGAGAAGGAAAATGCCTCTCCAATACTTGAGAGATTTACTGTCACTCCTACTACAGGATTGGGTTGAGTTGTTGCTCCAGGCTGGGTAGCTTGCAAGAACCAATCCTAGTCCACCAAACACTCCACCAAGTATGGCTCCTAAATGTTTTGAACTTTTACTACCCTCTGCTGGTACTGAAGGACTTGGAGCTGGAGCACCGAAAACCCAAGAATTGAAGGCCCAACCGGGCATAGAAAGATGTGCATGTTTCCTTCTTTGCGGTGTTTACAAGATTTGTAAAAGCGATTCGATCAGTTTTGAACCACTAACACTTGGCACCGTACCATTGAAATAGTTCTTTGGAGAGATCAAATGCGGTAATATTTTCGCAGACCGAGAAAGCCCTTACGGTAAGAGACCATACAACCCGATTGTTGGAGAAGTTTGTTTGTCTGTAGATTTGTAAGATTATAAAAGCTTGAAGGTAAAGCCCCGTAAGATTATTTGTTGAGAGGTCAAGCCTGCTTTGCAACCCTAAGATGGACAAAACATTTTCGTGGATTGATCCATTGAGACTGTTATTTTTAGTTTCGTGGTGCTTAACTTTTGAGATTTTCCAATCTCTTGAGGAATATTGCCCGAGAGCTGATTATCCGAGATGTCTATGGATGTCGATTGGTAAAGTTCCCAAAAGCGGGCCGGAATGGCACCAAAGAAGGTTATTTGTGCTAAGAGAAAGAAAATTTAAAGTGGTCAAATTTCCAAGCGAGTGAGGGATGGAACCATTGATTGAACAGGAAGTTAGATCCAGGATCTGCAGAGAAGAAAGGCTACCAAACAATTCAGGTATGCTACCCAAAAGGACAAACCTGGTTGCATTGAAAGAGCGCAGATATGGCAGACCTGTTAATTGATCCACCTGAAAGGTTGGGTTCGCCATTCCTTTGGCATTGCGTTTCAACCCATATAGAAGAATTCCAACAATGTGACCATTCTCACAGTCTACACCTCTCCAAGTACAGGGATCCGCTGTCCTCCTCCAATAAAAATCTCGTATTCTCAAAGAGTATCTCAAATGCCGGGCTGATGAGATGAGGAAATACAGAAGCAAGAGATTGCCCAGTCATTCTTCCTTAAGCTTCCAATGGGAAGAAAGCGGCCTACCTTGTTGATGGCCTCCAGTCATTCTTCCTTCTTCCAGTTACCCAGTTTGCACAGGCCGCACACAGAAATAAGGAATGCAACATCGAAGCTTCCGTCTGTATTGCCCGTCCGGTTTCCCAGTTTCCACAGTTCCTCTCCAGCAACAGGGGCAACCGAGCATTTACAGCCTATGATGGGTTTTTAGCAGTCATTGGCATATTCTGGGTATATATTGGCATATACCTAGCATATGCCACAAACCCACCTCAACGAGGGCTTGCCCCCTTAGGGGCAACCCAAAAAACTTATGGAAAGTGCCTACAAATACCCAACATGGAAACAGGGTCGCAAAACCCATGTAGGATTGAATATTGTGCTGACACATGGCACCTCCCTACAATCCGGAATGGAAAGAGGGAAGCGCATTCCGAATAATGGAAAGGCCCCCTGGCCTTCTTTCCGGAATGGAAAGCTGGCCGATGCGCGAAGCACGGAGGCCTGCTTGTCCTTCCGAAAAGAAGCCCAGGGGGGCCTTTGCCCTACCAGAAAGAATCCTTATCTTCAATTCTGTTGTCAGAATGCGAAGTAAAATTAGTGGAATGCGGGGTAGAAATGGCTGAATGCAGGGTAAGAAACAACAGAACTCAAGGTAAAAATTCGAGCGGCACGCGAGATGCACAATCTGTGTTTCAGATACGTGTCAGAACACTGTTGGACGGGGCAGCAAAATTGAAGGTAAGGATTCTTTCCGTGCATATCATATTTGACAGGCTATTAGCGGGTCACAATTAGTTTATTATTATTTAGAAACAAAATTACATTCAAATTTTCAGTTATAGCATTGTAGAACATTGAAAGTTTAAGTTACATTCAATCAAAGTTTCAGTTACAAAGCTGAACGAGGGATGATCTTCCATACGAGTCTTTTTTCCGCGAACATTTCCTACAAGAAAGAACTTGATTAATACGTAACCTGAAAACACAAAACCTGACATATAAACCGGACATACATGTTATAACAACCAAATTTGTGGCTTGTTTGCTTATAGAAACTGCATCTGCATCTGCATGCAAGGACGATTAACATCTGCAAACAGCTAAAGTTTGAAAAGCAAAGAAATAACCTGAAGTTAAGCTCAAATCCATGCTAATTGAGCCTACATTTGCTATTTGCATTGCATTCCGACTTCCATGCATAAACATTTAGAAAGAAAGCATCAAGAAATGATTATACCAGAGTTCAATCCATGGCAGAAGACAAAGGACAAAAAATTACATAAAGATAACTCGAATCCATGGCACTTCCATTAACATTTGATGTTTCCACTGCATTCCGACCTGCATGTATGAAAATTAGAAAGAAAGCAAACAAAAGACAAACAAAAATTACCTTATCTAAACTTGGAGTCATCGCCGGACCAAAAGATCTATAAAGAACACCGTTTCCACTTGCAAAGTTAAAGAAAACATAAGGATTGAACAAAAAATCAATAAACTTCAACAAAGATCATTGAATAACTATGATATCACTTTCAAAACTGATCATAGACAGATGGCTGCCATCGAAGCAGCAGAAGTACAAACAACACCAAAATGCCAAAAATGAAGATCCTAATCCAGAAAACAAATTAATGTCTCCTTGAGCCAGTGTTTTTTCCTTCTGTCGAGCAATGGCCTGGAGCCATTGTTGGGATCCAAACCAACTTTCTTTGATGTGATGTGCTTGCTCCATGAGAACCCTCCCACCTAGACTCTGGCAAGAAACCGTCTCTCAGCTTCCCCCCACATGGTTGTTCTGTTTCTAATCATGCATAACTTTCTCGCAGTAATTGATTAGGAAGTCCATGTGATTTTTCTTCAGAGACGAGGTGTGCTTTCCCTTTCGAACATCCTCACAGTGTGTTATGTAATCTTGGATGTCGTTCATTAGTTGGCTAGAGTCTTTAAGGATCTTGAAAGGAGGAAGTGGTTTTGGCTCCCCCCTAGGAATAAGAACTTCAACTGTAGGCCCCCTTTTCTACATTTCGATTCCTTGCATATGCATCCACAACTTATCGACTAGCCTCCACTTATATTGCATGATTGATATTCTATTCCTCATCCAAAATTTAAAGTGAAGAGCCATTCAAGCCAGAATTCAAGTATGTAAAGGGTACATATACCCTTAGTTGTTTGTTTGTTTATAGTTCATTGTATTTGGTTCTTGTTCTCATTGAAATTTTCGGAAAAAAATAATAGACAGGAAATTTGCATCTGGCATATCTATGTTGGGGTTTTTGGCAACTAACATAAAGATATGCATCTAAGACAAGGGATTTGAGGCCATTCTTAGATGATTCTAAGGCAGGCCTAAATTGGTATTGTGAACCAGATTTGCATGAAGAGTTCATGGTAGATGGCAGGGTAGTTAAGATCCAAGGAACATTTAGGCATGTCAAATGTGCTAGAGTGAGCGCAAAAGCTGCCATGTTTCCAAACTTTCAATGTTCTTACTGCACTGTTGTCCCAAAGGAAAGAGACTTTCGCATGAGAGTTTATAGACAAAGTGAGGAGAAAGTGGACCGAGGCTTGAGGAATACTAAATTCCATTTGAGAGTAGACTATTTGGCAAATTCGTGCTGCGCACCCTTGCCAAGGAAACAAGGATTCAAAATAGAAGCTTGAGAATGGAATTGAGATTATGCAGAATAAGGAAACTTGCATTGTCAGTAAAGATAAGATCTCTCCGAGACACCTTGTGTGAATCTATGAAACATGGTGATGTGAATAAGTTTTGTATGGATGTTAAAGAGGCATATTCTCGTGGTAAGTTTGAAGGCAAGCCTGCATTGTGGAATTTTTTAACTGACATTGCGCAGAATATATCAAGGCCCGGCCATAAGAAGCGGTACAAGAAAACAACAAAGGAGTTGTCTGAAACAATCAAAATTTGGGGAGGGAAGAGGATGCATAACTTTCTATCCATGAACTTTGGAGGTCTAAGTTTGTCAACAACAAGGCGGTCTATAGGTAAGGCACTTTGCTACAAGGCTGGAATAAATGAGGAGACATTTGCATACTTGGCTAAGATATATTCCAATCATGTCTTGAAAAATGGCTTGATCCATGGAAATGCGCCAACTATCGTGGCCGAGGATGAGACCGTAATCAAGAAGGCAGTGCAATGGTGTGCAAGAGATGATAGTTTGATAGGTTTTTGTGGGTCCAAAGAGGATCATCATTGTATCACTAATTTTGTAGTTCATGTTCAGAAATATTGTTGATGCATTTGAGATGAATGTGGTTGCACATTATGCGCGTGTGATTATTGTGAATCCATTACATGCAAGTTTGCCCAAACTGGTTTTGTCCATACAGCTAACATGCAACAGGTTTGACCATGAGGCCATGAGATCTCAATGGGAACAAATAGCGCATTTCTGGAATTTACGCTTAAGAAGCGTGTTAGGTCCACTAATTGGACACTCTTGCGATGGAGATGCACGTCGGAGGGCTTGTATGTTAGAAGATTACACTTCTTTGAAAGAAAGAGGAAGGAAGTTTGCCATTCCATGGGAAGGATGGGTTTTTAGTGCTGCCCTGAAGAAAGATAGCAATATACACGGTCTACATGATCAAGATTTCATCCATAATGGGAAGAATCTCATCAATCCTCTTGACAATGCATCTCGGAGGCTTTACTTGGGTGATGAACTCATCACTCTAAATGACGTGTGGCATATTTTCCACAACTATCAAGGTGAGCATGGTCTTCGAATAGGTGATGTGGAAAGAAGAGACAGGCAAAATTGGCGAGCTGCCCAGAGGATCTCCTCTCGAAGAGTTCAAGTGTGCTTGGAGAAATTACGTGATCCAAAGTCTTGTAATCCAATGCGAACATTGGGGACCGAAACTTATCTCTATGTGGTTTCCCTCTACATTGACATATTCCTATCTTCTCACATGGATCTATGGAACCGGATAAAAGCTACCTCAACCGTATCTTTCTTCTTCAGGTAAGCATGTTCGTATCTATTTCTGTTCATAATTATGGTACCTATTTCTTACTATCTTATTGAACTTGGAATATTACAGGTTATGGAGACTTTGGATTTCAAGACATGAGACACATTGTTTGAAATCAAATTTCATTAGTTGTGAGACATTTCTGGACATTCAACTTTCTTGCCATTTTGTTGTGTTACTTATAAGGTTTTTTAGAGATTTTTGTAAAGAGCTTGTTGTCCCATTGGATGCCACAGGGTCAGATGCATGTGAGAATTTTGAAGATAGGTGGAATGGTAAGGAACGAAAGATCCTACACAGGTGTAGATGTATTTGAGAGTGCGAGTGCTCTTAATAGAGTGGCAGAATTTCAGTCAATTGGAGAATTGATATTTCCAGCAGCTCATGCCAAGCAGGAGAACATTTGGCAAGTCGTGGAGAAGAAGTTGGATGGGGATGGCAAGGAATTGAGGTGTGACTTAAGTGATTACACCTTTGTAGCCACGGATGAGATGATAGTAGAAGCATTAGAGGCAGGACTCAAACATGCATCAGAATTATGTGCACGTGTAGAAATCACTTGTGAGAAAAGTGGAGAAGATACTTGGTGGAGCAAACCTTGGAAGCATGAAGATTTCTTCAACAAGGACTACTTCAAAGAACTAGACACGACCATGCTTGGAGATGAGTCAAATGATGTGAGTTTAGAACAAGGAAATGATTGTATTCCAACAATCAATAATGACCTGCCTAGTGAGATTACAGCAGAATTAGAGCGAAGGCATAGTTTTGATTCCATGGTAGACGAGATAGATGCACCATCTTTCAAAAAGATAGAAAGAAATGTCATGCTTGATAATAAACTTATTTGTAAAGGCACTTTGGTTAGCCAACTAAATGGTAATTTATAGCTGTCCAAAGATAGATTGACTAAGGTGAAGCTACAGTCTCTTATAAGCCCTAAGGGCAACTGCATGAATGCAGCAACCTCTCTTGGTATCGGGTCAGATTGTGCAATCTACTTTGAGATGGGTGTTAGGATTGAGAAAGAGCTAAGAAACAGAAATAAGAAAGACATGATGCAACCATGGTATTTGGGAAGAGTGTTTAATATGCGCAGGAAACTTGGAAGAGCATGGAAAGAAACTAGAGAGCCAGTATATTTGGTTGACAGACCATCATAACCTATAAAGCTTAATTTGGCTTGGTATATTGAGCATAAAGCAGGTAGAAGGTTGTGGTACAGTTTTGATCTATCAGATAGTCGATCAATCTCATTAGATTCCGTGATAGCACTAGCTTCTTTAACGTATAACCCAGACAATGGTAGATACCAGCTTGATGATCATGATATGTTGCAATTTAATAAGTTTTTGGCTAATCAGAAAAAAAGTGTATGTTGGCTTAGTTGTATTCCTGAATTTTTGTCTGATGAAAAAATGTTTGTGGCAGGAAATAAAGGCAAGGCAAAGCTTCTTTGAAGTTTGGTTCAAGGCCTCTTCACGAATTCTAGACATGTTCACTTCAAACTAAAATGCAACTTGTGTTAAAACTGAATCTGTGGTACAGTTTATGTTGAGACATCTGGTTTCTAATTGTTGGATTTGCTATGTTTACAGTTTGCTTCCAACATGAAGGGACATGAACAAGGAGAAGGCGTGCTCAGAATAAGAACATTTGATTCATAAGCAGGTTTCTTTAGCTTCCCCTATTTTGTATTATTGGAGAATGGAGGAATGGAGACTTCTTTCTACAGACATATCCTCCAAGTTTTGGATTCATCTCCAGCCATTTGAACTTGCTTCAAAATTTGCTTTGGCAAAGCTTATAAGAAAGTCTTGAAAAATGAAATGTAAGAAGCGCTGTATATGAACATCTGCTATTTGGTGCTAGAGAAGGCTAGAGAATATCTGAGGAGAAATGGTAAAAAATGGCAGCTCCTAATGTAAAAATGTTGCAATCTTGTACATAGTCCAACATTTATTCCTTTGTTTGTATTAAGGTGTATAAATATGTATGTTTTGTTCCTTTGTTTGCTTTGTAATTCAGTTTCACCTTTTAAATGCTAACCCCAATACAAACTCCAGCATCTATTCATTTGTTTGCATTAAGGTGTATTAGTATGTGTGCTTTGTTCCTTTGTTTGCTTTATAATTCAGTTTCAGCAATTAGATTCTAACCCCAATATACAGTCCATCATTTATTCCTTTGTTTACATTGAGGTGTATAAGTATGCTTGCTTTGTTGGCTTTGTTCCTTTCTTTGCTTTCTAATTCAGTTTATGTGAAATGGTTTCTATGTTCCATCATTCTTAAATGTATCTGAATGTATATCTGCTTGGGATTTGCTTGTAGTAGATAGATAGAAAGTACATAACAGAAAGTACAAAACATTCTGATATAAGAAACCCAGAAACCCAAGCAGACAAAGAAATGTTAACAATGAATTCCAGTGATAAACATTGTTATCTTTGTCACTGAATTTCTATTTTAACAAATTATACTATTAGAAAAATTGTATTCCAGATTCAGAAGACTGTCAGATTCAAAAACCATGTTATATTAGTACTTAAGCTTGTTTTTAACAAAAAGCCTGTAGATTTGAAGCCCGACTTCGGCCTTTTTACGAAAAAAGCTTGAACATTTTTTAGAAACCCAGAAGGAGACCAAATAGAGGGATACAACCCCGGTACAGTCCACATACTCGAACCACATTACACATTTGCATGGGATTTGCACACTCTACATCCTTTATATCCGATTTAATAACTACTTTGAACTGTACAGCAAAAAAAACACTTAGTATTCCGAAGATTTCATCACTAAAAGTAATCGGGAGGGGGCATCTTCAGAGCCACAGGAAGGTAAATCCCATCAGCTTCCATGCTCATCTGCAAAAGACGCTTATCTTCAGGATCAACATGATCAACCCACTGCTGCACTTTATCCGAAACTGAAGCTCCTTGTTTCTGCAATCGCTCCACCTCCAAGGCTGAGAATTTTGCCACAAAGGTCGTTTGCATGCCCAGATGGCTGGAAGAAGAGGACTCGTCCTTTTTCTTGGGCTCCCGGCAGTATACTTGAGCCTCGCCATAAAGAAGCGGATGAAGAAAAGAAGATCAAACAATATGGCAGAGAAAATGAAGAAGGGATGAAGAATCTGGCGAGAAGAGAAGATGAAGAATCTTCTCTTATAGGAGAAGGCGGCAGCGTCCAATCAAGGGTTTATGAAGGCCATTATGTCCATAATGCTGCATGCAGAATTGGGGCTCGAAACCCTAGCCATGCAATAATAGTTTTTTTTTTTTTTTTTAACTGCTAATAGGCCTCTCCCCTCTTATGCTTCGAAGGCCAGCCCAGCCTACAGGGGACATCACACCCGGGCGGTGGGAATGATACTTGCAGCCAGGCTCTATGACCCGCCAGGGACGCGTACGCCCATACCCCCACAGGATGGCCCCCCATTGGTTCTCGTGGATGAGGATGTTGAGGAGGGCCTGCAACGGCTAGCTAATGGAAAGGCAGCTGACCTCGATGGTATGCAGGCCGAGTTACTCAAGTGGGCAGGGCAGCCGCTTGTGCCGGTCCTCACTACCCTGTTCAACGAGCATTGCGGGAGGGTTTCCCGACAATGGACCACAAGCGCGGGGTTGTTCCCATTCACAAAGCGCGGGCGATCCACACCGTCCGGCCAATTCACCGGACGATCATGGTCGATTCGGTATTTGCCAAACCGTTGGTGGCATTCTCGAAAGCGGCAGATTGACCAGCGGCGCGAGGCAAATGGATGTCGAGCCCTCACGGCGGGCTTCGACCCCGCCACTCAACGATTGACCATATCTTTACTGGCGGGCCTTGATTGAAGATGCCGGTTTAATCACCTTTGGACTTGTATTGTCTGCTTTGTGGACTTAAAAAGGCTTTTGATCTGGTCCCCTGAAAAAAGTTGTGGGCTAGATCAGCGTCAATGGGGCTCCCACCGCATTGCGAGAATGCCATATCTGAGGTTGTATGAGAGTTGTTTTGGCGGGATCTCTGCGGTCGGCCAGGCCAAGCATTTACCCGATGAGTATCGGTCCCAAGGGGTTGCCCCTCATGAGACACTTTTTGCCCTCTACATTGATCGGTTAGAGCCACGGCTTCGCGAGCATGGGGGATGGCATACATCTTTTGCACTGTGTCATCCGCCACTCATCTATCGACGATGTTGGCTTTCTTTTGGCCCCCGAAGATATGCGATCTCACACGGATGCCCTAGACACATTTTGTCGCTACGATTTCTGGACATGCTTGGCGTCAATCGGCCAAGACCGGGGTGGTTCTCATATCCTCTTCACGTCACCCCATGCCTCCTGCACTCACATATCGGGGGCGGCCAGTAGGCGTCACGCCCACCTACAAGTACCTAGGGGTGGAGTTCCCCTCCTCGCCTCTGTGAGGCGCCTATCCGGCTTATGTGACAAAGAGGCCGAAAGCGCTTTTATGCAATGCGTAACAACAAATACCACCGCTATAAGCTATATGATTGGGGCCATCGGTCACATCTGTTCGATTACCTTTGGTCGAGCCCGTCCCTTCAGACGGGGTCGAGGTTTAGGGCCCTGGCGTCTCTTTGACGACTGGAATGACTTGGAGCAGTGCGTAGGCATTTTTAGGCGCGGGCACTTGGGGTGAAACCTTCAGTCCCCTATCGGATTATCTGCAGAAACGGATTCTTGCCGCCACGGGCAGCCCTTGATAGACACATCGCCTATTTTCGAAAAAGTGGTTACTATGGGTGATGCTCGGCTCCCGCGACTGGCTTACTTGTGGCCATGAGTCCGCGGCGGCTTAGGCCTTATTGGAGGGGTAAGAGAGATCGCTGGTTCGCCCGGATGGAACGTCTTGCGTGAGAACCTGATGCGCGCAATCTGGTGAGCGTGACCCGTCGTGATGACTGCGGGAGTACCTAGATGCTTGTTTCCTTGGCAAGCTCACGGGACCCCATTGCTCTAGAAGCGAGGTCAAAATGGCCCATTACAAGGAGCACATCAACCCGTGTTAGCCCGGGCCCACAAATCTACCTGCGTTCCCAAATTGCCCAAAAAGCGCAGGCTCATTGCCTCCATTCGCATACAGTGCCCACCATCTTCGCGTCCCGAGGCGGGCGGGTGGATTGGGGAGCCCCGCCGGGAGCCGGGCTCTGTCGGTCTTTACCAAGCGGGTGCCGCTTGAGGATGAGTCTCACACTTTCGAGTTGCCCGGCGTTGATCCGATTCGGGCGGATCGGCTCCCCTTAGTAATTTGGGCGTGCCCTTGCATTTGCCGAACAACACACCGCCGGACGCGCCACGGGTCATACATCCAGGAGGTAATTGGACCTGCGAGGTCACCTTTGCCCCCGCCTGGCTGTCCGCTGACTAGGCACTACGGGGGTGGTGCATGACTGTATATATTGGGATGTTTCTGCATTTTATATGATTAGCCGCGGTTTGTCGTGAAGTGATTCTTTGCCGCCACGGTTTTCCCTCGAAAACCCTTGGGCGGGGGTTTTTAATCCGGGGCGAAATCCGCTTGTTTTTTTTGTATTGGGTCCCATAGACCGATTGGTCTCCGTGGACGATAAAAGTAACTTCCTTCCTTCCTTCCTTCCTTATATGCCATATTATGGGGGTATTATGCCCAATATACCCCCAACCAATATACCATTGAGTATACCATACGTATTCATTAACGTATTTCCTACCCATTAAGTATTTCTAAATATTCCAATATGCCATATCCCATGCCATATTCTAATATGCCATATGTATTCCCAACAATCCAACCATTTCCAACCATTCTTTGTAAGCAATGTGCATGAAAAACATTATGAAATTTCTCTAAACACCATTTTTCCTTTAAATAAGCCTTGGGTATGCAAACGTCAGTACAAGATCGGGTAGGGGTATGTAAAAATGAAGATAATCCATAAGTACATCTATGGAAGGGGGCTTCGAAACTGGCTTTTTCCCAACGTATGTAGGGGTTTTCCACCTCCAAAAAGTCGTATACATGGGTTTTCTGGTGACCCCTTGCACGCAGATGAGGTATCCCCATATGCCTAGATGAAATCCCTGGGATAAAAACAAGCATTCCAATATAATTAAAAATGCAATGGCAGGATATCCTACCATTCGAGGGCTTAGAATGAACTATCTATATGGCAATACATGTTTTATTCGCATATGGAGGTGGAAAGTGTAGTTTTTATGTCATTTAAACAGAAGCTCATGCCAACTAAAATGAGGTGCTTGCCAAATGATAGTCTACCTTACAAGGTAGTTCAATAATGATTTCTATCGAAAAAAGATTTTGCAAATGATTGCATTTTCTAATAAAAAGGTTATAAAGGACTCTCAACTCTTATTTGGAATTTTATTGCAGATTGCTACTCGACAATATGTCCTATGTTCTGTACCACTGCAGGTATGATATATTTTGTAGGGCTGCCTATGTTTCATTTTAAAATCTTGAAGCACTATCTCTATCAGCAGATGTAACTTATACCTACTCTTTTTTCTAATTTAATAACCATCTCATCTAGGAGCTTCCCTCTTGTTAGTTACGACATATTTTTGCATGTAGGGCTACAAGGCTTTGCTAGGATAGTTGCAATGATCAAATACGGAGGGCTGGCTATCAATCAATCTCCTTTCAGCCCAGGCAATTCTAAGAGAGATGCAATTCATAAATCTTGCAGTAAGGCAACTTTTCACAAACTTTGATATTTCTTCTGTGTGTTCTATCTATTCTGCAGAAAGCGGATTCAAGGGAGGATACAGTTGAAGCATTTGTAGCAGCTACAGAAGCAGCGAAGTCGGGAGCTGAATCCCCAACGAACATGCAAGTGAAGGTGAAATGGAACTATAATAGTATAAGTGCGATTTGAGTGTGCATTACTTAAACCTAATCTTCAGAGTATATCCACATTCTGGCAGGTCCAGTTATGTACCCCATGAAATGCTGTCCTCTGTTCCTAATCGTGTTGGATGGCCGCAGGAATATGGGTCAATGCAGCAACGTTGCTTGAATTTTGTAGACATTGCAAACCTCCCTTAACAGATGGCCAGGAATACCTTTGAAGTATTCTTTGAAGCCTACCGGCATACCTTTGAAGTATTCTTTGAAGCCTACCGGCATGGCTATTCCAGGAGGATTGAAGTTTAAAAATGGCTAGAATACCTCTACAGAGAGCTTCAACAAAGAAACTCTGGCTTCATTGGTGCAGTAAAGCATTTTGTCCCTCTGAAAATCTCTGTCAAATAAATGTGTCAGTGTAGACGATTTTGGTAGAGCATGGAAATAATGGGAAAGGAATACCTAGAAAGAATGGAAAAGTAGAAACAGGGGATCTCTATCTCCTTCTGTACAGCCCATTACATCGCCAAAAAGCTTTAGAGCTTGCCCTTATAAGCATAGTAAAAAAAAAAAAATAGCGGCAACAAGTATGATAAAAACGCTTGATACCCCTGTTGCCAATTCAGAAAAAAAGGGCAAATCACTCCGTAAGCCAAATATTCACAAAGGAAAATGCTCTAGATCCGGCTCAAATGGGTTAAAAAGAATGAGAAAAGAAGAAGCAGATCAATAGAAATGAAAACAAAGAACAAGAGAAAACACCGGATTAGCATAGAAAATTAGCAGCAAGACAGGGCAATAATATTATCTCGACCAGAATTCTACGGAGCATGTGTAACAGGCACATAAGCACTTGCATTCAATATCTGATATAACACATCTATGTCACTTCAAATGCCTTTAAGTCTTGCCATGCAGGTTATTACCCTATCTAGGATGAAAACATACCATAGCATTTCAATAAACCGCTATAATGATCCAAGCCTATGCAATCGTCCATTGATGGCTTCTTTTTCCTTTCACGCACTCTTTTTCAAATATTAGAGGAATGCAAATATTAGAGGAACTAATCCCTAATCAACGTATCTCAATGCCTACATATATACCATCCATATATGAATCTTTGTGTTTGCACGTGTCAACGCACTGCATTAGTCAATTTTTTTGTCTCTAATCCCATCATCTGGCAACATTAAGTAGCAACAACATGCTTTTCAATGTCATATATTAGAGTTAATGTTGAGTAAAGGCTTTTTGAAACCATTTTTCTCCCTGCAATGTCTTTCATCCTCACGGATAGCTTCGCTTCTCTAACTCTGATGCCCCTCCTATTTTAAAGTTTTGTTTTAGATGAACATCCATTGTTTTGAATTAAAATGAATTGAATTGAATGATTTTTGTCATCCACGGAGACCAATTGGCCTACGAGATAAGAAAAAAGAACGCAGCAGACATATTATTGCCAGGATTACTCTGTCCTGAAGGGTTTTCAGAAAAAAAAAATCGTCGTAATAATAAGAATGCTGACAAACTGTATAAAAATACACCATGAAATGTTATAGTACATGTTGAGACCCTGTTCGAGGGCATAGCTGCAATTTGCACCAACCATGTTATACTAAAGGTAAAACTAAGCTAGCAAGGCACCAATATATACTTGGAGACTTAAAAGTACAGAAACCAAATAAGTAGGGCAAGGCGCCTATGAATTTTTATGCTATAAAACAAGTGTGCTGCACTTGTCACAGCATGAAAATAGAGGAATCATAAAATAGCAATGTGCTTAAATATTATCACCTTTTGATTTATCCTGAAGTCAACCAACTACCCTTATACCACATAGACGCATCTGCAAAGATTTCTTTATTAGCGAACAAATATGGGGATATGGTGACGTGCCAAATTGCCTAACATTGCACTCTGGTATTTCCAATAGAATCTATCACATTATTTTGGCTAGAATACACAGCTAGACCCCGTATTGAACATATTTTGGCGAAATTGAACACTTTATATCAATTATTTATCCTGAAGCATGATAACTAACTACATAATAATCTGAAAATGAATCTGTTCCAATAGAGGAAAATACCATAACTAGGACCAAACCTATCCAACAGTCCAAGACTCAATTAGGATCCTTTTCTGCAACAATCTTCTGCATGCATAACAAACTAGAGAAACCTGGTCCAAACCGAGTTATAAAAACAGTCTGCATTAACAAATTCTCTAATGGAGACATATACTATTAACTGAACTATGGTAGATTGTACTTGATGTCTTAAAAATCACCTCATATGACTAAGAGCAGCCACATATCAGATTAGGGATTCAATTAGGATCCTATCCTTCCGCGTTCATAATAAATTACAGATGGAAAAACGTGCAGGACATTAACAAATTTTCTAATTGAGGCAAATACTCCTGATTGAACTATAGCAAACATGTACCTGTATGTCTTGTGAACTTGATACAAGGAACAGCGAAGCCTCAAGTCCTGGGTGATACGTATTCAATGTAAATAAAAAATTGCTCAATAAACACGTAAATAGATGAAAAACAACTATAGATGCAGCCCATAACGTGTTAGTACCGTGTATTGGTGGGTCAGATTACAATCCATGCATATTACTTATAAACATGTAACAAGTACTCCAAATTTGATATTTGGCAAACTGTAACTATATCTCATAAGATACTGACAGAAGGCAGTCCATTGATGATTGCATCTAGAAGCCTTTTAATGCTAAGCACTTGCTGGTATATTGGCACAGAGAGAACAAAAACAAGCTACATGCTCGACAGCTTGTAATGCAAGCATTATTATCAATGCATCGTTAAACATGTCTGTCCCACATCTTGCATTCTAACATTTTTATCATCCAAGTCTACCTCTCGGCCTGTTCTGGCTTAAATTGCAATTGTAATAGTTTATCAGCGTATCAGGTATGTATCCAATATGGTAAACTCCTAATGCTGGCTTAGATCCCAATTGTATTAGTATATCAGCATAGTTTCACTGTCAAGGATGTCTCCAATATGGCAAACTCCTAATGCCAGGTGATTTAGTACAAAGGATCCATATTTCGGACATAACAATGTGTTTGTTAAGCTCACTGCCCATCAAACGGGACAATAAATACTGGAAGCAGTCACTTAGAACATGGAAATGCATGATTTTAATAAGAAAGGCTATATCTCTCTAATCTAATTTGAACTCCGATGGATAGGATTTAGCCAAATGGTTCTCCCCGTATTGGTGTTGGCAAACTGAATTACTAAAATAAATGCTGCTTCTCTTCTAAATGCTTGCAAAAGAAATGGGCAGTGTACAGAGGAGGCGCAGCAATTATTCTAGATCAATGGCCTTCCAATCCTTGGACAGGCTATGTCTAGATAATTTTAGAAGCACAAAATTACCTCTAGCATTAGCATTATCTTCTTCTTGGTAGTCTTTTAATATTTGGTTCTTGTGTTTGGTGACGGGGCCTCGTCCCCAGGTTTTAGATGGGCTGTTGCCCTTGCATATGCCGTCCCATAACCCGTTGGGTTCCAGTGGACGTAAAAATTCATCTTATCTTATCTTTCCCAGCACCCATACGGATGCTGTGCTCAATGTCACATGTAATGGCTGGCCAGGCCTGACCAACTCAGCATAGCGCGTCCGAATTTGATCATATGCTGGGCAACTTTGAAGGGTATGAGATTCATCCTCAATGACTCCCATTTGGCAGCATTGACAGAGCCTGTCCTGGCGTGGCTCACCAATCCATCTGCCCGTCTCAATTCGAAGATGATGTGCCCCTGTGCGAATGGAGGCAATGAGTCTGCGCCTTTTCATGGGCAAGTGGGTACGCAGGTAGCATTGCGGGCCTCGTTCCAATGTGGGATTTATGTGGCGCTGATAGTGTGTTGTCTTGACATGTTCAAGGGCATTGGCATCCCAAAGCTTGCTGAGGAAGCAAGCGTCAAGATATTGCCTCAAGCTATGGCGATCTGCCTCTGTTTGCATATGTATGCACCTGTGCTCCTGCACATTCCATCTAGCCAACCATTGAGCTCTCTTTTCCCTCCAGCAGGCCTTGAGCGGCCCCAATGCCATGATATAAGCTAGTTTAGGGAGACGAGCATCGTCCATATTGACCACCTTCTGAAAATAGACAATGTGGCGATCAAGGGCCGCCCTCTGAAGAGGCAAGAATCCTGTCTCCTGCAATAGAATTTGATATGGGACTGTGGACTTCACCCCTAGTGCTCGTTACTAAGAAGGCTTTACGGACTGCTCCAAGTCATTCCGGTAGCAAGTGATACTATTGGGCCCCATACTTCCACCCCATATAAAAGGACAGGCTCTACTAAGACCTTGAACATGTGTGACTGATGGGCCCAATCATACAACTCCGCTCTATGACTATTGTTTTGCATTGCATATAGTGCCTTCCAAATGCCGTCACTTTCGTGGTCAGTATGGATGTGTCCCAAAGCATAGTAGAAGGAAACTCCACTCCCAAATACTTGTATCTGGATGCAACTTCCACATTCGCCTTGGTAACTGGAAGGAGGGGACCCTCGGTGACGTGAAGATGATATGAAAACCACCTTAGTCTTGGCGGATTGACGCCAAGCATATCGGTCGCTTGGCGAGAATGTGTCCGGGGCATCGAGATGTCGTTGCATGTCCGCTGGTGTGTAAGCTAGGAGGTCCACATCATCGGCATATATGAACCGTCGATGATCGATAGAGAGAAGGTGAGCTCCATCGCCCCCATTATCAGCAAGCCAGCTCTCCAATTGATCAATGTAAAGCCCAAACAATGTTGGGGAGAGAGGGCATCCCTGACGAACCCCGATACTACTATCAAATGGTTGGCTTGTCTGCTGCAACCGACCCGAGCATCTTTCATATAGCCTGTACACTGCATTCTGCAAATCTACAGGAACCCCCAGCTGTTGCAGTCTTGCCCATAGTTTTCCCCGAGGCACGGCCTCAGTGGACGATAAAAAATCATTCTCATTCTCATTCTCATTCTTATCTAAACCTTCAATAAGAATAGAATATAATAGAATTGTTTTTATCGTCCACGGAGACCAAAGGGGAATAAGGAGTAACAAAGCTTTTGGATCCCTAGATAAAACTGCAAAAATGCAAATATTCATAAATCTAAGCATGCGATCTTCAACAAAGATGTGCAGGTTAGTACCATGTATTAGTGGCCAGATTACAATCCATGCATATTACATATAAACATATAACAAGTACTCAAAATTTGATATTTGGCAAACCGTAACCATGTCTCATAAGATACTGATAGAAGGCAGTCCATTGATTATTGCATCTAGAAGCCTTTTAATGCGAAGCACTTGCTGGTATACTGGCACAGAGAGAACAAAAATAAGCTACATGCTCGGCAGCTTGTAATGCAAGCATTATTATCAATGCATCGTTACTGTCCCACATCTTGCATTCTAACAATTTTATCATTCAAGTCTACCTCTCGGCCTATTCTGGCTTAAATTGCAATTGTATTAGTTTATCAGCATATCAGGTATGTCTCCAATATGGTAAACTCCTAATGCTGGCTTAGATCCCAATTGTATTAGTATATCAGCATAGTTTCAATGTCAAGGATGTCTCCAACATGGCAAACTCCTAATGCCAGGTGATTTGGTACAAGGGATCCATATTTTGGACATAACAATGTGTTTGTTAAGCTCACTGCCCATCAAACGGGACAACAAATACTGGAAGCAGTCACTTAGAATATGGAAATGTATGATTTTAATAAGAAAGGCTATATTCTGCAAAAACTTGCACTCTCTAATCTAATTTGAACTCTGATGGATAGGATTTAGCCAAATGGTTCCCCCCGTATTGGTGTTGGCAAACTGAATTACTAAAATAAATGCTGTTCTAAACCTTCAATAAGGGGAATAAGAAGTAACAAAGCTTTTGGATCCCTAGATAAAACTGCAAAAATGCAAATATTCATAAATCTAAGCATGTGATCTTCAACAAAGATGTGCTTATCTTTCCTTTCAAATGCTTTTGAATCTATAAAATATAGAACAACTATAATGGACAAGGAAAAGGCAAGCTTATATCGATGAGAAAGTTAAGTTGGAATTTCGAGTATCAAAGAAGGGGAAAGGAGGAAACACAATGCGGGCAGTGCAAGGACAAGGTTAATGAAAGAGTAACCAATAATCATAAAGCACTATATCTTCGTGGAACTCAATTTCTGAACAAATCAAATCACTAAACAAGAAGGCCCACTAGGTCATAGAACCAGTTATTTAGAGGCCCAAAACGTCCGTAGTTAGGCATAGAACAAAAGATATTTCGGAGATAGTATATCGATGATTTGGCCAATTCCGTATAAAACAAGAGCATTCCTCAGACTGTTGGAAAACGACCTCCAAATCAATAGAAACAGAAAAAAAAACTAGGTTAGAAGCATATTTGCGTTGATTCGTACTTCACCATGGCATAGAGCTTCATCAAACGCCGGCGTCGGATGCCATTTGTGTGCCAATTTTCCAAGCTTATCTAATTTTTATGGCGCTTTTCTAATTTCTATGGCCTTAGATTTTGAAAATGAAGATCTAATGGTTTTTTATAATGCCACGTGAGATTTTGCGATTTTGATGAGGTGGAGGTGACGCATGGATAGGCTACAATTGCAGAAAAGCCTGTAGGCTTGATTAATTGCAGAAAAGCTTGTAGGCTTGGTTAGATTTTGAAAATGAAGATCTAACGGTTTTTTATAATGCCACGTGAGATTCTGCTGAGGTGGAGGTGACGCGTGGATAGGCTACAATTGCAGAAAAGCCTGTAGGCTTGGCTAGGCTGGTCTGCTAAAAAAATAAAAAAATAGAACTAGAGATCGACAGACTACTATGAACTTGTCGGAAGAAGTCCTTCATGTTACGAGCTTCGAACAGGGAGAAATGGCACTTAAGGCCGCGGAGGTGATGGAGCACCAAGGTATTCATATATCTCGCAATACTGCTTACATCATTGTAGAGGATTGTGTAAAGAAAAAAGACTTAATAGGTGGTAGGCGTGTTCAGTCCCTTATCATCCGGAATGGACTCAATGCCTTTTCTGTTTTAGGTGACCACATCATACGTTTATTTGCCTCTTGTAGAAATCTTTATGAAGCAAATGTTGCATTTGATAAAGTTTTCACGCCCTCTGTTCATACATGGAGTGCAATTATTTCTTCACATGTCAAACTTGGGCAATATGAGAAGGCCCTAGATTTGTACCACAAGCTCCCTCCTTCACAAGCAAAATTTGACAGGTACGTTTGTATTGCCATTCTCATAGCATGTGCAATGAAGGAAGTTCTTACAGAGAGCAGACTTTTACATAGCCAGATTATCAAAAGCGGATTAGAATCAGATGCTGTTATTGAAAGATCCCTTGTATGTGCATACGATAGATGTGGAAGCCTTCAAGAAGCACGTGAAGCATTTGAAAGGTCACAGAATGGTGATAGTGTATTGTGGGGATCAATGATATCAGCATATTCTCAGCATAGGCAGCTTGATCATGCCATTGAGCTTTTCGAGACGATGGATCTGAAGGGCATAAAGCCAGATACACTTACGTTTTCAAGCTTATTAAAAATTTGCGGGAATAGCGGAGCCATTGGACAGGGAAGAATGTTGCATGATCAGATCATCGGGAGCGAGTTTGAGTCAGATGCTGTTCTTGGAAATACTCTTCTTGACATGTATGGCAAATGTGGGATGCTCGGGGAGACAGATAGAGTGTTTAGCAAATTACATAATAGGAATTTGGTTTCGTGGAGTATTATGATTGAAGCATACGCTCGACAAGGTCATGGCACTGCAGCTTTAGAATTTTTTGAGAAGATGCTGGACGAGGGAATAGACCCAGACAAAGTGATATTTTTAAGCACCTTAAAAGCATGTGGTTGCTTAGGAGCAGGAGCCTTAAAGCAGGGTAGGGCTCTACATGAGCAGATTGTTGATCAGGGCCTTGGGGAGGATGTTGTTCTTGGCAATAATCTAGTTGACATGTACAGTAAATGTGGAAGTTTAGAAGAAGCATATATTTCTTTTAATAAGCTGCAAAATCAAACTGTGGTGTCATTTGGGGCTATGATTGTAGGCTATATCCAGCATGGAAATGGTAGTTGTGCTTTAGAACTTTTCAAATGCATGGAAGATAAAGGCATACAGCCAAATAAAATCATTTATTCCAGCATTCTAAAAGCATGCAGCTGTCTGGGTGCACTAGAAGAAGGAAAGGTGATACATGAGAAAATAATTAAAGAGGATCTTCAGCATGAGCTTATACTCGGAAACACCCTCATTGATATGTATGCCAAATGTGGACAATTAAATGAAGCACTGAAAGTCTTTGATGAACTACAAAAAAGAGATGCAATATCATGGAGTGCAATGATTATGGGATATGCTCAGCATGGGCTTGGCATTGCCTCCCTTGAGCTTTTCCAAAGGATGGAGGAAGAGGGTCAAAAGCCAGAGAAAGTAGCAGTTTTAAGTGCTTTAAAGGCATGCGGCCTCACTCAAAATGTGCAACAAGGAAGGATTATTCATGAGCATATAATTACAACAAGATCAGGGTTAGATGCCCTTCTTGGCAGTGCCCTTATTGACATGTATGCCAAATGTGCAAATCTACAGGAAGCACAACAGCTATTTGACAGCTTGCAAGGTCGTGATTTGGTTACATGGGGAACGATGATTGCTGGATATGTTTGTCATGGACATGGGGTTTCTGCTCTTGAACTGTTCGAGAAGATGCAATATGAAGGTATTCAACCAAATGAAGTTATATTTTTAAGCGCTTTGAAGGCGTGTGGAAGTATTGGAGCCTTAGAGCAAGGCAGGCTAATAGAGAATAAAATTATCAGAAGTGGGCTTGAAGGCAATGCCCTTGGAGGCGCCCTTATTGACATGTACGCAAGATGCGGGAATATGAAGGAAGCATGTAAGGTATTCCATGCATTGCCAAAACAAGATGCAGTCTCATGGGGTGCAATTATTGCTGGATATGCTCGAAGTGGTGATGCTAAACTGGCTGGAGAGTGCCTAGATAATATGCAAAAGAAAAATATCAAGCCAGACAATATAACATTTACTAGTATTCTTGCTGCTTGCAGTCATGCAGGACTTTTGGAGGCAGGTTCCCAGTACTTCATCTCTATGATGGAAGACCATGGCATCCCAGCAAGCCCCAGGCATTTTGCTTGCATGGTTGATCTTCTTAGCCGTGCGGGACGTTTAAATGAGGCAGACAGTTTTCTTAAAACCTGCGAAACTAGTCTTGTGGGTTGGACGTCTCTGCTCAGTGCCTGCAGAACATATGGCAATGTGGAGATTGGTAAACGGTGTTTTGACCATGTTGCCCAGGTAGATCCACATGATGCTAGCGCATATGTGCTAATGTCAAACATATTTAGTCATGCTAACATGGAAAAAGAGGCTGTCAGAGTGGAGGAGTTGAGAATGTCTGCAGGAGCACAGAAAAAACCTGCAAGAGCATGGATTGAGATTGGAAATAAGGTGCATGAGTTTATTGTTGGTGCCAGAAACCACCCCAGAATTGAAGAGATTTACGCCACATTGAAGCGGCTAAATAAAGAAATGAAGGAACAAGGATATGCACCACAAACTAATCTAGTTTTGAGAGAAATGACAAATGAGGAAAAAGAAGATGCCCTATGTGGACATTGTGAGAAACTGGCTATAGCATTTGGTCTTATCAGTACACCAGGAGGGACAACTATTCGAGCTACAAAGAACCTTCGCACGTGCAAGGATTGCCATAGCATGACTAAAATAATTTCCAAAGTTGAACAACGGGAGATCATAGTAAAGGATGCATATCGCATTCATCGTTTTAAGGATGGAGCATGTTCTTGTGGTGACTTTGACTGATAAATTGTATGTATAGTTTTGTGATATTATTGAAGATTTGAAGAAGATGACTCTGCGCTTTTTTGGCACTATTCAGATGGGAGAAAATGCTTGAATACTTCAAAGATTGCCCATACATGTTGATAAGTGCGTTCTCGATAGAAGTCTCAAGCTCTAGACATGAAAGTGGCCAACGTCAAGTATCAAAGGTAATGCCCCGTTACTTCCAAGCAAGGTATGAGTTGTATCTAAAGCTGGCTTCTTTTATCTTTTTATTACCAGGTCTCTGGAAGAAGGCAGACACTCAGATCGCATATTATAGTCCACTTGCACCCTGGTAAGAGATGCTGTATCCAATGTCAATTCTCTTTGTTCTCATCTGTTCTTTCCCACTTCCAGGCAGTCATTAAGGGGCAGAGCATCCAAGTCAAGGAATGTAGTACTGTGTGGATGCCACTAAATGCCATGATGGTTATGGCAGACCCATCCTTTTGTCTCTCGTACTACATTTGTAACCGGCTATGAAAAAGGTTTTTCTTGGAGAGGTTCTGAACTCACAAAGAATGGAGCTGAATTCTTTTCAGAAGACCTAGGTGAAAACTTTGCGGTTTTGTGCATTGCTGGGAATGTCCATTCCTTCTGTTTGCCCCTGATTTTCATTTTTCATCTTCCCTTCCATACGATCATCTTTCTAACGTGTTAAAACTCCTTGCCTCTTTCTTTTTCCGAAGCATCTTCTTTTTCTTATTCATATCCATTCATTCTCCAGATTGTGAGTAGCCATAAGGAGTGTGTATCCGCGGCTTCTATGCCCAAAGATTCGCTGCAGGAATTAATTCCTTCATTTATATTCCAATTCTGTACTTTCTAGATAAACAGTGAATAGAACTGGCACGGCATCTGAGCTCTCTCTTTGAGTTTGAAAGCAAGAACATCTGTTTTGGTGACTTTTTAAATAATTATCAAAACCAGTACCATGGAATCTCCTGAGAACAGAATGAGATAGTATTTCTGTTTGAAAGTCGTGAAAACTTAATGTCAATGTTTATAGTATAAGAACTTTTTCATTATCATTGCGTATCAATGGTTGCCAGGCAATACCTTGTGAACATGTGTATATAATCATTTTCTCATAATAATACATGAATGAGAGAGATGTTCATCATATTGTTTCCTTGTGTCTACCTTGCATAACCATGTGCTGGTTGTCTCCACTCGATGTTTGGGTTTCAGAGGGCGAGCTTATGCTGTTTTATCAAACAGAGGCGTACTTCTGGGCTCAGAGAGGAGCATATGTCTGTGGTGGGTTGAAAAGGGAGAATCAGAAAACATCATTTAGACCCACAAGAATGAAAAGTATCAGTAGCATCAGTTTGCGTGTTACAATATGAGAAACTTTACATATTTTAAGCACTGATTTGAAGAAATATAAAGCAATGTTTAATGGACATGATGATAGAAAAGTATTCATACATAACATAAGACTGGGGAGGATAGAAAGATATTCATACATAACATAAGATTGAAGGGCACAAGTTCCTTACAGGGGGATTTTGTCTATAAATGAGAACTAGAACAATTGAAGCTTCCAATGCGAGACAAATGTTGAGATACAAAATGAATGAGGTGAAGTTGAAAACTTGTCCTTGTCAAATTAGGGCCATTGCACAATTGACTTGATGAGCATGCATTTATCAAGAATTTGGAAATACTTTTTGGGATGGTTTTAGAACCTCTAGAGGTAGTAAATAAAGATGATCATAATTAAGAGGTATAAGAATGGAAGGGGATCGAGGCGGTACAAAAATGTTAGAAGATAAGTTCCAAACCTCCAAATGTTAGTTTCTCTTCCCAATCGTTGCTTTCGAGGCATGGTCTAGTGGCATGGCCTTAAACTCGCCACACTCATAGGTCATTAGTTTGAATTGACCAACATCAGTCTACTAATGAGGAGTTCAAGTTCCATTATTACCTTGAGAGTTCACAGGCTCGAGATTGACAATACGTAATATACAATCACATGGAGCAGCTCCCATAAGATATCGTGACCTGACTTAAATTGGCTTCCTGTGATACATGTACTGTATAATAGATGTGTGATGAATGTGACACACCAAAAAAATAAAAAAAATAAAATAAAAAAAGAGACACGATTATTTATTACCGAATGGATTTACGGGGTTTGCATACCTTACTATAGTTCAAGAGAACAAAGAGGTTGTAGAAAAGCATTATTGAGCACCATTTCTGCAGAACAAAATAAAAAAACACCTAGAATGCCTTGGGAACATTTGTCAATATAGTAGTTTTACATACCTAGTACAAGATTATAGTAAGCAATCTATGAAATGGTGAATTGTTTAACGATATAGCTCAAGATGCCTTGTGTTGACTGCAATTATGGTGCAAGTGTGAAGAATCCATCCGCCCAAGCCACCTGGATCATGGCATCCATCAATTATGGTGCAAGTGCGAAGAATCCATCCGCCCAAGCCACCTGGATCATGGCATCCATCAAAATACATCATAACGTCTTAGATCAACAATGGAACTAGAAATGACATAAAGCAACATCTTCCCATCTAATCAATGCACGATTAAGGGGGGAGCTAGTTTGATAATTTGCAATGACATCACATTAGCAAATGACATCCCATGATTGAAAGAACATATTTTCATAAGTTGAAAAATGATTCAGCCCCTCGGAAAAATATGCGGTATTCTGACAATGAGATAGCTTGACACTTCAAAAAATATCTAGATACGAGGTATGAACCAACACCGGTATTTTCCTCTCAATCAAGCTTTGACAATTTGGCTGGTCTTTTTTTCTCAATCAAACTCTTAGACAACTTGAGTGTAAAACTTCGATTACATAAAACAAATGTAAGAAATTGAATTGAATACTGCTTCACCGTAGACAACATTAGACAACATTATAAAAGAAAGAAATGCTTGTCACAATCCCATAAGACCATTGTTTGTATCAACAAAATTCTAAGGTTCAAATATCAACGTCATATGTGTATCTTACGATCTGGTTCAAAAAATAAAAAGAAAACAAAAAAGGAAACCTGAAAAGTACAATAAAAAGATTAGTTTTGTGATACAAAAATCAGCCGCCATATTAGGGTGGCCGCAATGTATGTGAATACAAATTATAAGAGTTCAATGTTGAGATTGATTGCTTGGAATTAATGGAGTGCACAGGGTTTAGTTTAGCAGATATTTTGCTCTTTCTTAACAGTTGGAGATACAGAAGGCTAGGTTTAATACCCAAGATTTTTGAGCTCAAAGATGGCAGCACTATATTCTGTTGGGTTCCTGACAGATCCAAACACGGGCACAAGCCAACTGTGATGCTAATACATGGATTTGGAGGTGATGGAACATCTGGCTGGTCCAAACAGGTTTCATGTCTAACAAAAGATTATGCTGTTTATATACCTGATCTGTTATTTTTTGGAAAATCGTATACCCTAAGTGAGCAGAGGTCGGAAATATTTCAAGCCCTTTGCATGCTGGAAGTTTTGAAGCATGAAGATGTTAAGGAGGTTTCTGTCATTGGTACTAGCTATGGTGGATTTGTCACATTTTTTTTGGCTCATCTGGCTCCAGATATGGTGAAAAAAGTTGTCATTGCTAGCTCTGGCATATGCATGGATAGATCTGTAAGTGATAAGATGCTGAGCAAACTGAATGCATGTGATTTACATGATGTATTCATGCCAAAAGACAAGGCTCTACTCAAGAGGATCATCAACAATCTTGTATATGAACAGCTAAAATTTATTCCTGATTTCATACTCAATGATCTTCAACAGGTAAGTGTTATTATTTTTCTTTTGTAGGAAGTGTATGTTTATGATGGACATTCTGATAAGAAAGGTAGAATGCTTTGTTACAGAAGTTGAATGTAAACAGGGAAGAGAAGGTCCAGTTATTAAATGGACTTGTGATAGGCAAAAAGGGTGCACCGGATCTTCCCAGCCTTACTCAGGTGAAGCTTCTATTCTGTGTAGAGTTAAGTTTCTATTATGTGTAGAGTTAAGCTAGCATTTGATAAGATGGATATGTTGAACATGTTGTGATGCTGTGATAAATTGGCAAATTACATACAGGATGTTTTATTGATATGGGGTGAGGGGGACAAAATTTTTGGCCTTGAGGAGGCTTATAAGTTACAAAGGTGAGCAATACTTATATATTTCATTCATGTTCCCTTTTTCTTTTTTTTAAGTCAATTCGAATGTATGTACCTTTCTGATAACAAGGTTTATTTTTCTTATTTTGGGTTTCTTAATGGTTTGTGATCTCGGCATGATGTAGGCATCTAACAAGGAAAGCTCGGCTTGTGATTATTCCAAAGACAGGGCATATTCCCCAGCTTGAGAGGGCGACAGAGTTTAACAATCACGTGATTGCCTTCCTCAAGGAACAATATGAAAAATTGTAATGTCAAATGGGTCATTAAGAACCCAAAGTCTAATCAATTAAGGCCAAAGTTTGCAAGGCAAGTTGCCATTGTTTACATCCCATTTATTTTGATTTCTTCAAGTTAACATGCTTACAAGGACTATATCAATGGAATTTTGAACATAGGACAATTCACTTTTATCATGCTATAATTTGTACCTATTTAGCTAAGCTAAAGTGTACATGTAGATTTAAAGTTATGCGAAATGGCCATAAACACCTAGCTTGTTATGAAAACCACCATAAAACCACTATAAAACTACCATAAAACTCTCGGCCTCAGGTAAGGCGGATGACACTCTAGAACTCGGGTGTTATGCCCTACTCTTATACGTGTCCAATGGCTAAATCTCGGCAACTGGTGCCCATTTGGGATTAATGGTCTAGGACCACCAGATCAAACCTAAAAACAAAACCTGTGATATTTCTGGGATCAATGGTCTAGGAGCACTATCAAACCTAAAAACAAGCGTATGGAACGTATAATAATATGCTCCCAACCTAAACCTTTCATTAATATATATTTCAAAAATAACAATAAGGGAAATTCCTAAAAATGCATCTATATTTTCTTATAATTGTGAAAATGCCTGTGTATTTTTTGTATTTGTTGAAATGCCCTTAATTCATATATTAGGAGGATTAATCACTGTGATTAATAAGAAGCCCAACAAGGGCGTATGTGAATTCGTCACCATAAGAGACCTCCTTGAAGCTCAAGCCTTGCGTTTTCACATTAAACACGCTACTTATTTCTACATGTGTGATTTTGATGCCGGATTTGTCCATTTGGGCCAGTAAAATTTGCCTTTTTACTCTTGCCACATTGTTGGACCTTATCGTTTCTGAGACCCCGAACATTTGAGTTGATGGATTATGGTTGTAGAAGTAATAATTTGCTCGTGTTCGCTCGGGCTTCTGCCTTCCATCATCCATTTCTGCCCTGCCTTGCATTTCTTGCCTGAGCAAACATTGACGTCTGTAGTTTGATCCGATTGAAATAGGCAGAAATATGTCGAGGGCATTAGCCAATGATCCTTCTTCTCTAGATCAATTTATTTTTTGGAATTCTTTTCCTTCTCAGTATAATATTACAATAATTATTTGCTTCATAAAATCTCATCGTTGTTTGGATCTGCTATAGTGGTTGGGTGTCTACGCGTATGCCTTCAAGGAGCTTAACAATTCATCGGACTTCTCCAATCACGTGGTGGGCTTAAATCAATCCTTAGGCGTGGATCTATAAACTGCCAGAGCCAAGAGGAGGTTCTAGCCCAATTCATATCCATTTTCGGTCTTTTGGTGGCTTTGCAGCGATGGATGATTGCATATATGGACATTCCAACAAATACAAAAAATATAGGGGCGTTTTGACAATTATAAAGAAATACAAGGACATTTTTAGATTTTTTCCTCATAATATAATAATATGCTCCTAATCTAAACCCACAAAACAAAACAAAATACTCCAGAGTTGCACATCCTCTATGAGCTAAACCTAGGCTATACCATTGGGTAGAAAAATAAACCATAACTGGCACGCTTGTTGAATCCTAAGACGCCCTAGGTCCACACAACATTTCATATATTTACACTTGCAAACGAAATAATATGAGGCCACCAAAGAAGCATTACAACATGGTGTTGGTCCCATCACATCACCAACAGCATATGAAGTCCATAAGACAATACTAAAAAAAAAGGGTGTCGTCATCATTGTGGCATGGACTTCATCATAAAATATAATGCAGCTCATGCTTGTGTAGCCTAGAAACAAATACTTTTCTTGAGGGCAATGTGTTTTTCTAATGATGTCCCAACATTCTATCTCTAAGATCGGATGGAAAAAGTAGGCATAGTGAAGCCTTGTTAATTAGCCTTGTAAATAATATGCTCAAGATTACCTATATCAACAACTAATGAGAAAGTACAACTACCAAATAGCAAACCCTTCCCGCGAAGGCTTGTGCAACCATTTTAGACTTGTAAGCAAAGGATAACAAAAAGCATGCTAAAGTATAGCAGTCCCGCAGTTGCCCTCAAGCTTATTAATACTTGAATTTGACACAGGCATATCAGAACCTGGTCTAAAGTGCGCCAAGTATATTAGTACTTGAGCATATGATTGGGTTTTGTTACCGTTATAAAAATGTTCAAGCATAGCAGTACCTGAAACATTTTAAATCCCTAGCTTACATAAACTGCAGAGAACTGATATGATAACCAAAGAGTCCCATATCTCCTAGTGTATCAGGCAACCTAGAAATCAACGTCGCATTGTCAAGATTATATTTTGCATCCTTGGTATTTACAAGAAAAAAGTGACTGTGTAACATCAATAGGAAGAATAAATTACCTGTCTTTTGAACAAACTCAACCATATAGCCGATGCTTCCTATTAGCAAGGAAGAAGTAAAATGGACTCGAAAGTTTTCTTCCCAAAAACAATGTGTATGATATTCTCTGCAGGAATTTGCGTATCCAAAGCCTACTTTACATAATCAAAAGTTTATGTCCCCTTCGCTTTATAGGCCAGCATCCCAATTTGTTGGGCTTATACTTTCAGCGTCTCTGAACAAACATACTGGGCATACAACCAAAGAAAGAATCCACATTAGTAAAGAATTTTTATCTTCGCGTTATAGGCCAACATCCCAATTCTAGGCATACCCTTTCAACATGTTTTGATGGCATAGCTTGTATACTACCAAAGGAAGATGCTACATTAGTGGATTATCTAAAACAATCGACTGTGGTGGCTAGAAAGAAGGAAGGATACACGCAACTAGCAGATATGATGATTGTTTTGGAGAAAGCAGAACACATCCAAGCCTTGCTTGCACCCCAATCGCAGTTGTGTGCAACATAATCCGGTGAAGAAGGGTAGCAAGAATGGGAGGTGGGCACCTTCCCGAGCTGCTTCCGACTAAACCATTCGCCTACCATCGATATCCCTTTTTCTAAGACAAAATAGGTAATAAAAAGCCCCTTAGCATAAACTCAGATGGTTTATACGCATAGCACAAGTGCATCCCCGTTGGGGGAAAGGTATGTTATCAAATTAGACATATGCCCAACATTTGGTTAGAATCATATATGCGAGCATCTATGTTAAAAATATATAATGACCAAACACAGGACCTCCTAGCATCACGATGCAATTCTAATGGTGGAATGCTAGTTATACAATACCAAATCAAGCATGACCAAAATGACAGTACTAGTATTACAAACTTAACAAAACAATTGGATGATGTCTCTTTACTATTGCAATGTCATGTACAGAGCATGTGTGAATTTTATTTATGTTCAACTAAAGTTCCACAAGGGAGATACAAGAAAGAAACTCCAAAAGTCAGAGATAAACAACAGACCACAAGAAAAAGGAGGACTGCAATGCCTCATTGAGAAACAAAGGAAAATACACAAAAATAAAAAATACCTAACCGATTGATCAGGGAACACATCCAATCAATGATGTTCGGCTATGCCGAGAGAAAATGACAAATGAAAAGGCATCAGAAAAGGGCACATCGAGGGAAAAACCTTAGCAATAATAAGGAGACTGGTATACCGTAGATTCGCATACGACAATTCAATGTTGTACCGGAGGAAGAAGCAGAAGGAACATGTACATAAAGGAAATTTGACCTAAAAAAGGCAATGTCTCTTGCCAATGAATGTCAGCTCTATTTCTTCGCTGATAGAAGGAAGGAAGGAAGGTACTCAAAAATCTCAAAAATACTCAGCAAAGAATAGAATAGAATAGAATAGATTTTTTTTTTTTTTAAAGAAAGTGAAAGGAAAAAGAAGCTAAACTAAAAAATAAACTGATGGGACAAGGGATGAGAAGAAAGAACGCGAAATAGCAACAAAAAAAGCTTATGGCAAAAGTTAGCACAAGGGGAGCTGGAGCCAAAAGGAATGTCTGCGTAGAACTGAATGAAAGAATATATACATGACCAAAGCGAGTAGGAAAATAATAACAATAATAATAATATAATAAGAAAAATCACCAAAAACAAAAAGCAATAGCTGAAGAAAGGTCAAGTTGCATATAAAACAAACAAAAGAAATGGAGCAATGAACCAACAGAATAATGGGATGAAGACACCAATCTATTACGTGAGTCGTAGAACAAACAACTCAACGAACGTAAACAAATAAATGATTGGAGGAAACACAACCAAGGAACCGGACCAAAGAATAAAACAAAAGGCCATATATAAATAAATAAATAACTAAAAAGATACCAAACCAAAGATGAAAATGACACAAGTGAAACTAAAGTATGCACCTAATAAAACAACTATAGCAACAAGGTGTTGAGGTAATAGCAGAAGGATAGGTACAATCGGAGACCAAGGCTAATAGGCAATAAGGTTTGGGAATGAACTTTTTTTTTTTTTTTTTTTTTTTTTTTTTACTTTCCCCTGTTAAGAGGCAATTCATTAGGGAAAAGGTGAGTTTAGGTATCGTAAGGCATATTTAATGAGCCAACGGCTATAATTACTGGTCTTTTTTTCGGTGGTAAATTTTTTTTTTTTTTTTGTATTTTTCATTCAAAGCTGAGAATAAGGTTTTTGGCTTTTTGGATGCCAAATTTTTTTGAGATCTATCAGAAACTGGTTTTGCCCTAATCTTTAATGCAATTTATAATCTTCTAATAATATGGAACTACATATTCTAAATAAGATGCACCCTAGACTACCTCAATCCTATGGCCCAGACTGTATGTTGGGGCTTCTGGGTGCCTCTTGTTTCGATTATAGTCATTTATTATTGGGGCCACCAATGATTTTGAAGTATGAAATACAGGTTCTCCTAAGGTTTTGGAATATAAAATACCGGGACTCATCTCTATACGAGTTTGCCTAACATTTTATAATTTGAGATATGGAGACTCGAACCTCTACCAAAATTATTCAATATCCTAATAAAAATGCTTAAACCAATGCAACGTGATTATTTTAATATTTGAATCTAGATTTTTTTTTTCTTTTTTAATAATAAGCTATTCAATTGTTTTGGGGGTATGACCTATGGTCTCAAGGATAGTGATTTATGCATCTATATTAAATCCCCTTGGAACCCCTTGTTATTGTGCTACATATTCATCTTAAGGGTTTGGAAGTAAATTTAATTTGGAAAAAAAAAAAAAAATCCCAAGTCCAGTTCCGGTTCTGAGCGGCCCATGGATTATGTCAAATGCAACTCAAATTTTCTGCATTGCAATCCCGGTAGGCTTTCTCGGTATTTCAAAGATAAGATCGTTCTCCATAAAGCTATGTAGATGGTTTGGATTTCTTAGCAGAAAATGCAGCAGGAAAAATTACGTAAGTCCATTGTGCACAAATGGCCACAAAAGCAATAGATGTATATACTACAAAGGAAGAAATGGAGAGCAAGAAGCCAACATCTAGCTTGAGCCATGCTTCAACTCTACAGTTAAGAATATGGCAAAGCCATCCTCTGGAACAGTCATATTAGCATCTCGACCATTGTGCACAAATGGCCACAAAAGCAATAGATGCATATGTTATGAAGGAGTGCCCATGGCCTATTTAATTCCTCAAGCCAACATACAAGTATACAAAAAGATGTTATATTGCCAACTGGTGCCATATCCATTGGACAATATAGATCCACTAAAAGTTTATACTGCTTGTGTTTTATCTTATTTTAAAGCAAAGGCAATTAAATCATTACTTTGACGTTTGGTGTATATGCAAATGGGCTTGCATGCAATATTTGCTAACGTATTTGGCTTGATAGAAAATGCCTATGTATCAGATGTATATGCAACATCGTAGCACTTATCTCACTTGGGCAACAAAAGGCAACAACCATTTTATTTTGAAGGGTTCAGATGTTATTAACAACAACTGAATTACTTTAGTCAAAGCGTTTTGACTCCATTATCGATCAGATGAGCTTCACATACCATGGGGCAATGTACGTGCTGGTGCAGAGATATGGGAATGCCATGGCATTACACAGAACAAATCTTCTTTGATATAAAAAGTTTGATACTTGATAGCGCTAAGCCTAGAACCATATTTTGCAGACTAGCGAAACTAGGGCAACTCTTTTCTCACTTGGGCAACAAAAGGCAACAACCATTTTATTTTGAAGGGTTCAGATGTTATTAACAACAACTGAATTACTTTAGTCAAAGCGTTTTGACTCCATTATCGATCAGATGAGCTTCACATACCATGGGGCAATGTACGTGCTGGTGCAGAGATATGGGAATGCCATGGCATTACACAGAACAAATCTTCTTTGATCATAAAAAGTTTGATACTTGATAGCGCTAAGCCTAGAACCATATTTTGCAGACTAGCGAAACTAGGGCAACTCTTTCTGTAGAATAATGTTTCGGTTTATTTGCTCTTCTAAGAAAGTAAGGTATGCAACTAAATTTAGCTCTATAAAGCACTTTGTCAAACTCTGTTTTTTGCCCTAGCTCCATATGAGTTGCTTAAAAATGAAGACATGTAGTACTTCGACCAAAATCCGTCTGCTATATCTTTTTTTGGGTTGCCCGTAGGGGGCAACCCTCTTGTTGGAGGGTGGAGTGACGGTTTGAAGGCTTGGATTCGTTTTGATGAAAATATGCCTCGGAATATCCTACGTAAGCGGATGGGATGGGTTGGTTTTTTCTAGGGTTTACGTGAGGCCCAGTGACAGTTAGACGGTGAGGATTCGCCTGCGATGTAGCTGATCGATGGCACGAATGCTTCCTTCTCTTTCGTCCCGGCCCTTGAAGTTCAGAGGCAATCTCTATGATGTTGTAAGTCCTAAAGCCGGTTCCGGACATGGGTCCAGAACACGGCATTTTGCATGTCCAGATTTTATTAGTTTATTGAAGAGGATACAGCCTTGCTTCAACCGGAAGAAGGCGGAAGACCGTTTGTTGCAATTACCAAGGTATTTTCTTCTGCTTGGTCCGGAATTTGGTTTAACCTTGAGATCTGGTGCCACCGTAGTCATACTGCCTCAGTTTGCTCTTGTTGATATTCTGGAAGCAGTTCAGAAGTACAAAATTACTTATCTGCCCATTGTACTTCGTAAGCATCGCTTGGTAAACAAGTATGATTTTAGCTCTCTTATAGGTTCAATACGCTGTACGTTTTATACGGAATACGTATGAATTGAATGATACGGCACAAATTTGCCGTATAAAACGCAAAAAATACGGCGGAAAACAATTCCGGCGTCAGAAAATTTTCGCGTACGCGAAAGCAACAAAACCGCGTACGCGAAAATATTTTCAGCGTCGCTGAAGATTCTGATTTATAGCGTCACGAAACCAATTTTTTTTCACTGTAGCGGCGCTCCACCGTCTGCACGCGAATTTTTTCGCGTCGCAGCGGTTAAGAGTTTTTCCGGCGTCTGTGAAAATAATTTGAACCGGCGTCGCAGCGAAACATAATCTTCGGCGTCTGCGAAAATATTTTTTCAGCGTCTGTGATTCATTTTTTTAGCGTCTGTAAAATTTTCTAAATTTGTTTTGCCCGATTTACTAAGCAAAAAAAATATTTGCGCCAATGTTTGGCTTTGTTTTTGTGGCAATCTTAATAGTATATATAAGAAAAGCGTGATTAGCCCTAGAATTCACCTCGAGCGTTGACCGCCCGGGTTTAGTCAAAATACTCCTTGGGAAACGGTTTGCCTTTGAGGTGTCGTTTTTGAGTCACGGCTGACGTTGGATCTTTGGAACGTGAGTTTACTCCGTCCCAGTGGTTTCCGACCTTGGGTTGGCATCCGCTTCCATAGAATATCCTATAGGGTCCGTCAAACCCCTTGATTCTCGCCGCGGAACGTCGGCGTAACATATGCATTGTGAGCTTGCTCCTTTGCATATATCGTCTTCCTTTAGTTAAAATGTAATCAAGGAGTCGATTAAGAGACATTGTCGGTAGGGTCCGAGCAATGGTGGCTCTCGGTCATGCATCTACCTCTGGAGGTGCGGTGCAGCGTCATGCATCTACCTCTAGAGGTCGCGAGGAATTTGCGTGTGCGTCGCGAGGGCCACGGGGACCTACAACTTCGTGCACATGGTCGCGATGCGGAGTTATGGTCGGAAAAAGAGGCCCGAATGGGAGTTTGTGAAAGAGTTTGGCGCAAATGAGTGGGAATGTGTGTTTTGTGGATACACATCGGTAAATGGTTACGCAACAAGAATTCGAGCTCACATCTTACGTGAGCGAGGCGTCGGTTAATAACTTGTACTTTGCATCTGGCCGACTTGCGAAAGGATGCCATCGAGATTTGTCTCGACCGGGATGGGATCACGCAAAACGAAGAATAATATGAGAAAAAAAAGACGAAGTTCAATAATACTCAAAAGCGGGGCGGGCGAAGCGGACGAAGATAACTATACCACCCCTGTTGGGGACAAACATACCGTCGAGGGGCGGACTAGGGTCAATAGGTATAAGCGGGAGAACGAGAATGATAGAGACAATGTGAAATAGTGGAAAGACAGGCGAAACAACAGAGGGTTGATCATTGCTTAACATCGAGCAATTGAAGAAGACACAAACAAAGGTTGTAGAGGCATTTTATATCTTTGGGCCATCTCCACATATTACGGAGCATAAAGCAATGAAAGAAGCCTTCCAAGAAGTTGCCAAAGCGGGGACCGGCTTTTAGACTGCTTCATACAAGCATGCCAACAATAAGATGGTTGATGAAATACATGGAAAAATGGTTGAGAGGGTGGAGATGAAGTTGTGTCGTGTGGTGACCTGAAGCCCCGCTTCATTAGTGACCGATGGTTGGAGCAATATAAACAAGGACCATCTTATTAATTTCATGATCGTGTATCCGAGGGGTGAAGTATTTTTGAAAACCGTAGAAACCAAAACCCGACCAAGTGACCGGAGATTGGATTTTTCAGAAAACAAAGGCCGTGATAGAGAGTTTTGGACCGAAGAGAATATTTCAAGTTGTAATGGATAACGCGTCTAATTGCAAGCTAGCGGGTCAATTACTGGAGGCCGAATTTCCAGGGTTGCATGCTACTAGTTGCCAATGCCATTGCCTGAACCTATTCTTTGAAGGACTGGTTCTCAAAGACACCGCGTGGTTCAAAGATCCCATTCGAAAGCGTCGGCTTGTAAAATTCATCACAAAGAAGCCGCAATTTATGCCATTTACAAGTCATTGCGTCGGAAGAGCCTAGCACTCATGAATCTGGGCAAACTCGGTTTGGTTCCAATTATATCTGTCTTGAAAGAGTGCTGAAGTGTCGTGATTGGATTATCTCAACCTTTAATCATACAGAGTTTTTTGATTGGGAAAGAAGGCAGAAAGGGAAAAATGCCGCCAAACACCGGGAAAAAAAGCTGCGCCCTTCGAAAATGCTTGGGCGGAGACATTTTGGAAAGGTGTAAAAAAATGTTGTGAGGTGCATGCAACCTGTTTGTCATGCCATCAAAACCCTTGATTCTTCAAGGCAAGCGGAAAGGTCTTGAGGTGTTGGCACTCCATTCAATCCTTCCTAGAACGTGATGGTCCCAATCGCCATTTGACAATGCTAAGCGCCAAGCACACTACTCGAGACTTCAATGAGCGATGGAAGAAGTCATACGGTGATCTTCATGGCGCCCGCGCATGCCTTAGACCCACACAACCACGATATGGACCAGCATACGGATAAAGAAGTGATGGGCTCGTTGAAGAAGGTTGCAAAAATGTTCTATCCCAACAAAATGGACTACAAGCTTTTCATTGCCGAAGTTAATCGAATACCGAACCCGAGTGGAAGGTGGGCGGATGAAGAGCTTCACGACGACCGGAGAGTCATAAGAAGGAACCAAATATGGAATCATATGCATGGTGGCAAGCCCATGGGCAAGTTCTTGATACCTTGCGGGGCAATTGCAATGACTATCCTCTCTTTGGTATCTTCCAATAGTGCAAGTGAGAGGAATTGGAGTGCCTATAAGTACATACACGCGTGTCACCGCAATCGCTTGCTACATAAGAAGGCGGACAAACTTGTATACAACTTCTCAAACTGGCGGCTATTGACTCGTAACGGTGGTACATCCGCAAATCGATAAGCTACGATTTCCTTTCATGGATCACGATTCGAAGTGGAAGAGGACGGCCGAAGACGGTGAGGGCGAGATGCTTGCAATAAATGCTTTGCAAGCCATGTTGATGAAGACATTCAACGCGTACCCTTCGTTGATGACGAAGATGATATAGACCAAGCCATATTCTCGAACGGATCAGCCCGGCCGGCGAGGATACCGAGGAGTCCGTCTGAAAAGGCGAGGTTCGAGCAATGCGGTTGATGGCGTGGCGGCTTACGTGATCCAACGGACTCACCTTTGGCGCTTTACCTTGACAAACGAGAACGGGCTAGGAAAAACATCGTCCTCGAGGGCGTTTCACTAAAGGAAAGGGTCATCTGGAGGTTGAACCTAGGTTCCCAAAGAAGAAGAGGATGGAACTGCAAATGATGAAACCCGATGAAGAAGGCGCCCTAGAAAAATGATGTGATGAGTATCTTGATCATTTGTAATTGGTCTTGAGGATTTTCATACTATTGTAACCGTCCCCGGCACTATTAATAAAAAGAAGTTTTTGGTTATAATTTTTTGTCACAAATGTTTTAGTTAATGTATGATAGTTCTTTCTATGTTTCTTTCTATGTTTCTTTCATGTGTAACCGCAGTGCCCTGAAAACCTTCGTTGGATCAGACCCGTCTCGACCTCCGTTGTTGCTTGCCTCTTCGCATGCGCCAGAATCTTGCTGATGAGAAGTAATCTACGCATGCGAAGGGGCCAAACAGACCTCGGACCAGCCGGACGAAATCGATCCATCGAAGGTTCACAAGGTACCGGTACCCAAGTCGGGAATAACCCGGTATGCCAAATTGGGCTTTGAATGCTATCACGGACCTATAATCAGTACTCTATTCCTCTGGGTGGCACATGCTCTGAATACCCAAATGGGTTTGCATGGCATGTGCCACCCAAAGGAATGGAGGTACAAATTATAGGTCCAGATGGCATCCAAATGGCGATTTGGCAACCATTCAAGAGGATCACGCTCCAGGCCAGGATGAAAGAGACCTGAGTACAAGCATCGAGACTTCCCAACCCTTGCTTTCACCCCTCTTTGAACAATGGAACTTAGCATGTAAACTAAGCTACATTGCCCAAAGAGGAGGGGAAAGAAAGATTGGGAAGTCTCGATGCTTGAACTCATCAATCACTAACATCCAATTAACCCGAAGGATCACGCTCCAGGCCAGGATGAAAGAGACCTGAGTACAAGCATCGAGACTTCCCAACCCTTGCTTTCACCCCTCTTTGAACAATGGAACTTAGCATGTAAACTAAGCTACATTGCCCAAAGAGGAGGGGAAAGAAAGATTGGGAAGTCTCGATGCTTGAACTCATCAATCACTAACATCCAATTAACCCGAAGGATCACGCTCCAGGCCAGGATGAAAGAGACCTGAGTACAAGCATCGAGACTTCCCAACCCTTGCTTTCACCCCTCTTTGAACAATGGAACTTAGCATGTAAACTAAGCTACATTGCCCAAAGAGGAGGGGAAAGAAAGATTGGGAAGTCTCGATGCTTGAACTCATCAATCAACGACATCTAATGAACCCACAGAATCGCAAGCTCCTTCTACAGAAGTCTATATTGTTTGCCATGGAGAATATAAAGCCTGGTGACCTGACAACCATTCAAGAGGGTTGCGCTCTTGGCTTACTCCCTTTTCGAGTTTCCTGCTTGGCGTATCTAATATAACCTAGCAAAGTATCTAAGATACATTGACACAGAGACACGCAAAAGAGAGTGAGAGCAAAGCTCGCTCCTTCTAAAGGAGGTAACAAGAATTTCGAGAAGTCTATATTGTTTGCCACTGAGAATATAAGGCCTGGTGACCTGACAACCATTCAAGAGGGTTGCGTGTGCAGATGTTTTGACTCACTCACCATCCAACCATGACCATCCAAGAGGGTCGCTCTTGGCTTACTCCTTTTCGAAGTTTCACCTTAACGTATCTAATTAAGCCACCGAGTGGCGATGTCATCCTAGGGGCAAATTAGATCACGATAAACGAAAAACGAAGGAGACTTCGGCCGGGGTGAGCGGGGTGACCACTAGGACAAACAAAAGAGACTAAGCCAGGATAAAAGAGATTGGGAAGTCTCAATGCCTTTACTCGTCAAACAGAAAACGAAAGAGCGATTTGGAAGTCTCGATGCTTTTACTATGAGCACTACTCGATCCTTTGATAACATCATTACACCTTGTTTGAAATAACGTCATTATACCCGCCATTCACAAAATGATACAGGTCAAAATTTGGCATGTCTAAAAATGTAATATCTCATTTTCATTGGTCATTTGGATCAATATAATCACCCTGCGGCCCTGGAGGTGGTGGTAAGAACTGGTTAATGTCTGGCACTGTCTCTCCTTCACGCGGCTCCTCCACCCCCCTCCACAATTCCATCTCGCGAAAGGTTTGAAAAGTGTGCATCTGCCCATCCCTCCTGCGGCGGTCAAATGTGGCTTACGCCCGGCATGCGACCTTGCATATTAAATATGGCATATTGTAACTTCGGGAAAAATCCATCCGTCTTGCAAGGTTGGACGAAGCGGCTTTGCAACATCCAATCAAGAACACATCGCATGTGCATCGATGATGCCCACACCCTAGAGTGTACCAGCCCACGTGTGGGGTTGTCACCACAAAATTGGCAATGTGCGTAATCAACAACCTTTAGCTCTTCCCAATGACTCTCATACAAATACTCGAGGGAGATAGGATATCGACTGCTCAAAGTCACCCTAAAAGGGTCGAGTCTAACGATTTGGTCAAATTAGCGCAAAGTGCTCGTTGTTTTCTCTAAGGACCGTTGCCTCCTCCCCGTTTAATGCCGCTAGTTGCCGTTTAAGCGTCCTCTAATTCAGCGGCCATCTTATCATACCCATCGGCACGGTCCTTCAAGCGAATATTCTCCTCAGAAAGTGTCAGGTTCCGACTTCTCTCATTCTCTAGTTGGGCCCGAATATCCACAAGGTCATTCACGGCTCCAGCCGCGGCTACCCCTGTCACCTCAAAAAGTTTGGATAAGCGTCGGCAACAAGGTATGTAATGGTGATGGGCTCACCATGTGGCCCACTCTCGCTATCTTCCGATAGCTTGACCCTCTTCGTCTTTGCCACTACCGCTTCCTTGCCTCCATTTCCTACTCCCATAATTTACGGGCACTTCCTTCACAAGCTCGTAGTATACTTCTTGCGCCAAAACTCTTACTAAACTCACCGTTGTGGGGTAAATGTCCCTTCACTTGGACATGGCGCCGAGTGCTTTTGCTCGAACCACAGCATTCTTGCACTCGTGAGCCTTATACTTACCCCGTCTACTAGGCCACTCACTTTCAAACTCATTCTTGTCCAAATTTGTGATTACATCGTCGTAGTCTGCTCCACTTGGACAATAGCCAGGCCCTGCCTCGCCAGCTACATTATGCACCTCTGTGATGGTGCAATTATCCCTCTTTGAAACTTCATCCATCGCACGCAACCTTCTTAACTTTCTGCTGGTCACGAAACTCATTCGCCCTTGCATGTCTTTGCTTGCTCTCTCCATTTGCCGAAAGCGGTGACATCTCAAGCTCGTTCTCCAACCCTTCATGCCAAGGAGACTGAGTAGAGGGGGTCCTCAAATTAGAGGGAACCGAAAATCCATGCTGATCCTGCTGCTCTGACGCACCCACATTCCGTGTGTCAGGATTCAATTCTTCGTCCGTTCGGTGGGACATAATTTGGACTGCTGACTTCTATAGGTGCACTGACTGACTTGTATAGGTGTGCTTTGACTTCTTGTCTTTATAATGTTAGATTAGGCTGCGACATATAAAAAAGCATAGAATAAATAACACAAAAAACACACGAAAAGGAAAACTAAGCTACACAACACACATAGACAATAATCTTTCATGTAGCATCAGATAAGTGTTTAATGAATTTAGTTGGAATATTATGTAATACAAGGATGTTTGAATGTAAGTGAATATGCACGCTAGGCGTGACTAGGACCAGCTTGGTCTAATGCATCGTCGCCACCCTGGCCAAGTTGAAGAATCCAATCTGATTCCAATTGTGGCCTCGTGCACGGAATTGGAGAGCAATGAAAATCGCTCCGCATTGTGTCAAGTAGTTTGGGCCATATCAAATTTTCGTGTTTTGTCCCTCATTGGCGACTCAACGCAATGTTTCAAATAGTCGCACATTCTCCGATGCTTGCCTTGCTGCTCCAAGTTTCCTATTGACTCCATGTAGGAGTGCTTACTAGCAAAGTCAGCTAAGTAGTAGACAATGTCTGCTGCCCGTGTAAATCAAAGTCAACCCTTGCGAACCTTTGTCTTGAGCCACTACCAAAAAAAGATCATCATGCATATATGGATGCCTGGCCCTTTCCATCTCAATTCTTTTCTTACCTTCGCCATCCATACCCTTGTAATGCCATCGTTTTACCTCCACTATCTCGTGGATCAACCTGGATTCACCCCAATCACAAATGCCAATGTATACAGCCTGAGGATTAATACATCCCTTCTCCTTTCCATAATCAAAATGGAGCAATATATTGCCCTGGATGCAAGTCCATATGCAAATATCTTTCTTGATGGAGCTTTAGAGTAGCCGCCACGAATGACATTGCTAAGTCCCCAACCCTAGAGGCAACAAATAATTCTTTCTTTTTCTGCGCTCCTCAAAAAACGACCTCAAGTCCGTCTCAACTCTGGGGACAGCTCCCAACTTCTTAAATGCAAGCTCTGCAAAGGCATTGGACCCATGACTTGTAAAGAAGGTTGCCAACGAACCTCCATTCCAAAAAAGGGAAAATTAAGCCTTGTCTTTCTAGGCGGTTGTGCTACCAATGCAACAGATTATACACCCGTGCCTAACTTGCATTCCCTGACTCCCTCATGTTCTTCAAAGATAGCTTCCACTAACTTATTGGGTTACGTACTATGCTTTGAAATTATTATGTTGAAGTTTTACACAATAAGGTTCATCCTTAATAAAACTAGACCCTAAAATATTGCACTTATACAACTGCGCCATATGAACCGAGAACCAATTAGTTTATGCATTTTATTATTTGTGATGAATCTACCATGGCAAACCAAGTAGTCTTGGCATCTGCTCTTCTCACGAGCTTCCCACTCCCTATCTGTCTCACCGGGACGTTTGGCTTTTTTTATGGTTTTGCGCCAACACTTTCTTAACAAGATGGGGGTTGATGGGCCTCTTTCTTCAATTTTACATTGGTCCACGCCAGATTCCATGTGGCGGCTTTTTCTTTCAACTCTAGCCTCAGCGATGACTACTCAAATTTGCAACTTCTGTGATCATATTGCCGGTAGTGCGGCTAATATTACCCACTATCCATGTATACCTCTCTTGCTCACTCTTTTCAGGCTCTAGCTCCATCATTCGAAGCTTAAAAGCCCTCTCGGCATCTTTTACCAGCCCTGCATGGTAGTCTAGCCATCCTTCCTCACTTTGCTAGTAATCAATTCCAAATCCCGAAATGAGGCATTGCCAAACCGATTACACAACCAGTTCATGAAATCTGGTCTCAAAGTAGACCATGCTTGTTGTGGTCTACTTCTTTTTCTGTGGCGGTCTTTGCGAAGATGACTTCGGGTTGCGACTCAGAGCTTTGTGTTTGAGACGCCAATGCCTCTACTGGTTGCGGCTCTATCTGAGACACTAATGCCACATTTGGTTGCAAGTTAACTTCCGCTCTCTCTTCTGAAGTCATACTTCTTGTTTTAAGGGATTGTCTAGCAGGCTAGCAAAATGCGACTCCGCGATAATCATAGCCCGACAACAAACAACACCTACAAGTCAAGCAAAGATAAAACTTTCAATTTAGTGCTTAGCACATGAGGGTAAATCAACTCACTTTAACCAAAACAAAACACTAATTTTATGCTTCCTACACTAAGACCCTAACATGAGTATGTATGTGCAAGGCCAAGGATAGGGTAACAAATAAAAGGACCAAAACACGATTTATGATCTATAGCCCAGCTACTTCCAAAATGCAAGGCTAGCAAGTTTTAAATGCATTGCACTTGTCCTAGGTCACGCTTTTTTCAAAAGACGAGACCAATCGAATGCTTATCAAAACATACGCCAGTTCCTATATTAGTGTCGGACTTTCATCAACAACACCATCAGGAACTAGGGTGTGAATTGATAAAACATTCTCCTAACCCTTAATAAAAGTACAACGCGACACCTTCGACACCAGCGTGACCAAGGCCAACAACGGCGTCGGTGAGGGTTATACTCTTACTAAAGGGAGACCCTAGTTGCCTTAAGCTTCAAGAAGGCCACCCACCCTCGGCATGGCGCAAATAAATGCGGCAATACCAGGCAAGGGGCATGCCTATGCTCTTGGCAACACGCAACCCTAAAAAAGCCCTCTCAGTTGTTGTTTAAGGGAAGGCAACCAATTTCTTTTCTTTTTTGGTTTTTTTTTTTTTTTTTTTTTTACTTTACTTAAATTATTATTTGCTTAAATTATTATTATTATTTTTTTTTTTTCTAAAATAGGCCAAGCTCAGCCCACAGAACAAGGCACTCACCATCGTTACGCCCCTTACACAGGGGGGCAACAGGCGAGGGCCTAACTGCGGACCTAACCTGGCCTACCTATCAAAAAAACAACAAAAAAAACCCTAAAAACTAAGAAAAACAAAAAAAAAAAAGGTTTTGGGTGGCAAATTGCAAGGTTGGGCGCAGGAAATACCTTGTTTGCGGCGCAAAAACTGAATCCAGCCCATGAATATATAAAAATTTCACAGACGCTGAAAACTTGATTCAGCGTCTGCTGAAAACTTTTTGTCGTCTGCAACGTGAAAACCAGTCTGAACGAACATCGCCCGGTTTCCGCGTCGTCGTGAAATAGTTTCAGCGTCTGTGAAAAAAACTTTTCAGCGTCTGTGGCTGAAGTTTCAGCGTCTGTAAAAGTCGACCAGTACTTTTCTACAGAAATTTGTATTTCAGCGACGCCGAAGTTTTTTCACAGCTTTTCGCCAAAAGCTTTCAGCGTCTGTGAAATTTTTTTTCCTACGGCGGGTTTTTATCGTTAAATACGTATTTTATTAAAAAATACGTATTTTTTTACTTTATACGTCAGGAATTTTAATTTTGTACGTATAGAACCTATCCCTAAGTCTTTAAGGGGAGCCGAAAGATAAATATGTCCTTGTGGTGTTTTATAATACCTCAGAATCGCGTAGTTAGAATGGGCATCCCTTCGCCGTATCTGAACATGGAAAACCTCAGTTTAAAGATTTTTCAAAATCGTCTATCCTGCACACAGAGAGCATCAGAATGGACAATCGCGCTGGGAAGCTCCAAGACTATTTTAAAGTTATAAATAGACCTTGGCCTTCTCAAGAATACCTCGGATTCTTATTTTCGTGCTCTGCATAGCTGGAGTGGACATCTGATGTTCTCCCATAGCTTGTATGTAGTGATTTTGAAAGGTTGGATTTTTATATGAAACTTGTTGAATGGGTGCTGCAGGTTAAATTTCTGGTGGAGCGGGGGAAGTCATCATCTTTTGTGCCTCTCTTGAAGCTTGTTGGCCCATCTACATTGAAGGACGCATTTGATTTCGATGAAGTCAAGTTACCAGTTTGGCCAGACCGAATGTAGGTTAATGCTAATGGTTATGTTTTGCTTATTGTTCTTGAAGTCTAATAGAAAGGAAAGAGAACTGTCCTAGCACAAATTGTGCTTATGATTTCTTTCTTTAGTTAATGTTTGCTGATGGAGGAGTGCTCTACATTTTTGTGATGACTTAGTAAAGTCATAGGTCAAATTAGATAAATCTTTTTACCTTTAGATCTTGTTGGCTGTAGGTGTATAATGGAATACACTGGGGTATTGCAAGAAATGCTGCAAGCACAGGTATATTCAAGATTGGTGTCTTGACAAATTCCTGTACGATCTTTTACATATTCTATATTTTAAGGGGCAATATATCTGCTCAATGAGGAAACCTGCGTTATATTATGCATTAGACTTTTTTTTGGGTTGTCTTTGAAATTCTTGTTGCAGGAATTATTGATGTGAGGGACAAGGTCCATTATGGGGCATTTGTTTCTAGCAAAAGGAATGCTGGTTGAGGATCTTAAAACTGTTATTCTTTTTTTCCCTGCTTTGCCCAATCTTGATGTTCTGAAGCCAATGATGCAGTGCCACATGGATTAACCATCTTCATAGAACCACGTCATATACAAGGATTCGCTCTATGTTTATGAGTTCTATAGTAAAAGGTCACTGCCAAGGGAAGTAAGGTGAATGGATACAACTTTTCAAATTTAAAGGGGAGTTGATACTTGGATGTTGCAGGAACTATGCAACCTGACCAAGTCTAGCCATGTGATTCTGCATAAATGAGAGGCTTTGTGAACCATTTATACAATGCGACATCACATAACTCCTTTCTACCTCAAGTGTCATGCAAAATGTTTTGTAAACAAAACCACCGTACCTCTGTTTGAGTTCTGGTTTTTTCATTGTCCCTCCGCATTGAATGATCTGCAAGCTCAACGCCTTCAATTTGCTCAAGAGTAGCTTTGACACTAATGAATCTTGGAGGCCATCTTTTCCTCTAAGTGAAATTCTGGATCTGGCAAGTGTCTTTCAACAACTTCCAAGTTGAATAACCATTGAATTATTCTTTTGGGCTCATCGTTCCAATTCATTATTTTAATATTCCTGAAAGGGGAAAATCTTAGTATGAAGCATGGCAAAAGGGCTTTGTTGCTTAACTTTTATGTCGGATTGCTAGGCCTAATACGAAGTCTCTGAAATGGTGGCACGACGAAGGTTTGCCACCATTTCATATCCTAAATCATTGTGCATGCGTCAATGGCTCCTCTAAAGGGCAACCCATTGATGCGATAGCATCTTGTTTTTTTATGAACGTGGACCTTTATTACTCAAAAGAATACAAAGAGTACATGGGGGACTCAAGACCCATTGGAAAAGATGTCCACTAGAGCAACACTACCCACCACATACATAACACATACAAAATCCGTCTGCTATATTTCTCAATCCAGCATTTTAAATGCATATGAGATTTGATTCTACTTGCTATTTTGATTTTGATGAGGATAGATTGAATAAAGAATTTTGCCTATTGAGCTCCTTAGCCATCTAGCCATTGAGTGGCAAAAATATCAGAGCACTAGGGATGATTCCAAAAATGGCAATGGCCAGAAGAGAGCTTCCAACAATGCTAAGGAAATGTTCGAAAATACAAAATCTAACCGTGGAGCTAAGCTATCAATATACAACATGGTTGGATGTCCCTGAAACCCGGCAAGAGGATGATATGGAGCTTCATCAAATGATCGGGTAAAACTGGGCATTAAGTTTATATTTGTTCTACTTTTTGGAATAAGTAGGGATTTATTCATTGAAGCTAGAATACTTTTATCATGAATGGCGATTATCACTCTTAAAATGGTAACCACTTTCTAAACTGCAGTTGCATGCTCATCTTGAGGATATTTCTTTAACAATTGATCTTTAAACGTATATGACTAGAATTAGTATTTAAATTTCTTTCTATATTTCATATTTTCAAGTCAATTGTCAGATTATACCAACGGATTTATGCAAAGATAAAAGAAGAGGGTCAAGAAATCGAATGCGATAGAGGGGTAAAACAAGGATCCTTTTTGGGATATACATAGATGCACTCCAGGAATCCATACTAGAAAAATAAGGGGAGAGAGATGCACCAACACTAGGGGACACAAAACTCCCAATAATGCTATATGTAGATGGCTTAAGCAGGATGTCAATAAAAACAAGAGAGATGCACTGAATGCTGGAGTACTAGAGGAATTCTGGATAGAAATAGACCTGACAGTCAACCTATTAAAGACAAGGACTGTGACTTTCAAACAGAAACAAAGCACAAACAATTTACATATAAAGGGAAAATACTAGAGAAGACAAATGAGTAAAGATACTTGGGAACATATGGATCTGGAAGATGGTCTAAGGGGGCTGACACCAGATTTCAAGCAGCCAAAGCCTTCTTGGCTTGGGCACTGGGGTGAAGTCCACGGTCCCATATCAAATCATGTTGCAGCTGGTTTCTTATCCCTTTAGAGGGCAGCCCTTGATCGCCAGATCGTCTACTTTCAGAAGGTGGTCACTATGGATAATGCCTGTCTCCCTAGACTGGTTTATACCATGGTAATGGGGCCACGTTGCCCCAAGGCATGCTGGAAGGAAAAGAGAGCTCAGTGGCTCTCCAAATGGAACATGCAGGAGCATAGGTGCATATAGGTGCAAACAGAGGCAGATTACCAGAACCTGAGGCAATATCTTGTCGCTTGCTTCCTCAGTAAGCTCTGGGATGCCAGCGCTCTTGAACAAGTCAAGGCAGCACATTACCGGGGCCACATAAATCCCACATTGAAACGAAGCTCGCAATGCCACCTGCGTACCTATCTGCTATTTAAAAGGCGCAGACTCATTGCCTCGATTCGCATAAGTGCACATCATCTTCAAATTGAGATAGGCAAATGGATTGAGAAACCACGATAGGACAGGCTTTGTCGATGCTTCCAAATGGGAGCCGTGAGGATGAGTGCCATACCCTCCAGAGTTGATTAATTCGGGCATGCTATGCTGAAATGGTCAGGCCTGACCAGCCGCCACATGTGATACTGAGTACGACCAGTACGGATGCTAGGATCATACCTTCAAAAGGTCACGGATATGTGGGATCATCTATGTTCCCGGCCACTCATCTGACTTGTAAATGTGTTACAAATAGGTATATTTGTACAGTTTGACATCACTCTTATTACCGCCATGATTTTTCCCTCGAAAACCTTTCGGAGTGGGTGTTTCTTAACCCGGACAGTAATAAGCGCTCTCTTATTGGGACCAATAGGTCGATTGGTCTCCGTGGACGATAAAAATTATTCCACTCCATTTCATTTCATCTCAAGAAATTTCATATATTTGTTATATGCATGGGTAAGCTCTTCCTCTGGTACTTCTTGTTCTTTTATGGGTCTGATCTAACTCCTTCCACCTTACTTACTTTGACTTTGAAGTATCAAAACCCGTCTATGACTTTATATTTAGGAACAAACATCTATTAGGTTCCCCCATGAGCCTTTCAGTCATTAATGGGGTTGTTTTTTTTTGAAAAACCTTGCAGACGTCGGATGGATTTTTTTTTTCCCTATGGCCTCCAAGTGATGAATTGCAGATCGTTTACTTCTTCCCCTGTGCTGGAGATGGGCGTTTTTGCAGGGCTTTCTTTTCTGGTGCTGTATAGGAACGATGACACGGGGATTCAAATGTTTGGAATTCCATTCCTCTGCAAATTACCTTTGAGTACCAATTTCGATCTCCTTCTTTCCTTGTTTTCTGGCAGCGACCAACAAACCCACAGATCGCTTCTGAGTTTTGGGCTCCGGGATGATTTTATTCATTGGTTGTTGGCTGGTTGGATCAAGGGTTCAAATCCCCCACCGATTCCCTGCTCGCTTCTCTGTGCTTCACATTCTGCTTTCTTCTATTTCTTGTCTGTGTTTATCCTAGATCAGAGTTTATTTCTTGTCCGTTCGGTTAGTATGTATGCATACTCTATATCGATTTTCTTTAGGGAGAGTTTTAGAAATGGTTTCAAAATAGCTAGGTTCCCGAAATCAATAAGATGGATTGGTCGGACCTGAAGATGGCGGGGTCGCCCACGTCATCCGCAGTTTTCTCCTTTTCTTTTTTCTTTTTGCCACGTGTACGGCCACGATTTCTCCTATCAAAGTTCAATGGTTGAAGCAACGGCTCCTGCACTATCCTTATTGTTTTTTTTTGGATCATTGGATCCAAGCATAATTCCATGAATATGCCAAATGAAGGGCCATGGAATTTACACATCAGCACCACGTATAAATTTGCGCACCCCATATGCCTAACTACGTATATACATATATAGTATACTTAAATTCATACACATAAGAAATGAATATTCAACCATTGTGCATTCACAAAACACAGATAAGAACAAATGAGAAATGAGAGTGAAGAACAGAATGTGGCATCTATTGAAACCGTGGCATTTTCACCAGAAATTGAGGTCCTCTTCTGAACCTCTGCGGAACCAGTGCACAATCCGAATTAGAGCTTCAATTTGAGCTTTGACATTGCAAACTTCAAAGCCCTCAATTCTGGATTCAAAGTGCAAACTCCGAATCCAAGAAGCCTCCAGAAGAAGCCTCAGAAACGACCTGTGTGGGTACATAAACAAAGCAGAAAGCAAAGAAGAAATCATGTTTGCATGAGACGCCATAGCCACTGCATCTGGGCGCTGCTCTGGTGAGGCCCTTCTCAGCCTCGCCATCTTTCCACCTGCTGTTGTTTCCCCTGCCTCTACAAAACCCGGTTTTGCAAGCATGTTTGCATCAGACGCCATAGCCACAAAGACGGAAGCCTGAAATTTCAACTTGCATCTGCATCTTTCAGCTCCTCCGCATCTCGCTTTTTTAAAATTTCCCGTTCCTCTGCTTCTTCCCGATTCTCTGCTTCTCCCGCTCCTCCTCTGCTTCTCTGCTTCTTCTTCTTCCACTGGCCACCATGCTCGAATGGCGGCTGCCACGAGTTCGCAACTGCCAACATTAGCCTTAGCCAATGTCCAATTTTTTTTTATCAAAACCCTAACCCTCATTTTCTGCCAAACCATTACCAAAATCATACTCAAAGATAATTTGCGAACCTTATTTTTTGTATTTAAAAAGAGTGATTAGAGTTGAAAGACTCATTAGAGTTATTTGAGCTACCCAGGTGGGCAACTCGCTAAAATGTAAAGAATCCCGATAGCACAATAGCATATACCGTCGCTAGGTATCAATAACAAATCCTCTACGATCTGATGAATTAATCTGTGGAAAGAGAGATCCCGCACGGTTCGCTGTCGGATGATTGGCGTGTTGAATTCTGCCCTCGGGAACTGGAAGCTGCTGAATCGGCTGGCAGAAGAACAAGTAAGTTGTCAATATCATATTTTTAGACGGCAGGGGCATTTGCTGCAGTTGAATAACTTTGTGTGCATGTAAAGATCCAGCCATAAACTCTATGCTATGCGATTCCCTTCCTTCAATTTTGTTTCACTCTCTTATGTTCGTTATTGTGAGTTGAGGATGATGCCCTACCTTCGGCCGTTAAATGAGATTTTCAAGCGTCATCTAAAATTTAGCAATTAGTTTACGAGCTTCTCAAAGTTATGCTTGGATTTGTAAATAGCTGCGCTTCTTAAAACAGAAGTTACTCCTACACCATGGCACAAAACATAGGATGTGCGTTTTTCTTGTTCTTACTCTCAATACTTCCTTCATTTTCATGCCCTTTACACATCTGGATGATTCGCTAGACATATGTCTTTCCTTCAAATTTTTCCAGATGCTGCTTCCATGTCAATAGCTTTTGCAGCTGCGCATGATTTTTAAGTAGAGGTTTATGTTGATCATGAATTTATCTTTCTTTAGCAGCTATTCTCTCAACATGATTAAGCTGTTCAGTGTGAAGCAAAAACAAAAGGAAGCTGCAGAAGGTGCCAATGGCCGACCAGCAAATAAAAAACAAAGTGCTGGAGAATTGAGATTACAGAAAGGTCCAGATCTTATGCTTTGTGGCTATATTAAGCTAATAGTTTTATAGTACAAGCTTATTGTTGCAGACATTAGTGAGCTAAATTTGGCTAAAACAACATCAATCATATTTCCAAATGGGAAAGACAACCTTCTAAGCTTTGAGATCACGATTAGGCCTGATGAGGGATACTATCAGTAAGTTGCAGCCTTACTTATGATGAATTGAAAATGGTCAGATCTTCTACTCCTGTAAAGAACATCTGGACGTATAATTGCAGAGGTGGGAATTTCGTGTTTACATTCAATGTATCCCAGATATATCCTCATGAAGCTCCAAAAGTGAAATGCAAGACCAAGGTACCTGGCTTAGTCTGATTTTTCTTTACCCTGAAAAAATCTTGCCATTTGCAACTAGTCAGCTAATATATGCTACATTAATACGTGTGTATTTTGTTTGCATGGTATCGCTCAGATTTACCACCCAAATATTGATTTGGAAGGCAATGTGTGCTTAAATATTCTGAGGGAGGATTGGAAGCCTGTCTTGAGCATCAACTCCATTATCTATGGCTTGCAGTATTTATTCTTGGTATTGGTTTGTACTTTTGATCTTACTAGGGTTTAACTATCTCTTACATTCATATTTATCCATGCTCTCAGGATCCTAATCCTGATGACCCACTCAACCATGAAGCTGCAGAAGTCTTAAAGGGAAATCCTAGACAGTTTGAAGCAAATGTTAAACGATCCATGGCTGGTAATTATATAGCAGGGCATTATTTTCCAAGATGCATATGATTGAACCATTGTTGGAGGCATTCCAAGCACATTACCTGCCTAGTTAACGTGGATAAAAGTGAGCCTCCTGAGCCTTTCAAAATGTATATTATTTCTGGGATTTGATCGAAGTTTGCTATAGGGCAACCATACTCTTAAGAGCATGAAACCTTGCTATGTTTATATGCTTAAAAAAGTGATTACAACATTTTTATCACAGTGCACCTCTATTTATTGATCAGGCAATACACTTAGGAAATGGAATGTACATTTATTTCAAAGTTCTGGAATTTGGACCTAGCCACTATTGAGGTAGATGCCGTTGGCCCAGAGTTTTTTTGATAATCGAGAATCTTCATTGGCACACGCTTTGTAAATATTCCTTAGAGAGATGACCAAGTCCCATTTAGGCTCACAATATGACTATTGGGAGTGATCGATAAGAGAAGTTTAGTAACAAGGTTAAACATTTATTTTTGCATACTATAGTCTTATTCATACTTCAGCACCATGCATTTCAGATTGAAGTCCTAAAACAAAAGATGCATAAATTGAAAAAAAGGACATGAAGCATTAAGCTTCCAATATTTTTGTTTGGTATTTGGGGGCGATATTTCTGGCATGGTTGGGCCAAGATTTGGACCATGTATTGTATTCCAAATTGTATGTGGAGGGTATATTTGCAACGAATTGAGGTGCTTGTTGGCACAGAGATTGCTATTTAATTTGATTTGTGTTTGCATGGTTTCAATTTAGAAGGAGTTGGCCATGGATTGGGAAGAATAGAATAGATTTTTTAGCGTCCACGGAGACCGATTGGCCTATGGGACCCAAACAAAAAGAGGGCAGCAAGCCTATTATTGACAGGATTAAAAAAACCCCGCCCCGAAGGGTTTTCGAGGGAAAAACCTTAGCAGTAATAAGTATGCTGGCACGTTGTACAATTGTATAGGACAGTTCAATACCGTCCCGGAGGACTCAACTGAGTCCGTGCATCCATAACCTCCTGGAGGTATGACCCCAACAAACCCACTGACGCCGTATTCAATAACTCATGCAACGGTTGGCCAGGCACTAGTAATCGAACATACCGCTCTCGGATTGGGCAGATCTGGAGGGCATGACATTCATCCTCAATGGCGCCCTGGTGGCAACACTGGCAAAGCCTTTGCTCTCGTGCTTCCCGAGCCCAACGTCCTGTCTCAATGCGGAGGCGATGTGCACCCATGCGAATGGAAGCTATAAGTCTGCGCTTCTTCATGGGCAACTGGGTGTACAAGTACTGCTGTGGGCCTCTCGTGAGCCTATGATTGACTTGCTGCTGATAGTGTGCCAGCTTAACGTGCGTCAGAGCATCTGCATCCTAGAGCTTGCAAAGGAAAGTAGCATCTAGGTACAGCTTAAGTGCCTTGTGATCTTTCTTTGTCCTTACATGTACGCGTCTGTTTGTTTGTACACCCCATCGTGAGAACCACTGAGCTTGCTTGTCCTTCCAGCAGGCTTTCAGGCATTGGGGACCCATCGCCATGGCCAAAGCAAGGTTGGGCAAACGTGTATCACCCATAGCGACCACCTTCTGGAAGTAAATGATATGACGTTCCAATGCAGCCCGTTGAAGGGGCAGAAAACCCGTCTCCTGGAGTAGGATCTGGTATGGAACTGTGGACTTTACGCCAAGGGCTCGTGCCAAGAAGGCTTTCTGCACCTGCTCGAGGTCATTCCAGGTGTTAAGGGATATCACCGGACCCCACACTTTTGCCCCATACAAAAGGACCGGCTCGACCAAGGCCCGAAACAAGTGTGACTGGTGTTCCCAGGTATACAACTCCGCCTTGTGGCTGTTGTTCTGCATGGCATATAGTGCTTTCCAACCCGCCATGACCCGCAACCTGATGGCAGCATCCCAATGGGTGGTAGTAGAGAACTCGATCCCCAAGTACTTGTAGGTCGGAGCCACCTCTACATCTTGTCCCTGGTAAATGAATGAGGGAAGCCGTGGCTGATGGGATGATGAAACTAGCACACCCTAGTTTTGGCCAAGTTAACTCGCATGCTAGTGAATCGGCAAAAAATATCAAAGAGCATCCAGGTGACGTTGTATGTCCTCTGGAGTATATGCCAGGAGGTTGACATCGTCAGCATATATGAGTTGCCAGATTGTGTGATGCATGAGATGGTTGCCCGCACCTCCATGCTCAGAGAGCCAATCTTCCAACTGGTCAATGTATAGGCCAAAGAGTGTGGGGGAGAGGGGGCAACCCTGACGCACTCCAATACTACTGATTACCGGCTGTCCTGACGATGTGATACGGCCTGAGCATGCTCATATAGCCTATATACTGCATTCTGCAAGTCAAGGAGGGTCCCCAGCTGCCGCAGTCTGTCCCATAACCTGTCCCCCGGGGCACTGTGTCAAAAGCTTTTGCGAAATCCACGAAACAACAGTACAGGTTTTGTCGGTGATTCCTGCTATCCTCAATCAATGTGCGCAGAGTGAACATATGATCAATGGTGGAATGCCTGGGCCGAAAACCTGCCTGTGTGAGAGCTCGCACATCTGCCTCCTCTGCCGATATTGTCAGCCGCTGCTCAAGGATGCCAGCCAACAGTTTTTCTTTTTTTTTTTGAGGAAAAAAAAAAAAGGTTGGCTGGCATCCTTGAGCAGCGGCCCCTGCCATAATAGTACGATAGTTGGCCGGGCATTGAGGGTCCCCTGCCTTGTATATGGGCACAACTCTATTAGTGGTCCACTGCGGAGGGAAGCCTTCTTGCAATGCTTTATTGAATAATGCCGTGAAGAGACAGGTCAGGATTGCATGCCGCTCTTGTCGGCCTATGGAGTTCAGGCTTGGAACGATTGGATTCAACATTCCGTTCCAATTGGTAGCTCCCTGAATATCCTTCCAAATCATGCCCACCGGAACCTCGGCTGCCTTTTTTTCTTCAATGTAACAATGTTCGGCTACTTTTGTAGCAGAACTGATCTGACATCCCAATAGTGCAGCTGCTGAGTAACGTAAATGCTTGCATGATCTTGAAGACAATTCGAGAAAACCCAATTTAATTCGAGCCACTGTGTAGCAAGTTGTTGCTGTTGAGTACAGAGTAGAATGCAAATTTGTAAAGTGAGTAGTGAACAGATTGCAAGATATTTTTTTCAGTGGAGATGTTGTTTTGTGGATTTCCAAATCCACTAAATCCAGTATGCTTAGGCAGTCGCCATGGTTGAGCAGAGCAAGCCATGGTTGAGCACAGCAAGTCGTGGTTCGGCCCAGGGTTCCTCCGGCCGAGGGCGGAGGTTGGTTGATGCACAGGGGTTTGCTTCGGATATCTAGGCGAGCACTAGCAGAGGATTGGAAGGACTGCTCCTTTGATTGTTGGGCACAACAATAGTTGAACACTTGAACATGAACAAGGCTGCAGTAACAAAACCGTAGCATGTCGAAGCTCTTCAAGAAAGTTGTTATGCAAAACCCAAAGCTTAACAAAACACACTACTCAGTCCTGCCTTCTCTCTTCTCTGCCTTCCGCCTAAGTTTCTCAATCCAAAATTCATTCTTCTCAGTTTACACCAACACAAAACATGGATCGATCGCGTAATGATACTGGAGAGCCATGGTCATAGGAGGCCGGGAGGCTAATTTCAGGGCTTTTCTAATTTCGTGAACCGTTGATGCATAATTTTAAAGATCCAATGGTTGGAAACAATATTAGATGAGGTGGCAAGTAACGTATCTTGCACCCCAGGTTAGGTTAGGCAAGCCTGCTTAAAAAATAAAAATAAAAATAAATAAATAAATAAATAACTAGCAGAAGGGCAGGGTTGAGGCGAAGGAAAAGGAACAAAGAAGAGCAAAATTTTGTTTTCAGATGTATTGTACTTCGATGGTGTAACACCATAGTAATTCAATGCGAAGCTCTGAATTATTGGCCTCTTGATTGCGGCACGTTTTGATCCGGCTACATAATAATAGAGATGCTCAATAATTATCCAATTTTTATGAGTAAAACAAAGAAGAGCAAAATTATGTTTTCGAATGTGTTGTGTTTCGATGGTGTAACGAAAGATAGAAATTGGTCTTGGTAAGCATGAATTATTGACCTGTTGATTGCGGCACGTTTTGAACCGGCTACATTATCAAACCAGTCCATATCGGTTAAGTTCTTGTTTAGGCACTTGATTTGTGTTAAATAAATTTCTCAAAGCGCCTTATTCTTTGTGCACGTAAATGGTGATGCTCAACTCTAGTATTTACAAGGTCAAAATAAATGACGGATCCATGAGCTTAATGTTGTGCTTGTATAACCCAAATAAATGTATTATATAACCCAAAATACAACAACTTTGTCAATACATATTCAATACAATTGTTCTAATAATGGCGTTCCATTCTAGACCAATGCTAACAATAGATCGATATATTTGCTTACCTTCATCTCTTTTGCATACCACGGCATATACCTAAAGAATGCTAATAAACCAATGTTATCCGGCTTTAATTCATATAGTTGTAGAACAACATAGAGGGTTGTTTAATTTGTCGTGTTGGGCATAAGAGACAATCGTAGCATTCAAGTCATGACAATTTTCATATGTATTTCTTCAAACACAACCTTTGTTTCTATGAGACTTCCACTTTTTATCGGGGCTATAGCGGGGTGTTTGCATACTTCCACCACGAAGGCTATCCTATCAATATGATTTGTCCAAGAAACTACGTTCTTGAGAGAATGTTGTTTCACATGTGCTTTAGAATCTTACGCATAACATCTTGCCAAGAACATTATCACTTCGTGAACCATAAAGAAGTACTAAAAGCTTGCATAAAATAAAACCATCATTTAAGTCTCATTGCAAACAATGAATGTCGAGTTCTGTGATATATGGAGCCATCTTACTCCACGCAAGAGGACATGTTTATCTGGTTCTCTGCGGTGGTAAAACCTCAACATCAATAATTTCTAGAGAATTCTCACAACCCCAAAAGGCATACATAGTGCTCCTACAAGTAGTTCCTATGAGCTGAATTTACTCACGGCCAGATAAAGCGTGCATAGAACTAAAATTTCACGAATAGGAGATTAAATCATATTTTATTGGCTTTGAATTATGTTACTTTCTTATGTTTCCCTCGAGCGGAGATGGACACCATCATTTACACTTTGTAACTCATAATCACATGCATTTTTTGTGCTTATCATAGGGTATTAGCAAAGTTCTAGTAAAATGCACAATAATTTTCAAATATATTCACGAAATATGCGACATGTGTTCAGAAGGAATAGAAGAAGCTAAGGCAAAGGGAGTGATAAATTATATGGCACAAATCGGGTTGTTTGCGGCAAGGCCCGATGCTATTACTTGATGATTAAACTCAAACACCTCGAAACGCAATATCATTTCTGATCGAAACCATACCATCAAGAACCGATGGGGAGTAATATCGGCCATTTCAAACCTCATGTGCTCAAGGTGACAAAAGAATTGCCGCTTAAATATTTACTCTGAATTTTATGTTTGGACCTTGCACGCATCTATCGAAACCGCAATAAACAATAAAAGACTATCTGCGGTGGCCCTTTTAACTAGCTAGCACTTTTAAAATGGGGTCAAAGAGGAAAGCAATTGATAATGTCCATGCCCATCCACGGATGCAAACATTTGCTAATCCTAAAAGATGCAATCTCTTGGCATAAAAGCGAATTCTTAAAATAGAAAATGCTATATTTGTCAACCGCATGCACCATCCCTCTAGCCCGAATGTAAATAAAGAGCACATATTACGAAACAACTTTTCACGTAAAATTGTAAGTTGGATCTCACCTCCATCAATGTGGCGCCTCATAAGCTGCGGCAAATGATTTTCCAATCGTCGAGCCAAGGGAGAGAAGAGGTACTACAACCATTGCCACTATGGTATCCACAATAGTTGCAACTATTCGAAAAAGTAGCCATTAAAAGTGCAAGAAGACCGAGAAAAGATAAAACTAAAAAGCTGAATCTGAAACACGCAGGTTCTCCAATAATGTTGGCATTACTAACTTATATTACAACTTAAATTGATATTCACGCTAGAATTGGATATCAATTTGACTCTGCTTGGTTCAGTAAAAAAATGACTACTGCGACCTTCCTATCTACATAGATATCTACCTATCTACCATGGATTATGAACATTATAAAAACGTATATGTCATGAAGTACGCACTAAAGTAATCCTAGGAAATTCACCTAGTGGTGAGAATGCATTGCCTTCTAAGAAACAAAAAGATGCATAAACGAAGATAAATGTCTACATAGACAACTTATGAGATCCAACCAACCAAAAGCTTTTCGGTTGATGTCAAGACCCATTTCATATCTCAGGTATCTGGCCGCGTTAACTGACTAAAGGAAGTAGGTAACTGTTCACTATGCCATAGACATGAGCCTCGGATGGTATTAATCCCGGGTTACTCATGACCAACCCAACAATTGTGCTTACAAGGGCTCCACTTAATGCATTCCCCTTGTAGTTCTTTTTACCTTCATATTAGTAATTAGTTTATCATAGGCGGACGATTTACTCGACATGAACCCTATTCCACGTCGAGAATCTCAAATGCCAAGTGCAACTTCCCTACATATCTCTCTTTGTTACGAACCTCTACGAATCAACGCGGAAGTTAGTAGAGTCATCTTTATATGAAGTGTTAGGCTTCTTGCTACTCTTCATGTAAGTTCACGTCTTCTGAGAATGATTGTGCTCTACATCAACCATGCCACGCCTTGCATCTATTCTCACTCTTGCAGAAGTCCCATAATTTCTTGTTCAATCCATCTTAACCTTGCTATTGTACCCATTGCTTCCATTGATATTGCTTCGAGTAGCACTTGCATTCACACTACTGGATCCAGCACCTCAATGCATCGAAACATTGCCATTTGGAAAAACATGTTCATCAAGTAATGATGGTACTAAATGTGATGCGTTTGTAAGTGTCACCATGGTGATGGGAGCGGTGATGTGCATGAAACTAAGGAGAATCATCTCCGGATTCCTTATCAAATCTGCATTCACGATCAAATGGGACCTAATATATTTGCACTCCACACTTTACTTACGGCGGAATGTCTTCTTACTGCAGAACGTCCCCGCCCATAATTGAGACCCTCTCAAAAGCACATTCAAATTAACTAGTGCATGTACCTCAAGGCAGTGCCAAGCAGAGCTCAAGAGCTATGCCACCGCCATAGCAAGAAAGAGAAACACGGCCGTCGCCATAGCCGAGTTGCGAAAGGCACGGCAGAGAATTTTTAGAGTTTTCTAATTTCCCTGGCCGTACGATTCGAAATTAGAGAATCGGACGGCTCAAATTGATTTTGGGTGACGTGGCACGACACGTGGCATAGCTAGAATTGCAGCCTTTTGTGCAGGGGGGGTTAGGCAACCCTGCTAAATAGCTCCTTCCCTTTTTTTTTCTTATTTACAATTTAGGGCGTTTTCCTCTTTGAACATGTAAAACAGAAACAAGTCGATCCCGTTTGATAATTCAGACTGCCTTCTTTTTCAACAAAGCGTGTTCATAATTTGTAAGATGGCAGACCTGTCCCTTCCAAAATGGAGATGTCAAATGTGTCGGCATCCTCTTTACGTGACTGGAGTAGATTCATATGCAGAGAAGATTTCTGGAGCAGGTATGCAAATTCTGTTCGTTTAAACCGTAGAAGCCTGCTCAAATAGATTTTCTGATCTGTCTGTCTAGTCAAAGGACTTGAGAATCAGGACAGTCATCCAATTTTAACAAATTAAGAAAATGTATCAGAACAACATGAAGTTATTCTTCTCAACATGAATGAATTTTACAATGATATGGCTAAATAGGTTCCACGAGCAGAATGGAATTATTGAAGATCTTATACTGACTACCCAAGCTATGGACTAATCACTAAAACTAACAAATGATTTAGCATAGAACATTTCAAAGCTGGAGGTCGATATTTGTAGAACGGGTGATAGACATATCCGATTTTAGAGGGATCTAAATCAGTTCATGTGTATGTCCATCCACACAAGAGGAGATAAAGAATCTGTCAACATGTACTTACTTTAACTTGGATTGCTGTGTAATGTTTTCTACTGATTGCGAGTAGTATATAAAAATCGAATTGGGTAATGCTGAAAACTCTGTTTTGATGCTACAATACTATCGTGCAGCTACTTATTTTTGCATGGCTTTACCACAGGTGGTCAAAACTCAGTTCATGGGAGCGTGCTGGCTGGAAGCAAAATGGATCACTCCTTTGTTGTTTTACCAAAGCAAAGATATCAAAGCTCTGCTTTCCCTCCACCACGGCCACGAAGTGGAGGACCAAATCACCCTACTCCTGGTGTAGTTGCGACTGCTGCAGCTCCAGAGAGAGATTTTATGGGGACAAATATGCCTTCAAGTGTTACTGGTGAAAGTCATGGTGGCCGAACAATGGATGAGTCTTTTGTTGTGTTGCCTTCAGCTGCGGCTTCAATGTATAGATATGAAGCCCCTACTGAGGGGGGAGTTGCACAAATATCCAGCCAGTCACATGGTAATCGCCATTCCAGTGCGAGCTTTAATGCAAGCGTTAATGTACTCACCCGGGTTTTTGAAATCGCATCTGCTCAGACACAGGTTCCATTATCCTCTTTTGGGCGCATTATTTTCTTAGTAGATTCTGTTACCATTGCCATTCCTTTATTCCTTTACACTGGTGATATCAAAATAGTTGTTTTTCCTTTTGTAATTTTATGCACATACACTCTCCATTCCTATTCTATGCAAGCACCCATTACCAGGTCTTGATTTGGTCTTGTACATGTTTCTCCTTGCAATTCTGCTTGAATTCCCCTTTATGTGTCATTAGGACCATGTTTGTTGTTATAACTGTGTATTCATTGATTCAGGTTGATCAACCTCTCTGCCTCGAATGCATGCGAAGTTTATCTGAAGAATTAGATAAGCAGGTGGAGGAAATCACAAAAGACATAAGAGCATATGAATTATGCTTGGAACGTCTTGAAAAAGAACAACATGATGTACTCAGTGAAGAAGATTTTGCAAGTGAAAAGAAGAAGGTATTTCTTATATCTGCTAAGCTTTTAGTTACTTCTACACTGCATTTATTTATTTTATTTTTTTTGAAAGGTTGAGGAAGAGGAGAAAAAGCTTGAAAGGGTTATTGACGACACTGAGAAGCAAAATCAGAAAATTATGTCTCAGTTGCAAGAAATCGAGTGTAAATTCAAGGAATTCAAAGAACTGGAGGAGAGGAAAGTATTATTATGGCTATCTCAATTATAACTATTATGGATGAATATTAAGGCAAGTTTGTGCACATATATATTGAAGCAAGTTGGATATTATTCTATCTTTTATACTAATGAGACTGATGGCGTACTTATACTGGTCAGACTATGCGCTCGTGAAGAATTATGTAATTGTATAAGTTGCACTTGCACCCCTAGCCTTGACAAATACAGTTGCCTAGGACAATGCTTTCAAGTTGGCTAGGGATCCTGCTAATACATGAGCATGTTGAGTTGTGGGAGAATGTCATTTCTGCTGTGCATTAATACCAAATGGGAGCTACCTTCTGGTAGATCAAAATCACATGTATCACAATTGATAAATTAAATGAGCACAGCTATGATTGCATTTTATTGTCCATAGATTTATTATTATATTTTTTATTGATGTCTGCAGGTATTGGCATGACTTCAATGATTATAAGTTGCAGTTGTCTACTCACCAAGTAAGTAGCTTAAACAATTCAATAGAATGTTGCATTTCTCCTCTGGAAATAACCAGCAGTGCAGACATTTGCACATGCTTGTTGTCAACATTTCACTTCTTCAAGTTTAAGAAAATGTTTCTTAACAGGATGAATTAATTGTTCTATCATATGACATGGATTGTATAGTTGTTGCTTAGATTGTTAGGTTTTAGTCTGCCTGATTGCATGTCATGATAGCATATTTGTGTATCTTAATGCTTGATTTTTATACTAAACAAATGGTTTCTTGATGATGTTAGGAGGACAGGGATGCTATTCTGGCAAGGATAGATGTTGCACAAGCACAGCTTGAAATGTTGAAAAGAACGAATGTGCTAAATGATGCATTTCACATTTGGCACGATGGAGAGTTTGGTACAATAAACAATTTCCGGCTTGGACGGTTGCCAAATGTTCCTGTAAGATGTCACATCATGTCGAACATAGCTTGATCTTATTAATATTTACACTGCCCTCACCAAACTTCATTGGATAGTGGCAGAGAGATTCTGATTGATCTGCTGCTGATTGATTTGATGCCTTTTGAAGTAGTTCTAACTAGAAATTTAGAGAATTATGAAAGTATATACCCTTTTAAGATGAAATCTGGGCTATAGGTTTTACTAAGTGCAGCATACATGCATCATCCAGCTTTTATGAAGTTCTCTTTTTTCTGAAGGTTGAATGGGATGAGATCAATGCTGCATGGGGCCAGGCTTGCTTACTACTTTCCACAATGGCGCAGTATTGCCGTCTCAATTTTTCGTATCCACAGTGAAACTACGTTACAATATCTCTTGTATTTTAAATGTCCAATCTGTCGATGCATATCCTATATAAGATTCTGTAGGTATCGTATACTGCCGATGGGAAGCTATCCTTGCATAGCTGACAACAAAAACAGCTATGAATTGTAAGTGTGAACCTTATTTTGATCTGCGCTTGTTTTGGTGTAGATATTGATGGAATTATAAGCAGGTTTGGTCCAGTTAACTTGTTTTGGAGTACTCGGTATGATAAGGCAATGGTCTTCTTTTTGGCTTGCCTTAAGGAATTTGCAGATTTCGCGAATGCTAAAGACAGAGCTGCAAATGTACCACCTGAAAAGTGTTTTCAGCTGCCTTACAAGTGAGCAGATAAATGTCTTCCTTGTTGAGCTCCTTGAAAGCTACATGTGAAAGATGGTAAGCCTGGCCTAAGACATTGTGAATTCTTACTTTCAGGATAGAGAATGATAAAGTAGAAGGCTTTACAATCACACAAAGTTTTAATCGTCAAGACAGATGGACAAAAGCGTTGAAGTACGCACTTTGTGATTTGAAGTGGGCTTTGTACTGGCTTATTGGTAGCACAATTGTTCAACCTTCACTCCAAAGGTCAGTTAATAGTTCCAGCCAGCCGAAAACTGAACAACAGCCACTCAACCAGCAAAAAGCTTGAAATATTTGTACCTTTTCTTATATAAATAATGTGAATATGGAACATGACATTCACGTGGCATGCATCAGCTTGTGTTTTGCCAGAAAGGTACACAAATTGATATAAGAATTTGTTTTTCTTCCTTTCAATTCCATTAAGAAAGACTACTTGCATGTAAAGTTTTCATGTACCATTTTATGTTCCCGAGAACATTTTAGAACAGTATTTTGTAGTTATTTTGAATTTTTAATGAACATCAAACTGTAGTCAAGGCACGAGGAAGACCACCTATGTATGCTTAGAGCTGGATGTTATTTTCTATTCGACTAAAATTCAAGACTGCCTTAGGTTTGCAAATAATATCGCCTCATTTTCTACCTGACGTGTGGAAATTGCTACTATTCTGGTATTATGTTGCCACCTTATTCTTCTCTAGATTAATCTTTATTCATCCGCACCACAACTCTTTCAGTTCACAGTGCTTGATGGAAACGTCTGCCTCCTTGGTCTCCCATTTCTGGATAATGCGTGGTAGTAATCTAACTATATATAAGATTATTCTGAATTGGAATTATCTACATTTTCCGATTACCTTATCCGGCGAAGGCCATGCGAGCAGAGGTGATGGCTGTTCCTTTCATGCGCAATGTGGTCCAGGTGATGCAACACTAAGAGCTTGGCGAATCCTATTTGGGTCGTTTCTTCTAACGTTGGGTTCTCTCTAGTTCTTCAAAAGTCCATGTTCAACTTGCTCTAATGCTATTCATTATTTATGCTACAACTGCCAGTTATGGCCTCGCCTTTTTCTTATCCCGCTCAACCTGTTGATCAAAGACCCTGCCGAAGACCTGCATTCGCAGCTGCAGCTTTCATTCAGAAAGGATATTTCAAGCGGGCTCATTGGCAACAAAGGTACGTTTCCAGGTACATTTTATTGTGGCTGCATGTGATCATCTGTAAAGGGCATGCATCTACACATTTATGAACCAAGTTACAATCCCCGAAATGATCGTGGGAATGGCTATCTGATGTTTTCTCGCCAGTTTATCCAGAAGAAAGAATAAAACTTAGGACTTTCGTTAACTAAGATCCGGTATTTCCCTTGTTTACATTTCAGTGAGCAGCTGTTTATCTATTTAACCATGCTAATTATTTCTTGATGTATAAGGATAATATTGCATTAAGCACAAAAAATGGTCTAAGGCTTGAGACACTCTGTTGGTACATTTTGGTATTACCTGGACAGGAAACAAGCAATAGAAACCCGTAACAGCTGATGGTCTATCATTCAAGTCAGCTTCATTATCACATCCATTTCTTCAGGTAATGGCCACTGATAAATAATTTAATACATGGTTGCTATTTAATCCATATGTACTGTTAATGGGCTGTTAAGGTTTGAAATAAGCAATTTGGCTTTTGTTATGAAGTTGGCACCATTAGATAGCCAAGCATGCGATATCAGTGGAAAAAAATATCTAAAAACTTACCAGTTCCTGATTAGGTTGCTTGCTTCACATGTACAGAAGAATGCCTTCGGTTCAGTGACTACAATTGAATTTAACAGAACTGTGTCTTATGTAAGTATACTTTATGTCCAGTTCAGGTTCAAAGATGGGTCGTTATAATGTTTCAAAGCATTTGCTCTGTTCCGTAGTGCAATGTGGACGCAGACTCTTAATCATATAGCATCAGCTTATTGACACAGTCAACTTAGGCTTTAGGGGATAAATAACTGCCTTTAGAAAGAGCATTATAGTATTTGCTGTCTATATGAAGGGCAAGTTTTGGGAGGCAAGCTCTTTAATGCATCCTATTTGACTAGATTGCAGCAAATTCCCATTTACAACATGAGTTTGTTACTATTTTGAGTACTGATAATGTGCATATATTATGACAGCTGGGTCAACCACATGCAATGTGGAAATTTGCCTGTGCAAAATGTTTTATACAATGATGTGGTTTTCAAATATTTATGCAAGAAAGGTGGCTCTAGAGTATGCTCTTAATCTAGATTCCCTGATCTTTTTCAAAAGAAGTTAAGTAGCCTTGAAGGCCAATGATAGCACGGTGAATATGCATGGCAAAGAGGTTCTTACTTGCGAGTGCACGTGATGTTTTATTGATAGATTTTAGAGAAAACAAAACTCATAGGACCGTCATGACGAGGACATGCTCAGTTGGAACTTCATCAAGCTCACAATTCAGAAAATGGCCGCTTATAGACATTGCTGGGATATGAGTTTTCACAATAACATAGTCCTGATAAATGCCCTTATGTTTCTTTTGAACTCCCAAAATTTCAAAATTTTCTTCACCCCTTTTTTGCCCTGCGAATCCTCTTCGTCCTTTGGTGCTCTGGAGGTATCTTGTCGCTGAAGGCAACATCATGTCTAGAATAGTACAAACAATAACAAGGTGCATGATCTCTCTATAGGTTACAGAGTAGAAAGTGAGTAAAAAGGCTTGACCTTGTTGATGAAGTTTGGAGCTAATTCTTGCAAATCGGCGAAACTCCTTCTGGAAGTGTGTTGGTTATCACTGGTGCTCCATTTGGAGGCTTTGAATTTGGTTGTAAATAAATACCATGATCTTCAGTTGAGGTGGAGGAAGGTCCAAAATCTCTTTATCTTTAAATAAATCATCATATTGTCTATAGAAACTACACAGTTCAAGAGGGATTTGAGGTGCAGAATCAGAATCTCTCAAATAGATGAAATATCGTCGTCATTTTGTATTAAGGTCTTTGGTTCAGGATACAAAAGCAAAGATTCACATTAACTTACATATTCTGCTTTCAAGATTATAAGATTATAGGATGTCCATCAATAAACACTTCAATAGTCCTTTCACAATAGTTGGGCTTTATATCGTACTAAGTTTGACATCCTATTCCAAGGATTATATCCACAGTTCTCAAATCGGCCACTAAGAGTGCCCTGCACTCAACGTAAGTTACCATTTGCAATGGCTCAAGAAAGAATTTGTTGCAACGGCCTTTGACCCTTTGAGCCTCTTGGTAAGACAAGTACATAAAATTTTGTTACATTAGGTTTTAACATAACAATAATCAAAACTTGGAAAATGTAATTCCATTACACTGTTTTTTTTGAAGGATAAAATATAATTAATTAATAAGAATCAAAGTACATGAAGAGTGATATAGGAGTACACTTGCCCAAGCAATCATGCTCGGATGATAGCCCATATACTGCATAAACATAGCCTAAAGCCATTCTCACGGAATGAGTACACGGCGACTGTCTACAATAAGAGTGTCCTTTCCCAAATAGCCATCTTAAACTGTTCTTTTCGAGTGGAAGCTTGGTGGGAGAGGTACAGTTTGCACCTCAATTGAGGGATCAATGTGCCAGGTTGCAACTCTTCATTCCTGAAAAACTTCATGCGTTGTCTCTTCCATATAAGCCATAGTAACCATGCTTTACATAGATGGAAAGCTAGTTTCTTTACTTGGGGCCATCTACTAGGATATATTCCCAGAAGAACCTCTTTGACTGCTCAGAGTAATATGAAATAAGCATCAGACCCGATGCCATATAGGCTGAATCTCTGTGCACAAAAATGTACAGTGTTCCAGGTTCTTAGTATGGATGTCGCATTCACTGATAAACAGTTTTATCATGTGAGCGTACGTGTTCACCCTTAAAGGTCGGTGCACTATTTGCCATAATAACGTGCGAGTCTTAGTAGGCGAAATTGGAATCCACACCTACCTCCAAATTTTACTCCAATCGTCTCCTGGAACATGTAGAGCCCATCCGTCAGAGGAAGGCAACTCATTTTGAATTGCCAGAAGCTCATAGCAGGACTTGACAAAGTTTAAAGGATCGATCTTTTGGGTTACATCGCCATACCCGTCCTGTCCCTTGTGGGGGGGTATAATGGAAGATTATTTGCCACTCGAGCCCAGATCGTCCTGTCCCGTTCCTTAAGTCGAAACATGTCACGGAATAATTGCCAAGGCACTAACTGACCATCAATACCAAGTTTCCACCGAGCAAACCCCATGTTGTGACCATTTGCACTGAATCTGAGGATCAACATATGAGGCCAATATAGATCGTAACGCACTCAGGGCGAGTGGGATCCACCATGGCGATGATGTCAACTGGATGCAACATGATGTATCGATCTCAAACAACGGGCGAACCTGCTCCCAGGCTCGTATTAGGTCCTTCAGAAATGGAGAGGCATTGACACATGGCTTGGTATTTGAGAATAGCGTCCAAGGAAGCCGCACAGGAACAACATGCTTATGAAAAACAACCGAGTGAGAAAGAGACTAAAAAAGCAGTACCATGCCGGGAGAATCAAGCTCATTCCTAAGGATTTCCCAAATAATCTTTAAAATCAGAACCTTGCTATGGAGAGAAAGGTCTAAGATTCCCAGTCCTCCCGCAGCTTTGGGATGCACACACTTCCACCATGCAATCTTAACCACCGCTCTCTGGAGCCAGGATGACAGATGCCGGCTAATGAGAGCTTTCCACCTTTCCACCAATTGAGATGTCGACGCAAACCAAAATATCTTCCCAAATACCCGTGGCAGAAATGTCGATGCCCAATGGGATACCCAATAGTTTGGAGCATCTACCCTGTGGCTATATATGCCAAGGGAAGTTAGACAAAATGATGGGAATTAGCTCGGATGAAAGCCAAAATGTGGAGCACTTTATCCAGCTCATTAGACAGCCTGACGCAATAGAGCATGTGTCCAAAAGCTCTTTCATGTTTATCAAATTCATCTCGTCAACTTGTGAAGAAAAGGAAGGAATCATCGGCGTAATGACTTTCAATTTGTTGCGACCCATCCACATCCTTAAACCCTCTATGGCACCCGCATCCAAAGCAGAGTTCAACAATTGAGAAGACACTTTTGCGACAATGGTGAATAAGTAAGGAGCCAATGGGCAATCTTGATGAATTCTGCAGCCAACACTGAAGATCAGCGAAGACTCGCCATGACGAAGTATGTTGGCTTTAGCAGAAGTAAGGAGTTTTAGAACCATGGCTGTGAAACTCTCCTCACAACCAAAGGCTAGCATCATCCTTTCAAAAAGTCCCAGTTATGCGGCACACTTTCTCAAGTTCCTGCTTAATGAGTGCTAGTTGTAATTCTTGCCTTTTATCCACTGACACCTTGCATGATATCTTGTTGAACACAATTTCTTCCAAGACATCACAATACTGATAACTCTTTTCCTGGAAGAAGTGAGAAAAGTGTTGAAATGCAAACTGTTTATTATCCGCGGGCAGATGAAGAATCTGGCCATTAGGCATTTTTAATGACGACATTGACGCTGCATATTTCTTTTTCCGAGCTGCCCTAAAGAACATTCTAGAATTGATATCACCTTCTCTCAGCCATGCGATCCCTGCCTTCACCCTTGTGACGCTCCCTGAATATATACGACCCCCGGTCGTATACATACGGGGACTTTCCCCTCCCATGGCGTCCATCTCGCCACGGGCAGGGCCCTCCATCTAACCCGGGCCGTCTACGCTCAGGTGAAGGACACGGAGGGGTCATTCGGCCCACGCCTTCGATGGGCGCCTACGTCGCGGAAGCATGAATACAAGGTTAGCATACAACATAAATCACATATAAATAACCACCACGAGGGGTGGCACATCCATCCAAGTACCAACGGCAAAGAATATGCATCTAAGCTAAGAAAACACCCAAAGCCCAGGTTCTACCCCGGTTCAGACTCTAGTGAGGAGCGACTGACGGCTGGGTCTCAGGAGATCAGCCTTGGCATGGCGTTGGCTGGCATAGAACATCGGCTAGGGTTGTCCACTCCATCCGCCCCTCCTGCGCACACTTTGCAGATGGGTCGATTCACGCTATGGCTTCGCTATAGCCTTCCGGAGACGCAGACTCTAGGTATCACCCTTTGAGCCTACTCCAGGTTCATGACACCTGGTCCGATGAGGCAGGTCGGGGAGGCGTCCCCTTCCAGGATCACAGTGGTTCCATGGGTGAGCTAGAGAATACGTGCCGCGTCAGCGACCCCCGCATCCGTACCCGACTTACTCACCCTAATTCTACTCAAAGTGCATGGTGCCCCATACGGGTCACACCACTACACCCGGGGAGTGTCAGACCCATACCCGCCCCCTCGTGTGACCGGCTATCGCCTAGCCCACTATAGGAGTCTCAGGGAGCCTTATATGCTCGTGCAAGACCCCACCCCCTACTTCACCACTGTGTCCCTTGTCCGGTGCTAAGCCAGACCATAGCGTCTATGACCCGGTGGTCTTTTGTGCACAGGCCGAAACTAGTAGGGTATTAAAGGAAGTACTAGGAGCATTCTATACTCAAGCTCAGAGGCCTCTACCCCCCTGTTAATCCCTCAAGCATCGAACTACTAAACTAACTCATAGAGACATCGACCATCCCATAACAGAGCATCATTCATAATTGAAAAGTATTCCTAATTACCAAAGAAGGGTTAATCTCAACCAAAACTAGCCAGAAAAGAATACTAGAGTATTATTCTACAATTTGCAAGTTAAACTACCACTAACCAGAGTTTCGGCTGGACCCGTTGTCAAGGGGTGCTTCCATAGTCTTTGTCTTGGGGTAGCGGCGGCAATGTGTAGAGGGTGTCTTGGCGATTCGAGATGTTCAAAGAATCGTGCTCTGAAGCGCCACCGCCTCCTTGGTGCTGGCTGGGTCGAAATTGGGGTACAGATGGGGGTGGCGCTGCCTTTGGTGGCTCAGTTTAGAAACCCCCATGCTGGCCACTCAGGTTATGCCAAATGGCGCCTTCCCACCCTTAGGTGACTTAATAGCAAGTATTTAGATAATTATCCTTTATAATTAATTTAACATAGCTAATTAAATCCCTTGTGGCCAACCCCCTAGGTTATCATACCCCAGGTGGCGTATCTATACCGAGTGACGTGTCAATGTATTTATACGTACACCGTATAATTACTTGGAACGTCACATTCTCCCCTCCTTAGGATTAATGCTGTCCTCAGCATTGGGGTTAGTTACGAATGTAGAAAGAAATACATTATGAAGGAAGGTAATTCCTTATTTTTTTGCAAAAGTAATACATATATTCAAAACTTTAAAGTTTGCAAAACAATTCAAGCACCGTGGTGCATTTTACATGATTATCATAATCACAAAGTTCAAGAACAGAAGTCCAATACTAACATCAGTGGACACACAAAGAAACATGTAGACAAAATAAAACTGAAGAGTTTGGGTCATCAGTAACCCTCTAGCATGGGCAGGTCACGCACTGCTTACTGGCCTGGACATGTCAGTATATCAGTATATATGATGAAATTGTGGTTGAAGGGACCACCCCCTTATAATAATTAAAAGAAAATACTATTTATCAGGGAACCTATGATGTCTATGGTTTGCAGTTCCTTGCAGCATCGGGATTGGTCGAGTTCCCATTTATATGCTTTGCAACAAGTTGTGGTCAGGTCACTATTGACAGTACACCACGTCCTAGAGAACACAAAGTGATCTCATCATCGGTAACTTGTTATTATTTACGATGCATCTACCCCTCTAAGGCGCCACTTGTGGCAATCAAGCTTCTAAGCTTACCGCCAGTTGCGGGGTTGATAGCATCGTTGATGGTGCGGCCTTCAGATTCGCGCATGAAGTTCGGATAATGCTTGTCAAGGTCAATCTTCATCACCCACGTAGCGTCCTCAACTGGTAAGTGTTTCCACTTAACCAAGTATTGCAACATTTGAGTCCTTCTGGTTTGTTTGTAAGCTCGATCAAGAAGAGCTTCAGGCACTATTTCGAGTTGCTCTTCCGTCATTTCCAGGAGGGTTGGGGAATCCAAAACCTCCTCTGGATCAGGGGTGTGTTGTTTCAAAAGACTCACGTGAAAGACCTTGTGGATCTTCAAGCGGGGCGGCAATTCTAAGCGATATGCCTGCTCTCCAACGCGCTCAATAATCTTGAATGGTCCAGCCCATCTGGGGGCCAACTTTTTACAGTTGCCAATCCTAAGCTTGGCTTGCTTTACTTTGATTTTAAGCCAAACTGATTCGCCCACCTGGAAAACGCGTGGGGTTCTGTGCTTATCGGCTACACTCTTCTGACGACTGCGTGCAGCCAACAAGTAGCCACGAACTTCTTCGACCAGAGCTTGCATCTCCAGGAGGAGTTTTTGAGAAACCTCCACCTTAGAAACGGGGTTATGCCAAGTGTCTGGAGTTAGACATTGGTAACCATAGTTTATCATAAAGGGAGACATTCTGGAAGACTCCTGTTTCATACTGTTATAGGCAAACTCGACCAGATAAATATAGTCAGCCCATTGTGATTGCTTACTCCACACATAACTTCTTAGCATATCCTCTATAATGCGATTGGTACGTTCTGTCTGGCCATCTGTTTGAGGATGATATGCCGTACTCATAGCAAGCTTGGTCTGGATGGTGGCAAAGAAATCTTTCCAGAATGCGCTTACGAATTTGGGATCCCAGCCGATACAATGACTCGTGGCATTCCGTGTAATCTGAAGATCTCCTTGGCAAATAGCAGAGCAGTATCAAAAGCTGTATCCGTGGTACGACATGGCAAGAAATGAGCCATTTTCGACAATTTGTCGACGACTACCATTAAGGCATCCCCCGGAGAGTTCGTGGAAGGCCCACAATGAAATCCATGGTTATCACTTCCCATTTGGCGTTGGACACGTCTAGAGGTTGTAACTCACCTGGGATCCTTAACTGTTCAGCCTTAGTTTGCTGGCATACCTGACACTGCTTAATGTATCTGACAATGTCCTTTTTCATAGAAGGCCAAAAATAACTGGAACAAATCTTAAAGTAGGTTTTCATAAACCCTGAATGTCCAGCTATAGGGCTGTTGTGGGTGTCGTGGAGGATTAGCTTACGGACTCCCGACGTCTGAGGTACGCACAACTTATCCATATGATATAATAAGTTGCCCTCTTTCTTATACGCACGAAAGGCGTCGCGTTCCTTATCCGTGCGAGCTTCCTTAGCCAAACTATCCCAAATGTCACGGAACTCCGGATCTGTGGCCAAGGTCTGCTCTATCTGTTTCCCAAACTCACTGGTGAGTGTAGAAATGGCATTGCAATGGGTTCGGGTCGCCAAGGGATGGCGTGACAATGCATCCGCAACCACATTGTGCTTGCCAGGCTTGTACATAATCTCAAAATCATATTCCTCCAGGAATTCCATCCATCTTCTCTGGCGGAGATTGAGATTCGGCTGGGTGGATAAATAACGGAGACTCTGATGATCCGTATCCAACTGGAATCTTCTACCAAGAAGGTAGTGTCTCCATATTCGCAAGGCACGGACAACGGCTAACAATTCCTGGTCATGGGTAGGATATCGCTGCTCTGTTTCGTTCATTTTCTTTGAATCATAGGCAATAACCCTCCCCTCCTGCATTAGGACTCCCCGGTGGCAATCTTGCTGGCATCCGTCGCCACCAGTTTATCCTGGTCAGGATCGGGCAATGTGAGAACTGGTGCTGATGTTAAGGCATCCTTAAGCTGCTGGAAGCTTTCCTGAACTTTTGTCTTCCAGTGCTCCATCCAATCTTTCACCTTCTCTTGCTTTGTGAGATTTGTAAGAGGGGCTGCAATCTTCGCAAAATCCTTACAAATTTTCGATAATATCCTGCTAATCCCAAGAAACTTCGGACTTCGGAAACATTTCCTGGAATAGGCCATTCTCTTACGGCCTCTATCTTTGCGGGGTCTGTAGCAATTCCCTCTGCCGAGATGATATGGCCCAAGTAATCGACCTTCGGAGTGGCAAACTTGCACTTAGAGAACTTAGCATAGAGCTGATGACGCCTTAGCTTTTGTAGGGCCAATCTAAGATGTTTCTCATGCTCCTCGAGGGTCTTACTATAGATGAGAATGTCGTCGAAGAAAATAACAACAAAATCATCCAAGTATTGTCGGAAGACATCATTCATTAGTCGCATGAACGTGGCTGGGGCATTAGTTAATCCAAAAGGCATAACTGTAAATTCATAATGCCCATACCTAGTGCGAAAAGCGGATTTATGGATGTCCTCCTCCTTGATCCTTATCTGATGGTATCCGGAGCGTAGATCAATCTTTGAGAAATACTTAGCCCCTTGCAACTGATCCATTAGGTCATCGGCTCGAGGCAAAGCATAGCGATTCTTGATAGTATGCTTGTTGAGTTGCCGATAATCAATACACATCCTCAGCGAGCCGTCCTTTTTCTTAACGAAGAGAATAGGAGCGCCAAAAGGCGAAACGCTAGGTTTAGTAGCTCCTGAAGTTGCTTCTTAAGTTCTGCCAATTCTGGAGGACTCATGCAGTACGGGGCCTTGCTGGTAGGCTTGGTACCTGGCTCTAAAGTTATTTCACATTCCACCCCTCTAGAAGGAGGAAGCTTCTGAATCTCATCTGGGAAAAGGTCACTAAATTCCCGGAGAAGATGAGCAATCCCCTCTGGTAGGGTATCGATTACTTGCTTCTGTTTAGTATCTGACTCTATGGAAGCAAGCATAATGACGTAAAGGAGCTTTTCCTTGCGTATAGCTTTAGGTAACTGTCTGATGGACATAGACTGCATGATAGGGTTGAATGGTTCACCTTTGATAGTCACGCGGGCTCCATTAGCGGTGTTGAAGGTAACTTCTCTCTTCTCGTAGTCTATGTTGGCTTTTGCAGATGCCAAGAATTCCATACCAACAATGAGGTCATATTTGCCAATATCCATCAATTCGGCACCCAAAGCAACTGGTGCACCTGGCAACTGCATCTTAAGATTGATGCGGCGGCCATGAGTATGCCTGACCTTACCACTGGCTAGAGTAACAGGCCTCGGTCGGGATCTTAATGTTTCAAGCTGTAAGACCTGGGCCATCCTAGGAGAAGCAAAATTATGTGTACTTCCTGTATCCATAAGAATTATGAAAGGCTTACTGTCTACTTGACCTATGGTGGAAATGACAGCAGGCTGACTTTCGGCATTGCCGGTTTCTATAGCTGCAAGGATATGAGACGCACCGTGAATATACTCGGGAGCCTCGTCTTCGACAGGTAAGGTCGACTCCAGATCGTCCCAATCGAGGTCGGCCATGGCCAGCTGGGCAGTCTGCGTAACATAAGGGCAATTGTGCATAAAGTGCCCGGGCCGCATACACCTGTAGCATGCCTTATCCCGGCGGAGCTGTTCTCGGGCCTCTTTAGGAATTGACTGTAAGAGGTTCCGTACTTCCTTACCGACATTGCTCTGTTTATCCGCCGTGGTGAAGGTAACTTTCTTTCCCGCGCGCCATAGGAATTCTCGGCTGAGAGGCCCGGGCTTGGCGGCCGGGTTTGTATGGTGTGGATGGCGAGGCTCATGGTAGGGGAGCGGGACGCCGGATCTTGGTTCCTTGGTGTGTCCTCCTCGAGGCTCAATGCCTTAGCCTCAGCCTCCGCAACTGATTTTGGGTCTATGGCTTTAACCATCCGTTTGATCGATGGGGCCAACCCTTCAATATAACCCTCTACGGCTCTCTTTTCAGTCATACACGGTACATACAAACCTCAGCAAAGATAAATTCATCGATTATAAGCCCTGAACCGTCATACCCTTCGCTCCAACCTATAAAAGGTCTGAATTTGTCGGCACTTGTGCGCCGCGAGGCACATAATGTGACTTGAAAGCCTTGGCAAACTTCCCCGGTTGCATCCGCTCTTGTCCGGATGCTTGGCCCCGCATAGCCCTTCCACCAAATACACGGCAGCTCCCAGTAAGGTTGGTGGTGGCAACCTTTCTCAGATCCTTCTCCGCCATGCCATAAGACTTCCCAAACTCCTTCATCTCGTCCAAACCAGGATTCTCGCATTTAGTCCGGCCTGGATTTGCCATCAAACCGGGCCAATTTCCTATTCTTCCATATACCGGTTATAGTCAGATCAACCGCCTTCACGGTATTCCTTATCCCGGCGCTTTGCGTGGTCACCAGCTGATACCGATGATCCAGAAGACACTGAAGTAGTTGAGCGTGAGGAAGTGGCACTATCCTTAGAGGAACTTCGGTGACGCTTAGCATGGGGCCTCCTTGGTGCAGGTACAGGACTGGCTCCAGGGGGAGATGGCTGTTGTGCAGGTGGACTCGGTGGTAGCGGGGGTAACTCCGGTCCATCCTCCTGGGTTTGCTGCGGTGGGTTGGCATGCAACACATAGGCTTGTAACTCGCCTAACTGCCTTTTCATTAACATCAGTTCCTGTTCGGGTGTGAGTCTACTGGCATTTGAAGGTGTTTGCCAGGTGGCGTTACGTGCACCGTCTAAATCGAGCATGAAAAAGGTATAAGCATACTTATAACACATAAATTCTTACAAATTTTATCATGTCGGACAAAGGGTAGAGAGAGAATACAAGGAAAATTTATTATTATAAGAGGAAAACTTTTCTATTACAGTTTCACACCTTAGTACTGTCAAAAGTTGATACAGGAGTATTACACAAGGATAACATGATACGACTGAAGCTTAAAGTTGAGCTCACACACAGTATATAACACAAAAAGAAACTAGAAAGACCCGGCCTAGGGGTTCGCAAAGGGGTACAGGATTGAATAGCGAACACTCTCACGCACAGCCCTAACGAGCTTGTAGCGTGCCCAGGCCTGGACAATGACTGGTTGGTATTCCCACGTTGGGCTAATAATGAGGAGATTGAAAAGCCTCCTCAAAGCATAAAAGAGTTGCCACAGGTGGTCGTTAGCGTCCTCAAAGGCTTCGTGCCTGGTCATGCTCCAGTAGTCCCATGTGCGGCACAGAGTTTTCTTCAGGTCCTCAAAAGCTCTGTCCCTGAGGATATTAACTATCTCCATCCCTTTGGCTGGATCATAGGGTTCTCCTGGTGGCGGGGGTTCCATCTCGTAACCTTCATCCCATTCAGAATATTCTCCATATCTTTGGCCATAGTCCTGTTCGGGCGGCCTTGGATCCTCCCTCCTGATCAGATCTGTAATCCTCTCTTCATATTCCAGAAGTGTCTCTTCTGCAAGACAATGGTAATGAATATAGAACATTCCGTAATTCCATTATATTCTAAACGCCAATAATTAGAAGAAGACATCATGGAAAAGAACAATTCTCAATTGTATTCATCAAGACAGTAATCACAATTGATGAGAAAAGGGGTATATTATATTATAGAATGGCTAAAGAATTTGCCAAGCCAAAATTTTACAATCATACACAATACAAAAATGTGTAGTACAATTATTTAGGAACTAGGTCCTCCCTCTTCATTCGTAGGCCTAGGAGGTGGTGGAGGCGGTCGTGTCGCAGCAGAGTCACCCCGGGGTCTACTGTGGCAGCCGCAATGGATGCAACCTCTGGTGGATAAGCAACAGCCAAGGGGGCTGCTGTAAGAAGTTTCATGCTCATCCAAGGTGCAATGTCCTGGCCCAACGCCGTCAAGGCAAGATCCCGTCGCACGAGTACATAAGTAAACGTGCGATAGGGGAGCTTCTTGTGCCCGGCCAATGTGGAGAGAGCACGGAGGGTCCACCATGAAGCTTCAGCCTCCGGCCCTAAATCTCGGGCTATAAAAAGAACTTGGCCCTGCCGGAAGGCTGATAAGAAGAAGCGGGTAAGGTGGTTTCCCAATACCTTCCCTTGTGGGGTCTCGGACGTGGCCACTTCTTTATCCAAATCCATAGGGACTTCTTCTTCCTTAAGTTCCTGTTGCTCCTCCTTCACATGAGCAGGATTATGATATAAATCCTCTCCCTCGTCATCTGACCCGGAGGGAACCTCAACCATATTGATATTTGGGACGTGAGGTCCCATAGCCGTGAAGGCATCTGGTGAGGGCTGGGAGGCCGGCTCCTGCATCACCAGCTCCCGAAGACGTAGTAGAGTCTCAGCCGGCTCTATGGTCTCTTGGCGGAACTGGAGCAGCTGCTGCACCTCCGGAGGAAGCTCAATAGAAGTGAAGTCGATGAAGTCGTCCATACAATACTCCGCAAGCTCATAAAGCACATGGTCTTTACGCTTGCGTCTAAATCCGGCCACTATGTGATAAGTCCAGATAATATCATCCAAGAGAAGATATTCTTGCCCTTGGTGATAAATAACTGGAAGGCCATCTAGCCCTGACAAGCCTACAGCTTGCTCACGGCGTGGTGGCAGCTCTTCCGCTAACTGCTTCCAACGGGCGAAGTCGCCCATGCCTATGTGTTCGTCTTCCCCCTCCTCGGAAGACTCAGGCAGTTTGCCTTTCTCTACAGGCAAGGTTTCATCCTCGACGTATTGGTCCATGAGGATGGCTAGGGCGAAGGCAACCTCAAGATATTGCCGCCCCTGATGCTGCACAACGGGCAGGTGTTTGCCCCATCGGAGCTTTCCCTTCAGCACATCATATGCATGGGTGTCTCCCCCTAACATCTCCCGGACTACCTCCCGCTCCAGATACAGTTGGGGAGGATCCCCAAGAGGGATACACAGAGGGAGCATCTCCTCCATGTAGAAGTCTAGAAATCCGGCATAATCTGGATGCCGCTGCATGTTGGTAATGAGATCTAGGCGCTGGCATAGCAAGGGCCGCAGCTGGTCGAAGGCCACTTGCGGATCCCAGTGCTCTCCGTCATCGTACCATGCAAGCAAGTCGGTGGCTGCCATGGCGCTGGAAGGGAGGAGAGAGAAAGAGAAACAAATCTAACAATTGAAATGAACTTTAAAAGTTCTTTTAACTCCCTTTTATTTATGCTGACGTCAGCAAATTTCGTATTTAACACTAAGTAATATAAAAATAAAAAAAATTATGCTTAATACAAACAAAAGTTTTTATTAATTCTCAAAAAAAAATATTTACAATGCGGAGAACCCAGCAAAATATGCTAAAGATGCTCCCCCCGAATCCTACGGGCAAGGGCTAAATCCTTAGGCATGATGGTAACCCTCTTTGCGTGGATCGCGCAAAGGTTGGCGTCACCGAAAAGCGCCACTAAATAGGCCTCCGCAGCCTCTTGGAGCGCCAAAATTGCAAATGTCTGGAAGCGGAGGTCGGTTTTGAACTCCTGCGCGATCTCCCGTACCAGCCTCTGGAAGGGAAGCTTCCGTATCAGAAGCTGGGTGGACTTCTGAAACTTGCGGATTTCCCGCAAGGCCACGGTACCGGGTCGGTACCGATGGGGCTTCCTTTGTGGGGCGGGTTTTGTAGGCGGCCTCTTCGGTGCTGGCACCGTCTTGGTCCCAACAGCTGGTCGGGAGTCATCCACCCGCTGCTGTCTCCGACTGGAGCTGGTATTCTTGCCAAAAGCTCCGACAGTCTTTAATTTATCCTTGTATTGACTGCCGGATTTTCGAGCCACGGCCTTCTTACGGTGCTTAATGGTCGTGTGCTCGGTGGGTATTGGTCCCGCCCACTCCCGGATGCTCCTGCACCCTGCTGGTTCAGCTGGTCCTGCCGAGCCCTCTCCTCCTGTTCAAGCCTCTCCCGTTCCTCCCGGGCTCTCCTCAGATCTTCTTGAACCTGAGCGAAATGTTGGGCTGCGCTTCGGCGAAGAAGTTCAGCATGGTACCGCTGGGGCCGCTGACCCATATCCATCTGAATGGTTGTCAGATAATCTATGCTGATATCGGGGATTTCCCCCCATATAAAGCTGCTGTTATCCTCATCCCAACGGTATGGGGGAACCTCAATTGCCCTGCCATCTATGACGGCAAAGCCGTCCCCGAGGTACCAGTACTCTCTTCCCCGAGCCGCCGTATCTGCTCGCTCTATCTCCCAATGGTCATCTTCCTGGGCCAAGCCTCTGATGCGTTTGGCTTCTGTTCTAATGTCCTCCTCCTCGGTATGCCCCTCTTGTTCAGGAGGATAGAACTTAATCAGCATCATGACCATGTCGTGTTGCTCGACGATGGTATAAGAAAGCTGGCGAAGGTTCAACCGGATCAGGAATGGCTCGGAGAAGTGATAGATAGGATAGGGGATCCTATCATTATTCTCAAACCGGTTCACCAACTCATCCAAAAGGATGTCGATGAAAGCCGAGTCTGTAGCCATGTACCGGGCGATCATGGCATAAATCTCCACTATGCTTAGGGTAGAAGGGTCAGGGGCGCTCTTGGTAATGGCCATAGCTGTGGCACTAAGGTCTACAAAGGCGGACAGTGAGGCGCTGGCGGCGAAGGAGACGGCAAAAGAGGCGCTAGGGTTCGCAAGGCACAAGGGCGGAAGAGCAAAGTCAGGTCTGGTGGCGATGGCGGGCGTCAGCTCTGGCGGTCGAAGGCGCTGAAGGCAAGGCGAAATAAGACAACAAAAAAAGAAATTTGAACGGCCAGTTAACTTTTGAAATTTTAAAATTTTTCTTATTAACTTTTTAATTTTGTTATTCAAAAAATAATTATACGACGGAAGTACGCGGGGCATACGGTCGGGCGCCGGCTGCATTATACGTGCTTCCGCCTCGACTGGGGGTCGTCGAAAAACAAGCGGCGCCCGAGTTGACCTGGCGGGGCCGCGTTGACTCCCGTCTATACGGTCGGGCGCCGACTGCATTTTCGGCTCTTCCTTCGTGACTGCAAGACGATAAAAAGCAAGCGGCGCCCGAATTGGTTTTCGGGCCTGCCCTTGACCATTTTTCGCTGGGAGACGACTGTTCTAGGGTAATTTGAGTACGCCCGATCCAATGGAACCACCTTCTCTTCCAATCTTGGGCCCTCCAGTCGCCCTATCTTCTTTAAAGCTACAATTTCATAATTTAACCTAACACCGAACCAAACATCAAAGAGGACTAACACACATTAACTTAGCCTCGTCCTAACTACCGTGCTACGAGTTAGTGTTTGGCCAGTGCTATGATTTCGAGCAACCGAAATCACGGCTCTGATACCACTGTGACGCTCCCTGAATATATACGACCCCCGGTCGTATACATACGGGGACTTTCCCCTCCCATGGCGTCCATCTCGCCACGGGCAGGGCCCTCCATCTAACCCGGGCCGTCTACGTAGAGAAGCTCAGGTGAAGGACACGGAGGGGTCATTCGGCCCACGCCTTCGATGGGCGCCTACGTCGCGGAAGCATGAATACAAGGTTAGCATACAACATAAATCACATATAAATAACCACCACGAGGGGTGGCACATCCATCCAAGTACCAACGGCAAAGAATATGCATCTAAGCTAAGAAAACACCCAAAGCCCAGATTCTACCCCGGTTCAGACTCTAGTGAGGAGCGACTGACGGCTGGGTCTCAGGAGATCAGCAGACCGAGTCTTGGCATGGCGTTTGCTGGCATAGAACATCAGCTAGGGTTGTCCACTCCATCCGCCCCTCCTGCGCACACTTTGCAGATGGGTCGATTCACGCTATGGCTTCGCTATAGCCTTCCGGAGACGCAGACTCTAGGTATCACCCTTTGAGCCTACTCCAGGTTCATGACACCTGGTCCGATGAGGCAGGTCGGGGAGGCGTCCCCTTCCAGGATCACAGTGGTTCCATGGGTGAGCTAGAGAATACGTGCCGCGTCAGCGACCCCCGCATCCGTACCCGACTTACTCACCCTAATTCTACTCAAAGTGCATGGTGCCCCATACGGGTCACACCACTACACCCGGGGAGTGTCAGACCCATACCCGGCCCTCTACGTGACCGGCTATCAGGCCTAGCCCACTATAGGAGTCTCAGGAGCCTTATATGCTCGTGCAAGACCCCACCCCCTACTTCACCACTGTGTCCCTTGTCCGGTGCTAAGCCAGACCATAGCGTCTATGACCCGGTGGTCTTTTGTGCACAGGCCGAAACTAGTAGGGTATTAAAGGAAGTACTAGGAGCATTCTATACTCAAGCTCAGAGGCCTCTACCCCCCTGTTAATCCCTGTTTACTGGAACTACTAAACTAACTCATAGAGACATCGACCATCCCATAACAGAGCATCATTCATAATTGAAAAGTATTCCTAATTACCAAAGAAGGGTTAATCTCAACCAAAACTAGCCAGAAAAGAATACTAGAGTATTATTCTACAATTTGCAAGTTAAGCTACCACTAACCGGAGTTTCGGCTGGACCCGTTGTCAAGGGGCACTTCCATAGTGCTGTACTGGGGTAGCAGCGACAGGTAGAGGGTGTCTTGGCGATTCGGAGATGTTCAGCAACTGTGCTCTGAGCGCTCAGCTGCTCCTTGGTGCTGGCTGGGTCGAAATTGGGGTACAGATGGGGGTGGCGCTGCCTTTGGTGGCTCAGTTTAGAAACCCCCATGCTGGCCACTCAGGTTATGCCAAATGGCGCCTTTCCACCATTAGGTGACTTAATAGCAAGTATTTAGATAATTATCCTTTATAATTAATTTAACATAGCTAATTAAATCCCTTGTGGCCAACCCCCTAGGTTATCATACCCCAGGTGGCGTATCTATACCGAGTGACGTGTCAATGTATTTATACGTACACCGTATAATTACTTGGAACGTCACAACCCTTGCCTAAGATGCTCTCTCAGATTCATCAGCTGCAATGAGGCGCAATATCTCATATTCCCGTATTCCATCAGAAGGGCCAAAGTCTAAGGGTTTCAAGCTCTCTATATAATGCATCCATTGCCTCACGCTTTTGCTGAGCCTTATGTCTTCCCCAAGACCTTGCGAGTGATTTGACAGCCACTAAGGCCTTCATCATTTATGACATCCCAAAGTTATCCCGAAAAGTGCAGAACCAAATTTGCTGGCATTTCCAAGAGAAATCAGCGTCCTTCAAGCACCTAGTATTTAATTTGAATACTGTTGTCATGGGTCAAACTATAATGAGACCCTGTGAAATTAACTGTGGAGTACGTTCAGAGACCGCGGTGAACAAAATATTTTGCCGCTTGAGCTGGGGTGCAAGATCCATTACTAGGGTATTCACATAGCATCTGTCATGTCTAGCATATGCCCGGCCTACCCCTGTCCACTGATTGCACCATGTAAAAGTACAGTCTCCAGATGACTCTACCAGATGTAGAGAATCTAGCAACTTTAACCATTATTCTCGCTCGAAATCTTGTACCACTTCCAATCCTCGGCCACATCTATCATGAATGGCCTCTACCATGAAATCGCCGAGCAACAACCAAGCCACTCCAGCATCCAAAGCACTGGCCTTGTTCCTCAAAGATGCCCATAATGCTCCCCTCTTCTGCGCATTATTGTGGGCGTAGACATTCACAATCCCCCATTAATGCCCTTCCTCCAGTCATTTACTGATAACCTGTTACGAACCAAAGGTTGGCCAGTAATCAAAAGATCAAACATCTAGTAAGCCAACACTAAAACATTAAAGATTCTCAAAACCAGGCCTTTAGCCCAAAGCTCTCCACCCAACCGGACCACTCTGCTAGCAATATCATGCTAGAATATAAAGATAGTAAGGCATATCTGACAATCAGTTTCCTCTTGTTGCTCCTTTCTCAAGCTAGAAGTCCTGAATATGATACACCAAGAGTAAGGTTCTAGGATAGTAACAGGATATTAAACAAGAACAGCAAAAGCTTTAGGAAAAAGGTAATGGCTTTCTAAGAATCAGATTCAAGAGTGAATGAGTAGAGCAGTCATTCTTGACCCCCTAACACTCTTCCGGTCATAACTCTCTTATTCAGACGAGTTATGGGATGTGCTACTCCAATTCAGAAACTAGACTCCGAGATGGTTCCAGTGAAGTAAATATCGCCTCCATCGGGGCTCTATTTGCAGAGATATTGCCAATTGAAGTTTAAGTTCTATTTATAGAAGTCTCTGCGACTTTAGCCTTCTTTGGTCTGCATTTTCCTTTGCTGTTGCCTTTTGTTCCCAATCATGATATTTACTAACTCTATATGATTTTGCCCAGTGCTTAATCATATTGGCCACTCCCCCGAGCTCATTATTAGATATTAGCCTTAAACCATATCAATTCCTCCCCTTCTCGGGATTGATTGTCATCGATCAAGAAATTATGTGGAAAATTAGCATAACCAAATCCATGGCTACAAACTACACAATCAGAAATAGTCACGTCCAGCCCTTTCGGCTAAAAATTTCCAACTCCAGCCTTTTAGGCTAAAAATTTTCCAAGTCCAGCCCTTTAGGCTAAAAAGTTTTAAATCTAGCCCTTTAGGCTAAAAATTTTCCAAGTCTAGCCCTTTAGGCTAAAAACTTTCAAGTCCAGCCCGTTAGGCTAAAAATTCCAATTCCAATTATTATGCTACAGACATATTAGTTGTCTCAAGATTTACTATACACTACACAAAGAAAAGAACACCTTATACTTCCACCTTAAATTTCCCTAAGGCAAATGTAACTCAAATATCCGTTTACCTTATAGCCACAAATGCCCAAAACTTAGGTTGCTCATGTGCCAAAAAACAAGGTAAGAATATCTCCCAAAATAATTCCCTACATGATAATTTCTATGTCCTGTGAAAAACTCATTTTTGACATTAGAACCTGCAAACCCAATCAAATGGTATGGTTCGTTACTAACATAGCGTTAAATGATTTTCTTTCAACATACCCAAATAAACATTATAGGAAGTTCTAAGGCTTGAAACGGTTTATTCCAAAGTAAGTAATGGCTCAAATAAAATACGGATACTTATGCAGATTTAATCAATCACACCCTAGGAGAGACCATGGCACGATCCTTTTTCAAAAATAATGGTTTTAAATACATTCTAAAGGCATCATGAATTTCTTCAGGAATACCCTAAAGGCATCGAATCATTTTACAACGACTGGTATTTTAGCCTCAAATTTGTGAAATAAAATGAGGCTGTGGCGAGTCTGAGGGGAATCCAAATCTGCTTTTCAATTTTCTTTTTTTAAAGCTACCTAATTCTTTAGGTTTCTCATAGAGGTGGCTTAAAAGCTCAGATGTGGCAGATGTGAGCTTGATCAATCAAATCACCATGCTTAGTCTACAGATTCAACTGAAGGGAAGACCTTATTTTGCAAGCTTTGGCAAGTTTAGGGCTTCAGAGATATAATGCCTTTTTCTGAGGCTTATTGTTGATTCTTTGGAATTAAACTTCTTAACTTTGCTTATGAAATACTAAAAAACTTCTAATAGAATAGGTAAACTAATTTTAGTCAAATAAAAACACACAGGCTCCAAGAGAAATCGGAACCGTGCTCTGACACCACTTGTTACGAACCAAAGGTTGGCCAGTAATCAAAAGATCAAACAATTAGTAAACCAACACTAAAACATTAAAGATTCTCAAAACCAGGCCTTTAGCCCAAAACTCTCCACCTAACCGGACCACTCAGCTAGCAATATCATGCTAGAATATAAAAGACAGTAAAGCATATCTGGATGAAAGCATGCTATGGTGTACCACTTTTGGAACCCTCAAAAGTATCTACACTGGGTACTTTTAAAACTGGCACTTTCTGTTTTTTCTTACCATTAAAATCAATTCAAAAATTTTGAATTGAAGGTCAATAACATGTTAATCTATAGTATTAGAGGATCACAATACTATTAGAGATTAAACTAAATGAATCAACTCTCGAACTTATTGTTTATTGAGACATTTATGCAAGTTCCCAGTACCCAGTGCTGGGTACTTTTCTGGGTAGTTTTGCACTCCCTAAAAAGAACTTTAGATGGTACACCCTTGCGTGCTTTCACCCATCTGACAATCAGTTTTCTCTTGTTGCTCCTTTCTCGAGCTGGCAGTCCTCAATATGATACAACAAGAGTAAGGTTCTAGGATAGTAACAGGATATTAAACAAGAACAGCAAAAGCTCTAGGAAAAAGGTAATGGCTTTCTAAGAATCAGATTCAAGAGTCAATGAGTAGGGCAGTCATTCTTGACCCCCCTAACACTCTTTCGATCATACCTCTCTTATTCAGATGATTTGCGGGATGTCCCACTCCAATTCAGAAACTAGACTCTGAGACGGTTCTAGTGAAGTGAATATCACCTCCATCAGAGCTCTGGTTGCAGAGATATTGCCAATTGAAGGTCAAGTTCTATTTAGAGAACTCTCTGCGACTTTAGCCTTCTTTGGTCTGCCTTTGCCTTTGCCGTTGTCTTTTGTTCCCAATCATGATATTTACTAACTCTATATGATTTTGCCCAACGCTTAATCATATTGGCCACTCCCCCGAGCTCACAAATGTTGTCTTATAGTTATAAGACAGCCATATTTTAAGCCAACCGTGGAAAAAGGGCCTTATACCAGGAGTGCAGTGCTGGTAGATCAAATAGTTCCCCACATAAGGTCAACGCCTCGTACAACTACACACTCCACTACTGCCGGCGCATCGAACATGAGAAGGAAGAAATTATTGCCCATAAATTTTATGGACCATTACACTTTAACATAATGGTAATAAATGTTGGTGGTAATCTACTTAATTTGACCTAATACGTCGCCAAAATTTCTCTCTCCTATGATTATTGCGTAGGTAGGCCGAAAAAAGGGGGGAGGAATTTCGTGCGTCCTATGGTCTGAGGGCAAACTTTTTTTTGCCTATGGTGTGGCTCAGGCAGTGTCGGAAATAGCAAGGCATGAGAGTCACGAGCCTACTAAGAGGAGCCCGATGGATCCGGCCGGACACCTGGAGCTGCCTACAGATGTAGGATCTGGCGACGTGGGCCTGGTGGAGTCTGTGTTTTGCTGCTTGGCGATGGCAGATTTGGCTTTAGGTTATGTTCCAGGTGATTTTCTGATGGCAGCAGAGCATGAGGTTGCTGTCCGATTCGGCTTGGTCTGAACTGGAGGGCTTGTTTTGGGAGTAGCAGCGACTAATTCAGATGGGACTTCCATTGTCAGAATCTTGCAGGGTGCTTGCATGCGAGGTGAAGAGATTTTTCTGTATATTCAAGAAGGAGTATTTAGGTAATTCCAGTTTTGTAGCATGTGGATTGATTGAGGGTTCCTCTGCTGTGTTATTCGATTCTTTGATTGTGAATCGATTTCTTCCACAAACTGTATTCTCTGTGCTGGAGACGGTTGCCACTCATCAATCACTTGTTGTATCCATGGATTGGCTTGTAAAGTATATCGGCTGTGCAGCTTCTCTTCCAATCGCTACTATGTGGATGGAGACATGGTTGTTGGAGGGTAGAGGCGAGGTGGAGTTATATAGTTGGAGTACTTGAGATGCTTTAGAATGGGGTGGGTTTTGTGGAGATGGTCTGCTACAGGTGCCTTTCTCATGCACTGGTTTTATAAGTGAGGCTCCGAGGTGATGGCGGATCCTCTTTTGCATGTTCATTTCAGTGCTATAGCATGCTCTGCTGTGACTGTTGTTGAGCAGTTCACATGCATGCAGCTATGCACTGCACTTGTACGCTTGGTTTGAACATTGTAATATATCATGTTTTATTTGGATACATTTGTTGGTTCTGTTACATTCTGTAACTTTCAGTTTTAGTCAGTAATTGCATTTCTCTTTGTCTCCTTTGCGCACAGTCAGGTGAAGAAAAGGTGAAGTGATATTGGTTTTCAGGTGAAGAAAAGGTGAAGTGATATTGGTTTTTAGTTGTCCTGTATTTCTCCGTCATGTGCGTACATGGATCGTATGGGGAGCGTCTTAATGTACATGGGTGTGAGGTGTAAATGTTCATCTGGCATATTCTGGAGTTCATACCTTAATTCAATGGACACAAAAAAACATTAACTGCAGTTCATACCTTAATTCAATGGACACAAAAAAACATTAACACATAGAGACATTAACACATATATTAGTTTAATTTGACCTAATAGTTAGAGGTTAAAGTTAAATACCATTAACATAGTATAACCGTGGTGTGAAAGTTAACTAACAACATTCTGCTACCAACGGAGTTCACTTCTATATAAGATTAGGACGTAGGCCTAATGGTTTGTTTTAAGTTCTTTGAAGATAGTTGTATGTCTAATGCATCTGGCATATTAAAATAAAAAAGAACAGCTCCAAAAAACACCTTTGGAAAATTTTTGAATAGGCAAAGATGTTGATACAGCACCTGAGTTCGCTTTCTGGCAAACACATTGTGCTTGCTTCGGCATCACCTCGCCGAGCTCAGCTTCTTCGTGGCCTCGTATGAACACGTTCTCCAGCTTTTTCATTTGCATTTCAAAGTTTATTGAGACGATTTTGCAGGGCTTGCAAATCGAAGTCATTCCCTCTGCCTTCGACGAGAATTTGGATAAATCCGTATTTTGTAATCCAGGCGGTGAGTTGAATTGCCGAATATTGAGCTGTATCTTTATCCCACTACTGCAATCAAGTTCACAAAATCATTCAACGTGCCGTGACATTTTGCTCTAAAATACCCTACAAACATGTTTTGAAGAAATCAATTTGAATTGTTGCTATTTTAACCTACTGAATAACATGTTAGTCTGATAGATTATGCTGCTGCAACTGCAAAACACAAGACCATTGAGGTATCTCGGCGTGTTTTAGAGGTTGGTTATTCATTATTATACGAGCATATTCTCCATGGGGTCCTCATGCAAATACTACTGGATTTCCCTAATTATTTCTCTGGTCACATGTTTGACGCATCTCTGTGTCTGACTATCGATAGACGAGTTAGCATTTTTCTGCTGCTTTGTTTCAATTATAGTGGTGCAGACGCATGATTTGTTATTGCACACAGGAAAATGCTTGCAAAAGAGGCGATCTGATTATTGGAGCTGATACTGTTGTTGAACTTGACGTAAGATGCTAGTTTAGGTTGCTTACAACTTGCAAAATAGGTAATCTGATGTTGAATAAGGTTCTTAGTTCCATTGCAGGGAGCAATACTGGAGAAACCATGCAGCACGCAGGATGCATTCAACATGCTTTCCAGTCTGAGTGGTAATGAAATTGTTTGTTTCTTAGCAGTCATTTCCCAGCTCCAGTCTTTGTCTCAAATGCTAATTGTGGCAGTCAGTAGCAATGATTCATTGAATGCCTTAAGGACATTGTGGATCATTTGTTTGTATAACTCCTCCAACGAAGGCAGAAAGCATACATTCTAACAGTGATAGATGTAATGAAAAAGAGCCGAACCTCTGGGTCCTGTATCAACAATGACACCTACTATAAGTATAACATTGTTATTTCATGTCACTTCTTATTATGCTTGTTTTGAAATGATAGAGAGTTAAGATTCTTCTGATTTCAATGACCTGTGACAAGTGCTATCTTCCTTGTTCATGGCTGTCTAATCTGGCGTTTGAACATAAGAAAGAGAATTCTAAAGTGCATTAGGTAAAGAACTCTCTCTTTGAAGAAAGCTTGAACTCTGAATGAGCAAGGGTGTCCGATTTTTCTTTGAACGTGCCAAATTGACATACATCTAGATGTTTTAGCAGTCGGCTTAGCGTGTTAGTAGCAGATTATACTCTTTGGATTATATCGACGAGATGAATTCAAGTAGATAAATACAACTAGATGATTTAATTCAAAATTATGGCACTATGGATTACTATCACGTTTCAATTGGGAGCAGAAGCTGCAGAATGTTATGCTATTGTAGATGAATTCAACTGGATAAATTAAATTAAAATTACTCTGAACTACAAATCTTGTAACATAGTTCCTATGATGCCTGTTGCAGCGTCAATTAGCAATATTGCTTCAAAGGAATTTCTCTTGGTTGGTCTGTTTAGTATCACATCGCATCATAGGTCAAACCCTTTATATACAAACATACTAGATTTTAAGGGCATATGCTTATAATGTACATGGAAGTTATTTGAAAAGTCAATTGGTATTATTTCCAGGTCGTCAGCATAAGGTCTTTACTGGTGTTGCACTTCTTTTGCCTTCAGCAACAACAGGCAAGTCTTCTCTCTTTGTATTTCAGGCACATATAGCCCCTTGCTTCCACGAATTCAAAGGAGAGAAATGAAGGCGTAATTAGCAAAGATAGAGACATTACAAGGTCATTACTTTTCCCTTTGCAGGAGCTGGCCCTCGAATCTTATGTTATAGATCTAATCCTGCAAATAGTAGTTATAATATTAGATCAAAAAGAAATGTTCAAATCAGGTAACCCATCACAGAATTCCTTGTCCGTACACGTCCTAAAAGCTAGGCAGGATGAATTTATTATCAAAATTTCTCAATAAATTTGGCGATTAATGCATTTTCAGGAGCAGTATCTTTCAAGGTGATCCTAAATTATTGTGGGAGGTGGGGAATAATATGGTAGAAAGTTAGACAAAAATAAGCGTGCAAGGCAAGAGGGAATAAAAAATGGTTGTTGATTTTAATGACCAAAAGTTTTTTTCGTTAGACTAGTAAATATCATTTTAATATTCAACCGTGTGATTGATTTGACATCATACCTTTTTTGATTCTTGGAGATTTGAGGATGCGAATTAGGTGAATGAGAGGAATCAGTTAGCTGCCATCTTCATCATACGAGTTCTGCCTGGGATTGATCACGAACATAAAGAGCATGATAATTTAACCTTCTTGTGCAACAATTGAGAGAGAGTCCAAGATTTGAGCATGTCACATACAAGGAGATTTTAGAATGTATGCTGAATGTGGCATGCTCTTAGACATACAAGGAGACTTTAGAACGTATGCTGAAGGTGGCATGCTCTTAAAATGAAACATCTTAGAGGAATATGAATTGGACCCTTGGGGCAGCTCTCTTCCATGCAGCTTTTCGAGCAACCTTTGAGCCTTGGAAGAAGTTAAAGCTCTTGACCTTATGGATATGATGGTCTCTGATGATTGCACTTAGCAAGTGTGCTAACAATTCTAATGGGATATCATTAACTCATATGCTATAGATTGAATTGATTTCAGGATGCTTGCTGTGAGGGTGACATTCTGTCTATAGCTTATTATATGATGTCTATAGCTTATTATAAGATGATTGGTAATTGCAATTGGGCAGTCACTTCTTGCGATTGAACATTGACAATGACCAAGGATGCAATTGGCTTGCTAGCATTCCCTGACAGAGGCCACATCTACTTCTATCACATGCTTAACCAAGTACCACAAGGAAGGTCTCTTTATCAACAGGCTATAAATCTTTGAGCTGGCAAGATCATTACTGCTGCACATAAGATATCACTATTGGGGACACATCACATCATTTCAAGTCTGTATCATGCAGGTTTTAGCGGCCCATTCCTATCTAAATACTGTCTACTTAACATAGGTTTGTTTCATGGAAGATGTGATCGCCCCTTCTATATTTGTTTTGCTCATGCCTCTGTAATGAGCTCTATTATGTGTTCTTATTTGTCCTGTGATGACCTCTGTGAGGACCTTTATTTGTTTTCACTAAACTAATAACCCCTGCATTCAAATATGTCTCTTCCTCTATATTTACAAGAAAGTAAATTGGTACTAAATGCAACCATCTATTTGTATTTGTCTGTCTAGATCCTACAATAGAACCGTCTCCACTTCTGCAAACTTTTTGGGAGGAGACAGTAGTAAGATTCTTCTCTTCTTTGTCATTAATGTGAATGTTATCGTACTTAATCTCATGATGTCTCTGCGTACAAGTTAAGGTTGAGTTTGGAAAGATTGATAATGAGGAAATTAAAGCATATATTGCAACTGGTGATCCAATGGATAAGGCTGGCGCATATGGCATACAGGTAACAGGAAAGGTTACATCGATTATTGAACTCCAATTTTGCAAAAGTCTTATTGAAGTTTTAAATTCAAACACTTGTAATTTGTTAAAATGATTATGGTCTATAAGGGCGTTACAAACCTGCAAAACCATCCAAATTGAAGTGCTGGAAACATGTTTGGTCCTAACATAACACCAATACAATCTCGTTTTCAGGGTCTAGGTGGCTCCCTTGTGAAGTCTGTTACTGGGTGCTTCTACAATGTTGTCGGCTTCCCCATCCACAGGTGAATGCAATTAACTTTCAATGAGAACTATATTATTTAAATCCACTTGCATGCTGGAAAAAGAAGTAAAATTTAGAGATGCCACAAATTCTGTCATAATGGCAAAACTTGAAACTTTCAAGCTGGTTCACTGCCATATGAGAACATAATGTCATAGCTGGAACATATCGTCTCTGTTATTGAACAGAAATGATACAGCATTATCCAGGTTTAGATGTTTTAAAAGGTACATTTTCCTTCTTATCCATTTCTCTCTTGACTTAGTTCTTTGAAGAACTAAGGTTGGATAGAGCACCAAGAGAACCTCATTTTATTAGCAGATTAAGTAAAGCAACATCAGAGAGCATCGTACAAAGAGAAAACACATCGCAAATGAAGATTAGGGGGATCTTCATTAATTCCTCTGCTCAGCAATATACCCTTCAAGATATCCAGTCATGCATTTATGTGTCCAAGAGGTGTACCCCTGGTGCAAAGGTGGTGCCTTGTGCCTCATCCTACCCATATGAGCACTCAGATCGAGATAGATGACATGGCATCATCAATGGCTCAGATTACAAGGTCAACAAGGCAATCGGTACATCACCTTACACTAAGGCCCTGTTTCCATGAGCCCAAAAACGCCGCTTCATGAAAACAAGCCACAGAAAAGAAAACGCCCCGACTTGGGCGCGCGTGACCACGCCAAGTCGGGTTCGGAAGAAGCTCATGGAAACACACCCTAAACCCTTAACAGCTTCAGAACTAAACTTATCAAGGACTCACTTTGTATCTCCAATCCACTACAGTGATCTTTGAAATCATGAACCCATCAAGAGCTTCTGAACTATCTATGTAGATGACAGTGTTCAAGCTGTAATGCTCTTAGAGCAGAAACATCAAAATAAAGCAAGTGTATATCATTTGCATTATGTTATGCTTAAGCAATAATTGAATAGGTTGGCAACGTGCGTAAGACGATATGATAAGGAATTTTCTTATCCAGGAAGCATTTCTTTGGGCAAAAAGAGCTCTATCAAGCATGGTGGTCTTATATGTTATACAGAGAAATAATTATGTTTTATCGTATAATGCAGGTTTGCGGTAGAATTGGACAAGCTTATTAAATGCGGGGCATTGACTGTATCGTAAACAAGTGTTGATAGAATGCTGCAAATGACAAATATGCTAAATGATGAAGATATTGATGGAAGTGAGCTGTAGTCCTGCCATTATGCTAAAATTTTTGTAAGAGAATTCTAACCTTTCAATGTGGTTGCGTATTATATTGTCTCCTTCGCAGCCTCAACATATGCTTGTATTTGTTTGTCGGGTTGCTCGAAGGAGGCAATCCTTGAATTAGTGAGGGCGACTAAGGATATGTTGGAGCGTTGATGTGTTTCTTGCGCATTGCCTGAGAAAATTCGATCCTCGTCATGCATTAAACAACTTTTGATACCTAATTCCGGCCCCTTTCATTGAATCTTAATTTGGTACTTTCCTATTGTGGATGTCCTTGGGCACTTGGAGAAGATGCATCTCTGCAGAACGATTATGTCTCGAAACTAGTTTCTACAATTCAGCCCTCTTTATGCTCTATCTCAGAGGTTGAATTCGGCACAAGTAGTTTCTTGTGTTCAATAATGTAGGAAGAAAACCCACTTTGTTTCATTAACCGAGCTACAAAACCATTCTTTTATGCTTGAGTATCCTTTAAAGCAACCTCTTTGAAGCAAAATGGTATGGACCAGCAAGATCAGCATTTGATTCATCAGATTTTTCTTTTAAGTCTAGAAAGGTGTGATACTAAAACAAAGGTTAGCGCACAACCAATGACCCTATCATCAATTACACTAGGAATCATAAAATAATTCAAATTTCAGCCTTTAAGGCCAAAGCTCACCGCCCAATCGGGCTCGCAAAAGCAAGAGGTACCAAAAGAGTACATCAACAGTCATGGTCACAAGAAATACCAAAAGAGACATCAACAGTCATAGTCACAGTTATGGAGATTGGAAAGGAATATGGAAGGGAACAACCCTTAGAGAACATTCTCTAAGAAATACAGAGTTCATGAAGGTTTCGAAGAGGTTTGATAGTAATTAGGAAGTAATGTTGATACGAATATGGTAGTTCGGGGGTGTGGGGTGTGGTCTTGGACGTTAGACTTGGTGGACTAGCATGGGTGTCTAAGTTTGACAAATTATTGGCAAGGCAAGGCAATAAAGGCAACCTAAGGTCTATATTTAGTTATGATGCTAAAAGGGCTTGCTAAATAAAAAAAGCTAAAGTCACAGGAGACGTTTATAAATAGAAGCTGAACTTCAATTGCACATAGCTCGGCAACCAGAGCTCTGATGGAGGCGATTTTTACTCCCCCAAAACTGTCTCGGAGTTTAGTTTCTGAATTGGGTGGCATTTCTTGTAGTTCGTCCGCATGAGGGAGATATGACCGAAAGAGTGATAGGGGTCAAAGAAGGCTGCTCTACTCCTCCGCTCTTGAATCTGATTCTAATAAAGCCATTACTTTTTTCTAGAGCTTCTGTTGTTCTTGTTCAATAATCTATTACTATTCCTGAGCCTAAGCCTAACGAAGGAGCTACTAGTGGAAGATAATTGTCAGACTTTGCCATAATTCTACCTGTTCTTAGCACTGAATGACCCAGCTGGGTGGTGAACTACCATAGATTGGTTATTGTATCTGGATCTAGCTCTCGCTTTAGTGAACTAGAGCTTGGCCAATCTAAGTTATTGGTGTAACTTGTGTCCTGTGTCTATTTGACCTATTACTTCAAATAGAGATCTTTTTATCATTGCTAATAGTTTGATTGTAGATTATGTAGCAATTCTGGATGGATTACAGATTGTGAGACTATGAATTGTCTGAAGAAGTCTTGAATAAAGTTTTGGAGATATAAAATGTATGGTTCATTGGTGTGATCCATAACAAAGGCTAAAAGTTTGTTCAAATTTAGCTCTTAAGCCAAAAAGATTTATAAAAATGACATGATTACCAAAACCAATTGTCAAATGCTATGTTGCAATCATAGTAGATGTCTCAAAATGTTCATTGTAATAGGCTTATAGAGGGTCTGAATCAAAGTAAATGCATCACTATTTTTTAAGAATAAATTTTTTTTGAGAAAGGAATTGGGAAAAGAACACCTTAGGATCCCCCAAGGCAATTTATGAATGGAAAATTTTAAGGTTTGGTTGTGGCTTATTGGAAAAAGAATGTTTATAAAAGGAAAAATTGTTTGCAACTATTGCTCTTTCATCAAAGTATCAACCTCAATTAACTGAGCGTAGTATTAAATGTTTGTCAAAACCAAAGTCAAAGAAATGTTACTTGAGGTAGCTAGAGCTATATCTTAGACTTTGAAGTTCATCCACATCCATGAAACTAACTACTCAGTAGCTCCATCACATATACAGATCCTTAATTCCTTAATAATGAAGTATAATATCAAAGAAAAATTACTTTGACAAGACAATTTCATATGATCCAGAACTTAATGAACAACATTCGATCCAATATTCAAAAAAACTTCATTCTAAATTAATCTCAAAGCATCAAAATCGTCTAACAAAGTTTTTAAGTTTTTCTAACAAAACCTTAAGTTAGACTTATTGGTATGGTTTGCCATAAGGGATTGCAATAATCTTTAAAGGACTCGCAAAGACCACAGAAACTGACCGATAATTTGTTGAAAATCTTGCATGAATACTTTGTTATTGATTCTTTTGATTGTGTTTACGAATATAATGATATGTTAAAGAATGAATCTGTATGAAAGATCCCACCTTTTGTCGTTGCCGAAGGGCTGGGCAGTAGAGCAATATGCATACCATGTGATTGATATGTAGACGTATGACCATGTTCGAAATGAATACGTGTGAACCCGAGTGAGGGATTGATCATCCCTGAATCACAGTACGTTATAAGAAGATGTTCTTTGTGTGATTAACATTTGTGTGTAATGTTTATGTGACTAGTAATTTGTCTCAGGTTAAGGGAATAGTTTACCCACTTAGTCCTCCCCAAGAGTAACTCCATCTTTGTCTTATTTCTTCTTACAGAAAGAGTTGGTAGCTCAGTGAGGTTTGCGCAGCAAAAGCGTGGAACAATAACAGAGATGCCAGGGGATAGACGATGATTATTTGGAAATTCGGATCTCGAGTGTTAAATACCGTTGTATTAAATTTTCAATATAATAAATAATTATTATTGAATTTCCATTATTACTCTCTATTGATTTCAAAGGTCAAAGGTCTGTGAGAGAGAGGGAGGGAGGGAGGGGGGGGAGGGAGAGAGATGAAATGGTATGGTATTACGTTTATGGAGACCTCACAGGTCTAGTAGACGATAGTACAACAGTTTACAATAAGTTATCTGGGAAGTCCACATCAGGGGCTTCCACAGTGCTCTCATCCCAATCATCACTACTCTCATCATCTAACAATATATGTAACTGTTTTACATATCTCTCTCTATGTTGTAGAACCTCGATAATAAAGGATCCCACCACATGAGAGTTTACGACAAATAATTGGGTCAAATCATCTACAGATATGCCATATCTATCTCTGACCCCCATGTAAGCAAGGCACTTTATCAACACATGATGCTCATCTTCCACGTCCATGCTACCACAAGCCTTAGATGTTCGTCTATCTCTAGGAATCTTCCCCCAACGTCCTGTTTCGATCCCAAGTCTATGAGAGCTCAATCGCATCCGGCTGATCGCATGTCTCTTACCCACCGAAATGTTTTCCTGAAGGTGTTTGGCCTGTCTCAAACTTGGGTTCATCTGGTGCTCATACATACTCATTTTCGGTTGCGGGTTCATCTATAGTTTGGCCATCACTTTATGTTTTACCCAGTGTCTAATGTCCCCATCATACATTAAGGCTTCTTCAGCTTTCTCACATATCTAATGCAACTTACTATAGCCTCCCCTTCCATTGGCATAGGCCCACATTCCGCTAGAAGCATAGAAAATGGAGTTTGCATTTTAACTCCTAATTCCTGCCTCCAGAATTTTTGTAGTATTTGCTCAATGTCCTCCCAAAGGCCCTTGGATAGGCTTGGCCCCCATGCCTCACATCCATAGACGACAACAGTTTGCACTAGAACAAAGAAGAGCATAATCTTTAATTCCCATGACCATAAATGTATTTTTCTACTAAGACTTTGCAAAGAATATAGTGCCTTTAGCCACCTTCCACTCATTGAGCTATGCATGCATTCCATCCGTGATTCCTATGAATAGACAACCCAAGATACTTATATGAATCATATACCTAGACCATGGCCCCATTATACTGAAAACACTCTACATGTTTAAGTATGACAACTGCCATGATTTTTGTTTTCTCTAGGTTCACCTGCATATCCGTGAGCACAAAAATGTGCTTGTGCATTAGAAATGAAATGAAATCTTTATTTTTACGTCTATGAAACCATCAGGCCTAGAAGACGTTCATTTTACATATTCAACATCATATCTAATATCATCTAATATGTCTTCGGGTAAGAACATATTAGTGCTCTCCTCCTCATACTCAAACTCACTAGCTCCTACCAATGATTTTATGTTTTGAATATTGATGTCTCTAGTTTGCATAACTTCTACTAGAAACCGTCCGATTGTAGCTGGAGATAAGTCAAAGAAGCCCACTAAATCTGTTACATGTATACCAAACTTCGTACGTATGTATTGATATGCCGGGCATCTCAAAATTACATGTACCTCATCCTCCACTTCAGATGATCCACACACTTTATACAATATCTCAATGTATGCGGTATTCTTGCCCAACGTCCAATCTCTACCTCCAAGTGATGTGAGCTGAGCCTCATCCTACTTACCATATGTCTAAGCTTTATCGATAATCCAGCTTTTAAATACTCAGCTTCTCGTAACCCAGGGTTCATGACAGATCTGTAATGCTCCTTTTTTACGTCAGGTATACTCCACATTTTGTGGATAGCATGCCATCTAACCCAACCTTTGTATTATCCTTGTTGGACTCTAAGTCCGCAATATTCATCCCCCATTTTTTGAGCCAAAGCACAATGTCAGCATACCACCCTTTCCCTTGACTGCTTTCACGAGCCAAATGAGGCAAGCAAGCGTGTTCTGCGTGTGTCTGTATCTTTTGCAAATATACCAAGAGTCTGATTAGGGCTTCAAGTTTCAGAGAGAGAGAGAGAGAGAGAGAGAGAGAGAGAGAGAGAGAGAGAGAGAGAGAGAGAGAGAGAGAGAGAGAGAGAGAGAGAGAGAGAGAGAGAGGGAGAGAGAAAAATGAAATGAAATGTTGTATTTATTACGTCTGTAGACCACCAGGTCTATGAGAGGATCAATGTACATATTCAACGTTATAAAAGATATCCTCTAATGCATCTTCTGACAAGAATGCATTAGACTCTTCCCATCTCTCATCATGTATAACATTACAATCTTTAATACTCATTAACCGCCTCTCTCAGATCAATATTTCCTTCAAGTATTTCCCAATGTGATGTCCAGGCATATCAAAGAATTCCAGCAAAGAGTTTGAATGGATATTGTACTTATCTCGAATCCCTGAGTATGACGGGCACCTTACGATGACATGTAATTCATCTTCTACTTCTCCCATATTGCATACTTTGCAAAATCTCAATTCATGGGGAATATTACTCCAACGTCCTACTTGAACCCCAAGCCTATGGGAGCTAAGCCGCATCCTGCTGATCATCTGTCTGGCGCCAAAAGACACACCTTCCTTGAGGTATTTGGCCTCTTGGAGAGTGGGATTTATATACTGTCTATAGAAATGTTTTTTTTTTTCTCCGGGACTCTCCAGCTTCTTCTAATGAGGTGCTCATGCACCCACTCTCTTAGATTGCCCTTATTCTCATGTATACCATGAATGTCCATCCCCCACTTCCTCATCCATTCCCTAATATCTGAGTACCATCCCTTGTCTCTTGTTTCTTCTAATGCTAGCCTTGGTAAGCTATCTTCTGGCATATCAAATAGCAACTTAGAGAGATATGTAAGCGCTTAAGCATAGGGCTTCACCTCTAGTGGCATCATGCCACACTCTACAAGCAAAGATATCATATGGAGTTTGAGCTTTAGTACCCAATTCTGTTCTCAAGAACTTCGTGCACTTTCTCAACCTTTTTCCAGATTCTACGAGATAATCCCGGCCCCCATACTTCACACCCATAGAGCAAAACCTGTTTGGACCAAAGACTTCGATATAATGTAATGCCAAAGCTAAAGTCCCATATTTCTTTTTCCACTTTTACGCCAGCATGCTATATAGTGCTTTCAGGCCCCCATTTACTCTATGCTCAACAAATAGAGTTCCAAATATGCCCCTTGTCCACATGTATCCCTAGATACTTATATGAGGTGACAATTTCCACGGTGTTCTCCATGATAGAGAAATTTAAGATGATCTACTTTATTTGTCCCAAATACCATCATCTTAGTCTTTGACATATTTACCCTCATACTTTTCTCGCTCACGAAATGTACCAAATCTAAATGCTTCTCGCATGCCTTCCAATCGAATCGGAAAGAAGAACAACATCATCAAAGATATAAGAGCAAATGAACCATGCATTCTAAACAATGGGGTCCCCTCCCCGCCATATTCGGACATCCAAGCTGCAGGTTGGTCTATGAATAGGCCAAATAGCGTGGGCGACAATGGGCACCCTTGCTTCACTCCAATATTACTTTCTACCACATCTGCAAGATTGCTCAATGTAGGGGGATGATAGCTGTACCAAAACTTTATCATAAAGTATCTTCACTGCATGTCTAAGCTCAATTGGTACCCCTAGGGCCTCCATCCTCTCCCATAAATTACTACGAGATACCGTGTCAAATGCCTTAGCATAATCAACAAAAAGAGCATAAAGGGGTTTTTTCTTACCCTTAACCGAATCAACCATAGCTCGCAAAGTAACCAAATGATCAATCAGATCTTTTTTGGTCTAAAGCCCTGCTGTCCAGTGGCTCTAACATTATGTTTTTCAGCCCAGGTGCTCAATTTACAATTCAGCATAGCAGCAAATAATTTGGCATATAAACTACTAACCAGAATCATTCGGTAATTTCCAGGATCATTCTCATCTCCAGCTTTATGCAAGGGGATAACTCTGTTCAGCTGCCAAGTGCGAGGAAACCCTTTGCGCAAAACATTGTTAAATAATGACAACAATGCAACATGTATTGAGTTACCTGCCCATTTGAACATTTCAGCTACCAGCCCAATTGAATCAGCCGCTTTCCCGTTGGCAAGATGACTTAACCCTTCTTCTAAGTCTTCCAAATCAAAGCACCAGCCTACATCATGTAAGTCAATATTACCGACATTGGCCTCCGGCATGTGATACAGCTTACGCACTTGGCTTAATAAAGCCATGGTTTCCAGGTGGGTCTCCTGCTTCATCTTAGGCTTAAGCTCATTCCAGAATTTTTTGGGATCTGCTATAGTGTCACGGATCAGCTCCTGCTGTCTCTGATATACATACTTTTTCTTTTTTGATTTCGTAAGTGCAAAATATTCTTTCTTCAATCTCTGTCTATCTTCCCCCCTTGCCTGCTTAAATGCCTCTCTTTTTGCTCTACAAGACGCATCAAACCAACTATTGCATGGCAACCCCTTCATCTTTCTGCGTGAGACAAAACAATCAGTGGCAACATCTAGAACTAACTCTGCAATCTTGTCACTTAATTTATCGATTAATCATTTGGGCCAATTTGTTGTGAAGGCTCTTGCCTCACACTTCTTCATATAGCTTTCCACTTTATGATATTTCATACGTGTCAGGAGGCTTAGAGACACAACGCGTGCTGGTGGCATGTGTAATTCTTGGTGCTCAACACAACTGTTATCGGTGTATGATCTGAGATCTTTTCCATCTCTTCCCCTATAGACATATGTAACACCTGTTCTGCAAACTGGGATGTAGCAAGAACGAGATCAACAACACTTGCATTTCTGCATGTGCACTTACCTGTACCTGGAAACCGTTGTGTGCCATTATAAACCAATAAATCAAGCCCGCTGCACATATTAAGCACATGGTTGCCTTGGGGTGTAGGCCATCTTATTCTATCTGCCGTGGTTCTACTCCATCCTTCCTGGGATACTTCCTTATCATCAAGCATCTCGACCCATACGGGATCCCCTTCCATGCTAGCGATAGCTGCTTGTTTGGTAGCAATGCGCCCGTTGAAATCTCCTAATAAGAGAACATCACCATCCGGCAAAGAATGAAAGCACATTCTGTTCTAAGCTAAAAAGGGGTCATCCCGATCCGTGGTCCGAGTCATAAATCGGTGATTCTCTCGGGCGGAAAGTAACATCCCGCCACAAAGATCTTACCTTTCTGGCCTTGTAACTCCACCCAGATATGCTGCAATGATCCTCTTTCATTCATTATTTTCACCAAGTGTTTCATGCCTGACCTTACATAGCATGCAATCCCGCCATGTCCTTTTAGGCGCCCGGCCTTTATTGTGCCAAACGAGTGCAACAAAGTAAACCCATGTATGTCCGGTAAACCTTTTTCTTCATTTTCACAAGTTTCTAAGAAGAACAAAACATCTACATTTGAAAATAGATCATCTACTACATCTATTTTATACTGACTAATAGAATTTATGTTCCAACACATTATCCTAGTGGTCTCAAATACCTATGCATTTTCTGGATTTTCCACCATGACCTTCCCCCGTCGCCAAGATGCGCTTTTTTTCCCCTTGCCTTGCTTCCTTGAGGATCTCTTTTGTTCCTTGTACTCTTGAAACCGGTTCTTAGTAAGATCATCATTGATCCGGATCTTCTTTCCCTTGAGCATGGTCTTCTTTTTTCAAGATATTAATCTTGTCTTCCTTTGATCTGAATTTGACAATAATGTGACGATCCCTATCAGTTTGCTTGCCAATTCGAAATGCATCCGTAATGCCCGAATCTATCACCGCCAGTTCATTTTCACAAAAGCTTTGAACAATGTCTTTGGTCTTTTCTCTGGTCTCTTCCGGTATGCCAATCAAACGGATGTTCAATGCTTTTTCTCTCCTTTCTTGCTCTTCTATAAAAGCTGATAATTGCTTTTGGATTCTAGAGATGTCCTTTTCTTCCTGCTCTTCTACATCATCTTCGCAATCACTATCTTCACTCAAAACCTCTTGCTTGAAAGCTTCAAATTCTACTTTAATCCCCGTCTTGAACTACTCTAATTCCATTATCATATTGTGCTGACATTTCTCCACTTCTGCTTGCACATGAGCTAACAAGAAAGATTTCAAATCACTTACCATGTTTTGGACAGAGGCCTCCATTGATGTCTTCATAGACAGGGTTGAGAATTCCATGGCTGCCCTCATCTGGCCAACGGCATCTAACAGATCTTGCTTGGTCACTGTACCCTCAGTTTTCTCTGGAGCTTCCGATTCTGTGGAGGAAAAAACCAGGTTCCCTGTTTTCTTGATACATCCGGCTCCCCCTGTTCCGGCACCTGGCACCTGAGTCTGATGACGACCCAGCATCCTCAGTTCCCTCTTTTTTGTTTCTGCCAGTCCCATCTACAGTCCGTTTCTTTTTTGCCATTTGTTCTACTATCCGCTGTCCTGTACACAGTCCCGGAAAATGCCAATTACAGACTGTCAAACTGAATCAAAAGTATTGATGTTATACACCGTTGGAAAGAGCTCGAAATAAGCTTTCCAACGAGCCCAACCCCGTTGCAATCTGACACCGTATGTGAGAGCTATGGCTTTCTGAAGTTACAGCCGCTAGTAAAACCCTAGCACCCAAATCCAGGCGTAGAGAGAGAGAGAGAGAGAGAGAGGAGAGAGAGAGAGAGAGAGAGAGAGAGAGAGAGAGAGAGAGAGAGAGAGAGAGAGAGAGAGAGAGAGAGAGAGAGAGAGAGAGAGAGAGAAAGAGAGAGGAGAGAGAGAGAGTGTGACGCCCCCTACTCCTTATCACGATGCCCGCCATCGCACTCGAAGGAGGAGCATTCCCCGGCAAATGCGCGACAAGGGCCATCCACCACTCCACTCCCATGGGGCAGAGCCAGCAAGGGAAGAGTGGATGTGTCATTCATCCGCCTTCCATCGGATCGACCTATCTGCGAAGCGTAACAAACAAACGTGAGCACAACTAATAATATACAACATAATCACCATAACAATAGCAACATCACAGAGTCAGCCAATACCTTCATAACAATAATACAAAGGGAAGATCCTACCTGTGCTCGGACTTCGAGGGGGGATGACCGACGGCTAGGCCTCCGAGTTCATTGCGCATGCACTTCATGGCAATGGATTTGGCCGGCATAGAACATGGCTTAGGGTAGTCCACTCCATCCGCCCCTCCCCTGCACACTTTGCGAGTAGGCTGAAAAAGTGTTGGGACTTGGCCGTAGGCCCGCCGGGTGAATAGCCGGAGGGGCTACTTCTGTTGGGTTGCATCTCCCCAACCCCCGATGAGGCGGAAGAGAGCTGCCTCTCCTCCAGAGGTATCCATGCTCATCGCAGCGCTAGCTAGAGGGCCACTTTGCCCTTATTCGACTTGAACTCACTGGAAGGTCATATCCACCACCCCACGAGTGTCGAGCTCATGCCTTGCCCACACGCAGTGGCAAGCCATTAAGCCTAGCCAGCAAAGACCCCCGATAGGCTTTACTACCAGAGGGGTCAGTCCGCGATGAGACAAGTTCCTCCTTATCAACCGGCCTTGCCCCTTCACCCACAGCCAGGTGGGCTCCTGTGCACGGGCCGCATTTACGTGGGAACTAAGGTGCTATGCTAGGAGCATCTTCTACACAGCCTTTAGGTCTCTACCCCCCTTCCCACAACAAGGAGATCATAGAGTGGAATACATGCAATATCACAGAACAGAGATAGAGAATCATATCAATCTATCTACTTAACATCCAATGTTAGGTTCATTCGTTAGAGTCTCAGATCTAGGGATCTACAAGGCTTCCAGAGATGATCTAACATACTAACCCGGCATATTGCCATGCCTAAAGACGGTTTTGCACAACAGAACAACTAGATACCTGCTCCTTGGCTTGCTCCTGATCCTTGGAAGGCGTCCATGCTCCTGATCTTGCCGAAGACAGCTGCTACTCAGCAACCTGTTGTGCAAATCCGACTTTTCGGAGCTGGCAATGCGATTTTCGAGCCTTACCTTGGCGAATTGGCCCAGAAAAGCCCTAATTGCGAAAAGAGAAAGGAAGCTCTAGAAAACCCTAATTGGCAAAGTGAAAGGAGAGCTAGGGTCTAGGGTTTTAGCCCTTATATAGACCCTATCTAGGTTAGGGCATCCACATGGGCAAATGGCTTTAGGCCATTTGGAAATGGATGAACAAGGAACCTTTTGTTGTGTATGTTTAATTACATACCCAACATCCAAGGTTGCCCCCTAGGTGCAACCTTTAGCTCCTAGGTGCAACGTTGTCCTACTCTCAAGTACATGTCACTTGTGACATGTACGTGTGACGTGGCAGTATAATATACGTATTGGGGCGTATATTATGCCGAACGCCACATTCTCCCCACCTTGACTTGATGCGCCCTCGGATCACGCCGCCTCCCCCCACCTTGGGTACCGCATATATCCCGCAATTACAACACTTACATATCCATATTATATTAATCACCCCGTGTAATTTTTATAGTTTATCAGTAATTGTACTATGGTGAGAGGCTCTTCCGTCCTCTACTTCATAATCGACTATAACAAAAAATTAACGCCAATTATAGCTTTAAGGTTTTAACTAAAAAACTTCCTTAAGCCTCCTCACAACACATTATGGCAAAACTATGCGTTGTGAGTTCTTGTAGCGCTACCCTCCTCCCTTCGGTCCTTCTAGTTGCTGCAAGGGATGTACCTTACGTTAGTATATATTTAATTATTATTATAAGGGTTGGTTGTAAGGGAACCACCCATTAAATACAATTATATGGATGCAAGGCATATCTCTTCGGCATAGGAAGATTATGTTTCTCCCATCCTGGCCGAAAAGATAGCGCCTATATGCCTATATGCCGCTCATGCCTACACCTCTAGTTACCCAACGTGGAGGATATCCTTCCCGTATATGGGGCGTGAAGGATAGATTCCTCCTATCAAAGCATATATGGGGCTAAAGGTGCTTTTCCTATCAATGCATCTCTCAATGACCTCCTTTCTCTCGAGGTCGTCTACTTCCGTGGGACAGAAGTAGACTTCTAATCTTGAAATATGTCTTCATGAACCCTGCATGCCCTGCTATGGGACTATTGTGTGTATCATTCAAAATAAGCTTTCTAACTTGCGAAGATTTTGGTACACACAATTTGTTTTTATAATATAGCAAGTTCCCTTCCTTCTTATAGTGCCTGAACATCTCCCTTTCCTTGTCGGTCCTGGCCTCTTTGGAAAGGCTCGCCCAAACTTCCTTGAAGTCGAAGTCCGTCGGCAATGCTTCCTCAATCTTCTTGCCAAACTCACTTACAAGTGTTGATATGGCGTTACAATGAATTCTGGTTGCCAAGGGCTTCCCCGAAAGGGGCCCAACCACATTGAGCTTCCCCGGCTTATAACTTATTTCAAAGTCATATTCTTCCAAGAATTCCATCCATCTCCTTTGCCTCAAATTAAGGAGCTGCCAAGCAGAAATATATATTGGAGGCTTTGATGATCTGTGGTCTAACTGGAATTTTCTTCCCAATAAATAATGCCTCCAAATTCTTAAAGCCCTTACTATAGCCGGAGCTCCTGATCATGCGTTAGGTAGTATTTGCTTTCGGCGCGTTCAACTTCTTGGAATCATAGGCCACTACTCTTTCCTCCTCCTGCATGAGGATCTGCGCTGCCGCTATCCTCCGCTAGCATCGGTTGCTACAAGCTTATCTTTGGTCGGATCCGGCAAGACCAATACCGGGCGCCGTCGTCAAAGCTTCCTTTAAGCGTCTCAAATGCTTTCTCGGGCCTTGTTTTGCCAATGGGCTGCCCAATCTTTTATCTTCCCACCTTTTGTGAGATCCGTTAATGGCGCCGCTACCTTGGCAAAATTCTTGACAAATCTTCTATAATAGCCTGCTAGCCCTAGGAAGCTCCCCGACTTCATCGTATTCTTTGGTGCCGCCAGCCCGATCACGCGGCTTCTATCTTCGCGTGGTCTCGTGGAAATGCCTTCTGGCGTGATCACGTGCCCCAAGTACTCCACTCTTTCCGTTCGGCGGCACGCCGATAACCCAAAGAGTTGATGCCTTCTTAACTTTTCAAGCACCTTCCTCAAGTGTTGGGCGTGCTCCTCCACGACTTGCTGTAAAAACCAAGATATCATCGAAGAAGACTATGATGAAGGAATCTAGAAATTCGCGGAGACGCCGTGGTTCATTAATCTCATGAATGTTGCTGGTGCATTAGACAATCCAAAGGGCATAACCGTGGAACTCATAGTGCCCATATCTTGTCCTGACGCCGTCTTATGAATGTCTTCCTCCTTGATCCTAATCTGGTGATATCCCGATCCGAGATCTATTTTGGAGAAGATCTTTGTTCCCCGCAAATCGATCCATTAAGTCATCTCACCTAGGCAAGGCATACTTATTTTTGATGGTGTGCTTATTTAACCGGGCGGTAATCAATGCACATCCTAAGGCTCCCATCCTTCTTCTTCACAAAGAGAATAGGGGCTCGAACGGGGAGACACTAGGTCTTATGAACCCTAAGTCTAGCAATTCTTGCAATCGCTTTTTAACTCTGTCAACTCCTCGGTTGACATCCTATAAGGTGCCTTGCTTGCTTGTAGGCTTCGTCCCGTGTTCAAGTGCTATTTCACACTTTCGACTCCTCTATAGGGCTTAAGTCGCTTAATCTCATCGGGGGAACAAGTCGTGAAATTCCTCGATCAACTTTGCTATTGGCCCGGGAAGCTTGCTAGATTCTTTGATCTCTTTATTTCTCTCGGCTCTCTCGATCTTGGAGCTCAAGCTTAAGGAGATAGGCCACCACGGCCGCTTTCTTATGCACTTAAGCAATTTTTCGCTACTCATGCATTGCATGATTGGGGTTACTTTTTTACCCTGTGATTTCGATGACTTTGCCCTCTGGGCGTTGTTAAGGTCACCTTTACGTTTCCCACAATCGATGATTGCTCCCGCTGGTCCAAGATATTCCATTCCAATAATGAGATCATACTTGCCTATATTCATGACTTCCGCTCCCAACGCAACATTAACACCGCAAGTCTACATTGAAGTTTATTCTCTTCCCCATTTGTATGCCTAATTGCTCCATTGGCTAACACCACCGGCCCGGGCTTGGACTTTAACGGCTTTAACTTCAACATGCTTACCATCCTAGGGGATGCAAAATTATGACCGCTTCGAGTCTATCAATACTATAAAGGATTTCTCTTGGGCTTTTCCGGCCGTTGAGATCACTTTATCTTGACTTTTCATTCCCTCAGATCAATAGCCGCAAAGATGTGACACTCACCATGGATGTAATCCCGGTGCTTCCGTCGCCGTCTCAAGTCCCCGATGGTGTCTCCCATCCCAGCTACGCCAATGCCGCATTCATAATCGAGGGGCGGTTGTTGGTCCTATGCCCTCGGCCGGAAGCATCTGAAACACAACCGCTTCTCTATACATTCCCGCTTCTTTTCCTTGGGAATGGATCTGCAGAAATTGCCTCACCGCTTGGGAGTAGTTAGACTTGGCTCCTTGCTCCTTGAAGCTTACCCGCTTTTCCTCCTTTGCCACTACTTGTGTTGCCTTGCTTCCCATAATTTGAATTGTCTTCGCGTCTTGCTAGCTACTGGGCTTGCCGCCCTTGGGCTATAGCCCCCGCGGCTCTTCCCCTTATCCCGAAATATCACTGCCTTTGAAGCCCGCTCTTGTGGACCTGTCCCTTGCAAACTTATGGCCTTTGCTTCGCCCTCGACCTGACTTCGGGTTTATTGCCCTTACAAGCTTATGGATCTCATCGTTCAAGCCTTCAATATAGCCTTCCACCGCATGCTTTTCGCTCAACTTTGGCACATAAAGCCTTAGTCTCATGAATTCCTCCGTGTATTTCTGGACTGATTTGTTGCCCTATTGCAGCCTATAAAACTGCTGCATCATGTTGCACTTATGTTCTCTTGGTACATAATGATGTTTGAACGCCTTGGCAAACTTCCCGAATTTGCAACCGTCCCCCGCTTTCAAATTTTATGTGCTTTGGCATACCCCTTCCACCAAATTAAAGGCTGCACCCTTGAGGTTTGCTGCTGTTGCTACCACGCCTTTGTCTTTATCTTTCATGCCATAGGCGTTGCCATACTCACTCATCTCATCCAGCCATGCCTCTGCTTCCATTCCGGATCTGTTTTCCCCTGAAAACTGCTCTAACTTTCTGGCTTTCCACACATTACTAAGGGCGGAGTCAACTTTCTTACGGTAGTCGATCGTGATCTGTCCCCCATCCGCGGTTTGGATCTGCTTAGGTGACCTCGTGCCTCTTCTTCCTGCTCTTCCGATGCAGTGCGTATCCGGTTTGGAGCTTGAGGATCCCGCTAGGAGATCTTCTCCTTACGCTTCTCTTCCTTCGTTGCCTTTGTTCGGCCCGGTGGCGTTTCCGGCAAGGGCACATTATGGTCTGTCCTCCCCCCTGCTGCTGGCGCCCACGCTTTAGCAATGCCCTTATGTCGTGGATGTCAGATCTGATTTGGGATAGCTCCTCCTCCGGTGTTACCGCATCGAATTCTGGGCGCAAATTCCTCGGCTGGAAGCGCCTTGGTGGGGTACGTCCTTGTTCTCGCTGCCTGTGTTCATCAAGGTTTCTAGGTACTCTAGCTGCATGCACATTAGAGTATATTCTGATCATTAGTTCTTGTTTTGTGTGTTACGTTGTTTTACTTGTTTATACAATTTGAGGGAGCAATTATATACAAAAAGAGATATCAATCATATATATACAATTATATAAGCTGCCCCCTTGTTTCCGACCCGAGGTGTCGCCGTCTGGACGGTCCAGATTGTGAAATCCGACGGCCGAGAGGAAGCCACGTCATCCTCCCAAGCAACCCACTTAAATTGGGGCTTTTGATTAAGGCCGTTGGATTATATTGAATGTAGATCTTGGAATCCTGGCCGTCCATCTCAGATCTGGACGGCCCACGTTAAAACCCCCAAATGATCCCCTGCCTTCGTCCAGTTCCTGATCCGTGCCCAGCTTCGATTTCTGCTATGTAGCATTCGGATCCATCTAGGTTGGGTTACGGCCACATTTCGTCTCCTATAGCAGCCTCTCAGGCGGGAACCTGTTCAAGCTCCGGATCATCGTTGCCCTTTGTTGCACTGTCCCTCATATGGGCATGTGGGGTTTTTCTCATTTTCCTAATGCAGATCGCTTTTTATTTCGGTTATTTTGTGTGGGCATTATTGGATTCGCGTTTTTTGCATAGGATTTTGTCTACAATAGCAGAGGAATCCGACTCTTCACTTGCCGTTGGGTTCCCATTAGCCAAGAAGTTAAGGGCCTCGTCTTTCTCTGCCATGGTACCTCAGATTTCTTTCTTGCATTCCTCCAAAAAAAAGCAGAGCATCAACTATTTTCTATGCATTTTTTTCTTCCAGGCTACGGCATGGAATGCAAAGAACTTCATGAAAGGTAAATAAACCTCTGTTCTTGATTATATGTCTTTTGATTTGTCTTTCTTTTGATCGCACAACTATGGCACTTTTAGGAACCGGAATTAGGCTTTCTAGAGCTGGTTATGCAGATTTAATGGCTTCGGGAAGTTTCTTGTGCGCCGCGTGTGGGTTTGTATCATTATGGGGCCGCCAAGAAAAAAGGTTATGGCAGCCCCGGTTGGGCTTCAATCTAAGAACTCTCAAGCTTAGGTCGAGGAAAAATTCTGGCTTCTCGGATTCTCGAATTGGGTGTAGTCCCGAGCTCAACCGGTGCAAAACCAGCTCAGACACGGCTACATGCTCCTCAATTGCCGAATGTGCCATTAAACCGTAATTTCAAGAATCGAAGGTTACAGCATTTTAAAGTTTTTAGGATCAAATTATGATGCCCTTTTACTTGCATTGCAGCTTCATACAGGGCCAAGAACCACCCTCATGTGTAAGGTATGCTTGCTTTTATCAGAACTTTTTGTTTTTGGATAATCCCTCTTGCATTTACAATCTGTGCATCACGAATAGTTGGAGACATAATCCACCTTTGCAGTCCACAATCTGTGCATTACACATAATATTTTGTTTGATCTTAAGGCTTGAAAGTGATACTAGAGAGAAAGTACATAAGCTTGCAAATAAAAGCCACAGTGAGCACCCACCATAGTATTGAGAAGGACGTTACTTATGTAGTCTTGCACCATGAAAGATTTTTAAGTATTCACGCTTTGCTCCAGTCCATAAACCTGCAAAATTGTACAGTCAAACGATGTCTAACTTTGCCTCCATGCTTAATGATCTTTTGCATATGCTACTTTCTATATCAACTCAAGATTGGAACATTGTTGCAGGATGTGAAGATCCGACAAACCGAGGATTATTTCGTTGTCCGCATTTAAAGCGAAGGCGTAAGATATTCGCTTGAGCAAACTTGTGAAGACATTTGCTTTTAGCGGACTAAAGACACTATGTGCCTCTTTTGGGTATGGCACAAAGCGACCGCTTCCTGCCACGCTGGTAAAGTCCGCATTTGACAAGCAAGTTACCGAGGTTCAATGAGTGGGTTCTCGATCGCGAGGACTCGCGCATGTAAGTGAAACCTTTGTCCGCTACAAAATTTATAGGCAAGTCATTGAAGTTCTTATTATGCTGTTCAATGTAGGGAAGTATAGCAAAGGAGAATAGGGAAGCCCATCTGCTGGGCTATGGATTAAGCAATAACTCTGTTCAGATGGAATTTGGCGCGATTCAATTAAATCTATATCACATAGCATGTTTAGGTCAAAAACAGTTAAGACAATTGGACCTTCAAATTATAAAACTTGTGCTAAATAAGTATAGGATGTGTTAGAGAGAAATGCTTGCTATATTCCATGAGACTATGGGGTGACTCACTCGGCAACATGAAGGTAGCAGCTGGAACAATATTGAACGAGGTCCGCCTATTGCAGCTTTTCGGAAATGCCTTTGTGCATTTTGGCATTTTTGTCAATCTAATGATTTCAGTTTTCTTATTTGTTAGGTTCTTGTTTGGAAACCGATCTTAACTAGCATGTCCGATGATGGGTGCAACTAGCTTCAGCTTCGATGATCAAAGGTACATAGTGTAGTGATTTCTCTATATTTTCTTCCCATTAGTTATATGTTCAAGATTGCCACGTGTACACCCTAATCTGGCCGACATAATCGATAATTGCATTCACGTGGCACAAAGGTAACGATTTGGAAAGTTATAGAATAATTATGTAATGGATCCGTGGTTAATTTCAAGTGAACAAACTAAAAATCCAATTGTTCTCGTATGGACATGGGTCACGCCTCTAGGATTGCCAAATACATGAGAAGGTTAACTTTAGGTTTATTACCATGCTTTTGCATCTACCTAGAACCAGCCAGTTTTTATCACTGCACGTTCTTATTGCAAAGCATGGGTATTAGGGGGAAAAGGATGGGTTTAGAAATTGTAGTTCCATTATCTACTACAAGAAATTTATCGGCGAGGTCCTTATGTCGCGCCAAACATTTCTCTCTCCAATTCGTTGCAAAAAGAAGTTTTGTGCTCAAATCGAATAGATCTCAATTCGACATCCTTGAGATGCGAAAGAACATGCAGGATTTGAACTTACAATACTCCTAAACTTTCTCTTTTCCAATTCGCTGCAAAAGAAGTTTTGTGCTCAGTCGAATAGGTCTCAATTCTGGACATCCTTGAGATGCGAAAGAACATGCAGGATTTGAACTTACCATATTCTAAAACTAGCAATTGCAATATCTTCGTCTGTCCTAAACAAATGGATTTCACAAAGGAGCAAAACATGAAGTGTTCAATTACAATACATTATCCATATCCTTTCATTGAAGACACTACATCTCCTAATCTTCCAAGTTTGAAGGGGTTTTACCACCCCTAGACAGAGCATGGGTTGCTGAAAGTTGGTGGGGAGGGCCCAAAGCAACCACCATGCCACTGGTGTGATTTGTCCTTTGCCATTTTGTGGCCATAGTATAGAAGTTGCAATTATAATATTACACATAATGCACAACTGGACTGCCGTGTATGGCGAAGAGCAACAATGTGGTCCAAAGGAGCATGTTAGATATGGAAAGATGAGCTAGGCCAGTAATGAAACTGACAAAAAAAAGGTCTCACTAAAGAGGCTAAGACTTTTAACCTTAGAATTAAAGTGAAATCGATTAATTTCAATGGAAGGATATGATAGGTGCTTAAGTTAATAAAGGAATCAGGTAGAAAGCAAAGTCGTTTGAGAACGACTGAGGGATTAGGCGTACTGTGTCTCTAAGTTTGACACAGAGAGTAAACAAATGGGATGTGGAGAACATTTCAGAAGGGATTACAGGGGTAGAACATGTACCGACATAGCACATGGGAAAGGTTATTGGATGGGAAATGGCTTAGTATAATGGGTGTAAGATTGCTGGAATGCAAAATGTAAAAAAAAAAAAAAAAAAAAAAGGGTCATGAGATTTGAAGCAAGAAATGGGGCATTCATTCTAGGCGAGTAGAACTCAACAAATTATTAAACAAAATGAGGTAAGCTCTCCAATACTTTCGAATAACTTTCCAATATTGATTGACCAACATCCTGCATAATATATAAGTTGTCAAGACAGAAGTGAAACCTCGAATAAGGCTTCGTTCTGAGCATGAAAATGATGCATACCTTGTTATATTGAATCTTATAAATATCCAGTACAGTCTGTGGCAATCCTGGAAATCGTTGCTTCAAGCTTAAAAGAAGGTTTCACACATCTCGGCAAGTAGTGACCTCCTCTCAAGATCCCCAACATAGTATCTGACCTTTCCCACGAAGGTTTACTAGTATGTTTCTCTTTTGTATTTTAATAAGACTGTTTATTCTGAGCTTTTCTCTGCCATACATGAATTGCAGATTCTATACGATTGGCTATTTCTAAGACTCCATGTTCAGTGGATAGATCTAACTGTGACTGAAGGCCATCTTGTGACTGAAGGCCATCTGAAGAAAAGTTCTCGGAGATCAGCCCTCTGTATAGAATTTCTCCAAGGCATGCTCGACCATTCTGCAAGAGAATACACCTAAGGTACTGAAAAACACAATCAAAGAAAATGGTAGTCTAAAGAGCATGTTCTCAATGTTCTGATTTACCTTAGGAAGTGTTTCCCAGTACACATCTAGAACTTCCATTTCAGTCATCCAAATAATGCCTTAAAGCAAAATGGGCACCAGGTGGACTTGCAAGCAAGGCCCCTTCCATATCCATACCTAGAGGTGGAGATATTATTTCATATGTGTCCTTTCCTTGCTTTCACATAAAAGCATGAATCAATTCTTCTGTACCATTCTGTATTCTGTATCTTTTCCCTTCTGATTTGTCCTTCTGACTTAATATTTTCTGGTTGCGGGCTGATCAGACCAACCCGGCTTTCTTCCGGGGCCAGCAATCCGACCTCTTCTTCTTTCATGAAATCTTCTGTTTGGTTTTTCCCTGCTTGGATTTTTTGGCAGACATATTTTAGTGCAGTGTTGCGAATCCAGCTACATATCTGACCCTTTAGAAACCTTGGCCCTGCATATGCGTTTCTTGGGTAATAAGGACTGAGTATTAAAGGGCAACTGCAATAATAAATCTTATATTAAGATGGCTTGGACCATCATGCTTCTTGATCCCTGTTCTAGTAGTATAAACAGGGAAATCACAGCTGCAATTATCCATTCTATCCTATTTCCAATATTTTTCCTCTCATTTATGTCCTTCATGTATGTTGCACTGTGCTTCCACACAGCCATTCCTACATTCTTAATCTGCAGTAATTTATCTAACTCTAGACTACTGCACTTCAATAACCATTCTAAAATTTAAACTTATCAATATATGTAGATCACCCTGTTCTTGGTAAGGCCGGGCTGATGATTCGGCCCTACTTTCTTCAAATGTCTTCTATTTTTGCTTTCCTGGGCGGTCCTGGCCCTGCAGATCCAGCCCTGGGCGGTTTAGCCCTGCTTTTCTGGCTGCATGCTAATCAATCGGCCTCGCTGTTTCGCTGGGCATACAGTTCAACGGATTTGCCCGTTCTTCTGCAAGAGTCGTCCACATTTTGGTCCCATAAAGATCACAAATGATTTTTGTTGCCATTTGAATCCCTGTTTTGGCAAAGCAAGAAAAAGGAATGAATCATTTGGCTCAAAAGTAAACAGCATAGATTAAACACGGTTCTAATCGAAGCTTGGTGGAAGAAAAAACGAAGCAGAAGCTAGGATGGACGAAATGCTATGAACAGGATATCCATGCGAAGCTAAGAAGAAGGCGGAGGAGCCCAAGTGGTCAGATTCATATCCAAGATGCAAGAATGAAGGCGATTGAGGCGAAAAATGAAGGATCGGATTTGTATGCAGGGGCAAGCACAGGTCTGGCTATGGCGGACGTCGGAATAGTGCAAGAATGGATTGCTTGCAGAGCAAGAAAAGGGGAAGATTCACGTGTCAACAGTACAATATTTTCTTTTAAAGATTTTAAAAAATGAAGAAAAAATGTACGTGTCAATCCCAGGGCTGTGCTCAGCCCAGAAAAAATACCTCCTATTTTTCTTAAGAAGGAAAATGATACTGCTTTATATATGGAATGAAAGCTACTTTTCAGTCTTCTGTATTGCAGTTCAAAATAGGAATTACATGCCCATATGCTGCTGTGCTTCAGCCTAATAATAATGGGAATATAGCTGACCAGTCCGTATTCTCGGACAACTCTTCAAAAAAAGTTACTTGTGCTGGGAAGTAGACAGAAGCACGTTTTGGAGCGCCTTAATAATCTAGAGTCACAGCTGAGAAGTCCTTTATAAATTTCTATTGATGAAGGCACACCGAACAAAGGTTTTCTAGGTAATAGATATGTAGGCACTGCATGAAACTTCTCTTATAGGTGGAGATCACATGGAAGTTCCAAGTGGTGCATTTTTGTATTAATATGATTACTGAATAGACATTTTTTGTTGCGAATCACATAATGCTTTTTCTGTTTTTTGTATCTGCAACCACATGCATTCAGCAGCACGAACAGGTCTGCTATGCCTAAACATCTTATGTGTAGTCAGCTTTTATGGAAACCTTAAATGTCTATGTTTTCCATGTCTTAAGGTCTGCTTCTTAAGGTCTTAAGGTCTGCTTCTTAAATGCCTTGTGCTTTACTGTTGCCATCTATGGCTGAGGGAGAACAAAACAAGTGCTGAAGTTCAAGGCTGCAGAATTGTTTGAAAATTTAGCATGCTGCCAAGAAGTTGCTCTCTGGTTCCTACAACTTGGCATTCCAAGGAAGAACACAAGCTCTCTTCAATGTCCCTCTTTTGGTGTTCATCTTTTTGTGCAGTTGCTCCTGGGCAAACCCCCTGCCACTTGAACGTCTGGCAGAGTGGAAGGCCCTCTGTAAGCTCAAAAACGCTCTAAGCAATAATTCTCCATTTTTTCGCATATTAGTTATCAATTCTGAGCCATTGATGTTGATTCTTCAGCTTTCCGACGGCCGTTGCCATGGCGTGGAATCTTGGTTTCCTTGCAGCTCCTGTTTCTTTTACTCCATCGATGTGATCTGCTAAAAGCCGGAACAGTTATGAAGGTTAATTCTTTTCTTGCTAAGGGTGGAAGAGGCTTTTGCATTTTCGATTCCGATGCTTGAGTAAAAGGATTCCGTTTCAATTCAAAATGGATGTTGTTAAGATCAATTGCTTCCTGTTTCTCGCCATTGTTATAATCTGCAGGTATTTTTGCCAGACGGATAAGCCAAAATACCCCACAATATTTCTTATTGCAACCAGAGCTTGCTACTATTTTGCAGTTTCCATGCCTTAAGCTCCATCCAGCATTTCAAGTTGCAGGCTTCAGCATGTGGGTCCAGATCCATTTCCATTTCGTTTAGGAGAGCAGGGGAGCCGAGATCTAAGCTCTGGGCCTCCTTTAGGGCTACACGAATTATATTTAAACCAGGCTTCTTCATGAAAAAACGTTGCATCAGCTTCTTCTGCCTGTAGTTGTAATGCAACACGTTCTCCAAATGGTGATCAGTTCTATAGGCCATATCTTTAAGGCATCTAGGGTTCGCTCTACTTATTTTTTTCATGAAGTGTTACATCTGCTGCTGCCTGTTTTTGCAGTGCAGCATATTTTCCAAATGCTGGGCCACATGTTTTCTGGACTTTCTGTCTTTTGTTCGATTGACCATGTATCTATGGAATTATGGTCCTTCGTGCACCCCTTTTGTTTGAGATGTTCAATGCATATGGTTTTTGTTCTTGCAGCATGTCGGGTTTTATGTTCCAGAGCAGCATGTTGGGTTGTTGGAAGGGAACTGTAATTGTTGACCTTAAACAATTTGTAAGTTACCATGCCAATTTGCAATTCTTTCTTCATTTTGGACATCTGCAAAAAGAGGCAAGAAAAGGTAAGAGCTGGGTGCCAGTTTAAAAAAGACTAGCATGCCATTCTATTGTCTAGCTTAAACCTGTATGGAGATCGGCTGACCGAATTCTCCATTTTCCTTGAATTCTTAGAAAGGTGGCTCCCACTGGTTTTACACATTGCTGCATGTTTTCAAAATACGCAAGAGCACGAGTACTGTCACATGACTGCGCACGTCCAGGAATGATAAAAGTTTGCATACTGGAACTGATTGAAACATATTACCCTCTGCAGATTGCCTTTGATGGTTCCTTAATGCAGTTATCAATTTGCTACATATTGAATGGTGGTTTTGTGGCCCTGCGATGGGATGTTCTTTTATATTGTTTGTGCTTCTGTATTCGGATCATGTCCTTCATTTTGGTTTGAGGCCAGCATAATTTGCACAGCGTACAAACGCACTGTTATGCAAAGCAACATGGATCTGGCTAACACTATGTTTCCAGGTTGTGATTTAGGACCTGGTTTCCTCGGTTGTGGTTTGGGACCTGCTTTCTTCTGCTCCAGCTGTACAACCATTTTTCGAAATTGATATTTGTGAGTTCAATTTCCTAGGATGCTCTTGTGCCAACACAAACAGGAACACCATGCTTGTGTTTTATCTGCTGTCTATTTCTGAATAGCATGTCCTCTTATTTGTTCTACATTTGCATCATCTATATGGATTTAGATGCCAGATTCTCAATGTATTTGGACAACAAAATGAGCTGGCAGGTCTAGAAACACCAAAGGTCATGGTGATTTCTTACACGACGTTTTGAAATACCCTGAATAGCCTGGTCTTCTGGTTTTTAAGGCGCTAAATTTTCTTGGCTATGGATCTAACGTATAGAACATGCATGTTTATGTGTGCAATTGTATTTGTTTCTAGCAATATACAGTGGCACTAGTATCAGAGCTTTTCTTATGCTAGAACTGCAATCCATAGCCAGCTATTATGCATGATGTACTAGTGTTTATGGCTTCACTTCAAAGTGTTTTCTGAGCGCTAATTTTGATGTCGTTTAAAGAAGTTAGTAAACTTAGGATTTACTTTGCAGGTCCCTTTCTCTGAAGATGACAGAACTGATCGTTGTGCTAGCTTATATGCTGCAGCAAACGTAAAGATTCTAAACCGATGTTATAAGTTCTATTAAAGCACTGTTAAACTAGACCTTAAAATTTAATGAGGCAATATCTTCTTGGGCCTTGCTAAGGACCAGTGTTGCAGTGTTATGAACCATACTTATGCATATATGGCTTATCAATTATAGCACTCAGGTTTGTGTCATACGAATAGTAGCTTTCCTTATAATACATTGGCATACATGTTCTTCATTGTTTATGGTCCATGGGGTCGATCGTATATGGCCTATTTCTCATTTACCACAAATATCATGAAGGGCAGGGTTTGAAGAAATTGCAGAAATTGCGTTGTTTTGCTTTCGTAAAAGTGATCTTCTAGAGTTGGATTTCGTTGATGTCGATCTTTGTTCTTGCCCTACAGATATAGTCCTTCAATTAGATGTGGTTGCCACATGTATCCATGACAATTTCTATCATGCCTTTTGTCTGCCTAAGCAAACTACTGTTAGATTGGATCGACTATCCAAAAGCAAATCCTTGCCGGGTTAGATGCTAATATAGGTCTATGTTACTTCGTTCATATCTCATGTTCTTTTAGTGCATGGCATGTTTTTGCAAGTTATGCTTGCTTTGTTGCTGAATGTAGTCATTGTTTTTTTTTTTTTTAATTATACAACATGTAATGATGCAGTGGTTGGAATAGGCCAGCTACTAATCCAGGTATTCCTGCTCATGTACTTTTGACACTGGTTCACCATACCAAGAACACTTATGAATGTAAATAATCTTGCCCTTAAGATATTTCGTTTGAGGTCCGTCTTTGCCCCAACTCTGCACTTCTTACATTGCAATAGTTGAAGTCACAGCTTGACTACTTAAAAATCTGATGTGTTGAAAATGTCAATGAATGTCCACTTGCTTTGCTAACATATTATTCAAAAGATATGTGATAACAATTGGTTCTAGTGATAATATGGCACAGCTCAAGGATAAGGTTAATTGCACCTAGATTTTATCATCTACAATGCCTTCGAAATTCATAGTGATGCAAACAGATTTATCAATTTCACATGTCACAAATTTCTTAGAGCGTGAACCGCACACTATTCAAATTGCATATTATCATGAGTGTTGATAAGTGTTAGGAAATATTAATGAAATATTAATCTAGATTGTAAAAGTTAGGCATGCAATATCTTTATGCCTATGCGTTATCTAGGAAAATTTTAAGAAATGTTGGGGAAATGAGACTCTTCAAGAATCTTCATAATATCTTAAATAACCTTAGGCAATGCCAAGATGCCATGAGGGAATCTACTAACAGGAATCATGGAGAGTCCAATCTCAAACCATAAATTTCTAGGCTAGTCTCAACATTGGCTTAGATTGTTGCTCTTAGTTTTAACATTTTTTTGGCGTATTGAAAGGGCATTCTCCATTGATGATATTAAAAGAAAAACTAAACAGTTAAAAGGGAGCTTTGGTATTGTGATGTACACAAATCTCTAAGTAATGAAATCTAAGAGAATACTATTAGTGTCAACATTTTTTTGGTATATTGAAAGGCATTTTATAATGAGAAGCTCGTTAATAGATGTCAATTCAATTTTCAAGCAAACTTAATATAACCTTCATTAATTGGAATTTTTGGAAAATCATAAGTGTAACTCACATTTTTTGCTCATCAATTCTGGAATAAAGTGACTCCATATACTTTGAATACATTTGCTACAACCAAACTTTGGTAAGATGTGACAAGTATGACTAGAAAGACAGCATGGAATTAGAAATTGTAGACAATGTTTCTTTATTATTGAATTTATCCAAATAGGAACAATTTACCAGTTGGAAGCTAACAAAAAATGATCAGAAGGAAGGTGAAAGCTTCATATGAGAAAATGACATTCCTTCAGGGGCATCCTTTGCAATGTTTCACATTTTTTATGACTAAAATGGCGTAGAAACAAAGCATGATATGAAGAAAAGAACTCGAATTTGTTTCTAGTTTTGAGTACCATGGCAAAATCTTTAGTGTGGATGGGAGTTGAAGAATGTACACGGCGACATGCAATTCAAATTAAACTTAATGGTTCCACTTTTTCCTCTAAGGTTCATAGCAATGCACAACACCATCAATGTCAGTTAATTTGTTAAATTATTTTTCACCTTTACACTTGTTGAGGTTTCTTTATGAAATAAGACATTGAATTTGACTTATCTAACATAAAGCCACACCGTAATTGATCGACCTTAATTGGGCATGGTCCTTGGGGCCCTTATTGGGCATGATACTTACTTTAGCAAATGCATGGTCCCTGTGTTTTGAAAAAATTGGACCATCTTTATCTTAGGAAACAATAACTCTTTGCTTCTAGAAAATGTTCAATTGATTTAACATCTTCAAGGTTTCAAGGTTATCAAATCCCGAATACCATGGCAAATTTTTTTTCCCTTCAGGGTAGTTGAAGAATATACGTAGTGACCACTTTAATGAAAGCCAACGTTGAGCAATCTAATGACAAATTTTGGAAAGTATAAAAAACAAAAAAGATTTGCGAGAGAGCATTGTCAATATGTGACTGGCATTATGGCTAGGGGTTGAAGAATATATGTAGTGACCACTTTAATGAAAGCCAATGTTGAGCAATCCAATGACAAATTTTGGGAAGTATAAGAAACAAACAAAGACTTGCGAGAGAGCATTGACAATATGTGACTGGCATTATGGCTAGGGTTTGACTATAAGTTTGGCAAAATGGAACCAATAAGATGACTCAGAGTTTGTGCATGTGTTGATCACGATTACAACTTTGACTTTGACTTCCAAGCTATAGCTTTCATTCAATTTTTTTTTTTTTTTTTGAAGAACGTGTTTTACTTCATATTATACACTCAAAATATTACAAAGTACTTCCAGAAATAAGAAATGTCCCTGAAGCATCAATCACTTTTAGATGATCACTCCATATTGGAAGTTTAATAATGATCGTGCCAATTGAGATCCGAAAGCAATTATACAACTTCTTACGAATTTCTTGAAGCACCACCTGAGAAGAAATATGCTTATCATAAAAGACCTTTCTTCGCCTTCGCTTCCATACACTCCATATTAGCCAAGACTTTGCCATGTGAAATGCAATCCTTTTAGAAGCAGTCCACTGATTTGGATAAATACCCAAAAGAAAGTGCTGACTGTCCAAAGATACTCCAAAAAGAGAATGCAACCAGGACCTAAGACTACTCAGCTCTGCACACAAATATAAACAGTGCTGCAATGTTTCAATGCACTGCTCACACATTGGGCAAAGTGGGCTTACTCCCGGCTTAAAGCGATGAACCATCTCATTAACTCTCAAAGAGCGATGAATCACCTGCCAAAGTAGAACATTTACCTTTGGAGGATTATATTTAGACCAAACAAGGTTCCAGATGGATTGCCATTGAGAAGGCAAAGTCTGCAAGTGCCATTTTCGAGAAGGTGGTAAAGTACTGGGGGAGCTTTCATTCAATTTTGCACTACTTTGACTTTGACATCCTAGCAAGCTACCAGCTGACTTGATACTCCCTCATAATACAAATACTTGTATATTATATTCATATATAATAAGCTTTTACATGCAAATTAATAAACTTTTACTCTTCAAACTTCTTGAGGTAATCAGGGTGGTCCTCCAAAAATTTCTTCACTTGGGCCGTACCTAATGATCCTGTTAAGTTCCTGAGGATATTTGTTGACGTTCCTCCTTGGAGTACTGCCTCCATGTCTTGAATTCTCCTATCCGATGTATACGCAAAATTGCCAATCGCCAACCCTCGCCTATAAGGGATGGCGGTCGAAGATGGTCAATGCAATCGCTCTCTTGATCAGGACAACATGGTCGATATTTGGAGGTAATCGTGCATGGTGTCCAAACCCTGAGAGGGCGATAAGCATAAAGACCCCTTCTTCACCTCTTGGGCTAAATTGGCGGTGAATAACCGCTATTCTTCCGCCCCAGAAGAACGCGGTGTAGTATCCGGCGCCTTATCATGCCCCTGTTTCTTGGCAGACGAGGAAGTTGCCCCCCATGCCTTCCCCGCGAAGTCATCCACCGTATCTCCTCTAGCTCTCTCGAAGTCTTGGTGCACCAGCCTCCTTAGGTTGATAATCGCCTCCATGTTTGCCGGGATGGGTGTTGGCGAAGCTCGGTAATAATGTTGATGTGGACTTGCCTTTGATGCCCATTTGTTCCTGAATTGCCATGAACTCCTCCTCCGAGGGCAATTCCGCTTTAAACCATCATCCGCCCGATGCCCGCGTAAAGCCTCTATATCCGATGATGTCTCACGGGTGAAGGTCTTGGCTTCTCTTATGCCGATAGGGAAGTCCCGGCTTCTCGATCGATGAAGTCGTCGAGATCCGCTTCTTGTCGTAGAAGGTGTAAAATCTCATCCACCCTAAGGCCTCTGCTGCGACACCGCGTGGAAGATTCTTGATGTCGGAAGGGTTAGATATGCCTCGCCCGCTATGAACACCTGTGTCAAGCTTGTAATGCCCCCGCCCGAGTGGTGGGGCTCTTCTTGTTGCTCATGAGCCCTCTTCGAAGCTTTGGATCTGATGCTCGCTTCTTTGCCTCTCTCCCGCTCTAGATCCAAGTCTTCCGGTCTGATTCGTATTCATCCTCCTCCTCTTCTTCTTGCTCGTACTCGAGTCGCATCCGCTTCCTCCTCTCGCTGCGCCATGGCTATGGGTTCAACTTCTAAAGGTGCACTGACCGAGGGTTCCCCTATCCGGGTTTGACCCCGAAGAGATAGAAAGATGGCTACAAAGCTTTGTATAGGAGAAGTACCTCCTCCTATTGACAGAGATGGACATATAGTTGGGAAGGCTGGATCTTTTATTCTCTAAGTACTTATCTACATTTGGGATATCTTGCGTATCTGACTTGAGGGCGTTGTTAGGTGCAAAATACCCCCTACACAAGGTGGGAGTTCTACCGTAAAGGGTCCTATCTTGGCATGGAACTCGCATATGATGTTCCGGTAGAAGGGAGTGGCGTTGATGGTGGCCTCAATGTCAAGTTCCCTTGGGAAGACACTCAAGACAGATTCGATGTCGTCACTTCAAACAAGATGAGTCGCGGGCGCTGCACCATCGCTTGAATGAAGAAGTGGCCATAAGCACCGAGGAGCCGGGATGACAGATGCAGATGCTTGAAGCGCCCTAAGGATCGAGAAATCGGCTTGGAGCAGAGAGCGGGTTGGAAGGTGCAAATGACACTTGGGTTCCCCTTTATAGGCAAAACCCTAATTTTGGGAAAATTTTAGGTTTACAATTCTCCCACTTTCCGAGGTCTAGAGGTATGATTTATAGGCTAACTGAGCTTGGAAATGCTCCTAAGGGTCCCTAAGCAATGATTTTGGTTCGTCTAAGGACAACTTGGATCAATTCGGACGAGACCACTCACACAAAGGCGCCAGGTGGGATCGGGTTTGCAAACCGAATCTGGTTGGAGCGCACTGTGAGGGGTGGACTGCTGTTTAGGTCACTAATGATGCTAAACTAGAGAACTAAAGACATAATCCTGGATATCTCATCGAGATAGATAGGATTGAGCCTTTACTCGCCTTATTTGGGCAAGTTGTGGTGGAGTTTGGGGTCCGACCACTCACACAGTGCGCCAGGGTGGAATCGGTTTGCGAACCGAATGGTGCTGGGCGCACTCTGTGAGGGGTGGAGCTCCATTTGACTCGGCGTTGGCCAATTTGGACAGATTAGGGGTCAATTCCTACTAACTAGGATGAGTTAGGTCGAATAGTATAGCTACTTTCTGCATTTAGGCAAGATTTGGCACCAAACCATGCTCAACCACTCACACAGTGCGCCAGGGTAGGATCGGTTTGCAAACCGAATGGGTCGGGGCGCACTCGTGAGGGGGTGGGATCAAAATGCCTGGTTTGTTCCGATTTTTGCTATTTCTAAATGTAGAATTCGGCAATACACCCTATTTAAACTCGATTCGACTTATTTATTTATCAAAATTATAGACTTATACCAAAGAAAAGGTCATTTACAATAGTTCAGGGGCCCTCCTTCTTAATAAACTGAGCTAGTCTAATATCCTTGGGCATGCAAGTCACTCTCTTAGCGTGTTGAGCACACGCAACAGAGTCTTCGAAGTAGTGTACGATGTGCTGCTCCGACGCCTCTAGCAGTCGCGAGCAACATGTCGTCCGTGACCCGTTTGGATGGGTCGAACTCCTGCAAAATCTCCCTCGTTAAACGTGCAAAGGGGGCTCTGGGAATGAGGAAGCCATAGCTCTGCTGGAAGTGCTTGATTTCTTGGGCCGCCCTCGCGAATTTGGAGTCCGCCGGTCTTTTCATCGGCTTCTTCGGAGGGGTTATCGCTCCTAAGTGGCCTCTTCAACGTGTTCTTCTTCGTTGGCCGACCTCCCTCAATGGTCTTCACTCTGTGTTCTTAAGTAGTATTTGGAGTATTCTTCATACATTTTCATGTGCAGCGGTATACTCCTTAAGCTCCTTCGATCTTGCAAGTCCCGGCCGGTATATAGGACTCCCTCTGCGGCCTTGGTTTCTTGGTCTTTGTCATTTGGGGGTGCTTGGGACGGCCATTTAGGATAGAGGCGGTGCATTGGCCCGCGGGGTCTTCTTCCTCCCAGGTGTTGGGTTTGAAGGGCCGAAGTTTCTCTGGTTACGTGTCCTCCCGCTCCCTCCTCTTGAGTCGGACGGGATGGGGAGCTTCTCGGAGATCCGGCTCTGTATGGTTCTTCTGCGCGGCGGTGTCTTCTTCTTCTTAGGCTTCTCCGCCCGGCACCAGGGTCCTTACCTTCTCTGCTCTCACCCTCTCCGCTCCTCTTTGCGCTTCCTCCTCTCTTCCCTCTTACGTTCCTTCTCCTCCCTCCTCTTTCTTAGCTCTTCTTTTTTCCCTCCCGGCCTTTCCCTTGGATTTCCTCGGCTCGCCTTCTTCTCTTTCCCTCTTCTTCTTCTTGGTTCCTTTGTGGTTCTTCGTTATCCCCGGAAGATCTCCCTCAAAGCTCCCTCGCAGCTCGCCCGCCTCCCCGCCTCCCCGCTGGGTTCTCCGATACACCGCTCCTGCTCTTCGGGGTTAGGGTTAGGTGGTTCAACCGGTGCCCTCCTCTTCCCCGATGTGCACTTGCCTCCCGCCCCGCCTTATTAGGACGGCTCGCTCCCCTACGCCACATAACCGGGTGGCATAACCTTGCTTGAGGCGTCTGTTTTACGTCCGTGCCATGCTTTTGTTTGTCGGGTTTTGAGCTTTGGCTGAAGATCGCCTTCTTGGGCGAAGCCGTTCTCCCGAAAGGTGGGGGTAAAATGGGAACCCTAATTTTGTATTTATAGGGAGGTGGAATTTAGGGTTGGGACCCAATTCATATGGGGAAAAAACAACTAGGGCATTAGCGAAGGTACGAGGCATTCATTTGGGCTCACCATACTCCAAAACACCCACCACTCACACAGTGCGCCTGGGCCAGATCGGATTACCAACCGAATGGTGCTGGGCGCACTCTGTGAGGGGTCGACTGTTTCCGCGGCTATTTTACAATTTACAGGGAGTTTCTTAGTGTTATAATATACAAACCTATCCAGAACTAAGGGAATAAGCCAAACTACACCATTATCTTAATTAATTGGGACACCTAACTAGGTCAACGGAGGTCAACCACTCACACAGTGCGCCTGGGCGGAATCGGTTTGCGAACCGAATGGTGCTGGGCGCACTCTGTGAGGGGTGGCCTATTTTTTTGGCAATTTAGGTTGGGAAAGATGCTACACTTCACTAGCAATCTATCATGGAGCTAAAATCTACCCAAAAATTGGAAATTTTCCCAATTGCTCGAAGCTCTTGCTTGGGTGGCTATACCCCAAGACTCGAATCTACTGTTAGTCCTAAAGGGAAAATGGCCAGTGCTCGATCTTGGATGCCAAGATCATGCTCTGATACCACTGTGACGTCCCCTACTCCTTATACGATGCCCGCATCGCACTTTCAGGAGGAGCATTCCCCAAATACCGCCGACAGGGGGCCATCCACCTGACTCCACTCCCATGGGGGCAGAGCCAGCAAGGGAAGAGTGGATGTGTCATTCATCCGTCTTCCATCGGATCGACCTATCTGCGGAAGCGTAACAAACAAACGTGAGCACAACTAATAATATACAACATAATCACCATAACAATAGCAACATCACAGAGTCAGCAATACCTTCATAACAATAATACAAAGGGAAGATCCTACCCGTGCTCGGACTTCGGGGGATGACCCGACGGCTAGGCCTCCGTGAGTTCATTGCGCATGAATTCATGGCAATGGATTTGGCTGGCATAGAACATGGCTTAGGGTAGTCCACTCCATCCGCCCCTCCCGTGCACACTTTGCAGAGTAGGCTGAAAAGTGTTGGGACTTGGCCGTAGCCTGCCGGGTGAATAGCCGGAGGGGCTACTTCTCTGGGTTGCATCTCCCCAACCCCCGGAGGCAGGAAGAGAGCTGCCTCTCCTCCGTAGGTATCCATGCTCATCGCAGCGGCTAGAGGGCCACCGCCCTTATTCGACTTGAACTCACCGGAAGGTCATATCCACCACCCCACGAGTGTCGAAGCTCATGCCTTGCCCACACGCAAAGGGCAAGCCATTAAGCCTAGCCGCAAAAGACCCCCGATAGGCTTTACTACCGAGAGGGGTCAGTCCACGATGAGACAAGTTCCTCCTATCAACCGGCCTTGCCCCTTCACCCACGACCGGTGGGCTCCGTGCCGCGGGCCGCATTTACGTGGGAACTAAGGTGCTATGCTAGGAGCATCTTCTACACAAATTTTTTAGGTCTCTACCCCCTTCCCACAACAAGGAGATCATAGAGTGGAATACATGCAATATCACGTAAACGTAGATAGAGAATCATATCAATCTATCTACTTAACATCCAATGTTAGGTTCATTCGTTAGAGTCTCGTGATCTAGGGATCTACAAGGCTTCCAGAGATGATCTAACATACTAACCTCGCATATTGCCATGCCTAAAGATTTGTTTTGCACAACGAACAACTAGATACCTGCTCCTTGGCTTGCTCCCCGATCCTTGGAAGGCGTCCATGCTCCCCGATCTTGCCAAGACAAACTGCTACTCAAGAACTTTTTGTGCAAATCCGACTTTTCTGAGCTGGGCAATGCGATTTCGAGCCTTACCTTGGCCGAATTGGCCCAGAAAGCCCTAATTGCGAAAAGAGGAAAGGAAGCTCTAGAAAACCCTAATTGGCAAAGTGAAAGGAGAGCTAGGGTCTAGGGTTTTAGCCCTTATATAGACCCTATCTAGGTTAGGGCATCCACATGGGCAAATGGCTTTAGGCCATTTGGAAATGGATGAACAAGGAACCTTTTGTTGTGTATGTTTAATTACATACCCAACATCCAAGGTTGCCCCCTAGGTGCAACCTTTAGCTCCTAGGTGCAACGTTGTCCTATTTCAAGTACATGTCACTTGTGACATGTAATGTGTAGACGTCAGCATAATAATAATATTGGGGCTTATTTATATTACGCTTTGGAACGAGAGAGAGAGAGAGAGAGAGAGAGAGAGAGAGAGAGAGAGAGAGAGAGAGAGAGAGAGAGAGAGAGAGAGAGAGAGAGAGAGAGAGAGAGAGAGAGAGAGAGAGAGAGAGAGAGAGAGAGAGAGAGAGAGAGATTAAAACTCTCTGTCTTAGTTATAACTCTCCTCGACTTCTAATATAAGATGGCGGCATCAGATAGATTGGAAGGATACAGACTATTAGGACAACAAGCCGACCAGCTACAGTAAAAGGTGGACTGTTACCGCGTCTTGCAACCTAATTTCGACAACAGTTGGAGTCATATGTATTTACAACATTCAAGACCATAATTGAAGGGGAAAATAACGGTTGGGGGCTCCAGTCAAGGACCGAAGGGTTAATAATAAAATTGGCATGACATGCCCATAATTTTTTGTTGCAGGTGATCTAAGATGGCACCTTTGTTGCATTTTATAAAGAATCATGCAATTCAGATTGGTGTTCTAATAAGACGGGAATCATAAGTCATTTCTTAATCAGAGATAGAACATTCATAGCCACCCGTATCAAGCTTAAGGTAGAATACGAATATCCACACACAATTGTAGGTATACATACATGGCAGCTTGTGTAGAACTGAGTACATGGTTTATCATAAGGATTAGCCTAGGAATTATCTCGCCATTGGCGCTTGCATCAACATTAACATCGAACTTTAACTCAATGTCTGTAAAAGCACAGTACAGTTTCGAGTCTTGTACGCAAAATGCAGCGCAGCGGCAAGGATATTGTCAGCTTGCATCAAAAGTCAACAGGGTCAAAGAAGGTTGTCAACATATAATACGACTGTAGTTGAATTATCCTTCATATTTTAGAACTAGTATAACAACATTTGGCCCATTTTTCAATGTAGTCTTTACGTGATCTCTATTCTCTTGGAGTTGACTGCTAAGAAAATCTCTTCTTGAAGGTGTTATAACTGAATTGCGGTATTCCATATATTCCATATTCCTTCGGGAATAACCATATCATAAATTGTCATAAATGATTGAAGGAATTTCAAAGAAGAAATCGTTGCTCAAGAAATTATCAAAATTGTAGGCTTGTAAAACAGAATTGAACTTGTTTCTCTTTCCAAAATAAGTGATTCCATTATGATACCAATCTTTCATCTACATACGGTGCACCAGGCGATACCTAAATCTTATGGATATTTGAATAATTTTCAAAAATATGAAATACATTGTATGTTGACCAAGGACATTTGGTGAAATTATGAAAAGTAGGGGGCATCTAGTGAAATTCATCAAAACATAAGAGCATTTTGTAGTTTTTCCCAAATAGATAAGACCTTGGCGTAACAACAATCGAATGCAACTGCCTTGTACATTTCTTGATATGCATTTTAAACAACATGATAACATGCATAAAACAACTTGAATTCTAAGACAAATCTAATTGTTTATTTGCCTACAATGAGTAGAATGCACTTACTTTATGTTCACAACCCGGCTTTCCATTCAAACGCTGAACATGCAAGGCTTCTCCAAAAGGAATCTAGTATATGGATAGCATGGATCAGCACATGATAATACAGGTCCACACCATGCATGTATCAGCTCGTTCCTATTGGCTCATGAATATTACTTGCAGTTCCTGTTGCCGTTAATCTTGTTGCTTTTTAATCTTGATAGCCTTCCCATATAATGTGACGCTCCCCGAACCTATATGATGCTCCCATCGTATACGTACGGGAAATTCCCCTCCCATGGTGACCTCATCACCACAGAAAGTCCCTCCGTCTACCTCGGACCACTTGTGATGGCCAAGTGCCCGGGTGAAGGACAGGGAGGTGTCATTCGTCCCACGCCTTCTATGGGAACCCTATATAGCGGAAGCATACGTACAAATTAGCACCTAGCACATAAAACATATAATATCATACCACCACGAAGGGTGGTCCATCCATCATCAATACAAGTAACATCCCATATGTAATGCATCAAATGAGGCTCTAACCCAGGCTCAGACTCCAGGGAATCAACCGATGGCCTAGGCTTCCAAATAACAAAAGACGGAATCATGACAATGGCGTTGGCTGTCGTAGAACAATGGCTAGGGTAGTCCACTCCATTCGCACCTCCTATGCACACTTTGTAGATAGGATGAATCACGCTATGATATGGTTGTAGCCTTCCGGAGATGTAATCTCATGGATTCACCCTATGAGACTACTCCGTGTTACATCTCTCCTATCCGATGAGGCAGGAAAGGGAAAATCCTTTCTAGAGCATGGTGCTTCCATGGTGGCTAGAGGATCGTGGTTCCATCAGGCAACCACGCATCCGTACCCGACTTTAACCCCTCAAAATCCATAGGCTTCCCCAACACACCCATCGAGCCCAGGACGTCCCTATAGGCACCTATCCTGCGACCTAGGAGGTGTTAGATCCATACTCGGCCCATAGGCAATGACCGACTATAGACCTAGCCACAGTAGGGAGCCTTGTAGCCACGCTAGGTGAGGTCCCACACCCACTTCACCACCATACTCCTTGTCTGGTGCTCAGCCACACCATACCATCGACAGCCAGGAGGGCTCTTGTGCGCAGGCTGCATTTAATGGGTTTTAAAGGGTTCTAGCTAGGAGCATCTCTATTCCTAGGTAGCTTTTAGGTCTCTACCCCCCTTTAACCCCATACACACAGGAGGAACAGAAGGAAAGAACAATCAATATCAAATAAAACATAGAAGAGAATCTATAGCGGAAGCATACGTACAAATTAGCACCTAGCACACAAAACATATAATATCATACCACCACGAAGGGTGGTCCATCCATCATCAATACGAGTAACATCCCAACAACAATATAACATATGTAATGCATCAAATGAGGCTCTAACCCAGGCTCAGACTCCAGGGAATCAACCGACGGCCTAGGCTATAACAACAGACGAAATCATGACAATGGCGTTGGCTGTCATAGAACAATGGCTAGGGTAGTCCACTCCATCCCCACCTCCTATGCACACTTTGTAGATAGGATGAATCATGCTATGACATGGTTGTAGCCTTCCGGAGATGTAATCTCATGGATTCACCCTATGAGACTACTCCTGTTACATCTCTCCTATCCGATGAGGCAGGAAAGGGAAAATCCTTTCTAGAGCACGGTGCTTCCATGGTGGCTAGAGGATCGTGGTTCCATCAGGCAACCACGCATCCGTACCCGACTTTAACCTCCCAAAATCCATAGGCTGCCCCAACACACCCATCGAGCCCAGGACGTCCCTATAGGCACCTATCCCGCGACCTAGGAGATGTCAGATCCATACTCGGCCCATAGGCAATGACCGACTATAGACTTAGCCACAGTAGGGAGCCTTGTAGCCACGCTAGGCAAGGTCCCACATCCACTTCACCACCATACTCCTTGTCTGGTGCTCAACCACACCATACCATCGACAGCCAGGAGGGCTCTTGTGCATATGCTGCATTTAATGGGTTTTAAAGGGTTCTAGCTAGGAGCATCTCTATTCCTAGGTAGCTTTTAGGTCTCTACCCCGCTTTAACCCCATACACACAGGAGGAACAGAAGGAAAGAACAATCACATTCAATTCATCCATCATAATATCAAATAAAACATAGAAGAGAGTCTAATCATTCATCTAATCATACAAGGGTTAGATTAGAACATAAACTACCTAAAGACTAACATGTCTCTTGGCTGGACCCATTATCACGAAGAACACCCATGATTCAAGACTAGCTATTGTGTTCAAGCAGCTCCTCCCTTCTTCAGTCTTTCCCAAATCGATTTGGGGCAGGAGTTAGGGGTGGAGGCTCAGCTTGCCCCCTTAGAATAGCAAGTCTCCTCTGGCCCAATCGATTTGGGCCAGGTGGCTCCCCTATTGGCTAATTAATAACATTAATTAGCCTAATTAGCTTAATTAAATTATCTAATCTATGATTATTTAGTATAGCTAAAATAAACCCCTTTTAATGTTAACTCCTAACGCCCCATTATAATCCAAACATACTTGGTGATGTGTCATAGTATTTATACATATAGCATATAAATATGTGGAACGTCACATTCTAACCCCCTTGGAATAACGTTGTCCTCAGCATTGAACATTATGAGCAATATAATTATTATGAAAATACAGACATTGATACTTTATCATATAATAGAGAAGATTACAACTAGATCATAAGTGATCAAAAGTTTTGGACCCGAGTCCTTCAACACTATAGACAGAGAAGAACAAGTTAAGATGCATACAAGGTGCTCAGTGGACCATAAGGAACACACATAAGAAAGCACAACATGGCCCCTAAAGTGCACCGTCAAAGAACTGCAGATGCCGCCATATGCACTACTCACATGCAGGATTACAGTACATCAATACTCAATATAATTATATAAAGTTGTGGTTGAAGGGACCACCTCCTTGAAAAATGAAAATAAAATGAAAATGAGGGAATCCTATGATGCCTATGGCTTGCAATTCGTCTCGGCATAAGGAATGGTAAGGTTCCCATTATAGCCCGTAGACGGTTGCATCCTAATATGCCTATATGAAAATCCCCCATCCTAGGATGCATCTACCCCAACCCCTATGCATGAGCCCTGCCGGATCTAATACTCTACATACCATTGGAGTTGGAATCAATAGCATCGTGGATAGTCCGGCCCTGGCATTGTCGCATAAAGTCGGGGTAAGCCTTATCAGGGTCTTATTTAAGGACCCAAGTGGCATCTTCGGTTGGCAAGTGTTTCCACTTAACCAAGTACAGCAATATCTGTCGAGAAGAGCTTCTGAAACAATCTCTAACTGCTCGTCTGTCATTTTCCAGAAGTGTTGGCGTATCAAGAATCTCATAAGGATTCAGGGTGTGCTTCTTCAAAGGCTTACGTGGAAAACTTTATGGACCTTGAGATGAGGGGGCAAGTTCGACTTATAGGCTTGAGGACCTATTCATTCGATGATCTCAAAGGGTCTCGCCCATCGTAGTACCAGTTTCTTGCAATTACCAATCTTGAGCTTGGCCTGCTTAACCTTGATCTTCAACCAACTTGATCTTCACGCGGCATGCGGTGTTTGTCTGCTAGACTCTTTTGTCGACTTTGTGCTACTAATAAATATCCGCGGACTTCTTCTATCAAGGCTTGCATATCAGTATAACTGCTATGAGACTGCCACCTTGGAAACTGGATTATGCCACGTGTCTGAAGTAAGGCATTGGTAGCCATCGGTAATCATAAAGGGAGATATCTTTGAAGACTACTGTTTAGTACTATTACAGGCAAATTCCACTAAATGAATGTAATCTGCCCACTGAGATTGCTTACTACAGACGTAATTGCGTAGCACATCCTTAATAATGCGATTGGTATGCTCTGACTGACCATCTGTCTGAGGGTGATACAATGTACTCATGGCGAGCTTGGTTTGTATAGTGCTAAAGAAATCCTTCCAAAAAGCACTAACAAACTTAGGATCAAGATCGAAATAATGGTTCGTGGCATCTCATGGAGTCGAAAAATCTCTTTGGAAAATAAGATAAGATAAGATAAGATGGATTTTTACGTCCACGGGAACCCAACGAGTTATGGGACGGCACATGCAAGGGCAACAGCCCATCTAAGACCTGGGGCCTAGGCCCCATCATCAAACACAATAACCAAATCTTAAAAGACTACCAAGAAGAAGATAATGCTAATGCTAGTGGTAATTTTGTGCTTCTAAAATTATCTAGACATAGCCAATCCAAGGATTGGAAGGTCATTGGTCTAGAATAATTGCTGCGCCTCCCCTGTACACTGCCCATTTCTTTTGCAGACGGGCTACCCTCACTTTGCAGAGCTCCTCCTTACGGTTACACAATTGAAGAGGGGAGAGGTCCTCCTGTACTGAGAAACTAGTCCCTCTGAGATGGTTTCCATGCTGAAGAACATGTAAGCGGCTAAGAGTATCTTGAAACTGAACCAAAAGATGGCGAAGCCGATTAGGTCTTGCTGCTCCCACCCTAGTAGCGGAGACAACTCCACCAACCTTCACATGCATGATATCAGTTAGAAAATGCAAAGACGCATCCACATCAGAATGGGCATCATCTTCTGCCTCTGCAACCCCTATAATACACAAGTTCAGGCTCCTGGTAACAGAAGATACTGAGGCCGCCTGCTCCTGGCTGCTAGCTCGATGCTGCGACTCCTGGTCCCCTTGGGATTATGAAGATGTCTGTATTCCCCACCTCAATATGTTCCCTTTCCAATGTCTGCACTCCCACTTCAAGCAATGCTTCTTCTGTGGCTATAATTCTGTGTGTCTGTACTGAGGCATCACTTGTGCCCACACACTGGGCTTTAGGGTCTGGAATGAAGGCATGTATTAACTGTAATAAGTGTGTCCATCTCTCAATAGACACATTGATGTCTTATACATGTGCTTCACTAACAGCAACATAATACTGCAGGCAATTTCCAGAATGGTCTATAAACGAAGAGGTACTTGAACTCTTTTTAAGCTTCTATTTTTTTTATCTAGCACGTGCAACGAGTTTAATATAGCTTCATATCATTTGCATCACATTTTTCCGCATCATAATCGATCTTCCATCAATTCTATGTAGAGGTGACATGAGATAGTTACACTTATTAGTAGGCTATTAGTTTATATAGAATATGTTCTAGATATCATGTGTACTATTCAGATGAATAATCAAGGTGCGTTTTGTAATTTCGATATACAGGTAAGGAATTCAATTTGTCAATCAAACCAGAAATCTCAGATGTTCTCAAAATTGTCTAAAACCAAAGTGTAGGTCTGCCCACAGTTAAATGGTTGCCAAGGAATCTCATCCTGTTGATATTTTATTTTTTATACAATCATGTGTCCTGTTGGAGAAACTAAAGCTTGCTATATGCAAATGAACCCAAAGGCCAACTTATTTGCAGATTGTGTAAGTCTTGAACTCCTCCCTTCGGCAAGATGTCTACACAAACAGTGTAAAGATATATCCTGGTCGTGGTTAAAGGATGGTGCAGTTCAAGATCCATTCATATGCAATGAGTAATTTGACAAATTTCTATCTGGATTTGATCATATGGTCCTCCTTTTTTGTTCTTTACATAATTTGTTTTTGAAGAACGTGTTTTACTTCATATTATACACTCAAAATATTACAAAGTACTTCCAGAAGTAAGAAATGTCCCTGAAGCATCAATCACTTTTAGATGATCACTCCATATTGGAATTTTAATACGATCAGGCCAATTGGAGATCTGAAAGCAATTATACAACTTCTTACGAATTTCTTGAAGCACCACCTGAGAAGAAATACGCTTATCATAAAAGACCTTTCTTCGCCTTCGCTTCCATACACTCCATATTAGCCAAGACTTTGCCATGTGAAATGCAATCCTTTTAGAAGCAGTCCACTGATTTGGATAAATACCCAAAAGAAAGTGCTGACTATCCAAAGATACTCCAAAAAGAGAATGCAGCCAGGACCTACTCAGCTCTGCACACAAATATAAATAGTGCTCCAATGTTTCAATGCACCGCTCACACATTGGGCAAAGTGGGCTTACTCCCGGCTTAAAACAATAAACCATCTGATTTACCCTCAAAGAGCGATGAATCACCTGCCAAAGTAGAAGATTTACCTTTGGAGGATTATATTTAGACCAAACAAGGTTCCAGATGGATTGCCATTGAGAAGGCAAAGTCTGTAAGTGCCATTTTCGAGAAGGTGATAAAGTACTTGAGGAGGTAAGCAATCTGTAGCATGAACTTACTAGCTTCTTGCCTTCTTTAATACCTTGAACAAAGTTCCAGCTACATAATTGAAATGCATAATGCACAATTAAGATCTATAGGTACAACACCATTACTGCGTGTAACTGTATTTGAAGCATTGGAAGGTCATATCTGAACTTTTTGTTGAACTTTTTAGGGTCTTAACATCTTTGAACAGAAGAAAAGGCTCATTGAATTCAGAGATGCAAGGGAAATCCATGCAGGTCGATTGTTGAAGGTAGATTTTTTATACTGCTTGGTTAGTGGGTACTTCGACCTGAAGGTTGATGCTGGCGAAACCTCTGAGGTGGCAGCTTCCTGGCCAATTTCTCCGTGATCCAAATATTTTGTTTCTACTGTATGTTGATTCTTATCCCTGTTGTTAAATCGTATATTCATAAAGAGATTTTTATCTCATGCATTTTGTGGTAAAATGTCATTTCCCTCAGACCTTTTTAATATGGATGGCTCATGGCGCTTCTCCATTCATGCAGGATAAACATGAACACGACCCTTGAGCAAATGAGCAGAGGTTCAATTTCATGTTTGACAGGATGAGCGGTGTGGTCGGAATGCTATTATGGTGGCTTTCAAGGATTGTTCTGCTAAATTGTTTGCAGGACAGTTATTCACAAACAAGCAAGATGTTTCTTCTTTGTCTTTTGATTTGGCTTGCAAGCACTTGGTTTCCACCAGCTATTCAACTTATTCAACTGAACTTTAACTTTAATTCTGTATAAGCTTAGGCCATCCAGATTTTCTTGATGCAAGCGCATTTCTTTATGCAAACTGCAAATACTGAAATCAATGTTATTTTCCTATCGTCGTGTGCCCTCCTAGGAATCAACGGCTTCGAAACTGTGAAGGGCCAATTTCACTTTCCTGCATGTGTAGTTGATTGCAGATGCCACGTGGATTATATATAAAAATTATATTGCGAGATGTATACTGAAAGCTATAATGTAATACCTGTATTACAAACGAGATGCTGGGATTAGACTCAAGCCTAAAATCTCTATATCAATATAGGCTTGGTTAACATGTTTCAGTTGTATAATGCTTTAATCGGGCATCCCAAAAACAATGGAATAACTCAATGGAATAACTACTGCCTTGCTACGGTTGTAAAGACCATTTTTTTTGTTCTATTAAGGAACAATGGAAGTTAAATAGTTGTAGATTCCGACCCAATTGTTGCATTGTTGTTAATGACATGCAAAACACTTGATTGGAATGACTGAAATAATTGCTAAATTCAACAGAGACGATGTTGTAGTAGATTGCATGGTTGTAGCAAGGTTCCATTTTCCATAACCATTGATATTACATAATTATTGCCTCTTGAAAAATACATCATGCCAAGAGTCCCACGGTTCCTGTCCTAGTGGTGATCTCCTTGCAAAACATTGATTATATATAGCTTATAAAACAATGGTCACAACTATTCGTAAGAGGCATTTAACATAATGTTGTATAAAATGGATGGCTTCTTTAACATTCTTCATTTGTTGCAATAGAATAAGGATGTCAACTAATAAGGTGTCAACTAACAAGGCAGGTCATCATCCCCACTCAAAATCCATTAAGAAATACAAATAGTAAGAGGCATTTCATATAATGTTGTATAAAATGGATGGCTTCTTTAATATTCTTCATTTGTTGCAATTGAATTGAATAGAATAGAATAGAATAGAATAGAATAAAATAGAATAGAATAGAATAGAATAGAATAGAATAGAATAGAATAGAATAGAATAGAATAGAATAGAATAGAATAGAATAGAATAGAATAGAATAGAATTGTTTTTATCGTCCACGGAGACCAATCGGCCTATGGGACCCAATACAAAAAGCGCAGCAATCACATTACTCCCCGGATTAAAAAACCCCCGCCCCGAAGGGTTTTCGAGGAAAAAACCATGGCAGCAATAAGACTGCTGACAACGATTAAATGGTTGACTGGGGGCATATCTGAGCCCTCAAGTCCAGTACTTCTTGAATGTATGATCCGAAAGTGAGCGACCGGAGTCGCGGCCCAAATGATTATCATGTGTAGCGGCTCATCGGTCTAATCAATCGCGAGCATAGCGTGTTCGAATCGATCATATCTTGCCGGCAGCTCCGGAAAGTGTGACACTCATCCTCAAACCCCCGGCCCGGCAAAGACTAACAAACCCTATCCCCGACGTGGCTCCCCAATCCATCGACTGTCTCAATCCGGAGATGGTGGGCACCGCGGCGTAATGGAGGCGATATGCCTACGCTTTTCATGGGCGTGATGTGAACGTAGGTAGCGCCAGGGGCCTCGTTCTAATGTGGGATTTATGTGCCGCTTGTAATGTGTTTGTTTTGACTTGCTCCGTGGCCCGGAATCCCAAAGCTTATTGGAGAAACAAGCATCAAGGTAACATCTCAGTCCGTCGCGACCGCCCTCTGTTTCTACCTGGATGCACATGTGCTCCTGGACATTCCATCTAGTTAGCCACTGCACTCTTTTATCCTTCCAACAATTCTTGAGTCATTGTGGTCCCATTGCCACTGCATAAGCCAAGTGCGGTAGACGATCATCATCCATATTTACCACCTTCTGGAAATAGACGATGTGTCTATCAAGGGCCGCTCGCTGAAGTGGCAGAAAACCTGTCTCCTGCAACAAAATTTGATATGGGACCGTGGATTTCACTCCGAGTGCCTGTGCTAAGAAGTAGTGTTGTCTCTAAGGGCGAATATTCGCCAAAAGGCGAATATTCCATTTAAAAAAAAAAGAGTGCACGAACCTTAGGTAGGCTTAAAATATAAAAAAATAAAAAAATATTAGCCAATAACTTTTTTGGATCCTCCCGCCCGAGGTCACAATTCGCCTTCCCCGGGGGAGTGTGTTGGAGGGACTTTAGCCAACTTTTCAACACCCTTGAGGATCGCAGGTTCCGGATTCGCCATTATCACTCTTCTATCATTCATTAGTTTTGTAGCTTTAGTTTCAGAAGTTTTTTGAAAGCAAAATCGTATGCCTTTGAGGTTTTGAGCTACAAATTTGAAGCATTTTTTATGTGTGTTTGAATACCTGCATACATTTTTATAAATGCCGGTACTAACTATAAAATGAATGCAGATCTAGCCATTCAGGTAATCCGATTCAAAATCTTAGAGTTATCTTAAAAATTACAGATTGTGGTGTTTCCCAAGCTAGAACGATTTCAGCATGAAGCCACATGCTGGTGATGCTAGACAACGGATGATTAGTGGCGCTCCTCAAATCAAGTTAGATTAAGTATATATTTAATACTGAAGAGTTTTGGTCTTACTGCATATTTCCGGCCATGGCAAAGCTCTATATGGATGCTTGTTTAGGCTTTTTAGGCCATTTTACAGACAAAAAAATGAACAGAATATAATATTCTTTTTCAGATGAAATAATATATGAATCATGTGTGCAGTGGCATGCTCCGGCTTTTGATATAGGGCTGCTACAAATGCTAAATTTGCTTGATTTTTGGAATTTGCTCTAGTGTTTTTAGGATGGTACAGATACTCCATGCTATTATTTGATGATTATTAATGGCCGAGCAAGTGCTCGTAGATGCTTAGGTTTTAGTGGCTTACTCCCTTGCTCTCTAGGATGCTTAGCATAACCTTGTTATGATAGTGCATAACCTGCATATGCTGTTTTGCATTGATTGATGCTTGGTTATGCAATAGAGATGTTTTATATTTGTACATTACTCTTGTTGGTTTTGCAATGCTCATTAATATGTGGCTAGATGTCTAGTGCCTGATGCCACTTCGGTCTGTTTGCTCCTCTTGTAGTGCCTAGGCATTTTTAACAGCAGTAGAAAGGCCTGATGCCACTTCGGCTTCTTTTTGCTGCAACAAATTTACCAAAAGGCATTATGGCAGAATCTGTTCTTTTGTTGCTTATTCAAAGTTCTATTTTTGTGCCACTAACATGTTTGGGGTCTGGGTTCGGGAACTCCTACAAGACAGCCCTCTGTGAGGACCCTTGGATCTAACAGGAGAATCCGGGGGGACTATGTCACGGGGGATTTGCAAGAAAAGAACAAGAAGAAGAAAACGGAACAGAAAAGAACAATGAGAGGAAAATGATATGCTTCTTGATATCAATGATGAACATACATGAGCTCTCGCAATCGAGAGAAGACTGAAGAGAGACAAGACTCAAAACTCATCTAGCCCTCATATGCTAGCTCTACTCATATATAATGGCCTTTGGCCCAATATAGACACTCTGACTGATCTCGGTGCCGACTCCTGGAAGGAGGCCTGATTTGCAGGAATGTTGGCGGTGCCTCTTGAAGTGCCTAGAATCACGCAGACGCTGACGCGGGCGGTGACGGCCCCTCACTTGTCTGAGCGGCGCCTCTTGATAGGCTGCTGCTTGGTCTTCTGCGGGGCCTTGGATGGCTGACCCGTGGTTGACTGCGGATCCTTGAGCTTGACCTGGTCCGTCGTATGCATGAATAGTCCCGCATGCAGGGAGGCACAGGACTAACACTCCCCCCCACCAAACGACACTCCGGGTGAAGAAAAGGAGGAAGTGTCTCTGAGGGCGGGAAGCCCTCTTTCTGAAAGTGATCCTCACGGGAGTGAGGACGGGCACCATTATGGTAACTGCTAATGAGATCCTGGCGTTTTTGAAGAGCAGGAGGAGTGTTGAGCCCAAGGGCAGGATCGGCGTCAATGAGAAAATGAGAGCGCACCATGTCTTCAAGGGCCGCGTGGGCTTCAGAAGAAACAAACTAGCACTCCATGAGGAGGCAAGTCTGGAGACCGAAAGCACTGACGCTGGCATTCGGATTGCAGTAAAAGATGGGACGCTGCCGATTTGAGGAGCTGACCAGGAGGCTCTTGAGAGCAGCACAGAAACCCGCCTGACGGTGGACTGAAGGGTCAGGGGAGGTGGCAGCATGCTGCAAGAAGGTGTCGAGGCCATAAATGGCATCCTCGGTCGCTACCAACCACGCCGCATTGGCAATATAGATCCGTGTTTCAGTAGTGTCTAAGGTGGCATTATCCTCCCAAGCCGGATCGCCCGACGGGGGATCCCACCGAGATCCGCCGAGATTTGAGGCGGAGTGGATCCCGCGTGGCCATCCATGACCTTGGTCCAGAAGGGAAGACGCCAATCAGAAGTAAGAAACCTGGGGCGTGGAGGGGCATCCAGAGAAGCATACGGAGAGGGAGCCAAGCCTGTGGGCGTGGGCTGCTGAGCTTGCTCCCTGAATTCACTGACAAGGGCAGGATCTAGAGCCTTGCACCAACGATCCCACTCGGAAGCAGGGAGCTGAGAGTAAACAGGAGGGCTATCCCAACCCGCGGGAACCGCCTTGCTATCCGTAAGAGCACGCAGTTGATTGTAACCGGCCAGGTGCTGCATGTAAACTTGTGCAAAGGGAAGATCCTCGGGATGTCCCAGATACTTCCTTATTTGTTGCAGCGCTTCAGCTTGCCAGAGAGGCAAATGATGAGCAAGCTCCGGCATGTACTCTTGATGAAGAGCATGTGTCTGGTCATGATTAGACAGATAGGGGTTGTTATCCAAAAGCAACCATTGAAGTGTGGGGTCACCCTGAAAGTTCTGATGTGGCCCATCTCGAAATTTGTCCTGTGTATCTGCCAGATAGAAATCATGAAAAACGTATGCCATTGGCTGAACAACTCTGAAGGTGATCATATCCGGATCGTCGCAGTGAATGAGATCAAAGACTAAAAGGGCACAAAATAAACTTTTGTCTTCAACAGAGAGTTCAGGCCAGATCCGAAGAAAATCCTAGCGTCTTGTGAGGGGAACATCAACGGGACCATCACCGTATGCCACTTCGAGGAAAGAAAGAGGTGGCGGCGGGCAACCACATAATCCAGATAACTGGAAGGAATAGGGTAGTCAACAGGCAGGTTGAGAGCAATGGTAATGTAGCCTTCAAGTTTTGTCTGAGCCTCATCAGCAGACTGAATAGTTTGCACTAGCTGTTGTTCGAGGTCACGGATCCTGTGGTCCTTTTCTAACAGAAGGCGTGTCTGGTCACGGACCCGTTTCTGAGAAGTGTTAACCTGTGAGGAGGCTTGCCCAGGGGCATTGAGTCGAAGCACGGCAATCTCCGCGTCATCAAGAAGTTTCTGTTTCTGAACCTCCGTAAGCTGATCTTGGAGGGATGTTAGCTGAGAAGTCTGCGTGGAGAGCTGAGCCGTCAAAGAGGCAATCTGAGCGTCACGCTCTGTAAGGTGTTGAACTTGAGTACTGTAATTTTCACAAAGCTCGGAGTACAAAGCGTTGAGTTTAGCAATATCTTTCTCCTTGTCACTAAGGAGGGTGTCTTTGGACTTGTGTTGCTCCAATAAGGCCTGAAGTTCGGATTGAAGCTGAGCCTGTTGATCTGCAAGTAGGCTGGTCTGATCCTGTGCACTTTTGAGATCTATGCGGGCCTGTAAGAGAGCCCCATGCTTTTCTTGAAGTTGGGCTTCCAAAGTTTGAACTTGTGCAGTTGCAGCTTGAAGGTTACGGTCAACCACATCTGAGGCCGTCAGGGCCGTGTGAACCCCATTCATAAGAGCTTCTTGGGATTCTTGTAACTTTAGAACAGCAGCTTGAGCATCCTGCTGATACTGATACAACAGCTGACGAGGGTGCTGTGGTGGTGGAGCCGGCTGTTGCCTTGTTTGTGACGTTTGGGACACATGATGAGGACTAGAGTGCTTGGTTTCTGTAGAGGAGGAGGAGACAGTGACATGCGTGTGTTGAAGGTTGACATGACCAGAAGAAGAAGGGCGTGAAGTGCCAACTTGATGAGTCTTAGGAAGGGATCACTGAGTGGAATTTTGAGAATGAGAGTTTGTGGGAGGAAAGTAACGCATGGATGAGGGCTTGAAGATGGCCTCCCACGTAAGTTTCAGAGGGAGAAGTGGCAGCCCGAAGACGGTCTACTTCTTGGAGAAGACGGTAGAACAGCAATTGGGGCCAATCAATGTGGTGGGTTGAGCGAGTAGCAGTGACTACGATATTATAGAAAGGTTTATTGATATGGGTGTTCTTGATAGAATACCCAAGGTACTTAGCTTCTACGTAAACTTAACAAAAGTTTCATGGGGCTTGTCAATATTTGTGAGGCGATGCACGTTTGCATGATAAGCAAAAGCACCAAACTCGACATCAAGATCCCGTATGGCGTAACAAGATAAACAAGGGGTTTGCAAAGGAATATGGAATACCTCGGAAATTAGGTGTTGAGTCAAAAAATGGTGGTGCCATCGACCAATCGTGGTGTATCCATGCGGCCGTTGACGATGTTAGCGATGAACCGCCTAACCGGGTCGATTTGGAGCCGAAAGTTCCATTTGAGAGAATTGTAGAGTTTCTCGCTCGCGACCGCATCGATTCGGGCCAACAAGGGCTTCCGCCGGAAAGTGGGCGCCAAGAAAGAGACAGACTCTAAAAGAGCCGGTTCCCTCGGGAGCAAAAGTAGCTTGAAGTGTAGAAAATTTTGGTGCAGCCATGGCAAAAGATTGGCGGAAAAAACAGTGATTCCAAGGCGGAGGTCGAAAAGCAAAGAACGGAGGACGGCGCAGAGAGACGAAAAGGTTTAGGGCGCCAAGAAAGGTGGGCGAAGGGGCATGATAAGGGGCGAGGCCGCAACCGCTTGATGGTGCCGTGTGTCGAAAGATGCCAAGGAGGTGATTGAGAGGCAAAAATTTGGCTAAGTCCCCAAACAACAAAGGGAGAAGGAATGAACGGTGGAGATGAGGCGTGAGAGAATGATGGGATGTGACAGTGGCCAAAGGACACACATTAATGTTCGACCGGGCGTGAAAAGAAGGAATGGCATTTAATGCCGCAACTCGGTGGGATATCATTAAAAGGAATGTGTCGAAGGTACCATGGCTAGATATGCGGCGGGAGAAAAGATTCTCGGTTTAGAAACAAATTTTGCATTGCAAACACGCTGGCGATTTATGTGATTGGTCCACGCCGACAAGGACTTCCTCGCTTGGCTATATAAGACGAACCGGGAGTAAACGGCGGGCATCCGATGGCGCCAGCATGGCTGCTGCTGGTTTGAACGAGGACTGCACTATGCCCACGAACTGTCAGGAGTGGATTACCTGCAAGATGAATTGTCTGGACCTCTGGCGCTGCCACAATCGTGGCGTGAGAATGGACGGCTGGTGTGCCGGGATGGCTGAACATCCCGACCCGAAGACCAACGGGATGGAGGTGGTTCTGCACCTTCGCTGGGATCTCGAAAGAACCTCTACCACATCTGCGCATCACCTCTGCCCAAAACCGGGAGTAGAGGGTTTTTTCTTAGGACTTAGTAGATAGGGCTCTGAGCCCGTTTTTGTATATAGGGCAGTGCCCATAGCGGAAATAGCTGGGCTGCGCCCACATTTTGTAAAAAATTCCACCTATAATATAAATATGCCGCTGGTTTAGTCACTATCTGTTGTGTGCGTGTCTGGAACAGCATCTGTTTGTGGATGTGCACTTTCTGTTGTATGAAATGTTTTGAGGCGAAAAGCCATTAACCAAAGTAGGTAATGGAGTGCCATCTAACTCGGCCGGTTGAAAAAGCTGGTCGAACCACTTGAACAATTTGATAAGGGCCAAGCCAACTAAACTTAAGTTTACCCTAAAAGTTTTGTAAAGAGAATTATAAAGAAGGACCAAATCTCCTTCCTTGAATGTTTTTGTCTTCAGCCGTTTGTCATGTAAGGATTTTTGCAACTGTTGTCCATGAAGAACACGAATATAAGCATCTCTTCTAAGTTCATCCAACTGTTCCAATTGATAAACCCTTTCTTTGAGTGCGAAAGGCGGATTATGGGCGAGCTTGATTGAAAACGGAGTGTTGGAAGTATGTATTCAAACGGCATGAGAGCTTCTTGACCATAAACCAATTTGAAAGGGGTGTGACCTGTAGCTATTTTGAAACAAGTATTGTAAGCCCAAAGAACAGTAGGAAGTTTGTTTTGCCAATCAGTGCGAGAAGCATCACAAATTTTCTTGAGAATTGTGACCAGAGTTTTGTTTGTGCTTTCTGCCAAACCATTCCCTTGAGGATAGTAAGGTGTGCTCTTGTGATGATGTATCAGGAGATAATCCGTCAGCTCCTTGATGGTATGATTGATAAAATGGACACCACGATCACCCACCAGCCTCCAGTGTGGGGCAGCCGAATCGCGTGATGATTTGTTGATAGAGGACCTTGGCTGTGCTGGCCGCAGTGTTGTCTGGAAGTGCGCAAGCTTCCGCCCATTTGGTAGCGTAGTCAGTGAGAACCAGAATGTAGCGGGCACGGGTGTGCCGCGCAGGAGGATCGATGGGTCCCACAAAATCCATTCCCCATTTGCTGAAGGGAAGTGGCGTGGCGACCGGCGTCAAGGGAAGAGCGTCACGGGCCGTGGGCCGTCCCACACGCTGGCAAGCATCACACGTGCGGGCGTGGGCGTGAGCGTCTTTGAAGAGCGTGGGCCAAAAATAACCAGCAAGAAGGATTTTATGCGTCGCGTAGTGTCACCATGAAAATGACCACCACCGGAGCCCTTCATGGGCTTCTCGACAATATCACGGGACCTCATGAGGGAGAACACACGGCGTCGAAGAATGGTATCCTTACCCTTTTTTGTAAAGATGGCCTCGCAACCATGGTGTAGTCCACGGACCTGTGGAGAAATTGATGTCGACGGGATTGTCGCTGGCCGAGAGAGGCGTGGCCCCTCCTCGTGGAAGAGCACCCGTGAGGAGGAGATATTGAAAGTCATGGAACCAATGTGATGTTGCCGTGACCGTAAAGAGTTGAGCATCAGGAAAGGCGTCTGAGACTCCAGTAGAGGGATCATCTGTGTGGATGCGTGAAAGATAATCCGGGACAATATGAGATTTGCCGGCCTTGTGAACAATTTCAAAAGGTGCAAATTCTTGCAGAAGTAGGACCCAACGTGCAATGCGGCCCGTGGGCGTGGATTTGTTGATCAAGTAAAGAAGTGCCTGGTGGTCAACAAAGAATTTGATTTGACTGCCCAAAAGATAGTGACGGAAGCGTTGGACGCAGAAAATTAAACCCAAGGCTTCTCGCTCTGTGGCAGAGTAGTTGCGTTCAGCAGAATTGAGTTTCCGGCTGGCGTAGCGGTTTGGTTTGTCAGTGTGCGCATCATATTCTTGAGAAAGAACAGCTCCAATAGCAAAGGCCGAGACATCGACATGGACATGAAAGGGCTTGTCCCATTGAGGAGGAACAAGAACTGGGGCCTGAGTAAGCAAGAGCTTCAACTGTTGGAAAGCAACATCCGCCTGGGAATTCCAAGCCCAGGTGGATTCATTTCCCGTGAGTTTATGAATGGGATCTGCAATGGCTGCGAGTCCAGGAATGAAGGTGGAGTAATAATTGACCTTACCCAAGAAAGAGCGTGTTTCCTTTATATTGGCTGGTGCTTGAGCCTTGAGCACACAGCTGATTTTGGCAGGATCCGTGGTGATACCTGCTTTGCTGACCACATGTCCCAACAGAACACCTGAAGTGACACAAAAGGTGCATTTCTCGGGATTGAGACTAATGCCGGACTCATCACATTTCTGAAAGACAAGTTCCAATTTATCCAAATGGTCAGCCATGGAACTGTAGGCAGAGAAGTCATCTTGAAAATTTTGCAAGAAGGGATTTTCCTTCATAAAATCCTGAAAAACGGAGAGCATGATACGTTGAAACGTGGATGGAGAGTTTGATAATCCAAAAGGAACCACCTTGTAGGCAAAAGTGCCCCACGGGGTGGTGAAGGTAGTCTTGAGTTGATCAGATTCTTTGATTGAGATCTGATTGTAGCCAGAAAAACCATCCATGAAGGAGTACATCTCATGTCCAGCAACCTCTTCCAGAACCTGGTCTGTGAAGGGAAGGGGAAAATGATCACGCTCCGTGGCCTGATTGAGTTTTCGGTAGTCCACACAAACGCGGATCTTACCATTGTGTTTGAGTGCAATGACGATGGGGCTCACCCACTCAGAATGTTTGACCTCATAGATCAAACCTGCAGCAAGGAGTTTGTCAATTTCTGCCTTGACGCCATCCGCGTAATTGGGGTTGAGCGTGTGCATGTCGTTGCTAGACTGGGCGTGCATCAGACTTGGTAGGAATGGTGAGTTCCCCCAAGGTTTTGTTGATCCCCCGAAGATCTCTGTAGCTCCAGGCGAAAATGTGTTTGAATTTTTTGAAGAGCGTGACTGCCCTGTTACGATAGGGTGTCGGAAGATTGGCAGCAAGTCGGACGGGCTGATTGTTGCCTACGTCCACAATCTCGACTTCCGGAGTCTGAATATGGGGGATAACTTCCGTGTCTTGGACAATATGAGCAGGAGGTTGAAGCATAACAGGATGCTTGGCACTTTCTGTGGTGAAAAAGAGAGGTTCTTTGAGTTTCCTCAAGCGAGAGGTTGCTTCATGGCCGGCGTGTACATCGGCCGGAGCTGCGGGAGGTTCGGCGTCACGAAAAAGTGATCAACACGTTGGATGCGATTGCAAGGAGCGGTAAGGGTCAAGCAAAGCAGCCACGCGGCTGGTCCCGATCAAGAGTCATTTCTCTCCAAGGATCGGCATATTCCGGGGTAGGATGACAGAGGCGTGACTCGCGGTGGAGCCCGAACTTGATAAATATTCTGGGCGCCCCTCGAGTCGATTGTCGGAGAGAGAGGGTTCAAAGATTGTCGACGGAAATGATTTTGCCGGTTTCCAAGTCCATGGTGGCATTGAGGTGACCATCGGTGATGACTAACGATCCGTGGCCCAAAGAATGAATGCTCTTGGCCCAGCAGAGAAAAGGTCTGCCGACCAACATTTCATAATCACCGGATCTTCTCCACCTTCCAAACACCAAATTCCAAGGGGAATCTGAGATCACCTATGTTGATGTGAAGAAGAGGCGTGACGCCTTGAGGTCTCGTGATATGGCCATTGGCCAATTTGATGTCATATGGGGCACGATAGAGTTGTTTGATGCCCATTTGTTTGCGGAGTTTATCCGTGATGAGATTGACCGCGCTACCTCCGTCAATTTGAACATGATTGACTTGTTGATGGCCCACCGTGGCATGTACCGTGGGAGTAGAGGTAGCAACAGCCCCAACCAAAACAGTCGGGAGTGGTAACTGGTCCTTGAGAGCAGGACAGAGTTTCAAAATTGTGGCCAAGCTTAAAGGAATTTTGATTTTGGCTAGCTCCTCTTGGAGTTCCAGAGGCACATGAGAAAAAGGATCGGCTGGATCCACAGGTGCGGGAGTGCGTGGTAAGGAAGCGAAGAACTTCTTTGAGTAGGTCAACCTCCGCAAATGATATTGGGATATGTCCGAGGCGTGGAGGTTGAGGCGTGGAAGGTGCGTCTTGTCGTTGTTGAGCTCGTGGTGGCATGGACATTAGCCAACGTCGCGCCTTCAGCGGCTTGCATGAGGTTCAAAATGCTTTGGCGAACTTTAGGCATGACATTCGCATGAGTTTCTCAAGTCCGGTGCAAAATGGATCTTTTGTCTTCGCATGAGGAATGGCGCCGATTGCAAAAGGCAGGTTGCGTGCCATTAGGAATAATGGTTAAGGGACGTGACGCCCTGGTCTGGCGTGAAACCAAACCAACCCAATTTGATGGCTGGACTGGAGGATTAAGAGCCTGAAAAATTTCTTCCTGTGCTTGTTGATCCATCTGAGGTTGATTGGCAGGAGCAGGTTGATAGCGTGATTGCTGAGGCGCGCGAGGTGGCTTCCAAAGAACTGGACGCGGGCCTTGTTTGCCATTAGCAATCCAGAGTTGGTAAGCCGTGAGGCGGACTGATGTGGTCTGATTAGTGCCAGGAAGCTGCACCTGAACTTGGGGAAGTTGAGGACACGCCGTGGTGGTATGACCCCATTCTTGACGGTGATAACACCGAAGCTTTGAGGATTAAAAAGGAGAACGTGTGTTGGGTCCCCGTTGTTGCTCCCGTTGGCGATAGAGTTGATTGGGTTGCGCCGCAGCGGTGGTCTGCGATATGGCGATTGGTGCCGAGGTGTTGTTTGCACTTGATAAACCATCTTGTTGCGGAAAGGTGTAGGATGAATGCGAGTGCATTCTTCCGTGGCATGATTGCACATGTTGCAGCGTTTACAATGAGGCGGGCCATTGGTGGAGTTGCACTCATTCGCCAAGTGGCCTTGATATTTGCGCATATGGCACCAGATCCGATCAGCTACCGCGGATTGGCGTGTTGAGGTTGAACAGCGATCCCGGGGAACCATGACGGGTGGAATGAAAGGGAGCTCCCGAAGAGCCACGCCACGAGGAAACATTGATCGAGTGTGATTGACAAGATCGATAGCCCGCTCCAAAGTCTTGGTATGGCAGTATTTAGTCATGAGTCCGATAGCTGGAGGAAGTCCTTGGAGAAACCGACCAAGATCCGCTCGTGTGGGGTACTCCTTGAGTTTGCTTTGGCGAGAATGTGAAGACGGTCCCGCAAAAACCCCCCGCGGACTCAGGGGCTCTTGTTGAAGGTCATTGAGTTGCTTGAGATGAAGTTGATCTTCATCCGTGGTCCCATAGTGAGAAAGAAAAGCAGTTTTCATTTTGGACCAATCTTGTTTCCAGAGGCTTTTGTTGGACATGAGCCATTGATGAGGGGAGCCACGCAATGTGGTGGAAAAGATGTGGAATTTCAGTTGAGGTTGCGCATGACCATTCAGACAGCCGAGCCTCAAATTCTTCCATGTGGGCCTGAGCAATTTGGTCTAAAGGTTTGCCTTTTCGTGTTGCCAAAGGTGGGATAAGTCAGCTTAAGGGTCCGAAAGGTAGAGGTAAAAGTGCTTTGGGCTGGACCGAACATGATAGTGAGGATATTGAGGTGGAGTTGGAGGGGTATGGTGGCCGGAAAGATCCCGGCCAAGGGGTGGCTGAGGTGGGGGTACTGGAGGTGCCTGATCATTGGGTTTGAGGTCTGTAAGATTGTAAACAGGAAGAGCGGTGGAAAAGGTAGGGAAGGGAAAATCCTGGGGAGGAGCAAAAGAGACATGTGGATATCCCTGTCTACCCGTAGGAGATGATGGTTGTGAAGGCAGAGGCGTATGGCCAGAAGAGTGATGGATGAAGGCATGTTCTGGGGTATGAAAGTAAGGTTGAGCAGGTGGAGCCGGATAGGGCTCCTGATAGTGATGAGGAGACTGAGGCTGTGAGCAATGTTTGCACGCTTGAGGTGGAGAATTTGGACGAGACATGACACGAGGGGTGGGTGGCGCCGACTGAGCCCTAGACCGAATGTGGCCTCCCTCAATGTCATAAGCAGATCCATACATGTCACGAACAGCTTCCCGTCGATGATGGCGCTCCAATCGAGACGCCGTCTGGGAAAGAAATTCTTCTGGCGTGAAGTTTCGGACGCATTATGGCGGCGTAAGAAGGGAAAACGAATCGCACCCGCAGCGGCGGCACAAGGTTTGGGGTCCGGGTTCGAACTCCTCGCAAGACAGCCCTCTGTGAGGACCCTTGGATCTAACAGAGAATCCGGGGACTATGTCACGGGATTTGCAAGAAAAGAACAAGAAGAAGAAAATGGAACAGAAAAGAACAATGAGAGGAAAATGATATGCTTCTTGATATCAATGATGAACATACATGAGCTCTCGCAATCGAGAGAAGACTGAAGAGAGACAAGACTCAAAACTCATCTAGCCCTCATATGCTAGCTCTACTCATATATATAGTACAATGGCCTTTGGCCCAATATAGACACTCTGACTGATCTCGGTGCCGACTCCTGGAAGGAGGCCTGATTTGCAGGAATGTTGGCGGTGCCTCTTGAAGTGCCTAGAATCACGCAGACGCTGACGCGGGCGGTGACGGCCCCTCACTTGTCTGAGCGGCGCCTCTTGATAGGCTGCTGCTTGGTCTTCTGCGGGGCCTTGGATGGCTGACCCGTGGTTGACTGCGGATCCTTGAGCTTGACCTGGTCCGTCGTATGCATGAATAGTCCTGTACCAGGAGGCACAGGACTAACATAACAGATTGGTACATCCTTTCAATCAAAAGAAACGTTTTATCTTGAAAGGTTGGTTGCTTTTCTTCATAAAGGTTGCTTTTTGTGTTTTGAACTTTAACGTGGCTGGCGTGTTAACTGTACATGTTGATTATTGTAGCATTGAAATTTATATCGATTGAGTGTATTGTGCTGAGGAGCATTATGCCAATCTCTACAGCAAAAGCAGAGGGTTGAAAGTGATCTTTTCGTCAGCAGTACTTTGCTTGACATGTATGCAAAATGTGGCTCACTTGTAGAGGCACAGGAAGTTTTCAACAATTTGCCTGTTAGGAACGTTGTGTCTTGGACAACGTTAATTGCAGGATATGTTGAACATGTGGTGGTCAAGAAGCACTGAAATGTCTAGGACAAATGCAACTAGAAGGCATATTGCCAAATGCTGCTACATTTAAGTGCAGCTTGAAGGCCTGTGGTACCATTGGGGCCATAGACAAGGGCTGAGAAATCCACAAAGAGATTGCAGAAAGTGGATATGAGAAGGACCCTCATGTTGGCAGTGCTTTAGTGGACATGTATGTGAAATGTGGTTCCTTTGCAGAGGCACAGCTAGTCTTTGACAGCCTGCCATTTCGAGATGTTATATTATGGAATGTACTTATTGCTGGGTACTCCGAAGGCAAATTTGGTCAGGAAGCACTGAATTGTTTTGAACAGATGCGGCTGACTGGCTTAATTCCTGATGCTTTCACATTTGTTTGCATCTTGAAAGCGTGTGGCAGTATAAGAGCCATCGGGAAGGGTAGAGAAATACATGTTGAAATTAGACTTTAAAAACTTCAAATGGACAACTATGTGTGGTAGCACCTTGGTGGACATGTATGCAAAGTGTGGCTTGTTTGCAGAGGCACGTGAAGTCCTTCATAATGTGCCAGCTCGAGACATCGTCTGCTGGACAACACTAATTACAGGTTACATGGAAAATGGACTTCATCAAGAAGCATTAGAATGTTTTAGACAAATGCAACAAGATGGTGTGCCTGGAGATGCTATCACATTTGTTTGCAGCTTAAAAGCTTGTGGTAGCACTGGAGCCATAGATGAGGGCTGGAAAATACATACCGAGATTGCACAAAAGGGTCTTGAAAATGATCCTTTAATTTGCAGCAGCTTGTTCCACATGTATGTTAATTGTGGTGCACCAACAGATGCACGTAAAGTGTTTGACAATCTGCAAGCTCGAGACGTTGTGTCATGGAATGCACTAATTGCAGGATATGCTGCAAATGGTCTTAATCAAGAAGCACTGGCATTATTTCAACAGATGCAAGTGGAGGGTGTGTCTGTAGATGCTGTGACATTTCTATGCACTTTGAAAGCATGTGGTAACATTCGAGCCTTAGAAACAGGTCGAGGAATACATAATTTAGTTGCTCAAAAGGGTCTGGTATGCTTTACATAAATGTCATCCATGGAAGTGATTCAGTTGACAATGCAAAAGGAAATATCAATATGGTTTTCAGATGGCGTAGCCATTTGGCAGTAAGTACACAGCTGGATCTATGAGTCAGATGACGTAGCCATTTGGCAGTAAGTACACAGCGGGATCTATGAGTCCCTTTATCTTTGGGCATGTAAAATGAGCATTTTTTGTATATATGAAAGGCTTAACCTAGTGAGATCTATTAATGAGCTTAAAATTGTTGGTTCCAACCTAAATCAATGGTGATTTATCTATGACTTTTGTTGTTAGTTTTCAGGATGTGAAAAGATGGTATGAGAAAAAGGTTCCAGCCCCTTTATAATAGCTCTGTGCCAGAGAAAATTAGGACCAAATGGTAGGAAGTGCAACTCCTTTATCAATAAGATCATTACTAGATCAACGGCAGCACCATGTTTTACAGGGGCAAGGACAGCGAATGGAAGGGAAGTCGTGCAAAAGTTTTGGTTTTGTCCTGAACATGTGCAACACACTTGGTATCCATCTACTAACATATTACATGTGCCAGCTAGACCAGCTCCAGTCAGTACTGGGGTCAAACTAAGCAGTGAAGAGTTGGGAGTATTAGAGAGGGGGAACTACTCAATTAGAGGGATCAACCCAGGCAATCCTTGCATGCAAAATGAATCCACCAAGGCGAGTAACTCAATGACAGTTATAGTGCGGTTTGGAAAACGTATGAATAAAAGAACAAAGTTGGGGAAGGAAGCAGAAGTCAGACTTGAACAAGCTCTGCAATTCGAATGTCACAATGAAAGTCATCACACCTGAGTTAGATGTCGAATACTGTATTAGAAGACCGAATGAAACTTACAAAGTGAGAATCTGCAAATATCCAGAGTGCACATGTGCAGATTTCTTGGCTAGAACAGCAAAACAACAATATACTCCATGCAAACATTTAATGTTTGTTCTAGCCAAGATATTGAACCATGACCCTAGATTGCATTTAGACGTCATCCAACCTGTGATCACAGATGATGTCCTACGCTTAATCCTTCGTTGATGTCCTGTTTAGTCCCACGTAACACATCTCTTTGAAATTATTTCCATATGTTTTTCTTTTTTATGTCTTTTGTCATTTTAAATTTGAAATACTAACAAAGACTTTGACAACTATTGCTCAGAATTATCATATACTACCTAACTAAAAGCACTTCAACATGTTTACTCAAATAAGATCAGGCAGATATGCTGCTCCCAATACCTTTTCAAATGCAATGTGTTTATAGGATTAGCTAGCAATCTCCCTGTACCAATTTCTTGCAAAAGATAAGAACTTGTACCTGCAATTGCATGGATCTTGAAAGGACCTTCCCATAGGCCATCAAATTTACCTGCTGAATCTTCCTTTGCTTTATTCCATTTGAGCACCAATTCATCTACTTTGAAACTTCCTTGTAACTTGTGTGCAGCTTTGAATGCTGCTACATCCTTAGCTTTTTTCCTCAAGTTCACATTCTCAGCTTCCAACCTCTCTTCTTCAAGCATCAGCAACTTATCATATCTGTCTTTGTAGGCATCCTCTAGCTGCATCTGAATCTTCATTGCCAACCTGAGTGATGGCAACTCTAGCTCAACTGGCACTACAGCTTCAACACCATAGACAAGGCTAAAAGGTGTATGGTTAGTAGCATTTTTCACAGTGGTCCTATATGCCCACAATGCATCATGCAGTTTAATATGCCAATCCTTTTTATGAACTTCAACTGTTTTTTTTAGAATGCTTTTCAATACTTTATTTGTTGACTCAGCTTGTCCATTGCCTTGAGGATAATAGGCAGAACTTTTCACATGTTTGACCTTTAATGCTTTCAGTAAATTACTAATGACATCATTTATGAACTGTGTTCCCCTATCAGATACAATTTTGAAAGGAATGCCAAACCTAGTGCATATGTTCTCATGTAAGAATCTAGCAGTTGTCAGCATTTGCCTGTCTAAGAGGAGTTGCTTCCACCCATTTAGTAAAATAATCTGTAGCAACTAGGATGTATTCATGCCTACCTTGAGATTCAGGAAATATAGGCCCTATAAAATCCAATCCCCAAATTTGAAAAGGACCAGGAGATACAATACCAGTGAGAGCAGCAGGTTGAAGGATTCTTCTACCATGAATTTGACATTTATGGCATCTTTTGATTGTCTCATAACAATCTTTGAACAAACTTGGCCAGAAGTAGCCTGATCTGATGATCTTTTTTGCAGTGGTCTCAGCTGCAAAATGCCCACCACAAATGCCTTCATGACATGCCTCCACAATCAGCTCAGCTTCAGATCTGTTGACACATCTTAAAAGCACCCCATTATGATCAATCTTGCACAACACATCTCCTACCATCTTGAATGTTTTAGCTTTAGCTCTAAATCTTCTGGTTTGCTTAGTATCCATGCTTTTAGGCAGCTCTCCATTCTGCAAAAATTCAATAAGGTCAAATTGCCAATCCTCATTCATCTTGCTAGACAAAACAAGGTTAGTAGAGTCTCCAGTCTCCTGAGGTATTTCCATGTCCTGCAATCCTTCAAAATCCTCAAATTCAAAAGCTCTCTCTGTAAGATAATCACTAGGGCTCTTAATGGTTTTGACTGTTTTGACACTAAGATTATAATCTTGAATTTTGCAGCCCACCCACATAACTTGGCTTTGCTTTGACTTTTCTCGAAATAATAATGGAAGGGGGGATTTTGGTGCATGAGCACCTTTATCTCATTGTGTTGGACAATATGTCCAAGTCTTTGTAGGAACCACATTATTCCTCGCAAAGACTTTTTTCCAATCTAGCATACCTCATTTACGTGGTTCCGACCATATCTTGCTTGTAAAGGCTATTATGCCATGATCCTGTAGTAGAGTAATGCCAACAGCCTTGTTAGTGATACTTATATAAACTTTAAAAGGAAGATTATGATCAGGTGGTTTTAAAGCTTCGATTGAGAAATTCGAGTGATGAGCAACTCAAAAGCGACTGGCACTCGTGTCCAATTTACTTACATATGTTTGCTCTCATATTTGTCAGACTTGCCTACTCTTGTCGATTTGCTATAGGACCCATAATATGTGAGAAATTAGGCACATAGATTCTTAAAAACTAGTAAGTCCCATAAAGCTCTTCACTTGCCTCGAGTCTTAGGTGGTACTACTTTCTTGAGTGCTTCCATCTTACCTTCTCCGAGACTTTGATTCCTTGAGCGGATACTTCATGACCTAATAGTTCACCTTTTGAACATAGAAAAATACACTTCTTTGGATTTAAACATACACCACTTTCCCCGCATTGACTCATAATCACAAATGGAAGTTTCATGTGTTGCTCTATCGTTGTTCCTAGGCAAAGGTCATCAAGAAACGCCCTAAATTTATCAAGAGGCAAGCTTTGAAAGATTTTATCCATAGCCCTTTGGAATGTAGCAGATGCATTCATCAATCCAAAGGGCATTTTTTGCATGGCAAAGGTTCCCCAAGGGGTTATGAAGGAGGTCTTAGCTTGGTCTCGCTTCCTTGATTTTAATCGATTAAAACCCGAAAATCCATCTAGAAATGAATAAATCTCTTTACCAGCCAGTTGCATGAAGTACCTCTTCTAGAAAGGGGAGTGGATAATGCCTTTTACAAGAGCCTTATTAAGGTCTCTATAATCTATGCATATGCGTATGGTTTTGTTCTTTTTTTCAACAGGTACTATGCATGACAGCCATTCAGGGTTTGTTATCTCAGTGATAACTTCAGCTTCTTTCATCTTTAATAATTCCTCTCTGATCAAAGTTAGCAAGGACCTATTTATCTTTCTCGGTTTTGCATGACAGTTTAGTTCCTTCTTTCATCTTTATTTCAAATTCACATATCTCGGTTTTTACACCTACCAACTCACGTGTAATCCCATGCAAACACATCTTTCCATTCTTCAAAAATTCTTGTAATGATGCTTCTTTCTCGAGTCTTAAACATGTCTCCTAGAAACAGAAGTTCTAATCTCATCATTCTTGGTAATAGTCGGTTCCTTTACCTCTTTCTCTTCTTTGAGCATCTATTACCGTAATGGGATGTAGTTGTGCAATCTCTTCATGTTCCAACTCTTCCTCTTTGATAGCTCCTTCAAAGAAGGTAATCCAGCAACACACTTCACGATAGGGCATCCGCTTCACAATTTTCATCCCTTGGTATGTAATTCAAACTCCATTTGTTAAATTTGTTCACCAAATCAAGGCTTCTTCTTTCAAAGAATCGCATTTCTTGGTTTTTGGCTTGATACTCACCATTTACCTGCAAGATATCAATTGAGAGTCACCATAAATGGTTACTTCTGTTAGTCCTAATGAAATAGCTTCTTGCAAGCCGGGCTCAGACTCACCATGTTGGAGGTTATGCCAACATGTATTCTCGCCAACTTTTTGAAAGCAATCACATTAGCACAATCTTTGATTATAGCAGAAGAAGATGCCACTCCTAGCTTAACAGATATTCCACCATCAAACCGATGACACCGTAATTCTTGTGATCTACCGAGTTAGAAGAGTAAGAGGGTACTAGTTCATCTAGAAGATCCATAGCTAAAGGTAGTTTATAGAATCCCATGGTGCTTTGTTCGAGCATTTCTTCTTCCAAAAACTACGATATTAGTACTCCCCGACTTGTTGTAGAGAGTTGTCTTTTGACTCCATCGATATGGTACACTCTCCTTTTGACCATACAGTCCGGCATCAACTGTAGACATCCATCTTCGCCCAAGTAACAAGTCATAGATGTCGGTGAGTGTTGTTGCCAAACTCGAAAAGCAACCACAAAAAAAAACGGCTTGAACCACAATCCCTTCCGGTTTCCATCGGCACATCTCAGAACAACACCTAAAGGCATGATTTTAGCATTAGAAAATGATCTTAACACCATAGATGAAGGTTTTGTGATCTTCAAACCACATCTTTGCATTATATGCTGAGGCATCACATTCAAAGAAGAACCACCATCTAACAGAACTCTAGGAAGTTGATGAGCACCAATTTTTGCCGAACATGTAAAGGCACCGTGGTCTTCCTCTTCCCGAAAGTTAGTAATGATTTCGTAAGCAAAAGAAACTGTTTCTACACTACATGGAGTTGATTACTTTCTGCCTATAGCTAGGAGCAATCCTCAACAGAGTTAATAAATCTAAAGTCACCTTAGAATTCTTAAGAATAAGCTTGATCTTCTCTTTGAATTTCTTTCTCTTGGTACTCGACTGAGTTTGCATCCTTCTTGTTCTCACCATAGCTCTAGTTTGTACTTTGCCATGATCGCTTCTGGAATGCTTCTTCTTCCAAGAATCTTACTGATGCACTAGTTTCAAATTTTTTCCTTGTTCTTGTTTCTCCAAATACTCCTTCACCAAGCATCTATCCTCATAATGGCCAATCTCTTTGCGTAACTTGCACACCGGGCAAACCTTTCCATAATGACCTTTCTTTCCACACTTCAAGCAAGCCCCTCAGAATAACAAATGTCACTAGGGTGAGTATTCTTGGTGCAATGAATGCGAGGGTGGATAAGTTTTTATGCTATTTTTCATCTCCATGAGTTGCTTAGTCAACTCGCTATAGTTTCAACCATCTTGACCATCTCAAATTTTTGATTCATTGGGTTGAGCTTCTTCCTCAACCTTGGCTTTTTCTTTTTTCCTTCACAAAGATACACACGTGCTCTTGTTCATAATCGATAGAAAGGATCCGAGACATGTGTGTGGCAAGTGTCGTAGGAAAGATAGTTCTCAGAGATATAGAAGTAGCTTTGGCAAAGGCTTTGTGTATAGAATCAAAACCTTCTTGGTTTTGGATCCTAAGCATTTTCTTGTGAATTCTTGGCCTAGGAACTAGACCTTTGATAAAAGCAACTACAAAGAAGAGAGATGGAGTAGGGATATGACTCTTTTGGCACTTTCTAAGGTAGGCACCTGAATCTTTCAACATATTGGTTGATGCTCTCGCCACTTGAATGCGAAAAAGTTTGAAGCTCATTGGCAAGCTCTTGTGGTGCCGACGACTTTCCAAACCTGCTCAAGAACTGCTCCACAAGACTCTCATAAGTGTTAGTACCCATAACAGTAGTAACATGTTCACACCATGCTTCAGGTTCACTAGATTTCATACATTTCACAAATTCAGAGAACTTACAACCTTTTTTATTACCATAATCTTTGTAGTAGTCTTCAAATGTCTTCAAGAATTGATTGGCATTCATGCTGGGCTTGAAAATAGGAGGAGTAATTGACAGGTTCAGTTCAAAAATAGGAGGCAGAGTCAAATTAGGAGGCATATTGCTTGAACTGGGCATTCCAATGGGATCAGTAGGTTCTGGAGCTTCAGTCTGCTCACTTCTCCTACTTGGAGGCATGTTTTTTTTTTCTATTTCCAGGTGAGTTCTTGGTTTCCAGGAGGGATAATCTCGGTAGGACCTCCAAAATGTTGGAGATTATCCTGGGTGGTCTCCAACTGGGGCCTTACAAAGGTGTTTTGATGGTCAGGACCTCCAGATCACTTGAGGTGATCAATCTGCACTGCAAGACATCTCTGAATTTGCAAGGAAATACTAAATCCACTAGAATCCCTAAAGCAAAAAAAACTAACAGCACTCAAACATTCACCAAACCATGCATCTATTTCAAAAGCACTTGAAATCTTTACCAAAGTATGCTAGCCAACTCCAGAAAACTGTTGTGTAAAGTCTACAGGCAAAGAGCTTACAGATTTCTCACAAATCAACTTCCTGACTGGGTCAATTTTTGGTCAATGGCCTGGACAGCGAGCTCGATTTTGCCAAATGCTAAACAATGATTTTCTATGGTAGAGACAAATTCCCACACTTGGGTATACTCCTGTAGGTCACGTGCATATGCTCACTTGGCTCAACCAAAGCTTAAATTCCTGCTGTAACATGCATTGCCAGAGTTTCCATGGCAATATCTGCAACAGCCTTTGCACTCTAATTGTCAATCCCCTTTCTTTTGTTTTCTTTGCTCTTAACATTCACTACTGATGTTTCTAATGGTTGCTTGGATGCTAGAAACGCCTACAACTAACAGATGATTCGAAGAAAAGATCTATTTTTAGTCTTTTTCATAGGACATATACTCTGCAAGTCATCTCAATTCTATTTTCTAACAATGACTCAAACAAACACTAGTTGCATTCTGCTCAATTCCTTTATGCTTAATTGTAAATGACAATGCAGAGCAAAATGAGTTCAATCATTGTTTTACACTGTCTTTTCCCAAATTCCGATTTTCATTAAGTCAAAACAACAAATTCACAGCACAAGGTATTCAAGAATGTCCGACTAGATCACTCAAGGATAACTCAATCAAAATAAACTTCAAGTTTCAAAAAGATTCAAGGATATTTCATCATATATGCCTCAGATCTTGATTTCCGAAGCAGGAGGATCTTCTGCAAGCTCTGTAGACGTCACGACTTCACGTTCCTGGTCTTCAAATCCGCTTATGGCCCTCGAAAAATTTCAGTAGAACAAACCCCTTTTTAAAATCCCTTGTCTCCGGCCGGATCTTGGCAAATTCGCAATCAAGGCTACGGTTTTGGTTTAATTCAACTGTTCTTTAGGTGGAGTAGGACAAAATCGACCAACAGAGGCAATGATTACCTCGTTTGGCTCAACAGAATGGAGGTTTCTTGGCAAATTCAAATTTTAGGGTTCAGTCCGATATATCCCACAGGCCTGAATGAAAAAATATGTCAAGGTATAAATACAGATCCATTTTCTATTTTCTTGATTACGTGGTCTCCTCCCACGCCAAGCTCGGCTCGTGTTTCGACTTGGCATGCCAGGGGGGACGCCACTTGGCAGAGGATGAGAGGGTAGATAGATGGGGGGGTAGATGTAGGTAGGTTTTGCCAATTTTTTCAATGAGGCACGCTTCCCAATGTCTTCAATATCTAGGTCAAAACAAGGTCTTTTTTGGATTTTCAAAGGTCAAGAGGACATATTTTTTCGTGCTTTATGACATGAAAGCTTCATCTTGATGAATAGAGCACATTGTTTTTTTCTTTTTGGGTATAGTGGGGCTTGAGGTGGGATGGTAATAGGTTAAAAAAAGGTGGCAATAGGTGAAGATGTAGTAGAAAGGTGAAAATGGGTCAACTAGGGTAAACAAGGCTAGTAGGTTCACTTCCCAAGGTAATTTGATCATTAGGTTGACCAATTTTGAGTTTGGTCAAAACTTGCCTAGTCATCATTTGATGATGTGGAGTGATGTGATGATGTGGAAATTTGGTGCTTAGGTGGCATCATGATGAATGAGACATGAAAGTGGCAATGATGAGTGGACCAAAGTGGCTTTGGAGGTGATGACATGTATGTCTAGTCATCACGCCATGTCACTTAGAGATGGTGACTAGGCATTTTTGTGCTTTTTTGTGTTTTTTGTGCTTAGCACATATGTTTTTTTTTTGCTTTAGCTACTTGGTATGAAGTGTGTGATAATGGAATGGCAAAGCATGAGATGAAAATGATGATATAGAACTTGATGCTAGGCAACTTTTATGGAAAATGTGCCCTAGGTAATGGTAGGTCAACTATAAAACAAATGGCTACATATGTGATACATGATGGTATAGGATGTGAAAAGGCAAGGAAGGTGAAAAAATAGGATAAAGGATGATGGTATGATGAAACAAAAGGCAAATAGAGAGTTATCACAATATGAGAAAGATAAATACCATATCATAGCTTGCCATCTTCATGGGGTCTTCCAATCTTCACAAGTGCCTTCAGAGCTAGAGAATGCATTCAATCCTTGGAGTTTGAGTTGTGAACTTGTGTCTTGACTTAAAGTCATCCTTTGGGTTCTTCATCAGCATCTTTGGTCTTCAAACCTTAGCCTTCAAATCTTTTATATGTTGCCTGCTATAGCCAGGCAACAATGGGGATCACATGGATTAAACTAAAGAACCAACGAGTAATTCAAAATAACTATATGGACATTCACAGCATTCCCGCGTAATTAGAGACATGAAAAAAGAAAGATAAATGAACATGCCCTGGTCTATCCCGACTTAATCATAGCAATAAGTGAAATGGAATGTATGAATATGAGTTCAAAAGAAAGGAAATTGCATGACATATAGAACAAGCATAGTAATAACGAACCTGACTGGACTCACGCAATGCACAATGTTCCCAAAGGCAACAGAAACCATGCCATGCACATATCATCTATAGATATATATGCCTAAAATGCATCAAACATACAGTATAGAAAGTCGGAGAGCAAAAGAAACTGTATAAATAAAACCATAGAAAACCCCAAGATGAATTTAATGTGAACATCGAGCGCCAAATAAATGGTCTAGAGAAAGAGATATGGCAATCAACGCATGGCCTAAAAACTTGGAAATTACGCAATGCACAATCTCTCGGAGCCCGGGGGTGCAACATGACAAATGTACATGGCAAACCGTTCTCATGAAATTGATGATTCGAGTTACAAAAAACAATGCAATAAAATCTCAACCGAATGAGCTCAGGAGAACATACCAGAAGATCGTATGCAGAATCATGTGAATCAAAGGGACAAACAGAAGTAAAATAAGTAACTCTCATATATGACAAAAAAGCATATACACATATAGATAGCAGCTAAAGGGCACCTAACGAACAAAGGGCAACACATGTATCGTAGGAAATATCATGCATACGCATAGATGTAAAGCTTTAGCACCTATGCATGAAAACTTCCAACACTAAAAGATATCGAGGAGGAGGAAAATGACTCTACTCGACTCAAATCGGACTAAAGAATTACACGCAACAAGAAGGGGGAATAGTTACAACAACAGTGCAAAAATATTAGAAAGAACCTACGTACCATGTTCAAGTCCCTTGTGTTGATGCAAAGGTCACCTGCCAAGCTGATGCCGATAGTGCTAAACATTTCGTGGTTGAAAAAACATGCTTGTTGCACCATGGTTGTATAGCAAAATCACACGTTTCACACCAAAATAAGTCAATTTCAAGACCACAACTTACTTGCCAACAACCTTCCTAAGGGAACTAGCCCTACAAGACCTAAGAAAATAATCTCGCAGATATAAACCATGTATACAACCAACGCGACCAAATTTATAAGGATAAGAAACATAAAATAACTCGCGGCAGACAAGTTGCCAAGACAAAAACTGCCTAGCAAAGACATACCACGTGGCATCTTCAAAGTCCTATGAGCTCTAGGGTATAACATAAAACCTAGATATACACTTGTTGGTCTTAAAGCACTCTAAGATCAATTATGATAATTCACTTACATCTAATGTTATACCACAACCATAATGATGACAAGAACTTCTATCACAAGACGATCTGTTCTCTAATCATACGAAAATTGACATCCTTACATAATCTGCCATGTTGAGCCAACCCTGAGGTGTTGCGTAATATGGGGCATCACGAAGTGTATGTGCACGAGTTTCACATGCAATAACTAATACTTTCACATACTGTTAGCACTTAGAAGCTATAAAGCCCAAAGAGATTTACGAGCAAGACAAAGAAAAATTCAAAGAACAGGGCCACTAGACCCGACAAAAGCAAAACACGCCTAACAGGAATATAGCAAGACAAACCCTACAAAATTCACAAATAAACTTAAAATGAAAGTGATGTAATCCCATAGAGGGGGCAAGGATAACCGACGCCTGGTATCCCTGCCTAAGATAGGAAGTACAAAACAGTCTGAAAGAAGCGGTGGCGAATCGGCCAGGGGTGCCAGATGCATGTCGAATCTGAGGCCAGATGCAGGTGAGGATGCCGCAATCGCCAAGAACGACCCATCAAGAGAGTAAGGAACAGAAAAAACTCGATCAAATTAGTACGAGACGAACTCAGGCGGAGGCTGCGGCAGACCTGGGATAATCTGAAAGGGGGGATTCTTAAAGAGACGGAAAAGGGGCATAGATCCGTGGTACGATGCAGGTGAGAAAGCTGCAACCCTCAGAACCGATTCATCAGGTAAATAAGGCCCAGAATCTGGCAAAATAGGAAGCAAAGCGAGCTGATAGGATCGAGACCAAGGCAGAAAACAGAGAAATAAAATATGGATCTAGAACTTCAAGATATCTGAGAAAATAGATGATAAACTGGAATGCAAGCTGGACCCTCAGGAATCGAACAGAACTGAAAAAAACAGGAAACCCGGAAAGAGAGAAGCAAAAACGACCAAACCAAGGGCGGGAAGAAGATATGGCAAAGAGGGACCCATAAGAAAAAGCGGAAGAACCGGAAGCAACGATCTAGAAAAACCACTTGAACCAGATCAAACAGACGAACTGGAAGCAAACGATCCAAAAGGAAGAACTGGAAGTAAACGATCCAGAAGAACCACTCGAACCAGATCAAAACAAACAACTCGAATCAAACCTACTTGTAACCGTAACCTTCAGAAAAAGAACACACCAAGTCATCAGAACGAACTAACCTTTGAAAGCCAAAGAACCTTCGAAAAGCCAAAGAACCCGAGCAAGACAGCAGCACCTCGGAAGCAATCACGCAAAAGGTAACTTAGGTAGTAGGTAGGAGAATAGTTTTATGGTCGTGGGATGGGATGAAACTTGAGGAGCCAAAGAAGAGAGAACAGGAAAGGGAGCTCAAGAGAATGCCGATGACTGGAAATGAGACAAGAGGCTGAATAAATAGGAGACGTGAAGGAGAACGTCCCCATCCAAGGAATGTCGGTTCTATTGCTGTCACAATAGAACCATGGCATTACTGATGCTGATGTTGACAATGACAGATTTTGTGACCGAGCACTATGACATGGTCATCCCCCCTGGACGGGGGAGATATTATCCGAAGCCGACTTTTGAGCAGTGGACAAGGGAACAAATCAAAGCCAAAATGATTACTCTGAAGCAGCACATTTGGGCTCAACGGCTCTTGGGGTCATTCTGGAGTATGAAGATCTGTGGTGGTGGAATGATCTCAAGATTCATTTTGCTGCCAAATGGGAAGAGCACTTCGACATAACTTCGGAAATCATGCTGCAATTCATGATCCACACCCCTTTGGATCTTGATGAGCTTGAGACAGTCTTCCATATGGTGCAGGTCGATCCACTGGAGTTTGCCCTGGGCTATGCATAAAGAATTGAATGACTGGTTTTTCATCTGAACAAATATTAATTATTAAGCGAAGTGTGCACTATGTCTCATGAAATGCTTATTCATTCTAAGTTGTGAGGTGCAAATTTATAAATTTTAACTTTTTTTTTCGGTATTTAACCCTCTTTGCCATCATGAAAAAAACCCTCTAATAAAAATCCCTCGAACTTACGCAAGTTATGAAGCCCAATTGCAGAAAAAGGAAAAAAACATGCAAATTGGTTAATATTAGCCAAATGATAAATATAAACAATCTGGAAGCCTATCGTTATCCTTGGTTGCCAATCCATCATTTGCACGTTTTCATAGTCCTTTGGCTGCTATTTTAGGTGGTTTTATGGATGATATCTGGAGAAATCATCATATTTACATGCATAAATAAGGAGCAAAGAAACACGAAGTTTTTGTGCTTAGCTTTTGTCTAAGGCGACCTATCTTAAAAACAAACGTAATGTAATTTCCAACAATTAGGTCTAATTCAAAATTCTTTATGCAATGGCTTTTTGCCCTTGAATAAGTCACCACTTGTTTGCACACATGACGTACCCCATGTCCCTACATAGTCCGATGCTAGTATGCCCACCAACACAGAGCTCCTATTAATAGTAGTGTAGACAGTAACTTTGATACATGTATCTCTTGGGGCACACGAGGAGAAAACCACAATGTCGCAGTGACAAAGCATCAAATTTTTCAAACCAACCCTTTGCCCTATGCCTGCCCTACTGCTAGTATTCCTTTGGGAATATTTGTTCCATGTTTGCACAAAATGCAAAGCGAAGTTCAATGTTCCAATTCGTGATCATGCATGTATTGTCATATCTGACTTTTAGGCATGCCTATGATGCGTCTTCTTAGCAAAGAATGAGCAGATGTTGTCTGTTAAGTAAATTATATTCTCAATAAATACTCATTAGGGCTTAGCATTTCAAATGCGTGTGTTCACATATGCATAGTGACTTAAAATTTCACGCATTTGGTGTTAATGCAAGCCTTCAATTAAGATTCGCCTGGTGAATTATAGAATTCCTTGAGATTGCTTGGACTTTCGCCAATTTGGCTATTCTCATTTCACAAATATTCGCCAAAATGTTTTCATATTCAAAGGCTAGAAAAAAATTAGAGACAACACTAGCTAAGAAGGCCTTCTGCACCCGTTCTAAGTCGCTCCAAGTAGCAAGGGACACCATTGGGCCCCAGACTTCAACCCCGTACAAAAGAATAGATGTGTCTGATGTCCCCAATCATACAATTCTGCTCTGTGGTTATTGTTCTGCATTGCATAAAGTGCTTTCCAGCCTGCTGCTACACGCAATCTTATGGAAGTGTCCCAGCAGGGCATAAGCATGCTACACCCTATCAAAAAAAGTACCATTTAGGAACCATAAAACTACCTAAAAAAGTACCCAACACTGGGTACTGGGTACTTTTATAATATCTCAATAACTACAAATGTTAAATTGAATGCATTCATTTTTGACCTCCAATAGTATTGTCTCTATCTTAACCTTGAACATTGATATGCTTTTGACATTTTATATTGAACTTTTGAATTAGTTTTGACCAAAAGAACAAGAAAATAGTACCCAATCCAAAAGTACCTAGTGCAGCTACTTTGGCAGGTTCCAAAAATGGCAGGGTGTAGCATGCATATGCCCAGCATAGTGTAGAAGGAAACTCCACTCCCAGATACTTGTAGGTGGGTGTCACCTCCACTTGTTGCCCTCGATAAGTGAATGAAGGGGGCCTTGGATGACGCGAGGATGAGATTAGGACCACCTTAGTCTTGGCCAGATTGACGTTCATGTCTGTGGCTTGGCAGAATGTATCCAGAGCATCTAGGTGAGACTGCATATCCTCAACATCATCTGCATAGATGAGTTGCCTGATGACCTGATGCAAAAGTTGGGTCCCGCCACCCCCATTGTCCATGAGCCAGTGTTCCAACTGGTCAATGTACAAACCAAACAATGTTGGGGAAAGAGGACATCCCTGGCGGACCCCAATACTGCTAGTGAATGGCTGTCCCGTCATCCGCATCTGACCTGAACAACTCTTGTACAACCTGTATACTGCATTTTGCATATCCACAGGAACCTCTAGTTGCCGCAATCTTTCCCATAACTTTTCCCGAGGCACAGTGTCAAAAGCCTTCGCAAAGTCAACAAAGCAACAATACAGGTCCCGCTGACGGTTTCTGCTATCCTCAACCAAAGTCCTCAATGTGAAGATATAGGATGTCAACTAACAAGGTAGGTCATCATCCCCACTCAAAATCCATTAAGAAATACAAATAGCAAGGAACTTAAACATTTTGCCCCGTCCTAACCTTACTCTTGTTTGGAATATCCAAATTAAAAAAATAATATCTTTTTTGCCAATCACACAATTTAAAGATAGGTTACTGTGGCACGAAGGGTGTCTGTATTTTGAGAATTAGGTACATAGATAGATAGTACATCATATTATATATCGCATGAATCAGAACTAATGTGGAATTGTTTATGATGTGGGGACCTAGAGGTTGATCAAAGGCATGCTGATTAAGTTGTTCTTAATCACATGTTTGATTTTAGTAACATATTTAGTTTTTTTGGCCCATCTGATAACATACATGTAGGATCCATACGATACCAACTCATAGTTTCACTCTTGGGATATGTTATCCTCACTGGAGGAAACCCAAGTAGAACTTTGATTTCCAAAAATGCCATAGTTTCTTTGAAGTCAAATCTCATTGAAATGGTGCACCGTCCTGCGATCAAAATTTTCTCAAATCTTGAAGTTTGATCCTGCTAATGAAAACATAGCCTTACACTAACAGCAATTCATATGCAACTAACTCCATGGCATCACTCTTACAATAAAGGCCCATAGTAACACATGCCTCTACTTATGTGCGGCGATGCCAGTCACGCGTTTATTAGAGTTAAATTTAATTGCCCCCCACATTTCTTATACACATTATTTTCTCTACTGAAATCTACATCCTTTAACGCAAAGTTCATACACTGATGATATGATACTGTCATTAGACAGTTTCAATAACAAAAATGAGTACAAAAGCATATGATGTCCAGTCTTTGCCAGTATCAACCTGTGCTGTTGTCAAGATTTGCACGTACAGACGTCAAAGGCCGAGCAAAAACACATCACAGGACATTAGCCTGGCAATGCCGGGCACACATTTACTAGTCTACTTGGTGGATGTCCTTTTTTCGGTGGTCGTCTGTAGACATTAAAATCTAGCAAAAAAGCGAAATTTTGGGACCTGAATTTAAAAATCGGGCATGTCAAATTTTTTGAGCAAGGTTTACGTTCTTTTTTTTTTCTGTTTTTTCCGAGTGCATTTCATTATCCTCGCGTTTAATTATGGGTTATGGGTTAGGAGCGATACGTTAAAGATTTTTCGGCCTCCTCCATTTCCATGTTTCTGTTTGCATTGCTTGCAGATTTGGGCTCTGTTGCTGGCGCCCAGATAGCAGGACTAGCGAATTTTGGGCTGGTGTCTTGGCCGTAAATTTCTTGCTTTTGCTTTTCCTTATCCATCAGTCACTCTTTTATCTTAACCGCTTTCTTTTTCTTCAGGCTCAGGCAATGGGAGTTTGAGTCACATGCATGTCCTTTGCTAGCAGAAGATTTTGGCTGGACGGTAACATTTTGCAGAGCCGGTGGCATGTTCTCCCCTGCTCGAAGAATGGCTATTTTCAGATGGTTAAGGATCTATTTCTAAAGTTTTTTGCAGGTATATTTTTTGTAAGGGGGCTTCCCTCAACGCGGTTTTTCCAGCTTCTTTTTATTTTATTATGGTAATGCGTTTCATCATCACCTCTTCCACTCTCCCTTATTGGATTCCGATGCTTAGACTACATGATCTCCCAGGTTTTGGGAAAGTTACAAACTCGCCAGTTATTAAGGATTTTCTATTTCTTAGTTTTAAGGCGTAAGGATTAAAGCTCAGCTGATTCCTCCCTGTAAGGATTCAAGATTCAAGTGCCTTCAACAGCTCCCTACAAATTCTTTTTCCTTTAATAGGGAGGTAGAACACATCTGTCGATGAAAAAGTCTTTGTATATGACTGATATTTGAGTTTAGCTGATCATATGTGTGAATATATGCAGAGATGGAAAGGAGGCGAAATCCCAAAATCTCTGCAGTCATAAGAGCTTTTGGTTGAAGCAAATCCTGGGAAGATCGATGTAGGTACTAGTTTGCTTGAAAGCCTCTATGTCTTCTCATTTCGTCTTCTGAAATACCTGGACGTTGTTATTTGAATAGTTTTGGTTGGATGTTCCTTCTCAAAGGCTCTTTTTTTGGTTACATGTTAGTCATTTTTTTTACTATATGAGGCTCATTTTTTGAGCATCCTCTAGAGTACTGAAGTGCGTAACTAGAGAGCAATGGAGATCAAGCTATGGAGGTACTATTTCACTCTTCTCATCGTTTTTGTTCTTTCGTCTAATACATGAGAACATGCATATACAATGACATCTGAAATTACTGTTCTTTTCATTATGTTTACTGATAGAATATACACTATCAGCATATTGGGCAACTGGACTTTTTTGTAAGAGTAATGGCATTGCTTATTATGTATCATTCTGGAATAGTAAGGTTTAGCTATCTTTTTCTTATGTATGTTAATAAATGTTTACGGTTGTAAGAATTTTAAATTGATCTAGGAATCCCTTTCTTGCAATGTTGTTCCTATAGCAGAGAAGATAATTTTCTTTTGGGACCTATTTATTGCAGTGTTTTAGCTTTTCTTTTGTGCAGCATGCTTGAGATGCTCACACTGCATGCTTAATAGAAGCAGGGCTTTGACATTCTGTACCTTCTCTACTAGAGTAGGTTGGACATGTATATTGCTGCGACTTTGTTTATGTTGTGTAAAGCAATCGTCCCTCATATCATCATAGGTCTTCTCATTTTACATTGCATTACTCTGGTCGTCGTTAAGCCAAGGGGAGGGCGTTTATAACAGTGTTCTTGCACTTTCAGGTTGTCTTTTTTGATTATCAAGCTTCAGGTTTGTCTCTTTGTTTTGCTAAGTATAGTTAAAAGAAGTGATTAGAACTTTGTGTGTGTTACTTTCGAGTTTGCACTAAGTAGCTCCTTTACAACACAACATTGATGTGACTTCTCAATAATAAGTTTCACTGTTTGCAGAAGCAGAAAGCATTAGCCCTTGCAAATATCATATTTCAAATGTTTGTCAGCGCATTTTTTGTGCTCAAGAACTGGTTTCAAAATACTACATTGCATGCCATGTTTATAATGCTATCAGAATTAGAAGCCATCCTACCCAAAACAATAATTTAGAGGAGGAGAATGGTTTAATTCTTTCATTCCAAGTATGCACATATTGCATAAAAGATTCAATGCAGCCCCTGTATGGATGGCTAATGGTGCCATTGCTTGCATTCTGAAGTTATGTCATTGAAGAAATAGCTTGGAATTAAGCTATCCATTCACGTCAAGTTCACATATTTGAACTATAAAAAAAATATCATCTATCAATGGATGTGATTTGAGAGGACATAGCTAGATTGTGCTATACATCTTCCAAAGAGAAGTATTTACCTGAAAAGCATTTGACTTGAGCATCCATGCATTTTCGTTATTCATCTTCCAAATCAACGGAGATATGGCACTGATCTTCAACATTAAATGGTCCCATAGATGATTCCATAAGCAGAGCAAACTATTCTTCGCTTGAGAAAGTAGATTTTTGGCTTGAGAAAGTAGGTTTGTGGTTTATTGGGTTTACTTTACTTACAATCAAACGTAAAAAAAAAAAAAAAAAGACTATGTCCCCATCTACCAGAATTCAGAGAGAGGGTTGCATAACAGTCCTAAGATTGGAGAATGAAACATGTGGGATTTGGGAGTTTGTTTTCTTCCAATCGGTTTTTTAACAATAGTGCACACATTTAAGTTCTATTTTTGGTTCAACGTGGTTGTGCAATTGCTATTGTAATATCAAACTACAACTGGGGCTTTGGAAAATGTTGTGGTTATGTTGTTTGCCTCTATTGTGACCAGCTTGCACTCATTCGCAAATGGCACCAATGCAATGACCATAAAACACACAAAATAGGGTCCCAAAGAGGTCATAGAATTGACAAAGGAACAAAAAGAAAGAAAGAAAAAAAAATCCAATGCAATTCTTCATTCTAGGTGATGCATACAAGAATTACTAGATTTTTAGATCTTTTATGTCTATATTGGTATAAGAGGGATACCCAAATTTGCTTGGGCCAATTTTTAGTACACACACAAACTAATGCAATGGTTCTCTTCTTATATAGAAGAGAACCATCATTCCAGGGAAAGGAACACCAGTTTTGGCGCCAGCTCTGCTTTTGGATCCAAGCTTTCTTTGGCACAAGCCTGCTATAGCGCAGGCTTTCTTTGGCCTTTTCTTCCATAAAAGCCTTGTGTCTTCCTGCATTCCTCATCGGCGTTTCCTCTGAGCTGAATCTTGTTGTTGTACGGAGTTTTCCCTACATTGATTCCTACACTGGTGCTGCTTCTTGATTATGCATAGGATGGATTGGTCTGGGGGGCACTTGCGCTTTAGGATCGATGGTGCTACCTGAGGATCTGGTCCCAGAACATAATTGTGTCATGGCTTGGCTCTCACCTTTGATGCTAATTCCGTTCTAGATCTTTTTGCTTTTGATCTCAAAGATGCTTTTCCAATGATATCCTCTCGTGGTGCTTTCCAGCATTCATCTGTGGCTCTCACCTTTGATGCTAATTCCGTTCTAGATCTTTTACTTTTGATCTCAGCATGCTTTTCCAATGATATCCTCTGTGGTGGTGTCTTTGCATTCATCTGTGGCTCTCATCTTTGATGCTAATTCCGTTCTAGATCTTTTGCTTTTGATCTCAGCATGCTTTTCCAATGATATCCTCTGTGGTGTTGCTACATTCATCTGTGGACGTTGCTGGATTTGTGTTGTTAGCATTGTGGCCCTGTCGATTTCTTCTACTCAATTCTTGCGTCTCTGCTTCTCCAGGTTTGTTGTGATTGATCATTTTAATTTCGATCTGAGAGGTTTTCGGCTCTGTATAGGTACTGTGTCCCTTGGTTGTGGTCAGGTGGATTGGGCTCAAGTTATGATCTGCTTCCTCATGGAATCGATGGTGCTTACTGAAAAACCGATCCTGAAGGAAAGTGAAATCTTACTTGCTCTCTGTTCCTCTCGTCTGTGCATGTTGGTGGTCGCCTCGCTCTCTGCCACAGTTAAAATATGTTTTTTCCCAGCATGCTTTTCGCTTCTGGATGTGCATGTTTGTGGTCGCCGCGCCTAAAGGAAAGTGAAATCTTACTTGCTCTCTGTTCCTCTCGTGCATTGCATGTTGGTGGTCGCCTCGCTCTCGCCCGCGGTTAAAATATGTTTTTTCGGCATGCTTTTAAACTACGGATGTGCATGTTTGTGGTCGCCAAGGCTTTACGCCCCGATTATGATATGTTTTTTTTTTCCCCCGTTATGATATGTTTTTTTTCCCGGATCATGCTCTTAAACTTCAGGCCTTAGCCGGCTATAACCTCTGCCTTGTCTTGCCTTCTCTTTTTCATCACAGTGCCCCCTTCCTCGCCGCATCTAGCATCTATATCCGACGCCCTAGCATCACCCAACCGAAAAAATCGACATGGGATTGGCTATCCGGGCAGATCGATCGAGGTCGACCCCCGCCGATTCGTCCGCAGGATGACCTGTGCTGATTTGCTTTTCGGGGTTACCGGGGTCTGGTTTCCCCGCCAAATTTTTTGGGCTATAAATTGCATGGGGTTTCCGACTCCCGATATCCCTTAATTCTAGATTTAAAAAGTTGTAGCTTTATGTTTGTATTGTTTTAGGTCGAATTATGGTGTTTCTTAGAGGTTGTGCCTGGGCTTGGTTTGGTTCTGTCCGGGGTCTTATTTGTATGGTTAGAATAATTTATATGTTGAGTTTGGTCAGTCTAGTCCTTGCCTCATCTTTCCCTTATTGTTTGACGCCATGCATAGGTCGTTTATGCCCCCTTATGTTATAAACCTTAAATGACGGGTTCTAAACATTATAACAAAGGATCTTGTGCATAATTTATTAAACATTAATCATAAAAGGTCCTTACATAGGTCGAACCACTCGCATGGTTATGTTTCGGTGTTAAGTTTGGTCACTGAAGTTCTTGCCTCATCTTTCCCTTTGTTGTTTGACACCACACATAGGTCGTTTGTGCCCCCTTATATTACAAACATTAAATCTCGTGCTAAAAACATTATAATCAAGGGTCCTTGGTGCGTATTTTATTAAACATTCATAACAAAAGTTCTTGTGCATAGATTGGTCCCTTCCCTCCCTCTTCCTTTTTCTTTGTTGTTTCCGCGTCTTTTTTAATTGGTGTTTGGGGTCTAGAGTCGGTCCTTGTTTTGCTTTGTCGTTCCCTTGGATGTCTAGTTTCTGCAGGGGTCATGTTAGGTTCGGTGCATAGTACTCTTTGGTTGCTTTTCTGGTTTTTGTTCAGTTGGTCGGTGTGTTGCTTGGATGTATGATGCATTGTTGGCTAGGGGTTCGTGGTTGGTTTACCGGTGCTTGTTTTGGTTTTGTGCGTCCTTTTATGCTTGTAGTGTTGTTGTATTTTTCGAGTTGGGGTCGCATTTTTTCCAGTTTTTGTTTGGTGTGCCTCCGACTCGACCTTGGGATTGTCTTTCGTGTTTCATTGGGTTTCATTTTTTGGGTCAATCTTTAGTTGGGTGGATAGTTGTCGTATTGTCATTTTTTTCCATCAATGGCCTGCGTGTTATTTATTCATTTTTCAGCTTTTTAGGGCGGCCGTTTTTATGATGCCCAACCTCGTAGTTTCTATGTTGCAGTCCCTAGATTGACCCTCTTATGTGTCAACATACTTTTTTGCTTTCTTATTTGTATGTATTCGTTGGTGTATAAATTATGGATCATTGCTCGTTTTTGCGGAGTCGTTTAGTTCTTTTCCTTGAGTCGGTTTGCATTTGGCTAACTATAATTGTTGTGGTAGTTTGTTGTCATTTGGCGGCTTATCTACTCCTTGTTGCTGATCTTTTTCCTTGTCCGCCTTCATTTAGTTTGACTTGAGGGTGGGAGCATCCATTTGGGCATAAAGTGACTTGATCATATGTTTAATTCTTTGCTTGGGTATTCCATGTATTTCTATCTTTGCGGTCTATGGTAGCATCCTTGGCATCATAGGTTTCTTAGTTGAGGATGCTCATTTGTTTGTCCATTTTACATTGTTTTCTTCTTGGAATTTGTTGATCTCCTTCTGCGGGTTATGGGGTTCCCGTCATCGCTAATTTATTTATCGCGATTATATGGTTCATTGGTTTAGTTAGAAGTGGCTCATTTCTCTCCATTCTCTCCTACCTTTAGTTTCATTTGGTACTCTTGATGCTTGCTCTATTTCTTTCTTTCTTTTCTTTCTTTCTTTCTTTCTTTCTTTCATTCTTTCTTTCTTTCTCTTACCTCATGACTTTCCCTCCTTCTTCCTTCCCTTTTGCATGAATGTCTCGTCCCATTCAACCTTTGCTGCATCGGTGGTACCCATTGCTCTATTTGTTCTTACTCCATGTATCTCACGATGTCCCCTTCGTTTGGTTTTTTGATTCCTCGATATCTTCTGATTTGTTGTGCTCTGGTCCTTTTGTCTTAATCACATTTCTCCATCCATTTCATTTACTTCATTTCCTTTCTTCTTTGTATCTTCTTGTCGCCTATCTTATTTCTTGTTTACCTTCATTTAAAATTGACTAGTCTTACTAGTCTTTAGTGCTGATTGGCGTGTTTGAGTGAGTATGTTCGTCTGAGTGATAGGTTCTCTCTTTGGTGGTCTATTTTATGTCCTTTTTGCTCTCGCTTTCGGATTTGAAGGTTTGGAACCCCGTCTTGTTTTGTAAGTTACGTAGTGAGTAAAAGTAGGGTTGTTAGATGTTGGTTTTGTCAGGTTCCCTTGGGCCAGTTGATGTTTAGATTAGTATATTTGTCAGAGTTGATGGTTTTTTCCTTTGTTGGCCTGCCCATGTATGGTTCCCTCTTTTTGCGAATGTTGACAGTTTATAGCCTTCGTTGGTTTTAGTTGCAGGGTTCTTGGTGTGGAGAGATTCAACCTATTGTGACGCTCCCTGAACATATACGACCCTCGGCCGTATACATACGGGGACTTTCCCCTCCCAGGGCGACCAACTCGCCATGAGCAGGGCCCTCCATCTATTTCGGGCCATCTATAATATGATGCCCGAAAGAAGGACACGAAGGGGTCATTCGGCCCACGCCTTCAATGGGGCTCCTACGTCGCGGAAGCGTGAATACAAGGGTTAGCACACAGCATAAATCACATATAAATAACCACCACGAAGGGTGGCGCATCCATCCAAATACCAACGGCAAAGAATATGCATCTAAACCTAAGAAAACACCCCAAACCCATGGTTCTACCCCGGCTCAGACTCTAGTGAGGATCGACTGACGGCTAGTTCTCAAGAGATCGCCAGACCAGAATCTTGATATGGCGTTGGCTGGCATAGAACATTGGCTAGGGTTGTCCACTCCATCCGCCCCTCACATTGCACACTTTGCGGATGGGTCAATTCACGCTATGGCGTCGCTATAGCCTTCCCAGAGGCAGGGCTCGAGGCATCACCCCACTGAGCCTACTCCGGGGTTCATGAAGTCCCTCCCGATGAGGCGGTCGGGGAAGCGTCCCCTTCCGTAATCACGGTGGCTCCATGGGCGAGCTAGAGAATACGTGCGCATCGGCGACCCCCGCATCCGTGCCCGACTTACTTACTGCGCCCTAAATCTACTCAAAGTGCAAGGTGCCCCATGCGGGTCACACCTTCCCACCTGGGGAGTGTCGGACCCATACCCGCCCCTCGTGGCCAAAGCTATCGGGTCTAGCTCGCTATAGGAGTCCCGGAGCCTTTTATGTTCGTGCAAGACCCCACCTCCACTTCACCATTTGTGTTCCTTGTGCGGTGCTAAGCCCGGTACCATAGCATCTATGACCCTGGGCTCTTGTGCACCGGCCGCATTTAACGGGATAATACAGGGCTCTATCTAGGAGCATACTACAATAAATAGCCTCGGGGTCTCTACCCCCTTAATTCCCCATTTCGGGTAACACTAGGCTAACAACCACCAATCCATCCATTACAAGAAAAACCCGAATCGAAATATATAGAGAACCTACCTTTACAATCAAGGGTTAGTTCCTACGAGTAAACACAGAGAGAATAGACCAACAACCCAAAACAGGTGCCCGCTATCCTAGAATTCACAACTACACTAGCCACCCACCAGTATTTATTTCGACCCGTTGTCATTGGGGATCTCCATCTGCTTGGTCTTGGTGTTTAGCTTGTGTGAGATTGGGGTGGCTCGGCCGTCACAAGGGTGGGGTGGCTCCAATTGCTCAAGGTGAGTTGTGGCTGATATGGGGGTGGTGATCCACCCTATTGACCCCAATTAGCATTATCATGCTAACCAATCGAGGGTGGCCACGTGGCGCCCCCAAACCATAATTAGATTAATTATGGTTTTAAATATTAGTTCATTAATTATAGGTTATTATATTGTCAATAATTAAATTAGCATAGCTAATTTAATCCCTTTTTAAGTGAACCACCTAGGTTCCCATACCCCATGTGGCGTATGTATCCCCGGTGACGTGTCAACATATTTATACTTATACCGTGGTATAAATACTTGGAACGCGTCACATTCTCCCCCTCCTAGAAATAATGTTTGTCCCTCAATTGGGGTTAGATACTGATATAATAAATGACATTACAAGGAAGGTAATTCCTTATTTCGTAAGGTAATATATTAAAGCTTTCAAGTTTACAACAGTTTAAGCGGAAAAGTACAATTCACATCCTTATCATAAGTAAAAGTGCAAGGACCAAAGTCCAAGATTAACAACAACGTAACATGTAGATAACATAAATCGAAGAAATCGGTCATCAAGAACCCCCTAACATGGACAGTCACGCATCTTTGCTCAGCTTGCACATGGTAATATATCAGTTTATATATAAATAAAATAATTAGGTTGTGGTTGAAGGGTCCACCCCCTATAAAAAAAAATGAAAGAAAATTTATCTAGAAGGAACCTATCATGCCTATGGTTCGCAGTTCATTGTGGCGTAAGGAATGGTCAGGTTCCTATTATAGCCAAGATGAATGCGGCTATGAAGTACATGCTTTACAAGCAGTTCGCGGTCATGTCCACATTGACAGTACACCACGTCCTAAGGAACACAAAGGTGATCCCATCATCGGTAACCGTTGTTAATTACGATGCATCTACCCCCCTACTGATTCTCGGCGAATCAAGTCTTCAAGCTTACCGCCGGGAGCGGGGTTGATAGCATCGTTGATGGTGCGGCCTTGAGATTCGCGCATGAAATCCGGATAGTGCTTCTCAAGATCTGTTTGCATCACCCACATAGCATCCTCGACTGGCAAGTGTTTCCACTTGACCAAGTATTGTAACATTTGAGTCCTTCTGGGTCGTTTATAAGCTCGATCAAGAAGAGCTTCAGGCACTATCTCTAGCTGTTCCTCTGTCATTTCCAGGAGGGTTGGGGTTTCCAAAACCTCCTCTGGATCAGGGGTGTGCTGCTTTAGAAGACTCACATGAAAAACCTTGTGGATCTTTAAGCGGGGTGGCAAGTCCAGTGATATATGCTTGCTCCCCAATACGTTCGATGATTTTGAACGGTCCAGCCCATCACGGGTGCCAACTTCTTGCGCTTACCAATCTTAAGCTTGGCTTGTTTTACCTTAATCTTAAGCCAAACCGATTCACCCACTGGAAGACTTCGTGGGGTCCCGTGGCTTATCTGCTACACTCTTTTGACGATTGCGTCGCGACTAGCAAGTAACCACATACTTCCTCGACCAAAGCTTGCATCTCCGGGAGGAGTTGTTGAAAACCTCCACTTTCGACGCGGGTTGTGCCATGTGTCAGGAGTAAGGCATTGATAACCATAATTTATCATGAAAGGAGACATTCTGGAAGACTCCTGTTTCATACTGTTATAGGCAAACTCTACTAGATAAATATAGTCAGCCCATTGGGATTGCTTACTCCACACATAACTTCGTAGCATATCCTCTATGATACGATTGGTACGCTCTGTTTGACCATCCGTCTGAGGATGATAAGCTGTACTCATAGCAAGCTTGGTTTGTATGGTGGTGAAGAAATCTTTCCAAAATGCACTTACAAATTTGGGATCTCTGTCAGATACAATGACCCGTGGCATTCCGTGCAACCTGAAGATCTCTTTTGCAAAAAGCAGAGCAATATCAAAGGCGGTGTCCGTGGTACGACATGGCAAGAAATGAGCCATTTTTTACAATTTGTCGACCACGACCATTAACGCATCATATCCACGGAGAGTACGTGGAAGGCCCACTATAAAATCCATGGTTATCACTTCCCACTTAGCGTTGGGCACATCCAAAGGTTGCAATTCTCCTGGAGTCCTTAATTGTTCTGCCTTGGTCTGCTGACATACTTGACACTGCTTAATGTACCTGGCAATGTCCTTCTTCATCGAAGGCCAAAAATAATCGGGCGGATTTTAAAGTAGGTCTTCATAAAACCCAGGCATGTCCAGCTATAGGGCTGTTGTCGTGTCATGGAGGATTAACTTACGCACCAGGAAGTATGAGGTACACACAACTTGTCCTTGTGATACAACAAATTGCCCTCTTTCTTATATGACCGGAAAGCGTCCACGTTCTTTATCCGTATGCGTGCCTCCTTATTTAGACTACTCCAAATTTCATAGAACTTCGGGATCGGTGGCTAAAGTTTGTTCTATCTGTTTACCAAATTCACTTGTGAGTGTCGAAATCGCATTACAATGGGTTCGGGTTACCAAGGGATGGCGTGATAATGCATCCGCAACCACATTGTGCTTTCGGGGGCTTATACATGATCTCAAAATCATATTCTTCAAGAAATTCCATCCATCTCCTCGGCGAGGTTGAGGTTGGGTTGGGTGGTCAAATATCGGAGACTTTGATGATCGTGTCCAACCGAACCTTCTACCAAGGAGGTAGTGTCTCCATATTCGCAAAGCGCGAACAACGACTAGCAATTCCTGGTCATGGGTAGGATATCGCTGTTACGCCTCATTCATCTTCTTTGAATCATAAGCAATAACCCTCCCCCTGCATTAGAACCCCCACCAAAGGCAATTTTGCCGGGCATCTGTGGCCACTAGTTTATCCTTATCGAGGATCGAGACAACGTGAGAACGGGCCGAGGTTAAGGCATCTTTAAGCTGCTTTGGAAACTTCCCCTGAACCTTAGTCTTCCGGTGCTCCATCCAATCCTTCACCTTCTCATGCTTGGTAAGATTTGTAAGAGGGCTGCAATCCTTGCAAAATCCTTTTACAAATTTTTCGGTAATATCCTGCTAATCCCAAGAAACTGCGGACTTCGAGACATTTCCTGGAATAGGCCATTCCCTTACAGCCTCTATCTTTGCAGGATCTGTAGCAATTCCCTCTGCTGAAATAATATGACCCAAGTAATCAACCTTTGGAGTGGCAAACTTGCACTTAGAGAACTTGGCAAAAAGCTGATGACGTCTTAACTTTTGTAGAGCCAATTTAAGATGTTTATCATGCTCCTGTAGGGTCTTACTGTAGATGAGAATATCGTCAAAGAAAATAACAACAAAGTCATCCAAGTATTGTCGGAAAACATCATTCATCAACCGCATAAACGTTGCGGGGGCATTAGTTAATCCGAAAGGCATAGCGGTAAACTCATAATGCCCATATCTAGTCGAAAAGCGGTTTATGGATGTCTTCCTCTTTAATTCTTATCGATGGTATCCCGAGCGAAGATCAATCTTTGAAATATACTTGCCCCTTGCAACCGATCCATCGGATCATCTGCCCTTGGCAAAGCATAGCGATTTTTGATAGTATGCTTGTTGAGTTGTCGATAATCAATACACATTCTCAAGGAGCCGTCCTTTTTCTTCACAAAAAGAATAGGGGCGCCAAAGGGCGAAACGCTAGGTCGAATAAAACCTAGGTTTAGCGACTCTTGAAGTTGTTTCTTAAGCTCTGCCCGACTCTGGAAGACTCATACCAGAGGGCCTTCTTTGGTGGGTTTAGTACACGGCTCTAAAGCTATCTCACATTCTACCCCTCTAAAAGGAGGAAGCTTCGGATCTCGTCACGGGAAAAGATCGCTAAATTCATGGAGAATCTTGGCAATCCCCGTGGCAAGGTGTTGATTACTTGGTTTTGCTTAGCATCGACTCAATGGAAGCAAGTCTAATAACGCAGGGAGCTTTTGCTTGCGTATAGCTTTATCTAACTGTCGAATGGACATAGACCGCATGATAGGGTTGAATGGTTCACCTTTTATAGTTACGCGGGCTCCATTAGGCTGCGTTGAAGGTAACTTCTCTCTTCGCGCTTATCTATGTTGGCTTTTGCGAGATGCCAAGAATTCCATTCCAACAATGAGGTCGATTTGCCAATATCCATTAACTTCGGCACCCATAGCAACCGGTAGTGCGCTGGCAAATCAGATCTTAAGGTTGATGCGACGACCATGAGTATGTCTAACCTTACCACTGGCTAAAGTGACAGGCCTCGGTCGTGACCTTAGGGTTTCCAGTTGTAGGGTTTCCAGTTGTGCCCATAGTGATTTGCAGAGGCGGATCTCGAAGAAGAGACCGTGTCGGTGCCGCAAATTGCTCTTCTGGAGGTTGGGGGGTGTCAGCTAGCAAGTACTGGCGAAGTGACAGAAGAGTCTCAACGGGCTCTTGTTCCTCGGCCCGATATGCCAATAGGCTCTCTACCTGTGTAGGTTGCACCACCGGTGTAGTGAAGTCGATGAAGTCATCTTGGCAATATTCCGCAAGATCATAGAGAACCTCTACTTGGGTAAAAGCATGTTAGGGTGTCCCTTAAAAAGTATTATTTAGTGACCAAAAAAGTACCTAAAAAGGTAGCCAGGACTGGGTACTGGGTACCTATGTAATATCACAGTAAAAGGTACGTTTTAGAACTTTTATATATATATTTTGGTCTCCGATAGCATTATCTTTATCTTAACTTTGTATATTAACACATCCTTGACTTTTATTTTGGATTTTTGTATTAGTTTTAATAAAAAGAAAAATGAGAAAGTACCCAGTTTTGAAGTACCTAGTGTATGTACTTTTGCAGGTTCCAAAAGTGGTACACCCTAACATGCTTTTACCCACTTTCCTGCGGCGGACCCCAGTAAGAACATTGTACGCCCACATGATATCGTCAAGGATTAGGTACTCTTGGTCATTCAAGAGTACTGTAGGGAGAAGGTTTAACCCTTCAGGTTTCAGGGCCTTCTGTCGGCTGGCAGGAGCTTCTGTAGCAAGTTCCTTCCATCTCACAAAATCCTGCTCATTGACGACTTCGTCATCTTCTGGGTCGGGAGGCAGAGGTGTAGAAGAAAGCTCGGCAGGGATCTCCTCATCCTCTATGTACTGGTCCATAATAATGGCCAGTGCGAATCGGGCCTCAAAACAGGTTTCCCGATCTATTGTGGCAATAGGGAGGTCAGTCCCTCGCCGTCTGATGCCCTTGATGACGTTACGGGCATGATCATCACCCCCTAACATCTGGTGTAAGGTGTGGAAGTCGAGGTAAAGCTGCTCATCGTCATCATTACCAACGCATGCAGGCACAATCTCCTCTCCATAGAACTGAAGGAAGGCAGAATAATCTGGGTGGGCCTGCATGTTGGAGATAAGATCTACCTGCTGAAGCAGGTAGGGGTGAAGAAGATCAAAGGGAACCGCAGGGTCCCAATGCTCTCCGTCCACATACCACTGCTGCAGGGTTGGGCGAGCCATGAAGAGTGAAGGCGCAAAGGAGGAGAAAGAAGGCGCTGGAACAAGAAGAAAAAAAAATGAAACCCTAATGGCCAAAAAGGGGTTTTATACTTTTTGGCACGTTTCCCCAAAATTATTATTAAAATTATTGTTTATTTAATAACATATATATATTTTTTTTCAAAATATATATTTCTTTTGTATTCACAAACCCAAAAATGGGGCTAGTACATCGATAAATTACAAAATTTATACAACTAGAATACGAGCGCCTAATCATCTAAGATCCCCTCGGATCCTTCGTGCCAAGTGAAGGTCCTTGGGCATAATAGTAACCCTTAGCATGTATGGCACACAAGTTGGCGTCGCTCAAAAGCTCAATCAGGTATGCCTCGGCAAATTTTGTAATGCAAGGACCGCAAAGGCTTGAAACCGCAAGTCGGTCTTGAATTCCTGAGCGATCTCCCGCACGAGTCGCTGGAAGGGAAGCCGACGGATCAATGGCTCGGTAGTCTTCTGATACTTGCGTATCTCCCCGAAAGCTACCGTGCCGGTCCTGAACCTATGGGGCTTCCGCGGCTTAAGGGGTAGCCTTGAAGCGTGAATGGATTTACCTCCCCGTCGAAGGATGCTTCGCGGCGCTCCACGATCAACTCCCTTCTACGGTAGAGGTCTTCTTGGCGTCGTAGCATCCTGTTGCAATTGGGTCTTGTAGTTCACCCCACCCCTAACCGGTCTAGATTTGGTTCTTTTCATCTCGGTTGCGCCCCCGGTCGGGCCTTTGTGGGTTGGCGGCTTGGTTTACATCAACAGGGTTTGTCTGGGATTCGACGTTCGGAGCCGCACCTAGGTCCTGCTGTCTATCATCAAAATTCTGCTGCTGCTCCTCCTGCTGATGGCCTAGCTGCTCCTCCTGCTCGTGCTCACTTTGTGCTGGCCATGGGAGTCTTCGCCTTCCTTTAGGGCAGCTCTGTTCTTCAGCCCTAGCCTCTCTCCAAACGCGAGTTTGAGCAGGCCAATCTCAGATGATAATCGGAATGCGGCGTGCGATATCTTCTTGGATGGATTCTAGATGGCACCGTTGAAACCGGGGGACATTTTCAAAAATGAAACTATTGAGGCTTTCATTCCAAGAAAAGGTGGGAAGGTTAAAGTATCCCCGGTAGGTAAGTATATCGACCCCTCCTTAAATAGTAAAACGATCCATCCTTAGGTCCTGTGGAGCGGCTATTTGGTGCAAGTCTTCTAGTCGGGCGGATGCATGATCCTCGAGCTTCGTTCCGACTAAGCTCCACCGTGGTCTTCATCTGGTCCCCGGCGAGGAATAAAACTTAACCACAGCCCATGCACGGTCCGCTCCCACTAGAGTGTAATCCCCGACCGGCTTCATTCAACTTGGAGGAGGAAGCTGGTTGAAGTGGAAGATAGGGTAGGGGACTCGCGTCGGCCCCTCGACAAAGTGCTTGACAAAAAAAGTTAAGAATGGTATCTATCATAGGGTCTTCCTCAAAAGATGCTCAACTAAGACGACAAACAACCGATATATATTCGTTTCTTGGATCTGGCCGGCTTGCGGCGGCATGTCGTACTTTATAGGGACAACAAGGGAGAAAGGAGAAAGGAGGCACTCAGCAAAAGCGGACGGGCGAAGGGGTAATCGAGGCCACCGGGTGTAGGGGGTGCAAGGAAGACGTCGAGAGGTCGGCTATGGCGATGTGGAGCTTAGGTCCGGCGGCTATGGCGGAAAAAAAGCGCTCAAAAAGAAACCACACACGAAAAGACACTTCCGAAATTCAAATTTTAACTTTTGACTTTTTATTAAAAATTTAAAAAATATTTTTTTAAAAAAAAATTCAAACAGTATAGATAAAATCTACGCCACGTATCAGGCGCCGACGTGTTTATCTGGCGTTTTATTTTCAAAAAAAACCCTCGGATACCTCGGTAGCCCCTTTTTTTTTTTACGTGCCTGTTGTCCGTTTTGCCTCCGAGACGTGCCCCTAGGGTATTTGAAAGGTGCCCGATCCATTGGAGCCGTTTTAAGCCTTCATCCGGAGCTACCCACAAAAAGTTATGGCTCCTCGAAACTTGGGTCCTCCAGCGGCCTAGACTTCCTTAGAATTTACATCATTACCTTAACCTAGCACTAAATCAAACATGAAAGACTTAAACAATCACTCTTGCTTAATTCTCTCTCCTAACTACCGAACTAGCGAAGTTAGGGTTTGGTCGGTGCTATGATTTCGAAAATAACCTAAATCACGGGCTCGATATACCATTGTGGACGCTCCACGAACATATACGACCCTACCGTATATACATACGGGGACTTTCCCCTCCAGGCGACCAACTCGCCATGAGCGGGGCCTCCTCCGTCTATTTCGGGCCATCTATAATATGATGCCCGAAAAGAAGGACACTGAAAGGGGTCATTCAGCCCACGCCTTCAATGGGGCTCCTACGTGTGAAGCGTGAATACAAGGGTTAGCACACAGCATAAATCACATATAAATAACCACCACGAAGGGTGGCGCATCCATCCAAATACCAACGGCAAAGAATATGCATCTAAACCTAAGAAAACACCCCAAACCCATGGTTCTACCCCGGCTCAGACTCCAGTGAGGATCGACTGACGGCTAGGTCTCAAGAGATCAGCAGACCGAATCTTGACATGGCGTTGGCGGGCATAGAACATTGGCTAGTGTTGTCCACTCCATCCGCCCCTCACATTGCACTTTGCGATGGGTCAATTCACGCTATGGCGTCGCTATAGCCTTCCGGAGACGCAGGCTCGAGGCATCACCCTACTGAGCCTACTCCAGGGTTCATGAAGTCCCCGGGTCCGATGAGGCAGGTCGAGGAAGCGTCCCCTTCGAGAATCCGCAAAGGCTCCATGGGCGAAGCTAGAGAATACGTGCGCATCGGCGACCCCGCATCCGTACCCAACTTACTGCGCCCTAAATCTACTCAAAGTGCAAGGTGCCCCATACGGGTCACACCTTCCCACCTGGTGTCGGACCCATACCCGGCCCCTCGTGGCCGGCTATCGGGTCTAGCTTCGCTATAGGAGTCCTGGGAGCCTTTTATGTTAGGTGCAAGACCCCACCTCCACTTCACCACTTGTGTTCCTTGCGGTGCTAAGCCCGGTACCATAGCATCTATGACCCGGTGGGCTCTTGTGCACGAGCCGCATTTAACCGGGATATCTGAGGGGGCTCTATCTAGGAGCATACTACAATAAATAGCCTCGAGAGGTCTCTACCCCCCCTTAATTCCCCATTTCCAGAGTAACACCGGGCTAACAACCACCAATCCATCCATTACAAGAAAAACCAGAATCGAAATATATAGAGAACCTACCTTTACAATCAAGGGTTAGTTCCTACGAGTAAACACAGAGAATAGACCAACAACCCAAACAGTGCCCGCTATCCTAGAATTCACAACTACACTAGCCACCCACCTGTATTTCGGCTCGACCCGTTGTCATTGGGGATCTCCATCTGCTTGGTCTTGGTGTTTAGCTTGTGTGAGATTCAGGGTGGCGCTCAGCTCTGGTCACAGGGGTGGCGCTCCACTGCTCAAGGTGAGTTGTGGCTGATATGGGGGTGGTGATCCACCCTATTGACCCCAATTAGCATTATCATGCTAACCAATCGAGGGTGGCCACGTGGCGCCTTCCCAAACCATAATTAGATTAATTATGGTTTTTAAATATTAGTTCCTTAATTATAGGTTATTATTGTCAATAATTAAATTAGCATAGCTAATTTAATCCCTTTTTAAGTGAACCACCTAGGTTCCCATACCCCATGTGGCGTATGTATATCTGGTGACGTGTCAACATATTTATACTTATACCGTATAAATACTTGGAACGTCACACCTATGGTTCGGTTGGGGAGGGCATCTCGAGTAGATGCTGATAAGAATCATTTTTTGACTTGGCGACTAGAGGGGTCAATGTCAGACTGGCTTCTTGGTATTTTTCGTCTGCCATCTCTAGTGGACATTGATGGGGATCGTTGTCAACTCTTTGTCCACATAGTTCAACAAGGTGCTAACTACTTTGTATGTTGCCTTTTACGCCAAGTCAGTTTTGCATTTTAGTTGCTTCATTGCATTTTTGGCAATTTCTCACTATCTCCTGTATTTAATCAACACATGCCGGTTGCCCCCTTTTTGTTGACATTTTGGCACTCGACCTAAGGACTTTAGCACGAGTTGTCGGACGAGTCAGGTATTTCCAGTATCTTGTATATAACCTTCTCCATTTGGGATAGTCTAGCATTTTTTCTAATCTTGAACTTTTCCATAGCTGCATTCGTTATGAGTTGGAGATTCATGTTAGTTCATGCCATGTTGCTTTTGGTTATTCTCAACACTTTCTATCTCGTAGACATGGTTGTGGTCCATAACGTCTATTTTCTATCGCAATTAGTCCTTTTAATGCGCTTTGCTTCCATACTTAGATGTGGTCCTTTTTTGCTTAGGATCTCAGGTTTCCCCGTCGTTGGTCTATTGGTACCATTTGTGGTGGTCGCTTACATTTGGTCGTTTTGCAGGAGTTTTACAATTGGTGGTATTTGCTAGAATCATTTGGCTCATTTATGCATGGCTTTTGCCAGTGCCATATCTCAGTTTGTATTTTGTATGGGTTGAGCTATTGCATTCTTGCTGCATTGGTGCTTGTGACATTTAGTTGCAAATTTCTTTTATATTCCTTTATGTGGCTAGTTCCTTGTACTTGTGATGACCACCGAGCCATGTGCCCCTTCAATTCTTTTGGTTCATTGGCTTCTTTCCACTGCCTTTACTCGTTCCCTTTACTACATGACGTCCATTATTCCTTTTTTGTTGACTTTTTGTTCCATTTGTCTCGTTGAGCTCTTATGGTATCCCTTGAGTCCTAGCTCTTGCAGTCCGGGTTGTGCTTGAGTTGCTTTCATACGTCGTTACACTGCTCTGCTTGTCCGAGTTGTCCTCTTGTCCCATTTGTCTGATTGCTCTTAGCATTCTTGTCTCATGATTTCTCAGCAGTAATTTGTTCACTTGCACATGCATGATTTGTTCCTCTCACTTGTACTTTTTCCCTGGTCTTTTCAGTTGTAGTTTGTTCGATTGCCCAATTTATTTCCCTCGCCTTTCCATTTTGGAGCGGTTTTCTAGTGCCTCTTTTCTTTATCCCATTTCTCCATCCATTTCATTTGCTTTGCTTCCCTTTTTTGCTCTAAGATTCTTGAGCTTTGTTTCTAGGTGTATGTATAGGTAGATAAGTGCATGCTTGTTTCTCATATGTTCTCAATTGTTCTTTGGATGCCCTTATGAGGGCCCATACTCTTCTCTTTTATCATTGATTCTTAGTTTCTCGTGAATGCCTTCGAGGGCTTTATTTGCATTTGTGGCCTTAGCTCCTTTGTCCCAATTTGCTCTGTTCCTCTATTCCTAGTCCCTTATTCCATCCATTTCATTATAATCTCGCATTCCTCTCTTTTTTCATTTTGCATATTGTCCCTTTCCTCTTTGTTTGTTCATTTTATCTCTTGAACGTCTTGGCTCTTCTATTGTCTTGACTCCCTCCTTTGCCCGCCTCTTGTCTCATCATAGTGCTTTTTTGCCCTGGCGGTGTCCAATCATTATGTCGTTTTACTATGTTGACCCCAGTTGTTGTATCCACCTTGCTTAGCCTTTTTTATTCTTATTGGTCTCAGTGATCGGGTTACCCTCGTCAACCAAATTTGCATGTTGTTCACCGAGTTGTTCTCTTCACTCTGCTTCTTTCGATGATGTCATATAGCACCCATCTTTCTCCATATTTCTCTCACCATATAATAGGTTCTTTGGTCCAGTCCTCTGGATTGTTCTTGAATCTCAAGGTCCCTATCGTTGTTTCTACGTTGAAAATTCGCTTGGATCCGTGATGTATGTGGGTATACATTCATGAATTTCAGTCCTTGCTATTTATTGTTGTTGCTCTACCTGTTCTTTTACTCCAATATTCTCATATGTTCTCAGTGGTTCTCATGGATGCCCTTATGGGGGCCTATACTCGCTCTTTGTCATAGATTCTTAGTGTCTCATTAGTGCCTTTGAGGGCCTTGATTATTTCCATTTTGTGTCCTCACCATTTTGTCTCGTTTTGCTTTGTTTGCTATTCTCGATCCCTTTTTTCTATCCATTTCATTCTGGTCTCCTGTTTGTCTTTTTTCACCCTATGTTTATTCCTTTCCTCTTGTTTCCAGTTTATCCCTTAAAATACATCTTTGCTCTGCTATTGTCTTGATTCCCTCCTTTGTCTGCCCCTTGATTTGACGTAGTTCTTCTTGCCTTGTTGGTCCAGTCGTCATGCCTTTTCTGTGACCTCTTAAAGACTAAAGGAGTTGTTTGGTGTCCCCTTTTTCCTGTGACATTCTCTCTTTTGGCCTGTAGTTTAAATTTCAAAATGCGGTTGCATCTTCGCAGATTCGTGCATGTTGTAGTGGTTCTTGTGGTCCGTTGTCTTGCATTAAGAAATGGTTCTTGTTTCAAAGTTGCCCTCGGTTTTCTTCATCCATTCCTCATCTTGGCGTTGATCCCATCCTCGACTCAGGTGGCGTCATCTACCGGTGTTCTCAATTGCATAATTGTTCTCATCACCTTATGAAACCTTTTTGTTCTTGTGTCTCGGGGTCCCTTTCGTCTTGTTCCCATGGGTTATGTTGTTTCTATTTTTTAAAGTTTGTTTGAACTGGTTATGCGTGTAGCGTATATGTTTAGGTTTTAGGTCCTTGTTTGTTGTAGTGTTTTTGTCATTATAGTATTCACTGTAGTTCACTACTGGTAGGTTGATTCTTGAATTTTAGTTCCAGGTGCTCTTTGTTAGCTTGTTGACTATGTCCCAGTCTTGATGTCTTCTCTTTTTTATGCATTCCATGGTGCATGGTTTTGGTCTTTCTTATTAGGGGTTTGCAATTGTCTTCATGAAAGTTAAGCTTGAGTCCTGTTCTGCATGAATAATATAAGTTAGGTATGTTTGTTCTTACTTCCATAGCGTCTTGTCGTTAGGTATTCTCTGTATTTTGTTGGGTACGTTGGTTCTACAATTTTGATTTCATGTGCTTTGGTGGTGGCCATAGATCTTGTTTGTGTTCGATTTTCATGCCTTCTTTGCCTTATGCAGCCCTAGTTGTCTCGGGGTTTCTTGAGCCCCTTCCCTCTATTTGCAAAGTGGCATCCCACCTCATCTCATGGTCGCATTTACTTTTCCTAGCAGTGTGCCTTACAATCTCTCGTGGTCTCAATCTATGATGGGGTTTGAGGGAGGTTCCTCTTTGTGTCGGATGTTGATATTTGTGCATAAGGACCTTTCCCTAGAATGCAATGGTTCTCTTCTATAGAAGAGAACCATCATTCTAGGGAAAGGGACGCCAGTTTTGGCGCTAGCTCTGCTTTTGGATCCAAGCTTTCTTTGGCACAAGCCTGCTATAGCGCAGGCTTTCTTTGGCCATTTCTCCCATAAAAGCCTTGTGTCTTCCTGCATTCCTCATCGGCGTTTCCTCTGAGCTGAATCTTGTTGTTGTACGGAGTTCCCCCCCTCCCACCTCTTACTCTCCTATATGGGTTTTACTTTTTGTTCAGTGTTGGCCGATGGGCTTTTGCATTTTTTTCCCAGCGTAGCACATGGCGCTTCTGGAGGGCACCAAGGGGAACCCCCCCTGGGTCGGGCCTACATATATATTTTTCTTATCTCGGCGTAGCCCCGTGGCTTCCGAGGATCATTATGGATCATCTCTTCAATTTGCAATATTATGCTCTTGTATTTCTATTCCGACTTTATAGTTTGGTGACTTTTGGCCCGTGGATGGCTTCTAACACATTTGATAATCGCATATGGTTCGGTCTTGCAGTGTGGAGCTCACTGATGTGCATGAAGCTGCTTTCTTTATGCATCTGGGTCGAGCCTACATTTCCCTATCTCGGCGTAGCCTCGTGGTTTCCGGGGATCCTCATGGATCATCTTTTCCATTTTGATATTGTGCTCTTGTATTTTTAGTCCCACTTTGTAGCTTGCTTACTCTTGGCCCGTAGATGGCTTCTAACACAGTTGACAATCACATGTGGTTTGGTCTTGCAGTTTGGAGCTCTCTGATGTGCATGTGGCTGTTTTTTATACCAGTGGCCAGGTGGGACGCATGGAGCGGTATCTTAGCGGGGCGGATTTGAGTCACTGCTTGGATGGGTAGCGCGACCTGATTTTTTGCAGTTGTTGCAGTTTGGGAGCATTACAATACAGCGGCCTTCTAGATGTTCTTTGTGGGGGCCTGTACTCATTGTACACAATTATCTTATACGTTGGGTGGTCTAACCCGAGGTTGTGTTTTTTTTACCCATTGGGGTTCATCATTTTGTTCCCCTCTTCACTCATTTTGGGATTCATCAGTTTGTTTCCCCATGGGTCATTGTACTATTTTTTCATTCAGCTCAATGGAACACCACTTCACTTCGGATGTTGATATTTGTGCATAAGGACCTTTCCCTAGAATGTCTATAGACCATGAGTCCCAATCTGTCCACTTAGACGATTGCAATTTAATTAAATAAACTTCCGAGGGTGTATGCTTCAAACTGCAATTGACCAAATGTTTTAGGACAAATGTTTGGGATGTTTATAAAGCTTTGGCAACTATGGAACAATACTTAAAAGCCCTAGCATTTATCTCCAAAACGCTTGGCCACACATAATATTCCATTACATTTTGACGAAATCCAATAATCACCTAGAGTAAAATCTCATTAGATCAATATTTCACCAAAGGGGCATAGAATTCACGCCACTACTTATGCGCGGCAACGTCGGGCACCCATTTACTAGTGTTTGTTTAAAATAGGTAATTGTGGCCTGAGGTTTGTGGGCGGCGCTTAGAGCCACAAGTTTATTTGCAGTTGTATTACACATTTACAATGCTTTGTAGACAAATATATGTACAACACTATTACACTGAAAACATTACCCAGATTACACTGCTTGATTACAATGCCTGTTTTGACAAGTTTATATTGCACTTGAAAACATTAGACAGATTAGGGTACCTACACACCATGGGGTTAATTTTGTTAAGTTAAAAAAATTTAAGTTAACTAGTAACACACATGTTTTTTGTTAAGAAATTTGTTAAATGGAAGGGGTTAACTTTTAACAAGTTGTTAGAGTTAAATTAAGCATTTAGCCCGCTTTCACATTGATTTTTGTTATGTTAAGTTTTAACGTCTACTTAACAACTTCACGATTCGTCGACCAAAATTTATCCGATGCCAGAACCCTACGTTTAATTTTGTTAACTGCATCGGAGGCCGGCATCAAAGCAATCGAGGGCTCCATCGCCGGAGCTCCTCGCCGTGGCGTTATTCCAGTCGCGACCACAATAAAATGCGGGTTAATCGAAACCACAATAATGGTCGTGGAACTTCATAGTGTGCTTTCTTCACAAAGACAACGCAGCTTTTTAATGGTGAAATGGTGTCGATTGGACCGGCGGGCACTTTCGATGAGCAGGTTTGGGGCTTTGAGAGGGAATTTTATAAGGGCATCGGGACTTATTGAGCACTTAAAAGCCACTAAAGATACCACCGATTACCTGTGGTACATTATTAGGTTTGTGAAGCGTTCCTTTTGAGATGATAGTTTCACTATCGTAGTTTTGCTAAAAAACGCGTTAAGGGTAACAAAGTGTGCGGGTTTACAAGCATCATCTCGCTCTGCTCACAATTGAAAGCATGAGGGATGTGCTTTATATATATGTCAACAGGGATACTTGCGGTGTAATGATTATTCACGGTTTATGAAATCCATTTTACATTAACCGATTTGTTAATTTTTCTTTATCCAGTAGGAAGTGCAAATGCAATCTCTTCCCAATTACTATGTATACCCAAGTGAACCAACCTATCAAGCTAAATCTTTGGGACAAACACGCTAGCATTATTATGCTGTGGTTTGGTCTTCGGTGAGAAACTTTTGAAGAAGAAATAGCATAGTTGACAATTTCTTTTCGGGGCCAAATTTTCTTACCAATCCTTTGTTAGTTGCAACTAGAGGGAACATAATTTCTAAGCTAGGTATATTGGACATAAACCTCCGATGCACTCAAATCAGATTGGCATCTAGTCCGCAATCGACTCTAGCCTGTTCCTAAGTCCTTTCTCGAGAAACCCAGACCTTGGAACTGATCCTCATCTAAGAGGAGCCCATATGGAGATGATCACGTATTGGAGAGGTTCTTGTATCGATTGCTTATCTTATTTATAACTTGAAACCGATCAATTGATGGAAATTTGGCAAAGAATTATGGGAAAGGCTTTGAGACATGGGGTCTTTGGAATCAACGGGTCTCAGATTTTTTAGAGGACTTCTATCCGGAGATATGAACTTGACCTCGTGAGAATGGACACACCAGGTATCTTCCTGCTTTCTGCGGATGTACTTTACATAATAAATATCGGTATGCTTCTATACTACTTCAATATTTGTGAGCTAATGCGTGGGTTCGTATGCTTTGATGCATAGGTGGGCCTCATGGGTGAGAAGCAAAGTCTTTTCACGGATGAAGGATCTGCCGACATGTCATGGAAGCTTTTATCTATTTCTAGGAACCAATCTCTAGTTTGGTATAAGGTATGGTATTCTTTTTTTCAATGCTTGGAACACGTAATATTGTTTTTGAAATATCTTTGGTTGATAATATGTTATCTCTCTCCGTTTTGCGAGCTAGGTTTGATGCTCCTCCCGCTTGAGATCCGGTTTCAATAGACCTCGGTAGCATGGGAAAAAGATCGGGCTTGGGTTAATGGACAAAGTATAGGGCGCTTCGCCCATCAATATTGGCTCCACAAACAAACAGGTGTCAATCATGTGATTATCGTGGGACTTATAATTAGTCAAAATGCCGAACCGGCCGCTTATAACTTATAGCACTTTTACTCTTTCGAAAATGCTTGCACTTATAGACCGGAGGTGATGATCTACCATTTCTACAAGCTCTACTGGTGTTTGTTATGGACTAATGATGATAATCTACCATCTCGAAAAAGGTGACTAAGGTTAGATTGTTTGATGCAACTCCAACATCCTTCAAGCATTTAGAAACACATGTAGAATTAAGAATTCGGAGATTTCAGATATCTGATTGGCCGGGCTAACTAGCTTTCCCAAGTGCAGGGCTCATCATTGTACTCAAACCGGGTGTTGTATAAGCTTGGCATTGGCATGGGCTCTTGTCTAAAGTATAAGTGAAGGATTCAGAATATTCAGAGTGTTGCATGAGATAGCATGTTGGGTTATACTTTTTGAAGTGCAAAGAATTATCGATTTAATGAAAATACTAATGCAATTTACAAGGGATTTGGAGATGCAAAGGATGCAACTACTTATGCAAACACAAGTGGAACTTGCCAAAATGAAGCATGGAAGCATTGACATTGGTGCCAAAGACTACAACGCTGCTAAAATGTTGGCACGAAAAGTCTAACTCTAGCCTTGAACATATCTCTAATCTAGCCTAATGTGGCACAAGACTAGTCTTTTGACCAAGTGCTTCGACCATGTGCGTGGTTCACAAAATCCTCTAAGCAAAGCATGCTTCTACATTAGTGGTATCTTAGTATTTGTAACTATGAGCATATAATGTGGCGCTACAAGCTCTGAGGAATGCATCGTGGTATCTGTGAGCCAAGAGTATGTGCACAAAGGGCCATGCCAAGATTCGTAGGATCAAACAGTAGTATTTTTTCTATCCGCTTTCTGAGGTATGCGGTCATCCTTCTTGGAGCAAAATGCTTTGCAATCAAATCTCGCCATCATGACTACCTCTTACATATCGATAACATTGGCAGCAATATCGGCAAATATTTTTGAAAGAATGGGCCGTTTTCTAACATTTTTGTATTTTCTCTGAGTAATGTTCCAAAACCAAGTTTATTTCGAATTTGTATTATATATAGAATAGAATTTGTATCAAGTGTATACAAACGATCCGATGAATGCAATGTTATCTTTGGATATATAAAGGCTGGTTGTACTATGAATGCACACGCTCTTCAAGTAAAACTGTTAGTAAATTCTTGGAGCCAAACGACCATTAACAGATTGTTCAGATTATGAAATGACTATTAACAGATCAATTTTTGTTTTGCAATGTGAAAAGCTTTTTAACAGATTCTGTTAAGTTAAAAACTAACATAACAACTCCAGTGCGAAAATATTTTTAACAAATTCTGTTATGTTAATAAATAACATAATAATCACATGTGTGAAAATCATTTTAACAGATTTCGTAATGTTAGTAATTAACATAACAGCTAGTGTGAAAGCTCGATAAAAACAACCTTAATTTAGCATAACAAACAATTGGTTATCTTAAAATTTACTTTAATTTAACCTCATGTCATGTCATGGTGTGTAGGTACCTTAACGCCCTGGTTCTCAGGTTTACAGGTTTAGATTTAATCTGAACCGTTGGTTTGACAGCTGTTACCAGCTAATAACATGCCTGCGGTTGAAAAATTACGGAGATCTTCTATAACAGCCTAGGATAATCGGTGGACAATGCCATAACACCCTAGGGATTACAAGCCCGTTTCAGAGATTACAAGCCCGTTTCAGAGATTTCTGCAGATTACAAGCCCGTTTCAGAGACTCTGCTGCACCCTGCTTTCAAAGATTTCTAGACCCTGCACCCTGTTTTCAAAGATTTTGAATCAGGGCTTAAGAAAAAATGGGTTTTGAGATAATCAAGTCTGTTGCTAAGCAAATCTCACTGCCGTTTCTGAGAGATCTAATGAGCAGAAACATAAAGAAGGGAAAAAAGAAGCAAAAGAGACGAACATTAGCAAGCAACGGGGCAGCCAACAGAAAGGGGAAAATCTTCCGGATTAGAAAACTCTGCTCTAGCTTCGCCTAAACAGAAAGAAGAAAACTCTGCTCTAGCTTCGCCTAAACCGCCATAGCCACCTCCTGCCACGAAAAACAATACCCTGCTTCCATTTCGGCGCCCTGCTTCCATTCCAGCGAAGAAAAACTCCGCTCTGCTTGCATTTCGAGCCCTGCCAAGAAAAAGTCTGCCTTGCTCCCATTCCCATTCCTACTGCTTCTATTCCGCCACCTTTTCATTGCCTTCTCGGCTCGCAGGCAAAACCCTCGAACCCATATTAAGGCGATAACGCTCGCCTCGGCGTTATTGAACAAAAAATTTTCGGGCCATCAAAATGGCTCGGGCCCGAGCCATTTTGATGGCCCGAAAATTTTTTGTTCAATAACGCCCGAGGGCCAGGGCGTTATCTACACCTTACACTGCTATTACACAGATTACACTGTTTTTTTAGACAAATTTATTTACAACAAGCTTTCATCGTACATAGACGTTTTTAAGGCGCGCATACATGAGGAGATTACTGGGGTCCGTCCATAAATGTGAAGATGAAAAAGGGCAGATTTTGTCCACATCTTTGTGCCGGAGCTATGGCGAGACTTTGAGGAAGCATGGAAGGAAGATTCGTAGCATTCAAAACCCCGTAACTTAGTAGGTGAGACTTTCTTGTCCATAAGTTCACGTATGGAGGCCATTTCGTTAGTAAGCCATAGCCATGGCGGAGGTAAAGCTGTTGTCATGGTGGCCAAGTCCGTTTGCACTTAGGGTTAGGGTTGCCCTTGCTCTCAAACGCATCCAATATGAGACGGTCGAGGAGAATTTGCCCTTTACCAAGTCCCAGCTTCTGCTTGCTTCTAATCCGGTTCATAAATCCGTTCCAGTTCTAATCCATAATGATAAGCCCATCTGTGAGTCTTTGATAATTTTGGAGTACATAGATTCAACTTGGCCTGAAGATGAATCGCGGCCTGCTTTCTTTCCTAAAGATCCTCATGGCCGAGCTACTGCACGATTTTGGGGAGATTTTATCAATAAGAAGGTACTCTTTATTTCCCTCCTGGACAATATTTCGATATTGCTTTCATATTTGGTTTTATTACAAATCTATAATAATTTATAAGACTTCTGGGTATCCAACTCTGTTTGTTTCTCTCAAAAATTACGATGATCTGCATATCATGTGCTTAACTTGCTTTTTTCAGCTTGAAGCAGGTAGAAACACACTGAAAACTACAGGGGAAGAAGAGGAAAAATGTAAACAGGAATTTATAGAAGGTGCAATAATATTGGACGAAGCTCTGGGAAAGATGCAGGGGCCCTTCTTTGGAGGTAGTAATATAGGATATGCTGATATTGTTCTGTCCCCTTTTTTGGTGTGGGTACCAGCATTAGTTCAAGTGATTGCCTTGGATTTTCCTAATCAACAAAAATGCCCGAATCTGCACAAATGGTTTGTTGCAATGCAAAACGAACCAACTGTTAATTCTACGCTTCCTGATGTGGAAAAGCTTGCAGAAGTGGTCACAATGTTCAAACAGATGTTCTCATCAACTCCTAAATGAGAAATATTATATTATTCAAAATCAAAGAAACTCCCTTCCTCCAAACCGTCTCATACAATTTTTTTTTGCTTTTAACAAAGCAATCTTTCTTACAATGATGATTCATGGAGAACTTGATCACTTCTTCTAGAATTAGCGTGTTACATCTTTGAAAAAGAAGACAAGTTTGGAGCCCATTGCCATTTCACAAAGCAAAGATCTCATTACAAATACATTCCCACTTGGTGCTGATCTTAATGGAATCCCACAAGGCAAAAGACCTGCCAAAGACACTGGATCCAATGAACAGTTGAACTCTCAAGGACGCTCAAGACAGTCACCTCTTCCAAAATGAAAGGTGAAGTATTCTCAGAATTTATTTGCCATAATGCCAGAACTCTTTAACTCATCCAATAAAAGAGTTAAAATAATGGATTGTGAATTAAATTCTCATAATCCTAATACGGACTTAAACTCATATTGTTGCTCCAAGCATCAACAAGAGCTTCAGCAACCGGTGTACATCCTACACCATCCAAGGGGAGAGACCAAGGAACCTTGTTCCTTGAATGGCCCCTCGATCTATGAGAGTCTCATAGAGATCACTTCAGAGGAGGACACTCCAATTCCCAATGAAAATAATGTGAGTGTTGCATCTCTTATTTCTATTATTGAAATTTCAAGTGATTCCTCTATTCTGGCAATTGAGTCTTATGAAGGTGATATCTCTGATCTTGAAAGATCCCCATATCACTATTATGAGCAGCTTACACAAGGCTCCCAAAAGTAAACTACGATATTTAACTAGTATTAATTCATACAAAAACCATGAATATGTAGCATAATAACAGGGGGTTTTCTTTGTGTTTTTGTACGCTTTTCACTAAGGTTTTCCTATGATTTCGTGATGTATTCAAATGGATGTACTAATGCGTACATTTAGAGTGCACCATTTCTGAGCCATTGATTTTAGCCCTTTTTTTTTCAATGGTCAACAACCAATGGCTCACAACAAAAGCCCTTTTTTTGTGCGTGTGGTGCATAATGGTCAACAACCAATGGCTGACAACAAAAGTCCCTTTTTTGTGCGTGTGGTGCATAATGGTCAACAACCAATGGCTCACAAGAAAAGCCCTCTTTTTGTGTGTGTGGTGCATAATGGGCACATGAAGGGCTTGAAGGGCGCATGTAGTCACGGTTTCACGCCCCGGCAACACATTTCTTATCATAACTTTTGATCCGAGCTGCTTTGGATGATCTTTATTATGTTGGAAAGCTCTCTCCGAGATCTTTTTTTGATAGTGTATGATATGGATATGTTTGGTTAAGTTATCTATGCTAAAACAGCAATTTTTCGGCCGGGTTTGGTAGGTTTTCACATCCTACCGGTGATTATCTGAGATTGCGCTATTAGATATTGTTTTATGGCTCATTCCGAATGAAGCTTGCAAACAATTACCATGCATTTTTAGATTTTGAGGCAGTTATTAAGCAAATTCCAAGGCTTCTAGATCCTTTTGCTAACAAGCAGAAAAGTTCCCCACTTTGGTTTCTCACCACAAGAATCCATGGAGGCCAAACGCTGCTGTTAAATTCCAGTTGAAAAATGTTTGTGTATGGGTGTTGCAAACTTTATGACTTTCAGAATAATGGGATCAATCTGCTCTATCTTTATGGTAACTTTTACTTATGTTCTATTTGTTTTATTGTGATGAAATTCAAAAGCTACAGTACAGGTGATGAAAGCCTCAAATGAATTCTAGTTTTTTTCTGGTTTGAATTCTAAAATTTTTGTCACGCCGGGGGGGAGGGGGTGACGTCCCTAAGGCCCCGAAGGGGCCAAAAAAATTTTTTTGCAACACAAACCATTAACATCCAACATATAAAAATTAAATCCCCCAACGTATAACGACCAACACATAACAACCATTGACATCAACAACCAACATACCAACATATAGGGCATATGCATGCTACACCCTGCCATTTTTGGAACCTGCCAAAGTAGCTGCACTAGGTACTTTTGGATTGGGTACTATTTTCTTGTTCTTTTGGTCAAAACTAATTCAAAAGTTCAATATAAAATGTCAAAAGCATATCAATGTTCAAGGTTAAGATAGAGACAATACTATTGGAGGTCAAAAATGAATGCATTCAATTTAACATTTGTAGTTATTGAGATATTATAAAAGTACCCAGTACCCAGTGTTGGGTACTTTTTTAGGTAGTTTTATGGTTCCTAAATGGTACTTTTTTTTATAGGGTGTAGCATGCTTATGCCCTATAACTACCATTGACATTAATTAACACAACCATTGGGTCCAACACATTTAAATTAAAATCCCCCTTAAACCCCCTTTGGTTTGGGTGCATATTCACACGGGGGGTGACGTAGGGCAGCGAGAGCCCTCATAATTGTATTTTGCACGTACGAAATCAACACCATATAGTATTCTGCTTGAAATCTTATAGTATTTTGCGAATCTTGTTATACAGTATAGCAAATTTTGTACTTGAATACCCCACAAACGAGGAACTTTACGTACGGTGTAGATTAAGGAATAAGGGGTGAATATGCCTATCCAACAGCTCTCGTTGCCCGGAGTCACCCCCCGTGTGAATATGCAGTTTTTTATACACGAATTTATTTGATAGAAGGAAACCACATGTCATAGTGGTTTGTTGAAAATGATACTGGTTCGTTACATGGTTATTTATGTTGGTTTTTAATGTTAGAATGGCTTGTTAAAACTAGTGATGGTTTATGTGATAGTTTCGTGCATACTATAATAATTCGTTAAAACTAGTAACGGTTTGGTCAAATCACTTTATCGTCATGACATAGTTTGACGGCTAGTTCTACTATGCCCATCTTAATTAAAAGATATGGCATGTTTATTTATTGCCACATGGATTTGGTAACATAATTAATTTATTGTGTGGTATAGGTGAAATGAATAATAAGTAGTCCCTTAACAACTCAAGTTGATTGCACCTCATAGTGAGGACTCAATCAAAATTATTTTCAACCTTAACACCTCTTTATGCCTCTCTCAACTTATTCATTCTTCTGTTGTATTGTATTATATCCTACTCATTCTCATATGCCACTTCATCAAGAAATATGTATAACATTCACAATGTACATTCTCCATTTATCTTTTTTGGGTTGCTTGAAGGGCATACCCTAGGAATGGTTGTGAGGGCTCTAGAATATCTTCATAATATTATGAATAGACGGTGTAGATTGGGAGACAAGCTGAAACATCTACAGAATATGTTAAAGAACGTACTGAGACAAGAGCAAAAAAAAAAAAGAAAAGATGTCGTTTCTGCATTACCTTCTATATTGAGTTGCATCGAATATCCTCTGAAGTCGCAAACTACATGGATTCATCCGAGCGGATCCATTCTGGCTACTATAGGCATAAAAAAATCCCCCTTTCCATTTGTTTATTACAGGCTTCTAGTTCCAGATTTGTCCCACAACACACTATCGCCAACTATTGCACGGAAAGAACAAATTGAAGAACGGATTGTACCACATTGGAGCTTTTCGGAAAGCTCACACAGCGTAGCCATGTAGTTCTTCTATACTTCCTTCTATATATTTCTTCCCGCTTTCATGCAGATTGAAGCTTGCATTGGATTGAAGCTTGCCTCGGTTTGCATGAGATGGAATAACAAATTGTTCATAGCCATGGATTCCTTCTACTTTTTCATGCTATCTGTTTTTTTTCCCTTTTATGCATGCAACCCATTCTGTGAATGCACCTTGTTTCATTCTTATTGTCTACGGACATTTATATAAGAGTCAAGAAAGCTTAGAGACAATATACATTACAATCAGACATAGATTTATGTAGTTGCACGATTCTCTTATGGTGGGGTGAGTACGGACAAACTGCGTGGATGATGAAAGGGTTTTCTCCTAGTTAAGATTGAGTCAGAAGCATGTACAAGATAGAAAAGATGAAGGGAATTCAAATCAACAAATATCAATGAGACAAAACACATATATTCTCCAGACGAATGTGTGATCCTCATCAATAATGAAAACTAAAATCTCTTTTACTCTTGTTTTTTAAGGCCAAACACATGTATCTATAACTTATTTACAAACTATACAAGCTAAATTCCTTCTAGTCTTCATCAGGACTCTTTCACTTTGGTGATTTCAAACATGCCTCACAAATTGCAGCCCATGTAAGATAAAAGTTACAATTGACCTTGGCCTTCATATCATCGCCTACCTGCACATCTAGATTGGTTTCATAGCCACCTCGCGTATGCCATGCTTGAACATATCGCTCCTCTTGTGGAGTAAAGTAAAAGCTTGAAACTATTTGTCTGAGATAATAGGAACTATCCTTCCTTCCTTCCTTCCCTCCTTCCTTCAGAACCCCTTTGGGGCATATCGTTCGTCCCAAAACACATCTCATTTTGCCGGGTTTTTTTTTTGTACCCATCTTTGTTAACATTTTTAGTGACATGTCAGTCACCCATGATATCAGAAAATGTTAAATGGTTTAATATTTAAGTCTGCACAATTTGTTTCGATTGCGGGAAGGTATTCTCGCAATGGTTAGAACTATGATTTCAGTATTGTATTGTATTGAAAATGATATTTCTATGTCAGTTTATCTGCTTATTTGTTTAGAAGGTCATTTTTCTATTTCAGGCTACTTTTTGTTGTCTTTTTTCAATGGTATAAAAAAGGAAACACTTCTTTCAGAATTTTGGCAAGTTCACGAATTATTCCAGAAAGGCGAACATGGACATGAATGTCCTGCATTTGGATTGTGTGGGCCTGCATCTTTGCTACCGAGATGGAGAGCATGAGGCAAGTGTGATTGTGGAAGTTGGGATCTAGGATGTACCGTTCTTTCCAATCAGCAATCTTCATCTGATTCCATCAATATCTGTGCACAGAGTAAAAAGGAATTCTAGAACTATTGCAATCTAGTAGAAGGCAAAATAAAGATGCTAGATTCAAAGCTAGTCTAGGCTTCCCTAGAGAATAATTGTTGCATCTAACTAGTCTTCTTTGAGATCGTTTCAAGAGGCCTTTACAGGTTTTCCTAGAATTTGTAGAGCTTATTCATTGGGTTGTCACCCTGACACTTTATCTCTCATTGAACTAGTGTAGCCAAACATTGTGTGTTTCTATTTCAGAGTGATTATTTAACAATTGTGTTGTAATTTGGTAATGCAAATATCATGCATTTGGAATCATTGTGTTTTGTTAATGTCAATTTTCCAAGCAATCAATTTTGTGAATAGAATAAGCGGGCAACCTCAAGAGCGGGTCTCTCATGTTGCCATGGTAAAATCAGAACAAAATGGTTGGTTACAGGATCTGAGAATATGGGCGAGCAAATGGCGTATAAATGAGATGAATTGGCCTAATAACAAAGAAGATGCTTGGGTTCTAATAGAACGACAGGCAATAGACTGTATGTGGGCAGCCAAGGCAGTCGGATGCAGCATTATAGAGCACATGCTAATCACATGTTGGAATATAAAAGCCAGGCATATTTGAATGCCAACATACCAAGATCTCTGCGGCATATAATAGCACGCTACAGAACCAGTTCTCACAGATTGGCAATAGAGACGGGGAGATGGCATAAAATACCATTAGAAGGCCGACTTTGCAGATTATGTGACATGAATTGCATAGAAGATGAGAACCATGTATTCACATGGTGCCCGATATACCAAGATGTACGCAGGAAATTCTTTATTCAGACACAGGACTTCTACTCTTTGTTCACACTATCGCCATCAGAATTGGGGACATATTTCAAAGCGGCAGACACACATCGCACATTTTTGCTATCATTGTAATCATTGAATGTTTCAGGCTCCATGGTCTTCAAGGCCCAAAGAGAGCTAGTTATTAAATAAAAATAAAATAAATAAAAATTTGCACCATGGAAACTTTATTTGGGGTTAAGGCAAAAAAAATTTGATGCCTTGATGTGGCATAATGGAGGGAATCTCTCTATCAATGACCAACAACAAAAGCTAGAAACATCCCATTAAGTTTGCAAGAGTATTAAGTTTTAAGAACATTTTCAAAAGGGCCATTATATGTGTTATACAATTACATGTAGAGTAATACAGGGGTTGAAAAATATGCAGGCAAGTGATTTTCGAAATTAGGGTTAGGGTTCAGAATGGCAAGTGATTTTTGAAATTGGGTTCAGAACGACAAATGATTTTCGAACTGCGTTTAGGGTTCAGAACGGCATGGCGCTGGAGATAGGCCCTGAACAGTCTTGATGCAATGGCAGATCCTCACCGACCACAGGTATTTTGCATTTGGTTGGAATGTGCTTATTAGGTTGCTCGTCTTTGGGGCACAGATTCTTTGTGTCTGCATTTTGTTTTTTTTTTTGTTTGTCTATGACAGGCCAGATCATTGTAACTTGACAGCAATGGAAGCTTTTGCAGGAACATATGCTGGCTACGGCAAAACTCCGCTTTAATTTTTCTTCTCAACATGCTGCTCCATGATTTTGGCATGTCATTTTTAGCTTTGTTTGCTCTATTTCGTGATTAGCTATGTCCTGGATATGCAGCATAATAACAGGGGGTTTTCTTTATGTTTTTGTACGCTTTTCACTAAGGTTTTCCTATGATTTTGTGATGTATTCAAATGGATGTACTAATGCGTACATCTAGAGTGCGCCATTTCTGAGCCATTGATTTTAGCCTTTTTTTTTTTCAATGGTCAACAACCAATGACTCACAACAAAAGCCCTTTTTTTGTGCGTGTGGTGCATAATGGTCAACAACCAATGGCTCACAACAAAAGCCCTTTTTGTGCGTGTGGTGCATAATGGTCAACAACCAATGGCTCACAACAAAAAAGCCCTCTTTTGTGTGTGTGGTGCATAATGGGCACATGAAGGGCTTGAAGGGCGCATGTAGTGCGCGGTTTCCCCGGCAACACATTTCTTATCATAACTTTTGATCCGTAGCTCTGCTTTTTGATTATTTTTATTGCGTTGGAAAGTTCTCTCCGAGATCTTTTTGATAGTGTATGATATGGATATGTTTGATTAAGTTATCTATGCTAAAACAACAATTTTTCGGCCGGGTTTGGCTTTCACATCCTACCAGCTGATTAATACAGGATTGCGCTATTGGATATTGTTTTATGGCTCATTCCGAATGAAGCTTGCAAAAAATTACCATGCATTTTTAGATTTTGAGGCAGTTATTAAGCAAATTCCAAGGCTTCTAGATCCTTGTGCTAACAAGCAGAAAAGTTTTCCACTTTGGTTTCTCACCACAAGAATCCATGGAGGCCAAAGGCTGTTGTTAAATTCCAGTTGAAAAATGTTTGTGTATGGATGTTGCAAACTTTATGACTTTCAGAATAATGGGATCAATTTGCTCTATCTTTATGGTAACTTTTACTTATGTTCTATTTGTTTTATTGTGATGAAATTCAAAAGCTACAGGTGATGAAAGCCTCAAATGAATTCTAGTTTTTTTCTGGTTTGAATTCTAAAATTTTTGTCACACCAAGGGGGCGTCCTAAGGCCCTCCTAAGGGGCCAAATTTTTTTTTCTGCAACACAAACCATTAACATCCAACATATAAAAATTAAATTCTCCAACACATAACAACCAACACATAACAACCATTGACATTAACAACCAACACATAACTACCATTGATATTAATTAACACAACCATTGGGTCCAACACATTTAAATTAAAATCCCCCTTAAACCCCCTTTGGTTTGGGTGCATATTCACACGGGGGGTGACGTAGGGCAGCGAGAGCCCTCATAATTGTATTTTGCACGTACGAAATCAACACCATATAGTATTCCGCTTGAAATCTTATAGTATTTTGCGAATCTTGTTATACAGTATAGCAAATTTTGTACTTGCATACCCCACAAACGAGGAACTTTACGTATGGTGTAAATTAAGGAATAAGGGGTGAATATGCCTATCCAACAGCTCTCGTTGCCCGGAGTCACCCCCCGTGTGATATGTGTTTTGCAATCACAGGATTAGGATTTTGAAGACCTCAAGGTCGGTGGTTTGGTGATCCACCTGGATAAATCAAATATTTACTCATGAACTATGCTTCTTATATTCACTCCTTTGCAGATTTGAATATCAGACGATCTTCTGTGTGTGCATTTTCCACGTTCTCCTTCCTGCCACTCCAAGCTTTCGAAGCGCTAAATTGCAATGCTTTATTATATGAGAAACTTAGATTCTTGATGGTATGAACTTATTCATTCAAGTTCAAGATATCATCTTAACTCTGGCCGTCAGACAGAAACATAATTCCAGGTACAACGATTGGTATTCTGGCCCTCTGTAAATTATGTTGTGAAAAGTAATACTTTCTGGAGCTTATAGGTCTTCTTGTATGTGTTCTTCCATCTAACTTGTTAAAAATGTGAGTTGTGTATTAGAATCTAATCATGGCTTTCTGAATGCAAGAAAGTGCAGTGAATCAATGCAGTGTTCTTACGATTCTTGTGGAAATGGTATTTTGGAGTTCTTTAAATGTTTTAATTTTTTTTTAATGCTTATTACAGATCTGTGCACGCATGATGGTTGTAAAATCACCTTCAGGTATTTCAGGTATTTGATTATGTTGTTGGTACTTGCCTTTTCAGAAAGTATGTTTTACAAACAGAGGGACTTGGTGTCGTAAAAGCCTTGTTGCCAGTGTGTGCTCACAATTATGATTGCAATTTGATGTATATCATTGCAGTTTCTTGTCTGTATAGTATGCCCTTTGAGTAATCTTGTAGCTGTTATAAATGGTTGGCAATCAGTGTGCACAAAGTTGTGTTTGGCTTATGATGTTTTCTTATTATCTTGTTTACACGCAGGGATATCCTCCGGTACATGGCATAGCGCAATATTCCATGGGTAGGACAAACTTTCAGCAAATTCTAGGTTTTTGGCACATCTAGAACTTGGGAGTTCTTGCTTTGATGGCTCTTTCCCCTCTTAAAGCTTGGCATATTCCTATGTTGGTGTGAATTCTGAACGCAAAATTGTCCTTCACAACAAATAGCTGATATAAAGTTTCTGATATAATGTTGCTACAGAAAAAATAATCTTTAATGGTTATCTCAATCCAAAATGTCAATTTCTCACACGAATCGGAAAATACTAGGGTTCAAATCCCTAGATCTACATTCATATAACAATGGTTTGTTAAATTTTGCATTACTTTCGAACAATGGTTTTGTATACATCATTAAGAATCTTTCTACTCTGCAATAAGAATGGGACGTTCCTAAATATTTGTTAAGATGATGTATAAACTAATATCAATTGACCTAACAAAGCATCAATAAACTTTCAAGTTGTGTATGTCCTATATTTAACAAACCATTACTAATTGTCCAAGACACCATGCTTTTGTTCCGATACAAAATAGGTTTAAGGCGCAAGGCTTTACTATCTTGATGACAAAACCACCCATAGTTAGTTAGTATTTTGTAATAAGAAGCAAACATTTTCTTGCATGGTTCATTTAAAAAAGATTAGAGAACTTCATAAGGAAACCACTGTAAGTTGCATGAACAAGTGAAAGCTAAAATTAATAGTGGTTCATGGCCCCCTACCTAAAACATAGCAATAAACTAAATAAACAAACTACCATAAAGAACTATGATGGTGAACTATGACAATAAACTAGCAAAACAAAATATATACAAGAACCACAATGTGCAACTAGTAGTGGTTATTCAACACATTAACCCACTTAGTGATATTAGTTTATTATAGTGGTTTTCTGCAAAAACTATTGTAGAAAACTGATAACGATTATTTTTTGGAGGCCTTGTGTTACAAGTTACTCAAGCATAAGTACTCCCAATTCTGATGAAGATTTGGCAACTGATGACGAATATCGCCAACTTGTAGAAGCAGCCACATCAGGCGCTCAAGAGTATCCGGAGTCATCAAACTCCAGCTAAGTTGTTCAATTCTGCAAAAGTAATAAAAGCCATCCATAATAATTTGGATGCATAAATCCATGAATTAGTGGTCATCTACAAGATGTTAAAGCCACATTGGTGTGGTACTTTATAGGGCACTAACTCTTCTAGGTCCTTGAAGATGAAAACGTTCACTCAAGGCTCAAAACTCTCAACCTAGATCTTGTTGGAAGTTCCCAAGATCAAAAGGGGGAGAAGTTAGGGAAAGCCATAAGTACATGGCACACCCAGTTTATGTGAGAAGAGTAGTTGGAGTTATTCTGGAAGTTTGATCTTGTAAACTTCCAAAGACTTGGATAAGTTCAAGTATTGCAGCTTACGAAGTTAAGGGTAAGTCCACAACCCTAGTGGCATCTAACTTGTATTTTTGGGAATAAGCCCACACTTGGTGGAACCCATATTAGTGAAGACCACGTTATGGTGGTAATGTTTATATTAATGAAGCTGCAAGTAAAGAAAGGAGCAATGAAGACTCCAAAATGTGAAGCCGCCACAAAGTCTCAAGAAGAAGACTATTTGAAGGCTTGTTTATGAAGATTAAAGGGGAGTATTAAAAGTAATGAATAAGAGACTAATCTCCCTGAACAAACACAAATGATATTGTGCTTGTACACATCATCGATCCGTCCATTCATGAAGAGATGCCATTCACATCTCTTCATATACTATGTAAAGCCACAATCCAGGCTATTTGGATTAACTCTAAATATATACAATTTCCTGCAGAATTCTATTTCATAACAAAGAAGAGGAAAAATGTAAACAGGAATTTATAGAAGGTGCAATAATATTGGACGAAGCTCTGGGAAAGATGCAGGGGCCCTTCTTTAGAGGTAGTAATATAGGATATGCTGATATTGTTCTGTCCCCTTTTTTGGTGTGGGTACCAGCATTATTTCAAGTGATTGCCTTGGATTTTCCTAATCAACAAAAATGCCCGAATCTGCACAAATGGTTTGTTGCAATGCAAAATGAACCAACTGTTAATTCTACGCTTCCTGATGTGGAAAAGCTTGCAGAATTGGTCACAATGTTCAAACAGATGTTCTCATCAACCCCCAAATGAGAAATATTATATTATTTATACCAACCTAGTATTTAGGCCTAAGATGATGAGGATTGTTTACTTGATAGATCAAAATCTGGAATGGATTTTATATAAGGTGGAAGTCAAACCTTTCACTAGAAACTATCTAAAATTTAAATTAACAAAATAAAAGAAACTTCCTTTACATAGATTCCAGACACTATACAAGCCAAAAGAGTTCACAAGCCACAAAAAAAACCATTAAGATCCAATAGATCCTGAGTCTTTCTAGAAAGATCTCATGCTATTGGTCGAGCTTGTCTTAGAAGGGAACTCCACAATCCTTTCTTAACTAGATATATATTGTCATTCGAATCTCTTATCTATCCATGTGACCATAGGTTATCTTACCTCTAAAATAGATTATTTCAGTTGTTTGAACTAGGAGACATGCGTGACCTAGGGGTTTTATGAATGATAGACCTTGACATGAGGAGACGACCAGTTGTTTGTTTGATTTGACTAATAGATATGGTGAGAAAGGATGAAGTATAAATGTCAAACTCAAGGACTAGACCTTCAACTCCTGAAATGGTAGATGTAAACAATGCCCTCAAGTTTTTAACACATTGTGCAATTCATTAGTCATAAATGTTTAAATTTTAATAATTTGTGTCCGAAGATTATCAAACTAACAACCCTTTGATCAAAACTAAGAATAGATCTTCGCATGAGCTTATCATGCTACCTCGATAATCTTCTTCAGTTTTGATTTAAGGGAATCAATCTCCTCCACGAGAAAGGCATGTATAGTAGTAATGGCCGAGTGAAACCTGGATTAATCCACTCTTAACACATAAGTTCGTTTTTAGTTCCTTTGCCAATGTTATATGTTTTTCTGTTTTCTTTTGTCTTTTCTACTACTTTGTTTTAGCACTTTTGCACAAAATGCGAGTCCAGGGTTCCGTGCATTCTGAGACTATTCACACAACTACCATTAACAATGAACACACAACTACCATTAACATTATTAACACAAACCATTGCATTTAACACATTTAAATTAAAATCCCCCGTAAACCCCCTTTGGTTTGGGTGCATATTCACACGGGAGGTTACTCCGGGCATCGAGAGTTGTCGGATGGGCATATTTGCCTTTTATCCTTGATCTGAACCGTACATAGCGATCCTCGTTTGTGGGGTATGCATGTACAAGTTTTTCTATATCGTATATTGAGATTTGTAAAATACTATAAGGTTTGAGAGAATGTACTTAATGGTGTTAATTTTGTACATGTATTGTAAATATATTTTTGGGGCTCTCGTTGCCCTACGTAACCCCCCGTGTGAATATGCACCCAAACCAAAGGGGATTTAAGGGGAATTTTAATTTAAATGTGTTAAATGCAATGGTTTGTGTTAATAATGTTAATGGTAGTTGTGTGTTCATTGTTATATTAAAAAAAAATTTGGGCCATTCGGGCCCTAACTAACGCAAACATAGGTAATCTTTATGGGCCTAAATATTAATTACTAAAAAGCACAATCACATCAAGACAAACAAAGTATTCCCATTGCAAACAACTATGAGTACATTTTGTAATCTCAATTTCGTACATTGCGTACCAAGAGCCGCCTAAATATATACAAACACACTGTTATAAAATGGACAAAAACAACAATAACATCATAAAGTTTACTGAAGGGGGCCATGGCGTCCAATATAAAGCCAATACCACTAGTTCAAGAAAATCAACTATCAAAATAAATACCCCCTTCTATTGTAAACAACACATTGTCATGCATATGCTAGTGCATATGGTAACATGTGCTGGTATCAATGCAAGCCTGTTTTGCCATGGCAAGCATTCATAAGCATATGGCAAAACAATAAGCCGCTGTGTAAAGGTGAAAACATTAGGCACCTGACCTCTTTTCACCATCTCTACATAGAGGCCAAGAGCATCTTTCACTCTGCCTTCTTTGCAGAGCATGTCCATGATGGTGGTGTAAGTGAAAATATCAGGATCAAAACCCTTTGACAGAAGATAATCAAGAAGTTCATGTGCATCTTCATAGTTGCTAGATTTGCAGACACTATCAACAATTATGTTGATGGTGATCTCATTTGGATTGCAGCCTTCAGAAATCATCTCCTTCAGTAGCTCATGTGCTTTCTCAATTCTACCAGCCTTAAAAAATCCATCTAAGAAAGTATTATATGTGAAAATACCTGGTTTGCAGCCATTCTCACTCATGGTTCTCAGGAGCTGAAAGGCATCCTCCATTCTGCCATCTTTGCAAAGGCCCCATCCAAATCTGGATGAAAGCCGCTTTCTACCATCTGTTAGAAGATCCAAGGCCCCATCCAGTTTTCCCGCCTTGCGAAACCCAGTAATCAGTGTGTTGTAGGTAATGACATTGGGTTTGCAGCCACTTTGCACCATTTTTTTAAATAGTGCTAGTGCTTCATCCAACCTTTCTTCTTTGCAAAGACCACCCATAAGCACAGAATAGGCGACAACATCAGGAAATACCTCTCCTCTTGAGACGACATCCTCAAGAAGATGCATGGCCTCATCTGACTTGCCAGCGTTGCAGAGCCCTCCAATCAAAGTGGTGAAGGTGAAAATATCAGGCTTGTATCCCTTTTTGCACATCTCTGCCAAAAGCTCATGCGCCTTCTCCATTTTGTTTGCCCTGTAGAGGCCATTGATGAGGCTGTTATATGTGATCACTGTTGGAGTGCAACCCTTCTAGAGCTTTGTCGACTCTGCCTTCCTTGCAAAGCCCTGACATCATGATGGTGTATGTGATTATCGTAGGAACTAAGCCTGAGATCACCATTTGCTCTAGAAGCTTCTGGGCATCATCCATTCTGCTAGCAATGCAAAGGCCATGAATTAGGGTTGTGTAAGTGACAACATCAGGGGCTTGACCTCTTTCAATCATGTCATTGAGGAGATGGAATGCTTCTTCGACCTTCCTTTCCTTGCACAAGCCACTGATTATGGTAGAGTAAGTGACCTGATCTGGCACGCATGACTTAGACATGGTTCTAAAAAACATGAGAGCATCAGAAACCTTTCTGGCCTTGCAAAGTCCACTTATGACTATATTATACAATACTGCATCTGGCCCTAATCCACACAACCCTAAAAAAAACCCTAAAAATAATGCGAGGATATTCATACCCACCACAAAAGAACCCTCCACCATAGGATTTGCCCCTTTTTCTAAAATCAACGGCTAACAAAAGGGTGCACTCTTGAAATACTATACACCTGGATGAATACGGCCACCAAATCATATGAAAACCTTAGAGAAAACAATAAAAAAAACACAAAAAAACCCCCCTGTTATAATGCTAGATATTCACTTTGCAGCCAGATGGTTCTTTAGCAGATGAATGATGTTCTACTGTTAGATTACATCGAGGGGCACGAAAAATAGAGGAAAATGAAAGTTCATTATGGAGCATGGTGGTTACGTAATCGGGAAAATTTCTTCTTCAACCTCTTACTTTGCAAAGGTAAATTCCGGATCCATGTGAAATTTTCAAAAAGCATTCGTCGATTTTGCATTATTAAGTAGTTTAGCCCAAATGAATGTTTCAGTACTTTAGTTGAAGACTCCATTAAGCTTTATTTGTCTTTATGCAAATTGAGTTGTAAGCTTTGAGACATTCCTAAGTCTGAATACTAGTGTCCATGCGATGTGCCTTACTGTTTCTAGTTTCACGAAGTGCTGGGTCTGAATTGTTCTTTGAACTATTCCATCATAGTCTCCAAAGTTTAATGTAATGTGATCTCTGGCTACATTATTGGGCCATTGCAATTTAAGTTAAGTGTAATATTTGAGGTGTGTACCAAACTTAAAGAGTGAAGAAATACTCGCATTGAGTTGTGTTGAACAAATACTCATGGCCCCTTTATGATGAAGCAATCGTGTGTGTGGCATCTAGTTTTGCTTCTTTGAAAAAGGTCAAATGTCAGAATATTCCAATATGGATGTTCTTACACCACAAAATAATTATCGTCATAAAAGAACGTAGCGCCTCCAAAAAAAATATAAAAAAGAGAGAGCTTATTGTGCTTGTGGCATTCGATTTTGCTTCCATCGGTGACTGTCAGATGTTAGAACCTCATCATGGACCTCTTAACGCCATCAAAAACCAATCGTTGCAAAAAATCTATCGCCGCAAAATAAAAGTAGCACTCGTGGGAAAAGAGTGTGGACAAGGACACATTTGTTGGGCGATCTGAAAGAAAGACCAAAAAACTTCTGGAACCAATTTAGGACAAGGGGGTTCCTCTGGGAAATTTTACGCGACATGACCTGTTTGAATATGTTAAGGATCTGTAAAATGTTCCAGGAAATAAGCCATTTGGAGAGGTGAGTGAACAAGTGCCTGATATATTTACAGCCGATGATATTACACTGTCCCTCGGAAAGATGTCTAATGGCAAAGCAAGGGATTCAGAAGGAATGGCAGTAGAAATTTTGAAATGGGGGGTGTGCAAGTATGCATAAGGATAGCTAGAATGTTAATTCTACTTTAAATGAGGGTCTTCCAAAGAAGTGGTCTCTGAACCGATTAATACCTATATTTAAGGCTGGAGATAAGGATCGAGTTGAGAATTATAGAACCATTATGGTCAGCAACACTATGGCAAAATTATTTGGGGCAGCATTGGAGAATAAAATTAGCAGTTGGACAGATGATCATGGGAAGAGGGCCTTAATACAGGCAGGGTTTCGAAAAAATCATTCTACTATTGACCATTTGCTAACATTGCGGGTTACTGCTGAAGGGGCAAAAGGGGTCAAAAATACATTTTTCTGCTGCTTCGTAGATTTTACCAAAGCTTTTGATAGGGTGTCAAGGCAAAAGTTGAGGAATAGGCTGGAGAATTTGCATGTGCCACATCAACTCCTAAATGGGGTAGCTCGTTTATATGAAAAGGTGCTTATTGAATTATCCTTCCCAATGGAAGGGGCTGGCAATAGAAAGCAATGTTGGAGTTAAACAAGGTTGTTCGCTATCTCCTACACTTTTCGGACTATTTATCGATGAATTAGAGGAATGGTTGGAGAGAGAGGAAGGAGCTTTGGGGGTGAAATTAGGATGATATATGATTAAGGCATTGTTCTATGCTGATGATGTTGTCCTCCTCTCGAGAACAGAAGAAGGGTTTCAGAGATTATTAAATGCTTTAGAATCTTTTTGCCATGAGACAAGAATGAAAGTAAATGAGAATAGAATAGAATAGAATAGTTTTTTTAACGTCCACGGAGACCAATAGGTCATGGGACCCATACAATGGGCTAGTACAATCATTACTACTAGGATTAAAAAACCCCTGCCTCGAAAGGTTTTCAAGGGAAAAACCTTTGCAGTAATGATGATACTAGACAAGCTTAGATAATGACTACTGAGGGCTCAGTAATTGCAGACGTTTATCTAGAACCTCAAGTATGTATAATGCCAAGTCATGAACAGATGGTGCGCTGAGAAGTTGTAGAAGCGTGGAATGGAATGCTAGGGTCGAAAAATGATTCCGGACTATCTCAAAAGCAGGGCAACTCAGAAGAGTATGGCTTTCATCTTCAATAACCTGTAACTGGCAACAGGCACATAGTCTCGCTTCTCGCGGCAATTACGGCCGCTCCCATCTACCTGTCTCAATCCGTAGCCTATGGGACCCCGTGCGAATTGATGCAATAGCTACAAGCTTGTTCCTGGACAATGAAGCAAGCAAATAAGCTTGGGGCCCTGGTGCCAAAGTGGGATTTATGTGTGCATGATAATGACCAGTTTTCACTTGGGCCAAAGTAACTGCGTCCCATATCTTTTGAGAAAAACGACCATTAAGATATTGTTGCAAAAGCTCAGGATCAGAACTGGCAAGCATCAGGCAGTGCTCTGGTTGCACAGCCGAACGGGAAACTATATATGGTGGTAGGAAAAAGACAGTTGATACATATGAGATTTGAAGGACAAGAATTGGAACAGGTGCATCAGTATAAATATTTTGGAATAGAATTTACTGATGATTCTAGAATGGGACTAGACCAGGCTTCTCATTCATCTCAGCAGATTTTCTACAATGGTGGATAGTGGGTAGTCGCACACATGCGAACTACCCATGAAAAATAAAGGGAATATCCAATTATATAATTTGGACCCCATAAAATACAATGCTAATAGATGTTTGGCTTGTGTACCTGCCGAAAGCTTATCACCGGGATTAAAAAACCCCGCCCTTTCGGGTTTTTGAGGAAAAACCCTAGTGATAAGCCTTCGGCAAGGGGCTTGGACAAACATAAGGCAGAGAAATCGCTCCCAAAACCCACGAATGGAGAAGTCGAAACTGTTGCCGCTCGCCAACCTGTACCTGCACATCACCAACACAAAAAAACGTGACAAAACAAACCTCCCAGAGCGGAGGGGCTGATCACGCGTGCCACGCGACAATAAAACGAAAACATCTTCAAATAGAGGGGGCGTGCCAAGCGACAAATACATTAAACAAAGAGGGGGGAGGGTGGGTTCAAAGAAAAGAGAATAAGGTACTGCTGAGAGAGAAGAGGAAGCGCCGATGAGACGTTGATGCAGAACCGCGCCTAAAATAGCGATCTCCAACCAGAGAAGGCATGCGCCGCATGCATGCATGCAAGACATGCATGCTCGCCCCATTCTAGAATGGTGATCCAATGTCTCGGATCGATGGGATGGTTGAAAAAAGAATAACTGGAGGTTTGTGAGCTTTATATAGTGTTTTTAGTATGTGGAGAAATATGGAAGTAAGGCAGTGGTTCTTGCGAAAACTTATGTTCAGAACCTTGGTACAACCAGTGGTTTTATATGGATGACCAGTTTGGGGGCCAGGGTTCGCAAGAAATAAATGGGCTAAGATTGAGAAAGTACAGAAAAGGTTCTTATTGCAAGAGTTGGGCGTGAAGGTTCAAACTTTATATGAAATGATGTTGGTTGAAGTGGGTATGATTCCATTTGAAACTGAAGCACTATACCAAACACTTGTTTTTTATAATAGACTGATACATATGGATGAGGCTCGCTTACCGCATCAAGCTTTGTTAGAATCACAGTCAGTATTTGGTCATAATAGATGGTACCAACAACTTGTTTCATGGTCAGAATGGTGGGGCATTAGTCTTACAGATCTGCCAGATACTGATTTGGGCTTACGGGATTTGGTAGTGGACAGATAATGGAAAAAGTTATGGAGCCAACCAGGAGTTAAGATGGAGTTTTATCGAAATGAAGTGAACCCAATGCTGGTTAAATGGAGAACAAGATTATTTACATGCAGGTATAGGGATGAAGAAGAGACAACTTATATCGCAAATGAGATTAAGCAGCCATCATTTAGAGATAGAAGCAGGAAGAGGGAAGATACCACGGGAACTTCGGTTCTGTCCTTGCTGCCGGGAACCTCAAATTGAAGATGAGCATCATGCCTTTTTAAAATGTAATATGTTTGCTGGCTTGCGAAAAAAATATGGCATTGATGGAATTAATTTCTCTGAGTTTCTTTCATTAAAACAAACACTTCTAGGAGATTTTCTCCGAGAGTGATGGGAGCTCTGAAAGGAAACTCTAGATTTGAACCAATATATTGATGAGATCGAGGCTCAAGGCCTCATTTAGTTGTTTATGTCGCCTATGGACATGGGGGTCTCAAAGGGCATGACAAATAAATAAATAAATAATAAATAAATAAATAATATTAGAAGTCTGGCATTCTGGCTTCCTATCCTCATTACAGGCTAGAATATCATAACGTCCAGTACCTTATCTTCTATCTATAGTCTTTGATGAAACAACAATAAACTAAGAAGACTACTTATATATGCGAGCATGTTTTGTAATATGCATGTGTGATATTGCTCTCCCATCTTAGGTTTTTCCTAGGTTCTAGTAATTATGAAAAGTGAGCTGTGCGTAGCATAAAACAAAGGAAGATAGTATCTAAGCAACTTACATGCTCAGGAAATGGCCCTAAAAGTGCCGCAACTTCAAGTGCTGCACCTCCAATCTGTTATACATATGCTCTTGTTTCTCTAGGCATTAAAGTCAGACGGATTCCATCTAATTGAACCAGAATTGAACCAGGACATACTTCGTCTGATTAGCTTGCAAACTACATCTTGACCTTGGACATTTGTTTAAGCTAAGGCTATGTCTTACAATGCTGTGTTTTATGACATAGTAGGCTAGACTTGGACAGCTAGCTCACAATGGGTTAACATGATGCAACCCATACTCGGGCTTAACTTTGGCTTGAACTGAGGTTTAATACGAACAAGAAGTCAGAGGCTTGACTTGCACATTCTGAGATTAGGTTGAATTTGGACACGTAGTTGAATGAGGACAAGTTGTTTAACTTAGTGTCCATCAATTGGGTTAAACTCAGATGGATAGCTCATGTTTAACATGACCCATAGGATACCGCGGCTTAACTTGGACAAAGCCTTAACATGAAGGATAAGTCAGAGGCTTAACTTGGACAGTCCAAGATTAGGTTGAACTCGAACCCGTGCCATGTGGTTGAACAAGGACAAGAGGTTTAACACAACCTTCATCAATTGAGTTAAATTCAGACGGGCTGCTCATAATGGCTTAGCACGACCCAAATGATATACAAGCTTAACTTGGATTGAGGCTTAACATGAACAATAAGTCGGAGGCTTAAGTTAGACAATTAGGTTGAACTCGGGCACATGGCTTATAGTTGAATGGGAACAAGAGGTTTATTGCAATCTCCATCAATTAGGTTAAACTTGGATGTGCAGGTCATAATTGCTTAACATAGCCCAAAATATGCATGGGCTTAACTTGGATTGAAGCTCAACACAAATAAGTCGGAGCTTAACTTGGACAATACAAGACTAGGTTGAACTCCAACATGTGCCATTGGTTGAAGGAGGACAAGAAGTTTAATGGAGCCTGCATCAATTGGATCAAACTCGAACGACCAACTCACAATCGCTTAACACGGCACAACTGATGTGCTTAAGGAAGCTTGACACGATCAATAAGTCCGAGGCTTAACTTCGACAGTACGAGATTAGGTTGAACTCGCACACATGCCATGTGGTTGAACGAGAAGAAAAGGTTCAACACAGCCTCCCTCCCATCATGGATTAAACTCGGACGACCAAGTCACAATAGCTTAACACGGCCCAACTAATACTCGCGCTTAACTTGGACAGAGCTTTAACAGTGAACCAGAGGCTTAGTTTGGATAGTATGAGATCAGGTTGAACTCAAACACATTCCATGTGGTTGAAACAAGATAAAAGGTTTACTTCTCATGGTTTAAACTTGGGCAGCCAGATCACAAAGTCTTAATACGAGCCAACTGATACTCGGGCTTAACTTAGACCAGCTTTGTTTTCCTTTAAGTGAGAAATGCAGTAAGCAAATTATTAGCAACATTGGAGTGAAGCAAGGTTTTCCAGCATCGCCAACGCTATTTGGAGTATACATTGATGAGCTTGAAGAGTGGCTTAAGGAAAATTGCTTAGAGGGGGCATTTATTACAGATTATTTAGTACAACTGCTGCTCTATGCTGATGATATAGTTCTTATTGCACGATCTGAGACAGGACTAATAGAATTGAGGGGGGTTTGATACGCTGTTATAGTAACGCTTTAGAATTTTGAAACACAAATGTAGTTGTAGCGCGCAACAAACAACGAAATTCATTTCTTGAAATGCGTTACAAAATTTGACATTACAATGGGCCTTGAAATGTGTTACAACTAAAAACTGTTACAACTGTGAAACGCGTTTCAAAATAAATATTTGAAATGGGTTACAGTTAATCTGAAGTGCGTTACAATTAAAAGCTCTGAAACGCATTTCAACATAGATATTGAAATGCGTTACAACTCACCCTTGCGTTACAGGATATAATGTTCTAAATTTTTTGTCTCCGAAAATCAAATCGATTCTTGGCGCTCAGTTGCCGCCTATGTTCAGACGGGCGGGAAGGTAGCAGTGGGTTCTGTACCAGCAATAGGTGCTTGAGGCAGGGCACGATCCAGGCAGCAGAACAAGCAAGAAGATTCCAGGTGATTTCACGCTTTGCATTTCCTTTACAAAGAGGCCTCCGATAGCGTTATTTTTCCCTATGGATTTGAGATTTCATTTTTCAAGTACAACAATAACGTTTTGTGTCATGTTACAGACAATAATTCGGATGAATATACAAGGAGGATCATCCCGACGTCAAAGGTGTTGCTGATGTAAGTTTTTTCAAAACCAGCTGTTCTGAATGATAATTTGAAATATGATGTGCTTTTTGTCTAGGCTCCTTTAGTCGCTGAAGATCTAGGCATGGAGATCGATCTTCAAAGAACAAGAGATAAATCGAATGTGTCATTTATATTAGAGCAGAGTGAGCAGCATGCGGCAGACTTAGGCTATCCTGTATTTTGCGCTCAGAACGACCATGGAGCAGGAACTAGGTCAGATTTGTCTTCAATGCTTTTAATTTTTTTTCTTTCTTGATTTTTGCTTTCTTGAGCATGTGCTTCTGAATGGGATATCCACTAGATTTTTTAACTTGAGTCTTGAATAAAGGAAACGTGAATATTGCCATTGTTTTTACGCCACTGCAAGTCATGACCATATTATATGGTAATTAAGAATAGCAGCATGTTTCAGGAGACTGTCAAATATCCTAAGGTTTTTCCACAAGCACATCTCCAATAGTCTTCTTCCTGCAGAATACATGAATTTTTTTTTTATGTGAAACAGCTTCTACTTGAAATAAGTTTGTGATTTGAGACTGCTGTGGAATTTAAAGAAACAAATTCGATGAATTTAAAGAAAAGATTTCAAGTGGTAACTCGATAACTGTATGCGAGTGGGTTTCTAACTTCAGTCCTATTGGGTTCTCTCATGCAAATAATCCTCAAAGAGTGCAGTCAGTCCAGGCAGAGAATTTGATTGAGAATCAGATTCAATCAGCATATATCTACATAGTGCACAAATTTAGGAGACTCCTTGATGGGCATAGGCTCTACATCTTACCAGTGAAGAGACTCGATAAAGAATCTGTGGAATGTTTTCTTACGTTCAACAGGTCTTGATATGTGAGGAGGAAAGAAGAGTGTCTGGCTATAGCATCCCCGAAGATTCAATATGTTCGGATTCAAGTTCTTTCACGCAATAGCATCCCCAGAGATTTAATATATTCGGATTCAAGTTCTTTCACGCAGTAACCACATTCCTTTAAATCTCCATGTGTATGAACACCGAATTTTTTGAACTGGAAATATTAACGTGCATGTATAAAAGTTGAGCAGAATATTACTGCCACTGTTTTTATGCCACTGCAAGACATGACCATATTATATGGTAATTAAGAACAACAACATGTTTAAGGAGACTGTCAAATATCCTAAGGTTTTTCCACAAGCACATCTACAATTTCTTCCTACAAGGAATAGTCTTTTTTCCTGTGAATATTTACTCCCTTTGAGATTTCATTTGTCAAGTACAGCAATGATGTTTTGTGTCATTTTACAGAGAACAATTCAGATGAATATACAAGGAGGATCATCCCGACGTCAAAGGTGTTGCTGCTGTAAGTTCTTATACTTCAAAACCAGCTGAATGATATTTTTAAATACGATGTATTTTTTGTCTAGCCCCAATTTTAGCCCTGCTTTAGGTTGGCTTTTCTTCTCATATGGACCACTTCTTTTCACCTTAGTAGTTTTGCGTTTCTTTAGCAATTTAAGTTGCTTCATATTAATTATTGTTGTTGGAGTTCTTCACTGCCTTTCTTGCTAGTGCATTTTTTGTTGTGGTATTTATATATTCTATTATTTTTTTATTCATTGATTCTATGTTCATTATCAGGATGCTATTGAGCAACTTAAAGGGGGGTGTTGACATTGTTGAAGGACCTAGCCAAGTCTTATCATAAATTCTCTCTATCATATTATAGATCCTTAAAAAGGTGATATAAATTTTAGCTTAAATTTTGGTGGTTGTATTATTTAAGCTTGTTAGAGTTTATATATATTAATTGTGTTCGAAAAAAGGTTCTTTATTCAGTTTATCTAATGAATTGTGTTTCATTCACAGGAAACAACATGGACGATGTCTTGGAGGATCCTGTCACTTATGCTATTAAAATTATCTTAAGCACGTTTACGGGATCAGTGAGCATTTACTTTTGTAAGATGCAAAAGCATCTAGCAAAGCATGGCATTTGGCCATTTGAGGTGTGACATCGAAAGGTAATTTTTTTTTTAGATAATGAAATTAGTAACTAATTCGTAATCTAATTTCATGTCATTTTTCTTGTGTAGACCATTGAGCAACTGCTTCTTCTGGATGAAATAGAAGTAGAGGATGATAATGAAGATCTACCTAATAGCATTGAGCAAGATTGCATTTATGAAAATCAAAATTATGATGATGAGCATGATGGTAGTGGTGCAGCAGGCAGCTATGCTTGCTGAAACAATATTGTATTTCTTTTGAATCAATACAATTTTTATTTCTGTTATGTTTTAGTTTTTTATTATATAAAGAGAATCTGAAAAAAAACGTGTATAAAAGTCCGTCCAAATTATATATATTATGATTTTATTTTTTTTTGGTAACGGTTTATGAACTTGCAACGCATTGCAAAGGTTTTTTTTTCATTAAATATTGTTTTTCATTCAAAAGAATTTAAACAGAAATGCGTTACAAACATTTGACGCGTTATAAAGCTGTTACGCGTTTCAATTTACCCTATCAATCGTGACGCATATCAAATCAACATTGTAACGCCCAAACACATCAAATCTGTAGTGGAGACGATATCATCGTTAGTGTCTGAATGGTTAAAAGGATCCCATCCTTCATAGCATCTGCCAGTCTGTAGCTGTTTTTGCGCAGGCTACCTGGCTTGCGCACCTGCGGCTTAGAGCTTAGAGGTTGGTGTTCTCATATTCTCTGATTTTTCTGGCATTAGTTTTCTTATATTGGCGCAGATCCCCTGTTTTTTGATCAGATTATCATAATTAACAAAATTTGGACTTATTCAAGTCTAATAAATGTACTTCAAGAATCCCATGATAAGATTTTATATATTTTTAACTCTCATTGATTTTAATAATTTGTTTCAATTATCTTTTAGATCAAAAGTATAATGGTTACTAAAGTATAAAATTGCTTTCTAAACTAATTTTTTCTTTCATCTATTTACAATTAAATTTTCATCTAAGAAAAGCTCTATATAATTAAATGTTATTTTTCAAAATACCTAAAGAAAAATTTAGACTGAAATTAATTAAATGATTACACTTATGCTTTAATAAAACAAAAAATTGAAAAGCTTATTATTGATTAATTTTCAATATATCTTCTATGATTTATAGTTATAATTAAAACCATAACTTTATCATTTAATTAATTTCAAATTAAAAGTGTTAAAGCTTGTAAATTGTGAAATTGTCATAATAGTTTCAAGTCATCCTTATCAAACTATCATATTTCATTTAGAAATTATCATGATTGTTAAATGTAAAAAATTTGTTAAATCACTGAAAATTGAAATTTTATATTCTTGAAATGTCTAATTCTAGATAAATTCGAGTGAAATTTAATTTGAAATCAATTTTATGCTTTGATAACAGTTAGGTTTTAACTTAAGGATAAACTTATATAATTAAAACTTATAAATAATATAACAATCAAGAAGAATTAAACAATACATATATTCTTATAATGGCATTCTTGAAGTGCTATCTATTAAATTTGAATAAGTCCAAGTATTGTTGAATATGTCATACTGTTTTCTGACCAGTTCATCTACTTTCGGCTCTGTTTTGTTACATTTCGTGCCACAGTTTTGATCCTGTAAGTTTTCTTCTTTCTTTACATCTGATGCCAATATCACGGTAGACGGTTCTTAGCTCGTTTTTTGGCGTAATCTTCTTCAAGATTAACATAATCCGATAGGGGCCGCACTGATTAACAGTTCCTACCTGTCTTTTTATCAGTCTTTGACGACAGATATACCACGGTATGTATATATTGAAGAGCTTGATGAATTTTATATCTGGACCTTAAATATAGTACGTTTTGGCAGATATTGGTGGTATAATTTCAAGAGTTGTGTTCCAATCTGGCCCTGACAGTTTAGGCGGCTGATCTGCTGCTAGACTATTAGCCGGTAAGAATTTTTTTCAATCCTTTGTCCTGCAAGGAAAGGGAAGGGGGGTTGGGCAAAAGTACAGCACTGCGGATTTTGGAAATAAGCACCTCAGGTTTAAGCAAGCGCTTTAGTTTTCCTTATACAATAATTTGCAGTAGATAAGCCGGATCACTACGCCGTATTTGCTTTGCAATGCTATTTGCAAGAATTGGGGTAAGTTAAAGGAGGGATTGAGTTTCTCTTTTAGGCCCAAATTTGTAAGGATTTTTAGTAAGCAGTGCTTAAGTTCATTTGCGAAGCTCTGCTTTCCAAGCAGACGAAGAAGGACGTGCAGGCTCATAAGTTGAGCGAGTAAATGCAAGAGGGAAAAGGCAGAAACGGCATTTTCAGGAGGGGAAATGAGATCGTAAAGTAAGTTAAGTAGTAGGGATTGCATGCGAGCCTATTTGTATAAAAAACGAGCCAAATCAGGGCAAACACTTGTACTATCCTCGGATTCAGAAGAAGAAGGGGGAGAGGCAAACAAATGGAATCCTCAAACCGTTGACAGGTTAATCTTTAAGATTTGCGTGGTCGTTTCGTCAGGACCATCGATATTGGAGAACCAGTTCCACTGGGAAAGTCGTGGAGTTGAGAAGAGTTATGGACCACTCCTCCACTCTGCCACATCACATAATCGTGCAATGAATCTGTACTATAAGTACAGAGGCAGAAGACTCAGAAAAAACACAAGTTGAGCATTTTCGTCTTCATTTATGTCTGTGTTGTTGATTTCACCTGAAGCTTGGCGCTCAGGATCTCTTGTACTTCCTTTTATTATCAATATATATTTCCAGTACTTTTCTGATTGCATCAGGTTATGGGCCCACGCACTGCATGAGATCGTTGTTTCCAAAACTCTATTTCTTCTTTGCTCTTCCTCTATTCCATCTTGCCATGGATTCATCTCCCACCACTACTACTGCACAAGAATGGCGTTTGCTTCCTAGATTCGATGGTACCAACTACCAAATGTGGAAGTGGCGTTTACAAATCATCTTGGAAGACAAAAATGTCTGGGATATTGTCAATCCACATACTGCACCGCCTGTCTCTGCTTCTGCCAGCAATATCGAAGTTGTTCTTGATGCTCCCATTGACTCTTTCTCTGAAAAAGATCGCAAGGCTCGATTAATTCTCTGTACCAGCCTCACTGATACTCCCGCTCGCTTGGTCAAAGGGGCAACCACAGCCCCGAAAATGCTTCAAATTCTGGAGAACCACTATGCCTTCAAGAATGCTGTGAATCATTTAAGCTTACGAAAAAGCTCTATGATCTCTCTCTTTCTGAAGGTTCTGATGTCACTGTACATATTTGCAAAATTAAGGAAATGATCGATGACCTTGATGCTAGTGGAGTAGCTATCACAGATGACGAAAAGGTCTGCATGCTCCTGAATTCTCTTCCCAAATCATTTGAAGGACTTGTGATCAATCTTGAAGGCCGTCTGCAAGACTATACTTTTGAGACAGCCATCGATCATGTGAAAGGGGGAGCACTCCGTCAAGGCCAACATCGACCCATCAATTCACACGAAACCCTGATTCTTTCTGATTTTCACCCAGGTCTACTCCCCACTCCACCTCCACATACCCAGACTACTCCTCGAACTGATCGACCCCGCTTTGACTGCTCCACCATTACCTGTTTTCGCTGTCAACTTGCTCGAGAGTGCAATGCATTAAACCCCATCCGTTCTTCTCGTCCTTCCCCACCATCTTTATCCAAAACCCGATCTAAACACAACAATCTTGTTGATGATTCCATCTCCCCTCTTCCTTCTGAACACAACAATCTTGCTCTTGAGAATGCCCCTCCATCCACAATTTCCACGTCTGCAGATTTTCCTCATATGCCACCTCCTGAATATCTTTTTGTTGTTTCTAACACATCCCTATATCTGTCTCCATATTCTTGGTACCTAGACTTGGGCGCTACTAGCCATATGACCCCTCACCGTTCACTCTTTCTTGATTATCACCATATCTCTCCATCCTGACCTGTTATCATGGGAGATAACAATCAGCAGCTTGGTATTGCCACTGGCACAATCCTTCTTACTCTTTCCTTTGGCAAAACCACCCATCTCAACAATGTCCTTCATGTTCCTAAACTTCAAAAAAATCTTTTATCCGTGAGCAAATTCACTGATGCTGGACTTCACGTCTCTTTTTCCACAGACTCTTGCATCATCCAAGATACTCAACATCAAATTTTTCTTACTGGCTCACGGTCTGGCATTCTTTACCTCATCCATAATTCCCCAACTTGCATTGAGTCTGCCTGCATTGTGGATTGTCCTCCCAATCGTCACTCCCTCTGGCACCACAGATATGGCCACATATCCTCTGCCCGCTTAAAGTTCCTACAGTCCCGCGGCTAGATTCCACGCAATTCCATTTCAGACCATCCACTGCCCTATAATGCATGTCTTCAAGGCAAAATTGCCCTCTCCTCCTTCCCTCTTTCTTCTAGCCATGCTTCATACCACCTTGCCCTCCTCCATGTTGATCTTTGTGGACCATTTTGCACTCCTACTTTTGTGGGAGCAAAGTATTTGATGGTTATTTTGGATGATCATACGCGCAAATGATTTGTATATCTTCTATAACGCAAGAGTGATGCCTTTTCTTCATTCATGCAATTTAGTACTCATGTTGAAAGAGCTACTGAAAATCGGATTCTCACAGTCCATAGTGATGGCGGTCTTCCCAAGGGATTTGTCATGAAATCAGCGCCCCTTATACTCCTGAACACAATGGTCGTGCCGAACGCGTCAACCGGTCTTTGTTGGAGATGATCAGAACTATGCTTATTGCTATGCATGTCCCACTTAAATTCTGGGGCGAAGCTGCCTTCACTGCAACATACATTCTCAATCGTACACCTCATAGCAGCTTGCACAATCGCATTCCTGAAGAACTTTGGACTGGTAGGCTAATATCCACCTCTCATTTTCGTGTCTTTGGATGCCGTTCTTTTTCCCATATTCCCTCTGATCAGCAGTCAAAATTAGCCTCCAAAGGCACTCCTTGCATGTTCCTTGACTATTGTCTAGATCGAAAAGCATATCAGCTTTTCAATTTACAAACCCATCGCCTTCACATCAGTGCCCATGTCCACTTCAATGAATATGAAGCCTGCCATTCTACTCCCTTACCTCCTGACCTTGTACTTCTTGACTTGGAGGATCCCATTATGTCCATTGCTCCTGCCCACTCCAATCTGACTCCATCCACATCGGTACCTTCTTCTCCATCATCCCCCATTCCACTTGACACTCCACCTCCTCCCTTGATTCCTTCTCCTCCTCCAAACTCTCCACCATCATCTCGACCACTCCATCAACGACGTCCTCCAGCATGGGCCGCTGATTACTCCTTTGTTTCCATTGATCTGCCCCTTGAACCTCTTTCTTATGATGATGCTCTCAACAGTCCCTTTAAACATGACTGGTTCCAAGCCATGCATCTTGAATTGGACTCCATCCGCACTGCTGGCACCTGGGACTTAGTCCTTCGACCTCCAAATCGCCCTGTTGTCACCAGCAAATGGGTCTTCAAGCTCAAACTGAATGCAGACAGTACGATCCAATGATTCAAAGCTCGACTTGTCGCCCGTGGTTTCATACAGATTCAAGGCTTGGATTATGACAAGACATATGCACCTGTTGTCAAAATGGCCTCTGTACGCAGTATTCTTGCATATGCCACTCACAATCATTTTCATATTCATCAGATGGATTTCAACAAGGCCTTTCTCAATGGCGATACATGAAGAAGTCTTTTTGGAGCAGCCCCCTGGATTTCTGTCCTCCCAGTTCCCTGATCATGTTTGCAGGTTGCACAAAGCCCTCTATGGTCTTCGGCAAGCATCCCGAGCATGGTATGAAAAACTGGACTCTGCTCTGATTCGACTCCACTTCCATCGATCTGAGGCTGATCATAGTGTTTATTTCCAAACTTCTCCCCACCCCCTGATCCTTCTTTGTTATATGGATGATCCCATCCTTGTTGCTGCATGTCCTCATGCCTTATCATCTCTCAAAGAACAACTCCAAACCCAATTTCTCATGAAAGATCTTGGTCCTCTTCATTATTTTCTTGGCCTCGAAGCCCAATATGACCAATCCCAAGGCCTTTTACACCTCACTCAAAAGAAATACCTCTCTGACATACTTCGCACCTTCCAATTATCTTCCTGGAATCCCGTTTCGACCCCTCTTGAATTTGGCCTCCCTTTGCTTCCATTTGACCGTCCTTGCTGCTCTAACTATCAATATTTTCACTCCCAATATCGGCACATACTTGGCAAACTCAACTTTGCTGCTACATCCACCAGACCCGATCTCGCTTTCCCTGTTTGCAAGCTTTCACAGTTTGTTCAAGATCCTCGCAATTCTCATTGTGCCTCACTCAAACGAGTCCTCCGGTATATTGCTGGAACTCTCCATCATGGCCTTACTTTCACCTCTACTGGCAATTCAGATCTCACTAGTTTCTGTGGCGCCAATTGGGCTGGGGATCAGCATGACCGAAAATCCACATTCGGATATATTTTCCTACTTGCCAATGGTGCAGTCAGCTGGAGCGGCTCTAAACAAAAGTGTGTGGCCCTATCCAGCACTGAAGCTGAATACATCTCTATCTCCCATACTTCCCAAGAAGCAATCTGGCTTCATCGTCTTTGTTCCGAGCTTGGTGTCTCCACCTCTCCCACTGTCTCACTCCATGTAGATAACCAAGGGGCCATCGCCATTGCACGCAATCCAGTCATGCACAAATGCATGAAACACATTGATATTCAGTTTCATTTTATCCGTGACCTCCTCGAACAAGGTTTTCTCACTCTCTCCTACTGGCCCACAGATCAAATGCCCGCTGATATGATGACCAAAGCTCTTGCAAAACCAAAACTTGATCACTGCAAGCATCGAATTCTGCTCGACGGGGGGTATTGGAGAACCAGTTCCACCGAGAATCTCGGGGAATTAAGAAGAGTTATGGCCACTCCTCCACTCTGCCACATCACATAACCGTGCAACGAATCTGCACTATAAGTACAGAGGCAGAAGACCCAGAAAAAACACAAGTTGAGCATTTCCGTTCTTATGCAAAGATCTCTTCATTTCTGTCTGTGTTGTTGATTTCACCTGAAGCTTGGCGCTTAGGATCTCTTATACTTCGTTTTATTATCAATATATATTTCCAGTACTTTTTTTTATTGCATCACGATCTCCTCAGACAAACAGATTCTTTAAACTCTAGATCTGCCCTGCATAATTCTATAAAATGTTTTTCCTTTATACAGGTGCATACTGGACTGCAATGGGTTTTTTTAGGTGTCGTGCGTGGGTAATTTATTCTGTGAATAATGAAATCATCTTCCATTATTTTGCAGGTACGTCGTATTATATTGGGTGCATGTGACAATCCCCCACCTGTGGGAGGCGGTCCGATAGTTGTTCAACCAATTGTGGAAGACATTTCTGCGGCAGTGCTAGCAGCTGAAGAAGAGCGCAAGAGAAAAGAAGATTTTGATACTAGAAGGATGGTGAATAATAATACGGTGCTTGGACGGAATAACGAGCCCTTCCTGGGGCGAGAGTTAAGTCCGAACAACCCTTTGGACTAGCAGCGTTCGGCGGTTGTTGCAGATAACCCCCTGCTGTTCCACGAACACGCCGCAGGAAGGAGAATATGCCACCCCCCGCACCCCCAAGCTGATCCATACACCGCGAAACAGAAATGTTTTAGGCTATGCCAGCATTTTTTTGCTATCCACACCGGCAAACAAAATTGTTGTTGCATTGATATCTGGCCATATGAATACCCATATTTTGTCTTGATTCATCCTACTACCATTTGCCACCGAAGAATAAACAAAAGAAAGCCAACTTAATAATCCAACTTGAAACAACATATTCTATTTCCTGGCACATGGCATAAGCCAGCAAGCAATCTGATGTTGTATAAAATCTAGATTTTGGGAAAATTTCCAGCATAGAAGGAATCGCTAGAGCTAATCAATCACCTTCAGAATATCAATTTCGGAACAAATCTATAGTTCTTGAGTGGTCTTAGTGGCAAACAAAGGCAAAACAAAGATCGCATTTAGTAAACTTCCATAGCACAGAATCCTACGCTGCTTCTATATGTTTATTGGAGAAAACTTCATGGTTTTTACCAACATTAGATATATCTACTCATTATACATTGCAACCTGCAAAAACAAAAGCAGAAATGAAGTGAAGCATGCTCAATGGCAAAATTCCCACATGTGCCTTTTCCACCCCTAGAAAATCCTAAAAGATCTCGAAGCAGTAAAGTAAAGGCACAGAAGTTTGCTTATAGTTGCGCAACACCTTGTGTAGCCTGTCGAATGGAAATGACTATAGCACATACTAGTAACGGGTGCCTGGCGTTGACGGGCATAAGTACGGTTCTATGAGGCAACCATGAAGTTGTACCCGGGGGTCTCACCTAGGCATATGGGGATACCACATCTGCGTGCAAGGGGTCCAGAGAAAACCCCTGTATACGACTTTTTGGAGGTGGAAAACCCCTACATACGTAAATAGGAAAAGCCAATTTCCAAGCCCCTTTCCGTAGATGTACTTTCGGACTATCCTAATTTTTACATACCCCTACCCGATCTTGTACTTGAGTTTGTGCTTGTGCACCCTACCCCTATGTACAGAATAAATAAAATTTCAAAATGTTTTTAATTGACATTTCTCGCATCTCGGTCTCACATTTCCCTGGGGTTCTTACATGCATGCGACATTACAAGGGTAATTCTAAGGAGTCTTTGCAAATTATGAACACGTATTTAGAAGCCCTTGCAAAGACAATACCGGGACAATAGGGGGACAATACATGCTAAATTCAATAATGCATGTATAAATTCAATTGTAGACATAATGCATTAAGAATACCATGTAGTTGCACATTATTGTTTTGTTCTTTTGTAGTATTCATTTGGAGAATGTGGCCTACAGATTAGTATTCGTTGCAGCATTAGTTCGTGCAAGAGTTTTTAAGGAACAAAATACATTGATTGGCCTTGGATATGGAAGATTCCATCGAATATGATCTGAGGGCAAGGAATTAACAATGAAACAATAACAATAATAGAAACGATGTGGAATGAGTTAGCCAATCCATGTTTTCTTTGGCATATCCATGTTTTATTTGGATAGAATAATCATTTGAAAGCTCACTTTCGAATTCGTGTCCCAAAATTATTAAATATTTTTCAACAAATACTTTACCACAAGAATAATATTTGATTTATTGTATATAATGCTCGAGGGTTAAACTACCTTCAATGGTCACTGCCATGATCTTGCAAAGGCTCGAGCAAGAGGTAACCTCAACCTATGAGTTCCATTCTTATTATTCTTGAGCCTTTTACAGGAGTTATGTACAAATGATTAGAACTCATATTATTGATTAGCCTATTTTATTCATCAATTACGAGTGCCTACTCTATGGGAGCTATTACCACCTTGCCCGAGGCTCTACCAGTTTCTAAATATGAAAACGCTGCTACCACGCCTCTGTGAAACTAAAAGGTCCCTTTGGGGTCAATAATGTGCACTACTTTGCCACTCTCCAAATAAAGGCGTTAGCATAGACAATTTACCACCATTTGCGATTTACCACAAATCCCGAACCACGAGGAGCCTGCGGGGCTGTAAAATTATTCCTACTCCTCCTCCTTTAACTACATTCATACTTTTCCCGATTCCCCTGAAATTTCAGAATCACACATGAGAGAATGATAGCAGAAATCAAAGACTACATCAAATCTTAACACCTTCAAACATACCAACGATTAACCGAACACAACGTCGTACTTATCGAGGGAAGCTCTTCAGTAGTTAAGGGTCTTATAGTCAATCACAATATCTGCTCCTAGTGACTTAACAAAATCAACTTTTGATGTAATTTGGTGGTGGCAAAGAACTAACGAAGCTCAGAAACTTCTTTTGCAATCTAAATGCAAACACCACACTTTAAATGCATGAACAGGAGAAAAGTCTGCAGTTCTAGTGCCATGCTTATTGCCATAGCAAATCCATTTTAACCAAAGGCTTATGTTTAGCTTGAAGATATAAACCAGCTTTAATGTTATGAGATTCTTGCCATGGCAAATCCAGTTTAACTAAGAACTTATGTTTAAACCAGCTCTAATATTATGAAATTCTTACCTTAGTAAATCCAATTTAACTAAGAACTTATGTTTCGCATAAAGATGAAAACCACCTCTAATATTATGAAATTCTTACCGTAGTAAATCCAGTTTAACTAAGAACTTATGTTTAGCATGAAGACCGAATATCATAATGAGACAAAGAAAAGTACACGGATGGCCAAGCTTCCCACTCACCAAGCCTCCTACAACAAGTAGAGTCTGTCCCACTTTTAAAATTTGCCCCTGTCTAGGCCTTCTTGGGCTGTCTCTCAATAGCTAGTGGCAAAATTTTCGCTTGAGCAAAACTTAAATTTCTAGGTTTCAAAGCTAGAAGTCTTTCTTCAACAAATGTATATTGTCCCAAAGAACCCCCTTTGCTTAGGCTTATCCAAAGGTAAATTCAGATATGTTACCATATACTTCATCCCCTATTTTAAGCTTAGTCACATCTTTGCCCACTTCAACTACCACACCCGCAACATCATAGCCCGGAACAAATGAATAAAGGAGAGATTAAACTTTGCCAACCGATTTCCAAGTTGAAATCTATATCTTGGCGATTTTGAAACCTACAAAGATGTTCATTCAAGATGTGTTAATAGCCTAATATGAGACAAATATCTTTGGATGTATCGAAGACTTAATATTCAAATGATTCAATTACTTGATTATTGCTTCACGATGCCTTCATGTTCTTATGATACAAATACATAGCGGACATAGCATTTAAATAACAGCTATGCTATTATTTCCATAAGGCCAATGATTAAGTGATAATTTTCAAACGATAATCGAGATTACTAAACAAGACTTGAATACCAATCACAGTCCATAATCTAAATGCACACATATTTATTCAAGTTCGGTCTTAAAAATCAAAATGTGTTTATGGTTACAATTTCTCAAATATCTAGGAACAAGCTATAACTTACAGGAAGCTCAGAATCAGTGGCTGTAGAGAATCAGAATCTGTAGAGAACAAAGCAGATAACCAAAGCTATCAGAGCCCATAGCCAGCGATTTCTGTTTTAAGGCAAATCCATGATGGCACAAAACCCTGTGTATACCGTTGTATTGTGGATCTGCAAACATCAAATATCATTTCGTACTGTGGCTCTGCCATTCAAGCATTCTATGGCAAAATAAATAGCAAAATAAACTGCCATTCAAGCATTCTATGGCTCCTTGTCTTATTTGCTTGAGAATCAATATACAGCATCAAGCAGATGGGCTTCACCAAGCAGATCCGAAACTTGTTCTACTCCATTATATCCTGATCATATGCAACTAGGTATAGATCCAGGAGTAGAGACCCTATTTTGGCTTCCTAGAAATAACCATGGATGCTTCGACCGCCATAGCCGGAGGCCTAACGTATGAGACGGATTGGCGCTTCCCGCCCAACTCCCCCTTCTCGACCACCTACCGGAAGGATGGGGCCAAGCCGTATGAGTGACCAGTCCGTATACGGACGTCTCAAGTTCAAAAAAACCCCTACCCAGTCACGCTCTTGGGTCATACGGGGTTTCAATGGTGAAACCCCCGGGAAGTTGTAGACCTATAATACCTGGCTATACTTGAGATGGAACTAAGAGGAAGAAGAAGGGAGATGAGCATTTTCTAGAATGGGAATTTATAAGGTAATACCAATTTATAAAAGTAATAGATGCCCAGCTTTGTCAGGCTTTTGCGGTCGTATTTTATTTATGACCATATTTCGTGTTGCAATTGGCACGTAGAGGCACGATATATATATTTGTCTTCATTTTTGGTAATAACATTTACAATTCACTTAGATAGGATAATTACCAATATGTTAGTCATGCATTGTCATTCTACATATTTGAGATTAGTATTTTTCTTCCAAATAATTGGTTTCCCAACATTGACCATAGCAAGTGAGAAAAGAATATGCAATGGGCTTACAATGGTTATGCTATATTTGATTGAGTGTACATTCGGAATGTATATAAGCACTTCAAATAGAGCCTTGCCCACTGTTGTGTGCATCTAATAATTCAAACTTTATATACATTGATATGTTTTTGCACAATGACAACAAATATACAAATTGTAAAACAGACAATATGTTTTTTGTTGTGATGAGGAATAGATATGCCTTTAGAAACACGAATTCTAAGAAATCTGGATTGCACTGCCTCCTTGAGTTAGAATTCTATGTTGATTGGCCAATTAGATATGCTTTGCCTTTAATCTAAGAGAAGATGGTTTGTACTCTGCATTTCCACAATTATCAACGATGAATAAATTCTTTTTCCATGCCACATGTATTGATACTCTTCACATGAAGTTTCACAAATATTTAGATAAAATCTAGCACCACGGTAGAACAAACTTTATATGGAAATCAGGCTTCTATTGCTTCTCCTCTCCACATTGCCATATTGTCATTTTATTTTATTGAAACTTTGTTACTTACAACTTCAAATCTCCTTAGTAGATCTGCCTAATTGTTTGAGGTAATGAGTCAATAGTCATGACACTAAAAAGTTGGGTAAAGTATAAAGTTTTGTAGGAAGAATATCGCTGGTGGATGTCAAGAACATTGTTGGATCTGATCAGAATGTTATCTTTTCTTTTTCTTAAAAGGGCAATCTGGCGAATAAGGGTTGCCAACCCATCTCTTTCGTTGCCCCTTAACGAAATTCTTTCTTGATTTGAAAATATAGCTTGTCGAAGGCATAGCCGATTCAACAAAATCATCAGAGTAGGAAACCCTATTCTCAAAGAGGAAAATTATTGAAGATCTTGACATTGAAACTCATATCTATAGGGTAAACATTCAGCATCCATTAAAGCTGTGCAAAATACAACACATACACAACAAAGCTACAACGCATTACCAATCTACAGACTAATACTACCTAGCACAGAGTGGAACCAAATAATTAGACACCACCTTTACAATTCAATAGATGTTGAACATAAGAGCAAAGCTCCAAACAGCTATCAAAGCTGCCAAGTGATATATATCAGCCTGGAAGAATGGGTATGGTAATGTGCCTTGCCATATTTTCATTCAATTTTATGGGAACTTTGTTGCTTCCAAATCAAAGAACCATAACAGATTTGCCTAATTGCATGAGGAAATGAGCCAGTAATCTAGCCTAACAATGACAATTAAGTAGTTGGAGAAGGTATGAAAGCTATAAAATCTTGCAAGGTAGATAGATAGTTGTTTTAATGTCACGCCACTAGACAGCATCCAACTGGATATGTGATCACACACCACACTACATTGCTCGATGGAGCCCTACTCCCAACCACTTTACATTGCATCTGTGGAATTTAATGCCCAGCAGTTCAGAATGCAATTCTGGGCAGTCTCGAACTCAAGACTTGTAGTTGCTAGAATTAGTGTGTTACCACTATACCAAACGGTTCAGGATAGACTTACCCTGGTTTGGGTTGATCCTGCCCTCCGGGATCCCCAAATGGGATCCCCTCCTCCAGGATCCCCACGTGGGATCCCCTCCTCCGGGATCCCACGCTAAGCTGCGCATAGATTAACGCCTTATCACTGCGCTTTTTGCTGTTTTTTTGCGGATTGGGCGAGGCCGGTCTGCGCGGCGCCCTCGCTTCCTTCCTCCTCGCATCTACCTGATCCCCTTGCCCTCCCGATTCCACCAGCTACTTAACCCCGATCCCATGCGATTCGGTCTTGGGATCGAGGGAGAAAATCCCACAACAAATTTGCCTCAAAAATCCCTATAAGGGCCAAGATTTTTGCGCAGTAACTGCGCAGAAACCGGGGATCCCGTCCTCCGGGATCACACCTCTTGGGGATCCCGTCCTCCGGTATCACCCCTCCGGGATCCCCGAAACCAGGGTAAGGATATCCCGCGCCATACCAAACACCCAGAATGGAAGAACAGTGCTGGATGTAAGGAAGAACACTATTGGATGTAATGAGAATGTTTTTTTTTTTTTTTTTTTTTTTTTTTTTTCCCAAAGGCTATCGAGCAAAAAAGCGTTGCTAGCCCATCTCCTTTCCCTGCACAGTCTTCCTTGATTTGGAAATGCAGCTTCCCATGAAAACATAAAGGCAGTCTACTTCAGCAAATTATCAAAGTAAAGCCTCTCAAAGAGGAAACTATCAAAGATCTCCATATTGAAAATCTCATCCAGCCCATTTAATTCATATAATATTTGTAGGTAAACATTAATATGCTAATAGCAGATCCTTCAAAACTGTGCAAAATGTGATTTTCCAATATACTTAAGAGTAAAGAGCCCAATATTGTTTGCCTCCATCAAATGTACATCAAGGTGCTGTAAACTTGTTGAAGCCTAGTGCAACTATACCACCAAAATAATAGATGTAGCAAGGAGTGGAATGGCACATGGTTTGGGTGTTTTATATTATACCTGGTATGACCTTTTAAAATGTTGCATTTCTGTGCATCCAAAATATGAAGATGGCAACCACCAACATAGCTGTAATAGCAGAACTGTTTGAGCATCATAGTCCATTCATAACAAAATAAATGAGATTCAAAATTGAAGCACAATTAGAGAATTCAATCAACCCAAGTAGTTTGGCAGCTATAATAGAATAGAATAGAATAGAATAGAATAGAATAGAATAGAATAGAATAGAATAGAATAGAATAGAATAGAATAGAATAGAATAGAATAGAATAGAATAGAATAGAATAGAATTGTTTTTATCGTCCACTGAGACCAATCGGCCTATGGGACCCAATACAAAAAGCGTAGCGATCACATTCTTGCGGGATTAAAAACCCCGCCCAAGGGTTTTCGAGGAAAAACCGCGGGCGTGGCGAGAATAAGGCTGACATCAATTAAATGGTTGGATCGGGGGCATATCTCGAGCCCTCAAGTCCAAGACTTCTGAATGTATGATCCGGTGAGCGCAACCAAGTCATGCCCGATATCATGTGTAGCGGCTCATCGGGTCTAATAACCGAGCATGGCGTGTCCGAATCGATCATATCTTTGGGCAGCTCTAGAAAGTGTGACACTCATCCTCAACATCTCCCGTCCGCAAAGACCGACAAACCCTATCCCGCGTGGCTCCCCAATCCATCGACTGCCTCAATCCGGAGATGGTGGGCACTGTCTTGCGAATGGAGGCGATATGCTGCGCTTTTCATGGGCGGATGTGAGCGTAGGTAGCGGCCGTGGGCCTCGTTCTAATGTGGGATTTATGTGTTTGCTTGTAATGTGCTTTTTTTGACTTGCTCCATAGCCCCGAATCCCAAAGCTTCTTTGGAGAAACAAGCATCAAGGTAACATCTCGGTACATCCACGATCGCCTCTGTTTCTACCTGGATGCACATGTGCTCCTGGACATTCCATCTAGTTAGCCACTGCACTCTTTTATCCTTCCAACAATTCTTGAGTCGTTGTGGTCCCATTGCCACTGCATAAGCCAAGTGCGGTAGACGATCATCATCCATATTTGAAGAGGCCATCTGCCTATATGCATCAAACGAAGAAAACCTATATATAGTAAGAAATTATTCCTGTTTCAAGGGGATCCAAATATTTCCTTTGTCGCAAACAAAACCTACAAAAGCTACAGAGTAACTGTAATACAGAAGCTTGATCATTGATCAACTAATGGTTAATAATTCTTTTGTGCCATGCATATATACATGTATATTGCTTTGAGCACATAATGTATCCAAACAATTAAAGAAAGCAGATATCTGAGAGTTATTTTATTCCACATAATAAGAATATATATTTACAAACAGTTCCTGTGAGGACATAATGCGTAATGACAAAATGTGCGGATACACTAAATTTTGTCACCTGTATTCAAAATTTTGTCCATGGCAGTAGACCCTCGAAAGTTACAAAAAGCGTCAAATACATCTGGCTCCAACCATTCCCAATATTCTTGAAAGAAATCAATTGGTATACCATCCAATCCTGGGCACTTCCCTCTCATACACATTTTTTGATGTTATGAAATTGACATGTTATTGTAGAAGAATCATAAGTGCAAGTGCCTTTCCTCTGAAATTCTTGGTTCAACGTGTTATTAATGCTAATAGGACCGATCTCCAATATTCAAGCCTTTGTGAATATGAAAATCAAGCTAAAGAGTATATTCTAGACCTTTTCCATTGATTGAATGGTTGTACATACGGGCAAAGGAGCTTGGACTTCAATCCTTATTGATGCCAAAGAGAAGAGAGATTATCAGGACGAGCTGATGACATATGTAGATTACATTGTGGTTGTGGATCTAACCGACGATAGTGAACGACGCCTAAATGGACTTGTTTGGGTTCAATTCCCAAAAGGCTTTTTTAATGAATCCGTCGTTTATTTAAAACTAAACTAGGAAAAAATAAGTCTTATTGTACTAAAAACAATATTGATTGCACTACAAGCATAAAAATAACATGTGGACAATTGAAGGAAAAACTATGCCATCATTTCAAGCCTTAGACTCACAATCTGAACATGAATCTTTTTACCTTCTCCTTTGACTTCTTAGCTTGCACATGCTTGGTCTTTTGGATCAATTTGAAAAAAGGCATTTCCAACCTCTTTTAGATTGCCAAATTTGCCAAACATTTTGATAAGAGTAACTTTACTACCAAATTGTATCAAATTGTGTTGTCAAATCCGAACCACTTTTGAAGAGTCGCATGCTACTTTTTTACGAGCTTGGAGGCGGCTTTTTGTCATATCTCCATTGTGTCGTTTGGGGTCTTAATTCTTTAGTTAATCATATGCAACATGCCCTTTGAATCTCAATTCCTTAATTAATCATATCTCATGAAATTTCTAACTGCATGTGGAAACCTACCTATTTTCCTCTTTGTGTGGAAACCCTTGCTATTTTCCCCCTTGTGTGGAAACCCTTCCTACTTTCCATCATGCAAGAAAATTAAGAAGGTTTTTTTTGCGATATGTACGCCCGATTTGATTGCCCTCCCATGGAAATCCTTCCGATTTTGCATGGAAACCTTTCCGAGTTTTCGTGGAAACCCTCCCGGCTTTCAATAGTGGAAACCCTTCCAAATTTTCAACTTTTAAAATCAGGAAGGGTTTCCATGGAAATTCGGAAGGGTTTCCATTTTGGAAAATCAGAAGGGTTTCCGAGGAAAACAAGAAGGGTTTCTACGAAATTATTATATTTTTAGAATATTTACATGCGTGAACATGGCTCACGCTTATCGACACAGACGCCTTCCATTAAAGCGGCACATCCATCAAGTACACGTCACCCCAAAATTCAAATTTTGAGTGGAAACCCTTCCTATTTTCCAATGCCAAGGAAACCCTTCCTGATTTCCTTGCATGATGGAAATTAGGAAGGGTTTCCACACAAGGAGGAAAATAGGTAGGGTTTTCACATGCACTTAGAAGTTTTATGGGGTAAGATTAACTAAGGAATTGGGACCCCAAAGGGCATGTTGCATATGATAAACAAAGGAATTAAGACCGCGAAGGGAACATTGGAGAAACTGCAAAAAGTCTGTTGCCTCTATATCATGACCATCTCTGCCTCTGCCTCTGCCCCTGCCCCTGCCTCTGCCTATTGGCCTATTTCTATCGCTACCACTACCCCTACCTCTACCTGGTGGACGGCCTCTACCTCTACCTCTGCCTCCGCCTCTGTCGCCACCGTCGCCCTCATGCCCATCCTGTACATCCCTGCGAAAGGGGGGTGTGAGCTATCTGGCTTTGTGCCTCGTGGAAGCTCGTCCATAGATCTGTAAATGGTTCAAGGGTACCAAGCCTGGAGGGCACTGGTACATCCACGTCATGGATAATGGTCTGCATAGTAAAAAGAGCTACTGCATTTCGCTAGGTCCGTATGCACTTCCGTCGACAATCGACCAATGTCGCCCACGGAAAGTGATGTCCGAGGTACAGAACTAGGTAGTCCATCGGGCAGTGACGGGATGTGCGAAAAGGAAGTGGGAGGAAGCCCGTACATGGGGGTACAAAATGACATAAGAAGTGGAAGTATATAGGGGGTTCTGAAATGACATAAGAATAGTAAGGTGGTACAAATCTTTCCAGTCGCCAGATGGCACTACTTGTTAAAAAGCAGATGGAACTGGCTAGGTTTTCGGCGATGGATTCCAGTTGCTTGAAGGGCAGCATCGATGTCATCTTTGAAAGAACATTTCCGTATATATAATCTACTAATCCAAGAAGAAAAAAAGCTACTACCGGCACGACCACTATTATAATCAGACTTGCATTAAATTTGTAAAATATGTAAGATGGAGCAGAAAGATTTGTAATTCCGGTAGCACTTATGTCATTCCAAAAAGCAGGGGAGCTTGCTTCCATATCCCTTTTCGCCCAATCTAAAGAACTTAGAAAACTCAGAATTCGTTAGCAGATCTTACATTATCTGACATCTGAAATCTGAAACTGGAGCAAACTGTCGTTTATTTACCAAATCAAACAGTGATTATCCATAGCTGATGAACTCGGGCTATTTTTGGGCAGATCTCAGAACATTTTTAGCAAGTTTGGGTCCGATCTGATTCCAATGGGTACTATTTTTTTCACATTTTTAGCATGAATCTCTGCACCGACCACTGCCAAAGACTCAGAAAAAAAAGAAAAAAAAAAGCTCGGATTCAAGAAGGCCAAGCTCGTGCAATGATTTCCTTATTCCGGTGGCCACAGCCGAAGAAAAGAAAGCGATGGATTTATGAAGATGTCTGCCACAATAAGGCCCTAGTCCCCAGGTTTTAGATGGGCTGTTGCCCTTGCATGTGTCGTCCCATAACCCGTTGGGTTCCCGTGGACGTAAAAATTCATCTTATCTTATCTTACTTACCTCTGGAAAAATGGCAAAAAATATATCTATCCCACCATAGCTTGACGAAACCATTCTTGTGTAGAATGAAGCAATTATACTCTGGTGTTTAGATAACCGCCAAGCGGCAGGATGAAGAGCTAAGAACAGAGAAGCTTGTTGTAAAACAAAAATCTCTTCCTAAACACCGAAACAGGCGCATGAATTAAATTATATAAATTAATTATTGCCCGACCTCGGCATCCAAATATCTTATTTTTAAGTGGAAACACTTCCATGCTTCAAGAATGGAAACCCTTCCTGGTTTTACGGAAATTTGGAAGGGTTTCTATGTTTCAAGGTTTTCTAGTGTGAGCGATTTTTTTGGCATTGGAAAATAGGAAGGGTTTCCACTCAAAGTTTGGATTTTGGGGTGACATATACTTGATGGACGTGCCGCCTTAATGGAAGGCGTTCGTGTCGATAAGCGTGATCCATAAAGGCTCACGTGTGTAAATATTCTAAAAATAACAATTTCGTGGAAACCCTTCTTGTTTTCCTCGGAAACCCTTCCGATTTTTCAAAGTGGAAATCTTCCTATCTTCCGTGGAAACCTTCCTAATTTCAAAAGTTGGAAATTGGGAAGGGTTTCCATGGTTGAAAGCCGGAAGGATTTTTCTGGAAAATTGGAAGGGTTTCCAAGGAAATTCGGACAGGTTTCTATAAAAAATTGAAAGGATTTTCACGGAAGGGCAACTAAATCGGGCGCATATCTTACTATATATAATCTTACTGGCTCACCTTTCCGGTTCCAAAAATAAATAAAAAAATTCCAAAATGTCTAGATTTGTAGCCGGCTATTGATTTCCGGCACGATGCCATATCTTGAATAAAAACCTCTTTGAACTGCCTTAAAGACATTGATAGCTTGCGACGAGCTTACTCTACAGATACACCGCGGGACCTAAGAAAATTATTCTCTGCCGAGGAACGCAACACAAAATACCCAGGTGCGTTGCCACTCGCATTTATAGCATATTAGTCTAATTTGTAGAATGTCTCGCTCATCATCAAAGCCTTGGATTGCTCAGGCTGAAACCATGTGCCTATCATGCCGAATTGGGCTTAGAAGTTCACAAATTAGCCTGGCCCTTAGCATAATTCTTGAGCTTCTCGGTGCATACAGAAGGTTATTTTGCGTGGGCAAATTAGGCAAAGGTGTTTTCCGCTGGATACAGGCTTCCGGTCCTTTCTTCCCTCCTTGCTTTACTGCCTGGAATGGTGAATTTATAGGGAAAGAAAATCGACCTCTGAGGATTTTTATGGCCGAATCCATGGCTCTTTCAACAAAATTTCGGAGTCCTTAGCGCATAATTATACAGTGGTTTCTGACGTATTGATCGATTACACAGTCTAATGAGTGTGCTTTTTGAATAAACATATTTTGTAGACAAATTCTTGGATTTTTATGGTTGAATCCATAGCCCTTTCAGCAAAATTTCGGATTCCTTAGTCCATAACCATGTGCATATCAATCCAATAGGACTAATTTCTCAGTCGAATTTGTGCGTAAGATTGGAAGCGAATAGTATTGGTCGTTCTTCCTGCCCACTGAGTAGAAAGAGGGAGACAATAAATCAGGTATGCCACTGCATAGTCTATGTTCATGGAGATTAAATTGCAAAACATGATTTTGCCTCTCAATATAGAGTTAATCAAGCCTGCAACAGCTTTGATACGATTCTTAATCTAATTTATAGATGCCCTCTGCCAATCCACCGATTCCACAGCAAATTTTAACTTCGCCAACCCAGGGTCGTGTGCCTATCAACAGAATCGGCCGGATCTTCCAGCCGAATTGCTGGATTTATAGCCGCAATCTAGGTGAGTTCCCCAGTCCAATTTGTGAATTCCTAAGCCCAATTCGCATGTGTTTTAGCATAATCGTGGAGCTTCTAGGTGTCCTAACAATCCCTTAATATGATATAATTATTCTAGACATACACAGTTGCCCTATTCAAGGTGTGCCCTGTGCCCACCTACGGCTGGGCAAATTCTGGTCACCTCTTTACATATGAGAGCTTCAATAAAGAAGCGCAGCTGGCTACACCTATGCAAGAATCCAAAAATTAAGACTCAAAATTAAACAGTGATCAGGTAATTTCAATGGGTTACCAGCAGAATGGCTCCAATCCAGGCTGATGATTAACTCAAATCGAGCAATTTCTTCAATAATCCAGGGTTTTAGTGGTGGCAAAGGCCACCCACGAAGCTTCAAGGACGATCATTTTTTTATTGCATCTGTGGTTATTCCAGACTGGCTGGACTTGCCGAATCGGAATGGCCTGGTCTGATTTTGAAGCCGTCAAAGAAGGCCAGGGAAGGGCAATAATTCTTGCCCACGTTGAGTTCTGCAGATTTTAAACTTGAGTTAGTCTATTCTGGTTCTCCAGAATTGACGAAACTAGCAGAACCAGAACTCTCAAAATTGGAAGGGGATCCATGTCCTCCTTTGGTGCCATAGCATTCTCCTCCTTTGCCTCCGCCATCTCCATTTCAAAAAGTGTGATCTATATTACCAGCTCTTGTGTGCTTGCCTCTAGCCAACACCTTATTCCTTATGCATCTGTTTTTTGGGTGGTCCCAGCCATCTCCTTTTCTCTTCATTTCACCTTTGGTTGGTATGCCTACCTTATTAGGGTACCTACACACTAAAGGGTTAAAATTGTTATGTTAAGAAAATTTAACTTAACTAGCAACGCATATGATTTTTGTTAAGGAAATAGTTAAAATGAAGGGGTTAACTTATAACAACTTGTTAAAGTTAACTTCAAGATTTAACCCCCTTTCACATTCATTATTGTTTTGTTAATTGTTAACAATGTGTTGACAACCCTACAATTTCATGACGAAAATTTATTGGGTGCCCCCTCCAATTTAGGTTTAGGTTTGTCAAACAAGTCGAAATCGCGGCCGTCGACAGAACGAGGCCGGAGTTCAGAACGAGGCCGGAGGTCGAGGCATAGAACGAGGCCGGAGGTCGAGGCATAGAACGAGGCCGGAGTCGAGGTCGTTGTGGCATCGGCTCGAATGCTAACCAGCAGCAAAACTGGCGTTGCTAAACTCCCGGTAGATATTCCTTTCCTATATCCTGATTTTTTCTGTGCTGTTTTATTCTACTTTCTTTGCTTTTTCGTTCAGTACTATTTGTAAATTCTGTGCATTTTCATTCAGTACTTGTAGTGCTTTATGGTCACGAAAATGTAGAAACCATGAAATTCATGTATGTGAGTTTTGGAACTGTTAGAAACTGGGAATGGACCAGTATCAAACCCAGGAACTTCTGTGTTCTACTCTATAGTGTGCCCATTAATTAACAAACTATTAAAGGTTGGTAATGGTACACATTCAATGTCTACTGAGCCACCATTTGTTGTTGCAATAGTTGGCAGTCCATGAGCAGTAGCCTGTGAAAGATGGCATAGGTCAGACCTCCAGACCTTTGCATAAGCTTGGCATTGGCATGGGCTACTGTCTAAAGTGTAAGTGAAGGATTCAGGAATATTCAGAGTGTTGCATGAGATACCATGTTGGGTTATACTTTTTGAAGTGCAGCAACAGCTATCAGATTTAATGAAAATACGAATGCAATTTACAAGGGATTTGGAGATGCAAAGGATGCAGCTACTTTGCAAGTGGAACTTGCCAAAATGAAGCATGAAAGCATTGACATTGATGCCCGCAATATGAGCAGTTGGGTAAGATCTGTATTACTTTGTTTAAATGAGTTTATTGCCTCTTGATATTTTGAGCTGCATGTTGAATTGACAATTATAACACAACGATGAAGAATTTTCTGATGCTTCATCAGGAACTTGACATGCCCTCTGACACACATCAACAAAGAGAATGCCTTCATTTGGTATTGACTATGATTAACAGTAAGTCGTGGCTAGCTGTAATTTCAAGTTGTATTTGTTACAGTCCAGAAACTTTGCACATGTCAGACCTAGTTGCAACCCAATTGACGGACATACTGCAATGTTCCACTGTGAATCCTTCTGTTAAGTCCCTTGTAAAACAAGTATATAGTGTATTGGCTGCAAGGAGCAATACCATTTTTGTTTCGTTCTGTTCAGTTAAATACTGGAAGAAAAATTTAGCGTTCCCACTCAATGCTGCAATTTTGCAGATGCAAAGGATGCAGCTACTTATGCAAGCACAAGTGGAACTTGCCAAAATGAAGCATGGAAGCATTGACATTGGTGCCAGCACTACAACACGCTAAAAATGTTGGCACAGAAAGACTAATTGTAGCCTTGAACATATCCCTAATCTAGCCTAATGTGGCACAAGACTAGTCTTTTGACCAAGTGCTTTTGACCATATGCGTGGTTCACAAAATCCTCTAAGCAAAGCATGACATTAGTGTATCTTAGTATTTGTAACTATGAGCATATAATGTGGCGCAACAAGCTACAGGAATGCAGATATGGTATCTATGAGCCGAGTATGTGCACAAAGGGCCATGCCAGTATTCGTAGGATCAAACAGAGTAGTATTTTTCTATCTGCTATAGAGGTACGGTCATCCTTCCTGGAGCAGCTGCTGCAATCAAATCTGCCATCATGACTACCTCTTACATATCTGATAACATTGGCAGCAATATTTCTGAGGCAGCAACAGGCCAGTTTTCTAACGTTTTTGTATTTTCTCTTTATCATTGTTCCAAAACCAAGTTTATTTCTGGAATTTGTATTATGTATACAATAGAATTTGTATCAAGTATATACAAACGATCCAGTGAATGCAATGTTATGCTAGATATAAAGGCTGGTTGTACTATGGATGCACACGTTCTTCTTATACACGTTCTTCTTGTAAAACTGTTAGTAAATTCTTGGAGCCAAACGACCATTAACAGTTTGTTCAGATTATGAAATGACCATTAATAGATTAATTTTTGTTTTGCAATGTGAAAAGCTTTTTAACAGATTCTGTTAAGTTAAAAACTAACATAACAACTCTAGTGCGAAAATATTTTTAACAAATTCTGTTATGTTAATAAATAACATAACAATCACATGTGTGAAAATCATTTTAACAGATTTCGTAATGTTAGTAATTAACATAACAGCTAGTGTGAAAGCTCGATAAAAACAACCTTAATTTAGCATAACAAACAATTGGTTATCTTAAAATTTACTTTAATTTAACCCCATGGTGTGTAGGTACCCTTATTATTGCAAGTGTTCTGGTATATTTATATTTTGAACAGAGTTCCATAAATAAATTGTCAGGTTTGCATATTGATAGAATTTTATATTGATGGGATTTTATGCCTTCGTTCGGTTTGTGGGCCTCCAAACGCTTCCATTTATTGTTTTCGATCTGTAGAGGCAATGTATTTGGCTTTCCAATGAGATACTTCATGCATCGATTCATTTATTTTTTCCCACTTTCCTAAGAGGCCCATAAGCAATCAAGGATCGGCTAGGATAGCACATAAAAAAGGAATGGAAGGAATTGGTGGAAGGATATTATCAAGTAGTATGCCGCTTCTAGGATTTTAAGGGAACGTGGTCTTCTACAATGTTGTACCATTCCAAATGCTCTATATTATTCTCACTCAATCAACTTAAACATGAATGTTGACATTGTTTTGAAGCACAAATCTAAACCATGTTGCACCCCTTGCAGCCTCTTCTTTCGTATTCATTAAAATGTTGTTCCAATTTCGAAAGCTCTATGTTACTTTGGTGGATTGTTCTATAGGGCAAATCGTAACCATGTTACTGTACAAGATTTAATGCCAAACGCGTTTCACCAAAACCACTATCATAACCTCATACTATGCATGCCTCCCTACTATTCTGTCCGTTGGACACGATATATTTATACACATACTACGACAAAAGGCACTGGCGCAGCGCTAAATGCTTGTATATATTATGTAACATAAAATTGACCACCAAAAAGAATACATGCTGTAAGCCTAGCAACAAAGTTTGAATTCGGAAACCCATTTCCAAGTGCTTTTGTTGTGCTCTTTCCTAAGAAGCATCCCACCTATGGGTGGCTAACAACATGCCACGTAGAACCATCCTGACCGTTGTTTTGTAGTATAATATACAAGGCTGCCCCCTGCAAGAGAACAGCAGCGGCTATGGCGGAAGTGAAGCTATTACACGCATGGGCTAGCCCCTTCGTTATGAGAGTTAAAATTGCTCTCGCCCTTAAATCAGTTGAATACACCATTATTGATGAGGATCTTAGAAACAAGAGCGAGCTTCTTCTCTCTTCTAATCCGGTCCACAAAAAGGTTCCTGTTCTTATTCACAATGATAAGCCTGTCTGTGAATCCTTGATTATTGTAGAATACATAGACGAAGCTTGGCCTGAAGATAATTCGCGCCCTGGTTTCTTTCCCAAGTGTTCTTATGGCAAAGCCATTGCGCGGTTTTGGGCAGATTTTATTGACAAGAAGGTGAGTTTTTTTGTAGCATTAGGTCTTCATTTCTATTTCCTGCATTACATTTTTATTTCATTTCTATTCCCTGCTCCTGGATTTCGTAATGTCTATTTTATGGCCTATCTTTCTTCCCCATTTGCCCTATTTATTGTTTATGATGTCTACAGTGGTGAGTATTCAACTGTAGATCTGATTTTTGAGTGAGACTTCAACTGTAGATCTGATTTTTGAGTGAGAGTTCAACTGTAGATCTGACTTCTGATTTATTCAAATGTTGTAATCTGTTTCAGTTTGTGGATTCTGCTTTCAAAGCAATGAGAGGCACAGCTGAAGAGAAGGAGAAGGGAAAGAAAGATTTTGTGGACAATGCCATAATATTGGATGGAGCTCTAAGCAAGGTAGAAGGGCCATTTTTTAACGGCACAACCATAGGATTTGCTGATATTGCTCTTTCCCCATTTGTGGTATGGCTGCCAGCACTGATTGAAGTTGGGGGCTTAGAATTTCCAAGTGAATCAGAGTGCCCCCATCTTCACAAATGGTTTGCTACAATGAAAGAAGAACCAGTTGTGATGGCTACACTTCCTGACGTTGGAAAGCTTACAGAATTTGTAAAAATGCTGAGGCATCTGTGGTCAGCACCTCCCAAGTGATCCACTGTTATCAGCATTTCTATAATAAAACTTTATCATATTTTGCCATAATCCCTTTTATCTCTTGGCAAACTAGACTATATGTCTATATCCGTCTGTGTATTTGAGATTATGTCCCTACTAATTAGCTGAGGTAAGAATTAATGACTAACTAATGCTCAAACACTGACGTGATAATGTTAAACCAACAGCATAACAAAAAAAAAAATTTAGCTTACAAGTTAAAGAATAGCTGCAATCGAGAATGCCCCAGAAACGTTGATCGTATATAATTCAAATTTGCTCTTTTCTAAGTGCAAGAAACCCAAATAAAAAAAGAATTGAGCCATACCCTGTAAGTGGGCGCTCTTTCTTCCCTGTCTCGGTTTAAAGGTAAATTGAAAAGTCATGGGTAGATTGGGAAGGGTGGCGCACTTAAAAGGCAACAACTTTTAATACTAAGGGTTAAACCTTTTTTTTTAACTCCTCTATTTGACATAGGGGGTGTTCATTGGCTGCGCGCTTAAGCGTAAAACTTATGTAGCAACAAAATGAACACCTTCAAGCTACACGGGCCACATGACACAGATGGGAAGCTTTGTTGCACAGCAAGGTAGCAATGCCAACTCATCTTATTGTTGGATTATAACAGAGCCAACTCAGCCACGTTTGTTGGAGATCCGCAGTTCCAACGGAAAGATTCCCAATCTCAACCGTGTTCCATATTTAGAAGATTTGTTACAGGTCGTGTCCATAAAAGGGATCTCCTGAGGAGTTGTTCACCACCGAAATTTGGAGAGTTTTGGATCTGTGCGCCTACACCTACTCCTGCTAATTCCGTTTACTTGTTCTTTCATTGTTGTCTATTTCCTTTTGATCATTCTTGATCAACCTGTCTGTACTCTTTTTATTCCAGTTGAATAGAATCCTTTCCTTGTTCTCTGCTAGATCTTAACAGGTTATGGGCCCACGTCGTTGCTAATCCCATCCGCCTAAGCCGCATCTCATTTCTTAGTCTTCTCTACGCATTCACTTTCATTTAAAAAAAAAAAAAAAAAAAAAAAAATGTATTCCGTTGGAGGCGCACAAGGAGGTCAAACTGAATGGAAGCTTGTGGAAAGATTTGAGGGCAAAAATTTCCACCTCTGGAAATGGAGAATCCAGATGATTCTGCAGGATAAGAATCTCTGGCAAATAGTGAAACCCGTGAATCAGGAGGATCATGGGGAAGGGGAAACAGAAGCTGAAGAGGACCCTGCCTCACATGCAGCTCGGGATTTGAAGGCAAGGATCATTATCTGTGGGAGTGTCAAGGACGCAACCACTGCCAGGGAGGCTTGGGCAATCCTTTTGAAGCGCTATGCTTCCACAACTGCTGTTAACAGAGTATTACTCAGAAAAAAGTTGCATGCCATGGAGATGCATGAAGGGGAGGATGTGGATGCTCACATCCGCAACATGAAAGATTTGCTTGACGATCTGGCTGCCACAGGAGCTAGCATTTCTGAAGATGAGAAAGTTTGTGTCTTACTCAATAGCCTGCCATCATCATTCAGCCATCTCGTTACTTTCTTGGAAGGTAAAGTTGAAGATTTCAGTTTTGATGATACTATTGACCGTGTGCTTCTTGAAACTTTAAGGAAGGGAAAAGCATCTACAGAAGAATCCTTGCAATTTGCGAATTCTAAAAGACCTCAGAATTCCTCTTTTTCCCGCAAGCCCAAGACTGATAAAAATCATATTCAGTGCTTCAGATGCCAGAAAATGGGTCACTATGCTCGTGATTGTAAAGAAGTGATCACTGCTCCTCTGTTACCCACTCCAGTTGCCACGCCACCATCTCATAATCCTCCCAAAGCTCATCCCGTTGAAGAACGAAACAATCTCACCATTGATGATGAAGAAGAGCCCGATCTGCCCAATCTTGAGTATCTGTTCTCTTCTGAAGATTCTTCCATCTCACACACTACTAGCTCCTGGTATTTAGATTCAGGGGCTACTTCACATATGACTCCCCATCGCCATTTCTTTCTCAGTTATAAATCCCTTCCACTTCCTCGCATTGTTCGCTTAGGAGATGATTCCCAGCAAGAAGGCATTGGCATGGGCACCATCTCTTTCTCACTTCCAAATGGGTCTCATGGTAAGATTCGCAATGTACTTCATGTTCCAGGGCTAACAAAGAGTCTTCTCTCCATCAGCAAGATTACAGATTCTGGTTATCAAGTCAACTTCCATTAACAGCAATGTCAAATCATGGATTCTCAAGGTTCGTGTATTCTCTCTGGAATTCGTCGAGGCAATCTTTATCATCTCCAACCGCAAGAAGAAGCTGCTCACATCACTCAAGATCATCACACTCTCTGGCACCAACGTTTGGGTCATATCAGTCACGCTCGCATGGAGTATCTCATCAAAGCTGGTCACATTTGCTTTTTACCAAATTCCTCTGTTCATCCCTGTAATGCCTGTCTGCAATGCAAAGTTACCCGGTCTGTTTTCCCATCCTCATCATCCCATGCTTCCCGCCGACTTGAACTCGTCCATGCTGATCTCATTGGCCCAGTTCGCACTCCAACATATGAAGGAGCCCGTTATATTTTTGTCCTTCTTGATGATTATTCTCGCAAGATTTTCTCCTACCTTCTAAAGCGCAAAAGTGATGCTTTTCAATCCTTCACCATCTTCAAAGCCTTCACTGAAAAATTCACAGCCAGTTCCATCCTCACTCTTCGTACAGATGGCGGAAGAGAATTTACCTCCCATGCTTTCCAACACTTTCTCTCTCACTACGGCATACACCACGAGTTGTCTGCTCCATACTGTCCAGAACAGAATGGCCGTGTTGAACGTGCCAACAGAACCCTTCTCGAAATGGCTCGGACCTTGTTGGCTTCCATGCATGTCCCTCATCGATTTTGGGGGGAGACAATTGCCACTGCCACTTATCTGATAAATCTTGCCCCTCATAGTGCCATCCAGCATGCAATACCAGAAGAATTGTGGACTAAAAAAAAGGTAACTTACAGGCATCTGCGAGTTTTTGGCTGCAAAGCCTTCGTCCCTCACAAAGATGCAGGAAAAATGGCGCCCAAAGGTCTTCCCTGCATGTTCATTGGTTACAGTACTATCTCCAAAGCATACCGATTCTTTGACATCTCCAATTCTCGCCTCCTTGTAAGTCCGAGCGCTGCCTTTAATGAATTGGAGCCTTGTACTTTGACCCCTTTCCCTACTGCCCACTCCTTCATTGAAATCGTGTCTGAAGATTCCCCGGAAACCTTCCCTCCCAATGCTCCACCTGCTATACCTCCTCCATCAATCCCTCCTTCTCCAACTTCTCCATCTGCCTCCCACATTCCTTCCCCTTCTCCACCCACAGCACGTCCAACCCGTCAGCGCCGACCTCCCGTTTGGAGTACTGACTATGTTATGCAGATTTCTGAAGACATTGAAGAGCCCAAGACACTTAAGGCTGCCCGCTCCAGCCCCTACAGTTCCCATTGGCAGGCAGCAATGCAGGCAGAACTTGATTCCATTCAGCAACATGGCACTTGGACCGTGGTCCCTCGTCCTCAACATCAACCCGTGGTGGGAAGCAGATGGGTTTTCAAACTCAAATATAACAGTGATGGTCAAATCGAGAGGTTCAAAGCACGATTCGTTGCCAAAGGCTTCAGTCAGATCGAAGGTATTGATTTTGATGACACATTTGCTCCTGTTGCACGGCTTTCATCCATCCGGCTCCTTCTCGCATATGCTGTCACTCAGCACTTCACCATCCATCAGATGGATGTCCAAAACGCCTTCCTTCATGGCTCTTTGCAGGAGGAAGTCTACATCGAAGCGCCCGAAGGTTTCTCCTTTCCTCCTAATTCTGTCTGCAGGCTCCATAAAGCATTATATGGACTTCGTCAGGCCTCCAGATCTTGGTACCACACTCTCCACACCGCTCTCCAATCTCTTGGATTCCAAAGTTGCCCTGCAGACACCAGTTTGTACTTCCAAGCATCCCCCTTTCCCATTTTTCTCGCCGTATATGTTGACGATCTCCTCATATTAGCTCACTCCCAAGCGGATCTCCCTGCTCTGAAACACCAGTTTTCACTCCATTTCTCCATGAAAGACCTTGGCCCTGCACATTACTTCCTTGGTATACAGCTCAAATATGATCCTGCTCGCCATACTCTCTCTCTCAACCAAACCAAATATCTGCATGACGTCCTATCCCGCCATCACATGATCAATTGTAATCCCACGTCCACACCCATGGATCCCAACTGTCAACTTACTTCCACTGATCCCGATTGCTCCCCTGACTTTCTCTATTTTCGTGACCATTACCGTTCCATCATTGGCTCCGTGAACTTCGCTTCTCAAGCCACCCGCCCAGACTTAGCCTTTCCTGTATGCAAGCTTAGCCAATTCTTGAATGCCCCCAAACAGACCCATTGTGTAGCTCTCAAACGTCTCTTACGCTACCTCGCTGGCTCCCTCAATCATGGTCTCCATTATCACAGCAGTGGGGGCACTGAAATTTCTGGTTTCTCCGATGCAGATTGGGCAGGAGACTCCCAAGACCGCAAATCCACCTCCGGCTATATTTTCTCTCTTGCTGGATCTACCATCACCTGGTCCAGCTCCAAGCAACAATGCACCGCACTCTCTACCACCGAGGCTGAGTATGTCAGCCTTGCCCATGCTACTCGCGAAGCTCTTTGGATCCGTTCCCTTATCACCTCTATGCACCTTCAAATCCCTCCTCAGATCCCTCTCTACAATGATAATCAAGGTGCAATTGCTGTGGCTCACAATCCCATCAACCACCGCCGCCCCAAACACATCGACCTTCGTTTTCACTTCCTCCGTGATCACGTTAATCACTCCCACATTGTCATTCATTACTGCCCTTCTCAAGATATGCCTGCCGACATGCTTACCAAACCCCTCGCTTCCCCAAAATTCACTGCCTTCTGCACTCAAATTGGTCTGCTTCCCACTGGCTTGCCTCTGAGTGGGGGAACTGCTCATACAGAGTCAAGCTGATTGGCTCTAAGTGGGGGTGTTGGATTATAACAGAGCCAACTCAGACACGTTTGTTGGAGATTCTCAGTTCCAATGGAAAGATTCCCAATCTCAACCATGTTCCATATTTAGAAGATCTGTTACAGGTCGTGTCCATAAAAGGGATCTCCTGAGGAGTTGTTCACCACCGAAATTTGGAGAGTTTTGGATCTGTGCGCCTACACCTGCTCCTGCTAATTCCGTTTACTTGTTCTTTCATTGTTGTCTATTTCCTTTTGATCATTCTTGATCAACCTGTCTGTACTCTTTTTATTCCAGTTGAATAGAATCCTTTCCTTGTTCTCTGCTAGATCTTAACACTTATAAAGTGCAAAAGTGGTGGGGGTACCACCAAGGCTAAGGTGGCAGCCATGTAGGCTACCAAGGTAGCCATTGAAGGCTGCAACATAGATTTTGTTAGGCAAGAACTTATTTTTCTCTTGGTAATGAAGCTCAAAACACACTTTGTTTCTCCTGTGTACTCTGTAAAACATCTTCTTTTTTAAAAAGGCAAGGCGTTGGGGAATGTGCCCGGAACGCCGCATGTACCCCGCATGCGGCGTTCCCTCTCTGCTTGCGGGACACTGATTGTGGCTATTGAATACGTTGCGGGAGACTATCGAACACGAATTTTGAATTTTTTCTTCTCTCTTTGAGCCTCCACTTCTAGTCCGTTCGCCCATCTCCTGCCGAAAGACCAATCTGCATACAGCATTTGAAGTCTATGATTGGGAAGACTGGAGCCTAGCCGAGTTGAGCTGTTTGATTTTCTTATTTTCATCATTTTCTTTTTTGGTTTTCAGATCTGACCCTAAACTTTCAGGACGTTCACTAGCAGCTTGGGGTCGTTGGCCTTCTCTTGCGAATAGGAGCAACATCACATGCAGAATCAATGCGTATCTTTTAGCAGGAGCTGGGGCTTCGCATAGCCTTTTGGCTGGAGGTTTGTTAATTTTAGCTTTTTTTTGCAGGAGGAACGGAAGGCGTTTATTTTCAACCTTTGTAGGCTTGGTCGGAGATGGAGCTTAAGCTTCCTTAGGGAGCACCGGAGTTAATTTTATAACCTTCTTAGAAACCCCTTTTTTTTTGCCGTGGAAATCTGAGAATCACAGATCCACAAAGGAGTCCGACTAGATTATATGGAAGAGTTCGAAATCCTGTTTTATTAGTCAAAGATGACTGTCACAAGAGGTAATTTCCAATCATAAAGCACACATTTTATTACTACAGTCTTTAATTCCGTCTGAAAGATTTTTAGCAAAGATAATAGTAGCATCAAAAGAAATCAAACAGTTAATTTGAAGCAATGAGTTCGAAGAATCGAGTGTAAACCCAAGCTTTCACGTCTGCCATGCTTCTACATGTTAACTTTCTACAAAGGTCTTACTGAATTTTGCATAAGTATGCTCTCATTTTTTTTTTTGTGTATGCTTTTTCTTGAATAATCTCTGATGTTATCCTTGATCTGTTTTGCAGAAACAGAAGTGTGCTTTGTAGAAGAGTTCAAATAGCTCTGAATTTACGAGGGGATTTTATCTTGAGAGATGTTGTATAGCTGCCACAACCTAATTTTTGGAATACTGAGAAAATTCTCCCAACAACAACCCTCCCCTCCCAAAAACAACCACCACCACCACCACCACCATTGCATGCTCCCAGAACAGAAGACTGTGTAGCTTTTCCAGCAGTAACTATAATTGAGGGAAGTGTAAGTCACATTACCTCCCACAATAAGCGGCCCAATGCAATGCATTCCACCCTTTATTGTCCTGAAGTTGACACCCATACCAGAATTCATAATGGGGCTTAGTGCCCAATCATAGCCAAGTGCAGCTGCCATATGCAGCAAACCTTGGCAATAAGCATCAAGCATGCAAGCATCTCTTCCCTTTTGGATCAATGGCACTTAAAACCAATGTAAGCTCCATTCTAACATAACCTTGAGAAGGCTTTATGGAATGTGTTCTTTGGAAAAAACATTACTTGTTACTTTCACCTTCAACTTCACCTCCACCTTCTCTAAAGCTTGAATTACATCACTAAATCCCTCCTTTGAGATGTTCCTCTATGATGTTTGTGACGTTCCAAGTATTTATACGGTGTACGTATAAATATATTGACACGTCACTCGGTATAGATACGCCACCTGGGGTATGATAACCTAGGGGGTTGGCCACAAGGGATTTAATTAGCTATGTTAAATTAATTATAAAGGATAATTATCTAAATACTTGCTATTAAGTCACCTAATGGTGGGAAGGTGCCATTTGGCATAACCTGAGTGGCCAGCATGGGGGTTTCTAAACTGAGCCACCAAAGGCAACTCCACCCCCATCCTGCCCCCAATTTCGACCCAGCCAGCACCAAGGAGCAGCTAAGCGCTCAAAGCACAGTTGCTGAACATTCCCCAATCGCCAAGACACCCTCTACTGTCCGGGCTACCCCAAAGATCTGAGACTATGGAAGCACCCCTTGACAACGGGTCCAGCCGAAACTCTGGTTAGTGGTAGTTTAACTTGCAAATTGTAGAATAATACTCTAGTAGTCTTTTCTGGCTAGTTTTGGTTGAGATTAACCCTTCTTTGGTAATTAGGAATACTTTTCAATTATGAATGATGCTCTGTTATGGGATGGTCGATGCCCGGGGGGTTCACTTATAGTAAGGGGGTATGCCATGTGTTAGGGTGATCAAAAACACCCCCTTCCGATTTCTTGAAAGGCAAATTCGACCCCTTCCGTACAAAGTTTACCCCAAGTAGTGGCAAAAAACCCCCCTACCTCTTACGTATACGTATGGAAATGGGTCGAAAAAACCCCCCTACAAGTCACTCAGGCACATTGTATGGCACTTACAGTGAATCCCCCTTGGGTCGATGTCTCTATGAGTTAGTTTAGTAGTTCCAGTAAACAGGGATTAAAGGGGGGTAGAGGCCTCTGAGCTTGAGTATAGAATGCTCCTAGTACTCCTTTAACACCCTACTAGTTTCGGCCTGTGCACAAGAGCCCACCGGGTCATAGACGCTATGGTCTGGCTTAGCACCAGACGAGGGACACATAAAAGGCTCCTGAGACTCCTACAGTGGGCTAGGCCTGATAGCCGGTCACGTGGAGGGCCGGGTATGGGTCTGACACTCCCTGGGTGCAGTGGTGTGACCCGTATGGGGCACCATGCACTTTGAGTAGATTTAGGGTGAGTAAGTTGGGTACGGATGCGGGGGTCGCTGACGCGGCACGCGTTCTCTAGCTCACCCATGGAACCACTGTGACCATGGAAGGGGACGCTTCCCCGACCTGCCTCATCGGACCAGGTGTCATGAACCTGGAGTAGGCTCAAAGGGTGATACCTAGAGTCTGCGTCTCCGGAAGGCTATAGCGAAGCCATAGCGTGAATCGACCCATCTGCAAAGTGTGCACAGGAGGGGCGGATGGAGTGGACAACCCTAGCCGATATTCTATGCCAGCCAACGCCATGCCAAGACTCGGTCTGCTGATCTCCTGAGACCCAGCCGTCAGTCGCTCCTCACTAGAGTCTGAGCCGGGGTAGAACCTGGGTTTTGGGAGTTTTCTTAGTTTAGCTGCATATTCTTTGTTGTATGGATTTAGATGGATGCGCCACCCTTCGTGGTGGCTATTTGTATATGATTTATGCTGTGTGCTAAACCCTTGTATTCATGCTTCCGCGACGTAGGCGCCCATCGAAGGTGTGGGCCGAATGACCCCTCCGTGTCCTTCACCCGAGCGTCTCTACGTAGACGGCCCGGGTTAGATGGAGGGCCCTGCTCGTGGCGAGATGGTCGCCATGGGAGGGAAAAGTCCCCGTATGTATACGACCGGGGGTCGTATATATTCAGGGAGCGTCACAATGTTAGTCTGCGAGCAGTTCTATCACTACATGTGACATAGAATTGAACCACCCCAGCATTGTATTGGGCTGGACCAATTAATTTGGCTAGCAATTCAATTTCACCAAACATGCAACACCATCTATGGTCAGATGGATCTTTAACACGCTTAAGAAATTTGCTACTCACGAGAATCTGCCCCAATAAAATGGGAGATTTGTTAGAAATCTAATGTAGAATGCCATGGCAAGGCATGGAATTTGCTGAAATTATCCTAGGTAAAGGGTTGATGAAGGGTTTGGGCCTCTAATAAACTGGAACCAAGTAGAAGCCAGATCTCAGGGAACATCTCAAAAAGACCTACTACAGGTCAGTTTTGCTAGGAAACATAGCTTGTAAGCATGAAATAAACGGTATGTCAAAAATTGCCATCCATATATACATCTGTGTAGCTCATTGTTGTGACGTTTGTTGTTCCCTGTTTCTTGTTGTAAGGCAAAGGCAGTTTGTTTGCTTCCACAAAAAGTATTGGACAATAAAAATGGATGGTAAAATCACCTAAAAAACTCTTGCTGAATATTGGCCAAATCTGCACCTTGGCTGAGTTTGTTAGCTTGCAAATGCAGCAGTAGCATAGTTAGGAATACTAATAGTGGTACTCCAGTGAATCCACAATGTTTTCCTATTTGCAAGAGAAGAGGGCTTTTGCTTAGATTGTCTCATCTTTTGTAGATATTGATTTGCAGATCGTGGTAAAGAATATAAGTTTATTTTTTATTTTGTCGCCATCTCGAGCTGCATCACATAACAATTCTCTATTTTGCTTTCTTGCATGGGTGCTCTAGGGTGTGTTTTTTCTAAGCATGTGGGCAACACCCATGCTGGAAAACTACTTTTCGAACTTCAAACGCAAACGTCATGCCCTTCCTCGACCGTCACTGAATTTTCGCCCTTCATTCGTCATCCAAATTTCCTGAGCGAGAGGGAGATTCTTTTCTTGGATCGTTTAGGCGCCGGAGCAATTTTGCAAATCGAAATGGGAAATGGCAGTGTAGTCTCATGTTCTTGCGAAATTTCTTGCAATTCATCCATCTCTCCACTATGGACTAGCCAAGAACCGAGTGCAATTTGATCCTGGCCCAATTCTATCAGGCTTGCAACAATTTAAGCAGCAATCCGAAAGATTTATGGAGTGCTGCCTTAGTTTCAGCAAGAATTTTGATGACAAGATGATTCCTGGTAGAGGTATGTCAGATGCTTATTGCCCATTCTTAACTGCTCTGGACACTTTGTTGTGCCTTAATAGGAGAAGACGAACCTGCTGCTATCCTTGATGGAACAAGAACAGAGGATGTTCAACATGAAAACAGATATGAAGGTATGTCGTTAGTGCTTGTTTAGTACTGTAATAACCAATGAATTTTGCAATGATATTGAATGTACTACTTTCGGATGTTCCTGTCAAGAAGCACATGCTCATGTTGTACAGAATGACACAAATGCTGAAGAAGAGGATCTAGGTAATTCAGGATTTTTTTTATTGTTGTTTGCTTGTCTAAATAGAGACTTCATGTATAACCTTAGTTTTTGATTTATCTTTTCAGATATTGGTGCTGAATTTTGTTATGAAGAAACACAAACTGATTTTATGACAGAGAAGGCACATGGTGAATTCATTCAAAATGAGACACATGCTCCAATGGATATTGAAGGTAAGTCAAGTTTTATCTCCAATTGTTTATTCTGTATCCTTTACAGGATTAACTTTTGTTAGCTTCTTTAGGTGTTCTTTTTAGGAAGAACAGAGCTGAACAAAGAAGAAAAGAAAGATAAAGAGAGAGAGAGAAAGGGAGGCTGCAGCTGATGCAAAAGCCAAACTGAACGGTGATTTTAGCACAAACAAAAAGAAAAGATTGTCAAAGAATATTGGCAAACTTGTTACTAATATTTATAGGAATACTAGTGAAAAAGATAGGGAAGATATTCCAAGGGGTGCAGCCAAATGGTTGCCTGGTCTAGGTGTTCAAACCACCAAAGAATTCAAAACAATGAAAGCTATAGTGGACAACTTGAAGGATTGATTTGCAGCCCACAAATATGCAAAGGATACAGATGCATGGAGAGCAAGAAGTGCTGCCATGGCTTACTCTGTTAATGCTGACACAAATAGAAGGGCCTATGCAAAGCAACTAAACCTGAATAGAAGAATTGTCTCTGTTGCTATTAAGAGAAGACTTGCTGCTGAACATGGGGAAGGACCATGGTCAATGTTTAAGAAAAGCACTCGAAGTGACAATCTTCTTATGATCAGAGGAAACTTCTGGTTGACTTTTGGAGGAACAACATTAGAGTGTCATTTTGCAAAAAACATGTGATGAAGATCAGACTAGGCAAAGGAGTGAACATAATGCATCCCTTGCATTTTCTAGAGGAAACTCAAGTAAGTGTTTCTATATTGATTTTCTGTTGCCTTTTTAAATTCTTTTTGTAATTTGTGAACTTGCACTTGCAGGTTACTTTCTATAAGCGTGTTACTGCTGAATATCCCAAGTTTGAGTTGTCTTTTTCGATGTTTCATGCTCTGAAACCGCCATATGTAAGGAAGGCTAGTGATAGAGAAACTTGCTGTATTGTGTATCACATGAAAACAGATTTCACTAGGCAAGCAATAAATAAGGCATGATGAAAAGTTACATGGAGCTAGCTGCAAGTGCACATGTGTGGTTTGTGGCCCTGGGCCAACTTGCATGGCAAATAAATGTACATATTCTTCTACTAATGAGCTTTGGAGATCACTAGTTTGTCCAAGGGATGATGAAACATAAGAGTGGTATGCACATGACTGTTTGACTCTCAAGCGCAAGAATTGTGGACCTGCAAAGTTACCAACTTGTCCAAATGAATTGAAATACATTCCAAGACACAATATTGAATGGAAGACCTATGACAAGGTAAGAATTCAGCTTTTTTTTATCCCAAGTTATATCACATTGATCTGTCATTACCATTGCAGGTACTTGAACCCATAGGAGAACTTGAGCCTGATGGCAAGGGAGAGTACAAGATATCTAATAAACCAGTTACCAAACTGGTTTACAAATGCACAACTACTGTAGAGATTATCCAGGAAGCCTAGGAAGTTTTAAAAGAATTTTATAGCACATAATTATGAGGGGAGATGGTAGGCCAAACAATTCAGGGAGTGTTTGGCAACATTTCCATAGGACACCATAGTTTATGTCATAGATTTTGCTGAGAATTATACCTTTAAGATTCAGCAAGAGATACAGAGTCTACACTGGAAGAATGATCAATGCACAATTTTAGTACATATTACATATAGACATGCAACATTGTCAGGTGATCCAAGTTTGGATGAGAATGAGAGAAGAATTATAAAGGAGACTCATTTCTACATATCAGATGACAGGGACCATGATACCTTGTATGTGCAGTATTGTTTGAATAAGCATCATGCATTTTTTGACAAACAGAGTTGTAAAGTATAACAAACACATCATGTGGTCTGATGGATGCTCCCATCAATTCAAAGGAGCAAGGACCTTTTATTTTTTTGGTAGGAACTACCATACGAATGGCATTCCAATAAATTGGAATTACTTTGCTTTCTATCATGGTAAAGGTAACTATATTCTTTGTCAATGTATTTGTAGTTTTAATTTGTGTTTTTTTTACTGACAGTTAATGGAACAGGTGAACATGATGGTGCTGGAGCTGTCATTAAACGAGCTCTTACACATGAGATGTTGAAAAGAGGATCAGTACCACTCAGGAATGCACATGATGCAGTAGTTTTCCTGGTCAAGCATTTCAGGGACAACTCCACAATCGAGGGCAAAGACAGATTCAGGTATGCTGAAATACTGGTTTGTAACTGTTAGTGTATGCTGAAATACTGCTTTCTTTCTTATATAGGTTTTCTTGGGAAATTGGAGTAGACGAGGTTGATAGGTCAGAGAGATATGATTGTGATACACTTTCTGGTTCAAGCAAGTTCCATTTCATCAGGCCAATTCAAGCTACAGATCTTACACAAGTTGCTCATATGGATTACAGTTGTTTCTGTCATAATTGTTGGTTATGTAGGTGCTGATTATGTGGAAGATATTGTGGATGGCCCTGTTTTTGAAGGTGATCCTCAATGGAAGTCTGACATTTTTGCAGTTGGAGATAATTTTTCTGTAGTTGCAGAGCCAGACAATAAGGAGAACATGGACTTTTATGTGCTCAAGTGCACTAAGGTGAAACATGTCGTGGAGAAGGCATTCAAAGATCCATGGGGTCAAAAGTTTGCCAGAAATGAGGTAGTTGTTACTGGATTATTCTACAAGTTCTTAGGGGGCAGCAGATATGGGTTACTGGTAAATGAACCAGAGTGTAATGTTTATAGTCATTTGGTTACTTCTGTTTGTTTTGAGTTGAGCAAGATTAGTGGTAACTGTTTTGATCTGCCAGAAGATACACATAACCAAATATTGGACAGCTTGCCATAAAACAGTGCATTAATAGCTCAAAACTCAGATGAACCTACATCAAGTGAGCTGAATCCAACAAGAAGAACAAGAAACTCTGGGAAGAAGAAGAGAACAGACTAGTTGTTCCTTTTAATTGTAAATTTTATATCATTCTATGATTGTAAACATTGTTACAAACCATTGTAATATACTTTTCAATGCTTGCAATCAAATTTTGACCATTGATTTGTATTGAGATTAATTTGTATTGATTTGTATTGAAATTTTAACCATTGATTTGTAATGAAATTTTAACCATTGTTTGTATTGAGATTAAATTTGAATTGTGTGTGAATTGAAATTGAAATGGAAGTGCGTTTGAATTGAAATTGTGTATGAATTGGACTTGTAACATTCATACATAAGAGATTCATAACAGATTGAACATGATATCAACACAAGGAATACTAGTATATATCAGCACAAGATACCCCTCTGTCAGCCTTAAAAAACCTCAAAATAACTGTTGTGAGGGATTGTATAGCAAGCAACCGTGATACTGAACATTGTATTGAATAGATTCATAACAAATTGAACATGTTATCTAACATTCCTAACAGATTGAACATGAACACATATAACAGTTTGATTTGATATCAAGGTTTACTAAATTTATATAACAGATGTTACAATCATGAAAATAGTATTTCAAAAAATCACTGCACCTAAGAAAAAAATTGGTGCAGTAATAGTCTTAAACAGGACAACAGTATTAACTTAAAGCAGTATCAATACATCAGGATAAAATTACATCTGCAACTTCTTATGCAGCTTCTTCTCCAACCACTTCTCCATGGTAACATCATTCTCCATGGGGCTGTCTAGGCTTTGTGGAGACAATAGCACTTCCCTCTGTGATGGAGAAAGTATCTCACGTGCTGATGAGATCACCACTGTGCTCAATTCTCGATCTGCAAACAAACAAGTAAAAAAAAAATTTATTTTTGCACGTAAATTATGCAAGATAACACTTACAAGTGCTCAAGGTAGTTGAAATTTACTCAGACTCGACCACTGCAATTGGAACTGGAGGATCTGCATAATACAACTTAGGTTAGTCTACAAATAAAACTCCTTAACACTTGTGCTGAAGAAGTGCTTACCTTCTTTAAGTGGAGTGTTCATTGGAGATAAACCTTTATCTGAAACCTCAGTTTCCACAACACCTTCCTGTCCAACCCCTTTTGAAATTTTTTCTGCATTAAAAAAGCTGTTGTAAGTCATATACACATCAGTAAATGTTACATATGCTGAAATGTTGCTTACCTTTCATTTTTGGAGATAAATTATGCACTGCAAAATAATGCTGGACAATGTTATCTACAACATCATCACAGGTATTGTCTGTAGCAAAGAAAAGCATGAGTAAGGTAGTACATCTCATATCTCAATGTTAAATTAATTGCCTGCTGATTTAGTGCATATCTGAGGACTCTCTTCACGAGTTAAGTATGAAAACTTCATTGGACTTACCTTGTCTACATCAATTGGATCTGCAAGGAATAAACAAATTTGAAGCAAGGTATAAACAAACTTAAGAAAATACTGAATAAATACCTTTATCTATTGGTTTTTGACCACATGACTTAGTGGCACTCCTTATTATTCTTTTCTTTGGCAATCTGACAGGCTGAAAGTCTAAGCTTGATGGATCATTGAACAAAGAGGTGCTCGAGCTAGTTTCTTCTCTGAATCTCTTCTTAGGTATCACCTCCTTCTGCTTTTTTCCACTCTTGACCTTGCTGCTTTTTTCCAATTCTTCTGCTTCAATTTCTTCACTTGATTCTTCTTCATCTGAATTTGGTGGTTTGAGTTCCTTGAAACCAAGTTCATCCAAAATACTTGGAGGAACCTCAACATCACAGCCAGATGCAATACAATGCATGCTTTCCAGCACAACGCTGAAGCATATAACATGGTAGATATGACCACATGATTTAATTTTAACATGCAATTCATATTCTTCTGAAAATAGAAGGCCACAACCCTCACATGTGCTTGCCCCTTTGGACATTGGGAACTTATAAGTTCCCATTCCCAGTTTTGGGAGACTCTTCTTGGATTTCTCATTCTAATGCAAATGAGCAACATGCTTGCACTTGGCATGCCAATACTTTATATTAGTGTCATAATTATCAATATCAGATTTAAGAATAGAAATTTCTTTCTTTAGTTCCTGCAAACCTGATGTGTTCACCTTGGACATCTGCTTGTCTAGAAAAGCTTGGAGAGCTTGCTCATCCCTTTGCAAACACACTCATTCCGAATTTTGGTCCACTGTTGAAAAGTATAGTTTTCTTAGTTCCACATGTTCTTTATTCAGAGATTTCAAAAAAACCTACATGTAGATCTGTGGAGGTGTGGTTTTACTAACTAACGGTATAGTTTTTTAAGTGGACAAGGAACGTCCACTGTTATTTTTTTAAGGAGCTGTGGTTTTTGTTTTTTTAGGACGTGTGGTTTTTTAAGGAGGTATGTTTTTTGTTAAAAGAACTGTGGTTTTTTCTTTTGAAGTAGTGGTGTTTTTAAGGAGGTGTAGTTTTTGGAGGTGTGGTTTATAAGTAAGTGTAGTTTTTTTTTTTTTTTTAAGGAGCTGTGGTTTTTGTTTTTTTTGGACGTGTGGGTTTTTTAGGAGGTATGTTTTTTGTTAAAGAAACCGTGGTTTTTTCTTTTGAGGTGGTGATGTTTCTAAGGAGGTGTAGTATTTAGAGGTGCGGTTTATAAGTAAGTGTAGTTTTTAAGGAGGTTTTTTCTAAAGGATGTATGGTTCTCTAAAGGGATGTGGTATTTTAAGGTTCTTTATAGCCAATTTTGTAAGCATCATTATACAATCATTGCACTGCTCCCATCCATATGACACCCCATAAAGTATTCATGTTGTCATTACATGCCATGTGTAAAATTGCAATATCTCATCTATTGTCCTCTACCCCTCATGCTTATAGAAAACTAGAATGCAAAGGCATTATGAAGATCCCAAAATTGAATTGAACTGAATTTAACTTTAACATCCATGAGGACCAACAAGTCTATCAGATCGTTCGTGTGTGTGTGTGTGTGTGTGTGTGTGTGTGTGTGTGTGTGTGTGTGTGTGTGTGTGTGTGTGTGTGTGTGTGTGTGTGTGTGTGTGTGTGTGTGTGTGTGTGTGTGTGTGTGTGTGTGTGTGTGTGTGTGTGTGTGTGTGTGTGTTAACAATGTGTGTAATATGACATAACATGACATAATACAATAGAACAGAACATAACAAAGCTAGACAATCACAGTAGAGTTATGTAACCCACAACATTTCATGGCACTCTAGTGAAAAATAGAATTAAAGTAAACTCATAACTGGTTTTAAAGATCACACTTTCCATCTAGATTGCAAATAAACAACCTAGAATATAGGAAAACCATCACATATCCCAATCCAAATATGAAAATAAATTTAGATTCAATGGGAAGAGAAATATATGATGATATGAACTGATAACAGATGGAAATAGTCAATTTGAAACAGTTTAAACATTCAGCAAGCACAAAGGTCCATTAAAACATTGAAAGAATGAATGAGTAGAGCCGGGTTATGCATAAATCAAAACCTAAGTTCAAGGATTGATCTTTGGTACACAGAGGACCATCAAGAGCAAGTTAGTAACGAGAATGTAGTAGTAGACTTACTTAGGAGGCTATGACCAACACATCAATTCACTTGTGCTCGATGTCCAAACTTAGCGGATGGATAACTACACACAAGTTTATGACATCCGCGAGGAACTGAACAATTTATTTTACACTTAAAAAGCAAACTCTTACGTTATACTGAGGGGCGAGGAATAATGTACACATGCTAATTAAGAACTTGACAATGATTTGAATAGCGAAAGAATTCCAAATCATCATACTCCCTCTTGGATTATAGAGCCCGGATTCCTTATCACGCCCATTATAATAACTTACTCATTTACAATTGAATACCTGATTGAGACTCATCTGAAGGACTAACGAGGTCAAGAATAATCGAGAAGGACTAAAAGGGAGTCAGTTCTTATAATGAGCCGAGGGAAATTTACAAGGCATTTCGGCATGTTTAATGCAAGGCCGAAGGTACGAAGGCCCAGGGGAAACCCGACTCAATATAGAAGCCCGAAGTCGAGGAAAATTTGCACGGCTTCATTAAAACAAAACTGTTGGTAAAGCTAGAGAATTGGCGAGAGGGACTAAAAGGCTTGACTCTATTAGCCCAAACCCGGTTTACGGCCTCTGTAATCTCCCATCAAGTTCTGACAAATGGGAAGAGAGCGAGAGAAGAAAGCGACCAAGGCAATAAGCGTAGCCAAGCCAGGAGAAAAAAAATTAATTAAAGGCAAAGGAAAAACTGAGAAGCTTGACCAATGGCCGAAATGTGTTAGAGGCGGGAATGGCCGGAGGAGACGAAGGTAACAAGAAATAGCGGAACAAGCGAGGAACAACCAAAAATATTAAAAAGCAGCTAAAGGGGACATGGTAAACCAGTAAAAAAAGAGAGACAACAAACACGAGAAGGAGGCGAGGCCGATGGCAGCGTGATGATGGGGCCAAACAATGAGGAGAAAAGGGACTAAGAAAAAGGGGCAAAGAGGAGAAAAAGGAAAAATCAAATATAAAAATTAATTAAAAATAGAATTAACAAATAAAAATAGAAGATAAAAGGAAGGAACAAAACCAAGAACCATGAAAAAATAAATAACCACCGGAAATTTGGAACCGCAGATGGGCGATATACATAGTTCAATTAGGCAAAGTGCCGGATGGACCATGCAGCTAAGAGCGCACAAATATCACATACCTCAATGTTGCACTACCACATTTACCTGTGAGAGGCGTGAGACGATTACCGCCTTGAGGATTAATATCCCCCAAAGTCTAAACCTTGGAAGACTTGTAAAATATGGCGAATATTGCATTTATTCAATAAGCGTAAATGACAATGTAGAAACCACATCACTGTGTCTAAGACAAGACCAATCATGCAAGAAGAGTGCAGTGTGTGTGTGTGTGTGTGTGTGTGTGTGTGTGTGTGTGTGTGTGTGTGTGTGTGTGTGTGTGTGTGTGTGGGTGTGTGTGTGTGTGTGTGTGTGTGTGTGTGTGTGTGTGTGTGTGTGTGTGGCCCACCTCCACCCCTCCCACGGCTATACACCACAGGAACCAAGAAATAATACAAGGAGTACAGGCACCACTCCACCTGCATGGGTTTGTGTATGCAGTTGCTCCCATGATAGAATAATCAAAAGTATATGCTACACTTGATTAACTTGAAAAAAGCCCTTAAAACTATTGCATGTGATAAACCAAAGAGATAGACTCCATGTACACGTATGCTTATGATATAGAAGACGATCAATTAGCGTGGGCCGGGTCCACACTTAAAAGCCTTGAGAAAGTTGTTTGCTTTTCGGCATGTTAGTAACAATGGTAACAACTTATCCCTTTTGTGAATCCATTGCTATGAAATGCTTCAATAGTGATCATAATTTCACCGAACACGCTGACTCAATATCATTCGCATTAGTATAATAGAGGGAGAAACTTGAGATATAACCACCTTATATCTTTGCATTAATTGAGTGCATTAGATACTTGATAAATATATTGCATACTTGAAGGGGAAGAGATCTTCTCTTATCAAATTTGGAGAGTAGAGAATCCACCACTTGGCACGGTCAGTAATCTATATATCTAAAATTTGAAAATGAGCATTAGTACAATCGCGATGCTTCATCTGTCAATTCCGTCTCCATTTCGGGGTTTTAGTCCCGAGGGAGATCCCCAGGGATAAATAGTAAATGGTCCAGAGGCATCTACACAAGTCCAGAACATGGAGCGAACATGTAAGCATTGTTCAAAGAGCCACTGAATCATCAATGAAATCTATATGTGTTGGCAAATAAAGAAAAGTCACGGTACTACTGGCGAGATAATTTAAGCTATAGCGGTATAAAGGCTAGATACAAGTTGCACCGTCAGTGCATGAGGAAAAGCCCATGGGATACCTTTTCACACAATAAGCCATGCTCATCCTGAAGTCTCACAGTATTTATGTGTGCTGGTAACCATTCATTCCACCCAATTAAATTAGGATCGAGGATACCACTTAGGCCAAATTTGGATTGTGGAACCCGATTTTCCATTCAAAAGCCACATTACCATCACCACCAAAATTTAGCACAAAGGTGGGATTACGTGTTTTGCTTTGTTGAATGCTTATGTGATACTCCCATTTGATATTGCCCCAAACCTTATTTATGATGCAGAAAGGGGATTACCTCACTGGCATCACGGTAATGTCACCTACAAAGATGTTACGAGATTTTTCTCCGTTGGAGTTTAAAGCAACCTCCATAGTGGAGTCTACCACCCAAAAGCTTCTAGTTTTGACATTTAAGAATCACGAGAGCCAGTTGATCAAAATTGCATTGCACTACTCATAATAAAGAACTGATAGCTTGCAGGGCTTTAATAATAAGCGATGCAATTTGCGAGAACACACAACCCGGCTGACATTGGTCGGCCACCTCATGGAATTTTTGTGTCATAGGCAATTTAAGGTTTTCAATATGGGTAGCGAGGGGATAAGTGCATAGATTGCGAGAAAGCTCGGTTACACACAATCCATTCGCGATTTCCAATTCAAATTAGAGGTCAAGCATGGCACGAAGTCAACTGTTGGATAATCTCGAAGAGGCTAGCCTGTCTACCAGTGCTGTTCACGAGATGAGGTGTCATAGCAAACTTATCATCTGCGAAGCAACATACAAATTGGGATTTCAACCCGGTGCAATTCATCCATGCACGATCTTGCAATCCAATATTAAATTTTGCCAATCTCTTTTTTGAGTTTGGCTTTTAATGGTAGATTTCAATAATCTCCCGATCTTGATACAATTGCTCGATGTGAAAGCGCGAGGAGTGCTTGAGGAAAGAATACTATATAACAAATTTACCGCCTCCAGTGAAATTCTTAGAAATGATCTCTTGGAACATCAGTTTTGTATGAGGAATATGATTCAACTTTTCCGTTTCACGCTTCAATAATTTGTGATGGATAATATCCAAATCTAGTGTCGAACGCTGACAACCAAATTGACCCGCGATCACCGAATGAATGAAGAAGCGTTTAACTACAGTGAAAAATAGAATTAAAGTAAACTCACTGCGGCGGTTTTAAAGATCACACTTTCCATTTGAATTGCAAATAAGTAACCTAGAATATAGAAAAACCATCCACATATCCCAATCAAATATGAAAATAAATTTAGATTCAATGGGAAGAAATATATGATGATATGAAATGATATGAGATGGAAATAGTCAATTTGAAGCAGTTTAAACATTATTGGCCGCAGTCCATTAAAACATTGAAGAATGAATGAATTTTAGAGCGGGTTAATGCATAAAATCAAAACCTAAATTCAAGGATTGATCTTTGGTACTGCGAGGAAACTTAAGTTAATGCTTGAATAGTAATAGACTTGGGAGCGCAAAAGCGTCGACATCAATCCACTTGTTGATGTCCAAACTTAGCGGATGGATAACTACACAAGTTTATGACATCACATGAACTGAACAATTTATTCCCCACTTTAAAAGCAAACTCTTAGGTTATGCTGCGAGGGGGAATAGCATTACACACATACTGAATGCGAACTTGACAATGATTTGAATAGCAGAAAGAATTCCAAATCATCAAACTCCTCTTGGATTATAAGAGGATTCACTATAAGCGCCTCTGGCCTTAATAACTTACTCATTTACAATTGAATGCCGCAATTGAGACTCATCACGAGAAGGACTAACGAGTCGAAAAAGAATAATGCGAAGGACTAAAGGGAATTAGGTTCTTATAGTCCAGCCGGAGAATTTACAAGGCATTTCCTGACATGTTTAATGCAAAGGTGAGGAGGTACCTGCGAAGAGTAAGAGAGCGACTCAATAAGCCCAAGTCGAGAAAATTTACTTGGCCATTAAAAGCAAACTCTAGAGTTGAAAGCAAGCTAGAGGTGTGGCGAAGGACTAAAACCCCGACTCTATTAGCCCAAGGCGGCCGATTCTGACATAATCTCCCATGAGTTTAAAATAGCTTAGGAAGAGAGCGAGAAGAAGCGACCAAGGCAATAAGCGGTAGCCAAGCCAGGAGGGAAAAAAAATTGAGTAAAGGCAAAGAGGAAAGATAGAAGCGACGATGATAGCGAAATGTTAGAGGCGAGGGGGTCGGCGAGAATGAAAGGTAACAAAAAGAGAAAATAGCAGGAACAAGCGAGGACAACCAAAAATATTAAAAAGAGCAGCTAAAGGGGACATGGCAGAAACCCAGTAAAAAGAAGACAACAAACTGAAGGGCGGTAGATGCAAGCGGCTGTGTGAGAAAGCCCGATGGGAGGCCCGACAAAGCTGAAGGAGAAAGGGACTAGAAAGGGGCAAAAGAGGAAAAAGGAAAAATCAAATATAAAAATTAATTAAAAATAAATTAACAAATAAAAATAGAAGATAAAAGGAAGGAACAAAAACCAAGAACCATGAAAAAATAAATAACCTGGAAATTTGGAACAACAAGATGGAAGTAGATATACATAGTTCAATTAGGCAAAATTTGAGATGGACCATGCACTAAGAGCACAAATCTTGCCACTTCAATGTTGCACTACCACATTTACACAAGGCGTGAGGGCCAGGTACCTTGTGAGGTTATTATCCCAAAGTCTAAATCTTGGAAAGACTTGTAAAATCTGACGAGAATATTGCATTCAATAGCGTAAATGACAATGTAGAAACCACATCCACTTAGGTGTCCTGAAGACAAGACCCAAAAAATCATGCAAGAATTACGAAGAATTGTGTGTGTGTGTGTGTGTGTGTCTTTGTGTGTCAATGCATGGCATCTACTAGCCATGAAAGAGAGAGAGAGAGAGAGGAGAGAGAGAGAGAGAGAGAGAGAGAGAGAGAGAGAGAGAGAGAGAGAGAGAGAGAGAGAGAGAGAGAGAGAGAGAGAGAGAGAGAGAGAGAGAGAGAGAGAGAGAGAGAGAAATGGAAATGAAATGAAATGAAATAAGGGGAGGTAATATTAATACACGTCTGTGAAGATAGCCAGAATATAGGAGCGTCCAAACCTTGATACATTAGTAATTATAAAAAGTTCATCTAATGCATCATGGGATAATAATGCATTAACCCCCTCAATCTCTTCCTCGTCCTCACTGCTTTTTACATCCATTGCTTTCAAACATCTTTTCTCTATGGTCCAAAGCGGCAAGTATATGCGTGATCACACCCGAGGTATTTAAAAAATTCAGCAAGTGTATAAAGCTTCATGCACCGTATTTATCCGCCAATGTGGCATATGATGAGCGATTAGTAGCACACATGTGCCTCATCCTCAAGAGTCTGATCCACACAACTTGCCCGACCTACCCCAACTCCACCCAAGCGTGTGAGCTTAACCTCATCTTACATATAGCATCTCTGTTTACTTGATAATGTTAGATGTAAATGCTTGGCCTTGTAGCATGGGATTGATATATGGACCACTGTAGAACTCCTTCTTAGCAGCACCTTCTCTCCGACACCACGGGTTACATTATCCACAACCCAACCTGCGTATATTATCCTTACAATTTTCCAAATCACATCCATGTAAGCCCCCATCGGCTAGCCACCCCTCACATGTCCGCCAAACCATCCTTTTCGATGCGTGTCTCCTCCAATGCCAACCTTGGCAAACTATCATTCGACATGACATAGAGGCACCTTATGCACACATAATGGAGAGTCCTACAAAAGTGCTTCGCTTCCAAAGAGAGCATCCCACATTCCACTAACTTGACATATCATATGGTGTTTGCATCTTTGGATTCAAGCTTCCGTACGAAAAAAGAATCTTTTACATGTATTATTTCCATTTGCCCATCTATCCAGCAATAGAACACAGCCCCATATCTCACATCCATATAAGCACCAGCGATTGCACAAAGCAATATATAATTGCTTCTTCATGCTGAAAATCCCCATATACGCTTTCCTACACTGCGTTGCATGGCATAGAGAGCCTTAAGCCCACCATCAGCTTTTTTGCTCGGTACTTTATATTCAGGTTGGGACTTTTGTCTACAATTGAACCAAGATACTTATAACTATCCACAATGTCAGCGGGGCTCTCCTTTGTAAAAATACCTTTACATGATCTACCTTGGTAGCTCAAACCACAGCCTTGGTTTTAGCCATGTTGACACTTTTAAGGTGTCACAAAATCCCACCAGAGCATCCAAAAGTGCTTTTGTAGACCGCTACACTCCTAGATAATAGAACAACATCGCCGGCATACAACAATAGTAAGAAGAACATACCACCCACATATAGAAGCGTTCCATCACCACCATTTGACCGGATCAATCCTCCGGTTGGTCTATGAACAAACCAAAAAGTGTGGCGATAGTGGGCAGCCGCTTAACCCCATATTGCTTTCAACATACTCATCAACTTTGGTGTGTATGGGAAAGGAAAACAGACCAATACTTTATCATAAAGTTTGGCCCATCTTGATATACTCAACGAGCACACCAAAGAGGCTAACATTCTATCCCACAAGTAATCTCTTCCAACCATATCCAAAAGCTTTAGAAATCAACAAACAATGCATATAAGGGTTTCTTCTTACACCAACTTACTTGAATCCATCGCGGCTCTCCTTGGTAACCAAATGATGCGATTTGTAGACCTCCTGCATACAAAACCCGACGCCTGTTGCTCTTACATTATGAACCTCATGTGCTTATTTTGGCGTTAAATGTGTTAGCAAAAGCTTGGCATACAAAAACACATATATCATAATCATCACGATAGTTATTTGGATCAGAGACTCATCCACACCGCCTTATGAAGAAGGACCACCCTATTCACACTTGCCGTAATGCGTGGGAAGCCTTCAAACAAGGCAGTTGCACAACTTTACAAGACTTCTACCACACACTATCCACGCCCATTTAAACATTTGACCATAAGCCCTTGAGGAATCTGGCGCCTTACCATTGGATAGTAACTGGAGCCCATCACCACGTCCTCGAAAAACACAAAACCCTCCTCATATACCCCATCATTTTTGTGTCCACACACAGCACATGATAGAGATGTTTAATATGATTCATCAAAGCTATAACCTCTACCATTGTACTGGTTTTTGGGAAGGTTTCACTCTATTCAAAAACTTTTTAGGATATGCTGTAGTGCATGACCATCTTCTCATGTTTCTTACGCCGTCAGCGTTTCTTCCTCTTAACCATTACAGTGTACTCCCTTCTTTACCCAGGCCTTGCATCCCAACTTGCTAATTTAAATTGTCTTCTTTTGCATCACTGCATTAAGTAGATCAAACCAACCATTTGCAAAGGCGGCCAAGACATTCTGCGCATGCGACACAAAACATGTATTAGCGGATTCAAGAACCATGAGTAAGGGCATGGTAGGTTACGTAAAATTGGTTGGCCATGTGATGGTAGAAGCATTTTCTCACAGCAAACTTTTGTACATATGATTTATCATACACCTCATAATAGGTTAGGAGTGCTTGTGACGCAACCTTATGCCTAGGCAAACCAGCAATGCAAAGGTCAAGAAAAAGAGGCTCATGATGCGATTCAATATTATCTTTCCCATTAGCAAAATTTACAACTTGTTGAATAAAGAGGAGCTTAGCTAAGACATAATCCACCACACTTGCCCCTCTGCACATGTAAGTGCTCACGATCCTGGAAACTTTGTCGAAATGCCATTATAAATAGCGGGGTTTAACTTGGCTACAAAATGTTGGGAGCGCATGATTCCCTGCCGAGGGGAGGCGCAGAATTTTGTCATCAGATTTCTGCTCAACCAATTTCACACCAATTCGTTGTCATCTGGCATTTTTCTACCCACTCTGGCTCTCCCTCCATACTTACCATAGCGACACACTTGCCTACGTAGAAGTTCATCCAGTGGGGAAATCTCCCATCAATAAGAAACCTCCCACAGTATCACAAAAGAAACAACATCCTGCTCCAAGCTGCGCCAAAAGGATCATCTCTATCCACTTCTGAATTATATGGGAGACCTACATGATTGGATAGTAACATCCGAGCAATATCACGTTGCCAAATTGCCACGGCACGCACTAATCCCAAATGCAACTGAGGATTTGCTTTGGAAAAGAAGCTGTAACTAAATGCACAAATTCATATCTAACAAAGCATACAATGCCACCCGTAACTCTTGTATCTCTCCATCCTTTTGGGGACCAAGCGAATGCATCATCTTAAAACCATTAATTTCAGTGGAACCGGATTCCTCATGCTCACTGTCTCGAGAAAGAAAACAATATCCTGTTGCAAGTATACTACTCATAGTAGTTATCTTTTCTGTGTCCGATGTATTAATATTCCAACACATCACTTACAGCGGTGTAAATTCTATGCTATACTCTCATTAGCGACACCATCCACCACTACTGTCCCTTCCTCCAAACAACCGCCCGACCATTCTTTTTTGCTTCCCTTGAATTTCAAAGTTCTTTTTTATGTTCTTCATATTGATCTTTTGTCGCACTCTTCATTCCTTGAGACTCCCTCTCAGCACAGCATTGCACTGCTGTGAACATATGGAGCTCTCTATTTTACCAAATTTGACCCTGATATGCGTGCATTTCAATGTGAGGCTTACCAACTCTGAATACCTCAAAATTCTACAATCCTCACATTGCATCTTTTTTCGAGCATTTCACCTTGGATCGCGGTATTCTCCTTTTAGTTCTTGGAAGACCACAACAGGACATTTAGAGCTTCGATTGGCTTATCTTACGTTTCCTCCATGAAGGCAAGTGTTTGATTAATGTTGTTCTTGAGAACGCCATTAGCGAAGATAGGCTAGCTGTACAGATTGATCACATTACCATCATCTTCTTCTCCCGTCCCGGTCTTTGGAATCATCATCATCATGCACACGTGCCATTTCATTTTGCGTCACGCCCTGTCGAGAAAATTAGGACCTCATTTGACTCTTGAAGCCTCAATTCTAAAATTCCCATTTTGCTCCAAGAAGACTTCTTGAGATCTTGGATGATCGAATCTTTGCAAATTGATGGCTGACTTGTGTGTCCCTTGCATGGCTTCGATAACTCACTTGTTTTGATTTCCATGAACATAGCTTGATAGGTAGTATGGAAGGATCGGGCAGCCCACAATACCCACGCTTTTAGATCAGATCATGGGGAACAGCTGCGTAGAAGCGGGCAAAGCGGATCCCTTTGTTTGGGGGCTGCCACCATACCACAGCAGAGCGCCGATCCACGTTTAGAGCTGCGAAATCAGGATATTGCTGCTGCCCAACAACGTACAACATCACGCACCACACCTCCATCGAAATCTTGTGGCAGTCCCACGGTTTGAACTTGCATCCAGTGCGAATCATTAAAATTCCAAATGTGGACGCTGGCTAAAAGCGAGGGTTTTTTAAAGCTTTCTTTGCATTGGTAACATTAACATCCTTGGGCGCATCCACATTCCGCATTTACCCAACCCCATCTCCCTTCTTTGCTGATAGCGGTAGCCATTTCCAACACCATCAGCGATCCAGGAAAATGCACCCGATTCTGAGAGAGAGAGAGAGAGAGAGAGAGAGAGAGAGAGAGAGAGAGAGAGAGAGAGAGAGAGAGAGAGAGAGAGAGAGAGAGAGAGAGAGAGAGATGAAATGAAATGAAATGAAATGATGAAATGAAATATTGTATTTATGCGTCGTAGACCACAGTGCAGCCGAGGGCAGAATCAAATACATATTCAGCGTTATAAAAGATATCCTCTAATGCATCTTACGACAAGAATGCATTGAACTCTCCCATCTCTCATCATGTATAACATTACAATCTTTAATACTCATTAACTATTCTCTGCGTATCAATATTTCCTTCAAGTATTTCCCAATGTGATGTCGAGGGCATATCAAAGAATTCCGGCAAAGTTTGAATGGATCTGTACTTATCTCGAATCCCGAGTATGGCGGGCACCTTCACGATGACATGTAATTCTATCTTCTACTCCATGTGCATACTTTTGCAAAATCAATTCATGGGGAATATTGCCTCCAGCGTCCTACTTCAACCCCAAGCCTATGGGAGCTAAGCATCCACCTTTATCATCTACAATACAGCCAAAAGACACACCTTCCTTGGGGTATTTGGCCTCTTGGAGAGTGGGATTTTATATCTTTGTCGATAGAAATGTTTTGTCATAGGGACTCTCCGGCTTCTGGCTACAATGAGGTGCTCATGCACCCGCTCTCTTAGATTATGCCCTTATTCTCCGTATACCATGAATATGTCCATCCCTTCCTCATCCATTCCTAATAATAAATTACCATCCCTTGATATACTTGACAGCTCTAATCGCAGCCTTGGTAAAGCTATCTTACGGCATATCAAATGGCAACTTAGAGAGATATGTAGCGTTACGCATAGGGCTTGACCTCTGGTGGCATCATGCCACACTCTACTTGACATATCATATGGAGTTTGAGCTTTAGTACCCAATTACGTTTCTCAAGAACTTCTTACGCACTTTCTCAACCTTTTTCGAGGATTCTCTAGGATAATCCAGGCCCCAGCCACTTCACACCCACCAGAGCAAAGCTACGTTTTGGACCCATTTTCGATATAATGTAAACGAGGGATAAAAGTCCCATATTTCTGCTTTTCCACTTTTACTGTGCATCTTTATATAGTGCTTCAGGGCCTCCATTTTCTATGCTCAACGTGAGTTCCGGCTATGCCCCTTGTCCACATGTATCCTGGAATACTTATATGAGGTGACAATTTCCACGAGGTTCTCCATGATAAGGAATTTAAGATGATCTGCTTTATTTGTCCCAAATACCATCATCTTAGTCTTTGACATATTTACCCTCATACTTTTTACTGTTCACGAGTATTACTTACGTACTTATCTAAATGCTTACATGCCTTCAACTGAAGAGCGGGAAAGAAAGAACAACATCATCGACATATAAGAGCAACGAGAACCATGCATCCTAAACAATGGGGTCCCCTCAGCCATATTAGGACATCCGAGCCTGGCAGGTTGGTCTATGTAGACTAAGGCCAAATAATTAATGAGGCGACAATGGGCACTGAGAGAGAGAGAGAGAGAGAGAGAGAGAGAGAGAGAGAGAGAGAGAGAAGTAAGTGAAGTGAAGTGAAATTAGCGAAGTGAAGTGAAATTAATTTTTATTACGTCTGGCCCCAGACCATGGGGTCCATTAGGCAGTCACTCAAGTCACAATTCATGTATGTAAGAAGCATATTCATCAGTCGATAGATGTTTCCCCATTGGGTACTCTCTCCTTCCTCAAAGTATCCAACCAACATAAATGTATTAAACGTTAGCTCTCTCAATTACGTCATATCAATAATAAAAAGTCTGCTAAATATAAAGGTGATAGCGTAAAAAGCGTACCGGTCTGAAACACATATCGCATATTTGTCCGCCAGTATGCGATAAAGGTGACACTTGCATGGTGCATGAGTCTCATCCTCCAGATCTCGTCGGATCCACATGACTCTACACACTCTAAAGTCTCGATTGTACCATATACCCATAGAGCCAGGCCTCCTGTCCCGAGTGATGTAGCACTTAGTAGCATTCTACGAGATAGCATGCCTCTTTTTAGAGATACATGAAGCATTAAGGTGACCCATGCGACTGCGGCCAGGATTCACTGACCTCCACAGCCAGCATTGCATTTTTAGTCCACGGGCTATACAGAGTGCGCTGTCGATATGCATTCCTCAACCCATTCCAGGTTCTCTTTATTTTTGTACCCTGGGTCCTCAATTCTGAAGGAAATCCCCTAGCATCCAAACCAATCAGCCGGCGTACCATCACTGTGTAGGTTGCCCTTTGTGCCAGCCTTGAGGATAGTCATTATCATGCATCTCTCCCAATTTCGCGGGTATGTGTAATGTATGCGGCATAGTGCTTCCTTCAGGCTGTAGCATGCCACTTTCTACTAATATCATTTACGTGCGATTATGCAGGTTTCACACCCAACTCACTATGAAGAAACCTTTTAGCACTTTTTCAATTTTTTCCCACCCATCTAGAGACAAGCCCGGACCCCCATACCTCCACTGACCATATAAAACCAGCAGTTAGTTAAAGCTGGGAAAGAGCATTTTCTTTTTAAGAAATTTTGAATCTATAGATCTCACCCTTTGCACCTTCTTTGCATAGCAAAGGGGCTTATCCCCATTCACCCTTTGGTAGAGAGAGAGAGAGAGAGAGAGAGAGAGAGAGAGAGAGAGAGAGAGAGAGAGAGAGAGAGAGAGAGAGAGAGAGAGAGAGAGAGAGAGAGAGAGAGAGAGAGAGAGAGAGAGAGAGAGAGAGAGAGAGAGAGAGAGAGAGAGAGAGAGAGAGAGAGAGAGAGAGAGGGGGAAATTTTGCTTTGGCTATACCTCAAAATCCATTTTTGAGCATATGCACATGATCTCGGTCCCATCCACGGGGCTACGAGGAGTTGAAAGCCCGAAATGTTAAAAACACTCAAGATATCATCATTTGGGTGTACATATCTTTACGCCCATGGGGATGTGCAATGGACAAAATTTTCTGTCCACTTGGCTCCAAACATGCAAGGTGGCTCAAACATGTAGCCAAGGTGGCTCCAGCATGCCACCAAGGTGAAACCAGCATGCGAGGTGGCTCCAACATGCCCTTGGGCTCTAACACATGCATCGAGGCTCCAATATGCGAGGCCCGGTGCAAACATGCCACGTGGTCCACACGCCACCCTAGTCTCCAACATGCCGATTGGCTCACAACATGCCACCTATGAGCTTAAATATGCCAAGTTAGCTCAAGCATGCTACTGAGGCTCCAGCCCAGGTGGCTCACAACATGCCACCCTAGGCTCAAAGCAGCGCAGGTGGCTTAAACATGCCACGTGGTCTCCAACATACCACCTAGGCCAACATGCCAAGGTAGGCTCCAAACATACTACACCTAGGCTCCACGACATGACAAAAGGTAGCTCAAACATACCACATAGGCTTCAACATGCCACCCTAGGCTCCAACATGCCAAGGTGGCTCAAACATGCTGCGTGGGCTCCAACATACCACCTAAACCAACATGCCCACTTAGGCTCCAACATGCCACTTAGGCTCCAACATGCCATCTAGGCTCCAACATGCCCGGTGTCTCCAGGCATGCCCGCGTGGGCTCAACGCATGCCAAGGTGGTAACATACAGGCTCAAACATGCCGAGGTGGCTCAACATGCCACAGGCTCCAACTTGCCCGACAAATGGCTCAAACAGCCACCCCTGGGCTGTGTAGCCAGGCATGCCCGTGGGCTCCAACATGCCACCTATGCTCCAACTTGCCAAGGTGGCTCCATGTACCACATAGGCTCCAACGCATGCCACCTAGGCTCCAACATTCCTAGGTAGCTCAAACACTCACCACCTAGGCTCAGGCATGCCATGCATGCTCACTTTGCAGTGGCTCCAAACGCTCTGCGTGGGCTCCAACATGCCACCTGGGCTTCAGCTGCCAAGGTGGCTCCAAACCCCATCTGCCTTGGCATCTAGGCTTTCCAACATGCCAGGTGGTTGACCCGCATGTGGGCTCCAGCGTGCCATCTGGAGGCTCCAACATGCCAAGGTGGCTCAAATATGCCAAGGTGGCTCAAGCATGCGCCTGAGGCTCAACATGCCACCAGTCTCTAACATGCCAAAAATTGGCTCCAAACATACCCGCGTGGTCTCAACATGCCACCTAGGCTCCAACATGCCAAGGTGGCTCCAACATGTCCAGTGGCTCAAACATGCCAAGATCCAGCATGCTCAAGCATGCCCGAGTAGCTCAAACATGCCGAAGTGGTATCCAACGAACCACCCACAGGCTCCAATAACATTCAAAATTGGCTCCAACATGCCACGTGGGCTTAAACACTTAATGCCACCCTAGGCTCCAGCATGCTTCTGAGTGGCTCTAACACATTGCCACCCTGGGCTCCTAATATGCCACCCTGGGCTCCAAACATGCCAAGGTGGTGGCTCCAAGAGCATCACCGCGTGGAAACCAACATGCCACCCTAGGCTCCAGCGTACCCAAGGTGGCTCAAACTATACTGCCTTGTGACACCTAGGCTCCAACATGCTAAGGTAAATACAACATGCCACACAGGCTCCTAATATGCCACCTAGGCTCCAAAACATGCCAAGGTAGGCTCCAAAACTACCCGCACATTAAGGCTCCAACATGCCACACCTAGGCTCCAACATGCCAAGGTGGCTCAAAACATGCCTTGGTAGCACCTAGGCTCCAACATGCCAAGAGAGACATGGTTTTAGCCAGCAGCGAACTCAGCGTGCCATCTAGGCTTAACATGCAGGGCTGGCTCAAGCATGCCACTTGAGCTCAACATACTTGCCAGGTCTCCTAACATGCCAAGGTGGCTCCAAACGCTACCCGCGTGGTCTCCAACATACCACCCTAGGCTCCAACATGCGGTCGAACTATGCCACCTAGGCTCCAACATGCTCAAACATGCGGGTGGCTCAAGAAGAAGCATACCCGCGTGGGCTCCAGCGAGGGCCACCCTGAGGCTCCAATAACATGCCAAGGAGGCTCAAACATGCCATGTGGGCTCCAACAGCCACTAGGCTCCAATAACATGCCAAGGTGAAAACCAACATGCCACCTAGGCTCAAACATGCCAGAGATGGCTCAAACATGCCACCTAAGGCTCCAACATGCCACATGGCTCCAACATGCCACCCTAGGCTCCAACATGCCACCTAGGCTCCAAACATAACTGAGAATTGTTTGAAACATCACCACCCCAGCCTCCAACATCGCATGCGTGGCTCTAACACATGCCACTAGGCTCTAACATACCACCTAAGAGCTCCAACATGCCACCTAGAGCTCCAAACATACTAAGGTGGCTCACAACATGCCTACGTGAAGCTCCAACATGCGAGGTGGCTAAAAAATGCCACCTAGACTCCAACATGCCACCTTGGCTCCAAACATGCCAAGGTAGCACAAACAAGCAGAATAGCTCAACCATACCCGCAGCGGGCTCCAACATGCCACATAGAGCTCCAACATGCCATGTGGGCTCCAACATGCCAAGGTGGCTCAAACATACCACCCTAGGCTCAAACATGCTTCCGATCCACATAGTAGACAATTATTCTACGTGAATATAGTATCCTCAAGGACCACGGGAGCCAATCATCGCTGACCGCTCTTGATAACCACCTTCATGTTGACCAAGATACCCGGTGGTAGATTCCTTACGATTCTCAGGACATCTCCTTTATAAGCGGCCGAGCTCTCTTACGCAGACCATACCGGCTGTAGGAAGAGGTGCTTTCACACACGTACTACATACACCGGCTCTGCAATGCATGCGGCGCCAGGTATGCAGTTGGATTGACGCGTGTGAGGTTGTGGCTTTGGCAAGGGCGTAGGAAGTACTTGAAGCTGACAAAAGCAGAACAAGCGGGAGCAAATCCGGGAGGATAAGGTAAGGCATACAGCCATTGCATCGAGTTCAATGCATAAACATGAGGCGGTTGGGTAGGCTGTGGCAGTGCGTGAGGCCTCCACCCGGTCGAGGCCTCGCCATTAAGCCGGGGAGAGATGGTTAGAAGGAGTGGCTGTTGAAGTAGAAACACTCGCAACATCGCCAGAGAATGCGCACTAGAAGGCGGCACAATAAGAAGCAATCTACCGGCAAATAAGAAGCGCTGATAAACCATTTGCTTAATGGAAATACTAACTAATACGCTAACATCTTGAATACTTCCGTTAGTGTTTATACCTTTGGCGGACACAGAGATGCAAATGGCGTAAGCGCACCCATTTGCCCTGATGCGGTTTGAACAAAAACCCATGGTAAACTGGCGGGGCGGCAGGACTGAGCAGGCTGTTGCTTGCATGCCTTTCATTACATCGGATATCATAAACAACTGGCTCTGTAGCGCTCACCCAGGATGCGATTCGGTGTGTTTTAGTTCTTGAAGGCCTCCACCCAATCAGAGCCCCTCCCTTTGCAATATTAGGGGAAGATGGATTCGAAGGAGGTAAGCTGGCCGGGTGAGCACTGTGACTGTAATAGGAAGGGAAATGCACTAGAGCTTGGGCCTTCTCGACCCGCGAGGTCGAGAAACACTAAATGGAAGCATTAAGCATATGCATTAGCTCTATTGGCGAGGAATAGAAGGCATAGCGCAATAAGAGCCGATCCTACCAAAAACAAAATGGCGCGATGGCCATTTGCTTACCTGTAGATAACTAACTTGTCTTAATACTATCTTGAATGCTTATTAGTGTTTATGCGCGGACACCGGTTGATAGCGCACCTACTTATGCGGTTTTGAACAAAGAAGCCACTTGATGAGAGCAAAGAAACACAATAATAAAAAATTCATATGAAAATGGCTATAGAAGCGCACTTTAGCGGTAGATTAACTGCTCATGGGTTTGATAGCATCACCGTAAGAAGCAATCTACGAAGCCAAATAAGCACTCCATTGCCGAAAGTTAACTCAATTTGTCCCTGTTAATATAGGCGACCATAATTAAGCCACTATAACCCAGTTCACAATCAAATGAAGCCATAAAGCCATTTTAAAACTTCCCTAGAATACTGGTAGGATGGTACCATTGGGCTTATTGACACCCATGTGACGATCTAAACAAATGGCGGCATGGTATTTGCATATGGCCCGGTTATAATGGTGACTATGGATTCGCTCCCCATACAAATAGAATTTCATCGAGGTACAAACTTTGGCAAATGGTGCCATGGTGCCATTGCCAACAACAAGACTCCCTAAAGTAGCTTTGCGGCGGTGTCGCTTCACCGAGAGGAGGAGAGCGTGAACTCTAGATTTTTAAGTAGAAATTGGGTACACACGCATCGCGATTATTACCGCGACTTCAATTTTAATAATTCCGATTGGGAGAATTGAGTCGACGATGGGGCGGAAAGAAAATGCATTTGCTAGCATTAAGGCCGATTGAAAGCCTTTGGGTTGTGGTGGAAAAACCCTCCCCGAAGAAAATCTGTGAGGGATGGAGATTGTAGCCGCGATTATGATGTCATTTTTATCCCAACCACGCAGCCCAAATCATGCGTTGACCACGGGCTCCGCCATAGCGGACTATTTGAGGCGATAAGCATCTATTATCCGAGATAAATTCCATAGCCAAAGTAGATTCAAGAATCTAAGATATCTCGCACTACACGTGTCCTTGTTACCTTTTGCCCTTAAAATTTGCACACACGCATTTGTGAAAGAATACAAAAGCGTTGGGGCTATTCTTACCATGGTGGCCACAGATAAAGCACATGAGTAGTAGATTTGCCATGCCATGTTGTGCCTGAATTTGAGCTCGCAATCCCCCTTTGCACACATCCCGATGAAACAACATAATAATACAATTCACACCTCTGCGGAATCAAGTGCATACCCAACCCAAGAGACGATTTTGTATTGAATCCATATCTCGATTCTGTAAGCGGGCTTTGATGCCTTGCTTTGAAGCAGCTTGGGGAAGTCTGCAATACCGTGATAATCGCCCAAAGCCGTGAAAGGTAGGCGCCTCTCGAAAGTGCCCCTAACTTTGATGCCCCCTTTTGGATTTTTACAATTGATTTGGCTAAAATTCCATGCTCCAAACCGATCGAATAGGAAGATGGATATCCTTGGCTATCCAAGTTCATATGGAAAATCCATCATCCGCCGTGATCTAAGATGTAATGACGAAGCTTAGAGGCGTGTAGAGGTCAGAAGAAATCGTTGTTCTCCATAGCCAGCCCCAGAGAGTGCGTGAAGCACGACCTCTCAGCCCGATTTCTCCATAGCCAGCTCATTGTCCGGTCCAGAACCTTTTTAGAGTTCTCGCCACATGATTCTCGAGATATTGAAAGGTATTTAAACCGAAAGGGCTGGATTGCTTGCTCTGCAGGGCCGGATTGCTTGCAGGGCAAGAAAGGGACGTCACCTTTTTTGTTTTTTAATTTCATTTATGTTTTTTCAAAGACACGTGTCGTTCTGACGCTTTTTCCTAGGGCAAAAATATTTCCTTCAAACATAAAAAGAAACTGCCTTATATATTTATTGAAACTACCCTTGCAACATTTTTTGGGAACTTAATTGTTTCATTCGCTGAATTTGCCTTTTCCCTTTTTTTTCCCTTTAATTAAAGATCTATTGTAATTATTTTTGCCTCGTGTTTCTTTCATTGTGCTTAAAGTTGTCGGAGTCTCTTCTTTTTTCCGTAAAGTTTGGTTAGGGTTCATTCCGCCATCGCCCAATGAGCCGCCACGGTCATCTTTTTCTTTCCTGAATGTCCTCTTTACTTGCATTCTAAGTTTTTAATCGCCATACTAAAATTCTTTACCAGATTGGACCACATTCTCGAAATTTACTTGCATTCCTGGATTCTTACCGCAGATTCTAAGATTTTTACCTACATTTTTACTGCGATTTCGCTTTTTGTTTTAGTTTTACAAAACATTGAACATTTATCGCCCCTGTGGAATTGAACCCCGTCCAAAGCACCAAAGCAACAGATTTTAACAAAAACAGACTTAATGTATTCAAAAAACGTACTGCTAGAAAGAAAACGAAAAAAGATGCCATCGCCAGAACAAAAAAAGAAACCTAATCAGATTTTAACCTAATCAGATTTGGTGCATCAAATATTCATTAAAATGGCACATACCGTGGTTTGAAATCATTCCATCGCTTCCTCAAGATAGAGGATAGCATCGTTTTCATCAAAATGGACACAAACAGAGCCACCAAAACTCCACTAAATGCGAAATAATGCCCATGCCCCGCTTCGACATCGGAATCGCAGAACATCGGCGGACGAGCTCCTCAGTCCCTTCACCACCGAGGGATGGAAAACAGCCAACATTCTTCAAACCATCGATAAGTTCACTCAAAACGCCAAAAGACAAGAGATCACTTAATACAGAGCCAAGAAATCGATAGCCCGCAAACAAGAACAGAGAAACTAAGAACAAGAAACTAAGAGCAAAACAGAAAAAATGGCTTTGTTACGCCATCACGGACCGCATGTAAAGAACAGAGAAACTAAGAACAAGAAACTAAGAGCAAGAAAGAAACTAAGAGCAAGAAAGAAAAACGTAAACTAAGAATAGAGGGAACAACATAGCCGCCATAATAAAGGTGCCATCACGGTGCATCGCCGAGCCAAAGCTCCGAGCAAGGGCCATCGCCATAGCCGGACTTGCCGTATAAACCCTAACCTAAACTTTACGTTGCAATAATGTCCCTTTTAGATATTCCGCAAGTCGCTTCCCACGACGCCAAGGTCAAGATGGTTTCCACTTTAATGTCCCCTAAAGGGACATTCTTGTATGCATGATTCAAGTTGACCGAGCTCTTTTTGTGACCAATTGACCATATCCTGTTACTCACCTTGCACTGATTGAAGCAGGGCAGGATGGTTCTAGCAAAGCTTGGAGGGCACATCTCAAATGTGCTCAAACAGATGAAAAATGCTACCGTCATGGATGAGAAGATGTTGACGGAGTGTTTAAACGAGATTTCCAGAGCTTTGTTCCACTCCGATGTGCAATTCAAAATAGTACAGTCGATGCAGAATAACATTAAGAAAATTGTTAACCTCGAGGAATTGGCTGCTGGACACAACAAGAGAGTTATCATTGAGAAGGTAAGTGCCTTTATATCTCGCCCTAATTCCGGAAAGCATTCAACTCAATTCTAGTGGCTTCCTTTCAGGTTGTGTTCAAGGAATTGTGTGATATGCTTGATCCTGGAAGGCCTTCTTATACCCCCAAGAAAGGAAAGTCAAATGTTATCATGTTTGTTGGTCTGCAAGGTTAGTTCCCGCCTTATCTTTTTGTTTTCTACTGCTTTTGTTTTGATACGAAGCCAATATTATCCTCCTGAATTAGGGTCTGGAAAAATCACAACATGTACAAAGTATGCTTATCACTATCAGCGTAAGGGCTTTAAGCCAGCTTTGATTTGTGCTGATACATTTCGAGCTGACGCATTCGATTAGCTTAAACAGAATGCCATAAAAGTGAAAATTCCTTTCTATGGCAGGTAAAATGTACCATGATCCCAAGATTTTGTTGCTCATCTACTATTGCAAGGGAGGTTAAGGATATATTTTGTACATATTTGGGACGTCCATGACGTCACTAATACATTGCACATGCGACGTGACGTCACGCTGCGACGAATCCACGGCGGCGTCATTTGCGATGAGCGGGAAATGTTATTAAAGCATGTGCATGCGACGTTTGATGTCCTCATTACGTCGCTAAGATGTCGCAAACGACGTCGCAAACTGCCTATTCTGTAGTAGTGAATGTCACACATTTTCCCAGTACATGTGCCAAAACTCTCCCCATCAATCGGCAAAAAGTTGCTGGTGCATTAGTGAGTCCAAATGGCATCACTCTGAATTCATAATGTCCAAAAGTGGTTCTGAAAGCTGTTTTCTCAATATCTGATTCCTGATTTCAGATCTATTTTACTAAATATGCAGGCACCTCGTAGTTCATCGAACAAATCATCTGCTCTAGGAACTAGAAATTTATCTTTGATTGTCAGTTTGTTAAGAGCCCTGTAATCTATGCACATTCTATATCCCTTGTCCTTCTTTTTGATCAGGATAACAGGGGCTCCAAAAGGAGAACTTCTTGGCTGAATCAATTGTCATTCTAATGTCTCCCTTGTTTGTTTTTCTAGCTCCAGCTTCTCAAAATGACTTACTCTGTAGGGTGCTCTATTTGGAGGTTTTGCATCTGGGTATAAATGAATAGCATGATCCTCTGGACGAGGTGGAGGAAGGTCCAAAGTCTCCTCATCCTTAAACAAATCATCAAATTGTTTAAAAAAACCATACAATTCAGGAGGAGTTTGAAATGGAGGATCAGAGTCTCTCAAATAAATGAAATATGACTCAATGTCACTTTGTATTAAAGTCTTTGCTTCAGAATATGATAGCAAAGGTTCACATTCATTTACACATTCAGCTTTCAGAATTATTGGCTGCCCATCAACAAACATTTTAATGATCCTGTGGCGATAGTTGGGTTGAACATCATATTAGGTTCGCCATCCTATTCCCAGAATTACATCCACTGTTCCTAGATCAGCTACTATGAGTGCCCTGCGCTCAGAATAAGTCCCCATTTGCAATGGCGCAATAACAAATTTGTCACAGCTGCCTTCTGACCCTTTAAGCCCTTGTACTATAGAAAGTTGAGCTTGCAATTTGTAAACTAGCAACTTCAACTCATTTACCACATCCATGGAGATAAAATCATGAGTTGCTCCATCATCCAGCAGTACAACAACCTCTCGATCTGTGATTTTACCTCTAAGCTTAAACAACCATGAGGATGGGACTGCTGCAGCACTTAGTGTCTTCATGTATGCAATTTGCAACCGGCCTTTTTCTTGTTCCGAAGCCATTGCTTTCAATCGTCCTCTTTCTTCACCTGCTTGGGATGTTTCAGGCCTATCCTCCAGATTATGAGCTTGGACAGTGGGGCGTTCCTTAGGAGCAGGTTCCTTGAACTGCACTTTTCTTATCGGCTTTTCTTGAACAACTATGTTCTTTGGGCAATTAGTCTGATAGTACGGACCACCACATATATAGCAACCAGTTCTTGGTCCCTTGGGAGTCTCTTGTTGTTGGGACTTATACCCATTACTCTTCTTTCGGTTGTTAAACCATGTTCCCCTTCGAGGTCTCCTTTCATCCCGTCCTCTTCTACCCTTGTTATCTTTTCTGTTATCATACTTTTCTCTTTTCATTCTCTTTTGTTCTCTCGATGGTGTTCCTTCCCATATCACCAATCTTCTAGCTTTGGGATTAAGTTTCCGCCGCCAGCCTCCCGCCGGATTGCATCCGCCATATCTACCGGTTCTAAAAGATCCAATTCGCAAAGATTTTCTCGCAATCCATTAACATATTTTCGCAAAAGTTCACTTCATCAGATTGTGAACTTGGGACCCTAAGTGATTAAACTTGTGTTATAGTCAGCCATGATTCTCCTTCTTCCGCTTGATTTGGTCCCATTCTTTTTCGAGGATTCTATAATAGTTGTGCAAATAGTTTGTTTCAAAAGCATGCCCGAACTCGCACCATAAATTAATCCGAGGTTCCATCGGCTCTCCTCTTCCCCGCCACCAAACCCCGCTTTGATCATCAAGGTAAGTGTCCATGGCTTGTAACTTTTCTTGTTCAGACGCCTTTGACGCTGCTCAAAGAATTTCTCCCAAATACCTAAGAAAACGATAACTTGTGTCGGGCTTTTATGCCGAAAACATCACCAAACATCGTAATCTTGAACAGAGGTGGAGGAGGAATTTCGTGTGGAGGACCGCTGGTAGAGGATGTGGGTACGTAATCATTCATGGCGTATTTGTTTGCGCCAGGATCGGGCAAGAATTGGTATGCAATTGCTAGATGCTCTAATTATCTCTCGTATTCAAGATGGCTAGTCGGGAGGAGGAAGGGATGATTCGAGCTGCCACAAAGCCAGCGTTATGCATAGCTTGCATATAGTCACTTTCAGAGATATTGAAGCAATTAGCAGCCATAGCACAGGGATTTATTTCTCAAGACCAAACCTGGCTCTGATACCAATTGATACGATTTGTTCTAGATCTCAGATAAATCACCTGTAAAGAAATAAAGAGCTAAAAGATAATCCAGTTAGTAGGAGAAGCTCGATCCACCCAACCGGATTCACCAGGAAATCTTTATCCTGGAGCAGGAAATCTTTATCCCGCTGAGACCAACAAGCTAGGCTATGAAGATTTGGAAGTAGAAGGAAAAATCAATAGAGGAAGAGAGGTAGGGCTTTGACGGTGATTCTTCATCCCTCGTCCCCCTATGTATGTTCTTTTATAGTCTCTTGAAAGGTCATTAAAGGTAAATTGCCTTTTCGGCCTTTGCCTTTTTAGAAAGGCACTTAGCCCTTTTTTATTAAGTCTAAGGTTGGTGCCTTGGTTAGGCACTTGAGCTTTCTAGCTAGAAACCAAGGTTCGAATCCCAGTGAGGATAAGTTCGGATGGGTTGATATCAGGTCCCGTTATCAGCTATAAATATTTTAAGAGCCAATGCTTTCATTTAAGTCACTTGTTGGTTGTGAATCACACCCCCGAGCTAGTATTTTGTTCTAATACCGTAACAGACAAACTCATGCCTGCTCTCTTGTGTTACGTTGCCCGCAAATGGCGTGACCTTTACAATCTGAAATGCTGGTTTTTCAGATTCAGAGGCAGATGCGGTCTCCCTCTCCGAACCATGGGAGCTCTCGGGTGTAGTGGGCCCTTTGTGTCTCTTGGAGGACGAACCAGCTACAGGTTGTCCTTTACGCTTACCGGCTTCCTCTTCAGACGACTCTCCCTCTTTTACACTGGGTTCGGGCGACCTTAGTGTCCTAGACATTCCACCCAAGAGAAGCTTAGGGGTGGCTTGAATCGAATTCATCTTAGCAGGTGTCCTCACCTTCTTTGACACTGTCGGCGTCTCCACAGGAGCTTTTTCAGACTCAACCTTCCTTAAAACCCCATATCTAGACGTTAGCCACTTAGTATCATAAAGTAGGTTGGGTTTTTACCATGATACTCCGTGTACAAGGCCTTGGACATGTTCTGCTTATGCACAGATATCTACTGATGTACTGCGTAGAAGCCATCTAAGATATCCGAACACCTCTTAATGCCAGACCGCTCCAAACTCCCATATGAGTCAAGCACTCATCCTTTCTATGTGCAAGAATGCGGGTTTTCAGTGATACTAGCCTGCATTAGTTGAGGCTCGTAAGTATTGAGAAGAAGCTTATAATGGACAAAAGCCCTGTCCACAGTGTCTTTGACATCCAACTGGAACTCGTCTTCATTATCTGGCGACACCTCCATGCCAATGAGAATTTCAGTTGACTGCATTCTACGTGTCCCTTTCTCGCCAAAGTAAAGTAAAAGGTAGGTGGTTCGTCTGAGAGCCGGGGTGGATATTCCCTATCTCAATGCACTAAGTATAGTGGTCAGCTACATTCATAACCTCATCCGGCACCACAGTGATGCCAGCAAAAAAAAATTTATCTTCAACCGTCATTGCTTCGGCTACGGCTTCTACAAATCTTGGTCTAGGCCCGCACACCCGAGCAGTCTGTTTTATCCACGCCATAACTCCTACACACTAGCAAGAAGTGTTAGAACAAGGGGCCAGCAAATTGCTAGAACAAGTGGCCTCAAGGGCAGATTGGGTGGCCGTTCAATTTGCCCGGGGGAAAGCCAGTTAATGTTAAGGTTGGTGGTCCCGTAGTGGAACAAACAGGGCGCATGCATTAAGTAGAACAAAGTCAGGCTCCCCCTTTGACAAATTGGGCGCCCGCCCAATTTGTTCAAAATGGGACATGCATTTGGAAAAGAACAGCCAGGGCCCCGCCGAGACCAAATTCGCTAAATTTGCTGAAAGGGGCATGCATTAAGATGAATAGAGTCAGGGTCCCCTTTTGGACAAATTGGGCGCCCGCCCAATTTGTTCAAGGGATCATGCATTAGGAAGAGAGCAATCAAGGCCCCGCCGAGACCAAATTGGACGCCCGCCCAATTTGCTCAAGGGGCCATGCATTAAGCTGAACAAAGTCAGGCTCCCCCTTTGGACAAATTGGGCGCCTGCCCAATTTGTTCAAGGAGGTATGCAATAGGAGAAACCAGTCAGGGCCACACTGAGGCCAAATTGGGTGCCCGCCGAATTTGCTTGAGGGGCCATGCATTAGGAAAAGCCAAGTAATGATCCCCCTGGGGCCAAATTGGGCGCCCGCCCAATTTGCCCGGGGCCATAAAGTTATATGCAAGGTTGTTGTTTCTCTCGGGCCAAACTGGGCGCCCGCCCATTTTCTTGAAAAGGGATGTTATATGCTAGATTGCAGGTTCCCTTGGGGCATAGTGGGCGCCCGCCCAATTTGCTTAGGGAAAACTACCAAAATACCCCTATGAGTTTGTGTAATTACCAAAATACCCTTATGAGTTTCAAAATTACCAAAATGCCCTTGTGTATAGTATGTGTGTAGGGGCATTTTGGTAATTTTAAAACTCATAAGGGCATTTTGGTAATTACACAAACTCATAGGGGTAGTTTAGTAATGCCCTTTTTATTCCTTACACTATAATTTTCAATCTAGGAATATCTCCTGGTCCATTGTGTTATACAATGTGAAGCTCATTAGAGGATTTTTGGGATCAATTAAGGGCCTTCTAAGAAATCCCAACATGGCATGCCGAACCTATAGCCTCGCGCAAAAAGCCGTCTCAAACCTATAATAATCTTTTGTCTTATTCGTAACTGCTTTTAAATTTATTAATAACAAACAAGACAATAATAATATATGCGTGTGGTGGGAAAATTGGGGGGAAATTGGGAGGTCACATTTCCCTTGTTTGAGTGGCAAAGCGCTACTAGATTGGCAAAAGTCGCTACTGTTAAATTCGGTGCTCTTGAAGTCGTCGTTGAACTTGCGACTGTGGAACTTGGGTTCCAATGCTGTAGACACTGGAGGCGAAAGAGATGCTTCAAAATCGTCCATCTTTTTATGTTTAGAATTCATGCAATCTCTTATAAAATGCTCGTTTTTTGAATTCCTTGCAGCGCTTTTGTGTTGCAGAGGCACAAGTAGCCAGAGTTTGATGTGAAGGGAGAAGCGTGAAGGAGACATAGTCTTGGTTTTTTCACTTGGTTCAAACCCAGGCGCATTGGTTTCTGTTATAACACCGCAACCCAAACCCAGCTACCCAAGTTATGGCATATAATTAACTTGGCGGATGATAACCATCCATTGCATATGCATTTGGCAGGATTTCAGGTAGTGGCAAATCAGGAGCTGGACAGGACAAGTGATCTACTGGATTGTTTACAGAGTAGGCATTCAGATCAATGTAATATTTGGGATTATGCTAAAGGCAGTTGATAGCTTCCGCGCCCAAATAGAGGGGATGAAAGAATGTTTACAAGATAAATCCTTCATATATAGCAAGCTTTCTTGTTAGATTTGCTGCCCATGATGGGGCTCCATTCCCTTTTAATGCTTCTGTTGAACCTGGATATGCTTGCCATTGCCATGTAATAACTCTTGCTCGCCTTATTAGACAACCATTTATATTTGGATTAATGTTTTTCATATTTGAATTTAGATTTTCGATCACGAGGACAATAAAATGATGACAATCAAATCATTCAGCCAGCTTAGTGATGTCTAGTTATTTAGCAATAACATGCATGCAGGTTAAAAATGTTGAACTAAATTACACTAGTTCAGAGAGGAATCTAGAAGTACTTCAATGAACTGTGACATGTTTTATTTTCACGGGTACCATAGTAGAGTTTATAATTTTGTTGGAGCTTGTTATCTTGTGGGATTTGCAGACTAGTGAGATAAGGTTAGCAGTGGCCTGCATGGTCTACCCCATCTTTAGACTCATGAAGCAGGATTTCGGTGATGCATCAACAGTGATGAAGAATCAAACGGATGTTATGTTGCTCTATATACTGCCTCTGCCTAATACTACCTCTGTTTCCAGCCCTGGATTAAACCCTTTGCTTCTTGCTCTGTTCGCAATTTTCGTCTCCATTTTTTATGCTCTTGGATTGAAGATCAAAGACAACATTCTTTCTCTGTCTTGACGGATTTTGAGTAGAGATGTTTCTAATCCAGAAAAAGAAAAGGAAAAAAATGAACAAAAAGCTAGACAGTAGTCATGGTGTAAAAAGCACGTTTCCTTTGCCAAAAGGAGACGTATATTTGCACCATGGCTACTATTTTTTTTAAGCACTTCACAATGGACTAACACTACTTTATTTCACATCTTTGACACTATTTGTTGTATGTTTTTTTGACCCATTATAAAGCAACAAAACAATACATAAAACATTATGGAGTGGCAGTAGATGTACTAATAAGAGAAGCTCATCAAATTTACTTCAACCGAATTGGAGCAAGCAGATTGATTTGAGCATATCGATTTGAACTCTCTTGGCACGAATTTATGGTTTAAATTTTGGAATGAAAAATCTTGGACGGGAATTGAGGGCGGGAGCATCATTATTATTTCTATCCTATCTGACACCTACATCAAGAGGCACGGGCATTGCCGAACCTAGTTGTGGGTGACACCTAGAAGGCACTTAGGAGGCTCGGTATAAAAATTCTGTACAAGCTCGCCTCCCCATTGGGCACGCATTTTTCGACGTGGTATGGAGTTGTGGCCCTTAATTAATTCCATATATCCTCTAATGTATTGCATTGTGAAATCCAACGCATGCATGTGTTGATTATCAAGAGCAAGTATAGTTATATGGAAGGGTTTGAAAATTGCTAGCCTACTATGGAGCATCCTCATGCATTGCGCCTTCCCTCACTTGATTCTCCTCCCTAAGGTATGCAGACTATAACAGAGCTTCATCATCTCAAAAACTTGTGGTTTTTCAATACAAATTAATAGCAAAAAATGGAGCGGGTCTAATCACCCTAATGGTGATCTTCAGGCCCTTATGGTGCGTTGACAATAGTGCATCCTATGCTGCTGATTGTGAGATGCCTTGTTCTTGTAGGTGCATAAACAGACCAACAATAATTCATACTCTTACCTTCACATTGTTACCTTAAATGGTTCATTCCATCTCCACCTTCAATGGTTCATTCCATCTTCTTTTAATGGTGCTCCAATTCCTCATTATGGTGCAAAAATCAGTCCTTACATGTGTGAATGTTTGGGAATTGAACCCTAAACCACCATACATGGTGGCAAACCTATCATCTTACCTCCAAAATGCAAAACAATCAAACACATCAAATCCGTAGTGGAGATGATGATAACATCATTAGTGTCTAATGGTTAAAAAGGATCTGATCCTTTTCATAGCATCTGCCAGTCGCGTCTGCAGCTGTTTTTACGCAGGCTACCTGGCTTCAGCACCTGTGGCTTAGAGCTTAAAGGTTGGTTCTTTCATATTCTCTGATGTATTTTGGCATTAATTTTCTGACCAGAGCATCTACTGCCGCAGATCCCCTTTTACTGACCAGATCGTCTACTTCTGCTCTATTTCGTTACATTTCGATCCTGTAAGTTTTTTCTTCTTTCTTTTGATCTGACGTCAAGATCGCCATAGATGATTCTTAGCTCGTTCTTTGGCGTAAATCTTCTTGAAGCGGGTTTGGGGCCAAGCATTGTGACAAAAATACAGCTCTGATGGATTATTCATGACGCTTGGCAGGTCTTGCAAATAAGTACCTCAGCTTGCAAAATTCCAAGCAAGTGCTTTAGTTTTCTTATAAAATCTGCAGTAAGACGAATCTAAACGCCGTATTTGCTTTGCAATGCTATTTGCAAGAATTGGAGTAAAGGAGGGAATCAGTTTCTCTTTTAGGCCCAAATTTGTAAGGATTTTTGGTAAGCAGTGCTTAAGTTCGTTTGCGAAGCTCTGCTTCCAAGCGGACTAAGAGGCTCATAAGTTGAAAAGGCAGAAACGGCATTTTGAGGAGGGGATTTGTTTATTGTTTTTGTCATCAAAAATGAGATATTTGGGAAGAGGCAATGAAAATGAGATCGTATAGAGATCGCATGCGACTCTATTGTATCAAAGACGAGTCAAATCAGGGCAAATACATGTATTAATCTATCCTCGGCTTCAGAGGAAGAAGGGGGAGAGACAAACAAATGAATTCCTGAAACCCTTGACAGGTTAAGAAATTTTTAAGATTTGCATGGTCGTCAGAACCATCGATCTCCTCAGACAAACAGATTCTTTAAACCCTAGATCTGCCCTGCATAATCTTATATACTAGTTGGTTTTATGCGGGCGTAAAACCAAAACCCCATAGATTACCGGACGTAATGCATGGTAGAGGAAATTATGTCCAGCAGAGCGGCATTTTCCTCTGTAGTTCTCCCGCAAAGAATCCCACTACTTCGGCGAGGCGACATGGCGCCTGTATGGCGCTAGAAGTATGATGTTCTTTCCTGTTTTGGCAAGATTTTAGGCATGTTTTTGTATCAGACATCTTCTTATAATCATTTCTTGCTTGCTGGTATTGCAGAATCGATTTCTAAGGTCATCCAAGACAAGGAGACATTTGCATCAATTTATTTCTCTCATTGTTGATTTTTTTGTTCATTTTGTCTTTCTTTTTTCATTCCAGTTTGTTCACAAGAGAAGGCTTACGTCGGTGCAGGCGGATATCAAAATTTAGGTACAGCCGACAGGTGGAGTTCATTTGAGTTTGTAGGGGACTGATTTTTGTGCCGCACTGTAGATCTGCTTCAAGGGGAGCGACTCAGACATCAAGGTGTTGTTGTAGAAATGAAATAATTGCATTCAGCTTATTCTCATCCATTCTTCATTCAAGAAATCCTTATCTTATTCTCATCCTCATCCTTATCTTATGCCCTGTTATCTTATTCTCATCCTCATCCATATCTTATGCTCCGTTTTCAAGAAATCCTTATCTTATTCTCATTCTCATCCTTATCTTATGCTCTGTTTTCTCATCCTCATCCTTATCTTATGCTTTGTTATCTTATTCTCATCATCATCCTTATCTTATGCTCTTTTTTCAAGAAATCCTTATCTTATTCTCATTCTCGTCCTTATCTTATGCTCTGTTTTCTCTTTTTGCTCGGTTTATGTTGTGTTTATGAGGAATATCATCTATATGGTAGCTTTATTATCTCTGTAATTTAGATAATAATCATTAGATACATTAGCAAAATGATTACTTACAAGGTTTTTAGTGGCTTAAATGACTTAAATAAAGTTCTGTACAGGGATAGGAGAGTAATATTGTTAAAAAAACCGTTTTTTTATTTTTAAAGTACCTCTATAAAAATCCTCATGTTTTTTAAAGGATTTTTATGATTTCGTATGGCCAAAAATAAAAAATAAAAAAATTGCACATTCTTTGCACTGCATTATTGGACATATTTGCTACTGTTAAAATGCATATTTTTGCTACAAGTTATAAGACGTAGCATGCCAGCAAGTAATCAGAAGCTTATACTGCTATTACAAACTATTAAGTTCAAGTACGAAGATATCATAGTTGTTTTGCCATGCAACTCTTAAGAAAGTTCAAAAAAATATTATTATAGAATTTAAGAAGTATAAGAATTTTATATACAAGGATAAATGAGTTCAAGAATATCATATATTTTGATTAAAAAAATCACAGTGTAAGGATTTTTAAGGATTTTTAAAGATTTTTAAGGATTTTAAAGATTTTTAACGTATTTTATATGAAATACGTTTTTAAAGTTTTTTTCAAAATTTTTAAAAATCTTCAAAAAAACTTAAAAAACGTTGTTTAAACGTACGAATTTTGACGTACTTAACAACATTGTAGGAGAGCAATCACAACCATCTTTCAATCTTCTTACTCAAGGAGGGGATTGTAAAGTAGAACGGAGTGCTGCATGTGACGAGATATAGATTTGATGTATATATCTGATTTTTGAATTCAATATAAATACGGTTTGTTCTTCAATGATAGGATTCTGTTATTAATAACTTTCAGATACTAAAATATTCAGTGGAGATCAATTGAAATTTTCTGCAACTCTAAAAGCCAGTGGAGATAAAATTCCATGCTATAATTCACATCAAAATATCCAGTAATTTCCCCCAACCATGCATTACAGATTTTTAATGTTTTTCCTTTATACAGGTGTATACTGACTGGACTGCAATGTGTCGTGGGTAATTTATTCTGTGAATAATCAAATCATCTTCCATTATTTCGCAGGTACGTCGTATTATGTTGGGTGCAGGTGACAATCCCCCACCTGTGGGAGGCGGCCCCACAGTTGTTCCGCCAATTGTGGAAGGCATTTCTACGGCAGCTGAAGAAGAAGAGCGGAAAAGAAAAGAAGATCTTGATGCTAGGACGATGAATTCGCTGCTTGCACGTTACAATGAGCCCTTCCTGGGGCGAGGGTTAAGTTTGAACAATCCTCTGGTCCAGCAGCGTTCGGCGATTCTTGCAGATATTGTCCCAACCCTCCCTCCTCTTCCACGAACAGGCTGCGGTAAGGAGAATAAGCCACCGTCGGCATCATATCTTTAGCTTTTATTGATTTTAACAATTTGTTCTGTTTATCTTTGGATAACAAATATGATACTTACTAAAGTAAAATATTTTTTAAAATATTTAAAGAAAGTTTTACATTGAAATTAATTAAATGATTACGTTTATGTTTGATTAAAATATTTTTATTTCATCAATAATAAATTATTTAATAGTTATTATTAAACCAATAACTTTATATCATTTAATTAATTTCAACCTAAAACCTTCCTTAAAGTATTTTTAAAAGTGTAAAAGTTTGTAAATTGTGAAATTCTAATAATAGTTTTAAGTCAATCGCTTATCAAACCATCAGATTTCATTTAATTATCATGATTGCTAAATCGTGAATCTGTTAAATCAATAAAAATTGAAATTTTTATATTCTTGAAATGTCTAATTCTAAATAGATTTAAATAAAAATTAGTTTGAAAATCAAGTTTATTCTTTGATAACCATTATAGTTTTAATTTAAAGATAAACTTATAAAAATTATAACAATCAAGAAGAATCACACAATACATATATTTTTATAATGGCGTTCTTGAAGTGTTATCTATTAAATCTGAATAAGTCCAAATTTTGTTGAATATGTCATTAATATTTTGTTAACGAGTCCTCTTGATAAGGACCTTCTCTGAATATAGTTTTATACTTATTTATTTGTGTTTGTTATATTTACTATCTTATCTACTATTGGGTTTTATCAAAAAATACTTGGATATGTGTTGAAGAAGGTTAGTAAATTTAATCAATATCCTCAACTCAATGATTAATTAAAATTAATGAATGTGGTTGTCATTTGTTTCGCGAAGAAGGAAAAACGAGTAGCAAAAATCTAATAAGATATGTGTTGAAGAAGGTTAATAAGTTTAACCAATATCCCTCAACTCAATGATTAATTAAAATTAACGAATGTAGTTGTCATTTGTTTGGCGAAGAAGAAAAGACGAGTAGCAAAAATCTAACAAGATATATGTTGAAGAAGGTTAGTAAATTTAATCAATATCCCTCAACTCAATGATTGATTAAAATTAATGAATGTGGTTGTCATTTGTTTGACGAAGAAGGAAAAATGAGTAACGAAAATCTAACAATCACGTACATGAGAGCAAGCTCTTGTTTGTCAAGTTTCCATTCGAGTTCCAGCAAAATCCACTGAGCTGGCTAATCAATTATTCTACTACTTTTTATAGAATATTATTTTTGTTATGGTGTGTGCTACAGTAGAATATATTCCTAAGATTGAGTTGAATAGCATCAAAGATGAGGATAGAAGCTGAGATTAAATTTCAAGAGATGGAACATGCTGATATTTGTGTCACTGAATAGTCTAAAAGAGATGGAAGATGTAGATTAGATATACATTTATACAAAGAATTAAAAAAATGACACAGATAGGCAGATCATAGAAATTTGGTAGCTTGCTTGATACTTTCGGGCCTTCATATTTCAGTTAAGTATATTGTAAATATGATACTAAGTACTAGTAATGTATGTCCTCTTTCTAAAACTAGTAAGCTATTTGCTTAAAATAAGTTGCTCTTTTTGTGATCCTAGTTAAAAGAAAAAGGGCAATTCGAATTGTGCACTTAAGGGTATACTAAAGTTTGCCATGCACGAATAAGGGCACATCAAAATTTGCCCTTAAAAAAAATATAGACTCTACCCTTATAAGTTAATCACTGGTCGGCACCGCCAAGCTGAAGTCTGAATTCCAGCATTTTTCCCATCCACGCGGTCATTTTCTGTCCACACGGGTGTTGCATTGATATCTGGCCATACGAATAGCCCTATTTTGTCTTGATTCATGCTACTACCATCTGCCACATAAGAATAAACAAAAGGAAGCCAACTTAATAATCCAACTTGAAACAATATATTCTTTTTCCCGGCAGGGTATAAGCCTGCAAGCAAACTGGTGTTGTATAAAATCTTTTGAACGTTCAGATTTTGGGAAAAGTTCCAGCACAGAAGGAATCACTGGAACTGATCAATCAGCTTCAGAATATCAATTTTAGAACAAGTCTGCAGTTCTTGAGTGGCAAACAAAGGCAAAACAAAGATGTCATTTCTAAACTTCCATAGCACGAAATGTTAGGGTAGGCCACATTTCTCTGACGATTCTTACATCCTATAACTTTCCTGTCCCACCTGGCAAGGTGCTAGTGCCACCTGTCCTAGCTAGTGCCATCTTACAATGCTTGTGCCAGCCAGTGTTGTTACGTACTTACCATACCTGTACGGTACTGTAAGTATTTTACGTATCATACCTCGTAACGTACCTCTGAGTTTTTAACGTACCAAAAAAAAAAACCAGTACGTTAAAACGTGTTGTTACCATACCTATAAAATACGTACCGTACCTATAAAATACTTGTAAAATACTTACAGTACCTATAAAATACCTATAAAATACGTACAGTACCTTTAAAATACTTACCGTACTTGTGTTGAAAACTCCAAAAATTTGAAGCAAAAACATTTCATTTTTCATTTCGTACGTACCGTACCTCTGGTACGGTATGCTAAGTACTTGAAAGGTACCGTACCCGTACGGAAACAACAGTGGTGCCAGCTATACATTATAATTCACAATACATTCAAATTTACAATACAATTCAACAATTGAATTCAAATTCACATTATTTCTAGTCACTTACACCAAAATTTCATATCATAAAGCAGTTTCCATTCAAAAGTTGTAGTGCTTCAAGCAATCTACAATTCATTACAAAAGTTTCATTCAAAAACAGTTTCATTTGCCATTGCAGGCATTCAACAGGTTTTATCAGATGATAGACTACCAGATTTATCAGAATTAGAAGATTCCCCATGATATTTCTACAATGCATCTTTGATCTAACTTGGATCAGTGCACTGAATGAAGAAACAATTGCTCACACTTCCTAAAAAGGAGAAACCAAAAACATGCCGCAGAGACTTACCACTGACTAGAGTTTTTGACGATGGAATTTTTAAATCCAATAAAGCTTCATCAGAAATATCCGCATAGAGACTAAACTGAGTACTAGCATTTTCCTTGTCATTTCCAAAACCTGGAGCCTTAGAAACACAAATCGGGATAGCAATTTCCTTCCCCTTAACTGAACCTGCCTCCACAGATACTTGCTGGCCAACACTCTCATTTGGATCAACTGCAACTAAAACACGAGATGTCATTCATTTGTTTCTTTTCAATCTTAGCAGTTAACATTGATTCATAAGTCCTGGGAGCACCAGTTTCAATAACTGGATTAGAGATAATAGACATAGCGGCATGCATCTGAATATCCTTCGCCCTGTCATACCTAAGAAAGAGAACTTATCAGCACAAATTATAACAAGATTTTACAAGCAGAAATTACAAGCACTTACTTTACATATGCTTCAAGTGATCGATGCCCTATGATCTCATACCAACCTCAGCAGGAGCACCTGCCATCGCCAATCGTGTAACTGTTGCAACGCGTCCACATTTATTTGAGATCTCCCCATGATCAATTAAAGAACCCATTGTCTTAAACCAAAATTTTATCATCTTCAGTCCAACATTATTGTGGGAATACCAAACCTGAAAAGGAACAATCAGTAATAATCTTTGAATCTCAAGCTAAGCAATAAAATAAAAAATCTCAAACTACTTACATTTCCAGCAGGCATGTTAATAGAAATCTTTGGCAGACATATGCCTAAGATATTGCTTAAAAGACATGACGAAATCTGCCTCATGCGTGCGAACAGGCTCCTTAAAATGACTGCTATCATATCTTATTGCAGTTACCTGATAATTCTTACTCTCCCTTCTACTGTATTCTATAAACTCACCACAGTCATCACTGCCAATAGAAAGATCACTATCCAGCAAATTATAAAGTTCTGTCGCTGCCCTTATCTCAAACCTTAAACGAAGGTAAAAAAAAACAGACGCTTCTGACAGCCCTGATTAAACGTCATTTGATGATCCACATATGCTAACAGGTCCCTTTCTAAATTGAAACTGATAGAAGGTGCCCTAACACTCTTAGTGCCAACACCTTGGATCCTAGCAGCTAATACAAAAGCATAGGTAGCTCTAGTGTCATTAGTAATTCCTAGGATGGGTCCTATGATAGCACATATGACGGCCGGGTAAGTGAAGTGGTGTTCTCATTGAGCTTTTGTAAAATCTTTTGAGTACATATTGTTCCCCTACTAGGGGGTAGAAAATATGAAAAGCTTGAAAATTGAACATGCTCTGAAACTAGACAATTTATCGAGAGCATGATAAAAATTGAAGAGTGCCAGATCAAAGATGATTGTTCCACTACTTGGTATATGCAAACGTGAAAAAACTGGCGACCGCTCCTCATCGGGATGAAAAATCCCGCTCTAATGAGCAAGATTCGCCAAAAGTGAGTTGATGCACACATGATGGCGCTGCCAACTGACAAAACTGCAAAAAACAAGACCTGCAATGGAAAGTCTGAAAATGAGAACGACCCGTTAGAAAGTTAGGAACTTTAAGCCTGGACAAGTGCCAAACTGTAATCATATAGAAAGAATATAATAGCACTCGGAGGCTCCAGGGCCACGCCGAGGAAGTGACAACAGCCGACCAATCGAGAACCATCTGCGGAATGACCATCGCAGGAAAAATCATCTGATTGGTGCTGCCTCGGAGGCTACAGCGCCACGCCGAGAGAGAATGAAAAAGAAGAATGCCTCGGAGGCTACAGTGCCATGCCGAGAAAGAAAGAAGTAATAAGTATACCTCGGAGGCTACAGTGCCACGCCGAGAAGAAATGAGACTATACATGAAATAGAAAGCCACTAGCCCCCATCATAGAATGAACCAAAACCCTGCAACAATGACCATCGCGGGAACATCGACTAGTGCTGCCTCGGAGGCTACATCGCCACACTGAGAAAGAATGATAAGTATGCCTCAGAGGCTACTATGCCACGCTGAGAAAAAATGAATAATGCACTTAAAGAATATAGAAACAAACGGAACGATTGCCACCATCAAGTGCAGACAATCCATCAAGGGAGGGAGGGTGAGGGAGACTGGTAGGATAGAGAAGAAGAAGAAGAAAACTAGCTCAAGAGAACGCCGATGGCAGACGAATGAAGAGAGGCAGAATAAATAGGAGGTACGAGAATAAAGGGACGTCCCCATCCAAGGAATGTCGGTTCTATTGCTATCGCAATAGAACCGTGGCATTCCTAGGATGGGTCCTATGATAGCACATATGACAGCCGATAGAAGAGGAACAAATCTCAAAACTATACAGCAAGGAGAAAGAAAGAAGCTAAAAAGAAATATAGTATAAAGAAAGGCAGAAATAAGTCTCCAAAGGTCGCTGGCATAAAGGAAAAACAAAATGCACAGATAAGGCTGATGAGACATATGGAGCAAGTGGAAAGAATCAAAACTGGAGACAACCAAAGACGCAAGAGGGACTTTTAGAACAGACAGAATAACAACGGGACAGATGGAATGAAAGTCGGATGGAAAGAGAACATCGCATGCGGTAGAAAAGAATCAAATAAAAGGGATGCAGAGCAGATAGTGACATAGAGAACAGGACGGGTAAAGAGACACATGGCAAAAACACATGGCAAAAAAGGAACTAAGTATAAGAGGAGTCAAGCTAGGTAGCAGCAATGAAAAACAGGATGAAAAACCAGATTCGAATGGATGCAAAAGCAACCAAGATCAAGCTAATAGACAAAAGGCCAATGCGAAAAAAGGCACGAAGTTCAAAACCAAAAAAGGAGACGAGCCAATTCTAAAAAAGCTAGAGCACATGTAACATGATCGAAGGATACCAGTAGAGCGGCTAGATGACCAACTTGGCAAATTTGAACAAACCAGAAACCAAACAGATATGAAAAGTAAAAGCCGAAGGAAAAAATAAGTCTATACGGGTCAATGCAACAAATGAAACAAATGTATAGGTAAGACGAAGACATGCATATGAAATGAACAATGCAAAATGAACAAAATGCATAGGTAAGGAGCTGATGGGAAACATGAAGCAAGTGGAAGAACGAGGTAAGTGGAGCAAGTGAGAAGTGCCAGAATATCAAAATGCATAAGGGATAATGGAGTAATGAGACAACAAAAGGAATAGAATAATGGGACAAATAAGCGAGGCAAAAATGGTAAGTAAGGGATCGACAATACGAAATAACAAAATGTTTAAAGTGAACAAAATGAAATAATGCGATGAAAGATGCGAAAGGAACTGTACCGAAATATTGTCGCAATGGAAAACCTAAAAGGAAACAATGGAACAATGCAGTGGAAGATGGAAAAAGGAACTGTTGGGATGAAAACAAACAAAATCTGCGAATATGACAATAACCAAAAATAACCACCACCACCAAACGCAGATCCAACTGAATTAATGCACGAACGAACATTATGCCAGCAAAACATACGATAAGCCCAAACTAACATAGATATCAAAAAGAAAAAGGCAACAAATCCAAAGGAGCTATAGGAGAAAATGAAGTAACGAATGGCGTGATAATATGAACAGAAGTCAGAAAGGAGTCAGAATTATAATATTTATCGATAGAAATGGGAGGCAGAAGAAGGAAATAAAAGAAACACTTTTAAGAGCAAAACATAACTAAAGAACCTTGAAGAATCAAACACAAAGAAAATATAACGTACAGAGATATAAAGGGACAAGGTATAGAGATTAAAGCGACAAGGTATAGAGATAATGGAATAATTATCTAAAAGCAAAACATGCAGTGCTAAAAGTAAATAAAAGTTGGAAGGGACGCACAATGAATCGAACAATACGCGCATGGAACTAAGAAAATGACCGAAAAGGCGAGCAAATGACCAAACTAGAACAACTGAAAAAGTGTGAATGGAATAATCAGACCATGGAGGCTAAGGAGACTAATGACCAAATAGAACAAGTGTGGACAAATGTGATTAAAGCACATGATGGGATATAAAGGACAAAAGGATGTCAAATAGAAGATGAGGTCAGTGCAGTAAACAGAACAATAGAATAAAGACTAACATATTAGCGGCAACGGCGCCAAAGTGAGCCTGAACACTGGAGCACATCGAACTAAAATGCAAAGCAATGCAGAATAAGTAAATGGAACCGTAGGATAGAAGGGAAAAGTAACAAGTGCAAGACAAATAGAACGGATAGAACAGAAACGGAACAACGAACAAAGAAACAACATAAATAAACATGACCAGAGCTGTAAACAATGTATCCAACTATGCCTATTCCAGACGCAAATAGTCTAGAAAGGACCTCAAGTAGATGAATCCAACCAATAAAGCATTGTCTCAAAACGTTACAAACTAAAGTGCGAAGAATGCAATGTGTAAAATGTTGAAAGTTGATATCCAAAAAACTTGAGAATTATGGTGCCTATGCAAAGAGAAAGGATGTAAAGACCAAAAAATGTGAAAAGCCATAAACAAGAAGGCCATAAATAGCAAACACATCGTCCTCGTCTAGTGCATCCAATTATATGTCAATCCTGACAGAACTTGGTAATGAGGTACATGAAATCATCTATGCACATCAACAACAAATGCACCTCAAAAAAATCCTCTGGAACACCTATGTTTCAATGAAAAATAGAAACAATAAGGCAGCCGAAAAGAGGATTAATGGCAATTGGGATAAGTAGATCACAAGGGAACTAACAATAGGTGGAATGGGGCCAAATCGGTAAGTGTGACAAATCCAACACAAGAAGAATGGGTGGTTAATCTAGACTGGAGAGGGGGGACAAAATGGTAGAAATCAAAGCCAATAAACATTAGAAGCCAAAGGGGTACAAAGGGCTAATGTGGTGGTCAAGATAAAAATGAGCCATAAAATAGAATGGATAGATAAGGACACCCAAAAATATGGGCAAAATGGAATGCAAAAAAAGAGGGAGACAAGAAAATTAGTCATCATATGAAACCATAACAACGATCACATAAGAACCAATATGGAAAGAGTGGAAGGCTAAACAAGACAAGAGGGGAGGGAAGCAATTGTGGACAACAAAGTGAAAGAATCGTAGAAGCATGGAGCACAAGGGACTAATGAGATGGCTGAGAACAAAAGATAAAATGGATCGAAAAGAATGGGCGAATAAGGACACCCAAGTCTATGGACAAATAGAACACAGAAAAGAATGGGAGACATGAAAAATGGCACAACGAAAATTGACAACATCAAAGTGCACTTGAGATTAAACAAGAGAACCAAAGAATGGGAGACATGAAAAATGGCACAACGAAAATTGACAACAATCAAAGTGCACTTGAGATTAAACAAGAGAACCAATGTAGCTGACAAACTCATTGACTACTATGACGACAAAATACCGTGAAACAAAACTAATCTAACGAATAGATATAACAAATATGAGCAATGGGTTCATCTGAACTTATAAAAGTAAAACATCAAAGCAAATCACTTATGAAATTCAAAAATGACGGCTTAATGAAAGCACGGGTATTAGAAGGAGCAATGAAGCCAAAGAAAGAAAAAAGATGTAAAAGGAACAAAGAACGCAAATAATGTTAGAAAAATATGCACTTCATAAGTAATGTTGGAAACACATGCACGTTGCCCTAATGGGAATAGAAATTCAAGTTTGCCCAGCAATAAAAAGTAATGTCAATCAACCAACAACATGCAACTAACAAATACGTCAATATTCTATAATGAATGAAACCTGTGCTCAGAAGACAACTTCACTTAGGAATCGATATATCCTAGCCCCCGAGTTCATAAAACCACCTCGCCATAAGTACTCATTTAAGCCCTTGCAAACCTGATAAAAATTAGATGGAGTGAAAAAGAAAGAGGGAACTTTACAGTCGGAGAGACTTGATAGTTGCAAAATAGAGAAAGAATAATAGGAAAAACCAGGCCCTTTCCAGATCGAAGATCTTGGCCAGATCAAAATGGCTGCGGACAATGTTAGATCCACAAGGTTGAAGCTACAATTGAAGATCGTATGGTATTGCCCAAGAAACGCTTCGAAACATAAGACCAATATTAGCGCAAGTAAGAATAATGTATATGGGAGAGATTGCCATGGAACCCTGTATAACATATACAACATCAGTATAAATGAGTATGAATGAAACAGGAACGTGCGAATTAGTTCACAAAAATTTGCACACTCTCATGAGAATCTCATGGAAAGAACAAACTAATTTATCGGCTCTTCTGGACGAAAGCAATATGAGTGTTAGTATTTAGAATCAGATCAGAGAAATCACACAGGGCACAATGGAACTCCAAGAAGAGAGTATTGGAAACTGATAAAGATAGATGTGATGCAAAAGGATGGGCTGCTATGTACTGTGCTGCTGCACATGGGCAAAGAGGTAAAATGTACAATTTCTAACAATGCATCTCTTGGCCACATAGAGAAAAAAGGAGATATTCTACTTCATGTTGCTACCAAAAGACAGATCCATAAAGGCAAAGACGCACTCGCAGGCATGAACTGATTTATCTGTTACTACATGCAGATCGATCTATTACTAATAAAAGCAGAACTGGCTATGAGCCATGGTCTTCCTACATCTAACATGGTTGACGCAGAGAATGTCGTTAAGACCATATGTAGAGGGCCTAGAAACAGTGGCACTGACGGAATGGATGCAATGCTCTCTAACAGAATACATGCAATGCTTTCTAATAGGAGTCCTGCTATATTCTGCTATAGGCTAAGCAAAGAGACGTTGAATGGCTTATTCAGAAAATAAACACTTTTGTTGTTAAAGTTAAAGAAGAAGAGTTAGTAGAGTTTAAGAATAGCACGGACAACAGTGGTATGACTGCTGTTGGGTGGCAAATAAAAGGAAAAACAAAATCCAGGTGTTGTACCAGCACTTCGCAACAATAGAATCATAGTGTTTGAGGGAATGACAGCTCCATTTTCTGGCCATACATCAAATCTCCACAGTTGCATCCTTGGATGCATTCGAACAATCTATCCTTGGATGAGTTGAGAATTCAAGTCTAAAATGTTAGAGCTAAACATGTGCATGCAAGAATATAAAATACCGGAGATGCTGTATTTGAGAGAACCGGATGACCTCCTGAACAAGCCTTTGGAACGGGCACGCAGCTCGATCGAATGCTCAAAGTAATCTGCAATCGCTTGGTCTCCATGCCCAAAAACAAGCACTCCGTAACTAAGATCCAAGGCTGCCGTAAAATACTAAGAAGCCAGAAATTTGGCATCCAAAAGCCAGATCGATCTGCAGCCACCTTTGCACATGTTCAAGGGCGTGCGTGGTAAGGAGATTCGGCCTCAACACCTACAGCCCTGGACAACCTTCTACAGTAACGTCCATGAAGAATAGAGGAACAATAACTTAACCGGTCAAATTACAGAAAAATGGGCTTCCCAAAAATAAGCAAGACTGGGATCCCAGAAAATCATCACAATAAAAAATAAAACCGCCATAACGCATTGGAAAAAATAAGTCAATCTCACCCGAACCCATCTAAGAATCTATATGAACAGAAGCAGATAACCCAAATTCCTGAAAGCGATCCAACAAAAGAAACTCTAAAATAACAGATAAACCCTAATCTAGCGAAAGCAACCCTAAAACCTTATCAAAATCCAGAGGCCACGACTAAACTTACATACAACCGAACCACCAAGAGTGACGAACTACTGTAGGAAAACAGAACAAGCAATGAACTGCAGTAGAGAAGCACCAGAACCGACCATATTGAACCCTCAAACCATCGGGTTGATGAAAAGGCGAAGAGATTCCTACTCGGTCTGCTTCCTACTCGGTCTGAGACCGAAGACTGGTAGGATAGAGAAGAAGAAGAAGAAAACTAGCTCAAGAGAACGCCGATGGCAGACGAAGAGAGGCAGAATAAATAGGAGGTACGAGAAGAAAGGGACGTCCCCATCCAAGGAATGTCGGTTCTATTGCTATCGCAATAGAACCGTGGCATTATATTGAACCTGACTTCCTGATTTCCCGTCTCTCCAATCTTTTTTTCTTGATTTTTCCTCCCCATTCTTCCAATAGCCCTGTATAAAACGCTAAGGCTGCAGACGCAGAAACAGCCACTGGTCTATATATATTAAAACAAATTAAAAGAAATGCACAAAAAACTTTACCTGTCTGCGGGATAAAGATCTCCATTCTTCTTTTTTACTTGAAGCATGAATCTGACCAGCATATCATTTAACTCCTTCAATGGAATATCTTCAATAGGCACGCAATGAAAACATGTTAGGACGCATGCATTTCAAGAAAATCATGAGAAAATCGATAGATAATCATGAAAACATTTAGATTACAGGAAATAATCATGCTGCTGAGTCAAGACCAAAGATGCAAGTGCCAGTGAAAATCAGAAAATTGAAGCGCCAGCGTCAAAATCAACACCAAAAGTCCGCAAAAAGGAAGCAACTCAGAAAACAGCACGGGAGCAAGGCAAAAAGTGAGCAAGGAAGGCAAACGCCTAATGGAGCGCCATCGCCAACCTCGCCAAGCTCACCGGATTGTTAAGGGTAATGTCTAAAATGTCCTCCTCGCACGTGTCAAATGTGGCCTACCCCTAACATTTCGAGGGGAAATGTTGGGTGGCAGGGCATTACGCGGGGTAAGGCCACTGGGGCTCGCCAGGTGGCCTTACCCCGTGTAATGCCCTGCCACCGAACATTACCCCTAACAAAATTCGATGCTGATTCTACTCTATATGTTTACTAGTAACGGTGCGCAGCGTTGCTGGGTATAATTTTGAACTTGTAAGTGTTGGAAAACTGCGTACAGTAACTTCTAGACCATTGTAACTGCGCATTTGCATAGAATAACTTCTAGGCCATTGGATCACTTTGAGAACATGTAGATTGCAAGTGACCATATGTATGAGGTGTTGATGTCGTGTATTGAATTTCATATTGTCACTCTCTCTTGCAAAGTATATGATCAATTCTTCTTTAAGAAGTCTCAAATCCACATATCTTCATGGGTTCATATGGTATTTTAATGTTAAATTTATAAAAAAGAAATCTTGTTTTAAAGCTTTGGACACATGGCATAGAAGATCAGTGGAATTTCCACATTAAATTATGTTCTCAAAATACATGGCATGGAAGAATGTTAGTTGAATTTTAAGATCAAATTATGTTCTCAGGTTTGAGTGACATACCATCTCATTATAACACAATACTTCCTTTTACATTAACCATATCATCATAACACAACACTTCCTTTTGCAATGTATTCGCAACGCTTCCTTCTACAATGCATTTATATTGTAGAACTGAATAGAGCTTCTGCATTTTTGTATCGAGCTGTTGCTTTTTTATCACAGAACCTGCATTTTTATATCGAGCTGTTGCTTTTTATCACAGAGCCAGGGATATTTCTAATTAGTTTTAAAGAACTTGTGGTAGCCTAGTGAATGGATAGAAACAGACTTGGAATCTCCTTTTCTTAAACAATATTGGGATAAGAAAGAGGTAATGTCCTTTATATTGTATGAAAAAATTAAGCATTCTTTGAGAGAAGGTGATTATTCTTGTTTATCTCAATGAACAATATAATATTCCTTGCTTGTTCATGTGTTTTCTTCCCTCTCATGCCAATATGTTCCTCCTAACAATTTTAAAACGATACAGATCTTCTTATCTGAATGTGTTTGCTTGGACAACTATAAAAATTAGCATATATTGATGCATCACAAATATATACAGTGGTCCAGCTTTGCTACCCTGCTTAAAATTCGACCAGCATTGGAGCATTAAGGAGAGAATGAAGCATCAAAATGGAACATTTGTGCCCTTGCTAGCCCAACAACAGACATCAAGAGGGCTCTTATAAAAATAGCAGAAGCACCTCCACTGCACACCTGGACTAAAACTTCAAGAGAATTCTATACATGAGAAAGGATGTGCCCACACTTGAAGACTTAAGAAATGGAATGAATATTCACGAAACAACATGCAAATTAGATTTACCACTTGCAGATGATGTTTGTTCTTTTCAGCCGCGAGTCCCTCCCTTTCAAGCAACAACCACAATTTGCTGATTGTTAGAACAAATTTGACAGACAGACAGGCTTTCCTGTGTCATTTTTGCACACATTGTACAATGCTTGGATAGGTAATGTTTATAAGTTGTACCATAGAATACGTTTAACAAAAACCTCCCTCAATCTCCTTCTGATAGACAAACTATATACAGAAGCACGATGTGATGGAATTTCTTGCTATCCCCTTCTATCACATGTTTGCAACTCTCTAGTCACCTCCTTAGTCGCCTGCAAAATTCAAAGGCAGCTAGAAAAGCTAGAGCAGAAGAACTCACAGATCAAAGCCAAAGGCAGCAAATCCGGCAAAATGTAGCAAACACAATGATAATTCCATCAGTGCATTGGCTCAAAATCAGTGAACCCTAATATGAAAACCCTATAACTTATGTGTGCAGCCATTCTTCAACAATTCGTCTCCAACAATACGTATGAATATTCACCTACAGAAGGGGAGACCTGTCCCTTAACTCAGCTTGGATATAGTGCAAAAGTAAAGTTTTACCTGCTCGGCTCGGCCATAAACTCTCATCTTGCTGCTACTGGTGGCGTCGATTTGCAGTGTCTGCTGCAGAAGAACGTTGAGGCGGAACCCTACAACTCATCAAGAGAGGCGATTTAAGCATAAAGTTTTTAGGGCTGAACTTCTTCGATCTTTAATTGGATGGCAAAATCTCAGCCATTGGATCTAGGGCTGGATACAACACCCTATAACATTATAATATATAAGGATTGGAGGAAACTTCATGGTTTTTACCAACATTAGGTATACTAGTTATGGTGCCCGACGTTGCCGGGCTTTTGCACAGTTGAAGAGGTGGTTGTTTCATGGTTGGCTAGAACAATCAATGTCGCTTGGAGGAAGGAAGGAAGGAAGGAAGGAAGGAAGGAAGGAAGTTTTTTTATCGTCCGCGGAGGCCAATCGTCCTATGGGACCCAAATTACACGGGGTGTAAAGAAGCCCGTTACTACCGGATTAAAACCCCCTTATGAGGGAAAACCGCCGAGCAACAAGCCTCAGATACACATGAATTCCCCGCACCTCGTAGGGCGGGGGCAGAGGTGAGTCCGCAGATCCAAAACCTCCCCGGAGGTAGGGGCCAAGGGATCGAATCGATGGCGCATCGAGTAGCTCGGCAGGGGCGCACTGTGTCGCACCAAGAGAACGTAGCGAGCCCAAATCTGACTATAGGTTGGACAGCTCTGGAAGGCATGGCTTTCATCCTCAACAATCCCCAACGGGCAACACTGACAAAGCTCGCCCCCGGCGGCTCTCCAACCCATAACCCGCCTCAAGCCGAAGATGGTGGGCCCTTGTTCGAATGGACGCGATGATCCTGCGCTTCTTCATGGGCAACTGAGAACGCAGGTAGAGCTGTGGGCCTCGAACCAGGGTGGGGTTTATGTGCTGTTTGTAGTGTGCCATCTTTACTTGTTCCAGAGCATGGTGGTCCCAGAGCTTCCCCAGGAAACAAGAGTCCAAGTACCCCCTCAACCTATCCCGCCGGGCGTCAGGTACACGGGACGCACCTATATGCGCTTACGTTCGAAGGCGCCAGCCCATCGGGCTCTCTTGTCCTTCCAACAAGCCCCGAAGTCATTGCGGGCTCACGCCAGTAGAAAGCCAGAGTCGCGGAGCCGTGTCGCCTATGTTGGCCACCTTCCGGAAATAAACAATGTGTCTATCGAGGGTCGCATGCCGCAGGGCATGAATCATGTCCCCGCAACAAGATCCGATATGGAATCGAGGGCTTGACCCCAAGTGCCCACGTCAAAAATGCCTTCTGGACCTGCTCTAAGTCGCTCCAAGTCGCCAAAGACACCACCGGGCCCCACACCTTGACCCCATCTGTAAGAACTAGCTCCACCAAGGTTCTGGGGAACAAATGTGATCGATGGCCCTGGGCCATCTGTCTACGCCTGTGACTATTGTTTTGTATTATGCATAACGCCTTCCAACTCGCGGTCACCCAAGGCTTAATGGATGCATCCCAATACATTGAGGGATTTAAAATTCCACCCCTGTGTACTTGTAGCCGGGTGTGACCTCTACCATCCGCCTCGATAAGTGAGCCGGAGGTGCCGGATGACGGAGGAGGATATGAGGACCACCTTAGTCTTAGTCGTTGACACGCATGTCCGCCGCCCGCGTATCGTGTCCGTGGCATCTAGGTATGCCCGCATGCCCCTCGGTGTATGGGCCAAGAGGTCCACATCATCCGCGATAGATGAGTCAGCCGGCTGACCGGGTGCAAGAGCAGTATACCGTCCCCCCCATTGGCAGAAGCCGCTTCCAACCGGTCAATGTAAAGTCCAAAGAGTGTGGGTGAGAGAGGACAACCTTGCCTAACTCCAATGTGGCGGCAAATGATCGCCCTTCCCTTGCGGCGCCTGCGACTCTGCGTCGCAGTCGTACCAGACACCGCTTCGGCAGATCCATAGGGAGCCCCAGATGGTGCAATCTACGCCCACAACTTTTCTCGGGGAATCTTGGTCGAAAGCTTTTGCAAAGTCCACAAAACAGAAGAGCAGTCCTCCCCGACGGTTCTCGCTGTCCCTCGACCGTGGGCCCCGAGTGTGAAGATGTGATCAATGGTCGAATGTCGAGGTCGGAAGCCTGCACGGGCAAGTGCCCTCACTTCGGCGCCTCTGCCCATCCGGGTTACTCGATGTTCGAGAATGCAGCGCCGCGGCTTGGCAAACACCGAAATGACCATAACGGTTTTCAGAATTGGCTAGACAAGCATGGGTCCCCGCCTTGTAGATCGGAACAACCCTCGCTTTGTAGTCCACGACCGGGAAAACCCTCTTGCGGCCCTATTGAACAAGGCAGCAAGGGCCGGGCACCATGGGGCATCCCCGCCCACTTGAGCAACTCCGCCATAAAAGCCGCCTAAGTTTGCCTTCTCATTAGCCGCCGTATTAATCGCAGCCCCTCTTCGACATCTTCTTTCGTGGATCACCGGTGGGCCATGTTCTTGGGGGCACATCTATCCGTGTTCGGGGATCATAAAGCCGCTGCGTGTACCTGCTCCCATTGCACCGCCGGATGTTCCCTCAGAGGGTCAGGCTGGCTCCCGCAGTAATACCCCGCGCCGTAAAGTTCTCGGTGGGCGCCTAGTAGGCCGTAACATTTCTCCTTGGTGCCTTGCCGTACCTTGCCTTTGTTTCCTTTGAGGAAGGCGCCAGAATGGCTGGTGGCCCGAGCTCGCGCGGTCCCGATCCACAATGAGATCGGAGGCGCGTTTGCGTTCTTTACACTCAAAGATCAAACCATCCGCTACGGAAAGGTTCGCGCCTCTCGACCGGGCGTGGGGAGGTCTCCCAAAGCATTGCTGTCGCTCGCGCTCGAGGAGCTCAACCAGCTGGTCGGTTTGCTGCTCCAGCGTGTGGGCCCGCAGAACTGTCGGGAGGGGGCAAGGGTAATTCATTGACATAGAATTCAATATATAAATTTTGTGTATGTGGTATTTGGACTTAAACTTGATTATATTATGTTGTTTGATGATCAAATAGCACCCGTATTTTCTATGTAAACCTTTGAATTATCATAACATGGACATCTGTGGACATGTTGGCATTGGCAAACTTTAATAACAAAGTGATATGATAAACAACCTATATATTTCATCAAGCTATGTTGATTAAGTAGTCTTAAAGAACCCATGTATTTTATCAAACTATGTTGCCTAAATAGTCTTGTGCCAAGAACATTTCATAAGTTGGCATTTGCAAACTTAATAACAAATAATATGATAAACAACCCATCTAAATGGTTGCATAAAGTGAGGACGTATTCAATCTGAATAATTGTCTTGTTTGAATAGTTGAGTGGCTGTATAAACCTTGTTTTATTAGCAACTTTTATCTTGATCCCATATTAGCTTACTTTGCAACATCATTGTTGCATGTCTTTTAGATGGACCAAAAGAGAGGCACAGTATAGGATTAACAACCAAGTTCAAATTGGTTTACAATTGAGAGAGCCCCTTATTGATTAAATTCATTGTAGATAGTAAACAACAGTTATACATTAAGAGACTTGAAGCTTGACATGTAATGAAAAATCTAAAGCTTGACTTGTAACACATAGTTCTATTATTCCATGTTATGAAAGATTGGTATTAATAAAAGGGTAGATCCTTGAAAAACTTGTGTGCAATGTCACCAGCATTTTGAGACAAATAAAACATTGCCGAGACAACATAGTTGAGCTAAGAAGATTGAACAGCCTTTTCTGTAAATGCTGCTCAGGTTCTGAAATTGTAGAGAACTTGATTCACATGCTTCAGATCAAGTAAATGGAATTCAAATAAAGTGGCCAAGCATTTATATAACAAGTTTTTCTAATGACTTCAACTTCAATCAGTTCAGAGCACTGAATACTTATGATGCACAAAGAAATTTAGGTAATTTACATTGTAAAATAATGGAAATGCTAGAAAACAGCCTTCCAACATTATTTAGAGAAATCACAAATCCCATCAGCTTTGTGGAAAAACCTGCTAGTTAATTCATACAAGAAATCTTCATATTCTCTATTACACACACAGATAAATCATTTGGCAAATAATAATGGACAATAGTAGGTATTGTCCTCAATCTTTGGCTCAATAACTTGTAATGCCCGATTAACCAAGTTATATTGCCTTACATGCAAGGGAGACCCACAAAACACTTCAAGCGAGTGGCAATCATCTGCATAAGGGCAAATGCAACAAATAGATAAAGTAGATATAATAAGGTCCTGAAATAAGAAATTAAAAGTTGCCATGCTTCTTGGATTGAACTTTGGCCTGGAAAACAGGTTCAATATTTTGGAAGTACACAACAAAGCATGATTTCATTAATTAGAGAAATTTGGAATTCTCGTTTAGCATGAAATAGGTTAGCGGGTAGCCATATAGTGCAAAAACTACTACCAATTGAGTAAAAGTTGGCGTTTTTTTGCACAAATTCTGCAAAGGCTTCGGTCTTATTCGGAAATATAGTTTTTACTGCTAATGCAAAGGTTCACCGCGAGTATAACGTAGTAGGAGGGAGTGTTAAAACTTCTCGCAAGAAGCGCGAACGCGATGTTTCGCAGCTGAAAGGAGACAAAATAATGTGCCTTTTATTAAAACCATATGAGAGCATTGTGTTAAAAGAAGGTACCGAGGAGCAAGGATATCACACAAAATTCAAGATTTAAAGCCATATAATTGTTCTGAGGATCGCGCGGTCGCGATTATTTTTAGCATTAAACATATGGTAAAAAAGATATGGGTAAAGACAAAACCAAAGTTCCCGAAACAAAATTTCCATTGAAGGAAGTAATATACAACATAATTCTTGATTGAAGGAGATAATTATTCTCGATTGTGTTTGGATACTTCATCGTATCACACCCATTTCATTGGCCATGCGATTGACATGCTCTCTACCCAATTCCATAGCTTGTGTTGTGTCCATCTCGAATAACACGCGGATCTCTGGAACTACAACACCCATGGCCTTTGCGATGCGCTGCAGATGTGAATCAGGCTCCCATTCTTCACTGTCCATTGCACTGCTCCCGCCTATAAGTTCGTTTTGCAGTAGCTCCGATGCAGTAGCATTCTGCTGTGGATGAGAGAGCTTACGCTTCTTTGTGTATACGATGCTCCCCTGCGGACCCAAGAACCTCATCTTGGTCAATCTCCATGTCTTGGCTGGTGCGCTTCCATGTGTTCTCATGCAATATTCAAACTGATGTTCGCCTGTCAAGAAAGGCATGTACCCATCAAGCTTCTCATTAAGTGCACTCAATTTTTGAAAAGTGGGCTCTAGGGCTTCTATACCTTTTTCCGTCTCTTCAAGCAAGCGCTTTGTTTCTTGCATTCTCTTCAGTAGGACTTAGCATCGAGGTTTTCCAAAATGGAATCCAACTTTGATAGATCTGTGTTTTGGGTGATACTGATGTCGGGTTGAGCTGGATCAGGCTCAACCCTCTCGCTTCGGCTCTTCCTCAAACCCATCAAGACTTGGATTGGCCATTTTATCAAAGCGTTTCAAAGAACGCCCTCGTGAAACGCACACTTTACCCGAACTTTCGAAAGCCACGCTCTTTTTGCCTTGCATAAGAGCAACACGAAGCCGCCCCAAAATTAAAAAAGAAATCCGTAACACAACCATCGGTCGGCACCAAATTGTTCAACAATATGGTAGGCATAGGAGGTTTTCACCGGCATTTCAATACAAGATCTCCTTCCATTGCCGCCCATTTGAATCTTGGTTTGCCTGTAAAAGAGTCTGATATTTCTTTTTTATCTTCTCGTCGGCATCCTCATTACCTGTTAGCGGCATTGGAGGCAATGGTGTTGACTTAGGAGCCTTGCCGTGTGGAGATAGGTGAAGCTCCAACTCGGGTTGCAGGTGTTACACGAACATCACTCCTGTTAATGCACATATGACTAATAAAGTACTGATGTTCTTTCACCCTTCGTTTGCTCTCCCATCCCGTTTCTTCATAGGAACCTAAAGATAGGTAGCCACCGCCCTGAATTTGCTTCTGACTGTACAAGCAATTTGGCAAATTCACTGAGCGCATGATAATAACCAAGTGATAAACTTTGGCAATCGTCATGGTAGCTATCCTTGTAAATAGATCTGTGTATTTCTTGCAATCCCATACCTTGTTCATCCCTCGGATGTCAATAAATATCAATGTCGCGATTCTCGACACTTGGGAGGAAGTAGGGATGCCATCCTTTGTCACTGCTATGACAATATTTTTCTTTTCCTTTCTTTTTCTAGCCTCTTTTGGCTTTAGAATATTCCTGATTGGCTCCAGAAAGGCTACAGGTAGGTTACCTAGTGTATGATCCTTGTTATAATTAGCCTTGACGCATTCGTATCGCAGATGTCGATATATCCAATTATTCTCTGTGCTCACCAAATCAGGAAAAGCCTGAAGCAATTCCTCCCAGCTATCGAAATCCTTTTGCAGTAAATTTGTGGCATAAGAAAAAATTTCTCGCCTCATAAAAGTGAGGGTTCTGATGTCAGTTGCCCGTTGTTTGCAATCAAATCTCCCGCTATAACCTGACTGCACCTTTAAATACGTCTTGCCTTCTATAATCTCATCGAAAGTACCGGTGACACCTCTCAAGATTCGACATACCTCGTGAGCAACCGGGAGAGTGTCTTGTTAAAGAAGTCTTTGGATGGCTTGTCCGAAACTCACCATGGTCGCCACCGAAGAGTTACGACTCACCCACAGACCATCGCAACTTCCATTAACTTCTTTGAAAACCTTTTCATCCATAAAATGAATTGTTTTTCATCCTTAAGCTCCTGCACTTTCAAGGTGGTCGTTGCAATTTCATGGAAATCCTGCAGAAGCAATTTCAAGGTCATCAAGATCGCGGCCGCGAACTTGGCGAGTAGAAAACAAATAAATACCTTCCAAGCTGAAGTTTTAGCTGTCCCTATAAGTCCTTGTGGAGGGCAACCATAAGCCTTGTGCGATGATGACGGTTGTTGCGGTTTTTCAATCGGTGGCTCTGATTACGGTGTTTGCAATTGCCGTTGCATTGAATACTCAACTCTATATATTCATTGTGCGTGAAGATTTCCGTTGAGCACCCTCGATCGTCTTCTAGCATATACTTTGGCAAATTCGTTCTTTGTCGCTCGAACTTCGCCGGCAATAGAACAAAGGAGTTGTGCAAGAAATATCGCGGGTTGCCGAAATAATATAAAATTTCTTGCCCTTCAAATCTTACGGATTGCTCCATGTCACCCTCTTCCCGAAAGATAGACAACCGTCGGGTCAAATCTACATAACGAAAGTGTCCAAGAGATAAAAAGAATTAGTTACGGTAATAGGGTCAAAGCGGAACGACGCCGCCAGGGTGAGGACCTCTGTCGGGTATGTCTTGAAGCTTTTAACCGAGTTTGAACATGGTCATTTGACCGCATTGCGGTGTCAAGTTTTTGGTGCAGGTTCACAATCAAAAATAGAAATCTTTGTAAACCAATTAACCCCTAAGGGGTAGAACCTTTTGAACTGTTCAAGCTTCGAAAGTGGTTTGCTCTGCCATCTTATGTTCCTCTTCGGGATTGAACTTCAACTCGACCGAATGGCAGGTCGTGGTGCCATGGCAATGCTAGTCTAGAGGAAGCATCCAGAATGGCGGGGGGGTTTGTGAATCGCTGAAACGCGGGCTATCTTGATGAGGTGTCGATTTACGAGGCTAATTCTGAAAGGAGGGAACTTTTTGGAATAAATCCACCGGATGTAGTGCTATCCGGGGCCTTCATAGCAATAGGAAGAGTAGGGTTAACAATACCGAGGGGGTTTATCGTGGATTGTGGTTCTTGAGCAATTTCTTTTTGGTGCCGATGTCTCTCCCAAAGCAAAGCAATAGGCTTCACACTCTTTTTCTTGGCCACGGCTCTTAGCCAATTAGTGTCCATCACGGAGGGCATCTTCGTCCCGGCGCTTTCAAGGCACGGCTGGAGGCTTCTTGTCGTAGACAAACCATTTACGCATGCCGAGAACCCGAAAGCAATATGTCTGTTTCCCTTTATACCGATAAAAGAGAGATTCATAGGATGGCAACAACCAGCCATAACCCTTAGCCGACGTGGGGACGTTTTCCACGTGGGTCGGGTTTGTTCATTTTGCCGGCTGTCATCATAGACGGGTCATAATTGCGCCATTTTAAAATGTACTCTTAAACCGCAATGCTTGTGTGTCCTCAATGCTGCGCATATGATAGCATCTTGCACATTGTTCTTCGTGCCTTCCCACATTGCCACCACTATGCCAACTTGTTCAACGCCCTCGGCTTTTTTTCGGTCCATGAAAAGTAATGTGTCCTTTTCTGCGGTCACCCTTAATGTGCGGTATAGCTTTGTGCAATCTCAATACACCATTTCCTTTCATTGGAAGGGTTATAATCTGGACTGGCTCGACATCCGGTCCCGGAAGAGAGCAAGTGTCTTTGTAAACAAAAGCCCGTGGTGAGTGCCTGGTAGGCTGCATAATGTGGTGCAAGGAAAAGGTAGAAACTACTGTAGAGAAACGCGACCGCGATCCTGCCGAGCAGCTAAAATAGAACTCCACACTATCGCGGCCGCGACGTTGTGTAGCACTTAAGCACGGCAAGAAAACATCACTGGTCGCTGAACCTAATGGCGCATACTACACTAGTACTCATGAAACATATAAAGAAAGAAAATCTATACTCGGCCGGACCGCCGCGATCTTGTTGAGCAGCTACACTTATGAAGACCGCTGTCTAGAAATTACAAAACCTATCAAGCAAGACCGCGGCCGCGATCTTGTTGAGCAGCTACACTTATGAAGAACGCTGTCTAGAAATTACAAAACCTATCAAGCAAGACCGCGGCCGCGATCTTGCTGAGCAGCTATACTTATGAAAACAATAGAAGCTCGAGTAGGCAAGATCGCGGCCGCGATCTTGCTGAGCTGAAATGTTAGAAAATACCTTCTTTGAGGGAGTCCTTAGGTGCCATGGGATCGCGGGCGCTGGCTGAGTTCGAAATACGAGTCTTTTTGGAGTGGCTCGAGAAGGCGCTCGGAGGGCGAAGGCGCTAGGCGCTGAACGAAATCGCGGAGTCGAAATTTGTTTTTAAAGGTTTGAAGTTTCAATTTATAGAACGGCGCGCGAAATTAATTGCAGCCCCTCATAATTGCGGCGTGAAAAACGCGTGCGACCATAATGGCGTCGTCTGCCGGCGATTATTAATTACGGCCCACGGCCCGTATTTATTCCCCGACATAAATGCGTCGTCGCGAATATACCCGTCCGAAAAAGGCAAGTAATCCGTAGGAAAGGTCCTTATCCACTTGGACGTCCAGCGTTCAAATTCGGGCGTAATTTCGGACTGACACATTATGCAGCCATAAATGCCCCCAAAAATCCGGTTCTGGGGCCGACGATTTGTAGAATTTGAAATCGAGAACAAACCAATTCGAAAGCGGGAAAAGCCAATTCAAATTTCATTGTTTTGCAAGATCTTCGAGGTATTTGGAGCTGCGCCTAAGCTGGGCCAAGTTCGGGCAAGGATTTGCTGCAGAATTCCGCATCCATTGAAGGCGCTGACGAGGGGCCGATAATCCGCTTGCAATCCGCCACTACACATTGAATTCTGCAATCGCATCGAATTCGGGGTTTAGCGAGGTAAAAGGCCTATTTCGATGCATATCCCTCATCTGAAGTGAACTCAACGTCTATGTTGCACTGAATTTTAATTATAACTACAACCTCCGAGTCTCTGCACTAACATCACTATGTATTGCATGGATTGATAAGATACCTCCTGATACTTTGTTGCAACTATGTAAAAATAGATGTTCTAAGCAAAACTGTGCACTCTGGTGTGTTTATTATACAATGTAAACGTGTTTCGGGTATATGCTTTCTTTCTCCATGTGGATGAAACTAAACACTGTTTTTATGACACTGCAGCTTCTGACGGGTACAAGTTGACGTTGATGCCACCGGCTACAAGTTGATGTTGACGCCACCGGCTACAAGTTGACGTTGACGCCACCGTATTCTGTGAGGTATGAGTAATGCTTTATTCTGTAAGTCAGTCGTATAACTTTGGTGCTCCACGAGATCGCGGTCGCGATACCTTCAACAAATCTACACTTGCTATTGACCAATGAACTCCCAGCTATCGACAACTTTGAGTTGAAACCACTAGCTAGCCTCGAAATGTGATTTGCACGAGTTCTTATCGAAACAGCTAGTGTGAATGCTTGCAAAAAGCGCGGCCGCGTTCTTACCCATGCTCGATAAGATCGCGGTGGCGATAGTCCCGAGCATTTTTTATTTTTCAGTTCCTATTTTTTGTAGTGGTTTGTGATCACAGTGCTTTACGCTACACGAGGATCGGGCGGCGCTATTCCGCGACCTCTTGTTTGCGGGATGGCTGATGTAATTCCGGCAGATCTGGCGGGGAAAAAGGTGGCGAAGGAAGAGTCCACAATTTCGGCGCCATCACAATTCGGACCGTCCCGGAGGGTATGGTTTGTCGTTTCAATTGTGAATGTTACGGATGGGCGATTACGCTACCAATTCGAAATGGAAATAGAAAAATGGGTGAAGCCGTGGGGACTTTTGTGTTGTGGTACAAGAAGGACATTGCTGCTCAACTTGATAGAGATGAGGAAGCATGCACCCCACCGAGTCGGATAAAACGCATAGACCTGGCGGGGATGAGGGAATGAGGGGTTAGCCCGATAATGAGGCGAATCATGTGCAAGGGCTTTCTAGAGATGAGTTAGTTGAGAAGGCGTGCACACTCATGCATGAATGCTGCTACATGGCTTATGCCTATGGTGTTATCGTTTTTGCCGATCCAAACCATGCTGTGTCTGACGTGAAGTTAGGGGAAGGCTCGATAGCTGCTACTATCATGAACATTTTTCCAATGCACGAAAAAAGATCTCTATCGCGTTTGCCGGGTTTGTGCGTAAATGCCCCAACTGCATGACCTTGTGAGATGGCCCATAGCCCTCGTGCTCGTTGATAACATTCCAGTTTCTACTCTTGTGGTTGCGGTGAAGGAGAAGGATGTGGAGAATGAACCTTACTCCATTAGACCCGAAATTGGCATCACCAAAAAGAGACCTTACAGCATGGTCAATCGGAGACCCAGAACACGCCCAGCACAGAGTAAATGTGAAAGAAAAACTAGTCTTTGAGGCTATTCTAGACTTCAGGTCATCACCGTGTCTTTTGCATGAAACGATCTTTGTGCAAATTTTACATCCCGGAGATAGCTTGCATGAGAACCTTTTCTTTGGAACATGAAGTCCCTGAGCGCACAACTTTTGCATATAACATGCTAGATCTTTGCTCGAAAATGGTGTAGTCCATAAACCGATGTTGAATAACAAACGGTGTGCGTGAAAGCATGGCATAAAGCCTATGGCATTCCCATTTCCACTTTTACAAGTGGAAGAAGCTCTTCAATGATGGCCACGTAATTGCCGAGCACGGAAATCTCGGGTCTAAGAAGCCAAGGTCTCATACTTTGGTCGGGCAATCTTTGTGCTATCTATGTTCATAGATGAAAAGCAGAGACGATGCCACACTTTCGAAAATTACGGCGAGGGTAGTGAACAAAATGTTAAGAGGCTACCTTACGTCTTGACTAAGAAGGATATATACCAAGAAGTAGATATTTCCGTTCTGAGATGACAGCAAGCATATTTCTCCTTTCGTCATTTAAATGCGCTTGGAAAGAGAATCATTCAGAGGTATCAATAGCTAAGAGGATAGCATTTTCCAAGTGTAACACCTGTATTGTCATAAAGGAAAAGCTTGCTAAGACCAGAGATCCAAGCGAAAAGAAGGGTACTTGCAATAGAGAGGAAATCGCATATGGCGCCAGATTTCTTGCGGGGAGCCTTTATCGGTCCTGGAGAGCTTTGTCGCGATAGATCTCCGAGCACGCTTTAACCATTATACATGATAAGATGGATCAGAATAAGACCATGGTCCCTCGTCTAGAGAAACTAGCAAAGTCGTATGGAGGGGTGAACGATCAAGGTCAAGGTGTTGTGGTGCTCTCATGCACGGCCATGGTATAGGTGCCTTGGGCCACTTCTCTTTGGACCTCGGCCCGATGATTCTAATTTTCATGTGGGATCCTTGAATCATACCTTGAAGACACTGGAGAATAAATCGAGGATAATTGGGGCCATTTGAGAGATCTTGATCGATCGAAGCGGTGGGGTGCAGCAATTTTAAACACAGATAACCTCAGGACAAAAATGATGAATGGCAGTAGAAATGATTTTATGCCTCCTATCAAAGGCCCCATGGTAGCAAACAAGTTGCCTAGGAGGCTTTACTTGCAGCTAGATAATTGCTCAGGTTCAGAATAAGAATAGATATCTTTTCTCTTACTTGTCATACTTGGTTTGGTTAGGTGTATTTGATCAAGTGCAGCTGGGATTCATGATGGTTGGACACACCCACGATGACATAGATGCCCTATTTGGAAACTACTCTACTCTAATGAGAAGATCAGATGCATTGACTATTCCGAGCTTATGCAACTCTTGAGCGGTGTAGTTCAAAGGCTCCTTCGCCTTACCTTGTGACAGAGGTTCACGATTGGAAGGAATTCGTGAAAGGTTTTATCCACGATAAGAAGGACCGTTTATGTGGTCACTTGGAACCTCTACTCTTCAAGTTTTGCATGAAGGATGGATGGCCACTAATGTTCTACAAGATGAGGCCGGGGCATAGGGAGTGGCTCCCTGAAAAGGGAATCAGAATGTGGAAGGAGGATGCCCAAGGTTTACCTATGATTCCGAGAGGGTCACCTAAGGTCCTGCAGCCATATGGGAGCTTGAAAGATATAGGTGCATTAAGAGCTTCTATTGCCAAGTACATGATGCCTTTGGGCAGCTATTTCTAGAGCTGGCGATAAGTCATGGTCCAACACATATATGAATGAAGTTATTGACTACTGGTCCACCTTGTTGCGAGTGCTTGGTGACGTGCAGCCCGGTAGAGCTCTCATTCAGGATTTCTGGCCCAGCACCAGGCAAAGTGCATTGGAAGAACCCGAAAGAGTGTTTGTGGATGAGCACATTGAAGCATCTCATTACGTTGGGCCTTTCTCGGGTAGACCCAAGAACCCAGTTGAAATATTCGACCCCTACCAAGATGTCAAGAAGGGAATGCTCTTGCTAATCAGACCACATGATAACTGCCCGACATGGATGGGTTTTGCCGAAGAGGACCCAATAGAGGACCCTAATCTCCCACATTACGAAGAGGTGTTTGTCTCTTGGTTTGAACCTATTGCCAGAAAGGGAACCTCATATGCAATGCAGTATAGGGATTGCTGGAGCAAGAATTGGAGACCCAATCCTAATGACCCGCCACGCTACCAACCTTTGAAAACAATAGACTATGGTTGGGCCGTAGAGACCAGGCCATTGTCAGTGGTGATCCCCAAGAGTGTTAGGGCTCGGTTGCAAGAATTAGTGGCTAAAGAAGCTAAGGGCGATGATGAGAACTCCCTGAGGTATGCAATGCTCTTTTACATAATTACTATATCATTCATAACATGAAAGTTACAATAGACTAGTTATTATTTGTTACGCTCTGCGTTTTCCATCTCAACACAAGAGCTCTTACACTATACAATGCTAAGCGGTGATTCATTCATCTTCGGGATCTGTAGTAGTGATCCACGATATCTCATAGCTCATTTCGGGGAAGCCAAATCAGATGGATCATTACACGAATTGTTTTGTGAACAACGAATCTCGGCCCAAAGCTTTTCTTCGGCGGTAGGGATCAAGAAGAAGATGCTGTCTAGGCAACCAACAAGATCGAGTGGCTCATTGAGCACTTGATCGCCTCGATGTGGTGAATTGATGAAGGCAAATAATCCATGGGAGAGGAATGAACTTTAGCCCCGAAGTGAGAAGCTTTTATAGTGAGGTAGAATTATTAAGGTGAATTATTAGGGTAGACTTCGGCGTCATTATTTCTCGTGTATAAGACCGTTGTATAAATACAAGTATAATACATCTTTCGTATGGATATATGTATGCGTACTAATATGCATTATGTTTCAAAACATGTTTGCTTGGCTAATTTAGCTATGATTGAATTCAATGACAGCTTACGCGAGAATAAGTGGAGGTGGGATAGCACATCGTTACAATATACTCAGTTAAGGTACGTGATATTACATCCTTAATCAGAATGCTATTACATCCTTACTTAGTTATTAGGTACCCATGTCATTATTACATTATTAGCAGGTGCAGATTCACTCGTCATCAACATCAAAGCTCGTGATGCCATTCAGCTCATAGATCTCTGATCGGGGAAGCCGGTAAATATGGACTTTAACGCTGAAAGTGAGCTTCCCTGCAAGCACTAGCAGGTCCATCGACTTTAGATAAGAGCCATGGATCAAGCTTAACGCTATTTCTAGCGCATTCGCCCAGATCGTTGTAGCTCAAGTAACACTTGAAAGAGCGGATGTTGTTACGAATGACCTGTTCTTCCAGCAAATTCATCCACTTATTAGAAAGCAAAATACCACAGGGTACTCGTTTTACCACCCAACCGGACCAACTAGAAGAGATATCACCGAGTCAAGCTACTCCCGCAAGGCGTATAAGAACAAACTCTTTCTAGCCACCAACCACTGGTGTTACATGAACTCCTTCTAATGATATGATCAAGCAAGGAACAAGAGAAGATACTAGAAGGTAAGGCTAGGCTCATCATCAACATAGGAAGAAGCGAGATCTAGGCTGTGGCAGTCAACTCAGACCCCTATGCACCTTTCTGGGCATAACTTTCAAACCGTAAGGAATCTATGGACAACCAAACCCAATCTGGAAACTAGACTTCAAGAGCTTTCCAACAAGGTAAGGATCGCCGATTTCTGAGTTGTGGTTGCGGAGATATCACATCTCAAAGTTGTCCTTCTATTTATAGGCAACAATACTTTTTTTTGCCTTTTTGCCTCTAAATAAAGGTCAAGGTTTATTTTAGCACTCTCTTTGATAATAGCAAGGCTTAGACATACTGGATGACTTTCTTACTTGATCATATCAATAAATATTGTTCCATGCAAGGCCACTCCCCCGAGCACCATTATTAGTTATTAACCTTAAACCATATCAATTCCTCCCCTTCTCAAGGTTGATCGCCCACGATCAACAAGATTCTAGAAATATCTTATTCCTGCACAACTCAGAAATAGTTACGGATATTCTTGTACTTCCAAAGTACCGAATACCCCTCGTACCTCCAAGGTACAGATGTAACTTTGTCAAGCCAATTGTGTTGCAACCACAATTACTAGTCTTCAAAGTTTTACATCTTATGCTCTCTTGTTCAAGCCTATTGTGCTGCAGACACAATTACTGATCTACCAAGAGGCATTCACATCAAGTATACCATGTTCAAGCCGGCTACGTTGCAATCGTAGTCACTAATCTACCATGGGTATACACATAAAAGTATCTATTCCTTATTCCAAATAAAGAAAATCAACTTAATTTGTCTCAAAATGTTTACTAACCTCCACCAGAAGCACCAACTTCTGATCAATCTCCATTCGGTTTGCAATCTCTCGGTACCAACCGTAAGACTGCGAACATCAGGAATAACAAACATTCTATTCACATGGACATGAGCACCAACTCATTCCAATCACTTGGTCAAGAGCACCAACTCTTTCCAACCTTGAGGCACCAACCTCAGCCATAAGGATGCAATATGAAATATCTAAAAATTCTAATCACAATCCCTAAACATCAATTTCATACCAGACAAGAGGTAACCTATTTCCTTAAGATATCTTGAGTGTTACTAAGCCACTCAAATTTCCAACTCTTCTATCACCCACAGCTCCGCTGGTAAAGACCGGAACTGAGCTCTGATACCAATTGTTACGAATGACCTGTTCTTCCAGCAAATTCATCCACTTATTAGAAAGCAAAATACCACAGGGTACTCGTTTTACCACCCAACCGGACCAACTAGAAGAGATATCACCGAGTCAAGCTACTCCGCAAGACTGTATAAGAACAAACTCTTTCTAGCCACCAACCACTGGTGTTACATGAACTCCTTCTAATGATATGATCAAGCAAGGAACAAGAGAAGATACTAGAAGGTAAGGCTAGGCTCATCATCAACATAGGAAGAAGCAGATCTAGCTGTGCAGTCAACTCAGACCCCTATGCACCTTTCTGGGCATAACTTTCAAACCGTAAGGAATCTATGGACAACCAAACCCAATCTGGAAACTAGACTTCAAGAGCTTTCCAACAAGGTAAGGATCGCCGATTTCTGAGTTGTGGTTGCGGAGATATCACATCTCAAAGTTGTCCTTCTATTTATAGGCAACAATACCTTTTTTTGCCTTTTTGCCTCTAAATAAAGGTCAAGGTTTATTTTAGCACTCTCTTTGATAATAGCAAGGCTTAGACATACTGGATGACTTTCTTACTTGATCATATCAATAAATATTGTTCCATGCAAGGCCACTCCCCCGAGCACCATTATTAGTTATTAACCTTAAACCATATCAGATGTGCTCTGGACGAGGCATCGAGGAAGCCATGGAAGATGAATGGCCTCTACCCCCTCGTGAAGCCGTTTTTATAGTGAAGTAAAATTATTGATGTGAATTATTGGCGTACAATGTAGGGCCATTATTGAGCTTATACGAGTGTCATGTACACGTACAAGTATAACACAAAATTTGTATGTATATGTGTATGTTAATTACCTCATGTTTGTTGGGGTCGAGTACTAGGTGAAAGTATTCGTGCTTGAGCAAATAAGGTGTGCTCAAAATTCTCAAAATTGTGTTATTTTATCCAATTAATGAAATCATGCTTAACAGACATCAATTATTTCAACAATAGCAATAAGTTGCCATTTTCCTGCTGATATCCTCAACTGGAGTATGTGCAGCATATCTCTGTTATGTCCATACTTGGCTTTAGATTTTGCAGGTGAAGTATTTTATCCTCAAAACTTTTCACGATGCTCGTTCCTTTATTTCTATAGCTAATGCATGAAGTTAGCATTTGGATACCCTGCCAAACAATGGAACCTAGCCCTTAGGATGTGCCTTAGTGCCCAGGATAAATGGGCAATCTTCCTCTAGCAGCCTGACCTATTGCAGATGCTCCTATCTATTTTTAACATGATGTTTTAGCATCTATTCTATACTGCAAAGTTTGAATACATAATGTTACCCAATTATAGTAGTGTTGCCTTCCTGGTGGTAACAAATGCATACGTACCCATAGGGCTCTCATATGTTCTCATGGTGGTCGTTATCAAATAAGTTGATCTACAATATCAAAGAAGGTTCTCACATATTGCAGGTGGAGCTTGCTTCATTATGGACTTAAGATGAGATGGGTATGCGATATAATAATGCGCCATCATAATAGGTCTGCCATTACATCTACTCAGTACTGAGGATAGTTTATAGCTGGGCACTGATAGCATGACCATGCACAACTCTGATTTTTGTACAAAAATAAAAGGATAGAATCCCATGATACAAAAGGAAGCAAATAAATAATTCCGTGCTGGTCTCTTCTCTGCTTTAAAATGCATCGAAATGCATCCAACACCTAAAACTAAGTTAGCTTTAAATCATCCAGCAAAATGCCAAAACTCATTGTTGAATGTGAACATGTCTAAAACCCTTACCTGTTCATGCCACAGAAACTTTGAAATGGGAGACTTGTTGGTGCAGATATCTTCATTTGGCTATTCTCCATTTGACCATAAAATACACATGAAGCACCCGAAATATCTGCTGCCTCCACCTGCATCTATTACAACATGGATAAAAAGCCTCACATGGTCCATTGTTTATGAATAATAAATGACATTTAAAAGTACATATGGCCATAGCATAAACTGCAAGAAACACTCCTTCCATGTACTTGATTGTTCATGTAAGGGAGCCATCTGTATAAAATCAAATAGAAATCAACTCCAAGTATCTTGATCGAATCTTACCAGAGAGAAGAAAATGTCTGTCCAAATGGAGTGACTCCAAAGTAGAGTATTAATCACACTGAAAGAGGCCATATGCGGACACACAATTCAGTCATTTTTAAGGAACATTCTTTAAGAGCTCAACAAATAACTTAAATCAAAGCAAGTACAAATTTGCAATGAATTGATGACTTCCCAGCTTGAAACATAGTAGCAAAAGAGTGATCAATCTTGTGACGGAAACTACAACATTTTCATGGCAATTTGAAAAGAACTCATTCTGGCATCTTCATCTTTTCTAGAGCCTTGATCTCCTCCTTAGAGAGTCCATTCAAGGTCTCTTCAAAAGACTCACCAACAGCTGAGTTTGTTGTGTCTGGCACAATGCAACCAACCCCAAGTGGTGCACTCGTAGCCACCCGTCCCCTTGCAGTACCTCGTACCGTTTGGGTTGTAGAGTTGTTTGTAGCACTCTTAGAGTTCTGCATGAGCCGATCAAGAGATTCTTTAAGGCGTTGCTCCCGGGCAATGCTCTCAATAATCCATCGGTTCATTTGCCTTTGCATATTGTCCAGGGTTTTAGCAATCAAAGATTGCTCATCTTGGGAACCCCCTGGTGTTGCGGTAACTGCTGTTGCAGTCGTCAGCATTGGTGTTGTAGGAGTACTGCTCCCAGAGCCTACTCCACTAGTAACAGCACTTGCCCACCAGTTGCCAAGCCCGTTTGTGGAACTGGATTACCCCCAGGGTGTCCGATTCTAGTAATAGGCTGCACATGGTAGCAGTTATAGAAGGAACTGACAACCCCACACTGGGTTGTGCCTGTAGCAACGTCTCAAAGTCGAACACAGGCAAGTCCTCCAAATGGATGTCCCGGAGTGCAGGTACTATGCCACTGGTTAACGCTATAGCTGGCAGACCATCAATTGGTTGCGCCATTTCCTGCGTTGGATCAGCCATGGCTCTAAACTATGCGCTGATACTAAATTGTCAAACCTACAGAAAGTAGGACAGATTGTGCTACCTAGAACTCCTACAGTTCCCCTCAACCGCGAGTTCCCAGAACTCCCTATGCACAACCGTTGCTGATCCCCAAGATCAGCCTGAAGCCTAGCTTCAGAAGTTCTATCACAAGAACTCAATAGTGCAGTAGCAGTATTGCTCAAAGAAGAGTCAAGAACACTCCAAGAATGGAACAACTCCACAAATCAACACCAAATTTTGGAGTAACCTCGAAACCTTTGGGTTCCGCTTGCAAAAGTTGTGTCTTAACACTGATTTCCTTTAGACCGTTCACAAAGTGGTCCACCTTCATATGAGGGGTAAGGTCGGGAAGTCTCACTAACAACCCGCGGAGCTTACTAACATACTCCTGTAAAGTCCCGATTTGCACCGACTCCCTAAGAGATATTAGCACATGACAACGATCAAAATGAGGCGCATACTCATTTTTGAATCGTTTATAAAAGTTGGTCCAAGACCGAAAGGTCTTTCCGTTGTTAGTGTGAATAGCCCACCATGAAGCAGCAGTACCTTTTAGCTTAAGAGAGGCATGCTACACCTTTACTGTATCGCCTTTCTTAGTAGCCGCATAATACACTTTCATGCGACCCAACCAGAGCATAGCATCCTCTGGCATACCAGTTCCATCTCTAGTTAATTGCATGGTTAAACCCTATTACACTATATACAAGTTGATAGAGTAATTTTCTATGTAGATATAAGTAGAATGCATCATTCATTACCCTCGTGATACTTATAGATGGTGATTTTGGAGGATTTTAACATATAATTTTGTCCAAAATTCTGTATAAAAAATTCTCTATTAAATTTGGAAGTCGATATAACTTATGAACACTCCAAAACAACATGACATTGTACTTCATATAGTTAAAAACTCATGGCCACAAGAATTAAGCCAAAACTTGTAATAATAAGAGAGAAATAATTCCTAAACCGTAAGCAGCATTTTTTAACAAATGGAGTTTGACGACTTTCACGAATGTTAGATGATAGCAACCAAAGCTGAAAACATACAAATCAATGTGTTCTATCATAGATAGGCAATGAAAGATGGTGAACCATTTCGAATTATAGGCGGTGATTTTCACTACTTCAGAATCCTGCCCGATGTAAGGAATTCTTCTTAAATTATAAGTTCTAGTTGAATCTGAGCTTCATGTTACTTGTTGATATGAGTAGCCTCTATGCAGAAACATCTGAACATTTCTGGGTTGTCAACTCGTATTTGTTTTTACTGTTGTTTTCAGCCGTGGACCCAATGTTGGGGTTGTAGTGTAATAACAGTATTATTGTTCACCCATAACAGATATTCTCTCAAAGCGTGATAATTTGGAAGAACCTAGTCTATCCATAAAAGATGTTTCTCAAAGCTAAAAGATTTGCAAAGCTCAAGCATGAAGGAAAAACATCAGAGGAGACCCATTTTTCTAAGAAATAAGCAAAGCAAAGAAATCAGAGAAAGATATGATCTAGTCCATGGCAGTATCAAACATTCTCGCCTCCAGTATAGCAGTATAGCATAATTCTGCATAATACAAGTATAACAGTGTCCTGCATCCAGTAAGCATGCAGTAAGTATTCCACAGAGACAAATAAATAGAAAATTATAATGAAATCAAGTATTATGTAGACTACACGATAGAACAAACTCTAACACACAACTTGAAGCTCTGAATCCATTCCAAGCCACCTGCACGCCTAGATCATCGCCTGTAAGTATCATGAGAATCCAAAAGTAATCATGCTTGAACAAATGGAGCAAACACACCTCAAGTTGTGAGGAATTTCAAGTATTCTCTAGTAGCAAATTATACACCTCCAACCTACAGCAAGGAAATCATCGTTTTGCAGCAGAACAGTTCTAGCCTGATCGTTTTGCAACACATGCAAAATCACAGTTTAGCAATAGAAAGGCTCCCGATTCTTCACTCATACCGTAAGAATCACGACTAACAGGAAGAGGGGAGGCCATGGCAACTACACTGCAGCAACAATGACAGATTCATGCAATAGAATAACTAAGTAGGTGAATCGAATATATCTAAGTTGCATGCAGAAAGAGCATAATTTGATAAGGAAAAATTAGGAAGTTTTCAAGCAATCAAACAGATGTACCTCGATCTGTTGCTGCTGCCAGCATGCCAGATAACATGTAAGCTCCCGATCAGAGTTTAGGGTAATAGCTTTGATCCCTTGCTTGGGTCTAAGTCATCAACGGCTCCAGAAAAACCTGCTACAAAACTGAATGCAAAACCCACAAAACTCCTTGCTGAAGATGGGATAGCCAAAGGCCATCCTGTATTCATAAAAGAGCTGGAATAATCCTTTTACAATTCTTCAGTTATGATGCCGCCCTTTCTCTGTAAGATATGGAGGTCAAATAACTCAGTGGAAATCACACAAATCGAAATGAAGAAATAAGTTAAATTCTTGCAAAGACGAAAAGGGGAGAAATCTTACAGAGAACATTGAGAAATCTTACAGAGAATATTAAACCTCTACAGATATGCAAACAATATATATGCAACCGATTTCTCCTAGATTTGTGGCTTAAGATCTTCTTTGCAGAATATGCATACCCACAGGGAAAGGGCAAAATTAGAACACATGAAAAATGCTTCGATTACCAGCTGCAACCCAAAACCCTATACCTGGTATTCAAACTCATGGCTATAGATCGTAAGTCTAGAGCAAATAGTTTTGGAGGCAAAAACGTGACCTGCATGCCGAGCTCTACTCCTCCCTCGATCAAATGAGGTGGAGCCAAGCCAAAAGACAGAAGAAGAATTCGGGACAAAAACCTAGATTAAAAAAATCATACGAAAACCCAACCCGATTTTTGGAATGCCTGAAAAGTTTTCCAGCAGCTAAAAGCTTCTAAACCTTAGAAAACCAACCTGAAAAAAAAAATCCAAAAAGTTTTCGGAACCCCGGAAAAACCAAATTTAAACAATAGGATAGGATATCTACTTATTATACATTGCGACCTGCAAAACCAAAGGCAGAAATGAAGTGAAGCAACCCATACCTTCATACCTTCAACCGTGTGCCTTTTCCATACCTTCAACCCAAGAACTAAAACATCTCTTCTACATTCTTCTTACTTTGAAATTCAGGATTCCTAAAAAATCCTAAAAGACCTCGAAGCATTGAAGTAGGAGGGCAGAAGTTTACCTGTAGTTGCAGCACTTTGTGTAGCACATCGAATGGAAATAACTATAGCACATACTATTTATGGGTCCCCGGCATTGTCGGGCATAAGTACGGTTCTATGAGGCAACCACGAAGTTGTAGACTTATAATACCTAGCTATACTTGAAATGGAACTAAGAAAGCCCCAGCCCAATTTGCACCAGGGGCCATGCAAGTAAGGATCACTAAGGGTTATATTTATGATGTGGCAGTATCAATCAAGCAGGCGCTGAGAGATACTGCCAAGTTAATATTAAACAAATAGTCATGCTTACCTTTGCCTCCTGTCGTGGGGTGAGATGCCATCAACTGGTACGCGTCGCCAAGTGTACAGGGACTTGCAGGCGATAGGACAATCAAGAGAAGAAGGCGCCAAGAGGAAGGTGACAAGCGGATGAGAAGCAGAAGGCGCCAAGTTATGGCGATCCGAAGCCGACAACTGGTTCAGGAGGAGAGGACGCCGATACGAAGGCGACAAGAAGATGATTGGCAAACTGAGAATCCGAAGGCGACAGTGTGATGAGCAGCAGAAGGCGCCAAGGCAACAGGGAGAATGCAGAAATTTCTAAAACTGCAGTCAAAGAGTAGAACGGGCTTTTAAAGGGGCCATGTATGGATCCTTCATGCATGCATGACAAGCGTCGTGCCTAAAATAAATGGATCTTTTAAAAAAAAAGGACCGTTTCCATAATTGACCATGAGGAATTAAATATGGACCTCGTTATTAAATGCACATAGAATTTGAATTTCAAACATCCTATCCTATATTATAATGTTATACCGTATTGAATGGATCAAGCCCTAATTCGAATGGCTGAGATCATCTGATTGAATCTAAAGGCCAAGATTCATTGCATGACTTTCTACTACCATGATTAGTCATGATTTGGTCTTTTAAGGGGAAAGAAAAAGGAAATGTAGGAAAGGCGCAGGTAAAAGGGAAAAGAAAAGGGAAAAAGGAGAAGAGGAAAAGGGCAAAGAAAAGGGAAAAGAAAGGGAAAAATGGCATGAGAAAAATCAGAAAAAACAATAGAAATAGAGAGGGGGAAAGGGAAAGGAAAAAGGACACGGAAAAAAGGAGAAGAAAGAAAGGGTGGGAAAGGAGAAAAAGGGTAAGAGAAAAGGGTGGGAAGAAGGGGACGAACAAAGCGCATGGGAAAAGGAAAGGGAAAGGAAAAAAAAAGGGAGGTGAAAAGGGAAAAAGGGAACCTAGAAAAAGAGCACGAGGAAAAGGGCAAAGGGGAAAGGAAAAAGGGCATGGGAAAAAGGAGAAGAGGGAAAGGGTAAAGAAAGAGGAAAAGGAAAGCGAAAAGAGAGCATCGAAAAAAGGAAGGGAAAAGGTTAGAGAGAAAAGGTGAGAAAACGAGGAGAAGGAAAGGGGAAAATGGCATGGAAAAAGGGAAAGGGAAAGTGAAAGGGAAAAAGAAAAAGAAAAAGAAAAAGAGAGGGAAAAAGGAAAGTTAAAAAGGCATCGAGAAAAGGGAAAGAGGAAAATGGTGGGAAAAGGAGGAAAAGGGAGGGGGAAAAGGTGAACAGGAAAAGGGTGGAAAGAAGGGGACGAACAAAGCGCATGGAAAAACGGGAAGGGAAAGGAAAAAAGAAAAAGGGAGATGGAAAGGGGAAAAGGGAACCTAGAAAAAAGGCAGGAGGAAAAGGGGAAAAGGGAAGGGGAAAAAGGCATGCGAAAAAAGGGAAGAGGGAAAGGGTGAAGAAAGAGAAAAAAGGGAAGCGAAAATAGAGTATCGAAAAAAAGAAGGGAAAAGGTTAGAGAGAAATGGTGAGGAGAAAGGAAGGGGTAAATGACATAGAAAAAGGGACAGGGAAACGGGAAAAGACAAAGAGGGAAAAAAGGAAGATAAGAAGGCATCGAGAAAAGGAAAAGAGGGAAAGGGTGGGAAAAGGAGGAAAGGGGAGGGGAAAAGGAGAAAAGGGTGGAGAGCAATGAATGGAAAAAGAGGAAGAGAGAAATGGGAAAAGGGCACAGGGAAAAGGGGAAGAGGGAACGGATGAGGAAAGGGGAAAAGGGAAGGGAAAAAAAAGAGAGAGAGAGAGAGAGAGAAAAGGGAAAGTGGAAGAGGGAAAGGCGGAGGAGGGTGAGAAAAGGAGGAAAATGGGCACATAAAAAGGTGGAGAAAAGCAAATGGAAAGAGGCATAAGAAAAGTGAAGGGAAAGGGAAAGCGAAAATGAAAAGGAAGGAGGAAAGGAAAGGGAAAAAGGGCATGGCGAAAATCGAAAGGGTTGGAAAGGGAAGAAAAGGGAAGGGAAAAGAAAAAAGAAAAGGGAAGCAGAAAGGGGGGAGGGGAGGAAAAAATGCACAAGGAAAAGGGGAGAGAGAAATGGGAAAAGAGAAGGGGAAAAGAACACATGATAAAGAGGAAGAGGGTGGGAGAAGAAAAGGGCCACATAAAAAGGTGGGGAAAATAGAGGAAAATAGGAAGGGAAAAAGAAAAGCAAAAGGAAAGAAAGGAAAAAAGGAAAGTGAAAAATGGGAAGGGTGGGGAAAAGATGTAACGGGAAGAGAAAAAGCCTGTTAGAAAAAGGGAAAGTGAAAGGGAAATAGAAAAAGGAAAAGGGAAAGGGAAGGGAAGGGGGCTAAAAAAAGAAAAATGAGAGAAGAGAAAAAGATAACGTGTAGGAAAAATAAGAAAAAAGGGAAAAGGAAAAAGGAAAGTGTGTGGGATAATGAGGAAAAGGGGAAACACAGGAGAGAGCACAAAGCAAAGGGAAGGGGAAGGGTATTAAATGCACAAAAACCGTTTATAGCTCAGCAACACTGGGCTTGATTTCCATTATGTTAGATTTATGGAAAGAAGTCTGGGCTGAATAGGTTTTCGTCCACACAGGTTCTCAACTTATGCCCAGCAACGCTGGGCACCATTACTAGTCCCATTTAATGCAATTCACTCCACGGCACGTGTTGCGCGCTTAACAAGGTTAGGCGAGAGATTTTATTTTAAAATAAGGGGGGAAATTGCATTCAAATTTCGGGAGGGAAATTATGTTTAAATGTAAATGTAAATGCTTATCCAACCTTTCGATTTTCTCGCATTACAGACATGAACGTCAATTTGGCCAAGACTAAGGTGGTTCTAATCTCATCCTCGGGCCATCCAAGGCCCCCTTCATTCACTTACCGAGGGCAACAAGTGGAGGTGACACCCACCTACAAGTATCTGGGAGTGGAGTTTCCTTCTACATTATGCTGGGACACTTCCATAAGATTGCGTGTAGCAGCAGGCTGGAAAGCACTTTATGCAATGCAGAACAATAACCACAGAGCAGAATTGTATGATTGGGGACATCAAGCACATCTGTTCAGGGTATTGGTAGAGCCCGTTCTTTTGTACGGGGTTGAAGTTTGGGGCCAGTGGTGTCCCTTGCTACTTGGAGCGGCTTAGAACAGGTGCAGAAGGCCTTCTTAGCACGGGCACTTAGAGTGAAATCCACGGTCCCATATCAAATTTTGTTGCAGGTGACAGGTTTCCTGCCACTTCGGCAAGCGGCCCTTGATAGACACATCGTCTATTTCCAGAAGGTGGTAAATATGGATGATGATCGTCTACCGCATTTGGCCTATGCAGTGGCAATGGGACCACAACGACTCAAGAATTGTTGGAAGGATAAAAGAGTGCAGTGGCTAACTAGATGGAATGTCCAGGAGCACATGTGCATCCAGGTAGAAACATAGGCAGATCGCGACAGCCTGAGATGTTACCTTGATGCTTTCTTCTTGGCTGGTCAAGAATCTTCAAGGCACCGACCATCTTCAGCGCTTAAATCCCATGGCGACTAAATCTCCAAAGGTTTGTGCTGTTCAAAAGTTTCTATTTGCCAAAGCTCGATGTCTATTTGCCATAAAAGTAATCTCAAGGGCTATGTTTGTCCTCATTCAAATTCACGCCCCTTCATTCATGCCTTTTCGTTGACGCCTGTTCATCCACGACTCTTCAATCACGCCTCTTCATATGTATTGGTAAAGAAGTTGCCGTGTTAACCAAGAAGAGCTCGATTAGGGTCACAGGGCTTGGTGGAATGTAATTTAGTCACAGTTCTGGAGATTGGCCTTTTCAGGTTTTCAGCTACTCTGTTTTTTGATGCAGTGCTTGCATGTCTTGGGGATGGTGTGCAGAGCATGTGTGCACGCTATTTTTTAGTGCATGTGTGTTTTTCCCCAAGTACATCCATGGTAATACCATTGTGATGTGCAAGCAAATCCCCCTCCCCAAATTGGATGGCCGCCTAAGTTGTCTTTGGGGTGGCACCTAAATTTCTACTCCGAGTTTCCCCATGATCATATGCAAGACCCCCCTAAATTGGGCGGGCGCCCAACTTGACCTTCTAGTCTCTCCTTGTTCATGTTCTAGTAGGACTCCCCTGGCCGGCATCCCTGATAATATCCCAAAAGTTATCCTCTTCTACACCAAGGGCCAATTTGGGCGGGCGCCCAATTTGTCATGCAGTGTTCACTATGTGCGTGATCAAGGCATGTCCAGAAGGTCAAATTGGGCAGGCGCCCAATTTGACTTTGAATGCATTAATACTAATGTGGAAACAAGCCCCCTAATGTGGGCAAATTGGGCGCTCGCCCAATTTGCAATAAGGGGAACCTAACGTCCTCACAAGTGAAAATTGGCAGCCCAATTTGATTGTCCGTGTAACCCTTGAATTGCCATGCCCCTATGTCTTTTGCATTGCTTTCTCGTTCTCGTTATTCGGTTTTAACAGAACTGAAATCCTTGTGCAGGTTATGTATCTCTTCATTAATGATCGACTGGTAGCGAAAGGAGTTGTGGGGCAAATGACACAATGCCACTTCAAGGAAATACCGAATGGAGTAGTGAGTGTTGGTGTTGAGGAAGTGATCAAAGGCCACTATACACTTCCTTGGCCGACTCCAGATGCAAACACAATAGCAGAAGCCAAGGGCTCCTTCATTCTCTGGGGAAGTGAAGATGCTCGTGAGTCGTCTGTTAATGGCGTCCCCATAAAAAGACAGCGGACGGAGGTGGGAAAGGAGACACGACCGCTAACAAGATATATGCTTCTTGAAATGGATTGTGAGATATAGCACTCTTGCAACACCATTGTCGCCGGAAAAGGATTCATATCATTCACTGGCCCTGATGATGCAGTGTGTGACCAATTTCTAGGTTTGAAGTTCGTGGGAGTTTCTGTTACCGAAGGTCCCCCCTCTGAAGTGAATATCCGCTGTCAGAGATGTTTACAGCTCCCGAAGTCTGGGATGCTTGTGAGGTGGAACAATGACCTCGTTTGTATTGGCAGAGTGAAGGTCTCGGAGACATTGACCGCAGCACCACAACAGGAAGTAGATACAGTGTCCAGCCAAGGTAGCTCAGAGCACCAGAAGCACCCAAACTATGAGAAACGACATTACACTTTTCATTCCTGACAGCCAAGAAAGATTCTCAGGCCACCGAAGATTGTTCGTCTCACCATTTAGAATGCTATTCTCAATTACAGGAGGACCTTGTGCTGCAAAAATAGGTGTTGCATCAAGTTCTCTACGAATCAAGTTATTAACATTCGAAAGGAATTCCTTGCCATGAAATCTAGTGATAGGGTTACTTTTTTTTATGATATGCTCGGCAACAACATGAAGGTCGAAGAGTGGGACGGCTAGTGCTGCAAGGGAATCTCGTTTGCGAGAGAGCCTGGTACCTCAAAGTCGGCATATCTGAAGTGGAAGGCCCAATTCCTTGAGGGTGCATGCACGGCCGAACACGGCAACTGTGGCACGATGAAGCCTCATTCCTCGACATTGGCATACGAGGCTGTGTTTTCCATGTTTGTCAAGGAAAACTGTGAATCTTTGCCCCAGCGCAGCAGGAGAAATGAAGACGGGATAAGAGAGAACATCAGTAAGTTGCCTGCAATGTTTATGAAGTCCAACATTCTGGAAGAGGTTAATGCAGATGTTATGGCACTGACTGGCAAGAAGGTATCCCTGACTGGGTTTCATAGAACGTGGAGGCAGAGCTTCAGGGATGTCAGTATCGCAAAGAAAATTGCATTCTCCAAATGCAATATGTGCGAGGTCATCCATACAAAGTTACTGAAGACCACGGATGAAGGAGATAGGAGGATACTGCATGATCAAAGGAGGGCACATAGACTAGAGCAGGCCTCATGTCGCACCCAGTACTGGTCGTGAAGATTACACTCCCACAGGTATCCTGCCCAATATCTTTGTGTTATTCACGACAAAATGGATCAAGCAAAAACAACGATTCCAAAATTGCAACAATCTGTGAAGTCTCTTTGGAGACTTGACAAGCTCAAAACGTCATTGACTGGTGCACTCACTCATGGTCATGGAAAGAAAGCTTTGGGAACTTTGCCCTGGACTTATGGCCAAATGACTCTAACTTCCATATAGGTTCTTTGAATAGCATCTTGAAGAGATTAGAGATGGTCCATGAGTATGCAGGAGGCCACCTGTCAGTGCCTGAATAATGGGTTTCATCCTTGTGTGACACCACGGCCTTGGAATCAAAGTTGTCACTATCCAATAGCAGCATCCCTGCTAATTTGCCACAGGCAGAGGGACCATCAATGAAGCCTCTCCCCAAGATACTATATTTGCAGCTGGACACACAGAGAGAGAGAGAGAGAGAGAGAGAGAGAGAGAGAGAGAGAGAGAGAGAGAGAGAGAGAGAGAGAGAGAGAGAGAGAGAGAGAGAGAGAGAGAGAGAGAGAGAGAGAGAGAGAGAGAGAGAGAGAGAGAGACCATGAGAGATAATGCGAGAGATAATGGGACTCTCGCATTTAGAGGAAATTCGCCCCTAACTGCTGTTAGGGGCGTTTCCATCAATTAATGGGCCGTTAAGCCTAACGCCCCGAAAAAATTATGGGGATCGTTTTTGGAGGCCGGAAATTTCGACCTTAATTCCGGCCTCTGTTCTAGGTGGGCGGGCTCCAAGAATCAAAGATCCCAATTCCTTCCCTCCTAGCCGAGCATTAAGCGCCAATTCTCAATCCGGTAAGCATTTCTTGAATTACTTTACTTCAATTCGTTCATTGCTTTGGTGATAGGCATTTTGTTAGCATCTAATAGATCGAAATATCAGACACAAATTGTCTCAAGAACATGACAAAGGCAACCAGATCCTCCATGCCGACTGCTAAGAAGCCTTTCATTCCCCCGAGGAGCGAGAAATTGGTTCCTAGAAGAACTAAACGGATGATTAGAAGAAATTGGTTCCTTCTGCATTGCTAAACCTAGCAAAATAGCCCTAAGAAGCATTGCAATCATACCTAAAATTACCGGATCCATGCTTGAAAGACGCTATAGGCGAAGATTTCCTGCCTCGAAGGTGTGAGGGATGGATTTTTCAGAGCTTTCGAATGGAAAAGGGATGCGGGAAGACGAGCTCGAAATATCCCATATCACTCATTTTGAAGATCGAATGAGGAAAGAAATATCCCATATGGGATGGCCAGCCGGAGATGAATAGGAGGGAAAAATTCCGGCGGGGGAGGGAGAAACAGCTCGAAACTGCCACTGTTAAGGCCCGAGAGAAGCTCATCTCCCATCTCTCTACGATACGGGGATAAAATTGTCTCTCACCAGATAGCGAGAGAGACAATTTTTTTTTTTTTCGATCATGTGGCCAACCCGGAGAGAGAGATAGAGAGAGAGAGAGAGAGAGAGAGAGAGAGAGAGAGAGAGAGAGAGAGAGAGAGAGAGAGAGAGAGAGAGAGAGAGAGAGAGAGAGAGAGAGAGAGAGAGAGAGAGAAGTGAAGTGAAGTGAAGTGTATTATTGCGTCTTTGTGAGACCATCAGGTCTATAAGACAGTTACATACAATGTCACTTTAGTCAATCCTCATCTGAGACCCCCTCATGGGGATTCTCACCGCTCCCCTCTCCTTCCTCATCTGTCAAGTAGCTCTTAATAGCTTTAGTCCCTGCCTCCCTTAGTTGCATCATATCAATTAAGAAGTTTCCGGCTATAGTGGCTGGTAGGTCAAAAAATTGGTGCAAGCTGCTCACACCCGCACCGTGTGCAACCCTCAAGGTCTGGTATGCTGGGCAATATATGATTGCATGCTCTTCATCCTCTACCTCATCTGACCCACACATACTACATGTCCTATATTCTCGCGGAATATTATACCATCTCCCTACCTCAATCCCTAAGTGATGTGCACTTAGTCGCATCCTGCATATGGTATATCTTTTTTTCAAAGAGATGTTCTCATTTAGGTATCTCATTTCTTGCAATGTGGGATTCATCTTCTCCCGGTAGTGAAGCATTTTCACTCCAGGGCTATGCCAGACTCTTTCCTGAACCGTCTCCCGCACCCATTCATGTATTCTATTTTTATTGGTTGCAAGATCTTCTATCCTGAGACCCCACTTGTGCATCCAATTCTACCCTTCTGCATACCACCCTTTCTCAAATGTTTTCTTCATAGCCAATCTTGGATAACTGTCTTCTTCTAGGGTACCTAATTTACTCAGGTATCCCAGGTACTGTGTGAGAGCTTCACACTCTAAGGGCATCATCCCACATTCAGCTAGCATCATCTCATAAGGGGTTTGCATTTTGACCGCGAGCTCCGTACGTAGGAATTTTTTTTGTATCTTCTCAATCTTTTATAACTCCATAGATAATCCTGGTCCCCACACCTCGCATCCATAAAGCAACACTGCCTGTACAAGAACTTTAAAGAGCATCTACTTTAGTTCAAACCTTCAGATCTCGGCCTTCACACATTTCTTCTGCATGGCAAATAGGGCCTTTAACCCTCCATTTACCCGTTGTTCTACTGTTTGATTCCATCTGAAATGCTTATCCACGATCACCCCCAAATATTTGTATGTTTGTGTTATTTCAACCGTATCCCCGCGATATGTAAATACAAATTTATGATCCAGCGTAGTACCAAAGAGCACAATTTTGGTCTTATTTAGGTTTACCTGCATCCCTGTTGCCTCGCAAAAAGATGCCAAAATATCTAAATGTTTCTGCATCCCATCCTTGCTGCACGCAAGCAGAACAATATCATCAGCATATAGGAGTATACATATAGTATATCCTGCGAGACGTGTGCCATCTCCCTCAAGTGTAACCATCCACCTTTCTAGATCATCAATAAAAATGCCAAACATCGTAGGTGATAGGGGGCAGCCTTGCTTAACTCCCATGTTACTTTCCACCTGCTCACTGCATACATCTTTGTATGGTAAGGACAGTTGCACCAGCACTTTCTCATATAACAGCTTTTTATCAAGATCTCCTGAGATGACTAGGCACCTTGATTTTCTCCATACTTTCCCATAAACGGTCCCTACCACCAGATCGAACGCCTTTAGTAAAATCAACCGTCTCAAGGAGAGAGAGAGAGAGAGAGAGAGAGAGAGAGAGAGAGAGAGAGAGAGAGAGAGAGAGAGAGAGAGAGAGAGAGAGAGAGAGAGAGAGAGAGAGAGAGAGAGAGAGAGAGAGAGAGAGAGAGAGAGAGAGAGAGAGAGAGAGAGAGAGAGAGAGAGAGAGAGAGAGAGAGAGAGAGAGAGAGAGAGAGAGAGAGAGAGAGAGAAGGAAGGAAGAGACTTTAACGCCCACTGAGGGAGGGGGAGGGAGGGAGGGAGGGAGGGAGGGAGGGAGGGAGAGAGAAATAGAAATAGAAATTTTATTGTTTTCGTCTACGAGACTGCCAGGTCTATGAGACGATCAAAGAACTACAATCTCATGACTATAGAATATATCATCTAGTGCCTCTTCAGATGAGAGAACACTAGGCTCCTCTATCTCCAAATCTTCAACATCCAAGGATTTCAAATTACTCTCCCTACGCTCCAACATATCAACAATGTATGCTCTTATGCAAGACCCTGGGTACAGAAAAAAATCTGCAAGTAATCCATCAACAATATTATATCTGTCCCTAATGTCATCGTATGCATGACAACATAACAGCACATGCTCCTCATCCTCCACCACCCCCGCATTGCAGAGTCTACAATGCCGGAGTTCATGGGGTATATCTGCCCATCTCCCAATCTCAACCCCAAGGCGATGTGAGCTTAGCCTCATTCTGCATATAGCATGTCTATGTTTAACTGATATGGCCTCTCTAAGGTATTGTGCCTCTCGCAGTTCAGGATTGAAAACTGCTCTATAATATTCCTTCTTAACTGCCGGAATATGCCATGCTTTTCTAGTGTAATGCCCATGCACCCACTCTTCGAGGTGTTCTCTATGGCCTTCCAATTCATTTATATCCATTCCCCACTTTCTCAGCCAATCAACAATATCTGCAAACCACCCCTTCATCCGGGTTTCTTCTAATGCTAACCTGGGTAAGCTATTTTCAGAAATATCATACAAAATTTTACACAAATATCTAAGAAGTCTACATAGTGCCTCTATCTCCAATGGGAGCATACCACACTCAGCGAGCATCATGTCATATGGTGTTTGCATCTTAGTACCCAGTTTAGTATGAAAATTTTTCTTTTGAATCTTTTCTACCCTTTTCCATGTGTCATTAGCCAATCCGGGCCCCCATATCTCACATCCATATAGCACAACTGTTTGCACAAGGACCTTGTATAGCATGCGTTTCATATCAAAATTCCAAATGTCAGCCTTCACACACTTCCTTTGCATAGCATATAAAGCCTTCAAACCGGCATTAACCCTGTGTTCCACTGCTTGGTTCCATGTCGAACTCTTATCAACAAGCAAGCCCAGATACTTATACTCTTCTGTAATCTCAACGGGTTCCCCTTTATAATAAAAATGTACATGATCGACTTTATTTGCTCCGAAAACAATAGCCTTAGTTTTATTCAAATTAACATGCATACCTTTGGCATCACAAAATTTCGCCAGCGTATCTAAGTATCCCTGCATACCCCCTATGCTCCTAGCAAGGAGGACTACATCATCAGCATACAGAAGCAACATGATGACATATCCACTAAGTCGTGTACCATCTCCTCCCTGTGAGCGTATCCAACTCTCCAGTTCATCGATAAATAACCCAAACAAAGTAGGTGACATGGGACATCCCTGCTTGACCCCAATGTTACTGCATACACACTCATCACATACTTCTACAAATGGAGAAGATAATTGAACCAAGACTTTCTCATAAAGTCTACCCACAGCATTTCGATATTTACAGGGCACATCTAGATCCACCATATGCTGCCATAGACGTTTCCTATTTACCGTATCGAAAGCTTTAGCAAAATCTACAAAAGTGGCATATAGTGGCTTTCTCTTGCCCACAACAGAATCCATCATAGCCCTGAGTGTAACAAGCTGGTCGGTGGTAGACTTTTTGGGTCTAAATCCAGCTTGTCCAACTGCTCTGACATTTTTAGTTTCAGCCCAAGTGCTAATTTTAGACTCCAAAATGCTAGCAAACAGTTTTGCATATATGCTGCTGATCATAATCATGCGATAATTACCCGGATCATGGACATTACCAGATTTATGAAGAGGTACAACCCTGTTAATTTGCCATTCCAAGGGAAAACCATCTCTTAAGACCGCATTAAACAGTGTTACTAATTTATCAGCAACCTCATCACCAGCCCACTTTAACATTTCTGCCACCATATTATATGCATATGGAGCTTTCCCATTTGATAATTTTCGGAGTCCGCTCTTCACATCATTGATTGTAAAAAGCATACAATCATTAGGTTCAATAGTCATCCTCCCATCCATACCTGGTACATGATATAGCGCGCACACTTGTGCCATGAGAGCATTCACATCCAAGGCATGATTATGTTGCTGGGTGGACTTAAGTCTGTTCCAGAACTTTTTAGGATTATCAAGCAGTTCTGTAACCATCATTTGATGTTTATAGTGCAGGTATTCTCTTTCATTCCGCCTTATCAGTTTAGTATATACTTTCCTTATTTCTACCCTTTCCGATCCATATGATGTTCTAAGCTTTCGTCTCATCTGTTTACATTCAGAATCAAACCGCCTATTGCATGGCAATCCCATCTGTTGTCTATGTGACAAAAAGCAATCCCACGAAGCTGAAAGTAAATTTTCTAATAGCTTTTTGCTAATATCACATATATTACCTGTCCAATCTGTGGACATTACCTTTTCTTTACATAAAGCACTATAGTGATCAGCCTTATCAAAATTCATATGCAGTCTATTATGCTTAACTGATTGAGAACATATGTGCTTACTTATCACAGAGACTTCAATGAGAAGAGGTGCATGGTTGGACTCCTCTCTTTCACGCCCAATGGACAAGCCAACCACCTGTTCTTTGAAAGAAGGTTTTGCAATAATATAATCCACAACACTAGCATTCTTACAGGTACGTTTGCCAGACCCAGGAAAGTGAGCAGTGCCATTATAAATTACCATATCAAAACCACTGCATAGGTGTAAAACATGTCTACCTTGTGGAGTGATCCATTTTGCTTTATCATCAGTGTTTCTATTCCAACCCTGAGCACAAACACTCTCATCATCCAACATCTCAACCCATTCCGGATCCCCATCTGAGCTTACTAATGCGGCTTGATTGTCTGCTGTACGTCCATTGAAATCCCCCAACAGTAAGATTTCCCCAGAAAGGCTTAAGGCCAACATATCCTGTTCCAGATGGAAAAAAGGATCATCCTTATCCAAGTCTCCTTTCTTATATGTAGGAGATTCTCTTGGTGGGAAATAACACCCAGCAACATAAACCTTGCTAAACTTACCAGGTAATTCAATCTATATATTGTTTATTTGCTTTATTAGCAACCACATTAACCAAATGCACAATTTCTTCCGTGACATAACAGGCAATGCCACCATAACCCTTAAGAGCCCAGCCTTTATGATTCCAGACTGACGATAATAACTTAAAACCAACAATATCAGGCAAGCCATTCTCCTCATGCTCGCATGTTTCTAAAAAGAACACAACATCTATGCTCTCCAACAAATCGTACATAGTACACACCTTATCAGAGTTGAGAGTGTTAACATTCCAGCAAGCCAACCTGACGGTGGACAGTCCCTATGCATCTTCCACCACCACCTTCCTGCTTCTCCAATATGCACGCTTACCCGCCTCCCTTGCCTCTCGCATTTTTTGAATTTCCTCTTTCCTCTGTAGAAGTTGCATTTTGGTTAAATCATCGTTAATCCAAACATATTGCCCCTTAAGCATGGGCCTTTTCTGCATAATCTGGGCTTTGCATTCTCTATTAGCAAGCTTTACAATCACATTTCGTGTACCATCCTCCTTCTTGCCTACTCAGAATGCTTCAACTTGTTAGTCCTGTACGTCCTAGTACAGGACTATTCATGCACACGACGGACCAGGTCAAGGCCAAGGATCCACAGTCAGGCACAGGTCAGTCGTCAAAGGCCCCGCAGAAGACCAAGCCGCAGACCACGCAGAAGGCCACTCCCGTGCCAAAGAAGAGGCAACGCACAGACAAATGACGCGCTGTCACCGTCAGCGTCATTTCAGGCTTTTCAAGAGGCACCGCCAACATGCCTACAAATCAGGCCTCCTTCCAGGAGTCGGCACCGAAATCAGTCAGAGTGTCTATATTGGGCCAAAGGCCATTGTACTATATATATGAGTAGAGCTAGCCTTCACGGGCCAGATGAGTTTTTGGTCTTATCTCACTTCTGCTTCCTCTCGATTGAGAGAGCTCATGTTCCATCATTGATATCAAAGAGTTTTGTTCTCATCATTTTGATCTTATTGTTTTCTTTTGTTCTCTCTTTTCTCCTTTTTCTTCGTTTCTTTGCAAATCCCGCGTGACACACCTACCAGATTCTCCTGTTTGATCTACGGGTCCTCACAGAGGGCTGTCTTGCAGGAGTTCTCGAACCCAGACCCCAAACACTGTCGCCGCTGCCGGGTCTGATTTTCTTTTCCTTCCTTCTTTTACCATGTCTGCCCGAGCTTTCACTCCAAAGGAGCTTCTTAGCCAGACGGCATCTCGTTTGGAGCGACATCAACTTCGCGAAGTTGCTTGAGATATGTATGACACAGGTTATGATATTGAGGGAGGCCATATTCGCTCACGAGTTCAATTGGCGCCACCTACTCCTCGTGTTCACTCTCGTCCTGGCTCTCCTCCAGCGTGTAAACATTGTTCCCAACCTCAGTCACCTCATCATACACCTGTTCAGCCACCTCCAGCTTATTTCCACACTCCAGAGAGTGCCTACATTCATATCTCCTCTGGCCATACTTCTCCACCTTCACAACCATCATCTCCCCCTGGAGGAATGGGTTATCCCCATGTCTCTTTCAGCCCTGCCCAGGTTCAGACCTATCCTCAATCCCCTTCTTTTCAACAAACACTTTTAGTTTACACTCTTACCGATCTCAAACCTCATGACCACGGACCCCAAGGTCCTCCACCACAGGAACCTCCTTTTGCATATCTTCAGGGTCTTTCTGCTCCTTTGCCACCCCATACGGAATCCATGGAAGTTCCGCCCCATTATGTTCCTCCTTATACACCGCCTCTCTATGCACAAGGCCATTCCCAATCTGCTTTTTAGACTCTCAAGTTGACCTATCCAACCTTTGACAGCACTAAAGGCAAACCATTAGACCAAAGTGCTCAAGCTCATATGGAAGAATTTGAGGCTCTGGCTGTCCTAAATGGTCACGCTCAACCTCAATTGAAGTTCCATATCTTTTCCACCACGCTGCGTGGATCCCCTCGTCAATGGCTCATGGCAAACAAAAGCCATTGGAAACAAAACTGGACAGAAATGAAGACTGCTTTCCTTTCTCATTATGGCACCACAGATGATGATCAACTTCTTCTCAAGCAACTCAATGATCTTCAGCAAGAGCCCACGGAGTCAGCCCGGGATTTTGCGGATCGTCTTCACATCCTCCTCAGCAAATTTCAAGAGTACCCCACGCAAAGCCAGATTCTCGTCTGGTTTCTCCAGGGCCTTCCTCCGGCTATTCGTCTCGTGACTGAATACCTGCGCCCCAAGACTTTGGAGCAGGCCATCGAACTTATCAATCATTCAGTTAATGTTTCCTCCCACGGCGTGGCCCTCCAGGAGCTACTCTTCATTCCTCCTGTCATGGTACCTCAGACTGCAGTTCAGCCTCAACACTCAAATCCTCAACGCAGTCAAATTTGGTGCCACATCTGCAAATATCAAGGCCATTTGGCCAATGAGACCAATGGCCCTCCTCATTGTAAACGCTGCAACATGTGCAATCATGCCACGGAAGAATGCACTCGTACTCATCCTACACCCTTCCAGCAAAAGATGGTTTATCAAGTCCAGACCACGCCTCAGCAACAGACGTCATATCAACCTCAGCAATTTCAAGCACAACCTCCTCAACAGTATCAACAATCTCAGCAGCCACGGGGACAAAGCAACCGTCCTCCTTTTGATCCTGCTAAATCTCAGTGCTATCATTGTTTGGAATGGGGTCATACCACCACGGCGTGCCCTCAACTTCCTCAAGTTCAAGTCCAACTTCCAGGCACGAATCAAACCACGTCAGTTCGCCTCACGGCCTATCAACTTTGGATCGCTAATGGCAAATAAGGCCCTCGTCCTGTTCTCCGAAAGCCACCACGCGTGCCTCAACAATCACAGTATCAACCAGCTCCTTCGTCAACTCCTCCTCTGGATCAACAAGCTCAGGAAGAAATTTACCAAGCTCTCAATCCTCCAGTTCAACCGTCAAATTGGGTTGGTTTGGTTTCACGCCAGACCAGGGCGTCACGCCCCTTGACCATCCTTCCTCATGATACGCAACCTGCTTTTGCAGTTGACACGATCCCTCATGCTGAGGCCAAACATGTTCATTTTGCCCCAGATCTGGATAAATTCATGCCTCATGTCATGCCAAAAGTCCGACAAAGTATCCTCAACCTCATGCAGGCTGTTGAAGGACGAACACTGGCTAATGTACACGCCACCACCAGAGCTCAGCAGCGTCAGGATGCATCTCCGTCATCTCACCCTCCACGCTCTCAGCAATATCCTAACATTGTTGCTGAGGTGGAGCTTCTCAAAGAAGTTGCTGCTTCATTACCACCGTCTCCTGCTCCCTTGGATCCCGCATATCCCTTTTCTCATGTTCCCTTGGAACTCCAGGAAGAACTTGCAAAAATCAAGATTCCCTTGAGTTTAGCAACCATTTTGAAACTGTGTCCTGCTCTCAAGGACCTGTTGCCCCTTCCCACGGTTCTGGTTGGGGCTGTCGCTACCTCCACACCCACGGTACATGCCACGGTGGGCAATCACCAAGTCAACCATGTTCAAATTGACGGGGGTAGTGCTGACAATCTTATCACTGATAAGCTCCGCAAGCAAATGGGCATCCAACAACTTTACCGTGCCCCATATGACATCAAATTGGCTAATGGCCATATCACGCGCCCTCAAGGCGTCACGCCTCTTCTTCACATCAATATAGGCGACCTCAGATTCCCCTTGGAATTTGGTGTTTGGAAAGCTGGGGAAGATCCAGGTGATTATGAAATGTTGGTTGGCAGGCCTTTTCTCCGTCAGGCCAAAAGTATCCATTACTGGACCACGGATCAGCTCGTCATTACGGATGGTCATCTCAATGCCACCATGGATTTGGAAACCAGCAAGATCATCTCGGTCGAACATGCTGAACCCTCTCTCTCAGACATCGATTCTGACGAAGCACAAAACATCTATCATGTACAGGCTCCTCCTACGAGTCTGCCTCTGTCATCCTACCCTAAGTATGCTGATCCGTGGGGCGAGATGACTCTCGACCAAGACCAGGTTGTGGCCGCTTTTCTCGACCCCTACCTGGCTCCTTGCAATCGCATCCAACGCATCGATCATTCTTCAGATACAAAACTTCCTCCCGACATGGTGGATGTACATGCCGTCATGAAGCAACCAGTGCTTGATGATGCTCAGCAACTACTTTTCTTCACCACACAAAATGCCACTCATCCCGTCATGTTTCAACCTCCTGCTCACGTTGTTCAAGACACGGAAGTTGTTCCACACATTCAGACTCCGGAGGTGGAGATTGTGGACGTTGGCAACAATCAGCCCGTCCGCCTTGCAGCAAATCTCCCGACCACCTATCGCGCCCGCGCCTTCACGCTGTTCAAAAAATTCAAACACATTTTTGTCTGGAGCTATAAAGATCTTCGGGGTATCAACAAAGACTTGGGGGAACTCACCATTCCTACGAAACCAGATGCACGTCCTGTCTAGCAACGACAGTACCGGCTCAACCCCAATTACCGTGACCATGTCAAGGCCAAAATTGATAAACTCCTGGCTGCTGGCTTGATTTATGAGGTCAAATATTCTGAGTGGGTGAGCCCCATCGTCATTGCTCTCAAACACAATGGTAAGATCCGTGTCTGCGTGGACTATCGCAAACTCAATCAGGCCACGGAGCGTGATCACTTTCCGCTTCCCTTCACAGACCAGGTTCTGGAAGAGGTTGCTGGTCATGAAATGTACTCCTTCATGGATGGCTTTTCAGGCTACAATCAAATTTCAATCAAAGAGGCAGATCAACTCAAGACTACCTTTACCACCCCGTGGGGCACTTTTGCCTACAAGGTGGTTCCTTTTGGTTTATCCAACTCTCCATCCACTTTTCAACGCATCATGCTCGGTTTTTCAAGATTATATGAAGGAGAAACCCTTTCTCTAGATCTTTCAAGATGACTTTTCAGCCTACAGTTCCATGGATGATCACCTGGACAAGTTAGAGCTCGTCTTTCAGAAATGTGATGAGTCTGGTATTAGTCTAAATCCTGAGAAATGCACCTTCTGCATCACCTCTGGTGTTCTATTAGGACATGTGGTTAGTAAAGAGGGCATCACCACGGATCCTGCTAAAATCAGTTGCGTGCTTAAAGCTCAAGCACCATCTAATATCAAGGAGACACGTTCTTTCCTGGGCAAGGTAAATTATTATTCCACCTTCATTCCTGGACTTGCAGCCATTGCTGATCCCATTCATAAACTCACGGGTGATGAATCCACTTGGGCTTGGAATTCCCAGGCGGATGCTGCTTTCCAACAGTTGAAGATCTTGCTTACTCAGGCCCCAGTGCTTGTTCCCCCTCAATGGGACAAGCCCTTTCATGTTCATGTCGATGTCTCAGCATTTGCTATTGGTGCTGTTCTCTCACAAGCATTTGACGCGCACACAGATAAACCGAACCATTATGCCAGCAGAAAACTCAATCCTGCTGAGCGCAACTACTTTGCCACCGAGAGGGAGGCATTGGGCTTAATTTTTTGTGTCCAACGCTTCCGTCATTATTTGTTGGGCAGTCAGATCAAATTCTTTGTTGATCATCAGTCACTTCTTTATTTGATCAACAAGTCCACGCCCACGGGCAGGATTGCTCGATGGGTCCTTCTGCTGCAAGAATTCGCTCCTTTTGAAATCGTTCATAAGGCTGACAAATCTCATGTTGTACCAGATTATCTCTCACGCATCCACACAGATGATTCCTCCACGGGTGTTTCAGATGCCTTTCCTGATGCACAGTTGTTTTTGGTCACGGCCACGCCCCATTGGTTTCATAACTTCCAGCAGTATCTTCTCACTGGTGCTCTTCCCTCCGAAGATCCCACGCTCTCTCCAGAAAAGCTTCAATCACGCCGCCGTCAGTTTCTCCGTGAGGTTCGTGACTATACCATGGTTGTGGGCCATCTGTACAAACGCGATAAGGATATGGTCCTCCGACGCTGTGTTCTTCCTCATGAAGTGCTCGATATTGTTCGACAAGCCCATGAAGGGCTTGGTGGTGGTCATTTTCATGGTGACACCACGGCACGCAAAATACTTCTCGCAGGCTATTTCTGGCCCACGCTCTTCAAGGATGCCCACGCTCACGCCCGCACGTGTGATGTCTATCAGCGTGTGGGTCGGCCCACGGCCCGTGACTGTTGCCCATTTCTGGCAACATGGACTAGCATCTATTATCAAAAACTTTTGTTTCATCCATATTTCCTCTAAGGAAAAGTTTCAGGCTATTGTGATCCCATTAGAGTTTGGAAGACATTTGACCAAGTTTGGAAGGCATTGGGGATCTCCTTTTATAGCCTAATCTTTTCCTTGAGGTAAAATACCTTTTAGACACATTCCCATTTGTTTAACATTTTCCTTTGATTTGAAGACCAGGCAAAGGCTATAGCAAGATTATCAAGGAAGCACAAGATGTTTTACCAAAGCTCAACCTTATGAAGCTTGCTTGAGTTTCATTAGTAGTTTGAAGTCACACATATAAGGATGCCATCTTGGAAGTGAAACATGCTCTTATTCTAGCCTTGAAGTTTGAAAGACCCTTATAGAAGTTTGGAAGACCCTTAGGCTTTGAGCAAATGTATCTTCACCATGAGGTATGATTTGAGCATTAGAGACAATCTGAGATGAAATCAAGTGCTACAGAGGTACCCATCTTGTCTTCATTCCATATCCACCTTTTTATGTCCTATGAACCTTTTATAACCTTTCTCTCACCATGTTTTTCACTTTTGAGACCTTTTCCCATCATTTCACTACCCATTTTTTTATTGATCCTACCTTCAATTGAGAACTGCCCCCTAATGATCTTGAAAAACTTCAAAGGCAAGAAAACTCTTTTCTCTTTCTCATTTCATCTTCCTAAACCCTAGTATAGCCTATTTACACCCTTTTCCCATCTTTTTCCCATGACTTTTTCACCATCCCTATGTTGCAATATTCATTGACCATGGGTCAAAATGGACAAAAATTTAAATGTTTCAGTTTGACCTGAAAACCTTCTAGATGGAAAGCTTGGCAAAAAAGAGCTAACATGGCCTTTTTAAATTTGAAAAAAACCCTTGGGAAGGCCTTCAAAATTGGATTCTTGGGATGCGTGCCAAAAAAAATAAAAAACCTATTCTAGCCTATCTACCCTATCTATTTCTCAAGATAGTTCCGTGTCACCCCCCCAATTTTTCCATTGGCAGCAGTGGGGGGGGCCGACAGGCTGGGTGTCCCCCTCTGCGTGGCACGTAAACTTAATAGTGGGGTCAACACTATTCCTTATATACGTAAGCTGCCGGACTTCGTTTGTGCACGTGGGATATATCACCCTTAAGAATTTTTGATGAACCCTAAGAAATAGGGGAACTCGCTAAATCCGCCAATTAGGTGCCTAAATTTGATTGAATCCCGCCAATTTTCCCCGAGATCAACTCCCTGAACCTTTTTCGAGACCTTGGGGACCCTCGTGGCATTTGATCCGGTGAGAAATTGCTCAAATTAGGCCTAAAATCACTCTCCGTAGAGCTAGTTTTGTGAGAGGAACAGTTCTTAAACCAAAGATTACAGATCAAATCGACACCCCTCGAGATATACCTCGTGATTTTGGCGCGATCAATATTTTGATATCATTTTGCTCGCTTTCTGCTCGATTCCAGCTCTATTTCGTTCGAGATTGAAGTCCCAGTTCGTTGTGACTGTTCAAAGATCGAAGCACCTCGATTGCAAACTTAAATAATCATTCCATATTACTTCATTGGTATTTTTTGAAGCACTTTCGAAAGACTCATACGGTCTTGAAATTGCTCTCAAGCATTATTACTCAAGCATTATTATTTTGAAACTTTGGTAATACCCTGTTGACATTATCAAACTTTACGTACCACATTGCTATAATGCATAGTCTTTGCCCTGAAAAATCGTTTTCATCATTGTACATCCATTTTTGTAATTCTCGCATTGCTCTTTTAAAAAGCAAAAACAAAAAACAAGACCAAAAACACTTACTCGAGAGATTATATCCTCTTAGGATAGTTGTATTTCATCCTTATAGGAATCCTAGAAACCTATACATTAGGAGAAAACATATAAAAGATTTCTTTTCATAAGCAATTCTGAGTTTGTTCTTTTCTTGAGGTTTTGTTTACTTACGTGAAAACTAAAACATCCTTTTGCTATTCAAACCTTTTTTGCACGTGATCTAGAGGCTATTTTGAAGTTATGCGCGACAGATCCCAACCCAAAATTTCCCATCAAACTCCATCTGCAAAATTTGGCTCTGTTTTGGCACGGCCAACTTTTTGACCTGCCTTTGCCTTTGACCTCGATTTTCTTGACCCTCCCTTATTCAAATCAAGTCAAATCTTCTCCACCATTTTCCTCTGCTTGTTGACCACTTATAACACCAATCAGATCTTCAAAATCTCTCAAGGTGTGTCTGCAAGTTCAGTTTTGCTCACTTTTTTTTAGGTTTAGGGGACTCTAGTGATTTTGAAAAACTAGCACTTCAAAAATGAATTTTCTGGTTTCATATGACAAAGATTGATCACCCTAAGTGATCTGGAGGTTCTAACCATTCTGTTTAAGATTCCTTTGAGGTTAGGCTAAAATTCCAGGTTTTAGGCTAACATTTTGAAGGTTCTACCGAGATTTTCACCTGGAAGTTGAACTCCATGGCACCAAGGAAGACTGCTGAGCCCGCTGAGCAACCTGAGGTAATAGGTCAACCAGATCTAGTAGGGGTAAGCATGAAAGTGGCTACCAGTTCCACAGCAAATGTTACAAATGTTTCTGCTTTGCCTTTTCCTCCACAAGCTCCTTACCAATTTGAGCTCACTATACCTGTTTCTTCCCCTTGTTATGATTCTTCCATGAATGCTAACCATTTCTTGAAGAATTTTGAAAAATATTATGAGGAGCATGGAAAGAAGAAAGGTACCAGGTTTGCTGAGTTTATCAAATGCATGAAAGGTGATGAGGACAGATCCTGGTTGGACTTTGAACTTTCAATAGGTACTAAGTGGGATGAATTGGAACAAAGGTTTCTGTCAAGGTTTGGTAAGACTACTTCACCCCAGGACCTTGTTTTTGAGCTCAATTCCTTTTCTATTAAATCGGTGAAAGTGTGAAACAAAGATGTGGAAAGATTTAACTCTTATTTCTTTGGTGTGTAATAGGAACCATGTTTCCCACCCAACCAGCATCGGGTTGCTTCCTTTATCGGAGGAGGTCCGATGTCTAGGCCTAAGATTTATAGAAAGTTATTAAAACTTCAAAAGTTTGGTGAGCTAGATTCAATCCATAAGACATTTGTAAAGGTGTAGATTTAGTAGAAATGCTAAGCTATCCGCCGATGATGAAATCAGAGATCCATTCTACCCTCCTCATCATGATCTTGAGCATGAGCCACACTATGCTAATCTTTGCCCCTCGTATGCAGTTCGAAGGAAAAGAAGAAGCCAAAAAAAGTGAAGAGCTAGACCCGAGGTTTTAGTAAAATGAAATCGAGATAAGTAAGGTATCTGAAGCTCTCTTAGAAGTTACCAAACAACTCATGGAGCTAAAAAAAATAGTAATAATGCTCCTTCTTCTAGCTCGCCATACACGAATGCACAAACTGTGGTAAACCCTATCATAGGGCTGAAAATTGCTTTGCAAGATCTTGTCCTAAATGCCACAAAAGGGGCCATTTTGGTAGAGAATGTCCTGTTTGTTCTTTTTGCAAAGAGATAGGTCATGAAGAGAAGTTCTGCAGTGTCAAGAATTACCTTGCAAAGCAAGAAAAAGGTAAACAGTGTCCAATATTAGTTTTATTGAGACTTGTGCAGAAGAACAAGAAGAACAAGATGTTATGGTTGTGCAAACACGTGCTAGGCTCCATTCAGGTACATCTCCAAGTTTTGTCCCACCAAGTGTAGCTCCTAAGGTAACATTTCAGCCAAACCCTCGGGGATATAGCTCCTCCCCCCTGTTCAAAGGTATAAATGAAGGATTCTCGAGCTTGATGAATTTGAATTGCTTATGAAAAACTCCAAGGTTCTTGTGAGACTTACTAACTTTACTAAGGATTGCACCATCATACGGGGAAAAGCTCATCAAGAATACCCAAAATGTTGAAGAAATTGCTGCAGAAACTTGCAACAACATTTCGTAGCCTTACCCGAGCACATCAAGATCCAAGGGTGCTTTTATTTGTAGTGCTACTATAGGTACCTCCCATTTAGATAAGGTTTTGTTGGATGGAGGTTCCTCCCTAAATGTCATGCCTTATCATGTTATGAAAACACTGAATCTCAAAGTAGAAGACAACACTTCTATTGTTCTAAAATCCTTTTCCAATGCTAAGGTAGTACCAAAGGGAGTGGTGAGAAATGTGTCATATTATCTGGGGGAATCATTGTCTTAGCTACATTTGTGGTTGTTGACTTTGAGAATGTTAATCATGCTAACATCTATGATTTATTATTGGGAAGAAGGTGGATGAAAACAGTAGATGCTAGGCCTATATGGTCTGAAGGTATTTGCACTATTTCAAATGGAGCAACTTCCATTAAACTGGTAAACCAAACTGACCCTTCTGCTAACATTAGATTTATAGATGTGGATATCTTGCAGGAAGAAGAGTTAGGAGTTTACAGTTTAGGTCTAGATGTTGATATAAATGCAGAAGTTATCAACTTTGCTCATGTAGAGTTCCCTGATCCAAAAGAAAACAAGGCCTACCTTTGGTTTGATGGAGGTATGTCTAAGAAATTAGGGATTGCTTCTTCTGGCACGCTATTCTCAAGGATGAGATCTTAAGTCGATGACTAAGATAGGGAGAATTCATCCTAATATTTCTTCTAATGCAGCAGAATATAGGGCCCTCATTGCAGGCCTACAGGAAGCAAGGTTCATGAATATTTCCCATATTGTTATCTATGGAGACTCACAACTTGTTTGCAAACAGATTTTGGGAGAATACCAAACAAAACATCAAGATATGGAGGATCTGAACACACAAGCTCGAGAATTGCTAACTTTTTTTTTTTGATCATTGGGAAATTTATCATATTCCAAGGTCTAAAAACTTTGAGGCTGATTCTTTGTGCAGGAAAACACTCTTAGAGCATCTCTCGAGGGAGCTATCAAGGAAGATGTCCTAGATGAAGATGAACTCTCTCGGTTTCATCCTATCTTGACCATCAACCTAGCACAAGAGGAATCACACAAAAGAACTTGAAGTACACAAAGGAGGTATGTCCAGGACTTTGCAAATGGGAGATCTATATGATGAAGATTGCAAAGGTAAAATGATTAAGTACTTTGAAGATTGGGTGGATGTTTTTGCATGGGAATATTCAGAATTGAAAGGGGTTGATAGGAGCATTTGTGAGTTTGAGATAAAAGTTCGTGAAGATACTAAACCCTGTCATGCAGAGATTGAGAAGAATTAATTCCTCACTTTTAGATCTTATCAAGCGGGAATTATTCAAAATCACGAGTCGAGGTTTGATAGTTGACATTGTGAACCCTTCTTGGGTTTCTTGTATTGTTCCAGTTCTAAAAAGAATGGTTCTCTAAGAATATGTGTGGATTATAGAGATCTAAATAAAGCTCTTGTCAAAGATTGTTACCCTTTTTTTTTTGGAAGAAATACTTTATGCATTGGTGGGGCAAGTCTATGTACTCATTTTTGGATGGTTTCTCCGGTTTTAATCAGATTAGCATCAAAAAGGAAGATCAGCCAAAGACATCCTTCATTACTCCATGGGGAACTTATGCAATGAAAAGGATGCCTTTTGGTTAATGAATGCCCCCGCTACATTTGAGAGAGCTATGGATCTTGTCTTTGCAAACATGACTCTGAGCAATTGAGTTTATCTTGATGATTTATGCTTAGGTACTTGGTACAAGTGACCATATTTTGAGCTAACAAGGATATTTACATTGTGTGGACATAAACTGGAGTTAATCTAAACCCAAAGAAGTGCATCTTTTTGGCATCCAAAGGCCAGCTCTTAGGCCATGAGGTTTCTGCTAAAGGCCTTCAAGTAGCTGAAGAGAAGATCATAGCTTTAAAAAAGCTTCAAACACCCAGGACAATTAAAGAAGTCAAGGGATTTATGGGAATGACCTCTTTCTTAAGAGTGTATGTGCCTAATTTCTCTCACCTTATTAGTCCTATCTCTAAGTTGACTAGAGTAGGCCAAGTTAGTAAAAGAGAAAGTAAATATAGGCCTGTTGTTTGGACTGATGAGTGTGAAAAAGCTTTTTTGCAGATCATAGAGGCTATTTGCCATTCTACACTTTTAAAAAAACCGACCTTTCATTACCATTTAAAGTTTACATAACTATCACTAAAAAAGGCTCTTTGGAGTTGCCATTTTGCTTGGATAGACACCCTATTGCTTTTGCAAGCAAACAATGGTCTCAAACTGAAGAGAAGTATGCTAAGATAGAAAGGAGTGCTGCTGCTCTCATCTTTTTGATCGAGAGACAGGGTCATCTTTTACAAAAATCCCAAGCCACTATCTACATGCAGCAGAACCCCATGCCCTTTTTGTATGGTAAGAAATTAGAAAAACCTAAACTTCATAGGTGGGCTTGTAGGCTTCAATCTTATGATTTAAAGGTAAAGGTTATTCATGTATTGAACATGCCTACTTTGAACATGAGGAGTTGATACAAGAAGAAGAAATGACTAACCTTGTTGTAAATGAACAGGACTTGTCAACTATACCAGCTCAAGGTTGGCAACAACCTATTAGGAGGTTCCTTCAGTATCAGGAGATACCTTCTGAATTTTCAAAAAGCTAAGCTTACAAGTTTAAGTTAAAATGTTTGACTTACTCCTTGGTTGGTGACATCTTGTGCAAGGTAAATAGGGATGGTGTACTCTTAAGATGTGTTGATGAAGATGAAGTCTGCCACGGTACTTCTTTGAAAATCACAAAGGTGTTTGTGGTGGTCATTTTTGCGTTGAACACAATAACCGCCAAGAAAATATTGAGGTCTAGTTATTTCTGGCCTCATTTATTTAAAAATTGTTATGATATTATAAAGACTTGTCATCAATGCGGATCTTTGGCAAAAGAATCTTGCATCCCTGCTCCTCTTACAGAATTGTCTCCCCCTGGTCCATTTCAAGTTTGGGGATTGGACTATGTTGGCCCTATCAATCCCCATCCTCAGCCCAAAGATGAATACATTGTTGTGGCTACAGATCTGTTCACTAAGTGGTCGGCGGCACCTTTAAGGAAAGCAAATGCTCATACTCTTTGCTAGATTTTTGCATGAGAATATTTGCTCTAGGTTTGGCATTCCTTTTAAAATTTCGTGATAGAGGCTCTACTTTTATTAATGAAGTTATTAATTTCCTTGTTTCAAGCCTCAAGATCAAGCATGTGAAAAGCTCAGCCTATTATCCTCAAGGAAATGGCCAAGTCGAGTCTACTAACAAAGTGCTTAAGGGTATTTTATGAAAAAGCGGTTGCCAAAACCAAAGGGATTGGCACTTGAAATTATATGATGCTCTTTGGGCTCATAGAATTACTTCTAAAAGCGACTACTAATGCCTCACCTTTCAGTTTAGTATATGGAGTAGAGGCGTTATTCCGGTCGAGTTAGAGATACCTTCTTTAAGGATGGCACTCAAGCTTGAGTTGGAGTTTTACGAAGCCTTGAAGCACTGGTATGAAGTTACGTTAAAATTAGATGAAGAAAGGTTTGTTTGAGAGAGAATTACAACTTCTTTGTGAAGAAGGCTAAGAGTGCAGCACTTTCAAGGCTGCTCACAAACTACAAGACAAGTTTGCACCTATGGAATTAGTTTTAAAGTGGAATGCTGCAGATGAAGGGAAGCTTTCAAAGTTTGAAAATCCTTGGAAAGGTCCCTATCAAATTTTAGGAGATGCTGGCTGCTCATCTTATAGGTTGGCAGATCTTGGTACAGGATTAGAGCTGCCAAATCCCATTAATATTCAACACCTTAAAAGATATTGGCCTCAGCATGCCTGCTTGAGCCTCTTCACCTCTATATAAGCATTTGTTCTAGCTTAGAATAGGTTAGTTTATAATTTCAAAGTTGAAGTTTTAATATTTCTTTTGATTAAGCATATTTCCTTTGAGGTTTAATATTGTGTTTTCTGTTTAGCTGCAGGAATGTGGCCACAAGGGATAAAGACTTTGATTATTACCTATTAATGAGTTCTATGTTGTCATGACAGGGCCATTTGTCAAAACATTTCATCTGCCTTTCAAACTGGCTTATTCTTCATAAGACCTTGTTTCTCCATTGGAGTTTTAGAGTGCTATCCATACATAAATTTCCACATCTTGCTTGGCACTCATGCTAACCTTGATTTACTGTCATATGCAGGTTCATTCTTTTCTCCTCCATTTTCAACTGCCTATAAGTTGCCTTACATTCCATTTCAGCCTTCTATCCTTTTATTTTCATTCCCTACAATGCTCTGCACCACATTTCCACCATAGCAGAGTTCATATTACACTCATACCACTCATTTCATTACTCTACATCATTCTGTCACCTGCACCAGTATTTGAAGATCCTCAGTCTAAGTCTACATCTGTTAGGCTGAGGGGACCAGCCTATTCTTTCCTTTGAGGAGATGTTGCCCATTTCTGGCAACATGGACTAGCATCTATTATCAAAAACTTTTGTTTCATCCATATTTCCTCTAAGGAAAAGTTTCAGGCTATTGTGATCCCATTAGAGTTTGGAAGACATTTGACCAAGTTTGGAAGGCATTGGGGATCTCCTTTTATAACCTAATCTTTTCCTTGAGGTAAAATACCTTTTAGACACATTCCCATTTGTTTAACATTTTCCTTTGATTTGAAGACCAGGCAAAGGCTATAGCAAGATTATCAAGGAAGCACAAGATGTTTTACCAAAGCTCAACCTTATGAAGCTTGCTTGAGTTTCATTAGTAGTTTGAAGTCACACATATAAGGATGCCATCTTGGAAGTGAAACATGCTCTTATTCTAGCCTTGAAGTTTGAAAGACCCTTATAGAAGTTTGGAAGACCCTTAGGCTTTGAGCAAATGTATCTTCACCATGAGGTATGATTTGAGCATTAGAGACAATCCGAGATGAAATCAAGTGCTCTGAGAGGTACCCATCTTGTCTTCATTCCATATCCACCTTTTTATGTCCTATGAACCTTTTATAACCTTTCTCTCACCATGTTTTTCACTTTTGAGACCTTTTCCCATCATTTCACTACCCATTTTTTATTGATCCTACCTTCAATTGAGAACGCCCCTAATGATCTTGAAAAACTTCAAAGGCAAGAAAACTCTTTTCTCTTTCTCATTTCATCTTCCTAAACCCTAGTATAGCCTATTTACACCCTTTTCCCATCTTTTTTCCCATGACTTTTCACCATCCCTATGTTGCAATATTCATTGACCATGGGTCAAAATGGACAAAAATTTAAATGTTTCAGTTTGACACGAAAACCTTCTAGATGGAAAGCTTGGCAAAAAGAGCTAACATGGCCTTTTTAAATTTGAAAAAACCCTTGGGAAGGCCTTCAAAATTGGATTCTTGGGATGCGTGCAAAAAAAATAAAAACCTATTCTAGCCTATCTACCCTATCTATTTACGCATAGTTCGGTCCCCCCAATTTTTCCCGTGGCGGCCAGGGGGGGGCGGACACCGGGGTGGGTGTCCCCTCTGCGTGGCACGTAAACTTAATAGTGGGGTCAACACTATTCCTTATATCGAGAAATTTGCCGCCGGACTTCGTTTGTGCACGTGGGATATATCACCCTTAAGAATTTTTGATGAACCCTAAGAAATAGGGGAACACCTTTAAATCCGCCAATTCGTTGCCTAAATTTGATTGAATCCCGCCAATTTTCCCCGAGATCAACTCCTGAACCTTTTCCGAGACCTTGGGGACCCTCTCGTGGCATTTGATCCGTGAGAAATTGCCCAAATTAGGCCTAAAATCACTTTCGGTAGAGCTAGTTTTGTGAGAGGAACAGTTCTTAAACCGGCATTACAGATCAAATCGACACCCCTCGAGAGATATACCTGCGTGATTTTGGCGCACCGAATATTTTGATATCATTTTGCTCGCTCCGCTTTCGATTCCAGCTCTATTTCGATTCGAGATTGAAGTCCCGGTTAGATTTGTGACTGTCAAAGATCGAAGCACCTCGATTGCAAACTTAAATAATCATTCCATATTACTTCATTGGTATTTTTGAAGCACTTTCGAAAGATTCATACAGGTCTTGAAATTGCTCTCAAGCATTATTACTCAAGCATTATTATTTTGAAACTTTGGTAATACCACGTTGACATTATCAAACTTTCTATACCACATTGCTATAATGCATAGTCTTTGCACGAAAAATCGTTTTCATCATTGTACATCCATTTTTGTAATTTCGCATTGCTCTTTTAAAAAGCAAAAAACAAAAACAAGACCAAAAAACACTTACTCGAGAGATTATATCCTCTTCAGATAGTTGTATTTCATCCTTATAGGAATCCTAGAAACCTATACATTCGGAGAAAACATATAAAAAGATTTCTTTTCATAACTGTTACAGAGTTTGTTCTTTTCTTGAGGTTTTGTTTACTTACAGAAAACTAAAACATCCTTTTGCTATTCAAACCTTTTGCACGTGATCTAGAGGCTATTTTGAAGTTGTGCCGCGACAGATCCCAACCCAAAATTTCCCATCAAACTCCATCTGCAAAATTTGGCTCTGTTTGGCACTGGCCAACTTTTTGACCTGCCTTTGACCTCGATTTTCTTGACCCTCCCTTATTCAAATCAAGTCAAATCTTCTCCACCATTTTCCTCTGCTTGTTGACCACTTATAACACCAATCAGATCTTCAAAATCTCTCAAGGTGTGTCTCGCAAGTTCAGGTTTTGCTTTCGGCTTTTTTTCGGTTCCGGGGACTCTAGTGATTTTGAAAAACTAGCACTTCAAAAATGAATTTTCTGGTTTCATATGACAAGGATTGATCACCCTAAGTGATCTGGAGGTTCTAACCATTCTGTTTAAGATTCCTTTGAGGTTAGGCTAAAATTCCAGGTTTTAGGCTAACAGTGACGTTCTCCCGTTGACTCCGGTCGCCACGCCACTTCCCTTCAGCAAATGGGGAATGGACTTTGTAGGGCCCATCGATCCTCCCGCGCGGCACACCCGTGCTCGCTACATTCTGGTCATCACTGATTACGCTACCAAATGGGCTGAGGCTTGTGCCCTTCCAGACAACACAGCCGCCAGCACAGCCAAGGTCCTCTATACGCACATCATCACGCGTTTTGGCTGTCCCACGGAACTGGTCAGTGATCGCGGTGTTCATTTTGTCAATCACACCATCAAAGAGTTGACGGATTATCTGCTGATCCATCATCGCAAAAGCACACCTTACTATCCTCAAGGGAATGGTTTGGCTGAAAGCACAAACAAGACTCTCATCACTATTCTCAAGAAAATCTGTGACGCCTCTCGCACAGACTGGCAAGACAAGTTACCTACTGTTCTTTGGGCTTACAACTGCTGTTTCAAGATAGCTACTGATCACACTCCTTTTAAATTGGTTTATGGACAAGAAGCCTTGATGCCCTTTGAATATATTCTTCCGACACTTCGTTTTCAACTTGCTACCACTCATAACCAACCTGCAGCTCTTCAAGAACGAGTTTACCAACTAGAACAGTTGGACGAACTTAGGCGAGATGCATATATTCGGGTTCTTTATGGTCAACAGTTAAGGAAATCTTTGCATGACAAACATCTGAGAGCCAAAACTTTTCAAGAAGGTGATTTGGTTTTGTTTTATGATTCTCGTTACAAAAATTTTCCAGGGAAGTTAAAGGCTTGGTCCTTATCAAATCGTTCAAGTTGTACAACCCAGCGTTTTCAAGCTGGCAGAATTAGATGGCACTCCATTACCTACACTGGTTAATGGCTTTCGCCTAAAACAATTTCATACAGAAGATACAGACAGTCATACACATGATGCACAACAACATTCTGACTCCACAGATAGTGACTAAAGCGGCATATTTATATTTATAGTAGAGGCGAACAACAAAAGTGGGCATTGCCTATATACATCCGCTATGAGCAGAGCCCTATTTACAAAATGGGCAGAGCCCTATTTACAAAATCCTACATTACAGCACCCCGCAGAGGTGATGCGGAGCACATGGTAGAGGCACTTCTCCGGATCCCAGCGCAGATGCACTACCACCTCCATCGGATTTGTTAAGGGGTCGGGATGCTCAGCCATCCCACTGCACCAACCGTCCATAGGAATACCGCGGTTGCGGCATTTCCAGAGGTCAAGATCATTCATCTTACATGTAATCCACTCCTGGCAGTTAGTCGGTATAGTGCAGTTTTCGTTCATCTTCACGAACTGGTGTCTCAGCTTCGACCACTGCCCCTCTTATATAGCCAAACCGACTGTTGACGTGGACCAATCAGCCAATCGCCAACGTGGTTGCAATGCAAGGCCATTTCTAAATTGGGAATCTTTTCTCCCGCCGCATATCTAGCCATGGTACCTTCTGACATTTTCGTTTTTATGATATCCCCCTTCGAGTTGCCAGCATTAAATGACATTCCTTTTTTTCATGCCCGTCGAACATTAATATTTGTACCTTCGCCAGCTGTCACATCCTATCGTTCATTCACGTCTCATTTCCACCGTTCATCGATTCTCCCTTAACTGCTTGGGGGACTTAGCCAAATTTTTGCCTCTCAATAGTCTTCGTCGCATCTATCGCCACCTGGCACCATCAACGGTTGCTGTTTCATCCTCCTCATGCCCCTTCGCCACACCGTGTGCGCCCTAAAACCGTTTCGTCTATCTTCATTTTCGTCTTCCACTCTCCGCCCTCCGGCTCCTCCCATCCGCTCTTCTAGTTCCATTCCGACGCTCTTCGCCATGGCCACTCCACCAAAATTCCCTCAACTTCAAGCTTCTGCTCCACGTGATCCGGCTCTTTTTGAGTCAGTAATTTTCTCAACACCCACCTTTCGCGATGCCCTAGCAGGTCCCAGTCGTGCCGTTGCGGAACGCCATGGGCTTTATGAATTTTCGCAGCAAGAACTTCCTGCACCAAATCCGGCGCAACTCATGCAGTTTTTCGCTCATATGATCAACACCACAGATGGATACACCACTAAGGTCGATCAGACCACCATTTTGCTTACATCCGGACTGCTTTCTCAGGTATTCAAAATTCCTCTTCATAGATCTTCTTTATCTTGGGCTGCCTTACAGGAACAGGATGTCTCTCAGTATGGCCAAGCTCCTTATCAGGCCAACACCCATCGGCTCACAAACATTGTAAAGATCCACGATACTTTTATAAAGTTTATGTGGCACAAATTCTATGGGTATTCCATCAAGAATACCCACATCAATAAACCGTTCTACAACGTTGTTGTTATAGCTATCTACTCCCCTCATTCTATTGATTGGCCACAAATTTTGTTCTTCAGACTTCTCCATGAAATCGATCGCATCAGAGCTGCCCCTTCTTCTGGCTTGGAAACCACTGTGGGTGCTCATCTTCAAGCACTCATCCGTCATTGTCTTCCTCTTCCTGTTCCTGGGTTCCCTTCCACTTCTCGTGCATCCACTCATCAATCCTTTCATTCCCTTCCTCAACACCAGCAAGCTGACACTTCACGCCCCCCTCTTTCTCCTGGTCATGTTCAACAAACCGCCAGGCCTATTTCTGTCTCTTCTTCCTCCACGGAGTCCATAGCCCACAACTTCTCATCAAAATTCTCAGACGTCACAGTCGACAAGCCATGTATCAATACCAGCAAGATGTCCAAGCTGTTGTTCTCAAGCTACAGGACTCCCAAGAAGTCTTCATGAATGGTGTTCAAGCCTACATGGAGGCCACGGAAGCAGTTCACAGGGATCTCCAAGATGCCACCACACAAGTTCAATCCCTAGAGGAAAAACTTCAACAGAAGCACGAGGCTCTTTTACAGGCCCGTGAAGCTCTCAAGACTGCACAAGACCAGACCACCCTGCTTGCTGATCAACAGGCGCATTACAAATGACTTGGCATCCTCATGTAAGCCATAGTGGAGAGTGCGCCTTCTTGAGATTCGTAAGATACCTAGAGCCATCAGGGCGCCTACCTTGCATTTTATATCTCTACCAAAATACCCACGTCAGATATAGCACGGGCAGTTATTATCCTACTACCCTGACTTGTATCGATGTTCTAGCCCTATATGTTCTAACTTGTGATATATTGGGCTTAACTCTGCTTGATCCAAGCAAGGATCATGTTGGATATCTAGCCTTCGGTGTCTATGCAAGATATATGTGAGCTTCTAGCAGGTAACTGTTATTCGCTACCGAGCCGAGAATTGTTCTATTGTATCATTTTGATCTTTATTCTATTGTCCATTGCCATTTCTTTTAAATGCCAACTATAACATTCTACCGTCGTAGTCAGCAGATTGTACGTCGTCTACATATTCTAGACGGACTCCAAACCCTTCACTGGTAACTCGACATAGTCTTTTTATTCCTGTATCTCCGCGTATATTACCCCACCAAATTGTATATCGTATATGTACATGGTACATACGTAGGAAACATGTGTCCGCATCCCACAAACAAATACTAGAGCTCTGCTCTAACTTCATTAAAGCGTGACCTTGGTAGTTCCCTAGAACAAAACCCATTGCATATGTGTAATTACGATGCATCTAAACCACCGCCTTGCTAAATGGACAGTAGCCATCTTTGAATAATATATGGTGCATAATTTTTTATTAGGGTCCCAACATATTTCAACACTCTCTTTAGTGCCTTATGGTACTTCAGTTCCATACATAAACTGTAATTCCCTCCCCTTCCATGGATTATGCCACAATTCCAAAGTTTATTCGCCACCTTCAGGAGCTTTCCCAGCGGCTCCTTTGGCTAAATATTCCGTGCGTGTCCGATATTAAACACATCTTCTCACAATTTTGTATTTTCTTAGGTTATCATATCAACTTCGACATTTGATTGGTTTCGAATATTTTAGGACCCCGTCTTGATGATACGGGGGGCACAAATAGTCTATATCCTAATAGTAGTAACCCCTATATGTGAACCTTCTTTTATCAACCACCGTAGGATTCTCCATTCTTATTGTCCTCTTTAAGTTCTTAAAGTTATAATCAATAAGAGGTGTATACCTCCAGCCAAGGCACCCTCGTTTCTCTACTTCGGGGTTCAGCATTGAATCTCCCCTAGACTAAGGTAATTCTAAGGATATATGGATTGTTGGTCTACATAATCTCACCCCTTCTACTCTATACACCTCGTCTTGATTCTTATCGGGACTTGGAATTGCTATGTACTACCCTCTTGTCAGTTATCCCTAAAGGTATAATCAGTAAAGTCACTGTCCTCTTCTCCATCATTGGATATGCCTATAACTATTGCCACGTGACAATAATCCTAAATGACCCTTTAGATGCCAACCCTAAAAGTGTCATAATAAGAGAAGTCTAGAGCCCTAAAAGTGCCCCTTTCATATTCCAGCCTCCAGAGCTCGCAAGCATTTTCAATTCATGAATCTATCATGATTGATGTGCCTCGCATGCTGGATCCCTCACCACCTCATGTTTTTTCTAAAAGCGTGTTAATCGCTATGTCGTGCGGGGCTGAGCGTCATTCGCAAAAGAAGCCCTGCAGGAGTCGAGTCGGTCTCCTAGTCTTGTGTGTAAGCACACCTGCGCTAGATCCATTCTGACCTGCCAGCACCTATGAAGCTCACCTGCCAAGCAGATCGCCAAGGCGCAATTATCTCGAGCCAATCCGAAAGCATGGACGTCGTTCGAGGACTGGGAGCAAGCCAAGGATCTGGTATGTGATCGATCTAACGTGCGATGCCGGCTTCCCGACCAGCATTGAGCTGAGTTTGCATCTTTTCTTAGTCCTAGTAGAGCTCTAGATTCTCAGATCTCAGCCTCGAATGAATGAGCCTAACCTTCTATGTTGGGTAAATAGATTAGAAGTTATTCTATGTTTTCAAGTTCATTTGGATGATGATGGTTTATCTATGTGCTGCAACTCTTGTGTACTGGGAAGGGGGTAGAGACACAGAGCCTTTATGGATGATGCTCCTAGAGTAACCTCCTTAGAGCCCAGTAACTACGCCATGTGCACCATTAGCTCTTAACCTAAATCAAGGTTAGAAATCAGAAATAATCATGACACCGGGTCGTTCTATCAACTTTCCACCATTAGCTCTTAATATCAAATGTGCACCATTAGCTCTTAACCTAAATCAAGACTAGAGCATACTTATGTATTATATGCTAGATCGCAACTTCTCATGATAAGTTCTTAAGTTAAATCAAAGTTAGAAATGGGGCATAACCGTGGCTTGAGGGTTAGTAAAGAGAAATGTTCGCGGCGGCCTTGGCCGCCAGGATAAATCTCTTGTATCAAATAATCTCAATATTGCATTGCACCAAGATTATGTGGGAAGTTTGACATGAGCAATAAGGATGCGCTATTCATGAGTATTCAGCCCATGAAATTTCCCTTTGCTACTGAGCCATTCGCATGTGAATCCATTGCTGATAAATAGCTCGGCCATGACTCAACCCGATGGAATCAATTGTCTTGCATTGCTGCTATGTGAATCCTATATATGTCAATGCAGTCTCATTGCCACACCATTCCAACTCATGCACGACAAAACGGTACGTTGGTATAGGATTGAGTGCCCATACGAACATGCAACGCAAACTTATGTGTGGCCAAACTTGAATGGCAACGTCGATTGCACGTTTGCTAGTAAAGTCTAAAGTGGGTAAAGTACGAAACAATTTAAAGGCCAGAATTCTAGTCTTGTCACAACTTACAAATTTTAAATCTTGAAAGAAGCATGTACTCAGATATTTGTCAATCCATAATTGCTGTGGAGTATCTGCAATTCTCCAAAACAAAGCGACTCTTGAACTTGAATAGGTGACGAGAGGAGAAGTTTCAGATGAAATTCCTGAAGGTAGACCATATACAAGAATAGAGTAGAGTAGAATGATTTTATAGGACTACAATTGCATTGAAGTAACATGAAATCAATCTCATTAGGACCATATAATTGATCCGTTAAGTCATTTCACCTTCTTTAACAAGGCAACATATGAATGACATCATCCGTCTTTAGATGCTTATACATCCCATCATGCATAAATTCTAAGATTCTGCCCCAGAACAACCGCAAGAAGATGTTTTAATCCCACTATGATGACTATTATTACCACTGCCCTTTTGACAGTACACGTTATCAAGGTCGTCTCAACCAACCTCGTTGGCCTCCTAGCAACTACTCTGACATACGGGCGTCTCCTAGACGGACTTTTTTAGACTGACCTTTGAGAAAATGATCTAAGCATTCTTATACTAAATGCGTATCCTTGCATTGAACATAGTTATCACGATGACAATTCTTCTTAGAGTTGCAATTACACCCATCATATTATTAGTTACCCATGAGGCATGGGCACAAGAACATATGACGAATGCATGAAATTAAATTTACAGAATGCATCAATAGCATGGACATGTTATAAGCAAAACAACAATCTCCAAATTGCCATTTCGATAGTCAATTGACAAGTTTCGGATGGGTAGGACGGGGATTAAATCCCAAATTTACTCTCATGCTCGGATCAAGCTATTTGTGGCCTTCAAAGATGCAAGCGGATCATACACTCTAACATAGGATGTGCAAAGTGGAGCCCTTCCATTTCTTCTGGTTTTGGTGATTTAAAACCTTGAAGTTGTTTAGTTGCTTAGTTATCCTTCTTTAATTGACTCTAATGAGCAAAACCTCACATCCGTTCACAAATAGAAACATAGCACTTACCTTGCAGTCATCCAGATCTCAAGCTTGGACCAAAATTGCGCTCTCTTCGGATCTAATTGGGTCCATATTGACATTCAGCAGCAACTTTAGTGATTGAAGTATAATAAAATAGTTTGGCAACTAAATTGTTGTCTGCTGTCTGCTTTGTCACAGCATTACCAGCTGGGATACATTTTCTAATAATACAAACAAGTAATACTTAGGAGGAATTTGGGTACCTATTAAACCAGGTGATAAAGAGAGTCAAGTATGTAATTATAATTGACCAGTGAGTCAATTGTAAGCATCTTCAGGTCTACGATCTATATACCTAATCCAGTACTGCTAACTTCTACATGTATCAAATTCTAAATTCTGATCTATATGCATTGGAGGCATGCGATACCACAGTGCCATCAATCGAAAAAATAGCCTGGATCTTGCTTAAGTGTAACAGGTGAACGTTCTATTCATATTCCATACATTGGCAGCCGGACGATCCTTCCAATTTCCTCATAAAGCACATCTTCTGTAATGTTGTCTTCAATACTCTTGACAATCTATAGATATATGAACAGGCTGGTTATAAGAGTATCGGCCACATTGCTATATCGATGACAAATAATTAGGGTGTCACTTATTCAATGGCAAGGACACTAGTCCAGACAAGCTCCAAGTCTAAGAGAAAGACAATCTGATAAAAGATTTTTGACGCCAGTAAGATTTCATATGAAACAATAAGTTAAGAGGCATACAGAAACAAGCTCCAATGCTCACAATTGGGTGAATGGTTTAATGTGTCCATCTGACTTTAGTATTCTACAATGAACATTTCACTAAAATCCTTCTCTATCATTTGCTCCTATATGAGGCAAAATAATTCCTCAACAAAAAGGTAGGATGCACCATGAGCATACAAAACTCATCATGCTAGATACTTGGATGCTCACAATGCCAAATCAACATTGGTGCCACCAAATGGTTTTATCAATGTTCCCAATGTCAACTGGAACTAGTTTATCCTGCCAGAATAAGATCTATGCTAAATGTCTTGCTTGATTTTTGTTCCAAGTTACATTGCAATTGTCCATACAAACTGTATAACAAGAAAATGCAAGTTACCTTTCTATATGTAGTCCATGTATTTGGATGCTTCTTATCGTTCGGCACTCTCATAACCTCCAAACTATTCTTGATTATGTTCAAAGAGCATTCAACGACCTTGCTCTCTAGTGCTTTCGAACTTATGTTCTCTGCCAAGCATAACAAAAACTCAAGGGACAGAAAACCAAAAAGATTTTGCCATACAAACAACTACCATCAAGACACTTTAGCTCGTCAGTCTTGCCAAGCAAACAAAGACGTTGTTCTCTCAACTCCGGTATTGTCTGGACATGAGGTCAGCAACGACATGGTATGTCCATATAATATCCTCCAATAGGAGGTATTCTTGCCCTTGATGGTGGATAACCGGGAGGACATCCAATTCAGTGAGTAATGCTCCCTGATTTCGGTGTAGGGGCGTCTGCTCTGCTAATTGTTTCCACTGAACGAAGTCATCTTCCCAAACGCAATCATCATCTTCTTCGTCCAAGACCACTAGTGCTTTTTCTTTCTCTGCTGGCAAGGTTTCATCCTCAACGTATTGATCCATGAGTATAGCCAGAGCAAAGTTTACTTCTAAGTATTGCTGGCCTCATGCATCATGATGGGTGGATTCTTGCCCCATTTGAGCTTCTTCGACTTATGGGTCTGGACTTTCGCCTCCGTTTAACAACAGGGGTTTCAGTCTGGTTGGGAGCCTGCTGCGTGTTCTGCTCTTGGTTTTGTTAAGTCTGGTGCTGATCCTCATTTTACTTGACAAGTTTCTCAGCCTGCCATTGTTTCTCTGCCCATTCTGCCTTCTGCTGTGCGGCGTGTTCAGTCGCCATACGCTCTTCCATTGCAGCGAGGCGACGTGCATCCAACTCTCCTTAGCAGCTCTGTCTGGTACTTGTCGGTATAGCCTGCATATCTAGCTGGACGGATATCAGATGGTCCACTGTGAGGTAAGATGGGACGTCACCCCAATCAAAACTCTGGGTTGCCTCATCATAGTGGTAGGGGGGAAGGTTGAATGGATTCCCTGCTATGATGGCTTTCCCGTCTCCTAGGTAGATGTACTCTCTACCCGGCTATGGCGGACGGGCGAGACGAAGAGCCGCAAAACGGCAAGATGGGACCAAAAAAGTAACCATCACTTTTTTTTTTTTTAGATTCAAATTTTTTTTCATAATTTTTTTACTTAAAAAAAAAATTATACGACAAAAATAGGCATTTTTATACGAGTGCGTGTCGGACAAAATACATGTTTCTTTTGCAATCTTAAGACACTGTTTTGCCAGACATGCACTCTGTGCCCCCATGCCTGTTTGATGCTGTCTTGAAGCTGGATCTTGGTATCCCTGGAGTAGTTGAACTGTGCCCGAGACATTGAAGCAAAAATCGCCTCCATCCAAGATATCTAGAAAAAGTTATGGCCCTTGGAAACAAGAGATCTCTTTTCTCCACAAACTTAACATACTTACCATAATAACTTACACCTTCATACCTATCTAGTTTAATCCTCTCATAACTAGGCCAGCACACATATTAACTATGGAATTGGGGTAGTTTAACATAAGACAAAGTCTCCTACAACCAATCAACCTAACGTGTTAGACTATGGCTAGTGCAATGATTTGGTCTACTAAAATCATGCTCTGATACCACTGTGACGCTCCCAAAATCTATATGATGCTCCCATCGTACAAACAGGGGGAATTCCCCCTCCCGTGGCAACTACATCACCATGGAAAGGCCCTCGTCTAACTCGGACCACTTGGGATGGCCAAGTGCACGGATGAGGAACAAGGAGGTGTCATTCGTCCCATGTCCTCTATGGGAATCCTATACAGCGGAAGCGTACATACATATTAGCACACAACAATCATGCTCAAATAATATAACACCACGAAGGATGGTCCATCCATCATCATCATCTACATGGCAATACAGGTACAAGATAACATAAGCAATATACCATAAGATAAGGCTCTACCCTGGGCATAGACTCCATGGAGCCGACTGACGGTCAAGGCCTCAAGATAACAGCAGGCAGAGGTGTAACATGGCGTTGCCTGGCATAGAACAATGGCTAGGGTACTCCACTCCATCTGCCCCTTCTGTGCACACTTTGCAGATAGGCTGAAACATGCTATAGCGTGATCATAGCCTTCTGGAGATGCAATCTCATGGAATCACCCTATAGGACTACTCTACGTTACATCTCCCCGGTCCGATGAGGCAGGTCAGGGAGGCGTCCCCTCCCCGGGCATGACGGATCCCTGGGTATGCTAGAGAACAAGTGCCACATTAGTGACCCCTGCATCCATACCCAACTTACTCCCTTAAATCTAAAGGCCGGCTCACCTGCCCATTTGAGTCCAAAGACGTCCATATAGACACTCATCCTGGGACCCAGGGAGTGTCAGACCCATACCCGGCCCACACTCAGTGACCGACTATAAGCCTAGCACACTGTAGGAGTCCTATAGCCATGCTAGGCAAGACCCCACCTCTGTTTCACCATCATACCCATTGTCTGGTGCTGAATCACATCATAGCATCCACAACCAGGTGGGCTCTTGTGCACAGGCTGTATTTACTGGGTCTTAAGGGTTCTAGCTAGAGACATCTCTACTTCTAGGAAGCTTTCAGGTCTCGACCCTCACTTAACCCCAGACACACAGGAGAAACAGAAAGCGAGAACACAATCATAATGAAAGTACCCATCATCATCTTAGTAACACATAAAGAGAAATTAACCATTCCATCTAATCAGAGAAGGGCTAGCTAAAACATAGACTACGTAGGGGCTGACCGATCTCTTGGCTAGAGCCATTGTCATGAAAGGATTCCATTCTTCAAATCTAGTTATAGCAGTTGGTAGCTCCTCCTTCAACTCTCCCCAAATCTAGTAGGGCCCCAATTTGCCCTCTAAACTTAGCAAGTTCCCCCTGGCCAATTGATTTGAGCCCGGTGGCACTGCCTAGTTGGCTGACTTTTACTAACTAATAACCTAATTAGCCTAATTAGGTTATTTACTCACTAATATTTTAGCATAGCTAATAAAAACCCTTTTAGGTTAACCCAAGTCATCCCCTATTGACCCCTAAGGGTCTACTTATACGCTGGTGACGTGTCATAGTATGTATACATATACCATATAAATACATGGAACGTCACAAGTTTCATCCCATTTAACGTATTTAGTTAAGAGCATATAACGAGTTTCATCCCATTCAAGACTCAGCTTTGATCAGGCTCATGCTCTATTTAATCTTAACAGTTGGGAACTTTCACTACTGAAAGAAAATGAACACATCTTTTCCTGAATGGCTTCAAACAAGGTTATAATATTTCGAAACACTCAGAATCACATGAATTGAAACCAATCTGATGTAATTAACATTTGAACAAATAAAACAAAGACTGTTTTGATGGAGCTAACATCAACTAGGCCAGATTTGAAGACTATTTTGACTGGACTAGCATCAACTAGAGTGGAATTGAGCTCAGAGAATGATTTCTGAAGCCAAATAATATCCAAATAAAATTGGAGAAAATGACGACTAATTTCTAAAACTGTAAAACGTGTTTGCCGAGAATCGAAGACAAACTTACTAATTGAACGATAATCTCAATCAGATAATGGGCGTTGTAGTTGTGTGACCTTGTGCGCCTGAAGAGCCAGGAGCACCACTCTAAACGAAGGTAAGCAAAGAAAACCTCTCTATTGTGATTTTTTCGACGAAGATTTTTAAATGACAACAGAGAGAGAGGGAGGGAGGGAGGAAGGGAGGGAGATGAAATGAAATGAAATGTTGTAGTATTACATCTACTGAGACCATCAGGTCTACCAGACGTTCAGTATAAGCTTTTAAACATCAAACCAATTTTCCGATATGCTTCCACAGATAGAAGCACAATTGCTACATTCATCTAGCTCACTCTCTCTGTCATTACTTTGCAATAATGAATCTATGCTAGCTATATGCAGTCTTCTCATCTCTAGCATATCTAGGATAAAATTACCCAAGATCGAAGGTGATATATGAAACAAAATATCTAGGGTATCCACCCCTTCAATCCCATGCCTCTTACGCAAACCCTCATACGCGGGGCATCGCAGAAGCGCATATGATTCATCTTCTACCTCGTCTCCCCCACAAGCCTTGCATGTTCTATATGCCCTGGGAATTTTCTTCCATCTCCCCTCTTCTATGTGCAATCAATGAGAGCTTAATCTCAGGCGTGCTATTGCCCTGCGTTTGGCCAAAGACATATCACTATCCACATAATTGGCTTTTTGGAGTCTCGAATTCATGCCTGAACGATATTCTGCCATTTTCGTTTTTGGGTCTTTCCAAATTGCTAGTTGAAGTTCCTGTATTACCCATGCTCGGATTTCTGTTCTGGGGCACTCCTCTAGTTTCATACCCCATTTTGTAAGCCATCCTGCTATATTTTTATACCAGCCTCTTTCTTTACTCTCAAGCATAGCTAAGTGGGGCAGCCTATCTTCATCTAATTCTTGTATCTTTTTCAAATAAATGAGGGTTTGAACGAGCACTTCACCTTCTAGGAGGATCGTACGGAGTTTGAGTCTCCACACCTAATTCCGTACACAGAAACCGTTTCTGTATCTTCTCTATTTGTTCCATAGGCAATTAGGCAGACCTGGCCTCCAGACTTTGCAGCCGTATAGAACAACTGATTGGACCAATACTTTATTGAGCATTTTCTTCATATTCAAACTCTGAACAAAGGCCTTCCCACAACTTCGTTGCATGGCATAGAATGCCTTCAAACCTCCATTTGTTCGCTGCTCAATACATTTGTTCCATCTAAAAGTCTTATCTATTATGAGCCCAAGATATTTATAGATATCCGTGGATGCTATTAGCTCTCCCATGTAAAAGAAGGCATCATTCCGCTGAGACCCAACTGTCATGATCTTGGTTTTTGACATATTCACCCTCATGCCTATTGCATCACAAAAGTCTTCCAAACACTTTAAGATGTTTCTGGATCCCTGCTTTCTCCTTTGAACAAAGTACAATATCATCTCCGTACAAAAGAAGAGCAAGTATATATCCAGCTATATTCACTCCTGTGCCTCTATTGTTTAGAATACACCTCTCCAGTCCATCTATAAAGAGACCGAACAACGTGGGGGATAGCGGACATCCCTGCTTCACCCCTACATTACTCATAGCTTGAGTACTGCATTCAATCTTATATTATCCTATATTATAATGTTATTGTGTAAGTGTTGGACCCAGCCCTAATTTGGGCGGCCCAGATTTGATGAAATCAATGGAGGAGATGATGCCACGTCAGATTCTTTAAAATAACGGTTTTTTACATGGTTTTTTTTGCTAGGGTTAGCGAGGGCGGCAGTAGCATCGAGCTGCTAGCTCCTCCTCCAGAACGCATCTTCTGGAGCAATCTCTGGGTTATCTATTCTTTCGGTGGATACTGGAGTTCTTTCCATAGTGTGATACACGATTGGATTTACAAAAGTTTGCGGAAGCTCGCAGTTTAATTGGGTATGGATTTATGGATTTGGGCGGAACTGCCGCTATGGGGGGCATGTGAACATAAGAAATGGTAGCTATGGCGGATGCGTGCAATTTAGGTTTGGAAAATGAAGGGCTTATTTAAGTTTCAACTTGGACATGCAAGAAGTGCCTTTTGACCAAACTACCAGGCTATGGCGGGTGGATGAACAAAAAATAGTGGCTATGGCGGATGTATGCAGTTAAGTTCGGCAGATAATAGCGATCCAAGGAAAACTATCGAAGCTATAGGTTTGCTTCCTTTAATTCTTCAGCAGCATCTTCGACATACTGGAACTGCTCTGAAACTCAGAGATAAGGTAAGGCTTATAAAAAACGGCCCTCTTTAGCATGACTTCGGCCAAATCCAACGGCCCTAGCCCTAGATCCAACAAACATAACAAATCCATCAGTGAGACTTCAAAGTGGAAGTCCATCTTAGATTAACTTGACTTAGAATTTGTCATTGTCCTGTAGAATTTCTCATTCTTCTATGTGACTTCATTTATGAGTGTTGAAGCTTTTCCAAAAACATGATGATTTGCCATTTGCTGCCATTTTCATTTTGTGAGCTCTTTTCCAAGCAGGTCATCTGACATAGGATTTTATTCATCACCAAGATTTGTTACTCATATATTGATGATAAAGCCTAGCAATACACCTGGTGTTGCCATACTTGACATGTGCAGCAGCTGGGTATGTCTTGCTACATCAGCAATGGGCACTTCTTCTGATTATATTATTCTCTTAGATATAGTAATTTTGCAGATTAGTCATTACCCAAAAGGGTACAAGCAGGACAAGATTGTGGGGATGGGTCTCAATAAAGAAGAACTAGAACGCAACGCAGTAAGTTATTCTAGAGAAGAGAAACAAAATGTTTAATCTGTTTTTGCAGATTTTGATAGACAGGAGGAACATCATACTACATTTGATATTGTGCATTAATTGTGTAACCCCATCATCTTCTTATGTTGCTTCAACTTTTTGCCTTTATTGTTGATGACAGTGCAGCCTGTAATATCTGCAGGTTTTGACTGAGTACATTGTGCAAGACTTGAATGTAAATCCAATACTGCCATTTGAGGACAACACATTTGATATCATTACCAATGCAGTAATTACTAGCTTCTCATGCTCATACCTAGAAGAATCTGCAACATTTTGGTTTCTGTTTATCACTTCAACTGCCATTTTTGTTGGCCAATGCAAGTCATAAAACTTGCACCCAGAAAACTCGCAGTAGGCAGCTTCTTAGATTCTAAAGCTTCTTTTGGTGCAGGAGAAGCAACAGTTGCAAGATTCCTTAACTCATATTTAGGGCAAGATTTATTGATGAAGGCCATTTATGTAAGCTTGATAACCCAATGAAATCTGCTTGATATATATTTATGTCCTGGTTTTTATTTCCTTGATATGCATTTGCAAATGGCCTAGGGACCATCTTGCTTTTTACTGAATTCATTCTTTTATTTTGCTGTGAAGTTCATTCTTTTCTTTCTGCTTCACAGGTGCCAGATTGCGGCTCCCAGCCAATTATCACACATAAGATTAATCAGGGAAAACATTATAGTCAGTGCAGCCTGTGAATTTTTCTATCTGTAATTGAATTCAGTCATAAAATGCTTGGGAAACATCTTTTGCAAGTAGCATTTCAAAGTATTTAGAATGATCCACAGTTTCAGATTTAGATTCAAGACTGGCCATCGTTTTGATGGGTTGGTTGCAGCTACTCAGCCTATGGAGCCTTGCCTCTTCATTTCACAGCGGTTGTCGGCCTATGAAGCCTTTACCCAAATTTTTGCTATTTGCTGGATCCTGCAGATGCATTTGTAAGTTGTACATTCAATTTCAGAAATTTCATTTTCTAAGATAGACAGATGTCTTCATCCCTGCAATATGTGCATCTTCTTTTGATCATGTGAAGAGTACGGTTCACAAAGCTCTGATTGTATAACAAGATCCAAACGCTCAGGATTTATGGGTTTTTGGGATGAAGTCAGCTATGCCAGGCCAGAGTTTTGTAATGCAGTTTAACAAAAGCAAAAGTCATTTTTCAGAGAAAAGAAGATGGATAAATCCAAGGTCAACATTCATAAAGAGACAGAATTATGCAATGACTTGAAAGCCAATCTCCAAAATTGGTAGCAGACCTTTAAGAAAAAGCTTGCAAAGCTTGACAAGTTTGTCCCATATCCATTTGCAATTTGTTTCGAATGGCCAAGACTATCTGTCTACACTTCTACACTGATGGTTATGTTGAAAGGCACATGGCATTAAACTGTTTACATGTTCAGAAGATTTGAGATTGGCATTACTTTCTCACCAGTAAGAGCGTTCCAACTTGCTAAAAGGATCCCATTGAACAGATAATACCTTCCTGTTTATTTCTTATAGACCATGTGAGATTGTTTAGGAAAGCATAGCTAATTCAACTTTTAAACTTAAAAGGGTTGAACAACTCTGCCATAAGAGCGGAAAAAGCCACAATTCAATTTAAGAAGTTATCAAATGGCATCTACAATGCATCAATAACTTCTTTCTCAATATCTTATCTGGCCATTAAACTTCTTCAATGCAAAGAGGAAACAAGACGTGTAAAAACACAATAGCATTCTATAGTTCTAACATATGCTAAAATATAAACTTAGACATTTAGATATTTGGGAACATACACGTAGTTCCCAACAATTTAAAGTACAATGCACACAATTCCAATTACAAATTTCCAACTTTAGCCCAATGCTAACTCTGCCAATTTATCTCACTATTTAGGTTTTTGCTAGGCACTATTTAGGTTTTTTCCAACTTTAGCCCAACGCTATTTAGGGGCCAATTAGATTGACAGAAACTTAAAGGCGGTGGAAAGATCTAGAAAGATCAAGCTGTGAGCCTTACTAGGGCACAACTGACATGTTCACCATTTAGGTTTTTGCTAAGCACCATTTAGGTTTTTTGCTAGGCACCGTTGCTATATAGTCCTTTTACTTTAGCATGCATCTGGTCATAGCAAATCGTTAACTAATTTGCATGCATGAGAAAATACCTCATGTCAATAAAGACCACGTATCATTGACAGGTTCCCAACATTTGCCCAAAGAACGCCGGGCACCATTACTAGTAATGTTTATACCGTAATTCTTGGATTGGATCAAGCCCTAATGTGAATGGATGAGATCATCTAGATGCATCCAAAGGCCAAGATTTCTCAAGACAACTTCCTACCACCATGATTGGTGGTCATGTTTTGATCTCTTATGGGGAAAGGGTAGGGGGGGAGGGGGGGAGGAAAAGGGAGGAGGAAGGGGCAAAAAGGCAGGGGGGAAAGGAAAATGAGAAAGGGGTGGAGATAAGAGAAGAGAAAAATGTATGGGAAAAGGGAAAGGGAAAGAAAAAATCAAAAGGGATGGGGGAAGGGAACCTTAGTAAAGGGCACGAGGACAAGGCAAATATGTAAAGGGGAAAAGGGAAGGGGAAATGGCATGGGAAAAGGGGAAAGAATGGGGAAGGGGGTGAAGAATGGGAAAAGGAAGGAAAAAAAAGCCATGGGAAAAGGAAAAGGGAAAAAGGGGAGAAAAAGGGAAAGGGCGTGGAAAAAAGAAAAGGGAAGGGAAAAATGGCACGGGAAAGGAAAAAAGAGAGGAAAAGGAAAGAGAAGGGGAAAAGGGGCACCGAGAAAAGGAAATGAGTGAGAGGTTGGGAAAATGAGGAAAAGGACAGGGAAAATGGGGAACAAGAAAAGGATGGGGAAAAGGAAAAGGAACAAGGGGCAGTGAAAGGAGAAAGAAAAAGGGAGGGGCAAAGGAGGAAATAGAACGTGGAAAAAGAGCATTAAAAAAGGGCAGAGGGAAATAAGAAAAGGGAAGGGGAAAGGGCACGAGAAAAAAAAAAGAAAGTGGAAAAAAGGACATGGAAAACAAAAAAGGGGGGAAGAGGGAAAGGGTGGGGGAAAAAGGTAAACAAGCATAGAAAAAAGGAGAGAGAAAAAAATGTGGGAAGGGCATGGGAAAAGGAAAGGAAGGGAGAAAGGGTGAAGGAAAGGGGAAAATGGCACGGGTAAAAGAGGAAGAGGGAAAGAATCGAGAAAGGAGAAAAACAGAAAGGAAAAAATTCATCAGGAAAAGGGAAAGAAAAAAGGTCGAGAAAAGGAAAAGAGAGAAAGGGTCAGAAAAGGAGGAAAAAGGAGGGAAAAGGGCTACAGGAGAAGGGCGAGGAGCAAGGAATTGAAAAAGAGGAAGAGGAAGGGGAAAAGGGCACGGAAAAAAGGGAAGAGGGAAAGGGTGAGGAAAGGGGAAAACGAGCATGGGAAAAAGGAAAAAGAAAAAAGAAAAAGAGGAAAGGGGAAAATGAAAAAGGGAAAAGGGGGAGAGGGTGGGGAAAGGAGAAAAGGGTTCACATAAAAAAGGTAGAGAAAAAGGAATAGGAAGAGGCATAGGGAAAGAGAAAATGAAAAAGAAGTGGGGTGAAAGAATGGAAAGAGAAGGAAAAAGAAGGCGGAAAGGGGGGAAGGGAAGGGAAAATGGGCACGAGAAAAAGGGGAGAGGGAAATGGGAAAAGAGAATCGGAAAAAGGAAAGGATAAAGAGGAAGAGGATGGGGAAAGAAAGAAAAGAGGCACATGAAAATATGGGAAAAAGAGAATGAAAAAAGGGCATGGGAAAAGAGGAAGTGAAAAAGAAAAGAAAAAAGAAAATGGAAAAATGGGAAGGGCGGGCAAAGGATGAAAGGGAAGGGAAAAAGTCCGTCAGAAAAAAAGGGAAGGGAAAAAGGGAAAGGGGAAACGGAAGGGAAGAGAAGGGAGAAGGGGGTAAAAAAAGGAAAAAAAGAGAGAAGGGAAAAATAAGACGTGAAAAAGTTCGTCAGAAAAAAGGGAAGGGAAAAAGGGAAAGGGAAAACGGAAGGGAAGAGAAGGGAGAAGGGGGTAAAAAAAGGAAAAAAAGAGAGAAGGGAAAAATAAGACGTGTAGGAAAATGAGAAAAAAAAAGGAAAAGTATATAGAAAAACGAGGAAAAAGGAAAATACAGGATAAAGAAAAAGACAAAGGGAAGAGGAAGGGTGTCCAGTGCACAAAAACCTCTTAAAGCTCAGCAATTCTGGGCTTAGTTTCTATTATGTTAGATTTATCAAAAGGAATCTAAGCTGAACATGTTTTCGTCCACACATGTTCTCAACTTATGCCCAGCAACGCTGGGCACCATTACTAGTATTAAGAGAAAAAGACAGCTCCACAATTACCTTCTCGTATATTCTTTTTGTTGCATCACGATATTCCACTGGGATGTTTAGCTGTTTCATTCTTTCCCACAAGTGCTCTCTAGGCACCAAGTCAAAAGCTTTACTAAAATCCACAAAGATCAAGTATAAAGGTTTTTTCTTACCTTTGACTGCATCCATAATGGCTCTGAGTGTCACTAAATGATCTTTTGTAGACCTCTTAGGTCTGAAACCAGCCTGTCCCTTAGCTCGCAAATTCTTCTTCTTCGTCCAATCATTTATCTTAGATTCTAAAATAGATGCAAAAAGTTTGGAAAAAATACTACCAACCAGAATTGTTCTGTAATTGTTGATATCTGTCTTGTCTCCTCCTTTGGGTATGGGAACAACCCGGTTTACTTGCCATATTTTTGGAAAACCATCTCTTATTGCAGCATTTAACATCTGTGTGATAGGCGTTATGAACCCATCCCCTGCCCATTTCAACATTTCTGCCACCAAATCATTTGCATCTGCTGCTTTGCCATTAGAGAGTTTACTTAGTCCTTTTGTCACATCCTCCTCAGTGATGAACTGCATAAGTGTTTGCTGCTCCATCTGTATTGTTGCCTCTATATCTTCCTGCCGATATAACTTCTGCACATGGCGGAACAATTCCATTGCTCCAATCTCAAAGTTCTCTGGTGGTTTCTTTTTCAATCTATTCCAAAATGCTTTGGGCTCCTTGATCAGATCCATAGCGTGATGTTCTTGTCTACACCTTAGGAATTCCCTCTTTTTCCTTCTGATTAAGGCAACATAAGTTTTCTTTTCGTGCTTCCTATTCTCCTTACATGCCATCAGGTATTGCTTTCTTTTGTCCTTGCATTCTTTGTGAAACCAACTATTACAGGGCAATCCTTTCGCTTTCCTCCCATGAGCAAAGACTTTCTTAGCTGAATCTAATAAGATGTTCTGGATAAGACTATCTAGTTCCGATATATTCTGCACATCTTTCAGTTCATGTAATCTTGACTCGCAAATCTCCTTGTATTTACTTGATCTTTTGCTGTCTAATCTAATACTATACTTGCGGTCTTGCTGATTTTTCCCTGGACATATATCCATAGTCAGATGAAATGACACGGGTACATGGTCAGATTCTGGTTGTTGATCCCAAACGTGTAAGAATTTTATTCTTCTGACTGTATCTTCCCCACATATAACATAATCAACTACACTTTTACCCCTGCAAGTACATTTTCCTGATCCCAGGAACCTGTCCAGCCCATTTAGAATTCTCAGCTCTAAACCGCTGCACATGTCCAGCAAATATTTGCCCATTTGTGTTGTATAAGCTTTATCTTCTGAATTTCTTGCCCAGCCCGCAATCTTACTGTCTTCTTCGTCCATTTCGTCCATCCAAAGTGGATCACCTTCTTGTCTTAAGATTGCTGCTTGCCTGTTAGATGTCCTGCCATTGAAATCTCCCATCACTATTGCCTCTCCTTTTTCTGAAAATTGAAGGATGTCTTGTTCTAGTTGGAATAATGGATCTATCCGGTCAACATCTCCCTGATCATATGCTTTTTTGTGAATCGGTGCATAATAACAACTGGCAATATATTTTTAGGTTTCTGGCCCACAATCTCTATCCACAAGTACTGTTGAGAATTCATTTTAATCTCTCTGATTCTATGAGAGATCTCCTCCCTAGCATAACAGACTATTCCTCATTGCCTCTATAGCTTGTATCTCCTATTTCATTCCAAACTGATGAAATTTTATGAAATCCAACTATATCGGGAGTGTCATACTTTCTACAAAACAAATCAGATCTATTTGTTGAAGAACAATAGACATACTATGTACCTTGGTGTCTGTGAGCATGTTGATGTTCCAGACAGCAGAGAGAGAGAGAGAGAGAGAGAGAGAGAGAGAGAGAGAGAGAGAGAGAGAGAGAGAGAGAGGGAGAGAGGGAGAGAGGGAGAGAGAGAGTTTTATTATGTCTATGGGAGGCCTCACGGGTCTATTAGACAAACAATGTTCAACAACATCATAAAATAGTAGATGAGTTCCCGAACAGTGCAGTGCAAGATGATAATGTGGCATTATTTCCAATAAATCATATACTACACAACCATTGGGTCTAACACATTTAAATTAAAATCCCCCTTAAACCCCCTTTGGTTTGGGTGCATATTCACACGGGGGGTGACTCTGGGCAACGAGAGCTGTTGGATAGGCATGTTCACCCCTTATTCCTTAATCTACACCGTACGTAAAGTTCCTCGTTTGTGGGGTATGCACGTACAAAATTTGCTATACTGTATAACAAGATTCGCAAAATACTATAAGATTTCAAAAGCTTTAATACTATATCTTTGTCGATTTTATGCGTGCAAAATACAATTATGAGGGCTCTCGGTGCCCCTCACGCCCCCCCGTGTGAATATGCACCCAAACCAAAGGGGGTTTAAGGGGGATTTTAATTTAAATGTGTTAGACCCAATGGTTGTGTTAATTAATGTCAATGGTAGTTATGTGTTGGTTGTTAATGTCAATGGTTGTTATGTATTGGTTGTTATGTGTTGGGGGATTTAATTTTTATATGTTGGATGTTAATGGTTTGTGTTGCAAAAAAATTTTTTTGGCCCCTTCGGGGCCTTAGGGACGTCACCCCCCCAGTGTGACAAAAATTTTAGAATTCAAACCAGAAAAAAACTACCCCCAGTGTGACACACTAGAATTCATTTGAGGCTTTATCACCTGTAGCTTTTGAATTTCATCACAATAAAACAAATAGAACATAAGTAAAAGTTACCATAAAGATAGAGCAGATTGATCCCATTATTCTGAAAGTCATAAAGTTTGCAACACCCATACACAAACATTTTTCAATTTGGAATTTAACAAAGCAGACCTTTGGCCTCCATGGATTCTTGTGGTGAGAAACCAAAGTGGGAAACTTTTCTGCTTGTTAGCACAAGGATCTAGAAGCCTTGGAATTTGCTTAATAACTGCCTCAAAATCTAAAAATGCATGGCAATTTTTTGCAAGCTTCATTCGGAATGAGCCATAAAACAATATCCAATAGCGCAATCCTGTATTAATCAGCTGGTAGGATGTGAAAGCCGACCAAACCCGGCCGAAAAATTGCTGTTTTAGCATAGATAACTTAACCAAACATATCCATATCATACACTATAAAAAAGATCTCGGAGAGAGCTTTCCAACGCAATAAAAATCATCTCAAACAGAGCTCTGGATCAAGAGTTATGATAAGAAATGTGTTGACGGCGGGGAAACTGCATTGCATGCGCCCTTCAAGCCCTTCATGTGTCCATTATGCATCACACACACAAAAAGAGGGCTTTTGTTGTGAGCCATTGGTTGTTGACCATTATGCACCACACGCATAAAAAAAGGGCTTTTGTTGTGAGCCATTGGTTGTTGACCATTATGCACCACACACACAAAAAAAGGGCTTTTGTTGTGAGCCATTGGTTGTTGACCATTGGAAAAAAAAGGCTAAAAACAATGGCTCAGAAATGGTGCACTCTAGATGTACGCATTAGTACATCCATTTGAATACATCACGAAATCATAGGAAAACCTTAGTGAAAAGCGTACAAAAACACAAAGAAAACCCCCTGTTATTATGCTACATATTCATCTAGAAACTTGCCCAATATCAAGCCCATGATTTTGATGAAAAATAAACATCTGGCTATATAGAGATGACAATCAGGCCTGTGACATTGCTACAGAAAGATTTGAAGACTATTCAAGGCAGGCTTTGGAGTTCCATAAGAAATGTTGTACCAATAACATATCGGCTCATGATGCTTTGGAAATTTATATTTTAATGGTTTATCATATCCTGCATTTTTAATTGGTTGCCTTTATCATGCCTACATTTTTTATTGACCGTGCTTTATAGATATAAGGATGTTATATACATGAGCTGTTTAATAGCAATTGTGTCTATTCTTTTCCTTATGGCAATTAGTAATGCATAATTGTGTCTATTCTTTTCTTTTATGGCAATTAGTAATGCATGCTAAAATGCGGAACATATGGTGGTATTATAGTTAACACATTTTCATGAATGACATGAATCAAATATATGCACCCAATATAACACAATTCCAAAAAAAAAAGGTTCTTGGTATATTGAAGAGTTTGTCATGGTTGGTATTGGTTTGCTTTATAAACATTTTCATTGGCAAAAGGTGCATTAGGGAGTATCCAAAATAATTGACAAACAAAGAGAAGTATTGAAAAGTAGCTCATTTACACTAGGATAGTTTTAAGTTACCTTCAAAACCTTCAAATTGGTATGCGCACTCAGTTATCCACATCTATTTGATAACCCAATGACTGCGAAAACATGTTTGTATATTAGCCTGGAGTTCATTTCCAATAATAGAATATAATAGAATAGAATAGATTTTTAGCGTCCACGGAGACCAATTGGCCTATGGGACCCAAACAAAAAGAGAGCAGCAAGCGTATTACTGACAGGATTAAAAAACCCCCACCCCGAAGGGTTTTCGAGGGAAAAACCTTAGCAGTAATAAATATGCTGTCACACTGTACAATTGTATAGGACAATTCAATACCGTCCCGTAGGACACAAATGAGTCCGTGCATCCATAACCTCCTGGATGTACGACCCCAACAAACCCACTGACGCCGTAGTCAATAACTGATGCAACGGCTGGCCAGGCACTAGTAATCGAACATATCGCTCTCAGATATGGGCAAATGCGATCATCCTCAATGGCGCCCTGGTGGCAATACTGGCAAAGCCTTTGCTCTCGTACTTCCCGAGCCCAACGCCCTGTTTCGATGCGGAGGCGATGTGCACCCGTGCGAATGGAAGCTATAAGTCTGCGCTTCTTCATGGGCAGCTGGGTGTACAAGTACTGGTGTGGGCCTCTTGTGAGCCTAGGATTGATTTGCTGCTGATAGTGTGCCAGCTTAACGTGCGTCAGAGCCTCTGCATCCCAGAGCTTGCGAAGGAAAGTGGCATCTAGGTACAGCTTAAGTGCCTTGCGATCTTTCTTTGTCCTGACCTGGACGCATCTGTTTGCCTGCACACCCCAGTGTGAGAACCACTGAGCTTGCTTGTCTTTCCAGCAGGATTTCAGGCGTTGGGGACCCATCGCCGTGGCCAAAGCAAGGTGGGGCAAGCGTGTATCAGCCATAGCGACCACCTTTTGGAAGTAAACGATATGGCGTTCCAATGCAGCCCGTTGAAGGGGTAGAAAGCCTGTCTCCTGGAGTAGGATCTGGTATGGAACTGTGGACTTCACCCCCAGGGCCTGTGCCAAGAAGGCCTTCTGCACCTGCTCGAGGTCATTCCAGGTGTTGAGGGATATCACCGGACCCCACACTTCTGCCCCATACAAAAGGAGGTATGTGGCCTTCTTGTTCTTGAGAAAGGAGCGGTATTGACTGACGATCTGTGGGCGGGAGGTGGGATCAGTGACTTGCTGGAGTGTGCATTTGAGCTCCCGACACTCATCATTAAACCATCTGTTGCGGGGGAAGGTGGTAGTGCCCGAGGTTCGCCATGAGCGGCCTCTCCCAAAGCACCTTTCAGCAGCTGTCAGAAGCAGATGAGTCAGCTGAGCAGATTGCTCTTGAAGTGTGGGAAGTTGCAGCAGTCCCGTCAGATCATGCTCAAGCAGCTGGGCATAGGTCCCTGCACGGTCGTAGTCCAGGCGCAGCTAGGGCACCCGGTGTGTTGAGGCAGTAGATGCACGGGGAGCCTCCCAATGGAGATGCATGAACAGGGGCCGATGGTCCGAGTCTACTTCCTCGCCCCGAGTGTCTGTTCCGATGGAAAAATGAGTAACCAGGTGCAGATAACTAGCAGATAATCCACCACACTGGAGCCGCCCCCTTGGTTCTCATGTCTACAAGTGCAGCAGCTGGAAGATGGCCATTGTGCCAACCCATTACAAATAACCAGGTCAAAGATACTACCCAGCAACAACAACTGGCTGCCATAGCGCGAAATATGGCTATCGTCTGACATCCTTGACTAAGCCACCTCTGCGGGGTTCAACTGCAAGACGTCCTCTGCCAGGGGCTCAAATTTTGGAACTGCTCGGCTCCTGTGCGTGCATTAAAGTCGCCAAGCAACATAACCCTGCCCAACTGTTTGTGTTGTATGTCATCATATAGATCGACATAGGGCTCCAATCGATCCACATCCGAATGAGTGTTATAAAAGTTGCTCTCGGCATGTGGAAAGTAGCATGCTGCTATGAGGAGAGTGTCGCCACTGTCATGCTGCATGCGCACCCATAAGTAGCGATCAGGGTTGCCCTTAAGGGGCGAATTTTAGCCCAATGGCTATTTTCAAGGTTTTTTCTAAAATATATTTCTAAATGTTAGTAGGATACCATTGAATAATATGGAAAAAAAATTCGCCAACTTTCGACGGTTCATCTCCCAATTTTTTTTTTCTTTCGCCCCATATTCTTAGGCCGAGGTTTACGGTTTAGCCGCCAATTTTATGGAGGCGGTGGACCGGCTTCATGGATTCGCCTCTTAGCACCCCTCCAATGAGGTAAATTTCTTGCAAACGAAATCCGACTTATACCATGAATAATAATGTAAGAGATTGCTCACAACCGGCATTTAAGCTCTGTGAATAATCTATACGATTTCTGTTGTATACAGATTAATCGATTGGCTGGGCTTTAGAACGAAATATAAGTTATAACATGGAAATGGAAATCGGCATTCGGCTGCTACAGTGATTGAATCGATGCCGTGGGAACAGTGTTTTTCCCTAAGATTACATCCGATGGTTTTAAAATGGTTTTAAGGCATTGTTTTCAACGTTTCATGAAAGACGTCTTTGAAACATTCAAATATTCTTGACATACGCCTATGACAAATCCTTAAGGTATTTTAACATCTCAAAATTGGAATTCCGTAATAAATGTAGTATTAAATCCATGGATCCCCCAAGAGTATGCTTAACTAAGTAGTCATTGTGACCTTGAGAACTTAGGAAACTTGTCCTTATACTTAATCTAGAGGGTATCAAACAATTGAAGAAAAAAAAGAAGAAAGAATAAAGACAAGGAAATGGGGAGCACAAGTGGGTAATTGTCCCTAAACCTCATGCATAGGCACAAGAAGGGAAGTTTAGTTGCTAGATAGTTGCACAAGGGGAGAATTCTGGAAGCTAGAAGGTTGTGAATGTTTAGAAACGTCAAAAATCTCATCGTCACAATGGCTAAACGTGTTGGTCAAAATTCGCCAATATTTCTATCCCTAGTGTTGAAAATTGTGAAAAAATCGCCAGCTTTGCTATTGCTAAAAAACTATTATTAGCCAACATTTCTAAATTACACCTACACAAATTTACCCTTAAGGGCAACCCTGGTAGCGATTGTACCTGTCTGTTTTGTGCAACGAGACTGAGTGCCTCAAGGTTGCACGGTAGTAGCAGGCAACCCTGCCATGCCCTCGCTTGCCTGTGCACTCATTGAACACCGAGAAATGCAGATAGCCTGGGAGGTTCGGTAGTCTGTGCCCTGCATGCTCCCATGTTTCCGTGAGGAAAATGAGATCCATATCTGGTGCAATAGAGTTGAGACTCTCCCCTTTCTGCCAGGGGAAGCCCCGACAGTTCCAAGACACCATCCGGAGGCACAGTTCCTATTTGTTGGCGTTCGATGTGGACGCTCGATGATATGCCCCAGTTGCAGGGGGAGCAGTGTGCGGTGCCTGAGCAGCAGTCGGAGCGGCGGGACCAGGAGGTGCAGTAGGGGTACTGGCAGCAGTAGCAGGAGCAGGAGTGGCAGCAGCTTGACGCATTGCGCCGGCCTGAAAATGCGTAATAATGGAAAATACATTTTGTATCTGATGCATTAGCATCACGGGGTGTTAGTATGACATCCTAAATGAAAAAATATATCAATCACGTGGTGCTATTCTACTGAAAGCTCTCAGAGATATGATGCAACACTTTTAACATGAAGGAAATTCCCACTGGTCAATTCCCACTGGCGGTTAACTTAGGTTAAATGTGACAAATAACGGAAACTTGCTTTCACACTAGCACTTAATTTACTACCAGTTAAGTTAGGATTTAGTTAAATTTTAACTATGGTTAACTTAACAAGGTCACTTTCATACTGACAATAGTTAAGTTAAGTTTAATTAAAATTTTAACTGGACCCCTTATTTTAAACTAGAAGTTAAGTGACCTAGGAGAGGTACACTTAACTCACTTAAGCACTAACTTAACCTATCTTTTAAGTGAGAAAGGCTTAACAGTATAGTTAGGTTATTTATGTTTTATATGAAAATGCATATTTCTTGTTGCCTCTTTCAACATCTTTTTTTTTTTGGAGGCAAGGAGAATTTTTGTATTATATATAAAAAGTACAGAGTACAATGTTTCAATCTTCAAGAAGGAGTACTACAGGAGTAAACTCAACCTCTTCGTCCTCCATGAATTGAGACTTATTCTGAGCAGGAAGAAAACAAAAGAAATATAAGATAGAGGTCACAGAAGCTTCTCAGTGTCTTCTGAATCAACTGAAAGGGTCACCACAGAAGGAGTCTTCCACTTTCATTGTCCATGAAGGAGCCCATACATCCTCCACTAAATACAGCAGACATCGATAGACAGTCACCATCACTTCTACCTGTATATAACTTTTGAAGCGGGATAGGTGGACAAACCCTATCACCAAGCTGCATTACTCTTACCAAGGCACTAAGAAGGTGGTAGAGAAAATGGACCAGTATTAGAAGAGCAGCCTGCCACTCTGCTCATAGAAGTTGCCACTGCTTCTTGAATTCTAGTTCCTCACCTCATAAGCAAGCAAATCATCATGAACATTAAATTGGAACAGATGCTGCATTGTCGGGATAAGCATTCAACCTGAAGCTGGCTAGACAAAGAATATGCCCCAACCCCGAGACTCCTCCCTCTAGAGCCCGGTACATGATGTATAGATCAGCATATCCCTAGTTCGGCAATCCACTCCAGTCTAATCCATTCCACCTACTTGCATTATAAGCAAAAGAAGACTAAAATTGCGTGGGTACCTGATCATTTATCTGAACCACCTATTTAGTCTTTCTGCCCGCAAGAAAGGGTAAGAATAAAACCATGACACTCTAAATCACTGCGAGATTGTATATCTTTGGATAAGTTTATCCAGAAATAACCCAAAGACTTAAACCTGCTACAATTTGCAACAATTCAGCCTGTATTTCTTCATTTCATCCCAGGTCGACCCAGCCATAGACAGCTGCAAGGAAGATATGAACTAATACGGTGGAAAAGAAACAGGATTGTAGACCACCCCCAGATTATGTCTCAAGAAAAACCTGGAAAAAACTTGTGAAGAACTAATCTTACAGCAAAGGAGTGTCTTGGCCTGGCAGCCATCTTCAAAGATCATCTTCATGCTTCGCTGCTGATCCGAAGGCAAGGAGAAGCGGCGGAAGCCTCTCGCACCAACGCCCTAGCTGCTTCCGTTTTGCCCTAATATATTCCCCCGTGATGGGATTCTTTCAACATCTAGGAATATGCATCTTCATAATATTTTGTGTATAGTTATATTTTGTTATAGTTTTTCCAACAATTGCTCATAGTTTCACTATGAAAGGATCCCTTGTTTCTAACAAATTAGTTGCAAAGTCTACACTACATTTGTGTTAACCTTAGGTGCATTTTAATTAGTGTGCATTGTTGGTTGTTGGCATTAATTGTTTTTGCCAACAAAACTAAATTCTTAACTAGCAGTGTGAAATAAGCTTAATTAATGCTAACCTAACTTAGCACTCTAACTACTAGTGTGAATCATCAACTCAAGCTTTAATTTAACTTTTAAATTCTAACTTATTGGGCTTGATGGGAATGCAAATTTTCATGCTTAGTTAAGTTAGTTCTAATTTAACCACCTCAATGGAAAAGTAGAAATTTATTCTATTTAGATTAAGAGATAACCAAATAGTTAAGCTAACTTAACTTAATGGCGAGTGGGAAGTGACCCAAACGTCGTTTAAACTTTGAAATTTTTTTGGAAGAAGTTCCTGCCAGAGAAGATTCTTTGACGAAAAAAACGAGGAGCATCAAATTTTTGACGGCTTTTCAGTGTATCCAGTGATAAAAGATGATAAACAGAATCAGAAGTTCGACAAGCAGAATCAGAAATTCGACAATCATTCAACAAAAAATTTCTCTTCGTAAAAACAGCCTGAAAAGGGCTGAAATTTGATGGTCCCATTTTTTTCGGAAGAGATAATTTTAAGGGACTGAAAATTTCGGGGCGAAATTTTCAATCCCTTAAAATTCCTTGACGAAATTTTGACTAGCTTCAGATTTAGCCCGTTCGTGAGCAGATCTTCATATCTATAGCAGTTTCTGGTCTTCAATTTTATTTTTTAAATTTTGTCACTGATTTTCCCTTTCGATTCAGGCCTTGTCTATGCAGCCAGATGCACAAAACAAGCCTGGCTATGGCCTCCGGTTCTCTATATGCCCTTGTCTATGCTTGTTCTTATGAATGATGGCTAGCCATGTGCTGGCCCTCCGGAAAATAGACAAAAAAGCACCGATTCGACCTTGTCTAACGGGTTTCTGGCTGATGCATTTTTTAGAGCCTCTGCAGTGAGGAGGCGGCGCCGCCCAAAAACCCCGACACTACGTTGATAGAAAATTTTGCTGTTTAAAAACCTGCTGAAACAAGGCAAAATCTGAAGGTGGTCAAAATCTTATATTATAATGTTTTAAAGCAAGTAATGGACCACGCCCTAGATCCAACGGCTGAGGTTTAACCACTTTATTTTATGGTTACGATTTGCCAATCTTTCGAACTTAGGGTTGAGAGTTAATGCAACACAGTTTTAGCGCTATTCCTTCTTACTCCAGCAGGATCAAAAGACCAAGGCATTGTGATTGCAGAAGATGCGAGGTTGGCTTCTTCTCATGCAAACTCTGCTGCTGCTGGTGCTTGATACTTGGGTGTTTTCACCGATAAGACCTCAAGCCATGACATATTGGAACTGGGCACTTTGAAGAATGCGGATCTCCCATGTTTTTCTGACGTTGCTTTCCTCATGCAACCTTATTTTTATTGAGAGTCCAATTTAGTGCTACTTCAATTTGGCCGATTTGGCTTCACGAATCCTCGATATGTGAGGAATGGAGGTATTTCTATAATTTTTTTTCACCATAGTGTCTGTAGAATTCTATGCTACTCTCTGTTTATGAAACATTCAATTGCCGATGCTTATTTGATATTTTACAATAGATTGATGTGGCAGAACATCGGTTGAGAAACTCAGAGGTAGAAATACTGCCCGCCTACAAGTTCTGGCTTCCAATCCAACCCTGATGTTTATGTTTTGATGTCCAAGATACATCTCTGAAATGTTTTGACGTCAAGGCATCTTCATATGCGCCTATGAGTGTTCTCTATTATGAGCAAAAGATCTCACATGTGAGCAAACACCTCCTCTCACCTCTCATGGTTGGCTATTTTGATTGATGAAGAAACACATATCCAAGTATTTTGCATGCAGTCTAGATAAGTTTTTCAAGTTCTATAAACGCTTTGAATGTTAATGCCTATTTGTTTTTGTCCACTTTTAAGCACAAATTTAAGATTGTAGATGCTCTTACCAAGGAAATATGCATAGTTATTTGGTGAAAATAGCAGAATTAGCTATAAAGAAGACTGACTTTGAGGAGACATATACTGCTATCCAAAGGGAGCGAAGATGCTGCTATCATTCACATGCTTTGTGACAAATATCATTGATAGCAAGCCATCCAAAAGACGTCCATCATGCCAAGGGATGCCGCCCAACTAATATTCAAACAGGTAAGATAGCAAAATTTGAGTTGGTGTGTAGACCAAGATCTTCACTTTCTAACATATAAAACCTTTTATAGCACATCAGGCTTTGAAGATAGCAAGAAAGTATGGATGTGCAGCTCCACCATGAATCATTTGCAAGAACCGATATGTCTGAACTATGATGTCTAGGTGTTCCTGGTATATGTCAAATTCTGCAATGGCAATGCCCAATGCGTGGCAGGGAATTCATGAAGAAATGCATGAAGAAACTATGATGTCTAGATGTTCCTGGTGTATATCAAATTCTGCAATGGCAATGCCCAATGTGTGGCAGGGAATTCATGAAGAAATGCATGAAGAAACGTACAACGAACATTTAAACTGACCCAAAGACGTCTTGCTGTATCAATTTGCTATGTTGTTTATAAAGCCAAAGATGAACAATGATGTGGCACAGGAAAAAATATCCTAAACTTGCAATGTATTTGTCTAGATCTACGTGTACTCCATAAGTAGATTACTAGGTCTTTCCAAAGAGTAAAATTACATGTAAACCTATATTAGCATTGTCCTGTTTCAGAAGTGTAATTCCTGTTTTTTTCAACTATAAAATGTCAACCGCCTTAAGGAATATATGCAATGTAATGTTGAATTGTTAACATAGATTATGTTAATTATTATTTCAGGGATGCTTTGAATCGTTAGAAGAATACACTATGTTAAAGCATGCTGGATAATAAGAATGACTCCAAGTTCATGTAACAAATGGGAATAGTAAGAATGACTTCACGTTCATGTAACAAATGGGAATATTGTGTGAAACCAATGTCAAGGTAGTTATTACATGTACGTATGCCAACTATACAATCGTGGCTTAAAAAAAACATCTTTAACAACATTTTTTAAGGATGATAAATCCAGTGAACATATAGGGGTTGCCATCATAATGGCACATTCCAAACTTAGAGAAGGCCAAAGGTTGCCATCATAATGGCATATCCAAAACTTGGAAAAAACCATAGGGCTCTTCGGTTGTATCAATAAATGCAATTACTTGGAGTGCTAATTAATAAGTATGTTTATGTTGCTGATAAATTAAAAGACATGCAAATAAATGTATGCTGAATAAACTAAGTTGGGAAACAAATTGAAGACAACATAAAATATGCTTTCAACAAGTATGTTTTGATGGATTATACAAGTCCCCAACATTAACAGGATACCAAATTATGCTCAGCAATGCTGGGCACTATAACTAGTGCTATTACACTGCTGTGAGAAGAACGCCGAATGAGAAGAAACACAAAAGGACCGAATACATATTGCTCGCCCTCTCACGAGAATCTCGATCCTACAGTGTGGATCGATCTACATTCTTGTGATGAGGACTTGCGATATACGCACACCAAAACATCGGCTAAAAAAGAAGAGATCTCTGCTCACTGCACAGACTTATGTGGCATGGTAACTGTAGTTGCTGGTGAAGATTGTGCTGAATGTATTATGTATGAGAAGAATATGAGCACCAACACTTATGGTGTTGGGAAAGACCATATGGAAGTTCCCTAGCTTTAAATCAACAGAAGTAAAAAAGGACTTGGTCTATGGGCCAAGGAGTGGCATATGTGGTCAACAAAAAGGAAACACGAGCTGAGACAAATGAAACGATGACAAGGCCCATCAAATCAATTCGAATCGAGAAGGTCAAATTGATACTAAAAAAGGCAGATAAAGAGGTGTAAAATGAAGAAAAATAGAAGCGATGATATGAACTACAAAAAGTAAGATGTACAATGACGTTAAACTAAATATTCCAAACCCATTAGAGAAATATGCTAGGCGAAGAGAAGAACATAAAACAAATGGTGGCACATCAACAAGGACAACACCAAAAGCCTAGAAGCATCATGAAAAAGCAAGAATCACTCGAACCCGACAAATACAGGAAACAAGCAGGCAAACCCGGTTTAAAAACCTAGACCACATATCTAACAAATTGTTGAATTCACCTATGGTGAGAAAATAACAACGCCTCATATAAAATATGAGAAAAAATGGTACCTAGTGCATGATTAGATAAAAAAATGGAAAAATGTGTAGGTTCACTACACATATAAAAAGAAGCTAGTACTATATCACTACACAACAATGTTGGATCTACTCCAGCTATCTCTAATTTTGGACAAGGGAAATGGCATATATATCTAGGTGCAAAGAGACTAGTACATCAATCAATAAGCTTAATAAGGAAGATTTAATACTATAGGCCCGAATAACCTACAAGGAAGAGCCATATGCATATATATCTAGGCGCAAGAAACTAATAAATCAACCAATAAGCTTAATTAAGAAAGATTTAGTACTATAAGCCCTGATAACCTAGAGAAAACAAAGATAGAAACTTACTTCTCCTAACAAAAGAAATCTATCTAGTTTCGTTATAATAATAAGAAGTTACAATTCGCATTGCATCCAAAACATTTAAAGGCCCCACGTTTGTTTGTTTTCCCGCTTCTGGGTTTAAAAAAAATCCAGGTCACCGATCCGGGGCAAGGCTGCAGTTTCAGCCGTCCATGATAGGCCTATGGGCCACGATGAAGAGAGCAATTTATAAGGAAAGCCCCCTTTACAGAGCAGGGCATTCTAGTTTCGATTTTAGTTTGCGTGTGTTGTTCCGGCGAAGGCGATGTCAGGAAGAGGAAAGGGAGGCAAGGGTTTGGGAAAGGGAGGTGCAAAGAGGCACCGCAAGGTCCTCCGTGATAACATCCAGGGCATTACCAAGCCCGCAATCCGGCGCCTCGCCAGAAGAGGCGGTGTTAAGCGTATCAGCGGCTTGATCTATGAAGAAACCCGTGGCGTTCTCAAGATTTTTCTTGAGAATGTGATTCGTGATGCTGTCACATATACAGAGCATGCTAGGCGCAAAACAGTTACTGCCATGGATGTCGTCTATTCTCTTAAGCGACAAGGCAGGACTCTTTATGGATTTGGAGGCTAGACCATTGCCTGTTTCATTCTATTTTGGTGTTTTCTAAACACCACCTCTTTCTTTGTAAGTTTTGAACTCGAGCTTTCTGATGCAGCCAGATCGGTCCTCTCTGTTCTAGCTTTCGTCGTATTTTGCATATAGAGGAAGCAGATTTTTGAATGATTTTAGAGGGTAGTGATGTGCTTGTAAAGGCGTTGTTTGGGATTTGCAGTAGATACAGCCCAGCAACCACAGGCATAGACTTTACTTCACACTCTGCACATCTGTAGTTTGGTGAGCAGCAAATTGATTTTTACCAGTTGGATTTATCCTAAATTGAAGGATTGTCTAGCAACCTGGATCAATGGCGTGCAGATCCTGTATACATGAAATGTATACATATTATGTACAACATGAAATCCAAAAAATAAAATGTAACACATGGTCCTAGGTTAGGCTATATCGTATATGGAATCTACGGGGTTGTTTAACTAAGTTGAAAAGACGATGCAACACCTCGGCTTTGGAATGTAGAACTAGAGTGCTCTTCAAGAGTCGAACGTGGATTGAAACTACAAAGCCGAAGAATATACCAAAGTGGAGGACACCCAAAATGTGCCTTATTAAGAGAAATCACATCAATAAAGTAAAGATAAACAAGATGTTGCACACGCGGGTTGCCCTTCGATGGCACCATGGCGCCATGGCACCCTATCTAAGAAACAAAAAGCCAACGCGATATAATCTTCCAAAAACTTTCTAGATTTTAATTAACTTTTAGTCACGTGTTCATGCCATAATACACAATGCTTACTGTAATTTGGTATCATAGTCCAAGGTATGTTGTCATTTTGCATATTTTAAATAGCATTGTTAACTTGAAAATAGACAAAAAATCATTTGCATAATTACTTTATCTTGATCATTCCAAAGTGTAGTTCTCAACACCAATCATAGTTCATGTTGGCTATTGGTCATTCTCTTAAATCACATTACCTCGAAATTATACCCCGCAACTTGATTTACATGAGTTAATCAACCAACTTAGCCTAGTCAACTAATTAATGTTACCAACTACAATATTCTAACAATTTACATTGTCCTCAGTCCTAGTATTAAAGGTCCTCAACTAGCTGCTATGCTCAGCTTAAAAAGCTTGGTGAGGTCAAAGCTTATGGATAGACAACATTTTTCATATTTTTAATATTATACTAGAAAATTGCCCACCGTTGGTGGGCTTTCTATGTGATTGTATATGAAATTCAGAAGAAGGAAATTCAGAAAAGCAGGTATTACTGTTGAGAACTGCCTCGCCCTGGGATGCACAGACAAAATTGGTTTTTGCTTTGATGTCTCGGATCGCTCGGCCAGCTCTAGACTGCAAAGTGTGTGTATATACAAAGAGAAAAAAGGGAGGTTCTAGTAACCAGGAAGAAAAATCAGGACTTGGAAAAGAAAATTTCTGTGCATCTGCCGAAGCTGCGGAAACATTGCTAGTAGCCAGGAAAAAAATCAGGACCTAGGATCTGGAAAAGAAAAATCCTGTGCATTTTCCAAAGCTACTGAAACATAAGCCTGCATTATGCTTGAGCACCCAAATCCGGTACTAAAGGCTGACAAAAGAGGCAACGATGATTCTGGTCTGGAGCTTAAAACACTGCCTGATACTTCTCCGATAGCAACAAATTGTGCTAACTGCGTCATATTTGCACTGACAGGCGATTCCAACCCATTAGTCTACATATTATCCCCACCCAAATTTGAAAATGGAAAGGCGGGCGCAGAAGAAATCCTTTGCTGCGAAATAGGGTTTGGATTTGCAGGTGAAAGCAGGGGCGACAATGGCACCGGAGCTATGGCCGTTGACAGGGAAGCCGATACCTCTGCTTGTGAATTATTTTAACCCATATCAGAAGCCTGGACGCATGGGCTGCGGAGGTAGTAGCCCACTTTGAAAAATAATATTTAGACACTGTGTTAAGTATAATTTTCCAATATAATTTCCAGTGCTTTGGTGTCTCCTTATCTCTATCTTGAGAATTACCTTCACTTTTTCTCTGAGACCTAAGAACCATGATATAAGGCCCAAAACTTCAAGAACCTACTGGAATGAATATATATCTCTGTATCTAAACTTATCTTTGTAAGATCCAAAATGCTATGAAACTTGAAAAGCAATCTTTATCTTGCATAAGAACATGTGCGACTCTAGTTTAAGAGCTACAACACCAATTGAAAGCATTAAGCATGTAAGAAGAACGCTAGCTTTGGCTCCTTTACTTTGAAAGTGTTTATCGACACTGGTCCAAAATGAATTTAACCAGTGAATTAAAATTAAATTAACATGCTACAAAATTCAACATTGGTCCATACATGTTAAAGGGGTTCTGTGGACTCGAACTTTTTTCAGACATCCTATCCAAGAATAAACAGATATCATTGCATATTTGCCAACATAATAGCAAGAAAAGGTTAGCATCTAACTTAGAAATGCCCATCTTATTCTTTTCAATAGATCGAAAACTTTTCCAGATGACGTACTTTTGATACATTGTATGTGACACACCTAGGGGGTTGGCGAACAAGTTAACGTTTGAGTTTTAACCATAGGTTAGGAATATTTAATTATGGAGAATAGCAATGGTTGGGAAATAGGAAAAATATGGTATTCATACTAGGGTATATTAGATATTTGATGGAATACGGGATTAGAATAGCGAAGCTAGGAATAGGAAGATTTTTAATATTAATAGGAAAGGGGAGGATATTTCCCTAAACTTAAGGATTAAAATATTACAAGAAATTTATCGCGGCGGCCTTGGCCGCCGCGAACATTTCTCTTTTTTTTCCAACAAGATCATAGTTGGCTGCCGCGAACATTTCTCTTTTTTTTCAACAAAATCATATTGAGTAGATAATCCAACCCTACAGCAAAAGTCATGGGTGTATTCTTGAAGATGAATCAGAAGTGCAGTAGTTCCTGGATGTTCCATGTGTAGAATTGAAAAACCAATTCTTGAATAAGATCATGGGTTTGCTCGATAATGCCATATGGCCTCCTATCCTAACATAACATGCTCCCATTTATAAGAGCGTTTTGATGATGTTCAGAAATTTTATCTTGCTTTATCAGCTATCTGTAGTGCAGAGCGTATTCTACTTTCTCTTTCCCATTTTATATCTATGTTTTGATTTTTTATATCTCCTTACCCCATGGCTTTCTATTGGAAGTTGGATCATTACATGTGAGCGCTGAAGGCTCTTACTTCCAGAACTAGTGCATATAAACATGCAAAGATATGGAACGAGAGAGAGAACACACAATTGGACAATAGCAGACTTCGTATATTCAAAATAGAATAGAACCGACAACATAACTGACTCCAAACGACACCACTGAGCTCAATCGACATCTAGGACTTCTACTTGTTATTCTACATCAGAATATGCCATCATGATGAATGGCTGAGATCTTCACTTGATATCTTCACACTCCCACTCAGCCATGATCATGCTGCATTTTTGATGTAGCTTCACTCCCACTCAGCCATGATCGCCGGGTGGTCTTCTTCATGCCGCGGGGATCCTCAATCGATCCCTATCGGATGAAATTTCTCCACGCAGGCAAAGCCTTGGTAAGAAGATCAGCCTTCATATCACTTTCGTACTACAATGTTCAAGAGTGATTATACCTCTTGAACCCGCTCTCTAATAAAATGAAACCGAAAGTGTCTATATATGTCGGGTTCTGGCATGATTCTTCAAGGTATGTGCCAGAGCAATAGCACTCATGTTATCACAAAACAGCAAGGTAGGGCCTGTTTGATCATGCATAAGACCACTCAACAATCTTCTTAACCACATAAGCTCTTGAGCAGCAGATGTAGCGGCAACATATTCAGCTTCGGTACTTGATAATGCAATGATAGACTGCTTCTTACTTTTCCAGGATATCAAACAGTTGCCAATGAAGAAAACATACCCGGAAGTAGAGCGTCTACTATCATGATCGCCAGCCCAATCCGCATCCGTGTAGCCCATCAGACAAAACATTGTTGGGTTGGGACTTCGCTCATAAACTAAGGCATACTGCATGGTGCCTTGAAGGTAGCGCAGAATGCGCTTAACAGCCAACCAATGTGTGTGTCCCGGATTTTCTAAGTACTGACTAACAACTCCCACTGCATAGGAGATGTCTGGTCGAGTGCAAACAGCCAGATAAACCAAACTTCCAACAGCACTGCGATAAGGCACAGATTGCATAAGTGCCTTCTCTTCTTCGGCTTGGGGACACATCTCTTTGGTGAGCTTGGTACTGGTCTCCATGGGTGTGGAGACTGGATTACAATCTGCCATACCATAGCGTGCAAGAACATCTTCAACATACTGTGCTTGTACCAATTTCAGCCAGCCTGCTGCTCTATCCCTGATAATTTGGATCCCAAGACAATAATGGATGGCGCCCATATCCGTCATCTCAAATTCTTGAGAGAGTTGCTGCTTCACACGCTCCAAGGCCTCTATATTATTGGATAACAGGATACAATCGTCTACATATAGGGCTGCTTGAACAAAGAGATCTCCCACTTCTTTAACATACACATTGCCATCCGCTTCATTGCTTACAAAACCAAGAGAGGTAAAGAAGGTGTGTATGCGTTCATACCAGGCACGAGGAGATTGACGCAGCCCGTAAAGAGACTTATGCAAGCGGCATACCAAATGTTCTTGACCTGCTATTACGAATCCTTCTGGTTGGGAAATATATACTTCTTCATTGAGCTGCCCATTCAAGAAAGCCGTCTTCACGTCCATTTGATGAATTTCCAAGTCCATTTGCACTGCCAAAGCCATTAAGGTGCGGATGGAGGCCATGGTAACAACCGGTGAAAACGTCTCATGGAAATCCACACCTTCAATTTGGGAAAATCCGCGGGCTACAAATCTGGCCTTAAACCGCTCAATCTCTCCAGAAGCACTGCGCTTGATTTTAAATAACCATTTTGTGCTCACCACACGTCTATTGGGAGGTAACTGCACCAATTCCCATACTTCATTCTTCATTATGGATGCATATTCCGCCTCCATTGCTTGCTGCCATTCTGCAGCATATGGACCTGTCAAAGCTTCACGGACTGTTCTAGGCTCAGTTACTTCCTCATTTCCAATCACTAGGAATCCACGAGCTCGCTTGTGACTGGAACCTGGACTTGCTTGTGAATCAAGAGCCTTCTTGGAAAGATAACTTATGCGACCAGATCTTGTGGCTCCACGATTTGGTCTAGTTGGACTTGGATCCTGCACTCTATGACGACGGGTGTAAGGATGAGGACGAGGAGGAGATGGAACTCGCCCAGGTACTTCTTCAATGTCCAAAATCTGATCTGCTGCATTCTGCTCAAGCTGAGACCCTTCTGGACTGTCTTCTTCATGGGTTGGATGGTTACTTGGACCTGTTAAGGAACTTGTACTTTCTGAAATGTTTGGGCCTGCTGAAGTACTTGGTCCTTCTGACATACTTGGCCATGCTGCACTACTAAATATGGGTATGGAGTCTGCTGCCCCAAACCAGTCATCAATGACACTGAAGTCAACCACACGGGAGATTGAATGCCCTTGAGCAGCAGCCAAATTGATTACACCATTATAAAGCATAGCTTCATTGAAGATCACATCACGGCTGATTATGATTGTTCCGCCTTGCAAATGGTATAACCTGTAAGCCTTAGACTCCAACGAGTAACCAACTAGCACACACTTCATACTCTTATCATCAAGTTTCTTCCGTTTCTCATCTGGAACATGGGCATAAGCAACACATCCAAAAATTCGGATATGGTGCAAAGTAGGCTTCTTGCCAAACCAACTTTCATATGGTGTGAGACCATTTACTGCAGAAGTAGGTAGCCTGTTGCGCAAATATGCTGCAGTCATCACAGCTTCCCCCCAAAAGTGCTTGGGCATGCCAGCCAAATTCAACATGCTGTGGGCACTCTCCATCAAAGTGCGATTCATTCGCTCCGCAACCCCATTTTGTTGGGGTGTATAGGGGGTGGTGAACTGCTGCAATATGCCTGCTTCTCTACAGAATTGACTAAATGCACCAGATTGAAACTCACCACCGTTATCGCTGCGCAACACTTTGATGACGTGGCTGGTGCTCCTTTCTACTGCAGCCGATATATATCTCGAGTAATCATCAATGAATGTGATCATGAAAGACTTCCTGCTGAAGGTCAAGGTTTGCATGGGACCACATATATCCGTATGGATGATCTCCAAAGGCTGATGCGCTCTCACACTCATACCAACTGGGAAAGGATGTCGGTGGTGCTTTCCAAGAACACATGGCTCACAAAATTCCAACCTACTGCCCGCCATGAAGTGGATATCCTCTGCCATTTGTTCATTCTTGAGCTTCACAAGTGCTTGAATGTGGGGATGCCCCATTCGATTGTGCCACAGTTGCAAAGAATAGTCCTTCTCTCGGATGACAAGAGCTCTAGCTGGAACTTTGACTCTTGCATCTAACTTATACAACCCATCCTCGCGTGTGCCTGTTGCAACTTGGCTGCCTTCCTCATCATAAATATAGCACTTATGTGAATGAAAGGTAATGGAGTGGCCTGCATCAAACGATCTTCCCCCATCGATAATAGAGTTTGTGTGATACCAGGCACATAATACACACTCTCAATCCAAGATATCTCGATTGCACCTGCACCATCATACTTCCTCTTCCAGCAATCTCATGATAGGTGTCATCACCAATATAAACTCTTCTTCCCGCTGGTAGCATTTCTAAGGTATGAAACAATTCTGTGGACGGTGACATATGTAAAGATGCTCCGGAATCCAGCCAAATCAACCTGCATAGGCCACCAAAAGAGACTTCTCTTGCCATAAAGAATCTGTCATTTGTCTTCTCTTTGGGCTCCGATCTTCTATTGCCACTGTTCGTACTACTTTCCCCAACTGCTTTGGTATTCTGAGAATCTTGCAATGTGTCCCGCTTTTACCACATGTAAAAACATATCCGTCTCTTGCTTTGATCGGACTTGCACGAGAATCCTCTTGCCTTATCATCATTTTTAGAGTTGGGCTCTCTTTGTCCACCTCTCACCTCTCCTTTAACTGCTCCACTCTGAAAGAATTTTCGAGGCCCTTTCTGCTTCCGCTTTCCTGCATAGAAGGCAGCATGCTTAGAGGATCCTCCTTCATTTTTGAACTTCCGTTCTTCCTCAATAAGGGCTGCCACCATCTGCTCAAAACTTTGTGTAGGGAGATTGGATAATGTTGTGGAGACATTACGGAATTCGGGTACCAATCCATTCAACAAAACTGCTTTAGAATCTTCAGGAGTTACAATGGAATTAACCCGAGCAAGCTGCACATTAAGACACCTCATCCCCGCTCACAAATTCGGAATGGTTTCTTCGCCTCCATCTTCATCCCAAAATACTGCTGCTTAAGTGCCAGTTCACATGTTTTCCCTGTTCCACCAAATGCATTATGTAATGCTTCCCAATTCTGCTTTGCGTCTCCTTTTATGTTCAAGAGATGAACATACTCCTCTCCAAGTGCTAATCCTATTGTGGTAATGGCCTTTCTGTCTCTTGCTTGCCATTCAACCAATTTTGCAGAATCTTTATCATCTACGGGCTTGGCATCAGTCCCTTCTACCACAGCCCAAGTCCCTTCTCTCATGAGCAGCAATTGAAGTTTAATTGACCAAGTATGGAAATTATCTCCTGTAAACTTCTCTAAAAATTTTTCAACTAATTTATCCACACCTTGGTTTGACGAGGCCATTTGAAGAAATCGTTGATGGGAAAAGTTTCTTCACACCTCTTCACAAATCTTTCGGAAAGGGAAAGGTTTCTTCACAGATAGATGATTCTTCTCAGGCGATTGAAGACACTAATCCTGCTGTTCTTCTGTGAAATTCTCTTCCGGATTGCAAGTCTTCTGTTCACCCGCAATATGGCACGTTGAATTCTCCTCTCCTTCTCCATTCTACATTTTTTATTTCTTCTATGATTCGGCATGCTGTCATTCGCCCTCTTCCTCTGATTGCCACGTTTTTAGGGTTAGTCTTCTCTGCTCCCACTGAAAACGATTTTGTTTGCTTCAACGGCAGCCGAATGCAGGGCCCAGGTTCGTCACGGTAAGCTCTGATACCATATAAACATGCAAAGATATGGAACGAGAGAGAGAACACACAATTGGACAATAGCAGACTTCGTATATTCAAAATAGAATAGAACAGACAACATAACTGACTCCAAACGACACGACTGAGCTCAATCGACATCTAGGACTTCTACTTGTTATTCTACATCAGAATATGCCATCATGATGAATGGCTGAGATCTTCACTTGATATCTTCACAGTGCATCTCTATTTTCAAATTGCGAGAAGCCGATTCTGCTGTTTCCAGCTGAAGCCAACCCACTGGCCAATTTCTTGAATCACTTCTGCTCTCTGGAAGCCCCTGATTCTTTTGAAAACCTGCGACTCTTGTAGTGTCAAAAGTGTCCAAATAACTTAGGCTTCTCACTTCAACCTAGTGCTCCTCTTTGAAACAACTCTTCATCATTTTGATCTGCCTGAATATTTCCAATCTGGAACCAGACATTCCAAAGCCACTGGGCTGCTATTTTTGTCAATTTATTTTTAATCCTTATTTTTTACCTTACTGTTCTTGGGTCAGTGTCATTGTCATTGCCCCTACCTTGGGGTTCTGCTGTGTTTTGCAATGCCTTGTGCATTAACCTCAAGAGCCCTTGATTACTCAATCATCCTCTTTATTTCCCATTTTATGTTTTTCCAGCATTTTACCCCAGCAAAATGGAACTGCGAAAAGATTGGTTCCCCTTCCCTTTGATTGAGAATGCAGCGGTTAAGCTCCCTGGGTACATCGCCCAAAGTTCTGGAATAATAATTTGATTCTTGCAGCTAACACTTTTCATGCCTGGTGTGCATGCTAGGCATACCAGAAATGCAGAATTATAAGCAAGCAAACCAGGTCACACATGGCCTTCAGGAGTTGCACAAAATTGTTACATAACTCCCAGAAATCTTTCAGAATTTATGAAGTGAAAATTGTTCACACATGTGTGAATACTTTAATGTCTTAGCTTCTTCAGCTTGGCTCTGTGCATATTATGGGTCGTAGTTAGCCTCGACCTTCGGACCTTTTTTGCCTCGATATGATGCTGGTTTTGACTCTCTGTGCTGACCGGCACAGAGAAAAAGGGGGACAAAAAAAAAATAAACAACACAGGAAAGAAAAACGAGGAGCTTGGCAGAGGCCAGTACTTAGTTTATCGCATCCACCCCGTCGAACAGCCAACAACGTTGCTCAACATTTAGGGCAAAAATCTGAGCAAATTTGCTTGAATCTCTGTAATGCCAGTAGATCTTTTGAACTAGACATGTGTAGCCAGTGCATTTTTGAAGCAAACCCGTTCAATCGAACTGGCTACAACTGAGAAGGTAAAGAAAGGTCAAGCTTTGAGGAATGACAAAGTTTTCATGGTGGGTTTTGGCTCAATGAAGGCTGTTTTCCTTTGTCAGAAGATGAAAAGCTTAGGATAAATGGGCTCGCCCGATTTATTAGTGAAAGATGGAACAACAGTTCTGCTGCAGAGAATGCAGAGCAATATGCTGCGAGAATGCAGAGCAAGAAGCAAATGAATCGATGCACCGCTATGGCTAGATTTGGCTATGGCGGACAGAGCTAATCTACCGCCGATTCGCAAGAGAAAAGGCCGCCAATCTGCAAGAGAATAGGCCGGATTGGATGGAGTAAAAGATGAGCTGAAGAATTTGGCGTTGGAATTAGACTGTAGCTGAGGCAGGCAGGTGATGGATGTAAAAAAAAATTAAACATGGTTTATTGACGACGGGGAGAAAATATTTTTTTTTTTAGGCGGACGGAAAAAAGGAGAATGCTTTATATATGTTTAGATAGGAAAAATGCCTTTTGTGGATCGAAATCATCATGTGCCTGCGCCATCAAGCTTTGTTACAGAAGGAAATCTAATCAAATAGGTGGGTTAACCTGAGCCTGTGTTGCTTGGCCATCGTTGTTTGTCTGCTGTTTTAGTTGTGGATCGATGTCAGTTTTGCCTCTGCTCCTCATCTAAGCTTCTTGTTATCTTCTCAAGAATCGTGTCCAGAAGCTGCTACAGGGTTTAAAACTCAATATTCATTGCTAAAGGACGCTTCACATGTCACCGGCAAAAACTTGCCGGACGTCAAGCCGTTGAGCCGCTCAGCTGCAAACTGCTCCAGCAGTTCGGGACGAGCGGCTCGGACGTCAAACCGGCCGTCTCAGTTTTAGCTCATGTGAATACTTACAAATTTACATGTGAGGCGTCTCTAAGCCAGTCAGGAAGCCATGTCTTGTTGTTTCCTTTGTCTCTAAATCGCTGCCAAGCCAGCAAATTAGCGGAACCTACTCTTTCTTGCAGGCTCTATCCGGACCTAATCATGAGGCAAAAGCCTTAGACGGCATACATCTATGGAAATCCAGCATGTTCCGCTCCTCCTTTGCTTGTCCCGCTCTTGTTTGCAGATTCCGGCCATGGTCTGCGCAGTGCTAGCTTTTGTTATGTTTTAAAATTCCTTTCCATTAATCGTTCATAATTATTTTCGTCCTATTTGATTTATAAGAGTATTGCAGTTTATTTGGTTAAGGCTGTAACCCGTTGCCCCATAGATCTAGGTTCAAACTCGGCTGAGGCCCAACTTTTGTCTACCTTTTTCTTTTTAGCCTTTATGATGTTATATTGATTGCGTTTTCTTTTATTGTGTTTTTAATGCCTAATATGGTTCATGTGGATTCGTAATAAGACGTGACTTAATTGCTTGAATGAACCCGCCCCTTCGTCGATGCCGGAGGGTTGGAGCGGTTGAGCATCGCGCATACCAGGTGATTGGTGTGTGAACGTGCATCCGTGTCGCGAACGGCCCGGGCGAGGGACTGATCATCCCTGGATAACATTAATAACTGATGAAGTTTCTATAATGCTGTGTTTCTTCCAGATTGTCTAGAGCAGGTAACGGTTGCCCACTTAGTCCTTTTCCAGGACTAACCACATAATTGCTTCCTTTACCTTTCCAGATGGAGCGGAACACCGAGGTCGCTGTCGAGCGGCATAGTTAAGATCGATTAGGAGAGTTTTGGAGTTATCTGCATGATGCCTTTCAGCATTTTTCGTATGGCTGTGCGTGCGATGTGCACGATATCTTAGTCGACTTCCTTAGAGAGTATCCTATTAGAGATTCTGAACATTTTAGTTTGGTTTCAGATGATGAGGGTGGAGACACCCCCATTGCCTCAGCGTAATATTTTGTTATCATTATTCTTTATTGAATATGAATGTTATTCCGTGTGTCCAAAATATTTGTTGATCTGAAGTGTTAACGCTCTAGGAGCGTTTCATTGTAGCTAAGTCGCATTTAGAAAAAGTGGGTCAAATCTCGAATTTTGGGACTCAGACTGAAAATGGGACTCATACTATAGAAAAAAAAATTCTGAATTGAATGCTTGAATAGAATTACACTTAACACACAAAGAACTGGGTTTATTGTTTTCCTCATAAATTTTACAAACCACTAGTTGAGAAAGTTTTCAAGCTTCTCAATATTATCTACCCTCATACAATGATATAGCATGGAGGTTGCTCATGGGTTTGTCCATCTCCCTTTTTGGGATCTTGTGTGTCTTGTCCTTTGCAATGTGACAAGTTGGATATGACCATACCACACACTCCACCAATTCCCTCCTTTGAGGATCAGTATGATTTGCCCTCCACTTCTTCTCCCAGCAGTCGGTGTATTGCTCCTTCAAGTTGCCCTTCTTGTGTCTTCCAATGGGCTTCCAATATTGAACTTGGAATCTAGGACGCAACTCTTCTCCATCATCCATGGTGGTGGTTACATCAGAGAGTGCCACCCCTAACCAGATTAGACAATCCTCATCGTCAGGCCTTACTAGCACAAAGTATCCTTCCTTGATGTCCTCAAAGGGATCCCACTCAGGAAGATCAAACCACTTCGGCTTTGAGGCCTTACTTCCCACAAACCATTTGGAACCATTGTTAGGACGTGAACTTTTTTAGAGGTGCTTGCTCCTTGAAAACTCTCCCATCTGGACTCTGGTAAGAACCCGTCTCTCAGCTCCCCCCCCCACATGGTTGTTCAGTTTCTAAGCATGTCACAACTTTCTCCCAGTAATTGATTAGGGAGTCCATGTGATTTTTCTTCAGAGTGGAGGTGTGCTTTCCATTTCGAACATCATCCCAGTGCGTTATATAATCCTTGATGCCCTTCACTAGTTGGCTAGAATCTTTAACAATCTTGAAGGGAGGTAGTGGTTTTGGCTGCCCTTTAGGAATAAGAACTTCACCAGTAGCACCCCGTTGCCACAACTCGATTCCTTGTACAAGCATCCACAACTTGTCACCGGTCTCCACTTAACACAAAACCCAGGCACTTGGTTTTGGCGCTTGGTTTTGGCGGACCGTACTAGTTACAGGGAGGGGCCGGACGAATCAGCATAACAGGAGTTCAACCTGTTGGTAGCACCTGGGATCGTAACACTAAAGGGGAGGAGCTCTGAGCAAAGAGGCAACTTCGATGGGTAAGACACGAAAGGCTGTTGGATCACCTTCCAGAACCGATGCTGAGGAGGAAGACGTGGTTGCTGCACTAATTGAATTGAAGGCAGAGGTCTCTTACTTGAGAAAATTAGTAGAGACTGTGGTTACACAGAACACAGAATTGAAGGCCCTACATGCAGAATTGAAGGCTGAATTGATAAGAACGAACCATCAGGAGCAGATTAATGGAACAATTTCAGAAATTGAAGGTAAGCTTTCCACATTAGTAGCTGAAGTTACTAAAGAACAAATGATGCTTCATCATGAGAAAGTTTCAGCTGAATTACAAGATCAAGAATCACGAGCAAGAAACTTAAAAATATCTGGTCTTATAAAAGAAGAAAATGAAGATTTGCAAGCCGTTCTTGATCATTTCTTCAAAGAGATTATGCACCTTCATGAACCAAATGTAGTGCATTGTAGGAGACTAGGCAGATTTAGAGAAGGTTCACATAGACCTATACTGTTAAAATTTAGAGATGTAGACTCCAAGGACAGGGTGCTCCAGAATCGATCATCTCTAAAGGGTCACAGAATATGGTTACACAAGGCCCCCAAAATTGAACCAATATGAATTTTCTTATATGGTTTATTGGTGAAAACCAAACCCATAAATCAGTACATGATAGTGGGTTCAAAAGTTTACAAACCATGTCTAGTTATCCAATATGGTTTATCAACATATTTTTCTAAGGTGATAAGCCAACATAATTTTGTAGCATGGTATTGAAACATGGCTATTTTAATTGGTCTTTGTAACAACTTAAATTATACGATATGTACTATTGTTTGGTATGTAAAGTTTAGTAGACTGTTATTTGATTGCGTCTATTTTCTTTAGTATATTGACATGGTAATTTGAAGCGCATAATTATCATGATACGTTACAGTAATTAACCGCCAATACACAAGGTGGTAAATGATCTTGGCTTGAATATGATAACATGACTTTTTTTACCCTTTTTTTCTGCATGGTACTAAAAACCTATTTATTTCACTTAGTTTTTTTAATAGCTTAAAATGTCTGATTCGAATTAATTGCTTAGTATTTTGAGTTTTATAAGATGGTATATCGAGTGGAAATTTGATATGGTTTAGATTTGTTAATATGATTTTTTTTCTATGATTTCAAATAGTTATTCAATACAATTTTTAACGTTGTGCATATGCATAAGTTCTAACATATGACATTTATTAGTGCTTCCTAATATATGATATTTAATAGTGCTTCCTGAGTGGCATTTAGTGATATGATATTGGCGCATGATAAAATGTTAAATCCGTAATGATTATTGATTGGTGGGTTTCATTTATGAAACAATTTTACTCGTTTTTATTTAGGACAAACTGTATACAAGAATTGTGTGAGCAATTAATTGCCAAATCAAACAATGTCATACATGAACAACCTGCCCATTACTAGATCAGAGCTACTGCATATTTCTGTCACCCCGTCCAGGCCAGGGTCTGTTCATCACTTTAGTCCTTTCGTAAATGATAAGGACCATGAAATCTAGGATAAGAGTGCTTCCAAAGCAGAAAGAAATGGCAGCCCACAAGCACATGTTCATTCACTTCAGGTTCCTTCTTGTAATATACCATCTGAGAGCTCAGCCAAAGAGGCTGGTGATCCCACTATATCCCTTTTATTATGAAATGCAGCAGAATCATTACAGACCTGCAACCAAAATAGTCAAGGATCTGCCATACAATGATAAAGGAAACATAGGAGAATGCCATTTATTCACAAGGTCATGATTAAGGGAACAATCCATTGAATGAAAAGCAGCAGATACCTGTACATTCAGCATACATGATCTAATACGAGTGATATGGCATAGCACATTCCAGGTAGGGAGTGAACATGACTCGTTATTTCCCTGTTATTTCCCTGCTTGCAACTTATTTGTGGTCCTCCAAATCACATACAAGACTCTTGTTTGCTTGGTAAAATATATGTTTATGTCATTACTCCAAAACAAATAAATCAAACGAATTTATATTACAAAATAGGCAACGTAAATTTACCACAGTTCTCTTATCTTGTGCATCCTTTCCCACAACCTCCATATTATCTCATCTAGCCTTGCAGAAGCCTGCACACAGCATAAAAGAGACTTGAGCAACAAAATCAGCATTTGTTATCAGCATTTATAGAAGTAATAAACAAAATCCAGGTTATTATCAAATCTTAACAAAAATTCGGAGACTGGTTATTGTCCACAAGTTCAGGAGACCTAACAAAATTGAGGAAGAAAGTATGAATAAATAACCATGGTAAAACAGAAATTCTCAAACTAAGAAAAAAGTCCGCACAAAAGAGAGATCATAATGGATTTTATTAAGGAAAAATTGTAGTTGCACAAAAGGAAAACAATTTGCTGGAGACAGAAAAATGCCTGATATCTGCAGCATTTAGAAGCACCTATTCATCTTTTCTGCTAAGCTGCAAATAATACAAAGCTTACCTGGTATCGAGATGCTTGAAAGATGAGGCAAAGCTCCTCTCAACCATTAGCTTTTGCTTACAGCTCTGAATGCATAGAGTGATCTAGACTATGGTGATGGACATGGCAGTAATCAAAATGCCGCCGAGGCAAAACCTAATATGGAGAACACATGCTCTATACACCACCTCATATTTTGTATGCCCGCACTCAATCGATCCAGAACTGCCATAGCCGCACCTTGGCCACCAAAATGCTTGCCCTAACCCTGTGTTTTTTCCTTTACCGCCAGATCAGCCCCATCCTGCTGCAGATCAAATAAATGGGCACAAAAAATCTCTGCGCTACTTCTGCCGCAGACCATCTGCTGTTTTCTTCCATAAATTCCTTCCTTAATCCGGCCTCCAAGCCTCTGTTCATTCAAAATGAAGCCAAACTATGGAGGTAAATCCGGCCCTTTCTTCACCAGAGCCCAAAAAATAGGGAAAAATCGATCACCAATTCTTAGCTGTGCTTGTTCTTGGAATAAAATGATGGCAAAACTGTTGGAATATGAATCTAGTAAGAAACGAATAGAAGACTAGATTGATATCAGAGGAAATACAACAGAGACACAAGCAGGCGAGCTCTCAGTGATCTGCGCCTGAGGTCATGAAAACAAGAAAGATGATCAAGGGTACACACAAATGGATACGTTGTGTCCTCAAGACTCGTCATTAAGTAGTGCTTCCCTTAACTGACTCTTAAGTGACTGACCTTCTAATGATACTGAAAATAGAAACAAACAATAGAATCTAATGATTCTAACTACTTCTTGTTTGATGAGATTCCTGTAATTACTGCTATCTTCAACACCCCCACTCAGTGATTGGAGGAATCTTGGTGTGGCTCTGTTGCAGAATATCCCCCATTCAGAGGCATACCAACTGAATGAAGTTGATGAACTTGGTAAATTTGGGACGTGCCAATGGTTTAGTGAGCATGTCGGCTGGCATCTCTTCAGTACACAGATATTTGAGAGTGATGATACCTTGTTCAAGCAGCTCACGAATAAAATGAAACCTGATATCTATGTGCTTCATGCGTCGATGTAGAACAGGATTTTTGGCAACTGCAATGGCACCTTGATTGTCCACATGAATGGTCAAGCCAATATGGGAGCTGATGCTGAGTTCACTGCTGAGGCGCTGTAACCAAATGGCTTCTTTGCTAGCATGAGCAAGAGCAATGTATTCCGCTTCAGTGGTGGAGAGAGCAACACACTTTTGCTTGCTGCTGCTCCAGCTTATGGCATCTCCTGCAAGGCAAAAAATGAATCCAGAAACGGAGTGACGGTCATTGTGATCACTGGCCCAATCTGCATCAGAGTATCCTACTAGAAGGGGAGAGGCAGTGGCTTGGTAGAGAAGGCCATGGGATGAACTGCCAGCAAGGTAGCGGAGGATTCGTTTCAGAGAGACACAATGAGAATGTTTGGGGTCTAGACTGAATTGGCTGAGTTTGCACACAGGAAAGGAGAGGTCTGGACGGGTACAAGTAGCAGCAAAATTGAGTAATCCGAGAATGGTGCGGTAATTGGTATGGATGTGCTGAAGCATGGTGGATCAGAATTGAGTAGAGAGACTCCAGGTTCAAGTGGTGTGGCTACGGGGTTGCAATTGATGAGGGCAAAGCGGCGGAGAATGTCTTGAATGTATCGGCTCTGATGCAAATGGAGAATTCCTTTGGCACGGTCATAATTCAGAGACATACCGAGGAAATAAGACGCTGGGCCAATGTCTTTCATCTTGTAAACCGAGGACCGGAGTTGGGATTTAAGAGTAATGAGGTCATTGAGGTCTGCTGCCAGAAGCAATAAGTCATCAACATAAACTAGGATGATGAGGAGATGCGGAGATGAGGATCGATAGACACTGGGATCAGAAGGACAGCGGGAGAATTTAAGATTGAGCAAGGTCTGATCAAGTTTGGCATACCAGGATCTCGAAGCTTGCTTGAGGCCGTAGAGTGCTTTGTGAAGGCGACATACTTTTTGCGGAGCAAGGGAATCAATGAAACCTTGGGGCTGCTCAATATATATTTCTTCTTGAACATCTCCATGAAGAAAGGCGTTGTTGACGTCCATTTGATGAATGTGGAGTTTATTCAGCACTGCAAAAGCAAGGATTAGTCGAATAGAAGGCATTTTAGCAACTGGAGCAAAAGTCTCCTCATAGTCAAGGCCTTCGATTTGAGTGAAGCCTTTAGCCACCAAGCAAGCGGGCTTTGAATCGGTCAATTTCTCCATTAGAAGTATACTTGATGTGGAAGACCCATCTGCTACCAATGACTGCACGATTAGGAGGCCTGGGAACTAGTGACCAAGTGTTGGTCTCATGGATAGAGTCAAGTTCTGCATGCATTGCCTGTAACCACTCTTTACGGTGTGCACTATTCATAGCTTGGGAAAAAGTGTGAGGTTCCAAAGGGTGTTCTTCAACAGAGAAGTCATAGTCTGATGCCCAAACCGGAGGTCTTTTGATGCGAGATGGTCGAGTTTCAGGAGGAAGATCTGCGGATCAGTAGAGGGAGGTTCAAGAAGAGAAGATGCATTGGGGATGGCCAGGAGGGCGGGGCATATCATCAGAGGGGGGAAGTGGTGTAGATTCAAGTGGTGCAAATTCTCTAGGAGCAGGAGTTGGAAGGCAAACATCAATGGAGAATTCATGCAGAGGCAATGAAATGGGTGCAGAAGGATGAGGAAAGCATGGTTCAAATTCGTTGAACTTGGCATGGCATGTGACAAGTAACTTCTTTGCTTCCAGGTGGTACAGACGGTAGGCCTTGGTGATTGAATGACCAAGGAACATGCAGGTGACAGCTTGAGCATCGAGCTTGGATCTTTTGGCAGAAGGTATGTGGGCAAAAGCCTTGCATCTAAACACACGCAAGTGGTTGATAGAAATAGGCTGTCCGGTCCATATCTCTTCTGGAATCTGGAAATCAAGACTGGAATGGGGCATGCGGTTCAGCAAGTAGGCTGCAGTGTGAATGGCTTCACCCCAGAAATAATTTGGGACATGCATGCTAAGCAATAAGGAACGGGCTATATCCAAGAGAGAGCGGTTGATACGTTCTGCTCGTCCGTTTTGCTCTGGAGAATAAGGGGAAGAGACTTCATGTTTGATCCCCTGTGTAGAACAAAAGTCAGCAAAGGATTTGGAATTGAACTCCCCTCCGCCATCATTCCGGAGGGTGATCAGTTTGGAGGCCGTGTATCTTTCCATTTCTGATACAAAATGGGTAAAGGCCAAGAAGTCTTCAGATTTGCGCTGCAACAGTTGGACAGAAAGGCGTCTGCTATGGTCGTCAAGGAAGGTGATGATGTATTGAGCTCCTCCTACGGTAGCAGGCCGAATTGGGCCACATATGTCTGTGTGGACAAGTGCAAGGCGGTGGGAAGCTTGAGAGGAAGAGTTGGCAAAGGATGAACGAGGGTTCTTGCTAGTGAGACAGACATTGCATGGTACATGAGGAGGCATGTCCTTGAGGAGGCCTTTCTGGACTAAGTGTTGAACACGAGACATCCCAGGATGCCCAAGACGGTAGTGCCACAAAGACTTTGGATGAACAGCAGAAGTCACAAGATTTGCAGATTCAGGAATTGAAGGAAATCCACTGACTTGATACAAGTTGCCCAAGCGACGTCCAGACAGTAGGATTTTGTCATAGGCATTGCGAACATGACAAACATCTTGTGTAAATTGCACCAACAGGCCTGCATCTGTGAGACGGCTAACAGATAGAAGACTCTTTTGTAAGCCTGGTACATAAAGAACGTCTCGGATATACTTTGTCATTCCTGAGGGAAGTTGGATTGCCACAGTGCCAGTAGCAATACCAAATTGTTGAGAATGGTCTCCCATCTTGACAGGCCTAGCAATGCTCAAAGGATTGTAAGTAACAAAATTGGAGCGAATGGGGGTCATATGGCTGGTGGCCCCAGAGTCGAGAAACCAGGCAGGAACATGACCAGATGAGGTGTCTTGAACTGCATATAGAAAATCCATGTGAACATCTTCAGCCATACAATTTTCATCTTCAACTAGATTGCCTTGTTCTGACGTTGAGGAGCATGATTCAGGAACTGGACTGGGAGCAGGACATTCTTTGGCATAGTGTTCTGTCACATGGCATCTGTGACAACGAACAATGCTCTTGTCAGGCCTAGATCGCCTAGTATTGGATCTCTTGGGTTCCCTTTTGGAATCAGCAATCATGAGTTGATCTGTCTGAGAAGAAAGAGTAGCAACCATTAAAGAATCAGCTTTAACCTTTGACTTTGCTTGTTGCTGCCGAAGAGATTCTTGTTGAACACGATCCAAGGCTGCTTCAAATGTATGATTATCAATGCTTCCTTGGAGATTGACAACCAAGCTTGAAAAGGAATCGGGGTTTGTTGATGAGGAGGCAAACCTTCTCATCCCTCGTGACTTGGGTGCTGTTGCATCAAGATCGTCAACAAGCTCCTTCATTTTGCAAATATGCTCGATCCACGTCACCATCTTACGCGCCTTCAATCCATACAATTGATTGCGAAGAAGAACCCGTTGGGACGCATTTCGTGATGCATAGTGGTGCTCAAGCAAGCACATGATTTCCCTGCTTGTTTGGGCACCTTTGACGAGACGGGCTGGAGTATCGTCCAATCCCTGACAGAGCCATAGTTTTGCCTTTCGATCCTTCTCAGGATTAAAGGCCAAATCTACAACTGGCCCTTCACCATTGAATGGCTCTTGAGGATCCACGACCTCCCATAGGTCATGATCCTCCAACAGCATGCGAATTCGCCATTTCCACATCTGGAAATCTTTGCCACCAAATTTCGGAATCGTCCTAAAAGTGGCATGCGATGAGAGAACATTTGCGGGATCCATGAGTTAGAAAACAGAGATTCTTGCTTGCGGCTGAGGCGGCTACTTCAAGCGATTTGTGGGCCCATAACCTGTTGGAATATGATTCTAGTAAGAAATGAATAGAAGACTAGATTGATATCAGAGGAAATACAACAGAGACACAAGCAGGCGAGCTCTCAGTGATCTGCGCCTGAGGTCATGAAAACAAGAAAGATGATCAAGGGTACACACAAATGGATACGTTGTGTCCTCAAGACTCGTCATTAAGTAGTGCTTCCCTTAACTGACTCTTAAGTGACTGACCTTCTAATGATACTGAAAATAGAAACAAACAATAGAATCTAATGATTCTAACTACTTCTTGTTTGATGAGATTCATGTAATTACTGCTATCTTCAACAAAAACAGGGATTACAGAGAGATCAAAGCTACTTCAGATGTTTTTACATGAAAAAGATAAAAGCAACATAAGGCATCATAAGGCAGGGTTCTCGCAGTTCGCTGAAAAGCTGGAAAGGATCATCCAAGAAATTATCAGAGGACATATGCGATAGCTTGGCCAGCAGCAGAAACACCTACAAAATAGGAGAGCATCACAAATCAGGCTAGGTTCTGAGCTTGAAAAAACACAAAAACAAAGATTTGTAGGTGAAAAAGAAGAAAGATTGAAAGGCTTCTTACATGCCATACCCGGCCTGTACATCCATTTGTTGCAGATGAGCTTGAAGATTTGGTGCTTTCGCAAGCTACCTTCCTTGCATGCCGAACAATCATCCTATTCCCTTATCTTTTCTCATGATGTACTGCATAGGATAGATTATATTCGATCTGAAGAGCTCCTTCTGCGTATGAGGTATGTCTGAGCAGAGGCGCTTAGGGTTTTAGTCTCCACGAACCCTAACTCTAGCACTTACGATTTCTATTAAACCTTCGAAGCCCAATGATCCAATGAGACAGCCGACATGTCATTTTGCCAATACCTGAGAGTATAACCAATATATATTTACATGTCGTCTCGTCCACTATAAGATTAAGCATCTCGATCCTTTCCCAAGTCCATTTACACAAAAGACAATCTACACCATGGTTCATTATGCAAATAACTTAAAGACAATAGCTTGTTTATTTACACATAAGCATGATTTTGCTATGTCCATACCTCCTTAATTTCAAAATGCCATAAAAAATAAAAATCATAAATCATTACTTCTATTTGCATGTCTTCTTCTCCCCCTTAGTCAATACCACCTTGATTTATTTCCTATTTGTAACAATAACCACATGCAACATTCTTACCATGTATTTTCTGCAACTGAGCACTAGTCCCTTGCCCAATGCCCCAAATAAAATTTCAAAGTGAAATTTGCACACTTCCCAAGGGCCCAAGGGTCTCTTTATGCTCCCTAATTTATATTCACCATGCTATTCTTGGTCTCCCTACTTACCCCCACTGCCACTTCCTTGTACTTGCCCATTATTTAGCCATTATTTGTCTATTGAAATAGGAAGATGGGAGACCATGTCAAATCCAGCCTTCATGTTTCAAAGAACCCTGTTTCAGCATACCATGTCAACTCCTGCTTCTTGTAGTGCCTTACCCTCTATTTGGACATGCCCATGTTCCATATCTCAATCTATTCCACCAGCATTATCTGTCCATGCTTTCCTATTTACCCTATAGAGGCTATCCTACAAGGGTTAGAATAACTAGAGAAAAATCTATTTTCTTTACTTGTCCATACCTGGGGCATTTCCCATCCACTTATGCAAGTTACATTAGGCCAAACCTGGGACTTTTCCCTCCACTTATACAAGTTCTGCTAAGACCTTAAGCCTTCTAGACATGTCCGTCATGTACTACTATTCCTAGACTTAACCGATAGTTCCTAAAGCATTTCCTATGAATAATGGCCACATTCTATGATTTTAAGAACTACAATGTGGCCACTTAGCTCCCTAAGGTACATGCCACATGCCTCTAAATAGAAAGTAGTGCCCAAGAAAGACCTTGTGCCTACATTTCCAAAGGCCCCATGAACCATGCCTGATTATCTGTTAAACCGTCACTCGATCCTATTTTTCAAACACCCATGTCAAAACCAACATTATGCATGCTCCATTCCCATTATGTAGGTATACCCATTATGTAAGGCAGTTTTTGACATGTTTAAAAGCAATATTTTTGGTGTTTCACTAATTGGCAGGGATGCTTTTGACTTTGGCTCTTATTTCAAAGGCAAATGGTTTATTACAAGAGTATCCTAGCTGTAGACTACATTCTTGTTGTTGGCCTCATGTTAAAGTGCATAAGATCTGCACTATTTGCATTGGAAAGCTTGACATGGCTGTCTTTGTTTAGGACTGCCTTGTTTATTGATATGTGTGTCGTTGCACAACAAACCTCTGGCTATGCCATGAAGACTTGAAGCAAGGGCCTTATGATGGCTTAGCTCCCATTCGCTTCTGGATCTTGTTGAACATAAATCAAACATCAATTTTTGCTCTTTTTTGGCCTCAACACACTACACACCATTCATTCCCTTTCTCTTGGACAATATTTCTATGGCCTTCTCAAAGTTGAAACTAGCCATGCTATTATCCCAGCATTTTCTGCGATATAATGCCGACTTGAAGGAAACTTTTGATGTCCCAAGAAGAGCTTTGATGTCCCAAGAAGACGAAGAATCAAGGCCAAATTCAATTAAATATATGGAACAAACTTTTGAAGTATGCATGAAAGTCTCAGTTTATGCCGTGAAGAAATGCTCAAGCAGAAACGATACCAACTTAAATTTACCATTCTCAAATACACTATTGCTGGATATTTGTGAATTCAATATAATGATAACAACTACAAAATAGAGCATGCCCAAGGAATTTACCCTGGCGATTTAGAGCAAAAACTCTGGCAATTTAGAGCAAAAATAGAGCATGTTCAAGGTTTTCTTTGCAGCAAAAACAGGGAGATTTTGTAGTGCAAAAATAGGGGATTTTTGTGCAAGGGATTTGTGGCACAAACATGGGATCTTTATCATGGCTATGAAGCAGAAGATAGGTAAGTAGGTAGGTAGGTTGATGTTCATAATGGTGACATGACGTGGTTAGTGCATTGTTTTCCTACAAAACCTGGATTGCAATAGTCTAGTGGTAAGGTATTAGGGACACTTCAAGTTCGAATTCCTATGCTGAGAAAGTAGGAATTGTTCTTCAAAAAAAAAAAGGGGGTAGGGAAGCTTTGTTTAGAAAAATAGTGCTACATTCGAAGATTTAAACATAAGAGTTGCTATTACTAGTAGTTAATATATAAAAATTAGTAATGATGTTAAGGACTGAGACAATTGTGTAATGTAGCTGCAAAAAACTAGATTATAACAAACTATTAACAAGCATAGGAAATAACCTCTTTGCAAAAGCCAACATAGTTTTCGAACTAACAACAAAAACTTGATAGTATAAAATTTATGATGAAAAACATATATGATAACAACAACTAGTATCTTCGAGCATCCAAAATTATAATATTGAAAACACGTATGTAAAAAGCATTTCAAGAATTAATGATGATTTTAAGAAACCATTTTAAGATCTAGAATGCGTATAATTACATGTGGTATGAACTAGCAATGATTTTGCAAAGTCAACATATGCTTAAAACACATCTTTCAAACTAATGGTGATTTCAAAAAACTATTGTACTATGTAGAATTTGTGTAATTAAACATGATATGAACTAGCAATGATTTTATAAAATCAATGTATGCTTAGAAACCACCTTACAAACTAGTGATAATTTATATAAACTAGTTTAAATTTTAGAATTAGTATAAAAAGTATAATACGAACTATTAATAATTTTGCAAAACCATCAAAGACACATGGTTTTTATTGACATTATGAATTGTTGTATAAAAAAACCACATACATACTGGTTTTCATGCTGATTTTTAATGCAAGTTCATTTTTGGGGGCCTTGTGTTAGATAAAGACCTTACTCCAGCACAGCTAGAGGTAAGGAAAAAGGAGATGGCCAAGGTCCGGGAAGCCAGGGATGATGGGTTTGTAGCATTTTTAGATCACAATGGCAGAGCTATTATCACAAAACGCAGAAACAAATAGGTAGAAGAGGCCCTTAAGGTTATTGCCTGGAATATACACGGAATTTCACAAGCTAAGATGGATGCACTGAAGGATGTTTGGAATCAGTATGATTTGATTCTCTTAACTGAAACATGACAACATCAAGCTTCCACGCTGCCAAGCTTATATGGTTTTCAAATCATAGACTGCATATGGAACAGAAAAGAGACAGGCATGGTGAGGGGCTTTGGCGTTGTTTAGGAAATATACATTATTATGTATTATTGAATAGGAGTAAAAAACACATTAGGAGACTTTAGACATTAGGGAAATTATGGAATTGTAGTTAAAAAAAAAAAAAAAAAAAAAAAAAAAACAATCTTCTTGCAAATAAAAACCCAAAACCTCTGCCCCCCCCCCTTCTTATCCTAGCCGCCGAATCGGAATGGAGATGGAGATGCAGGCCCACCTTTCTCCTTGTTTTCTCATGGCAGGAGAAAAGATCTTCTCCTTAATACTTCAGTAGCTTGCATTTATGCCAAGAAAGAAATACAGAGGTCAGCGGCAGTTAATAGCTCCGGATGCAACAAATGAGCAACAATTACTTAAATTTATTTGTATGTGGGTGTAGATTGCAAAGTAGAATATATCACTCTTAAATAGATATATTTTGGATTGAAAACTTTGAGAAATGCTTAATTTTCTAGAGTAATATATTCTGGTTCATTATTTAAAACTTGAAGTTCTTCATATTAGTTGTTATTGCAACTATTTCAACTGCAATACAAGAAATAATAGTTCTAAAAAATTATACGAAGCACTTAACGTACTGTACGTAAAGTACGTATTTAATAAGTATTTTATAATTCCAAAAAACGTATTTAAAGTACTTTTTAAATGAGAGGTATGCATACGGTATTAATACGTTAAGTACGTATAATACCCGTATCGTACTAAACGTACCTGACAACACTGGCTATTATGCACCTCTGGGCATGCCAATATACCATCAGGATGGCATTCTTAACGACAATCCTTTTCATGAGCTTACGCTGCAAACTGCTTCGCTAAAAGAGAAAGGTAATGTCATTTTAGTTGGAGATTTTAATGGTAGAACCAAAGGGCAACAAGCTGCTACATTTGAATGTGATGGTGATCATCGTTTAGAAGAAGTGTCCGATGAGAATTTTATACGGAACAGCTCTGACCAAACAAAGAACATGATGGGAGATTACTTGCTGGATTATTGTACTTGTTGCAAACTTAAGATACTGAATGGAGTAGCAAAGTTTCCTGAATCAGTGAGATCCACCTATGTGACATGGATGGGTGAGAGTATAGTAGACTATCTAGTAGCTCCAATAGATAGTGACATTGTTGAATGCTTTGAGATTGGGGACAAATACATAGAATCTGATCACCTACCAGTATGTTTTCAATTAAAAATCAGTCCAAAAAGGATATCAAATAAAAAAGCTTTTATCCCGAAGCTCAGACTCAATATGCCAAATCGGAAGCATATAAAAAGTGCTTGATGTTGTAGTTGTCATGTAATAATTGTGAGTGATATTCTATTCTAATCTATGAGAAGCAGTGGCAGTAGATTAGAGCAGTGGCATGTTAAATGGTGTCATGTTATACAAAGCTTTGGAAAGACCTATGAGAAGCAGTGGCAGTAGGTCAAAGTCAAAGTCAAAGGTGGCGGGTCAAAGTCAAAGTGGCGGGCACCCCCTACCCGGGTGTTGCTGGGCTCGCTAGAAACACACAGACACCCCCTGCCCGCCACTTAGGGTTTGTGTTGACCAGTCAAAGTCAAAGTCAACTAGGGCCGAATTTTAAGGAAGGCAAGTCTATCTACTCCTGATTTTTAGGCAAGTTGGAGAACTTTCTATATGAAGGGGATGCACAATTTGACAAGTGGATGCACCCGAATTGGAAGGTAAATATGGAGATAAATACTGGAGGAATAGATAGACAGGCGGGTTTACAGGTCGAGAGCTGAGTGCAGGAGTTGTAGTTTTTTTGTAAAAGGTTTATGGATGAGTGACCATATTTTGGCTCCATGAATCTAAGCTTTTATAAGCCTTGTTTATAAAGTTGTCTAGCAAATTTGGTGAATAAAGCTATTGTTATACTGACTATTTCTGGAACAATTTCTAAAGTGGTATCAGAGCTAAGGTGACTCAGGATGTCAACCAGATTCGGTGCCAATTTGCTAGCAACTGTTGAAGTGTTTAAAGGTGACACTGGTTTTCAAATTTGGAAAGAAGGAATTGAATCTGTTTGAAAGTTTGAAAATCTTTGGGGCTTAATTGATGGCAGTACATTTGCCATGGCTACTTCTGCATCCCCTGCTAGATCTGGTACTGCAGGTACTAATCCAGGAGGTGGTCCCACTGAGAGTGCAAGTGCAAGTTCGGGTGGTGAAAGCTCGGGTGGTGGATCTGTTGTTGGTGGAGGTAGCTCTGCAATTCAAACTGATGCCACTAAAATAATGGAGGCCCAAGCCATTATTATGAGCAAGGTAGGAACTGCTTTGAAATTAAAATTGAGAGGTAAACAGCCAAAGGAGATGTGGGAATATATGATTAAACATTTTGAAATCAAGAGTTCGTCCCAGATAGATGTTTTGGAAAAACAACTTAGAAGACTTAAGTTGTTTGAAAAAGACAATATAACTGAGTTTATGGAGAAATTTGAGTCCATAATTGCAGACTTAGAAGGTGCAGGATCTATTGTGAATGATCAAAATCAAATTCTGTACTTAGCCAAGTCAGTTTCTCATAATTCTCATTTAGCTACACTAATTAGGAATGTGGCTACTAGCAAAGAGCATGCTGTAAAAATGATTCAAACAGAGTTTGAACAGACTCGAAGGGGTTTTGATGATGAAGAGCAATCACCAGAAGTACTATTCAGTGGGAAGTTTAAAAAGGGTGTAAGTACTTCAGAAATCAGCAAAGATAAAATAGGGCCATGTTTTAAATGTAAGAGGTATGGTCATTTAAAAGCAAATTGTACTTTTGAGGGCAAGGTGTTCAAGTGTTTTAACTGTGATGGTAAAGGACATTTGGCTTCAGAATGTCCAAGTCCTAAATCTTCATCTGGAAGAGGGAGAGGTCGTGCTTAGGCTGGAGAAGGGGGGGAGAGGGAGGTTTCAACCAAGTATGAATCGGTAAAAAAGAGGAAAGTATTGAAGAAGCTAGCAAAGTGGAGATGAAATTTTTGAGGTAAGCGTGTAATCATGTCTCAAATAATGTTCTTGCTTCAAAATCCTTGGATGACAATTTTTGTGTGATAGATTAGGGGAGCGAGAAAAAAAGTGTAGTCTTCAAGCCAAATCGCCTTTAATTGTGTAAAGAAAGTTGGGCATGTACGGTTGGGAGATGGTGGAGTGCGGCCAGATTAAGGATGTTGGTGTTTTAGAAATCTTTGATTTACAAGGGAAACTGTTAAACTCAAAGATGTGTTGTGTGTTCCTGGACTAGTAAGAAATTTGATTTCAGTAAGTCAACTTGTTGATCTTGGTTACAAAGTTGTATTTGAAAAACTGGAATGTACTATTTTTCATGATAATGAAATCAAGTTCGTTGGCAGACGTGTTGGTAACTTGTTTGGTTTTCCATACAGTCATGTTCCATGTCTAAATTCCATTGAATGTACTTCCAAACAAGTTTGGCATACTAGGCTTGGACATACAAATTTCAAGAATCTTGATGCTCTGGAAAAGAGAGGGTTGATCACCATGACTTCAAATAAGGAAGAGAAAATTTGTGGCCTGGCTGTATGCTTGGAAAGCAGACTAGACAAATCTTTAAGAAGTCAAAACACAGGTCAAAAAGAATTTTGGAGTTAATTCACACAGATTTGTGTGGGCCTATAAATGTAACTAGTATATCTGGTTACAAGTATTTTATGTCTTTTATTGATGATTTCAGTAGAAGAGCTAATTGCTATTTATTGAAATCAAAAGATCAAGCTCTAGATGCTTTTAAAATTTTTGTTGCTGATGTAGAGTTGGAAACTGGAGCAAAGATCAAATGTATCAGATCTGACAGAGGTGGTGAATATCTGTCAGATGAATTTAAATGGTTCTGTGCATCCAAAGGTATTAAAAGACAACTTACATGTCGGTATTCTCCACAGCAGAATGGAGTGGCAGAAAGAAAAAATAGAACCTTATTAAATGCAGTCAGATCTATGTTGAAGTATTCAGGATTGCCAAATTTTTTATGGGATGAGGCACTGAAAACTGCAGTGTTTATTCAAAACAGGTTGCCTTCAATGAGCATAAATGGAGCCATACCTGAAATGCTATGGTCAGGTAAGGCACCATCTTTTGAAAAATTTAGAACTTATGGTTGTTTGGCTTTTGCACAGGTTCCAGAAGAATTAAGGAAAAAGCTTGATGATCGATCTTATATCTGTTATCTGGTAGGCTATGATGAAAATTCAAAGGGATATAGATTATACAATCCAGCTCAAAGGAAAATAATTATTAGCAGAGATGTGGTATTTTCTGAAAATCAGTTTTACAGAACTATTCCTAAAGTAAATACAGCAGATGGCAAGGAAGCTATGAATAATCAAAAGGAAACTAATAGTCTGCATGAAGAGTCAATTAAACTTGAAGGAAATACTAGTGTAGATGGTCAGACTAAAGTTGCAGACTTTAGTGATGATGATGATGAGGTAGAACAAGTAGAAGAACACGCAAATGGGACTGAAAACCCGTAGAAGATACTCAACATATACATGAAGAAATAGTGGAAAAACCAAAAAGGAAAAGAAGAACCGGAAACCACGGATGCTACAGGGATGAAAATAAGGATATTGCATTATTTGGAAGGGATGTTCATGGCGAAGTAAAAGATTCTTTGGAAAGTGAGGGGAAATAAACACAAGATTTGATATTCTAGTGCTAGAAAATGAAGAGGCTCCAAAAAGTTATAATGAGGCTATAAGTGGAAAAAATAAAGATGACTGGAGGAAAGCTATGGAAGATGAGATGAACTCATTTCATAGAACTAATACTTATATACTTGTGGACAGACCTGAAAGTAAAAATGTTGTAGGAAGCAAATGGATATACAGAATTAAACTTGGAGCTGATGGGAAATCCAGAAAATACAAAGCTAGACTTGTTGCTCAAGGATTCACTCAAAAGCAAGGTCAAGACTTTGATGAAACATTTTCTCCATTAGTAAAGATTAATAGTCTTCGAATGTTGTTAGCTATTGCAAATTCTGAAGACTTAGAGATTCATCATATGGATGTCAGTACATCATTTTTAAATGCTAAATTGGAAGAAGAAATCTATCTAAAACCAGCTCGATTTGTGAAATTGAAGGTAAAGTTTGGAAGTTGAATCGATGTGTATGGGTTAAAACAGCTCCTAGAGAATGGTACAAATGTATGGATGGCTATTTGCTTGAACAGGGATTTGAGAAGTTTTTGTGTGATGGGAATCTATATAGATTTAGAAGTGGAGATGAATGGTGTGTGATTGCCCTATATGTAGATGATAATATTATGGTAGCGAAAGGCAAGAATATTCTTTTGCATTGTAAGAATATTTTGAGTAAAAGATTTCAAATGACTGATTTAGGAGAACTGAAGAGGTTTCTTGGAATTGAAGTCGGCAGGACAGGGACAAACAAGACTTTACTCTTAAGTCAACAAACACATATTACTAATATGTTAAAAACTTTTAAAATGCAGGATTGTAATGTTGCAGATACTCCATTAGTACCTGGACACAGAATTTCAGAAGATATGTGCCCAAAATCTGCTCAGGAGGTGAGGCAAATGGAAAGAACTACATCTGAGATCTTTAATTGGTTGTCTTGCTTATGTGGCTAATTGTACAAGGCCAGATATTTCCTTTGCTGTCAATTTATTAAGCAGATATAATAACAATCCTGGTGTAGCTCATTGGACTGCTGCAAAAAGAATTTTGAGGTATTTAAAGGGCTCCTTGGAAGTTGGAATTATGTACAATCCAGCTAAACTTGAACTGAAAGCATATTGTGATTCAGACTGGGGAGGAGATTTAGATCAAAGAAAATCCACCGGGTTATTTAGTCATGTTGGGTGGGGCACACAGCACTGGAAGTGCAAAAAAAATCTAGCATAGCACTTGTCAAGTGCGAGATTTGAATAATATGCGGCTTGCTTAGTAGCAAAGGAGTTGATTTGGGAAAGAAGACTCTTAGCAGAATTGGAAACTCCACAGAATAATCCTACTGCTATTTACTGTGACAATACCAGTTGCATAGCTATGTCAAAAAACCCTGTTCTTCACGAAAGAACAAAGCACATTGAAATGGAAGTCCACTTTCTTAGAGACATAGTGAAGAAAAACATGCTACAAATGATATATGTTGCAACGGATGGACAATTAGCTGATATTCTCACCAAGGCACTTACAGCCAGCAGGTTTCTCAAGTTAAGAACAATAATCCACTATAATCAGAATCTGCTTATTACATGAAGGGGGAATGTTGTAGTTGTCATGTAATAATTGTGAGTGATATTCTATTCTAATCTATGAGAAGCAGTGGCAGTAGATTAGAGCAGTGGCATGTTAAATGGTGTCATGTTATACAAAGCTTTGGAAAGACCTATGAGAAGCAGTGGCAGTAGATCAAAGTCAAAGTCAAAGGTGGCGGGTCAAAGTCAAAGTGGCGGGCACCCCCTACCCGGGTGTTGCTGGGCTCGCTAGAAACACACAGACACCCCCTGCCCGCCACTTAGGGTTTGTGTTGACCAGTCAAAGTCAAAGTCAACTAGGGCCGAATTTTAAGGAAGGCAAGTCTATCTACTCCTGATTTTTAGGCAAGTTGGAGAACTTTCTATATGAAGGGGATGCACAATTTGACAAGTGGATGCACCCGAATTGGAAGGTAAATATGGAGATAAATACTGGAGGAATAGATAGACAGGCGGGTTTACAGGTCGAGAGCTGAGTGCAGGAGTTGTAGTTTTTTTGTAAAAGGTTTATGGATGAGTGACCATATTTTGGCTCCATGAATCTAAGCTTTTATAAGCCTTGTTTATAAAGTTGTCTAGCAAATTTGGTGAATAAAGCTATTGTTATACTGACTATTTCTGGAACAATTTCTACACTTGAGCAAGCTTAAGGAATGGAAAGATTCGTCTTTGGAAGCTAATGCCCAGGCTTTTAAACATGCCATCATAGATGCTGCAACTGAAGCATTTGGCTGGAGTAAACGAAAGGTCTTAGGCAAGCCATGCAATTCGTGGTTTGACGAAGAATGCAAGAAGGCGCGTAAACGGCTTCCTAAAGGTAATAAATACAGACAGATTTAGAAGTGCTCTTTAGCGAACGTCCAAAGTTATTCTGGTCCAAAACGTTAACCAAGGAAAAGATGGTTGAGCTTGATACAAATGAGCTTCTAGACTTAGTAAGAAGCATATATCATGTTCCAAATGCCAGCCAGATACCATTAATAGACATCACATGTGATCTTTTTACAGAAACAGATGTTAAGGAGCAACTGAAGCAAGTATCCAATGGGAAGGCATCTGACTTAGAGGGCATGTCAGCTGAGTTGCTGAAATGGGGTGGGGAACAGATAATACCAATTCTTACTCAGTTGTTAAATGACGCTGTGAGAGATGGATTACCGAGAGAGTGGAGTTGCTGTCGGGTTGTTCCAGTACACAAATCAGGTAGCAAATATGAGGTTAAAAATTACAGAACGATAATGATTGGAAGTGTCTTTGCTAAAATCTTAGGGAGATTGCTTGAAAGTAAATTAAGTAGCTGGGCTGAAAGAGCAGGCAAGCGAGCCAAGGGTCAAGCTAGTTTCAGAGTTAACCATAGTACACTTGATCATCTGCTAACACTCTGTTCTCTAAGGGAGCAGGCTAAGAGGCCAGGAAAGGCTTTATACATTGCATACATAGATTTTTCTAAAGCTGTTGACACTGTGTGACGTTTAGGACTGGACATTAGAATGGAGAAACTGGGAGTTCCGTCTTTATTGAGAGGTGCAGTGGCCAGGCTTTATGAAGAGGTCAGAGCACGCTTATCTAAAGATGCGGAAATTTTGAGTACGATTGGAGTGAAGCAGGGCTGCCCGCTATCACCGACACTATTTGGGCTCTTTATTGACGAGCTCGAAGAGTGGTTGAGCGCTTACAGGTATGCAGGGACTCGCTTGGGACACTTTCTGATCCAAATATTACTATATGCAGACGATGTAGTTTTGTTATCTGACACACAAGATGGATTACAGCAACATTTAAATAGCTTAGCCTCATTTTGTGATATGAGAGGCATGAAGGTGAACATGAAAAAGACCAAATGTATGGTGTTTGGTACAGTCCAAAGGCCTTATTTTAAGGGGTATCAGATTGAGTTGTGAAGAATTATAAGTATCTTGGCTTAGAAATCTGCTCTAATTACAGATGGAAGGAATGTATAAACAAGAGAGTTACAGGAGGTAAAAATGCATTGTATAGCATGTGGACAAGATGTCATAGGATCTCCCTTCAGAATTGGAGCCTCCAGCGAATGCTTTTTAGAACACTGGTCCAAACTGTGGTTTTATACGGTGTTCAAATATGGGGGCCGTCAATCTCACCTGCTCTATGGCTAAAAGTAGAAAGTGTTTTGAAGATGTTTTTACAGGAAGAACTTGGGGTAAAGAAACAAATTCCATTTGCTATTCTATTAGCTGAAACAGGTATGCTCCCGCTTGAAGCTGAGGGATTGTGTCAAACTCTTACCTATATCACCGAGTCTGAACACTTGACAGATCCAGGCTGCCAGTAGTAGCTACTGAAATAACTCAAGATAATGGCTGGATGCGGGAAGTTATTCAGTGGTTTCAACGATGGGGGATTGAAGAACAGGATTGGCCGGATACTGATGAGGGGATTAGGGATCTAGTCCAAGGGAAAGTTATGGAGAGGCTTTGGGAGACGAAGGGGTCAAGGATGGAATTTTATACGCGAGAGGTAAATCCCATGCTTGTATTTGCTGACCAGGATTACCTGCGTAAGTCACATTCACTATGGATAAGAAGGACAATAGCAAGGTACAGAACAAGCTCACATCGCCTACATGTGGAGGTTGATTGTTGGAATGGTACTCCTAGACTGGAACGTTTATGCACATTATGTGATGAACATCAAGTTGAAGATGAAGCATATACCTTCTTAAGATGCCCGAGATATTTGGAAATTCGGGATAGATATCAGATAGATACTTCAGATTTCTATACACTTTTACAGATAGATCCAAATTCCTTGGGTAGATATTTTCTAGAAGTTGAACAACATAGATCCTTGTTGTTAAAATGTTATGTGTGATGTGTAGATTTTCCTTTTGGAAAACATCTGTCTGTAATTGCTGCTTCTTGCCCTTAAGGGCTTCATGAAGCATGATCTAATATATTCTTATTATTATTATTATTATTATTATTATTATTATTATTATTATTATTATTATTATTATTATTATTATTATTATTATTATTATTATTATTATTATTATTATTATTATTATTATTATTATTATTATTATTATTATTATTATTATTGCATGATCGGTATTCCATCCCTAACCCAAAACTTGAACTGAAGTGGCTTTGTGTGTCCTGTCAACTGATCCTTACCATCTAGCAAGTATCCCGCGACAAACGAGTTCCAATCTGCAACCTCATCCATCAAGAAAGCCATTGGGTTGGGGTCAATGCAGCTCTCAAACACATCCATTAGTTCAGGGAGACTAGTTGAGCTTGGTAGAGAAAGTTCCGAAGAATGCATCTATATCATCATGCGTATGCCCAACCATCATGAACCCCACTTTTACAACTTTGAATACTCCCACTGCTGTCAAGTATGACATTGCCCCAAACATCCATCTATTCTTGTTTTCTTTCCAACAGTTGTCCAATTGAACACATAACTCCTCTGGCAGTTGGTTCTCAAGTAAGGGGAAATCATCCCAAGTCCTCCTTGATTCTTTGGACACCTTGGATGTGAGCTCTTTTATCTGCCTTTGGTAACAAAGCGGTTGATCATCCATCAAAGCCTAAAAAATGGGGGCTGATGGAGTATACCTCCTTCCTTCTATCGATCCTTTCTCTAGTGTTCTCAAGCACTTGAAAATAGAGCTCACATGGAAGTTTGGATCATCCCTCCATAGATCAAGCACAAAATGACCATAGGTTCCAGTTCCATGCCCATGTGTTAAGACACCCGCCAGACTTACTTTCATCTGAAAAGCGTTTTGACAACGCTTGGGCAAAGGATCTAGCTTTGGCAAGAAAGTCTTGTGTTGGTCCATCTTATCATGAATTATACACAAAAAATCTGCCAGTCATGACCGGGAAAATGTTCTCCACTGCCAATACAACTGTCTACATGATATTTGGTCCCTTTGGTGATCTGCAAATTGCTCCCTAATTGCCATTCTTTCTTTCTCTATTGCAGTTGATGCAAGTGTATCCTTGAGTTGAATGCAAGTGTTGCACTTTGAGAATGGCATGTGTTGCATGACACTCACGTCTGAGAAGTGAGTGCTCCATAACTTGCTGAAATATGATTGAGAAAGAGGCCGACCTCCAGTAGTTTCTAGGATGGAGTTGACCTATTTAAGGCACTCTTTTTGGATGTAATGTTGTGGCTACACCCTTTGGACCACTCGCACACCTTGCTCGTTCACCTTCGACTTGTGGGGCATAGATTGAGACATGTATCTCACAAAGCTCTCGAAGACTGCAATGGCCCTCAAAGTGTTTGCTCTAGGTTTCAAAGTCAATGCATTGTCATGTTGGAACAACCTGTGCCCTTTTTTGATCTGCTCCCAGTATCTGTAAAATGAAGACTTGCTCACGCCAAGAATCCATCTCAATACTCTCATACATACCTTTAGGCCCCTCAATTGATATAGTAACCTCATCATAGCTGGAATTTCTACACAAGGAGTAGATGAAATTAATCCTATCTTTCTGAAGCTGTCCAATGTATTGGGACCTTATCTGCACGAGGTCATCCACACTGTACTGGACTGTGCAATCTAGGTTGCAACACTCTTGTCCCCTAATTGCCTCCAGGTTTTCTTTGGTTGGGGCCATACTTTCCATCCTTTGTAATATTTGTCACTTCTAGCCCTCTTAGGCACCCTTGGCTGCCTTTTATGAAAAATATAGCGCCTCTTCCTTGTGATCAAAGGATGCTCATCCACCACCAACTTTCCTCAATGCTAAGTTAGAAGAAGAAATCTACATGATAATATTGAGAGCTGTCGGATGGGCATATTTGCCCTTTATTCCCTGATCTGGACCGTACATAGCGATCCTCGTTTGTGGGGTATGGCTGTACAAGTTTATGTATACTGTATATTGATGTTTCTGAAATACTATAAGGTTTATGGGAATGTACTTAATGGTGTTAATTTTGTACATGCATTGTAAGTTTTTAAGGGCTCTCGCTGCCCTACGTAACCCCTCGTGTGAATATGCACCCAAACCAAAGAGGGTTTCAGGGGGATTTTAATTTAAATATGTTGGATGCAATAGTTTGTGTTAATTTGAAAAAAAAAAATTGGGCCCTTCGAGCCCTAATAAAGGCCTTCGGGCACTAAGGATGGCATATATGCATATCATGATCATAATAATAATATGACAAAACAAATCATGTAACAATTATTAGGATATATAATGGTTATGTAATGGCTGAAGGCCTCCACGAATCGAACCTGGTTTACTTCAAGGCCCATTAAAGAAATATGCATGTTGCCTCGAGCCTGGGTTACTCTAAAGGCCCATTAAAGAAATATGCATGCCTATGGTGCATGTTGCCTCGAGCCTGGGTTACTCTAAAGGCCCATTAAAGAAATATGCATGCCTATGGTGCACGTTGCCTCTACCGTGCCTGTAACAATATTATCCACCAATACACAAACATGTAATGATAGATGTATATAAAGAATGAGTTTTTTGTTTTGCAGACAAGCCATAATGAAGGCAACCACATTATCTGTAAATAATAAATAACCTGCATGTTTGCATGTTATGAACCAGAGGGACGTAGTGGTACAAGACCAATGGAGCACACACCAAAGCTGAAATAGTAATGGCAAAGCTGAAAGAGCTTTCACCGATAATGCAAGTAAAATATTAAGATACTAGATATTCTAAAATACTATAATGCTAGATATTTTTGCAAGTTTTTTCTGTTTCAATGTTAATGGTGTTGTTAATGGTTTCGACCAGGGGTTATAGAGCACAGAAGGTAGACGAGGTTAGGGTTTGCTCATTTGTTAGGGTTTGTTAAGGAAGTATTCGGAGATGGGCATCGATGTCAGAGATGGGCTCCGATTTCAGAGATGGGCTTCGATTCCATGGCCATTCCAATATCGGTTTCTTTGGCAAGTGTTCGGAGATGGGCCGAAGATTGACATGTCGGCTCTTGATCAAGATTGACATGTCGGCACTTGAATTTCATTCACAGTTTTCATTGACATGCTGGGTTTTGATTTTCTGCAGTTTTAGTAGTACAGTTCTGAGCTGGATTGAGAGGTTTTCAACATGGCTTGGCACAGGGGAAGTAGATTAAACAACCAAGAACAGGGGAGGTAGATTAAACATGAGTTGTTTTTTCCTAAGGGTTTTTCTAGTTTCGCTGCTGCAAGCATGGAATAACAGAAGAAGCAATAAACAGAAAAAGAGACAGAAAAACAGAATAAGGAATTTTTCGCAGAGGTATTTGTCATGCCATCCAGACTTTTTGGCCATCCAGACTTTTTGGTTTCAAGGAGGAAATTCTCTGATGCTGTGAGCCGAAGAGGCTTGCATGAGTTTTTGGTTTCAAGAAGAAAAGGATGTAGATGTTGATGCTGAAAAGGATCAGGAAAAGGATCTGATGCTAGATATTATGCTGTGAGGCGGCTTCCATGAAACTTAGGCTTCTGAACCTTTCAGCATGTAATGCATGCAATACAAAATAAAAAACAACATATTAAACATAAAAGCAATAGTAAAACAGAATGAAGAATGATTTGTAGAGATATCGGGCATGGGAACCAAACACGAGGATGGAGAGCAGATTGATGCCCATGCTAAACCTAATCTCTAGGTACAAGAAAACTTAATATGTTGCAAAATAACCTCATACCAAATATGTAGAATGAAGGAAGAACAACACAATCTACAATACCACCATATATTCACTCCTCCAGCAGCAGGAATCGAGAAGATATATTCACTCCTCCAGCAGCACGAATCGAGAAGCCAATAGTGTAGAGGACAAAACTTTTGGAGTTTGATCCATATGAATGGAGTGCTCACAATAACAACCGTTAGATTGTTGAAGGTAATCCAGATCAATGCTCCAAAACAGCCGCACTCTAGAAATACTATTTAGTATGGCCCAATGAATACAGCACTGAAATCATAGGAAAACCATGGCAAAAAGCATATAAAATTACAAAAAAAACTCCTGTTATAATGCTAGATATTGATGCTATACTGAAAAGATTCAAAATGACCAATTGCAAAGCTGTCAATACTCCACTTGCAGTCAGACATAAGATATCAGGTGATCTATCTCCAAAAACAGAGGAAGAGGTGAAAGAGATGGAATGTATTCCATACAGAGAACTGATAGGATGCCTGATATACTTGGCCAATTGTACAAGGCCAGATGTGGCGTTTGTTGTTAACATGCTTAGCAAATATAACAATAATCCAGGTAAAGCTCATTGGGTAGCAGCTAAGAGGGTTGTAAGATATTTACAAGGAACAAAGCATGTTGGAATATTATTTTGCACAGAGGATCTAGAATTAAAAACATTTTGTGATTCAGACTGGGCATGAGATCTAGATTGCAGAATTGGCTTTATCATGATGCTTGCTGGAGCACCAGTATCTTGGAAATGCAAGAAGCAGACTTCTGTTGCATTGTCTACATCAGAGGCTGAATATACAGCAGCTACTTTGGCTGCAAAAGAAATGGTTTGGTGCAGAAGATTACTGGAAGAACTTGGCATGGCTATAAAACATCCCCCTTGTTCTTAATTATGATAACTCTAGTTGTATTGCCATGTGCAAGAATCCAATATTGCATGAGAGGTCCAAGCACATAGAAATTCATACGCATTACATCAGAGACATTATGAACAGGATAAAAATAATGTAGCAGATTGAATAAAAAAAAAGGTGGCTTGACTGTAAGCCAGAAGGAAAAATGGACGATCTGTGCGGCACCTGTACTGTAAGCAAGAAACTCAATAAAACGTTGATGTTGGCTGCCGATTTATGCATTTAACTAGTTGCTAGTCATATCCAAGCTTCAATTCAGTGTAAATTCTCAATAGTAGTATAAATTCAGATCAATAGATATAGCCTGGGATGATGTAGCACTTCGAGATTATTTCCAAAGAGGACTTCGCGATGATGTGAAGGATATGTTGCTGACCATAGAGGATCCCAGAACCCTGGATGAAGCTATCATGTTTGCGGTTCATTGTGATAACCATCTTTTTTACCATAGGCAAGAAAGACAAAAGCAATCGATTTCCCTAATTTTGCGAGCTCCAGAAGTCATAGTAGCATCTACACCGCCCACTTCAGATGGTTCGGTACCTATGCAGATTGACTGTGTGGTTCGAGAACCTTTGTCTGTGGCCGAGAAGCAACGTCAAAGAGATGCTAATCTCTGCCTCTATTGTGATGGGACTGGCCAAATCGCTCGTGATTGTTCCGTTAAGCGCCCAAATCAGTCAAAAAACTTCAGGGGTCGGTCCGAGTAGTTGGAGTCTCTTGATGTTCTCAATTTTCGATTACCCTAAAATCGGGGACTTCTGGAGATGGTTGGATGGCTATCTACAAGATAAGGGATATAATTTTGGTAATTGGACCAACCCCATAGACATGCTAAGAGGACCAATTAGATTTGTCACACTGTTAGACAAAGAACATACTGGATTATTTAAAAGCACAGAAATAGAGTCGATTGATCTAATAAACGAGTTGATTTTACCTAGACTAAGGTCTCTTTTCAGATTGAACTATCTATGGCTCATAAAAGTAAACTTCAAGATAAAGTGGATAGGAGCTGGTCTACTATTGGTATTTGAGGGTTATTATAATATTTTTTATATGTGTTGATATGTTGCTTACTAATGACCATTTTATCATTTATTACACTCAAACAAGATAGAGAAGAAAACTTAAAATTAACTTTTTGATGATCACTATGGTGAATGTTGTATAGAGCATGGCTCGACACAGTTATTTTATAGTTTGTTCCCATTAGCACAAAATTACCATTAGCATTAGCATTATCTTCTTCTTGGTAATGACATATTCAACAAAATTTGGACTTATTCAGATTTAATAGATAGCACTTCAAGAACGCCATTATAAATGTATTTTTTTATTCTTCTTTATTGTTATATATTTTATAAGTTTTACTTATATTTGGACTTATTCAGATTTAATAGATAGCACTTCAAGAAACACCATTATAAATGTATTTTTTTATTCTTCTTTATTGTAATAATTTTTATAAATTTCTATTATATAAGTTTATCTTTCAATTAAACTTATAATGGTTATCAAAGAATAATCTTGATTTCCAAACTAATTTTTCATTTGAATCTATTTATAATTGGGCATTTCAAAGATATAAAAATTTCAATTTACAGATTCAAATTTAACAATCATGATAATTAAATGAAATCTGATGGTTTCATAAGCGATTGGCTTAAAACTATTATTAGAATTTAACAATTTACAAACTTTTACACTTTTAAAAATACTTTAAGAAAAGTTTTAGGTTGAAATTAATTAAATAATATAAATTTAATAATTTAATAATACCTATTGAATAATTTATTATTGATGAAATAAAATATATTGACATTTAGTCAATAATAAACTATTCAATTTTTATTAAACTTAAACGTAATCATTTAATTAATTTCAATCTAAAACTTTCTTTAAATATTTTGAAAAGAATAGCATTTTAATTAAACAAAGTTATCTTAGATGAAAATTTAATTCTAAATAGATGAAACCGATAATTAATTTAGAAAGCAACTTTAAATTTTAGTAAGTAACATATTTTTTATCTAAAGATAAACAGAACAAATTATTAAAATCAATAAGAGCTAAAATACATATAATATTATCATGGCATCCTTGAAGTACATTTATTAGATTTGAATAAGTCCAAATTTTGTTAAATATGTCATGGTAATTTTTAATATTTGGTTATTGTGTTTGGTGATGGGTCTAGTCCCCATGTTCTATATATGGGCTGTTGCCCTTGTATGTACCGTCCCATAACCCAGTTGGGTTCCGTGGACGTAAAAACTCGTCCGTCCGTCGCGATGTACGAGGTTGGTTATATTTATAAAACCATCCTATTTTTCTTACTGAGTGCTATTAAAATAGAATAGAAATAATTAATTTTAGTTATAGAATGAAGAAATTCACGTATTTCTGACTATCTTTTGGATCTGGATCTGGCCTATTTGTTTACCAAAGATAGGTTATTTTCGACTCAGATTTTCGACTCGGATTTTGGTTGCCGGAATGGGGTACTATTGTTTTGCCAAGTTGCAGCCATGGGAGTTCTTATCTTCGTTTTGTACTTGATAGGCTCGAAAAATCAATGGCTTTGCTTTTGATGTATTGTGCTTTTCGAAAAATCAATGGCTTTGCTTTTGGTGTTTTGTGCTTTTTAGGTATCTCGGCACTGCAATTGACACAACTCTATTTTTGGGTCCGACAGAGCTCCAGATCTTTGCATGTGGCAGTTTTGTTAGTTTGCTCATTTGGGCCCTCGAGATCAGGAGCCCTTTGTTTATTGGGTGCCAGAAATCATGCTCCTCTTCTTCAGATTTTAAATTGTTGAATAATTGGCGCGCTGTTGCTATGCTGTGAGAGGCTGCAATTAGTGAGTTAGAAGGGAAAACAAAAAAAGAATACAAAGGGCTTTTGTTTGGCCTTTTCAGTACTATATAAGATGGGGCATGGAGGTGTTAGGCCCGATTCTCCTTCACACACGAACAATCAGCTTTCTCTGCCAAAGGAAGGCCATGGAAAAAGTATGCTCGTATAGTAATCTTAGCTTGTTTATCAAATGTTGTTATGTTCAGTGGTGCTTGTATAATCTTTTTCAGAGGAGGATACTGTTAAAGATGTCAGTAGAAAAAAAAATGATTCAATCCACGAGACTCTGCACCAAGAAGAACCAGAGACCTCAAACCCTGTTTGCCACAAAAGACATGGAACTGTACTAGAAGTTCACTCTGAAGTTGTGAGTCTCTTTACCTTCTGAGGTTGCAGTTTATTTAATCTCAATAATGTTGTTACTACATGGTATTATATGCTTGTCTCGAATATGTGGGCTCAAAAAAATCTAGGCCCCAAATAAGACAGCATATTTAGCTTTACTGGAAAGGTGGTAGAAACAGTAGTAAGGAATCAAAGCATACATCAGTCTATACTTGTTATTGTTATAAGGAAATTGCTAAGCATTTCATAATTCTCTCAACACGAAACAATCTGAATGCTTCATTTATCATGTCTTCTAAGTTGGTTTCAGTCTAGATCTACTTAGTCTTGGACTCAAGAGACACTTGTTTGAAGTCATCCCTGTTTGTATGCTTCGTAGTTCTGAGTCATTGGTCGGAGAATAAGTTGCTTATTCGCATTTGGTCCTAGAGGATCCCTATCGGCCTTGGCTAGTATTTTTTTTGAAAAACACGTCAAAGAAGTGTATGGATTGGTCATCATTAAGGAAACTCTAACATCTTCTTGATGTCTTCAGGATTCTCTACCAATGTGTGTTCACAACAAGTGATATTAAGTGGAGTGAAAGCCTCAATAAATAAGATAACTAACCACATTGATTGCAACCCCATTTTTATTCAAGCGCCCTTCTCTTTTGTTGTCAATTTCAAGAGTGAGATCCTCATGGAAGAGGTTGTGAATAGTGGCATCCTGGCAATCATTTACTTCTTCCTCATCATTTGCTTTGTATTATGTATATATATATTTAAGATGGGATCATCCAGAAGAAAACACTGCAATGCATCTCTATCTGACGCCTCTTTATTTTTAGCTACCTCATAACCATCATCTGGCACAAGGGATATCATGATAAAAACTATACAAGAGCTTTTATAATGCATTTTCAAATTAGCATACTTTGTTTCAAATAGAAGAGAACCCTCCTTAAGCACTTCTAAGCATTCTAAATCGTATGAAGCCACCAATGCATGTGCTCTTTTGGTGGGCATATGATTACAATAGTAAAATATTTCTTCATTGTTAAGCCTATACAGCTAGTAAAAAAATTGTTGTAATCTTTTTGATTCATCCCCTTTTCTCCCTTTGCAATTTTGCTTATCCAATACAAATAAAGAAATATTTTGAGGGCCTATTGTTGTATCAGGTAGGAGGCCCTTATATCCAGTAAAGACTGGATAATGTACTGCAACAAATTCACCATCCACATCTTTCAATATGGCAACCTTTCTTCTCAGCTCAACTATCATCTTAGCTGGTAGTATTGCAGTACTTTGTTGGTTTTTTTTCTATTCTATGTTTTTAAGAAAGTCCTTAAACCAGAAAACATTTGTTTTGGATATTTGTCTACCAGAGTTACATAACAAATAGCTTCTGTAGTTCTTGCTAAATTGCTACCTTCATAATTCTCGTATCCTTTACATGATTACATTTAATAAAAAAATATTATATTCTTAATTGATGCACTCTTTTTATACAAAATCTCTTTGCTTATGCATTGGTCTAAAACACAAATGGCTTCATCTTTCTGAAGGTCCTGAATCTTTTCTCCACACAATGATCTTTAAATCAATTAGTGTCTTGTGGAGGCATTTTTCTCATGGAATCTGATAAAAGTTTTTGGGTATAAGCATCTAAGAACTCGTTCCACTTCGCCCAGACTTTATCACTGGAGAAGATGATCATGTAGGCATTTGTAGAGCCTCTAGAAGTAGTCTTAGAAGTCTCCTCAGCTTCCTCATCGGTTTTTCTTGTTGCATTTTTGGGGTCTTGTTTTCTTATCTTGAATGATAGTCTAGGCTAAGGTTTTTCCAATGACTTATACTCTTCTGGCTTTGTTCCTCCCTATTTTGTTTGCAATGGATTTCGATATTCTATTCATTGCTAGCGAGTATGGCACATTTGCTCCATGTAAGGGCTGCATGAAAAGGAAAATTAAGTAAGGCACAGCACGCTTCGTGTGTATTTGCACTTCACGTTAGGCGTGAATTCCTACAAGCACCATGTGTGAATTGCCAGCATGAATTCATGCCAAGTGCGATATGCTTATAAGATCCACTTGTCATGAATTCTTATAAGCAATTCGCATTTGGCATAAATCGTGCTGGCACTTATAGGAGAACAAGCTTACAATGAATTATTTGAATTATTACAAGCAGTTCGCGTCCGGCGTGAATTGCCAGCATGAATTCATGCCAAGCACAAGTTGCTAGCGTGAATTCACTTCCTATATGACTGAATTAAAGTGCCACCCAAAAGGACTGAGCAAACTCATTGCAGAAAAAAAAAAAAAAAAAAAAAAAACCCTGATCGAGCTAGCCTAGACAAAAGCCCACTAGCACTTCAAACTACTTCAGTCAATCCATCCGTAGCCTTATCATCCCATACTTGGACCGAGCTAATCCAAGATGGCATATTTTCCCTGTGATCATTATCTGAAACATGTTCATGACTTAGTAACATGCTCATGCTCTACTGACTTTAGTCTCTGGTCATGCATCTTTCAGTACTACAAAATACAAGAGCCAGATGGTTTTATCATTAAATACTTTTTTAGAATGTAATGTTATCATTAAGTACCTTTTTAGAATGTACCACTCTAGGCATCATACATAAAGCTATGGTACAAAAGCCAACCAAATTTAGATATCAAAGCTTCAAAGTATTTTTTCATGCATTATCTTATGCACGCATATGAGATAGCAGAATACAATATCTTGTTTAATATTAAGAAAATATTGTTTAGCATAAAGCCACTTCCCTTAATCAATGAAGTAAACCTTTTATGGACTCCAGAAAGTCCAATTAGTTGCATGTAACTCCTTATATCCTTGTGGGCTAAGTTATGTAGCCAGCTTCTCGATTCCTCCTTTGCCATGAACTTGGCAGCATAATTCCATCATTCCTTTCTGCTAAAACCAGTTAACTAGGACAAGAGAGCCACATTGAGAGGAGAATATCCGTACCTGCAGCCAAACAAGCAAACATTAGCACGAAGTGGTAATGATGCAGGGGCCAAAAGGTACATTGGGTATTCTCGGCTCATCGCCCTTCACCCAATGTAGCCTCTTGCCCTTTGTTAGTGTAAGCAAATGGAAAATAGAATGCAAAATATGGAAGAATTAAATTCAGTACAAATTTTAGAATTCTAAGACACAAAAATGTTTTATGCAACCAGCATAGTTTATCACCTCACAAGCAGCTTACTTTTGCAGTATCACTTCAAGGTGTGCATCAATCGTGCAAAATGGTGTTTCAAATGAGAAATCAGAACCTTATTATAACCACGACTAAATTGTAGTTTATAAGCATTTGCAAAGCTTCCTTCGCTATAAAATGATAAATGTAACAAATCCAGTTACCTGAAGTTTGATTTGAGCGATTTATCCTCGCCCTCCAGCCGATTGCATAGGGATACTGAGGATCTTTTGATATATTGCATCTCTGATCTTCCCTGTGAATCATATCTATTCATGCAAAAGAGCTTACAGAAATGGGTCGAACTTGGAGCAGGCAGTCAGACTAACCCATTTGGATCTTTTCAAAGCAAATCAGTGCTGCAAAGGACTTCATGATTTTGCTTCAATGGCATGCAAACAGCCAAGAGAATGTGCCGAATCCATGTATTATCCACGAAATAGACATCTATCTAAAGGGCATTTTGGCCTGAGAAAGCTGCACATACCGCTGGAAGCGCCGTTAAGGTGAGGTCTGCTTGCAAACAACTGAATATGATAAGGCACAAAGCTGAGATTTTCTTGGAGGTCCAGAGTTCCGGAATGCTCCCATGGATTAGTCTAAGAAATGAAAGAGGCATTCAAATATATCAAAACCTGAGACAAATCCATCAACGAATGGGTCCAATCCATCAACGGATGAGCAGCTTGGCAAATACATCAAAGTTCTGTTGCCATACTTTTTCCCAGAAAAAATCATTCTTCCAAGCATGCAAATGCCGAGAAGTATTCAGATCCGATCTATTTGAATCTGTGAATCAAATGTGAAGATCCAATAGCGAGCCCTTGTCTTGCCTTCATCAGGCCGCAAAGCCAAATTAGATGCTAACCCTAAACGCATCACACTGTAAAATAACTTTCATTCTTTTTTTATTATTCCATAAAAGGACTATAACCCTGAGGTTAAAATACCAACTGTTACTTTCAATGCAAAGCCGAGTGGGAGTTTCCTGCCATATCTTGCTATCATTAATATTGGCTACACTTTATGCCATCTTAGTACTTTTTGTCCAAGACATATATTCTTAATGCTGGAGGCACAATGCAATTAGAAAATGCCATGAAAATATATCATTAGAAAAGCCTAGCACAAGGTTTTGTTTTTCCAAAAATACATCTGAGAACCAGAATAAAGTGAAGGTCTAACCTTGGGTTCAACAAGCGTACCACATGTATTACAAACATGCCAACCTGGGCATGTTATTCCCACTTCATAGGAATTGCCAACATATTGTTCTAGAATAATTATATCCGTATCCCATGCCTGAGAGCACATTCTAGGTTGGGCATACCACATGTATTACTGGGTTGGCCAAAAATTGTTGCCAACATATTGTTCTAGAATCCGTATCCCATGCCTAAGAGCACATTCTAGAAAAAGATATAATTATCAATAAAAAAAAAAAAAAAAAAAAAAAACCTGGCCTAAACTAGCATACGCTAGATTAGCATCTACCTCGGTCAATCCCTTGGCAGTATTATCATCCTACTATCTAAACTGAACAAGCCAGTCTAGACTAGTACCTCTCTTTCCAAAGCCTAAGTAATTTGAAGACCATTGATTACTGACAAAAAATTGAAGCATGTGCATTAAAATGCTTTCTCATATATTTAATAAGACATAGCCAAAAAAGAATTCCATCTTTAAGACTATTATCAACGTATCACATCAGATTTTTAAAGCTGAAAATAGAGCCTTCAACTCTAAATTACCTTCTATCATATTTCATGTTTGAAATTCAGAAATACAAAAGCATTCCAGAAACAAAATTTGACAATAATAACCAGTTTTTTGGCTCTGTTTTTGTCATTCAGATGAACTGCTGTCACTATCAAAGTGTTGCTTATTCCATCTCTTTACGCATCCAGATATTCCATTTCCGCGTTAACGCCAACTCTAACAGCAAAATAGAGACAATTGAAGGAGAGAACCCGTACCTGCAGCCAATCAATACACAATTAGCATGATAATGGTAAATGTGCAAGGGCCAAAAGGTACATTGGGTCTCTCAGTTTATCACTGATCACCAATTGTATCCTTTTGCCCTGAGATGACATTTAACAAGAAAAGGAAACTGGAATGTGATATTTTAGAATTCCCAGTTGGCCTCAAGCATTACCATTAGACGAGAACTAATTTCTTAGTCCCAAATCTAGCTGGCAACCTTGATAACCATAGTCAATGTCATAGCATGTTATAAGATTTTTATCATTTTAAACTTTAACAACAAACCTTGTTGCTTTAGACATAATATGCCTAGACGTGCTACAAGCATCCAAGCACGTAAGAATAAATCAGTGGCTGCTATAAATAATTGATGCATGGACATGCTACAAGCATCCTAGCACTTACAAGTCTGTGATATTAATCAGATAACACAAACTAGTGAATCCTTATCCTGCGTAAGGCTTACAACATAAAGGTGCCTATCTGTGCAACCATGTTAACAAACCAGTCTGCATGCTTCTGCAGTTAGAAAATCAGCCCATTTATTTCATTCAAGCAAACCCATGTAGCCACAGTTGCTTAAATTCTAAATAGAATGAAGTTTGTTGATAAGAACCTGTAGTAGACGCTCTCCTTGCCCTGAAGCAAAAAGAACACCTTGTGCACTGTAGTAATGTTGTAGACCAGCATTATACAGCATCATCAAATGCTCCAACCAAGTAATATTTTGGCACAAAAACCTTTTGACATCTATTGGTAAGCTATTTTATTTAGCCTGCAAAGCGCCGACAAAAGCATCCGAGTGCCATTAATTACCCTTTCTTTCCAAGCTAATATCAACTAGAGTGTTGTGTACAAAAGCACAATTTTCTGTTGAAAACAGAACCAGACCTCTTTTTGTAACAAAATAGGCCAGATTTTTATCTTAGGCACCAACATCAGTTCGACAATGCCTTCAACGTCCATCAAAGCCCAACTTTACACAGAAATCAATATTTAAGAAGTGGCTGCTATTAAAGATCTGTTTTCTTGTGAAGCATCTTCATAGCCACAAGCCAGACCTCTTTTTGGCCATATCCTGGCAAAACGAATTTGGCAGTGCCATATTAAGCAAGGATCATCCCAAAAAAAAAGTATTTCTATCAAATCCTCAACATGTTTTTTAGCTACAACATGTAGATATGGAAATATCAAATAACAAAAGCTTATCTTTGTGCAAGGAAGAACCTGTGTATGGCATCGAAATCGAATTGCATTTTCGATCCCTGTACTTTGGCAGCAAATCCGGCCACTATATTTTTGGTTGCATTGCTCAAAGGGCTTATCAGACATCATATGATCCGCCAGAGCTCATAATAACCAGTAGAATCCACCTTAAAACACTTCAACCATCTCTAAAAACCACTGGCGTCTAGTTTTTAGAATCGAACAGATAGATGGAGATCATAGCTTTTGGTATCAGAACCAATAAGCCCAGAGGAGGCGGCCCTTTTGGGCGCTAAAAGTATGTTGGGAAAAGCCCCAAATGCATAAAGCCTAAATATTTTGCTTGCCGTTGGATTTTCGGCACTTACTCTCTTCAAAACAAAGTTTGTCTTTATACTACTGAGCATATCAAGTCTAAATAAAATGCCAATGTCGCTTTTTGCCATCACCCATGGTTTTCTTTTAAATAGGCACGTCTCTCCTTTGCTTTAATGTTGTCCAAGTACAACCATTAATATTGGTACCATAACCTTATACAAAGCCACACTTATACAAAGCCACACTTGGCCCTTTTCATCACAAACGACCTCACCATAAGCATCTCTTATCAAATAACATATTTTATGGCTTTTCTCCTTTGGCGTAACTTGGCTTTTTGCAAACAAGTACCGTGCTTTTTAAGCAGGGCCGCATCCTGTATTGAGCTTTATTTTCTCATTGAAACAATTATTGAAACAAATATTCCAATATTGCTTAATTAAAGCAAAATAGCTTAAATAAAAAAAACCCTACCACCTTCCGTAGAGTATAACATAACCCCTGTATATAAAACTGTAATTATAGGGATGGCAAGACCCCACCATTACAGTGGGGGTAATGCCATACCCTATAGCTATTTAGCCATATATATAGAATGTAATTAATGCAAATACATACCCTTTCATTACTGCAATATGTATTTGTAGTAGGAACTTCCTTCTTTGCAACAGCCAATTTAACATTGGACATTGCCCTTTCATCATGCATAAGCATACAAACAATATCCTAATATCCTTGCATTAAGGATTTTAGCCAAGTGGCATAATATAGCAATTGCCATATGTGTAATAATGACATCTGCCATTAATGCACGTTCTTGATGAATTATTATTCATAACCAGGGTACCTGAATAGAATACCCTGGCATAAGCAATCTGCATAGCCTCATATGCAACCTAGAGCCAACTGGCCGCCAACTGGCATAAATATAGTAGGCCTAGTGGCCAGTACTATCTTTATAGGAACTTGCAGGTTATTGCAGTCAAATTCTGCTATTCCATGTTGGAGGTATAGTTTGAGATTATCTCATCTACGTGTATGTGGTATGACCTCATATTCTTCCTCATCATCACATGCATCATGGTAGAAGTAATCTGCATCACCTTGCATGGCACAATAGATGTATGCATTGACATTTCACTTTGCTTCTTGTATAACTCAAAGTGTCTAGCATTGCCATTTCACTTTGCTTCTTGTAAAACTCAAGAGTGTCCAACTGCTTGTTCCAAGTGAGGCACTGCCTCATATGCAATCTACACAAATATACCATAATGTAGCTTAGCCTGGTTAAATAGGAAAGCCAAAAAACTATGTAAAGGAGATTCTCCTAGATCTTCTAAATCACTTAGAGCAAAGGGAGAGAGGCATCACCAGGTATCCCTAGTGAAATGAAGTGTCTAAAAAAAACCTGGCCTAAACTAGCATACGCTAGATTAGCATCTACCTCGGTCAATCCCTTGGCAGTATTATCATCCTACTATCTAAACTGAACAAGCCAGTCTAGACTAGTACCTCTCTTTCCAAAGCCTAAGTAATTTGAAGACCATTGATTACTGACAAAAAATTGAAGCATGTGCATTAAAATGCTTTCTCATATATTTAATAAGACATAGCCAAAAAAGAATTCCATCTTTAAGACTATTATCAACGTATCACATCAGATTTTTAAAGCTGAAAATAGAGCCTTCAACTCTAAATTACCTTCTATCATATTTCATGTTTGAAATTCAGAAATACAAAAGCATTCCAGAAACAAAATTTGACAATAATAACCAGTTTTTTGGCTCTGTTTTTGTCATTCAGATGAACTGCTGTCACTATCAAAGTGTTGCTTATTCCATCTCTTTACGCATCCAGATATTCCATTTCCGCGTTAACGCCAACTCTAACAGCAAAATAGAGACAATTGAAGGAGAGAACCCGTACCTGCAGCCAATCAATACACAATTAGCATGATAATGGTAAATGTGCAAGGGCCAAAAGGTACATTGGGTCTCTCAGTTTATCACTGATCACCAATTGTATCCTTTTGCCCTGAGATGACATTTAACAAGAAAAGGAAACTGGAATGTGATATTTTAGAATTCAGTTGGCCTCAAGCATTACCATTAGACGAGAACTAATTTCTTAGTCCCAAATCTAGCTGGCAACCTTGATAACCATAGTCAATGTCATAGCATGTTATAAGATTTTTATCATTTTAAACTTTAACAACAAACCTTGTTGCTTTAGACATAATATGCCTAGACGTGCTACAAGCATCCAAGCACGTAAGAATAAATCGATTGGTCGCTATAAATAATTGATGCATGGACATGCTACAAGCATCCTAGCACTTACAAGTCTGTGATATTAATCAGATAACACAAACTAGTGAATCCTTATCCTGCGTAAGGCTTACAACATAAAGGTGCCTATCTGTGCAACCATGTTAACAAACCAGTCTGCATGCTTCTGCAGTTAGAAAATCAGCCCATTTATTTCATTCAAGCAAACCCATGTAGCCACAGTTGCTTAAATTCTAAATAGAATGAAGTTTGTTGATAAGAACCTGTAGTAGACGCTCTCCTTGCCCTGAAGCAAAAAGAACACCTTGTGCACTGTAGTAATGTTGTAGACCAGCATTATACAGCATCATCAAATGCTCCAACCAAGTAATATTTTGGCACAAAAACCTTTTGACATCTATTGGTAAGCTATTTTATTTAGCCTGCAAAGTAGACAAAAGCATCCGAAAGTGCCATTAATTACCCTTTCTTTCCAAGCTAATATCAACTAGAGTGTTGTGTACAAAAGCACAATTTTTCTGTTGAAAGCGAGAACTGACCTCTTTTGTAACAAAATAGGCCAGATTTTTATCTTAGGCACCAACATCAGTTCGACAATGCCTTCAACGTCCATCAAAGCCCAACTTTACACAGAAATCAATATTTAAGAAGTGGCTGCTATTAAAGCTCTGTTTTCTTGTGAAGCATCTTCATAGCCACAAGCCAGACCTCTTTTTGGCCATATCCTGGCAAAACGAATTTGGCAGTGCCATATTAAGCAAGGATCATCCCAAAAAAAACAGTATTTCTATCAAATCCTCAACATGTTTTTTAGCTACAACATGTAGATATGGAAATATCAAATAACAAAAGCTTATCTTTGTGCAAGGAAGAACCTGTGTATGGCATCGAAATCGAATTGCATTTTCGATCCCTGTACTTTGGCAGCAAATCCGGCCACTATATTTTTGGTTGCATTGCTCAAAGGGCTTATCAGACATCATATGATCCGCCAGAGCTCATAATAACCAGTAGAATCCACCTTAAAACACTTCAACCATCTCTAAAAACCACTGGCGTCTAGTTTTTAGAATCGAACAGATAGATGGAGATCATAGCTTTTGGTATCAGAACCAATAAGCCACAGAGGCGGCCCTTTTGGGCGCTAAAAGTATGTTGGGAAAAGCCCCAAATGCATAAAGCCTAAATATTTTGCTTGCCGTTGGATTTTCGGCACTTACTCTCTTCAAAACAAAGTTTGTCTTTATACTACTGAGCATATCAAGTCTAAATAAAATGCCAATGTCGCTTTTTGCCATCACCCATGGTTTTCTTTTAAATAGGCACGTCTCTCCTTTGCTTTAATGTTGTCCAAGTACAACCATTAATATTGGTACCATAACCTTATACAAAGCCACACTTATACAAAGCCACACTTGGCCCTTTTCATCACAAACGACCTCACCATAAGCATCTTCCCTGAGCGCCGCCTTCCCTGAGCGCCTGGACTTCTGGCGCTTGGGCTTATTGGATGCGTTAGTTTTCAGCTTCAGCGGTGCCCTCACGGTCACCGCCTTTCTGCAGATCGTTGCTATGGGGGTTTTGGGACTCTACCTGTTTCTGGGGCAGCTCTTATGGTCTAGTGGTTTGATCGAGTTACTCCAGGGGGTCGGCACCAGGATCTCTGCATCAGCATCTATTTGCCCTGGTTTCAGTGAGAGGATGGAGGTTTAGCGCGTGCATGAGTCCGCACCGATTTTCGGCACCTAGTTTGTGAAGAGGTTACGGTTCGGGGCGTTTGTTGAAGTTCTCGTTTGTTGGAGGTATGCTTGTTGCTTTTTGCAAAGCAAAGATAGCTTTTTGGATCTGTGGTCATCATGGCAACGGTTTTTCCCCAGTGGGGTTTTTTAATCCGGGCCATGGTGCTCACGGGCTTCGGCCCATGCAATGTATTTTTGTTTTCTTTGTACTTGTGGTCGCATGTCCTTCGTGACGCTGCCTTTGTGGTGCGACGTAAAAATATACTTCCTTCCTTCCTTCCTTCCTTATCAAATAACATATTTTATGGCTTTTCTCCTTTGGCGTAACTTGGCTTTTTGCAAACAAGTACCGTGCTTTTTAAGCAGGGCCGCATCCTGTATTGAACTTTATTTTCTCATTGAAACAATTATTGAAACAAATGTTCCAATATTGCTTAATTAAAGCAAAATAGCTTAAATATAAAAAAAAAAAAAAAAAAAAAAAAAAAAAACTAGGTGTGAATTCACGTTGGCAATTCGCGCCAAGTGTGTATCAATAATAGAAACAAATAAAGAAATGTGAATGACACGAACTTTTTATAAAGAAACACCTTGTTCATTTTGTTTAATGTTGCATTAATCTCCACGAAGCACACTGCAGGCATAGTAAAGCTTAGAATTTAACACCTTCTATAGTTATAATAAAGCTAGTACATGGTTTGCCATGTTTGCTTTGCCTGATTGGAGAGGGATCTTTGTGCTTCAATAGAATGTTGCCCATCAATAATCAGAAAGCATGCATTAGGATTTTCTTCGGTAAGTTTCTTCGGCTTTATTCACTGAAGTGGCAGATCTTGTTATCAAGGAAGCACGTCCCTTGACATGGGGACTTGGCCTAGATTCCCATCATCGTCCAATTGTGTGTGTGTGCGCGCGTGTGCATGCGTGCGTGTTTCGTTCTCAAATAAATTAGCTTTAATGCCATATTGCACCTGGAAAGTCCTTCCCCAAATCCAGCAATCTCTTCATAGCTTTCATATTATTTAGATGTTTCACATGCTTCAGGTAATAACTAAGAGAAGCTCCTTGAAAAGCTCTCTTCACTGCAGCAAGCCCTTCATTTATATGTCTTCCCCTCAAGGCATTTAGGGTCTGTCTGTTCTCTTATGATGGAGCCACTATCACTAGGGGAGGCCTCTAGAAGGCATTAGCATCTTGAGAAGATGGTGAGACAACTTGTCTCTTAGTACAATTGGAAGTGAGCAAGTAGTCTCCCTGTAGTACCTTTTTGCAGATGTGCATCTTGGGGCCGAGTTAACGCGCGGGGAGACACTCCCTTGCTTCTACTTTTGTCTATCAGTATTTTCGGAGGCGTCTAGTAGGTGGCATCATCTTCATGCATCATGGGATTTTTGCTTGCGCGGATCTCCTAGAATGGTGTTTGTCTTCTACTTTCATACCTGGGTTTCTTATGTGCTGATATGTTTAGGCTACCTGGCTACTATAGAGCCATGAATAAATGTATTTATACATACTATTAATAAAAATAAAAATACCTTGCCTTCAAAAAAAAAAATCATTCATTATCAATGTATAGTGCATTCTCCTCATTCTTTTCTTTTGGAAATGTAAACCCGATGAATGATCATCCGAGGCTCTTGATCGTAGCAGTAGGTGTAACAGCTACCTCTTCCTCCCTGCAAACACAAATCCAGTACACAATTTAGCACGATTTTGAGTTGACTACGAACGTTGGTTATAAGCCTTAGATGTTACTTAAGCTAGAACTGTAAAGAAAAGAAGAATAATAATTGCAGAACATCAACACTACAACAACTATAACACGTTATGTGCTAATATACAGACATTGAATGTGGAAAACGAACAATAAAAGGAAGTAAAAATAAATATTACACATAATCTAAACAGATTTGAAGAAAATAAATATTATATAAACAGAAGAATTATACTAGACAAATATTAGACAGACAGATTAAAACAAATATTACACAAACAATACAATTATGCACTGAGATAGAACAAGTTTATACAAAGATATAGAGCAACAAATACTAGAATTAGGATAGCGAATAATGTATTCGTGATCAAAGGTTTACTCACCTATAATGTGTACTCGACCAATCAATTGGAGTTAAGTAGCCCGAGCTTTGGGCGGCATTTTTGGAAAGTTTGAGTTTAAAGGAATTCTTGGTTCTTAAAACATCTCCAAGCAAATACAAGCACCACAGTCGAACATCTGCATTCAGAAGGCACAAAATGTTCAAAAGGTTAGATTTTGATTATTGACGACATAATTTAATTTCTATCGACAATTTAGAGATCAAATGTAATATTGAAAAGTAGGTATACGTGTCGGATGGACTTCATATCGACAACCTGAATTTTATTGCATTTGATCAATGGCATGCAATTGAGCCAACGGTTAAAAGTTTAATGACGCGCAATCGTTGTAAGGTATCACATTTTAATTCATTCGACCGCTCAAATGTTGTACAATTGAGGGGTAGTTTCTTTCTTTGGGCCTTTCTTGCTATTCGACCACTGACACGAAAAACTCGAAAGAACCCTGCGCTTCAACAATGTCAAGCTAATTTATGTAAGTTCTACTACTCCACCAATACTAAAATGCCCACTACTATCTATTCTCATCATCTTACCAGATTCAATAGCATTGAAAGGAATGCTACACGCTGATGAAAATTTTGAGAAGGAGAGTGAGAGGTTGCAAGATAGAAATGATCAATCCAGAAGCAGTATGCCATGGAGTTCTACTAGGAAGAGATCATGTAGAGATTTTAATAACAACTTGCCATTTTTACGATGAACTATAGATGCTTTGAACTTCTTTTGATATTGTGACAGCAAAAAAGTAATAATATTATGTTAAGTTCATCACTGACTGCATCTGAAAACGTGACCTTGATTTTGAGCTCTAGAATTAGTTGGCAAATTGGTCCATAGATATAAATCATGCAACGGTAGAAAGCTATATCTCCAAAGGCATGTTACTGGGTATTGCAACAATGCTAGAGCCCAACTCTCCTATATTATGAAATGACAGCTCTCTTTGTTATTACGTGTTATAACAACTTCTAGATTTTGAAGAGTTCGGAACTACGAGTCGTTTAGTACAGCAGGATGCAACTCAGCATATGTGGCGAGAAATTTTTTAGAGCTTTCAAATCCAAAGTTTTCAGAGCTTGAGTAATTTCATTTAATAAAATGCATTGCATCAATGGCGGCTATTATTAGAGTTTTTCACATTTTTAGAAGGCTGCATAAGACTGCATGATTTGAAAATTTGAGCTCATTTTGTTCATCGAGTGATAAATTGTGATAAATTGATGGGTACACATTTACTAGATCATGATTTGAAAATTTGAGCTCATTTTGTTTAATGCAAGTAAAAACACAAACTAGGACATTAGTCCGACAAAGCCGGGCACACCTTTACTAGTCTTTCCTTCATCTTCTTCTTTTTCTTGATATTAGTCTTTCCTTCATCTTCTTCTTTTTCTTGATATTCTCGTCCCCAGCTATACTTGCCACGTGTACGGTCCTCTTTTCCTATTGCATTACAATGGTTGAGAGAACCCAGGATGGTTGTTTTTTTGGATCGTTTTGAAACAGCGATTAGGATGTGTAAGAAAGGATTTATTAAAATAACGGTATGCAAGTTGTGACTCATTGCATGCAAATATTCATAAGGGAAATGTCAACTTAGAAAATGCAGACATCACAAAACAGTCTAAAGACAATGTTATTATATCCACAAAATCATAAAAAACAATATATATGACTCGCCAAAACTTTACTTGGATAGCCATTTCTTGTTCAAATTTGTTTTTCCTTTTTTCTTGGCATGACCTCAAAGAACATGTATATTCAATTGCTGAGGTCACAGTGAAGAAGAATAATGACCTAGTCAATGTCTCTCAAAATTCAGGAGTTTGTATTTGAAAATATTTCAGTTGAAGAGAATGAAATATTTCCCGTAAGAATTGAATCTGAATCTGCAACCAAGTCAAAAGCTCGCGTAAGCTTGTTGAAAAAACCAGTGAAGGAAGTAAATGGTGCTTACTATGGTAAAATTTTCTGGCTATATGCAAATTGAACGATCTTTACTTTGTCTTTTTAACTTGGAGATAAGAAAATACTTATCAGTATGGGTACCAACTCATACCTGTTACTGATAAACAAGCGGCCTCTCTTTTGATATATCTTGACAAAGCCTGCACCAAAAATACAGAAAAGCTTCAGTAAACAAATAACCAACTAACATTAGGTGCCGCATAGCCTACAAACCTGTATAGGAGTTAATGCTGGACCAGAAGGCATTGAGGAGCCATCCTCAGAAAATACATTCCTGCCATTTACCACAATCATTATTCTTTAATACGTATAACAAGATGGCCTAATCCTTCCACTGACTATAAGACTTTTCCCAAATCTGCATTGCATTGCATTGCATTGCAGTGAGCAATTAACGATGATCCAGTGATGCATCTTTTTAAACAAGAGTCTCAATGTCAGAGGCACCAAAATATTTTGGTACTTTTGAAAAACACTTGCCAGACAATAACATAGGCTAATAAAAACGCCTTTGTATGACTATGCCTGATTTTAATTTCCATTTTGGGATGCAACAGATTGTTGACATAAGTGTTTTCTTAAATGCCAATTTCTTCCATCCCTTGTTGCCTGTCTCTGCCTCTTGTAAGATATAACACGTCAGGGAAAATTCTCAGGTCCTACCGAAGTTAGAAACTTGTCTTTAAGTTCACTTGGATGTGGAAGGGTGTAAGTCCCTAGCTTCTTCTATAACTTCCACGGCACAAAAAAGGACCTTCCTAATCAGAGCTCTTTGATACCAATAAGACAAAGCATTATAGCAAGACAAGGAAAGCTACAAAGAGTATTAGTCACAAGCATTAAGACGTTCTAAAAATGCATGCCATTGGTTTAATAATTTTTACCGCCAAAGGGCCTCAGTAAGCTCATCTTCTTCAGCACCAGGTTGCATAGCCTTGTCATAAGCAGAAATAGCTCCATAGAAATTTTTTTCCAGTTCCTTCATCCATTTGGATAGCAGCATTTTGACCTGTGTATAGTCCAATCAAGACCTGCTTTTTTAATTCAGAAAATAGATTCAGAATAGTGAAGATGAAAATACCCCTTCTGCCACCACCCTTTGCTCCAAATCATGATTAAAGATGTCATACAGATATTGCCCAACCTGCGTTCCAGGCTTGCCTTCTGCACGTAGTCGAACAAGGCATAGCCACATATGGACAACTAACATTGCATGAGTTGTTCTGAAACTCCTTTCTAAGCCAAAAGCTGTCAATGACGTTCCACTACTTAAACACTTAAGAGGCAAATTTTCTCAAATGACCACATTTTACGTGTACAATAGGGACAAGTGCTTACTTGTATATAATTGTGGATCAGCCACTCGTTCTTGAATGCGTGTATATAGCCGCTTGGCTTGGCGTATGAACTTGCTCTGGCGAGAGTAAAAACCAAGCATTTTGAGGGCGAATCCTTGCCATCCACGAGGTTCAGGATCTTCAGCCCATAAAGGAGAGCCTCTCTGCAACCCCAATGAACTAGGTTTTAAATCCTGAATTCCAAATGATTCATCTTGTGATATGGCAGTGGCAGCTGATGAATATGGAAAAAAATGAGTCAAAACGGTGAACGGCTTCATCTCCGACAGAGATAAACATCGCCGCCAGAGTTGCGGTCGCACTAATTCCTTCAACGCCATCGCTAAAACCTCTCACCAGGACCCTCCCTCATGTAACTTTCGTTTTGCCCCGGTCAGGCTTCTATTTTAGGTCAATTTCGATTATGAGGTAGCCTATGCTTTTAATTATGAGGTTGGGGTCAAGGGGCTTGCCAATTTTATTGGGCTGCTTTACTCAAGAGTATCCAAGAGTATCTCGTCTTGAAAGCTCCGAGGTGGTTTCCCATGAAACTGACCTGAAAATATCTTGCAAGGTCAAAAACTTGAGTGCTCAGAAATCCATTAGGAATACTTTTAGTTCAGGTTAGAAACCTGAGTTCTTCAAGGTGAGGCGACCACGGGAACCTGCACGCCAAAAATTTGACCTCCAGAAAATCGTGAGGCGGGAAGCCCATGGGAAACTGCCTTGATATGCCCTTAAATTTACCTTAATTGGCCCGCTTTCAGAGCAATCCAGACCGTCGATTCAAGCCCCGTGATAGGGCATAGCATACTGCTGCAAACCTCATAACAGGCAGCAGCATGCATTTTTGTACATCTTTGAGCCCTTGAGTCAGCCTCAGATGCTGATAATCCAGGGTAGAAGCTGCCTATGAGCTAATCCAATAACCTAGCTACGGATGAGGAAGCTTTCCTGCCGGTTTGGGATAAACATCCCAGCTTATCCCTTACAGCAAATAATTATTTGATGTAAGGGTCAAGCGGGGATGTTTATATCCATCATCACGATCAAAGCATTTTGTGACAGCTAGTGGGAAACCCCTATTAGGTTGAATATTCTATAATATTTTGTGAATATGTATACACTAATTCTTTTGTTTTTGGGGGGAGGGGCTAAACCTTTTTTTTTTTGTTGCTGCAATATTGCCCTTGTGGAATACATATGAATTTAGCAACGGTCTATGTTTTTCAAACCCCATGATTCTTGAGTGTCCAGCTTTGTTGTGCTCTGAACAGTTTCTGGCTTGTCTGGATGTTTTATGTTAATATGCCATTAGTCCCTTTCTGGGATGGGATGAACAAAAGTGGAAAAATCCAAAACTCCGCAATTTCTGGCCTGTTAAAATTCAAACATCATGTTATGCATGTTGCAGGCTGTTACGGTTTATACAATCTCTTGGATCTTACTTTTCTTGCAAATCTGCACCTTTTTTAGTTCATGTTTGTATTGTACTATATATTCCAAAGTGTCGTATATGTAGCAGAGTTATATGGATCCATTTCTAAAAATCAGCTCACTAGCATAATGCCCTTGTTTCTCATCCTTGTAATTTTTTCATACACCAAGGAGTGTTATCTAGACAATGGTATTGTCTTGAAAAGGAATTACCTGGATAAAGTCTTTCACATAATCCGTATATCCTGTGCCCAGAAATATCAATTAAAGCACCCATAATGCTCTACTGCTAGCATGTTATGACCCTTATTGACGAAGCCATCATGACTCCATGCACAAAGAATTTAATAAATGTCATCATATCGGGTTTTACATCTTGCTGCATTAATTGAAAAAAGATGTAAAGCATGCTTGCCATTCCCATGTCGAGCATATGATGAGATGATGGAATTCTAGGAAAATAGTCCATGTTCCTCCATTTTATCAAACACTCTTTGGGCATCATCTACGCATCGACACTTGCTATACATGTTTAGAACACAACAAGAGAATGGACATTTAGCGACGTGGGCTTGAGACGTCTGTGCGACGTGACGTCGCAAATAACGTGACCATGCGACGGCGCCAATGCGACGTCCGCGTCGCGGACACGCCGCATCGCGGCGTGTGGTGCGACGTCGACATCGTGACATGGCGGTCTGTCCACGCCCGGTGGACGCTTGCGTCGGTGGACGGCGGTGTCACGCCGGTGGGCGCTGCGGCGTCGCGTCGCATAACGACGTCTGATCTTGGCCCATCTGTGGCGCCGGTGGGCTTGGGCGCTGGTGGGACGACAGGTGTCTCGCCAGGTGGATGTTTACGACGTGACGTCGCATGCGACGTCGTATATGTGACATATGTGACATATGTGTCGTATATGACACGTCAGTACGTATATGTGATGTATGTGGCGTATATGACACGTCGAAGACGTATATGTGGCGTATATGACACGTCGGTATGTATATGTGGCGTATATGACACGTCGATGCATTTATATGTGGCGTATGTGGCGTAGGTGGTCGCATGTGGCGTATATTTTTATACACGAAGGTTAATGGTTTTAGGATTACAAATTCAATACCGCGATTGATAATTGCCCGAAAAAAAAGACTCGACGACCAACTTGCGACTTCATTTAAGCGTGTTGCTGCGCATGCATCATCGATAGATGTGCTACCGCTATAAATTGTTCATTATAAAAGCGACGTTGTTACGTGTCAAAATCTAGTTGTTCCAAGTTTACAATCCTTGAAGGTAACTTGACAATAGGCTTGTTGTCAATCATTGTTGCTGAGAGAAGAACAGGATAAAGCCTTAAAATTTGTGCAAGAACATAAGAAAAATCCCACACTTTTACCTTTTGTCCGCCGAAGCATTATAGTGTTTAATATGACGGTACCGCTTGTACCCCATAACATGGTTTCTTTGGATCTGATTCCTTATTTCATTGTTAAATACAGTTCTGTCATCATAAGGATAATACCTTAAAAATCGAAAATAACTATAGAGATCGTCAATTTGGTTTTGAATTGGAAAAACAGACCTCTCTTCTGCTCCTACATGCCAAAATCAGATCCTTTGGTGCAGTTTTTTAATGCCATGCTCAGATTGTTTTCGCTTCATGACTCATGAACTTGTTCCGTTTGAGCGCCAAGATTTTTATGGGTTCTTCTTTGCATCGATTGTATGATCCGAAGCCGGTCACAACATCTGGCATGACCAAAAATCATGCGCTTTTTTCGAGAAATCTCTTAACTGTCTTTTTTAATTTCTTCATTATGGCCCTTCTGAGGTTGTCCTTTCAAATAACGTTTAATCATTCCCTATCTGCTTTAGATCATGCTAAAAAGTGGAGGCTGTTGCCTTCTTGGACAAGTTTGTTCATCGAAAATCAAGAGAATTGTGGAGTTGGTTGAACCAAAATATTTTAATTGGTCATCTAGCAAAATGCTTTGGGAAGAAAATAAGTGTATTCTCGCAACATTCATTCTAGAACTTTCTACAACATTGAGGAAAGACACCATCTTCGTTGTGCCCTTAAGCCCGACAAAGCACGTGAACTTTTAGTGTGAGCATTTCGATGGATTGAGCTTCATCAGGAATAATTCTCGGCTTGTAGGCTGCTTGGCGAATGCATTCTTATCAAGTTCGACCACGCAAATAATCTCGATTGTGACGAAGATATTCGTAGTTTTCCGATGGGGGTTGGCAAGGAGTATAGAAAATGATCTTGGCGTCATCTTTTGAGAGCTTGGATTCACGTTTGATCTTGAGCCATGCGTGCCACAAAAGTTCGACCTAGAGGATATTATGCTAGACACTCCACCCGGATATTTACGTGGTGGATCTAGTTGGCTCTCAAGATAGTGTAGATTGGTTAGATAAGAAAGTCCTTGAGGCTGGCATTTCATTTCGTGCTTGTGCAACCAAGTGGGCAACTTAATTTGATAAGCGATTCTGCGTTGGATTTTTTGTTTATTTCGTCATTCCAAAAATTCTAGGTTTAGGGCGATGGCGATTGGCGGATTCTAGGTTTAGGCGATGGCGAATTACGAAACATAGCGTTAATTACGAAACATCCCCGGCAAAAGGGATTTATTGATTATTGGTGATTGATACGCCCATATCAATGCGGCTTCATTAGGTCTTTACGGAAGTAATCTTATCTCTAGATGTGAAAGAGAATGGTCATTTAGCGATGTGGGTTTTGCGACGTCACGAATTACCTCCTTCATCTAGACTCTTGTAAAACCGAGCTGCGGAAAAATGGTTTTTGGGGGCTTTGAGCTTGCAAAAGTTGGAAAAACACCATGCGGAACTATCTTTGGTTGGAATCAGCAATGCTTGAACTTGCAACTTTACCTCCCAAGCGTCACGGATGATTTTGTGATATATGATGGTGGAGGAATTTGCGTTTCAATTGCACAAGTTCCATATGAAGCCGACCCCATTGATGAGGATTTTGAAAAGCCGAGATACTATGTGGCTACACATGCATGGTCTGCAGTGCAGTACGTGTCTGCAGTCACAGTGCAGTCTTGAGAAAAATTTTGGAGCAGGTTTGTCAAGGCAAAAGAATTTGCGGTGAATGATGTGGTTTTCGTTTGAGAGAGATATCAAGGTAAAAATTTTACATCGGTGGCGAAGGGATCCTTCACTTTGGTCTTTGGAAATTACTGATGTTGATGCGAGGATGCAAATGACCCTTTCTTGAGAAAGTTTTAATTTGTTTGGAGTCGATATTTGGTATTGAAGCAACTTAAATTCTATCTTTTGATATAACTATAATATGGTAGTTTTGAGCTCAGATTAGCTCCTGGTTGATCCAGAATTTTTTGAGCTCAGAATTTAGCTTCTGGTTGATCCATAATTTTTGAGGCACTGCTTTATGTATATAAGCATGACGTAGAATAAAAAAAACTGGATATATGATATGATATAGATTTCTGAAATCAGTTTTTCAAAATGGAATTTGAAGATAAAAATATGAAGAAGATGAATATGATCAGGATGGATATCAAGAAGATGAATGCCACGATGAATAAGGATATGACAATAATATTGCTTGTTTTAATATATATAGGCCTATTTGTGCTATGGGTATTTTGAAAAAGCAGATGAATTTAGTGATGGACATGGAGTTGGAGATGGAGGAGCTTATGTATGAACAAGGTAAAGAATCGGGTTTTGGGTTTCTGATTGCTCTAATCGTTGATGCAGGATGCAACAACCCTTTGCAAAAAGTTTTCGTTTTGTTTGGAGTCGATATTTGGTATTGAAGCAACTTAAATTCTATCTTTTGATATAACTAATATGGTAGTTTTGAGCTCGGATTAGCTCTGGTTGATCGAAATTTTTTGAGCTCATAATTTAGCCACGGTTGATCGGAGAAAGAGAAAAAAGAAGGAATTAGAAATGACATATGGATTTACCCCTAGAATTTCTACAACGAGAAGATTGGGTAGTCAAAAAGTGGGACTCCCATACGGTTGTTATTGCATTGCTTACCATACCATGCATCTGCATCGTAAGTATTTTCATTATCATACCGTAAGCGCATACCTCGAGTTTTTAACGTACCAAAAAAAAAAACCAGTACGTTAAAAAGTGTTGTTACCATACCTATAAAATCGTCGTACCTATAAAATACTTGTAAAATACTTTACGGTACCTATAAAATACCTATAAAATACGTCACTGATTACCTTTAAAATACTTGGTACTTGTGTTGAAAACTCCAAAAATTTGAAGCAAAAACATTTCATTTTTCATTTCAGACGCATGCGTCTGCAGGTACCTGCAGTGCATGCTAAATACCAAAACAACATTAACTCCCCATATCCTCGGTCCAACATCTTTAGAGAAGCAACAAAATGCAATCGAATGAGGAACTTGGTGTCCAAACATCGATGACTTCTTGCAAATCCAAGGCATTAATGTCCCATGTAAAAAGCGTCGATCAAAATTTGCCTAAAAGCGCCGCCATCGCCCACGGCATCGTCCACGACAAATGTCGCGACAAATGTCGGACACATCCGCGCAATTTGCTCTCGTGATGCGACTAATCAAGCTATGTTCAAGTGTTTTGAGGTATGCGATTTTAGGTTGTTACACAAAACTTGCTCTCGATTTTAGGTTGCTCGAGCGGCATAGGTATACATAAATTTCATAACCGATGAGAACCTCGTGGTTTTGAGTGAGTAGAAATGCTCATAAAGCATATCTTCACGGCATCGTCCACGACAAATGTCACGACAAATGTCGGACTGTCACGACAAATGTCACGGCGGTGGATGTCGCATCGCGGCGTCACATGACATTCTGAGAACATAAGACACGTCGCATGCGGCGTGGCGTCTGAAACCGAGAGACACGCCGTCGATGCATTACTTGCCACGTGTCTTGCCGGTCGCATGTGATGCGGATTTTGACCGTTGACTATATCGCCGCATGCGGCGTGGTCTACTGAGCGTATGACACGCGTCATGCATGCGAACTTGCCGCGTGTCTTTGCCAAGTCGTAGGTGACGTAATGTGACCGTTGACACTCACGTCGCTGCGGCGTCCGCGCCGCATGCGACGTTAAAGATTTCTATATAAACAACTCTTTCTCGGCCTTCATTGTTATTTTCTTTCGCTCCTCTTCCAGCCTATCGCCTTTGCTGCCCTACATGGATCGCCATGGTCATCGGCATGATCGGCCTTTGGAGATGGCGAGAGGCAGATTGATGTTGTCTTACCACCGGGGAAATTTTGGATATGCGGAACCGTCACATGTAAGTTCTTGATTCTTGTATTTAGTAGCCTAGACATATATAAACTAGGAAGGGCGTTAATCTGCGAGTAGTAAAAAAAAAACGCAGGTGTTTTTGGTCAAGGACACGGTCGCCTCCACCTTGAGTGGAGAGGACCAGGTGTGCCAGGCCCAAACTCACCTTCATACCTTACTAAGTACAATGTAGATTACAAAATTGAGGTGTCGTGTAGTCAAGGTCATATGTCGACTTCACCTTGAGTGGAGGGACTCTATGTATCGGGGGCTAGTGGCGTCTCCAAAAGATCTTTATTGAAATTGAAACTTATATAAAGGGTCGTACTGGGGAAAGGGCATGGTCGGCTTCACCTTGAGTGGAGAGGACTACGTGTCCGGGCCCAATTCTGTCCATTTAGGATTTAGGGTTTAGGGTTTAGGGTTTAGGGTTTAGGGTTTAGGGTTTATACTACCATATATTGTATCTATCACAGTCGTTCAAACTATTGTTCAGTATATAGTACTTACCTTTTGTAATTGGCAGAGGGACAAAATAGTTTGCGATTGTAAAAAGATGTATGGAAATTTTGAAGAGGCGACTTAGAGCGGTTGTTGAAGACCATCGATAAGATTTGGTACATTTGAACAACCCACCGGATCGATGCTCGTCATGGATATCGAGGTTGGTATACAATTATTATTTTTTTTTTTTTTTTAAGAGTATCTCTCGGTTCAAGTATATATTCAAGATGTTTATGATATCTAAATATGTAGGTAGATGATCTTGATGTCTCCTCAAACTAGATGTGGATTTTGGTTTAATGTTGTCCATAGAGGCATATGAAACCGGGCGGTAACCGATTCATCAATAATGTGGATGGGTGCCGCTCAGCGTGAAAGTGTTCCCCTGCGTGAAAGAACACGAAGGGCTACAATCATGAGAACATTGCATGTGTGCGACATTTCCCAAGAAGCGCCTGGCCTCACCGGCGTGAAATTCTGAAAAAGAATTGCAAAGATTAGTCCAGACCCTTTGTTAGGCACCGCCAAGACATTTGGCTTGTGGCGATGGACTTACCTATCTCTATGGATCAAGAATTTGCTTATTGGGGAAGAAGATACATCATTATGCGGAGCCACATTTGTCGAGAAGCTGGATTTGGCCTTATCTCCGGCACGCGTATAGAAGTGGAGCGAGACACCCACATTCCATTAATGCCATATCACGGTCCCGAAAGTATGATTGGAAAACTTGGCAAACTTTGACTAAATATGCTTGGCGTATGAGGATTTATGGAATGAATTCCAATCTTTGCGTCGATAGGCTGTGGGGGCATGTGATGAGGAGTTGAAGTTTATTGATGGTGGCCCGGGGGTTCATGGCAATATTGCGGGGTTCATCAACAGTTCTATTGACAACCGTGAGCGATGCAATTGTGAAATTTTAGAGTGTCAAGGAGGGAGGAAGATTTTTTTACAAGATGTGTAAAAGCGGATATATCATGGTGTGTGCTATTAAAAGCATAAACATTGGAGATGAGTTATTCATCAACTATCGCTATGATAGACCTCTCCCATTTGAGATGGAACAATGTACTAAAAAAGGAATAAAGAGGTTTTTTTTAAATATGTTTTTGTCATTCGTGACTCTATACAAATGGTTGTATGTATTTTATACTTATTACATTATTTGACATGATGGTTATCGTTGCTCTGTTTAATGAACTCATTGAGGCGGTCTCCATCCCGATCCATTAGTTCTAAGTTACGGGCAAAGGGAAACCTATATCGTCGTGAATTTCAAGCCAGGCGCACCAATATGAAGATATTGCATACGATCAATATGAAGAGGATGAAACTATTGGCCGAACCGAGAAACGAAGTCTTTCGTGACGAGCGATGCTTTCGATATGTTGCACGCTCTTCAATAATTACGATATTGATTTAGATGATGTCGAGGATGGTGGTGGAGAGGATATGGTAGAAGATGTGGGATACCCTTGAGGATTTGGTCGTCTTGGCGATGACCCTATTGTTATCGAGCGAAGCGCGATTATTTCTGCGTCTCGAACCTCTCGTTTGTCGGCGTGCCTGCTAATTCTCAATCTCCAAACCAAGTTCAAGTGGAGCAATGCAAGTGTCTCTGCTCTATTGAGGTGACATACTTATCAAGTCTTTCTATCTTACCACCATCTCCATCTTTTATCTTACCACTCTTAGATCGCATGAGGTTATTGCACGAGAAGATCCTTCGAGAGAAGAACAATATGCCTGCAAGCCGGATCTCAAGTTAAGAAAATGATTCAAGCGACCGGCCTTGGTTATAAAGTCATACATGCATGTCCAAATGATTGTATGATCTTCTATCCCCTAGAGCATGAGAAGTCCACTCATTGTCTCGTATGTAATGAGCAAGAGATCTGGGGAATGACCTAAAGGGAAAAGCGGTACCTCTCGAAGGTTATTCGACACTTTCCAATAATCCCAAGGTATATGCATCACCACTTCTTACAAATAGTTGTAAATTCACTTATTTTCGGTACTTATATGTTGCCTATAATTTATTCTATAGGTTAAAGTTGATGTTCCGTTGCAAGACATTGGCTAGCCTAATGGACTTCACGGCTACACATGCATCTAGTGATGATGTGATCGCGAGTCCCGGCGGCAGTGCAACTTGGAAGCATGTCGATGCGACATGGCGACTTTGGAAAAGAACCACGTAGCGTGCGTTTGGGCTGGCCCACCGATGGCGTAAACCCATATGGTACACAATCATTGCATGGTCTACATGGCGATGATGATAGTGAACTACAACATACCCCATGGTTGTTGATGAAGAGTGGGCACATTATGATGACTTTATTGATACACGGGAAGAAAAACCAAGTAATTTAGATGTGTACCTAAGAATAATTGTGGATGAGTTACTTCCTTTGTGGAACACGGTATTATTGGTCTACGATGCCCATAAAATGGCGTTTTTAATCTTAGAGGTATACTATTGTGGACTATGCATGACTTTCACGGGCTTCTTAGAGTGTTACAGGTTTAAGACATCCGGGGCACTTCCCTTGCATGATATGTGGGGAAAAGTTGCAGCACCGTCACTCTAAGCATCTGAAGAAAGTAGTATCTGAGGGTTTTAGGAAGTATTTGCCGCTCCGCACCCCCCTTGAAAGCGGCGTGCACAATTCGGTGGCCTTTGTAGACTATCTGAGAACCACCAAGCGAGAATTACCATCACTGAGAATGGGGTGGCGTTGGGATAAGAAGGAAAGGGGGAAAATCAAGGAAATCCGTGGGGGCACTGCGGTGAGGAGGTCGTGAAGCCGACCTATCTGATGAGGATGAGGAATTATCTGATGTGGTGGCGAGGAAGCCGCGGAGGAGGAAGTCTTTACTACCAATATGAAAAGGAAGTCATTTTTTATAGACTACCATATTGGACCGACCTATTGATTCAACACCTTTTAGACCCGATGCATATCTTCAAGAGCGTGGGAAACTCTTTATGGAAGCATGTATTTGGTCAAAAAGACACAACAAATGCCGGGATGGACCTTAAGGTAAGTAATACAAAGAAAGAGGCATGGATCCAGGGTGAAGGGCAACCACTTCCTCCGGCAAAATGGGTTATTGCTAGGGCTGACCATCGAGCTATTTATGATGATTTAAGGGCCCTTAGAACACCAAGTTGGTTATATGCAATCATTGCGAACCGCATTCACAAGTAGTGGGAGGATTTGGTTTAAAGTCCCATGGTGGCATAAGTTCTTGCATGTAAGCAATTGAAGTCCACATATATGCACTACTATAAAATATAACCCATAACTTATATTTGGTGTTTGGATCATGGAGTTCTTCATGCCCACGACCTTTAGGGGAGTTTTTAGACAAAGGGACCATTGGAGGCAATAAGTGCCCTATCAAAGGTCATAAGGTTGTTACCCATGTTGATTTAGTGGTCCCCGTCTATTTTATTTGTGGCTAAGTTTTTGTTTTGGACCTCATAGGTGGATGTGTAAAAAACTATCTTAGAAGGCGAAATTGAAGAGATGAAAGTGAAAATGGCGAGAGGCATGTTGCTTGTTGGAGAAGGAGTTTCCTCTGAGCTTTCTTGTGATCAAACCCATCTTTTGGTACATCTTATTGAGGAAGTGGAGCTCGCGGGAGGCTGTACATGCCGGATGGATGTTTTTCTTGGAAAGGTTTATGAAGGTATTGAAGGATATGGTGCGTCAAAGAGCACGTCACGAAGGTAGTATGGCGGAGGGATGGCTTGCGAAAGAGTCACTTTTCTATATGAGAATATATTTCCGCCCGTACATCGGATGCACCTCGCTTATGGAGTGATGAAGGGGGCGAAGATTGTGGGGGTAGTGGCGGAAGGCAATGGTATGCGAGAAGTCATTTCCTTTGATATGATCATTAAGGTTAATCAATTTCTTCTTTACAATTCGGCACCAATGGCAAAATGGATTGCTCGTTATGAGAGCATAAAGGAAGAAATGGAAGAGAAGAGGCATGAATGGAGGCGACATAATAGGCGAGAGCCCGTACCACGATGGATATGAACCCTTGCGGACAAGATGGAAAGAGAATGGGTACTCTGAGGCTTTGACCGATGCATATCACAAGGGGGAGTATATTACTGACTCTGGAATGGGCATACGCACAAGGTGTCATGAAAAAGGTAGTTGCAACAAATTATGTTGATGATGAAATCAGTATTTTCTTTTGATGTTATTGTATCTATTGACATTAATGGTGCTTTTTGGCGGTATATATCTTACTCCTCGATATGGTGGCATGGGACCCACTATCGTGTGAGTTCTCTTGACATACGGGAAGACTTGTGACTGCTGAGTCATGGCATCATTCACGATGGAGTTTCAATCAAGTGTTGCCGATCGTAATCGTCGAGGGAAGCCACGTGATTGGGTCGGGAGGTTAAAGACTATAATGGAGGTGGATGTTGGTGGCAATTTTAAGACCTTCATATTCGATGTCGATTGGTTTGACCTTCAATTAAGGGGCGGGCCTCTGGTAAAGTATGATAGAACAAGTGGCTTTTTATTTTTGTCAACTCTAGCAAGATGTACCACGGTAGTGAGGCGCTTGTCCTTCCGGACAAGCGTGAGCAGTACACACATACACATATCCACTTCAAAATTTAGACCATCAATATCAATCTCACGTCCGACTTCTTTGACCGATTTTTTTTCTTTACCAATCGACAAGACCCAACATGGTGGTTTATCATACAAACTACAGGGGCCCAATATTCCAAGGTGTTGTGCTAGAGGAGTCAATAACGTCGAAGAGCCCTACGGCGGATCAAGACATTCAAACTCACTTGGGAAAAGCGAGCATCAAGAGGTTGGACCACCGGCTCTCATGCGGCATCTTACACCGAGCAATTCCCGAAATCTGGATGTACTTGAGGCATTTTAATACAAATGTTGGCAATGCTAACAATGGCGACTCCTAGTTAGCACCTAGAGGAGGCGATCATTAAATTCTATATGTCAAATATTATGCACATCCTCGGTGCAATCCTTCCGATAGGCTATGTCTATTGGTCTTTCGTGTGCAATAAAACCCATTCAATTCAATTCTTTTTTTTTCCCCCCCCCCCCCTTTTGGTATACATTATATCGGAGGAATAAAGAGCGGGTGGAACATGGGCTCAAAGAAGCCACATAGGCTCAAGCATTGCCTCTAGACTAGAACATGCCACCTAGGCTCCAATAGAAGATCAAATATATGCCACATAAAGTAGAAAAAAATACAACACATGGCGTCACAATGACATGTTGCCACAATGACATGGAGGCCACAAGCGGTTGCACAAGCACTCAAATCTTTGGTAAGGATTTGGATTTCAACTTCGTCAAAGAGTCTTCAATGGTATCTTAGTTACTTAGATTTTCTCTAACCTTAAACCCGATTGCCACCACCAAGTTAACTTTGATCATTGCTTAATTTGATGCTATCCACTAGCTTTTACATTTGTGGATCCTTTGCTCTACCTTTCAAGCGGATAATAATAATGGTATTTTTGTAGGGTGAACAAGTCCAAATACATAGAGTGAAGCATGAGGAGCCCTAGGCGTTGAGCGTGTAGGCGTTGCATTTCCCTTAGGGTCGAACATGCCACCTAGGTTCAAACAAGCCTCTTAGGCTCAAGCATTGTCTAGGCTCAAACATGCCCCGATTATCAAACATGTACACAACAAAAATAAAAATAGTTTAAACCGCGTCGCTATAACAAAATCGTCGCATCGCGATATTGACATTCGCATCACGGCGATAAAAACGACGTTAAAACTCATTTCTTAGTTGGGTGAACATGAGTGGTCTTACGGCGGGAAATTGGTCCCCGGGGCAATGTCGGCGCCGAGTCCATTTGCAGAGACGTAATCGATTCAGGGAGGCCGAGATCGCCCATCCGGGATCCCGGGGCCTTGGGAGAGGAAATTCGGAGACAGCGGCTTAGGGGATTTTAGGGTCTCCTAGGGGGTGTCAACACCCCCACTCCACGTCAAGTCACGAGGCGCCAAGGTCCTTGGGCCTCCTCCTCCCGACAAGGAGAGGGCCTCCAAAACGTAGGTGAGCTACTTTGGCTTCTTGGAGAATTTACCGGAGGGTGGTCTTAGCTAAGCCCAAAGGAACTTGGTCCCCGGGGGCAATGTCGGCGTCGAGTCCATTGGCGAGCAGCCAAATCGTGATTAGGAGGGGAGTTCGCGGGGTCGGGTCCCGGGGCCTTGGGGAGAGGAAGTTAGGGGGCAGCGCCCTTAGGGGGATTTTTAGGGTCCGTGCTCTGCTTAGGGGCCAACACCCCCACTCCCGCGTCAAGTCCGCGGCCAAGGTCCCTTTGAATCGACAAGGAGAGAGGGCCTCCAAAATGTAAACCCCTGTGGGTTCCCGTGTTCTAGAAGGGTTTTGCGTTTTGGGGGCGAGACTTGGTCTGTTGCACTTGGGACCTAGCCCAGAAAATACCAGGAGAAGAACACAGGAACAAGGGAGGCTAACGGGCGGAGTTTGGGCCCTGTCCTCCTCCCGATGTGGCAAGTAGAAGTGGGGCTTTGCACTGCGATGGCAAGACATTCATAAATTCGCAATTAATGCATTGTCACGAAAATAAATTCTGATTTTTGCCCGCTGGATTCTTAATCCATTTCAAGCACGCACCAATTTTGAAATTTTGGAGAAGGTCTAGGTCAAAGGGTTAGCATTAGAAGCGGTCTAGGGGCAGGTTGCGGAGGCAACAGAGGCTGGCACCCTTCCCCAAGTCAAACGAGGCTAGGACCTTGCGGGGATCCCTCACAAGAGGGGAGAGTCCGGGACCCCAAGAGGCGGGATCAAAAAGTTCGAGGCTGACCCTTCTGGCGGCTCCCGGGCTGCGCGACGCTAATGACCACCCTCACGCGGCCCGGTTCCCCTATCCCACCGTTGGATCCTCCGTTCAGGGGCCCCTCTTGGGGAGGCCCCAAAAGATTCAGTCGATCAGGAAGAACTTGTCAAAACCGGGCGCCCCGAGGGCCTTGTAGAAACCGCAGGTGTCTTGTCGTTCGAGACGCGGGAGGCTCGGAATGGCAAATCGACCCTGCCAAATCGTCCGGAATGGCAAAATTACCCTAGGGAGCAAGTTACAAGGTCGGTTTTGCAAAAGAAAGAAAAACACTCGCCCTCCACGACGGTATCCCCATCCACATCTTAGGCCAATTGACTACGAAAGTGTGATGGAAGTGAGCTACTTTGGCTTCTTGGAGGTCGGGTGGTCCGGCCACGGAACTTGGTCCCCAGGGCAATGTCGACGTTCCGAGTCCATTGGCGAGCCAAATCGTGATCCGGGAGGGGAGTTCGCCCGCCCGTCCCCGTGGCCTTGGGGAGAGGAAATTGGGGCAAGCGGCTTAGGGGGATTTTAGGGTCCGTGCTCTGCCGTCCAACACCCCACTCCCGTCAAGTCGGCGCAAGGTCTCGCCCGACCGACAAGGAGAGGGCCTCCAAAACGTAAACCCCCGTGGGTTCCCGTGTTCTAGAAGGGTTTTGCATTTTTGGGGCCGAGACTTGGTCCATTGCACTTGGGACCTAGCCGGTGAAGCCGCAGCGGTGAATACGGGAGCAAGGGGAACCGACGGAGCGGAGTTTGGGCCTGTCCTCCTCCTCCGATGTGGCAAGTAGAAGTCGGGGGCTTTGCGATGGCAAGACATTCATAAATTCGCAATTAATGCATTGTACCGAAAATAAATTCTGATTTTTTGCCAGCTGGATTCTTAATCCATTTCCAGCACAATGCACTAAATTTTGAAATTTTCGTGAGAAGGTCTAGATCAAAGGGTTAGCATTAGAAGCGGTCGGGGCAGTTTGCAGGGGGCAACCGAAGTTGGCACCCTTCCCCAAGTCAAACGAGGCGGGGACCTTGCGGGGATCCCTCACAAGAGGGGAGTCAGGGACCCAAGAGGCGGGATCCAAAAAGTTCCCGAGGCAGCCCTTCTGGCAGCGCTCCCTGGGTCAGACGCTAATGACCACCCTCCGGGAGCCCGGTTCCCCTATCCGGACCGATTTGGATCCTCCGATTCGGGGGCCCCTCTTGGGAGGGCCCAAAAGATTCCAGATCGGTCAGGAGAACTTGTCAAACCCTTGAGGCGCCCCGAGGTCGGCCTTGTAGAAACCGGGCATGATGTCTTGTCGTTCGGGCACGCGGGAGGCTCGGAATGGCAAATCGACCACGCCAAATCGTCCCGAATGGTGAAATTACCCTAGGGAGCAAGTTACAAGGTCGGTTTTGCAAAAGAAAGAAACACTCACGCCCACGACAAGATATCGATCCACATCTTAGGCCAATCGACTACGAGAGTGTGATGGAAGTGAGCTACTTTGGCTTCTTGGAGGTCGGGTGGTCTTTTGGCCGCGGAACTTGGTCCCTGTGGGGCAATGTCGACGTTTCGAGTCCATTGGCAAGAGCCAAATCGCGATTCCGGAGAGGGGAGGTCGCCCGGCCCCCGTCCCCCGTGTCCTTGGGGAGAGGAAATTCGGAGGCGGCCAGGGGGATTTTAGGGTGGGTTGCCGTGTTCTAGAAGGGTTTGCGTTTTGGGGGCGAGACTTGGTCATTGCACTTGGGACTGGCGAAGCTGCAGCCGAGAATACGGAGCAAGGGAATTGATCGGAGCGGAGTTTGGGCCCGTGCTCCTCCCGATGTGGCAAGTAGCCGGGGGCGCTTTGCGATGGCAAGACATTCATAAATTCACAATTAATGCATTGTACGAAAATAAATTCTAATTTTTGCCAGCTGGATTCCTAATCCATCTCCAAAGACAATGCCCAATTTTGAAATTTTACCCCGGAGAAGGTCTAGGTCAAAGGGTTAACATTAGAAGCGGTCGGGGCAGCTGTTGCGGGGCAAACCGAAGCCGCACCCTTTCCCAAGTCAAACGAGGCCGGGACCTTGCAGGGGATTCCCTCACAAGAGGGGAGAGTCCGGACCCCAAGAGGCGGGATCCAAAAAGTTCCCGAGGCAGCCCTTCTGGCGGCCCCGGGGGCTGACGCTAATGACCATCCTCCCGGAGCCCGGTTCCCCTATCCGACCGTTGGATCCTCCGTTCAGGGGCCCCTCTTCGGGAAGGCCCAAAAGATTCCAGATCGGTCCGGGAGAACTTGTCAAACCGCAGGGCGTTCTGAGGTCGGCCTTGTAGAAACCGCAATGTCTTGTCGTTCGGGCACCGGGGAGGCTCCGGAATGGCAAATCGACCCTGCCAAATCGTCCGGAATGGCGAAATTACCCTAGGGAGCAAGTTACAAGGTCGGTTTTGCAAAAGAAAGAAACACTCACGCCCTCCACGACAGTATACCGCATCCACATCCTAGGCCAATCGACTACGAGTGTGATGGAAGTGAGCTACTTTGGCGCTTCTTGGAGGTCGGGTGGTCTTTTGGCCACGGAACTTGGTCCCCAGGGCAATGTCGACGTTCTGAGTCCATTGGCAGAGCCAAATCGCGATTCCGAGAGGGAGGTTGCCCGTCCCGCCCCTGTGGCCTTGGGGAGAGGGAAATCGGGGCAAGCAGCTTAGGGGGATTTTAGGGTCCATGCTCAAGGCCAACACCCCCACTCCACGCCAAGTCACCGCAAGCAAGGTCCCTACTGAATCGACAAGGAGAGGGCCTCCAAAACGTAAACCCTGTGGGTTGCTAGGTTCTAGAAGGGTTTGCGTTTTGGGGGCCGAGACTTCGCCTGTTGCACTTGGGACACGGCCGAGAAGCCGCAAAAGAGAATACGGAGCAAGGGAACCGACCTGAGCGGAGTTTGGGCCTGTCCTCCTCCCCGATGTGGCAAGTAGAAGTCTGGGGGCTTTTTGCAAAGTGGCAAGACATTCATAAATTATAATTAATGCATTGTACGAAAATAAATTCTGATTTTTGCCACTGGATTCCTAATCCATCTCCAAAGACACGACCCAATTTTCAAATTTTAGGAGGAGAACGTCTAGGTCAAAGGGTTAGCTAAGGTCAAAGGAATGGAGTTTGGGGGATCGTTGTACTTGGGGTTGACCTTGGCTCATTTGGACGTTATACTTGGTCTAAGATTGCATTGAGAATATAAGCATCATAACTATTAGAATAAAGATAAATGATTACGGAAAAGCATCATAACTACTAGAATGAAGATAAATGATTACGAAAAGCAAAAAGACTAGTGCGGGTTTTGGGGGTTAGATTTGGTTGCTTGTGATGATGGTTGTGTTTCAATATCAAGGCATATGGATAGAGAGAATGCCCTTGTTCAACGGATCGCCCCTAAAGCTATTTGACATGGATGGCATAATTAACTTGTAATGAACTGAATTCGGGGCAAGCAACTTCCGGGGGAGTTTAGGGTCCCACTCAAGCGCCAACACCCCCACTCCATGTCAAGATACGGTGCAAGGTCCCACCAAATCGACAAGGAGAGGGCCTCCAAACGTAAACCCCCGTGGACTTGCCGATTCTAGAAGGGTTTTGTTTTGGGGCCGAAGTTTTGGTCTTCTGACCACAAAGACTTGGTCCCTAGGGCAACGTCGACGTTCTGAGTCCATTGGCAGAGCCAAATCGCAGCTCCGGAGAGGGGAGGTCGCCCGTCCGTCCCCAGGGCCTTGGGGAGAGGAAATTCGGGGCAAGCAGCTTCCGGGGGGATTTTAGGGTCCGTGAAGGTCCCGCCCGAATCTGACAAGGAGAGGGCCTCCAAAACGTAAACCCTGTGGGTTGCCAGGTTCTAGAAGGGTTTGCGTTTTGGGGGCCGAGACTTGGTCTGTTGCACTTGGGACCTGGCCGAGAAGCTGCAGCCGAGATTACGGAGCAAGGGGAACTGACGGAGCGGAGTTTGGGCCTGTCCTCCTCCCGATGTGGCAAGTAGAAGTTGGGGGGCGCTTTTGCAGTGGCAAGACATTCATAAATTCGCAATTAATGCATTGTACGAAAATAAATTCTGATTTTTTGCCAGCTGGATTCCTAATCCATCTCCAGCACACAGCCCAATTTTTGAAATTTTCGGAGAAGGTCTAGGTCAAAGGGTTAGCATTAGAACGGTCGGGGAGCCCGCTGGTGGCAACCGAGCCGGCTGGCACCTTCCCCAAGTCAAACGAGGCCGGGGACCTTGGGGGGATCCGTCACAAGAGGGGAGAGTCCGAACCCCAAGAGGTGGGATCCAAAAAAGTTCCCGAGGCAGCCCTTCCTGGCAGCGCTCCCCCGGGGGGCTGCACGCTAATGACCACCCTCCCGGAGCCCGGTTCCCCTATCCGACCGTTGGATCCTCCGTTCAGGGGCCCCTCTTCGGGAAGGCCCAAAAGATTCCAGATCGGTCCGGGAGAACTTGTCAAACCGCGGGGCGTCCTGAGGTCGGCCTTGTAGAAACCGCATTGTCTTGTCGTTCGCACCGGGAGGCTCGGAATGGCAAATCGACCGCCAAATCGTCCCAATGGCGAAATTACCCTAGGGAGCAAGTTACAAGGTCGGTTTTGCAAAAGAAAGAAACACTCACGCCCTCCACGACAGTATCCCGCATCCACATCTTAGGCCAATTGACTACGAGTGTGATGGAAGTGAGCTACTTTGGCGCTTCTTGGAGGTCGGGTGGTCTTCTGGCCACGGAACTTGGTCCATAGGGCAATGTCGACGTTCTAAGTCCATTGGCAGAGCCAAATCGCGATCTCGAGAGGGAGGTCGCCCGGTCCGGCCCCGTGGCCTTGGGGAGAGGAAATTCGGGGGCAAAGCTTCGGGGGATTTTAGGGTCCGTGCTCTGCGCGCCAACACCCCCACTCCACGCCAAGTCATGCAGCGCAAGCTCCCGCCCGACCGACAAGGAGAGAGCCTCCAAAACGTAAACCCCGTGGGTTGCCGTGTTCTAGAAGGGTTTGCGTTTTGGGGCCGAGACTTGGTCAATTGCACTTGGGACCCTGGCCGAGAAGCCGCAGCCGGAGAATACGGAGCACGAGGGAACCGACGGAGCGGAGTTTGGGCCATCCTCCTCCCGATGTGGCAAGTAGAAGTCGGGGGCTTTTGCAATGGCAAGACATTCATAAATTCGCAATTAATGCATTGTACGAAAATAAATTCTGATTTTTTGCCACCTGGATTCCTAATCCATCTCCAAAGACACGCCCCAATTTTCGAAATTTTCGTGAGAAGGTCTAGGTCAAAGGGTTAGCATTAGAACGCCGGGGCAGCCCTGCTGGGGCAACCGAGCCGGCACCCTTCCCCAAGTCAAACGAGGCGGGGACCTTGCGGGGATCCCTCACAAGAGGGGAGAGTCCGGACCCCAAGAGGCGGGATCCAAAAAAGTTCCCGAGGCAGCCCTTCGGGCTGGGCCCCGGGGCCAGACGCTTAATGACCACCCTCCCGGAGCCCGGTTCCCCTATCCCAACCGTTGGATCCTCCGTTCGGGCCCCTCTTTGGGGAAGGCCCAAAAGATTCCAGATCGGTCCGGGAGAACTTGTCAAACCGCTGGGGAAGGCCCCGAGGTCGGCCTTGTAGAAACCGCAGGTGTCTTGTCGCTCGCACCGGGAGGCTCCGAATGGCAAATCGACCCCGCCAAATCGCCGAGAATGGGCTAAATTACCCTAGAGAGCAAGTTACAAGGTCGGTTTTGCAAAAGAAAGAAACACTCACGCCCTCCACGACAAAGATCCCGCGATCCACATCTTAGGCCAATTGACTACGAGTGTGATGGAAGTGAGCTACTTTGGCGCTTCTTGGAGGTCGGGTGGTCTTCGCCACGGAACTTGGTCCCCGTGGCAATGTCGGCGTTTCGAGTCCATTGGCAGAGCCAAATCGCGATTCCAGGAGAGGGAGGTCGCCTCGTCCGGCCCCCGTGGCCTTGGGGAGAGGAAATTCGGGGCAAGCAGCTTAGGGGGATTTTAGGGTCCGTGCTCTCATTGCCAACACCCCCACTCCATGTCAAGTCACGGCGCAAGGTCCCGCCCGAATCTGACAAGGAGAGGGCCTCCAAAACGTAAACCCTGTGGGTTGCTAGGTTCTAGAAGGGTTTGCGTTTTGGGGGCCGAGACTTCGTCTGTTGCACTTGGGACCTGGCCGAGAAGCTGCAGCCGAGAATAGGGAGCAAGGGGAACTGACGGAGCGGAGTTTGGGCCTGTCCTCCTCCCGATGTGGCACGTAGAAGTCGCGGGGCGTTTTTGCAGTGGCAAGACATTCATAAATTCGCAATTAATGCATTGTACGAAAATAAATTCTGATTTTTTGCCAGCTGGATTCCTAATCCATCTCCAGCACACAGCCCAATTTTCGAAATTTTCGGAGAAAGTCTAGGTCAAAAGGTTAGCTAAGGTCAAAGGAATGGAGTTTGTGGGATCGTTGTACTTGGGGTTGACCTTGGCTCGCTGGACGTTATACTTGGTCTAAGATTGCATTGAGAATATAAGCATCATAACTATTAGAATGAAGATAAATGATTACAGAAAAGCATCATAACTACTAGAATGAAGATAAATGAGTACAGAAAAGCAAAAGACTAGTGCGGGTTGGGGGTTAGATTTGGTTGCTTGTGATGATGGTTGTGTTTCAATATCAAGGCATATGGATAGAGAGAATGCCCTTGTTCAACGGACTGCTCCTTAAAGCTATTTGACATGGATGGCATAATTAACTTGTAATGAATCAATTCGGGGCAAGCAACTTCCTAGGGGAGTTTAGGGTCCCAACTCAAGGCCAACACCCCCACTCCATGTCAAGACACGGCAGCAAGGTCCCGACCAAATCTGACAAGGAGAGGGCCTCCGAAACGTAAACCCTGTGACTTGCCAGATTCTAGAAGGATGGCATAACTAACTTGTAATGAACTGGTTTTGTTTCTCAGAAACAATTGTACCTTGTTGAAAGATTGCTTTCCAAGTGGAAATTTTTTTAATGTGTCCGCACCGCCTTGTTGCCCCCCTGGTCAAAGACTCGCCTTTTTTCGATGCACACTCTTTTAGTTATGCATTTTATTGCATTTATGGTTCATAAATTCGTAGTTAATGCATGGCATGGAATTAAATTATGGTTTTTGGTCAGCTGGCTTCCATGGTCATCACCAGCATACAGGAAAATTTCCAAAATTTTCGGATAAGGTCCAGACCCAAGCGTTGGGGTTAGAACGGTCCGGGCAGCCCGTTGTTGGGCAAGCATGACTCGCACCCTTCCCCAAGTCAAACAAGGCGAGGACTTTGAATGGCCACCTCAGTAGAGGGGAGAGTCCCGTCCCCAGGAGACGGACCCCAAAAAAGTTCTCGAGGGCTGTCTCTGGCGCCGAGGGGGGATTTGGATGCTAATGAACACCCTCCGGCTCGGTTCCCCTATATATCCGACCGTTGAATCCTCCGTTCAAGGATCCAGCTCCGAACAGGACCAAAAAAATCCAAGATCGGTCCGGGAGAACCTGTCAAACCGCGAAGCGTCCTGGGGCGACCGTCCCCAGGAACGGCGATTCGACTTCGCTCATACAATTTTCGCTGGTAGTAATAGAATCCGAAATGTGATTGACTGCATGCATGCCTCAGGACTGTTCAAATAAGCCTAGGGACAAACTTTAATGAGCATCACATTAAAAAAAGATGCAAAAAAAATAACGTCGCTATAACAAAATACGTCGCAAGGACGTCGCATGCGACGTAAGACCGTATTTATACGTATTTATACGGATTTGAAATAACGTCGCATGCGGCGTGGACGCCGCATCTTGACGCCTCGTAATATTTTGAACCCGCGGGCGGCCGGCTTTTTCGGAACTTCTTTTTGCCCTACTTCTTCGAGGTTCTTGGGCGATCCGCGGCGCTAGTACCCTGATCTACCTGCAAGCAACTATTCTAAGGTTAGTATATCATGTTTTTTAGATTGAATAGGTTTTTTGGATTGAATGGTGCATGCCCAACCTTCCTCTTTTTTTGGTTTCCTTTCCTTCCTCTTCTTCTTTGTTCTTGATTTTTTTTCTTCCCATTCTTCCATGCCTCATTCATTCTTCCTCCTTCTTTCTTCCTCATGCTTCATTTCTTCCTCATTCTTCCTCATGCTTCATTTCTTCCTCCTTCTTCGATGCTTCATTCTTTCCTCATTCTTTCTTCCCATATTTCTTCTTTCCTCATTTCTTTCTCATTCTTTCTTCCTCATTCTTTCTCATTTCTTTCTTCCTCATGCTTTCTCATTCTTTATTCCTCACTCTTTCTCATTCTTCCTCATTCTTTCTCATTTCTTGCTTTCTCATTTCTTTCTCATGCTTTCTCATTTGTTTCTCATTTCCATTCTTTCTCATGCTTTCTCATTCCTCATTCTTTCCCCTCCCTTCCCTCATTTCTTTCTTCTCTTCCCTTCCTTATTCTTCATTTTTTTTCATTTCTTATTCTTCATTCTTTTTAATTTCATTTCTTCATTCTTCATTTGTTTCTTATTCTTCATATTTCTTCCTCACTTTCCATTCGATCCTTTTCTTTCCCTTCCCTTATTTCTTCCTTCCATTCTATTCCCTTCCCTTCTCTTATTTCCTCTTATTTTTCTTCATTCTTTCTTGTTTCTTCTCTTATTTCTTCTCTATTCTATCCTTATTTCTTCCCTTCTATTCTCTTATTTCTTTCTCTTGTTTTATTTCTATCTCTTGTTTTCTATCCCCCTTTTTTTTTCCTTTCTTTCTTCTTGATCTTTTTCTTCTTTGTTCTTATTCTTCTAATGCTTTGTTATACATTTGCGGCTTTCTATTACGATTTGGACCCGACGGGATCTTGTACCACAGCGTCCTTATTTTGGTAAGTAGTTGATCGCACTTGCATTTTATTTTTATAGTTTTAAGTAGGTTAAAAAAATTGATGGAGTGGCTTGTTCAAGGGCACGGGTCGGCTCCACCTAGAGTGGGGAGGACCATGTACCCGGGTTCGAAGTCCACTTCAACTACAATCATAATTGTTTCCTAGGTTAATGAGTGGCTTGTTCAAGGGCACGGTCGGCTCCACCTAGAGTGGAGAGGACCACGTACCCGGGTTCAAGTCCACTTCCAGTTCCACTTGTTATTTTTTAGGTTTAAAATAAAATTGTAGTGGCTTGTTCAAGGGCACGGTCGGCTCCACCTTGCGTGGAGAGGACTAGGTGTCCGGGTCCAAGTCCACTTTTCTTCTCATTCTTAGGTAGATGTGGCTACGGCAAGGACATGGTCGGCTCCACCGCGAGTGGGGAGGACAAGGTGTTCGGGCCTTAGTTCATGTTTATTGTCAGTTTTAGCTAGAGGTAGCTAGGGCTAGGTTAAGTTAACAGTAACTGGATGATTCCCTTCACACCCGTGCTAGTTAAAAAAAATAGGTTAGGCTAACTTAATGTAGTACTAATTCGCACTAAAAGCTTTGGTAAAAAAAAACTTAACTAATTAACTAAATTATTTCGAACATGTCTAGTTAAGTTAGCCAAAGGCATAAAAAATTATATGTACAATTAACTAAACTTAAAGTGACCTCTATAGTGCTAATTTCTAATTTAGTTAATTTTTAGTTAATTTTGCTAACTAATCCGAACAAGGTGTGAAGATAAGTTTAGGTAGTGTTTTTGGTTAAAAAGTTAACTAAATTTAGGGACTATCCGCTAACTAATTAACTAGTAATCTTAATGTAAATTGACCGTGGGTCCGAATACCCTAATCTAACCTATTTAGTTTTTCTTGTTTCTTCTTCTTTTTTTTTCTTGCTTTTGGGGCGGGGAATCGGATAAGGTATTAGTCGCCATAGGGCGTGTTATAAGTAATGATTATATGGTCTGCATACATGTTTGATATTGTCGTATTATGTTGCATTTACTTTGTGCATGCTTGGCTTTTGTATTCATTATTTTGTTTTGTTTGTAGGCATAAAAATGGCCTCAGTAAGGACAGAGATGCTTAGTGAAATTAGGCGCATCCTCATCAATCAAATATGCGCACAGACCGACCCGGAACGACATATGCAAACTGATGATCGAATTAACCGTTTTGTAGCATCAGTTGAGAAAGAATGTCGGTCTGAATTATGTGGGAGGTGGCCAGAGCATGAGTCTGAGTTGGAAGATATGATGAGAAAGAACTTAAAGTCTTGGGTTTGCAATCCTGAGCCAGAATTGAGGATGCTACTTAAGTATAAAGTGCCACTTATGAGCCCCTATGCTGAGGCATACGTGGGACGATGGGCTAATTCGTGGCGAAGTGCAAAGGTCCGACGCAAAGATCACAAGATGGCCAGTAGCAGTCTCAATGATGAACAGGTGAAGGAGTTAGATAGTCTTATCCATGGTGGGAGCTCTATTGGTGCAGGGGCTAGATTATCATTACATGCTCATGATAAATGTGCTGCATTTATTGACAGCATTCCTGTGGATGCTGTTGGAGTTGTAAAGTGCATCTTGCCGGATATACCAAATCCGGATCTTGGGAACCCCCGTGACTTTAATCAAGATGATTATTATAATCGGCATTGTGTGGAGAGGCCAAGATAGAGCCGCATCATGGTTGTTGGTGACAAGTATATCCGTTTCAAGAGCCCAAGTCCAAAGATTGGCCACACCCTTGGACTTGCCCCCGAGGTCTTTTGTGGAGATGAGCCACGAGGGGACCAATGGTAGTCTTGCCATTCATGAATGGAGGAACCTTTGCAGAATTACTTGACCATCTTCCGAGCCAATTCTCTTCTTATAGGAGATGGTCAAATGCAATGCATAGTGCTCCAAGAAGGGCTGATATGAAGATAAGTCTTGAGTGGAAAGCCAAAATGAGACTCGTGTATAAGTACGCCCCGAGAAATAGCTCTCGCTCTTGCGAAGGAGTCTATGCCATCCACGCCTCCAAGGTTGGACACACACAAAGCTCAATTGCAAAAGGGTCAAACTCCATTTTGATGACTCCCTTACAAATGTGTGGGTGGCTATTGGTGATTGGGACACGGCCCTCCGCTTTTTTTGCAAGGAGCTTAATGCCCAAATTGAAGAGCCGTTATAACTACAAGATGGAAGCGGTGCGATATCCTTGGTGGGAGAAGAGAGTTTTTATCATCATCATCAGATGACCAAGAATCATGGGGGCATGAGATATCGACATATATTCCCGGGCTACATTTACGAGATGCTCCTTGATTTTGTCCGGGCAATGCGGCTTATGGGGTTGTATGTTGAGATAAACCCAACCGAATCGATACTCTAGCACATTGGACATCATCCAACATATGAAGGTCCAAATGATGATGGATAGAGAGCTGGTGCACATGGATCGCCCATCTATTGCTCGCGTCGTCGATGTGTTCAAAAGCAACAGGCTTTCTTCCGATATAGTTGTGAGAGAGAGCGACATATGAAGTGTGGTGATCCACTTGAGATGGCTAAGCTCTTGTTAAATGCTTGCAAGAAGTGATTAATATAATTTTGTCTTCCTATTTGAGGCTTGTTGCAACCAATAAATGTTTTTTATTCAAAATTACTAATGAAAAAAAGTAATTTATTAATCAAAAAATTATTATTAATGGTAAATAAATTATTAATCATAACTTGTAGATAAAGTGTCGCTCTAGACGTCAAACCCTAGGTTTTGTGTGCTACATCATCAAACCCTAGATTGTAAATGCCATGTGGCACAATCTAGGGTTTGATGATGTGGCACACGCAAGCTAGGGTTTGATGACATGGCACTTACTATGATGTGGCAATAGGAAGTCGCGACGTGACACAACCTAGGGTTTGATGGTGCCACACGCATAGCGTAGGGGTTTCATGATGTGGCACTAAAAATGCCACGATGGGATAATTTAGGGTTCGATTGTATGACATGATACATGGCACGATAATATGGCAACCTAGAGTTCGATATGCACCCCATACATATATCTGAGATACTTTTCTAATATAAATAAGAAGATAAGAATATAAATTTAGGTATTTATTCAAAGACACTTGTTCAAAGCTTTTCTCTCGCTAATTCTCGTTATGTTCAAATTAATATATATAGTCATGGGAGGCTCAATTCTTAGCGTTTTTTTTTCTCATTGTGGCCCTCTTTCTCGCTGATGCAATATTCATGGCGTTATCGTCTCCACCTCCGCCCCGGTCAAGGCGGTCAAGACTGCAGTAAGTCCGCCTAGGGGCTCATTAGTGGCACATTTGAACCATGAAAATACTATTTTTCATCTCTATGGTTTGTAAGTATCATTCTATTATTGCAACCAATATCATTCATGGTTATCAAATGTTTCTCTCACAATTTCTTTTTGATCTAGGTGTGCTCTTTTTTCTCGGTGATGAATAGAGGTAATCGCAATCGCACGGAGAATGAGCAAGGCGAAGGTAAGTATTTATTTAGTTTTTATTATCGCTTTACCCTCTAATTAGGTATGTGAGTTTATGCATGGAGTTTTAATTTGTTGTGTAGAGGAAAGGGGACGAGTTTAGAGAAAATAGGAGGAGGACTCAACGAGGTAGGGGCAATCGTGCTGATGTTCCTCCCAAGACGCCGTAACCTCCACCTATCACTACACCAACAGGTTTGGGTATTAAGATAGCTTTTATAAAAATAATAAATAAATGAATTGTTTTTGCATGATATTTGTGCTTACTGCAGGCTCCTCCGCGCCCCCCGCCTTCCTCGCAAACATGTCTCCCGCCGAGAGAGACCAAATTGCAGCATATTTTGCCTCTTTGACACCAACGCCAGTTAGGCAGCCTCCCACTCCTATTCCCCAACGACATAGTGTTGATTATCGGCCTCCACGTTCTCGCGAGAATATTGAGAACGCTTAGGCGAATATGGACTCCGTTCTAGGCAAGACACGGGAATAGATTTTTCTAATGCAAGGAACTTGGAGGAAGATTTCAACAGGTAAATATATATCCACTACGCACCAAACATTTCTTTGGTTTAAAAGATGTTAAAGATGCTCATTCTCTCATTACTTCCTGTGTCAAGAAGTAGTGGAGCAACAGACTCTAACGTTCAAGATCGCGACGATCATCACGGGGTTCGGGATCCAGAAGAACATGGTCGCTCGCCCGACTTGGAGAGGGAAGGATCGACGACGCCCACGTGTGTCGAAGAAGAGCGTCCATTTCGCTTTGTTTTAGACACGTAAGTCTGCGGGTGATTTGGCCCCGAATATACCCGACTATCATATTAATAATAATTTTTTGATGTAAGTTATGTGAACATATTATTTAAGATATCAACCTTAAATATTAGTACTTTGTCATCTAAATTTGTTGTTTTGTTCATTCTCTTCACTTAGAATACATTGTAAAGTGCTCAAAAGGTTCTTAATCGGGACGGATATGTATATTGACGGTAGACATAAACACGCTTTTATATACCCACCATTTATGCTTCAGGGACGCTCTTCCTAAGAAGGATGATGAGGGAAGTGTCTTTTATACTACAACCGAGGGCGCGGTCACAAATAATATCTCTCGTTTATGGCCTCCCCGCGGTATAGGGGAGTGGCCTGGCGCTTATGACCAACGCGAAATAGAGAGCGTCAAAAATAAAATGAAACAGAGTTTCCCAGAGATAGAAAAAGCAAAGGCGTTTAACTGGAAGAAGCTCACTTCGATGATGGGCGAGCTTATACGAAAAAGGAGGTACATGACCTAGTCATAGTCTTGTTTTTATTATTTTGATATTGCGTTGATCTATCGATTTATGTCAAAGGCACCATGTGGTCAAGGAACCGGGCGGACTTAAAAAAAAGAAGGAGGCGATTGGTCAAAAGTCCCTAAACCACTTAATCTCCACAAGGAAGATATCAAGGTATTTCTTATTTTTTTTGTCATTCGTTCACTTTAACTTGTGATAATGTTGTGTGCCTTGCAATCAGATTGCATTCGAACGTGCAAAGGATCCAGAAAGCAAACATAGAGCTCGGACCGACAAAGCAACTAAAAGCACGCGAAAGCCGTCTCATTTGGGCTCCGGCGGTCGAAAAGGGTTTTTCCATAGATTCGTAAGAGCTATATTAGTTCACATTAATTTTAATAAGAACTTTAAATGTCACTAGCTAATACTCGTTATATTGTCATAGGAACATCTATACGGGTTTAAACCTAACAAGCAAAGACATTACAAGTAGCCACTTTAACGTGGAGCTTTTATCAGTATCAACAGGTTTACGACGAGGGAACTCTCCCACTTGGCGGGAATGCGGGGTGCGTTGTAGAAAATTATTATAATTCTATGAACTACATTAACGCCATATTCTTTTGGTTTTATAGGAAGCAAATTGGCGGATATGAATGAAGGTCTAGAGCATGACATGGGGCTCGGGGCGAGGGATCCGCAAACATTCTTTGGAGAGCCATCCAATCGCGAACCGCGGCGTCGACGGTTCGACGCTGGCGTCCTCTAAACACGCACTTTCGGATGACTACTCCAATCGAAACCGAGAGAGAGAGATTAGCTCTAGGCTAAAAGGGTGGATACTCCCTCTTAACGAAGTCTTTTGTGATTATTTAAAAATATAAATACAATTCACTTTTGTGATTATTTAAAAATATAAATATAAAAATAATTTTGTGACTATTTAAAAATATGAATATAAAAACACTTTTGTGATTATTTAAAAATATTTTTGTATTTATATTTTTATGTAAATATATTTTTTTTTTTTTTATTTTTTCCCCCTACACGCAAAGATGCGGCGTATCCACGCGGCTTTTTTTTGCCACGTGGCTTTTCTATACGCCGGATTTTGAATTTTCCACGGTATATTCCACGTCATGTCATGTCGCATGCGACGATACATGGCTTTTACGCGACGTATATTCCGTGTATATTCCACGCGGTATATTCCATCGCGGTTCCGTTTCCACGGTCACGCCGCATGCGGCGTATACACGCGGGCTTTTACTTCAAGACGCGTGGATTTTGTTGATGTTCCACGTGTATATTTCACGTGTCACGTGGCATGCGACGTCTGCGTGGCGGACGCCCGCGGTCACGCCGCTAACGCCGCGATGCGACGCGACGCCGTCGCGATGCGACGATCGCTAACGACGCTGCGGCGCTGACGCGCGCGGCGACGCCGTCGCCGACGTCCGCCAGACGCCGTCGGCGACGCCGCTATTGACGTCGCTAAATGACCCTTTTCTTGTTGTGGAAGTGGAAGCGCAACGACAACATCCATGTTTTGTTCGGTAATTACGTTACTGACATGTTTACCTCTATCTAGAACTGTTAAAGTAGCACAACCAGAGCGCCTAATTCAATATGTTCATCCTCCCTTACTTGGAAAAGAGTAACAACACCATATCATTATATTCCACGACGACATGACATCAAATAGCCCTCTTGATAATGTCCATAGTTTATTATAGGCTATCATTTTGTTCCATGCAATTATGTCATATTTTATCATTTTATCAAATACATAATATGCAGCAGATATGCTCCCACACTTGGCATACATATTGATAAGAGCATTCCAAAGAATTGAATTAAATTAAATGATTTTATCGTCTTTGGACGCTAATCGGCCTATGGGACCCAATGAAGAAGCGCAGCAGACATATTTCTATCTGGTTTAAAAAAAAACCTCGTCCCGAAGGATTTTTGAGGAAACAACCGTGGCAGTAATAAGAATGATAACAAACTATACAAATATACATCATGAGATAGTGTGGTGCATGTCAATATAGTGTCCAAGGACATAGCTGAGTATGTATATCCATCTTTTCTTGAAGATATGATCTCAACAATCTCATTGAAATCGTGCTCAATATCACATGCAGTGGCTGGTTAGGTCTGACCAACTTAGCATAGCAAACCTGATGTGATCATACACTGGACAGCGTTGAAGAGTATGACATTCATCTTCAATAGCTCCCAATTGGCAACACTGGCACTACCTGTCTTGGTGCACCTCCCCAATCCTTATGCATGTCGCAACACTAGGGCAATGCGCACCTATACGAATTGAAACAATGAATTTGCACTTTTTCATGGGCAAATGGGTGCACAGGTAGCATTGCAGGCCTTGTTCCAGTTATGTAGTTCTAGTAATGTGTTGTCTTGACCTGTTCAAGAGCATTGATATCCCAAAGCTTGCTGAGGAAATAAGTGTCACGGTACTGCCTCAAGCTATGGTTATCCTCTTCTGTTTGCACTTTATGCACCTGTGCTTCTGCACATTCTATTTGGCTAGCCATTGAGCCCTCTTTTGCGTCCAGCATGCTTTGAGATGTTGCAGCCCCATTGCCACAGTATAAGCTAGGTTGGAGAAACGAACATTGTCATGCCGATCATCTTCTAAAAGTAGACGATGTGATGATCAAGGACTACTCTCTAAAGAGACAATAAATCTATTTTCTACAGCAGAATCTGATATGGAACCATGGATCTCAACTCCAGTACTTGCGCTAGGAAGGCTTTCTGCACCTGCTCCAATTCATGCCAGGTGGCACGGGATACTACTGGGCTCCAAATGCCGACTCCGTATAAAATAATGGGCTCCACCAAGACCCTAAATAAGTACGATTGATGGGTCCAGTCATATTGAGCTTCACTTTGTGATTGTTGTTCCGAATTGCATATAGTGCTTTCCATCCCTTGTCACTCGTAACTGGATGGAAGTATCACAGTACATGGTAGAAGAAAACTCCACTCCCAAATACTTGTAGGCGGGTGTTGCCTTCACATATTACCCTTGGTACGTGAATGAAAGAGGTCTTGGCTAACGTGAGGATTAGATGAACGGCACTTTAGTCTTGGCCAGATTGATGTACATATTAGTGGCCTGACAGTATGTATCCAAGGCATCTAGATGGCACTGCATGACTTCTGTGGTGTAAGCTAGGAGGTCTCATATCATCGGCGTATAGGAACTGGCTGGAGCTCCCTCGCCGCCATTGTCAGCAAGCCAGCTTTTCAAGTGATCAATGTAAAATCCAGGTCACATAGAAGTGTGCGTCTTTCAATTTCGCCCCATGACAGGGTGTAACAACTTTTTATCACTGCATCCACTATTGTGCATTTCACAATACGTGGATGGTTAGGGCGCTGGATGCCCATACAAGGTATGAGAGCATGAAATCTCATCTTGGACAGGACCATTTTTTGGTTTGCGGATTCGTGATGGTTGTCAAAGGGAATGTCTAGCTAGCAGAATGCAACTCCAACAACAACTGAACAGCAATAGGTCAAGGAAAAAAATCCAATTTAGAGCTTGTCAATACCCTAAACTAACTTTCCCCATTACATATAACGACACTATGTTTCAAGTTTCAGCACTAAGTTTCAAGTTTGATATTAGGTTTTGAGTTCATCACTATGGGGGGATTGTGACGTTCCAGGGAAATATACGCCATAAATACGTATATTACTAGGACCGTCACTATACAAGTCTACCTTCATAGCCTTGTATACCATAGATTGTGGCACTAGGGGGCATGACTAAGCTATTCATATAACTTAGCCAACCTTAGGTTAAGACCATCTTCCACGTGGCCTTAACCTATTGGGCACCTGCCACACGGACTTACCCTATTGGAGCCACGTGGCATAACATGTGAACCCTAACCTATAAAGGCCTAAACCCTAACCCTAGGCCTCTTTTCTGGCTCCAACAGTCTGGGAACCTTCTTCGCGCTCGAAACTCCGTTTCGAGAACCGTCTGCTGTGGCATAGCCTAGCACAGCAGCCCCCGGAGCGTGAGCACATCAGCAGGAGTGGGAGCTACCTCGAACACTTCGAAGACCATGGAGATGCCAGGATTGGGAGGGAGTGCTTCAGGAGCAGGTATGTAGAGTAGTAGTCATAGTAGTTCATCTGGAATTAACATTCCAGATGAGTTAGTATCTTGTATCTAGGGTAGAGCCATCCTAGAACCCTCATGCATCATCTTGAACCCTAATCAAGGAACCCTAACTGTAAGTTAGATTTGTATGATTAGGTTAAGATGTTCTTATGATTATTCTCATGATGTGATGATTATGTGATGATGGTTGATCATGTTTGCTCCTCTTGTATTGGGAAGGGGGGTAGAGACCTAGAGCCATATGTAGTATGCTCCTAGATTAGATCCCTTAGTTCCTATTAGATGCGGCCTGTGCATAGGAACCCACCGGGCTATGGAGGCTATGATGTGACTCAGCACTACACAATGGGGCTAGAGGCGATGCGGAGGGAGGATCCCTGCCGAGTGGGGGCTACGGGGGATCCCATAGTGGGCTAGGCTTATGGTCGGTCACTTCGTGTGGGCCGAGCATGGGTCTGACACCTCCTGGAGCGATGGTGTCGCCCTGCCTCTCAAGAGTTGCAAGTGTCAGCTTGGCTCTTGTTTTGGGGGGTTCAGTCGGGTATGAATCGTGTGTCGCCACGATTCTCTAGCCGCCCGTGGAACCTCTAGACCCCGGGAAGGGGAGATGCAACCCTTCCTGCCTCGAAGGACCAGGGAGATGCAACCTGGAGTAGTCCCAATGGGTGATGCCATGGGATTGCGTATCCGGAAGGCTAGAGTCATGCCAGAGCCTGATCGAGCCCATCTGCAAAGTATGCACAGGAGGGGCGGATGGAGTGGTCAACCCTAGCCATTGTTGCAGAGAAGTTTCCCTTCAAAGAATATTTTTCAGACACTCCAGAATATGTACAAGATATGCGGGCAGCGACAGGTTGCTTTAGGCACTTAAAAACAATGTTTCAGGAGCTTGAAGAATGTCATGCTTTTGAGCTGTTAAAATCAACTGCGGACAGAGCACATTCTTATCTCATGGCAAAGCAGGCCAAAAATGTTGCAATGACATGCACACATGCAGCATTGAAAAGACGTGATTTTCTCCGCGTTGGTTTGAAGTATGATAATTTGCTGATGGAAGAAAGTGCCCAAATATTAGAGATAGAGACATTTATTTATACCTATGTTAGTACAAAGACGAGAGGAGAGGAGGATGCTCAAGGCTGAAAAGGTGCATATTGATAGGTGATCACCATCAGCTGCCACCTGTGGTAAAGAATATGGCTTTTCAAAGGTACAGTCACGTGGACCAGAGTCTTTTTACAAGATTTATTCGTTTGGGTGTACCCCATGTGGAGCTGAATGCCCAGGGCAGAGCAAGGCCAAGTATTGCCAAGCTGTATAACTGGAGATACAGAGATCTAGGTGATTTGCCCTATGTAAACGAGGAACGAGCATTTCATACTGCAAACACAGGCTTCACTTATGACTATCAGCTTGTGGATGTGCCTGATTATGGTGGACGGGGAGAGTCAACCAACTTTAATGCAATTTTAATGCAATACCTATAGTTTCTACATGTGAAATGCAAATTTAATGATGCAACTTTTATGTGAGCTATAAAAAATTTGAGACTTTATCTGTCTATATAGTTGCAAATGTAAACAAGTCTGTTAACAAATAGATTGCAAACGACTATTGTGGTTGCTGTTTATGATTGTGAACGTTGTGTTTATTACCCTGAAGTAGATGAGAAGATAACCCTCAATTCAAGCTCCCTTCACTTGAGGCCTTCTACCCGCTTGGAAAATCTTTGTGAAACTTATTAAGGAGAGTTATTCTTTAGTTAGACCTTTGAGGCCTGGTCCATATTTATCAAGTATTGAAAAACCCCATGGTGTGCTAACGGTCTCTTTTGCTTTAGATTTTCATTTTTGTACACTTACAACAATCTCTCACTTTGAGTTATCATTTTGATTTAAGACAGAGAATAGAGAATGTGAGAAAAGCCCACAAACATGCTAAAGAGGCCATCAACCTTTTAAACTATTAAGTACACAAGCATTTGAATACTAGAAATAGTTGCAAAGATAATTGAAAACATAAAACAAGGAGCTTTTGCACTGTGGGTTGCTGCGGTATGCATTTATAAGTTAATTTCGATACTTGCTTGTGACCTATGAATGTAGAGCTCTTGATGTTCATTAAACATCTTGACACATCATAATTTACGATAATCTCTGCATCTCCATGTTGATGCAACTTCTTTTACAAATTGTTCAATAAAACCAACCTGTAAATGCAATTGCATTGATTTATTGCCCATACCAATGGACGTAATTGCGTGGCTTAAGAGAGTCAAAAGACATGCGTAAAAGAACGCCCATACAAACATCATGGCATAAATATCCTCAAGCACATCATACGTCGTCTCAAATCTTTTCTGTTAGAGTACTCTCCATATGCTCATAAACTAAAACCAACAAACTTTTGTTAGTTAATCTAGGGAATCTTCATGGAATATCTAAGAATCTACGAGAATCTTAATAGGATCCTAGAGAATCTAGGAAAATTTACATATCATCTTGGAAAATCTATCCAAATCGTGAGAGAATTTTTGAGAATCTAGGACAATCTCGGTGACGTGGGAACCTTGATGGAATGTTGGAGACATAAGGGGGTCTTCAGATCTAAAGGAATCCCAAGAATCTTCATAAAAACTTTAGGAAACTGGCGAAATCTTGATAAAACCTTGGATAACCTAAAGGAATCTTCATATAATCTAAGGGAATCCAAGAACACCTACATAGAGGTGAATCCTGGGACAATCTAGGGAAATCTTCCACACTAGTGTATTTTGCATGGTCGACATCATGTAGTCCATAGTACAATTTCCTTAGATTCTCCTATGGAAATCTAGGAGAATCTAAGGATTTTGTCATAAAATCTTTAAGAATATATGGGAACTTAGATAGAATCCCGGAGAATCTAAGGGAATCTTAATAAAATCCAGGGGAATCTCCATAGACTCTTAAGAATCTAGGGGAATCTTCGTAGAATCTGAGGGAATCTAGGAGGAAATCTAAGGGTACCTACGAGAATCTTGGTGCAATTTCGGAAAATGTAGGGGAATCTTCATAGGATCTTAGAGAATCTAGAGGAATCTCAAGAGAATCTTAGGTATTCTAGGGGAGTCTTTATAGAATCTTGGAAAATCTAAGAGAATCTACATGGTTCAAGAGAGAATCTTTGAGAATGTAAGGGAATCGAAAGGGAAAAGGATATATATAGTATAGTATATATATACAAAGCCCTAGCCCTAGCCCTAGCCCTAGTATAGTATATATATACAAAGCCCTAGCCCTGCATCTATAGTATATATATCTATAGTATATATATAGTATATATATATAGTATATATATCTATAGTATAAATATTGTATACTATATATATACTATTTTACATAGGAAAAACATGATATTTTACAAAAGGAAAAAACAGAAAGATGAGAACCTTTCAATGCATTTTTGGACAAAAACGTATGAAACCGGGTCAGAGCGCGCAAATGAGGCCTGCGTTCGCGACGCAGAGGCCTTTCGCGCGGTCAGACCCGAGTTGACTTTGACTTTATATTATATATATTATATATCAGTATATATATATATATATATATAATTATTAGGAGTGGCTTCCGGAAGCTTCTTTATATTCACCCCCCTCAGATCTTGGCCGTCGGTTTGCTTATATAATTATTAGGAGTGGCTTCCGGAAGCTTCTTTATATTCACCCCCCTCAGATCTTGGCCGTCGGTTTGCTCCCTTGCAATCTCGTCCGTCGGATCTGGTGGCTTCTAGAAGCTTCCTGGCGGCCCTCTGGTGGCCCATCTCGACCGTCCATTTGTTTGAGAATCTCCCAACTTTTACCCAAAATTTTTTTGCATTAGGGGGGAATTGAACCCCTGACCCCTTCACCCCCACAAGGGGGGTTTGGGGGGAACCCCTTAACCAACTTTCCACACTTCCATTCAGGAATATAGGTGTGCTTTTTTCTTGTTAAGGTTACCTCCAACCCTAATAATTCTAGAATATCTAGGATGGTTCTACAATTTAGGGTTTGCACATATATCCCACATGCATAGATGCAAAAAAGAGCCTTTTTTCAGTATATAAAGAGGCCATCCAGATGGGAATAAGCATTCTGGTTTTTGGCTAGAAAATTCTAGATTGGAGTTCTAGAATGCTCTAGGAAGATCTAGGATGTTCCAAAAATTATGGAATGTACTGGAAAATTCAGGGGGGGTTCTGGAACATAGAACCTTCTAGAACAATAAAAAAAAAGTTGTAAAATTTTGTAAAAAGTAAAAAAAAAAAAGTTACGAAATTTAAACATAAAAAAAAGTTGTAAAATTTTGTAAAAAGTAAAAAAAAGTTACGAAATTTGAACCTTATTCTAGAAAAAACTATTCTAGAATTTAGGGTTTGCACATATATCCCACATGCATAGATGCAAAAAATAGCCTCTTTTTCAGTATATAAAGAAGCTATCTAGATGAGAATAAGCATTCTGGTTCTGGTTTTTGGGTTAGAACATAGAACCTTCTAAACATGCTAAAATTGGAACTTGCTCCGTAGGAACATGCACCGTAGGACGTATTAAATTCTTGTATATATATATATATATATCAGTATATATATATATATATATATATATATATATATATAAATATATATAACAAAGTTGGAGACGGTTTGCAACACAAGAGCTAGTTACAAACACTTGTGAAGCTCATACCGTTGTAGGAGAGGTCACGCACTCTCACAACACCGCTCAAAATACTAAGAGCTGTTTGGGTCGGGTCGTGGTCGGTTGAAACACAAGAGCTAGATACTGATTTGTGGAAGCTTAGGACCAATTTAATGTGTCTCAGAACTCCCACAAAGATAAGCTCAAATTACTAGAGTTGTGCAAAGTCCGGAGCCCCTTTGTATTTGAAAACACTAGTGCCAGATACAACAGTGTGGTAGCTCAAACCGATTTGAGAGGTCTAGAACTCCCACTGCATTTACAACCTTATATAAATTGGAATTATGCAGTGCCCTTTATGGGTGTACTAGCCATCGAAGTTACACGTAGAACCGAAGTTACACATAGCTATAAAAAATGTTGCTCTATGACATGGCAAATGAAATTTGAGGGTGTAAACCTTGCAAATAGCTTTTTCATATGGTTCACATTTGCCAAATTACATGGTGGCCCATGGATTTAATGGAAACCACAAGGTCGAACCTTGACAAGGTACCTAGACTATGGAAAAGACGACATTGTATATTATTTGGAAATAACAATGGTGTACTTTACACAAAAGATTGGGGAATGGACTTTGTTGAAGGTTTTTCCCTTAAGGATTTTCTTGAAGGTTATTTTTCCTCTAAGATAATTGGAACTTAGATGTCAAGGGCAAAAAACAACATATTGCAAGATATTTAATCTAACGCCTTGTTGGATTCCAGGGCTTATATTTGACCTTTACTGTATTTGAGTCATGTGAAGCTACTGTAGCACAAAAATTAAATATGGTAAAAGTTTAAATAAAAAATACCTTTTAAATGGGTATTTTTGGTAATCAATTCAAAGTATTTTGATCTAGGGCATGGATCAGAAATCGATTTAGGGCTTGGCATGAGGACAAGCGGCTACATGGCCGCATGCATGGCTACTGGAGACATGGCTACTGGAGACATGAATCCAAGTTCAGGAGGCCGAAACTGGCAACTAGCATCAGGATTGGCATACTATCTGTTAGCACCGAGTACAAAAAAATATGATTTCTGGATCTATTGGTTACAGCCGAATATGGCAGAGTTCCGGATATGCATTGGGTTGTTTAAGATCTGATAACACAAAAAATTCTTTGAAGCCCTGTTGCATGCTTTGATATCGTGGATGCATCATAAATGCCAAGGCCTAGATGGGCTCTTTTCCGCTTTATTTTTAGGGCTCAAAATACAAGTTCAACCTCTGGCCTTATGTCTAATTTATTGTGTTAGTTATTTCGGAATGTCTAGATGCATAACACTGTTTGAATGCCGTAATATGGCACTATCTATTTGAGTTTTGTCAGAAAACAAAATTTTGTTGCCATATCCAATCTTATTGGTCAAAGCATATCGAACCGCTTTTGGAACTCTAATCCAAACATATTTGGGGATGCAAAAGTGTTGTTGAATCGATCTATTTGAATTAAGGGAGGGCTTTTTAGACGAAGTTTTCCAAGACTTGGCGAGAAAATGTGTTTGCCTAGCTTAAAAATCTTTTTCCAATTAAAAGGATAAAGATTATGGATAGTATGCCAAATGGTCGCTCTTTGGTCAGATATAAGGATTTGGTATTGGATCTTTTAGCTGCATGCCGAGGTTCAAATGATTTTCAACAAAAATGACCATAGAATTCTGGAGGCGATACTATTCAGGTTCTATCTTATCTTTAAATTGTTTATTGGTTCGTCTACTTTGAGAATCAAAATCATCTCATATTTTTGAAATTTGTCTCTTTTCGAATTTCGTCTACACTCTTTATGCTATTGTATGCTTAATTGTTAGCATATGGTGAGCATAATTCTTTATGCCAGTTTTGAGGCTTAAAATGCCAAAGGTTGAGACTATGAAATGTTCTTTGGCAAAACTGAGATTTTGCTAAGAGATAATAATTCGAATTAAACATTTTGCCTAAAGGATGATTGCCTACTGAGATAGGGTTATACTTATCCTTTGCTAGAAATGACAGCTTTGACATGATACACAGGTTGTGTCTTGTAAACAATTATATCAGTTTTTATTGGTATAGGAACTAATTTGGACCATATGCTATAGTACTCGTTTTGTGCATTTGACTGACTACATTTGTTTAAACTCGATTTGAGTTTATTCCATTGTGATACTTAAGATTTCTAGATTCCTTCTCTTTATATGATTGTTAATTTTCCCGGGCTGGAACATGGAAAAAGGAAAAAAATGTAATCAGATGAAAAAAAAAGGTTTAAAAAAAAGATAACAATAAATCAATCAAGCAAGGAGATTAAAGTTTCAAAAACTTAGACCATTCACAGAAACATTATCCAAAAGACGTTGTAGAGTCATGCACATGTCCCCTTTTTTTTGTTGACTTTAATTAAAGAATCGTTAATGCCTAGTACCATCCCGGTGTTCCATAATCTAAAATATTCTAGGAAGTCGTACCATGTTCTTTTATGCAATGCATGAGTGCATTTCCAATAAGTTTTAGACAGACCATTTTCTTAAAAATTGTTGACAAATGTAATACTAATTCCAGCAAAAATATTCACCCAGATCATATCATAGCAAACAAAGAATGATGATGACGATTTCCCTACTGATTTTTTCAGAAAGAACAATGCATAATGAGTATAATGGACCAGCAGAGAATAGCATGATCATTAGTTATGAAACCAGCTTTTCAAAAATGTTTTTTCATTAATATAATGCTTATAATCAAAGCTTGTTATCAAAAAACTGTTATGCAGCAGAGATCAATAAGGTACTCAGTTTTTAGAAACACATATATGCATAGTTATGCGAAAAAACTGTAAACTTCCTCAACCAAAGCGGATAAAAACTCGCCTCAATAAGTTCAAATTTATTTGCCTTATATTGCATCCGGCCGCAATCAAAATCGTGGTAGAGATAGAACCTGAAAAATCTTATAGGCGACTTTTTTTTGTTCAAGAAATTTCATATCCTTTTAATCGCTAAAACATTATTGAACCAAAAGTATTTTAAGTTGACACACCGCCCGAAAGTGCTTCATGCAATCAACAACTTGAGAGTAAGTAGATGAGATCCGGTTACTGCGGTAGAGAACCGAGCAAGTTAGCCTTAAAACAGGGTAAAATGCTAAGCTACTAGCAGGTAAGCTAAAGAATCTCATGGCTTTTCGCCCTTCAACTTTAAATCACTAATATGTCAAGTACAAATCTAAAGAGATAGAAAAACAGTGAATAAAATAAAGCTGAACCACTTCCTTTTGCTGTTTATTCTCATGTTCCAGCAAACGTGTAAAATCATAAATGCAAAAGAGATAAGAGAACTTCCTGCATGGTTTTCAACCAGACCAATAATAGAGCAGAGCAGGTTACTTATTTATTCGTTGCTCAACCACAGTAAAACCTCAGCAAACCCACAGAGCAGCCAAAAACTTTGAAATATAGGAGACATGAATACCACAGTACAAGATATTTGTGGCCTTTTTTTTCCGCTGTATTCAAGGCTGCTCCTGAACCAAATAATATTGCTAACTTAAAACAGAGAAAAAGAAGGCAAAAGAGATAGTAAAACTTCCTGTGAGATAATCCACACATTGGTATAGTTGGAGATAAGCCCTGATGCCGCTTAGACTGTATAGGCTGAGTTCTATATGCATCATAAGACATTAAGCCTAAATAATGCATGCATGTTTGCTTTTAGATTACCCTCCCATTCATTTTTTGTTTGTTCATCTGTTTTAATGTGATATAAGCAGAATACTCAAATAAACCTGATTTAGTGGCACGCCATCTTCCTCCAGAAATTCGTCATCCTCAGCAGCTAGATTAATGCTGCTTCTAGCATTTGTATTTGCAGGTAAAGTGCTTTTCCCAGCAATTACAAGGCGACAGGCCTCAATACTGGATCCTGGGCGTTTTCCCAGCAAAGGCTTCTTAGTTATGTTGATGTTGATTCCAGCCTGCCTAGCCATATCTTCCAAAACAGATTTCTTGATGGCTATCCCGTCATTTTTACAATCAATCCCCTTCTCCCTCAGCATGCAGATGATATCTGCCTTAGTGGGCTTCACATTGCTGGAGCCTTCAGGCCTTGTCATTCTATCAGATTGTGAAAATAGAAGGATGGTATGTCCGCTGAGCTTTGCCTCCTTTCTGTGAATCAGCGGCAACATATGTAGCAAAGGGCTTTCCCATATTAATGCAAAATCGCATGCGGTTAGATCAATGCTCAGCCTTATCTGTCATATAGTTATCTGCCATACAGATAATTAAATAAATAAATCTTCAAGGATCTCGGACTAGGTTAGGCACAGATTTTCCATCTAAAGGAAGCCGTAATATAGAATATAGTGAATCCTTCCGGCCCATTAAGGTTCAAGTGTGAAGCCGAGATAGATTTAGATGCACTTCACATGCTTTTTGACAATAATAGTACCCTTTCAAGTAGACTCAAAAGCTATTTCTTCGATTCAAAAGGATCCCGGGCCTGTCAAATAGGTTATCTAATTTTCGGCCTTCATCATTTCCATATGAGAATACAGGGGTCATTTCAGTATTGTTTTAGCAATGGGTCGTAGCCTAAGATACTGAGAAAAACTTGAAACTGGCAAACGTACCTTATTCATCAGCTTAAGCATGCCATTTGAGGAGGCCGTCCACTTGATTAGTGTTGGGGTGAGGTCTTACCAAACCTCGACCGCCATTTTCCCTTCTGTTGTATAGACCCTAATGCAGAATAACCTAAACCATCGTGATCACTAGGGTTACCGTGCCTCCAGAAATTTTATACGTATGTAAGTAAACCCATGCCAAATAATAACTTCACATAATCGTATTCACTATTACTGGATTTAGAGTTACCTCTACTTTTAGCTATGGTCAGTATAGTCCATGGTGGAGTTAAAATGTCAGCAAATCCCCCATGTAAGAAGGCCCTCTATGCCAGAGAATAAATGCAAATTATCCTTTTATAATTCATAGGCCCTTATAGCTCATTATGCTAATTAATGCTGCTTGATAGAAATATCCACGTGCAACCTTCCTTTTTTCCTTTCATGGCCTTAGGAATAATTTAAGTGGAAACAATGGACTTGCAATAATGCCATAACATGTTGTATTTAAGTGGATAATATCCAATACTTCGGGTGCAATTTTGGTGTGCCTATAGTGCCCCAAAACCTAAGTCCAGTATTCCCTAAGGCTTACCACATGTGTAAGTGTGTAAACATGTCTTTATTTTAGCCATATCTAGAGATCACCACTATTTCATGTATTTTTATGCTTTGCCATCATATATCCCCTTGGTGCATATATTTTACCCTGCCTATCCAGCTTGTACATAAAGCGTGCCCACATAATCCCATTCATCTTTCTATATTGAAATGCCCAATATCCAGCATTAAAGTGCACACTTGTGCCTAATATAATGTCATGTCAATACAATCTATTCGCCTAAGTGACATGAACTAGTGGTGGATGTTACCCTATGATGGTCAACAAATGTTTTGCATTCCAGTGCTAAATCTCCCCATTTTAGATATTCATGGAAGCAAGCTTTCTGTTTTTACCAATATCAACCCCTTAGATGTGGCAAAATAGCAAAATTAGATTCCCTAGATTGGAAAGCCAACATAAAGTTGTGCAGGCCGGCACCCAGCACCTCATAGATCATATTCAATGCCAAAGGCAGCCATTTGAATATATATGTATATAGATATATATATAATTGTGCCTACCTCCTACCGGGAAGTGAAGCAAGGTCCCTGTTATAGTATATAGGGAGGCAGAGGGGTCCCTATATACATAGGGACCCACTCCACAACCTAATTACTACAGTCCTAAGTATAGTATCTAAGTTAAAAGAAATTCCGAACTGATAGACAACATACCTGTATTTCTTAAGTTCGTTCATCATAGTGCTGGTGTCGTATTGCAGACCGGGGAAATTCATGTCCTTGCATGCTTTGTGTAGTGATCTCCAAACGTCCCTTTTCCTGAATCCTTTGTTAATGAAAATCTTAACTAATTTGTACAGGTCCTCTGCAGCAGACAAAGGGTTGCTATGCACATATAGATAAGGCATAACTTGTGACATGATCACGTTGCAAGCCATAAGATAAGGTCTGCATCCACAAGAATGTATAAATCTGGAAACCTCGAAAGGCAGCTTGTCCCTTTTGTCATACCTATAGGTGTTATACCTTCCTTGAAACCTGTCCAAGACTTCAATTGTCATATTTAGGAAATTAGCCCGTCTACCAATCATATGATCCTGCTCCAGTGGCCAATATTCAGTTTCATCCTTAATTTTAAGTATCTTAAGATCATAAATGGTTTCATGAGTATTCCCATCATTGAGCAGTCCTAGATACATTCTCATGTAGTAACTATTAATACCAATGAGATCATCCATGTATCTATGCGTGTTACTAAAGGAGGAGGCTTCAATCATTTTACCATTTCTGGCCAGATTTAATATGAATTTGAGCTCGAACATGGCTAGATACAAGTTACACCATGCTGGGCTGCATGGGAAGCCCATGGGTATGCCTTTCACTTGTCTCCAGATTCCTTCACCCATGCCTAAAAAACAGTTATTAAGCAGCCATGTGTTAATAATGCAAAACAGCTCTTGATCCAGAGGTAGCCATTTCTTCCCTTTAGGTGTTACACATTTCCATTTAACCTCAACATTTTCCTTGCCCGTGAAGCAGTACCATAGCCCGTATTTGCTGTTTATTGCCTTTTGGCTTTTCCAAGTTAGCGTGCAGATTTCCTGCATGACTGTACTAATGCCCTGCTTCCCATTTAATGGAATGTTTTCAAAACATTTGGTTATATCGCAAACAAATAAGTCATCAATCCTGCTTGGCAGGTTGCAGGCCAGGTCATATATCGAATTTATCACCCAAGAAGCTTTGATTTTGTGCTGACTGAATAGGTTAAACCCTGCACATTTTTCATGGCAGATTCTTGGCCATAACTCCAAAACGGTGTTTAATCCAGCGGCTACGAGTGTCGCAATACTAGAAAAGATGGTGTTATGTGCATTCGTGATCCATCGGTATTCTCCCTTATGGGCTTTAAAAATCCCCAGTAGGTAAGGCAGTTCTGCCCCAGCAAAGTTAACGTCCCCAATCAGTGTCTTGATATCACTTTCAATTTTAGAAGTGATCTCGTTGTTTTTAGCTAGCACTCTTTCAAAGTCAGGGCCATTGAGTCTTTTATATGCTTCCATCCTTATGTGCAGTGGACAAATAAAAGATGCATTGTTAGCAGCTTTATCGACACCCGAAATGTATAAATTTTCTTTGAGCCAGCCCATATTTTTTAAAACATCAGGGTCGTTTGTCAGAAATTTGCATTTATTATCCCTATTGCAATCAATGAGATCCATTGCAGCTGACTTAGCATTATTTAAGATATCCTTCTTACATTTCTCAATCAGAGCTCTGTCATTTTCCTGGAAGGAAAACCTATGCAACGAGAAAAATAGCTCAATAGTGACCCTCATTTCCCTTTTAAACTGTTGCAACGTAAAAGGTTGGTCAGGGATATGATTTAATCCCAATTTGAAGCAATTTCTTAAAGTCTCATGGTGAACAATGCTTAAATCTGTGGTCCGAATATGGCCAATGTTATGATCAATGTATCTAACTAAAGTGGGATTTTTGCAGGGGCATTTTAGGATACTATCTTCTGCAAATATCCTTTTTGGTCTGTAGAACATGCTTTTAAGGTTTTCGATATACCTCCATCCAAATATGGAGTTCTCGTATATCAGCTTTCCCTTCTCACCAAACATGTCCTGGAGTCTATCCTTAAAGAATCCACTGATCTTCAGTCTGCTAACTGTTCTTGAGAAGAAAGAAAAGTGTACAAACTTCTTTTTAAGCTTGTCCTTGGAGGAGGTAAGAACCCATTTCCCTTCACTGTTTAGAACCAGAGTTCTAGTCTTCATCTGAAATTTATTGTAGCCCGATCAACAGATCTGCTAAAAAAGTAATGCCATAGTAGGCATTGAATCATTTTTGGTTCGTTTTTAGAGTATATTTTATGGAATAAGACCCAATCCCCATTCTTTAACAAAAATTAAAAATGCCAATAACAGATCAGATCATTTAGAGAGTTTATTTCTAGCAGATTTCCTGCGCAACAGTATAGAATATAAAAACAAAACTATTGAAGAATGTAAAGCCATAATTGTAGTAATATTAAAGCAACAATAGTAGAGCTTGTAGGCTTACCTCGTTCTAGTCATATGTCAAAATCTCGATTGGAAATGTCGTAAGACCTGCTGCATGACACATTGGCCTTTGTAACAGACCCATCCTCGTTTTGGGAGTCTTCAACCTCAACTACCTCAATGTTGTAACTGCTGGAAGTGGTGGAAGCTTTAGAATTGACCGACTCGGGCCTCCTGTAAAGTTTGGGAGGCATGATAATTGAAGCATTTGGACTGTCGGGTTCGCTGAATTTCTTCCTGTTCTCGACAGTCAGCCCAGCATTGGTTAATTCCTGTTCCTTGCTGATCATGAACTTAAGTGGTTTAATGGTCTTCTCAAGAATATCCGTAAGCTTTGTACTCCCGAATTCCTTGTTAAGGTCAGAACTGGGTTCATCCGAATACATCACAGCCATTTTTAACATGATGTCCCTAACCCTGAGGTATCCCATAAGGGCTATAATTGCAGTTTGCATCGGCTTGGTAGATAGAAATGAAGAAAAGAAACCAAACCTTACAACTGTTGGTAGCTTAGGCCATGCCATATCAAGGTTATTCATTAGGAACCAAATTGCATGGTCCAACCAAATAATAGTGTCGGGGCAGTCCCCATTCTCCTTGGCAGATTTGCCACATGTGCATTTCACAAATGGGCAGAATGTTCTCCACATCTTCTTGATGTAGAAGTCATGCCTTCTTTCATCCATTCTGGCTTGATGGCTTTTCTGCCCAATGCATATAATCTTACTGTTACTGCAGACCAGCCCAAGACATTTGGCAGGGAAGGGTAGAATTACTTCCATTTTCTCAACACTCCTAATACAACTGTCAACGTCTTCATATGCCTTCTTGACATCATTATCATTCAGATTGGCAAGTTTTTTCCATGCCTCAAAGCTGATAGGGGCTAAAACTCCCAGATTCTTACTTTTCCAGAGCGCTTGCTTGTACTGCTCCCCATGGGATTCCACTTCCCTTTGGGTCATAATGGGGAATCGGCCACAATTGAACAGATTCAGCATAGCTATAGGAGGCCTTTCCTCATTCTCGGCATGGTTGTTGGTATTATCATTGTTTATCATTTCATTGCTCTCAGAAAAAGCATTCTTATACTCCTCGGGCAGCATGCTAACATTGAACAAGCAGTTGCTGGTAATGGCATTGGGTGTCATTTTTACTGGTGCAGCGGCAGCTTTGGCGCGGATTCTTCTACCATTATTAGGGGGAAAGGTAAATTTTACCCCATTAGCACGTTCAAGGGCAGTGAGTCCCTTGACAAAAATTCTCAGATTTGCTGCCTCCCTTTCTGTGGCATTAAATTGTGCAAGGGGCAATCTTGCATACTTGCTGTCAATAAGGCCTTTGCATGCATCCATATCATACTCGACAGTAGCAAAACCAGCAACTAGAGTCAGGAAATTGCTCATTCCCATATGAATGATAGCTGAATGGTCGCTGCAGGGTACGTTTGATTCCATCTTGATAATGTATTGGTGCAATTCAGGGTGAAGAATACAAGACAAAACTGTTTGCACAGCCTGGTTTGGAGCAGGACGTCCCAGCAAATTGTAGCCGTGTGCTTTGAGTTCAGGGTACCATATATTAGTTGCTTCTTGTCCAGCCCTGCTGTTCTCATTTGCAGCGGATGTTTGTCCAGTGGACTTTTCAGCCCCTTCCTGTTAGATTCAACCATTGTTAGTTAGAATCAGCATATAAAACAAGATTTGCAAGATCAGCATCATATACGCCTGAAAGAGTAAGTAGTACTTATCATAGTTATTTTAAGTGCTAGTCTGCGTATAAATACAGCAAATATACTGCAGACATAGTGCATAAACCATGTACATGGAACCCTTATAAGACCCCTACCGGTTAAACCAGTAAACTGAAGGCGCAGAATATATACAAGCCTGAGCCTGATCCTAAGACCAGTACCAGACATCTAACACAGACCGAGATATCTCAGCCTGGTCAGACTTATCAGTTCCATATTTTATATTGAGGACAGCCTTATAGAGGTGCCATGTAGTCTGGTTTACACAATAAATCAATCAAGCAAGGAGATTAAAGTTTCAAAAAACTTAGACCATTCACAGAAACATTATCCAAAAGACGTTGTAGAGTCATGCACATGTCCCCTTTTTTTTGTTGACTTTAATTAAAGAATCGTTAATGCCTAGTACCATCCCGTGTTCCATAATCTAAAATATTCTAGGAAGTCTGTACCATGTTCTTTATGCAATGCATGAGTGCATTTCCAATAAGTTTTAGACAGACCATTTTCTTAAAAAATTGTTGACAACAGAATACTAATTCCAGCAAAAATATTCACCCAGATCATATCATAGCAAACAAAGAATGATGATGACGATTTCCCTACTGATTTTTTCAGAAAGAACAATGCATAATGAGTATAATGGACCAGCAGAGAATAGCATGATCATTAGTTATGAAACCAGCTTTTCAAAAATGTTTTTTCATTAATATAATGCTTATAATCAAAGCTTGTTATCAAAAAACTGTTATGCAGCAGAGATCAATAAGGTACTCAGTTTTTAGAAACACATATATGCATAGTTATGCGAAAAAAAACTGTTAAACTTCCTCAACCAAAGCGGATAAAAACTCTGCCTCAATAAGTTCAGCTATTTGCCTTATATTGCATCTGCTGCAATCAAAATCAGGGTAGAGATAGAACCTGAAAATCTTATAGACGACTTTTTGTTCAAGAAATTTCATATCCTTTTTAACTGCTAAAACATTACTGAACCAAAAGTATTTGCAGTTGACACACTGCTCCGAGTGCTTCATGCAATCAACAACTTGAGAGTAAGTAGATGAGATCCCGGTTACCTGCAGTAGAACCAGAGCAAGTTAGCCTTCAAACAGGGTAAAATGCTAAGCTACTAGCAGGTAAGCTAAAGAATCTCATGGCTTTTCGCCCTTCAACTTTAAATCACTAATATGTCAAGTACAAATCTAAAGAGATGGAAAAACAGTGAATAAGATAAAGCTGAACCACTTCCTTTTGCTGTTTATTCTCATGTTCCAGCAGACGTGTAAAATCATAAATGCAAAAGAGATAAGAGAACTTCCTGCATGGTTTTCAACCAGACCAATAACAGAGCAGAGCAGGTTATTTATTTATTCGTTGCTCAACCACAGTAAAAACTCAGCAAACCCACAGAGCAGCCAAGAACTTTGAAACATAGATGACCTGAATACCACAATACAAGATATTTGTGGCCTTTTTCCTGTATTCAAGGCTGCTCCTGAACCAAATAATATTGCTAACTTAAAGCAGAGAGAAAAAAAGAAGGCAAAAGAGATAGTAAACTTCCTGTGAGATAATCCACGCATTGGTATAGTTGGAGATAAGCCCTGATGCCGTTTAGACTGTATAGGCTGAGTTCTATATGCATCATAAGACATTAAGCCTAAATAATGCATGCATGTTTGCTTTTAGATTACCCTCCCATTCATTTTTTGTTTGTTCATCTGTTTTAATGTGATATAAGCAGAATACTCAAATAAACCTGATTTAGTGGCACGCCATCTTCCTCCAGAAATTCGTCATCCTCAGCAGCTAGATTAATGCTGCTTCTAGCATTTGTATTTGCAGGCAAAGTGCTTTTCCCAGCAATTACAAGGCGACAGGCCTCAATACTGGATCCTGGGCGTTTTCCCAGCAAAGGCTTCTTAGTTATGTTGATGTTGATTCCAGCCTGCCTAGCCATATCTTCCAAAACAGATTTCTTGATGGCTATCCCGTCATTTTTACAATCAATCCCCTTCTCCCTCAGCATGCAGATGATATCTGCCTTAGTGGGCTTCACATTGCTGGAGCCTTCAGGCCTTGTCATTCTATCAGATTGTGAAAATAGAAGGATGGTATGTCCGCTGAGCTTTGCCTCCTTTCTGTGAATCACTGTGCAACATATGTAGCAAAGGGGCTTTCCCATATTAATGCAAAATCGTACAGTTAGATCAATGCTCAGCCTTATCTGTCATATAGTTATCTGCCATACAGATAATTAAATAAATAAATCTTCAAGGATCTCGGACTAGGTTAGGCACAGATTTTCCATCTAAAGGAAGCCGTAATATAGAATATAGTGAATCCTTCCGGCCCATTAAGGTTCAAGTGTGAAGCCGAGATAGATTTAGATGCACTTCACATGCTTTTTGACAGTAATAGTACCCTTTCTGCAGACTCAAAAGCTATTTCTTCGATTCAAAAGGATCCCGGGCCTGTCAAATAGGTTATCTAATTTTCGGCCTTCATCATTTCCATATGAGAATACAGGGGTCATTTCAGTATTGTTTTAGCAATGGGTCGTAGCCTAAGATACTGAGAAAAACTTGAAACTGGCAAACGTACCTTATTCATCAGCTTAAGCATGCCATTTGAGGAGGCCGTCCACTTGATTAGTGTTGGGGTGAGGTCTTACCAAACCTCGACCGCCATTTTCCCTTCTGTTGTATAGACCCTAATGCAGAATAACCTAAACCATCGTGATCACTAGGGTTACCGTGCCTCCAGAAATTTTATAATGTATGTAAGTAAACCCATGCCAAATAATAACTTCACATAATCGTATTCACTATTCTTTGGATTTAGAGTTACCTCTACTTTTAGCTATGGTCAAGATAGTCCATGGTGGAGTTAAAATGTCAAAGAAATCCCCATGTAAGAAGGCCCTCTATGCCGAGAATAAATGCAAATTATCCTTTTATAATTCATAGGCCCTTATAGCTCATTATGCTAATTAATGCTGCTTGATAGAAATATCCACGTGCAACCTTCCTTTTTTCCTTTCATGGCCTTAGGAATAATTTAAGTGGAAACAATGGACTTGCAATAATGCCATAACATGTTGTATTTAAGTGGATAATATCCAATACTTCGGGTGCAATTTTGGTGTGCCTATAGTGCCCCAAAACCTAAGTCCAGTATTCCCTAAGGCTTACCACATGTGTAAGTGTGTAAACATGTCTTTATTTTAGCCATATCTAGAGATCACCACTATTTCATGTATTTTTATGCTTTGCCATCATATATCCCCTTGGTGCATATATTTTACCCTGCCTATCCAGCTTGTACATAAAGCGTGCCCACATAATCCCATTCATCTTTCTATATTGAAATGCCCAATATCCAGCATTAAAGTGCACACTTGTGCCTAATATAATGTCATGTCAATACAATCTATTCGCCTAAGTGACATGAACTAGTGGTGGATGTTACCCTATGATGGTCAACAAATGTTTTGCATTCCAGTGCTAAATCTCCCCATTTTAGATATTCATGGAAGCAAGCTTTCTGTTTTTACCAATATCAACCCCTTAGATGTGGCAAAATAGCAAAATTAGATTCCCTAGATTGGAAAGCCAACATAAAGTTGTGCAGGCCGGCACCCAGCACCTCATAGATCATATTCAATGCCAAAGGCAGCCATTTGAATATATATGTATATAGATATATATATATATATATATATATATATATATATATATATATATATACAAGAAATTTAATGCGTCCTACGGTGCATGTTCGAGTTTTAGCATGTTCCTATGCTGCAAGTTCTTGTCGTGCCCTACATTCTAAAAGAATGTCTTGAGAATACTCTAAATTCATAGATTCTCTAAGATTCTACCAAGGTTCTCTTGGAGGTTTCGTGGAGATTCCTCTAAATTTTATAAGATTCCCTCTAGATTCCATTAGATTTCCGTAGATTCTCCAAGATTCTATGACGATCCCCTTAGATCCCTTTAGATTTTATGAGATTGCCTTAGGTTCCCTTACATTATATGAGATTCAAAGAGATTCTATAAAGATTCCCTTAGATACTGTAAGATTTCATCAACATTTTCCTAGATTGCCTTAGATTTTATGAAGATTCCCTTAAATACCCTAGATTTTAAGAGATTCCCCTAGGCTTGTAAATATTTTCCTAGATTCTCTCACATTTTATGAGATTTTCTTAGATTCCGTTAGATTCTCCTAGATTCCTTTACATTCTAGAACTTTTTAGAACATTCTAAGGCTTTCTCGAACATTCTAAGACTTTTCGAACATTCTCGAGACTTTCAAAATATCCTAGAACTAGATTCTCTTACCTTCTTATGGATTCCTACATTTCTAACATTCTAGAACTTATTAGAACAATTTGAAACTTTTCGGAAGAATTTTCATAGATTCCCCCCAGATTATGTTCTAGAATTTTCTAGACTATTTTGGAACTTTCTAGAAGATTCTAGAACTTTCTAGAGCCTACCAGAACATTCTAGAACTCTATTGAACTAGGTAGAATTTTATACTCCACTTATCTTAACTAGATTGTTACCCTTAAGTATATTTGAAACATAAATTATTCATAGAATTAATGCTTGGTCTAGTGGTTAGAATGGGGGGCTGGGGGGTCAATGACCAGGGTTCAAATCCCCCACACAACATAAAAATTTTAAAAGCCTTTCCTTAAAGGATGAGCATTCAACGTGGGCCGTAGGATCTTGGACCCGATCAAGGGCCGAGATCGTGCCATGTGGCAAAAATCTAAAGCAACATGAGCCGTAGGATCCTAGATCGACGATCAAGATCAAGAACAACCTGGACCATAGGATCGATTACATATAATTCCCAAAGCCATGTGCACCGTAGGATGTGTCCCAAAGCAATGTGAGCCGTAGGATCTCGGACCGACGATCATGATCAAATCAACCTGGACCGTAGGATCGCTTACATATATAGTCTATACACAAACTCCCAAGCCATCTGGGCCGTAGGATACGTCCCAAAGCCACGTGAGCCGTAGGATCTCGGATCAACGGTCGGATTTAGGAGGACAAACATAAGAACATATATATATCAGATATATATATATATATATATATATATATATATATATATATATATATATATATATATATATATATATATATATATATATATATACAAGAAATTTAACACGTCTTACGGTGCAAGGCCCTGTCGTGCTCTAGGTAACCAACGATTCTACTGAGATTCTCTTGTCATTCCTCTATATTCTTCAACATTCTATGTACTATATTTAGCATCCATGAAGATTCCCCTAGATTCTCTTAGAATTTTCTATTTTGATTGAGGTGCTTACCCATGAGCATTTAGAACCTTTCAAAATAATCTATTTTGGATCGTGCAACATTTCTAAAACACTTTCTATTTTTTTAGACTCAAAGCGCTTGCCCCGAAAGCATCTGGGAACATTTTTTTTTTCAAGATTTATATTGTACACCTTTATTATGAAACATTTTAGAACATTCTATTGTGGCTCTTTGCAAAACTTAAAAAAAAAACTCTAAGATTTCATCAAGATTTTCTTAGATTCCCTTAGATATTATGAAGATTCCCTTAGATTCAACTAGATTTTAAGAGATTCCGTTAGACTTGTAAATATTTTCCTACATTCTCTTACAATTTATGAGATTTCCTTATATTCCCTTTAATTCTCCTGGATTCTCTTACATTCTAGAAATTTCTAGAACATTCTAGAACTTTTCTCGAGCATTCTCGAAACTTTCAAAACATCCTAGAACTTTTCGAAGTATTTTCCTATCCCTTACATTTTGGAAGATTCCCCTACATTCTAGAACTTATTGGAACAATTTGGGACTTTCTGGAAGGATTCTCTTAAATTCCCCCTAGATTCTCTTATATTCCAAAACATTCTAGAAATTCTGGAACTTTCTAGAACATTCTAGAAGATTACAACTTTCTAGAGCCTCCAGAACATTCTAGAACTTTCTTGAACTATCTAGAATGTTATATTCTATTTTATCTTAATTAGAAGATTACCCTTAAGTATATTTGAAACATAAATCATTCATGGAATTAATGCTTGGTCTAGTGGTTAGAGTGGGGGTTTGGGGAGTTGAGGTCCGTGGTTCAAATCCTCCCAATAACATAAAAAATTTTAGAAGCCTTTCCTTAAGGGGACGAGCATTCAACATGAGCCTTAGGATCTTAGACTCGATCAACGATCAAGATCTCACCATATAAAAAGCAATATGAGCCGTAGGATCTATTACATATAATTCCCAAAGCCATGTGGACCGTGTAAGATATGTGCCAAGCAACGTGGAGCCGTAGGATCTCGGATCGGCAATCGGGATCAAAAGAGCAACCCGGGCCGTAGGATCGATTACATAAAGTCTATATAGAAACTCCCAAGCCATGCGGGCGTGGGATGTGTCCCCAAACAGCGTGAGCGTGGGATCTCGAACCGACGATCGGGGATCAAATCAACCCGGACCGTAGGATCGTCTATATAGAATATATATAGAATCCCCAAACCATCGTCGATGTTTAAAGATAGAATCCCCAAAACCCGTGGGCGTAAGGATATGATTGATATATATATGGGATAAATATACAAACATAAGAATATATATATATGATTGATATATATATATATATATATATATATATATATATATATATATATATATATATATATATATATATATATATATATATATATATATATATATATATATATATATATATATATATATATATATATATATATATATATATATATATATATATATATGTTCTTATGTTTGTCCTCCTAAATCCGATCGTTGATCCGAGATCCTACGCTCACGTGGCTTTTGGGACTTTATCCCACGCCCGCATGGCTTGGGAGTTTGTGTATAGACTATATATGTAAGCGATCCTACGGTCCGTGTTGATTTGATCATGATCGCTTCTGGGTCCGAGATCCTACGGCCACGTTGCTTTGGGACACATCCTACGGTGCACATGGCTTTGGGAATTATATGTAATCGATCCTATGGTCCAAAGTTGTTCTTGATCTTGATCGCCGATCTAGGATCCTATGGCTCATGTTGCTTTAGATTTTTGCCACATGGCACCATCTCGCCCTTGATCGGGTCCAAGATCCTACGGCCCACGTTGAATGCTCATCCTTTAAGGAAAGGCTTTTAAAATTTTTTATGTTGTGTGGGGATTTGAACCCTGGTCATTGACCCCCCAGCCCCCCATTCTAACCACTAGACCAAGCATTAATTCTATGAAAAATTTATGTTTCAAATATACTTAAGGGTAACAATCAGTTAAGATAAAATGGAGTATAACATTCTAACTAGTTCAAAAGAGTTCTAGAATGTTCTGGAATGTTCAAAAGAGTTCTAGAATGTTCTAGAATGTTCTTCCAGAAAGTTTCAAATTGTTCTAATAGGTTCTAGAATGTTCGAGAATGTAGGAATCCATGGGAAGGTAAGAGAATCTAGGGAAATACTTCCAGCTAGGTTTTTTTTTTTTTTTTTTTTTTTGAGGGTAAGAGTGTGTTTTTTGTTATTAATAATAATAATAAAGATACAGAGAGTCCCCAATGGGACAAATAGGAAGCATTAGGGCTATTATATGGGTTCTCTATGCATCATGATGTGCGTACTAAGGGAAGTCCTATTCCACAACAACATAATGGTAGAGAGACCCTATCACTAGGATATTTTGAAAGTCTCAGAATGTTCTAGAAAGTCTTAGAATGTTCCAGAAAGCCTTAGAATGTTCTAAAAAGTTCTAGAATGTAAAGGAATCCAGGAGAATCTAACGGAATCTAAGAAAATCTCATAAAATGTGAGAGAATCTAGGAAAATATTTACAAGCCTAAGGGAATCTCTTAAAATCTAGGGGATCTAAGGGAATCTTCATAAAATCTAAGGCAATCTAGGAAAATGTTGATGAAATCTTAGAGTATCTAAAGGAATCTTTATAGAATCTCTTTGAATCTCATATAATGTAAGGGAACCTAAGGCAATCTCATAAAATCTAAGGGAATCTAAGGGGATCGTCATAGAATCTTGGAGAATCTACGGAAATCTAATGGAATCTAGAGGGAATCTTATAAAATTTAGAGGAATCTCCACGAAACCTCCAAGAGAACCTTGGTAGAATCTTAGAGAATCTATGAATTTAGAGTATTCTCAAGACATTCTTTTAGAATGTAGGGCACGACAAGAACTTGCAGCATAGGAACATGCTAAAACTCTAACATGCACCGTAGGACGCATTAAATTTCTTGTATATATATATATATATATATATATATACTATATATATACTATATATATATACTAGCCTGAACAAACCCTAAGACTTGTCAAGACATCCAAGTTCAACCTTACTAACTAAAAGGAAGACTGGACTTATCAGACCCCAAAAGGGGAGGCCTTAGAGACTTTATAAAAACCAAAAAATGCTCAAGTGCATCACCATTTAATAAACAAATATTACAACCTAGGGTTGCCTTCAGAGTTAAATGCCACTATATTTTGTACAAGACACATGCCTGAACCATTAGGCTAGTACTATAACTTTAAAAATGCCAAGATATTGAGTAAGATCAGACAAAGAAGCAGAAGAAACCATAGTAACATTATGTCGATAAACTATAACTTAGAGGGCATGCCGATAAATATCAAATAATATGGACCTGAGGATATTTTACATAGGAAAAACATGATATTTTACAAAAGGAAAAAACAGAAAGATGAGAACACGATGATAGCCATTAGTCTTGATTTCCACGTATACAGATGCAGACACTATTTTCCTTCCAAAGACATGAAATATTGAGACATATTTTTGGTCTATCCAAGGTACATCAGAATGAAAACCAAAATTTTATTCAATAATCATATACAAAGGCAGCAAAAGCAGAATAGAAAACAAGTGATAACAATAGTGACTCAAGTTTTCAACTCAGAGGATGTACTGCAAGTAGAAAGTTAATTACCACATGTCGTACAAAAATTCTGCTGCTCAAAGCAGACTGCTAACTCACCAAATTGAGGTAAACCAGAAACAAGATTAAAGTTGTGTTCATAAGCTTGAAGAATGAATCCGTAAGCATGCCAAATCCACAATGCATGGGAGAAGGTAGTTCTGTTACCTGCAGCAAAAATGCACTTGTTAGCCTAAGAAGGGTAAAAATGCATATGCTAGCAGGTAAGCTGTGAACAACCTTGGCCTTTCGGCCCTTTACCCACAAATTAGATTAAATCTTAAGAATATAGAACTGTAGTAGAGTGAGAAAACTGTTGACTAAAGTAGAACCGCTTATACTAGTGTTAAATTAGGGAGCCAGATGTTAGAAAATAATGCAACCTATCGTTGAGCAGGCTGGAAAAACTTGAACAAAAAACATAACAGATTTAATAAGTATTACCCTTTAACCGCTTGCAGAAATCCTATTGATACGTGTTTATGTGTCAGCAGAATTACCATAAGTTCATTTAATGAACACTGGAGGATCCCAACTCCAGATCCACTAATATTAACAAATTATACTACCAACTATGTCTCAGAGTTATTATTTAAACCTCAGAATACATAAAATACACAAGGATCTCATCCAAAACAGGCCATCCTGATAAACCACTTAAAAATGAGAGGTGGCATGCAAGCAAAGGAAATCTAAGTAGAATAAGAAGCCCATTCACTGCATTGGATCTGTTTGCTGGTTCAGAATGCAAACACGAGGTTGCTCTGCTTCAAGTGTTCTCAAAACTTATATCTTATATTTTGCAGGTTTCAATTAATGAATAATCTCTTACTATGACTTATGGGAGTGGCAGTACCATGAGCTCTGGTTGACCGTTATCTTTATCAGGACTTCATCTTTGCATCTCTGATAAATTAATAGCGTTGGCCTATCTTTCCTTTTCATAGCATTGCTTGTACTGGTAATAGTTAGTTGCAGTTCACAATAGTGACATAAATCTCACTAAGCATATGCTTCACCTTTCTATAACTGTATAGCAGCACGGTTGGTGGTCAGACCCCTTAAACAAGGCATAACATATCTCTCGTGTATGGGTTGGACTTATATAGAAACCCAATTGGATAACAATGATTTGGTACAAAATAGCCCATACACCATGGGTCCTGGTTGAACAACTATGTTGAATATACGGATGTGACTTGGAAGTACCATGGGTCAATGCATAATTGGGCTTTAGACTTCTAATACAGGGCTTTGGACATCCGGTAAGTGAAATTGCATGGGTAACATAGTATGGGATAAATCCACCTCTAGAACTGACATTTGCATGGACATTTGACTCTTACGGTGCAAATACTAAGTGAGGTGCTGCTTATGCATTATCTACTATTTTGTCTCTATCCATAGCATTTATTTTGGAAAAAAGCACATGGTATGGTAAATGAATTGCCTTGGCTAAAGTTGTTGACACCTATGGCCATTATGTGGTGGCGCAATATAATATCATGATTTGAGTTTTAGAAGGATTTTTTTTGCATGCACCCAAGAAAAGAAGGGGCCAAGAGGAAAGAAAGGAAAAAGGCATATTTGCCTTGAAAAAGTTGAATCGTTGATACAATATGAAGCTTTTATCTACTTTTTATTATATGCATCTTCGAACCATGAGAAGGTACGTCCTTTGATAAAACATTTCTCTAACATTTGAGGGTGCTCCTTTAGCATAAGACCCAATGGTTGGGACACCATATGATTATAGCTCACAATTACGTAGCTTATCACATGCAAATGCCCTTTTTGAGGTACGTTTGCTTTTTCTTCCTTTAACATTGCATTATTGTGACGAAACATCAAATAAAAAGGCATGGTCTTGCACAAAGAATGCATGTGCAATTCTTACGTTAGATAATGTGGCATAGTCATATTGGGCTCTAGAGCTTCCATGAGCATGAGGTGAAAATGCCCTTCGAAGCATTATACTTGGGTTGGAACTCAAAATTTATGGAAACCTTTGAATGTAATTTTGCGTGGATGTTTGAATATCCGTTATGGCAAAATAGATGGCATAATGGTCTTAAGTGTAGTAGAATATTTACCCAAGCTATGGCCTTTATCTCTGCAATTATTTGGACCTTGTAGACTAGAATGAGGATAATGTGTATTTGCTAAGTCTGGCATAATTCTACAGTATGGATAAATTTTTCATATTAAAATTACAATCATGCTTTGGGATCGTACAAGTGCAAAGTATTTCGGTATGCAAAATTTGGCTAAGTGCCAAAATATCTGAAATTTTGCAACGACCTCATTTTTTCGGAGAATACTTGTTGAACTTTTGCCGTGGCTCCAGCTCGGATCTGTAGTCTTTTTCCAGCTATGAAAACGTGGAAACTAGCCTGTTGGCTTCGAAAGCAAGGGCATATTTTCAGTTATCTGATGTGGACCGGATCCTTTCTACTTCTATCAAATTGTTCAGGTAAAAAACATGTGCTTATTATTTCTCATAAAGCATTCATAATCAGTGTGTTAAGCTAGATTTATTAATAAGATCCCGGATCAGGGCTTTATTTGGCACAAATCCTTTTTAACCTAAATGCATTTGCCATCTCTCTTTTGGTGAACGGATCTTCAGCCGCTCCCTTCGGCTTTGGCAAGGCTAGCCGCATACTGGAATATTAGCTCTGGATTTTGTGTCTGTGCTTCCCTTGATCTATACTAGGCCTTCTCTATATAATGCATAAATACCTCAGACGTTGAAGTGGTTGGGCAACATGCCAAATGTTGGCCCTGCAGACTATATTGAAGCAGTGGAGCTCTCCATCAATTTCGTGGATGATATTTCAGAAGATGTCATTCAGCTACATCAGGTTTTGATGGCAGATTTATATAATCTAATTTGGTCTGTTATTTGTTTTTTCTATCTCAGTAGTTCCAACACATACAAATCTTAGTAAAAATAGTGGTACACTATGTTTAAGATCATTATTCTTGCTCTTTAAATATTTCTTATTGTCTCCTTATAGAGTTTTAACAGCTATTGATGGCTCCTGGAATATGTTTGCTCAAATTTGTCTTCTACTATTCTGGCTTAAATATGATGCTTTATGACAGGAAACTCTAGATATCTAGTAGTCCAAGTGAATTAGATATATCTATGTTAACTAATGTGGATTCTCTGATCATAAAGTATAGATTGTTTGCCCTGATCTAAGTAGTCTGGTATGTGACCAGTATCTCTAAAATTCTCGTGGCTCTAGTTGTATGAGTAGATATTGAGAAAACAGAGTTCCCTGGAATAAGCTGCTCCTTAAGCTCTTGATATACTATTTGAGTAATAGAATGGGTTTTTTTTTACTAGACATTAGTTCCTAGGGTAAGAGCATATTAGATTACTCAGGATCTGCACTACTTTTATCAGAATATGCATTTTCTCTAAAGCCTTGATACTTATTGTCTCTGATGGGTAAAGCGCTGATGAGTAAAGGTTAAGTAATTGGCTGTCGACTAAATTTGATCGAATATTTGGCTTCTGATATAAATTAACTATGCATCTTCCTATAGATGCTTGTAGTATGACGTGTTTTGTAAATTTGTTTGGGTAAAGGGCGATAAGCCAAGAATGTTTATAGCTTACCTGTGGCAGGTGTACAGTTACCCAGTAGGCTAACCTGTGCTTTGCTGCTGCAGGTAACCAAACATTCTTCTCCCATTACTTTGGTTTTGGAAGCTGCTGTCAGGATGCTATAAAGACTATTTGTTCTTCTGCAACCTTGAAACACTTGTAATTTTATCTTTTGCTTTTCTCATATGACATTCCAATCATGTATCAGGTACATTTGTCTCAAATTTACTCTATTTGAGAAATGATAAATTTTCCTTTGAATAATACAAATAGTTTGTTTCTCTTTAATTTGGTCCTAATTATAGAAAGACTTGTATCTTTGATTATGCTGAAATTTCGTGGTCTCTTAAACCGCCCCTTAAGTATTTACATGTTTGTTTGACCCTGCATCATAGCATTTGACATTGATGGATCCAAACATTTTTTCAGATCATTTTCTTCTTTTAAGATATGTTTGTCCAATGTATAATACATGATTTAAACATGTCTGTTCACTTTGTTAAGTCTTTCAGATTATTGAATGAGCATGTCTTGAGAAGATTGTTAAAGTTATTCAAGTAAAATATCTAAGTCTCTAAAGCCTCCCCTTTTGGGGTCAGATAAGTCCAATAATCTGGGATTGTTTGGATGTCTTGGCTAGTTAGAAGGATTAGTCTAGGCCAGTCTATATATATATATATAGACTAGACTAGAAAAAACTAAGGTTTAACTAATCATCCAAGTAGTTTGAACACTACTGGACTTATCTGACCCAAAATGGGAGGCCTTAGAGATTCACAATTAAAGCAGGAAAAGACAAGATGCAACAATAAATTATTACCATGAAAACATAATGAGAGTAAAATACCTTTGCATATATTAAAGAATCAATTTAAAGAAAAAATTACAATAACCAGTATTGCAGATTATCAATCTCTTGTAGCAATATGATAATGTCTTGAACAGAAACCACAACCATACGAGATTGGGAAAAAGATGTTTGGTTACCTGCAGTCAAACTTGGGAAAAAGATGTTTGGTTACCTGCAGTCAAACAGATCAGATATTAGCCTAATGGGTAACACTGAAATTGACTAGCAGGTAAGCAGAAAACATCTTTGGCTTTTCGCCCTTTACCCAAACAGAGCAAAAATAATAGAGGTGATATGGTAGAGCAAGATCAAAGGGTAATACATTAACTTTAATCAGTGTATTTTTCAGAAAAACTCAGCTAAGCATAAGTAGGAAAAACTATGCTGGATAAATTGTAAGACTAATTTCAGAGCTAAAGGTTAAAATTATAATGAATGTAAAGAAGCCAAGCCTAACTAACCACCAAACTAACAAAGGAACCTAATCTAACAACAACAAGATGCATAAGGAAATATACCAGAACATAGCTAAAAACACAAAAAACATAATAAACTCAAAGGGAGCAAGGGAGCATTACTGCCCATTGTTCAGCATGTAACCAGTTAATAATGATACAACTTAAGACAATAATAACCGAGCACAGGCAGTAGCCAAAAAATCCGTGAAGAAATTGCCTTAAAAACATCAAGAATATTGATTAGACTATAATTAAGACCAGAGTTATAGTGGCGTATTTCCAGCATTTTTCTGATTTCCTTAACTACTCCAGATCTCAAAAGGGAGAATATAAATCATATTCATCTTGCATTCTTACACTCCAGGTCTAGCATTCCTTTTTACAGATAAATTCTATATACTAGGAGGCTTAAAAGATAAATTAATGGGGGCTTCATACTATGTAGCAAACACAGCACATAATTTAAGGAATGAAGCTAAATAAGTGTCATATAATGCCTGGAAACAGTATAATCATCATGATAGACATAAAATGGGAGCTATTAAATATAAGATGGAAGCAATTAAATATAATCTTCTCAAGAGTTTTATAAACAGTGAGATCAAAATTTCAAGCATATCATTAGATAATCACAAATAGGTGCAACTAGTAAACCTGATTAAGTAGCAGATCCTCATCAGAGAGTTCGTCATCCTCATCAGCAGAATCAGGAACATACTGGATGTTTTCAGCAGGAACTTCTTTGGCCTTGGAGACATTAGCACATGGCTGCAAACTAGGGATGAACTGAGTGATGGTGCAAGCTGCTTTCCCACCATTAGGATCAATCTTGTGGATTCTACATAACTCAAGCAACTGTGCCTTGGAAGGCTGAGGGCTGGGGTGCTCAATGCCAGCCCTTCTAAGCAATTCAATGAGCTTTCCTCTAGTCTGTCCCCTATTCTGAGAGCTTTCAGGACGCCCAGCCATTTTTTAGAGCACAAATCCTGAGCTGAGCAGTGCTCATATTTATAGTGGAACAGCCCATAAGCCGACCTCATTACCTAAATGCTTAACACATAAGTTTAATCCATGATCGGATTACAAGAATGCAAAATCCCAATCTGAGCCATCAAATTTTAACAATATGTATTCAAGGTCGGATTTAAAGGCCAGCTCGTCAAGCCTGTAACAGATACCATCGCCATCTCCGTCAGTAATCATCGGTAAAGCTGGCGACATGCCGTAAAATCTATCTGTAAAGATGTTCAAGCGCATATCCTTGGCTGCGAAGTTAGGGTAACGAGACCTCAAAGTGACAGATTAGGGTTAATCGAAACAAAACCAAACCGTGGTCGACACCAATAGAATATTCCTTTAATTATAGGTAAACTATCGTCCAAATAGTCCTCTCAATAGATATAAACCATGTAAAATAATAATACCATTGAACATTATGCCATATTTAAGTAATCCCATCCATACAATGCTTCAAAACGATAATATTCTAAGGCAACTAATTACCACATGAGTATGGAAAATACGGTCTTAGCATGGTTAAGTATTACAAGGGAAACATAAGATATTTCCAGGAATAATTAGGTAGATACCACCAGTTATATCAGTAGATTCCAATCCTCACATAATAATTAACACCCAGGATGTTTCAGGGTAAAAATAAAACCCACAAAAAGTGAAGAAAAACAAACATATGACCAAATTAATGCCAACAAATTATACGGGTTGTGCCATTACGAGAAAACCCAGTACATGGTATTTTTGAGGCTTGAGAACAACTGAACAATGTAAAGATGGAGTCATATTAACCTAAAGAACGCATAACAAGATAGATAGGGTTTCCCGTGGGGAACACACACAATAATGAACCTTTAGACAGGAATATTCAAAGGGTAAATATCATTGTAGTATTCCTGTATTAACAACAAGTTTATTCCCCTATAATATGTGTACTGTCTTGAGCTAATTAAAGCCAATTAAAGCTAAGGCAGGCAAGGCCTTTCAAAAAACAAGAAAAAACCTGATAAAGATAACGGTCAACCAGAGCTCATGGTACTGCCACTCCCATAAGTCATAGTAAGAGATTATTCATTAATTGAAACCTGCAAAATATAAGATATAAGTTTTGAGAACACTTGAAGCAGAGCAACCTCGTGTAACTTATATATATATATATCCCTGCCTCCTACCGGAAGGCAGCTAAGGTCCACTATGCTAGCAAGTAGGGCTGGAGGACCCCTTTGCTAGCAAAGGGACCCTCCTGCCAACTGAATTAAAGTAATACTAGACTACAATAATTTAACAACTGTGATAAAAGAAAGTGTACCGAGACTTACTTATGTTTGTTGAGTTCAAATATGAGGGTTCTGATATCATAGCAAAGACCTGGAAACGTTTGCTCTTGTAAGACTTTTGTCACTTTATGCCAAACATCCTTCTTTTGGAATCCATTGCCAATAAAAGTATTCATGAGATCCAGTATATCATTGGCTGCCCTGATAGGATTGTTATGTACGTACAGATATGGCTGTATTTGGGAGAGAATGACGTTGCAAGCCATTAAATATGGCCGACAACTACAAGCATGTATAAATTTTGAAACAGCAAATGGAAGTTTACTTCTTTTGTCGTACCTGTACATAGCATAAATTCCAAGATGTGGCGCGAAAATCTCAATACTTATATTGAGAAAGTCAATTCTTCTAGCAGTAGAACTGTTGCCAAAATCATAAGTAGTCTCATCTTTAATACACAAAATCTCCAAGTTATAAAGGTGTATGTTATTAATGCCATTGTCTGTGATGCCCAAACTGCCCCTAATATGTGGATTATTGATCCCCAAAATATCATCCATGTATCGAAAAGTATTATTGAACTCAGCAGCCATATGTAATTTCCCTTGTGAAATGAGTTTCATAATATATTTGAGCTCAAACCAAGCCAAATATAAGTTGCACCATCCAGGACTAGAGGCAAATCCCATTGGGATACCCTTGGTCTGCTTCCATATGCCATTATACATGGCAAGAAAACAGTTGTTAAGCAGCCAGTAATTTAACTGAGTGAAAGTGTCTTTGCTAAGCCTTGTCCAGTAATTTCCATCAGGAGCTTTGGATTTCCATACGACAGCAACACTACCATTATTATTAATGTGATACCACATGTCTGTTCCAGCATTTTCTTTCTTCTTATAACTCCAAGCCAATTTGATAACTTCAGTTAAAACATGGCAAATACCATCAGTGCCTTCTAACGGAATGTTCTCATAACATTTGGTAATATCTGCCACAAAGACATCTGAAATCTTTGTTGGTAAATTACAGACCACATCATAAATGGAATTGACCATTAGTGACGCTCTGATTTTGTTGGCTATAAACATGTTTGCTGCCTTACATTTGTCCCAACAGATAGAAGGCCATAGTTCTGTGATAAGATTTAGACCAGCAGCAAGAATGGAAGCCACTACCGAAAAGATAGTATCTTGTATTTTGCACGTACGAAATCAACACCATATAGTATTCTGCTTGAAATCTTATAGTATTTTGCGAATCTTATTATACAGTATAGCAAATTTTGTACTTGCATACCCCACAAACGAGGAACTTTACGTACGGTATAGATTAAGGAATAAGGGGTGAATATGCCTATCCAACGACTCATTTGGGAGTCACCCCCGTGTGAATATGCACCCAAACCAAAGGGGGTTTAAGGGGGATTTTAATTTAAATGTGTTGGACCCAATGGTTATGTTAATTAATGTCAATGGTAGTTATGTGTTGGTTGTTAATATCAATGGTTGTTATGTGTTGGGGGATTTAATTTTTATATAATGGTTTGTGTTGCAAAAAAAAATTTTTGGCCCCTTCTTGGCCTTAGGGACGTCCCCCCCCAGGTGTGACAAAAATTTTAGAATTCAAAACAGAAAAAAAAACTAGAATTCATTTGAGGCTTTCATCACATGTAGCTTTTGAATTTGATCACAATAAAACAAATAGAACATAAGTAAAAGTTACCATAAAGATAGAGCAGATTGATCCCATTATTCTGAAAGTCATAAAGTTTACAACACAAAGAAAACCCTCTGTTATTATGCTACATATTGTTACTTCCGCTACAACTATTTCTCTTTCACAATGACACCATTGTTTATCAATCCATATGATTTTGGATGCTCCATCTCTAGCTTAAAGGTAATGCATGATTCACCTTACGATTCGATTAAAGTTCCAAACCTACAATATAAATGTATTCTTGTGGCCCTTTGTTTGGTGATCTGCGTGACATGGAAAAGGGCGTGGAATAATCCGCCTGTTGTGTGCATAAGAATCCGTTTGTTGATTGAAGCTAAAGGCTGGCTGCTATGAACAATCCGGAAGCCAGAAATATCCAAGAGTTGAAAGCAAACAGATGGCCTAAACTTGAATCTGCAGCAAATCATAGTTTGGAAACAAAAGGGGGTTTTGCAGCACTACATTGTAGAATCAGGAAACCAATACCTTGTAAAAAAAACATTGTGCTAACTGAAGAAACATTAAAAAACAAATACCTTTGTAAGTGTGAGCAAAAAATCCATCTCGTGGTAGTAAAATCCACTCCGGCAATAAGAATCCAAGAGGGCAAGTACACATGCACACATGCACACATGCACATGCACTTGCACTTGCACTTGCACTTGCACTTGCACATGCACATGCATATGAGTATGCACATGCACACACATGCACATGCATGTGCACATGCACACACATGCACATGCATGTGCACATGCACATGCACACACTTGCACAGTGTTCATGCACAAACACATGCAGACAAAGACAACAACCCTCGGATTGTTCCAACCAACGAAAATCAACGGCCCATAAAGGGTGCACTCTAGAAATACTATTTAGTACACCTCAACGAATACAACAACGAAATCATAGAAAAACCATATGAAAAAACGTATAAAAATCTAAAAGTAACCCCCTGTTATTATGCTACATATTGGGCATTAGTAATCCATCTATAATCAGATTTGTGTGCCTTGAAGATGCCCAACAAATATGGTAGGTTGGCACATTAATAGTGACCATCACCAAGCAAACCTTTGATATCTTCCACTATTTTATTTACCAGCTGTTCTTGAGTGATATGATATCTGGAAAAATCAGTACTATTGAGTCTATTGGTGGCCATTTCTCTGATATGTAAAGGGCAAATGAAGGATGGATTATTTGCTGCCTTATCCACTGCAGCAACATACAGATTATTAACAATCCAATTAATGTTCTTGATAACTTTCTCATCCAAGACATGAAATTTCTTCTGACAGTTGGTATTTTCCCCAATAAAGGCCTTAGCAAGCCATTTGGTTTCCTTCATAAGTGCATGCTTGCATTCATCAATGATTGTACTATCAAAGTCCATAAAGGTAATTTTATGTACCTCAAAAAACTGCTCCACAGTCTCATACATTTCCATCTTGAATCTTTCTAAAGTAAAGGGAAAATCTGGGATGTGATTAAGTCCAAGGGAAAACCACTTTCTCAAAGCTATGTTATGCACAATATTCAAATCCGTAGTCCTAATATGACCAATGCTGGAATCAATATATTTTTTCAAACCAGGGATGCCACAAGGGCAAGTACAAATGGTAGATTCAGCAAAAATCATTTTAGGTTTGTAAAACATGTCCTTCAGATTAGGCGAAAACCGCCATCCAAAAATTGTAGACTGCCAAACATCTTGGCCAGTACTACCAAAATATCTTGTAAGGACAGATCTGAAAGTATCTCCAAACTTAATCCTGTCTAAAACCTTTGAGAAATATGAGAAATGAACATATTTATTTTTTTGCTTCTCTTTGACAACCTGTAGCTTCTTTCTTCCGTCTATTCTTGCAGAAAGTACCCTATATTTTTTGTTCTGCAACATAACAGAAACAAAAGTTATTAAATCTGTGCCAGTTGGGTGATCAAACCCAGAAAGTTTAAAGAGGAGTATAAAGGCACTGTGGCCTAGAATTTAAATATCCATATAAAATATAAAATATAAAATACCTTTTTATATGTATCCTAACATTCTTGAAGGTCAACCTAGAACTTGTAATTCGTACTGTCTCCAATGTTAGTGATATGGCTAGTAGCACTAGAGGCACTTGAACTGCCTTTCAGCTTAGGAGGCCTGAGTATACCACTAGCCATAGTATTACTGGACTGTGTTCTTTTCCTGCTAGGCAAATATCCAAAACTTGCATTGTCATGCTGATGTGCATACAAAAAGGATACCGGTTTGATAGTCTTTTCCAGAACATCTATCACTTTGTGGCTTCCAAACTGTTGCTTGAAGTCATAATTAACATTCCCTCCAACTTCAGTAAACTTATGTGTCATGTCAATCATTATTTTTCTGACAGCCAGATAACCAATGTATGCCAGCACCACATTCTTAATAGGTTCAGCAGATAAAAAGGAGGAAAACTGAGCAAACCTAATTGTACTGCATCATTAGGCCAAATCTTCTCAAGATTATTGAGCATATGCCACAGTAAATGATCAAACCAGGTGATGTTATCACGGCATTTCTTGTCTGAGATCTTATCACAGTTGCACTTAACAAAAGGACAATAAGTTCGCCAGATTTTTTTTCAGGTAAAAATCAATTCTTTTCTCTTCCACCTTGGCCATATGGCCCTTCTGTCCAATGAAGAGGCCATTGCCTAACTCACAAGTTCTTCCAAGAAAATCCAATTTGAAGGGAAATTTATAATCAATTCTTCTAAATGGCTTGATGCATGCCAAAGCATTGCTTTCGACTTTCGGGGACTTCATCCTTTTGTAATCGTGCCAACATGATCAGTGACTCTTTGCTGATTGGAGCTATCACCCCAAGATTTTTGCTGTTCCAGAGTGTATGCTGGAATTGTTCTCCATGAATTTCAACATTCCTGCTAGTCATGATAGGGAAAGGTCCACAATTAAAAAGATTAATCTCCTTAAAATTATACCTGAGCAGTTCAGTCTTGACCTTATCCTCTTTACTAGGATCCTCTCTAGCAGGGACAGCAACAGCAGGGTTCTGATTCAAATCTTGGATCATGCTCAGGTCAAAGAGGCAGTTATCCAGCAGAGGAGGGGACAAATCAGATTCATTAGTATCAGGAATATCAGAATCATTAGGAGGGTAGGAAATCTTCAAGGAATTGGTTTTCTCAAGTGTAGTAAGGCCCTTAATGAATGCTAAAATGTCTAGAACATCATTGGTATCAGCCTGGATATGAGCAGCAGGAAGGTTTATATAAGCTTGTTCAATCAGATTTCTGCAATGATCAAAATCCTTGGATTTAAAGCTGCAGACTAGATCCAACATTCTGTCAAACCCAAGAAACAAAATGGCTGAAATATCCCCTTCAACTAATTCACATTCTTTGGTGATGAAAACCTTATGCAAATCCTTAAGCATAATGCAACCAAGCACAGTCTGTACCGCTTTATTAGGTGCAGTGATTCCTGCTGCAGCATAACCATGTATACCAACCTCATTGTACCAACCAGGCCTGTTTGGAAGTTGCTGTTGATAGTTAGTTTGCTGATTACAGACCTTCAATGTAATAGGGTCAATATTAATAGCTGCCCCTTCCTATAAAATCAAGTAAATTACAAAGTTAATAATTGGATATGACCAAGTTAATGTAAGATCAGTAAAAGTTTAGAAAGAATCTCTAAGGCCCACACTGGTGAGACCAGTGATCAGAAATCGTGTGATATATAGACTAGACTAGAAAAACCTAAAGTTTAACTAATCATCCAAGTAGTTTGAACACTACTGGACTTATCTGACCCAAAATGGGAGGCCTTAGAGATTCACAATTAAAGCAGGAAAAGACAAGATGCAACAATAAATTATTACCATGAAAACATAATGAGAGTAAAATACCTTTGCATATATTAAAGAATCAATTTAAAGAAAAAATTACAATAACCAGTATTGCAGATTATCAATCTCTTGTAGCAATATGATAATGTCTTGAACAGAAACCACAACCATACGAGATTGGGAAAAAGATGTTTGGTTACCTGCAGTCAAACAGATCAGATATTAGCCTAATGGGTAACACTGAAATTGACTAGCAGGTAAGCAGAAAACATCTTTGGCTTTTCGCCCTTTACCCAAACAGAGCAAAAATAATAGAGGTGATATGGTAGAGCAAGATCAAAGGGTAATACATTAACTTTAATCAGTGTATTTTTCAGAAAAACTCAACTAAGCATAAGTAGGAAAAACTATGCTGGATAAATTGTAAGACTAATTTCAGAGCTAAAGGTTAAAATTATAATGAATGTAAAGAAACCAAGCCTAACTAACCACCAAACTAACAAAGGAACCTAATCTAACAACAACAAGATGCATAAGGAAATATACCAGAACATAGCTAAAAACACAAAAAACATAATAAACTCAAAGGGAGCAAGGGAGCATTACTGCCCATTGTTCAAACATGTAACCGTTAATAATGATACAACTTAAGACAATAATATAGAAACACAGGCGTAGCCAAAAAAATCCGTGAAGAAATTGCCTTAAAAACATCAAGAATATTGATTAGACTATAATTAAGACCAGAGTTATAGTGGCGTATTTCCAGCATTTTTCTGATTTCCTTAACTACTCCAGATCTCAAAAGGGAGAATATAAATCATATTCATCTTGCATTCTTACACTCCAGGTCTAGCATTCCTTTTTACAGATAAATTCTATATACTAGGAGGCTTAAAAGATAAATTAATGGGGGCTTCATACTATGTAGCAAACACAGCACATAATTTAAGGAATGAAGCTAAATAAGTGTCATATAATGCCTGGAAACAGTATAATCAGCATGATAGACATAAAATGGGAGCTATTAAATATAAGATGGAAGCAATTAAATATAATCTCCTCAAGAGTTTTATAAACAGTGAGATCAAAATTTCAAGCATATCATTAGATAATCACAAATAGGTGCAACTAGTAAACCTGATTAAGTAGCCATTAGCCTTGGAGACATTAGCACATGGCTGCAAACTAGGGATGAACTGAGTGATGGTGCAAGCTGCTTTCCCACCATTAGGATCAATCTTGTGGATTCTACATAACTCAAGCAACTGTGCCTTGGAAGGTCGAGGGTGGGGTGCTCAATGCCAGCCCTTCTAAGCAATTCAATGAGCTTTCCTCTAGTCTGTCCCCTATTCTGAGAGCCTTCAGGACGCCCAGCCATTTTTTAGAGCACAAATCCTGAGCTGAGCAGTGCTCATATTTATAGTGGAACAGCCCATAAGCCGACCTCATTACCTAAATGCTTAACACATAAGTTTAATCCATGATCGGATTACAAGAATGCAAAATCCCAATCTGAGCCATCAAATTTTAACAATATGTATTCAAGGTCGGATTTAAAGGCCAGCTCGTCAAGCCTGTAACAGATACCATCGCCATCTCCGTCAGTAATCATCGGTAAAGCTGGCGACATGCCGTAAAATCTATCTGTAAAGATGTTCAAGCGCATATCCTTGGCTGCGAAGTTAGGGTAACGAGACCTCAAAGTGACAGATTAGGGTTAATCGAAACAAAACCAAACCGTGGTCGACACCAATAGAATATTCCTTTAATTATAGGTAAACTATCGTCCAAATAGTCCTCTCAATAGATATAAACCATGTAAAATAATAATACCATTGAACATTATGCCATATTTAAGTAATCCCATCCATACAATGCTTCAAAACGATAATATTCTAAGGCAACTAATTACCACATGCAGACGTCCTATAATAATAATAAGGGTTAGAGTATGGAAAATACGGTCTTAGCATGGTTAAGTATTACAAGGGAAACATAAGATATTTCCAGGAATAATTAGGTAGATACCACCAGTTATATCAGTAGATTCCAATCCTCACATAATAATTAACACCCAGGATGTTTCAGGGTAAAAATAAAACCCACAAAAAGTGAAGAAAAACAAACATATGACCAAATTAATGCCAACAAATTATACGGGTTGTGCCATTACGAGAAAACCCAGTACATGGTATTTTTGAGGCTTGAGAACAACTGAACAATGTAAAGATGGAGTCATATTAACCTAAAGAATGCATAACAAGATAGATAGGGTTTCCCGTGGGGAACACACACAATAATGAACCTTTAGACAGGAATATTCAAAGGGTAAATATCATTGTAGTATTCCTGTATTAACAACAAGTTTATTCCCCTATAATATGTGTACTGTCTTGAGCTAATTAAAGCCAATTAAAGCTAAGGCAGGCAAGGCCTTTCAAAAAACAAGAAAAAACCTGATAAAGATAACGATCAACCAGAGCTCATGGTACTGCCACTCCCATAAGTCATAGTAAGAGATTATTCATTAATTGAAACCTGCAAAATATAAGATATAAGTTTTGAGAACACTTGAAGCAGAGCAACCTCGTGTAACTTATATATATATATCCCTGCCTCCTACCGGAAGGCAGCTAAGGTCCACTATGCTAGCAAGTAGGGCTGGAGGACCCCTTTGCTAGCAAAGGGACCCAGCAAACAATTTAAACATTTCAAATGTCACATCATAGCCAACTGAATTAAAGTAATACTAGACTACAATAATTTAACAACTGTGATAAAAGAAAGTGTACCGAGACTTACTTATGTTTGTTGAGTTTAAATATGAGGGTTCTGATATCATAGCAAAGACCTGGAAACGTTTGCTCTTGTAAGACTTTTGTCACTTTATGCCAAACATCCTTCTTTTGGAATCCATTGCCAATAAAAGTATTCATGAGATCCAGTATATCATTGGCTGCCCTGATAGGATTGTTATGTACGTACAGATATGGCTGTATTTGGGAGAGAATGACGTTGCAAGCCATTAAATATGGCCGACAACTACAAGTATGTATAAATTTTGAAACAGCAAATGGAAGTTTACTTCTTTTGTCGTACCTGTACATAGCATAAATTCCAAGATGTGGCGCGAAAATCTCAATACTTATATTGAGAAAGTCAATTCTTCTAGCAGTAGAACTGTTGCCAAAATCATAAGTAGTCTCATCTTTAATACACAAAATCTCCAAGTTATAAAGGTGTATGTTATTAATGCCATTGTCTGTGATGCCCAAACTGCCCCTAATATGTGGATTATTGATCCCCAAAATATCATCCATGTATCGAAAAGTATTATTGAACTCAGCAGCCATATGTAATTTCCCTTGTGAAATGAGTTTCATAATATATTTGAGCTCAAACCAGGACAAATATAAGTTGCACCATCCAGGACTAGAGGCAAATCCCATTGGGATACCCTTGGTCTGCTTCCATATGCCATTATACATGGCAAGAAAACAGTTGTTAAGCAGCCAGTAATTTAACTGAGTGAAAGTGTTTTTGCTAAGCCTTGTCCAGTAATTTCCATCAGGAGCTTTGGATTTCCATACGACAGCAACACTACCATTATTATTAATGTGATACCACATATCTGTTCCAGCATTTTCTTTCTTCTTATAACTCCAAGCCAATTTGATAACTTCAGTTAAAACATGGCAAATACCATCAGTGCCTTCTAACGGAATGTACTCATAACATTTGGTAATATCTGCCACAAAGACATCTGAAATCTTTGTTGGTAAATTACAGACCACATCATAAATGGAATTGACCATTAGTGACGCTCTGATTTTGTTGGCTATAAACATGTTTGCTGCCTTACATTTGTCCCAACAGATAGAAGGCCATAGTTCTGTGATAAGATTTAGACCAGCAGCAAGAATGGAAGCCACTACCGAAAAGATAGTATCATGGGCATTAGTAATCCATCTATAATCAGATTTGTGTGCCTTGAAGATGCCCAACAAATATGGTAGGTTGGCACATGAATAGTGACCATCACCAAGCAAACCTTTGATATCTTCCACTATTTTATTTACCAGCTGTTCTTGAGTGATATGATATCTGGAAAAATCAGTACTATTGAGTCTATTGGTGGCCATTTCTCTGATATGTAAAGGGCAAATGAAGGATGGATTATTTGCTGCCTTATCCACTGCAGCAACATACAGATTATTAACAATCCAATTAATGTTCTTGATAACTTTCTCATCCAAGATATGAAATTTCTTCTGACAGTTGGTATTTTCCCCAATAAAGGCCTTAGCAAGCCATTTGGTTTCCTTCATAAGTGCATGCTTGCATTCATCAATGATTGTACTATCAAAGTCCATAAAGGTAATTTTATGTACCTCAAAAAACTGCTCCACAGTCTCATACATTTCCATCTTGAATCTTTCTAAAGTAAAAGGAAAATCTGGGATGTGATTAAGTCCAAGGGAAAACCACTTTCTCAAAGCTATGTTATGCACAATGTTCAAATCCGTAGTCCTAATATGACCAATGCTGGAATCAATATATTTCTTCAAACCAGGGATGCCACAAGGGCAAGTACAAATGGTAGATTCAGCAAAAATCATTTTAGGTTTGTAAAACATGTCCTTCAGATTAGGCGAAAACCGCCATCCAAAAATTGTAGACTGCCAAACATCTTGGCCAGTACTACCAAAATATCTTGTAAGGACAGATCTGAAAGTATCTCCAAACTTAATCCTGTCTAAAACCTTTGAGAAATATGAGAAATGAACATATTTATTTTTTTGCTTCTCTTTGACAACCTGTAGCTTCTTTCTTCCGTCTATTCTTGCAGAAAGTACCCTATATTTTTTGTTCTGCAACATAACAGAAACAAAAGTTATCAAATCTGTGCCAGTTGGGTGATCAAACCCAGAAAGTTTAAAGAGGAGTATAAAGGCACTGTGGCCTAGAATTTAAATATCCATATAAAATATAAAATATAAAATATAAAATATAAAATATAAAATACCTTTTTATATGTATCCTAACATTCTTGAAGGTCAACCTAGAACTTGTAATTCGTACTGTCTCCAATGTTAGTGATATGGCTAGTAGCACTAGAGGCACTTGAACTGCCTTTCAGCTTAGGAGGCCTGAGTATACCACTAGCCATATTATTACTGGACTGTGTTCTTTTCCTGCTAGGCAAATATCCAAAACTTGCATTGTCATGCTGATGTGCATACAAAAAGGATACCGGTTTGATAGTCTTTTCCAGAACATCTATTACTTTGTGGCTTCCAAACTGTTGCTTGAAGTCATAATTAACATTCCCTCCAACTTCAGTAAACTTATGTGTCATGTCAATCATTATTTTTCTGACAGCCAGATAACCAATGTATGCCAGCACCACATTCTTAATAGGTTCAGCAGATAAAAAGGAGGAAAACCGAGCAAACCTAATATGTACTGCATCATTAGGCCAAATCTTCTCAAGATTATTGAGCATATGCCACAGTAAATGATCAAACCAGGTGATGTTATCAGGGCATTTCTTGTCTGAGATCTTATCACAGTTGCACTTAACAAAAGGACAATAAGTTCGCCAGATTTTTTTTCAGGTAAAAATCAATTCTTTTCTCTTCCACCTTGGCCATATGGCCCTTCTGTCCAATGAAGAGGCCATTGCCTAACTCACAAGTTCTTCCAAGAAAATCCAATTTGAAGGGAAATTTATAATCAATTCTTCTAAATGGCTTGATGCATGCCAAAGCATTGCTTTTAGCTTTCAGGACTTCATCCTTTTGTAATCGTGCCAACATGATCAGTGATTCTTTGCTGATTGGAGCTATAACCCCAAGATTTTTGCTGTTCCAGAGTGTATGTTGGAACTGTTCTCCATGAATCTCCACATTCCTGCTAGTCATAATAGGAAAAGGTCCACAATTAAAGAGATTAATCTCCTTAAAATTATACTTAAGCAGTTCAGTCTTGACCTTATCCTCTTTACTAGGGTCCTCTCTCACAGGGACAGCAACAGCAGGGTTCTGATCCAAATCTTGGATCATGTTTAAATCAAAGAGGCAATTATCAAGCAGAGGAGGAGATTCATCTGATTCATTGGTGTCAGGAATATCAGAGTCATTAGGAGGGTAAGAAATCTTCAAGGAATTGGTTTTTTCAAGTGTAGTAAGGCCCTTAATGAATGCTAAAATGTCTAGAACATCATTTGTATCAGCCAGGATATGAGCAGCAGGTAGGTTCAGATAAGCTTGTTCAATCAGGTTTCTGCAATGATCAAAATCCTTGGATTTAAAGCTGCAGACTAGTTCCAACATTCTGTCAAACCCAAGAAATAAAATGGCTGAAATATCTCCATCAACTAATCCACATTCTTTGGTGATGAACACCTTATGCAAATCCTTGAGCATAATGCAACCAAGCATAGTCTGTACCGCTTTATTAGGTGCAGTAATTCCTGCTGCAGCATAACCATGTATACCAACCTCATTGTACCAACCAGGCCTGTTTGGAAGTTGCTGTTGATAGTTAGTTTGCTGATTACAGACCTTCAATGTGATAGGGTCAATGTTAATAGCTGCCCCTTCCTATAAAATCAAGTCAAATTAAAGAGTTAATAATTGGATAAGACCTAGTTAAAGAACCATAATATAAGATCAGTTAAAAGTTTAGAAAGAATCTCTAAGGCCCACACTGGTGAGACCAGTGATCAGAAATCGTGTGATATATAGGCTAGACTAGAAAAAACTAAGGTTTAACTAATCATCCAAGTAGTTTGAACACTACTGGACTTATCTGACCCAAAATGGGAGGCCTTAGAGATTCACAATTAAAGCAGGAAAAGACAAGATGCAACAATAAATTATTACCATGAAAACATAATGAGAGTAAAATACCTTTGCATATATTAAAGAATCAATTTAAAGAAAAAATTACAATAACCAGTATTGCAGATTATCAATCTCTTGTAGCAATATGATAATGTCTTGAACAGAAACCACAACCATACGAGATTGGGAAAAAGATGTTTGGTTACCTGCAGTCAAACACATCAGATATTAGCCTAATGGGTAACACTGAAATTGACTAGCAGGTAAGCAGAAAACATCTTTGGCTTTTCACCCTTTACCCAAATAGAGCAAAAATAATAGAGGTGATATGGTAGAGCAAGATCAAAGGGTAATACATTAACTTTAATCAGTGTATTTTTCAGAAAAACTCAGCTAAGCATAAGTAGGAAAAACTATGCTGGATAAATTGTAAGACTAATTTCAGAGCTAAAGGTTAAAATTATAATGAATGTAAAGAAACCAAGCCTAACTAACCACCAAACTAACAAAGGAACCTAATCTAACAACAACAAGATGCATAAGGAAATATACCAGAACATAGCTAAAAACACAAAAAACATAATAAACTCAAAGGGAGCAAGGGAGCATTACTGCCCATTGTTCAGCATGTAACCAGTTAATAATGATACAACTTAAGACAATAATAACCGAGCACAGGCAGTAGCCAAAAAATCCGTGAAGAAATTGCCTTAAAAACATCAAGAATATTGATTAGACTATAATTAAGACCAGAGTTATAGTGGCGTATTTCCAGCATTTTTCTGATTTCCTTAACTACTCCAGATCTCAAAAGGGAGAATATAAATCATATTCATCTTGCATTCTTACACTCCAGGTCTAGCATTCCTTTTTACAGATAAATTCTATATACTAGGAGGCTTAAAAGATAAATTAATGGGGGCTTCATACTATGTAGCAAACACAGCACATAATTTAAGGAATGAAGCTAAATAAGTGTCATATAATGCCTGGAAACAGTATAATCATCATGATAGACATAAAATGGGAGCTATTAAATATAAGATGGAAGCAATTAAATATAATCTTCTCAAGAGTTTTATAAACAGTGAGATCAAAATTTCAAGCATATCATTAGATAATCACAAATAGGTGCAACTAGTAAACCTGATTAAGTAGCAGATCCTCATCAGAGAGTTCGTCATCCTCATCAGCAGAATCAGGAACATACTGGATGTTTCCAGCAGGAACTTCTTTGGCCTTGGAGACATTAGCACATGGCTGCAAACTAGGGATGAACTGAGTGATGGTGCAAGCTGCTTTCCCACCATTAGGATCAATCTTGTGGATTCTACATAACTCAAGCAAATGTGCCTTGGAAGGCTGAGGGCTGGGGTGCTCAATGCCAGCCCTTCTAAGCAATTCAATGAGCTTTCCTCTAGTCTGTCCCCTATTCTGAGAGCCTTCAGGACGCCCAGCCATTTTTTAGAGCACAAATCCTGAGCTGAGCAGTGCTCATATTTATAGTGGAACAGCCCATAAGCCGACCTCATTACCTAAATGCTTAACACATAAGTTTAATCCATGATCGGATTACAAGAATGCAAAATCCCAATCTGAGCCATCAAATTTTAACAATATGTATTCAAGGTCGGATTTAAAGGCCAGCTCGTCAAGCCTGTAACAGATACCATCGCCATCTCCGTCAGTAATCATCGGTAAAGCTGGCGACATGCCGTAAAATCTATCTGTAAAGATGTTCAAGCGCATATCCTTGGCTGCGAAGTTAGGGTAACGAGACCTCAAAGTGACAGATTAGGGTTAATCGAAACAAAACCAAACCGTGGTCGACACCAATAGAATATTCCTTTAATTATAGGTAAACTATCGTCCAAATAGTCCTCTCAATAGATATAAACCATGTAAAATAATAATACCATTGAACATTATGCCATATTTAAGTAATCCCATCCATACAATGCTTCAAAACGATAATATTCTAAGGCAACTAATTACCACATGCAGACGTCCTATAATAATAATAAGGGTTAGAGTATGGAAAATACGGTCTTAGCATGGTTAAGTATTACAAGGGAAACATAAGATATTTCCAGGAATAATTAGGTAGATACCACCAGTTATATCAGTAGATTCCAATCCTCACATAATAGTTAACATCCAAGATGTTTCAGGGTAAAAATAAAACCCACAAAAAGTGAAGAAAAACAAACATATGACCAAATTAATGCCAACAAATTATACGGGTTGTGCCATTACGAGAAAACCCAGTACATGGTATTTTTGAGGCTTGAGAACAACTGAACAATGTAAAGATGGAGTCATATTAACCTAAAGAATGCATAACAAGATAGATAGGGTTTCCCGTGGGGAACACACACAATAATGAACCTTTAGACAAGAATATTCAAAGGGTAAATATCATTGTAGTATTCCTGTATTAACAACAAGTTTATTCCCCTATAATATGTGTACTGTCTTGAGCTAATTAAAGCCAATTAAAGCTAAGGCAGGCAAGGCCTTTCAAAAAACAAGAAAAAACCTGATAAAGATAACGGTCAACCAGAGCTCATGGTACTGCCACTCCCATAAGTCATAGTAAGAGATTATTCATTAATTGAAACCTGCAAAATATAAGATATAAGTTTTGAGAACACTTGAAGCAGAGCAACCTTGTGTTTGCATTCTGAACCAACAAATAGATCCAATGCAATGAATGGGCTTCTTATTCTACTTAGATTTCCTTTGCTTGCATGCCACCTCTCATTTTTAAGTGGTTTATCAGGATGGCCTGTTTTGGATGAGATCCTTGTGTATTTTATGTATTCTGAGGTTTAAATAATAACTCTGAGACATAGTTGGTAGTATAATTTGTTAATATTAGTGGATCTGGAGTTGGGATCCTCCAGTGTTCATTAAATGAACTTATGGTAATTCTGCTGACACATAAACACGTATCAATAGGATTTCTGCAAGCGGTTAAAGGGTAATACTTATTAAATCTGTTATGTTTTTTGTTCAAGTTTTTCCAGCCTGCTCAAAGACCTACACTCTTTGTGGCTTCTTAGGTTGCATTATTTTCTAACATCTGGCTCCCTAATTTAACACTAGTATAAGCGGTTCTACTTTAGTCAACAGTTTTCTCACTCTACTACAGTTCTATATTCTTAAGATTTAATCTAATTTGTGGGTAAAGGGCCGAAAGGCCAAGGTTGTTCACAGCTTACCTGCTAGCATATGCATTTTTACCCTTCTTAGGCTAACAAGTGCATTTTTGCTGCAGGTAACCGAACTACCTTCTCCCATGCATTGTGGATTTGGCATGCTTACGGATTCATTCTTCAAGCTTATGAACACAACTTTAATCTTGTTTCTGGTTTACCTCAATTTGGTGAGTTAGCAGTCTGCTTTGAGCAGCAGAATTTTTGTACGACATGTGGTAATTAACTTTCTACTTGCAGTACATCCTCTGAGTTGAAAACTTGAGTCACTATTGTTATCACTTGTTTTCTATTCTGCTTTTGCTGCCTTTGTATATGATTATTGAATAAAATTTTGGTTTTCATTCTGATGTACCTTGGATAGACCAAAAATATGTCTCAATATTTCATGTCTTTGGAAGGAAAATAGTGTCTGCATCTGTATACGTGGAAATCAAGACTAATGGCTATCATCGTGTTCTCATCTTTCTGTTTTTTCCTTTTGTAAAATATCATGTTTTTCCTATGTAAAATATCCTCAGGTCCATATTATTTGATATTTATCGGCATGCCCTCTAAGTTATAGTTTATCGACATAATGTTACTATGGTTTCTTCTGCTTCTTTGTCTGATCTTACTCAATATGCTGCATTTTTTAAAGTTATAGTACTGGCCTAATGGTTCAGGCATGTGTCTTGTACAAAATATAGTGGCATTTAACTCTGAAGGCAACCCTAGGTTGTAATATTTGTTTATTAAATGGTGATGCACTTGAGCATTTTTTGGTTTTTATAAAGTCTCTAAGGCCTCCCCTTTTGGGGTCTGATAAGTCCAGTCTTCCTTTTAGTTAGTAAGGTTGAACTTGGATGTCTTGACAAGTCTTAGGGTTTGTTCAGGCTAGTATATATATATAGTATATATATATAGTATATATATATAGTATATATATATATATATATGCATACAAGAAAATTAATACGTCCTACGGCGTATTGTTCCAGTTTTAGCATGTTCTTACGGTGACCAACGATTCTACTGAGATTCTCTTGTGATTCCTCTATATTCCTCAACATTCTATGTATTATATTTAGCATTCATGAAGATTCCCCTAGGTTCTCTTAGAATTTTCTATTTTGATTGAGGTGCTTACCCATGAGCATTTAAAACCTTCTAAAATAATCTATTTTGGATCTGTGCAACATTTTTAAAATATTTTCTATTTTTAGACTGAGGTGCTTGCCCTGAGCATCTAGAATATTTTTTTTTTCAAGATTTATATTGTACACCTTTATTATGAAACATTTTAGAACATTCTATTGTCGCTCTTTGCAAAATCTTAAAAAAACTCTAAGATTTATCAAGATTTTCTTAAATTCCCTTAGATATTATGAAGATTCCCTTAGATTCAATTAGATTTTAAGAGATTCCGTTAGACTTGTATATTTTCCTAGATTCTCTTACAATTTATGAGATTTCCTTATATTCCCTTTAATTCTCCTGGATTCCCTTACATTCTAGAAATTTCTAGAACATTTTACAACTTTCTGGAACATTTTGAAACTTTCAAAACATCCTAGAATATTATAGTCTATTTTATCTTAATTAAAATATTACCCTTAAGTATATTTGAAACATAAGTTTTTCATAGAATTAATGCTTGGTCTAGTGGTTAGAGTGGGGGGTTTGGGGAGTTGAGAACTAGGGTTCGAATCCCCCCAATAACATAAAAAATTTTAAAAGCCTTTCCTTAAGGAACGAGCATTCAATATGAGCCTTAGGATCTTAGACTCGATCAACGATCAAGATCTCACCATATGAAAGCAATATGAGCCGTAGGATCTATTACATATAATTCCCAAAGCCACGTGGACCGTAGGATGTGTCCCCTCAATCTGGACCGTAGGAGCATGGTACACCTATTATATGTAAACTCCCAGGCCATCTGGGCCGTAGGATACGTCCCAAACCCACGTGAGCCGTCGGATCTCGAACGGACGGTCGGATAAGCGCGAAACATAAGAACATATATAGATCAGATAATATAAAGTCAAAGTCAACTCGGGTCTGACCGCGCATGCTAGCCTCTTGCCATGCATTCTAGTGTCTTGTAGCACCCCATTCTAGCTTTTCAATCTATTTTGAACATCATCTTAAAAGAATTCCCACAGTAGTGGGAATTGAACCTCTTAACCCCTCCCCCCCTGTGCCAACCACTGAAGGCGGGCATCGTTTATGTTTGAAATATAATCCTTAATTATATTTAAGCTTTAATAATGTTAGATAATATTAATGGCCAAGCCTTAGACTTAGAACCAAGATCCTTAAGTTAGATAGAGACAGCATCTGCATTCATCTCAGCTTAGTTGTCGCTCTTATCTTGCTAAGTGTCTTCTTGTCTACATACAGGTAGTATAATTAAACTTTTTTTTCTTATAAACCCAGCTAGTTGCCAAGGCCTTAGAAATTGTTGTCACACGTTGGTATGATACACCAACACACGTTATAGGTGCACTATCATCAAGTGTCTTCAGCCATGCCTTGTATCATAGACAATTGTCTAGGAATTCATTCTATCTAGGTAATTCAGTCTAGCACACCAAGTACACCCAGTGAATGAGTCTCCTTCTACCACCCCATAACAGTAAATAAGTACCTTCCTCAGTGTCTAGTAAAGTGCCAAGTGCCAAGTGGGTCAATTAAGGTAGAGTGGATAAAGGCATAAAAATAGGGTTTGTAAAGTAAGTAATTGTGTGGTAGTATTAGTTGCCTTGTGCTTAGGGCAATAATATAGGTCAGGAGAACCTTCGTTGCAGATCCTCGAGCCTCGACAGTGGAGCCACTCGACAACATCAATGAATTGAAAGCAGAGGGCAACTTATGGAGGAAACTTCAGCAAAGCAAAAGCCAAGACGGTGTACAGGGAAGCCGAACAAAAATAAAGGAGAGCCTATAGGATGGATGATTGCGACATCAAGGATAGACACAAGACTTGCCAAGAGGGCTATGCAACAGCCAATGGGCATCATGGCACTTACAAAATTGATCACATTAGGGGAGGAACACCTCCTAGTCAAGGATATTCTCCAAGTGCCATATTGTCTCGAGGAACGGCCCCACATCGATGACTAATGTCACAGCTACACCACCAACAAGTACACTTCATCGACTTATGGTATCAAGAGCCCTAAAGGATGAGACTGGACATACCTCCTCGGAAGGGCAACTATCATAGATATCCAGGCCATAGTAGTATCAGATTTGGACTTCAAGTAAACATGCTTTGACTAAGGAGGTATTACAAGCGAGCAAGTGTGGGCTCCTCAGGAATAGAAATATGGCGAGACTGCAACAAACTTCTTCCTCATCAGCCCCGATACTTCAGAGCAGCTGCATCAACCTCGACAGTACCATCTCAAGATCACGACAATCTTCTACCTTAGAGATTGGAAGTCAAACACCATCAAGAAGAGGCATCATGAGGGACCAAATACCAGCATTATTAATTGATCAGTCAAGATTAGTCCCTGCAGATGGATGCAAACAAACTTCTCTCAGAAAAAGAAGTTGCACAGTTAGAAGTGGTAAAGCACTCGACATTGTCTTCAGCCTTATAACAGCAGCATGTGGCCGCCAGGATGAAGAATCAAATCGACAAGGTCAACACAACAATATCAATTCAGGAGTTAGAAGAATCATCCTCGAATCTCGTAATCTCCAAGGCAGATGAGCGACATGAAAGATTCTAGAATGTGAAGAACATTACCTTCAAGCTCTAGGATGCGACACCGAGCCTTATGTCGCCACTACATCAGCAAGTCCACTAAGAGGGATAATGTTAATGAAGATAGTCAACATCAACATTAAGGACGATCAGAGTCAGAATATGTTTGACAAAAGAAGCAGGGCACACGAATGATTATACAGCAACTCCAAGGATACCACATTCTTTTCAATAAATTATGGACCATCGCCTTGCTACTCCAATGACTAATGACTACACCAGCTTTAAGCAAGCTAGAGGACCTATCAGATAGTTGAGTTTTTTAGAATTATGGGTGATAACATCCATGATGGGATTAGGACGAAATTTCGAGTAGATTTTTTGTCTTTTCTTTTAGAAAGATGGACCCAAGAATTGAGCAAAGCTTCAAGGATTGGGAAGAAAATGTATGGAGTACAACAATTGTATACATTGCTGGCAGATATCCAATGTATTGGAACCTCTTCGTGAGCTTGATCACCTTGCTAAGAAGGATTCAATGATAGGATAACCGTCGACCATGTATATGACGAGTACTTCCGCAGCATAAGGAATAATCCGACCAAATGAAGGGAAGCAATCTAATAAGTCCGGCCAACTTCTTAGATGGCATCAACTCAAAGGTGGGACTATTTCAGGAGGGCAATAAGTAAGAAAGGGGAGATCCTAGAGTATAGATTAGATCTAAAACAAGAATAATTATCTAATCATATAGTTTTCTATGTGTGCCCAAAAGTAATGTCATGCCGACTAACTTGTGGCCATAGGATTTATGTAAGTAGTTCTTTAACTTGTAATTTTGCACCTCCTAGATGGCAGACATCTTTAAGAGCAAGACTCTTAAGTCTAAATCTAGGCCAGTAGTTAAGGCAAGACCGAGGAATTAGCAGCACCAACGGAACAAGAGTCAAGTTCGACATCAACCTTAAGCGAAGCAAAGTAGAGCATCGACACCAACTTATGTACATTGGCAATTATGACCTCATAATAAGCATGCAATATTAAAGCTGGCTAAGGCAATAATTGATTATCATAAGCAAGAGATACTTATCCCAGCACCAAAGGGCAAGTACCTTATAATTTAAGTTAAGGAAGTAATTCCAATCGTGCAACGCATGTCAGTAAAGCAATTACTTAAGTACATCATGAGGAATGAGGTCGTACATAAGCTACAAGTTGTCGACCCCGACTACAAGAGTAAGAAGAAAGATGCTACTTCGAAACAGTTGCCTCGGCCAATTTCTAAGTTAATCAAGAAGTCCCATGATATACCTCTAGATGAAATTCGAGAGCTTTTGCTCTATGAGTCTGAAATCACTCTTGCACCGGATGCAGAGCCGATCAGCAAGGCTCTTTATAGAATCAGCACTTCCGAGCTAGCAGAGCTCAAGAAGCAGTTGTAGGAGATGATCGACTTGGGGATCCTTTCAGCCAAGATGGAAGTCTAAAGATGTATATCAACCATGGGCAGCTCAACAAGCAACGACATAATGGATCAGCCCCAAGAAGCAAGATTCTTCTACAAAATCGACTTAAGCTCGGGCAATCAGCAAATAAGGATGAAGGGGGAAGATAATTATAAGACTCCTTCAGAACACGGTATGGGCACTATGATTTCATAGTAATGCCCTAAGTCTATGGAATGCTCCACCAACTTGTATGCATTTGAGGAACGACATCTTCGAAGATTCCTTGGATGATTTCTTCATCAATTCTCTTCGACGACATCGTGATCTACAGCAAATCAATGGAAGAGCATGTAGCCCAATTGAGGGAAGCCATAGAGATGTTAAGACGTCGCCACTCATTGGCAAGCTTTTGAAGCAGCAATTTGCAATGCCATCTCCACTTCGGCAAGCGAATTCGGCAAGAAGATAGAAGAAGCCATCTTCCCCAACATGGAGTTCAAGCACATATGGGCTAGTCTTTACAAGAGTGCAAGGACGGATTAAGAAAGAGAAACCTTCAAATATCTTAAAAAGGAAGGTAATCTTTAATAGTAAAGAACAACTATGCGTACTCAAAGTATAAGAAGTAAGAAAAATCTTCCATGACACGCATAATAGCCCTAATTCCGGCCATGCAAAATTTATAAAGGCCTACTTCAACATTAGAAGTAGCTACGTCTAGCCGGGTATGAAGAAGCAGATAATCAGATATATCCAAGAATGTCAGTGGAGCCAGCGGACAAGGGCGGAACAATTTCGAATTCCAGGAGTTTTAGAACCTTGGGCGGTGCCAGACGCCAAGTGGGAAGTCTTCAGCATGGTTTTCATAGCGGCCTTCCAAGGACAACAAGAAGCTTTGAAGCCTTGATGGTTGTGGTATATAACTTATCAAAAGGGCACAGACTTGCCATGCCACACCATATACACCGCTTTGGATCTAGCCGTGTGGTCTACATAAGAGTTCTTTTAGGCCGCATGGAATGCACAGGTCGATCATCGCCAATAGAGATCCGAAGTTCGTTAGCGACGCTTAGCAAGACTTCTTCAACACGATCTGCACCAACTTGTTGATGAGTTTTGCTTATCTTTTGCAGTCAAATCGGCAAAGGGACCGCACCAACACAATTTTGGAGAGCACGTTGAGAAACTATGATTGAAACAAGTAATCCAAATGAGCCGAGTACATCCACCTGGTCAATTACGTACAATAATATGAAGCAAGAGTCATCGAAGATGTCTCCCCCATGATCAGTTACAGTTATCAATGCTTGACCCTAGTTATGTGGCATAATCTAGTGCCCTAGGTGGAAGTTTCTCAACAACGACAGCATATATGCAATAGCTTTTGGTAGAAGTGTGAGAATATCTTCAAACAGCATGGGCACATCTGAAGAGTCTAGCAGATAGATATAAAACTCCTCGAGAGTTGTTTTGTTGTGAGAGATAAAGTTTGGCTCAAGTAAAGATTAAGCAAGGGAAGCTTCGCATCGGCAATTGTAAGAAGCTCGCCTCTAGGTGGGCCGGTCCGTTCAAGATCTTGGAGAAGAGTGGGCTCCCAAGCCTGCAAGTTGGATCTCTCAGCCCACCTTAAGGTCTTCCATGTGAGTTTATTGAAAAGGCACGATCCTAACCCTGAAAAGGTTTTGGATACTCCAACTTTGTTGGAAATGACGGAGGATCAAGTTGAAATTGTGCCTGAATTGTTTCTTGATAAGTCATTCAAGAGGACTAGGTGGTCTCAATTCCTCCAGTATTTGGTCAAGTGGAAGCACTTGCCCGTGGAAGACACGACCTGGGTATTGAAGCAGGATTTGGAGAAGCAATACCCAGAGTTTATGAAGGAGTTTGATGGGCGAGTCGTCTCCGAATTGATCGACGTCGACTTGCCGGGAGGTTAGCCTAGTATGTTTCTTAGTTAGCCTTAAGTTCTGGCTCATGTATCCTAGTTAGTAGAGTGCATGTGCCAGAATCTTGGAACGTGTGCGCGATGATGGGATACGCCTTTAAGGCATTCTCTAGGCCAACACGCACCAAGAGGTGCGCATGACCATTAGGGTCATGTGAGTGAGGAATGAGGCATGGTGGGCGATGATGGGACATCGATCGGATGCTCTCTATGCCGCGATGCGGGGTACGCACACCTGGCCGTAGGAGGGTCATGGTGAAGGTCAAAGTGATCATGCGCGATGATGGGATCGTGAGACGTTCCCTAGCTTAAAACCCTTGGGGCATGATGCACTAGGGGTACTCGGCACCGGGTAACCGAGTACAAGGTAGCTCTTGATCATGGGCGATGATAGGATCATCTTAAATGTTCCTTAAGCTCAAATCCTTATGGGGCCATGATCGGGTGCAAGGTAGTAGGGTAACCTTGAGCTGGTAGTTCGGCTCAAGGAGGTAGGTAAGGGGGGTGGTCCCCTAAAACCACAAACTTATTAACTGATATAACGTAATGTGCTACTTGTGCAGGACAGGGAAGGGAAGCATGAAGGAGGGAGCACGTTACGAGAAGATAGGAGTCATAGATTTTAGACTAACTATGAACTCCTAAATTTGTTGTAATAATAATATATGTGTATACTTTTATAATAATAGTTGTTATAGCTATATAATTTGTATAACTTATAAATATAGCTTTATAATTACATAATAAGTAATTAACGAAAAGTTGATCTTTTCAATAGAGTTAAGTTCATATATTCTTGTTGTGTGCTTTTGCAGGATTAGTGTAGGTTAGTCACCTTAGCGTAATGCTGAGAACAGCATTATCCTAAGGGGGGGAGAATGTGACGTTCCAGGGAAATATACGCCATAAATACATATATTACTAGGACCGTCACTATACAAGTCTACCTTCATAGCCTTGTATACCATAGATTGTGGCACTAGGGGGCATGACTAAGCTATTCATATAACTTAGCCAACCTTAGGTTAAGACCATCTTCCACGTGGCCTTAACCTATTGGGCACCTGCCACACGGACTTACCCTATTGGAGCCACGTGGCATAACATGTGAACCCTAACCTATAAAGGCCTAAACCCTAACCCTAGGCCTCTTTTCTGGCTCCAACAGTCTGGGAACCTTCTTCGCGCTCGAAACTCCGTTTCGAGAACCGTCTGCTGTGGCATAGCCTAGCACAGCAGCCCCCGGAGCGTGAGCACATTAGCAGGAGTGGGAGCTACCTCGAACACTTCGAAGACCATGGAGACGCCAGGATTGGGAGGGAGTGCTTCAGGAGCAGGTATGTAGAGTAGTAGTCATAGTAGTTCATCTGGAATTAACATTCCAGATGAGTTAGTATCTTGTATCTAGGGTAGAGCCATCCTAGAACCCTCATGCATCATCTTGAACCCTAATCAAGGAACCCTAACTGTAAGTTAGATTTGTATGATTAGGTTAAGATGTTCTTATGATTATTCTCATGATGTGATGATTATGTGATGATGGTTGATCATGTTTGCTCCTCTTGTATTGGGAAGGGGGGTAGAGACCTAGAGCCATATGTAGTATGCTCCTAGATTAGATCCCTTAGTTCCTATTAGATGCGGCCTGTGCATAGGAACCCACCGGGCTATGGAGGCTATGATGTGACTCAGCACTACACAACGGGGCTAGAGGCGATGCGGAGGGAGGATCCCTGCCGAGTGGGGGCTACGGGGGATCCCATAGTGGGCTAGGCTTATGGTCGGTCACTTCGTGTGGGCCGAGCATGGGTCTGACACCTCCTGGGGCGATGGTGTCGCCCTGCCTCTCAAGAATTGCAAGTGTCAGCTTGGCTCTTGTTTTGGGGGGTTCAGTCCGGTATGAATCGTGTGTCGCCACGATTCTCTAGCCGCCCGTGGAACCTCTAGACCCCGGGAAGGGGAGATGCAACCCTTCCTGCCTCGACGGACCAGGGAGATGCAACCTGGAGTAGTCCCGATGGGTGATGCCATGGGATTGCGTATCCGGAAGGCTAGAGTCATGCCAGAGCCTGATCGAGCCCATCTGCAAAGTATGCACAGGAGGGGCGGATGGAGTGGTCAACCCTAGCCATTGTCTATAGCCAGCCCCGCCATTGTTACGACTCGGTCTGCTCTATCTTGAGGCCTAGCCAGTCAGTCATCCTCCTTATGAGTCGGAGCCATGGGTAGGAGCTCTCATGTTTTATGGCATAGGATTATCTTCTTTGCAGTTGTGGATATGTGGATGGACTACCCTTCGAGGTAGTATGATGTACGGTTATTGCTAGTTCTGACGTTGTTTATGCTTCCGCTGTGATAGGAGCCCATAGGGGAAGGGCGCGCAAGACACCTTCGTGTCCCCTTCCCGCGCTACGGTGACCCCAGAGTGCGGGATAGACGGAGGGCCCGTGCGGTCGAAGGACCGGATGGGGGATTTCCTGCGGAGTGTACGGCCGGGCGCCGTATATTTAGCAGGGAGCGTCACAGGGATCCTAACCTTAAAACATCTCTTATTCAACAATATTGACTTTCATTTCCATTGAAGGGATAACTGCAATCTACATCATACTGCTACTGCTACTGCTACTGCTACTACTACTATAAGACTTCTGGGTACAAGGATGGATACACAAGAAATGACCACAACTCAATTTATGATCTGACCCAGCCACTGACTGAATAAGGAAGCTCCCACTCAGAGGTCAGCAAGCTCAATACATTGCACTTGACCGGGTCACACTTTTTCAAAGGACAAGACCAATCAGATACTTACTAAAATATACCTCAGTTCCTATATAAGTGTTGGACGTTCATCAACAACCCCATTAGGAACTAGGGAATATATTAATAATTAGTCACAACGCATACCTTTCGACACCACGTGACCAAAGCCAACAACGGCACCAAGCGAGGGCTATACGCCACAAAGAGAGGCAGACCCTAACTATCTTGAACATCGGCAATGACACCCACAATCGGCATAGTGCAAATTAATTAGGCAAGGGCCACCACCTATGCCAAGATACTGTGCACCACTAAACTACCTTTTCTTAATTCCCTATCACCATAGTTGCCCCTTTTAAGGGTAGGCAACAAGTTTTGTTCCACCTCCCTCCCCTTTTTTAAGTGTTTTTTTCCTACTAAAATAAGTCTGGCTTTGCCCATAGAATAAGACATTCAAGAGGAGCAATAGGTGGTAGTCAAGAGGAGCAACAGGTGGAGGCCTACCTATGAACTTCACCTGGACTGAGATAAGAAAAACAACAACAATCAAAATCTAACTAATTTTTGGCTAAAAAAAATAAGAAAAAGAAAAACAAAGAAAAAGGACGCAGGTTGCAAGATGTGACGGAGGAGAGTTACCTCTCATGGCGCAAATTCAAGAAAAACATGCCGCATTTATAAAACGATATCTGGCAAAATAGTGCAAACTACATACGTAAAAGTTTTTTTTGTCATTACTCACTTCCGGCATTGCTTTGCATATGTAAAAGTCTTTTAAAAATAAAAATGAAAAACTCTGTTTCGTGTACGCAGTTTGGTCTACGACCCATAGGCGAAAAAATCTTCGCCTATGCAGAACTGAGCTTAAAAAAATGCGTAAAACGTTTTTCACGCGTTCTAGAAGGTTTTGCATACACGAATTTTTTTCCTCGGCTAGCAAGTGAAAAATACAAAAAAATACATTTTTAACATTAAAAATATGTATTTTTTAACTTTATTCGTCTAGTGAGGCTTGAACTGGAGAATGCTAAGATGAGAATCAGAATTGGAAAGCTCGAGGGCATTTTGGTTGCCCGGCTGCACGACACCCAATGTCAAATAGCTCCACCATCTAATTTGCCAACTTCTACTTGTTAACTTCACTTGTGCCACCATATGATGCCGATGAAGAATAGACCACAATTTTTTAAAATCTATGTCGATATATTTATGGACTGTAACAGACCTGGGCACTTGATGGGCCAGTATATGTACTTATGTACATATGTACACATGTATAACATGTATCCAGCATGAGTTTAGGGTTTTGTCTGTTTAGAAAAAGGATTGTTGCAAAGCATGATGGCAGAGAGCAATTCTGGGCAGTTTTGAAGCCCAAAATTTGACGCATCATATCTCGGTGACCCGAGATTCTTTTTTAATGATTTTTCTTTTACTTGAAAGATTTCGGAGTAAGCTTTCTAGAATGTGTTTGGTCAGGCCAAAATTCATCCGTAAGCAAAAGTTATAACAGAATTAGTGATGCTGGGTCAGAATTGATCCTTGGAGCGAGAAGCCGACCTTTGGAGGCGCAAGCAACAAGAAAGGGTCCAGAGGAAGGGCTGATTCTGAGGCAAGAAGATCTGAAAATGCTTGGGAAATGCCAATATAGGCTTGAATCAACATATTTGGCATGTCTTGAACCTTCTTTGTTGCACGTCTATAACTTTTCGAACTAACTGGTCACGTTTTATTTTCTGTTGTTTATATTTGTTTGATTGACTTTTCTCTATGTTGCTTTGGTTTAGTATTTTGTGCTAATTTAAGGAATTAATTAAGAAATAAACCATTGAGATGGGCATTAGTTGCCTTGCATGTGGATGGAATCAGTGGAGACTGCCACAGATTGCTCAGAATAGTCACAAGAATTGTAATAGTAAGGAAATGCATTATTTTGAATGATTGTAATCTAATTAAATAATAAGAAATATAAGGATTAATAACTCTAAAATGCTGAAGAACCTGATAGATTGACCTTTGAGATGGCTCTTAAGTAGATCCTTTTGGCATAAGTAAAGGAGAATATGAGCATCTGCGTAGCTAATTGGCAAGTTGAGCATGAAGCTTAAGATTTGTGCCATCTGTGTTGTTTTGGCTCCTAAAGGTGGAGCTATGATTTAAAATAAGTGGTAAGGATTACATGCAGTTGCGGTCATCATGGTATATTGATACTTAATTGGAAGTGCTGGGTTTTGAGATTCTTCATTAGTTGCATGTTTAAATCTCTTTGCTATGGAAAGTAGGTATATAGTAAGATATATTAAAACCATAGCTAATGACTGAATTGTAACTATTGAGATGGAACCTTTGAAGTAAGCATGATATGGAATTGAACGGTTTGACCAAGAGGGTCATAAGAAGCTTATGGGGGCTTTTGGGTACGGTTATAGCATGGAGCACTGTTGACGTAACAGATGAAGTACATAGGTGTTGGATTCACATCAATATGACAATCAAGCTTGTGACTTCCTCGACGTGTTGGATTGCTATCAAGGTCTTCATCACTGAATTGCTACCTCGACATGGCATAGGATGTATGAGTAAGTTTGGCAAGGGAATTACATGAAGGTAAACATGGAGCATTGGATAAGCTACTTCAACATATATGGGCAACCTCGCAAGGTCCAGAGTATGATCTAGGCACCTGTGTTTAGTAAATATTCTAATGAACATCACATCACACGTCATAGTCTTTGCATTGTTCTGTTGTTGTCTTGGTCTGTTGATTATGTACTTCGATCCTCCAGGGTCGGGCTTCTAGGTTCGGTGGCCTAGGTTGCTCCGGCGTGCTCATGTTCATCTGTGTTTCTCTGTGATATTCTTGTGCTCTGTGACACCGGGCGTAGTTCTCCTGGCAGGGATGCTACGTCACCTCTGTGACCCCATGGTAAGAGGTCCTCCAGCGCCAGGCGTGGGCTGGGAAGGGTATGCGCATACGAGGTTCACCCCACCGACTCCGCCAACGGGGCTCGGAATGTGAGCTGGCTGAGCTTCCCATTGTCTCGGAGCTATGTGTCATGATGGTTTGGTATTTTGGCTATATTTTTTGCTTCTGATGTTCATGTTTGGTATTTCCTTGGATTATGTTATCATTGTCCTAGCATTGTACTCACAATAGGATTTTCCATCTGTGTTTGTGCTTATCCAAGATTTCTAGAGTATTTCCATGCATGCAGTGGCAGCCAGGGATCCCCATTTAGTCACGAGGACTAATCCCAGTGAGTTCATGTGCAGTGAACAAGCAAAGCGTTGGTTTTTGATCTGGCAGTAAAATGTAGTTGAGGATCGTGGTTGTGGTCTGGAGTTAGAAAGCTTTTGTTTAGCTTGCTTAGCAGTGTTTATGCATATATATTGAGAGTATTGTGGATAGTATATTTTTTGAATTTGTATTCTTGATGGATCCTGGGAATTATATTGTATCTTAGTGAGGATGGATTTCTGGTAATGGTTTAAGTTTCAATTGTGCGAATGGAAGATCCAATTCTTCACCATATTCAACTGTTTGTCACACAACCAAGCAAGAGACTTCACAAGTTTTGACAAGATCCCGAGTTGCCTGGAGGGTCAACTCGGCAGGCCCGTCACAGTTGGCATCAGAGCAATGTTGGGTCCTTGGGTATTGACATTATGATCGTGGATTGCGAGAGATCTAGAAATGCTATCCTCAGGAGGAGGGGTAATATTTAGAGGCTTCGTGCTTACCATAGAAGTATGTCAAGGGAGAAGTCTCCATATAAGCAACGAGAGCAACTCTTGATGATGTTGAGGTATGGACTAGTGGATAAGTTGGCCTTGCATATTGATTCTATAAGTTGTTGGAGGATTCACCAAATCAATGATCGACCCATGAGGACATGGGTTAAATTTTAGAAGGGGAGATCAGAATGCACGGCACTTGATGGGCCAGTATATGTACTTATGTACGTATGTACACATGTATAACATGTATCCAGCATGAGTTTAGGGTTTTGTCTGTTTAGAAAAAGGATTGTTGCAAAGCATGAAGGCAGAGAGCAATTCTGGGCAGTTTTGGAACCCGAAATTTGAAGCATCATATCTCGGCGACCCGAGATTCCTTTCTAATGATTTTTTTTTTTACTTGAAAGATTTCTGAGTAAGCTTTCCGGAATGGGTTTGGTCAGGCCAAAATTCATCCGTAAGCAAAAGCTATGACAGAATTAGTGATGCTGGGTCAGAATTGACTGCACTATGTATGTTCTTCTGCAATCTGATCCTTGGAGCGAGAAGCTGATTTTTGGAGGCGCAAGCAACGAGAAAGGGTCCAGAGGTCTATGCATGAACAAATTCTCGGGTGGGGTTTTTCTATTGATCAATTGACATGCTATGAGTTGCCATGATTAGTCTGTATTGATTTTTGCATGTAAATATGATAAATTATGAATTTGTTGGAGGCTCATAAGGCTACGGAAGATAACTAGGAGACGAACATCCTTGGAAGGGCTGATGTCACGTTTCGTTTTCTGTTGTTTATATTTGTTTGATTGACTTTTCTCTATGTTGATTTGGTTTAGTATTTTGTGCTAATCTAAGGAATTAATTAAGAAATAAACCATTGAGATGGGCATTAATTGCCTTGCATGTGGATGGAATCAGTGTAGACCGCCCATGCATTGCTCGGAATAGTCACAAGAATTGTAATAGTAAGGAAATGCATTATTTTGAATGATTGTAATCTAATTAAATAATAAGAAATATAAGGATTAATAACTCTAAAATGGTAAAGAACCTGACAGATTGCTCTTAAGTAGATCCTTCTTGACAGAAGTAAAGGAGAATATGAGCATCTGCGTAGCTAATCGGCAAGTTGAGCATGAAGCTTAAGATTTGTGCCATCTGTGTTGTTTTGGCTCCTAAAGGTGGAGCTATGATTCAGAATAATGTGGTAAGGATTACATGCAGTTGCGGTCATCATGGTATATTGATACTTAATTGGAAGTGCTGGGTTTTGAGATTCTTCATTAGTTGCATGTTTAAATCTCTTTGCTATGGAAAGTAGGTATATAGTAAGATATATTAAAACCATAGCTAATGACTGAATTGTAACTATTGAGATGGAACCTTTGAAGTAAGCATGATATGGGATTGAACGGTTTGACCAAGAGGGTCATAAGAAGCTTATGGGGGCTTTTGGGTACGGTTATAGCATGGAGCACTGTTGACGTAACAGATGAAGTACATAGGTGTTGGATTCACATCAATATGACAATCAAGCTTGTGACTTCCTCGACGTGTTGGATTGCTATCAAGGTCTTCATCACTGAATTGCTACCTCGACATGGCATAGGATGTATGAGTAAGTTTGGCAAGGGAATTACATGAAGGTAAACATGGAGCATTGGATAAGCTACTTCAACATATATGGGCAACCTCAGCAAGGTCCAGAGTATGATCTAGGCACCTGTGTTTAGTAAATATTCTAATGAACATCACATCACACGTCATCGTCTTTGCATTGTTTCATTTGTTGTCTTGGTGCATTTGATTATGTCTTGATCCTCCGTGGGCTTCTAGGTTCGGTGGCCTAGGTTGCTCCGGCGTGCTCATGTTCATCTGTGTTTCTCTGTGATATTCTTGTGCTCTGTGACACCGGGCGTAGTTCTCCTGGCAGGGATGCTACGTCACCTCTGTGACCCCATGGTAAGAGGTCCTCCAGCCAGCCAGCGTAGTTTGGGAAGGGTATCGATATCTGAGGTTCACCCCACCGACTCCGCCAACGGGGCTCGGAATGTGAGCTGGCTGAGCTTCCCATTGTCTCGGAGCTATGTGTCATGATGGTTTGGTATTTTGGCTATATTTTTTGCTTCTGATGTTCATATTTGGTATTTCCTTGGATTATGTTATCATTGTCCTAGCATTGTACTCACAATAGGATTTTCCATCTGTGTTTGTGCTTATCCAAGATTTCTAGAGTATTTCCATGCATGCAGTGGCAGCCAGGGATCCCCATTTAGTCACGAGGACTAATCCCAGTGAGTTCATGTGCAGTGAACAAGCAAGGCGTTGGTTTAAGCATCTGCGTAAAATGTAGTTGAGGATCGCGGTTGTGGTCTGGAGTTAGAAAGCTTTTTTTTAGCTTGCTTAGCAGTGTTTATGCATATATATTGAGAGTATTGTGGATAGTATATTTTTTGAATTTGTATTCTTGATGGATCCTGGGAATTATATTGTATCTTAGTGAGGATGGATTTCTGGTAATGGTTTAAGTTTCAATTGTGCGAATGGAAGATCCAATTCTTCACCATATTCAACTGTTTGTCACACAACCAAGCAAGAGACTTCACAAGTTTTGACAAGATCCCGAGTTGCCTGGAGGGTCAACTCGGCAGGCCCGTCACAGTTGGCATCAGAGCAATGTTGGGTCCTTGGGTATTGACATTATGATCTGTGGATTGCAGAGAGATCTAGAAATGCTATCCTTAGGAGGAGGGGTAATATTTAGAGGCTTCGTGCTTACCATAGAAGTATGTCAAGGGAGAAGTCTCCATATAAGCAACGAGAGCAACTCTTGATGATGTTGAGGTATGGACTAGTGGATAAGTTGGCCTTGCATATTGATTCTATAAGTTGTTGGAGGATTCACCAAATCAATGATCGACCCATGAGGACATGGGTTAAATTTTAGAAGGGGAGACTGTAACAGACCTGGGCACTTTATGGGCCAGTATATGTACTTATGTACGTATGTACACATGTATAACATGTATCCAGCATGAGTTTAGGGTTTTGTCTGTTTAGAAAAAGGATTGTTGCAAAGCATGAAGGCAGAGAGCAATTCTGGGCAGTTTTGAAGCCCGAAATTTGAAGCATCATATCTCGGTGACCCGAGATTCCTTTCTAATGATTTTTTTTTTACTTGAAAGATTTCTGAGTAAGCTTTCCGGAATGGGTTTGGTCAGGTCAAAATTCATCCGTAAGCAAAAGTTATGACAGAATTAGTGATGCTGGGTCAGAATTGACTGCACTATGTATGTTCTTCTGCAATCTGATCCTTGGAGCGAGAAGCTGATTTTTGGAGGCGCAAGCAACGAGAAAGGGTCCAGAGGTCTATGCATGAACAAATTCTCGGGTGGGGTTTTTCTATTGATCAATTGACATGCTATGAGTTGCCATGATTAGTCTGTATTGATTTTTGCATGTAAATATGATAAATTATGAATTTGTTGGAGGCTCATAAGGCTACGGAAGATAACTAGGAGACGAACATCCTTGGAAGGGCTGATGTCACGTTTCGTTTTCTGTTGTTTATATTTGTTTGATTGACTTTTCTCTATGTTGATTTGGTTTAGTATTTTGTGCTAATCTAAGGAATTAATTAAGAAATAAACCATTGAGATGGGCATTAATTGCCTTGCATGTGGATGGAATCAGTGTAGACTGCCACAGATTGCTCAGAATAGTCACAAGAATTGTAATAGTAAGGAAATGCATTATTTTGAATGATTGTAATCTAATTAAATAATAAGAAATATAAGGATTAATAACTCTAAAATGGTAAAGAACCTGACAGATTGCTCTTAAGTAGATCCTTCTTGACAGAAGTAAAGGAGAATATGAGCATCTGCGTAGCTAATCGGCAAGTTGAGCATGAAGCTTAAGATTTGTGCCATCTGTGTTGTTTTGGCTCCTAAAGGTGGAGCTATGATTCAGAATAATGTGGTAAGGATTACATGCAGTTGCGGTCATCATGGTATATTGATACTTAATTGGAAGTGCTGGGTTTTGAGATTCTTCATTAGTTGCATGTTTAAATCTCTTTGCTATGGAAAGTAGGTATATAGTAAGATATATTAAAACCATAGCTAATGACTGAATTGTAACTATTGAGATGGAACCTTTGAAGTAAGCATGATATGGGATTGAACGGTTTGACCAAGAGGGTCATAAGAAGCTTATGGGGGCTTTTGGGTACGGTTATAGCATGGAGCACTGTTGACGTAACAGATGAAGTACATAGGTGTTGGATTCACATCAATATGACAATCAAGCTTGTGACTTCCTCGACGTGTTGGATTGCTATCAAGGTCTTCATCACTGAATTGCTACCTCGACATGGCATAGGATGTATGAGTAAGTTTGGCAAGGGAATTACATGAAGGTAAACATGGAGCATTGGATAAGCTACTTCAACATATATGGGCAACCTCAGCAAGGTCCAGAGTATGATCTAGGCACCTGTGTTTAGTAAATATTCTAATGAACATCACATCACACGTCATCGTCTTTGCATTGTTCTGTTGTTGTCTTGGTCTGTTGATTATGTACGGGCTTCTAGGTTCGGTGGCCTAGGTTGCTCCGGCGTGCTCATGTTCATCTGTGTTTCTCTGTGATATTCTTGTGCTCTGTGACACCGGGCGTAGTTCTCCTGGCAGGGATGCTACGTCACCTCTGTGACCCCATGGTAAGAGGTCCTCCAGCGCCAGGCGTGGGCTGGGAAGGGTATGCGCATACGAGGTTCACCCCACCGACTCCGCCAACGGGGCTCGGAATGTGAGCTGGCTGAGCTTCCCATTGTCTCGGAGCTATGTGTCATGATGGTTTGGTATTTTGGCTATATTTTTTGCTTCTGATGTTCATGTTTGGTATTTCCTTGGATTATGTTATCATTGTCCTAGCATTGTACTCACAATAGGATTTTCCATCTGTGTTTGTGCTTATCCAAGATTTCTAGAGTATTTCCATGCATGCAGTGGCAGCCAGGGATCCCCATTTAGTCACGAGGACTAATCCCAGTGAGTTCATGTGCAGTGAACAAGCAAGGCAGTGGTTGCGCATACGGCAGAAATGTAGTTGAGGATCGCGGTTGTGGTCTGGAGTTAGAAAGCTTTTTTAGCTTGCTTAGCAGTGTTTATGCATATATATTGAGAGTATTGTGGATAGTATATTTTTTGAATTTGTATTCTTGATGGATCCTGGGAATTATATTGTATCTTAGTGAGGATGGATTTCTGGTAATGGTTTAAGTTTCAATTGTGCGAATGGAAGATCCAATTCTTCACCATATTCAACTGTTTGTCACACAACCAAGCAAGAGACTTCACAAGTTTTGACAAGATCCCGAGTTGCCTGGAGGGTCAACTCGGCAGGCCCGTCACAGTTGGCATCAGAGCAATGTTGGGTCCTTGGGTATTGACATTATGATCTGTGGATTGCAGAGAGATCTAGAAATGCTATCCTCAGGAGGAGGGGTAATATTTAGAGGCTTCGTGCTTACCATAGAAGTATGTCAAGGGAGAAGTCTCCATATAAGCAACGAGAGCAACTCTTGATGATGTTGAGGTATGGACTAGTGGATAAGTTGGCCTTGCATATTGATTCTATAAGTTGTTGGAGGATTCACCAAATCAATGATCGACCCATGAGGACATGGGTTAAATTTTAGAAGGGGAGACTGTAACAGACCTGGGCACTTGATGGGCCAGTATATGTACTTATGTACGTATGTACACATGTATAACATGTATCCAGCATGAGTTTAGGGTTTTGTCTGTTTAGAAAAAGGATTGTTGCAAAGCATGAAGGCAGAGAGCAATTCTGGGCAGTTTTGGAGCCCGAAATTTGAAGCATCATATCTCGGTGACCCGAGATTCCTTTCTAATGATTTTTTTTTTACTTGAAAGATTTCTGAGTAAGCTTTCCGGAATGGGTTTGGTCAGGCCAAAATTCATCCGTGAGCAAAAGTTATGACAGAATTAGTGATGCTGGGTCAGAATTGACTGCACTATGTATGTTCTTCTGCAATCTGATCCTTGGAGCGAGAAGCTGATTCTTGGAGGCGCAAGCAACGAGAAAGGGTCCAGAGGTCTATGCATGAACAAATTCTCGGGTGGGGTTTTTCTATTGATCAATTGACATGCTATGAGTTGCCATGATTAGTCTGTATTGATTTTTGCATGTAAATATGATAAATTATGAATTTGTTGGAGGCTCATAAGGCTACGGAAGATAACTAGGAGACGAACATCCTTGGAAGGGCTGATGTCACGTTTCGTTTTCTGTTGTTTATATTTGTTTGATTGACTTTTCTCTATGTTGATTTGGTTTAGTATTTTGTGCTAATCTAAGGAATTAATTAAGAAATAAACCATTGAGATGGGCATTAATTGCCTTGCATGTGGATGGAATCAGTGTAGACTGCCACAGATTGCTCAGAATAGTCACAAGAATTGTAATAGTAAGGAAATGCATTATTTTGAATGATTGTAATCTAATTAAATAATAAGAAATATAAGGATTAATAACTCTAAAATGGTAAAGAACCTGACAGATTGCTCTTAAGTAGATCCTTCTTGACAGAAGTAAAGGAGAATATGAGCATCTGCGTAGCTAATCGGCAAGTTGAGCATGAAGCTTAAGATTTGTGCCATCTGTGTTGTTTTGGCTCCTAAAGGTGGAGCTATGATTCAGAATAATGTGGTAAGGATTACATGCAGTTGCGGTCATCATGGTATATTGATACTTAATTGGAAGTGCTGGGTTTTGAGATTCTTCATTAGTTGCATGTTTAAATCTCTTTGCTATGGAAAGTAGGTATATAGTAAGATATATTAAAACCATAGCTAATGACTGAATTGTAACTATTGAGATGGAACCTTTGAAGTAAGCATGATATGGGATTGAACGGTTTGACCAAGAGGGTCATAAGAAGCTTATGGGGGCTTTTGGGTACGGTTATAGCATGGAGCACTGTTGACGTAACAGATGAAGTACATAGGTGTTGGATTCACATCAATATGACAATCAAGCTTGTGACTTCCTCGACGTGTTGGATTGCTATCAAGGTCTTCATCACTGAATTGCTACCTCGACATGGCATAGGATGTATGAGTAAGTTTGGCAAGGGAATTACATGAAGGTAAACATGGAGCATTGGATAAGCTACTTCAACATATATGGGCAACCTCAGCAAGGTCCAGAGTATGATCTAGGCACCTGTGTTTAGTAAATATTCTAATGAACATCACATCACACGTCATCGTCTTTGCATTGTTCTGTTGTTGTCTTGGTCTGTTGATTATGTACGGGCTTCTAGGTTCGGTGGCCTAGGTTGCTCCGGCGTGCTCATGTTCATCTGTGTTTCTCTGTGATATTCTTGTGCTCTGTGACACCGGGCGTAGTTCTCCTGGCAGGGATGCTACGTCACCTCTGTGACCCCATGGTAAGAGGTCCTCCAGCGCCAGGCGTGGGCTGGGAAGGGTATGCGATCTGAGGTTCACCCACCGACTCATAGCGGGGCTCTCGGAATGTGTCTGGCTGAGCTTCCCATTGTCTCGGAGCTATGTGTCATGATGGTTTGGTATTTTGGCTATATTTTTTGCTTCTGATGTTCATGTTTGGTATTTCCTTGGATTATGTTATCATTGTCCTAGCATTGTACTCACAATAGGATTTTCCATCTGTGTTTGTGCTTATCCAAGATTTCTAGAGTATTTCCATGCATGCAATTGGCGCCAGGGATCCCCATTTAGTCACGAGGACTAATCCCAGTGAGTTCATGTGCAGTGAACAAGCAAGGCAGTGGTTGCGCATACGGCAAAAATGTAGTTGAGGATCGCGGTTGTGGTCTGGAGTTAGAAAGCTTTTGTTTAGCTTGCTTAGCAGTGTTTATGCATATATATTGAGAGTATTGTGGATAGTATATTTTTTGAATTTGTATTCTTGATGGATCCTGGGAGTTATATTGTATCTTAGTGAGGATGGATTTCTGGTAATGGTTTAAGTTTCAATTGTGCGAATGGAAGATCCAATTCTTCACCATATTCAACTGTTTGTCACACAACCAAGCAAGAGACTTCACAAGTTTTGACAAGATCCCGAGTTGCCTGGAGGGTCAACTCGGCAGGCCCGTCACAGTTGGCATCAGAGCAATGTTGGGTCCTTGGGTATTGACATTATGATCTGTGGATTGCAGAGAGATCTAGAAATGCTATCCTCAGGAGGAGGGGTAATATTTAGAGGCTTCGTGCTTACCATAGAAGTATGTCAAGGGAGAAGTCTCCATATAAGCAACGAGAGCAACTCTTGATGATGGACTAGTGGATAAGTTGGCCTTGCATATTGATTCTATAAGTTGTTGGAGGATTCACCAAATCAATGATCGACCCATGAGGACATGGGTTAAATTTTAGAAGGGGAGACTGTAACAGACCTGGGCACTTGATGGGCCAGTATATGTACTTATGTTACGTATGTACACATGTATAACATGTATCCAACATGAGTTTAGGGTTTTGTCTGTTTAGAAAAAGGATTGTTGCAAAGCATGAAGGCAGAGAGCAATTCTGGGCAGTTTTGGAACCCGAAATTTGAAGCATCATATCTCGGCGACCCGAGATTCCTTTCTAATGATTTTTTTTTTACTTGAAAGATTTCTGAGTAAGCTTTCCGGAATGGGTTTGGTCAGGCCAAAATTCATCCGTGAGCAAAAGTTATGACAGAATTAGTGATGCTGGGTCAGAATTGACTGCACTATGTATGTTCTTCTGCAATCTGATCCTTGGAGCGAGAAGCTGATTTTTGGAGGCGCAAGCAACGAGAAAGGGTCCAGAGGTCTATGCATGAACAACTTCTCGGGTGGGGTTTTTCTATTGATCAATTGACATGCTATGAGTTGCCATGATTAGTCTGTATTGATTTTTGCATGTAAATATGATAAATTATGAATTTGTTGGAGGCTCATAAGGCTACGGAAGATAACTAGGAGACGAACATCCTTGGAAGGGCTGATGTCACGTTTCGTTTTCTGTTGTTTATATTTGTTTGATTGACTTTTCTCTATGTTGATTTGGTTTAGTATTTTGTGCTAATCTAAGGAATTAATTAAGAAATAAACCATTGAGATGGGCATTAATTGCCTTGCATGTGGATGGAATCAGTGTAGACGCCACAGCATTGCTTTCGAATAGTCACAAGAATTGTAATAGTAAGGAAATGCATTATTTTGAATGATTGTAATCTAATTAAATAATAAGAAATATAAGGATTAATAACTCTAAAATGGTGGTAAAGAACCCGACAGATTGCTCTTAAGTAGATCCTTCTTGATGTAAGTAAAGGAGAATATGAGCATCTGCAAGAGCTAATCGGCAAGTTGAGCATGAAGCTTAAGATTTGTGCCATCTGTGTTGTTTTGGCTCCTAAAGGTGGAGCTATGATTCAGAATAATGTGGTAAGGATTACATGCAGTTGCGGTCATCATGGTATATTGATACTTAATTGGAAGTGCTGGGTTTTGAGATTCTTCATTAGTTGCATGTTTAAATCTCTTTGCTATGGAAAGTAGGTATATAGTAAGATATATTAAAACCATAGCTAATGACTGAATTGTAACTATTGAGATGGAACCTTTGAAGTAAGCATGATATGGGATTGAACGGTTTGACCAAGAGGGTCATAAGAAGCTTATGGGGGCTTTTGAGTACGGTTATGGCATGGAGCATTGTTGACGTAACAGATGAAGTACATAGGTGTTGGATTCACATCACATCAATATGATAGCTAGGCTTGTGACTTCCTCGACGTGTTGGATTGCTATCAAGGTCTTCATCACTGAGTTGCTACCTCGACATGACATAGGATGTATGAGTAAGTTTGGCAAGGGAATTACATGAAGGTAAACATGGAGCATTGGATAAGCTACTTCAACATATATGGGCAACCTCAGCAAGGGGCAGAGTATGATCTAGGCACCTGTGTTTAGTAAATATTCTAATGAACATCACATCACATGTCATGGTCTTTGCATTGTTCTGTTGTTGTCTTGGTCTGTTGATTATGTACTTGGATCCTCCAGGGTCGGGCTTCTAGGTTCGGTGGCCTAGGTTGCTCCGGCATGCTCATGTTCATCTGTGTTTCTCTGTGATATTCTTGTGCTCTATGACACCGGGCGTAGTTCTCCTGGCAGGGATGCTACGTCACCTCTGTGACTCCATGGTAAGAGGTCCTCCAGCGCCAGACGTGGGCTGGGAAGGGTATGCGCATACGAGGTTCACCCCACTGACTTCGCCAACGGGGCTCGGAATGTGAGCTAGCTGGGTATTTCTCTGCTAACAGGGCCTGCATGTAGGCTGGTTGAACTTCCCATTGTCCCGGAGCTATGTGTCATGATGGTTTGGTATTTTGGCTATATTTTTTGCTTCTGATATTCATGTTTGGTATTTCCTTAGATTATGTTGTCATTGTCTTAGCATTGTACTTACAATAGGATTTTCCATCTGTGTTTGTGCTTATCCAAGATTTCTAGAGTATTTCCATGCATGCAGTGGCAGCCAGGGATCCCCACTTAGTCACGAGGACTAACCCCAGTGAGTTCATGTGCAGTGAACAAGCAAGGCAGTGGTTGCACATATGGTAGAAATGTAGCTGAGGATCGTGGTTGTGGTCTGGAGTTAGAAAGCTTTTGTTTAGCTTGCTTCAGTGTTTATGCATATACATTGAGAGTATTGTGGATAGTACATCCTTTGAATTTGTATTCTTGATGGATCCGAGGAATTATATTGTATCTTAGTGAGGATGGATTTCTAGTAATGGTTTAAGTTTCAATTGTGCAAATGGAAGATTCAATTTTTCACCATATTAACTGTTTGTCACACCAACCAAGCAAGAATCTTCACAAGTTTTGACAAGATCCCGAGTTGCCAAGAGGGTCAACTCGGCAGGCTCGTCACATGGACGGCTTGGTGATTGTGGACCAACATGTTTTATAAAACTCTTATTATATAAATGGTCTTGTCTACAGACCTTAATTTTGTAATTGTACCACCATACCTTTTATGGTGACGAATGCAAAAACTTAAAGCCCATCTAATGTCATTGTTCTTGCAAGAGTTGCCCCCTCTTATTAATGGAGTCTCTAATCTCAAAAATGCAAAAATAAGAACCCTTTAATAATTGTCACATATGTGCCCAACGTCGTAGCGCCTAAGCATGTGTGTATTTACATGTGCATTCAAATGTAGAACTAATCCTTTGGAAGCGGATTCAGCTGTGAAATTGAAAACATTATTATATGGAAGGAAATAATAGTTTTTTAAGATAGATAGATACATTATTATAATATTATATTATTATAATATTATATGAATGGACATGATGAAATAATTCTATCATAAAATCTGTTAGAAATTCAAAAATGGCGTGGATTAGACGAACTGTTCATCGTGGAAATTAGTAATTTTGCATGTAAATTTGTGAGGAATAGGCAAGGTCTTTGCTATGGCTCATATCAACCGCAGTAAAATAATTTCCATAGAAAGCACATTTACTTTAAGATACATGTATATAAGTAGAGTTCAACCACTAACTTAATGGCAATACATGGCAATCTAAATGAACACCAGCAATAATGTACTTGGTTTCTTAGTGGAGAAATCTCATCCTCAATGTCAATCCCTGCATTTTGCAACACACATATCATTGTAAATATAGAGGATTAACAATTATGCATAACAATGATTCCAAACCACTTCGGTTCATTCATGACAAAGTGGCTTGTAAGCTGCAGCTCAAAAGCTCCACGCCTTATGTTTTCCAACTCATCGCAACAACTTAATAGGTATAAAAATAGCTTAGCAAAACGAAGGTACATACATTAACTCAAGGCATGGTCTTGCACTGCAGTGCATATATAACAACTGAGATGTAATAGATTGCAGGAGATTTGAACCCCCAACTATTCCATTCTTAGAGAGATAAGCATAAACATAGATGCAGCACACATTCTGCCTCTACATTTTGCAATAGATTGATAAATAAGTACAATTCTGTCCTTATATTTTACAATAGATTGATAGACAGGAATTTACAGACATGCAAGGATACTAATGTTGTTAATATTACGACATGCTTCAATTATCGCAATACAGACATACATCGCATCTTTTGTCCCAATGAAGGCTACGCCCACATTGATGAACTTTGATACTTCTTTTTCCTGTTGGAGTCTGCAAGCTCAATTTATAAAAACTTCAGTCTACTCCAAAGGTGGCCACATCTGGCTTTCATACTATAGTACAGTGATGAAGTGCCACATAGCACACAAACGAGGATCGCTATGTACGGTCCAGATCTTGGAATAAAGGGCAAATATGCCCATCCGAAGGCTCTCGCTGCCCTACGTAAACCCCCGTGTGAATATGCACCCAAACCAAAGGGGGTTTAAGGGGGATTTTAATTTAAGTGTGTCAAATGCAATAGTTTGTGTTAATAATGTTAGTTGTGTGTTAATAATTTGTGTTAACTAAAAAAAAAATTGGCCCCTTCGGGGCCTTAAGGATAGTGTAGAGGTGTAGATATAGACAATTTAAGTAATTGCAATGACCTTACTAGAAATAAAGGGCATGTTTCTCCCATCACTAGTCTCATTGTTCATATTTAGGTCGGGCAGAATATGCAAAGCTAGAACCATATGGAGGTAGTAGGAAAAAGATATTGCAAATACTCAAACTAAAATTTCTCTAAAGAGAAGCAATAGAATTGTAAGTAATCACCATAAATAAGATAATAGAATTACAGAATAGACCCTCTAATCCAGCATTTCCATGCGTGATAGTGGCTGGATTATAATGTAATATGCCTCTGCCCTATTATTCATGAGTGACTTGCCAAGCCCGGCTCCTTTAGAAGAAGATACAACAGACAGATGCTATACGGATCTTGCACCTGTGGATGATGGCAATACACCTTCCATGTCTGCTTCAATTAGCAGCACTGACCAGCCTTTGAAAAGTACAAATAATGTGATTGAAATCATGAACATAAGAAGAATATTGTGGCATCATGTCCCCTGCAATAGAACATGGAAAGGACCTAAAGATAACGAGAAGAGAACCCTGCAAGGTAATAAATAGCAGAGATCCAAGAAGGTAGCTTGTGAGTCCAGCATAAACTGAAATGAATAACATAAACTAAAATGAATTTCTGAGGACGAACTCTGTTTGCCATGCATTCAGAATGAGCAACAAAAGAAAGATATTGAAGGAATATCGCTTGCTTAACCTGAGATGCCTTTGCAAGTAATAAACCGTTGGCAAGAAAATTTAACGAAGCACATCAAAGCACCTTCTCTATCTGCTCCAAGTTCATGCACTTGATTGTAATAGTCATCAACAACATAATCCACATCTCCTCTAAACGCCAGAATGTTGTAGGAAGGATAAGAATCATAGTGTCCCCTTATTGTGACAAAATGAACCACCACATTATGCACTGTTTTGGTACCATTATGCAAATTTCCTTCACAGATCATCCCACCATCACTACATTCGCTGTTTGTGCCGCTGCACCTGGACCAGCTTTCTACATCAAAATCATACACATCTGCCACAAAAGTGGTATGTGGGCAGTCACAATCCAGAGGCTTGCATTCACAGTGCTCCTTTGGAAGCTCCCAATAAGAAATCACAACTACTTTATACCTAAGCCTCTTGCTGCATGATCTGCCGGAAGAACTTTTAGGGTTCTTATCTACATGCAATGCAACTATACAAGCACTGAAATCAAGCCTGCAAGATGGAGCTTTGGGTAAGAATATAGACGAACCGGTAAGGGCATTCAGAACTCCAGTTGCCAATTCGCAGCACTTCTTGTTGTTCTTGTTGTTGCGAGATTTGAGAAGGAAAAAGCAGCCCCAGTGGCAGTAAAAACGTCCCTAGCAAGACGGGTAGGGATAACCCATAAAAGCTTGAATCGGCGTCTTCTATCTCCATCCTCAAGCAAAGCCCATCCGCCTAGTCCAATATCTAGCTCCTGCTTTCTTCAATAAGCCCCATTTCGAAGAATATGCAGTTCTGTTATCCTGGCGTGCTGCAGCGGCTGCTGTAAAGCTTCGCCTCCCCAATTTAGATAGCCTCCATAGCGATTTCAAGAAAACATGCTTAAGAGTTCAAACATGGAGAACCCACCAGACTATCAAGGAAACATGCTTAAGAGTTCAAACATGGAGATTTCTCCTTGGGCAAAGGACGCGAGATTGAGGTAACCTTGGCCTTGCCTTGTAGAAAGGTTCACCTCTTGTTTTTTCATGAGAAAAGGGCTTTCGTTATAAGCCCTTGGATCTTTTTGAATTTAAAGAGCCCTCTGATCTTAACCATTGAGGAGGATGAAACAAAAATAACACAAATTGCATGCAAAAACTTGGTGCACTCTAGATGTACTGATTAGTATGCCTCGTGCAATACGGCCATGAAATCATATGAAAACCATGCCAAAAAGCGTATAAAATCACAAAAAAAACCCCCTGTTATAATGCTACATATTGATCTAATAATCATGTAGTGGTATGCAATAATTGTGTATGGATCAAATGGTAATATGCATTCAAAAGTATTAACCCTAACGTGTAAAAAGGAAAGCAACATCAAAGAATTAAGATTTTATGCACCTTTAATGCCAGAGGGAATTTGAATCTAGCAACATTGGAGCATAAGCACCTTCAATAATTCCTTGTAAAATCTATGAGCTGCATCATCATGTACATTTTGTTGCGTAAGTCCTGCATAGTCTATCAACTCTTCTTGATATATACCATAAATGAATTAGGTTCATAGCTAACTTTCAACAAATTATCAAAACAACACATCACCTAATACTCTAACAGTTTCGTAGCTATATCGATTCTCAATATTTGGCACTGAACTCACAACTGCACGACAACCTTCTCTCCGACCTTCAAATTGATTACAAATAAGCGCTGCCACAAGTTCGGAATTGATCTTTGACCGAGATCATGTCAAAAGCTCTAGCAGATTTGCGTACCAGTCCAGAAAACATGTTCAGATGATTTTAATCTAGAAACAAATTTAAAATTGATGAAATACATATTAAAAATGCCAAACTACATGTTAAAGAACCATAACGTTCACGTGAAGAACTCGATAAATCTTGCATCTCAATTCATTTCCCACTTGAGAAAATACCTGGCTTTACCTTGTTAAGATACGAACACAATCAAGAAACACACAACAAAAACTCTATTAGATCTTAAGCTTCATATTTTATTTATGTAACAAAAACTCTATTAGATCTTAAGTTTCATATTTTATTTATGCGTCTCAGATATGAGCATTGTTATTGCTAGATGGACAGCTATGGTGGATCATTGTTCCTTGTGATGCAGAAGATGTGTCAGGTAGCTGCGCTGCTAAGTTAGAGGGGTTGCTTTCAAAGGCCACAAGAAACCCATTAAGCTTTGGCTTTTAGAAAAACATAGCAGAAAACAAAAGCCTCCAGAATTCACGGCTGGGCCCTTCATTTCCATCCATTCTTAACAAAAAACGGTCTAAAAAAACTTCAAACGTCCAGAAAGCAAGAAGAGCTGGAGCAGAGAATACAAAATATCAAATCGTTTAAGAAAACATTTTGCAAGAAAGAGGTCATATCAGAGAGAATACAAAGTAGCGAATAGTTTAAGAAATCATTTTGTGGGTCCGTAACCTACTGCGAAGATCAAATCCGTGACAAAACGCGACGAAGTAAAAGGAGGTCGAAGGCAGAGAATACAGAATAGCAACCCATTTAAGAAAGCCTTTTTTCCGAGAAGAGTTGAGATCCCTTTAACCTTGTTCCACGGAACTGCAAGGGAGAGGGAAGATACTGAGGCAGGATAGACATCAAAAACCAAGCAAGAAACACACAGCAGGATGTAGCCGGAAAAATAGAATGCAACCAAGGCGTGAAACAGAGGAGGAGAAAAGGGAAAGAACAAAGGATTATCTGAAATGAACTTCTGCTACAACTCCAATCTCCAAGCTCCAGCATCCAAAATGCGAGCTCCACCATAAATCCATCTTCTTTTATAGCACAAATCCTAAGCAAGCAGAAAACAAGGAGGCAGTTTGCATTGAACCCAGCCCGTCATCATCAAAGCGATATCCACCCCCTGCGACCTCCGAGAAGTGCTTGGGTGTTCCATTCAAAATTTTCGTACCATCAGGCAGCCCAAAAAAAAGTTTTATCCCGAAAAGCCTCTTTTTTTCTTCCAAAACTCACGCCTGAAAAAGGGCAGACTTGGAAGAAAGAGAAAGGGCAAAAACTTTTGAAGTAAGTAGATGTAACAAGTGCAGCTTTGTGAACAAGTAAACAGAGTAAGAATCAACTACGCAGAGAAACAATCCATAGCTTTGCAACAGAGTAAGAATCCATAGATTTGCAACAAATAACTAAACAAAATAAGAGTTCGAGAGATAAGAGATCATATACATAGAAAATCACCTCTAGTCTATGGCCATTATGAGGAAGAAGCCATCCTCTACGCCAAGGGTGACGAAAGATGTAGACATTAGGCATGATATGATGCTTGTCTCCATGGCCACGATGGAAGGAGCATCCTCTTCCTACGCCGGGACACAATGCTTGTATTCATTTAGTTAGTATAATTGTAATTAAAATGGATGGTATGCCGATCTCAGATGCTCTGAGATAGCAATTCACCAACTGCTGGCTTCGCCAATGGTGGCACGTCTTGCGTCCTACATTCTCCAAGTCTCCACCGTCAGGGAGTCCCTCACAACACAGGGAATTTGAGCGCCCAAATAGGGCCTCTCAACGCCTACTACAAGGGTTTTTCCTCCCACACGGGGGGTTTTTTCATTCCAGTGGTAGAGACACATTGTACAGGGTTTCTGTGGTTTTATTTTGTGTTTGGAAACTTTCTGCTATATTGTAAAACCGTCTCATAGGCCAGTTGGCCTCCGCGGACGTTAAAATATACTTCCTTCCTTCCTTCCTTAATAACCATCTTTATATTATATAATATATGCAAACGTGGTGTTAATCCAGTAGGCCAATATCTAGCATTAGAACGAATAATCAACAGGGAGCAGCACCACGAGTATTGTGGCACATAAACATGCATTATATGCTACAAGAGGAATCGAGACTAATAAGAACTCTGAGATGTTAATATTATGAAATTAGTAATAGAAATATGAACTTAGAAGACAATTTTAACAACCCTAAAAGTATAGTTGTGATATAATTTAAAAATTGCATGCATATATCGAGTCTTGCAGGGATCATGTAGGTCCCAAGTGGGGAGATTCAGATGTTGCAGACGACATCACTTCAAAGTGGGGAGAATGTGACATTCCGGCACAATATATGGTATTAATACGTATATCATCATATTGTCATGTCACTAGTACATATCGTCGTAACTGACATGTATCCTATATCGTACAACGGTTATTGCATTATGTTGTATATGCCCCATTGGACATGTAAACACATCTCTTGTTGCCACGTGGCAACACCCCAACAAGCCTTAGGGCCATTACATCCCAGCCTAGGATCATGCCCTAAAGTTTGCCCTTAAAAAGACTGGAACTCTAAAAGTTTTCCTTTTCGGATTCCAGCCTTGAAGAACTGATTTGGACAAGCGCGGTCACTTTCCAGCATCCCAGCAGCCGCCAAGATCGAATCTCGAGGTGCCCTCTCCATTCGAAGCTCGATCCAACCATAGTAGCAGCATGGGTGATTTCCATGTCATTGGAGCCAGCCAAGGATCCGGTAAGTGCTGCATTGTGACCTCCAATGCATGCTTCCCGATGGTTAGAAGGTCGGATTTGTGTCTGATCTTGGCCCTAGACGACCACTGGAGCCCAAAACCCCTATAGTTTCCAAACTAATTAAAGAACCCTAATCATGTTTGATTATTAGATCTACTTGTATTATTTCAATTCATTGTGATAATGTATGATATCTATGCACACACCTCTTCTGATGGAGAAGGTTGGAACTCATTAACTTGAATGGGGCCGAAAGATAAATGTTAAAAACCCATGCCATGGTATAGCGAAGATGGTTGTGAGAGATGCAGTGAGGGAAAATGAGGCATATGAATATAAGCACTCCTCGAAGTTTGAAAAATAATGGAAGAGGGTCATGAAAGGCATTGTGACGACTAGAAATTTGAGATGGAGGGGATGGTGCCTGAGATTCTCCAAAATTTGAGATGGAGGGCATGAGAAGACTCAAAGGGTGGGAGGTGCTGAATGAATATGGGAACATGGATGACCTCCTTCAATATCGTACTCTTCCATAGGGGGAAGAGGTTATTTTCATGAAGCCTCCCAACGCTACTGGCGTTTAAGGCATTCAACAGTTTGGCAGAGGAGTTCTTCCTCTGAAAAATCTCTGTAAGACATTATGAGAGTTGAGAAAGAACATAACTAAGACCAGTAGCAATGACAGTATTTGCGGATCTGAGGCAGTTTAAAATCACATGTAAGACAACTCTTTGTGAGAACTTCTGAATCTAACAGGCAGATCCTCACATTATAGATGTCACATGGGATTTTGCAAAAGGGCTAAGAAACAATGAACAAAAAGAAAAACAAGAGAACCATCATTGCGAAATTGAGAATCCCTTGATATGATAAGCAGTAGAGGCTCACTGAATACGGAGACCTGGAACAAGAAAATGCTAACTCTTGTCTAGCTTCTAAGTCTGAGCTTCTGCTATATCGTACACTGCCTTGGACCCATAATGGTAAATTTATCATTAAAAGAGGGCGGCCACCTACTCCTGAGATCTCCGCTGACAGACCTAAGTAAACTCCTTAAGTGATGGTTGTTGGATGGATCTGTCATGCCTTGAATATCGTGATTCCTATTGTGAAGGACGCATGCATGGAGCTGTGATGTCCTCACGCATTGGGATCCCTTGGTCTCTTCTACAGCGTGGGCTTGGGAGTTGAGGCTGCTAGATTCTTCCCACGCGACTCCCTTCCATACCTTAGGAATAGGTTCTGTCTCTGGACATAGGACTAACAGTGAGCTTGGCATCACCATTTTGAGTATACCTAATAATAGTTGCACCCCAGAGAGACTCATTCATATCTCCCCTCAATTCCCATATCTTGCATACATATCAATAAGGATGTCTTCATACTGTATGTTCTTGAAGAGTACCTTCATACTGTATCTTCTTGAAGAGTTCAAGTGCCGACCCATGTCCATGATAAACATATCCAGCTCCCCATGTGATCAAGTCACAACCTTATATGTTGTCAAATACTTCTTGTGCTTTTCGTAGATTTGCACATTTGGCATATAAGTCAACATAGGTACTGCCAAGAAGGGCATCTCACACTAATCTTGTTGTAATTATATGCCCATGGATAATTCTTCCTTGTTGCATGTTTTCTATGATGCACATGCTTTCAAAGCACTTTAAACTGCTATTGTCTTTGGCTTTTGACTCTTCTTGCATCCTTTGGAAAAGCTCAAGGGAGACAAGCCAAGCTCATGCTGAGAATATCTTGTAATCATTGCCCTCCATGATATTGCATCTCTATTTTCTAGTGGGCTTATAATCCAACAAATATAGAAAGCTTGAAATGCATAAATAACAAGCTAACCTTAAGATCCTGAACCTAGCTCCACTAAGACCAGGTACTCCAACTTTGCATTGTGATAGACATGACGATTAGTTTGGCAGAAACAAGTGCTTCAATCTCCTAATTAAGCATAAGAAACCATTCTTCATCCTTCTCATTGCAATTATTCCTTCGATTATTCACAAAAGGTTTTATGCCATGAATTGTTCTCATCCTTTATTCGACAACAAAGAATGTAAAACAATGCCATTCATGTCCTTTGAGCCGTAAAAATAATGTTACCACAATTTAGGGCAGAGGTTATTCTTAATAAGAGCAGCTACTCCAAATCTAAATGACCAAATCTAAATGATCCAACATAATTCACCTAAGTTAGTTGTGAGTTGTCTATTGACCAAAAATGTTCACAGGAAGATGCTAGAGATTGTATTGTTCCTGTTAGAATAGAATAGAATATAATAGATTTTTTATCGTCCACGGATACCAATTGCCCTATGGGACCCAAACAAAAAGAGAGAAGCAAGCGTATTACTGTCACGATTAACTCCCCCCCTCTCGAAGGAATTTCGAGGGAAAAACCTTAGCAGTAATAAGCATGCTGGTACACTGTCGTATAGGACAATTCAGTACCGCCCCGAAGGACACAACTGAGTTCGTGTATCCATAATCTCCTAGAGGTATAAGAAGAGCATACGCATTAAAAGAGCAAACAAATATGCATTCGTACGAAGAGAATTATACATAAAAAACTCAACAACAATAAACCAAAAGGCTTCTTGCTGCTAATGATGCCTAGTTGAAGATGCATCCGATGGAATAGGCCAGGCACTTCTCAGGAACTTTTCAAAATTTTCTAGCCATTGATTGAAAAGTAATCATATCTAATGGAGTCTATCAAGTTTGGCTAATGTGGACACCAACGTGGACAAGCTAGAATTGCAGGAATAGTTACAGGGAAAAAAAGGTAGCCTGCTAAAAACTAGAAAATAGAGATTTCTCTAAATTTAATGAAATATTGTTTGAAAGAGAGTTGAATAGTGTAAGTGACACCATTGCATTTTTTAGTTCCTCTATATCTCAATTCCTTTCTATTCTATTCTAGTCTAGATGCGTTGTAGCTAAATTACATCAAATGCTTTCGTATATTTAGAAAGGAAGCAAAAAGTGGCTTCTTTGTTTTCTTACTACATCGACCGCTGCTTGAAGCATGACCAAATGGTCAATTGTAGCCTTTTGGGGTTAGAATCCAATATGCTTGCTAATCAGTGAACTCACTTTAGGCAAACCTGCTAAGAAAGTGAGGAGAAAGCTTTTAGCAGAAAACTTTAACTAGGATATGCATAGGACCTTGCCTTGTTTATCTTGGTCAATGGGTCTTGTTCTTTTGTTACTTACAACCATCAATGAATAGTCTACCATGAGTGCAAATATTATGAAAGAGGTAGGATTGTGTGTTATGCATGTTGTAGTAGTCGTGCCCTTTGTCTTGTTTCACATTCTGTGCATCTTAGTTATGCCACGACATATTGACGATGTAACAAATGTTGTGTAGTTAACTTTTTGTTGAAGCCAAGACAACCCACATAAAATCTTTGACCTACATGTTCAAGCAAGGAAGTACAATACCATGGCCACTACCTTATCAATGGAAGGATTTGATTTTTGCCATGGTATGATAATATGATGGTAAGAAATTTTTGGGGAAAGTAGAAATTGTGGAATTTCTGTATGGTTGCAGTGTAGGTTGCCCGACAGTGTGTGCATTTATATAGCCTACTTACACCATCCATTGGCTACGGATATGTAATGATGAGAAATGTATGTCACTTGCTAGATCTATCCAAACAAATAATTTTCTGAAAGGGGACAAGAGTGATGCATATCTTCTTTTTTATTTTGGGAGCGTGTTGGGAATTGTGCCATCGAACGCCGCATGTTACGCCGCATGCGGCGTTCCATCTCCGGTTGCATGTCCCCTTGCGGGACGCAGGCTGTCGGCATTGAATGCCAGTTTGAATCGGCCAGAAAAAAATTTATGCAAATCTTTTCTTGCACTCCCTGCTCTCTGTGCCTCAAAATTGCGCAACTGGTTCTTGAGCTGGGTCCTCTGCGGGCCACTGCAAAATCGTGCATTTTGCTTGGTTGAGCAGAATCGGCTACTGCTTCATGTTTTGTGGTAGAAAAAAGGAGAGGATCGGGGAGGGAGCTTAGAGCAAGAGTAGAAGGTGTAGAAAGGAATCAGAGGGCCATCGCGGTAAATGTCCGAGGGCCATCACGAGAGGGCAGAAAGGTATAGAGAGAGTGAATCAGAGTGAGTGAATCAGGCGGAGCTTGGAAACGTGCCATTGGTTTCGAGTTCTTGCCACATTTTTTGTTACTGTGTTTTTCTACGGGTGCATGTTTCTGCTCTGAGCTTCCACGATTTTTCTGCTCTGAGCTTCCACGATTTTTGTCTTATCTATAAGGTAAGTATTTTTTGCTCTCGGCTTCCACGATTTTTCAATTTGCCATCTCGGTGAGCTCTAAAAAATGGCATTGAATGTCAAAGTGGCAGCATGATATTTCGTCTGTGAAACACGGTAGCGCGACTTTCAAGCGACCTTGAGCTAATCTACAGGTGCATGCAATCCCAAGAGGTTTCATTTCTTATCTGCTTACTCTGTCTTCAGATTTCCGACCCATTTCTCCACCATGTCTTTTGGTTACTTATATTTTTTGTTGCTTATTCTATCTTTAGGAGGAGTACCTCCATTCCGATTTAGGATTCAAAGGGCGTTGCTTATTCTGGATTGAAAGAACATTCAGGATTCAAAGGAATAGCATTGTTGGGCTGCTTATTACGTCTTGAGAGGTCGGTTTTTGCTAAGAATCACCAGCTTTTCTGTTTATCTACTTCATCCGGCGAAGAGATTTGAGAATTTGTTTGCCATTACATTTTAGGGGTTTCAAAGGAGCTCTGTTTCATTTGGATTCATCTGTGATTTAGTGTGTGTGCTTTTAAAGAATAAGCAACATGCTTATGATGCTTAGGATACGTTAGTCTTTATAAGAGGATCATTGGACTGCTTATGGAAACGAGATTCTGTCAGGCAATGAGATTTCTCTAATAAAACGTCATTTCAGGTTTTTTTATTGTTTTTCTTTCCCTTTTTCCTTCCTGTGTCTCACGCATTGGTTGCATCTGATTTACAGATTAAGATTCATGCAGATTAATGCAGCGCTATTGTGGGTAATGAAGTAATGCAGTGGGTCTGCGGTTACAGGAAGGATTTTCCATCATTTTTGCAAAATATTGGGGCTGTGTCATATCGTTTATGATATGTCAAATTTGCAGTTCTCTGTCATTTTTGGATCATCTAGCCATTGCAAGCATCACTCGGTCTAATAGCAGCCACAATAAAAACAAGGTAATCTATTCAAAGGGGAACCTCTTTTGGTCCGGTCGTTCAAGCTTTCGGGGCATTCAAAGGATAATTTAGTCCATGGCGTTTTTTGTTTACGTAAGATGTATGACCCAATTAAGAGTAAAGTTATGTTTTCCTATTCAAAGTGCAATAAATCTGGTGGATGTATGCATGTCTGAAACCGTTTATATTATTCCTGCATCTATATTGTGGCATCGAACTTCTGGGTTTCTAATCGGCAAGGGCTGTTCAAATCCCATGAGATTTCAGATTGTAAAGATTTTTTATGTTTCTTTCTGCATGGCCATATCTCTTTGCAGTCAAGAACCTCTTGATTGCCTCAATTGGTCAAACTTAATGGTGGAATAGGGTGAAAGCGGACCGCATTGGAGACATATTTCTTGGTTTAAGGGGATGCCATATCACTTTCACTATCTATTTCGGTTTCTGGCGCGGCTCAAAGTGTATTGCATTCCGTTTCTACCTATCTTTCTATTATGTGTGTGCCATTATGAATTGCCTCTCATGTGTTTGTGATCTTTCTTGGCCATTTTTTTAATATATGACTCTGTTTTTTGCGAGAGGTAATTAAGTATTGGTATAAATATTACGGCCTTTAAACATTTGTGCGTAAATATTTTCTTTGTTGGAATTTCTATAGATCCCATTCTTAGGTAAATGGAAGTAAATGAGAGATGGTGACGGCTAATTCTCTCGCAACTTTTGTTGCTACATCTTCATCTACATGGTAATCTTTTTATTCTACTATATACTTTTTCGCAAATGCATTGAGGGATTTGTGGACTATTACCCGCGGAAATGCAAACTTAGGTAGAAGATCAAGCATGTTTTGTGTCCTCTTACAAGAGAGTGATTCGTAAGAGCTATTTACATTACAAGATCATCTATATTTTTCTACGTCTAGGGTTTGGCCTGGTTACAAAGGCTAATGTTTTACGCTTACGGATGCTCTTTGTGCTTGATAACGTCTTTTTTTCTTCTGGTGGAGCCGGAGGAGGTTTTCTTAGAGTTTATGTTGGCGGATAAGTGAAAACAGCTTTGTGACCCTTGCTCCCGGCTATGGCGACTACATCCGGGTTCCTCAACATGCAAAAGTCGTCTTGTAAAAAGCTAGACATTTTGCCAAAACATATTGTAATGTTTTTTGTCCTTTTCGTCATTGCGAACAAAACGAAACGGTCGCTTCTCAAGTGTTTCAAGTGTCTTTCTTTGCCGCAACAAGTTGGTCCGTCGAAAATTTATAGAGGTGTAATAGCAGTGAGTGAGTATACGTTGTTTTTCTTTCTGAGAATATATTCGCTGGTTGAACCAAGTTCCAGATATATGTAGATATATGTCTCATGCTTCCAATACAAATGTGTAGTTGAAATGTTATACAACAGGGAATATAATTCATTATGTTTCTCTCATGGATCCTATTCTCTTAGTTTAACATCATTTTTACAATTCCTTCAGACATATGCAGGTCAATTAGACTGAAAGTGCTAAACTCCATAAACATATGTAAGGTCCATTGCATGCCACTTTATGAAACTTACAGTTGTGAAGAGGTTTAACAAATTTTTGAGTTTGAATGCATGCATTTGAACTTGAAAGTAGTCTACATATATGAGCGTGGGACATTGCTTTTTCAATTATTGTATTATGATCTACAAGCTGACTTACATCTACATCCAGACATCTTAAGATCCATGCTAATGGATGATGAAGATATGGACTCAGCCATGAGTAGTTGCAATAACTAGAACAATATTTCAATAACTCCCTTTCCTCATATTTGAATTTTTTCTGTTAATGTCTTCTTAATGGTAAGCAACTATTTTGATCTAGCTTCCTATTTTCTTTTCTTCACATATGGGTCAACTAAGAGCTTTTAATAGCATATGCATATGTTGTTAAAGCAAAATATTTTGAGGTGTAATTGGCATTCCATGGATCCCTGAATATCACAAGGAGCATGAACATCGGATTTTTTCACGTTTCCTCCACCATGGCAAATACCTCTTACTAAATGTGATGTGATAACCACTACCACCTCTATTTCTACATCTCTACTTATTGCACATTATACGCTAATTGCAATTTTATTGGATCTGAAATGTTCACATCGAGCTAGAAGACTTTCCTAAGTTCTTTGGGATAGGTTCTTCATGATGCAAATCCATTGAGGCTGATAAACATGACTTTAAAGTTTTAGATTGCACAAAAAAGATTTTGTATTTGCGTGTAGACCCAACATATTTGTTTAAGATTTTGTTGAGCAATTGTTGGATTGAGAACTAAACATGTTTTATATAAGTTACTTCACATTCTACTTACACTTGAAAGGTAATGTTTGTTCTCTATCTACATGAGTCCATTGCATCTGAAACATATACTGTCGTAAATGAATACCACACGTCCACGACTAATGCCCGGCATCGCGAGGCACACGTTTCTAGTACATTTTATGTTGATTGTTAGAGTGTTTGGTCCTTGAGAAGAGAATGCAACCATTATAGGTGCAGGAGTGATAGATTTAAGATAAAAAATAATTACGTTAGCTCCCTAGTTATATTGCTCAAAGCATTCTTTTTAGAACATGGAGTTATTTTGGTAAATATTTAGGCCCCCCTATTTTATATTCTAAAGCCTTAGGCTAACAAAGGGTAACGAGATTGACAGAGCCCTATCCACTTGCTTTATGTCCACTAGATAAACAAACCCTCTAAACCGTCGGATTGGCACATCGGACACTACAAACTAAAATCCTCTAACACAACACCCAAGCAAGGGTTTGCCTTGGCGCAACCCAAAAATTGGCTATGAGGTAAAGTTTTTCTTTTGGCTACCATCGTTTAATAAGAATGCAAGTAAAAATAGATAAAAAGTTTTATCAAAACGGAAAAAACCATTGGGCTTCATTCTGTGTTATCATCCAATCAGATCACGACACGTGGCGTGGTTTCTTAATCTGAAAATCGAGCAAGAACAGCGGCAGATTTTGAGAAGAACAGCGGCAGATTTTTACCTTCCTTCATCGATTTTACCCTGCATTCCAGTGATCTTACCCTGCATTCCGTCGATTTTACCTTGCATTCAGCAGCAGAATGAAGCCCAGAATGAAGCCCAATGGATGTTTTCCGTTAGGGCAAAGGCCCCCTGGCCTGTTTTCTGCCCGGTCCCGGGCAGAAAACAGGCCAGGGGGCCTTTCCCTTATCCAAGACTGCAAGGGAACTACATTGTTGGAAAGAATAATAAAATACTTGCGTGTTTTCCCGCTTCTAAAGATTCAAATTATTCCAGGTCACCGATCCGGGTGAGGGCTGCATTTTCAGCCGTGGATGATATTGGCCACGATGAAGAGAGCAATTTATAAAGAAAGCCCCCTTTACAGAGCAGGGCATCGATTTCTTCTATTCTAGTTTTGATATTGGTTTGTGTGTGTTGTTCCGGCGAAGGCGATGTCAGGAAGAGGAAAGGGAGGCAAGGGTTTGGGAAAGGGAGGCGCAAAGAGGCACCGCAAGGTCCTCCGTGATAATATTCAGGGCATTACAAAGCCCGCAATCCGTCGCCTCGCCAGAAGAGGCGGTGTTAAGCGTATCAGCGGCTTGATCTATGAAGAAACCCGTGGCGTTCTCAAGATTTTTCTTGAGAATGTGATTCGTGATGCTGTCACATATACAGAGCATGCTAGGCGCAAAACAGTTACTGCCATGGATGTCGTCTATTCTCTTAAGCGACAAGGCAGGACTCTTTATGGATTTGGAGGCTAGATCATTGCCTGTTTCATTCTATTTTGGTGTTTTCTAAACACCACCTCTTTCTTTGTAAGTTTTGAACTCGAGCTTTTAGATGCAGCCAGATTGGTCTTCCTACTTTGGGTTTCTTCATATTTTGCTTGGGTCTTTTAATGATTTCAAAGAAGTGTTTAGGATTTAGAGTGCTCAGCATAGATTTAGATTTAATCTCTGGAAAGTTTCTTGCAATGTAGGAACATGAAGTACCCGTGTTCTTTATTGAAGTCTATTTGATTTGTTCTAAAGCAGCTTCTTCTCTAAGCAGTACCCGTCCCTAAAGCAGCTTCTTCTCTAAGCTCTGATATATTTGGGCAAAATCGTGATTGATTGGAGCTGAACTTGGTTTCGTGACAGACAGTTGAGATGAATCGATTTATGTGGATGTCCGGCAGCATTTGCTGTTGCATTCTAGAAGTAGAGTTTCTGCAATAAAGTTTTTTTCCTATGTTTCTGCTGCATTTTGGATCATCAATGATCTTTCTGGTGCTGTTGTATAGGAATTAGCAACTCTATGCAGGAACTGCAGTCTCATGGTCCAGGTAACAGCAGCACAGGAAATTGAAATTGCAATTTGTTTGTGAATCTGAATACCCTGTAATGACCAGCCTCTCGATCATGATAAACAGGCTGCAGCCTGATTATCATGATAAACAGGCTAGAAATGTCACATTATGCCTCATAATTGAACTACATCTAATGGCCAGGATTAAAATCTCCGAGGAACTGCCGGTTAAATGATTTATGTATCAATATTTGTCTTAAGGGGGCAATTGTAAAATGAAGGTCTAAAACTATTTATTCTTAGTATGGGTCCTATGAGACAAATAGGTTAGGTTGGTTGAAGTGGTGGTGTTCTCGTTGAGCTCTTTGAAAATCTTTGAGTACATATTGATCTCTCTACTAGGGTAAAAATTTGAATAGCTTGAAAATTATACATGCTTAGAAACTCGACAATTATTGAGAGCAAGATGAACTATAGAGTGCCATGAAAAAACTTGTTTTTTCAAATTTTTGAGGCAACCCCTAATGAGAAACGGTCGCCAAGACTCTCGAAGAATGCTGGTACCATACATCCGTCGAGAAGAGAGCTCAAACACAACATGATGGCACTGACAACTGAGCAAACTGCAAGAAAGGACCTGTAATGGAAAGACTGCAAAGGAGAATGACTCGTTAAGGCTCCAATAGCGAAACATAAAATATTGGATAGAAACGAACAACTAGAGGAAGCTCCAGCCGAAATGCCACATCGTTGATCTGGGCCGTGATCCGGTAAGGACCAAGATGACGATAGTTAAGCTTGTTGCAGGGACATGAGGTAGGAAGGTCCCTAGAAGAAGCTAGACAAAGTCATCAACATGAAATGTAGGAGTTTCTTACCGATGTAAATCGGCATAATGCCGATAGCAATCCTGTGCCAGGAGAAGATAATGTTGAAGATCTGATTGAAGAGCTTGGAGTTTCTCAAGTCGAGACTCGACACTAGGATTGACAGTGTCATCGCCAGCGACACCAGAGGACCAACGAGGATGCTGGCCAGAGTTCAGAAAGAAAATTAGTGTGGCCAGTGGAAGTATATACTGAGTTATTATAAGCAAACTTAGCCAATGGAAGATAATCGACCCAATCACTCTATTGATAACTGATAAAGCACCTCAAATATTGTTCCACAGTCTGATGAATATGCTTCGCTTGCCCATTATTTTTTGGGTGATGACCGGATGTCAGTGAGCGATCACTATGCAATAACTCCAAAAGCCGCTTCCAAACTCCTGCGACGACTGGGGTCCATGATCACTGACAATGGTGTCTGGCAGTCCATGAAGTCTGACTACTTTACGAAGGAAAAGATCAGCAGTTCCTTCACTGATGATGGTGGCGTTGCAGGAAATAAAATGAGCCATCTTATAGAAGCGATCAACAACGACCATGATGGCATCATGACCAAGAGACTGGCAGCTTTGGAATAAAGTCCACAGACGTACTCTTCTAAGATCCATCTGAGATAGGCAATGGCTGAAGAAGGCCATGAGAAAGATGTCTTGGAACCTTCGCTCGATAGCAGGTATCACAGGATTCAATAAAAATCTCGATAAAGTGACGATGCCCAGGCCACCAATACTCTCGATTAATAAGTTCAAGAGTCTTGGCTACTCCAAAATGTCAAGCCATAGGTGAGTCGTGACAAACCTGGAGAATCCGAAGTTGAAAAGCACCATTTGGGACATACAGAAGTCCATTGCGGGACATAAGCCCATCTCGAATCTCAAAACGATCATAGTCTGATCGCATTTGCCGAGAAGATGATGATGAGTCAAGGCGTGAAAGTGCATCTTGAGCCAATGGATCGGAGGCCAGAGATGCCCGAAAAGACTCCAACAAGGTTGTATCATGAGGCCTCTTGAACAAGGTGGTGGCCATAAGCTAGAACAGACTAGGCCCTAGGATAATCTGTGATCGCTCATCAAATGCGAGATCCCCCGGCTTACATTCAAGCAGGAGTGTCGAGACTAGACATTAGGCTTCCCTTGGATCCAGGATGGTATGAAGAGCCTCCATTGGAATAGAATTCCCAACCAAAATTGCATCCTACTTAAATTGGATTTTAAGAGCCTTTCATACTATAGTTAGAGATTTTCTTCAATAGATTATGGCCAAAATTGGTTTCCATCTAAATCTCATAAATCTAATTAGGAGGTTAAATTCACATGCTAGTTCAGCTATTCTAAATAATGGCTCGCCTCATTCTTCCGCTTTCTTGCTAGAGTGAGGCAAGCTTGCCCTCTTGCACCTATATCTTCCTTGTTATTGTTGAACTTCTCGCCAAAGCCATACTTCATAGTAGTCTTTGAATAATGCGGAAGGTCTTAAACTTTCTGATTCAAATTCATTCTTAGCATCCTTTAATATCTAATGGCACATTCTCATTTCTAAACACTGATTCTGATAATATTAAGTTCTTTATTGGTATTCTTGCACCCTTTAGTCCACTCTCTGTTGTTCATTTAAATCTATCTAAAACCTTGATCATTGACAGTAGTGAATCTGAGATTGAATGCATAAAGGTTATTGATTCTTCCCAAGCCACTAAGTTGCCAGGAATGCCTTTATCTTTGAATGAGACCTCTGATCTATGGTCCTCTATTATTGGTAAAGTCAAATCCAAACTGACAAATTATAAAATTCATTGTTTATTCCGCCAGGTGGTCATTGCTAATTCAGTGCTTACCAATTCTCATGTACATTTCTCCATAGCTATAATGGCCTTTGCAACTGTTTATAAACAATTATAGAAAATTATTAGAAAAATTATTTGGAATGGCCGCCATAAAGTCATCTAGTTTTCTATTACAAGGATAAGCTTGGTGGAGGTCTAGGTGGTAGAAATTTGCTTCTATAGGCTCAGGCCTTAGCTGGCATGTTTATTTGAAGACTCTTTTTGGTAATGAAAGCCCTGCTTGCAATTCATTTGTTATTGGCTTTCCAAAAGTTTTCCTGAAGGGCACCGTACTATCTTCCATATGATGTCTAGCTCTACTTTCATTGATCTTCATCCAGCTACAAAGTCTTCTCCCCTTACAAGGAATCTCATTAAATCATGGAATCATATTCAAACTGGCTTGAATTATTGTCAAGTAGACAAGATTCATCTGAATATGTATATTTTCTGATCCCCTCTATTTAATGACACTGATGGTAAAATCATGGCCCTAAGCATCCTCAACTATATAAAAACTGGCTCATTTTGATATTCCTTCCTTAAGAAATTTATACCAAAATGACTTTTGGTTCACGTGAACTGCCTTGAAAAGAAATCAATGGAACCCTATCAAGCAAAAAATTATTTCTTCACATTAAGAATGTTGTTGAGAACCTTTTGCTTGCTACTAAAAATAATGTCTTGGGGGATTAGAGTTTAAATAATAAGCACATATATAAGGTTTTTGATATCTATAGTTATTTAAATATTAATTATGATTCTATGAAGGCTAACTTGAAATCTAGATGATGAAGTTATTAAAACTCTGTTCAAAAATGTGAGTCTTACTCTTTCGAAAAGTCTCCTATTCATATGATTATTAATTGCTAATAGTAGTCTTCCTTGTTTGGCATTATTTTCAAAAAGGGATAACTCTATCTCTCAGCAGGAGCTTGCAGATATGAGGGGGCGTGTAGACACCGTGTTGGCAGCTATGGAAGCTGGGACGCAGGACAGGAACCGGGTAGAGCAGGAGACACTCGTAACCCTGTCTCGGATCCAGGCCGAGGTTGAGGAGGCTAAGGCCACGTCACGAGGAGCACAGGCCGCCCTCCTGTCAGAGGTTGCGGAGGCCGCCACTGTGAGACAAGGATTCCAGGCTGCTTTAGAAGCTAGCCAGGCAGAACTGAGCGCTCTTCGGAGTAAGGATTTAGCACGAGATCGGGAGCTACTGAGGAGCCGGGTGCCGTTGCCCGCCAAGGCAAAGGCCTCCATGCCGAGGCACATGAGCAACTCCGCCATTGCACGCGGAGATGGCAAGACATGACACCGCCCCGCAAGAGCCGAGCCCGGACTCGGAGAACGTAAAAACCACGACAAAGAACACACCAACCCCGCGAACCCACCAACCTACGGACGCCAACCCGAACACATGCCGGGCGGACACATCGATCACGGGCCGCCACCACCCCCGGCCGGCCACGCCCTATGCCTCACCCACCTCAACCAACACACTGTGCGGCCCCCCGCCAACTTCGAGAATGAGACGCAGGAGCCGCAATGTGGTAGTGCGAGGCCTGACGGAGGAGTCGGGAGAACATCTCACTTCCCGACTCCAGACACAGATCTTGGACCGGATGATGTTCCCAGCACCTGTGACCATTGGAAAGGCGAGTCGTCATGGAATTCAGCGCCCTGATCGCCCCCGGGTGGTCATCTTCACAGTTGAGAGCGTGCCAGAGCGGGTGGCCATCCTGCGTCAGGGCCGGAAGTTGAAGGGGACGGCTCAGACGCTGGAGGGACTTGACCCCCAAAGACAAAGAAGAGACCCGGCGTGAGAGGCGCCAAAGTCGGGGCTGCCGCCGCCGCAGACATGGAGGGGCAGCCGGGGCTGGTCCGGAAGGATGCGCCTAATTCAGTGACCAAACAGGGGATGCAGGCACTCCGGCCCCTCGAGTCCCCTCTGAGGGGGCCCCAGCGGCACAGGCATCCACATCTTCCGCTCCCCCTAGGACCACCACTACCACCGGACCTGAAGTGGCGATGCATGCCACTAAATAGGGATCGTGGCCTCGTGGTATCCCCGGAATTGCCGCGGGCTTTCCATGGCGAAGGGGGACAGATCTCAATTCCGCCGCCATGGACATGGACCTTATCTTCTGGAATATGCCGGGTCACAGGGCTATCCGATTTGCCAGATACCGGCCGCTACTCCGGCCTTCAATGAGTGCACCGGAAACGAGGACACCGGAGGAATTGCGTGTTATTACCGTGACGACCTTGTCCCAATCGGTCTCCCCCTGTAAGGCGCGCGAGACAGCACAACAGATAATGTGGGCAACGAAAAGTGCGAAACGGCGATGGCAGCCCTCTCTTTGTGGCGGCTTGCTACTTCCCACATGCCGAGAGCAACTTTTACCACACGCGACTTGGATGTGGGACAGCAGAGCCCTATGTCGATCTATATGATGACATACGCCAGCATGCACAATTGGGCAAGGTCATGTTGCTTGGAGATTTCAATGCGCCGCGATAGGGCAGCGAGCAGATCCCAAAATTAGCACCTCTAGCCGAGGATGTGTTGCAAATGGACCCCGCAGAGATGGTTTGGCCAAAAGGCGTCCGATGACGACCCGGTGACACGGTATGGCGGCGAAACCGTTGTTGCCGGGCATATCTTTGACCTGGTCATTTGCAATGGTCGGGCACACGGTGGCCGCCCCTCCGCCCCGCTTCACTTGTAGACGGGGAGAACCTGTGGGGGCGCACCGGTGTGGTGGATTACGTGCTATGACGAGCAATGCCTACACTTGATCACTCGCCGATGTGTTCGGGACGGTGGTAGGGGACGAGGAAGTAGACTCACCATCAGCCCTCATTTGTTCTTGCGAGATAGATTGGCGGGCCAACCTAGCACCCATTGCCCCAACACCCCATGTACCACGGTTGCGCCCGGACTATGATCATCGCGGCGGTCTATGCGAGGATGCTTGAGCATGAGCTGCCCGGAGGTCTGCAACTCCCCACACTTCAACGGCAGACGGCCCGGTGAACCGGCTCCTTCGAGGGTAGGGGACAGATGCTTTGGGAGAGACCGCCTCGGCGATCCACGTGGGCTGCAACCACCTTCCCCGCAATCACCGGTTCGATGGCGAATGTCGGGGAGTTGAAACGATGGCTCCGCCAAGTCTTTGGACCCCACCATTCGCCCATGAGCCGTCCGTCAATACCGCTCCTTCCTCAAGACCAAGAAAGAGGTACCTTATGGAGCACCAAAGAATGAGATGTTTGGTCTTCTAGACCGCCACCCTAGGGCCTTCGAGAAAGGTCTTGAGTAAGCCCGCCACGACCCCACGTGAAATATTACCGGGAACAATGGGTGAGATACTTGCAGATTTGTGATGACCCAATGGGAAGCCGGCACCGGTACCTCATGAGGCAGTGCCCTAGCATCGGGTCATTACCGGAAGGGGATGTCATAATGGCCCGCGCCAACGCTAACGGGAAGGCGCCAGATTTGGATGGTATGCGGCAGAGCTTCTCAAGTGGGCGGGCCCCAATGGTGCCGGTTCTCACAAAGACTCTTCAACAGGGCATTGCAAGAAGGCTTCCCCCCCGACCTTTGGACTACGGTAGAGTTGTGCCCATATACAAAGCGGGGCCCCCCCCACATTGACCAACCATCGTACCATTATGGTCAGTTCGCCTTTGCCAAGTTGCTTGCCGGGGATTCTTGAGCCGGCGATTGACACTTTGGGCAGAGGATGGAGAAGTGCGGGCTCGCGACGCTGAGTGCAAAGCCTCTAAGCATTCTACTATTGACCATATCTTCACTCTGCGAACACTCATAGAGGATAGTCAAAATCGGCCTTTTAATGCATCGTTGCTTTGTGGATTTTGCAAAGGCTTTTTGACACGGTGGCTCCGGGATAAGTTGTGGGATGATTGAGACGCCTAGGGACCCCCGTCGACTTGCGAATGCTATATATATACGAGACTATAACGCAGGCTTGCTCCGGCCGCTCTCACACCGTCGGGGGAGCCCGTTGTTAGTAGCATTGGGGTGCGCGTGGTGCGCCCTCTATCCCGGGGAGCTCTTGGCTTGTACATTGACCAGCTAGAAGAATGGCTAGCCGAGCACGGGAGGGGGGGGCCTTCCGATTGATGCACCACATAATCCGCAACTCATATATGCCGATGATGTTGACTGCTCGCATATACCCGAGAGGACATGCAACGCCACGGATGCTTTGGACACTTTCTCGCCAATTCATCGACATGAGAGTTAACTTGGCCAAGACAAGGGTGTCAGCCGGGTCCCATCATCTCGGCACTCCACGTCTTCCCTCATTCACTTACCAGGGGGTGTAGTGGAGGTGGCTCAGTCTTATAAATATTTGGGCATTGAGTTTTCTACTACCACACTTTGGGATGCATCCATCGTTACGGGTCACCGCAGTCGGAAAGCCCCAGATGCAATGCAAAACAACAAATACAAGGCGTAGTCAGATGCATGGGGTCACCAGCACACTTGTTCGTGGCCTTGGTTGAACCGGTCCTCCTCTATGGGGCGTAGTGTGGGGCCGGTGATATCCCTCACCACTTGGAACGATCTAGAGTGTGCAGAAGGCTTTCTTGGCCCAGAACCGGGAGTGAAATCCACGGTCCCATATCGATCTTGCTCCAAGAGACAGGTTTCCTTCCATTCTGAGAGGGTCGCTACTGAACGTCACATTATTTACTTCAGAAGGTGGTGGCTATGGATGAAGCCCGCTGCCCAACCTTGCTTTGGCAAGTGGCGATGGGCCCGCAGCGACTCAAAGCTCGGGCTGAAAGACAAGCAAGCCCGGTGGTTCTCGCTATGGAATGCGCAGTAACAATGATGTGGACCAAAGGTGCATACACCGAAGGAACGCTACGCCTTTGAAGCAAGATTTGATGCTTGCTTCATGGCCAAGCTTTGGGATGCGAGGCCCCGTCACATGTCAAGGTGGCAAATTATCGTGGCAGCCAGTTAATCCCATGCTCACGAGGGGCCCACACCACTACCGCGCACCCATCTACCCATGAAAAAGCCGCCAGGTGATTGCTTCCATTCAAGATAGGTGCACACCACCTCCGCATTGAGACAGGGAGATGGATTCGGGAGCCGCGTGAGGACAGAGTCCGCCGCTGCCGGCCAACAGTGGCGCCATTGAGGATGAAAGTCACGCCCTCCGTGCCCTGTCGGCAGCTGAGCATATCCGGCCCTCGGTGATGCTCGGTTAGTTGTGTCCCATCGGGCCTTGCATGAGCTAATCGAAACCACGGCCTGAGGGGCTTGTTGGGATCACCTCAGGGAGGTAATGGATACGCGGACTCGCTTATGCCCCCCGTCCGGACATTAACCTCAGTTTGTACTTGTGATTATGTATATAATCATGCGGTATGTCAAAGATCCTTATTGCTACTAAGGTTTTTTCCCGAAAACCCTTTCAAAGGGGGGTTTTTAATCCTCGGTAGTAATATCGCTTTCTTTGCTCTCTCTTTGTACTTGGGTCCCATAGGCCAGTTGGTCTCCGTGGACGATAAAATCATATTCTATTCTATTCTATTCTATTTGTCTTTAATGTGTGTGATATGAATCCATGAAGGTAAATTTGGTCACTTTAATAGGTCTTACATTGTCTTGGCTAACCAAAATAATAAGACCTTCAAAAATACTATCATTGCTATTGACTTGTGGAATGTTTAGCGATCTAGAAACAGGTGCCTCTATAGGCACAAGAGGTTCTCTATCCTCTGGATTAAAACCAATTTCCAATATGACAGTGAAGAAATATTCCCAACAACATGCTTGATGTGAAGAAATATTCCCAAGATTTTGGGAGCAATATTGGTGCCATATGAACTAAGTTTTTACTTGTATGTTAGGACGCATTGAAGCTTGCAAAGGTTATGACAAGATGAGGCTCAACAAGAGTAAAAGTATATGGTGATGGACAATGTCAGCACCAATGTGTAATTGTAACAAGGTCAATCATTGGTCAAGAAGGAAAATGATCAGTGACGAGGTGGTATGTAACACTAGAGAGTGAATTTGGGCGTTACTCTTCAATACAGGATGAATTACATGGGTGGTTCATTTACACAAACCATTTCAGCTTTACAGAGAGAGAATATGACACATACAAGGATTTATTCTATATACACAGCATGTTGGTTGATGCCTATAGACTTTGATGTTATTAATGGCAAAGCAAAACTATTCAAGACTGGCCAGAGAAAACATGTGGACTAAGGACTCCTATTTCTGGAGAACTGCTGATAGCTTCATAAATTGATGCTACTGTTATGAGAGAATTTCAAAAAATAATTAAAAAAGAAAATCATGTCCACTCTTGCAAACATCAAGCGTGGTGCTCTAGCAACATTCGACATCACACATGATATGTCTGAAAGAGTAATACACTTATCTTATCTGATTCAGCAGGGACGATAAACCTGTGTTTTCTGTGTATTTTCTAGGCAGGCCTGTCTCTGTGTTTTATGGAGCAGGCATCGGACTTCCATACTGCCCCAACAGTTGCTGCCTGCTGCTTCATGCCCAACTTTTCTACCATTGGTAACCAGCGAAAATTTTCTTCAAATTCTGCCAGGCACGAGCATGCCCGTGTCCGTCCTTAGGCCAAGAATTGGGGACAAATGGAAGGATAAGCAGGAACTAAGAAAATCAACGATACGCCTTCTCCCCAAGACCAAGTGGAGCATAACACCAATCTCCATTACCAAGACAGCATATTGTTTTGGAGATGATCCGGCACGTTTTACCCATTGTAAACCATGGATCTTCCTTGGAACAAAAATTAAAAGGTAGAGATTTGCCATAATTGTAAGCATATAAAAATAACTTGTGAATACGCTACAGGAGCTATCTCTTTCATCCATTGAAATGGCCTGTACACAACCTGATCAAAATATCTTGTAAAGTGCAGAGAAACTTTCTTAACAAGAATGAAACTCCAGACGCTGCACAACACCACCAACAAGTTGAAACTACAGTGCTGAGGTTTATCAAAGAAGACCTCTTTGTATACCTCCACGAATATTCAGCAGTGAAGTGATACCATTTCCCATCCACCAATGCTTTGAACCGCTCCCTCCTCAAGGCAGATGTAGCATACTCGTTCATCAAAGGACGCTGTTCCATGCCAAAGACCTTCCCTTTCTTACACAATAGGAGTGCAATTTGCAGTTCTGGCAAATTCAGCTTGGCAATCACAAGATCCAAGATTTCCTTCAGAAGATCCATCTCTAAAATCTTTACCAAGGGAGATAAAAACTAGACTTTTATGGAGTCAGGGAAAGGTTGGAACTACAAATTGGACATAGACGTGGAAATTTTCGAAAACAAGAACACGTGCAAATGAAATGCTATATGAGCTGAAGGACATTTCAAAGCATGTTCTCATTAACTCACGAGAATGCAACAACTTAAAATGCAGGTTCAGTGCCGGACTTGAAGGCTGTACCACCTGATTTATCCATTGGCAATCGCAAAACCTTGGCCCATATAACCAATATTCCTGTTTGCTGTGGCATATATATTTGATAGCAACACATATGGTGCAGATGCCTCTGCATTCAAAAGCAGAATATGCTTTGCAATGCGTTTTCCCTGTTTCTTGTTTCCAAAGATCGTACAAGCACCAAGTATTGTGACCCACAGTAGTGAACTTGGTTCCAGTGGCATGCTGATGATGAGATCTTCTGCTTCAAATAACCAGCCAACCCGTCCAAGATAGTCAATCAGACATCCAAAATGCTTTAAAGTTGGTGGGATATTATGATCTTTTATCATCCAAGAAAACATATTGCAGCCTTCGTCTAGCAGACCTGCATGGCTACAAGCTGAAATAACACCAAGAAAACTCAAGTGATTGGGGCGGATACCTCTTTCTTGCATTTGTCGGAAGATAGTAACTGCATACTCTGCATTTCCATGCTGTGCACATGATGCAATAACTGCGTTCCATGAAATTAAATCAGGCAACTCAATACTGTTAAAGATTTCCATTGCCTCATGCAGGCTTCCACACTTGCTATACATGCTGAGAAGGGCACTAGAAACAAGAACATCTGATTGCAATCCAGCAGCAACAATGTAATAATGCATTTGTTTGCCTTCTTCTAGTGCAGCCATTCTTGTGCATGCTTCAATGATGCTAACAATTGTAATACTATCTGGCATCATATTTTCCATTAACATGCCCTGAAAATGTTGAAGGGCCTCATTGCAATATCCATTCTCGGCATATGCAGCGATCATAGAAGTCCAGGAAATCACACACATCCATCTCATTTTGCAGAAGACATCAAGTGCATCCTTTGCGGATCCACATTTTCCATACATATCAATAAGAGCATTGCATACAACGTCATCAAGGTGAAATTTGGCTAGAATAATGTGCACATGGACAAGCTTGCCAACTGACAAACTAGCTGAAACACTGCATGTGCCAAGAATGGTGATAACAGTGAATTTGTCCGGTGTTATGCCCTGAAGCTGCATTTCCTGAAACAGTCTAAAGGCCTCTAAGCTATTGCCAAACTCAATATGTGCCGATATTATGGCAGTATATGATATCTTATCTGGCTGCATGTTTTCAGATAACATCTGCTGGAAAATTTTACTAGAATATTTATAGTTCCCATCCTGAGCATATGCTGTAATCATAGCATTCCAAGAAATTATATCACGTCCAGACAATTTCTCAAATACTCTCTTTGCACTTTCTGAACTTCCACACTTAGCATACATTGTGATAAGAGCATTTCCTAAAACTACATCCGAATCAAATCCACCATCAATAATACTGGCATGAATAATCTTACCTTCTATTAGTGCTGTTGGACCCGCACAAGCCATCAGTATGCTTCCAAATGTGAACCTGTTGGGTACTATGTTCCGTTGCTTCATTTGTCTAAACATATGAAGTGCTCTCTTGTCATGGCCAAGTCGAGCAATGGCTCCAATAACAAGAGTCCAAGAGACTACATCAGATTGTAGACCTTCCTCTTCCATTTGATGCAGTAGTCTACTGGCGTGAAAGCACTCTCCATGCTGAGCATATGCAGCGATAATATTATTCCATGTGAACAGATTTCTATCAGGCAATAGGTCAAAGACATCTGTGGCTTCCTGTAGCAACATGCACTTAGCATACATATCAATAAGAAGGTTACCCAAAAATCTATCCTTTGCATACCCATTAGTGATTAAGTGAGCGTGGACAATTCGACCTTCTCGCAAGGCCTTTGAAAGGCTGCAACTCCTCAGCAAACAACCATATGTATCTCGATTTGGGCGAAGACCATGGCAATAAAGAAAATCCAAAGCCTCTCTTATTCGACCCTGTGCACACTGTTTTCTTATCCATTCCAAATTGCATTCTTTGATGTATAGTTGCCCGCCAGAAACGGCTTTGCCGGACCTAATTATCCAGTACCTGACTCGTCTTGGCTTTCCTCCATCTTTTGTGTTGTTTGTAGGCTGAACAACCCAACTCGATGAATTCAAATCCAAGACTGCTGCATAAGGCAAGCTTTCCACGAATACCACCATCGAGTGTTGGAGATGGCTCGATGGATAACATGATCCAATTTGATCCGAATTGAATGGAAATTTTATTTGTTTCACTATAGCGTGTCGGAATTATGATAATTTGTGTTTACTTACAATGTCGGCATGGATGTATAAGGCCCAGATTCCACTTGGGTGTCAATTATTCAAATATCCAATAATATTATGCCACGTCCGTAATTTTACTCATGCTTGAGATTCCATTAAAGGGTGTCTATTTTTGACGTGTCCATTACGTGGAGCTGCCATCGGCGTCTGAAATTGACGGGGGAAGTCCCCCGTGAGTTCGCCACTACTGTTTACGTGGTATCCACGTCGGACCAAGAATCAGCTCCGGAGTTCCGGAGTTACGTGTTTACGAGGAGTTTCGAGCCGCTCCGCTATCTGAGATAGTGGTAAGTTCTCTATCCGTAGTGATAAGTTCTCTATCCTGTAGTGATAATGTTATTCAAGTTCTCTCACGGGTTTAAATTTCAAATTTTTACTTCAAATTTCACAGTTTTTTTTGCATAATGGGCGTTGTTAAATTCCTCATAATGTAGATAATGAGGAATTTAGAATGCATTTCTGGTGTATAAGGATAGAGTTGAGGTCTTTGGCTAATTCTTGTATAGATTATGTTGCCATATGCCAAAGTAGATCAATTTGATAAATCTCATGTGTGCCTATTGGTTTTCCTTAGTTTTCGTAAGTTGCTCCCGAAGCATCTTTGCTATCAAATTGTGTATTTTCGGTGAACAAGTACTTGCAATAACTTCTTCCTTCTTGCAATGCCATGTTCCCGCACAACTAAAATTTCATTTTCCAAACTTCCTATTTGATGTCTCCAAGTCGACCTCCCCGTCCTTTTGAATCTTAAGTGAAGCCCTCGACGATCAATGGTGTTAGACAAATCCAAGATCGCAGACTTTTGCCGGGAAGCTACTAATTTCTCTCTCGAGACCCTACATTTTTCTTCCGCACCAGCTTGCAAAAGTACAATTTGTTCTTCCATTTCCTTGAAACCTTTGTCCTTTGAGCTAAAATCTTTGTCAAAGCTTTTTTTTTTTTGTTTTCAATCAATCTGATGTCAAAAGGTGGAGCTTCTCCTCAAGATTGTGACTTGTGAGTATACACGTTCTAGCTCCCCGCTCAAGATCGAGAATGCGAGATTGGGACCTCTTTGCTTGATCATCCGTGGTGTGTTCAAGGTTCCGATCTTACATTCTTGTGCTTGAAGCCTTTGAATTAATAAAGCCCTTTCTTAGTTCAATTCATGAAGATCATTATAGATATGTTCCTTTTCCTCTGTTAATAGCTCCCTCAGTAGGTATCTGGCCGGCTGGTAACTCCCCATGTCTTCGCTTTATGTCTAACTTATTCTGTTTGCTACTAATAGTAATGTTTGTTAACGACAATAGTCCTATTCTTTGTTTATAATTGCAGGTTTTTTCTCTTGAAAAAATGTCCGAACAAGGCAAGAACTTTGCTGAAATTGGAGGAAGTGTAAACAATCCATTTGCTAGTCCAAATGCCTTTGCCAACTATCCACCGTCAATGTTTCCAATACAAGGTTTTCAACGGGGCTCTTATCCGTGATTTCATGCGGGGTTTTATATGGTATTAGGCCACCTCAAACCGCAACCTTGCCATCTCCTCGTTGCATTGAATCATGTGATAAACTTGGATGAAGATAAGGGAAAGGTGCTTGCAAAACCGCAGACCACCTAAACTAAGGGGAAAGATCATTGGGAAGCAAGAAGGTAAAGAAGAGGATAAAAGTTTTGGACGATGGGATGATGTTTGGACAACATCCTTGATTCACATTCGTGGTGGAATGGCGATGAGTTTTCTAAGCCACCAAAGCAAGGGATTGATCTTTGGAAAACAAGATCTCGACAAAGCTAGTTGTCGCTTTTGCCCCAAGTTTGATAAAGATTCGTGAGGCTTGCCGAAAAAAAAATGGATGCAAGTAAATAAACAATATGCCAAAGATAAAGACAACAAAGATTTCAGGAAATGATAGGAGAGAATTCAAATTCTACAAGTTGATAGACGAGTACATGGGGACAAGGGCTAATGTAAGCAAAGCAGTCCATGGAGGTGCCATTAATGAAGAGGAAGAAAAACTTGATTTGGTGGATGTTACTGAAAACAAAGAGAATGTCCCAACAAAACGTGTCCGCAGAGATAACAAAAAGAATAATCTGCTTGTGAAGTTGGAAGAAGGACGGAAGGAAATGCTTGAGAAGTTCGATTTCTGGGAAGCTAAGCGGCTGAAGATCATGGAGAGTATGGATGCATCATTCAAAGAACTTGTGAAAAAGCTATAGATGTTGACATGCACATGGGAATACTGTTTGTACAGTTTCAGCTTTTGTGTTGTTTGTTATAATTTGTTGTGTTGTTTGATTCTCTTTTTTCAAACTTGAAAGCATCTTAACTTGATGTATAAGACTTTGACAGTTTTAATGGGAAATTCTAATTCTCCTCATGCAACATTTACCACATTCAGCAGCATTTACTGGGTTATCATAATCTCAGGCCTATGGATGTGGGATTTGGTATACTCATTGAAGAGGACAGAGGACTGGAGAAAATGCGCAGATAAAATTTTTTAGGATTTGTTAAAGAGGCACAATTTATAACAATTTAGGATTTGTAACAATTTATAGTGATAATCTTGATTGACTGAATGTTTACATATGGGGTACAAAGCCCCATTGCTTCACCCTTCAATGCAACCTGAAGCATGGTTCCTGCTCGCAAGATTTCGCTCTCAAGTTCTTCTTTCAGGTGGGAATTAGCAATTTGTATTCTTATATCCATTTTTTAGATGGGATTCATAAGCCTTTTCAAATTTGTTATAGCAAGCATGTCGAAGATTTGAGCAATCAGAGATGGCTATTGGGCAAGGCAGATTGATACATGATAATGTCATTGAGCACGACCTTCAATGGGACCTTGTTGTAGGAAGTTCACTTGTTGATATGTATGGGAAATGTGGCAGCCTTGGGAAGGCACAAAAAATCTTTGATAACTTGCCAGATCGAAATGTGTTTACTTGGGGGGCAATGATTGCAGGATATGTCCAGTGCTGTGAAGGTAACTTTGCCCTAGATTGTTTTGCGAATTTACAAGCTGAGGGCATAAAGCCTAACAGAGTCATATTTTTGAGCATCTTAAAAGCTTGTGGCAGTGTAGGTGCAATAGAGTGGGGAAGAGATATCCATCAACAAATTAACGAAGTATGTCTGATGTCGCTATAGGAAATGCCCTCGTTGACATGTATGCGAAATGTGGAAACATGGATGATGCCCGCCAGTTGTTTGAGAGACTACCAAGTCACAATGTGGTGGCATGGGGTGCTATGGTCACTGGGTATGCTCAGCATGGCAATGTAAAGTTGGCTGTGCAATATCTTCAGGGTATGCAAGAAGTGGGTGTAAAGCCAAATGACATAATATTTGCTTCTATCCTTGCTGCCTGCAGTCAAGCTGGCCTTGTGTGTGAAGGCATTAAGTACTTCAAAGCTATGAAAAAAGATTATGGCATTGTATCAGATAACCGCCATTATAACTGCATTGTAGATCTCTTTGGGCGAGCAGGGTACCTGAATGAAGCATGGAATTTACTGGAAATTATACAGCCTGACATCATCAGTTGGAGCAAGACATATGGCAGTGTGGAGCTCGGCAAACAATGCTTTGATCAACTTGTTGAGTTGGATTCTCAAAAAGCCACTGGATATGTACTCATGTCAGGCATTTATTCTGATGCATGCATGCCTTGAATGAAAATTTAATGCCTTTACCAATTGAATGTCTTTATGTCAGAAACTTGAGTTTTTTCTTTTCAATTCAAAAACTGACAAAAGACCTGGAGCTAGGAGCATTATTGTGTAAGAGACATCCATCTAAGGAGTACTAAATGCATTTACGCACTACAAAATACATTCAAGTACTAAAAGATGCATTTAAGTAATATAGGATGCATTTAATGGTATTATAAATGTTTCAATTGAGATAGACAATGAAGTCACAAGTCATAGATTCGTCATTTAGTCATAGACAAGTATTATGGTTGTCAAAGATGCCTTCCCAACTGTGAAATGTATAATGCATTTGCTGTCAAAGCTTATAAAGGCTATCAAGCTTACTAACACCACGAGCAAAAGTTGACACTGTTTGCACAGCCTGGTCTGTCTGGATCATGCAATTCCATGAATTGTAACCATGTGTTTTGAGTCCAAAAGTTAGTTACTGCTAGTCCATCAGCGTTGTTATCATTTGCAGCAGATGTTAGTCCAGTGGACTTTATAGCATCCTCTTGATTGGGATGCCCGTTCTCAATATCCAAAAGCTTGTCTCCAATTGTGGAGAAAAACATCTTGCTTTTTGCATCAGCATCAATAGTCTTCTTTGCATCTCCATATACTGCTGTGGAGCCAGCCACTATGCCACTGCTGCAGAAAGTAGAGTCATGAGACTACTCAGCGCCCATATTTGCTATTTGGTAGAGTTTTGTGATTCCAAATGTTAATGCTTAGATTGCCTTTCTTTATACAAGAGTATCATGCACATCCACAGGCTAGGTCCACTTGCTACTCTATGTTTCAACTTGTTCCATAGATGCAACATATTAGACGAAAGGATGCGAAACAACACACATATATTCGAATAAGAGAGTAGTTTCAATTCAAAGAATCATTTACAGAAGCAAGCCCGTGCTTTTGGGATGCATTCAAATACTTCTATAGATCCAAAATGTATTGGACAAAAATGGGAGCACATAGAAACCCAGTTCTAGAGACCACAACTTATGATTAAACCCAGTTCTGAGCTAGCTTCACTAACGATTCTCCACTTGTTTTGAGCTAGTTTCACTAGTTACTTCTTTCTGTGATAAAAACTTGTTACATCTCCTCCACACTAGTTACTTCTTTCTGTGATAAAGCTTGTTGATGCCGCCATCCTACCCAAGTTCAGTTGACTGTTTATGAAGGGCATCAACCCTAGTATCCGCACTTTTGTGCTGCAAGACAGCTTCCTATTCACCATTGAACAACGATAGTTAGTCTTATTAGCAGCTCAGAATGTCCAGTTCAATTTAACACATCCAGTATATATAAAAAGGCCCAAAAGGATGCCATATCCAGCACAATTTAAAGTTTTCTCAAAGCCAAAACAAAGTATGCTTTAACACAAAGCTATGCCATATGCAAACACGAAATTTAGACAAAACCATAGGTGCCAGAAGTAGAATTTAGCAGACTTTACACTGCATCAGTCATGTGTGTCTTAAGCAGCCAAAATAAGCCATGATAAATTACTCCTGATAAAAGTCAGAGAGCTTAGACTGCAAATTTCAAGCGTTTTGCACATTACCTTGTATTTTGCATCTCCTCCACACTAGTTACTTCTTTCTGTAAGCTTGCTCTAGTAAGCTTGCTCTTTGCCATGGTAACAGCAAGAAAATTGGCGCTGTCGGGATGCCAGTCAAGTGTAGAAATTTCACAAATGGTGTGTACTTGAAGGTAAGCATGAAACAATGCAATTTTTGGACCTGTAATCAACGAAATCAGGAAAAATAGAAATCATCATCACATCATCATCTATGCCACAGTCAAAATAGAAATCAGGAGACCACTTAGGGACCATTACATCTAGCTATTAAAATATAGTAACAACATGTTCCGTTTCTTTATGATACACAAATAGACAACAACAAACAACTGATGTAAGCACCCTTTTCAAAACGAATCTTTGTCGCCATCAAGTTACAGACAACATGATAGTGATAAGGCAAAAATCATGGGAAATGCACATACTGCACATACTGTTCATGGGAAATGCACATGCTGCTCCAAATCCTCCATAGCTATTGCAAGCTCTGAAACCAGAAACCAAAAACCTCTATTGCAAATACCAAATAGAGCATTACCAAATAGAGCATAGATCTAAGCCTACACCTCTGATCAAGTCCAGCATCGATTTACCTATCTGAGAATCCATCCTTGCCGTAATGCTCTATTCTGCACGTCGAATCTTCTATCCGAAACTGTGATTGGCTTCCGTAGTTCACATCTTCTTCGATGGTGCAATGCTAACTCAGCGCTGGCGTGGCATAAAAATGCCGTGAAAAAAATTGCTTATGGAATCACGACCAGACTGACGTGGCGTCAAATACGCTGGTAGTTTCGCAACCAAAAATTTAACTAGCTACCACTAGTGGAATCTAGGCCTAAGTATTATGTGGAAGAGGTGATCGTTAGGTTTACGTATAATTCCACGTGGCACACATCTTTCCAAGAATCAGTGATTCTTCGTCCATTTTTGAGGAATCACTTGATTCTAAAAAAAAAAAATTTGGTATGTTTTTCACTAAGTAGGTGTGTTTTTCAGTGATTTCTCAATCCCAAACAGAGTTGTGAAACCAACTGAAAAATTAGAGGCTGCAAAACTCAATAGACAAAATCAGAGGCTGAAAAACTCAGACAAATAGATGAATCAAAGAAACACATAAAATAAAAACAGAAAGAATTGCACAAATTCATTTTTGTCTCAAATCCGAGCCAAAACGCTTGGATAATTAAATCCACTTGAAAATCGACATCTGAAGACTTGCCTTTATCTATGGCTAGCCATAGCCGGCATGGCTACGGTGATGGCAATGCGGTTTGTTTGCTCTGCTACACGTTTCGGTTGCATCAACAAAATTGAAAATGCTCCGAAGAAAAAGGATTTACTGGCAGAAATCGGTCGGACTGGTGCTTCCTCCTGTTAAAAATGGTATCATCCAGCATTTAGCATATTAATGACTATTGTTTGATGGTGACGTGGCAATAGAAATGTCGGTGGTTTTGAGATTAAAAAAATGGGTCTCCTAAAAAAGGGATACAGTGAGGAATACAGCGAAAAGGAGGAGCGCCGTGAAGTGGATTGCCGAGAGCGACGGATTTGGATCCGATCCGCAAGGAAGGTTTGCAAACAAGACCGATAAAAGGGAGGCGATAAACCGAGATTTGGAGGTGACAGAAAGTTGATCCTTGTGCAAAGCCGCTTTTGGGCTCCAATTGCTTTGTGGTAGGCCGATTGCAAATGTAAGAGGCCGGTTGGGTTGATTGGGTCGTGATTAACCCACTCCATGTGCGTGATTGCGTGTTTTGGGTGAATCAACAAAGTTGAATTTGTCCCCGTACCAAGAAAGGTTTGATGAGCTCCGGGCTTTTCTAGCCGGAAATAAGTGGTCGTGGTGAATGCTAGGAGGAGCTCTATTTGAGCCGGAAGAAGGTAGGAGACCGAGAATCGGCATTCTTGGGTTCAAATCCCGTGCCTGTTTTTATCATTGGTATCGAGCAAGGGTCATAATTATGGAAACAAATTCTCGCCGCAACAGTTCCATCGACCATTGACTCGTGAGCCGAGAGAACGTTGATTGCCGGAGAAATTGATGAAAACCATAAGGGAGTCTCACACACCATGTGTACAGATGGGAAACGGGCATTTGCATCAAGTAAAAGGATGCGGAAAGTTGGAGTTTTATCATGAAGGTGAAGATAAAATATGTTTGGAGAATGCTTTATATACTCCCCGGTATGTTATTTAACTTGATTTCGATTCTTGACTTAGTAGACTCGTGGATATAAAGTAAATTTTGATTCGATCGTTGTGAAATGGTGGGTAACGGTAGAAGAATACATGCAAAAAAGAAAAGGGAAATTGTATTGCTTGGATGTCGCGGCCTTTGCGTTGGAAGTGTTAATTTATTAGATTTGTGGCATCTCGGACTTGGCCATGTAAATAATGCAACCATCAAAATCATGAGCAAACATAATTTGGTAGAAGATTTGCCTAACAAAGATAATAGCAGAAGAGGACAAAATTTGTCGTGGTTGTATGCTTGGGAAGCAAACTAGACACAAGTTTAAGCCCGGGTTTGCCAAAACTTTGGGACTTTTGAATTTGGTACATACTGGTCCAGGCGGACCGATGCGTGTTCGTGAGTATGAGTGGCAAGACATATTTCGTCACATTTATTGATGATTTTTCCCGGGAGAACAAAATGTTATTTTTTGAAATCGAAGGATCAAGCATTCCGTGCATTCCAATTGTATCTAGCGTGGTTTGAACGAGAGACGTCTAGGAAGTTGGAAACGTTTGCGCCAGATTCGTGGGGAGAATATATGTCAGGGCATTCATGCGATTTTGTCGCGGAGAAAGGGATTAGACGCCAATTTACTCAGAGATACGCCACGCTGGTAATGGTATCGTGGAGAGAAAAACAGACACTTATGAATGCGGTGAGATCTATGTTAAAACATGCGTGGTTACCTAACTATCTCTGGGGCGTATAGCGATTCAGCCGCATGTTACATTCAAAATAAATTGCCGTCACGGGTATCCAAGGAAGAATTCTCAAGAGGTATGGTCCGATAGAAAGCAACTGTAAAGAAGAGAGGAGGCGGCATATGGTTGTTTAGGGTATATGCATGTGCCTTAAGAGTTGCGGTCCAAACTAGATGATCGTAGCATGGAAACATATTTGGTTGGGTATGAAGATCAAGGATACGCACTATATGATCCTAAAACCGTGAAAATTTATATAAGCGGGATGTAGTATTTGACGAGACTAAGTTTTATAAAGATAGGGCAATTAAAAGTGATGTGGCGTAAGAAAAAGAGAAAGTGCACCGGGCACCGTGAGGGATGGTTTGACGATGAAGATGGTGATGAAAATGAAACAGGAATTCAAGTACAAGATGGAGGTATGGAAAGCCCTATAGAAATAGAAAGTAGTGACACAGAAGAACATGTGGTAGAAGAGGGAGAGAGTGGTATAGAAGATATTACTGTGGAAGAACAGCCAGTGGAAGAAATTCAAGAACAACAGCCAGTAGAAGTTCACAGCCGAAAAACTGATGCAGAAAGGTTGAAACAGGAAGCTCCCATTGATATATCGAAGTATGGAAGAGATGAGCATGGGAGGAGCACTCGTGAGCGCAGACTTCCAAAGAAATTTGAAGCCTATGAACTTGAAAGAAGCACGCAGGAGCAACGGCCAAAGAATCTTTGTGGTGTTAAAGAGCCTGAAACTTATGATGAAGCTGTCAATTCTCCTAATGCAGACAAGTGGAGAAAAGCCATGCAAGAAGAACTCGAGTCGTTCAAGCAGACAGGTACCTATGATCTCACATCTAGGCCAAAAGGTAAAAATGTGGTAGGGTGTAAATGGATCTTTAAAATAAAAAAGGGAGCTGATGGAAACATTGAAAGATATAAAGCTAGATTGGTGGCTCGAGGATTTACTCAAGAAGCTGGTAAAGATTATCATGACACCTTTTCCCCTATTGTTAAACTAACAAGTTTGCGGGCTTTGATTGCTATAGCAGTTGAGCATGATTTAGAGCTCGACCATATGGATGTAAAACGCGCTTTTCTCAATGGCGACTTAGAAGAGGAGATTTATATGGAGCAACCAAATGGATTTGAGGTGCAAGGAAATAAGGTCCGCAAATTGAAAAGGCGATGTATGGGCTTAGGCAAGCAGCTAGACAGTGGTACGTATGCATGAATAGCTTTCTGTTATCACAGGGGTTTGAAAAGTTGCAAAGTGAAGGTAATCTCTACATTAAAAGGGTAGATGATAAATTTTGCATCTTAGCATTGTATGTAGATGATTGTGTTATGAGTGCTAGTGACAGAAAGTTTATGGATGAATGCAAAAATGTGTTGAGAGCTAGATTTCAGATGAGTGATCTTGGTAAACTAAAAAAACTTTTGGGCATGGAGGTTTATAGAAATAGACAAACTGGAGAATTGGCTTTAACACAAGTGCAGTATATTAAGAAGATGTTGGATACTTTTTCCATGGGTGAATGTAAACCGGTGCCGACTCCTCTTGTGGCTGGTAAGAGAATTTCTGGAGATTTGTCCCCGATAACTGAAGAGGAGAAAAAGAAAATGCAAGGAATACCATATAGGGAACTTATCGGAAGTTTGCTTTACGTAGCAAATGCCACAAGACCGGATATTGCATTTGGTGTAAATTTGTTGAGTAGATATTTGAATAACCCAGGATGGGAACATTGGGTTGCCGCTAAGCGTATTCTTAGGTACTTGAAAGGTACGATGCACCATGGTATTTGCTATGCTAAAAGCTTTGACAATAATCCTAAAGTAGTTGGCTATGCGGAATTGACTGGTTATACAGATGCGGATTAGGCGGGGAGACCTTGATGAACGAAAGTCCACAACAGGATACTTGTGTAAACTTAATGGTGCAAATGATTTCTTGGTGTAGCAAAAAGCAAAATTGTGTGGCTATGTCAAGTCGCCGAAGCCTGAGTACGTGATTCCTCTTTTGGCAAGCAGAGAAATAATTTGGTTGAGGCGATTATTGCAAGAATTGGGAGAGAAACAGAACTGCCCAACAAAGTTGTATTGTGACAATAAAAGTTGCATAGCAATTGCTAAAAATCCAGTGTTGCACTCAAGAACAAAGCATATTGATCTGCATTATCATTTTATAAGGGAGAAAGTAGTAGCAGGCGAAGTTGATTTGCAATATATTCCTACTGCCAAACAAGAAGCAGACATATTAACAAAAGCATTGGCCGAAAGTAAGCATGGATATTTTCGAGATGCCATAGGTATTAAACCGATAAATGCCGGGCCGAGGGGCGCGGTTAAAAATGGTATCATCCAAAGATTTAGCATATTAATGACTATTGTTTGATGGTGACGGGCAATAGAAATGTCGGTGGTTTTGAGATTAAAAAAAATGGGTCTCCTAAAAAGGGATACGTTGAGGAATACAGCTAAAAGGAGGAGCGCCCGTGAAGTGGATTGCCGAGAGCGACGGATTTGGATCCGACCGCAAGGAAGGTTTGCAAACAAGATGCAGATAAAAGGGAGGCGATAAACCGAGATTTGGAGGTGACGTAAAAGTTGATCCTTGTGTAAAGTCGCTTGGGGCTCCCCCAACCGCCGTGTAGGCTGATTGCAAATGTAAGAGGCCGGTTGGGTTGATTGGGTCGTGATTAACCGACTCCATGTGCGTGATGATTGCGTGTTTTGGGTGAATCAACAGTTGAATTTGTCCTGTACCAAGAAAGGTTTGATGAGCTCCGGCTTTTCTAGCCGGAAATAAGTGGTCGTGGTGAATGCTAGGAGGAGCTCTATTTGAGTCAAGAAGGTAGGAGATCGAGAATCGGCATTCTTGGGTTCAAATCCCGTGCTCGTTTTTATCACCTCCTCGCTTCCTATTTCTTGCAAACAAACGATGGCAAGCAAATCGTTTCTTTTCGAAATAAGAAACCATGAGCTTTTTCATCCAGTATATCCGCAGGTTGCAAATCCATCCAATCTTCAAGCTCCTCGCCCGACCTTGCTTCCGACCACAACCCCCCGCTTCGCCCCCCGCTTCATTTCGCCGCCCCGCCGCCTCGCTTCATTCCGGGCCATACGGTGCTCCATTCTAACAACCTTGCTTCTAGCCATCGCCCCCGCTCGTAAAGAAGCGCCTAAAAGAAAGGTCCACGGGGAAAAATCTAAGAAACTTCGTCCACCGCAAGAAACTCGTCCAAGAAACTCCAAGAAGCTCAAAAATGACAGAAAGACACAATAAACTAAAGATCCTCCACAAGCTTACAAAATCGTGAGGGCTCTACTTGAAAATGGGATCAAAAGAAAGATCGTGCCGCGGGCACCTCGAGGAAAATGGCAAGAACAAGCGGATCCGAGACGCTTAGAGCCCTGGCGTCACGTCGACGCCATAGCCGGAGCTCGGCCGGCCAGAGAAAAATGGTGGTGAAATGGTGACGTGGCGTAAAATGCCCCCAATTTCCGTTACAACAATGTTTTGCGTGTCGGGGTCGCCGAAAAATTGGCCTCTCGCTTAACGCTGTGGCGGCGGCCAATTTTCTAGGCCGGAATTCCCTCCACGCAAACATTCCTGTATACTTAATGCCGTGTGGCAATGTGGATGAAATGTACCATTCATTGAAGGGTCAGTGTATAAGAAAGTTTGAGATGTTCATGACCTTGATTAGTTGGGGTTCCTCAAGTGTTTGTCATGTTTGGATTTGAGGTTGTACTTTTGGTAACACATTTCTACTCTATTCTATTCTATTTTAGACAACCATGATGTACAATAATGAAAATAATGAAAGGGAGGCAAGAACGCAAAAGGTGACAAAGAGCCGTGGGAGTTTGACAAGGACTTAACCTCCTAGAAATCATTAATTGCACATGTTTGACCATACTTTAGCAATTGTTTGTCATGTTTTATTTTTTAAGGCCTTAATGAAGTTGGTACTCACATGCTTCAGGTTTATGCCAAGTCATAAAGGCATTGCAAATGAAATGCTTTTTGCCTTTGTCATTTGTGCCGACCATAAAGAAAATCAAGAAGGAAATCCCATTATTCGAGTTTGGAGCAACGATTTTTCCTTGACTATAAGAAAGAAAATCTCGTTGTCCAACTATTAATAGGCCAAGTGTAATTGAACGATGTTAATGTTTCTGAAGCAACAATTTTCCCTTGACCTTTCGAGTGTGTCCCCAAGCTAGAGATACTGCAAAACTATTTACACCGAAAGCTGACAACCGTTCATTACCGAGTACTTATATAGTTTTGTGCTCATATTCAAATTGTTGTAAAACGATGTGCAATTTAATGCACCTTTGAAATCCCTTGTTATACATCAAAATTTAGCCTGTCAAAATGTTGCATGTATCTCTCCCTAGATATGAATGATCCATTCCACTCCACAATTTCTTGTGAGAGAGACTAAGGATTGATTACATGTATTCTCAACATATTAAATGGATATGCATACTAAAGCACAACCTTCTAGAAGTGGGAAAAAATAAACACTCAATGACATTGATTTGAAAACTCTTACCCCTCGAAGTGGCGTTCCATAGTTATGTCTGCAAAGTAGAGTAGATCAAGGAGTGAATGTTATTTTTTATTTTTATTTTTTTAATCTTTTATTATAATATTCAGTATTCCCCTCAAATATGCTTTGAATGGGAATGATGAACATAACTCAATTTCCTAAGACGAATTATTAAGCAACATGATTGGGTGGACATGTATATGTTTGAATAAATTCATGGACTGCACGTATGTAGAGCATGTGGCAGATACTATTGAAGAAGCTTTGACATCTTTCTAAATGCAACTTAGATAACAGAAAAGCTACTTAAGTGTAGCTTAAAATAGTTCCAAAATGTTTGACTACAATAAATGGTGACAGCTCCTATGTAAGAAATGTCGTATTTTATAGTAAATGGTGAATTAACACAAATAGTCACCTATACTATTTTTTTTCATTGACATAATGTAGAAGAATGGTATCACTGCAAGCGACAATTAAACCTCAGATAGACCTGAGCAGTTCAGATAGTTCAACTGATGGTAGTCCAAACATGTCGCCTTCAAAACCTGCTACAATCAATAAAAATGTTATCATTAAATAGCAGATGCAATTTTATCAATTGTGCAGTAAAAGGAGGCCCAAAATTTGCAGGAGATCTTATTTAGATGTAATCATTGTTTGCAAAGCTAATAATCATGTTCACATAGCTACTGTGCTAACAGTTGTGAAGCTGAGATATACAAAGTCAATTGCATTATATCCTTTATGTTCTTACATCAAATCGACCACATACAAATTAGATATACAAAGTCGTTAGCATAATAACTATGTGTTTCTACATCAAATAGGCTGCAGCAAAACTTAGCCGTTGATGCTTAGCTTTTAGTCAGAGAATGTGCAATATGTCTCCATTGTGTTGGTTAAAACCTCATGAAGTCATTGAGATGGCGATTGACATATTCCATGAAATCTGTGGCACCAGGATGTACAAATAATTTCTAAAACCAGAGTTATAATCCCAATGAAAATTACTATGTCAAATTATAGCTCTATCCACATGTTGAATGCAGTCTAACATTTTCTTCCTTTCTTTTGATAGTTACATTCTGCTGAATTAGCATTATGCTTGCCACTTGAAATAACAAATATGATCCATGCATCTATGATTAACCAATTCGACCATAACCAATCTAATTAAAAGCTTCAAAACTAAAGGTTAAAACAATGCCCTATTTGAGAACATTGCAGGATGAAACTATATGCATCATAAAGCACAATTAACATCTCTAAAACATAAAAACTCTATTCTATTCTATTCTATTCTATTCTATTCTATTCTAAAGGGTTGAAAATATATAAAATGATGTTTAAGTAGGCTGACCAGTTTGTAGCAGAATTTCATTCCATATAGAGCATTGAAGACGGTAGAAACAGGCAGTGTCAGTAAATTGTAGAGTTGCCAGTGTAGTTTTACATTCATAGTTGTTGAGATTATAACATGCCAGCATAAACAATGGGTGTTAATATTATCCATTATGTATAGAATTCTATAAAACAATTAAAATGAGGTGCAAAAAAGCATTTCAACTGTAAAGGAAGTTGAAAGAGAAACTGGTAAGAAAGTGAAGTGTGTCAGATCTGACAGAGGTGGGGATTTTCTTTCTACAAAATTCAAACTTTTTTGTGTAGCTAATGGAATTAAGAGACAAACGACTTGCAAGTATAGCCCCCAACAGAATGGAGTTGCTGAACAAAAAAGTAGAACCATATTAGATGCCATAAGATCCATGATCAAGCATTTAGGGTTACCAAACTATCTTTGGGAGGAGGCTTTAAAGACTGCTATTCTCATCCAGAACAAACTACCTTCAGCAAGTTTAAAAGGTAATGTGCCAGAACTGCTATGGTCAAATTCCAAAAAATAAACTTTAGCATGTTTAGAACCTATGGTTGTTTGGCATTTGTCCATGTTCCTACTGAACTAAGGAAGTTAGATGATAAACGTCAAATGGGATTTTTAGTAGGATGAATCAAAGGGATACAGGATATTCATTCCAAAGGACAAGATTATAGTCATAAGCAGGGATGTTCCTTATGAGGAAGTTTTGTATAAGGATAGACATGAAATCAAAACAAAAGTATTTAAGGTTGACAATCAAGTGACACCAAGGGAAACACAACGGTATGCAGAATTAGAATCAGACAATGAGTCTGTTGAAGGAAATGATAGTGAGACGGATATGGAAAAACAAAAGGAAAAGGAACCAAGTGAGCATACCACCATCAAGAAAGGGAAAACTCGGGTGGAGAAACTAATGGAAGATATACAAGTAAATCATGATGAATATGGAAGATCTGCAACAAGAAAAAGTAAAAGACTTGGGAAGTTGGAAAGATCCTCCTCCAACTATTGCAAGGTTGTAATATCTTTTCTTTCAAACAGTTTTCCTTGGTTTCTTTAGTTTTTCTGTATATGTTTTCTTTCTTCGATATCTTTCCATGTGCCCATTTCTTGCCCCATTCTTTGATCCATCCCGTGACCTATTTGAGTTTTGTAGAAGGTCGTCATAGTTCCACTATTTTCAAGCTTTGGAAAGAACAAAAGAAGAGTTTGAAGTCTCACAGAATTTTCTAATATAAAGCAAGGACGTATTGAATTTGAAAGAGGTAGAGGAGGTAGTTTTCTTAAGATCCAAGCCTTTGACTCTAAAATTTGGGAAAAATGACCAGATATAGAGTTATCAAAATCTGATGTGATTGTGGCTCCATCCCAAAAAGAAAGGGATGGATTTGAGATATAATATCTGTCCAAGAGACAGAATACTCTATCAACTCGTTTTCTTTTGGTGCTCCAAGAAAAAACATTGGAGGATGAGGGTGCTTGATAGATGAATAAGGAGGCAAATTTATCCTAACCTGCCCTTTCACCTTGTGACATATTTTTCTTCCCCAATTTCTGTGCCCAAGATGGGATGTTGTAAAAGTCTCCTATTACTATCCAATTATCCATTGTATGAGACTGTTGCCAAACTCCAATTTTCCTTCATTGTACTTCTCTCTCATTAGGCTCTGTGAAATAATAAATATAAATGAGTCCTAGAATGCCATTTATGTATTTAGAAATACAGAATATTATCTCCCTGATGTGTGGAAAAAATGTCCAGAAGAGGACAGATTTCTCCAGATTGTCACAATTTCTCCCTTAGTTCCATTTGCTGCAGACTAAATCGAGATGCTACTTGGAAAAATTCAGTTACTCGAATTTGCTCCTTGGAAGTCTATGTTCTTGTAAAAGCATGATATCAGCATGTAAAAGCAATAATAGCCCTTCTCCTTTTAAAAAGGACCCTTAATGCCTCTTAGGTTCCAAGTAACTATCTTCATTGGGATTCCATCCGGGTGTGTGTAGCAGGACCATCTTCAAAAAATTAAAGTTGCCTTCTGTTTCTACTCTTAACTGCAGTTCTAGGCATAGGAGTGAAAAAAGAGTCCAAATTTTCCTAGAAAGGAATAGAATAGAATAGAATAGAATAGTTTTTTTAACGTCCACGGAGATGGAATCTCTGAATCCTTATTGGTATTAACCTCAAGAGTAAAGAGCACTTGCTCCATGGATTCAGGAATTATTATCTACAAAATCTCCTTATCTTGTCCTGCATTAGGAACTATGCCAGCCTATTTGGGATCAGCCTATTTGAGAGCAACATCTGAGACTATCACTTGTTCACTGCATAGTTACTTGAGAACCAAGTTCCCAACTTGGTCCCTGTTTCGAAACTAGTTTCCAGGATCCCTATTTCTATTAATGGTTTAGCACAACAACGAGCTAAAAAAACCTCTGTGACCTAAGAAATCATTCTACTCTATTTCTTCGGATCACGAATTGCATGGTCATCAACACTATCTGGTGGAAGCCCTAGAAGTTTGGAAACTGCATCACCACAGGTCCTCGCCTTCATCTTTGGCATTGCCCAGTAAGACTGGTAACAATGAAAAACCTGGCTGCACTGCCTACTACCAACAAAAATCATTTAAGAAAGAGTTTGGAATCGAAGTGACTAGGGAATCGATCTAGTAGGAGAAAGAAATCAGATAACTAGGGGATTTGAGAGAAAGACGCCAAGTACAAGACTAAAGAAACCATGACATTGATCTAATAAGTACTGCCCCCTTTTAGCTAATATATTTTGCTGCTTGCTTGGTCTTGTATTTTATTATCCATTCTTCTATTGCTTTTGTGAACTTGCTACAACAGACAATCCAGAAAAACCACAAACACAAACAAAAACACTATTATAAAAACTACCATCCAGACAAACGTTGCCATAGCTAATTCATGTTTGACAATACTTGTTATAGGATCTCCCCTCGAATTTCGTATCTACCTGCGTATCTTTTCCTATCACCACCAGTTTGCACTCATCCTATTTGCTGCCATTCTAGAAACCTTACATAAATTGTCAATGGTATAGAGCTAATTTTAAAGACCTTCCTCTGTTTTTGACAACAACACTACAACATCTGCATAGAGTAGGGCAAGTATAACAAATGAAATACCTATGATGGATAACATGGTTGATATGTATTGTCACAATTAGATGTTCCACAAAATCACTCAATGTTGTGTATAGGCTTCATGAAAATGTGTCTGCGCACATGTCCCCATTAGATAATTTTGTCAACAATAATGTGGAGCTACGTCAAGGTTTTTCACTCTTCCCTACATTGTTTTGTTTGTATATTGACCAGTTTGAAGATTGGTTTGTCCAACATAAGGGTGGGGTAGTGCATCTTGCTCATCATATCATTAGACAATTATTACATGCAGTTGTTATTCTCTTGCTCCATACACCAACTAGTATGCAACACCTAGACCCACTAAGTAGCTTCCGTCAAAACACTGGTATGCGAGTCAACTTGATGAAGACCAAGGTTTTGGTGGTTTCCTCCTTATGGCAGCCCAAGTCACCCCAGTTCTCCTATCAAGGGGGGCAATTAGTGGGGATGGTGTAAACATACAAGTACGACTACATGTTACTAGTTCCATTAGGCACATTTATTCTATATAGTAATAGAACCAGTGATTCTATATAGTGTGGAGGTGTGGGGCCATGTGATAACATCTATTACATGAGACCACAACAGCATGAAACAAGTAAAGATAACTCATTAAAGGGACTCATGGACCACAAATATATTAGCACGCCTGATTTTGAAAAGATGTGGAGGCATTGCATTTGCACATGGTAACTCAAAATTGAGACAGGTAGGTCGGTAGATGAACCAAGGGATCTAGAACCTGCAAGTTTTGTCAGATATAAGGACCCTGTGAAATGAATGACATAACTCTAGATTTATCCAGCATTTAGGTTACCAGAGGAAAATGCAGCTTTCTTGGCCCCACATCAATCTCTATATGCGCTTCTACAGACATCTGAGATAGCTGCACTAGCATAATATATGCTAGAGGCGCTAGAGAAACATATCCAATTGCTTGAATAAAATGCCAACGACGGCAGTTTGATGTGCACTTATTTCTGAGTAGGTTCATTACTATCAAGGTTTTCCGAAATCCCTTCTGGGCGAGGTTTTTTAATCCGAACTAGTAATACGTTTAATGCATCCATTGTATTTAGTGCCATAGACCTTTGGTCTCCGAGAATATTAAAAATCAATTCAATTCAATCAAATGGATGCATGCAATAGAGTTTTGCAGTACCTAATGTTTAGCAATCACATCTCTTTCATTTGTCTATTTTTGAAGATTCAATCTCCAATCATGCTCGCAGAAGTTTCAGGTATGTTGATATAAGTGCACGGCTGATTCGCATACGTATAATTAATATATCATACCTCCTTCCCATCCTTGTGAAGGCTAGAGGGTTTCTAAAGGATGTTTTAAAGACTTGCATGCTTTATATCATATGACATGGTTACTTGACTACCATGCTGAATTTGGATAGAGTTTCCGTTAACATTTAAATGATGGGGAATTGGCAATGTCCTCTATACATTGCTCTCTAGTACTATAGGTCGTTATAATTGTCGTGGAACTAAGGTCAAGGCTCGAAGCTTATACAAGTGCAGTTCCAGCACGGGCATGCAAAGAGTTGCTTCAGTACAAGATATAAGTTTGCAGGTAAAACGAGTTAGAAATCAGAATAGGATTGAAATGGAAGTAACTGCTATGTGAGATAGGGGCATTTGACTCAAATATCTTCCATTATACAGGAATGGGTGTTAGGGGGGAATGGATTTGTTTGTGCAAAGTACCATAGTGAAATCATTTCATGTTAAGTATCAATTCCTACTAGCAGTTAGGTTATCTTACAAAGGGCAAATAACGGAAACTTGCTTTCATACTGGCACTTAAGCTAGTTAATTTAAGATTTGGTTAAATTTCAACTATGGTTAACTTAACAAGATCCCTTCCATATCGATAATAGTTAAGTCAAGTTAAAATTTTAACTGTGCCCCTTATTTTAAGCTAGAAGTTAAATGACCTAAGAACAAAGTTCATCCCAAAGCTTTATGTAGTGTGGAAAAATTCTAGGCCTAGAATTTATTTTTGGTTGTATTGGTTGTATTGGTGAAAATATTCTCTTTGATTTCTGGTAAAGGTTCAAGTCCATGTATCATATCTTGATCCATAGTCTCTAGGGTATATATATATACTTCAAAATTATAGGCATCCCAAATCATAATTGACCATTATCAAAACGAAAGGCGTATAGAGGCCCCAACATATGCTCTGGGGCCATGGAATCAATGGAACCACCTACCGATGTAGTCAAGGATGCATCTGTTTCATATTTCTACCATAACACAGACGAAACATCCTTTGATTAAATACAAGATGGGCTCATTATTATATTAGCGGCCCATGTCTTTTTTATTTGTTTAAGTCTAGTTTCCATTCCCGAACCACCAACTTTAATAACTGAAAAATATATCCTTAATTTTGTAATAATGTTCCACTTTTCAATTCTTTTGGTTCAACATCATATGAAAATTGCTTAGAGTTCCTTTTAAAAGCACTGAGCTATATGCCCTAGCTTAATTTATTAAAAATATGGATGTTGCCAATGTGGGATGACGTAAAAGAAAATTCCTCCTTCTCCTCCATTTTATTTTAGCGTATATCCATTCTATATGTACAGTTTGTAGATTCTTCGTATTTTTATGTTTCCACACTAAAACCACCTCGTACATGTGACGCCTTGCACATTCGTTCCATATTGTCAATCAGTTATTTGATATCGTTGCATGTTCTATAACTCCCATCAATTCTAAAGGTACTCTGAATGCAATGAGGAACAGTTGTTGGATTCCCTTTATGTATCAAAATCATCAATTATAACAATATCTTTTGAGATGCTAGACTATTGTGTTAATAAGTCATCTTCATTCTCATCAACTTATTAAATTTAATTTAGAACTAACAAACCACTTATTATATATTGTCGCATATTGACTCTACAACTTCAATCCATTCTAGCAGTACTCTTAATGTAATTAGGAACGGTTGTTGGATCCCTTTTCTCTATCAAAATCGTCATATAAAAATACCTATTTAGATGCTAGACTCTGTGTTAAGTCGTTTTCATCCTCCTCGGCCTTTCAAATATAAAATAGAAAGGATTAACAAACCACAACCAACAATTCAAAGAACTCTAAATATCAATACCAGCACTAGCCTCCAACTTTTTTCTAGTTGCCACTCCTTTGTCTCTATGGAAGTAAAAATGCTTATGTACCTACCCATCTATCCATCCATCCATCTTTTCCATGAAAATTCAGACTATTAGTCCATCAAATGGGATCAAATTGCGCTTTTACAACTCGATTGAATTGTTGTACATCAACTCAAACCAGATTTCAGATGTTCAACATAAACTACATGTTAGTGGCATAAATACATGTACCATTATAAGTCCAGATTATATATACAAGAAATTTATCGCACATTTCTCTTTACTGGCTTGGTGTCAGTTAGAACCCCCAAGTATTCTGAACAATTGTCGTGAACATTTTTTGTTTACTGGCTTGGTGTCGGTTAGAACCCCCCAGTATTCTGAACATGTTTTTGTCATGGCATGAACCTAGTGAAGGTGTTTTTTTTCTAAATTCATTGGGCATTTCAAGATGAAAAAATTTCTAATAAACAATCCATTGATGTTGGTGTTGGAATGTTCTGAATGTTAGTGCATATAGAAGGAGTTATATTTGATGCAAGCAATTCTAAGGACTTTCTGTTTAGGACCATTGAATTTTTAGTTATGGGTCTTCAAGAGAATCCAAGAACTATGGGAAGAGAAGTGTGGGAAACATGGGGTGGGTAATAGGTGTTTATCCTTCCTATTGTAATGCAGTATCCAATTTTTGTTCTCATCGAATTTCTTCCTTAAAAATTACCATCGCATGACACGTTACATTCATGGCATTTATGGCGGGCATCTAATTATGAGCATATGACATGGTGCATTTATGGCATTTATGGCGGGCATCAAGCCCTGAGACCAGTCGAAAAATAAACGAAAAATAAAAGACAAACCTGCGCCCCCGTTTTTGCCCAGTTTTGCCGGATTTGGGGAAGTTGGATCCAGATCCAGCGGAGTATTCTGCTCCTCAGCCCAAGCACTGTGGCTGCAATGAAGACTCGACGAATGCTGTTTGCCGGATGATTCCTACCCGGACTGGTGCCAATTTTGTTTTGTTCTAGCATGGCACTGTTAAAATGTAGTTCACATTAGATATCAGCTAAAGTTTTGGACTCTGGCTTTTTTAGCCAGAAGCGAGCAATCTTTTTTGGTTGGATTTGTGATTCCAACCACTTCCTTTTCCATGCTGTCTTATACATTGCAGAGGCTTTGCTTGATAATTACATCTTACTTGCAAAATTCTATTGCTCTAGATTTGCCATTGCCATAAGTCTATCAATAAGGATTTGCAGCTTGAGGTTATGCTGGATTTCGACCATTCTTCGATGGAATATTTGTAATCAATTATGTAAGATTCACATGAGCTTCTAGAATAGCAGCAGTGATGGAGGTGGGCGTGACCAGCGGTGCAGCAGAACTGATTTCTCTTCTAGCTACTGCAGTTTCGTTGATGGGTGTACGCAAAACGGCAAAACAATTTGCAGCACTGCTATGAAATCTGTAGCACTGCTTAGGATGTCATGCCGCTTTGCAGCCGGCATTTTTTCATTTTTATGCATGTGAACAGGGCATAATTGCCAGATTTGCCATATTTATTTGACCTATTCCAATGGCCTCTGTGGATTTGCTGGTCAGACTAGCTTGCTATGGCCTGCTCTGCATTTGCCATGCCTAATCTGGCTCTTCTTTCGTGAGAGCCAGTTTCTTCCAACAACTGGCACCAGTTAGATGCAACTGGCATTTTGCTTCTGCGAATCTACTGGAGGCAATAAATCTACGGCTTTATGCTTCCTTCTTACGCCATAGTTGCCCTTTTATTTTGTGAATGTCATATGCTTCATTGCCCTAATTTTTTGCCTTTCTGTTGAAGAGAAGATTGAGGCGGGTAACAGATGCATTCGAAGTCGCTCCTCTGCATCAATGTCATAGCTGCCATGACCGTGTGATAGATGTTGGGGAATCCGAGATTGCCAGTTTGCAAGCAAGCTTTGCGAGCAAGTCCAGGATCCAGTTTTATGAACCCATAGGGTATTCAATTTGATTGCATAGAAGGAGCTCATTTTTCTTTGCCCTTTCTTTTCCAATGAATTTCTTTGGCATTCTTGGTACCTCAAATAGTTAAGATGATATTTTCGATCTGCTTTGGAAATTGAATTCATTCTGCTGTAGATGCATTTTATAGTGATAAAGGTGCAAAAGGAAGGAGCAAATCAAGGTTGCATCTAAGAGTACCAAAGACTGTCTATTTTAGAAGTATGGATATGAAGCCATTAAGTGTTAAGTGTTAATTGTTTGGTGTAAAGCATTGATATTAAATAGTAATTGAATATGCCTTTCTCGTAAATGTAGGAAGAGCTGAGGAACTTGGTTTTCACATATAGCTGCTTCTTCGCTAACATAATTCATGAAAGACCAAAGTCAGTGTAGCACTGTCTTCACCTTTGTTGAATTGCCTTCTACATTATCTGCCATGGTTGAAAAGCTACAGTTGGAGAAAAGGCATTGGACAAAAGACATTGCAGTAAACAAGGATTGTCTTTATATATAGTGGATCCAAGACTACCAATAAACCATTCGATGCTTACAGGTCGATCTGGAAAATCATCACTATTATCTGTGCTTCCAAGGATTTGTATGCTTGATGTAGAAATGTGAGACTATAGCTTTATGAAGTCTAGAATTAAGAGATATTTTTGCTAGTTCTTCAATTTACTATTTATTCACATGCATGCCCTACTCTATAATACTTATGTAATACTCTTGGGAACTGATTTATTTACTATGTGGTACCATAGTTGTAACTAACTTTGTATAGCCTTAGAAATACATATTACAAAGTTAAGATTCTCAACTTAGATGTAACATATTAATGCTTGCATATTATTTATGCAAGATAACATGACCAAGTTTTGAAAGACATGGAAAACTTAGATCATTTGGTAGCAAAGTAGGAGCAAGCCTTGAAATTAGTGTCTAGTGGAGCAAAATAATAACTTTAGGGTTTCATGACATTGCGTATATTACTTTGTAAATGTCAATAGCAAACAAACTTTAAAGAAGTTACTTCAAGTTATAGTTCCTACAAGTTTTTAGCAATTTGGACATTTTCATTTGTAGTTTGTTATTAAGTTATTGAATGTTATTGCGGGTTGCATTCTAGACTTATTGAAGGAAGGAAGGAAGGTTCTTTTATCGTCCGCGGAGGCCAATCGGCCTATGGGACCCAAATTACACGGGTGCAGCAAGCCCGTTGCTACCCGGATTAAACCCCCTTTAGGAGGGAAAAACCGTCGCAGCAACAAGCATGCTGGCAGCTATACAAATATACATATACACATGAATTCCCGGCACCTCAGATAGGCGCCCGGGGGCAGAGGTGAGTCCGCAGATCCAAAACCTCCTGGAGGTAGGAGCCAAGGGATCGAACTGACAGTGTACTGAGTAGCTCGTGCAGGGGCAGACCATGTCACACCAAGAGAATGTAGCGAGCCCGAATCTGACTATAGGCTGGACAGCTCTGGAAGGCATGTCTTTCATCCTCAACAACCCCGGGCAGTAAACACCGACAAAGCTCGCCCCGGGCGCGGCTCTCCAACCCATCGACGTCTCCTGCCGAAGATGGTGGGCCCCTCGCTCGAATGGATGCGATGATCCTTCGCTTCTTCATGGGCAACCGAGAACGCAGTAGAGCTGTGGGCCTCGAACCGTGGTGGGGTTTATGTGTCGCTTGTAGTGTGCCATCTTTACCGTTCCAGCATGATGGTCCCGAGCTTCCCTGTGAAACAAGAGTCCAAGTACCCCCTCTTATCCCGGGCCGGGTGCCTCAGGTGCACCGGACGCACCTATGTGAGTCACGCCTCCAGCGCCAGCCACCGGGCTCTCTTGTCCTTCCAACAAGCCCCGAGTCGTTCGCGGGCTCATCGCTACTGGCAGAAGTTGCGCGGGAGCCGAAAGTGTCGCCCATGCCGGGCCACCTTCGAAATAAACAATGTGTATATCGAGGGGCGCGATGTTGCGGGGGCATGAATCCTCGCCTCTCCCGCAACAAGATCCGATATGGAACCGAGGGCTTGACCCCAAGTGCCCGCCAAAATGCCTTCCGGCCCGCTCTAAGTCGTTCCAAGTCGCCAAAGACACCATCGGGCCCCACACCTCGACCCCCACACGTAAGAACCGGCTCCACCAAAGGTGCGGAACAAATGTGATTGGTGGCCCCAGGTCATACTGGCTACGCCTTGTGACTATTGTTTTGCATTTGCGTCTGGCGCTTTCCAACCTCGTTCAATTCAAGGCTTAATGGATACATCCCAATACATTGAGGACGGAAATTCCACCCCCAGGTACTTGTAGCTGGGTGTGACCTCCACCATCTGTCCTTGATAAGTGAGCGCGGAGGTGCTGGATGACGTGAGGAGGATATGAGGACCACCTTAGTCTTGGCCAGGTTGACACGCATGTCCGTCGCCTGGCAGAATGTGTCCAGGGCATCTAGGTGTGCCTGCATGCCCTCTGGTGTATGGGACAAGAGGTCCACATCATCCGCATAGATGAGCTGCCGGATGAAGGATAACGCACCATAAAAGAACAATTGGGAAGGGCTTATGTAATCTTATTCTCAAAGGAGATTCATAGTTGAGATTCTCAATGGAAAAATCGAGTTAGTGGGACTCCCAATGGTTGTCGATTACAACACCCACGGAGCACGAGGCAATAGTGCAGGTTGAAGTCCTGTGTGTTCTTAGATTATACAAGTTTGTTCTCAGACAAATTGATACATGTTCACTACCAGACGAATTTCATGCTGTAAATGAGTAGACAAAGGATGCGAAGACATGGATAGAGGATATGAAACCAGAGGGATTGGGAAAGAAAAATGTTTGTGGTGGACTTCTGCAATCAAGTAATGAAACCTCCTTGGAAAGAATAAAGGAATTGGATCATCACTTAGAAAATGCAGTATGAACACAAAATATTTTGCTCCTGTGTGCAGGTGAAATGTTTCCACACAATGCCATATATAAGACATTGGAAATAAGTATAAAACAAACTCTTCAGATGTAAAAGATGTATTTGGCAGGTTATCAGATGTTTATCATTATTCTGGAAAATATGGAGATGTACATCCTTTGAGAACCACTCGTAGTACCTCATTTATGAGAAGATGGAGGGAGTTCTCCTTAGTACGTAATGTATTTTTTTGCTTTAATCTTTCGGGGCATGCTTCAAGTTAGCAGGGATGTACTGATGGAAAGGGTTTACATCTCCTATAGTATTATGGATGGGAGAAGAGAGTGAACTTTTAAGAGTGCACTTCTAGTCAAGTTATCCATGCTGAAAAATCTATGCTTCCAGGAATATATTTTGGGAGTATGCTTCATAGTCTGGATGCATGTTTCTAGTAGGGCTCCACTAATGTAGCGGACTTCCCATAGTACTTGATATGGTTGGAAGAGGACCAAGTCCCTTAGTACTGGATGAGACGAGAGGAGAGGCTTATATCCTCTTGTAAATGATAGGGAAGAGGTTGAAGCTGCTTCAATCAGAGTACACAGACATTATTATATGGTGCTTTCTTAGCCTGATAGCTGCTTTTTTATGAAACTGATGCTTTCTATCTGGTGACCATGTGCTACTTCTTCCTATAAGGCCATTTGGGCCACTTTGTAATAAGGTCTTGGACCACTTTTTATTAATAGAAAATCATAACTTCGTACCCTCAAAAAAAAAAATAAATGGAAACTTCCAAGCTTAGATTCATCTAGTTCAATCAATTTTGCAGGTTCAGAACTGTGATCATTTTGGCTTAATATCAAACCTTATTTAAGAAGAGTTGGACAAAAGAAATGTTCGTGGCGGTCTTGGCCGCCGCAATAAATTTCTTGTAACTTTAATTTACAAAACTATTTTGCTTGGATTCCTCATTTGGATGCATTATATAGGTCCCAAGGGTTTTTTCTTTTTTTCCATGCAAAAAAGGGCCTTTTTCCCCCTCTTCCCCTATTTGCTTCTTCAAACTAATCCAGGAACCGTATCTGGAGAACCGTATCCTTCCCCTAATCTAGTGATGGTTGTCGTATCCACCAGATGAAATGCTTTTGGAACGGAATGGAGGGAATCAACGAATTAAAGGATTGGGGTTTGTACAGAAGGGACTTTTGAGGAAAAAAATCTTCTTATGATCCCGTCGTTTTTTTTTCCTGCCTTGCCGTTGTGAAAACCTTCAGCCCTTCAGCCCATAGCCTATCCTTCTACTTCAAAACCCAGGCCTACTTTTCTTTCTGAGCCCTTTTTGCTGCAGGGTGAGCATCTGCTTTGAAATCTAGATCACAGGGAAGCAATCTCTAGTAAATCCATTCTTGCATCAAATTGGGTCATAGTCCGCTCAAATCCGACTTGGGTTTTGCCTCTGTATCTAAATTCGCTACATGCCTATGTATGAAGAAGCTCTGTCCGCTTTATAGTCTTAAACATCTAAGAAGAGATATTGGCAATTTGGCATTGCCTTGCACCGCAATAAATGCAGAAATTCCATGACTGATTAACAACAAAGAAAACAGCTTTCTGGTGCTCTTTTATTAGCTTTGTACATATGTTTATGCAACCCATTTACACAAACATCATCCCTTCTAGATTCTGCAATCAAATACTGAAGTAACCTCAATCGCCTGCATAAATCTTCATAGACCCAAACGGGCATGAGATCACCTGCAAGAAAACAGCCGAAAACTCCCAATGGCTCTTTGAATGATGATTCGTCCAACAACAACTCAGAAGCCCGAAAATCATTGCTGCGTGAATGGATCTATCTAATCAAACCTCCATCGCCACAACACAAGCATATTTATAGGTTCTGAACCCTAGAAAAATTTCTAGCTATGAGATTCTGTTCCTGGCCGCAATCTATGGCTGCTATGGTTCGAAATTGAATGGATTGAATTGAAACAGAGAACTAAATACAGGGCACTTCAAGAAAAAAAATAGAGTATACTTACCCTGCTGCGCAATCAAGTGGCTCGGTGGTGGCAGCGATACATCGATTGCTCCAGCTTCTATTGGATTCTTTGAGATCTTCACTAGCGGCCAATGCAAATCAGAGGATGAACTTACTATAGTAAGACCTTAATTTGGAGGAATGGTCCTTTGTTGATACTTTGGTTAGGCTGGCCTGTGAACCTGAGCACACAAGGCTGATATCGTTCTAGCTAGAAAAGAACTTAAATGGTTTGGCAAGCCATCCCTGACTCTGGGTCAGTTTTGATGCGAGATAGAGGTGGGTTATGTTGCTGAAAGCCTGGCGAGCGCCGGACTTGGGTGCCCAATAGGAAAATCCTGCCATAACCTACACGCCATGATCAAATCTGTGCCCTCTTCACGTGAAGCCCATTCTGGTGCTCCGGCAATGCAGAAGAAATGAGCACAAAGGAATTGAAGTCTTCAGAATGATTTGGACATAGTTTGATCCAGAAATTGCATCCAATCTAGGGAGATTTTTGGGTTTTGAATAGGCACAGAGGGAATCGGAGGAAGAATTCCAACTGCCCAAATCTGGCAGTGCCATTTCAGGTAGGGCTATTCTACACGAGCCTACCACCCTTTTTCTGCCGGAGGCAGGGCTCTGTTTCTTTGGGGTCTGCATCAAATCCAGAACTCAACAACTCAACATCACGAAATATTCGAGTTCATTAATGGCCGCCATAAATGCCATATTCGAGTTCATTAATGGCCGCCATACATGCCCTGACATCTAACGTCACGACTCACGAAATATTCGAGTTTATTAATGGCTGCAATAAATGCCGTATAATCAATGAGTGCACACGTGCCATGTTTTAAGAATTTTTAAGGAACAAAATAAGGGAGAACAGAAATGGACACTGCATTAGATAGGAAGGATTATATTGGTTATGTACTATGGAAGACACATCTGGAAAAGATTCTGACATATAATTTTTCAAGGTGGCTCTGCCAGACGAGGCAGTGCACGAGTGGCAGAGCCGCGAGTGCGCCACCGAGAAAACTTATACCCAGAATCTTGACAGGCGTGCATTACGGAATGTAATGAATGTTTGGCCGATATTACGTTAGGGGTAATGTTCGAGCGTAGGCCATTACGCGGGGTAAGGCCACTTGGCGAGCCCGGAGGGCGAGCCACTGGCCGCACCCCGCGTAATGGCCTATGCCCGAACATTCCCCCTCGAAATGTTAGGGGTAGGCCACATTTCGCACGTGTGGCCGAATTTTGGGACGAAATGTTAGGGACAAAATTTTTGGACAGTCTCCACATTTTTGGCTATGGCGAGGTCGGCTATGGCGGTCCGTTAGCCGCTTAGCTTCCTCGTCGACTTTTTTGCTTGCTGGATCATATTTTTGTGTGTTGCGGACCGTCTGGTGTTGATTTTGGCGGTAGTGCCTCGAGTTTGGAGCATTTTCAGTGGCGCCAGCATCTTTTGTGTTGATTCAGCAGTTTCTGACAGTATTTTCAGAGGTTTACTATGATTATCTTTCGATTTTGATGATGATCATTCGATTTTGACATGATTTTTGTGAAATCATGCGTCCTAACATGTTTTTCTTGCAGATTTTGTCGCCTGGAGGTACATGCAACTGTAGAGTATCATTTCTTGCGAAAGATCTTGCTATTTTGGCGAAATCTTCAGGTAAAATCACGAGTTCTTGTTATTTTTCCATGTTTCTACGAGAAACATTACTGATCCGTGTGCTTTTTTTACAGTTCTGTCTGTTGGAGTAACATGCAAGGCTATCCCGACCTTTCTTTCTTGCTTTTGTGCTTTCTTGCAAGCCTATCCCGACCTTTCTTATGTATATCCACTTATTTGCTATGCAGATTAGTATGTTCCGTGCAAAACTTTGTGCTTCTATCTTGAGCTTTTTGCGTTATCCCTAATATTTCGCGTGTAGATCGGTCTGTGATGGCTAAATACCTTGTTTTCATGGCCTTTTTATTTTTCTTTGTGAACATTATCGCTTATAAGGTTCTGTTCTTTGTCTGGCCTGTAAAGATGGATGCTTCTATAGATCAGCTAGGTGCTATAGATTATCAGAGTGCCATAGATGATCACATGGCTGCTGAGACGTGGCATTCCTTTGCCATTCTTTCTGGTGTTGATGAGGAGGAAGTTACTGAAGACGTTGATATGTTTTTGGAAGCCTTTCCTTCTGATAAGATTGATGAGTTTGCTGCTGAAGTAAAGGACAGTGATTGGTATAATGTGGACAATAAGGATAAGGATGAGTTTTTAACTTTGGATGAAGAACTGATAAAGGAATTAGAATCTGGTGGTCGGGATAGGTCTATTGGGGTCTCTATTTGGGCCACAAAACGTTTTGATAATTGGAGGAAGGCATTTGGTCTTGATACTAGTGTTCCTATCGAAGATATGATATGCTGGTGAAATTCATGCTTCAAGTGAAAAAGAAGAATGGAGATCTGTATCCCGCTGGCAGGTAACTTTTTTATGCAATTTTTTAATTTGGTTTTATGCTGACTGTTTGTGTTTGCAGCCTTAGTGTTTTATACAGGGCTATTGGAAGAATGATCAGGAAGCATCAAGAGAAAAGGATTGGAGAGACAGGCAATCAGGAAGTGAGGTTTAATATAATTACAAATGAAATCTTTACTAGAGCTACGTATGCTTTTGTGTTAGCTGCCAGGAGATCTAGGGTGCAAGGTGTTGGGACTAAGACTGTTAGGGCACCTTCTATCAGTTTCAGTTTAGAAAGGGATTTGTTAGCAGATGTGGATCATCAGATGACATTTAATCGTGGCTGTCAGAAACGTCTGTGTTTTTACCTTTGTTCAAGGTTTGGGATTAGGGCAGCGACAGAACTTTATAATTTGCTAGATACTGATCTTTCTCTTGGCAGTGATGACTGTGGTGAGTTTATAGAATACAGTGAGAGGGAGAGTAAGAATTATCAGGTAACTGCAACAAGATATGATAGCAGTCATTTTAGGGAGCCTGTTCGCACGCATGAGGCAGATTTTGTGATGACTTTTAAGCAATATGTTAGGCATATGCCTGCCAAAGATAATGATGAACCTAGGAGTTTGTTTCTGACTTCTATCAACAGGCCTGCTGGAAATGTAAGTAGTTTGAATTTTTTTATGTTATTGCTTAGGTTGAGATTCAACTTTTATTACTAATTGTTGCTTTTCAGGTCTGGTATTCCACCAATAAAGTTGGACTGAAGATGATAAAATCTTGGCTTCAGACAATGGGGTCTTTAATTAATCATGGGGAGATCTCGAATAAATCTGGACGCGTTGCAACTGTTACACGATTGGCGATGGCAAGTGTTCCTGCTGAGGTCGGTATGAGAATCACAGGGCATCGATCACTTGAAGCGTATGAAAAGTAAATTGATTGTGTAATTTCTGAAAAGTAATTTCTGATTGTATAATGTTATAATTTGTTCATAATTTTTGTTTCTTAGGTATGACAGGACGAAAGATATTCAGATGCGTGCTGCTATGTCCATTATCTCTAATCCAGTTACTAAAACTGGTGCTCCGAGGACTTATGAATCAGTGTTAGCTGCTGAAATTGAGAAGAAACAAATCAATGATTGCGCTGGTTCATCTTCTGCTCCATCTCGTGTTTTGGTTGCTGTTGATCCAAATGACAGTTACGGTCAGCAAGTATTTGTGAAGGAGTCAAGTTCAGTTAAGGGGAAGGAAATTGCTATGCTAGCAATTTGTGTTTCTAAGGCTCCAGGTTTTGGAAATGACAAAGAAAATGCTAGTTTCTATGAGGGTATTTCTGATGAAGCTCTATTGGATTTGAAAATCCCATCGTCAAAAACTCTTGTCACTGGTAATTCTCTGCAGCACGTTTCTGGATTTTCCTTCTTAGGAAGTGTGAGCAACTGTTTGTTCATTCAGTGCACTGATGCCAGTCAGATCAAAGATGCACTCCACAAATATCATGGGCAATCTTGTAATTCTGATAAGTTTATCTGATAAAACTTGTTGAATGCCTTTAATGGCAATTGAAACTTCTTTTTTTTTAATGAAACTTGTAATCAATTGCAGATTGCTTGAAGCACTGCAAATTTTGAATGGAAACTGGAATTTTGAATCGAAAGTGAATGTATTGGTGAATTGTAATTTTGAATGTATTGGTGAATGTAATTTTGGTGAATGTAATTTTGGTGCTGGCACAAGCACTGCCAGATGGCACTAGCTAGGACAGCTGGCACTAGCCCTACCAAGTGTCACAGGAATGTCATAGAAAATTATCCTTCCTATGTAATTGAGTGTCTAATTTCTGTTCTCCCCTATTTTGTTCCTTAAAAATTCCTAAAGCATGACACGTGTACAGTATGCATTCATTGATTATAAAGCATTTATTGCAGCCATTAATAACCTCGAATATTGTGTGCATTCATTGATTATAAAGCATTTATTGCGGGCATTAATTTCAGATTTGAGGCATTTATGAGCATTTATGGCGGAGGAAGATATGAGCATTAACATAGGATGACACGTTGCATTCATCGCATTTATGGCAGATTTGTGCACTTTGCATTTATTGCGGCCATTAATACACTTTGCATTTTTTTTGTGGCAATTAATACGCTTTGAATTTATTGCGAATTATCAAAGCACGACATGTGTGCACTTTGCATTTTAGATAACCGCCTGTGGTGATGTCCCACTGACTCCTAGAAAGAGGATCCAATGGCATCAACTAACTCTAGGGAAGAGGACCGCCTGGAAGAACCTATGTGAACGGGTGAAAGCGTCGATGCAGGTGGCAAACTGACTGGGATCACAGGAGCGCTTGACTGAGGAATCAAACGCAGGCATTACGGTGTAACGGCGTAAATCCCGCTTCCAGGACCTTCGCGACCCACAATATCTTTTGCATTTATTGCGACCATTAATACGCTTTGCATTTATTGCGGCCATTAATACGCTTTGCATTTATTGCGAGTTATCAAAGCACGACATGTGTGCACTTTGCATTTATTGCGGCTATTAATACCCTTTGCATTTATTGCGGCCATTAATACGCTTTGCATTTATTGCGGCCATTAATACGCTTTGCATTTATTGCGAATTATCAAAGCACGACATGTGTGCACTTTGCATTTATTGCGGCCATTGGCAAATTTGTTAGAAGATATCAATCCCAATATATATAGAATCTTAATGATATCCATTTTAGGATAATTATGGATATGAAATATATATCGAATGATATTAATGATTACATGCGAGTTGTGATATAGGCACTTGGCATAAATATAGCCCTAGATTAGTCATGTGTGTCGATCATCCAACAAAACTCCATCTTATAAATAGAAGGCCTTCTTATTGTCTCGACGCATTGAGAGCACTTTAAGAGCTATTGTGAGCGCTTCTCTTCTGCTTCACTAATTGCATGCAAGGTAAATATTCTCCCATTTTGTAATTTCTAAATTAGAGTTAGAATGTAAGATCTTACGAAGTTGCTTCACATCAATCTAGAATCACTTGGCCATTGCAGAAGAGAATGTTGGACGTTAACTGGAGTCCAACTGCACAGTTTTGAAAAAGAGAAATGTTCGCGGCGGCCTTGGCCGCTGCGATAAATTTCTTGTAGGATGTAAAACAGATGATAATAACAAGAAATGTGGCCTACCCTAACATTTCGTCCACTGATAGCCAACACGTGGCATCAAAACATTCTTTCATGGCTATTGCGGAGGACGGGAGGCTACGGCGAATCAAAGGTGTATATGGTGTATGCTAAGCCGGAGCTTGAAGGCTGAAGCTATGGTGGAAGTTTTTTCCCGCTTCAAAGGTCTTTCATAGCCTCAAACTCAAGGTTTTTCGAAGGAGGTTGCCGATGATGGCAGTAAAAAAAAAATGCAAGACAACAGCCTGGAGGGTCGTAATCCAAAATGCATGCTTAGAGATGGCTGAAGGCCGATTAGAACAAATTGGTTGCCTCTGCAATAAAATATGGTGGTAATGGAGCACGGGATCGGAACTCGCCACTACAAAAGAAATAGGCTGGTGATGGAGCTGAGGACCGGAATAGGGCTTTTAGAAACGGAGCCCACTACTCTATAGCTCCCCGAAAGTTGCAAGTTGAAGAACCATAGCTCGCAGGTCACGGGCGGCAGATCATAGTAGAGAGGATTCTCTAGGACAAGGCAAGCAAGAGGAAATGGTGGTGCCTCTCCGCAAAAGCCGAAGCACATTTTATTTGAATAATAATGCAGTAATTTCGGCCAAAAGTTTTTTGTCATTGTTCTAAGATATGTAACGTATGAGGTACAAGGTCATGCTAGGGCATCAAAGAATATATGTAAAATGCATATGGACAACATGAGTAACATAGAGACACTAACAAATTGTAATGGCAAACTGTCCCATATCCTAGCGCCAAAATGCAACCAAAGAAACGTGGCATAATGTGATTGAGCTGCTCCATTGGCAATGCCTTTTGCGCCTTACAATTTCTAGGTCTGCCCACTAATAAGTTGAATTCCAACTCATGTCAGTGTTAAAAAAAAAAAAAGAGATAAAAGCATGTTCGAACGTTCTTCAAGTTTGGACTGTTCGATTTCCTTTCTCACTGGAAAAGCAAACTGCATAGTAGTTTGTATTCCCTGAATCTGCACCAGAAGAAAAAAGCCCAGAGCCAGAAAGACATTGCAGATGAACTAAAGGGATGTGTTTGCAACTGCCAAACATTTTGCAGAATGAAAATAAGCACTTTTAACTCTAGTCAGGCAAATATTGCCCAAGCATATATGCAATCTGCAGTTAGAAAGTTAGAAAGACTAAGAGAGTGTTTCAGAAATAAATTATTGCTCCAAGAGGTCATAATCATCAAACTAAAACAAAATTTGCACCATGCTAATATACATCATGTAGTCCAAGAATAGAATTTCATGTGTGACCAATGGAATGCATAAACAATTAAAGACGCTGCATCCATCACAAATGAAGATATCTTCTAATCAGATTTCTCCATCTTGGTGTCTATTTGTGAATCAAATTTCAATGCCTTCAGCTTCCGATAACCTATGTCTGTTCCAAAGATCCTGGCATAATATGGGGAGAATATGTTACGACATCACATGAACGATAACTGAAGCCACTCAAATGACATATTGTATACCAGTCCATGTATGTGAAGGTCGAAGCATAATTTCCTGACTTTGTATATAAAAGTCTATGGTGATAATCATGGAAATCCGCTCTACACACAATTAAAAGCAGAAAAAAATTATTCTTGTTAAGAAACCACATATATACACAGACAAAGGCAAATACATACCCGCCATATATCGGTAAAAATCTGGAGAGGCTCCATGGGAAATCATATCCAGAGTGTGCCTCCACAGTCTCCAGGACTCTAAGACTCATCCAGAGCCATAATGTAAACAAATGAGGACCTGTAATAGCTGGACCAAAAATGGTTGCAAAACCAAGAAAAAGGATCTCTGCTGGATGAGCATATTCTGATGTCAAACCGAATGGTGTTGCATATCTGAATGATACATTTTGTCAATGAATGATGCGTAAAGAAGCAATGCGTGAACTTCATTGAAAACATACTCGTGATGGACACTATGAACATGCTTGTAAAGCCATTTCGTGTGAAGAAGTCTATGCCCCCAATAAAATATGAAGTCTTCAAGAATGAAGTATGAAATTATTTGAAATATAATAGTCTTCCTGCAGAAAAAAATGAAAACATTTGATTACTAGTTTGGCAATTTAGTGATTACAAAATCATTTTTAAAGTAGTGACTTTCATGCAGAAAAGATGAAAATTCACCCCACTGCCTGAGATCACAAATGAATAAGGAAACCCTTCTCTCTTCACTAATCTCCTCTCATCTTAATTCCAGTAGTTTTGCACCTCTATCGAAAAGAATACATACTTTACGCAGATTTCCATCATACAAATAATCATTACATCGGAATAGCAGACAACTTTACCATGAAGGAAATGGTAACGCACTTGTAAAACCCATATACTTGAATGCCGGATACGACACCACCATTAGGGGCAGATTTACGCAGGTATGGTAGGCTATCAACCTTAATATGCACTTCTCCTGAGCAGCAGGAGTGTTGAGCTTTCCCTGCACATAGCATTGCAAGTTGAAGTAAACATACCACTAAGCATGAAGTATATTCCTCCTAAACACCACCATTCCAATTTTGCAGGAAAGCATGATAGGGCTGGGTTTAAATGAGCATGCATCTTCAATTACCATCATAGTTAAGCTTAAAAAAGGCCGTACAGCATCTAACAAAAATTTGACTATCATCAACAATATTTGCATGCAACATAAGAATGAAAGAACATATGCAGCAGACCTGCTACCTGAATCTTATACTTTGTTGAACCCCACATTTCCAACAAGAGAAAAGGAATCCCAGACAGAAAAAAGACACTCTCATGAATGAAAAAGCTCCCCAGTGATGCTAGCTGGAAATCGCTAAAATTGGTCGTCAAATACTGCAAAATCATCAGTTTACATGGTAGTTAGCATTGCATTAAGTACTCTATTTCAATATCTGAGGAGAACTCAGTGATAATGAATGAAGGTGTAAAGGTTACACATTAAAAGTATGAATGTGCAGTATCCCAAACAGTAAAAGCTTTCATTATAACCAAAATCTGAATCTGCCTTAAATAGTATCAGAAATTCTCAGTAATAGATTCATCCTGCTTATGTACCTCAAAAATCTACATCATTGGCAACTTCACAAAGCACAAGCAATTCAATATGATAAATCCAAATAAGAGATGGCATAAGGAAACTCAATTTGCTAAAACAACTGGAATATTTGGCAGAGCATACCAGCCACGCAGACTCCAGCATTGAAGCCATCACCTTTCGTCCCTAGCAGATCCTAAAAAGCCGCTGGAAAACAAGTTACCCATTGGTATTAATACATTGCCAGATACCAACAAGCACATCAATTCGATAAGGATAAAAAGCAAAGTTTATTTTTTATTGAACCAGCAATTACACACACAAGAGCTCCGACGGTTAGATTCTTCACTTTCATGCAATAAAACAAACGCCAGCATTGGCGACATACTACAAATCAAGATATAAAACACAAGAAAAAGACAGTGATCGATGAAAACTTACTTCGAGCGATGTAAATCTATAGAAATCTTGTTAAAATCCACGAGGAGGTCGAAAAATCACCCAGAAGAAGATGCATCATGCATATTGAGCAAACAGCTGTTGGCAAGGAAAAAATCGGAGTTAAGACATGATTAATTAGCTCCTGGGGAAGCGTGCAGATTAATGAAATAAGAAATTAGTTGTCGCCCTACAGATTATACTTAGGAAGTACTTAGTATAACTCGGATCTGGCCGCCACAAGCACGAATCTCAGTCACTATTGAAAATATTTAGTTCTCCATGAATTGCGCTCTATAAATATTTTGACAAAAATATCCTACTACACACCAAAGTATTAAATTTGAAAAGGCCTTGTTGTTCTTGCCATCACACATGGCACATTTTTTGGCCACATATTGATTGCTCAAAAAAAGGAGGGGGCATGAAACAATTGGGGCATGAATCATGATTCCAGGGGGTCTCGCGACTGGCGGGAGCCGGGAGCGTGTCCTGGAATCTACGACCCAGTTAGGAGGCCGCCACAACAAGGAAACTGGGGAGGATGCAATTTTGCTTCAAATAACCTGTTCTTGACCTGCTGAGCAGAATCAAGCCCGCCGCTTTCCATTCTGGAGGATGAATGAACTCCCCAGTTTCCTTGTTGTATTGGGGAATAAAAGCTGGAACCCATTTTGCCAAACAGGAGGGGCCCCACAAACAGCTTGTTGTAATAGCTTCGGTGGTGAGCCCCATTGTATAACCTCATCGTAGGCACATCAACTCAAATCACATCATCTAAAGTAGGGTAATATGTGGTAATGCATGGAATCAATTTCTAACAACATGGGCAAACATGAACAATCTAAATGTCACTAGTTCATGGTATCGGCTTTGAAAGTAGTTGCAATGTTCTGAAATGTTGGAAGATGTTCCAATCATATTCTAGTTCTTACAGTCATGTTGATCTGCTCATGTTCTAAATAAGTATATTGCATTCTAGTTTCTACCAATCTTAGAAAAGCACCAAGTAATCCTTCTATTATAATTCTAGACATCTTCTTACGTTACATAGAGAATGATGCAGCAATGATATAGAAAATAACCAATGACATGCTTCATTAGCATATCTAAAATGCACTATTGGAAAAAATGGATAAACAACAATCACATATCTTAAAATTGGAAATAATACAATTCTGTGCAACTATCCGAAGTTAGATCGGAGTGCTTTTTGGTGCTTGGAAAGCTTGCTCCATGATCTTTCCAATGGTGTATAAATTGCAGGGGTTCTTTGGCGGATGATTACCATTTTGGATCCGATTAACTCGACCCTTTCAAGGATCTTGCACTGATAGTATTGTTTTGCTCATATCTAGAGCATCCAAACTCGAATTGGAGTGTTCTTTGGTGCGTTAGAAAGCTTAATCTTTCTAATATTGTGCATATTGAGGGCCCGGGGGGGGGGGAAGGGGGGGACTAACTGCTGATGTAGATCTGCTTCATTTTGGCCCTCTGATGTCGATGGCTCCTTCCATTTCTTTGCAGCAACAAGGGGGCCCTTCAATAGTGCATGTTAACCCGTTGCTATCACTTTAACACCTCAACCATAGCCGCCAGAGTTTGATCATCACCCCTTGGAGTCTTTAAGATCCATGAACAAAGATTAACATATAAAAAGGTGAGATCACTCGACTTCTCAATAAAGATACTCATTATAGACATTAGATATTGGCTAGGGCATTGCATCTTACTCTCAACGAGACAAGCATTGTCCAATGCAAAGTTCCATAGGTGCTGGCAGTTCAGATGGCTCAGATGAACCTCTAAGGTTCAACACATGGTGCTGATGTGGAGCCGATTGCATCTGCTACCAGTGTTGGCAGTGCATATTGCCTAGAAATACATTCAACATGTGTTGTAGGTTCAACTTTGGCTAATGAAGGGGAGCGGATTGTTGAGGCATTGACTCCAGAAGATTTATACAAGTTCCCTCGTCCAACCCGTCTTTCTCTCAATTTCAATATGCTTCAAATAGACTTAAAGAACAAGTTTGACATTCTCACTGCTATTTTGCACATGCAGCAACAAGAGATGATACAATTTAGATGTGTATTGAGGTGATGTGAAACATAGCGAGCTTTGAAAGCTTATTTCTGGTTCCGCCCATTTGGCTTTGATAAGATGATCTCCCCGCCGCATAAGTCAAGCGCAGACGTTCCACTATGGCAGCCCATGGGGGCTGTCATATTCCATCTATGGCAAAAGTCAGATTACTTATAGATGAGAAATGTGTATGAATCAAATCAAGGAAGGAAGGAAGGAAGGAAGTATATTTTAACGTCCACAGAGGCCAACTGGCCTATGAGATGGAAATATGACAAACATACAATAGAAATAATAATAAAGTGTGTAAGCACAATGAACTAAAGGTAACCAAACCATGGGTTAAAGGGCCAGCGATCTCGAATAATAGTTGTGCATCCCCGGTACACTGCCCACTTTCGTTGTAGCCTAGCCTCCCGCACCTTACACAACTCCTCGACGCCGATACGGTGAGCTGAAGAGAGAGATCCTCTGAGCGAGAACTGGGTGTCTTTAGGTGACTTCCATCTTTGAAGTACATCAAACATGTCTATGGGGCTATTAATAGACGACGATATGGCGGTCGGCCTCTGCAACCTCGAGCCCCAACCCGCGTATGGAACAAACGGTGGGCCTCGAATATACATAACATCTCAGAAGAAGTTAGTCCACTCATTTCAGATTCAAGGCAAAAATTTGCCTCTCGCTTTGGCACACCGACAATCGCGCAAATTCAAGCTCCATCCACTGCCGTCCCCGAAAGTGAATTCCCTACCTTTGCGTGCCCAAGGCCCTTATCCTACACTGGACTGTGATGGATTGAACATACACAGGTAGCATCTATATGTAAAGGATATTTATCTATGGAAAGCTTGGATGGAAGGTTGTCGACTGAGAGCGAGCATTGCAGGTAAAAAGTAATTAATATTGATTCAGGCACTTAGGTTGGACAAAAGAGAAAATGAAAATTTATTAATAACAAGATGTTATATATTAGCAATCTTATTCACAAGCTTGTTTATAAAAGTGCACATCTCCACTAAATTTTGAGGTTGATTTAAGGCATAAATTGGTCCGATAACCGACACCATGTATGTTTATCATATATGGGTTTATGCCATTTCCAAGATGGATAGCGACATCAGTAATGCGTTCTATCATACTCGAAGCCCCATCAGAGCCAAATGCGACGAGTTTGTTTGTGTTTAGCTCATATTCTTCCACTTTCGCTACAATTGCATCATAGATAGATGCTGCAGCTCCATTAACCACCTTTCTAATAAAAAAAAAAAAAAAAAAAACTAGTTATAACTTTCGGCCTTCCAAAAAAGTGGTAAACATAATCAAATGCTTCGTGGTGCTGATGTCTGTGGATTCATCAACCATTGATCCAAAGGCTACTTCTCATCCTTTCCAGAATGGAGGCTTTAATGACCGTGGTGATGCTAGCAACAAAGTTAGCACATGCTTTCATATTCTCATAGTGGCCGTCGGTTGTTTACAACCACATTTTGTATATCAAGGCCACAAGCCTTTGATATTTTCAAAATGCAAAATCCTCCTTTGCTACCATGTACGCACAATTGAACAGATTGGCAAGTGCATTGTTTATGAAACCAGTTAAAGTCACCAGAGTGGAAGCTTTAATACGAATTTCAATTGAAGGTCCAAGTTTAGAGACTTCTGATGTTTCAGCCAGCATAAAGCACTTGGAGAAAATGTGCAAAGTTTTGGCACGTTGATACAGGTACATGCCAAGAATTTCAAAGGGATGGTGAAGATGAGGATATAGAGGATGGAATAGATCACAGAATATTTTGGACCTCAACAAATGTCACGAATCTCCACCTTCCATGTTACAATATAAATGGCATATTCTAATTTCATAGTTGCATTAAAGTATGGCAACCCAAAAGAAACGAAAAAAGTGCTCACATTCCCCAGAAAATCCCCCATTGAGGAGCGGGGGACTGAGAGCAATGGGTTATTTTCTTTGCAATGGGGAATGATTAAACAAAAGGGGAGGATTCTTGAACAAAAGGGTATATTCTAATGGGGAATTAGTGGAAATAGAAGATTGCAAATACACAAAGGGGTATTTTTAAGAAAGGGGATTGGGTCAAAATTGATTTTGCAAACGGATTGGGGTCTTTTTAAGAAAAGAGGAATAAGATGTTGGGATCCCATGATATAAGTGGTGCAAGTTTGATGTGCTTTGATGAAGTTCAGGTACATTCTAAGCTAGATTTTAATTTCGCAATTCCTACACAATGGTATTGATTCCATAAGTATAGCTGTATTTTAGAATTTAAATATTAGTATAGCATAAGAGGTTATGGATAGAAAGATAGGGAATAATTGTAGTTTGTCCATGGGTTACGGGTTCGCAGTTGCACCACTTACGCACGAGATGCCAATTGAACATTTGTCTAAATTTTGCGTACAAGGTCCCATCAAAATCCTTTCCAAAGAAATCAAATCTGCAGCGGTAAAAATGTTATTGTATGGACTTGAGCAGCATGGTCAAGCAGAATTTTGTGTATCAAATTTGTTTCTTGAAGTCTGATCAATTTATTACTGTTGTTTCTGAAGTAATAAAAAATCTTATCAATTTCTTACTAATTAACTCTGATCAATTTGCTACTTATCAACTTGTTTTTGAAATGAGTATAATCTTTCAAATGATAACAAAGTAGGTATTATCTTATGAATCATAACATGGTATTATCTGAAACAGGCTATTATCTTACAAATGAAAACATAGTATGTTATTTTAGGGTATTATCTGAGACAGGGTTTTAGCTTACAAATGATAACAGGGTATTATCTGAAATAACGTATTATCTTACAAATAATAATAGAGCATGAATTTACATTTTTTGAATAGGGGATTGTGACACCTGCATAAGGGGATATTATCTTAAAAATGAAGAAAAGGGGGATTGTGGCAAAAAAAACTCCGATTCTAAAAGTCCAGTTTATCCCCTATTGTTGTTCGAAAAAAAAGGGGGGATTTTACAGGCATTTTTTGGGGTATTTTTTGGGGTATTGGAACACCTTTTCCATAGTGAAAATTCCCGCTCAAATAATCTTTTGAGAGGTGGCTTCGGGGGTGCTTTAGTTTTTTGCTATTTCTCACTCCTAGAGGCCCCGTCTTTTTCAGAGTGTAAACCAGGAATTGGTTCTTCTCTTGCCATAACAAGGTATATATCTCTTATTGAATCGTCATATTTTGGTGAAACGCAGGTTATTTCAGTAAAATTTAATGCTTGTTAATTTTTTTTTGGCCATTTGGTGTCATTTTGCTGCGGTTAGCTTCTTCATGCTAATGGGGAAGCAACATGAATCTCCAATCTTAAGTTCTAAAGAATATTTTTAATGATGTTTTACATAAGAATAGAATAGAATAGAATAGATTTTTTAACGTCCACGGAGACCAATAGGTCATGGGACCCATACAATGGGCTAGTACAATCATTACTACTAGGATTAAAACCCCCTGCCGAAAGGTTTTCAAGGGAAAAACCTTTGCAGTAATGATGATACTAGACAAACGGAGATAATGACTACTGAGGGCTCAGTAATTGCAGACGTTTATCTAGAACCTCAAGTATGTATAATGCCAAGTCATGCACAGATGGTGCTCTGAGAACTTCATATTGAAAAACAATAATAATGTGATAGTATAGTGCCACATGAATGCTCTCTCTATTTTGGCATATGGCCTGGCATATTAGTGGTTGTCTTTTGTTGTTTTGGCATTACCATGCTATTGATATGATTATATTTCTTAATGGAAAGGATTCCCTAAATTTAGTGATGCTATTGATATGATTATATTCTTAATCAAGTTTAGTGATGAATGAATAGATGATAAATTCTAAACTTTAGCTACATGTATGGATCAGAAACACAAATAATTTTGATTGTGTTGGAAGTGTTAATGCTTAGATTCATGGATGCTGTCCCGCCATAGCTAAGATAGTAGAGTTGCTTTTAGCTTAATACTCTATGCATAGAAATTCCATTCTTTTACAGAAGTTGCAAGTCCTTTCTCTTTAATCATATGCGTCAATAGCATTTTATGGAGGTTGGCCCTAATATGTTACACCTTGATTTAGTTTGATTCACATTTGCCAATAATGCAAAGTGCATGGTTTTGAAATGTTGGTACAACATAAAACCAAAATTTCTAGGATAGACAAAGAAGTCATCTTTGATATACTTCACGTGTTGGACTTTAGCTTGTCAATACTGAGCATGCTTTGTGTTATTGTGAACTGCAGTACAATTCAAAACTGAAGGCACATGTAGCCGTTGTAACATCGAAGGAAGCGTATGGTTCAATATATCTATATTATCCAATTGCACACGAGGAATAGAAAGCAATTTATTCCTGATGGTTGTGCAGAAGTCCAAACTTTGACTTGGACTATGGCATTATAGAGGAAAAGTCATGCCCAAGTTTGTACATTTGTGCTTTGTTTTCCTCATTGTGTTTTGTGGGTGCAAGTAAGGCAGTGGAGAAGGCGCCTTTGACCAGTTAATGAGGTAGGGACATGTTTGGAGGTTGGTAGTAGTTGAGCATTAAAATGTATGATAATAGGAACAGCATTTGCCTTTGTCTTTTCGTCCTACAGCTGACATCTAAAGGCACAAAAGTTGCTTCATTTGGACCATTCAAAAGCTATGGTGCAAATGTCATCCTACCCCTAGTGACATATCTAATGATCAGCATCAATGTTTTCACCTTGGCCTTGCTGTTATGTGTACAAGATGCCACATCTTGGAAGCATTTCTTCCACACAGAAATGCAGTTTTCACTTGGTCATTTTCTCTTTTCACAAAACACAGGTTTACACTGTTACAATCAGATTACATGGCAGCCTTTTCCCTTCTAGTTCAGCGCACTTCTTGTGCATGTAGTGCTTCTGGGACCTCGGCCATTGTTATCAAATCTGTCAAGTCGCATGAGACGTGAAAGCCTTCCATTTGGGTAGTTGAAGAAAGTAGTAGCTTGTTTTGTTGTATCATTATTATTATTATGCTTCTTTTGATATTGCCGTTTCTTTAAGTTCCTTCCCCTGCTTTTTGGCTCCCTGTACTGAAACGTTACTGATGGCTCCTCTGCTACACATGACCATAACTGCCTTAAAGCTCACTTTTTTTACCCTTCATTATCATAAAAAGTTACTTATAAATAAATCTAAGATACTTAACAGCCAGCCATTTTGGCTCTTATTCCTGTTTAATCCTCTTATTCCCGACCATTTTAATCTCGTACATCTTCTTTGCTTCTTAATACAGTGCCAAGATGCTTGACCAAAACAGTGCCAAGATAAACATGCCAATCGAAATATTCCAACCTAATCTTCATAGTTCTGACCATTTCAATATCCTGTGTTTTTTGTTCTTGTCCGTACAATAAAAAGAATATAACATAAAATAATGAGAGACGAACTGTGCTCAATGTTCACACGGCCTTGCTGCAAGAATCAAGCTTTGAAAGCAATGATGAGTGTAGACCGATTCACGAAACTTTTGCAAATTGTACTCAATTGACAGGGATTCTTTGCACTTGAACATGGTCCTCACACAATATTGTTGAATACGCCTTCATACAACAGTGACGAGTAAAAATGCAACGCATGTCCATCTTTTCCATGAATTGTTTTGGGACATACAAAACACACAAAATCCTTCAGTATCCTATCCCCAAACAGGGGCATTTTTTCTTGTGGCTGGTTTGGGGAAAAAACCATCCTACGGGGGCAAACCTAGATTCAAATTATATCCAGCTATGTACAATGAATTAATATAATGTTGATATGAAAACAAAACCAAAGATTCCCTTTTGATCAAGGTCTGGCAGGAGATGTTTGAGGAAAATCTTTGCCAACAAGCTTCTTGAGACTCCTTGTAAGAGCTGGAATGAATTTGTTATCTTGTAAACGGGAGATTGAGGTTGGGCACTCCTGATCTCCAGTGAACATTGCTGCATTGGAAGTAAAGATTGTCTTGCCATCTGAAGAAGATCTGCAAAGAGAATGTCCTTTTGAATGAAAATCGGAATGTTTTTCGGCTTCCTCTTCTTCAAAATGCTCCAGGAGGTAGCTGGAAGGCCGCTAATTTTCTCTCCAGTTTCTTGTTCTTTCACCTACTACAGGATCAATGTTAATGATCACAGATCCGGCTTCCAGAACTGGGGTCTTTAGTAGCAAATTTAGATATTTCAGCCCAGTTGGGTCGATTGGCAATGCTATTATGACCAACAGATCGACTTAAACCACTGCGAAGAAAGAATCATACGGTTTCTGCGAAGAGATTCTTCAGCAGAAAGAGGCTTCTGGGGGCAATTTGGGGTTTGAGGGAGAACCCATATCAGATTTCCTCAAGGGGGAGTGTTCGAGGTTCTATTCCCTCGTAAAATCCCCCATTGAGGAACGGGGACTGAGAGCAATGGGTTATTTCTTTTGCAATGGGGAATGATTAAACAAAAGGGAGATTCTTAACAAAAGTGTATTCTAATGGGGAATGAAGTGTGGAAATAGAAGATTGCAAATACAATGGGGTATTTTTTTAAGAAAGGGGGATTGGGTCAAAATTGATTTTGCAAACAGATTGGGGTCTTTTTTAAAGAAAAGAGAATAAGATGTTGGGATCCCATGATATAAGTAATGGTGCAAGTTTGATGTGCTTTGATGAAGGTTCGGGTACATTCTAAGCTAGATTTTAATTTTCGCAATTCCTACACAATGGTATTGATTCCATAAAGTATTATTTGTATTTTAGAATTTAAATATTAGTATAGCATAAGAGGTTATGGATAGAAGATAGGGAATAATTGTGGTTTGTCCATGGGTTATCGATTCGCAGTTGCACCAATTTACGCCGAGATGCCAATTGAACATTTGTCTAAATTTCTTACGTACAAGGTCCCATCAAAATCCTTTCAAAAGAAATCAAATCTGCCGTCTAAAAATGTTATTGTATGGACTTGAGCGACATGGTCAAGCGGTATTTGTGTATCAAATTTGTTTCTTGAAGCACGATCAATTTATTACTTGTTTGTTTTACGAAGTAATAAAAAATCTTATCAATTTCTTACTAATTAACTTCGATCAATTTGCTACTTATCAACTTGTTTTTGAAATGAGGTATAATCTTTCAAATGATGATAACAAGGAGTAGGTATTATCTTATGAATCATAACATGGTATTATCATTATTATTATCTTAAATGAAAACATAGTATGTTATTTTAGGGGTGATATTCTGAGAGGGGGTTTAACCTAAATGATAATAGGTATTATTATGCAAATAGCGTATTATCTTACAAATAATAATAGAGTATGAATTTACATTTTTGAATAGGGGGATTGTGACTTGCATAAAGGGGATATTATCTTAAAATGAGAAAAAAGGGGATTATTGGCAAAAACTCCGATTCTAAAAGTCCGGTTTATCCCCATTGTTGTTGTTGGCGAAAGGGGGGATTTCGGGCATTTTTTGGGGGTATTTTTTTGGGGTATTGGAACACCTTTTCATAGTGAAAATTCCCAAACTCCAAATAATGAGGAGAGGTGCCGTTCCGGTGCTTTAGTTTTTGCTATTTCACTCCTAGAGGCCTCAGTTTTTTTAGTGTAAACCCGGGAATTGGTTCTTCTCTTGCCATAACAAGGTATATATCTCTTATTGAATCGTCATATTTTGGTGAAACGCAGGTTATTTCAAGAAAAATTTAATGCTTGTTAATTTTCTTTTGGCCATTTGGTTTGTCATTTTTGCTGCGGTTAGCTTCTTCATGCTAATGGGGAAGCAACATGAATCTCCAATCTTAAGTTCTAAAGAATATTTTTAATGATGTTTTTACATAAAAGGAATAGAATAGAATGAATTTTTTAACGTCCACGGAGACCAATAATAGGTCCCGGGACATACAATGGGCTTGACACAATCATTCTTACTAGGATTAAAACCCCGCTGTATAAAGGTTTTCAAAGGAAAAACGCTGCGATGATGATGATACTAGACAAGCGGGATAATGACTACCGAGGAACATTAATGCGCAGACGTTTATCTAGAACCTGAGTATGTATAATGCGAAGTCACGCATGTCATTTGGTGCTCGGGAACTTCATATTTGAAAACAATGTAATGTGATAGTATAGTGCCATAATGCTCTCTCTCTATTTTGGCATATGGCCTGGCATATTAGTGGTTGTCTTTTGTTGTTTGGCATTACCATGCTATTGATATGATTATATTTCTTAATGGAAAGGATTCCCCTAAATTTAGTGATACTATTGATATGATTATATTCTTTAATCAAGTTTAGTGATGAATGAATAGATGATAAATTCTAAACTTTAGCTACATGTATGGATCAGAAACACAAATAATTTTGATTGTGTTGGAAGTGTTTGTGCTTAGATTCATGGATGCTGTCCCGCCATAGCTAAGATAGTAGAGTTGCTTTTTAATTAATACTCTATGCATAGAAATTCCATTCTTGCAAGTTGCAAGTCCCTTTCTCTTTAATCATATGCGTCAATAGCATTTATGGAGGTTAGCCCTAATATGTTACACCTTGATTTAGTTTGATTCACATTTGCCAATAATGCAAGTGCATGGTTTTGAAATGTTGGTACAACATAAAACCAAAATTTCTAGGATAGACAAAGAAGTCATCTTTGATATACTTCACGTGTTGGACTTTAGCTTGTCAATACTGAGCATGCTTTGTGTTATTATTGTGAACTGCAGTGCACAATTCAAAACTTCTGGAAGGCATGTAGCCGTTGTAACATCGAAGGAAGCGTATGGTTCAATATATCTATATTATCCAATTGCACACAGAGGAATATGAAAGCAATTTATTCCTGATGGTTGTGCAGAAGTCAAGCTTTGACTTGGACTATGGCGATATAAGAGTAGAAAGTCATGCCCAAGTTTGTACATTTGTGCTTTGTTTTCCTCATTGTGTTTTGTGGGTGCAAGCAAGGCAGAGAAGGCGCCTTTGACCAGTTAATGAGGGTAGGGACATGTTTGGAGGTTGGTAGTAGTTGAGCATTAAAATGTATGATAATAGGAACAGCATTTGCCTTTGTCTTTTCGTCCTCTACAGCTGACATCTAAAGGCACAAAAAGTTGCTTCATTTGGACCATTCAAGAGCTATGGTGCAAATGTCATCCTAACTTTCTAGTGACATATCTAATGATCAGCATCAATGTTTCACCTTGGCCTTGCTGTTATGTGTACAAGATGCCACATCTTGAAGCATTTCTTCCACACAGAAATGCAGTTTTCCGCTTGGTCATTTTCTCTTTTTCAAAACACAGGTTTTACACTGTTACAATCAGATTACATGGCAGCCTTTTTTTTCCCTTCTAGTTCCAGCGCACTTCTTGTGCATGTAGTGCTTCATGGGACCTCGGCCATTGTTATCAAATCTGTCAAGTCATGAGACGTGAAAGCTTCCATTTGGGTAGTTGAAGAAAGTAGTAGCTTGTTTTGTTTATCATTATTATTATTATGCTTCTTTTTGATATTGCCGTTTCTTTAAGTTCCTTCCCCTGCTTTTTGGCTCCCTGTACTGAACGTTACTGATGGCTCCTCTGCTACATGACCATAACTGCTTAAAGCTCACTTTTTACCCTTCATTATCATAAAAAGTTACTTATAAATAAATCCTAAGATACTTAACAGCCAGCCATTTTGGCTCTTATTCCTGTTTAATCCTCCTCATATTCCCCGACCATTTAATCTCATGCATCTTCTTATGCTTCTTAATACAGTGCCAAGATACTTGACCAAAACAGTGCCAAGATAAACATGCCAATCAGAGAAATATTCCAACCTAATCTTCATAGTTCTGACCATTCAATATCCTGTGTTTTGTTCTTGTCCGTAATAAAAAGAATATAACATAAAATAATGAGAGACGAACTGTGCTCAATGTTCACACGGCCCTTGCTTTTGCAAGAATCAAGGCTTTGAAAGCAATGATGAGTGTAGACCGATTCACGAAACTTTTGCAAATTGTACTCAATTGACAGGGATTCTTTGCACTTGAACATGGTCCTCACACAATATTGTTGAATACGCCTTCATACAACAGTGACGAGTAAAATGCAACGCATATCCCATCTTTTCCATGAATTGTTTAGGACATACAAAACACACAAATCCTTCAGTATCCTATCCCCAAACAGGGGCATTTTTTTCTTGTGGCTGGTTTGGGGAAAACACCATCCTGCAGGAGGCAAACCTAGATTCAAATTATATCCAGCTATGTACAATGAATTAATATAATGTTGATATGAAAACAAAAACCAAGATTCCTTTTGATCAAGGTCTGGCAGGAGATGTTTGAGGAAAATCTTTGCCAACAAGCTTCTTGAGACTCCTTGTAAGAGCTGGAATGAATTTGTTATCTTGTAAAGCAGGAGATTGAGGAGTTGGAGCACTCTGATCTCCAGTGAACAGCCTTGCATTGGAAGTAAAGATTGTCTTGCCATCTGAAGAAGATCTGCGCAAAGAGAATGTCCTTTTGAATGAAAATCCGGAATGTTTTTCGGCTTCCTCTTCTTCAAAATGCTCAGGAGTAGCTGGAAGGCCGCTAATTTCTCTCCAGTTTCTTGTTCTTTCACCTACTACAGGATCAATGTTAATGATCACAGATCCGGCACCAGAACTGGGGTCTTTAGTAGCAAATTCAGATATTTCAGCCCAGTTGGGTCGATTGGCAATGCTATTATGACCAACAGATCGACTTAAACCACTGCGAAGAAGAATCATACGGTTTCTGCGAAGAGATTCTTCAGCAGAAAGAGGGCTTCTGGGGGGCAATTTGGGGTTTGAGGGAGAACCCATATCAGATTTCCTCAAGGGGGAGTGTTCGAGGTTCTGAACTGCCTGTTTGAAGGATTCAGAATTACGAGAAAGGGTGCGAATGATAGAAACAGGGATGGTCTGATCTTGGGGTTCCCCTGTTTCTACAGACTGAGGATCCGCTTGCAAATTGGGATCAGGTGGAGCAGATTCTAAGGGGACAAGGCTAAATCTGCAAAGGGGGCATGTGGTGTGGGATTGAAGCCACATATCGATGCATTGGGGATGGAAAGAGTGGCCGCAGGTCGGGAGCAGCTTAAGCTTTTCCTCTTCTTCAAATTCAACCAGGCAGACAACGCACTCAAATCCGACCTTGCCCTTCTTCCGCCCTTTTACAGACGCAAATCTCATGAGAGGTAATTTCTGCACCATCTCAGGCTCCACTCCCACCCCTTCCCTCTCCCGCCAGTACGCCCTTTGCAGCGACCCATCTGCCCTCACATCGCTATCCCTGTTGCATCTTCTCACATACAGCACAAACAGACCCAGAAAGAAAAACGTTGTCACCAAAACCACTACTATTATTGCCATGCTTGCATTGAACCTGTAATTCAGCGCTGTTGGATATGCGCTTCCTGTCTGAACCGGGCTGCTAGTCGGAGTAGACATTCTTGGAGAAATTCTGATGACCCAAATCTGAGTTGGGAAGCTGGTTCTAGTGAGGCGGGATATAAATTCTGAGGCAAAATGAAGGTCGTCTAACTGTGGTAAGATTAATGAAGCACATTCTTCTTACAATTCTAGATGGATGAGGATCGGCGGCCGATGCAAGTATTTGTGGAAATTTCGTGCGTAAGGCGCTGACCCAAGCAAAGCAGACACAAAGGGCGCCGGTTGCCTGGCTCAAGTAAAAATAAGGAGAATTTGGAGTTAAAATATGGGTATTATCCCAAAAAAAACAAATATGGGTATTATCCGCTTGGTGGGTTATGCACCATTGTCTAACCTACGTGTCACGGCTTAGCCTAGCTTCCTGTGCATAGTTGATGCCACATCAAGCTATCGATTCTGAGGCTACCAACCTGTGTTAATGCACATTATAAACTGGTGATTTTCTAGAGAATATCTTATTATCCCCCTTTATCTGAAAAAAATCAATTCAATTCAATCCACTTCGTCAACATGGAAATTGGCTCGCTCATTCTAGACATTCTACCTCCAGAATGGAAAATGGCAGGCAATTCGCTCCTGAGGTAATTCCAAGGTAAATCTGAAGGCCGCGACCCAGTTACCATGTTGTGGCAGCCTGGAACTGGGTCGTTGATTCCAAGACCTGCTTCCCGCTCCTGCCGTTCGCGGGACTTCCTACATCCGCTCCCCAGATTCCATGCCACCATACATCAAATATCTAGCATAATAACGTTTTTTTTTTTTTTTTTTTTTTTTTTTTTTTTTTTTTTTGTAATTTTATATGCTTTTTGCCATGGTTTTTCTATGATTTTGGTGCTGTATTCGTTGGGGCATACTAAAAAGTATTTCTAGAGTGCGCCTTTTTTGGAGCGTTGATCTGGGTTAGGTTAAACAATCTAAGGGTTGCTATTTTGGGAACTGCATTCATATGCATCAAACCTCAAAATTTTTGTTGCTAGATATTCTTCTAGATTCATGTTGTTCATCTTCTTCATTCGTGCTATTGCTGGAATATCTGGTCTTGCTAGATATTGTTGTTGTGGATTCGTGTTGTTGCTTCTTCGTTTGGTCGGTGCATTTATTGGCCCCCGATTTGGACTTGGATTCCAGAGGGGTATTAGACTCATGGAATAGGGGGTATTAGACTCGTGGTTTCGGCGTGCACACTTATTCCATAAGTCGAATACTCCCGATTCTGTGTTGATATTAGGCAAGTCAAATACCTCCCATTTCTCCTTTGCCGGTCCTCCTATCCCTAAAAAGGGGGTATTACCTGCATTACACAAGTCGAATACCTAAGGGGGTATTAGGCTCGTCTAAACTAAGGCATGTATTGTGCAAATCGAATACCCATTGCTTATACCACAAGTCAAATACCAGGGCACGGATCTGCGGATATGGACTTCGGTGCAAGGGCTTGTTTGTCGCAGAGTTCCTCCGCTTTCTCTTTTGTGGATTGTTTAATCTGGCAATCCCCTTTCCATAGTCCTTGGTTTGAAACTTTGCAAGCCCCTTTTAGCATCTAGGTCCCAATCCAGATCGACCAGCCGCAGATCCGTGATGGCATATTAGATCAGTGGTTGTGTTTAGACAAAGAATAGCTCTGGCTGGGTCTTCTTGATTAAAATCTCCATAGTTTTGACTTGTTTTCTTCACTTTCCGTGGAACCACCACCAGCAATAATGTCGAAGTGCCAAATTGCATTACGTTTGTACCTTCCGCTCTATATTTTGGTTTTTGTGGCACTAAGGAGATCATCCCTTCCTTCTTGAACATAGTTCTTTTTTTTCTTGGGGGCCAAAACATGGATGATGCCGTTTTTACTATTTACGCCCGAGCGGGGAAGTCGATACTTATTTATTGAGCTTGCCCTTATTCTTTGGTGGGAAGCCCGGCCGTCTTGCGATGGAGTTCTGACTTGATTTTGGGGTATTCGGCCCCGATGATCGCATGCAAAAGGTATTTGGCTTCCAAATTTTGGAATAGGGCGTGTCGATTTGCGGTCCCACACATTGGCGTATTCGACACGGGTTTCAGCTCAAAAGCAGGCGTGTTGGTTCATAGATTTGAGGGTTAACTTGGCGGGTCGAATACCCCCTTGGATTTTTTATCGAAAAAAAAGAACATGCAGGCCGAATACCACACGAAGGTATTCGGCTTACGGTTTTATGGAATCCAAGTCCAATTCCAGAGCCAACATTTCCTTCGTCATTTGGTACGAGGTTTATGCAATATATTAGTTTTTATTGCCTTTTGTTATTAATTTTTCTTTTTCTTTTTGTTATTAGCTTTTCTTTTGTTTCTGTTCTCCATTCTCGTGTTCTCATTTACCACAGTTTTGTTTCCCTTCAAACTTACCACAGTTTTTATTCCCTTCAAACCGAAAATCATTCTTCATTCTGTTTTTCTGTCTCCTTTTCTGTTCAATGTTTCCATGCATCTGTTGCTAGATATATCTTGTTGGTAAAACAGAGCAAATACTGGCTCTTGTATCCATATCCATCCATCTGGAACTTTTGTTTTCTGGAACTTTTTGTTTGCTAGATATTGAACCGGACTGAAATCATCAATATATAGCATAAAACAGTTTGAAATAGAGGGGTTGTTTGGCATGTACCATAATACAGTTTCTGTTGTTAAAGCTCAAAGGCCTAAAATACAATCTTGGTTGTTTCGACTCTATGAAGCCATGGTAAAAGATCGAAAAGCTTCAACATATCTCGAATTGTCATCTTCTCCACCTCTAGCCACATCGAACTCCAACTGCTTTACTGAGAAAAACTAAAAAAACCCTTTGAAATCTCTACCTTCCTCTACCTCTGCTTACTTCTGTTAAGCCTCGGCCTCGAGTTTCCAGCACATCGCGACCCCCGATCTGTGGTCTTCACCTCTGCCCAGCCCTATAGTAAAACCTCTGCCCGATCCCTCTGCACACTGTAAAACCTAGCTTCGACTACCTTCTGCTTTCTTTGAGCCCCTAGTTGATCACACCCCTCTACAACAACCATATTATTAACAAAATGTTGCACACGCATGCTAGATATTATAAACATAAAAAAAAACACTCACAATTGCCTCGTTTCAAATATTTTGCACAGAGAATAATGAGAAGAATTGCACGAAACAGACGAGCCCTAGGGTCATCATCGCAAATAGGAGTGGTGCAGGCAGAAGGCATCACAAATGAAATTCCATCCTGCACAGGAAAATGTCGTAGCAATTGAAGAAGACGAAATCAATCATCATGTCATTGTGGTTAGTTGGATACATCAATGACATACGCTCATCTATGCAACAGATTGTAATGCATTAAATTCAATTGAAAACTTCATTATTGATGCACACATATGTTTGAACATAGACCAGCAGAGACACTTACTTGCGCAAATAAATAGGCTAACCGCCCTCTGCAGGCTATTTGATAGGCAGATCAATGAAGATGTGTATCGCATCTTAAGTCGCTATCCTTATTGAGCCATACAATTTGACACACTACTTTTATTTATTTCCAATTAATAAATAAATTATTGAATAAAATGTTTTTAAAACATATATAACATGATCACATATGCTACATAGGTATTATGCATATGATCCAATTTGGTTAAAAGAAATGCATTCCATTATTTTGTGTGAATTATAATGCTTTATTGTTTACAAGAAATTTATCGCGGCGGCCAAGGCCGCCGCGAACATTTCTTTGGTTCCAAACCTGCATAATTGGACCTGCTATTTATTTGTCTGTATAATGCTGTTTTGGACCTGAGTTTTGACCTATTTTATGAACATAAGATATGACAAACAAATAATATTATAGTTAGCCTCATATTTAGTATAAAGGCATTGTGTAGATTAACACCATTGCAAGTTAAGGAAAAAGTGAAGCAAAACAAATTTGGGTCAACAATTTAATCTCCTCTCTCAAATACATTTAGGGGCGACAATCAATATATGCTTAGTTAGCTGCATAAGAGTACCAAAAGCATTTGCATTTCCTTGTTTGAAAGGACTTAAGCACTAGAGAAGTATGCGTTAGTATCATTCACATTGTTGAAAAAGTAATGAGATGATTCAAAGAAGCCATTTTATGTACTATACTCATATTTGTACTATATTCGTACTAATTTTTGAGTCCTCCCTCTCTTTTTTTAGTGACCACCACTAAGCAGTCACCTGTGTTTAACCCTCACCATGGTATTAGATCTTTGACCAAAGAATACTCTGTTATAAATTTTCCATAGAGTACACAAAGCAATCTCATTTAACAACTATTTCTTTTTTCTTGTTCTCCATGTGCAGGACAATCCAAACAAGGCCGAAAGAATTCGGCTTTGCTGCATTTGCTACATTTGACTGCGGCCAGATCTGCCTCAAGTGGCTAGTACAAAGAAAGCAGGTCGAAACAGGGCAAGCGATCAAACCAAGGATTTTGGTCCCTGAGCTTCTCATCGATGCTATGGATCGGGTTTAGAGCTCTATCTAACATTGCAAGCACACGATTTTCTCTCTTCGTGTTCTCTGTTTACAATCGATTCAGCATTTCTGAAGCATCACGGTCTTTCATTACTGCCCAGAGAAAGGCCCAGACATGGTTGCTAGCAAATCGTGCAGAGCTAGTAAGAGCCGACGAACACATTATTTTGAAACTGAATCATTTCCAAGTTCTTTATTTTCTGAATGTCCGTCACTGTGCCTCATAAGCTCAAGCTGTGGAAAAGAAGTCAGGTCATAGATGACCCTCTGCATTGTATGTGCTTCCATTTAATGCCACGAGGATCGTTGCCTATCCAATTACATTCCCAGTGCCACGCCCTTTGAGGAAACACAGGATATTATTCAGCAGTGAAGGCTGCGAGCTGGTCCCTGTGACTTCAAACAACTCGAAATTGCAGTAAGAAGGGCCAGATTTTGCTGAAGCCGCTCAAGGAGAACCATTCAAGGCTTGATTTTCCCATGTGCTGACCTGTCCAAACTAAGCCCACAGTTCAAAAAAATTCAGTTTCATGGCGGCATACAAATCTACGCTTCCTGTTTTCTGTTCACTGTTGACATCGGATGCCCTATTTAGCCTATCAAATCCGGCGATCCAAGAAGAACAGGGCAGAATCTGCTCCGAATCCAAATCCTATAGCAGATTCCTCCACCGAATCTGGCGATGCAAGAACAGGGCGTAAGTCTTTGAGCTCTAATTTTAGGGCAAAGCCACCGCTCTGCCATGGCCCCCATTGTCAGTTCAGCTTGCTTGATCGTAGCATAGCTGCTGTTAACGAACGAGATTCATCCACAAAAACGTGGCATTGAAACGCGAGCTTGGATTGCGGCGCAGAACAAGAAAAAAAGAAAAAGAATAATTACAAAATGATTTATATATGTTCTGATAGTTTATGCTACATAATAGTTTTTTTTTTTCTATGCTACATATTATTAATTACACAATCAATATCTAGCATAATATCGATGATTTGTGCTGAAGGCCCCAAAGGGGCCAAAAATACATTAGGTATAACACAAACCATTACATTCCACACTTAAAAATAAAATTCCCCCTTAAACTCCCGTTTGTTTGGGTGCATATTCACATGGGGGGTGATATAGGGCAGCGAGAGCTCCTAAAATCATATTATACATGTACAAAATCAACATCATATAGTACATTGTCTCAAATCTTATAGTATTTTGCAAACTGTCTTATACCATATTACAAAACGTGTATAGACATACCCACAAACGAGGACCTCTATGTACGTTCTTGATCGAGGAATAAAGGGCATATATGCTTATCCGACATCTCTTGATTCCCGGAGTCACCCCCGTGTAATATACACCTAAACCAACTAAGGGGGGATTTTATTTTTAAGTGTGGAATGTAATAGTTTGTGCAAAATACATCAAACCCTAAAACACAATAACAAAAATACATGAAGGTCAAGTGGCCCTTAGGAATCGAACCTAGGTAGCTGGTAACAGATGCTGGACTCCAAGACACCAACATCAAACTCCAAACCGCGAACTCCATACTTGCATTATAAACACCAACACATAACTACCATTGAAACCAACACATAACTACCATTGAAACCATTGAATCCAACACATTTAAATTAAAATCCCCCTTAAACCCCCTTTGGTTTGGGTGCATATTCACACGGGGGGTGACTCCGGGCAACGAGAGCTGTTGGATAGGCATATTCACCCCTTATTCCTTAATCTACACCGTACGTAAAGTTCCTCGTTTGTGGGGTATGCAAGTACAAAATTTGCTATACTGTATAACAAGATTCACAAAATACTATAAGATTTCAAGCGGAATACTATATGGTGTTGATTTCGTACGTGCAAAATACAAAATCTGAGGGCTCTACGCCCTCGTCACCCCGTGTGAATATGCACCCAAACCAAAGGGGGTTTAAGGGGGATTTTAATTTAAATGTGTTGGATTCAATGGTTTCAATGGTAGTTATGTGTTGGTTATTATACTAAAAAAAATTTTGGGCCCTTCGGGCCCTAAAAAAAACAAGCAGACGTAAGAATATTAATTAATGTTAATGGTTGTTATGTGTTGGTTGTGATACTAAAAATTTTTTGGCCCTTGGGACCTTAAAAAACCATAATATGAAACACGAGAAACTATAATGTTATAGCATACCGTAATTTAATTACATACGCTTCACCACGACATTTAAGCGTTAAAATGGTATAGATATATAATTAGATTCTTCACCACAGCATTGTATCCTGTATATGAATGGCATAAAAGCATAATTTGTCTCTTCATCACAATGTTATGAAGAGCAACTGCAATCTTTAAAATAGTTCAGCACGTAATTCATGTGCATGAAATTCCTGGATGGAGCGATGGCTTATAGCCGGATCTTTGTTTAAAATCCATCATGATATGAGTTGAATATAGTGCTACATAAGATAATAGGCATAATCTGCAAAGTTTCCTAATAGATCAAACCCAGTTGCCTTCACCCATTTTGACATCTTTGTTAATGAATTCTGTTTTTTTTTGAATCAATCCATCATTCGAAATATCAAAGTCTCTTAACCAGACTTGGAGTTCATCTTCTTCAAGTATATTTGTGTGGGTACATATTCCCAGACTCAGCACAAGCGATTTCAGCTCACTTTTGGAAAGGGTCCCGTTTTTGTCTATGTCAAAGGCTTCAAAGATTCTGTATGAAGCAAGGGATGCATGAGAAGTCTAGACTTGAGACAACAAGAATGATCCGTTTTCTTATCTTTGCATTGGTGCGATAAACAAGCACTTACTTTGAAAAAAAGCGTACGTATTAGGAGTTCTTCTATCATCCTTTCTTGAATCCAAGGTGAGAATACGACATAGAAGATGATCAAACAACTATGCAAGACCACAACTTTGGCCGATTTATAGCTGAAAAGACAGTGCCTATAATCCAGACTCTACGAAAGTGTAATTCTCAGCGACTTCATGCAAAACAATATGTAGCATAATGACACTACGAAGATGAATAAGGTAAGAGAGAAGCGGCTACTTGAAGAAATGAAAATCAAGGTTGATGAAGCACCTGGTAAGAGCAGTAAACCAAGAGTCCAATGAATGCCAAAGCACAGCTTATAATATCAAATATGTGTCCCAATTGACTGTTATGAAATGGGGTAAAAGCATGTTAGGGTGTCCCTTAAAAAGTATTATTTAGTGACCAAAAAAGTACCTAAAAAGGTACCCAGGTCTGGGTACTGGGTACTTGTGTAATATGTCAATAAAAGGTACATTTTATAACTTCTACATATATTTTGGTCTTCAATAGCATTATATTTGTCTTAACTTTGAATAGAAACACGTCCTTGACTTTTATTTTGAACTTTTGTACTAGTTTTAATGAAAAGAAAAATGAGAAAGTACCCAGTTCTGAAGTACCTAGTGTATGTACTTTTGCTGGTTCCAAAAGTGGTACACCTTAACATGCTTTTACCCAATGTGTGTGGAATCTGAGCGAATAAGTAGGGTATAACAGTGACAATCATAATCCAAGCTGCCACTCTTGTTTGCGGATCTGTCAAAACTCCAGTACCTGGATAGTTGGTTACGTTAGTGCCTGCCTGCAAAATTAGCTCAGAGGAAATTCTTACTGAAAATGTCAAATTTCCTTGTCAATGTGCAATCCTTTGCTTTGCCATCTTGAAGGTCACAACGGCCAACAAGCAGAGAGCTACCCCAGAGAAGAGTAAGCAACATAACAGTTGATCCGAAGAAGTAGAGCTTCCTACCTGCACTCTCCGCCATCCCGGATCTCGCATGCCATGCCATGCCATGCCATGCCATTCAATTCAAGATCGAACACTTGCGTTCTTTGTTACATTGCGTTCGCGTTCTTTGTTACTCGCCGTTGCATCTGCGGCATACTTTACAATGCGTGACTATGATTTTGGAAGCCCGAGGCGGGATTGCTCCATTTCCTTGCTTATATTTTTTTCAACAAATTTTTAAGAAGAAGCTAATTAATACATTCGGAAGAGACGGAGAAGGCGGTCGAAAGTTAACCCCAACGACCGGCTCTTATCGCCAGAAATACACACGAAATTGAAAATAAAAAGGGGAACCGACCTACCCTTGGATCGAACTGCTTCTACCCCTTGGATCGAACAAGGTTGAAAATCATGTAAGCTGGCGTCCACAAGTTATTGTAAGCGTTGGTTATTTAAGCGTAGGTCGGGGTCCGGTCGCATGTCCTCAACTGCCCTTATATACAGGCCCGACCTTTACCAAGAGCACGAGCATCTAAAACAAACATCCCGAAATCTCTTTCTGCTACTACCTGCACAAACTGGCTGTTGAAACTGGCTTTGATTTCATACACCCACCAGACCCAACCTCTCGTCTGATTAAGGAGTTCATCCTTTGCCTTCACCTGCCGATCCCTGCAAAAAGAAAATAGAATCGAAGAAGGAATAAAACCATAAAATGGTTTTTTCGATGCTTGCATGTTCAAGCCCCTAAAATAAAAAGAGGGCTTTTGTTGTGAGCCCTTGGATGTTGGACCATTGAAAAAAAAAAGCTAAATCAACGACTAAGAAATGGTGCACTCTAGATGTACGCATTAGTACATCGATTCGAATACGCCATGAAATCTTAGGAAAACCTTTGTGAATATGTAGCAAAATAACAGGGGGTTTCCTTTTGTATTTTTGTACTTGTTTCCCTAAGGTTTTTATATGATTTGATGATGGTATTCCATGAGACGTACTAATTGGTACATCTAGAGTGCGCATACTATCAGCATAGTTTTAGTGGCGTTTTCCAATGGTTACACCTCTATAATTTCACAAACTATCCTAAATCGAACATGCAAGCATCGAACATGGTATTTTAGGGTTTCGATTGTCCATGATTTTGCTTCTATGTTTTCTTTGGAGGTAGGGCAGGAGCCCAAGGGCAGCCTCCTCGTGCCATGGGTTCTGGGCATGGGTCTTGACCGGTTTTGCAAGCTTGGTACTAGTTTTGGCACAGGGAATATCTACCAAACTGTGTGTGTTCCGGGACAAGCTTATGAAAAAAGGAATGCCCATTTTCCCCTTCACGATTTAGAACAAAGCAGAGATGGCTATGTCCGACGTGTTAAATCCTATCGCATGTGTACATAGCTGCAAAACCCTATTATTATTAAACATTCAAAAGCAGTTAAGTCCAGGATTTCGTCAATTCTTACGGTTCTTGCTAATTTCCTCGTCATCCCCAGTAGCAGACCTATTCATCATTCAAACCGTAAATCGAGAACATCTTAGATCCTTACAGTTCTTGCTAATTTCCTCATCGTCCACAGTAGTCGGATCTTGTAAATGAACAGATGGAGCTACGTCCATGGCTGAGCTGGAGAAGGATGCAGAAACCCTATTGTAGAATGGGTTTCAGATGCTTGTTCCTTAATGTTTGGTTCAGATAGACAAAAGCTTAAGAATGGAAAAGCAACATACAGATAGCTTCTCAGCACGATCTACCTCTGACACAACAGAATTATCTGCAATTCGCTCCTGTCAACAGTTATAAAGGTGAATGTTTGGGCCATTTACATTACATGCTTTACATAATGCAAGATTTAGTTTGGGAGATACAGTATACAGGGCCTTTCAATGTGAAACCTTCCCCTCAAGTATCCTTCTCTGTATATTTGACTTATCATGAGAGGATGAAGCTTTGAATGCAACAAACTCCATTGTGCTTGCAGGAGAGACTCCCAAGATGACATCCCCGAACATCGAAAGCGAGGTTGCCTCTAAGCGGGGAAGATCTACTCATCATGTACAAGGTAGCCTTACAGTTCATTCTTATGAGATTCATTCTTATGAGAAGGGATATTTATTTTGTTCATAAGCATGTCTAGTGGCTCTTATCATTTCTCCAGCAAATTAATCGGTTGAATTGATCATTGGTATTATTTTCTGTTCAAAATCTCTGTTCTCCTCCATTTTGCTGCTTGCTTCAATGCAGACAAGATCCTCTTTTTGCTTGGAAATTATTTCATGTAAAGAATTTTACTGTAACACCCTTCCTGTTCATTGCTATAGCTGTGTCAACATTCGATGCTCCAGTTATTGGCGAGAGGTAACGTGATGCATTCTGTGTAGCTTGAGCTGTTGCATTGCTGCAAGAGTTCATTATAGGCTTCTCTTTAAAATTCGAGGCAGATTTGCGGTTAAGTTATATGTGCACACCAGCTTGTATGTTTGACATTGTGTGCAGGCTGGCTTGCTAATCTATGTAACCATATTTGTGAGTATATCCGACTTTATTTGTGAGTATATCCGACTTCTTCCATGAACTAAATTGCTGTTGTATATAAATGGGCATCCAAGGCTACATTTGTTGCTGAATTTTGCCACCAATATAACTCCATGAATGTAATTTATCCAATTAGTCCGTTGTATGTATTTGAAGTTTTAAATTCTTATTATCTGCATCTATTCTTCATATTCCTTGCTAGAAGAACCTGGAATGGCTTTGAAGTTCTTGTTACATATAGAGATTGGCTGCCCTCTATTGTGGATTATGGAGAACGTAGTGGTTGTTCATGAACACCTCAACCATGAAGGGCTTGGATGTCAAAGTGTGTTGTCCGCAAAAGTCTTCTGTGTAGGTCTTGGATGTCAAAGTGTGTTGTCCGCAAAAGTCTTGTGTGCAGTTCACAATAGTTTACACGTTTCTTGTATTGCAATATTCATGAATACCTCAACCATGAAGGTCTTGGATGTCAAAGTGTGTTGTCCGCAAAAGTCTTGTGTGCAGTTCACAATAGTTTACACGATTCTTGTATTTGCAATATTCAGATACAGATAATGAACATAATGATTACATAAAATGTACTCATGATTACATAAAATGTACTCAATTTGTTTGTCTTCATGTTATTGTGTTTTTTAGTAATTAATATTTAGGCCCATAAACTTTACCTATGTTTGCTTTGGTTAGGGCCCGAAGGGCCCAAAATTTTTTTTATATAACAATAAACACACAACTACCATTAACATTATTAACACAAACCATTGCATTTAATACATTTAAATTAAAATCCCCCTTAAACCCCCTTTGGTTTGGGTGCATATTCACACGGGGGGTTACGTAGGGCAGCGAGAGCCTTAAAAATATATTTACAATACATGTACAAAATTAACACCATTAAGTACATTCTCTCAAATCTTATAGTATTTTGCAAACTTTGATATACAGTATACAAAAACTTGTACATGCATACCCCACAAACGAGGATCGCTATGTACGGTCCAGATCTTGGAATAAAGGGCAAATATGCCTATCCGACAGCAAAAACACAAAAAAAACCCCCTGTCATTATGCTACATATACACACATGGGCAAAAACATCTTCCATTCATTGTTCAAAATGTCAAAACTATATAACGGTGTTGGTGTCATAATCTCAACGTGTAGTTTTGATTGTAACTACTTACTCCATCTAAGAGACTCCTTCACTATCTTATAACATTCGATGCAATTATTATGAATACACATTGCAAAATGCAGATTATCAAAAAATGTGATTCCCTCTCCGTCCAATCAAAGAATCATCCAAGCTTTGTTACACTACAAATAAGAAAGCTATTTACAAAAGCAATTGATTCTACTTCCTGATTTGTAGGACTCACTGCTATGAAGTCCACATGCAACTCAAATAAGCATCAAGCCCAAATAATCCAAAAATAGTGACACGACAGGGCCAACCATGGAAGGAAAATGAAAAAAAAAAAAAAAAAAAAAAGAGATTTAAAAAACAACTCTAATACCAAAATACTGACCATACAAAAAGCAAGAACCTTAAATTATCCCTTTGTCCATAAATCAAAACCGAAACATAGTAAGTTTCTAACCCTATATGTTCTGAAACCTTAAAAACTTGCCTGCCCCATCCACATCACCAAATTTATGGCATCGTGTAACCTCTGTTTGTTGGTTCCGCATCGAACGACCCAAATTCATGTGTCGACACGGAAAAAAAAAAAAAAAAAAAAAAAAAAAAAAAAAAAAAAAAAGAAGAAGAAGAAGAAGAAAGAAGAAGAAGAAGAAGAAGAAGAAGAAGAAGAAGAAGAAGAAGAAGAAGAAGAAGAAGAAGAAGAAGAAGAAGAAGAAGAAGAAGAAGAAGAAGAAGAAGAAGAAGAAAAAGGGAATTTAGGAGGGAAAAAAAAATTAAATCTATTAAAACAAGGTTGAAGCGCCCAATTCATCGGCACCTCGATGGATTTGTGCTAACCTCTAATGCTATCAATGCCTGTTTCGATTGCCAGTTAACTGAGCTTCTTAAACTGGGAGCAGTATCAAGTATGATTTCTTCGTTTTCCCTGTGCTCCTTCGTGGCATGTCTCATTTACATGCATGCTGACATGTTCTAATTTCAAATAGGCTATAGATGAGCAACTGTTGGACACCGTTACTAGTAATTCTATAATATTTAATACAACAAGATGATACTTTAATAGTCTGTACCATGAGTATTAATATTATTATTTTGACAAATAAATTAAAGTAAAAAGAAAAGCATATTTAAAGTTCATTATGGTGTGCGTTCGTGGCATATTTAAAGTCCATCATCAAGCGCGTGCATGCACACACACACATGCCAACATCGCATTGTTAGGTTTTGCCTCCATTCACTTTATTTTGCATATCCTCACGAGGAGAAGAAAAATAAGAGGCCATGCCACTATTTATATAGATGGGGTCAACTTCCGGAAACAATTATTGCTTCTCTCCAAAACACACATTAGACTATACCTAAATCAAATAATATATAACTTTATTTTTTTCTTTGCTGGAAATGGGATACCACTCATTGGCACTACGTTGGTCTATGGTATTTTTTTTTGTATATAAGAGTATAACAATCAGATATCTATATTGTATGTATGATTCATAGTCTAAATTCAAGAGAGTTGCCAACTTATAAAACCCAACCAAAATTCAATAAGTTATAGTAACATATTAGATTTCCTACAGGTGCTACTTAACCGGCCTTACTTCATAAAATAGTAGTTTCTAATTGTCCATGACACCCTAAACCCCCTAGTGGATATATTGAATGACAAGTCTTGCAAACTAGTATTCGCACGTGGAAGGCATGTATATGATGATAGGCTTCTACGGCAGCTTCTTGACATTGAAATTTTCAACTACTAAGACATGACTCATGTATACATAAGATAAACATAAACTACCAAAGGTGCCATTTTTTTAATACCAATTTGTAAAGATATAACACTTTTTGTCTAACTATTCCTAAAGAAATGATAAATGGAAATAGAAAGGAGAAATATATTTGGGTTTCCCTAAAGGGCAAGCTCTCGCTCCTCTTGGTGGATGGGCATATTTTGGGCATATGCCAAAATATTCACTGCAACCGGCTTAAACCTATGGTTGCAGGTAATTTGCCGGTGGTGGTCTCCCGGATCCCTCTTGAAGAAACGGGGGGCGTAGAGATGGAGATTGGAGGTCCTTTTAAGGAAGACTCTTGCAGCAGTGCGGGAGACGGTCCTAGTGTATCAAGATGCATTTAAAGCTTTCGTTCCTTATCTTACTCACTTTTAACCAAGACCCGAAAGGCATTTTAAAGCCAATAATTCTATCACTGTATTCAAAGCTCTAGGCGGATATGAGACTTCTAGCAAATGTTAGAAGAGATTTTCTCATTCTTGTTCTCTAATGTTCTAAACGAGATGCGCCCCAGGACAACCTCAGTTGTCGAATACGTTGACCCTAAGGCGCAGATCATCGGTTGGGGTCTCTGGACGACTCTCGTTTCGAACATCTAGCATAATAACAAGGGGTTTCTTTTATACTTCTTATATGCTTTGTAATATGGTTTTTGTATGATTTCTTTGTTGTATTCGTGTGCACATACGTACTGAATAGTATTTGTAGAGTGCACCATATCTTAGCCGTTGAGTTTTGATTAAAATAACAAATGTGTGTCATGGTTATCGTTCTCTGCATGTGCTTTCACATCGAATTTTATGCCATTACCTGTTCTTGGAGGAGGCTAGATTGTTGGCGCGCGTCATTTCAAGAGAATGTTTACCTGGTTCATTTTTAGAAAGCTCCTTTTGATATTAATTTTTCTTAAGATCCCACGCTTGTAGCTGCAACTTCCAATAAAACACTATAAGTCAAGAAGGTTTTGATAGGTTTCTTGAAGTATGAAGGTTGAAGTCAGGAGGTTTCGTGTCTCCTTGCTGACCCAAGCAAGGAGATACAAAGGGCGCCGGTTGCCTGACTGAAGTAAAAATAAGGAGAATTTGGAGTTAAAATATGAGTATTATCCGCTTGGTGGGTTATGCACCATTGTCTAACCTACGTGCCATGGCTTAGCCTAACTTCCTGTGCATAGTTGATGCCACATCAAGCTATCTATTGTGAGGCTATGAACCTGTGTTAATGCACATTATAAACTGGTGATTTTTCGAAGAATATCTTATTACCCCCCTCTATCCGAAAAAAATCAATTCAATTTAATCCACTTCATCATCAAATCTCGGCCATCTATAGAATATGAATCTTGCAAAGTACATCAAACACTAAAACGCAATAACAAGAATACATGAAGGTCAAGTGCCCCTTAAAAATCGAACCTAAATAGCTGGTAACACATGCTAGACTCCAAGCCCGGGGGCTTCACCCCTTTATATAGAGCATATGGCATGTGCGTGCAAGGGGTCGACAGAAACCCCCCTGTATACGGCTTTTTGCGGGCGAAACCCCCCAACCATACGTAAATATGAATTTTAATTTTTGGCCCCTTATCCGTACATGTACGCCAGTCCCAACTAGCAATCCATATACCCTTTCCCGTACATATACTGGAATGTTGGCCAATGTTTATAAACCATTAGCCAATGTTGGCCAATGGTTTATAATTTTTAAATGTTCGCCACGGTTGGCCAATGGTTTATAATGTTGGCATATGGGATGTGCAAATGTTGTCCTAACCCCTATGGTAGCTATGGTCCTAACCCTTAGGGCAACACCTATGGCCAAACATCATAACCTTTGTCACCTCAAAAGGTTAACATTAACATCAAAACCTATGTCACCTCAAATGGGTCGTTGCCATCATAACCTTTATTATGACAATCATAACCTTTAACATGATAATCTATAACCTTTAAAATAAAATCATAACTTTAGAACATGATAATCTATTGGCATACATGATACCCTAATCTATTGGCATCATAATCTATGGCATATTGGCATCAAATTTGCATATTCCGGTTTGGCTTTATATATAAGTAGTGGTCTGTCGTTTCACAAGAGCACCATCACCCATCCATTTTCCCGGATCCTATTCCTTTCCTTCCCAAAGTTCCCTCCTTCCTTCCCCTCGATTTGGAATGGCTCGGATCAAGGTGATCGCCCTGCGGCCCTGCGAGAATCATCCTCTTCCAGACCATCCGGGCATGGAGATGATGTTCGTGGCCACATTTACACCTTGGAGGTGAACCGATTGAAGGAGCAAGGAGCAAATGTGTGCGCCCCGGTGCGAGCGGCTTGATCGGGTTTGTCGCATGAGGCCGCGTCTTCTGAGATGGACATTGAGGCAATCGGCATTTACCTTAGAGTGCACCTTCAGATGCCCCTCCGGGCTATACCACGCATGGGATGCAAGGATAGTCGGTACACAATCTAACACTACGTTACGTTTTCATGTTTACGTAAAAACCGGTGCATGCATGAGTTTTTCCCGGTTTTTGTTGTAAAAAAAAGGTCTTCAATGTACTCTAATATGGTATCTTGAATTATTACGGGGGGTAGAAACGCGTGCAAGGCTTACGCATGCACGCGAGATTTTTGTAAACCAAATCTTCAATATAATATAATATATTATCTTTTTCGTAAAAGCTGTATTTGCATTTGTCCGATTAAGCCCATAATCGAAACAAAGGAACTGAAACCTTGGTTCGGTTTACTTCAAATTTGAAACTTGAACTGAAAATATGAAGCACAAACTTCCAAAATATGAACTTCCAAACGCTACCTAAGAACTTCCAAACGATACCTAAGTCGCTTTATGTAATGTATGTAATCTGTTTTGTATTTTTCTCGTAAAAACCGGTGACAAAACGTGCAAGTTTCTACATGCACAAGTTTACGCATGCACAAGTTTACGCATGCACAAGTTATTTTGTAGAAAAAGTCCAAAATTTGAAGCACATCTTGCACTTGCCTCCTCAAAGAGAATCGGGCCAAATGAAACTATTGCAGTCCGTTGGTGGCGACTTAAAACTTCCAAACTCTACCTAAACCAAGTGAGACACATTTATATTAAGTATTACATAATAGACATTCAAAACATTCTTTCTACATCTATATCTTTAAAAGCTTGTGCAATCCAAAAGAATTAGGGAGACCATACGACCTTCAATGACCTCTAACCATACATCTTCAATACATCTTACGCTTCCCTTTCCCAACACACGAAAAATCAAAGACCACTAAATATATCGGACTCATAATCATTGCAAAACAACCCGCAATTGTGAGCGATTTAAGATACAAGTTCTGATAACCTTTAGATTGCTTTCGGCAACAAATTTCTCAAATTGCAATCTATCATGCTCATGAAGTAGATATATTCCGGATTCTCGGCTTGTAAGTTAGACAAGCCAAAGCTATAACAGAATCTAATGATATTGCTATGTTTGTCGACAAGTCAAATGTGTACCAACATTTTTTTTTTAGACTTATGCTTTCGTTATACCATGCCAAGTTCAGTTCTACCAAATAGGATGGTGCGGAACTTAGATCAATTGCTTCCCTACTTTCCTTCCAGCCCTTACCAACTTTCCTTGAATACTTTCGAATCCTTCCCAAATACCAAGTTCTCTTTAAGAATTTACGCTTTGCACTAACCTGACACCCTTACGTTTTTTCGGTTTCTACCTCAAAGAACACTTTGACAATCGTGAGCCAATGCCAAGAGAAGTGGTTGCATTGATCCGCTTGTTCTTTTCATCCAATACAATATGAGTCTTAACTTTGGTAAGTCTATCCTTCGAGAGCCAAGGATTCCCATTAAGTTGATGACTAAAGTGGCCTTGTAGACTTCTTTATTGTCTACCTTCACAAGTCTTTCAACTTTCACTTGGTTTGGGTGCTCGCCTCATCCACCATGGCATCAAGTGTATGTCTTAACTCCATCACTGCTGCTATCTCCTCAATGTTTTTTGCAGCCAAGCCTTGAAACCCTCATTTTCAATCTCCACTTCAACTCGATCGGACTCATCTTCAAACTTCGGTTGTATCTAATTCTTTGGAGGTAGTTCTTGTTAAAATAGTCTTCGTGCTTCCAAGGACAATTCCACCATGTGTCGAGTTCTGTCTCTTCACAACAAATGCCAACTCTCAAACACATCCCCCATGCTTCTTTCATGCCTTCCTTTAAAGCATGCACAATTTTATCTACATTGTCTACCATCTTTGTAATCTCCTAGATCACAACCCATTTCCTTACCATCAAGTCCAACCTTCTTTTCTAAAACACGCCATATGTTTTCCCCGCTTCAAATGGGTAGCGAGGAACAACAATTTCCCAACAACACGGAACTCGCCACTCTATTCAAAGCACTTGTTGTTTTCAAGCAAGTCTGCACTTTTGATATATGACCTTTCATTTTGGACCATGCCGCCCACTTTACTAAAAAAAATTTTCACAGTATCCATCGGGCCGTGCAACTCAAGGGAAGAGAAATATCATTGCATTTTTCACTAAAATATCTTATCAACATCACAGCAAAATGACATGATAACTGTATGTCCAGAAAAGTCTCACGGCTTATAAAGTTCATCTTCAAAGTGTGTGTTGGATGCCTAATTATCCACAGCCTCCAAAACCTTTTAGATTGCAACAAACCAAACAAAAATCTTAGCAATAAGCCAATGAGACCACAATAAGCAACATGACCACAATGAGCAATTACACGAGAAGAATGATGAGGCAGAGATCTTTGCCTTGACACGAGACCATAGGCCCATATGGGGTGATAGGAATATGTCAATATATAAGGCCACAATTGAACAATAGGTTTCAGTTCCAAGAGTCCGCATTGGAGGAGAATTAGATGGATCTTGTAGTTTATGTAGACAAGCTTGAACCTTCCGTGAAGCAATCCGTTGGGCTGCCCTCCAATTTTGTCTATCCTTCCTTTCTACATCTCCAATTTGAAGACCATGTTCTCCTTGGAAAGCATGGAAGACGTGCCAAATGTCATTCAGTGTGGCTAGATCTTCACCTAAATAGAGTCTCTTAGCTGCGTTATCAAGTGGGTTGATTAACTTCTTCCCATTGTGTATGAAATCCTGATCATGCAAGCCTTGAATGCTGCAATCTTTCCTCTTTGCTGCAGTAAACACCCAACCTTCCCACGGAATTCCGTATCTTGTTCCTGCATCCTTCACACTTGTATAATCTTCCAGCATGCAACACCGTCTACGTGCATCTCCATCCGAGCTATGGCCAACTAATGGCCCCAAAACTTGCCTCAAATGCAAGTCCCAAAAAACTTGTATTGTTTCCCACTGAGCTCTCACTGCTCTACTATCAAACTTGTTGCATGTTAGTTGTATGGCCAAGACAAGCTTAGGAAGACGTGCATGCAATGGATTGATAATGAAAACACGAGCATAGTGTGCTATAACATTCTTTTCAAAAGCATCAACTATCTTCTTATAACCTGCCTCACCAGTTCCAACCTGCACAATGAAACTTGGATCACATGCATGGTTCTCCAAAATGCCACAAAAACCTACCAAACAGTCGTCCTTTGCATTCCAATATACAGACCTCTTTATGACTGTTTCATCTTCTGCAACAAGAGTGGGAATACATCCAGCTTTTAAGCCAAGATCTGCCATATGCTTGGCATATACATTTGCTAAATGAATAAATGTTGCTTCCACTACACCAACCCTGTAAGTAAAATTTTTTTTTAGGACCGCATTGTGGTTGATAAACTAGGACCACAGAAGTTCATGGTTAAGAAATTATGCATCCTCTTTCCACCCCAAATTCTAATGGTCTCAAACAATTCTTTAGTGGTCTGATTATAACGTTTCTTATGTCCCGGCCTCAAAATGTTCTGAGCAATGTCAATAAGGAAGTTCCATAAGGCTGCTTTACCATCAAACTTTCCTTGTGAGTGAGCCTCCCTTATGTCATTGCAAAACTTCCTCACATCTTTTCTATTCATCGACTCACTCAAACTTTCTCTTAAGGTTCTAACCTTCACAGACAAAGCCACATTTCTTTTCTTTGAGAAAGTCAACTCCTTCTTCAAGAATCTATTTTCAAGCCTCTTTGTCCTTAGCCATGTTAACCAGCTCTGTATATGTAAGAAAGTCTACCCTTGTCTTTGTCTTTGTATCACGCTGACCTCTCTCTAATGTATTTCCATTTTGTCTGTATACTCTCATACGAAAGTCCCTCTCTTTGGGAATTGATGCACAATATGAACATTGGAAATTTGGAAACCTTTTACCATCTATATTGACTCTACAACAGCTCACATGCCTAAATGCTCCATCAACCTCAACTACCTCATCACCAATCTGAAACTTTGCTTTGAGCTTTGGTTCAGAGTACCAACAATAACCAGCCTTTGAATCATCTAGATAAGGCCTCAAATCCCTCTTCTTATTACCATACCTATACTCTAATTGCCAAAAACCCCAACAAAGGGAAGCCAAATACTCACTTCCTGTTTTTTTTATGACGAAAATGAAACAAATAGGAAGAAAAGCATCATACCTCCAGCATTTATGGATAAAAGAGATATTGAAGAGGTGCGAAAAACTTACTTGAAGAACTAGCTTGTGACTCAACATTTACAATGCTTGAAGGAGCTGCATGAAATAACAAAAATGTTAGCCATTAAGATTTTGTTGTCAATAACATTTAAGCACTACCTTTGGTGAAATAAGTAAGCATGCTCTTTTGCCCAGGGCCATTGACTTCCTTTTTGTGTGCATACCTTTTTTGGTTCATTGCACTTGTTCTCCTTGTTCTCTTTCCTTTCCTTAGCAGTAACATGTCTATTACTTTTAATATGTTCCTTCATGTTGTCAATTAGGTCCCCTCTATTTGGAAATAGAAGAAGGGCCCTATTGCAGGTCATACACTTAATGCAAATCTCTTCACTCTTCGCATAGCCTCCTATAGTGTCCTCAAACAACTCAAACTTTACTTGATATTGCTCAACAAATGGGGTGACTTTTGTTGACATGCAAAGCTCCACTGCTGCCCTATTCTCAGCCACAACTTCTTCATGACTTTTAAGAGTTGATTCACTATCTGCATTATTTTCAAGACCTTGTCTATGTTTTAAGAAGTTCAATTTGTGCTCCTTGGTTTCCAAGTGCCGAAGGGTGAAATTATACATCATATCTTCTCCCCTTTGCCATATTTCATTTCACATTCTACACACCACAAACTGAAAACTGCCACTCCATTTACATCCATGGACATAATCTCAAATCGGTCTGTTTTGCCATTACTCTTCATTTTCATTTTGTACTTCCTATAGGCATGTTTCCACCTGTTTGTTTGAGCTGTTGAGGCTTTCTTGGAAAGCAACCTAGCAAATTCGGGTGCCTCACAAGCTACATTAAAGTCTTCACCAGCTTTACCAATGCCATCTACCCCTACCCCTTCAACCTCAACCAGTATAGTCGTCTACATTGATCTCTTCCTCAACCTCGAGGAAAGTACTAGTCTTCTTCTTTTCTTGGGATGATCGCCAACCTTGGGGTGCCCATCTTGATCTTCACAACCTACTATTCTTATCAGAACCTGGTCTGCTACAAATTTATGTCTATCTTCTTGCCTCTTGGACAATGGCAATTTCTTTTCACCAAGAAAAACAAAAGTCTTTCCCTCTAGCTCCTCCAACCCATCGAGCTCCAACTCACGCCTCAAATCAAGCATATAATATGTTATTCTTCACTATGATAAAGCCAATCTCAAGAACATCACTATTTCCAAAGATCAACACAAACCACTATTTCCCGCTCCAATCCGACATCACTCCACAAAGAAGCTGCCATCACAGGTATAAGGTAAGAATTGGTTGAGAAAAAATAAAAGCTGGGAAGTAGGTGACAAAAACTAAATGTAAGACAACCTTAAACGACCAGGCTTTGTTTTTTGCTTGCTTTTTGTGAAGCAAACGATGATGTGCTTTAACCTGCAAATTAAAAATCACACAAGCACGCAAAAACAAGAGTCAAATTACAAATAAAAAATGGGTGCATATGAACAAAGAGGAATGTAAGATTTTGAACCAGAAAGAGCTGCAAATGCTTCCACAGAAACTCCTTTCACGGTGCTCAATGGGTGCTCAATTTGTCCAATAGATTGCAAGAAGAAGCACAAATTTCATCTGCATTAAGCAATAGATTACGCATTAGCAGAGATATATCACCCTGTAGATCGAATTAGGATGCCCTATACCCCTACCCGGATCCATGCGGGAGCGCCATTTCCCCGCCCACCACCCCTTCCGTTTGGAGTACTCCAGATTCTTGATTTTCCGTCTGACCAACCCTTTACGCCTCACGGACCCCTAGGCAATAAAAAACCCCCCTACCAGTCACGATGTTGGTCCATACTGGTTCAACATGGTGAAGTCCCCGGGACTCCAAGACACCAACATCAAGCTCCAAACCACGAACGTCATACTTGCATTATAAACACATATCGGCAAAAAGAAAAATCACATGTTCCATTCATTGTCCAAAAATGTCAAAAACTATATAAAGGTGTTGGTGTCATACTCTCACCATGTAGTTTTGGCCATCCAAGAGACTCCACCCAAGAGACTCCTTCACCATCTTATAACATTCGGTGCAACTATTATGCATACACATTACAAAATGCAGATTATCAAAAATTGTGATCCCCTCTCCATCCAAGCAAAGAATCATCCAAGCTTTGTTACACTACAAACAAGAAAGTTGTTTACAAAAGCAACTGATTCTACTTCCTAATTTGCAGGACTCACTGCTATGAAGTCTACGTGCAACTCAAATAAGCATCGAACCCAAGTAATCTGAAAATAGTGACACGACAGGGCCAACCATGAAAGGAAAATGAAAAAAAAAAAAATTAAAAAAACAACTCTAATACCAAAATACTGACCATATAAAAAGCAAGAACCTTAAAGTATCCCTTTGTCCATAAATCAAAACCGAAACGTAGTAAGTTTCCAACCCTATCCTTTATTATAAAGTTTTAGTGTATGTCGTGCATAAAACCCTAAAACTTTCGACGGCCCAGATTTCACTTAAAATTTTGGACCCTAACATTGGACGGCTAAGATTTGTTTTTTGTTTTCAGATTACGACTAACCCTAATCTACCTGTTGTTGTTGACACGAACGCAGATAGCAATAGAGGCGATGGAGCATCTGTGGAAAATATGGGTGCCAAAGGAGGTCTATGGGTGTTGTTTATGCAGCTTCCGTCTGTATCTGCTATGTCCGGCCTCTTGCAGTTCGTTTGAAACATCTAGGACAGTATTTGAACATATAAAAAGCTTTGTGCATCCGTCCATGTAAAGCTCATGGCGGATTCGATCTTTAGATCCGGCAATGGGGTTTGGCCATGAAAAATAGGTCTGGCAAAAACATATTCGTCCAAAATTTGCCAGAGCCTTCCATCAAAATCCCACCTTCCCTGCTTACAGACAGAAGTACCTCTACAACTACAGATTTAGGGCATGGTGGATTCTGTTCTATGGCGGATTTTTGTGCCTGATGAAGGATTATACTTTCTGCTTCCATAGCCAATGTCTGACTCATCTGAGTTTTGGACCTGCTTTAGTTTTGGATACCAAGTTTTGCGTAGAAACGCAGATGAAAGTCTGGCGGCATTGGATCATCCCAGCAGCTGCTGCTGGTGCTGTTAAACAAAAGAAACATGTCAATAAATCGGCAGTGATTCCTTTTGTCTTAAAATGGAGGTCTGGTGTGGAGGTGAAGCTGCAGCCTATGCAATGCATTACAAAGACGTAAAACACCTTGTGCCGAAAGCATATGCGTTAGACTCAGCGCCGAATCTAAGAGGTACATTTCCTATTACTTTCCAAGAAAGCTTTGTGATTATTAGGGTTGAACAAAGTAATATATTCTAGGAAATTGTCCCGGCGTTTGGAGGATTTTGTTAATTGGGACAAGATTTTCCAATGATCGATATTGATCCGGGTCGAAAGCGACTCAAGAATTCTGATGTCGATGGCAATAAAAATGGAACAGATAACCATCAAGAATCCGAAGTTGCAGAATTGGATGCAACACAGTTGTGTTTGCAAGTAACGGTTCTGCATATCCCAAAATTACAAATGAAATTTATGTCTCATCCTGAACTAACTGCAAAAATTGATCCAGGTGCAATCTTTAGAACAGAGGAGGCTAGCAGCAACCCCAGTACACCCAGAAGATCTATACGGTATGTTCTCTCTGCCCCTGACCCTCTCTACCCCACATCTCGGCTGGTAAAAAAATTTTCTTTAGCTTGATTTTGGGTTTATGGGCATTGGGGTACATGCTCTAGCAGATGTATTATGAAATTTCATGAAGATCGTATTCTAAGAGATGTTTGTTTAGATCAATGTTGTATATATGCCATGTAAAACTGCTTTCAAGCCTCAATATGGAATAGTTGTTACATATATCTCATTCAACAAATTCTTAACATAGCAATGACATTGGAATTTAGGTCCAAATTGCAAGAATCTTAATGCTATAGTGATCGACGGATCCAAATTCATGAGTCTTTGTCAACAGCCTAGATTTATGTCCTTTTTCCCTTCTAATCAAAATATCAACCTTACGGTCAAGAAATCCATGAAAGAAAGTGTAAACTCAATCTAAGGGCACCTCCAATGCATTATGAATTTGTGCTGACCTCTAATACTTCGACTAACAAACATAGAATACATTAAGAAACCTTCTCAATGCATCAAGCTATTCTAGGCCCAAGGACACAAATGCAGAAGCTTCTAAGAGAGCGATGAATTGGAAAGCAAGCTAGACATTGAATGAAAGGATAATGTATGAGCGATGAGCCAGCACCTTAGTATCACTGCTGCCTTATCATTTACAGGCCCACAGCTTATGCCCAGCAACGCTGGGCACTGTTACTAGTATGTTCTGAAACCTTAAAAACTTGCCTGTCCCATCCACATCACCAAATTTATGGCATCGTGTAACCTATGTCTATTGGTTCCGCATCAAACGACCCAAATTCATGTGTCGACATGAAATGCATACGTCATTACAAAATGCAGATGATCAAAATTGTGATCCCCACTCCATTCCAAGCAAAGAATCATTCAAGCTTTGTTACACTACAAATAAGAAAGCTATTTACAAAAGCAACTGATTCTACTTCCTAATTTGCAGGACTCACTGCTATGGAGTCCACATGCAACTCAAATAACCAGCCCAAGTGATCCGAAAATAGTGACACGAGAGGGCCAACCATGTAAAGAAGATCAATAAACAACAAACTTAAAAAAAAAAAAACTCTATTACCAGAATACCGACCAATACAAAAAGTAATAAAAATCTTAAGTTATCCCTCTGTCCATAAATCAAAACCCAAAAAACATAGTAAGTTTCTAACCCTATATGTTCTGAAACCTTTGAAAACCTGCCTATTCCATCCACGTCAACAATTTTATGGCATCATGTAACCTATAGTTTTATATTATAAACTTATCTTGTATGTCTATTATGAGTTCCACATTGAAGGACCCAAATTCATGTGTCTTCACACGAAAAAAAAAAAAGAACAAAAGAAAAGGAAAAAAGAAGGGAAAGGGATTTTAGGATGGAAAAAAAGGCGAAATAAGCACAATTTCATTAAAATGAGAAATTTCGTGATTCCAATTAGGGATGAAAATCCTTTTTAATCCATTTTATGACGATTTTTTGAGCAATTATGGCGCAATTTAGCAAAAAAAATGCATCTAAAGTGCCATTTATTGGCGCCATTAATATTAGAGAGGGGGGGAAAAACAACAAAAAAAAAAAAAACTGCAACTTAAGTTAGCAAGTTTTACCTATTTTACAGGAAGAAGGGCATCATTAACTTCTGAAATTGACAAATTTACACATCAAGAAAATTTGTTTATGAAGCTAAAATACGAAATTTGTTGCTGAATTGAATCACTGCCATTAGTAGGATCATGCTTTTCTTTGCCAACATTCATAAGAATGTCAAATCCTGCCCCACTAAATGCCTCTTCGTCAAAGTTGTAAGCCGCATTTTGAACTCATCGTGACTAAAATCTTCAGTGGTACCAAGCTGGACGAAGGTGACTCCACAACAAATCTCCTGGCATACCTGAACGTGCATTTGCTATAGCAGACCAAATGCATGCTGGTGAATGCATCCTCAACATATTTTTTTTTTTGCTAGTGAATGCAAATGGCGCCATGGCGCCATTTGCATCTCAAGATGCTTGGAAATGGCACCTTGAGGATGCAACATGGTGCCATTTACACCCCCAGCACCCAAAAAATTTTCCCCCCAAAAAAAAGGGGTGTTGGGGTGCAAATGGCGCCACCAAAAAAAAAAAAAAATTTTTTTTTTTTTTTTTTTTTTTTTGAAATTTTTTTTTTTGTTGTTGGCGGGGCCATTTGCATCCTCAAGGTGCCATTTCCAAACATGATGAGGCATCCACAAAGATGCATTTGATATAACATTCGACCAAATGCATGGTGATGAATGCAAATGGCCCATGGCGCCTTTGCATTCCTCAACATGCATTTAATAAAGCAGATCATGCTAAGGATGCATGCCATTTGCATCCTCAATATGCATCAAGCAAACATATATTCAAGAAACTGGTGCTATTTGACTAGGAAAACTAAAAAATCAAGTAAAAGAAGACCTACCTTTGCCTTGGAGACTTGCCTTCATGATTCTTGATATCTTTAGTGTCTAGAGTGATGAAAACAAAGGCGCTTAAGCGCTGGCGGGTACCGGGCACTAGGCGCTTGGGCCATCTAGGCCAGCAGGCCGGCGCTACGCTTAGCTCCAATGGGCCATCTAGCAAAGTATGGCAAATGAAGTCGTATACCGGCGGCGCGAAGCGGGAAGGGGGGATGTAGGCGGCGCTAAGCAGGCGGGATGTAGGCGGCGCTAGGCCATCTAGCAGCAGGCGCTGGCGCTAGGTCCAATAGGCCATCTAGTAGCAGGCGCCGCTGGCAGCGAAGTCGGCTTTATTAGTCGCAGCGGGGAAGCAAAAGGAATGTAGGTGGCGCTTGCGGGTGGGTATGGCGGCTCGTGGAAGGCGAAGCGTAATTTAAAAATGCCCGCCTAAATTTGAAACCCCTCCTCACCCAAATTTGAAAGCCCTCCGCCTAAATTTGAAATTCAAAATTTGAAATCCCAAATTTGTTGTTGCCGCCGACATATCATTTCTTTAGGCGCTGTATAGATCCTTCTATAGGCGGATCAGTGGTCTTCGATGGTTCCATACCGACGGCACTTCTAGGCGGCTTCTTGCGTATCATTTATTTTCGTGTAACATTAGTCGCTTGCACACGGTTTTTTTGCGCTTCTTTTTGAGGCCGCAATATTCTTACAAGATCCATATACTCCAAATAGATAGTTTTTTCACCAAAATGGTGACCACCATATCCGTGTAAGTTTTTCAATATGCATCGTCTTTTTGTTAGAGCCATTCATCACATGTATACATCCAAATGGAGCCATTTGGGCGCCATTTGAGCCCCTCAAATGGCTTCATGGCGCCATTTGGGGTGCCAGGGCAGGTATACCACCCAAATGGCGCCATTTGGAGGGTGCCGGAGGGGTAGGTATACCCCCAAATGGCGCTTATGGAGCAATTTGGGGTGCCATTTGGAGCCCCTCAAATGGCTCCATGGCGCCATTTGGGGTGCCGAGGGGGGGTGTATACCCCAAAATGGTGCCATTTGGGGGTGCCATGGGGGCAGATATACCCCCACATGGCACCTTGAGGATGCAATGGCGCATAAATGGCGCCATGGCGCCATTTGCATCCGCCAAAATTTTTTTTTTTTTTTTTTTTTTTTTTTTTTTTTTTTTTTTTTTTTTAAAAATTTTTGGGTAGGTATACCCACAAATGGCTTCATTTGGGGGTGGTGGTGTGGGGGTGGTGGGGGGCTGGTATACCCCCATTTTGGTTAGTTGCTAGGGGAGTATATATACCCAAATGGGGGTTTGGGGAGGAGGGGGGGGGCAGTATATGCCGGGGCACCCCCATGGAGCCATTTGGGGAGCCCAACGAGGGCAATTATACATGCCATTTGGGGTAAAGAGAGCCACCCTTCATGGCAAGGATGTTGATCCATTGAATGTAGCAAAGAGATCACGAAAATCTGTGGTGCCTATTGAACTTCCAATCATATGCTGGGGTGCAGATAACATTGGTGAAGCAGTAGGTGCATTTATTCAGTTGCCAAAGAAGGATGTAAGACTGGTTGAGGCTTGTATGCTATAAACATATGTATGATACATGTGTACTACTCACGTGTATCATACACCTGCAGAAGGTCTATAAATCTATTCATGTATCTTTAAAATATATGTATGATACATGGGTGTCATACCTGTGTACCTAACACATGCAGAAGGTGTATGATACCGAGTAAATATGTTTTCTAAATATTTCATGGTGGTGTATACAACCCCTGCATAAGGTCTATGATACAGGGTACTCAACCCCTGCATAAGGTCTATACAACCCCCAAAATAAAAAAATTCCAGTTTACTAAAAATTTTCCCATTATAATGAAATTGTGCTTAAATCTATTGAAGCAAGTTTGGAGTGCCCGGGTTTCTATATTTAATTATTTTTGCGTGCGACTGATAAACAGTCTCAGATTTGACGAAGTGGTGAAAAAAACCCACTCCTCACAATGGAAAAAACTGCCTCCATCTCCTTTGTTTACCCGGTAAGATCCGTCCTTATGACTCCCTCATGGAGGATGTCATTGGTCCTCCGATTGGCCAAATTAGTCTCTTTGTATTTGCATTTGCGGTCCGCCAGGATCTCTTCTACTGCCGATGCCGCCCAGGTTGTCCAAACTATATTTCTGGTCCCTTGTCCTATTGGGCATCCCCAGTGTGACACTCCTTGCGCTATATACGACAGCCCGCCGTATACATCGAAGGACCTTCCCCATCCAACGGAACCCGTCGTATGGGCCCTCTGTCTAACTCGCGTCTGGGGTCCAGACTATCGAGTAGAGGACACATAGGTATCATTCCGTCCGATCCTCTAAGGGTCCCTATCTCAACGGAAGCAAAATATACAAATAAGCATTAGCAACAATAACAACAAACTACCTCGAAGGGTAATGATAATCCATCTATCCATATCATCAAATACAACAATACAATGAATGCATCAAATACATCAAATAGAGGTTCCTACCCAGGGCTCAGACTCAAGGGGTAGTCGACTGACGGCTGGGAGCCTCCAGATAGAACAGACCGAGTTATGGCAATGACTTGGGCTGGCAATAGACAATGGCTAGGGTTGACCACTCCATCCGCCCCTCTTGTGCATACTTTGCAGATAGGCTAAATCAGGCTCTAGCGTGACTGTAACCTGTCGGAGACGTAATCTCATGGTATCACCCAACGAGACTACTCCGGGTTGCATCTCCCCGGTCCGATGAGGTAGGAAGGGTTACGTCTCCCCTTCCCGGAGTGCAGTGGTTCCATGGGCGGCTAGAGGATCGTGGCGACACACGTCCGTACCTAACTGAACTCCCCAAAACAAGAGCCAGGCCGACACCTGCAGCTCTTGAGAGTCAGGACGACACCATTGACCCAGGAAGTGTCGGATCCATACCCGGCCCACGCGAAGTGACCGACTATGAGCCTAGACCGCTATGGGTCCCCAGTAGCCGCGCTCAGCAGGGACCTCCCTCCACTTTGTCACTGACCCCGTTATGTGGTGCTCAGTCACTCCATAGACTCCGTAGCTAGGTGGGCTCTATGCACAGACCGTATAATAATGGGAACTAATGGGTCTAAACTAGGAGCATCATCTACTAGTGGCTATTAGGTCTCTACCCCCTTCCCAATACACAAGAGGTGCAAACATGAGATCAACCAACATCATATCAACATAATCTTGATAATAAATGAGAATAACAACTAATCCTAATCACATACATCTAACTTATAGTTAGGGTTCATTGATTAGAGTTCAAGTTCAAGACAATAGGTTCTAGAATGGCTCTACTGCAATACTAGAATCTATTCGAAATACCTGCCCCTGACGCGCTATCGCTAACTCCTTGGTTCTCCATCTCTAGCAAGTGTTGGAGAAGATGATCCTCCTCTGCTGCTGCAACTCAGGCTGTCGAAGACGGTCTTCGAGTTGGAGCTCTAATTGCGAACTGGTGGGTCTGAGGTTGGTGGAGCCAAAAGTGGCTAGGTTTAGGGTTTAGCCTTTTATATGTTAGGGTTTACATGAATGCCACTTGGCTCCCATAGGTGCATCTATAAGGTGAGGCCATATGGACATGGCTTCTTACCTTAGGTTGGCTAAGTTATGTAGATAACTTAGTCATCTCCCCCACATTAGGTGTATACAAGTCTACTTATGTAGAGTTGTATGGTGATGTGGCTGTGGGATATATGTATTTATACCGTATATTCTAGGGGAACGTCACATTCTCCCCCCTTAGGATAATGCTGTCCTCAGCATTACATGAGGTGAAACGAACCTGCACAATATATAAGAAGAATATTCACATTAACACTTGGAATTTACCACAACCATAACTTCCGGTGTTAATTACCTGAATATGAGTGTGAAGCTATATTCACATTCTTATACAATTTATATAGTTTCAACAATTTTTACATTATGATAACTTGAAACATCCCGAGAAGTTTTATAACTAAGACAAAATGTTATAAGCTCATATTCTTGGTGTGATGCACTCCCTCTTTACAGTCCCTTTCCTCTATTGGCCAACAGGAGCATATCGCGTTAGCTTAATTAGTAATTTGTGGTTTTAAGGGTCCACCCCTATTTAACTTACATTACATTATACTACATGCATGTGACATGCTTATTATGCCTACATGTCTAATGTGTAACGGGCCCATGGTAGACCGCTCGAGTATTCGAACCTTGAATGTACCTGTGGGGCGTTCCGGAGACACCGGCATAAATGGGTAGAAGCGACTACTCATAAACGTCTAGACGGTTTTGCCCAGTTGGTTAAGGGCATGTCGGTTAGGAACGTTACAGTTGGTATCAGAGCAGGTCTCGAGTTCGAGTCTCTATGGATGCCTATATGCATGGGTAATTTGCAAAGACTTGGTAATTATTGTGGCATGGTATGACATAGACATGGTATAGTCTTGGATGCTCGAGGACGAGCATAGTTCTAGTGGAAGAGACTGTAACGGGCCCATGGTAGACCGCTCAAGTATTCGAACCTTGAATGTACCTGTGGGGCGTTCCGGAGACACCGGCATAAATGGGTAGAAGCGACTACTCATAAACGTCTAGACGGTTTTGCCCAGTTGGTTAAGGGCATGTCGGTTAGGAACGTTACATAATGCCTACACCTTTTGTCAGCTCTGGCATAGGAGGTGGCTTATCCTCCATAACAGCCATAGACTCTAGGTGGTTTCCTGTCGTGCACCTATTCATGATCCCTATTCTAGGACTCATGCATGCATACTTAACCTATAGGCATGATATCATTGCATAGGGAATATTAAGGATGATCCCATCATCGCCCATGCTCTCATGCGTCGTAACCTATATACATCTTGGCTCCCAAAGGTGATTGACATGCACTCTTTGATTCGTCTCAGCCAAATCTCTATTGACGAGCTGGCCGTTGCATTGCTTCATAAACTGTGGGTATTGTTTTCCGAGATCAGATTTAAGTACCCATGTCGCGTCTTCCACTTGCAAGTGTGTCCACTTGACTAGATATTGGAGGATTGAGATCTTCTTGTTTTATTATATGCTTTATTGAGAAGAGCTTTTGAAACAATCTCAAGTTGTTCTTCGGTTATTTCCAACAAAGTTGGTGTCTCCAATATCTCCTCTGGGTTGGGAGTATGCTTTTTCAGCAAGCTTATGTGGAAGACTTTATGAATTTTCAAGTGTGTAGGGAGATCCAACTTATAGGATTGGTTACCTATTCTTTGAATGATTTTGAATGGTCCCGCCCACCTTGAAGAAAGTTTCTTGCAATTGTCGATGCAGAGCTTAGCTTGTTTGACTTTTATTTTGAGCCAAATATTATCCCCTACTTGGAAATCTCTTTCGATTTTGTGTTTATCGGCTATGCTCTTTTGTCGACTTCTTGCTGCCATGAGATGGCCTTGAACTTCTTCCACTAATTGTTGCATATCAGTCAACATTTATTGAGAAACTTCTATCTTGGACACTCGGTTATGCCAAATGTCTGGTGTTAAGCATTGATAACTATAATTTATCATAAAGGGGGACATTTGCGAGGGTTCTTGCTTGGTACTATTATATGCAAACTCTACCAAGTAAATGTAGTCTCCCCACTTTGACTTATTCCACACATAGTTCTCAACACGTCTTCTGTTATCCGGCTTGTACGTTCAGTCTGCCCATCTGTTTGAGAATGATATGATGTACTCATGGATAACTTTGTTTGAATCGTGTTGAAGAAGTCCTTCCAAAAGGCACTTATAAACTCGGGGTCTCTATTGGAGATGATTTTCCTTCCCATCCCATGCGATCTGAATATTTCCTTTACGAAAAGCAAGGCGGTGTCTAAAGCCATATCTGTGGTTCGACATGGCAAAAAGTGCGCCATCTTTGATAGTTTATCGATCACTACCATTAAGGCGTCATGGCCCCTTGCTGTTTTTGGGAGCCTAATTATAAAGTCCATGCTTACAACCTCCCATTTGGCATTTGGAACCTCCAAAGGTTCTAGGGTTCCTAGGATTCGGAGTTGCTCTGCTTTTGTTTGCTGAAATAACTGACATTGCCGAATGTAGTTGGTGGTGTCTTTCTTCATGCCAGGACAAAAGTAACTACTCCTTATCTTGAAGTAAATTTTCATGAATCCCTCATAGCCGGCTATTGGGCTATTACAAGTATCATGGAGAATCAATTTCATTACTCCTGATTACTCTGGAATGCAAAGCTTGTCTTTATGATATAAAAGTTTGCCTTCCTTTTTATATCTTTTATAGGCTTCTCTTTCTTTATCTATCTTTTCTTTCTTGCAAGGACCAAAGACTAGCCTATACTTCCTTGAATTCTTTGCTTGAGGGTAAAACTCAATCTTTTTGCCGAATTCACTGGCCAAGGTAGAGATGGCCTTTTCAATCCACTCGAGTCTCCAATGGTCGTCGACAGAGTGTATCAGCAACCACGTTTAATTTACCTGGCTTATAGACTATCTTGAAGTCATATTCTTCGAGGAATTCCATCCCGCGTCTTTGCCTCAAATTGCGGAGTGGTTGCGTGAAAATGTATTGGAGGCTTTGATGATCAGTATCTAACTGAAATTTCCTACCAAGCAAATAGCGCCTCCAAATACGAAAAGCTCTTACGACAACTAGAAGTTCTTGATCATGCATGTTGGATAGCGTTGTTCGGTGCCATTCATCTTCTTAGAGTCGTACGCCATTACTCTTCCTTCATGCATAAGGACTCCACCCGTTGCTAGTATACTTGCATCAGTTGCTACTAGCTTATCCTTATTTGGATCTAGTAGGATGAGCACTGGTGCTGTTGTCAAGGCTTCTTTGAGTTTTTTGAAAACATTCTCTAGCCAATGTGCTACAAAATCCTTTACTTTCTTATTCTGAGTCAGGTCCGACAAAGGGGATGCCCACTTAGCAAAAGCTTTTACAAATTTCCTGTAGTAGCATGCTAATTCAAGAAAACTTCTCACCTCGGAGACGTTTTTTCTTTGCTGGTCAATCTACTATTGCTTCAATTTGTATTGGATCAGTGGAGATTCCCTCCGGTGTGACCACATGCCCCAAGTATTCCACTCTACTTGCTGCGAAGTGACACTTTGAGAGTTTTGTGTATAAACGATGATGCTTTAGCTTTTCTAAAACTCTCCTTAGATGTTCCACATGTTCTTCCATGGACTTGCTATAGATTAGAATGTCATCGAAAAATATGTTGACAAACTCGTCCAAAAGTCTCTGAACATCTCATTCATTAAGCACATAAATGTAGTTGGGGCATTTGATAGACCAAAGGGCTTGATTATGAACTCGTGGTGCCCATATCACATTCTGAAAGCATTCTCATGAATATCCTCCTCCTTAATTCTTATTTGATGGTAGCCAGACCTTAAATCAATTTTATAGAAGAATTTTGCTCCTTGGAGCTGATCCATTAGATCATCTGCTCTTGGCAACGCGTATTTGTTCTTTATCATTTGCTTGTTGCATTGACGATAATCAATGGACATCCTTAGACTTCTGTCTTTCTTCTTCACAAAGAGGATGGGTGCCCCAAAGCATGATAACTCGACCTAATGAACCCAAGCTCTAATAATTCTTGCAGTTGCTTCTTGAGCTCGGCTAGCTCTAGGGTGCCCATCCTATAGGGAGCTTTGCTAGTTGATTTTGCATCTGGCGCAAGAGTGATTTCGCACTCAATGCCTCTATAGGGCGTTAGCTCTCAAATTTCATCCCGTAATAGGTCATGGAACTCTTTAATTAACTTGGCAATTGCCTTAGGTAATTACTTTGTACTTGCATCCTCCTTTTTATTCTTTTGATCTGGGTCGATGACTTCAAGTTTAGGGATATATTCAATCCCATCCTTAATGATGCATTTATGATATGCACTGCATTATTGAGGCAATTTTCTTACCTTGCATATGTAGCAAAATAACAGGGGGTTCCAGAGGGATTTGATATGGATGTAAAAAATAACAATTCCTGAAACCATAGACAATATCCCTAAAACAATTGAATGGGTTGTTATAAAAAAAAACATAGATTCAAGATAAAAAATAATTACATTAGCTCACTAGGTGTATTGGTTAAAGTAATCTTATTAAGATATTGAGTTATTTTGGTAGAGGTTCGAGCCGTAGGATATTGAGTTATTTTGGTAGAGGTTCGAGCCCCCGTATTTCATATTCTAAAATCTTAGGCAATTCGTATAGAGGTTTGATATTCCCTCAAAACCTTAGGCGAAATCGTATTTCATATTTCAAAATCATAGGCGCCTCCAATCATAAATGACTATAAGCAAAACGAGAGGTGCTAACAGGCCCCAACATACGATCTGGGTCATAGGATCGACAAATCCGACGACTGTGGTAGTCCACGCGAGAGTATCATAAAGTTTCTAGCTGCAAACATTGATCACGAATACATGTTATGCAATGTGGCTAACTATGGTGTTGTTGCTGCTTTTATTTATCTTACTCGTAGAAGAATTATAGCAAAAACACTTACACTAATGATACATATGTGATCTCAAAGTTTTAATTCAAGAACATAATTTAAGTTGTATCTACTTTGTAGGTGCTTGCGGGTCTAATGCTGGCATCGACGTTTAGGTTTGAAGTGCTCCTTATGTCTCTGAGTTTGAGGCAGTGGCCAACGTTCCGTAGCATGTTCCATGTCGAGCGTCCTTCCAGTGCTGGGACTTCTTTTTCCCGTGCTCAGTCCTATATTCGTGCAGCCATTAATGCTAAGAGTGCATCTCGAAGGTATTCTCAAGCTAAATGAAGGTAATGCAAGGCCACCGATCTCCTAATTAGGATTACATGGTGGATGTTTTCACGAAGTTTGGAATGAGTACCGAAGCTGAAAAGTGATGATAGCAAGTAAATTGCTAAATTGTTTGTGGAAAACTACTATTTGATCTTAAGTGAGCGAAGAAAGATAATAGCGTGAAGCTTTTCCCATGCCGACTGGGGATTCTGACCCTTTCCTCATGGCTGATTGACGGTATATTTCTATCACCATTAGGTCGCCATGATCCCTCTTCATCGAGATGGTGCTATCAAGGTTAATATGACTGCCCTTCAAGGTTTGGCCCCATGATGACGTGGCTTATTTGGGTTGGGCCGTGCTCCCACTCTTATACAATCTTGCTTGAATTGCCTGAAACTCTGAAGATCTTGATGCGGCATTCAGTGCTTGATAAAATCATACGCTTGTCTGTTCGTGATGTTATGCCGTTGTATATGTCTCTCTTTCGGGTATTTCCCTTGGAAGTTCTTGCTCTGAATAGTCGATGAAGTCGTCATTATAAGTATCAATGATTATAGGTAGGAGTTCATCCATGCAAAGACCTTAATCGATGCAGTATGGTAGGTGTAAGATATCATCTGCAAAAAGGTATTCCTCCCCTTCAATAACAATTGGTGTAAGAGATGTAATTCCCACTGGGGGAGAAGTTGTCTTTCTTGGGAAGTCCTCTACGTCTCGATGTACTTCTCCATTTGCTTGGCTAATCTGGGTTCCTTCTCAAAATCATGGACTTCCTGATACTCGAGTGATGGGCCTTCTAGAAGGTGGCCTTGGTGTCAAATTCCTCTAAAATGGTCATATTCAATGGTGCTAGATCAAGAGGTCGGACTGACGGTTCCCCTATCTTATTTATTGCCTGCTAATGGAAGAAGGAGCTCCTGTCTCATGCATGTTGGTTGCTACGGCTCGTACGTACTCCGTCGGCTTGCTTCTTATCCTTCTTCTTCCTCTCATTAATGTTAATGAAATGACTAGATGTGTGTGTTAACCTTCAGGCCTGCTCTACGCCTTCTAGCCTCTAGATCGACCCGTATCCCTAATCGGTCCCTAGTTAGTCGGTCTACAGATCATGCATGGCTACTTGTGCTGATAAATATTTGCGCCTTTGGACTATACATGTGATGTACTCTGACATTCTTTCAGGCTTTTTCCAGATTGTCTTCTTTGATGTCTGACTCAGTGCTGTTGTGATAGCTTTAAGAAAGATCCACACTACGGTTTGCCCTTGGAGTCTCACATCCTGGCCTTGGAGCTGTTGATTGTACTGACCAAGGATATCTTGGTAATACGGTATCCTTGATGTTGTTTCATAAAGATTAAAGGTATGTTGAAAGACTTGAAATACCCCGTCGATTGGTGCCTCTTTGATGTGCTCCGAGTTGCGATACTATTCAACAAACTCTGTAGGCACCATAGAACTAGGCGAGGTGCAGGAAACGGCTATGTAAAATAGTAAGAGGAGTGGAAAATGGCTTGAGTAAGCTCCTTGTGTCTTTTAGTAGAAGCAAGACGATATATGTACCCTAAAAGGCTCTTAGGGTTCCATGCCAAAACCCTAATTTTTCATAGTTTAGTTTTTGCCCTCAAAATAATATTTTAGCATGCTCTTTACTTAATGCATCAAGTAGTATATTGACGTGGAAAAATACACAAATAGTTGTATACTTGCTAGATGGTCTAGGCACTAGAAATGTCACTAACGTGGCAAGTGGGGTCTAGGCACTAGAAGAAAAAATTAATGGCACTAACACTTTTCCTAACTTGCACAGGGTCTAAGCATATGGTATAATTGGGCAAGAGTTAGGCACAATGTGTCTTGGCATAAGGTGTCATGAGAAAAATCTGATAGTAGATCATCTCAAGTTATTCAAGGTTGATCGTTTATGAGACTTCAAACCTAGTTCAAGATTGATGAACTATGTAAATATGGAACCACGTAAATAAGGTTTTATATGTAGATAATTATCCGTGGTTAAGTATAGGGTTGGAAAGAGGAGATGTGGTCGAATAATAATTAACCACCTCCAGCTCCAAATATGGAAACGATACACTGAGAAATGGTGGAAATTGATGACATATAAACGATATACATAGATGAAATTATATAGCGAATTGAATATGGGATAATCAGCAGAGATCACCAATCTAGTTGGTGGTTCCTGAGTGCGTGACTGTCAAACTATCAATCCTATAGTGAACAATGTTTGAATCGACGCCCATACGAATATAAATAGTGGTTTGTAAATACTATTGACATTCAAACTTCAAATATCATTAGTTGTTTGAAATATTTTATTCTCGGTTTCCACTTGAGTAAATAGTTAAGTTGAGATCCTTAATAAAGTTTGAATCAATAAATTTCGTCAGGATATAATGGTGCAAGAAAAAAATAAAAATAACTAGCAAGAAGCACACCAGAAGGCTTTAACAAGCTAAAATTTGTTAGGTTTTATTTAAGCTTGGTGTCATTAGACTGCTTTTGATTTTTAAAACTGAAAATCTTATAGCCTATAGTATAGCATCACAGATTTTTGTTGAGGTGGAGGTGCGATGTGGATATGCTAGAATTGCAAGAAAGATTGTAGGTTAGGCATTTATGGCCTTAGTGTCATTCAACTGTGGTTATTAGGAAATAGATACTGTTTTGTCGGGGGTTTGGAAGTTGATTTTCTTGATTGTAAGCTAAATGTTTTTTTAATCTAAGACTAGATTGCAAAATAAATAAGAATGTTGGTCATACATAACGTAGTTAGCAATACAATTTTATACTCAAATTATTCAAACAAGGTAGGATGCATAGAGTATACATGTCTAAAAACTTTCCTTGTAACTAATGGGAGCTCAATGGTCATGTGCAAGGGGTTTCAAATATTAATTACATTGTGGTTTGCAATCTTGTCCACCAAACTTGTTTTGTCGCACATTCATATTAGGATTTCAAACTGACATCCGTATATGCAATCTTGTCCATCAAACTTATTTTGCATTGCATTGATATTAGAAGAACTTCAGACATCAAAATGACATCTGTAAAATATATGTAAAATTAACCACAGATTATAGTTGCTTAAGCTTGGAAAAAATTCTGCACTATATGCAAGTTTTCTTGTGGGTAACATTTGACTAAGTTTGAAACTGAGATTGTTAACACAATTTTGACAATGGTACCTTAGCGCATGTGAAATTGTAGCCCTTGGATAGAAACTGCAGGCCAGCTTATGGAATGCCCATACTGCCTTTACCCAAAACTAAAAATTGTGTTTCTGTAACTCTAATTTCTTATTTCAATATAACTCTAATTTTAACTGAGGGCTCTACAAATGTTTTTTTATTGTCATCCTATACTTGTATATTGTATATTTTCACGGGTCCTGGCTGTTCTTCAACAGGAGGTGTAGCTTTTACAGAGCTTGTCCATTCTGTCCAATGGTTAAGGAACATGACTTCTCCGGACAGCAAAGATTGAGGCTTTGTCAAACAATCTTTTTCTTTCCAATTAACAAATTGAATTGCAATTTTAAGGTGTAAATTGGCAAGAAATTGTCGACTTCAATCATGTTGTTCCCTTCTTTTTGACATCTTCTGTCCATTCTAATCTACCCCGCAGTAGCATAATATTGCAGCATATCTGCCTTGTCCACGCATTAAAGGCCTGCATTCCCTGTGCTTTAGAAAATCCTACTATGCTGCTATGATGCTGTTTCACTGCGTCCCCCAATTTCATAGTACCTTCATGATTAAAAACAGATTGAAAACTGAGGACTGAAGTTGAAGGCAGGGAGTGAAGACATGTTACATACCTTTAGGCAGAGGTGATGTTTTGCAGGTGGTTGTTACATTAAGTCAAATCTATCTCAAATGCAAGGCTATTATTTGCATCAACAATAAAGAAGCAGGCGTAGGATAAAGTAGAAGAGATTTCAAATAAAATTTCTTGCATTGGTCCTACTGCTACATTGTTATGGAAACTTGAGAATTTTTACAATTTTTATAATTGCCATGTTAAGGTGGTCCTGGTAGCAATTTCCAGCCATTTAATGCATATGTTTAAATAGGATGGTCAATGAAGAGAACTAAACAGAAAAGGACAAGGCATTACATGTGATGGGCAGTCAATGAAGATTCTGCCATAGTTTTGAGACGGCATTCCTTTGTCATTTTTCCCTGCATTTGAATTAGACACATTCACCTTTGTTGAGAAAATTCCAAGGTAATTAACTAGCATCCTATTGCCTCCTGCAAACACATGTTCTATATGGCATAGAATGGAGAAAAGCATAGAAGTAACCTGTTGTTTCTAATATCAATTGGAACGTTTACAACTTTGAATCGCTTGGAGCACACAGTGTGCCCCAAAATAAAGTACTTACGGATGTTGCTGAATTGCATATGCTGGCAAGGGGATTCGGTTTACTGCATGTGACCATACTGACGTCATAAAGCAGTCATGAAGAGCAAACAATTAAAATGATAAGAAAGCTGGCAAAGGAGAATAGTCATTGTGTTAAAATAGGGCAAACTAAAGGGCTCATAGCAGCATTAGTGTCATCCATAAATGTTGATTACATTAGAAACATGACCGTACAGCCAGCATGATATGTGAGAGAAGTCTGCAAATTCTAGGATTGCTTGCACAAACAAAAGGTCGATCTGCAGAGATCAGGAGGGACATAGTCAAACAACTGTTTGCACTAGACAAGCTTCGCGATTTTCTACACTGTCGCATAGAAAGTTCAAAGGATATGCCCTAGTCATTCTCAGAAGTTTGGTTCTAGAACCTGAACTCAATGATGCAATAGGCAATACAAGAAAAGCGATATGTTCCCTCATGGATTTAGTCATTCAGAATGAAAGTGCAACTCAATCTCTTGAAGCAGCAAAAATTCTTAACAGCTTCGCATGGCTAATCAAAAAATTGCAAGAGAATAGTAGGAGGTGAAAGGCTCTCTTTGATATCAAAGACAAGTTGGAAGACCACATCAATGCTATGGTATCAATATGTGCTGCAAAGATTCTCCGAAGTCTTTGTGCAAATCTGCCCGATGAGACGAAGAAGATAACCCCCGAGGCTGCCACACATGTCATGGCAAGAATCAGGGAGAGGATACAAGTCATGGATGGATGGAAAGCACCGACAATACAAGTAAATGATGGACAACAAGGTAATGAGTTGCTGGAAGCTTACCTTGGTCTCGCAAAATTTATAGTCCATGCAGTGTCTGGGCCTGAAGTTGATATACTGAAGGGCATGCCTGAAGCAGTAAGCAGCTTACTAAGTAGGCTTCAGCAGCCTTTACCTAAGCTACCAAGGATTTGTCGCCATGCTGTAGAAGTTGTTATTGAACTAATGAACAAGGGTAAGTCCTTCCGTAAAATATTTAACGATGAAAATGTAAGAATGCATTTAGAGGCAATGTCAAACTCATTGTCACACGTAAAAAATTTCAACTCCTACAGTGGAAAAATGGGTGTAAGTCAATACCAAGAGGATCTTATTGAGACTGCTCTCAAAAATCTAAGAAAGTGATTCAGCTGAATAGTAACGAGAAATACTAAACATAGTGATGTTCTAAAATTGTTTGAAGTTTATGAACCTTACATTTATCATTGCAACAGTCTTAGAAACCATGGCAATGGCCTACTTTTGTTGTCTTAAGAGTCCATCATAAAGCCCCACCATGACAAGGGCTGTTTTTTGCCTATTTAATGGTGATTTCAGCCTCTTCTTATAGTCAAATTCTTGTGTCAATGATGTTTTTGCTGTATTTTTATGCTTTCCTGTGTGATCTGCTTCTTGATTGCTCGTTCTTTCTCATCTTTTTTCTTGCTGAAATGGTCTAGGAGCTGACTCATTGCCAGTATTTCTGCTTTGAATCATTGCAAATATTTCTACTCTGATTCATAGCTTCAATGTGATTGGAATTGCAAAATATAACAGCGAACTGATGGTTCAAGGACAAAAGCAAGAACAAGAACAAGACAATAACTGATTCAACAAAACAAGAACTGATAATGCGAGTAGTTAGAAGAGACTTACAAGTAGAAACTATAAAATCGAAACACTACCAGGAGATATGGCGGTTCAGTGAAAATCCGGTAAGGCGGCTCCCGTGAGCAAAATGACGGAGGCTCCGGGTCTCCAAAAGATGATGTGCATGATAATGATAAACTCGATGATTTTCTACTGCAGGCACATTTTTTGTACAAGAAATTTTTCTCGCAGCGTCCACATTTCTCCCATTTATTACGGGCAATGCAATACGCTCAGCCGGAAATAGGGATTACCATATTTCAAATAGGACTACCGTCAAAGCTATGCACCAGATCCTAAAGCTATGGCTACAACACCTTATTATCAAAAGCAAATGGATCCACAATAAAAAATGACGAAAATAGCTTTGATTTTACCAGAGGAAGCAGATAAACTCAGTGCTACAGGAAAAGCTGTAAGGAAGAAAAAAAAAGGCGTATCCCCTCCATTTTTAGGCTATTTTTTAAATTTAATGACCGTGGATGTGAAAAGTCCAAGATCCAATGGTAGATTCATATGCCACCTCGGATTTCGCTGATGTGGAATGGACACGTGGATAGGCTAGAATTGCAAGAAAGGTTGTAGGCTTGGTTGGGCTGGTGTGCTAAAAATAAAAATACATTACAAGGTGCAGTGAGACAAGGGAGTTTTTAGGGAAAGAAAAGCACATGACGTTTTAGGGCTTATTGGAACGGGAAGAGAAGAGGTCGAGTTGTATTGTGCGACAGATCCCGCGCCTGGAGGTCCTGCGAGATTTTGGCATGGCCTTGGTGCGCGGCATGCGTCGCCTCGGGTCTTTCTCAGGATCTTGAAGAAGTTTTTTTTGTGTAGGTAATGATGAATGCTGAACAATATCTTGCTACAGCCATTTGATCGAGCTTTTCAGAGAAGGAGTACAGCAAAAAAATTATTCTTGATGAAGATGCGACGGATCCCGCACCTGGGAGCTCTGCGAACATCTCGGTTGAGGCCAGGGCGCGGCATGAGTCGCTTGTCTCTATCTGTCTCTTATTAGGTATTATGGTTACAGTTCATGGCCTTTTTGCTTCCTAAATACAGCTTCAGGTCAACTTTGTACAGATTCAACTCCTTTTTCGTCTTGTCTGCTATCTATTGCCTCCAAACTTTTTACAGTAAGGTATGATTTAGCCTATTTCTAACTATGGCCTCCATAATACTAGTTGTTTCTTTTTTATGCAGAGGCAGTTCCTAAGAGAATACTTGAGATAATGAACGTTCAAGGGCTTAGTCGTGAGAATGTGGCGAGCCACTTGCAGGTTTCCACAACGCAGCCCACAAAAATTTCTAAATCTAAGAGCAATTTCTGGATCCTACTACCTAACGACAGAGAAGTGATTCGCTTAAACACAAAAGGAAAGCTCTATGGCATACTTTGGGAATGATGCATCTGCAAAACTTCTCCTGAAATGAAATTCCATAAATGAAAGTGAGCAACCAAGTAAACCATCAAAGCATACTTGTTGTGAAGCCCTAAGTACTTACGCAGAGGCCCTGCACCAACAAATCTTGTATTGCACTAAATCTGGTTGAGAGATATTGCAAGAGCCTGCACAACAAAGAATATAAGGATAGAGATATTGAAACTTATTGTCATGAACAACGACCTTTGCTTCTTCAGCTTATTGTCGATGCAGTTGCCATGATGGATCAGCAGCAAAAACCCAAACATACACCGGAGAACCATTTATTAGATGAGCTCCAAAAATGGTGAAAAAATTGGCATGACAGCTTGCGTGAAGAAATTCAAACAAAAATGAAGAAATTAGAAGAAGTTATATATTTGAATGTTGGATAAGCAACTCCGGATAAGCTGGCCTCCATAGCCTGCTTAAGCAATCATCACCTTTCCAACTACGAAAAAGCCACGAAATGTCCAAAAGCTTGTTCATGAATTTCGATTATGTGAAGAAGCCGTATGTTCGTTGCATATAGAATCACCCTGCACAGGGTATCTGCTGAGGCATTTTGGTGCGATATGCTTCTAGGCTAGCCAGAAAACCTCATTCTTTTTTTTGGCGCCTGCATATCGCTAGATATCAGAGCCTGGCATCAATGCCGTGAATGAAGCATATACAGCAAATCATATGAAAAAAAAGGCTACCCAAAATCTCTGCATCATTAAGCAACGAATAGAACCAGAATTAAGAAAACAAAATCGTTCCTTACCTTGCAATTCTCGATCTTTTAGAATTTGCAGAGCATCCCGATCTGGCCAGTGCAGGTCGCAAGAAGAGGAAGTAGGGCCAATTGAGCTAGCAACAGGTGCCGTTGGCATCGCCAGCTCTGTGTTTCTGACTTGATCTGTGTTCTGGGCCACCATGGTGAAAAATATTCTCGTCTAATCTCCAAAACTTTTTTCCACCTAAAACCTTAACCTAAATCGAAAAAGCAATGAAACTCTAAAGCCACAAATTATTTCTTTTCAATTTTTAGATAATCGGGTTTTTTTTTCCGGCCACTAAATCTTTCAAAATCTTAGGAAATGGGGCTAAGAAAAATTCCAAAAACATTTTTAGCCAAACCGGAAAATCCCAAATTAACAAGATTGATTGATTGGTACATGTACATCTATTGTCTCTACTAGAAAAATAGTCTCTACTGAAAAATTTGTGCAGTCTGGCTAAACGTTGCTTTTCGATAGAATAGTTGGGACTTACAAAACAAGCCTTACCATGCCTAGTTTCAGGGAAACGTTTATGAAGCTGCACGTATCTGCTAGGGCAACAGTGTGGTGTCAGGGTGAGACCTCTTCAATCTTCTCTGTGAGCCGAGGCATTAGGCAGGGATGTCCGTTGGCCCCCTTCCTGTTCACTATAGGGGCAGAAACTCTCTCGCAGCTTTTTCAGGTGGCAATTGCTGACAATGTGGTGCAAGGTCTCCGCCTCAACAGGTTTGCAGTCAATTTGCGGATGATACATTCCTCTTTCTTCATGCAGATGAGTCCAATCTCCAGGCAGCCAAGAATATTTTGGATGCCTTTTCTTTAGCTTCGGGATGCTTGCTTAACACCGCCACACACAGCTGCCAAACTGTTAGGCATACCATTTGGCTTGGACATTAATGCTAGGGTAATTTAGGCAGAGACATTACAGAATCTTAAGCAGCATTTGAATTGGTGGGGGGGAAGTAAACTCACCATGGCTGGTAGGATTCTGGTAGCCAAGTCAGTGCTCTGTAGCACTCATGTTTACGCAGCCTCCTGCATACTTGCGCCAGAAAGTGTGGTTAAGGAGTTGGATGACACCATTCGCAATTTTGTTTGGGGAGGGAATGAGGAGGGGGCTACAGTGAAGATCACATGGTGGAAGTGTGTGCGTCCCAGACAGGCAGGGGGCTTGGGTATGCTTGATGTGTCGTTGCACACGAAGGTTCTGGTGTCGAAATTCATCTGGCAGTTGTTGCAGGAGAAACAATCCCCAGGTTTGGCTCTGTTGGCACAGTCGCTTCGTCACTCTATTGTGTTTAGGAAGCCAGCTATTCCGGCTCAGTTGTCGTGGCTCTATTTGAGGATTTGCGGCCATTCCCTCATGCTTCGCCTTTTCTTAAGGGTCTCCTGAAGGCCTGGAAGGTGGTCAAGGTTCTCTTTTCATTGGACCCTAGCAGGTGTATGGTAGCCTCATCGCCCGTTCTCTGGGTACCCTTGAACTCTGCATCTCCCTTGGCATCTTCCCTACACCCAGGTACTCAGCGCCGATGGATTGCTGCAGGGGTAACATCCATCCGTAACTGGTATTGGGAGGGTCATCTGGCACCATGGGAGTTTTTTAGGGAGAGATTTGGCCTTCGGCGGTGGGACATACGGACTTGGGCCAGAATTGCCAATGTTATTCCGTTGCAGTTGTCTTCTCAAGTCAATCGCGTTTGGAAGTCGCATAGTGGACTTGATGCATCTCAGTTTGTAGCATCGGCTTATGGGCTCCTAGCACTTCAGGACACGTTGCCGCCTTCAGATAAGTGGTCGCTTAAGCTTCCAGGGAGTAAGTGGCCCGTCATGTGGAAGTGGGCGTGGAATACATTGCCTCCTCCTAAAATTCGTACCCTTTTGTGGCAGATCTTGCACCGTAGCCTCAGGGTGAATGTCCGAGTCCACAGGTTCAAGCCTCAGGTAGCGGAAACATGCCCTTTATGTGGGAGGCGATGTCAGACCATTGAGCACTGCTTTGTCCTATGCACAGAGGTAGGGGCAGCTTGGTCCTGGGTGAGAGCCCTCTTTGGGACTTCACTATGCAGTCAGAAGATTCTCTTGGGAGTCCTTCCTAGCAGGTGGGCAGTGGCCAAGCGGCAGGCATTCCATTTATGCAGAGCTTGGCTTTTGTGGCTGATTTGGAAAAGACGAAGAGCGAAGGTTTTTCAGAATGCAGTGCTTAGCCCTTTTCGGTTGGTTCCGATCTTGAGGCATAAGTTGTGGCAGGCTTATCAAGTCTCAAGCTTGTCTGGCACAGTTAAGCGGGAAATTTGGTCAACATTTCTACAGATTGTGGATCATGATGGGCGCTTCATTTCTTAGCACCACACTTATCATTGTACTTGATCGCATTCTAGTGGTTTAATATATTCTTATATTCTTCAAAAAATAAATTATAATGGCATGTTTGGCTAAACATTGTTTTTTCGCGTAGTTGGACTTACAAAACAAGCCTTGCCATTATAATGGCATCGTCATAGTATGTTTAATTGCCTAACAAGATCTTATGTTGCTTATCTAATCTAACGTTTTTTTTTTATATATTTGATAGCAGCCAACTTAATACGTCAAGCCATTGTGAAGCTAGTCTTATGCTAAATGGCGTTGAACTTACAAATCACACCACCATATAATAGAAGATTTCCATACTCATATAGCGGCTAATGATCCCATACTCGTATAGCGACTAATGAAATCTAGCGAGAAGGAAACTTATTAGCAGTCGGGCTTTGGGCCTAACGTTCGGCGTGAATCAAGGTAATATTCCTAGCCCCCTCAACAATACCACCAAACAAAGGTTTGCTCCTCAAAAGCACCCCCAATATCTTCTCTCTTCGTATCTCTCTCTTGACGAAATTTCAGCTTTATAAGTTGATTAAACCTCCATGAGAAGCAGTGGCAGTGGAGGTTTGATGATTGCAAAGGCAGGAGAATCTGCAGTACTTTTATGAGAAGCAGTGGCAGTGAAAGTACTTGTGAATGTTGGCACATGAACACAGTTACTGTTGAAGATCAAACAAGCAATATACTACATCATCATTTCCATGAGGTAGAAGGTGCATGTAAGAAGAAAGAGTTAGAAGATGATTGCCTAGGTTATTATTGTTTGTCTAGGTAATGGTTGCCTAGTTGTTTATTAAATTAAAGGTTAACCATAGGCTCAATGGTCGAATGAGAGCAGAAGCTAATTCAATGACTCAGGCATGTGGGATATATCGAATATATGGGAAAGTCTTCTTTTAGCAGGTGGTGCCGGATCAGTAGGCCATAACCGCCGGACTGGCCAAATATATAATGAAGAAGAACACTTGAACAAGTACATCTGAGCAATGCCGGATAGCCGTATGCACTAGGCATGGGAGATCGAATTGGAACTGCATTTTTCATGGTCAATCTGCAACAGGAAATGAGTCAATGACTCGAGCCCAAGTTAAACCATTAGCCTAAGGTTTATAATTCTTTGCATACTTGATGCTAATAAGGATATTTGGTGATTGAAGTTTATATTGACATTGAACTTATTTGCTTGTATTATTTTTGAGAATGAATGACCATAATGTGGCTTCTCAAAAATACATTGCATATTGAATTCAAGATGTATAGCCAATGGAGTTGATTTGATCTTGAGTTAAAGGACAATTTGGGTTGGATAAGTAAAAACTTGCTAGTCATTTGGTGAAGTGTTGATCCTATTGTTTATTTCATTAACTAAGAGCTAGTTTGCTCAACACCATAGAGGTGTACAAAGGAGGAGCAGGATTCCAGCTTTGGAAAGATGCTATTATGCATGTGCTGGATGTTGAAGACCTTTGGGAAGTTGTAGATCTCAATAGTCAGGTATCAGCAGGTATATTGGCCAGAACTGCCTCTACAGGTTCAGTAGCAGGAGCTGGAGGTCAATCAGCTGAAAGTACAGGAGCTGGAGGCTCAGGAGGAGGTACAAGCAGAGGAGGTACAAGCACAGCTGGAGGAAAGTCGTTGCAGACTAAAATCAAGGAAGCTCAGGGCATTATAACCTGTAAGTTGAGTCCAGCTATTCGTTTAAGGATTAGATCTTTAAGTCCAAAGGAAATGTGGAAGTATTTACTTAAGCACTATGAGGAAAAAACTTCCTCCCAAATAGATGTCTTGGAAACTGAGTTGAGAAATTTAAAGTTAAGAGAAGATGAGGATGTGTCTGAATTCTTCAATAAATTTGATAATTTACTAGCTGACCTTGAAGGGGCAGGGGTAATAATATCTGACAGGAGTCAAGTACTGCAAATATCCAGAGCCATAAGTGAGAATGAAACACTAGCCTTGTTTATTAGATACTCTAACAAAAGTAGAGAAGAAGCTGAAGTCATGCTAAGGACAGAATGGGAACAGAATTTTTTTTTAAGACAAACTGAAGAAACTCCTGAGATATTGATGATGAAAAGGAAAGATAAGGTCATTTGCTACCACTGTCATGAAGCTGGACATTACAAAAATGTGGTGGTAGAGGGCATATGGCTGCCAAATGTCCTAAACCAAAGAATTTTGGCAGAGCATCAAGAGGAAGAGGTGATTCAAGTACTGGGAGATCTGGAAGGGGTAGAGGCTGAAATTATGAGAGAGCTTATGTGGCACAAGAAGCACAAGAGAAAACCAAAAACAAATCAGCAGAAGATGAAGATGAGGTAATACATGGTCTTGCAGTTATCAATGAGGATGTTTGTACTAACAAAAGTAATCATTTGATAGTTGATTCTGGAGCTGAAAGATCAGTAGTTCAAATTACTGATCTTTTGAAGAACATCTCAACTGCAAAATCGAGGAAGATCCAAGTAGGCAATGGAACATTACAAGATGTACAAGGGAGAGGATTGCTTCAGCTCATGGATTTAGATGGAAATATTATAAACATAGAAGATGTGCTATGTGTGCCAGCTATTATAAAAAACTTAATTTCAGTGAGTCAGTTGTGTGATTTAGGATATCGAGTTACATTTGATGCAGACCAATGTACTGTTCTACTTGATAATAAAATAAAGTTTTATGGAAAGAGGGTTGGCAATTTATTTGAACTTGATAATCTCATGCACTCTAGTGTGAATGCAATATCAGAAATTGGCATTGAAATGTGGCACAACAGATTGGCACATACAAATTACAAGAATCTGGACATTTTACACAAACAAGGACATATAGATTTTTGTAACAACAAAGGCAGATTTATTTGTGAAGGGTGTGCTCTTGGTAAACTTCATAGATTGCCATTCTCTAAAAGAAAGACCAAAGCATCTCAAACTCTGGAATTGGTACATTCAGACTTATGTGGTCCATTAAATGTGCAAAGTAGAAACAACAACAAATACTTTATAACTTTCACGGATGACCATAGCAGAAAATGTAGAACATATTGTCTAAAGAAAAAGTCACAAGCTCTAAATGCTTTTAAACAATATGTGGCAGAAATGGAGAGAGAAACAGGGCACAAACTCAAGTGCATAAGGTCAGACAGAGGAGGAGAATACCTATCAGCAAAATTCAGAACTTTTTGCATTGCACATGGAATCAAAAGACAAGTAACTTGCAGGTATACTCCTCAGCAAAATGGAGTTTCTGAGAGAAAGAATCGAACCTTAATGGATGCTGTTAGGTCTATGTTAAAGGAAAGTGGATTACCAAATACTTTATGGGAAGAGGCATTGCAAACAGCAGTAGAAATACAAAATGTTCTCCCATCTACAAGTTTGCAAGGAAAAATACCAGAATGTATATGGAATGCTGAGACAAAGATTGATTATGACAAATACAAATTATATGGATGCTTAATGTATACTCATGTTCCATCTGAGCTAAGGAAGAAATTGGATAACCGAGCTGAGGTGGGCTTTTTAGTGGGATATGACAGCCAGGCAAAGGGATATAGAGTATACATACCAGAAAAAAGGACTATTACAATTAGTAGAGATGTGTTGTTCAATGAGAATGTTTTGTACAAACATAAATACAAGAAAGGTGTGAAAATAATGACAAATGATGCACATCCAGAGCCAAAGTTTGACATAAATGATTCAGATGAAGAGGAAAAAATTGAAGGTATGGATATGGAACAAGGTATGCAGGAAGATGCATCAGAGGAAGAAAAGGTAATGCAGCATGAATCAGAGGAGGAAATACAAAAGGAACAAGAGATAGAGCAGGAAATAATTGAACCAGTGTTGCCAAAACCTAAGAGGAAGACTGAAGCTGAAAGATTAATTGAGGAGGCCAAATTGGGAAACAAGTCATATGGTAGAACTGAGCTAGGTAAAAGCAGAAGGATTGAGAAAGTAGATCATGAACAAATAATGGCTATTTTAGAAGATGAGGTCATACCTCAAAATTTTATAGAAGCTCAAGAAAGTGTAGACAGGGATAAATGGGTAGCAGCTATGAATAAGGAACTCAAATCCTTTGAGGAAACTAAGACATATGAGCTAGTCAAATCAAATGGGAAACAAAACATTATTGGGAGTAAATGGCTCTACAAAATCAAACTAAACCTAGATGGAAGTAAAAAATATAAGGCCAGACTTGTAGCTCAAGCTTATACTCAGAAAAAGGGCAGAGATTATGATGAAACATACTCCCCTATAGTAAAGCTTACAAGTATCAGAATTCTTCTAGCTATGGCAAATGCCATGGATTTAGAATTACACCATATGGATGTCAAAACAACATTTTTGAATGCAACACTTGAGGAGGAGGCTTTTATGAAACCAGCCCCAGGCTATGAACAAGGCAAAGACATGATTTGGAAATTGAACAGGGCTGTCTATGGGCTAAACCAGTCACTAAGGGAATGGTATCTATGCATGAATCAATTTCTACAAGAACGGGGATTTGAGAAACTGCAAAATGATGGCAACCTTTATAGGTTCAAGCAAGGTGAAGAATATTGCATAATTGCATTATATGTAGATGATTGTATCATGGTTGCAAACTCCATAAAAATTCTGGACTTGTGCAAGAGAATATTGAAATCTAGGTTCCAAATGTCAGACTTAGGTGAGTTGAAGAAATTCCTAGGTATAGAAGTTGACAGAAATAGAAAAGCAAAATGGTTAAGGCTACATCAAGAGAAGCATGTAGAAAACATGCTCAAAAGATTCAACTTGATTGAAGCAAAAACAGTGAAGACTCCTATGGTTCCAGGTCATATTAACTGAAATGCATGAGTTGACAGACAAAGAAATGATGCAAATGCAAAATGTTCCATACAGGGCTTTAATTGGCTGTTTGTTGTACTTAGCAAATAGTACACGGCCTGACATATCATACTCAGTCAATATTCTGAGTAGAAGGAATCATAATCCAACCAAAGAGCACTGGGAGGCTGCCAAAAGAATACTGAGATATCTCAAAGGAACTCCAGATCATGGTATTTGTTTTACATCCAAAAATCTAATTATGAAATGTTATAGTGATGCAGATTGGGGAGGAGATTTACAAACTAGAAGATCGACCTCAGGATATGCCATCTTTCTAGGTGGAGGGGTCATATCTTAAAGATGCAAAAAACAAGCTGCTGTGGCTATGAGTTCAGCAGAGGCAGAATATGCAGCAGCATCTTTAGTAGCTAAAGAAGTGGTACGGTTGAGAAGATTGCTAGATGAACTAAATTGTCAACAAATTATGCCTACAGAGATATGGACAGATAGTCAAAGTTGTATAGCCATTGTTAAAAATCCTGTGCAGCATGACAGGACAAAGCATATTGAACTTAGCATACATTTCATACGAGATTTGGCTGACAAAGGATTAATTCAGATGATGTATAAAGAAACCAATAAGCAGATAGCTGACATCTTTACCAAAGCTCTTGCAGAAAACAAACATTCAGGTTTTAAAGCAGAATTGCATGTGACAGATAATCCAACTTATAAGCTGAAGGAGGAGTGATGAAATTTCAGCTTTATAAGTTGATTAAACCTCCATGAGAAGCAGTGGCAGTGGAGGTTTGATGATTGCAAAGGCAGGAGAATCTGCAGTACTTTTATGAGAAGCAGTGGCAGTGAAAGTACTTGTGAATGTTGGCACATGAACACAGTTACTGTTGAAGATCAAACAAGCAATATACTACATCATCATTGCCATGAGGTAGAAGGTGCATGTAAGAAGAAAGAGTTAGAAGATGATTGCCTAGGTTATTATTGTTTGTCTAGGTAATGGTTGCCTAGTTGTTTATTAAATTAAAGGTTAACCATAGGCTCAATGGTCGAATGAGAGCAGAAGCTAATTCAATGACTCAGGCATGTGGGATATATCGAATATATGGGAAAGTCTTCTTTTAGCAGGTGGTGCCGGATCGGTAGGCCATAACCGCCGGACTGGCCAAATATATAATGAAGAAGAACACTTGAACAAGTACGTCTGAGCAATGCCGGATAGCCGTATGCACTAGGCATGGGAGATCAATTGAACCGCATTTTCATGGTCAATCTCAAGAATGTGAAATGAGTCAATGACTCGAGCCCAAGTTAAACCATTGGCCTAAGGTTTATAATTCTTTGCATACTTGATGCTAATAAGGATATTTGGTGATTGAAGTTTATATTGACATTGAACTTATTTGCTTGTATTATTTTTGAGAATGAATGACCATAATGTGGCTTCTCAAAACTACATTGCATATTGAATTCAAGATGTATAGCCAATGGAGTTGATTTGATCTTGAGTTAAAGGACAATTTGGGTTGGATAAGTAAAACCTTGCTAGTCATTTGGTGAAGTGTTGATCCTATTGTTTATTTCATTAACTAAGCCTATCATCTCTCTCCCCTCCCCCCTCCCCTCCTTTTTCACGCCAAATTCATGTCCTTTGGCATAACGATGACTTGATCTGTACAGAGTTGTTTTGGGGCTGTGCTCTGGTCAGGAGTTCGGGACAGCATAATTGCAGGTCGATTTGCAAGTGGCAAATTGGTACTGTGAAGGATTCGACTAGGTCGGATTAGTTTGTGACCATCCATATCATGTTCTCTGCTGACTGTACTTGACAGATTCTTCTGTAAGTCTTGTGTTGGATTTTGGCAGCTTATTACACGGGTCGAAACTGCTGTGTAGGTGTCTGGTCTGGAATCGTGGAATATAGATAACGGCGTGGTTAGATCCATCTGCAGACACTACATCATTGCAAATATTGTGATTGGATTTCGGGGAAGGAGGAGATTGCAAGGTAATTCCTTGTTTTGAAGATGCTTGTTTGTATTTGAAGGTTTTATAGTGGGTCTGCAAAAGGCATTGTTTGCTGGAGTTCATTTTGTTTACTGGGTTTATTGGAGTTGAAATCTTGAAGTAGTATGGCATCAAGTTGTGGACTATGTTATTATTGTCATAAAGCTGGACATAAGAAAATTAATTATCCAAAATTGTTATAATTGTAGAGGATTGGGGCATACCTCCGTTAGATGCTCTAGTCCTATAAAAATTGAACAATGTGGACGTCAATTATCAAGCGGCATTGATATAGCTCAAGAGATGGATGCAGAACAGAATTTTGAGAAGCAAGAAGATAATCAAGCGGTAAAATAATCTATTTTATCAACGTATGAGATTAATGAATGCTTTTCTAATCATAAGATTGATGAATTGATAATTGACAGCGGTGCTGAACAATCAGTGGTTAACTCCACTAAGTTTTTGACTAATGTTTGTCCCAGTAAATACATGAGCCATGTGCAGCTGGGAAATGGAGACTTGCAGGAAGTAACTGGCAAACATTAGGGATTTTTTGAGATCATAAAAGGGCCTTCTAAGAACTGCTGACTAAGCTATATGAACTACCAATCAGAAAACAGAACTGGTAATCCAGTCAGCAAAAGAGTTATAACTAACTCACTGGATCACATTTTCTAGCATAAGTGTTGATAGAAAAGTCCAAATGAGCTCTTGTTTGGTGCAATAGATAGATCTCATTGAGATCTTTCCAACCTTAGGTGGTTTGCATATCTTTTTAGCCCGTAGGATAGTAAAAAATGGTAATAACCATAGTTTTTGGAGTTTTGACAATCGTAAGTGGTTAAAATATGTGCAAAGCACCTAAGGTTGGAAAGATCTTAACGAGATCTATCTATTGCACTAAACAAGAGCTCATTTGGACTTTTCTATCAACAGTTATGCTAGAAAATGTGATTCGGTAAGTTAGTTATAACAGTTCTGCTGACTGGACCCGTCAGGCTCTGATTTCTGATTGGTGGTTCATTTATCTTCATTTGGCTTAGTTGGCATGTTTTGAAGGCCCTTTTTTAATCTAAAAAAAAAAACCCTAATGGGAATGTTGCAGTTATTTGATCTCCATGGAAATAGTGTTCATGTTGATAATGTTTTGTGTGTTCTGGGTTTGCATAAAAATTTGATTTCCATCTGTCAATTAGTTGATTTGGGATATAAATCGAGGTTTGACAAAAAAAGGCTGTAGAGTTTTGCTTGATGGTGAATTGAAATTTCTTGCAAAACGTGTTGGCAATCTGTTTCAGTTCTCAAATAATGTCTTGGAAAGTGTGAATGTGTTGGAAGTTACTAAATCCTCAACATGGCACAATAGGCTTGCTCACAAGCATATGAACAATATCAGATACATGATTAAAAATGGCTATATTCATGGGGAAGATGACACTGTTGGGAAATTTATCTATCCAGGTTGTATGTTAGGGAAACTAACCAGATTGTCTTTTAACAGATCAAAGAAAAGAGCCATTGGTCCTCTTGATCTCATATATACAGATCTTTGTGGTCCATTGAATGTGCAAGGAAGAACGGGTAAAAGGTATTATATATCTTTTATTGATGATTTTAGTAGAAGGGGAAAATGGAAAGGGAAACAGGACGTAAAGTTAAATGCATTAGATCAGATAGAGGTGGTGAATATCTTTCAAGAAAGTTTAAATATTTTTGTCTTGAGCGTGGAATAAAAAGACAACTCACATGTAGATATACTCCGCAACAAAACGGTGTTGCAGAAAGAAAAAATAGAACAGTTTTAGATGCTGTAAGATCTATGATAAAGTTTGCAGGTTTACCAAATTATTTTTTGGAAGAAGCAATCAAAACAGCATTTTTTATACAGAACAGATTGCCATCAAGCAGCTTGGATGGAGTATTCCAGAAGAAATATGGTCAGGTACTAAACTAAATCGCTCATATGATGATTTTAAAGCTTATGGTTGCTTGACGTATGCTCATGTTCCTGAAGAAATAAGACTTAAATTGGATAATAGAGCAGAAATAGGGTTTCTAGTCGATTATGATGAGGAATCAAAGGGTTATAGAATTTTCATACCCGAAACAAAGAAAATAGTAACTAGCAGAGACGTCGTGTTTGATGAAAGCAAATTTTACAAAGATAGACATGAAATAGAAACTTCAAAAAAGAAAGGGGAAGTAGAAAAACTCATTGCTCATGATAGTAAAGTTGGCTTGGCTACTGACTTGACTCTGATGAAGAGAATGAAGATGACATGTACAGGACAGATGATGAGGAAAACAAAGATATCAATGGAGCAGGATCGGCACCGCCTATACCAGAAGCAGAAGCAAGGCAATGAAAAAGGAGGACCTGCAGTCGGGGGCTCCTCTTCAAGAAGGGAACCTTATGAATACAAAGACACGGATCCCATCCTTGTCATTCAAAGCTGGGATCAAATCTTTGTTTTGGATTACAAAAAGGACCCAGCCTGGATCAAGATGAAAGAGTTAAAGGCTGCATTCGACATAAGCAGAGAGCAGCAAGAGGCGGCTGCAAACTGTATGGGGGGTGCAGAAGGAAGGACAAATCTTAGTATGCAAATTGGAGATGCAAAGACTTGAGAATCAGTATAAGGGAAAGCCAGTGACAGGGATTTGGTCTGGAAAATGTTGCAGAAAATCCAGGAAATGGATATTCCTCTCTATCAGCTAATCAGAGTGAAAATGGGGCACTCAAAGGAAGATTGTTGTAGCCTCAAAAATCAAATATTCAGAAGGTCTATGACCGACATGCTGCATGCGGCCAAGACTTTAGCGGAGGAGCTTGAAGACCTCGGGTGGAAATCAAAGGCGTCCTTTCATTTGGTCAGTATCTGGGAGCAGGCAGATGATCATGTGATTGAAAATTTTCGGAAAGGCTTCAAAAATAGGCTTCCCCCTTTTGCTGTTGAGACCCTCAAAGAAGTAGAGATGGATTACAAAACTTACTTGAAGCTTCTACCAAATGCAAAATTGTTGACAACAATGGATACTTTCATCCTACTGATTGCGGGAATTGCGACTGTCAGAACTGTACCAGCATCAAAGAGAAAAATATGGATAAAAACAAAATAAAGGTCTCTAAGCAAGTACTCAAATCTTCGGTTCCGATTATGGGCAAGTACGACAAGATCAATGGTAACCCTTATAAAAATGCCTTATTCAATTTTTTGTGTTCTAATAATGTTGCCTCTGATTCTGTGGTTCTGAACTAATAATGAAGGTAAAACGGATACTTTGGACCTCAGTGCTATTATAGATAATTCTGCTATTCTTAGAAACATTGATCATGGCATCCTCGTCCATTTCCCTCAAAAATGCTCCTCGTTAAGTGTTGTGAAGCATTGGGTGACCAAAACTCTACTGGTCCCCATTCTCTCCATCCTTAAGTTGGACAGTAAAACTTTTCCAAATCATTTGCAGAGAAGAAAGGAGTGTCTCTTATCTTAACTAAGAAAATATCCTTTATCTCGGGGCACCCTGTGTACATTATGAAGTGGGATCCTTCCTACATCCCGGGTGACTTTTCATCGATTTCTACTACCACCTGGATATCTAGCTCCAATCTTCCTATGGGGTGCTTGACTGTCTCCCATCTCAGGGCTATAGCCAGCAGTTTGGATGAAATTATTCAAATTTCCATTCCCCAAACCAACTTCCCATCTGTTTGTATTCAAAAGAAAATTTTCTCCATCTGGGAAGATAAGATCCCATGTAAAATCCCTGATCGAGGTATCTTTGAGCTTAATATCTCTTACTCAAAGCATCCTATGGCAAAAGCCCCTTTGACTCCTCCCAAGGAAAACATAAGTTGTAAGGAAAAACCTGTTCACAGGGATATGGAGCAACAGCAAAGCAAACAAGTTTGGAGACCCAAGGCCAAGTACTTGGAAGAAAATCAAAAGATTGTGGCTGATTGCAGCATCAATTCGGCTCTCCCTAAAAGGTTTACTTCTGATGAAGGTATTATATTCCAATTTCCCTCTAAAGTTGTTATTAAGGTCAATCCCATCACTATGAGTATCTCCACTTTGGATCTTGGTATTTTAAATGATAATTTTGGTCTTTATGAGGAATCCAGAAAGGAAGACTCGAAGGATGACCTTGACTTTCAAGTCAACTACAGGTCTGAATCCTTTGAGGAGGTGGATTGGTCTACTACCAATAATAGAAGGAAGAGAGGGAAGAAAATGGTGAAAAACAATCTCTTGGGACCTCCAAGAAGATCCCCAAGAAAAATCCTACCTCCTATCAATGGATACAGATCTTAAAGGTATTACTTGGAATATCCAAGGGATTAACTCGAATTACAAAAGAGGTAGATTAAAGGTTTGTCTCAACTCTATGAACCTTGACTTAATTTTTTTCCAAGAGCATAAAATTCATGATGACAATATCCATAGCATAATTAAAGAGGTTTTGCCTGCTAATTTCCAGCATTGGTCTCTTAAAGCTAATAATACTTCTGTTGGTATTACTATTGCTTGGAATAATAGACTAAATTTTGAAGATATTCAGATGGTGAATGACAATAGCAGGAGGTGGCAGATTATTCATGGCCACATTGGGAATATCAGGCTTGCCCTTACCAATGTGTATGTTATAGCTTGTGATTTCAATATGGTTACTCACATCAACTTTAGGAATTTGAATGGTGATGAGTTCTTGAGCTGGAGTTCCCTTCTATCTTCCCATCATCTCTCCTTAGCTAGAGTTGTCCCTAATTCTTATAGTTGGAATGATCACAGAGATAAGCCTGTGTGATGCCTCCATGATAGGTTTTATCTTAGTGAAACCCTTTCGAACAATAGTTTTAGGGTTACTAATCTTACTAATTACACCATCTCGGATCATTTCCCTCAGCTTATCAATATCAGTGGCAATAGTGTCCAAAGGAAGAGGAATTCTTATTTTAAGTTGAATACTAATCTTCTTGACCACAGTGATTTTTTGCCATACCTTGAGCAGGTCATTTCTCAAGAGGTGAAGCCTTTAGGTAATACTGGTTGGATGAATTGGTGGGTCAAAGTCTCCAAAAGGATTAAGATATGGCTGAAGGTGTGGGGTAAAGAAATCCACATGCAAGAAACAGCTCACCTCCAAAATTTGAGAACTCAGTTTGACTTGGCCCAAGGTCAATAAAAGGAAGACATCAAAATGCAGATTGAAAGAGAGGAGGTTAGAATTGCCAGGGGCTGGAAGATCATATTCTCCACATAGAGCAGGGAACCATCTATCACATATTTCACAAACTATGCTGCATGCAGCAGCCCTAAAAGTGGACAGATGTATCAAGGGAGTTGCATCTTTCAGTACTAACAGAGTAAGAGTCTTCTTGTACACCAGGAAGGCACTTCATAGATCACATTTGGCATAGGATTTCTCTTCTTGCTCCTACTATGTGTTACAACGTTTAAGAACATGATTTAGAAGCAAGACCCATGCTAAAGCACCTGCAAGAAACGGCATTGTCTTCAGACATTCTTCTGCGTGGTCCCAGAATCGACATATTGCTGCAGAATTGGTGTCATACCCATTGTTGAAGCAAAATAATAGCACCCATCATCAAGAAGGCACATATGACTGCAAACATATAGAACAAGAACAGAGGTTGTACTACCATAGCAATCAACCCCTCTGCCAATGGAAAGTAGGAAACATGTCGAAATTGAATGTACTATTAGTGCAAACTTTTGATTGCATATAGCATGTCCAATATTGAAAAGCTTTTTTACTTACCACGTACATTCAGATCTGACATATCTTCCTCGTGCTGCAGAAAGTGCATACTTCTGGGCAAAATAAAAATGCATGAGCTTTGTATTGCAGACTTTGCTATTTGTATAACGGACTTTTACACTGGGTTGCCTAACTCGGGTTGCACACTTTCTTGTAATTCTAGCTATGCCACGTGTATGCCATGTCATCATATTCCACTTTAGACCGTTAGATTTCTGTATTTTTGCATCGACGACTATTAAAATTAGGTATCTATTAAAATTATTCCACGTGTATCGAACCGGACGTCGACCAGCTCTTCTTCTTTCTAGAATTGCAGGCTTGCACTTCACCCTGCCCCCTTTCGTCCAGATTGTTTCGAAATGTCCAGGGAAGGAAGAGCATGTTGCAATTGGCGCAAATATTATGCCAGGGTGAGTGCATAACATGGACACCATGGTCTGGAAATGCAAAGAATGGAGTGTGTGGGCTTCCTGCATAGGCTGTCGGGGATGTCGGCTTTGGTTTGAATAATATTTTTTCCACTGTCCAAAGATCCAAGGAGAAGAACGGGTGGATTATGCAGATTCCAGTTATGCAGAGCTTCATTTCGAAATACCTGGAGGACCCTTGCAGAAGGTTGATGGTCTTGCTGCTTGCAGATGCTCACAATGGTTTGCAGAAGCCTGGAGGACCCTGAAGATCAAGGCAAAAGTGAAAGAGCTCAAGAAAGATGAAAGAAGTAACTCTAAATATTTTTTCATCAAAGCCAAAGGCAGAGTTAGAAAAAATCATATTCACAGCATTTTATGGGAGGGTAACAACATTGAGAATGATACCCAACTGAAATGTGCTGCTAGAGAGCATTTTTCCAGGATCATGGGAACTGAGCAGGACATTAGTAGGGCAGATATAGAAAATTTTGTGCATATTCAGCAGAAAGTCACCAATGGGATGAATGAGACTCTCTCCAGGCCTTTTACCTCTGCTGAAATGTTCAAGGTTCTCGAGGAGATGGAGAATGGTAAAACTCCAGGCCCTGATGGCCTTCCAACTGAATTTTTCAAGAAGTCTTGGGAGCTCCTTGGTAATGACATTGTCCCCTTGGCTAATAAGTTCTTGTCCCTCAAACAATTGGACTGCAGGATCAACACCAGTCTGATTGCCCTCATCCCCAAGATTGAGCTCCCAACCACTTTTTTTTACTATAGACCCATCTCTTTGACTAATGTGGTTTATAAGTTAATTACAAGTACTATAGCTGCCAGGCTCAAACCCGTCCTAGAGGAGGTCATTAGTAATACTCAAAGTGCATATCTTAGGGGGAGGTATATCCTGGATAATGTGGCTGCTGCCTCCTTGGGCATCACGTGGGCTAAGGATTCCAATCAGTCAATTGGCCTTCTAAAGCTCGATATTACAAAGGCTTTTGACACGGTAAGTTGGAATTTTCTGAGTTGGTATTGCAAAAAATTGGGGTTCTCGGATGCTGTCATTTCCATCTTTCAAGCGGTATTGAAGAATGGGTGCAAAATCGGGACTGGGTAGCAGAAATCTCCGGACGCCGCTTACAAGTGCTTAAAATCGGCGTGTTTTAAACACGACGTGCGTGATTGATCAATTGACATGTAGGGTGCGCGCCCGTCAAATGACAGGCTGAGAGAATCATGAGCTTGAATGATGCCGGAAACATGAATGCCTGTAGCCCGCCATATTCGTGGATGGCGGGCTAACCCATCTTGAATTCAAGCAAAATGGAGGGATAATTGTTTCCAAGAATTGCATGAACCGAAATTCAACAATTTGCCCTCACCAATTTTGCAATACACAGAAATCCGGGATAGATGAAACCCAATTCCTCTCCCCGTTCACTTTACAAAGCCATTGATGCAGCAAGGAAGAGAGATCAGAGGCAGAGATTGTATGCAAAGAAGGTAGCAATGAAGAAGAATTCCCCTTCTAAAGATTCGCCTTCAAAGAAGAATAAGAAATTGAGTGACCGCAGAATATGTAGCATAATAACAGGGGGTTTTTTTTGTATTTTTGTACGGTTTTTCCAATGGTTTTTATATGATTTGATGGGCGTATTACACAAGGCCTACTAATTAGTACATCTAGAGTGCCCATTGTATTTGCATACGCTTGAATTAATTTTAATGCCTCTTTTCAATGGTGTAGACCCATATATGTAATATTTTTCAGTTAAGTTTTATTTTTCGTATTATATTTTATTTTGCTTTCGACATGCAAAGCTCGAAAGCAGCTCATTTTAGGTTTTTTGGTCAAAAGGGCGTGGTTATGTGGGTCGGATTCAAGCAAAGATTGGATTTGGGCAGCTTAACCGTTCCAGCAAAGAGAGCTACCCGAGTGCTTGAAGCGGATGCTTGCCAATCCATGAACGGGCGCATCCTTCCTTTTCTTCGAACTTCGATCCGCCTTATACTCCGGCTCCAAGCTCTTTTATCTGCCAGAATCATCAGATCTGAGCTCGCAGGCCTTCAATATGTTGATTTCGGACATTTCCCCCTTTGATCCGTGGTTTTTGCAGCTTGTGGCTTGGCCATTGGTTCCTTGATCTTTGCTTCAGTTTTCCGCTTGCAAGATGGGGCTTCCTTGGCTGATTCGAATATATTTCCACCAAACGGAGCTTCTACAACATGAAATACGATTCATGTCCGTGATTCGGAAAGTTTTTAAGAGTGTGTCTTGTAACATCTTTTTGCTTGATGAGACGCGTTTTTTATTTGTTCGTAAGGAAATGTATGTAGCCCCTTGACTTGGATCTCGCAGAGGAGTTTGTAGCACATACTTCAGATTCGTAGATTAAAGCTTCCCTTTGGGGATCATGCAGAGTCTATCAGGGCATTCAAGCGCAGTAGAATCTGTAACGTTTGATGCTGCTGAGGCTTTGGTAGTCGCGGGCGCTGCCAGTGGGACAATAAAGCTTTGGGATTTAGAGGAGGCTAAAAGTAATAGCTTCAGACAAACTCTTTCCTCTTTACTTTCAGAAATAGCTTTATTGGTCATCCAAAATGCCTAAATGCTATAAACTTGGCTTTGCAGTTGTCCGCACGCTCACGGGCCATCGTTCAAATTGCATCTCGGTGGACTTTCACCCGTTTGGTGAATTTTTTGCATCTGGATCCCTCGATACAAATCTCAAAATCTGGGACATCCGGAGAAAGGGTTGCATCCACACTTACAAGGGACACACCCGTGGCATCAAATGCATAAAGTTCAGTCCGGATGGTTATTTGGGTTGTCTCTCGGAAGCCGGGATAATCTTGTCAAGTATGACACCCCACATAATTGTATTTAGACTGTTCATGTCTAATAGGGTGTCCATATTAACCGTGCAGCTCTGGGACTTAACCGCGGGAAAGCTTATGCATGATTTTAAATACCACGATGGCGAAGTTCAATGCCTGGATTTTCATCCTCAGGAATTTCTTCTTGCATCAGGTATTATTACCTTATGCATTGCACTCATAACAGATCTTACAAGCAATATTTTCCTTTTATCCTTTCCGTGGTTACATTGACAAAATGTCAAATTTTATGACCTCGAAACTTTTGAGCTTATTGGGTCGTCATGGACCGGAGGTAAGTAATATCATTTCTAGAGTTGGTTGAAGACCGTGTAACATGAGATACATTCAATTGGCGGTAAGTTTTTTTGCTTAGGTTCCCGGCTTACGTGCAATGTTGTTTGATCCCCGATGGCGAAGTTTGTTTCAGGCAAAGACATGAAAAAATCTCAAGGTTATTTCCTACTCGATATTCATTGCTATTGTAAATTTGGCTCGAAAAAGTTTAGAGTTCACGTATGCAATTCCATGAATCATGTATTTAATAATCATAGCTGCAATTGTCATGTGACCCTGTCTTTTGGCTGGCAGTATTTTCCTTCCTCATAATTAAACACACAAGCTCACTCTCTTGCAGAGAGGCTTTTTATCCGTCTCGATTCAAATTGTCCTTTCCCTTGTGCGTACTATATCTTGGGAGCCATTAAGATACCACGATGTGGTTGATGTAAGCTGGTCCAAAATTGCCGACTTCAACGTTCATGAAGAAAAGCTTCTTGGTTGTTCTTACAACAAGAATTGTGTCAGTGTTTGGGTCAAATTCATTGTAAAGCCTTGAAATATAAATTCTCTTAGAAGCATCCCTCTGAGTATACCTGTTGGTGAATTTGCTATACCCTTTGTTTCAGCTGGTTATCCTACTAGATTAGTTAATCTTCTCGGTTGAGCCTTTTAATATTCAAGCTAATGTATTTGAAGAAGTTTCTAAAAGGTGAGCTTCTAAATATCTAGTACACTTCAAATATTAAATCCTTAGTGCATATTTCGATTCCAAGGTTCAAGATGCAACCCTACACTATCTTTATGTTTTAAATGTCTTTTATATTCTCACGTCTGTTTTTTTTTTATGGCCCGAAGGGCCAAAATTTTTTTTTAGTATAATAACCAACACATAACTACCATTGACATTAATAAATATAACCATTGCATCCAACACATTTAAATTAAAATCCCCCTTAAACCCCCTTTGGTTTGGGTGCATATTCACCACGGGGGTGGCGTAGAGGCGGCCCAACCGGTTTCCAGCCCTCATAATTGTATTTTGCCCCTCGTCATCAAATCAACACCATATAGTATTCCGGTTGAAATCTTATAGTAGTTTGCGAATCTTATTATACAGTATAGCAAATCTTGTACTTGCATACCCCACAAATGAGGAACTTTACGTACGGTGTAGATTAAGGAATAAGGGGCGAATATGCCAATCCGACAGCTCTCGATGCCCGGAGTCACCCCCCGTGTGAATATGCACCCAAACCAAAGGGGGTTTAAGGGGGATTTTAATTTAAATGTGTTGGATGCAATGGTTATATTTATTAATGTCAATAAATTTCAGGAGAAATTTTTGAAGTATTCAACCAAATTAGGACAAATGTTGATGACAATGACAAAGGCCGTATCCTTGACAGTCTTCTTTAGAGGGCAAGGGATTTACTAATTTACTATGGCCAAGCAAATGGTGAAGAATTTGAAGGAAACAATGCAAGAACATAAGTATGAGAGGAATCATGACATGCTTCGTGCAAGGAAGTCGACCCTGATAATGGCAGCAGCAGGTACAAGTGGTGTCAAGCCATTGAATCAAACAGAAGTGGCCAGATTGCTCAGCATCCCCAGAAAAACAATTTCAAATGCTTTTCAAAGAAGGGTGCAAGCTAACAAAGGGGAAGGACCTTGGTCAATGTTCAGGAGGAGGAAGCGGATGGATAGCATGTTAGATTACAATAGAGAAGCTGTTCTCAAGTTCTGGACAGAAAACACAAGAGTTTTTCCATACAAGAAAGTCGTGAGGAGGTATGTATCAGAGACATGAATAAATATGGAACATCCAATTCACCTTCTTGAAGTCAGCCAAGTAAGTATTCATTCTATATTGTAGGGTTCATTATATGTAGCATTTATTTGGCATTCACACAATTTTCCTGCAGTTGCAATTCTACCTCAGGTTTAGAGAGGAGAATCCTCATATCAAAATTGCATTGCAGACTTTTGAGAGGTTGAAACCGAGTTTTGTAAGGAGGATGCGTGAGAGGCATACATGATGTTGCATCTACCACTTGAAATTTGAATACATCATGCAGGGATTGAACAGCCTGAGAAAATCGGGTGGAGTTCATGACAATTGCAACTGCCACTGTGAGATTTGTGGCCCTGGCCCAGAATGTGCAGCCAAGGAGCATACAATCAAGTGCACCAGTGATTTATGGAGACAAGTGGTCTGCAAGGAAAAAGGTGATGATGAGGAGTGATTTGATCATAACGCTTGATGTTGGCGTGTAAAAATGTGGGTTGGATAGAATTAGAAAATGTCCACGGGAAATAGATGGCACGGGTTCATTACTAGTTACTTGGAAGACATTTGAAAAGCAACACAGAGACCGGGACGAAGAATTGAGGGGATCCAAGAAAGGCTTTGAGGTACAAACCCATGTCTTAAGATTAGTAAACAGATGAGAGAGAAGTCCCAAAGAGTTTCAAGATGATGTGAAGAAGGTAATATCAGATTTTGTTCCACACAAATTACATAGCACATTGGCGAGGCCAATCAGTTTTAAAACAAAGTGTATCATCATTTCCGGAAGATACAATTGTATCCATTATTGACTTTCTGCAAAAAATTACACATCAAGATCCATAATGAGCCCCAATCAATGCATTGGCATACGAGACCAAGTTTCTATACTTGTTCACATAACATATAGACATGACAAAAGTGCTGATATTCCTGTTCTGTCTGTCTGAAGAAGAAGAAGGCCCCAAAGAAGAAATAAAAAGAAACGTAAGATTGGAGCAGATCGGGAATAGACTCAACAATGGTAGGAAGATCATAAAAGAGACTCACTTTTACATTTCGATGATAAAGTGCATGACTCATTATTTGTGGAACACTTGCCTACAAAAGCATGTTGCATGGCTTAAGGAACGAGAAATAGAGTATGAGAAGCATTGGGTTTGGAGTGATGGCTGCTCATCACAATTCAAGTCAAAAAACCTTTTTTTTTCTTAGGCGGTACTTCACAATGAATGACAAGGAAATAGTCTGGAACTACTTTGCCACTTGCTCATGGTAAAGGTGAACATGATGGTGCAAAATTATCAAAAGGCTTCCTAAGTAAGGAACAACTCAAACCCAATGGTGTGCAACCGAGGCATGCTAAAGATATTGTAAAATTTACGTGTACATATTTCAGCATCTACCGTTGATGAAACAGATGAGATCAAAAAGATATTTTTGGGAAATTGAACTGCTTTGTGGCAAACATGCAAGAATATGAAATTGAAACACTTAAATGCACAAAGAAGATTCAACATATCGGACACAAACCGTGAGGAGTAGACCAAACAGGCTTGCTCATAGATGCCCATCATGTTTTACTACTTGTTTTGTATGGATCGAATTGGGATTCCTGCATCAATACGGTAGATTTGGAAAGTGGGAGGTAACCGACTTAAAACCGGGGAGTTGAGAAGAAAAAAAAGGAGACTCTTGAACAAGCCAATGAATGGATCATAATTTGGTAGAGGTAGGTGATAATTTTGCGTGAATCTTTGAGGTAGACAATTCGGAGGGTGTGGACTTCTACATCCTCAAGTGCCTGTAACCCAAATGCACACTTGAAGATTCATACAAAGATGGATGGGGGCAAAACTTTGGAGTGCATGAGGTTATCTTAAGTGGACTGTATTATCAATTCTTGGGTAATTTCAAGTACATGTTGCTCACTAAACAACCCGAAGCCTCCATGCACATCCATGTGGTAAGATATCCTAAAATTGATATGGACAAAATAGAAGGCACAGACATGTACAAAATTTCACAGGAGACCCATGAAAAAATTATGGCCAGTCTCCCAATAACATTGTAATTCTTTGACACTTAACCAAACTGATGTAATTCTTTGCAAGTGATTTGTTGTTCCAGCACCTAAGCACGTAAGCACACATTTGTATATATATTAATAATAGTGAGGATGCACAAGGGTGGTGTGCATGGACACGTACTTCGAAATGAAGATTGAATTGTTGTTTAAGAATGTACATTTGGGACATTGGAATAACATTCAATTGGAATTGGAGGAGAATGTGTGGAGTGAGCCCGAGTCTGAACCAGAAAGCCCCTGAAAGCCCCCCCCTGAAGACACTGGCCTGAAGGCCTTTTTTTGTAAAATATTTTGTTAATATAAAAAGTTTTTTGTCTCTAGCACTTTGTTCTTTGTTTGTCATTTGTTTTGCTCTATCAAATGTTCTTTTCGTCTATCAAATATATGAAGTTTTTTGTCTCATCTACTTCTTTTTTGTCTCACATTTTGTTTTTTCCATTATGTAAAGAATGAATTCATTTGATGTTCTTACTTCTATTATCCATGCAGGTGGCAAAACATTGAATTCTTGTACAGTCCATATTCTGCTTGAATGTAACAGTGCTCTAGCTCAAACACTGAGCACTTTAATTAGTTTCAGCAGTGCTTGTGAGTAAGCATTGGAACACACGAGCACTTATGCAATAAACAACTAGCTTTAAACAGTTATATAACATAACAGTAAGCACTGCACCTTAACTGCATGATAGTAAGCACTTGATGACATTAACACTTCTGCTAGCGTTAAGCAACTACATACTTAGTAACTGTCACTGCTTGACAGTAAGCAGTATCTGCCATTAAGACTCATACCAGACTAGCACTTGCAAGCAATTTTTTTTTAAGCACTTGATAAGTTTTAAGCACCCCTTGCAGTCAGCATTGAATTAGATATAAACAATATAGCAAAAAATTATAGACAAGTCTGCATTGAACTATATACACAATATAGCAAAAACAACCTTAAATTAATGCCACGGTTCTATTGCGATAGCAATAGAACCGACATTCCTTGGATGGGGACGCCTCACCTCACATCTCCTATTTATTCTGCCTCTTCCCTTATGTCCATTCATCGGCGTTCTCTTGAGCTAGTTTCTCCTCCTTTCTTTGTCCTATCAGTTTCTAGGGTTCTTTGTGGATGGCTGCCTGTCCCAACCAGTTTCCACGCTCCACCAAAAGATTCAATAATTCTACAAGCTGCCCCCCTCGCTCCATCGCTGGCCACAAACAGATTCAGATGTTTTAACAAGTAGCACTACCTGCTTCAGAGCACACCATGCTCCACAAACTCGGATTTCCACAAGCCGCCCGACTTGCATCAAACACTCTATGCCCAGGACAAATTTCTTACAAGGTATGAATCTCGTTATTTACAATATTTCAGTTATTGGTTTCATTTTTGTAGGTTTCGTGCATCGGTGGTGGTTGTCCTGGTGGTGGTTGTCCTGCTCCGGTGTACAGGAATAGAGTTTGCCACGGCTTGTCAGTAAGGTTTTTTCTTCTTTGCTTTTTGTTTGATTTGAAAGCATGATATCCTTGGGTTCGTGATCATGCATCCCTTTTGGCGATGATGGATTCATGGTTTCTATGGTTTCTGTTCGTTTGATTCCTTCCTTTTTTCCTCTGAGTGTCTGCTGCTCTCTCTAACCTCTTCTTATCCAGCCCCTGCTATGTTGTCTGTATTGCTAGTAAACTACAATATACCTCCATGGTTACTAATGAAGAGCGGGCATATCATATTGCCCTTATTGATTCATGGGAAAAAGAAACCAAGCAACTTGAATGTATACCTCAAGATCGTGGTGGATGATGGATCGTCCTTGATGATCTCAAAACCCTTCGCACCCCAACTGGTTTCATGCACTCCTTACACGGAGCATTATTATCATGCTTTATTATCATTACTATTATGTAGATCAAAATCAAGAAGCTTTGTCTTTTAATTGTTGGTCTGAAAAAGAATGGACCAAAGTGTTCTCCTCTTGCATGGTTCAATGGTGCCAAACATGTCAATTGGGAGCACATTAATATAAAGAAGACAAGACTTATATTTGCTGAGAGATGACAATTTTCTTGGCAAGCTTCCCTGCATATAAGTTTTGACATGGTAATTGCTTTTTATAGTGATGTTTTGCAAAGTACTTCTAAACGTAGCTATAGATAAAGGTGCAACACACCATAAACAAGCTGTCGAAGGTCATACTAAACAACGTAATAAATACAATGCCTTCAGAGGGTCATACTAAACAACGTAATAAATACAATGCCTTCAGAGGGTTACATGGTGTTGTTCACAACACATCTATAGCTACAACACATCTAGATTCATATACAACTAGCAAAAGAGAGTAACTATATGAGATTTAGTACACAACATCAACAACTCATAGACATATTTAGGGCCGAATCCTCATAGGCATGGGCACTTGCAATCTGCACGTTCCCAAAATGATCCAATGACCCAATAGCTTAGAAGTTACTCTACGCAAATGCGTAGGTTCCCAACATTTACAGGTTCCCAAATTATGCCTCAAACCTTTAGCAGAAATTCAATGTGTGCCTTGATGCTTTCTGATAATGCTTAATGCCTGTTTATGACCGTTCCAGCTTGTTGGAGCACCATCTGCATTTGTCTGCACTTAGTTGAAGTGTATGTGTTTATAAACAAAATTCTAAAAGAGAACGAAATTGTGAGTTCAACAACGCTTAGAAACACCTGCAAACAAAATGAGAAAACATTAAAACTCTAAACATAGAAACTAGAAGCAAATGCACTAAAAATCACCTGAAATAGAAGATCCAAAACACTGAAAAGTATGACATGGCTTTTGATATGAAATACATTTAGGTCTAAAAGTACCTTTAGGGTTCTGGATTAGGTTTAGGGCTTCAGGTTTTCTGTGGCGACCCGGCGAACGAGCTTGCCTGCACTTACGCCTGACTCATTCTCCACGATGATGGCATTCTGATTACGGTACTAAAGCAACTCTAGCTCTTTGTTGAATGTTTTGTTACTTATCTAACAAGTGTAGTAATGGGTTATGTGCAGATCATAAACTTTTTCTAGTGCATACTGCAAATGACTATTCCGGCAGTGGCTAATCCGAAAATACATGATAAAAAAATGTTCTGGATTTGCATGTTCCGGATCCGACAATGCAGAGGCGCTTGGCCCATAGCCACAAAGATGCTTTTAGTTTTTCATGTTTTTGAAAAACGAAATTGAAGAGGTGGTCGTTATGCCCTGTAATGGTGATTCCGGCCTGTTTAAGTGGGTTTCTTACCGTTATTGCTCAAGCTCAAAGCAGAAAAAATGCAGAGTTAAATGATTGTTCAAGAAAGCTTGCATAAATCTTGTATAAGGTTATGAATGAGTCCTTTGCCATAAAGGGGCTTATTCTAGTTACGTTTGCAGTAAGCTTGGTGCTTCAGGCTCAAACGAATACGGACCACTATGGTTTTGAATAAGGTATGATACACTATTTTATGCTTTATCAAAATGTGGTTGCTCAAGCCTCTGCCAAAAACAGAATGCTTATTTGGCTTGTTTTATCCAAGGTTGTGCTATGTTAGATTTATAATATAACAATGAAGCAGTGCTATGCTGAAAAGGGCTTTTTACCTTAAAACAGCTTATGTAAATTCGAAAGATGTGGCGCTTTGTACTTAAACGGATTGTTGCTGGACTTTAGTTCTGCTGTAACAGAGCAATAATATGGATATTATGAGCGAATAACCAGGTTGGCATTTCAATGTTTCACAGTTTTGGAAACATTGTATGATCTAAAATATGATGCTAAGGCTTGATTCGTTGTTTGTTATTCTTTATGCATACGAATATAAACAGGTCAGAAAATGGTTGATGTACTAAACTAGCTTATGCTTCCATCGTTTTTGGAATGCATGCTTAAATTATATAGTTTTTCAAAGACCGGATGGTCTGAGGTTACTGTTATACCTTAACCCGGAAAAATCGGCGACTTCATTACACAGGTATTCACAAGTCCGATCGTGATCGTGGAGGAGGAGGTGTGGTCGGCCGCTGTCTTTGGTGCATTAGCTTCAGGGGGAGCTTTTGCACCTACTGCTGCAGAAGTAACCAAGGAAGAGCCCAAGGTACAGTCTTTTCCTACAAGTGTGCATTGCTCATTTTTATTGTGTTTTGATTATTTATGCTCATTTTGCAGGAAGAGCCAAAGGAAGACAGTGATGACGATATGGGTTTCAGTTTATTTGACTAACCCATCGGTTTAAAAGAACACTGGGTTTGTAGTGTCTTTCGATTTGTTAGACTAATTATAGAACCCATCTGTTTTTAGAGTAATTTGTGCACTGCTTCTGAGCTAAAATGGAATTTGATTGTGAGATCTACTGGTGCAGGTTTTTCTTTATGGTTGAGATCTTTTGTGCAAGTTTATTGTTTGCTATTTAACTGCTTGATAACAATACCTTACATTTCTACATTATCACAAATTCATTATTTCTACATACATTATTCCTATATGTTTGAGGATTTTTTGGCAGATCTTGGATTACGTTTGAAACTGTTCAGATTTATGAAACTGTTTAGATTTATGCCGACTCTTCTAGATTTAGGTTTTAGATCTAGCTTTTAGCATCGATTTTATTGTTTTTGTATCATTCATTGGTTTTTGAATTTGTTCAGAAATGGAAATAGGGAATCGAGGAATCTTTTGAGTTTACGAGGTATTTTCTTGCTTTATTTTCTTTTTGCTTCGTCCAGAGCATGCAGATTTCCTACATTGTTGTGTTATCTAAATATATTTTATATGAGTGTCTTTATTCAAGTTTTTTTCCTTGTTGTACTAAATGAGTAACTTTTATATGTTTGCAGCACTTCAACTCTGTTGTATAAGCTTAACTGCAGCATCTGAAAATTGACTCAGTTAAACATCAAGCTTCTATTCTAGATGCCCAGAATTATTCCATTTATAGGGAAGCATAAATCCTGTTCTTCATGATATCCTAGAATAACTGGGGTTCAAATCCATGTTCTTGAGTTCTTGGAATTATTGGGGTTCAAATCCCCTTTCTCGGTTCTGCACTGATATGAAGAAAAGGCTTGACAATCAGACAGAACCATTGATATTGGCAAGGGTTATTTTAAAAATGAAATCATTGCCATTGATGTGGACGTTTCGTTTGCGACGTGCAAGCAACGAGATAACAACGTTGGAACGACGTATGAAGGACGTTATACCGATGCCTTGTACGTTGCAGACACGTTGCCAAATACGTCGTAAACAACGTCTATGCTGCGACGTGTAAGCAACGAGATAAGAACGTTACGACGAACGTGTGGAGGACGTTACACCGACGTCCTGGACGTTGCAAACATGTTGCATGCACGTCGAAAACAACGTTTCATGGGTGACGTAAAGATAACGAGATTAGAACGTCGTAGCGACGTATTAACAACGTTACAGCGACGTCGAGGACGTCGCAAAACCACGTTTCACCTGCGACGTGACGTCGCCCTGCGACGAATCCTAGGCGACGTCATTTGCAACATCCGTGCAACATTTGCAAGACGTCTTCATGCGACGTCTGACGTCTCTAATACGTCGATGTGACGTCACTAACGACGTCGCTAATAGCCCGTTCTGTAGTAGTGAAAGTCTTTCCAAGCATAGCTTCATAATCTTTCTATCTGTCATAGGCCAGGGCTTGCATCTGTGTGTGTTCTTCACCAGTAACTTCATTTTTTCCTCAGTCTTGGCCTGCAGTATTTCTTCTATCTTTGGGGTGAGTACTGTTAACACTTCATCACACACATCCATCTTGAATGCAGGTACTAGCAGAAGTTTCCAGGGACTGCTAAGGTAAGACTTGTATAATGAATCATCAAGAAGCAAAGTCTTACCTTTGAATCTTGGGTATGACTCATATATTTTCTCAAGTGGCTTCATCATGACTGGACAGCCAGGTTTGTTAGGGTGATGAAAACTGGTCTTCACACATTTTTCTTGTCCCCATACAAATAGAAATCCGTCCCTCAAATCTGGACATAGTACTTGCAACACATCTTCCACATTAGAGAGTTGCATTGATGACCATATATCAACACAACACTTCTGTAACAAAGTCTTCAAGAAGAACACTGCTTCTGGTCTGAATATCACTTTCTTTCTGCTAGTGTATGTCATTGTCAATCCTGATTCCAAGCGTATGTGTTCATTTGCACCAAAAGTTTTTACCAACACACCATTTAAATCCAAGACAATGAGTTTATCTTTTGCTGCCAAATCAATATTTAGTACCTTGGAACATCCTGAATACCTACACAACAGGAATTACTACATGAATAAATAGATGAAGATGAAAATGAAAAATGGGTTGAATGTGGAAACCTTTCTGTATCAATAGCAGGATTCTCTGACCTAACAGAATCAACTGGTAATCCTACAATGAATGCAACAAAAGAAAATCAATAATATTCAATGTTTTAAGCAACACTAAGTTGTGGGCTTGCCCAGCACTTCCCACATTGACTTTCCAGGGTTGAGAAGGGCATCAATCACTTGTCGAAGATCAGGCTCACCTGAAACTTGAGGGCCTGATTCTGCATTTCTTCAGAACACACTTCGATATGTGTGGTGTCATGATTGAGACTGCTTCCTGCATCTTTCACAGTGCTACTTCTTGTTCTCTTTCTTGTAGCCTGAACAACTTCTTTGCTATCCTGGTGCTTACCCCTCTTTGTTCTTCTGGCCTTTCCTTTTGGCAAAAAATCACCCAAGTTGCCATCATCCAATGGAATTACTCCCTCAACTTCCTTAAGTGCTTCAGTGTGTACACTCGGGTCTATTATTTTTTCCACAACTGGTGCTGTGTTTACAACCGGTGCTGTGTTTACAGCTTCTTCTATAGCTTCTTGGACAGTTTCTTGGACTGGTGGTGGTGGTTCTGCTGTTACATTCAAATCAGTCACAATTGACTGTACTCCTATAGGACTTTGCAGGTGTTGTGCATCTTCAAATGAAACCATTGTCCTTCTTTGAACCCTGTAGGGTGAGACCTCAATTGCAAGACGGATTAACACATCCTTTTTTGGTGTACTATTTGAAGCACCTGCAAGATGGCCAAAACCTAGCTCGTCAAATACACCCTCTGGCACCTTTCCAGGGTAACCATGAATACATTGTCCTCCTCTCAACAATGAACAACAAGCTATATGATACTCATGTTGGCAATTCAGTGCTAAACTTAACCTGTAAGCTTTAGTGAATTCTAGACCACATGCTGAACATGTATAAAATGGATCTTGCACTAACAACTTATCTCGTATAATAGTAGAGATGCTAAATGTTTCAGGAGTATCCATTTTCAGCTTCCACAAATTGTTTATTTAGAAATGCAGAAGTCTCTGTTCTTCTTCGAGAACTTTTAACTCCTCCTCAAGTTTGATTTTACATTTGATCTGCTCATGAACAGATGTAGGGTTTGTACCTTGTTCCTGTGCCAAGTTTCCATCTGGACAGTCTGCTCCAAATCTTTAATTTCTGCCTCCAACTCACAGTTTGGATTAAGCTTGAACTCCTCCTGTTTTGTAGCCAAATCATTTGTGGCCTATCTTAAACTGTTCTCAACCTCTTCCAACATCATTTTTTGTAATTCAGAGGCCTTCTCATTGCCTTTCAGCTCACATCCTACTGCTTCCAGATTCTTTGTGATAAGTAAAACTGATTTTCCAATCTCCTGTACTGCATTCTCTAAGGTTTTTATGTTTTCATCACATGCACTGATCTCATTTGATCCAACTGCCACCTTTGGCTTTGCCTTCATTTCAGTTTTCCTAACATGTGCTACAACATCTGCCTCTGTTTTTACTTGTCTATTGTTGTGGTATCTTTATCTATTGTTGTGGTATCTTTGGCATTACACAGCAAATGCAGCCCAGTTTACTTTGTGTTCCTCAGGTGCAACTATTGATATAGTGCAATTTTCAAACGCAAAAGCAAGGGCCAGTTGCTTTCTTACTTCTTTGTTGTGACAATTCTTGTAGATTTTTCGGCAGAGTGTTTCCAACTTCTCTTGAAGATGCTCCTTTGTACAGTGCCATTTTATCTTTCCCTTGTTCAATTTCTTTGTCCAAACAGATTCCTAATCTCGATCCGTGACATTATTTTCCAACCAAGTTTCTTCCTCGTGGGGCTTCACCCCCGAATTACACAGACCTCTGATGCTGTGAAAATCATCCGCGCTCCATGCTCCATCATCAACAGTGAAACACTGATTTGAGTTTTCGCGTCCAGGGGAAAAGGAGGGAGAAGGGTGTGACGTGCTTCGACGTCCGCGAGTTTCAGCACTTAAAAGTGCTTAAACGCTTCGCCAAAAGTTGTACCCCACTAGAGATTTTACACCCGAATTCTAGATCTGATGTTCTTATAAATGGGGAATGCAGCCCCTTCTTTGATATCAAAAGAGGGGTTAAGCAGGGATGCCTCTTATGAGATTTTGAATGTACATTTTGCAGATGATACCTTTCTCTTTGTTCATTTGGAGGAGCAATCCATTCACAACACTCAAGCTATCCTGGATGACTTTGGCAAAATGCTCAGGGTGTAAGATTAACCCCATTAAGACTAAGCTTATCTCAAAACATGTTTTCTATTATAAGGGACACCAGCTGGAGACAGTAACTTCCTTCAAATATTTAGGGGTTATATTTGAAAGCAGCTATAGATGGAACATGTGCATTGAGCAAAGGTACAGTAATGGGCTTAAAGCCTTATGCGCGCTGCAAAAGCTATGTAAGAAGAATCACTTGTGGGATTGGGACATGAAGAAGACACTTTTTAAGACTTTGGTCCAAACCGTTGTACTCTATGGATGTGAGGTGTGGGCTCCCAGTATTACAGCTAATCTGTGGCTCTTAGTTGAGAAGCTGCAAAAAAGATTCCTACATTCCGAACTAGGGGTCAAGTTACAAACGCCCTATCCTATGATGTTAGCAGAAGGAGGCTTGCTTCCGCTAGAATGCGAAGCGATATTGCACTTTGCAGGGTACATTGCTAAGGTCCACCGTGGGGGAGAGGACCGATTACCGCATGTTGCTATGCGAGCCAGTAAGGAGAAGGGATGGTACCATGATGCAGAAGTGTGGCTGAGAAAATGGAATCTTAAAGTGGAAGATTTATTGGGTAGTAAAGAAGATGTCCGTAAGCTGGTAATAGGTTGCATGCATGGAAAACTGTGGAGGGCACCCGAGACTAAGATGGCTTTTTATCAGACATCTCTAAATCCACAACTTACAGGAGCCAGATATTTATCGGATGGGGTATCGTTGCATTTCCGGCACGTGATGGCACGTATGAGGCTCAGCTCACATTATCTGAAGGTAGAGACAGGAAGATGGCATGGGGTACCTAGATCAGAGCGTATATGTGAAATGTGTACTGGAGATCACATAGAGGATGAGTACCACACTTTGCTCTGTTGTCCATCTTACGAGGATATCAGGCGTAGATATGACATATGTGCGGTATCATTGCTAGATCTGTTTGTGCTCCCGAGTAAGAAAATAGGTAATTTTATATCTGATGTACTTGAGCGTAGAGAAAGTTATACCAGGAGAGTGAGATCTGATAGCAGTTACTCTAGTGATTCACACTCAGAGAGTGAGAGTAGTACATCCATCGATGATGACGATGGAAATTTATGATGTATGTTGCTTTTTGTCGTCTTATAGGCCTGTTAGGCCTCGACAAGACGTAATAAACACTTCACTTCACTTCAAGGCATCAAGAGGAGGGAGAGCAGGCAGCTCTTTCTCTAGGATGTATGTATCTCTCCCCTAATACTAAAACTAAAATTCTTGGCATTCCGTATGCTATTAAAGTTAATGCTTGTGATCCTGGGAGGACCTTATTGACAAGTTTTACAGGAAAGTGGATTCTATTAAGTCTAAGTTTCTGTCCAAGAATGGTAGAGCCATCCTGGCAAACTCGGTCATCTCCTCCTCTCAGGTTTACCAGTCTTCAATTATCATGGCTCCCAAGAAAGTGCTTGCTAAGATGCAAAGTATTATTGGAAGGTTCATTGCAGGGGGATCAAGTCGAAGGTGTTGGGTTCCAATCTCTATGGAGGAATGTTGCAAGCAAAAAAGTAAGGGAGGACTGGGGGTGATTAACATTGAGAAGCAGGCTACTGCCCTGGCTGCTAAATATTTTTACAGGGCCTGCAATAACCAAATTAATCATCCTGTAAGTTGGCTCATCCAGTATTATATTGAGAAATGCCATTCTCAGGTTGCAACTCCCGCATAGTATCTATTTCGAATTTACGGTCCCCTCCTCCACACCCTTGATTATCAAGAAATGGATCAGAGCTTGGGCTAAAGTTAAAGGTATGTACATGTGGAAAGAGGGGCTCTCTCAGGATCAACCAATTTTTTGGAGCCCCTCACTGATCCTGGATGATCCTAATATGTGCTTGGCTACTAATTTCCCTAAGTTAACCAAGCAATGGACTACTAGAGGTATTATTTACATTAGGGATATTATCCATAATTTCAATTATCATGAGTCTGTTCTAAGGGACCTGGATGATGATTCTAAACAGCTGTTTAATAGTATTTCCCTAAAGATGGCAGTTGGGAAATGGCACAACTCGGATGAATTTTGGCATATTAATGGCTTTTGTAGTTACAGGGTTAACTTGGCTTACAGTATCTCAATAGGAATCAAACTATCTCCATTCATACTAAATGGAACATCGAGCCAGAAAGAGCATCCAGGAATTTAACTTTTATGTGGCACAGTCCCATCCATCCGAAAATCAAAGCCTTTATGTGGCAACTTTGGCATAGAGCCTTTGCTACCAACAGAAAGAGATATGTAAGGTGCCTGCAGGACCAGGAGAATGAAGAACACCTCTTTAAAAATTGTCTTTGGGCAGAATGGATACTCGAATTGGCTGAAACTGAGGCTAAATATTCCTAATTTGGCCAATATGCTAGCCATTGACCTCTTTTTCCTGGCCAACCCAGTAGAATGTCGGAGGTACATTCTCCTATGGAGAATTTGGAAGGGGAGAAACGCTTTTAATCTTCAAGGAAGAAATTGTCTGGCCTAAGGTAGTTATCAAGCAAACCCAATATGACATTAATTGGGTTTTGGAAATCTGTGGTAATCAGGATTAAAAGTTCTATTTCTGATCTCTTGTCTTTATTGATTTCAGGTAATACACTTATCATGTTTACGAGATTGAGGTAGAGAAGAATGAATCTTCATGCAAATGCTTTATGGCTGGCTCAATTTAGGGTCGAGGTACCGAATGAGCACGGAGAAGGATGCCACTGTCACTGTGCCTGCACTACCTATTTTAATGAAAAGAGATATATTCTATGCACAGCGAAGGACAAAAAAGATAGGTTCAACCCAGGAAAGGCTCACCTATGTAACTGCCCTTATTGTCTTTTCATTGTAGCCAACAAGGGCATGGGCAGAAAGGACCACTCTCGAAGGAAGCCCAAGAAAAGAAGATTTTCATGCTGTTGAACATCTTTCATACAGTTTCTCATATCTTTCGGATTCTCTGAGACACTTTGACTTAATTTTCTGATAATTCGGTTTGACCGGGGTCTCTAACCTGCCCTTTCAAAATGGTTTTCTCCTTTAAATGCTCTCGAGCTCATTTTGTAATATTTCCATACATATATTAATATATATACATAGCGTTCAATTAAAAAAAGAAAAAGGAAGACTGAGGTGGAAAAGCTTAAAGATACAGGTATAGACTATAATCCTGAAATGTATGGCAGATATGGCACGGGGAAAACGAGAAGAATTGGGAAACCTCTAGTTAGATTTCCCTCGTTAATGGCTGTATTTGAACCTGAGTCCCGCATCTTTTGATGAAGCAATCAATTCAGAAAAGGCATCTGAATGGGTGAGGGCAATGCAAGAAGAGATGGACTCTTTCAAGGAAACTGGTACGTACGAGTTAGTAGAATATCCTAGAGGTAAGAATTTGGTAATGGATTTATAGAATAAAAACAAATGCTGATGGATCAAAACGATATAAAGCTAGGTTGGTTGCTCAAGGTTTTTCTCAAAAAAAGGGAATTGATTATGAAGAAACATATTCCCCTATTGTCAAATTAACAAGTGTAAGACTTGTATTAGCATTATCAAATGCTCTCAAACCTTATGTACACCATATGGATATGAAAACCGCATTTTTGAATGCCAGCTTATAGGAAGAAATATATATGAAACAAGCTCCAGGCTTCGAAACGATATTGGCATGACTTGGAAATTAAAACGCGCGGTGTACGGTCTAAGACAAGCACCTAGGATAAGTATCTGAGAGAACAAGGATTTGAAAAACTTAAAAATGATGGAAATCTTTACATGCTCAAAGATGGAGATGATTTTTGTATTGTTGCTTTGTATGTAGATGATTGTGTGATGGTTTCAAATTGCATGAAACATCTAGATAGATGCAAAGATATTTTGAAGAAAAGATTTAGAATGACAGGTCTTGGAGAAGTGAAACAGTTTCTGGGTACTGAGATGAATAGAGATAAGCAAAATAAAATACTCTGACTTAGTCAGACAAGAAACATTGAAAATATGATTAAAAGATTTGGATTAGGAAATGCAAACACAGTGAGTACTCCACTTGTAGCAAGTTATAAAATTTCAGCAGCTTTATGTCCATCATCTGAACATGAAAAAAAGGAAATAGAAAACATTCACAGAGAACTCATAAGATGTCTGCTATATGTTGCTAACAGTACACGTCCAGATATTGCTTTTGCAGTAAATCTATTAAGCAGATATAACAATAATCCAGGCAGAGGACATTGGATTGCAGCCAAAAGAATGTTAAGATATTTAAAGGGCACTAAAGATCATGGAATCACTTTTAATTCTGATAATTTGGTCTTATTTGCGTATTCAGATGCAGATTGGGCAGGAGATCTAGATGCTAGAAGATCAACATCTGGCTATGCCTTGGTGCTTGCAGGAGGTCTGTATCATGGAGAAGTAAAAAACAATCATCCATTGCGATGTCTTCTGCAGAAGCTGAATACTTGGCAGCATCTTCAGCAGGTAAAGAAATTGCATGGGTAAGAAGACTATTGACTGAAGTAGGTCTGCCTCAGCCAAAAACGACTGTGTTGTTAACGGATAGTCTAAGTTGTATTGCTATAGCAAAAAATCCTGTGCATCATGAAAGAACCAAACATATAGAATTGCATATTCATTTCATAAGGGACCTTATTGCGAAAAATGAGCTAGTTATGCAGTATGTTGAGACCTCATATCAAGCAGCAAATTTGTTTACCAAGGCAATGACAGAACATAAGCTTAACTTGTTCAAAGAAATTCTTGGAATATTTAGTGAAGCGATATGGCATGAAGGATTGAGGGATATGGCATGAAGGGGAAGTGTTGGATTTATCATGCCATATGGGCAATAGTCTAAGATGTATATTTAATGGTTTATATGTTTTATTTACCTTGTTGGAAACACTTGTCATTTAATATGCATGTCGGTGGAAATAAACTATAAAAGGGGAAGATTGAAGTTGTAAAGGGCAGACAGAAAAGAGTTTTGCTGATCAGATGGATTTGGTGGAGGACATTGTGAAGGAGACAGAGTTTTGGCGTGCTTGGGTTCGAATCCCAAGCTCTGATTCTAACAAGTCAATATGTCACAATTAGAGTCGGTTCTAATGTCAGGATAGAAGGTAGTCTTTGAGTTAGTTATAGCAACATTTCATGCATCCGTCCCTGAGTCAAGCCATACATCAATTCGCAAATCAATTATCCCACTTCCGCTTTTTTAATCGCATCAATTAAATGAAAGGAAGGGTCGTTTAAGTTGTAAATTTATACATTACTAGTTATGGTGCCCGGCGTTGCCGGGCGTAGTAACAATTTGAAGTGTTGGTTGTTTAATTGCTAGTGAGAATAAACAATGTGGCTTGGAGGGGCAAGGGTACATAAAGGAACTTTTTAAGAGGTCGTTGACATAAAGTACATTATGTCAACTTTGCGTATGTGGTATTTCAGGTTTAAACTTGATTATATTATGTTGACCAAGTAAAAATACTCACAACTTAACATTGAACTTGCATGTACTATAGAAAACCTTTTGTGGTTTGACATGCAAGTAATTGAGATGAATTAATATTCAAACTTGAGAGCATATGTTGAATATGATCTAGGTGTCATGCCAGTCGATGAGTGACTGTGTCTTTATGTGGTTACCTATGAGTTTTGGCGTCTTTGGATGGTTAGCACATCTCAACGGCTCAACGACTTAACTACCTAGCTACTTGAGCATGTACTTGCTATACATAGTCTTATAGGTGTTGATCGTGAATAGAGTCAATTGGAGGAGAGGATATTTATAAGTGTATTTAGTAGCATCTATAGCAACACTATGTTAAGTTTGAGGGGTATTGGCAATTTTCATTGTGCATGTCCTTAGGAAGTTCGCATACCAAATTAGGAAGGTTCTCAAAATTGTACAAAAATAAATTTGAGCCTGATCAAGGAGGAGGGTTTTCAAAACTGTAGGAGGAGGTTCTCAAAATTACCAAAACCTAATATGAACATGATGATGTATTCTTGTTGGATCATCATGAGGATACATTATTTTCCCTTTGTTGCTTTTCAAATGGTCTTGCATCTAGATCGAATACCGTACTTTCTTTGCATAGCATACGATACGCCATAATTTGTGTTATATGGCTTGCCTATGGTGGGCTCTAACGATGGTAGTGAACATGCAAATTTTCAATACTATTTCACCACTTTCGAAGGGTAGCAAATTTAGCCAAGGTCAAGCACAAAGCATTTCTTCTCTTTCAAATTCAAATCAATTCATTTTGCAACATCCTAGTAACAGTTATGGAAGTCCTGATAAAAGATGTGTTCTTCATATTCAATTAAATGCACGGAGTCATGTGATGGCCATGACCATACAGTTGTTTTAACAGTCCCGTTATATTATCTGCATGTTATATTATCAGCATATGAGGCTACTCCTAGACACTGCTGTTACAATATTCGCTGTCTGCAGCATTCAAGAATATAACCAATATATGCATCACATCCCTACGTTTGCAACTATAAAGACACCAACCTGATTTTCTACAATAGAAGTTTAGGCATGTTACATTATTAGAAGACCTTGGCAAACTCTATCATCCCAAATGAAGCAAAGGGCCTGAAAGATTCGAAAAAGGAGGAAGCAAATTCAATCTTTGCATTTGTGCCATCCTTGATGCAGGATTTTACATTATAACATATATTGATATGAATTTCGGGCTTTCATAGAAAACGTGTTCCTTTCTAGAATATATGCATCAAGGAACTACGAACGTGCCAATCAAAATGAACAATCATCATTTGCAAGGTGACAATGTTATTGTGTTGTTGCAAAATACTCCATGTGCACATCTGACTTGTTTTTGAAGTGCACAACTTAGTGTGGCAAATCTGAGATTTAATAAAGGGGAGACCGAACTTAAGAGTATGGCAAATCTCAGACTTAATAATGGAGAGATCATTTAATTTATTCCAGTTCAACTCCAAATACATATATAATGATGCCATCTAGTATGTTGACTTATTTACTTTTAGTGTTTTCTATACAGGCTGGAGGGTTTGAACCACTGGACTTTCCAAAAGCCCACAAATGCAGTAGAAGTTATGCGCAGTAACAAATGCAATAGAACTTATGCACAGTAATAAGTTCATGTACTCATGAGTTAACGTCTATAAGCTGGAGGATCTTAGAGTCTCATTGTCTAACTGCATAACATGTTAGCAATCATGTACTACTCATGAATCATCATAGTGCTAGGCTGCGATAGCATAAATAGGCATACTATACATATATATATTCACAGAGTGCATTGGAAGTTCATTTCAGTTTCAATAGAGCATGAATTATAAAAATAACTGGGAAAAATATGGATACATATATTTTCTGACAAACCTATCACTGTGAGACCTGCAGAAACACGTATGAAGTCCAAGCCTGATACAACATATAACAGCAAAATGGTTACCTCAAACTGATGGGCTCTTCCTAGATGTAAATCACAAAGCAATATGTGAAGTCACAATAAAACTAATTGAGCTAGAGAGAATGTAAAGGGATGCTGAGAGTGCCCTCTTGGCAATTATGACTTGCATCCACATCCCACATGGAAGGCATTTCTGGAACTGAGTTACAAATCACGACCAATTTTAAAAAATGTGCAATTATCGTTTGTTGAATCATGCAGTAGATCATACCTTCATCTCGAGAATAAAAATACAGAGCTACTTTTATGATGGTGATAGTTTCATTGGTGTAGCCACAACAAATTCAGCTGGAGAGAAGCCTTGTATGCAGCATAGATACATGATGGCAAGTCCTACAAAGCAAAATCCGCAAGAAGAGGTTTTGCCATCCCAAAGCCATATTCTGCAATGAAAGAAAACAACTGGCTACTCAATCACAAACCAAACTCTGCAGATTCACGAATCAAGCCCTGCAGAATGCCGTGGCTGCCATGATTTTGTTTGAGCCATGCATGCACAAATCTTGAAAAGGCACTCTAAGAGTGACTGATCATAAACAAACCATAATGCATGGATGAAAAATAAAAGAACATGCAAGAATCAATCATTGTACTCTGACATGTCAAGATTTAGTCTGCAAGTTTGATGGTGATCCAAAATGAACACAAATCCTGCAAAGAAGCGCAACAGAGACCAAAGCTAAGTAGAAGATTAAATAGCTTACCCTTGTAGGCAACCCAAAACAGGCTAATATTGTGGATGAAGACATTCTCCCTTTTATTTGTCATCAGATTCTTTCCTTGTCTGCTACTAACCATTCATCTGCCTTCCTGCCTTAAAAAAGTTCAAGAAAATCAAAAAGCTCTTCAAGCTTCTGAGAGTAAGCCTTTTGTTATGGGTCTATCCTAGCGCCAAATGATCAACATTACCTTAATCTTTGCTCCTCCAGATGATTCCAAGCATTTACTTCCATGGAATAAAGATCCCTCCAACACAGAATGGAAGTCGGCTTGAGGATTCTGCTTAGCTAGTGAACCAACACTTCTGATGATCAGCTTCTGCTTCTCTTTAACAGTATCTCACATCTTCTGCTTGTCTGCTTCAAAGAGGTTCTTCCAAAGGCTCTACTTCTGCAGACTCGATTATTTTGCTAAGAATCAATGCTCTTTTGCAAATCAATATGTTATACTGTTTCTGTTACCTTCTTTCTGGCTATAGCCACGGTTTCTCCAGATTGCCCATTTCCTAGCTATGGCGATGGTTTCTGGCTATGGCGAAGCTTTCGGCAGATGCTGCATCCATCCGTCTGTAAATCACAATAAAAATTCCTGAACATGGTCAGAATAGGAGCAAATAACATAGCAAGGGTTGGGGTGGGCTACCATAGCCACTGACCTTAAGCTTTAGATGCTTCAAATCCAGTACCTTCTGCTTCAAATTTCTTCAGTAATAGGCGAAAATGCATCCCAACTTCTGTTTTGTAGGGGAAAGGAAGATGATCTCACATTCTGGCACTGCGGGAGATCCGCTACTATCCGTTTCGAGCTGCAAGAAAATAATCCATCCTTTGGAAAAAAACTCCTATCCGGCCACCGTTTTCCGAAAACGACGCCTTATTTCCAATCCCACCTACACATCGAAATCATTAAAAAAAATTTAGCGATTTTTGGATAACCGAAACTTTTTGCCGGCGACCAAAATGTCAATAATCTTAGGAAATCGCATAAGAAAAAAATTCCAAAAAACTTTGGTAACGGGTGCCCGGCGTTGCCGAGCATAGGTATGAATATAAATTAATGCGGAACAGATTAGATATTGAAAGGTACATGATGTGGTTGAAATAGGAAGTTACCAGATGATACTACCTAAAACCTATTGGAGATTAAACTTTAAGTTGACATTTACTACCTAATACCTATGTAGAGAGAAGGTTTGGCTTTGTATACCGAACTTTTAAGTTGACATTTACTATTGCATATTAAATATTAGCATAAATATATATGGCCTATTGTGTGTATTTGGTTATACCATTAAAGTTTTTCATTCATGGATGTGAAATAGTAAGAATGCCTAGGGAACAATGTCATTGAAATCACCGAATCCTATTGTCCCCTAAATTCACCCTAGATTTATCATTATTTGGAAGGTCTCCAAAGGTGCCATAGGAAAAACATAAAGAAGCTAAGTTAATGCGAAGCATTTCGTTGGATGGAATTGGTGATTCTAGACAAAACGAACAAATTAGTTACGTAAAGGTATATGATGTGGTTGAAGTAGGAAGTTGGCAAATGATATTACTTAAAATCTTGAAAATTTCTGTTGGCATTCACATCAACTACAAAAGAACATGAGTTGCATTTACGCCTTGCAAATAGTGTTTTGTTTGTATGTTGTGATTTTGCAACAATCCTATATTTTTACAGGAAACATATTTTGGTGGTAAAGTGTAGTGTTATGGTGGTAGGAGAATTTTGTGTTTCACACGTATAACATTTGGTGCTCATGAGAATTAAGAATGTCTTCTAAGAACACGTTGCAAGTTTGTTTGCACTTGTAATGTTGCTATTATTCATATTTGTTTGAGCTAGAGAGGATGTATTGCAACATTGGATCCATTATATTTAATATGTCAACGTGTGCAACATTGGATCCATTATATTTAATGTGCGTAATATAGAATAAGAGAGACATGAATGATGTTATTCGGGTGTGAAAACATGGCAAATCTTGTAAGAGACATTCAGATAACGTGTGAAAATAAACTAATGAGATAAATATCTGCTTCAGCAATATGTCAAAAATGGTTAACATGGTCATAACGAAAATGTGATATGAGCTTTTTTATTTTTATAAAAACCCCGGGATCTCAACTGCAATTTGCGCTATTGGGCCAAGCTCTCTTGGAGCTCTATTACGTATTATGCAATATTATGCAAGATGTGAAGAAGGAAAAAGGTACATGTGCTAGTGCTGCACTTTGCGGTGCACTCATTTGCAATTCATTGCTAGCCCTAGGATGTCAGATGCACAAACATGTGATGGACAACAGCCACTAATTTTGAGCATGGGATGATTGAAAAAGGATGATTGCTTTCTATGATAAGGGTGAGCTGCTTTTGGTGTATGATTATATGTCCAATGGCAGGTTGAACAACCACCTGTTCGGCACTTCCACAAAGGAGTGATCTGCAAAAGCAAGAGTGGGCAACGATGACTTCTGGCAAAATTTTAATGAGATAGTCCATATTACCTCCTTTATAGAATATATAACTCCTCCCAAAGAATTTGATGCTGTATAAAATAATTCTAATAATAGAATAATCACTGGCTAAAGCCTGCAATTGCAAAAAATAGAGATTCACATTACCTCATCGCAGCTGATACTTTCCATGTTTTTTATGGAGGTAATTATTAAACATGTCGTCATCTAATGATGTTCGGGCTAATCCTTGCCTATTGTACTGATGCCAAACACAGTTGCACCAGGGCTATTTTGCATAAGGCAGGTCTTTTTATGACAGAGCATCTAAGATGAAGGATGTCTCTTTTATTATAGCATGGGCAAAAGAAGAGGCATGTCAGCCAGTGCTCACCAAACTTCTAAATAATTTTGGCTTGCTGGAACTCTTTCAGCCACTCAATATCTATATAAAGCAGATAGCCTAGTAAAATACATGACATTGTGCATGACCTTCAAAGCATACATATTATCAATTTGGGAGCTTAGAATTCCACTGAGATACACAAATCTTGGTTGCATGCGAGCAGACCTCGATAGTACATGCAAATGATCAATTATATACGGTTGAAAGGCTTTAACTGTATTCATTAACAAAGTAACATCAGTAAAAATGCTCTTGAACCTCTTAACCTATATCAAAAACATGCTACGTTTGGAACTTAGCAATGAAGAACAAATCTAGTTTCTAGATTTCACCTGCAAATATGTCGAACAAATGTTAATGGGAAAAACTTGAGCAAAAAGTTACAGAAAATGGCAGTTGACAGAAAAAGCTCTGCTCCAAGCTATTAAAGTGCTCATCAAATGAGACCTTTGCATTGTAACAGGGAAATGCGAAGTGCCAAGGATCCACATTACCTTGCTTAGAACCTTATCTTGCCATGACCACTCTAGTGGAAACTGCCGAAATGTTGAAGCAAACCAAGTAGCTCGTCCTTGCAAATTTCGTATAAGATCTAGAGGCAAGTGAACAATAACTGGGCTCATTCATTTCCGTCCTTGCAAAAATTTGCAACATGTAGTAACCAATCAGTTTATTAGGTCTATGCCATTTTCTTAAACATTGTTAAGTTTTTTTTACAACATGCTATTGTTCAAAAGACACAAAAACTACTCAGATAATAATCAGCTTCAATAAATACTCTAGTGCGTATGGAAATTCACTATATAAACTGATTCTGAACATTATTTAAGAAGTTGGAAAAGCCTACAGAGATTGCAGTGCCTCAATGAAAAACGATCTAATTTTAAAAAGAATAATGTAGCTACAAAGAATGCCAAAACTTTACAAAGTATTAAACTACACTTGGAATCAAAACAGAAAATATGTCAATTACTGAGTCCTCTTGCTCCCATTCCTTTTATGAACCATGTAGCATTTGAGCTGGTAAAATTGTGACACTACAAATGCCTTCAATCAGGTCTAATATACTACAGCTAACTTGAAATGCATCAAAGCATGACTGGAGAAAAGGAATCAGTATCATGGTTTGATAGAATAAGGTTCTCATGACCAAAATCACATGGCATACAACAATTGTTTATAAATCACATGGCCAGAGAATGCATTGAGATGTGTCAAAACATAAATTGGAAAGGGGAAGCACTACTATGGCTTCATATAACTAACCTATCATGAGAAACACCTATTGGTATGCAATTTTTTGCCTGTTCAAATGGGCAGATCACGTTGAAATGTACCAAAGTATAAATTAAAAAATGAAGCGTGGCACCAAGGAAATAAGATTTTATGCACAAAACAATTTATCTGGTGTAAAATCATGGTGTTGGGAATGAAGGGTTGACATGCCTGAAGCTTTTTGCTAAAGATATAGACTCTGAAGAAACTTGGAGTTAGATTTTATACCCTGATAGAAATCAGAAAAAGAACAGAAATTATGTATAAGTCTTTCAACAAAACCAGTTCTAAAGAATGAAATATGAACATGAACCTTAAAAAAACCCTCTTGCATGCAAAATGAAACAAACCTTTTGAATGATTGGAGCCGTAGAAGATCAAGCCTTAAACTTGAGATTAGGGCACTGACCTATGAAAATATGCAAATCAATTTTGCATGAACAAATCCAGCAAAGGCAAAAAGGATTTGTGGCAAGCCAGATGAAGAATAAAACAAATAAAATACAGAGTTTCAAGCTCACTTATCAATTTAGTGATGGCAAGAAGGTATGGATATGGACGACCAAATACGGACACTCAAGAAGTAGAACACGGAGCAATTTCTAAAGCCTAAGAAACTTGCAACCACAATCAAAACAGATTCTCATGAGATAAAAGAAATTAGAGGTAGGCAAAATTCTTGATTTGGCTTAACAACCCCATCATAAATTAATTAAAATAGCAATCATGTTTTGCTTTCCATTTTCATGCATGATTTATGTCCAAAAACAACCAATAAAAATATTCAAAATGTGAACAGAAGACTGCAAAAACATGATAAACAATTACCTGGACCACTTTCAGATTATTTGCAATGAGTAGCTCCTATGCCATGATCAGCACAATCTGTTTAAAAAATAGCTGTCACAAATAGGCCATGAGGAGATCAAATATCAAATTTCCAAGCACAATAGCTTACATTTCCTTTTGCAGGGTAGTCTCTAGAGCCAAATCAGGGACCATTCTGACATGAAATCCCCATCACCTGTGAGCAAAATGTGTTCAAATAGCTTCTCGGGAGAGGAGCGGATTTTTTTTCTAAATCCGAGCTTATATAGGGCGGCGGGCTAGATAGTGGAATAATCTGCAGAAGAGGTGAGGGCAGAGGATTGGAAACTGAATTATGCTTGCTCATAGAGAAAGAAAGGTTACCTGCTGAAGACCTCTAAACTCAAATCCATTCTGTAGCAAGCCCAAATGCTCCAATTACTTCGCAAACACAATGTATGAGCCTGCATGCCGAAAAATCTTGAACTTAGCAATCGTGGCGTGCATCCAGTTGCTATCGGATAAGAAGATCCAGAACCTAAATCATACGAAACAAATTTCTCCCGATTTTGGGAATATCGGGAATTTATTCCGACAAAACAAATTCAGTTGGAGAGAAGCCTTGTATGCAGCATAGATACATGATGGCATGTCCTACAAAGCAAAATCCGCAAGAAGAGGTTTTGCCATCCCAAAGCCATATTCTGCAATGAAAGAAAACAACTGGCTACTCAATCACAAACCAAACTCTGCAGATTCACGAATCAAGCCCTGCAGAATGCCGTGGCTGCCATGATTTTGTTTGAGCCATGCATGCACAAATCTTGAAAAGGCACTCTAAGAGTGACTGATCATAAACAAACCATAATGCATGGATGAAAAATAAAAGAACATGCAAGAATCAATCACTGTACTCTGACATCTCAAGATTTAGTCTGCAAGTTTGATGGTGATCCAAAATGAACACAAATCCTGCAAAGAAGCACAACAGAGACCAAAGCTAAGTAGAAGATTAAATAGCTTACCCTTGTAGGCAACCCAAAACAGGCTAATATTGTGGATGAAGACATTCTCCCTTTTATTTGTCATCAGATTCTTTCCTTGTCTGCTACTAATCATTCATCTGCCTTCCTGCCTTAAAAAAGTTCAAGAAAATCAAAAAGCTCTTCAAGCTTCTGAGAGTAAGCCTTTTGTTATGAGTCTATCCTAGCGCTAAATGATCAACATAACCTTAATCTTTGCTCCTCCAGATGATTCCGAGCATTTACTTCTATGGAATAAAGATGTTGCGAAGAATGTTTCGTAAGTTCCTATCCCTCCAGCACAGAATGGAAGTCGGCTTGAGGATTCTGCTTACCTAGTGAACCAACACTTCTGGTGACCAGTTTCTGCTTCTCTTTAACAGTATCTCACATCTTCTGCTTGTCTGCTTCAAAGAGGTTCTTCCAAAGGCTCTACTTCTGCAGACTCGATTATTCTGCTAAGAATCAATGCTCTTTTGCAAATCAATATGTTATACTGTTTCTGTTACCTTCTTTCTGGCTATAGCCACGGTTTCTCTAGATTGCCCATTTCCTAGCTATGGCGACGGTTTCTGGCTATGGCGAAGCTTTCGGCAGATGCTGCATCCATCCGTCTGTAAATCACAATAAAAATTCCTGAACATGGTCAGAATAGGAGCGAATAACATAGCAAGGGTTGGGGCGGGCTACCATAGCCACCGACCTTAAGCTTCAGATGCTTCAAATCCGGTACCTTCTGCTTCAAATTTCTTCAGTAATAGGCGAAAATGCATCCCAACTTCTGTTTTGTAGGGGAAAGGAAGATGAGCTCACATTCTGGCACTGCGGGAGACCCGCTACTATCCGTTTCGAGCTGCAAGAAAATAATCCATCCTTTGGAAAAACTCCTATCCGGCCACCGTTTTCCGAAAACGATGCCTTATTTCCAATCCCACCTACACATCGAAATCATTAAAAAAAAATTAGCGATTTTTGGATAACCGAAACTTTTTGCCGGCGACCAAAATGTCAATAATCTTAGGAAATCGCATAAGAAAAAATTCCAAAAAACTTTTTCACCAAACCGGAAAATCCCAAATTAACAAGATTGATAAACTCAAGAACATTGAAATATATTTTGCAACTACTTTAATTATATTTTACTATTGCTATAAGAAAGCATAAAATATAAGTAGCAAAATTCATATTGCATAAAGGTCTACAAAAACTATAGAACATACTGCCACATCAATCTTTACTTGATTCTTAATGATCTTGGAGAATCTCACGACCAATGAACTCACTTATATGTTGTGGCGATTGTCCAAATTTTAGAGAATTTGGCAGTTTCTGCAAACAGTCCAGAACTGCATTCTTGAGTTTTTCTACCATAAGCAGACCTCTAAACCTTCTTAAAATTGGAAGTGCTTGTCTATCTATGATAGGAGACATTGATTTGTATATTTTTAGCTTTCATTGCTATCATCTAACATCCGTGAAAGCCGGCAAACCTCATTTTGTTAAAAAAATGCTGCTTACGGTTTAGGAATTATTTCTCTCTTGTTATTACAAGTTTTGGCTTAATTCTTGTGGCCATGAGTTGTTAACTATGATGTTTTTTGGAGTGTTCATAGGTTATATCAACTTTCAAATTTAATAGAGAATTTCTTATACATAATTTTGGACAAAATTATATGTTAAAATCCTCCAAAATCACCATCTATAAGTATCATGAGGGTAATGAATGATGCATTCTACTTATATCTACATAGAAAAGTACCCTATCAGCTTGCATATAGTGTAATTAGAGTTTAACCATGCAATTAACTAGATTTAAAGATGATGTATAGCCACAGGATTAACACATTAGAGGTTAAAATTTTGAGTTAATTCCAAAATTATAGGCCAAAACTGAGCATTTAGATAGCTAATGATGTTTATTGATGAATGAAGTGAAGATCTTGAAGTTTAACTTTGAAAATTAGACCACATGATCTTTGATGCGTCTTTCTCAGCTTTGTAGAGGACATGCTACATTTCTCCAAATAAACCTTCCAAATGGTTCAATAATATGACAAGGGACATATATATAAGTCCATCATGTAGGTTGTGTGGCCTTCTTGCAAAAAAATACGGAGAAACGTAGTTATTTCTTATAGTATAAAACTGGTATATCTATTGCTGTTGGAGTTTTAGTAGGATAATGTTACATGTAGGTCATCTTTCATATACACTATATTTTTCGTGAATGCAGGCCTTCCTTTGCAATATAACTCTCAATTTTCATATTGAAATAACATATTATTTGGAAGATACGAATATAATTAAGCATGGACCATTTATGGTCCATAACTAGACCAATTGTATAGACTAGACCAATTGTATAGAGCATATCTCTAGCCCTATCCATTTTGTCCCTATAATAATACCATGGTTTCCTACACTTAATAATATAATTTTTGAAAGGTGTGAGTGGAAGTCCATGTAGATTCAATTGGTGAATAAGTACCCCATAAATTCACAGTTGTTTGTGCTTAAACATTGCCCTCAAATTATGCAAGCTCGTCTAACCAACCAATTTTATCCTATAGAGAACTGTACACATAATCTCTATTCCAAAGTTGGGATAAAAAATGATTAAGATATTGCCTCTATTAATTTTTAAACTTCCAGTCCTGTGGACCAATAATGGTCTGGAGTGGAACTGCATATAGCAGTTTAACTTGACTTTTTATGGTCATAAACTTTCATATTTTTCTTTGAGCTTTTTTGCATTGATTTTATAACATGGGACATTTTGAGAGTGTGACTTTCAAAGTCACATCTCGAGGCATAAATCTAGAATAAACATAGAAGACATATTTGAAGTTAATGTTGTAAAGATAAATCCAAATCTCAAGGTTATGCTCAACAAATATTTTCAATTACTCAAATAAATCATAAGCTATTCATATTCCAAAATTCAACTTGAGATCGATTAACATAAGTAAGTTATTTATTTTTAATGGACCTATGAACCAGTAATGGGCTCAGGTACAGAAACCTTTCTTGATTTCTTGTGGCCATGTCTTTTGCGTTTTTAATGAACTTGTTTTTGCATTGGTTTCATACCATTTTGAACTTTTATACTATGATTTTTTGGAGGACATCATAGAGTAATTTTTGCTCTATATGCGGAAATATTAATCATTATTACAAGTTCCCTAAATTTGAGATAAAAAATATCAAATTCAAGGCCAGCCAATATTTTTATGGGATGGAGGAACTTGTCAATTGCTTATATATCAAATATTAGCTCAAAATGCATTTCCTTGTAAAAGTTGTTGTATTTAAACTACAACTGCCTTCTGGGAACTATAATTGGTTCTGAGGAGGCAGAAAGCAGTTTTAACCATGTCATGTTTGAATAGCCCTATCTTTCTTCACAGGCTTCGGATTGACATGTGGCTTTTTGTGTCTTTTTCCTTATCTCGTGTAGAAAAATATCATGGTGATCAAAAAAATTGAAAAAATCTTTTTGTTGAAACAGTTTGACTTTATTTAAACATGAGTCTTTTGGTACTTGACCCCCCTGAGTTTGTTAGAGTATAACTTACAAGAAAGAGGTGTATATATTTTAGATATTTTTCTAGTAGAGCATGACTGCCATATATGAACTCCTAGAAAGGATTCGAATAGATTTTGTGCCGTTGATTTTATACGAATTTTAAAGTGAACACTGCAAATGGACCATTTTTTGTCCATCATGGGACAACTCTAGTGTTAAGCAATTCTTTGTTTTACACCTTCAATGGGATACGTAGTCCCAAGCCTTGTCATCTGTCCAAGTAGTCCCAATCCTTGTCCTTTGTCCAAATTGTAGAAAGCCATAACAGCATATGTGTTTGACCTCTAATAAGCATATAATATCTAAGTTTATGTAAGTTTTTTTTTTTTTTGAAGAATATAAGAATATATTAAACCACTAGAATGCGATCAAGTACAATGATAAGTGTGGTGCTAAGAAATGAAGCGCCCATCATGATCCACAATCTGTAGGAATGTTGACCAAATTTCCCGCTTAACTGTGCCAGACAAGCTTGAGACTTGGTAAGCCTGCCACAACTTATGCCTCAAGATCGGAACCAACCGAAAAGGGCTAAGCACTGCATTCTGAAAGACCTTCACTCTTCGTCTTTTCCAAATCAGCCACAAAAGCCAAGCTCTGCATAAATGGAATGTCTGCCGCTTGGCCACTGCCCACCTGCTAGGAAGGACTCCCAAGAGAATCTTCTGACTGCATAGTGAAGTCCCAAAGAGGGCTCTCACCCAGGACCAAGCTGCCCCTACCTCTGTACATAGGACAAAGCAGTGCTCAATGGTCTCACGTCGCCTCCCACATAAAGGGCATGTTTCCGCTACCTGAGGCTTGAACCTGTGGACTTGGACATTCACCCTGAGGCTACGGTGCAAGATCTGCCACAAAAGGGTACGGATTTTAGGAGGAGACAATGTATTCCACGCCCACTTCCACATGGCGGGCCACTTACTCCCTAGAAGCTTAAGCGACCACTTATCCGAAGGCGGCAACGTGTCCTGAAGCGCTAGGAGCCCATAAGCCGATGCTACAAACTGAGATGCATCAAGTCTACTATGCGACTTCCAAACGCGATTGACTTGAGAAGACAACTGCAATGGAATAGCATTGGCAATTCTGGCCCAAAGTTTATGTAAGTTTTATCTATTATATTTAGAGCATGATCCGCAGGTTCATGTTCTTAAAACAAATAGACTGCAATAACCTTTTGAGTCGCACTCCAAAATATTTGAAGCTCCATTATCCAAGTAGTAAAAAGCACTAGGCCCACTCGAGTTTTGCAAGACCTGATTTAAAATCATCCTATGTCACTCTGTTACATTTTCAAAGCACAATATTGTTTGAAAGCACAATGGCATCGTAGATGATGCTATGAAATCAAGTAATCATAAAAACAATGTAGGCATAAACTAGGTTTTGTGCATCAAACATAGCAAAACCGTTCATCAAACACAGCGTATCTCATTTCTATGTTTTATGCCATAAAAGTTAATCCATTATACTCTAAAGTTTTATTTCAAGAAATAATGCTCAAATTAATTAACTTACACGGCACAAAACTGCTTCAAAGCCAAGAAAACACACAATTCTAGTCAAACCTGATATAGAGAGCTTTGTTTATTTTGCTTTTGCCAAAACATTCTTCTAGTTTTAAACAGCCCAGAGGTTCTTGACGTACCAAATAAGCAGGCCCCTGCAAAAGGGGCCAGGCAGGTCCCTGTTGATCATTTAAGCATAGCACCATTTATTCATGCTTTCTCTATTTGAATCACACCTATTCTTGGCACAGCAGCATGGAATGCCAAAGCCATATTGAAGCCTTAAAAATGTAAAAACTCTTCATATCAAAGGAAAGCCATACCTGAATAAGAGCAAGGAACACTGTATTATCAATTTTACGCTTCAAACGTGCACCAAATATGTATCAATTGTTTTAGGCTTCAATATTTGCCCATATTATCTAAGTTTAACAACATTAAACTTTGTCTTGAAAAGAAGAGGGTACCTTAGAAACAAACCTTGTGTTTTAAATAGTCCATGTCCAAAACAAGGTGTATAGGATACCTTCTCTTCAAAGAAGAAACAAGCCTTGTGTTTTAAATAGTCTATGTCCAAAACAAGGTGTATTAAATCTGTAGCAATATGCTCAAAAGGCACAATTTTAGCACATATACTAGATTGTTTTTAACATTTCCTTAACTTTTGTTTCCAAAGATGGACAAAGCCTTCATTTGCTGGATAAAGAATAAACATGTAATCCAGCTCGATTTTATGAGGTTTATAGGGTATGAATAATTTCCATCAACAATTTATTTTGTGCAAGTAAAGCAAAGCAAAATGCTAACAATCTGGCGAACAGTCATGATGGACGAGCCTATTTCTAAGTCAATATGTATTCAGAGTACTTAGATTAGTGTGTTTGCTTGCCAAAAAATCTGGCTGCATATGCCCGTGCAGTAAGATAAACTCTTCTATATGAAGCTAGCTTGTTATCGAGCATTATTCCAGACTGACTTTTTTTAAAAACGCTGCTAGTCTGGTACTCTACGGTAGTATATGAAATATGGATTGAATCCATATAGAAGTATAAGTCCTGTCTTACAAAAACCAATGCAAGATTATTCAATCCATAAAATCTAAAATATTGGATCTAACCTTAGATTTTGTCCACCGTGTTAAAGCTGCAATTTGACATTACGAGATTTAATCTCCAGATAAATTTACCCCATAGAATATAGCCATGCTTAAGTCCCCAACAGAATTCGTTTGTGCCACCCTCTGCCAAGAAAAGCATTACCAAATCAATGTCAATTACCTATTTACCTCTCTAGATATCATTTAATAGAAAAAAAATCTTATGGTTCGAATCTTAGCAAAAGACCTATGTATTTACCACAACTGGTCGTAGTGACGTAGCTTGGATTTTCTTATATCAGATCGACCTGCCAGCATCCGTATCAGGGATCGAATCTGAGTAATAAAATCATGCCTTGTTTCAAACACCCTGTATCTTTTTTTGTAGACTGCATATTAAATCAAATCGTGTCTCAATATCCTATTTTCGCTGTCCAAGATCCGCCAACAAGCAGACACCATATCTTTTTTTTTCTGCATAATCGGCTACAGCTCCATGTAAACTTAAAGAAGAGATATTGGCCCTAATATTTTTTGCCATATGCATGCGGCTGGATAGACTATCACATTCGTCCTGCCTTTGCAGAGGCCTGCGAATAGAATGCAGTTAAGACAAATCCTGGTTTCGTAGCCCTTGCAAGGGAGCATAGAAAGGGCCTGAGCGACAGAATGTGGTAATCGATGCGTTGTATTCATACTTGTGAATGGTATACGAAATCTCAATCCAAATGCAAGAACTAAAGCGAGCTAAATCAAGCTTAAAACGCAAAGAAAATCAAGTCCAACAAGCACCTGGTTAGAAGCACAGCTAAACAAGGCATCATAAGCAGAACTGCTGTGCCAGAAAAGTAATTTTAAGATTCCCTTGGGATGTAGGTTCTAAAGCCCATCTTGCTCCTTCCGATCTAGCTCCATCTCCGAGTAATTGCCTGCAATAGCCTCTTCCTGTTTCCGAGCCTTGTTTCTTCGTTCCTTCAACAATTTGCAATGCAGATTCAAACTAGAACTGATAGAATAAGCTGCTCATACTGGCCTCTCCCTGCATTGCTCGAGCTACGGCCTGAGCCACCATTGCCAGAACACCGGTTAGCCGGTTTTCGGAATGGCTGCCCACCAAGACCGCCAATTTACAGCCAATAATGAGTTTGGAGCAGTTATTGGCATATTTTAGAATATATTGGCATATATATGGAATATGCCAAAACCCCACATGGACGAGGGTTTGCTCCCTTAGGGGCAACCCGAAAAAAAAAACCAGGTTTGAACCTAGTTTTCCAATTTTCGCGAACATTTCTCTCCTCCAACCTGCTGTAAAAAAACATGCAGGAGTCGAATCTGCACAATTGCCATCTGTTTTGCGCCCATATGACTACCATGGATTAATGTACTATGAAATATAATAATAAGATTAACATACAAATTATTATAAGAACGCGAACATTTATTTCGTTCAAAACTTGTGCAGTTCTCACCTTTATTCAGAAATTATGCAGTACAATATTTATTTAGTTTAGTCTTTTATTTTAACATCGTTGATCATTACTTTTTGTTATTGAAGGTTTACGTGTTCACAATACATTAAACATCACATTTAACATCATCTATAACTGAAGATGCTTCATCAGCACTAGGATGATATTTTTGTGAATAATATAAATTACGAAATAAATCCAAAAGGACCTCCAATATAGCATCTCTCGACACAAAGGCTGGTGAGTTACCAAAGGTGCTCATCCACCATCCATAAAAGTCACCTAGATTTAGTTCAATGACATAGTCTTCTTTCATCTGTGCCATCTCTGCACAAGTCAAAGGATAATTGCAAATCAAATCAAATGCTAGCTATAATATCACACAACAATAGAATCCACAGAAGCGAGTTTCTCACATCTCATGTTTCTTTTCAAATTGGCAACATTTTTTGAAATCAGGCTTGAAAGATTTATCCTTTATTTTGCCTTCCATTAAATGAATTGTTTTTTTTAATCCGCCAGAATGTAGTGTAAACCAAATTACATGATGGTCTGAGCTTTAGATTTCAAAGCCACTCAAAGTCTCCACAACAAAGCCCATGCACTATTAACTTTAATATCATCTACTTCAACAATATATTAGTTTCCAGACTAAAATAGGGGTTTAGACTTCCAAAAGAGTTCCAAGCTTGAAATTTTAAAATCACTCGAAACTCTACATACCAAAGTCCATGCACGATTGAAGTCTATAGTAGCAATACGAAAACCTTCTCTCTAGATAATGCTATCCTCTTAACAATATAAAAAATCTTCAAAGACCAGGAAATCTTGAAGAAATTTAAGTACAGGATGTAAAACCAGGCACAATTCCAACTTTGAACACATTTGAAACCAATAGATGAAGTGAAGTTGCAATGGACTTTTGAAGTCATGATTAGCAATAGTTATAAGCAGAGAATCGCGATTACCAATGTGGAATATTACATCCACATCATTAGTTCATAGCGTCTGAGAGTCGAGGGAATAATAATAAGAAGGATGTGGTCCCTGTTGTGGGCGATTTACGTGCTTTGCAATGTAAGATGAGGTCCGCAGTGCGACTAAGTGGGAAGTCTTGTTCTACTTCTGTGGCTAGGAAGAAGACCATGCTAGAATTCCCCAGTATGCAACAGTATGCAACTGAGAGTAATTTTCTTCCTAGACCATGTCAATTGGCGAAAATGAAATAATTCTTTTGTTTAATCTTAATATACAGATTGAACGTAACTAAAAGATATTTTGTGGCACCCAGGTTGCCAACCTGACCAGTGAGGTCAGGCCAGGCCAGGCGAACCAGGATTAGGCTACGTTCCCATGAAACAGACCGGACTTCCAAATTTCTTGTCAAGCTGAAGTCGCAACAGTTCCCATGTTCATATTTAACTTCAAAATTTGAGGTCAACTTCCAAGGCTGGCTTGGATTTTTCAGAAATGGAGGGGGGTTTCTGAACTCTCCGGTTACTTGCCTTGAATCTTAGAGTCCGGTCGGAGGCGCATGGGAACGTGGCCGTATATTCCTGCTCATCGCCATTTCCGTGCTGACACGTAAGCAACACAATTCTTTGAATAGGGTATTTCAAGCGTGTGAATCCGGTTTCACGGCTCTTTAATGGGCTTCATCAGGAATAGCCCATCCTGGGCATCTACAAAGTGTGCAGGAGATTGGATCAAGAAGCAGGCGGCCGGAATTGTCACAGGAGGCCGGAAGGCTGAAAGAAAAAAAAGGAGAGAGAAGCCGCATTCAGGAAGAGGCTGGGTGAAAAGACCACCCCTTTTTCAACAGCTTGGAAATGGGTAAATCTTGTATGTTAGAATCAAATGGGATTTTGCTTTAACACTTTCAAGCAGCTAGACTACAGAAAGGTTTTAAAAGCTGTAGACCAATGCTAGAAGCAAAAGGCGTGCATTTACCGATTTTGCTATAGGACCTATAGTTCATCCCCTGTTTTTGGATCGTCAGGCATCGCCAGAAAGGCTCTTAGATGCTGCTGTGTTTGCTGTGTTTAAGGGCAACAAAAATGGAAATATGCGCTGTTTAGAATGGTTGCAAGATAAAACTTTTTGTGTGTTTTGGAAGTTGGGAGACAAAGGATTTGAATGGTGGCCAAAGGATTTCTCAATTAGAATCAAAAATTTCTTCCATCTTTGATAAGCCAAAGCAGATGGATTAAAGAACCTGGATTCATATTTGTAAGTTCATTGCTTGCTCTGGTCCCCCAACACCTACCGCAGTTTACAGCCGCAGAGCAAAGCTCAGATTTCAAGGACAACATAAGCTTGAGGCCACCATAGCTTTGCTTCTCATGAACCCATGAACAGTAACTCCAATTATACAGAATCAAAGAAAAGCAAGGGGATTTACAGGCGACATACCTTATATGAACCCGCGCAGTGTATGAATCATCTCACGGTGAATGAATTGAAAAGGTTTGGGCAATCTAAGCCTATTTATACCTACAGAAAACCACAAAACGATTTACACGTAGAACGATTAACCGTGATTGACATAAATCTGGTTCCATACCTCTGTCCAACCGCAATTCGTCTGCAGACTGTGGCAATCATGCCATGCTAGAATCTTCAGAGATTGGCTTGATCTGCAGCGGAGAATCAGTCCTATCTTGGCCAATCTTAAATGCCATCCTTATCCTTATCCTTACCGTATACTACAACTGTCGATAACAGAAAAACAAACACAGATGATGCACGACACGTTTAGCATTTCAACGACACATCCCAGCAAAGTTTTTTTTTCGATTTCATTTTTTACGGCCTTTTTTTTGTTTCTCTATTTTTTCCCTCCGGAAATACGTGGCGGGAATCTACCGAATATGCCAAATGCATCTTCCCCCTAAGAATTATATATGTTAAGATATGAGATATATTTACGTGCACGTTTGTACATGCCGGTTGAAAACTTACCACATTTTTGTTGTATGTCAACACAGGCACAAGACGCAAGCCATGACGCCCACTTTATTGGCTCCCGAATCCAAGTTCGCGAACCAAGTGGGTTCGCCCGGGCGAACCGAAAATTCGCTTAGGCGAACCCACTTGGTTCGCGAGGGCCCGCGGGCAGCGGGCGCTCGGGCTTGGATCGGATCGTGGAAATCTTCCTACCGTTCGTTGGGCTTAACCCGCGAACCCGGTTAGTTGCAGGGCTTGGCGTTGCCGGCTACGCCACGGAGTTACTGGCGGATTGTACGCACGGTTCGCACGGGCGAACCCCGGTCGGGTGCGACGGCCAGGGCTGCTAGGGTAATGGCCTCGTGGTTTATTTGCCATACCGGTTCGCTGGGCTTAACCCCTGCAGTGTCTACCGCACGGGCCGGGTGGCCGGGGGTGGACGGCTGGTCATGTCGGCCGCACCCCGGTTTCGGGAGCCCGTGAGCATCGGGCCCATGGAATCGCGGCCGCAGTGATTATAACAATGGAAGCAAAATTTTTTCTAGAGAATTTTTTGCGCCGGGTTCTGGACGCCCTTGTGCAAACAGAGAACGAGCTCCCTCGGGGCGTTAAGAAGAAGCTCCGTATAACTCCAGCTTGATCGACAGAAACGTGGCCATTTTGTTGGCTCCTTTGTTGGATCGATTGGAGAACGTGGCTCCTTAGCCCTGTTAAAACAAGTATTTCGCCTTCCTTTTTTCTTTGTTTGGAACGATTTTGAGTTGCATTGAGCGATTTTGAGTCTTGTTTTGAGCTCCATTGACAAAATTATAAGTGTGCTCGTACAAGTGCATCTAGGTTCCCTATTGCCATCCCTATTGCTACAGTTGGTGAGAGTTGCCCATCATAATAAAGTTTGTTTCCTTAAGTGGGCTTTTTATTTATATTTGTTGAAGCTTATTTGTATTTGCTGAACGTTCGGAACTTATTTTTATTTGTTGAAGCTTTCTTTTTATTTATTTTTTCTTAAAGCTTCTCTTCGTCTGACTCATAATCACCTGGAATTCAGATATCTATTTCAGAGCAATCTACATTTATCCGCCAAAGACCATGTCTCAGCCAGAGGCAGTTCCCCCAGTCGGCATGGATGAGCGTCCCTTGCCATTTGGCCGGCAGAGCGGCGATGTCCCCTGTCCCCTGACGCATCGGTAGCATTGTTGAATGGTACCCCAACCGCACCGCCTTTATCCCGCTAGGTATGTTTTGTGTGCTTGTTAACCGTATTTGTTTTGTGACGTGGAATACCATGGCATTTGGTGCCCGTGCGCAGTGGTCACGCCTGCTGAGAGCGGCCGGGCCCACACCGCTGCTCCAAATGTGGATTTGCACAAAGACTGGTGTACACACTTTGTGGATAGAAGTCGCCGCGACCCCGGATTTCCGGGATTGACCCGCGATGGGGCTTGGGGGCACCATCAGAGCCACCATGCAGATCAATGGTGGCCCACAGACAGACATTCCGGGCCAAGGGGTGCAACCCCGCGAATTGCAGAGAGAGTGGTGTCCGAGCGGGAGAGGGCTGCAAAACGTCGAGAAGATCCTGCAAAAGCTGCACGTATGATGGAGGCCGCGGCGAGACATAGAGAGGCGAGGAGACAAGGAGCAACAACGATGCGCCTACAGCATGTCCTTACCCCTGAGGCGGCCCTAGATGCCTTCCCTGAGGGGCCGGACGCCATGTTTTATGAGGCCAGCACACAGCACAGGCGGGAGCGCGAGAGGATGCAGCCCTATCATGAAGGTCGCATTAGAGTAAGAGCTAGTGGCACAGGTGGCGTTGGGCAGGAAGACTGGACCGCACATGCTATGCTCAATGACTGGGCCATTGCACAGAGGATCGGTGGCCATTTTCCCACAGAGGAGGAGTTGCTAGCTGAGCTCCACAGGATACGGGAGTCTCAGCCAGGTTACGAGGCGGAGTCATCTTTGCCACTGAGCATCCACACTCCAACTGATCCCTCCATTGCCCGGGAGGTGAGTGGCTTGCAGGGCGACAGGGAAGAGTTCCAGTCAGAGGTAGGGACCACTTCAGATCCAGCCCCCAGTCATGAGACACGTCCGCTGCCGGCCGATCTGTACATGGCCACCCCTCCTTCCATAGGGCGCCTGCGCGGTGACAGGGCTGACCCGCCGAGGGGTCGCCAGGTCCTCGATGATATCATGAGGACGGCGATGGCAGGCACGGGCATGGCACACACATTGACTTCCCCATTTCCGCCTGATCGCAATGTCGAGGGAGCAGAGGCATGGATAAGAGACCGAGCACGCGGTTTTTTCATGTACCACGCTGGAGAGTTCGACAGCACACCATCCGAGCTACCCGGTGTGTACCCATTCGAGGATGGTCTCACCCCACTGCATTAACCGTGACAGCCCCGTGAGCACTTACGCATCCCGCTAGGTTACATCTTCAAATCCCTTTTCTCGAAGAGGTTAGGTGTTCACGCGACTTTTACGGCCAGATCACCGAACACCTTGCCATGGTTGGCGAAGCGCGTGCCGATGGTGCGGGCGACTTGATATTGCAAGAGGGCGCCGCCGATAATGCGCATCTGACTAACATCCGACCTCCTCGAGGCGCATACCGATGGATGGTGGGAGGAGGGGCACATTCGAAAGTGTTGATGAGGCACGCATCGGGTTTATGTTTAGTTTGTATGGATCGACAAAATCGATATTTGGCGCGTGCTTATATGTAGCGTGTTGCGCAGATGCTTGGAGAGGCCGAAGTCCGTGGAGTCGCTGATGATAGACCCCCACATTATCACGACTATGTTCACGGTGTCGAAACGCCCCTCCCCGGTGGAGTGCGCCTCTCCACCTTCTTCCCCGCCGAGCATCCCCCGACCGGGTGCACTACGCCCGTGCTCGCCCATCGCCACAGGGTAAGTACTCGATTCTTTGCTTTACTTTCAATTCCCGAGGCAATCCTCGACTTAAGGGAAGCGAAAGTCATACATCTTTGGCGTCTGCGTGGTCATTGATGCTTGTTGCTCTCATACGATCCGACGCGGGCGCACTCGGCTAGGCCTCTGAGATGACGATCACGTAATGGGTGGTACTGACAACATGCCTTCACGGGCCGGGTTTCGTGGAGTACGCATCAACCTACCGCGCTTCGCGTGAGTGTTTCTAGTCCCCCTTGTCTTTCCCAATCGCGGCCCGCCACTAGTGATCCGGACTACTCTCTCTTTGTATGCAGTAGCGACCGCTTTGGTCTTCGAAATGGGGGCACCAGCCCGGTTACATCCGATGGGTGTTTGCCCTCAAATGTGCGGCGCATTGTGATTGTGTTGCGGCAGTCGACAACAATACAATGGCATGCACATTGGTTTCATCATGCGCCACCTGTGCGGGGCGTGTGGCAAACCCGGCTGATATCTTTATATCTGCGATAAGCCGGGGTTGGTACACGGGCGATATCTTGGCTTGTTTAGGAGTGAGTGGCCCGTAGTAGTCGGGCCATTTTATTGTAGGGTGTCTTGGTACCAACAAAGGCTCGATGGTCAACAAGTAGTGCTTGTTTGGGATCTACCTAGCTAGAAGCTTTTCTCCGTAATCATGTAATCATGTATGTAACATTATATGCGACATTATTTATGTGACAATGCTATGAGTGATGGCATATCGTTTCTTTGTGTGGCCTCTCATTCGTGCGCGCCGAGGTCGTCGGTGGTTGTTCCTCGCCGCGGTCGGCCTTGCACGCCATCTGTGGACTCCATCGCTGGCATGTTCTTCTTCTTTGCCTATCGTGAATCGCCATGAAAGACGTGAACCGGGGCCGGCCGGCGTCTCTATAGAATCGTGATTCCGCCAGCGAACCTTGGATATAATTTCACGCACATCTCCTCGGGTCAAGAGCATGAGCATCTTGCATAGTGGCTTGCACACCGACGCTCGCCATGAGCAACGATCCCATTGTTGTAGCAAATGCATGAGGACATCGACGCCGCTCATTGGTGCGGGCGGTCGCGAGGCATGGGCGGAATGAATTGTCGGTTGGGAAATAGCTCATTGTACAATGCGGGTGGTCTGCAGTAAGGAAATAGTCTCCCGCTATGAGATGTTTGCACACAAAGATGAGGGCATGGGCGTTGCAATATCGCGATCCTCATATGCCGAGTGTATCTCCCCCCTCCGCTGATCAAGCTAGCCATAGATAACCCGACGCCTGCAAAGATCTTCCAACCGGATGGCGTTGGGGTTATCGTGCAATGATTGGATAATGGAGTGAGCACCAAAGATGTCTCTTTGGATATGAGCGTGCTATAGCGCCCAAACTCGGGCGCATGGAAAAAGAGAGGTTACGGCCAACACACACACGAGAGAGTTACACCCTTTGTACTTACCAAGACTCCATCTTTCTTCGCACCGAAGTTAGGATTGTGCCTCCTACCGCATCGTCCCGTCCGAAAAACCAATGAGATGAGACACTAGTGTGTACATCCTTATATTGACTTTGCAATCGCAAGGTTTGAGTCTTCAAAACTTTCCAAAGTGACTCCAATGTAGTTTGTTGTGTCGACGCTGGCATGGTTGAACACCGCTTGTGTCTCTCGCCATTTACCATCCCACGCCGCCCCATTCAACCGATTGTGATTCAAGTACCCTTGGATGATGTGGTTTTGTCCATAGAGAAGCTGAAATTGTTGTGTTACTGGCATTGTAGGCGCAATTTGGCTCGCCATCAACTTCGATACCGCAAGGCCACGTCTTTCCTTAGCATCTCCGCCAGCGCGGAACAGATATTTTTTACACGCGACGCCAAGGAACCAACATGCAAGAACATTGCTCGCAACCTTTTTGCAAAACCGAGGCTATTGTTACGAATGTGTTGATACAATCAATGCACGGTCGCATACCGCCGCCATCTTCCCAACAATGTTCGCCTTCCCGACACAACCTCGGTGATAGCCCGCCTCTCTCCGGCCCATGTCAATGGTGATTGACCTCGGTCGATTGTGCCCATTCGCCGGCTCAAGACAAGGCGTGAGCGCTATCTTCGTGGCATGTCGTTGGTGCCCCTCGTCGGCCTCCACGCCGCATAGCATGTAAAACACCGGGTACCCCACACCCCCAAGAATCGGTACAACCGCCCCGCATGCGGGAAACTTCCATGATTTGTACGTAAGGTTGAATCCATGGCCCAACCACCGCCAAATCCCATCTCACAAAGAGACCTCCAACATCCTGTCATCTTGGATGACTAGGATCCATGGTCGGTCCAACGGCTCGGCAACATGCGGATTCCAAGGCTGGTGAAAAATCACCTTCCCGGAGGCTTTCCAATCGTCAATCCCGCTCTCGAGGCTTTCCCAAATTGTTACCCAAACTCCCGCCTCACGATGCATAAAATGATAAAATATTTACTTCAAATTCATTACTATTCGCAAATAACTAATCATTCTCATAAATCTACAACAACGCCACTGCTCCATAGTAAAAGATTTATCGCTGGAGCTTACCGAGTATTCTCTCACGTAGAGGCCAATTGCCACACATCCTCCTGCGCCATCGTGAAGCGGTATGTGACTCTCTCAACTGGGCTCACCGTCGTACGTATTTGTGGTCCCCGTGCTCTTGCGATGTCCCACGCAGCACGGGTCATTCCAATACTTCTAAGCTCTAGTGCGACAGCCGCAAGGAGTTCAGGATGCACGGGCATGGACCAATCTTCCGCATTGGTGAAAGGATCATGGCCAGTGTGTTCGGTGCTAACGTATATCCGTGCACCATTTCCATTATCTTTCACTGTCCGCAAACGAAACAAGCAACCTCTCGGTGGGGGGACCGTCCGATTTGCCTATCCCCCCGTCCCTCTCTGGCGTGGTTGCCTCCATCGGTGGCGGGCATAGTCATCCACAATCTCGCCTGCCGTCGCCTCGACACGTTGATGTCCATGGACCAAACGGACACGATGAGTGGTTTGAAGCTCAATCACCCTTTGCTCGAGGAGGTCCACGGTGGTCTCCTCCGCGTAGTTGAAGTCGCTATCCTTCATGGTGCGACCACTTTTGCACGTGCACACTTCCATGCATGCAGTTATGTATTCCTCGTGGGATGCCATGGCGCCCATGAGACCAATTTCCCATTCCTCTGAAATCTTTTCAAACGTGGCGGGGGACCGATGGGTGCTTCCATTCAAGTGGCCCATGGCAACCAACCGCTCCAAAACTCCACGTAAGGGACTAACTTATGAGGCCCGCTTGCGCCACGGCACAACCGGCCGTTGGAGTCATCGTCAACCTGCAAACTCCTCACAATATGCAGCCCATCGGTACATCAACCGACATGGTGCTCGATGGGTGGCCTCCCGCTCTCTCTGACCGGGGCAAGAGGGGATCCCGGACTTATTTCGGTAGGGTGGGGAACATAGTGTTCTGTGAGCCAATGACCTCATCAACCCATACACGGACTTCGTTGAGGGCATAACCACCCCAGGGGGCACACGTAGCCATTGAACAAGCGGTTCTTGGGAATTTTGGCGGGAGTAACTTCGAGCAACCTGACCCGGCGGGTTCCACCGTCATCTACAATATCCCCTGTCCTCCTCCAACATTGTGTCATCCTCGTTGTCGAAGGTCATACTCACTATCATTTTCATCGACATCTCACCGATCGAAAGTCGCCGACTACCTCACCATTCTCCTGCTATAGCAATCGCTACCGCTTCTAGCAATCGACGATCTCGAATAGATATCCGAGGTACAAATAACATGAATACACCCGAGTACAAAGCTATAGATACATTGGGGTCTTCACAAAACACAAATATGAATTATAAAGCAACACATTATGCTACTTGTTTCCCATTCATAAAAAATATTATACATTGTTTTTGTCCATTCTGAGGACTTGACAATTGGATGCAACGACTTGCATCATTATTCGCCACACCAACACCGTTTCATCCTTATTTGGCTCTATGGTGAGCCATTTCTACCGATCGTTCCCCCAGGAAACGCCGGACGCTAAAGCAATCGAAGCTCCCTTTCACTCATCGTTGCAACGGCGGTGAAAGGAGCGAGGAGTAGGGGGGAAGAGGAGGAGGAGGAGGAAGCGGGGATTGCCGGAGATGTCCCCGGAGGAAGAGGAGGAGGAGCATTATCGCTAGAAGGGACACAACGCGTAAAAACGGCCTTCAACTCAAGGACCATTGTAACAAGATGGGCAAGAAGAATGGCAACATTTTTCCACGAAAAATGACAATATCAAGCAATTTCCCGCCATTTTAGAATAAAACATTTTAACAAAATATGGACCGTAACAAAGAAAAATTGCCCACCGCTTGATAGAAACTCACTTGAGCCGATAGACGCTTGTCATGAGATTGGCTTCAAGATCGTGGCGAACTTGAACCGCCGAGCGCCACCGGCACATACAAACTCAAGCACCAAGGGTATGAATATATACTGGTGAGGTCCGACTCAAAATTCATAGATTCCTTTCGGAATTGCGCGACCGAAAGTTGGATTCAAGAAGACCGAAAAGTTGGATTTCCTCCACCAAACGGGCCAGTACGGCAGGCCCCCGATTCGCCCTGGGCGAACCCTTAGGGTGCCTGTGCACGATCGCCACCGACTTGCCCATAATAGGGTCAAGCAGACGGGCTCGCCACTCGGATTCGGCCTCGGGGCGACCCTGTGAGGGTGGCTGTGCACGCCTCGCCGCCAGTGAAAAGACCGCCATAATGGCCCCGCCAGATGCGGGCACGCCACCCGTGATTCGCCTGGCGGGTACCCCAGAGGGTGGCTGCACCCACCGACGCACTTCGACGCCACGGCATCATGCTCGCCACCCAGATTCGCCTTAGGCCCTTAACCCGTGGCCAGTGGCCAGCAAAGACTGACGCCCACCGACGCCGCAGAGGTAACCCGGTTAGGGGTTCGCTTGGGCTTAACCCGCAAAGAATGCCAAGTAAGCCGGCCGCCATAGCCACGTCTGCGACTTCGCTTGGGTTCGGGGTTCGCTTGGGCGAATTCTCAGGGTTCGCTTGGGCGAACCCAGTTGGATGGCCAACTTCCTTTCGGGTGCCATTCGAAGCACCGAAGCCATGATGAATATGAAGCTTTCGCTGTTTTGTATTATCCAACCAAATTCGAATACAAGACGAGGGTAGTATTTACAATACGCCACACTCTATTGGCTGTTACAGTAATGTACAAATCTTTAGTAAGGCCCACAAGCAGATATAGTAAGCGTCCCGTGTATTATTAGGCAGGGCATTGTTTGGCTAGGTCTCTTGCAAAAATATACCTATAGCTGAAATCATAAGATGCCCATTCCACATTCTTGTTTGATTTGCATTGATTGTATTTTCTGATGAGTATCCTTTGCTTTTCCGAGACATTTTGAGAAACCCAGTCCAGCAAATGGCCCGTTGCTCCTGTTTCTCGAATATACCACTCCAAAACCTTCGGTAAGATAACCTTGTCGTTTTTAATTCCAATGCTTGCATGCAGAAACTCCCACTTGGCAATCTCAAGCTCCTGTTTCACATTCCCTGCTCTGTAGACCCTCACCTGCACCAGGGAAAAAAGTCAAGAATAATGTATACTTTGGGATTGAAAAGGACCTATTTTCATCTTCTTCAGCTTGTCACTTCCTTTGAAGCATAAGTCAAAATTTCAGAAGTGGTCATTTCAAGCCAGCTGTTGGATAGATATTTACAGAATATTCAAACACGTAGGCTGAGCACTTGTTATCTTCTATATCCAGATCTCATTCTTATAAGATGAACAAGGTAAACTCATATATTACGTTCTAAAATTTAACATTATTTTGTGAGACTCCTTCCATTTTATGAAAAACTTGTTCAGCAAATAAGCGAGAATATGTTTAGAGCTTATAACTATTGAAACTAATTCAAAAAAGACGAAAATTGCATATAACGAAGTTCCAAGTCCGTGATGTAACATAGCCTGTCAAGCAAGGTGGTTAAATTTACATTACCTACATGGAGAGAGGATATCAAGGATATTTCTAGTGTAACGAATTCAGTAAGTTTTCATGATATATCTGCATATTTTACTCTTTTATTTCTATCTAGAATATCCTGTTTCTACACTTGATGACAAAGAATATCTTCCATGTTGTTCATATGTATTTCTTAGAGACGTCTGTTTCAAGGTTCATTGGTTTGACTGCCAGGAATTCCTACCAAGTTTACTATTGCTATTCTAATGATCTTGATTGTTTGCATGTTAGATCCTCAATTCTTAGTGAATTTAACCAGAATGAATCTAGGTAAGGAAATGATCTGATGTCAATATTTGTTTTGGGCTTGAGAGATTAATACCGCTGGATCAGAACGTCCTCCAGAACATAGAGCAAAGCAGACAAGAGGTTCAGGATTTGCAAGAGCATATGCCCGGCGTTCCTCAGCTCTGAATCTTGTCAATGGCGAAAGCAGCGACCTTAGCCACTATAAAAACAAAAGAAGGCATCATTTAGTTTCTTATAAGCAAGATCGACATAGCCTATCAATACCAACCAAAACTCGTACACAACAGACACTTTTACATGATTAGCATGATTTAACCTAAGTAGCAAATGAAATTCTAGTTTCTAACTAAGCTGACTTCTTTTAATTGGCATCATGACAAAACTGCATGGAGGCCACATGAATTGGGAAAGTATAGTCCCTATGATAGGACAAGAATGCAATCCCACTATAAAAGATTCAAGCCACAGAGAGAATCTATATAACTAAGGAATTTTGATAAGCTGCTACAGGGTAGCATTAGATTTAGTCCTTAGCACTTTAGACTAACACCTAAGTCCATGGTCTTAAAAGTAATCTTATAGCAGATAGTCCAGATATCAACGTCTTTAATGAACCAGGCTAATTGTCACCCTCAACGTACATATATACAGTAGGTGAATGCTAGTCCACCTCAAGATCTTGGACAGCTATAGCATCATATTGAAAATGAAATTATAATACAAGGATCTCGGAGATATACCTGTGCTGGCCGAGGTGACCGGCAGCCCAAAATTGACTGTTCGATTGTATAAGCATTGATCGAATATGGCCCTATTTTATATGAAGCCTACAGACACATATGAGGGAGAGGTAAGAAATATAGAAAGTTATTTGCAATGCATCTAAAGAAATGGTCCTCTTCTAAATACATGCCTTTTGTAGAAGCGAGACACGTTTCAAGTGGCTTCGAGGTATTCCATAAGCAAGGTATGCCTGCCCCATAAAAAAATAGTCAATTTCATAAAGACTTGTCATTCTACTAACTCCAGAGGTAGGTACAACAGTGCCCACCATGAAGCATCAGAAGACCAACAACTATCCCAGGATACATTGTCTAACTACAGATCTGGCTTTATTATGTCATGAATGCGAAAACCATTGTTGGATTGATAACAAATCAAAACAATGTGATAAAAAACACTCAAGCCCTTCAACCAGTGGTATAGCGGATGGGACAATTCAACCAGCATAGCAATGCTTCAACCTCCAAAACCAGAACCACAAGCAGTCTATGGAGAGAGAGATTCCATATCTTACATGCATCATGAGTGCATTGTACACATTGATCCAGAAAGCTAACTTCTCGTTTTGTTTCATTTTAGCTGGATCAACCCGTTCAAGCTGCTCTACCATTGACCTGCAACATTTGGAAGAAGATGAAAATCTTCTTGCAGAACAAGACCATCTGAATAAGCATAGGATGAATTGAAGCAAACCTGAAGTTCCGAAGAGCACGAGCTGCATATGTTAATCGATCTTTGTCCACTCGTATCCATGGCACTTCAATCATGGATGCATATTCTCCAGAATCATCCCCTGGGCCTTTCACTAGGAAAGGATCAGACAGATGGGCACTAGTTGTAGTTTCTGCTCTCCATCTTGGACTAGAAGTGGAACAATCCGTGGACATATCTCTGGACATTGTAGTCATTGATGACGAGGATGATGATGAGGATGAGGGAGACATTGCAGCTCCAGGTAGAGTCAAAGGAGGGTCAGCTAATTTACAATAAATTGCAGCCATACAACGGACTAACTCCTCAGAAAGTTTATTGGCCGCCTCATGCTCATGAACTGCTAATAGAGGACTTCGAGCAATTCCATTTGCAAGTCCTCCTGAATGAGGTCGTGTGTTCTACAAGCAATGCAGACAAGTGAGTTAAAGGTTTCTTTGGAACGTAACAGAACAGGCATTATTGGGGAGGTAATACCTTGAGAAGCTCTGCAAAGGGCTTCCCTATTTCAGCTTCCTTTTTGTTAACTTGCTCTGGCATAGGCGATCTTGGTTCCTGAAAAGCAAATCCATAATTTGCACATGAGAAGAGAAATGGATGAGGTACCTAATAGCAGATTTATGGTTTATATGTAACCTGTATCTGGTACATATCCTTGCTGTCAAACATCCTGTCAGATTCTTCATCAATGCTGAGCTTACCACCCATGAGTGAAACATGCCTGGTTTTCAACTGTTGAAATGATATGTCTTGCACAGGGCAGCACCCTTGTGTCGTAGCAGATGAATTCCGGCGGTGTTGAAATGAGTATGACTTGCGAGTAATCTTAAAGTTAGACCGGGGGGTGCTGCTGCTGTCGGTTGTGGAAATTTCTTCAGAGCTTTGTTCTGTGGAAGATAAGGCAGATCGTGACATTTGATGTTCATACAGCTTCCGGTACAAAGTCAAGACATGTTGTTCCATGTGAGCAACTTCTAACTCAAGGGATGCTATTTCTGTTATCAGCTCCTTTGTCTGCAATGCAGAGCCATTAAGAATATGAGTTTTCCTTTTGACCTTAATTATCTAGGCAAAAAATGAAAGAAATATTTCCTCTAAGCAGGAAGAAGATTTGAACTGCCTAGGCATGCCAAGCGCTGGCTGATGATGAGTAATATAAGATAATGGAAGGATGATCAGACATTGGGGCCCCAGACATTGCATTGCGCAAGAGAGCTTATCTTGTTTATGCAAAATAATGTAGATCAAAGACATGAAATCCAATACACACCTGTGGACAGATAACGTTATGGATAGGATGTTGTGTCTGATGTTTAGCTTCCAGAGCTCTTTCCAAAGATTCTCGTACCTGCTTTTCGTCTTCCAATCGTTTCTGCAACAATGCAACCTAAGCAACGAAAACAGCTAGCGACTTCAGCAAGATTTCTACTCACAATCGTTCCAATGCGGAATTTTTACATATATCCTCACAAACGCCGTGCAAAACCACTAAACTTACATCATTCTCCAACACACTGCGCCGGTCTTTTTCTGCGGGCTTTTCTCCCTCGATGGGGTAGAGTGGATCATGGCTTTCAGGTTTTTGACGATATTGAAATTCCTGTAGATCGTAGAAAAAAGTTAGCACTTGCTACAGACATTGCACTACCCTAAACCCAAGAATACGTTTACCTCATTGCTGCTGACAGAGCATGAGACAGTTTCCAAATTCGGAGAGCTCCATCCATTAGGTGCGCTGTTACAAAAAAACCCATCTCTACTTAAACATCTATGAGCTTGCTAGTTGAGATACGCTCATCTCTACTCAAACCTCCGTTGCAGATAAATGACGGAATTGGAGGATTTTCAAATGAACCCACCTCATGGATCTGCAATGCTTAGCTACTAGGCTCGCCATTTGTTCTTTTCCGCCTGTCGGAATATACATCCCAATTTAGAAACAACTCAGAAACCAAAAACTGTTCAAAACAGACAGCATTGATGCTAATATCATGATTACTAAGTAATGCTTCAATCCTTCACATTTTGGTTCAAATCTCTTTGTCCTGTATAGAAAATGGTGCCGGACTTTGCTTTTCATGAGGAACCGTATAGAAGCAAGACTGAAAGCGATGCGAAATCATATTTGAACGTAGGCGGGTGGAATACTCAGATATGTAGTTCAGTACCACCAAAAATTGTCGCAACATTCGAAACAGGACTGAAATTATCTAGTTCACACTAAAAAGATGAGCTAAACGGTAGAAATTTGTCTATGCTCTGCTCTGTTTTGTCCGTGATCGTGCTCTTTTTTCAAAATTTGTCTCGATTAAGTTCCCGAAGAAGTTGATGTACATACATGCATTACAGGCTTTTCATGTAGCCTGCTGCACTGGTTTATTATCTCAGCATGCGGACATAGATAGGTACTGAATTTCCCGCACCTACAGCCTCATCCATAACTCCAAAAAGACAGTACATCTAGGCAAGGATTAGATGGTCCAGATACTCACGAGGGGAAGAATCAATATTTCACAGGCAAGGATTCTTCCGGACAGAACGCTCCATTTTGAAAATGCAGAGCTACTTCGGATCAGAAAGGCATAGAAAACATGAAGAAATCTACTCCGACAGAGCCAGTTCTGATTCTTCAAGCAAAAGTGCGGGTAGAAGCATGAATATGAAACAATTTTTGTTGGGTTCTCCGAGATCAGAGCTAAGAAGAAGAAGAAGAAGAAGGAGAAGAAGCATTGGATCCGGAGAGCATGGTAAGGAGAAAAATAATTCAAAGAAAATAAGCCAGGTGGAGAGGACTATGTCTAGGATGCAGAGGGCTGATTGAGTATCCCGGTATCAGCAATATCATTGTCGAGACAGAACGTTTACTGTTACAAGCCTTTCAAAAACAGGTGAAATTCCTTAACAGTTGCCAGTTAAGCGACGCTCTGAAGGTTAGGTAGGGCCACTAGTGTCAATAACTATCATATCCACTGCGAATGGCCCCCCTGTTAAGCAAGCATTAAAGGCCCTGCCGGCTTGGCCGCAAAGCTATGTCAGAAAAAAACTGGATTGGTTTCCCGGCATTTAATTGCAAGGCCCTTGTCCACCAATCTTTTGATACCCCTTTGTAACCTAAGATGTGATTAGAAAAAAAAATATTTCCATACGTGCAGATATGGCCCTTAATTCAGCCTTTAGATTGCATTTTTTATTGGCCCTTTTAATGCTCAAGGTGGTCCTAAATTTTGCCTTTATGGGCCTCCCCACCATTCCTTGGATTGATAGCCCTTGGGGGACCAACTTCGCTGGGACAATAGGGGTGGCCACATGCAATATTTGCTGCCTCCACCTCCGTATCTGAATCTGATACGAGAGCAGCTACGAGAGAGGTGAAGAGAGGGAAAATTGAAGGGGGAAGAGCTGCAGAAGAGAGGGGAAGCAACAAATTAAACTACTTTTTCTGGATCCACCTCCCTCAGGAGTGGAAGATTGAAAACTGGCCTCCGATTTGAAACGGAGGCCTCCACCTCCATTTTTTCATAAAAATCTGCCGGTGGGGAGGAAAAAATAATCATGTGGCCACCCTTAATTCGTCTGCCAGTTGGTGTGCCATAACATCTGCTCCTTTACTTATATGTTTGTGTCAACTCCAACCGCGGGCTGCTCGCCAAGCCCTAAAGAGGCTGTTTCTACTAGCAGATATCATCAACCCCCTCTTGACTCCCCCAACCCCGCATACAAAGCTGCATTCCTGTCTTCAATTCAGCTTTACCTGCATCTATAGATTCATGGAGGAAACTCAAAGAAGAAATAAAAGATTCCATATCTTGATGGTGCAGGCCATCGAAATTGGGTCGCCAATTGCAAAACCTCTTCTGACTAACGTTGGTCACGGGCCTCCTGAATCAGCTCTTCAAATTCCATGACGTTGTATATCGTCAACTTCGCACCCTATCCTTCTCTTTATCTTTCCATTTGTCCTCTGTCTCTATGCCTTTCTTGGCATCTTCGATGCATTGTCTCTTGTTCCAACAAGTTTCATGTGAGTATGGTTGTGAGGTACGTTTGCAATAGTGCACACAATTCAACATATGCCAATTTTTCTATTCTATTCCTTCATCTATACTTTGGCCTATTCTTTGAGTTGAGATCTTGGATCGGTTACCCAAATTGCAATTGCTTATATCTTAATATTAATGTTAACATCTATTGATCTTCATTGTCAACTTCCTCTTGGACACATTTTGTGGGTCTGTTATTTGAGTATAGGATGCATAAATTTAAATGGTCATTGTCGGTGATTACTTTGTTAAATTATATTTTCACTTTGTAATATTCTCCATGGACTTAAAACATACACATGGTCAAGCTCCTCGAGTTCAATTCTCTATGCTACATTTTGCGCTAGGATCTCCATGAAGATCTTCACCGTGATGGTCATACAAAACACCATCCTAGTATTGACATTGACAAGAAAACATGCATTACTTGAGTTTAGAAATGCTATTTGTTTGCACATAGTTGGTTTTTTGACATGTAATGTAAATATATAGGAGCTTACAACTTGGAAGATTCAATAGGGCCCGCCGATGGTATTTCAACTCACTTCGACAACCGTAAGTCCTTAACACCCTGCTCCTCGGGTTTACACGGTTAGATTAAATCTCAACCGTTCCTTGGACAGCTGTTACCCATTAATAACGCAACCAGTCCCAAAAAATTTTCAGAGCACAGATCGATTCTCCTAGGATGTTATGGGCTCTGCTCGATTCTCCTAGGGCGTTATGCAAGCATCATCGGCACAAAAGGCTGGCATGATGGCACAAAGCGGCCCCATCGCCGAGGCAACAAGATCCTTGCCCCATGGATCGGGCACAACAGAGCATCTATGAGATCTTTGTTTCGACTCTAATTAACGATTCGGGGATCGGGCCATGCAAATTTACGCACTAAGATCTCAATTCCCTGCTTGAGAACATTTCTTTGAAAAAAAATCCCTCTACCGATCCAACATCCTTCTTTACCTCTGGTTTTCTTCATATTTCTTCAAACTAACAAAACTTTTCAAAGAAAAAACTCGCTTTTTTTAGAAAAGCCATCGGCCATCCTTCTTGACACGCAAATCTTGACAAAAAACGACCCCCATGCAGATCTTCCATAGCCGCCCGATGTAAACCCTCGGAGCAGGGTGTTAAGGGCGATAACGCCAATATTATTCTTGCGAAAAAAAATTTTCGGGCCATGTGGCCATGGCCAAAATGGCCTTCGATTTTGGCCATGGCCATATGGCCCGAAAATTTTTTTTGCAGTAACGCCCGAGTATCAATTCTCTTACAAGAATAAATTTATGCATGAAGAAATACATGTCAACATAGAGGATAATTGTCTAACCTCCTAACATGCAAATTTGACTTTGCATACGAAGAGACAACAATCTCCTATATCATTAGTGACAACAATATATTTATGCCAAGGCAAGTAGGAGTGCATTCTTGCAAGATCTTTGAACCATTCTTGCTCAGAATGGCCTCACAAAACCTGTGGAATCAGTTTAACGATTGCCTTGACGTAGTAGAATGGCATGGGATCAGCCATTGGAGCCCTGATTCTGCAGGTCATGGTGGCAGCAAGAATGGCTGACCCCATGCCATTCTACATAACGTCAAGATAAGTGGGTCTGCATTCCTGCCTGACCCTTATATTATTCTTGATAAGAATGAAAAGTGGCTAAACAAAACCTATAGAATCCAATGGTGCTTGCCTTGACGTAGTAGAATGCCATTCTTGCTGCCCCCAGGAGCAAAATCCGGTGACGCCTATACGGCGCTCCCTGATTCTGTAGGTCATGGGGACGGCAAGAATGGCTTCCCTCATGCCATTCTACATAATATAAAGTTCGATCGGACTTGGCTAGGGTTGCGCAGCTCTTCTCAAGAAAATTATCAAAACTCCCCAACGGAGTGTCGGATTGAGACGAAATTTGTTTTGCTTTTGAAAGAGCTTTCTATTGATGCGTTACATTTTAGAGGTCTGAGACGGTAAATTTTTGGCTAGACTCGGTTAGAGTTTTAGCAATTTTTGTGCCATAATCTTGTTGCTTTGTTCAGAGGTATAGAAGCATCCTGTCTTTGGAAAAATGAGGCAATTTTGCATCCATAATCAACTTTTGCAGATCGCACCTGTCCGTTCGATCTAAAGATGCCAATACTAATTTTCTTCCCAACTATCATGGACATGCCGATAGATAGGGATGTCGATCTCCTACTTACTCAATCACATGCTCTACCTGCACATGATCCACCAGACAGGGTACGCATGCTCTACTCCAACATGCACGTTGGACTGCTTAGGCAAGAATGGCAGGTCAAAAGCTCCATTGAAAAGGGGGGTGAGGGGGAATACACATCCATCACACCTTGCTCAGCACACTAATGGCAGGCATTTGCACTTGGCAGCAAGCTACTTGCAATCAACAATGCATGCTCATGCAGCTACATGGAAGCAACTATAGGGCCATGTTGAGGATTTTGCAGCTAAGCTTACATACCCAATAGAACAAATAGAATCCTCAGCACCTGCATTGCTTAAAAAGCAGCTAGCTAAGAGAAGCAACTCATCTTAAGTAAGAACTCCATATGGAGCCATTTGATGCTCGTTTTGAGTTGGCACATTTTGAATGCCACCACATCATAACATACAATAACAAGATTCAGATTGACCTTGCCAGGACATCTAGTGAACTGGACAAAACTGGACACCATATCCCAAACTATGGATCGTTTTGAGCGGGATATCAGAGAGGATCTCTAGGTATGAAGATTGCTAGCCAGACCCAAGGAACTATCCAAAATACAGTACACAACAATTTCAACCTTGCAGGTCGGGATTAATGCTTTGGAGAAAATAATGCTATCACGAATACTAACATAGTCTCTAGAGTCCAGTTGGATGAAAATACCTTTAGTCAGAATCTCACAATGCGGGAACTAGGCATTGCAACGTAAGGGTCTTCATGCCAATGTATATCAGCAGTTATACCTCTGCTTCTGAGAGTTGGAGACACAAATAACGAGTTAAGGTCTAGGCTTTAGTCAAGGTCTTCTAGCCAGCAGCCTGGGCAAATGTTTTTCTATGGAGGAGCAAAAATTGTGGAACACCCCATAGAGAAATGCAAGATGTATATTGCTCAACACATAGAGTTGTGCATGCACTGCATGCACTATGAGGCCAAAAGAGGGCCAATACTTTGGCCCTCAAAATCCATTTCTTGAGAATCATGTCATACGATAAAAAAAATTATTTTTGTTTCCTAGCTACCCCCTCCCCTCGATCTGCCTAGTCAACTATTTTGCATCAGTTTCATCATGCCACATCATCCTCTTGCCTAATCATCATTTTTGGCCATTCCTAAGGTCTAATGCCATATTCTCTCTCGCAAAACAAAACTGGAGAGAAAAAGTGTACATTTATTATTATCATACATTTTAAAAAGGCAAGAATTTGCCATGATGATACTTTGTGAGCACAAATGTCAAATGCTATATCAAACCATCCACATCATCATCAAATGTATCCACATCATCACCAAAGAACATCCACTTCACCCTACACATGTCATCCACCTCATCACCGTCTCAAGTTATTTGCCACTTTGCTTGCCATATCAGCATCTGCAGTCGACCCACTCAGCTCCTGCAGCATTAAGACCTCTGGCTTCTACAACCAAATATGTTGCTACATCTATTCATGATGGTAACGCCGATATTAGACAGGCTCTCAAAGAGCAACAGGAACAATGACGCAGATGCCACAATGTGGTGGGTTGTGGCCTTAGAGAGGTGGCGCATGAGGATTTGGCAAATAAGATTCAGACAATGATGCTCTCCATAATGCACTTCCATGCTCCCATGCATATTATCGACGCATGTATCTTGACCTTAAGCGTTATAACTAGCCACGCCTTGTGAAATTCACAATCTTATATTCAATTGTTCGAGGTACCATACTTCAAAAAAGGTTGTACCGGTCGAGAGCTTACACATGTGAGGAATATATAATAGGCTGGTAGTGCTGCTAGATTGGTACATGGCAAAGTATAAATCATTCGCCCACCCACCCATACTTTTGGAGACATCCAACAGACAGATGCCTCTAGGTCGTCTTTCACTCATGCTCTTGATGTTATCCTTGCTACAGGCGCTCCTACTGCTACCTTTTGGGGTATTGTTATTTCCAATATGCATGTTTCTCTTGCAAATGCCAATGTTGTTATCCCTGCTATAGGCACTTCTGTTGCTACCTTTGGGGGTATTGTTACCTCCAAGTGCATGCCACCCCTTCCAACATAGCTCTTGCTACCTTATAGGGTTAGGATTTTTATAGTATAAAAGTGGTCTAACATGCACATTTATGCTATCCCCTGGTATTCATAGCTATTTACAAATCATGCCTCCTTCTGATACCACCCTATGGGTGTCCACATAGGTATATGGCCTGTAGAAGTGACTTGACAATCCCACGTTATCGTATAATGTACGTACAAGCACGCAGAGTGTTACAGCCATGGCGAAATAGCTTGTTAATATAAGAAATCCTTAGTATTCTCAATTTTCTTGTACAAGGCAGATGGAAGGAAGGAAGGAAGGTTCTTTTATCGTCCGTGGAGGCCAATCGGTTTATGGGACCCAAATTACACGAGTGCAGCAAGCCCGTTGCTACCCGGATTAAAAAACCCCCCCTTAGGAGGGAAAAACCGTCGCAGCAACAAACCTGCTGGCAGCTGTACAAATATACATATATATACACATGAATTCCCAGCACCTCAGGTAGGCGCCCGGGGGCAGAGGTGAGTCCGCAGATCCAAAACCTCCTGGAGGTAGGAGCCAAGGGATCGAACTGATGGCGTACTGAGTAGCTCGTGCAGGGGCAGACCAGATCGCACCAAGAGAATGTAGCGAGCCCGAATCTGATTTTAGGTTGGACAGCTCTGGAAGGCATGGCTTTCATCTTCAACAACCCCCAGCGGGCAACACTGACAAAGTCTGTCCTGGCGCGGCTCTCCAACCAACCGACCCCTCTCAAGCCGAAGATGGTGGGCCCCTGTTCGAATGGACGCGATAATCTTGCGCTTCTTCATGGGCAACCGAACGCAGTGGTAGAGCCAACTGGGCCTCGAACGAGGTGGGGTTTATGTGTTTGTTTGTAGTGTGCCACCTTTACATGTTCCAGCATGGTGGTCCCAGAGCTTCCCGGGAAACAAGAGTCCAAGTACCCCCTCAATATTTATCCCTTCCGGCGCGTAGGTGCACTGGGACGCACCTATGTGCATCTACGTTCAGTAGCGCCCATAGCGAGCTCTCTTGTCCTTCCAACAAGCCCTCGATGTCGTTCGCGGGCTCATTGCCACAACAGCCAAGTTGCGCGGAGCCGAAAGTGTCGCCCATGTTGGCCACCTTCCGGAAATAGACAATGTGCCTATCGAGGGTTTGCGATGCTTTGCGGGGGCATGAATCATGTCTCCCCGCAACAAGATCCGATATGGAACGAGGGCTTGACGCCAAGCGCCCGCGTCAAAAATGCCTTCGGACTGCCTAAGTCGCTCCAAGTCGCCAAAGACACCATCGGGCCCCACACCTCGACCCCATAACGAAAAGAACCGCTCGACCAATGCCCGGAATAATGTGACTGGTGGCCCCGTCATACAGCTGCCACTGCGACTATTGTTTTGCATTATGCGTATGGCCGCCTTCCAACCTCAATGGTCACCCGGGCGAATGGATGCATCCCAATACATTGAGGGATCGGCAATTCCACCCCCGTGTACTTTGCGGTGGGTGTGACCTCTACCATCCCCACCTCTCGTAAGTGAGCCGGGAGGTGCCTTGATGACGTGAGGGAGGATATGAGGACCACCTTAGTCTTGGCGCCGTGTTGACCCGCATGTCCGCCGCCTCGGGTAATGTGTCCGGGCATCTAGGTGTGCTGCATTCCCTCCGGTGTATGGGCCAAGAGGTCCACATCATCCGCATAGATGAGCTGCCGGATGACACAGTGCAAGAGCTTTGTACCGCCCCCATTGGCGGCCTAGCCGGGCTTCCAACCGGTCAATGTAAAGTCCAAAGAGTGTAGGTGAGAGAGGACAACCTTGCCTAACTCCAATGCTACTGGCAAATGACTGTCCTTCTGGTTGCATGCGGCCTGTGCAGCTCTTGTACAGTCTGTACACTGCGTTCTGCAGATCCATAGGGAGCCCCAAATGGTGCAATCTCGCCCACAACGTTTCCCGGGGGACTGTGTCGAAAGCCTTTGCAAAGTCCACAAAACAGCAGTACAGGTCCTCCCGACGATTCCTGCTGTCCTTGACTAGGGTCCTGAGTGTGAAGATGTGATCAATGGTAGAGAGAAGCTATTGGGATTTTTGTAGCTTTCTACCTTAGAGCAACAAGCTACCAAACTTGTCACAGTCCTTTTGAGTGGAGCAAAGTGATGTTTTGGAAGAAGAACACAAGGAGTCCTTTACCACACCGTGCTTTCCTCGAAATGCATGGTTTGATTCCTTTTTCTTTTTTCTTTTTTTGATGGCAAGGTTGTTTTCTCTATTGATTCAAGATAAATACATACCGAAAGATGTAATATCCACCAAGGGATAATTAGCATCAAAAAGTAGTGCCCCATCTCCTTATAAAATTGAGGGGAAAAAGGCATACATAATAATATCCTTCTGGATTTAGCCTGGTTCAAAAAAGGCATAAGCTAATAGTATGTGAAGGTCTATTATACAACACTGTATGGCCGAGGTTCAACTACCTCAATTTTCTCAGGCAGCATCAATCAGATCTTGCATAGTTAGGTCTGCCACAGTTATACATTTGAAAATGTTTAGCATCTCGTCTGGTTTGGAGGTGCTATAAGATGTGAAGTCTAGAAGCAAGAACTTGGGCTTCCCTCGTTTGCTGCCATTTGTAGGAAAGAGAGACAAAGAAAGGATTCAGATTATTATATCTCCATACCTCTGACATATCCAGAAGCTTTCTTAAGCATCTCCTACTTTAGAAGGACAAAGTTGATCTGTCACATCCAAGTTTGAAAATTGAGAAACACACTGCTCATCAAATTTCCATCCCATCGAGATGGAGCTCCCAGATTATGAAGTCTCCTTTGCTGATCTGTTAAGCACACCATCAAAATTTGTTAGAGTCGCAATATAAAAATTATATAAACCTTGGAATCTGCCAATTCGATTTCAAGCCTTATCATATTTGTCTCCCTTTAAGAGTTTATGTGCTACAGCCATATCATGAATGGTAGTCAAAAAGCAAGTCTTCATCCATATAATATTTATATTTTCATGCTCCAAGGCCACGTGATTTTGATGCTTCCAAACAATTCAACAACTTAATGCTCTAGTGCAATTTATGATTCTAGATTCACATTTAGGAATTCAAGCAAATATGATGGGTATCCTAGGTTGAGTTGGGATGTTCGAGTTCAAAATATGCAATTTTTGGGCATAAAAAGACATGGTCAGAAGATTCCATGGCCCCACATCCAAGAGGACAGAATTTGGTCACTAAACTATCATAGTTGACCCTATAATCATTGGTTTGGAGGCACTGATGAAGGATCAGCCATCTTAATATCATGATTTTAACAGCTCCATAACCCTTCCATCTTTTTGCATACTTAATGAGAAACAATCGTCAATGTTCTCGAGGTATTGCCTAGAGTGTCCACGCGAGGAAGGAAATGACCCGTACCGAGCGAAGAGGAAATATATATGTCTCTTGATTTTTCTAATCCTAAAAATATAAACGCAAGCAACCATAAGTTTTGTTAATAAGCACAATGTATAGATGGCTTGAACTCTTGTCGCGAACCTATGTCATGCATCCTATAATGATGCCTGCATAAAATAAGAATATCAACATAACAGAAAAAACTTTGAAAACCTCCAGACAAAACATGTTGTGGACTTTTTCCTATATTGATGCATTCTAACTTCTTCCAAGACAAGCATCATTCCAAACACCACTACAAGCATCATTGCAATTGTCACTACATGTAAATTATCCTATTGAAATGTACAACTATCTAAACAACTTAATGGAACCCTTGCTAACTATGTGTAGGCCATAGTTGTGTCAAAACTCAATACATCTTTTTATGCTATATGAGATTCTCCTACAATTGACCATGATGAACCGCTATATAATTCAACTAAAAACACTTATGAGCCAATGGATGTATGCCGATCCTAGAGAAATACTTAGCATTAACAATGATAAAAAATTGTATATGCTCTTTGCGCTACAAGTTCATGCCTTCTTATTACAAGTATAATTCTGCTTAGACATTGAATCCACCTTTCTTGCCTATAAAATACAAGAGAAAAAATTTGACCTATAAAATTTAAGAGAAACGTAGGGGGCATAAGCATGTCTTTTGGGTTATGACGCATTTCACCATGTAGCTAGAGGCCTCTTCTTTGGGCATTTTTATTACACACGAAATCAACACAAAACATCCAATAATCCCCCTCACACTATTGCCATTCTTTCTTCTAGCCAATAATTAAATCACCATCCTTTCAAATTGTAGTAAAGCCCGGCAACGCCGGGCACCATAACTAGTTTATATGGATTCTAGAATTTTATTTGAAGCCATGTCTTTGGCTACCCTCAGATAAGAATTATTTTGAGTTTGACTCCTAACAAAATTTTATACTATGCTTGGTTAATTGTGATTGTAGATTATGCTTCATTATTTTGAACATTTCCTTCCAATAAGCTACAACTAAGCTTAAAATTTTAAATTTTGCAGACAACTTGCCTTGGGGATTCTAAGGCATTCCTTTCCAAACCCTTATGCCTATCCAACTTTGATTCTTAAGGAATTGTGTTGTATTTATTTAATTTTGATCTTCTATATCCTTAAAGTCTGTTTTAATGTACATCTTGAGACAGCTATTATGACTGCAGCATAATAGTTGATCTTGATAAATTTTTAGCCTAAAGGGTCTGATTTGATTATTTCTGGTTGTGGACTCAATCAGGGTTGCAACATAGACTTGGTTGTGTTAATTTGCCATATAATTCCTTGATCGGGGACGATCAATCCCAGGAAAGAGAGGAATTGATATGGTGGTGCTCGAGGGACTGGCTATGGGAAGAGAACGAGAAATAAAGTTAGATTGCAAGTATTGGACCAAAGTATCTAGGTGATATATCTTTGTTAAGCTAGCAATTAATATCACATATGGCCTTGGAAATTAAAAAGGGACATCTAATTTAAGCAACTACCTTTATGGAGTCAAAGGTGATAAAAAGGGCTTGTGCAACATAAAGGCCTTTTGTAAAAGATCAGTAATCCTTATATAAGAGCAGACACCAACAATTTGGGGATCAGCTTCGCTTCTGCAACCAATTTTCTACAGCAACATCTGCAACCAAATTTCTACAACGACCTGAGCGTGACCTTCATTCTTAATCTGTAATTCTATAGCTTGAATCCTTAGCCTAAGCTCTTGCTGTGATAGCTGATTGATTGGAGAATCTTTCAGTATTCTCAAATTCCTTCCTTAGCCAATTCTTAAATCTATCTTTTCCCTTGAATTTGAGATTTTGCGAGAGCAGAGGCTCTAGCATACTTATTACTGCGAAGGTTTTTCCCTCGAAAACCCTTCGGGGCGGGGGTTTTTTAATCCTGACAGTAATATGCTTGCTGCTCTCTTTTTGTTTGGGTCCCACAGGCCAATTGGTCTCCGTGGACGATCAAAAACCTATTCTATTCTATTCTATTGGCTACTTTGTATTCCTTAAACCTTTCATTCTTCTAAAATTTAGTCTTTCTCAGTGGTTCTCTTGCTCAGGATAGCCCAGTTGGGTGGTGAGCTTTGCCCTTAAGGGGTGGATCTGCGTTTATTTGCTTTGTTTCGTGATAATTGTTGTTGTTGATAGAGCTTGGAATTACAGGTTCGTATCAAACTGAGCGGGATCTGACAAGGCTGCGCGAGATCTGCACCTTGTCACACGCCTGTAAGTCGACACAAATAGTAGAGCTGAAGAGGTGGATTCAGACAATCAACCCCACTTCCTTCAGCTAATATGGCAGCTTATTCAGATCCCGTATCCAGATACCTTCGCTTGTCTCAAGCGCTTGGACTAGATGATGTAGAGTCCTATGCCGAGATGCTCACAGATGAGTTAGCAGGAATTTTGCAACTCTCCATATTAAAGCAACAGATTGGCGAGTTGATCGTTGTACTCCCCACTGTTGTCAAGATATGTTTTGGGAGATTCCCTCCATGGAAGCCCTCACACATGGCAAGTTTTTGACAGAACTGGTGGTTTGATGCTGAATGTAAGGAACTTAAATGCTTGCTTCAATTGGTCACTCGTCTTGCTTTGCGAGTGCAAGCAAGCCTACAAAACTAGAGTTTTCTCAAATGCAAGAAGGCCCAGTACATCGCGAGGCATCAACGGGAAATGTTCAACCTTCTTGATCATGACCCCAAGACATTTTTCAGAAAGAATACTATGGAAGCCTCTGCAATTTAGTTGTAAATATTAGAGGCTGGGATTCAATATCTTTATTTTTAAAGGAGGGAAGATTTTCTACTTATCATGGAAGAAAATCACATAAGGGCTTAAGGGCAAAAGGGTCCTCATCACATATGGCTCGCACATGGCGCTGGCTTTGGGATAAGTTGCTCCATCCTAAAGTTTCTGTACTTTGGTGGCAAGTCTTACATAGGTGTTTGCGTGTAAATGCCTTGCGGCTATGATCCTCGCGACTCTGCAATATGCTCGCTTTGCTTTTCAGATGTCGAAACACTTGAGCATTGCCTCTTTTCTTGTCCAGAACTTCAACCAGCATGGTCTTGGCTTCCAGCATTATTTAATAATACATTAAATCGCCAAATTGTTCTCCTAGTATCCAGGTGCATGGGCCCCAGATAAACGGAAGGCATTTCATCTCGGGTTTAATTGGTTACTGTGATCATTTCGGGTCTAGTTGGTTACTTTTGGCTTATGACTCTTCCTCCCTCAGGGAAGAAGTGAGACACTATAATTGGACGCAGTATCTTCAAATTAAGATATGCTGGAGTGAGTACATAATGCTTCAGGCTCGTGCTTTGGAAGCGTTGTCTTGTGCTTACACAACTAGATGAGATTTGGCTTGTGATTAATAAACTTGCTTTTCGTCCTTAAAAAAAAAAAAGTCCTCATCAAACGGAGCCAGAAAAGCCAATATACCTTTATAGAGTAGGTATTTACAACTAAATAAGATTTGTACCAGCAAAATTGATAACAAGTATCCAAAAAATCCTATCATACTTCAGTATGTACCCTTATCTTGACTACGTCCTTCAAGCCAGGCTGTGCTACCATCTTTTCTAAGAAGATAAGAAGAGAGGAGACGGTCTCATCAGGTAGAAATGCTTCCCCCTCCCCTTTAGGGGAGGTGGAAAAGAGGTTATGAGGAGCATGGGGGGAATTGAACCAAGGGATTCAATATTATAGTTTCTTTACATGTTTTCGACGAGTTAAGGAAGTAAAAGATCTAGGTGAAAAAGCGTTGCATCGGTATACTCGTTTTTCGGTGCTTTCCTACAACATGAGATTTAACATTCTCATTAATCTTATACCAGTGAGGCCATCCTCGTCCTTGTGAAACTTAAATCAAGGACAATAAGGACATTCACGTTACTTACTCCTACATATCCTTGTCCTTGTGAAACTTAAATCAAGGACAGTAAGGACATTCACGTTACTCAACTCCTATAGGTAAACTTTGGAGACATGAGGATATGTGCTAGGTCAAAGACTAACATTGTAATGGAATTTCTTTTTGGCAATTGCCATTGAATCAATTGATGTGTTTTATGTGCTAGGTCAAAGGTTACCATTATAATGCAATTTCATTGTGCCAGTGGTCATTGAATGGATCAAAATGTGCTATGTGCTGGGAAGAAAAATAAGGGTAAGAGATGTTTTTTTGTTCTTTTTCTAGGGCAAGGCCATGGAAAGAATTGATGGGAGCTACACTGGGTCAAAAACAAAGGTTATAAAATCTTTTTTGACAAAGGCCTTGATGGCCAATGCATATAAAACAAGTTCGAGAATTGTATTTCTTAGGAACATTGAATGTGGGATTAAATGTTTGGAAGGAAGGCGTAAATGCAAGGGTATGGGGACATAAAGAACCCAAACAAATTGAAAGGGAATGAAGAGGACAGATGTGGGCAATAAAAGAATGCAAACAATAACTTAATGGACAGGTGAAAATATTTACTGCACAAGGAAGGGCCCTAAAACAAAAGGTCATCTAAACGTACCAAAGAAAAGGATGCATAGCATCACACGGGTGCCTCCAATCGGGAATACAAAAAAAGGTCTTGCAGGTGCAGCTGTCGTGGCAGTGTCAGAAACCGGCAGTCTGATGTGTTTCATGGCAGTCACAGTTAGCGCCTGTAACATTTTTTCTGCTTCCTTTTCACCGGATCCGTAGATAATAATGATTTTCTGAGATTAAAAAAAAGGCATGGGGCTTGCAGCGTGAAAATATTTTTACCCTGGTTATTGTGATTCCATCGCAAGATATTCCCTCCCGCGGAATCACAGACCCTCTGGGAACGGGATCCGTTCTGGAGGCCCCGTTTTCCGTACCTGACAACGTCAGGTGTACCTTCTTTCTGATGGATCCCAGCCATCCGTTTGTAGGGTCCATCCTGGCCGTCCATTTTATACCTTCCGGCGGAATCACATCCGCAAAATACCGCCGGACGGAATCACCGCTCTGTTATTCCATGCCACGGAATCACCATTTGAAATATAAAACTAAAAAATTCAAATTTTTTACGTCCTTTTCTTCTTGGAGGTTTTTTCAGCCACTGCAGTGCCAGCTATGGCGGCTTGCTCCGGGCGATCTTCCTTCTTTTCTTTTCTTGTTATCGTTTTACTTTCTTCTACAGATCCGGAATGGTGGCTATGGCGGAAAACATTTCGGTGCTTCATTTTTAAGAGCTATTTCGTGCTTCATTTTTTAAGCTTTAGGGTATGGCGGCAGTAAGACCTAAGCAGCTGTTGGTTTTCTTCTGATAGTTATACTTCTTCATGGTTCCGTCCGGCAAAGGGTAAGGGATCCGGGGCTGCTTCACCTTATATTCTTCCTTCTTTTCTTACTAATCTTTTTATTTTCTTTTACAGATCCGGCAGCATGGCTAGGCTATGACAGAAAACAGGGGGTCGCTAGAAACTTCGATTCTGGCATGAGATGAAGCATAAAATGATCGGCTTTGAGAAGAAGAGTCAGCCAGGAGGAAGAGATGAGCGGAGCGGTTGCCTGCAGAATCAAGGTTAGGCTAGTTGGTTTGTGGATGAATGTTTAGGAAGCAGTGGATATGGCGGAGCTCTACGATTGGGATGACTGCGAGGATCGAGATCCTTGCCTATGGCGGGGCGTTACCTGCGACAATGTAACTCTGGCCGTTGTCAGCCTGTAAGTTAGAAACTTCTGTAGCCCGCCCAACTGCTTTGAACTGTTCAACAGGGCCCATGGCAACACGGCTCATTCATTCAATGCCGGAACTGTTTATTTCGAGATTTGGTTCACAACCTTCGACCGTTTTCAGCATTTTCAGAGATTGAACTTTAATCCGGTGCAGTAGATCTAAGCAAATGGCAGCGCATATCATCAGAGCTTGCATTTGAATTTTTACTCATCTTAGCTCCCGAGCAATACTGAGATAAAACTGCCTCTGCATCATATTCAAATGATTTCGCTCTTAACCCCCTGTTGCTTGCTGTCTCTGCAGCAATCTCACGCAACTTACATTGGCTGGAGAAATCTCTCCTTCCATTGGGAAGCTCAAAAGTCTTGAATATCTGTAAGAGCCTTTCGCACTGCAAAGACCAGTATGGTTTATTAACCCTTGCTTTGGATGCAGGGATTTGAGGGAAAATAGTATTTCTGGTTAATACTATGACCTAAAATGTGAATCCAGAGCCGGAAAACGCATCACCACAAAACGATGGCTCCCTAAACTGTTTTCACACTGTACCCTAAACTGGATCCTTGTTTCTTGTTTTTGCTTTAAAGCGGCCATGGCATGGCATTGCCAATATTGGCAAGGGGTTCAAATCCCCATCTATAAAAATTCTGGGCAGTGCATAGAATAACAATGGACATTGGCAAGAGGTTCAAATCCCCATCTATAAAAATTCTGGGCAGTGCATAGAATACAATGGACAGGCACACAAAAAATGGAGTAGCACAAGTTTATATTTTCTTCCAATGGACCCTGCTTGCTTTTGCAAGCAAATGTAGAAAGCAAATGTATACTTTGAGAATCTGCCACTCATCTGCATTCATGGTGATTCCATCTCGAAGAATCTTACATTTGTGATTCCACCGGGCAGAATCGCATGGTTGTGATTCCATCTGGCGGAATAGCAATGTTGTGATTCTGTCTGGCGGGATACGTAAGTGGTGATTCCATCTCACGGAATCAGACGTTCGTGATTCCATCTGGCGGAATAGCATGGTTGTGATTCCGTCTGGCGGAATAGCACGATTGTGATTCTGTCTCGCGGAATAAATAATACGGTTGTGATTCCGTCTGGTGGAATACATGAGCGGTGATTCCATCTCGAAGAATCGTAAATTGGTGATTCCATCTGGCGGAATGGCAAAGTTGTGATTCCGTCGGAAGGTATAAATGACCTGAAAGCGACCCTGTCAGGTACGGATAACGGGGGCTCTGGTACGGATAACGGGGTCTCCGGCCTGGTGATTCTGCGGGATGGAATTTTTTGCGATGGAATCACAATAACCGGGGTAAAAATATTTTGTTCCGGGCTTGCAGCTCTTTAATACCCGACGTGCCGTCAAGATCAACTGCACTCGACGACGTGATTTTCTGAGATGACGTGTCTCTTGACAACGCTGGCGCTCGAGTATCTAAAATGGCAGATAAAATGAGACGAGAATTTTTCCTGGTGGTAACAGAAATTTAGTGCTTGTGGTCCTCGAACCAAGAATACTTTCGTTTTCTTCAAAAGCAAAAGTATTTGATTTGATTATTTTACTCTAGTTTATATTTTGGTTGACCCTTTTGCACATGCCCTTGGTCACAACATTTAATGCTCATCCATTCTTTCACATTGCCAAAATCTTCCATCATGCTAGGTTTATTCTTTGTTCTTGTAAAGTACAATCTAATGTTGACTTGCATTCTAGAAGAATCCTATCCATGGATAGTTTAATCCCAACCCAATTCGTCTATTCCAAACAAGACTAGTTCACTAGTTCTTCACGAACCTATAATTGTTTAATCATATTTCCATCAAATAGATTTCTTATAGAACCTTGGGTTTTGACTCTATCCCCCCTTGCCCTTTACTTCATCTACACTTAAACATTTACCAATACGTGATAGTGCATCTGACAAATGTGCTCGGACAACACAAATAATTCTTTCATATCAAATTTTCATAAGTATTTCAAAGCACTTGGACGTAAGTTGATCCATTGCTTTATTGGTATATTTTTGGAAATAGAAACAACCTGGTCAACCATGTCAAGCATGGCTAAATGGCCTATTGAAGACCACTCCAACATTATAAAAGACAAGGAAAGAAAGATATTCAACCCATGCGGTGCCTATATGGCATCCATGTGGATCCAATGGGGTCTCTCAAAACCTAAAATCAACATGGAGAGTTTTCATTTCGTGTTGTTATAATTGAATATCTCGAAATCTCTGTCCTTGCCTTTTAACGCTCCAAAATCTAATCCCAATCCCCCCCACCCCCCACAGATTTGATGGATATCTGCTTCGATCCAAAACTTTGAGACATCACAACCACATGATTGCATTTCTAATTCAAAATCAATGGCTCAGAAAGAGAGCACTCTAAAAATACTATTTAGTACACCTGCACGAATACAAGAATGAAATCATAGGAAAACCATGTGGAAAAGCGTATAAAAATATAAAAGCAACCTCCTGTTTATTATGCTAGATATCCCCTTTGGTTTGGGTGCTTGGTGTCTCCAAATTGGTTGAGATTGTTCCTACAATAAGGGTGGGATCTTGATGTATTTTTAATGATTGACGTTATTGCATCAATTCTTACATAATCAAGTTATTCTAAATTCTATTCGCTATTGTTTTGGACAATATGAGCTCAACATTTGCATTATGAGCTCCAAATTGAAGGATAATACAATCTTCTTTTCATTATGTGTGGATAACACAATCTACTTTTCAGAGCCCTACGTCACCAAATCAAAGGGGGTTCAGGGAGTATTTAATTTTAAAGTGTTGGATGTAATATTTTGTGTTAGCTCAAATTTTTTTGGCCCCTTTGGGGCCTTGTGAATTGTGTAGGAATAGATAAATAAAGTAGAAAACATGTGTAATGATATTTTGGAAGAATGACGTATGTAAACAAAAGGAAACAATAGAACAAGCAAACCATTTCCATTGAGAACACATGTTATGGGAGTTAAACCTATCATAAACATCGATGTCAAACAACCCTAATGATATCTTCTCTGTCCTACGACAGTCTTTGCGTCAAAGCCAGTATTCTTCAAACCTGGAACTTTCCATATTTAACCATCAAAATGCTACTTTTCAAGCAAAACATATACTAAAAAGTAGATTGTGTTATCCACATATAATAAAAAGTAGATTGTATTATCCTTCAATTTGGAGCTCATAATAAGAATAAGAATAAGAATAAGAATAAGAATAAGAATAAGAATAAGAATAAGAATAAGAATAAGAATAAGAATAAGAATAAGAATAAGAATAAGAATAAGAATAAGAATAAGAATAGTTTTTTATCGTCCACTGAGACCAATCGGCCTATGGGACCCAGAAGAGCCGGAAGAAACTTATTACTGTCCGGGTTAAAAAACCCTCGCCCCGAAGGGTTTTCGAGGGAAAAACCGTGGCAGTAATAAGAATGCTGTCAAACTGTGCAAGTATACATCATCATGAAATAAACCCGGGGACATAGCTGATCTCGCATGTCCATGACCTCCTGAAGGTATGATCCTAGCACCCGTACGGAGGCCGTGCTTAATGTCACATGTAGCGGCTGGCCAGGCCTGACCAACTCAGCATAGCGCGTCCGGATTTGATCATATGCTGGGCAACTTTGAAGGGTATGAGATCCGTCCTCAATGACTCCCATTTGGCAGCATTGATGAGCACGGCCCGACGCGTGGCTCACCAATCCATCTGCCTGTCTCAATTCGAAGATGATGTGCCCCTGTGCGAATGGAAGCAATGAGTCTGTGTCTTTTCATGGGCAAGTGGGTGCGCAAGTAGCATTGCGGGCCTCGTTCCAATGTGGGATTTATGTGGCGCTGGTAGTGTGTTGTCTTGACCTGTTCAAGGGCGCTGGCATCCCAAAACTTGCTGATGAAGCAAGCGTCAAGATATTGCCTCAAGCTATGGCAATTTGCCTCTGTTTGCACATGTATGCATCTGTGCTCCTGCACATTCCATCTAGCCATCCATTGAGCTCTCTTTTCCCTCAAGCAGGCCTTGAGGCGCTGTGGCCCCATTGCCATGATATAAGCTAGTTTAGGGAGACGAGCATCGTCCATATTGACCACCTTCTGAAAATAGACAATGTGGCGATCAAGGGCCGCCCTCTGAAGAGGCAAGAATCCTGTCTTCTGCAGTAGAATTTGATATGGGACTGTGGACTTCACCCCTAGTGCTCGTAGCAAGAAGGCTTTCTGCACCTGCTCCAAATCATTCCTAGTAGCGAGGGATACTACTGGGCCCCATACTTCAACCCCGTATAAAAGGACATGCTCCACTAAGACCTTGAACAGGTATGACTGATGGGTCCAATCATACAACTCCGCTCTATGACTATTGTTTTGCATTGCATATAGTGCCTTCCAGCCCGCCGTAACTCGTAGCCGTATGGATGTGTCCCAGTGCATAATCAAATGGTTGGCTTGTCGGCTGCAACCGACCCGAGCATCTTTCATATAGCCTGTACACTGCATTTTGCAAATCTACAGGAACCCCCAGCTGTCGCAATCTTGCCCATAGTTTTTCCAGAAGCACAGTGTCAAATACCTTTGCAAAATCCACGAAGCAACAATATAGATCCTGACAGTGGTTCCTGCTGTCTTCAACCAGAGTTTGCAATGTGAAAATGTGGTCAATGGTTGAGTGTCGGGGTCTGAATCCTGCCTAGGTGAGGGCCCGTATCTCTGCTGCCTCTGCCCAGCTCGTCAACTGCTTCTCGAAAATCCCAGCAAGCAATTTTGCAAACACCAAACTGACCATGATTGTTCGGTAATTGGCTGGGCAGTGTAATGCAAATGTTGAGCTCATATTGTTCAAAACAACAGCAAATAGAATTTACAATAAGTTGATTTATATAAGAATTGATGCAATAACGTCAATCATTAAAAAAGACATCAGAATTCCACCCTTATTGTAGTAACAATCTCAACCAATTTAGAAACACCAAGCACATTAATCATTTTGTTAGATATCTGGATCTATTAAATTGTTCATTACCTCGAGGCATTACTCCAATATATTTATGCTCCACATCCATGCCATCTAACTGTTGCATCCAACATCCACATTGAGATCTAAGAAAGTGGTTGAGCTTCAGGTTCGTGAATGCTTGCTGCTAATGGATATCTATGCTGCCTAGCTACTCAGTAAAATTAACTATAAATGCTTAACAAAGTTTCCATATGTTGTTATATAGAATATAAAATAGACCTCCTCATGGTGCTCACAAAACTGTACCTTTCACCGTAAGTTGAATTAGAAAAATTTATAAGAAGTTCCTTATCCAACACAAAAGGACTTTTTGATCTTGGAGAAGAGACCATGTTGTTGAGATAACAGCCTGTACACGTGTTGTGCCGTGATTGTGCCACACATACACGCTTTTCCAAGCGGTGGATCAGGTAAAAACAATAAAAAGGGGATTGAATCGATGGATCAGAATGGCGAGGTGGAGTCGAATCGAATGGCGATTGATCGATAAGGAGGATCTGACCGATTAAAGAGCATCGATCCGTGGTTGCGGGAGCGGGGAGATTGATTCATCGGCGAGAACTTTCGGTCCGCAGAGAAAGATCCGGTTGCCGCCTTTTGGGGCTGCTCTGGGAACAAGGAAGAATGTAAATCACACATGCTGTTAGTGTGATATCAGAAGGATAGCATCGGCGACTGTAGGAGCTGTAGGAGAAGCCCCATCAACGAAACTCATCAGTGGTATCAGAGCCATCGCCATGGCCAGCAGGCTTGCATTAACGTACTTGAATAACACCAAAGTTTTTGAAGGAGATGAAGCTGGTTTTCAACTCTGGAAAGCCATGATCACGCAGGCCCTCAAGGTAGATAAATTATGGGAGCTTGTATCAAGAGGAAAATCAGCTTTGACATCAATCAAAATAAAGAAAGAAGCTTCAGGATCTGAAGAAGGGAAGAAAGAAGAGACATCTGAGGATGAGAAGGAAGAGATTGCAAAGGCAATCATCATGGCAAAATTGGGAGGAGATATAGTGCTTGAAATTCAGCACAAATCTCCTGCTGAAATGTGGGAATACCTTCTTGAAAGGTATGAAGCGAAGACCTCTTCGCAAATTGAGGTGCTGGAGATGCAGGTACGGAGCCTGCAGTTTGAAAAGGGGGGAGATGTGACGAGTTTGATAAGGCGTCTACGCTTGTTATTCCACGATTTGGAGGGAGCCGGAGTAAAGTATTCCGAGCAACAAAAGGTATTAGTTTTAACAAGAGCTTTCCATGATTCTTACAAGGATTTAGCTGTGTTGGTTAGGCGCACTTCGCCTACGTTTGATAAAGCTGTGGAGGCAATTAGAACAGAAATGGAACAAGAAAAGATTGCGGCAACAAGTATAAGGGAGAGATCTATCCGCATTTAAGAGCATCGCCAATCGCTTTTATATACAGTGAAAGAGGCCGGGGCCGAGGTAGAAGCCGAGGAAGAGGAAGAGCACACATACAGAGGTGTGTTATGGATGTGAAGAGTTCGGCCATATAAAAGCAGAATGCCCAAATCGAGAAAGGTGGGGTCGTGGACGAGGAACATATTCACGAGGAAGGGGTCGAACATCATCGGTGGCAACTGTAAGTGAGCTTGATGATAGCAATGACAAATTGGCAAAAAAGAGGGAGTGCTTAGTGAAGATAAGGTAACAAATTTAAATTCTAAGGATGTAGCGTTGAATGTTACTCTTAAAAATGGTTTGGATAAAATTGACACTTTGACTTTAGATTCGGGAGCTGAAGTCTCCATAGTCAATTCACCTGGTTTGTTGAATAAGGTTGAGCTAAGTAGGGGTGATTCGAGGGTGCAAATGGGAAATGGCGCAACACAAAAGGTGCGTGGAAAGGGGAGTTGCGGTATCAAGAGAAGGCAAGGAAGTTTTAAGATTGCCAGATACTCTATTTGCTCCAGAAATGTTGTTTAACTTGGTCTCGGTTGCAAATCTTGTTGATAATGGTTATGATTTGCTTTTTCATAAGCATGGATGCAAATTTATCAAAAATGGTGTGAAGATATTTGATGCTGATAGAAGAGGAAATTTGTTTGAGTTTGACATCAAAGCAATCAATAAAATATCTCCCATAGATAAATTGCATACTTGGCATTTGAGGTTGGCACATACAAATCATAATAATATTAAAATTGCAGAAAAGCACAATCTTTTGGATGACTTGATGTGTGAGCATGAAAGTCATGATGATGTTTGTGAGGCATGCATGTTAGGGAAGCAAAGTAGATTGCCTTTTAGAAATAAAGGCAAGAGAGCACGAAAATTACTTGAGTTAGTTCATTCAGATGTATGTGGTCCCATGCAAGTTCAAAGTCTAGGGTTGAAATTTTACTTTGCATCATTCATTGATGACTATAGCAGAAGGATTAAGTGTTACTTTTTGAGGTCCAAAGACCAAGTGTTTGATGCCTTTAGGCTCTATGTTGCGGAGGTTGAAAGAGAAACATCATTAAAGGTTAAATGCTTGAGATCCGATCTTGGTGGGGAATATAGATCGGGTGAATTTTGCAGGTTTTGTCAGGAACATGGGATTAGAAGACAGTATACATGTCGGTATACGCCACAGCAAAATGGTGTAGCAGAACGAAAGAATCGCACAGTCATGAATGTAGCAAGGTCCATGCTTAAGCATGCGGGCCTACCCAACAGCTTATGGGCAGAAGCAGTGGCGGCCGCTTGTCACATCTGAACAAAGTTGCCTAGTGTTGCAAAAAAAAAGAGGCGATGCGAACAGTTTGGGTGGACAAAGACAATCTGTGTGAAGCTTTTAGAGTGTAATGAGTGTCTAGCCTATATGTTGGTCCCCGAAGAACTCAGGAGGAAGTTGGGTGACAGAAGCATATGTACCTTTCTGGTTGGCTACGATGAAGAAACGAATGGTTATAGGTTATATGATCCAAACACTCGCAGAATACATGTTAGCAGAGATGTGATATTTAACGAAAACGTCCTGTACAAAGATAGGAAGCTGCTTAGCAAGCGGAGATGACGTATGGGTACCAAGTAAATATTTGGAAAATGATTCAGGGGGTAAATAAAGAAGCAATACACAATTTTAGGGAGACTATAAGTTTACCCATGGAAAATGAGATTGACCTTGAAGATGATGAAATTGAGGATACAAGTGAGCAAGAAGGCACAGAACCAGATGTGGTGCATGAGGTCGCAGAAACTGATAGTGCACTATATACTGAGCCAGAGGAGGTGCATGAAGGCTTAGAGCCAGAGGAGGTGCATGAAGCCTTAGAGGCTGATAGTGCACCTAAACCGACACCGTGGAGGAGGAGGAGAGCGTGAAGCCAGAATTGAAGAAGCCGGGGGAGTGCAAGCGTGACTCGCCGCAGTTGAAGTTGAACGTCTCAAATCTCAGCTTCCGTTTGATACAGAAAGATTTGGCAGAAAAGAAAGTGGTAAGACAACAAGACCTCGAAAGCCTAAGATCTTGTCCTGTACTTTAGAACCAGAGACTGTGGAAGAAGCAGTAACGAGGCCAGATGCGGACATGTGGAGAGAAGCGATGAGAAATGAATTAAATTCATTCAAACAAACTGGAACCTATGATTTGGTGCAGAGACCAAATGGCAAGAATGTTGTCGGTAGCAAGTGGATTTTTAAGATTAAAAGAAAGGCAGATGGGTCTGTCGAGAGGTACAAGGCTCGCTTGGTTGCCAAGGGATATACACAGCTGGAAGGAGTAGATTTTAAGGACACATTCTCACCTATCATTAAGATGACTAGTCTGAGAGCGCTCATAGCCATTGCAGTACAAAATGATATGGAATTGGGTCATATGGATGTCAAGACTGCGTTCCTGAATGGAGACTTAGAAGAAGAAATTTATATGGAACAGCCTCATGGATACGAGCAGGGAAGTAATATGGTGTGCAAATTAAAAAAGGCTATTTATGGATTGAGACAGGCGTCTAGACAATGGTACTTATGCATGAACAAGTTTTTAATTGACAGTGGATTCATTAAGTTAAAAACAGAAGGTAATCTTTACATGAGAAGAGAAGGAGATAAATGCCTGATAATGGCTTTATATGTCGATGATTGTGTCATTGCCAGTAATGACAAAGCCTTGCTGGACAAGTGTAAACAGTTGCTGAGAAGCCGGTTTCAAATGACTGATCTTGGAGATCTTCAAAAACTGCTGGGAATGGAAGTAAGAAGAGATAGGGCACGAGGTGTGTTATACCTCACTCAAGAACAATATATCAAGAAAATGCTAGTCAAGTTCAGAATGCTTGATTGCAATGCAGCCAAGACGCCATTGGCGCCGGGAGTAAAATTATCAGGAAAGATGTGTCCAAAAACCCCTGCAGAAGAGGAAGATATGAAAGGTAGACCTTATAGGTCGCTAGTTGGCAGCCTGTTGTATGCCGCAAATAGCACAAGGCCGGATATTACTTATGCTGTTAATCTTCTCAGCAGGTTTTTGAATAACCCAGGAAAGGAACACTGGATAGCCGCTAAAAGGGTACTCAGGTATCTAAAGGGTACCTCAACTCATGGACTGTGTTTTGAAAAAGGCATGGAAGATAATCTGGTTGGATATGCAGATGCAGATTGGGGAGGAGATACTGATGATAGAAAATCCACTTCTGGATATCTTTGTAAGTTTGGAGGTACGGCAATATCATGGGTCAGTAAAAAACAAGAGTGTGTTGCGAAATCTAGTGCGGAAGCAGAATATGTGGCAGTATCTTTGGCAGCGTCGGAGATCATTTGGTTACGAAGGATGCTGAGGGAATTGGGGAAGTCGTGCTTGGGTGCAACAACAATTTATTGTGACAACAAAAGTGGAATAGCAATGAGCAAAAATCCAGTTTGTCATTCGCGAACTAAACACATAGTTCATCACCATTTCATTCGAGATGAAGTAGAAAAGGGTGAAATAAATGTAGAGTACATTCCTACTACATTGCAACAGGCAGACATGTTGACTAAGGTTCTTACTGAACCAAAATTACAGGTTGCAAAAAGGCAAGTAGGAATTATGAACCGCATGACAGCCGAGGGGAGAATGTTGAGATAACAAACCAGACATCGCAGTTGTGCCGCGGATTGTGCCACACATACACGCTTTTCCAAGTGGTGGATCAGGTAAAAACAATAAAAAGGGGATTGAATCGATGACTGTAACGGCAGAGGTGGAGTCGAATCGAATGGCAGATTGATCAGATAAGGAGGATCGGACTGATTAAAGAGCATCAGATCTGTGGGTTGCGGGAGCAGGGAGATTGATTCATCGGCGTGAACTTTTCGGCCGCAGAGAGAAGATCCGGGCTAAGCCGCCTTTGGGTCGCTTGGGAACAAGAGGGAAGAACGTAAATCACACATACTGTTAGTGTGATATCAGAAGGATAGCATCGGCGACTGTAGGAGCTGTAGGAGAAGCCCCATCAACGAAACTCATCACATGTAAGATATGAATTGCATGAATGAAATTAAATTACTTGCTATAAACGTCCTAAAATATAGCAACGATAAAACATAATTTAAGTGCCTTACCAGTTAAATGGCTGATTCAAAATCAATCCAGGGCAGTATCATAAGGTGTTCTTAATGTAGAGGTAGGTCCCATGGTTGCTGAGATTGCTCTTATGACTTTATCATGACCACGGGCATCCTCTTAAATTAGCAGGCACCAAACATCACGAAACAGACATGAAAAAAGATGGATTCTTCAGCCATATTTCATCCCCCTTAAAGGACCAAAACTCGGAAGGGTTTATAGTTGGAACAACCCATGATCTTGCGCCATAACCAAAAGCAACCCTCCTACTACAGCAATGTGTACAGTGTTCCCTTAAGGATAGAACTTCATACAAAATAAGTTCAGTCAGCGGCATTTTTCAAAGCTAATCCAAGCGCAAAGTAATCTTAACTGTCTTAGACATGCTCCATCGCAAAAGTTTTAAAATAGAGCTTGAATATGCATTGAGAAGAGGTAAGATAGGGGAAAAAGATTTATATAAATGCTTGATATGCACTTAGGTTCAAAATATTATGAAAGTTGAAGCTTGGAGAATCCGCGCTCTGCTCATAAGTCGCCATAGCTCAAATTGCGACTCAACCTCTAGTCATAAGTCGCCATAGCTCAAATTGCAGCTCAAATCATTGAGCCGCAAGTAAGAAATCTAGATCACCATGATTTGTAGATCCTTTACTTGCTTACACACTTAATTTTCAAATCAAAACATGGACCTGCTGCTATCGCTCTACACAACAACAAAAACCATGGGGCTGTTAGAAATGCAGATCGATCCACACTATAGGATCGAGATTCTCGTGATAGGGTGAGCGATATATATTCGATCTTTTCGTGCTTCTTCTCATTCGGCTTTTTTCTCACAGAGCCTTGGGCCCTGCCCTTCTTTCCTCTCATTCGTGGACCATCGACTCAAGTGTCATCTATGTTAAGAAATTTTAATAATGTCTCTCTTTTAAAAAGTTATTGTTATTTATATGCGCATGGCACGCGTGACAAGCCCCTCCTTGTTATACAGGTTTTTTGTCATGTGGCACGCACAACCAGCTCCTCTGTAGGGTTTTCTTTTCAATTTCTTTCAAGTTCTTTTCAAAGTTATATATTTTCGCATGGCATGCATGACCAGCCCCTCCTTGTTATAGAGGTTTATTATTTATTTTGCTACATATTCTAAACGAGGTGCACTGGACTACCACAGTCGTCGAATTCGTCGATCCTGTATGTTGGGGCCCTGGGCACCTCTCGTTTCGCTTATAGTCATTTATGATTGGAGGCACCTATGATTTTGAAATATGAAATACGATTTCGCCTAAGGTTTTGAGGGAATATCGAACCTCTATACGACTTTGCCTAAGATTTTAGAATATGAAATACGGGAGCTCGAACCTCTACCAAAATAATTCAATGTCCTAACTTAGACTACTTTAACCAATATACCAAGTGAGCTAATGCGATTATTTTTAATCTTGAATCTATGTTTGTTTTTATAACAACTTATTCGATTCTTTTAGGGATACATGGTCTATGGTTTCAGGAATTGTTATTTTTACATCCATATCAAATCCCCCTGGAACCCCCTGTTATTTTGCTACATATTCTAAACGAGGTGCACCTTGGACTACCAGTCATCGGATTTGTCGATCCTACGGCCCAGATCGTATGTCCAATATACCCAGTGAGCTAATGCGATTATTTTTATTCTTGAATCTATGTTTTTTTTATAACAACTTATTCGATTGTTTTAGGGATATATGGTCTATGGTTTCAAGAATTGTTATTTTTACATCCATATCAAATCCCCCTGGAACCCCCCGTTATTTTGCTATATATTCTAAACGAGGTGCACCCGAGACTACCACAGTCGTCGGATTCGTCGATTCTACGATCCAGATCGTAGGTTGGGGCCCCTGGGCACCTCTCGCAAAACTCGTCAAACCATTTAAAAGCATTCTCAAGTTTGTGGCTAACCTTAGTCTGTGCCCGCAACATGATTCGCTCTCTAGGAAAGAAATATCTAGTTCCCAAAGTGCTAAAGAAACAGAGGGATGTGGGCATATTTATAACTACACCTAGCCATTAAGAGGATCATAGGTAAGGCTATAATGCTAACATATTACATGATTTCTGGAATTACATATATTCCATAGAGGATGATATATTTAATAATGCAAACCGGGAAAAAAAAAAGGAAATATGTTTTGCCTTCTTTCTCCTTGCTTCTTTGCAGCCAAAAGTGAGCATTCTAAGAGAGCTATTTGCTACAATGAAAACATAACAAAAGTGTAGAAAGCAACAAATTATTTGGGTCAGCATATAGCTTCTCTGTTCCACTTGGACAAAGCAAGAGATCTTAGTCTACTGTAAAACTAAGCTCAAATGAATGAATTAGCATCCAGGACAGTGGCAACCTTCACCAAATCACCAGAATCACTATCAATTATCACAGAAGGTTGCTCAAGCACCCCAAAGAAGAACTGTAAACTTGTGTTCTAAACTCCATCAACATTAGAACAAATAAGGATTTAAAATATAGAAAGCATAAGGGCTTTAAGACACGCCAAACACTTGTAACTCCTTTATCATTTATAACATATTCTAGATATTAATATCAAAGCTTGATGCACAACATTTAAGACATGATTGATCATCAATGTGAGTGTTACATAGGATGAATCACCAACCATTTCTTTTTGTACAGGTCCCTATGAACACAATAACCTGCGTTGCCTTTCTCGACTCTCAAGTCGAGAAAAGGCCTCAGACCAGCGTTTTTCACTTTGAGCTGCCCTTCTTGACTCATGAGTCGAGAAAGGCCCTCAAGCCGGCGTTTTTTACTCTAAGCTGTATTTCTCGACTCACGAGTCAAGAAAGGCCCCTCAAAAAAGGAATCCTACTTGAAAAAAATTTACAAAAAAATGTTTTTTTTTTTCTTTTTTTTTGGGGAGGGGGGTCTAAACTACGTCTTTCGACTCGCGAGTCAAGAAATGCCCTCACTTTGAGCTGCCTTTCTCGACTTGGTGAAAGTCGCAGAAAGTCCCTTTAGACCTCGCTTTTTCAAATCACCGCCTTCTTGAATCGGTTCTTATTTTCATTAGATTATATGTAGCATCACTTGCCTAACTTGATTTTGTCTTTTGCGCCCACATCGAGAAATGTAAAAGGACATGATCGACCAATGGAAAGACCCGCTCATTGAATAAAGAGGACGCAGAAGAGGTTACAGATAGGGTCGATGTACCAAATGCATACAAATAAGCACCGCTTTCATTATTTTATGGACTTTCCCGAGTCCATCGCTCCTAAATTGAGTCAAATTTCAAAATATGATCGTTTTTTAAATAGAAGGACGGATTTTTTCGGGAAACGTGCTGGTAGGTGATATGGCAGAAGCTTTTTCTATTAAGCCAAGGACAAGCCCGCCCAACTCGCGGTGAAGGAAAAGCGCGTCCTGTGTGTGAGGTGTTGCTAGTGAGGCTTTGTTTTGCAAATGCATGCGGCAAAAGATAGATTCATAACGGCAAAGAGAATGGTTGAAACGAGGCGCCGGTATGGATTCACAATGACCGAAAATGCAGTCCCATATCGCGAGAGCGATCTTAGCCCACGCGAATCAATTGCAGGTTGAGGTGCAAAATGAGATAAATCAGAATGGAAGAAACGAAATCAGTGGGCAGGTCATGAAGCTCCTCCGTGGGGATGGGTTGTTAAAGGACAACAATTATCAACTCACTAGGGTGGAGTTGGAAGCTTCCCTGATATCATTGAAACGACTTGTCTACAGGGGAGAGGCCCTGAAGAGGCTACTCAAATTAGAGGATGTTTGGCTGCACAACTCATTCAGACCATTATTTAAGAAGCTTTATAAAAAGGAGAAAAGGCAGCGTGAAGATTTGGTAACCAAGCTCATTGTCAACACTCCTCACTCGATCCTTGAATTGGATGAATGGCTGGCCATGTATAGCAGAAATTACATTGATGAGTTCGATCAGGGTGATCTTATTCAAGTCGAACTAGCCATTGACTGAAAACTGGCACCCTGATATTTTCTACTTTGTATTCTGTTTTTGTCGAACTACCTATGTCGAGGCATGTTGTTTTATTTGGTTTTATAATATGTGTATGACATCTATGTAATGCATTTCTTAATGAATGGAACCGGTTCTATCTATTTTTATGATGGAGCATAGGCCACAATCCCTAGACACCAATTTGTTTTGTGGAAATTGGGCCCGCCCAATTTGCACTCATAGTCGCCCCAACAAAGTTTAATACTAGCCTCCAAAGGAAATAGGGCGGCCGCCAATTTCGTTACACTTATGAAAATACAAATACAGATCGTCACAAATATAATTAATCCAACTTGAAAACTATGCGACCAAGTGTGGATGCTACCTATAACAGTCATTTCAGATATAAATTCTTATGAACTTATGAAATACATCTCATAGATTGTAATTATTGGTGATTTTGTCAATCTCATAAGCGTCGCGCTCCGGAACCCAAACAATATGGATAGTAACATGGTACTCGCCGGGGGAGTCTTTCGGTCGACCAGTAGCTATACCATGCAGCCAGGTATCAAGGGTGATCCCTTTGATAATGCATGCATGAAGGTCGTCGAAAGTCATGAGGCAAGTGAGGGTGTCCAAATGCTCTGGAGGTGGAGGCAATTGGGACCTCTGAAGAACTCTAGCAGGGCGGCGAGACATTGCAAAGGGTTGTGCTATGCAATCGAATGCGGCAATACTTATAGCCAAGTAATTATTGATGAAGCACTGTAGTAACATTATTGGGCGTACATACGACTGGTAAGTATATCCAATAATTATTGTGTATAATACCAACAATAATTTTGGTTGGTATAAATATATATCAAACCAATGTTGGCCAACAAATTTGGCCTTAGTCTAACCATGTGGTCTCCTGTTGGTCCTGAGCGTGATTCCATTACGTGCAAGATGAATCACGAAAACTTCAAGCAGTGCCGCGAGCGAGAAATAGCCATGGAAGATTGGATGACCACTGTGAGTCTCAATCCTCGCCATTATCCTGATCCCTTCGATGTTATCATCCATCTGATATGGAATAGAGAGCATCAAATGTACATGATAGAAAAGATCTCTGGGGTGGCTGCTGAAAATGACTCAGAAGAGTCCCCCTAGATCAGATTGTTGTAATGTGATAGTCATCTTGTTGTAATCGGATTGTCGTAATACTCTTGCTTTTGTAATTTGTAAGGCAGTTCCACTTGACTTCATGTTCAACTGCTCGCACTGATAGCCTTAAGGTTCAAATTGGGCGCCCGCCCAATTTCTATGAGGGAACTCTTCTAGTGCAGGGAAATTTTCGACATGTATTTATTTTCTTGGTCAATGTACATAAGTTTTTTTCACTCAATTTCATTATAAAAACCTATATAGTGAGTAACAGTGGTGCGAAATTGGGCGCCCGCCCAATTTGCACCCCCGTGCTCACTCTAAACACATATACACAGAGTGTCAGAGATGCGAAATTGGGCGCCCGCCCAATTTGCACCCCTGTGCTAGCAAAACATACTCCTTGTGCTCAAGGGTCCACCCCTTCAGCTGACGTTGTTGTGTGAGCAGCTTCGCTTTCTTCTCCCCCTGCCTGTGCCGCTTGCTTAAGGAGTTCCATCTGAGCGTGGAATTCTTCAGTGGTTAGCGTAGCGTCAGGAGCATCCTTCTCAATTTCCATTTCAACATCATCCTCCTTCTCATTTTCCTCGTCCTCCTTCTCATCTTCCTCGTCCTCTTTCTCAACTTCCACGTCCTCCTTCTCAACTTCCTTCTCCTTTTCGACATCCTTTTCTTGCTCTGATGGTAGCGGGTCCACAGGTTGAGCTTCTTGTGTCTCCAAGACAACAGAAGGTTCTCCATCCTTGAGGAGTAGCTGCGTAAACTTCGAGCTACCCTCGATCACATCTTGGGTGCACACTAATGTAGTGCCCGCCAAAGCATTAATGTTATCCTTCTTCTTTCTAAAGAAAGACATGTCCTTTGCTCCAAAACCTGCAACCTTTCTCAAATGGTCTGTGAGAGAATCTTTAGACAACCGGAGAGTGGATTGCAACTCTTGCACCGTTTGTGCGGGGAATGGACAAGGAGGTGGAGGAGTGGACACTACAGCACTTGCCTTGGAGCCGCTTGCTTTCTTTTTACCCTCTGCTATTTTTTGCAATGCACGGGCTCTCGATTTCTTCTCATCCAGCATTACTTCGAGTTGATCAAAAATCTGAGTAAGTTTAAGCTGCATATTCTCATCACTCTCAAAGGCAGTGGCTTTATACCCTTCGCACATAGCTGCACGGCTAAAGGATCCTCCAGAGAAGAAATCAAGGACACTGCATCCCTCAAGCATAAATTTCCGGACAAGGTATGTGCATGTCCTAGAATCTAATTGATGTGGCAAAAGGGCACCCGCGCCTCCTGCCACACTCTTGTCACCCCAAGGCCGATACAACCAGTATGCTGAAGCAAAGTACAACCGTTATAAGTGGCATTGAAAAGAAATAGACGCAGACCCTGGGTTTAAATCATGTTACCTGCTGCGCACTCATGATCGGGGAGGTTCTTCTCTATGTTCTCCACTTACTCTTGAGGATGGTCCACATCGTTGAAGCATAGATTCAGGTCATTTATTGCAGGGGCAGCTGCTTGGTCTCTGGCCACATACATTACAAGAACGAGAGTCTGCAGCTCGCGAACACGAGAGGAAGGGTTTCTCTTTTTAGGATCATTGTACGCTCCCACCCATACACGACTACCCCCGTCTATAGTCTTCATGGCGGACAAGCATTCACTCAAACGATCTGGACTGATAAAGATCGTGATCCAATATAATTGCTGGTCCGTAAGCACACTGATCTGGTCCAAGAACTTCTGGTAATCCTCCATGCTCCATTTCTTGATATTTCTGAAATCACATCCGATAAACCCGAGCGGTAGGTATTGACCACATCAACCGACATTCCTAGAGGACCGACACGGTAGCATTTGAATGATTTTGATCCCTCTTCCACCGGGTCCACGCAGATATACTCATTAACCTTCGGGATAAGAGCCTTTGGAAGGTTAAGCTTTTCTGCCTCCTTGCGGCTATCAACCCAATCACCTACACTGTTGGCGAACATCAACATCAAATTCTCCGTGAATATAGGATGAATTTTCCTCAAATCGGTCATGTTGTCAACATGAAGCTTTTTCACATCTTTGAGATATTTAAGGAGTGCACGCCGATTGCCAATCTTCTTCACTTCGCTTTTGCACGGATTTTCATGACACGCCTTCGGATAATTTTTGGTGGTCTTTATGTGCGTGGTGGTCGTCATAATCTCTGTCAAAAGTCTTTGCGCATCCATTGGATGCATGGACTTTAAAGGTCGGCACTTGTTATTCGTGAACATTCTCAAAGCGGTCCTTTACCACTATCGTCTCACCCAATTCATCTTTTAGCTGGTCTTCATAGAATAACCGAGCCACTTGTAGGCACATATTCCAAGTTTAGTCATCCGTGTACACGGTAATCGTAGTCTCGCATGCTAAGCTTCTTCAATGTTCGCTTCGCTATAGCGAGCCAATCTCGCACATAGTAAACTTAGCACATTTGAAATATACTGATCTCAAAATTTAGCAATGCACAAGCTAACATGCAATGCACATGAGGGCCAGTATAAATTGGCTCACCCAATTTCATAGACAAGGAGATGCAATTTAACATGCTATATTCACATGGGGCCAACCCAAATTGGGCCCCCAATTTCATAGACAAGGAGATGCAATTTGACATGCTATATTCACATGGGGCCAACCCAAATTGGGCCAACCCAATTTCATAGCCAAGGAGATGCAATTTAACATGCTATATTCACATGGGGCCAACCCAAATTGGGCCTCCCCAATTTCATACCCAAGCGGATGCAATTTAACATGCTATATTCACATGGGGCCAACCCAAATTGGGCGCCCGCCAATTTCATACCCAAGCGGATGCAATTTAACATGTGTCATGTAGTATCACGGCATCTGAAATTGGGCCGCCAATTTCATAGCCAAGACGCCAGAAGAAACATGGGAGGCCTCCCCAAATTGGGCGCCCAATTTGATGGCGCCAAGGGATTTATGAAAAAAAATAGACCGCATCCACAATTAGAAATGACTTCTTCAATATCGCTATCTTGGGATAGTCCACGCTTTCCTTTCTTCGACTTTCCATAGAATGCCCATTGATTCCTAAGTCTTTGATTTGTTCAAGTAGACATCCCGATGGATAGTATTCTTGGTGATATCGTTGCTCTCTGGGCTGACCTTCACATATTCAAGTGGGAGTGAGGTTCCTGCCAAAGACACGACATTTTCTTTTGGCGTAGAAGAAAAAGATAAGATCTTTCAGATGAGCCCTTTCTGCTGGCCATTCCAACGCCTGGTTGACAAGAATTTGGGCAACTGCAGTAGTGTGATTGCCATTTACAATCCAGAATTCTGCATTGTCCAAATCGCTGGCCTTCTTCCACTTCAGTGCACGTCCAGTGACTGGATCAAAGGGTACAACATCCGCACAAGGTGGATGCATCTGCACATTAATAAATGATTCATAGAGTGTATCAACATGTTCTGGACTGATGACCCTGCAGGTCATATTTGCAGGTGCTTGATGCATTTTGAAGATATCCACCTCTATTTCGAATTCAACACCAAGAGGATAGATCCTTTCCCTGTGCTTAATGTTGATCAATGCAGTTTGGGACAGCTCACGTTTGCTTTCTTGAGTCAACGCCCCGCCAGATGTCGAGCACTTCACAATTTGCCTGTCGTCTTCCTGTGAGCCTGTGTCAGTCCCACTCCCCCCATCGGATGCACCTGATGTTGATGGTGGAGTAGGGTCTCTTCTTTTCTTAGACGAGGAAGCTATTGCCTCGTGCCGACTTCGCTTTGTTCCTTGCTTTTCTGGTGGGGACTGCTCAGATACCTCCTGCGATCTAATGCTAACGTCCGGGCTACGTGATGTTCTTCCCATACCACCAAGAATCAGTTTTGGAGTTGATGTTTCTGATCTTTTCTTCTTAGGAACCTTTTCTGATGACACGGCTGCGGGTTTCTCTGTCCCCTTCGGTCCGTCACCCTTCTTAGGAACTCCATAACGTGATCTCAACCACGCCGTGTCATAGACCTTTGGTTGGCTCTTCCCATGATACTCTGTGTAAAGGGCCTTTGATCGATTTTGTTTGTGATCGAGTATGCACTGTCTAACTGTATTAAATCCATCTATAATATCTCCCCGTTTGGTGAGTCCAGATCTCTCAAGGCTTTCGTAAGAAGACAGGACCCAGCCCTTGGCCTGACACGAATGTGAAGCCTCGGTGATGCTTGCATGCATTAGCTGAGGATTGTAAGTCCCAAAGGGTAACCTGTATCCTTGAAATGACTTATCAAGCACGTCCTCTACGACAACCTCTAACTCGTTGGCAAACTCAGTGCTCACAGACATGTCGATTGCTATACCTGCATTCTGTGTCCTCCGAGTCCCGGGCTCAGCAAAGTACAGGCACAGATCCTTGAGGTGATTCGTGCTAGACCCAGGGTGGATATTGCCTACCTCTATGCACCAAGTAAATTTATCTGCTACGGCAGTCATTAGTTCCGGGACGACTTCAATACCATTGAACTGAATTCCCGCCTCTGCTTCCTTTGCTGCAGCAAATGCCTGTGCCAACGGAGGGCCAGATCCTGGTGCACGTGCAGTTTGTTTAGTTCTTGCCATGGGTGCTGCATAACATCATTCATGAATCCCATTAGTGGTGTGTCAAAGAATTAAAAGAGCAATTTGCCAGAGCAGAGGAGATTACAAGACTAACCAAAGATTGCAAGAGGTCCCAAATTGGGCGCCCGCCCAATTTGCAGAGCAGAGGAGATTACAAGAAGAGAGAAGCCCGAGGGTCCCAAATTGGGCGCCCGCCCAATTTGCCAGAGCAGAGGAGGTTACAAGAAGAGAGAGGCCAGAGGGTCCCAAATTGGGCCTCACCAATTTGCCGTGAGCAGAGGAGGTTACAAGAACGAGAGGCGGAGGGTTCCCAAATTGGGCTCACCCAATTTGCCGCAGAGCAGGGAGGTTACAAGAAGAGAGAGGCTGGGGTCCCAAATTGGGCTCACCAATTTGGTGAGCAGAGGAGATTACAAGAAGAGAGAAGCCAGAGGGTCCCAAATTGGGCGCCCGCCCAATTTGCAGAGCAGAGGAGATTACAAGAAGAGAGAAGCCTGAGGGTCCAAAATTGGGCCCACCAATTTGCCGAGAGCAGGGGGAGGTTACAAGAAGAGAGAGGCTGAGGGGGTCCCAAATTGGGCCACCCAATTTGCCGAAAGGCAGGAGGTTACAAGAAGAGAGAGGCGGAGGGTCCCAAATTGGGCTCACCAATTTTACAGACATGAGGTTACCTAGAAGAGAGACCTCCAAATGACTTACGAAAGCAAGAGCAGACAAATGGGCGCCCGCCCAATTTGCCCCAGCTTTGGGAGGTTAGAAAGCAGTAAGAAGGTTTAGAGCTTTGATAGATTTGGGCGCCCGCCCGATTTGCTGATCCAAGGGACTTATGAAGCCTGCTGATCCATAAGCTTGGTTATTGGTTGACTTGCCATCTTCGAAGAATGGGGTTACCACCTTATCGAACTTTAAAGTCTTCTTGATTGTTTTTGATGATGCTGCTGTTATTGAGCAACTGGTGGCACGTGGTGTTTATCCAATGTGGTTTTGCAACATCTGAAGCTTTCTCTGGAGCTTTTCCAATTACTAATATTTCAGTTGGTGCAGTTAATGATTTTGCAGCTCCTGATGCACCTAACGATATAGTTATATCAGTTAGTAAAGTCTCTGCACCTCTTGCTGCTCTAACTCTCAAAACTGCCATCTTCTCTATTTCGTCAACTTCAGTCTTCCATGTTCGAGCCTGCACTATTGCGTCAGTTCTGTTACTGGCAGAGATGTCCTGGTTGGTGATTTGGAAGTGGAAGCTGGCATCTATTCATATTCAAGCTTTTCATGGTCAATACCATATGTAAACAAAGTCGATGCAGATGGTTCAACAATGTTAGTGACAGAAGATGCATGCATAATTCTGGATATAAACATCCTCATCTGGAGACAAACAAATGATCTAAATGTTAATACACATAAAAGAAAAACTCAATGTTAATAAACATGAAAACAGAGAGAGAATATAGACCTATGCCCAAAAAATGCACATATATGTAACAAAGGTACATAGATATGAATCATCTACAGATGCACTCCAACCGCAGAAACACATGAATTCAAAAAAAGAACATGTACATCTACTTGCAGATGTAGACTCAATTAAATCCATGTACAACTAATACATAAAACAAAGCATACATCTACAGTCCAAGCTAAAAAATAGAAGCATCAATAAACAAGCAAATATATGCCTATGTACCCCTGCTTGCAGATATACAATAAAAAACATACATACAAGGAACAACAATGCGCTAAAAGACATACATGTAGAACTATGTAGATTACAGTAACAAATATGAATCAAGAGCAATCTAAGATTAAACATTTAGAGTAATGCATACCTTGTCCAGCAGGGAAACCAAGTAGATTTTGAATGCTCTCATCCCAGATGCAGCCTTTTATGCAATTCCATTTTTCATATACGAGATAAGACAAGCAAAAGAAGCAATAAGGATCTCTGCAAGGAGCCAACAGCACCAAACCAGATTTGTCAAAGCCTTGGCCACAGCAGGTACACGAATTGAATGAGATGAACTGTTGTACAAAAGTAGCTCCAAGAGGATTCCGCCTCGGGTTTGGAGCAATAGGTCCTGCTCTCCCCATGAAATTTAAAATCTGTGAATGCCTTTGTTGAACCAGTTCCATGTAGCTAAGTTTCTTCTTTGCTTGTTGAATTAAAATTTCATATTTTTCAATGTCTCTAGTTGCTTCCTGCAAACCAAACTCCAGCTTAGCACAGTGCTGCTCCTTTTCTATTCTATTCATAACCAAGTCTTCCAACTTATATTTCAACACTCCATAGCTAACTTGATTTCCAGCAGGATCATTGCCCAATTTGTCAAATTCCAACTTTGTATCATTTATTTTTAGGGAAATCTGCTGCAAATCTTCTTCAATCATGTCCTTTCTACCCTCAATCCGGCTGATCACCTTCAACGCATCCCTCCTTTTTGCTTCCAGTGCTTCCATTTCATTCAATAGGTTAATTTTCTCCTCTGAACCATGCTTAAGTAACTGGTTTTATTATGTCAACATTAGATTTAGAGTAGCCCAGAGCCCTAGCATTCTGATGCAATACCACCTCCTGCTTGATGTTTGAGGATTTTCCTGTTGTAGGTTCCTCTGTAATATCTGAAGCTTTGGCAAGATCCTTGGCGGTCTTAGCAACATCCACTCAATCAACAAGGCGTTCCTTAAAATGAAGAGCAAATGCCCGAGCAACATATGTAGAAATATAGTGGTTTGTTACTTGCTTCTTGCCATAAACCAATTCATAATATTTAAAAAATCCTTCTTTCCATGTGTTCTGAACTCTGCGTTCCTTGAATCCTCTTCTATTCTTTGGAGCTGCACCCCATATCTCGTTCATAATTTCCTCCAGTCCGGGTATGTGGATCTCGACATGTTTTCCACAGAGGTCTTTGGCTTGGATCACTGCCAAAAGTTTTCTCCTTACTGGTAATTTTCCACTGCCAGAATTGTTGGTTTCTTGGTTCGGATGTGGTGAAGAGCAAGCACTGAGCTGGGAAATGGATTTGGGGGTCATAGCTGGATCAAGAATTGGTGATCGGAATGGAGGCAGAGAATGCACATGCGGGATAGCGAAGGCGAGGCAAAGCAGACAGGAATTTGGTAGAGAAATTTAAAATCCAAAAATGATGCGCTTGCAGAGTGGTGATAGCATTAATCATGGCAGTTACTAGTGGTTCATGATTATAGGACTCCCTAATTTGTGCATTGGGTACATATGTACATATATAAAAAGAGCTACATTTCTAGAAAAGTTTTCATGCTTTTACCCTACTCACTTTTCTGTTTTTCGTGTCGTCCTTCACTTCCTTTAGTTCCAGTTATCTTAGGTTGCTTCATTAACTCTGTATAGTTCCCGAGCCTTTTTAGTGTATGCTTTGATATTCGTTCTTATTCCAAGGGTCTTGATTCTTCCTATGGACTCTTGCACACCTGCTTATGTTCCATTCACTTCCATAGTTCGTGTATGCTTTTTTATACTCACTTCTCTCTTATTCCTCCAAGGTTGACCATCTGACACTTTCCTTCTTTCCATCAGAATCTTTCAGTTATTGCTCAATATGTCCCTCCTGCCCTTCCATATCTAGCAGCCATTTCTATTGCCTTGAATCATATCTGCGTTATCTTGCCTCGCTTGCTCCATAGCTAGTTGATTGGGTTTATTTGTTTTGGGTTTGTTCTTTTAGTCTCATTATTCTCGTTTAGCTTATTGTTTCATTTTTCCTTGCATAGTTTCATTGCTAATCTTCTTGACCTTCGATTTTACTTGTTCTATTGGCCTTGTGAGTCAGTCGTTCATGCTTTCTTATCCTTGTAGTTGTCTTTATCCAGATGCCCGATTCATTAGAGTCTATTTTCATCACTTTTGTTTGTTAGTTTCATTTTCTATGTTACTGTTTTGTTTCCTGTACACCGCTCGGATCTTATGTCTTATTGGTCCCTAGTATTTCCTTGCCTCATCAGCTTGCTAGGTTCTGTTCATCTTTTATCCCTTACGGCTCCATTTTGTTTCTTCCATCATGATCAAGGCAATGTGTTTCAACTTCACTACAAGAGAATAGGCGTTTATTGTCAGTTTTTTTGTCATTTTGTAGACTAATGCAAGTTCCAGAGAACTGACAAAAATGTGACCATAAAAATGTCAAAAATTGGTGATGATACACCGTCAATTTTTTGTCACTTTTTTGGGCAAATTTTTGACACCATTTATGTCATCCTTATAGCATTTTTTTGTCACTTTTTTGGGCAATTCTTTGACACCTATATTGTCATATCTTAGGTTGTTTTTCGGCAATTTATTGCCATCTACAGTGTCATATTTTAGATCTTTTGTGTCACTTGTTTGGCAAATCTTTGGCACCTATTGTGTCACATTTCAGATCATTTTTGTCACCTTTTTGGCAATTTGTTGGTACCTATTTTGTCACATTTTAAGTTATCTTGGCACTTTTTTGTCACGTAATTTAACATATTTTAGGTCATGTTTGTCACTTTTTTGGCAATTTTTTGACACCTATTTGATCATATTTTAAATTATTTTTGGCATATTTTTATCATCTATTAACATATTTGAGTAATTGTTTGTCACTTTTTCTAGCAATTCTTAGCCACATTTTTGTCATATTTTAAATCATCTTTTTGACAGATTATTGTCATCGGTTTGGCACATGTGTCATTTTCTATTTATTTTGACATTTTCTTAGCAATTTTAATTCATCATGATTAGAGAACATCGTCCGAGAAGAATACTAGACATCAATTTTTTATCAAACATAGAAGCAATTTCTATACATCATGTTTAGTTCATAATATCTGAAAAGAACACTCATGAATTGATTATGGAGAAGTTTATGATAAACATCACTCCATGCTAAGTTCTAGCTGCTACACCAATATGCTTGAATATTTTTTCGCTACGCAACCATATCGACCCCAACCCCCACGTACACACACATCCATCTTCTTCAACGAGTGCTTCATGCATGTAACAAAATTTGTAAGACTGATTTGCCCTACTTTCTCGTTCTTCTGTTTGAAGGAGGATACCTATTCAGGACTTGCATGCTGGATTTCCTGAAATCAGCATAAGGTATTAGTAAGAGAACGAATTTTTAGGGAGAGTGGCAGTGGCATTAAGATTGAAGCATACTACAATACACCATCTAAAAATGCATGAAAGTATATTTTGCAACCATGAGTAGATAGGAGTCACTAACCTGCCCTTCTTTAGCATTGCTTAAGTGACCAAGGCTCGATGGCTCGCTACATCCAAAAGAATATAAATCTCCTGCATCAGTAACAATAAGTTTTGTATAATGTCCGGTTGCAATATGGACTGGTTTAATTCCTTGCAATGATTCAAAAATGTTTGATAGTGATTCACAACAGCATATCAACCCCAACCTCATGCATAGACACCATGTTATGCAACCACTGCTGCATCCCAAGCTCCAGCTGCTACAACAACAGGCTGCAATTTAAGAAATTTAAGTATTTAGAAGTGCTCAATTAAACCAACGCCAGCATCCATCTGATTGGCAGCCATGGCCAAGTTTTCCTCCAAGTTACAACCAACAGAGTAAACTGCCCTGCATGCAAACGTTTCAAAGATGGATCTTCAAATTTGAAGTCCAAAACTAAAGAAAAGACAAATGAAGAAGAATCGACAAATGCATATACACAGATTTTCAGCCAATATCGACAACTAAGTATATCAACAGCTAAGAAGTTACATGAATTTGAATGCACACTGGCCTATGTTGTACCAGCCAGCAGTTTGAATGACAAGTATTTTTCAGATTATACATTGTAAAAAGAAGGATCATATCTTATAATTTTTCTATTGCGCAAAATCAAGAGGAATGCTTCTAACAAAAATCACAGGCCAGAATCAGTGCAAATCCATTACCTCGGTCCAAAGGGCAAAAAGGCTCCACAAAGTCTTCGCAGACCAAAACCAACTGCCTCAGGGCCAAATCTTCCGGTCCAAACTCGTATTGCCTATCCTCTGCCTGCATGTCGAAGTTCAAAGGTGGATCTGCTCCAAACCGCATGCACCCAGTGGAGCCTAAATAGGAAAAATGAAAGAAAACGTAGAATGGGCAAAAAAACAATTTGCATTTTGCTAAAAGGCCAATCCAACCTATCTTCACTTAGGTCAGAATAGCTCGGGAACAGGGATCAACCTCAACAACGGATTTATCATTAAACCTGCAAGAACACAAGATATACCATTCCGGAGGTAAGCAAATTCAAAAGATAATAAAAATTTAGAAAGGCATATGCATATCATACTTTGCTCAAAGTTGTAGCTCTGCGAGGCATTGAAGATGCTAAAACAGCTGCTTTGGAGATGCCATAACATCCAGATGCTCCCAGCTCCACGGCCTCCAAAAAAGAGGGAAAAGGCATTTCACAAAAAAAAAAAAAGGAAAAAATCTAAAATTGCCCTTCTATTCTTGCAGATTTCTCAAAATGCTCTATATTTATGGTACTTGTCAAAATGCGCCCTCTTCCCTCCAGGGTCCGATGGACTAATTTTAACGACAGCTCATACCCGCAAAAGCGTAACCCAAGTTATGGAATGTAACACCTCACATAGATTCTAATTATGAACGATCCAAATTCTCAGAACAATTCAATTCTTTCTTTGTCATATTAGAAACAGTCGTTATTCTAGTCCTCCTAGCTTGCCTAGCTTTGAGCAATTAGCAGATTTGCATCTTAGGAGATAATGCATATGCAACTAGAAATAAGGGATGGATCGAAGATTGAGAGCCCAGGAACCATGTGGCAGAAGAACAACTAGACCAGAAAATAACATCATGGAAGATTTTTGCGAGCCCAAATCTCATTACCTGCTCATCATTAACTCTCTGGGTTTAATGCAAAAAATAAATAGAACTCTAAAATTTGCATGCTTGAAGTACATTCTACATTCCAATAGACTATTAAATTTGGATTATACGATCCAATAGACTATTTTGGAAATTAGGCTATTTTTTCAAATTGGATCCCTAAGATAGATATTATTTTAACGTCCACGGAGATAACAACGGGCCATGGGACGGATCTATACATAGTGGTCTCGAACTTGAGACATAACTGATCTAGGACTAGTGTGTTACCCTAGACCAATAGCACAGGCACCCTTTCCAAATTGAATTCCTCGGGAAATAGAAATTTGGCTGGAGTTACACGTTATAATTTGCAATCACATTATATTTCATGTACTCTAGGGGCAAGCTTCTAAACCACACCTAATATTCTATTCTATTCTATTGATCCTAGGATGTTTAGCCAAATGCTATATAACACTATAGAAATGCGCAAAAGCATCCCATGTCATATAAAGACTACATACACGGTAGTGCATGATTTAACCACATTATACCCTGAATAGCAAATGCCCAGAGACTATAGTTCTAGTGATATACTAGCAACTCCATATTTTCACTTATGCATCACAAAAGCTACCCTCCAAACACTCCAAATATATGGGCTTTTATGCTTATGGAACTCATAGTCTTCATACAATATGTTCAAATAAATGGAAAATCATACTTGGAGAACTTATAATATTCATACAACATGTCCAAGTTTCCTCGCTTAAAATTCTCCTAGTCCAGAAATATTAGTCTCCAATCTCAAATTTCTTATCATGACATATATAAGGCTGTTTGATTTTTTGTTTGATGTAATATTTCCATCTCAGAAAAAAACTCGAGCGCAACACGTGTACTTCCAGAAAAATTAAAAAAAAAAATAAAAAAAAAAATGATATGACCCCTCTCTAGCTGCGATTCAAGCCCCTGCTGCCACTCCTCTGCCGGAACCAGATCCGACCATAGTCTCGTCTGCAATTATCGATCAATAAGGAACCCTTTTGGTATTGGAAATGCACACAAATCTTTGCCGGATTGAAGATCACGGATTGCTTTTTCCAGTGGTCTTTTACTGCGAGGAAAGACTTTGATCGGCAGCTTCTTGCGGGGATTCTTGCTATGGTTTTGTCCAAGAAAGATTTCAGTACGTGTCTGGGGCATACACCTTTTACTGCGGTTTTTTATGTTGGGTATTTCAGACCTGATGCATGGGAGTTCCTGTTGATCCCGCCCCTCCAATAAACCACCAAGTCTCTGCACCAGCACAAAGCAGCTGGGGTCTAGGTGATAAGCAGTTTTTAGCTAACACTGAAGATAATCACATTAAATCATCATGGCAGATGGATTCTGATGCACTTAGGACAAGCAAATTGCATTTGCAGGGTTCTTCATTTGTTATTATACGTGTTGGTAGTTAGTTTCAATTTGGACTTTGTCGGATGAGCTCTGCTCCTTTCTTCTTGAAGAAGTAGAGGGCCACTTTCAACATTGCAGGTTGCCAAGCATTTGCCATTACAGGTTATTCAAGCATTTGAAATTAGATGTGCTGGAGCTTACAAGTTGTGTGAAACTGTAAGTCCTGATCATACCTTAGAGGCCCTGAAGTCTATGCAAAAATTATGAAGATTTAAGGTAAGTTTGTGGGCTTGCTTCCATTGGTAATGGCAGATTACAGTATTTTTATGTATTTAATTATCCTGGACAGGTTTTATGTTGGTGCGTGTCAGATTATTCATGCTGCAACTCAAGATATTCATGTAGGGCAATTTGTCCAACTCAGTCTGAGATGGTATGAACGTGCTTTCTATGAACAAGTGTACCAAACAATGATTGAAGAACTCAATTTGCATAGTGCGGAAAATTTCCAATCAAAGAAGGTAACTGTTTTTTTATATGTAATACATTATCCACAAAGTGAAAGAGATTGATTTCCTAGGACTAATGAACATTTAAACTGCTTGATGTGATTTTCTTACTGTTTAACCTTTCCCTGTTTACACAATATAGACGGGTGCCAAGATTCCAGTACCATCTGCACAATCCATCACACGTGTGTCTTGCAGCCGATATCCACGGAACAGGCAAAGTATTTAGAATTGTTGTCACAGTATTATGTTCATAAATACAACATGCATTAGCAACACATGCGCTTTTATGTCTTGCTAAAAGGCTGCAAGTTGAAGGTGCTCAACAACTCCTACTTGAGCAACGGTATGAACATTTGCTGGTCTTTTCTTCCTTTTGATCAAGTGAAAGAAGCTTATTTATGTATTGTGAAGCCAAAATGGTTATCATTTTTTTATTTACATGTTTGATTATCTTAGTAATGTAGTTGTTCAAGCACGGTGCATTAAGTCATGGTATAGAAGCATTTGGTTCTCAATCTGAAATTGTAGAAGGCGGTTTGCTAGAGCTCCTTGAAGAAAAACTTGCATTTTTATATTTCCAAATTAAAATATATGATGCAATGAGACACATTGTTGATAAAGAAGAAATTGTTAATCTTGCAATGTCATCATTCAGTACAACACTTGCACATGCAATTGATGAGCCTCACGCCGCTGCTACTAAAGAGAAGATAGATGAGTCAAGGAGCTCAAAAGTATAAAATCAACTTTATAATGAATATGCAGTTGGATTTGAACCAGGGATTCAAGCTCAGTTAAGTTTATCCTTGCAAAGAGGCCTTGCAAGAGTTGAAGACTCAGCTTTGTGAAGGGGAATCCATTCTGTCGGATTTGCAGGTATCAACCATAGTTTTCCTGGGGAAATAGAGACGTATTAGCCATCGTTATTTTGTTCATCTGTATATTATGTAGCTATTTGATTCAAGTTCCACTATTTTTCTAGCCCTTTGGATCAACAGCACTGCATATATTTGAAGAGTGTAATGCCTCCCAAGCGATTGGTATTTTTTCTAAGAAAACTGAGATCCGGAGAAGGTACCGGAAATGAAAAGGTTCAGTATTCAAAGGTGCTTTGCTACAGCAGACTATGCATATTTAAATCTAAAAATTTTCCTTTATCTACATTTATTTTCTTTATCTGAAATACCTGAAGCTATTATGTTGATAGTGAAATATGCTTGTGTTTTCTCTAGATCATAGTCTGCATGATTCGGGCGCTCTGCATTTCAATTATATCTAGGCAGAAGGAAATCAGACCTTTTGGAGCAAAAACCACAGCAGGTAGAGCTCTAAACCATTGAAGTTCTGCCTTTTCTTATTGAAATAGGAATCTGGGTTTCTATATCTACATGCAAATCTGCAGGCCATTCTTTGGCTTTACCTGAATGAATCCAAGTAAAGTCTCGTTGGTACACAGATTTGAAAAAATGTAATATAGATCTATTTCAAATTTGTCTATTAAAATCCTTCTCTAATCTTTCGATCTTATGTGGGCCATTTATTTATGACTCACACTTTTCTCAAATAACGTATGTGGTTTCAACTTTTCTTTCTCCTTCCTTGAAAGGCTTTTATGTGCAGATGTTAAGAGTAGAAATAATTGGTATCTGAATGTCATCAAATATCATATAAACTGTATGAATCAAACAAATCAAGCAGTCGGGCTCAAGAAAACAGCTAGCATGTCTTTGAAATAGCTAGCATGCCTTAATGAATAATGTCTCGATGTATGTGATCGAATTGGTCCAAATGGACTCGTGAAAGCCCTACAAATGATCCAACATATTACACAACAATATTTTTGTATCACAACTCAAAAGGCATTCAACAAATGCTTAGCAAATAGACATATACAAAGCAGACAAATGTCCAAAGATATGCTCCATATATTGCACTCATTCATGCCAACATTTTTATGGCATTGGATTTTGGTCTATAAATAAATTAAGCAACTCAATGCTATTGCACAGACTATCAAAAGCATGCCATCAACAATTAACATAGGAAACAATAATTTAGATGTAATTGATTAGCACCAAAAGCTTCTTTGTATTATTAGCTCAAGCTAGAACAAAGTTTGAAGTTTCATAGATATGTTTAAACTCAACTTGCATAACTGACTCGGTAGAGGAAACATTTTCTCTACTAATTGAGTTCTCTAAGCACAAGAGACATTTCCTCTACTGACTCAGTTCCCTAAGCACAGTAGAGTCGGGGAAAGAGAAATGTTCGCGGCGGCCTTGGCCGCCGCGATAAATTTCTTGTAACTGATAATCTTTGCCCCTCGCTCATCTATTTGATACTTCCTTAACGCCGCACCTTAGTTTCTAGTGTCATTCCTATATTCCATTAGGATATGATTAATTTGGTCAACTACATTGGTGCTTCTGTTAATGGCATGTCTTAGTTGCTTAAAGGTGCACAATGGTTCAGAATGTGATGGAAATCATAAGGCAGGGTAAATTTTAACGGCCCTAAATGTTTCTATTCAAATTAAGGTTGGCTAAACGTATGAAAAACAAAAGTTCTTAGATTTTTTTCTTGGCGAAATTTGATAAAATAAAGCCCTTTAATTATCTTCCCACTTGGCTAAAATGTAAAATTTATATGACATGAAATTCTGATGTTGACGAATTTTTCTTGGTCCCCAGCTAAAGTGCAACTATTTAACTTCAAACTTTGAGCACTGATTAGTACATGAGTGACATTGATTCAATATGCTTTTTTTACAAAACGATAACAAAGTTGTTCAAAGTACAATTCATAAGGAACAAACAATATTGTTTGAAGGAACATGCATGTTTACGTTGGGGTCAAATGCATCCAAATGGTGAATTTGGTAATAAAGCCCTTTAAGGTCAACAATTGCAAGAGGAGAGCACTACTATTTAAAGCTTAAAATGCACATCATATAACATTCTTCATAGTATTTAACCTAAACAACTTATAGATACAAATTCAAAATATGATTGAGGTAGCTAATGGCAATTCCTAAATGAAAGAGGTCCCTGAATAGAATTGACATGGCTATTTCAATTGATCAGGGTTCTCCTAATCAACTTTAGAGAAGGCGATTCAGTACAACATGCAGCAAACAATCCCGGCTAAACTCTAAGCGTTCAGAATTTACCCCCTTTTGGAGTGGCTAAATTATGCTTTTTCTAAAAAAATTGCCTTTATAAACTTTAGCCATGAAATTTGACTAAAGGTCTAAAAAATCGCCATTTGGCGAATTTTAGCCACTCTTTATTACCCTGATCATAAGGTGAATATTGTTGTTTGAGAACGGGAGGTGTTAAGGCTCTTGATTTTGCTATGTTATCATGCTTTGGTGCCATTTTATCGTGTCCTTTATGCATGCACTTTATAATAGATAGGTGAGTAACTTTCCAGGCGTCTCATCCATAGCCCTTTTTATTCCTTAAGTTATCTTCTTGTGCCTTTAAGATTATGCTCGTAAATAGGCATGCCATTTGAGTCCACTTTGGTAATTGAGTCCACTTCCCTTGTTCTAAGCCAAGCGAAAATTCAACATTCTTTTACTATCATGATAATAATTTCTAAGTGCTTAGCCCAACATATGAATACTATTCCATGTTCTACTTTTTAACCTAGTTATATTGCTCCCATTCTCTGCCTCTATTTCAGCATTCTTGTCTATGTGTGATGTAGTAGTTCTAGAAATGGCATTTACCTTAAAGCCAAGTGAAAATTCCTGCCCTAATAACAATTTCTAAGTGCTTTAGCCCAATATATGAATACTATCTATGTTCTGCTTTTGAACCTAGTTATATTGCTCTCATTCCCTGCCTTTATTTCAACATTCTTGTCTATGTGTGTCGTAGTAGTTCTAGAAATGGCATTTACCTTCGTTTCACCGAATGGAAGGTAAATGAAGTTCTAAAACTATGGAGGGAGGTAGGTAGTTAATTTGGCTTTTCCTTGTCTTTGCTATTTAGCATCTTTCACGCTTCCTTTCTCTTCATCAGCTCCTCATTTAGCATCTCCTTTCTAGTTGATCCCACACACATGCCCACCCATATTTTCTCGTTTCATACTTGGTTGATGTGATGATCTGGTATGTAGTTGAGGCCTCTATGCCTGGATGAAGGCCCTCGTGCCTGGTTGGAGGCCCTCATGCCTAGATGGAGACCCTCATGCCTGGTTGTCGGCCCTCATGCCTGGATGAAGCCCTAGTGGCTTTTGGTTTCTTTGTTGTATTTTTGCAGGAAACAGGTCGAAAGCATGTATCAAATAATTTGGCATTTTCATTGAGCATATCGTACTCTACTCTGACGAATGATTGTAGAATAGCTTCTCAATTTGAACAAAAAAGTCAAGCCAGTCAACGTGATCGGCAATCTATTACACGTGATTCTATGTTGGGCAAATTACTATCAATCTTTTTAATTTGGTATTTTCCGGTCTGACTAAAAATGTTTTTGGAATTGTTTTTAACTTGATTTCCTAAGATTACGAGGGTGTTTGTCTGCCGGCAAATTTTCCCGATTCTTCAAAAATCAAGAACTTTTTTTATTGGTATGATTGTGTGCGTTTTGTTTATTCGAGCCAATCCATCTTCTTTTGGCAATCTTTGGCTCCATTCCAAGTGTCCGTGTGATCTTCCAGAAGGCAAAACGCTCTTCGCTTCATATATCATGTAGTCCAATTCATGTAGTCCAATGTTTATGCAGAGTAGAGGAGGTTGTTGCTCCGGCAATGGCCCACCATAGCTTGGATCGATGGCATGGAGATGGCCGCACGACCCGTGTGATAACGGACTTTTCATATGCACAGCTACGACACCAGGAGCTGGATTCTTTACAAAGATGGGTGCATGAAGTTCGGCTGCAGGTGAATAGATTCGATGAGAGCATTTAATGCTTCTTCTCTGAAGGATTAGATGTCTTTCTTTGGTTTCGATTTTGTTGTATGCCAGGGTTTTTCCAATACATATCTATGATGGTAAATATGCCTGAAACAATTTATATTTTTTGCTTTTGCCATGCTTCGTGCAGAACTGATGGCATTAATTTATGTGTAGCAATTTATGACTGCGAGTGACATGTCCAGTGCTACTTGGTATGGTGTGCTCTCTTCTGTTGGATCTAATGCCCGATGTTCTGATGTGCTCTCTTCTTCTGGTGAACAGGAAAAGCTGCCAACTTGAGGTAGGTTCTGGATCTTTTTAACAATTCTTTTGCTTCATCTTTTGCTGTTGCATCTACTGTCATAGGGCACTAATTGCAGTTGCAGGTTCCTTTTGGTCCTCTTATCTTAGATTTCGTTCTTGCATAACAACAGCTTATGTGCTAAGTAATAACAACACTTCTGTTTCTGTTATATTGGATGTTGCACATTGGATCAAATTGCAAGATGAATCCCATGCCTTCTGTATGACTTCCAGCATGGTTGCATTTCTAAGCCTTCCTATAATTTAAAAGATACTACGATAAGAATCTTGCATCCGCACATTTGACATTAGCATGCTTACCTTTATATTGCGTAGGTATAGAGTTTATGTGTGCTACTTATTCATTATTTTCATCCATGCATTTTTTAGTTTGGCAAGGACATTTAGTGTAGAAGGTTCCCACTAGGCTGTACAATTTCCGTCTTAAATGCTCTCCATGCAGATGGCTTACTGAGTTGCGGCATATTTGTGGAGGGAGTTCAGCGTACTGTCTACGTATGAAATCTGTCCAGGCCCTTGTTGTTGTTGTTGTTGTTGTTGTTGTTGTTCAAATGGCGTCTGTTTGAGGTTTTACATTGGATCAGGAACAGTCCTTATGGCTATCATGACATGTGTCCATGAGGCATGTGTACTCTCTGCATATTTTATTCATTATACATGTTCTTCTTGCATGTTGCAATCACTAGCATTGAAATGATGGGTGGTTTGTACTTATTTGGTCTGCTCTATTTAATTTGGTCTACAGCACTGATTGAGGTAACCTCTTTATGGTTGTGAATTAGTTCAGGTGCTTAATTTTTGTTAGATATATGGCTTCTGATGATTACTAGACTTCTATTTTTGTGCTTTTCTTAAGAACTTTAAATCAGAATTCCTTGAATAATGCAAATCATCCAGTAGTGTAGTGCTAGCCCGACAAATCCCCTTCTAAGTCTTCCAATTTTTCTTGCTTTTACTTAGGTAGTCTATCTTATCCATCTTTATGCCGAGCTTTCATTTGGGTCTCTAATTTTTTTGGTTTCAAGGAACATGCAGGGCCACTAGGAGTTTAATGAGAATCCCAACCTATAATGCAGCCAGCCTTTGGGGCACCAAGATTCCTTGACATTGTATGTGGCAGCTAGGACAGACTCATAACAAACGACCTTATTTCTCATGTTTGGACGAACCAAATAAGTCTTGAAAGAGCTTTTCTTACTTTCTTCGACTTTATAGTTTGTATTTTTGCATGCCTCTATCGTAGTCAATGTTGTTTTATGAAATTGCTTGCAGATCTGCCAGAAGCTCCAACTATTCATGCTGGGTCCATTTGACTTAAGATTAATTTTAATGCTACTTTAGGTTGTTGGTGCACATGCATGCCTATTATGGTAAAATAATAGTTGATTGTGCCTAGGATATTGAGCATTAAGGGCTACACTATATTTTTTATTCATCTCTGTGGCAGAAGTAGGTTACTTGAAAATTGTGCCATCTAATTCATTGAAAATATTATGGCATTGACAGTTTATGGGTCTAGATGCATATTTAGCTTTGTTGTAAATGGAATCAGGTTGAATTGCTCCTTAAGTAGCAGGGACATATAAATATCTTGAATGCATTATCTTGATACATGCATTATGAGAAAATGGTTGCAATGGTTTTTAAAGTGTGCTTTTGTCGAAGCTTAATGCTTTATGGATAGTTGCTGATTAAAACATGTTGTGCAGGTCTTTGACAGATGTGGAGTAGGTGCTATTACTTACGAGATTTGAATTGAGATAGAACAGTGCTTAGGTTTTAGATTTGTCCCTATCTGGTAACTGAGTGGTATATGGTTATAGATGACGTGCTGCTATAAGAATTACACTCAGGTTAAGGTAGATTAGCTGGTTGGCACATGCATGCATGATTTAGGACGCAGTTTGTAGGCTGGGTTGCATGCTGATGACGGTTTAAAAGGTTGACTCATGTATGCGATATATGAAACAAAGTTCGAGTTAATTTTATGAAGAAAATATTGTTTTGAAGGGAGTATAATAAAATATTATAGAAGATGGTCTTATAAGGGCTTGGTTGCTTTCCTTAAAGGTGTTGTGATGCGGTTGTTAGGGATTTGATTGTATGCAGGTTTATATGGGACGGATGCTAGGCTCCTTTGTATGCAGGTTTATATGGGACGGATGCTAGGTTCCTCTAGGTTAGGCATAGCTATGGTAACTTAAAAGTTCTACTGGTTTGCAGCAAGTGATAATAAGGGTGCATGTCTATTGTAGTTTAACTTATAGATAAGTGCGCAGGTCATGCAGCAAACGGTGCTGCTACATGTGAGTTATATTTTGCCACATGAAGGTCTACATAATAAATGGGTCGCCGCACAAATATCTTCAATCTAATGTTGCATTTGGATGCCTGTCTTAAAAAAACTCAAATAGGAAGGCACTTATGAAATATGATGCAATTCTGAATACAAACTGATGTTTAGTACTGTATGAGTCACAACCAAGGTTTCCTTTCCAAACAATCTCTAACTCCTCAAATCTACCTTCCAGTTTGAAACCTATAACTCATATGAACACTTATCATAAGATGTCTAAGCCTTGCACCATATAGATCAGAATCATGCATGCATCACCCTTTGTCAACAAACCTCACTCCCCCTCTCAGGATACCAACCTTCAGTGGTAAACTTGCTATGATGTGCCATGCTTTGCTCATTAATGAACCATAATGGTTGTAGATGCCATCAAAGAAATATGAGGGGCCTTCATTTGCTATTATTCTATTGTCTAATGGTAGAAAGATTGGTGTTCAAATATAAAACATGTTAAAACTTTACATCTATATTTTACATGAACATTGTACCATAATGTCAATAAAATTACTGCAGTATTACATCCGCACTATAATTACAACTCCACGATTAGACATGATACAAGTAGTACATGGATTACACGTAGTACATAGATTGCATGTAGCTATGCATGTCTAATAAGTCTTCCCACCTTATTTGTTCAATGATTTGTTAGTATACTCAAACATGAATGCACACCTTAACAAAATACATTATTAGCACTAAACAAACGAACTGCAAATCAAAACATTGCAAGAAGAACAAGAAATGCAAGGCACCAATCTTAGCTTAAATAACCACATTCAATTACATATTATTGAAGCTTAAAGCGGCTTCCATGGTAAACTTATAAAACATTTGTTTCATGTGGCAATCTTTATGGCACACTCTCAATCATACTACAGATCCCCAATCCACGTCATGAAGTCCTTCCCCCCAACTCACTTGCATTTCAGATGACATAAAAAAACATGCATTTAGCATGCCTATGAAGTCCTTGCTCAAAATACACTTGCAATTCCATAAAAAAGAAACAATTCATAAGAATGGCATCTACTGGACCAGGGGAAAGAGATGCAAGTAGGAGAAGGCAATTCATGCCAACTTTACTTCTTAATTAACAATGTTCGAGTAGGAAAACTGTGTGTTCTAATTATTTATCAATTACTACAATACAAAGCATTCCACAGAGATATTGTTTTTCCTGTTCGAATTCTCTATTGCAAATTTTTAAAGTTTTGCGACAAATGTACAAGTTCTTGAAGGCTTATAGCTTTATCTAGCATGTTCTCTCATCATGGATCCTGAGAACTCCTAGATATAAGAAATGCAATGTTTGCGCTTGAGACATTTTCACAACTGTACGTGCTATGCATAAACTCCAAAGCTGTGTTCTGTACTGCTCCATTTTTTAATGTTCTGGTTGTGGTATGTTGTCGTCTTCAGTTTAGTTTTTGATGATGATCATAAATGCATGATTTGCATATGCCTGTTTGAGATTCGTAATTTTATTACCAGGACCTATATTACTTTTCTCTAACAACTATGACTAAAGTAGTTAGGTTTACTGTGATAGATATATGGAAAATGGAGTGATAAATATGATGCACATGGTCACAAACTTATTGTGCGCAAACTATCTAGAAATACCTCCAGGGTAAATTTTAACGGCCCTAAATGTTTCTATTCAAATTAAGGTTGGCTAAACGTATGAAAAACAAAAGTTCTTAGATTTTTTTCTTGGCGAAATTTGATAAAATAAAGCCCTTTAATTATCTTCCCACTTGGCTAAAATGTAAAATTTATATGACATGAAATTCTGATGTTGACGAATTTTTCTTGGTCCCCAGCTAAAGTGCAACTATTTAACTTCAAACTTTGAGCACTGATTAGTACATGAGTGACATTGATTCAATATGCTTTTTTTACAAAACGATAACAAAGTTGTTCAAAGTACAATTCATAAGGAACAAACAATATTGTTTGAAGGAACATGCATGTTTACGTTGGGGTCAAATGCATCCAAATGGTGAATTTGGTAATAAAGCCCTTTAAGGTCAACAATTGCAAGAGGAGAGCACTACTATTTAAAGCTTAAAATGCACATCATATAACATTCTTCATAGTATTTAACCTAAACAACTTATAGATACAAATTCAAAATATGATTGAGGTAGCTAATGGCCATTCCTAAATGAAAGAGGTCCCTGAATAGAATTGACATGGCTATTTCAATTGATCAGGGTTCTCCTAATCAACTTTAGAGAAGGCGATTCAGTACAACATGCAGCAAACAATCCCGGCTAAACTCTAAGCGTTCAGAATTTACCCCCTTTTGGAGTGGCTAAATTATGCTTTTTCTAAAAAAATTGCCTTTATAAACTTTAGCCATGAAATTTGACTAAAGGTCTAAAAAATCGCCATTTGGCGAATTTTAGCCACTCTTTATTACCCTGAAATACCTCTGTTATATAATTGCACAATTCACCCATCTTTCCCATCAAAATCCATGCTATATAATTGCCTAATTCACCCATGGTGTAGTTCTTTTCTGTTTCTATTAATATCGCGCTCTCTATTTTTTGAGAATGGTTAGTACTACACTTGGGTCAATACCATCTAAAGTTTGGGTACACATGTGCCATGTTTATGATTGGGCACAAGAAATTGCCCATGTTATCAAAATAAAGCACGCTTACAAATTAACTATTTTAAATGCATTAAGTACAAAACTTGAATGTTGCACAGGCAATAAACACTAGGACTAGAACTATTGACGATTGTATAAACACTTCTAGACAAATTATTTGTCCCGCGGACAAATATGTTCTTGCCAAACCCGAAAAAACTTTGAATCTAACATCATCTCTCCTTCTCCTATTTCTTTTTTCATTCATCCTCAAATATAGCTATGTATTGTAACTATCTCTACAACTTTATAATTGCCTACCCCTTCAAATTGTTACTAAAGCCCGGCAACGCCGGGCACTATAACTAGTTATTATTGATGTTGACTTCCGTTCATTTCATATAACCACCTCAAAAGCAAAGTGGTTCAAGGTTGTTTATAGAGGCAGAAATCAGAACGCGAGATCACATCCTTCGAGTTTCTATCAGATTGATTCTTGGAGAAATGAATGAGCCATTTGTTTATCCTAAACAAGTTGAACAGGTTTTCTTTTTTGAAAACCCTATTAACCCGACGTGGTGGATTGTAGTTCATGTTGTACCCAGGCACAGACGTCTCATTGATAACTACTACGTTAGAGCCTAACAATGATGATCGAAAAGATGATACATGATAATATCTTGACTTTTCGATTAATTCTTTGTTAGCTTGTCATTTCAAAGTCAGTTTATTGGCACTTTTTTGTCATCCTATTGTTACTTCAAAGTCAACTTATTGTCTTTGTATTGACATTTTGAAGCCAACTTATTGTCACTTTATATTCACCCTTTTTGTCATCTTGTTCTGTTCCTTTTGCCAGATTTGAGGCACTTTAGTGGCGCACTGTTGATAATTTGTGCCATTTTTTCTCCAACTCCTATGTCAAAGTTATAACATTTGTCATACTATGGTCAAATTTACATCATTTCTTTGTCATTACTCTTGTCATTATAAAGTCAGTCTATTGACACATTTTTGACACATGGTTTTGTCAAAACTATTTCAGTCTATTGTCAGAGCTGTGTCATTTATTCCCACATTATAGTAAGATTTATATCATTCGTTTGTCACCATTTTTGTCAGTATTAAGTCAATCTATTGTCACATTTTTTACATATAGTTTTGTCAAGACCGTATCATTCTATTGTCATGTTATAGTCATATTTCCATCATCCATTTGTCACTAGTGTGTCACACTATTGTCACATTTAGTGTCATTTGGATTTCACTATTTTTGTCATAGTTATTGTCATTTTTGTATCAGTTTTTTGACACATCATTTTATTGACAAAAAAAATGATAATAAATCAATGTTCTCTTGTAATGCTTGAAGTTATGACACCAATCCGGAGAGATGCCTTGTTGAATTTGGAAAGGATAGAGTTATATGCCTTGACTCCATCTATACGACAAATGAGAAGAGGTATGAAGTTTATATACGTTGCAATGAATGCTCATTTCGATGTTCTTGGAATCCAATCTTGTTAGAAGTTTTATGACAAATCTGAAGGTACTACTTTAACGGGATGAGTTCGATTTTCAAGTGCTTGAGAATAGCAGAGAGAGGAACTATAGAAGGAAGGAGGTAGTCTCCATCAGCCCCTAGTTTTGATGTTTTGATGGATAATTGCTTATCTACCAAAGGCAGATAATCGAGCTGATATCAAAAGTGTCAAAAGAAATAAAAAGGACATGCAATGAGTTTCCAATACATGGAAAACAACTGCCTGAAGAACTATATATTCAACTTGATAACTGTTGAAAAGAAATCAAGAATAGATGGATGGCTGGGGCAATTTCATACTATTGTGTTTGGGGTCTTCACGATTATGAAGGTGGGGTTCATGAATGTTCGGCACACACATGATGATATAGATGCATTTTTTGCTACATCCTGTGCTAAGGTTAAGAGAGAGAACGCGACAAGTCTCTCTGAACTCATGGACATATCTGAGAATTGTATTGACCCTAATCCCATGACCTTCTTGGTCGACGAGGTTGCAGATTGGAATCATTTGTGAAGGGATACTTGTTAGATGGTAAAGATCAGTTGACATGGCATTCTAAGCTGCTTCAGTCCAAGTTTTGGATTAGAGATAGAATACTGAGGCCATGTAATAAGTTGTGGATGCTTGTGCAAGGCATTGAAATGTGGCAAAGGGACCCTAAGGGTGAAGTATTTCTTCCTGTAGGTGAGCCACAACCACTTCCCTCTTTCAAGAACGTTATAGTGCATTTGCCTTTGAAAATCAATTGGCAATGTGCTTCCAAATAACCTAGCAGACTAAGGCCCTACAAATATTAAAAACCAACTTCTTATAACATGGCCAGCTTTGAGGAAAAAGGCCGAGGAGGATTTTCTGGCTTGCAAGGCGGGTAAGGAACGATATGCAAACAACTTCCCAAACGTGGCAGACGTGATCACATAAAACAAAACAATGCTCTAACAATTCAAGGGCGGCTTTACAAACTGGACAAAGAGGGCTAACAGCTGGCTTAAAGGAATCAACTCTGACGCTAATTCTAAGCGCTATGTGCACCATTTGCCGGAGTAGAACAGACTCCTTTGAGAAATGTTCTTGCCACAGATCCTGGACCAAACCAGCCGGTAAGCGGCATTTAGAACTACATGTTGCCAATGAGGCGAAGGAGGCTGCGTCATGAGATGTTTATAGCAATTTTTAACAAAGTTCTTACCCCAAGGGGATATAGTAACAAGATTGGTTGCAACGAGATATTTTCAGCTACCAATACCCATGTGAAATAGCCTAGTCCAGCCAAACTGTAGGTGCCCTTATTGTAAGGCGCAGAGCCAACCGTTGAGGTACCAGGCCTAAAGATAAGTTATACCCAAAGAGGTACCAGGCCTAAAGATAAGTTATACCCAAAGAGAGCCATTTGCGCTGGGTCTTAGGATGCATGGAAGAAACACGCGAGGCGGAGCCAACGAGGTTAGGCAGAGGTCTTAATGGAGATCTTCTTGACCAAACCGACCATGCAATCTGTTGCTGAAGGTAAATGAGTTCAAATATCCTCATTATACAAACCAATAAATCTGATTGACCAAAGACAAATACTAAGGAATATCCGACCAATATGATTGGCTAAAGACAAATACGATTAGAATAGTCGACCACCTGAAGGTCTCCCCAAAGGGCAACCTAAAGAATTTGGCTTGCGAGCCACAATGTGCAACAGCTAGTTACTTCTGATGATTCTTTTCACACAGTTGAAGCGAATGTTTGAATGTTTGATAGGCTGTGTTCCAAACAAAAACACAAGGCTTGGCACCGAAAAGCTCCAAAAGAACCAATGTTACGGCCCATTATCCATGGTAGCCCCAAAAGAAAATAGATTTTATTGAACGTCTACTATAGACCCATATAGTCTATGAGACCAGATAAATACATCATCTTAAGACCTGTTAGGAGGGCATCATCCTTAGCCTCCGTTAATATGACAAAAGAAAACATAAACATAATGCTACTTGAAACAGTTTCTGATATCAGCTTTTGATCCGTTGCTTGGAAAGTCTTCTCTTTCGAAATGGCTGCTTGTGCTTCTGTATCACTGACGTTTTCTTCTTTGTCACCCTTTTTTGAATCAGGGCACTTCCTTTTCTTTTGTGGGCCTTCCGTATTATCTTCCTCCTCCCGTCTTCCTTAACATTAACATTAACATTAACATTTGAAGCATGCGATATTGTAGAATTCTCTCTCTTTCTCTTTCATCAGTCTACAACATTATAAGGATTCACCAGTTCCATGCATACTCTTCAATATGGACATGCAAATGGGTTTTGCGCTAAAGGACTAAAGAACTGGGGCCGAGAAGTTTTATACACTTAGCGGTTTATTGGTGTATGAAGCCGGTTTTCAATGTATTTGACAGCATCAACTGTCATAACTAATGTATCGTGCAAAAGAATGCTATAAACATTCAAACCCTGCAAGGAACGGGAAGAACTCAATCAGATACACAACTAGACAGCTCCAACTCATGAACCAAAGGAGATTGATCTTTCATACCTTTGCTGGTAAGACATTTGCATAATGAAGATTTTGCGTTGACAAGCGCAGATCTCTATTAGTCTCCTCACCACCATCAACAAGTAAGATTTTTCTTGATTGCTCAAATCCTTCTGCTAAAAGTTTTGCCATTTCCTTGGTCTTATGTGATGATGGCTTCATATTGTCAAAAAGTATGAGCTGGTAAGCCCGCAGCAACAGCGACTTTAGTGACTGGGAAAAGAACCATCTTGCCAACATAGAAATCATAAGCAGTTACCTTGTTTTCTGCAACTCGAGCTGATAAAGCTATTTTCAATCCAAGTCTACGAACTTTCTTTTGCAGTTTATATGCATAACTCCTTGGTTTGGGACCATGCACAGTTGCCCCATGCCGAAACTACAAAAAGAATTTTGAAGTGATTCAGCATTTTTGAACAGCCAAACCTTTGAAATGGCAGCTAATCAATATCCACAATCAACCTGAGGCCCACGTAATGTCCCATGACGTGCCTGTCCTGTACCCTTCTGCTTAAAAGGTTTTCTACCTGTGCCACTAACTTCACTTATTGTCTTAGTCGAGTGCCTTCCCTACACAGCAACATAAGATTGAAGATAAGATTGTCGATAAACTTTTGGTAACATAACACTATCTGGTTTCTAACAATTCACTAGTTTATTCTTTTACTACGCAGATGACTTTGATATCTAACATAACCTACTGGAAAATGGACCACCAATTTGATTCATCATCATCTAAGTGCCTAATAAATGGAAATGAAATGGGTGACCATCCTTTGTTTTTTTTTATAATGTGTAATGGACCGGTCTGGGTTACAATGTAAAATTTACATCAGTCCAGTGGTGACACCTGTACTTAAAATTGACAACTGTCCATGATAACTTGCACCACGGAACGAAGACGATTAATCTCGATAGTAGCTAATGTTGTTCATAACTACCTGTTCATTTCATAGTAACATTTTTGTTGTCAAGATTTACCTCTGAAGGGGCAAGAAGCAATGGTTATACATGCCATCCATTATGATTTTTTGACCTTGGAAAACTCTGCTACATATGACGGTGCCAAATGTCCAAAGATAGAAGTAAGAATCCAAAGAAGCCAAGAAGCTTCAATGTGGTAAATAAGTTTAGCTTCCACCAAAAGAGAACGTTCAGGCCAAGTATGCCAGCTAGAAGAATCAAGAAAGCACAGGCAGAAATTTGCATTCAACGATCAAAGCATGAAGACAACACCAGCAAGAGGCGCAAGTGCAAGGATCAAACGCGTGTTTGAAACAATTTCAGAAGGCCGTTTTCAGGTGCACGGAAAATGTGTGCAATCTCAGGCCTTGGGGAAGACTCTGAAGAAACATCACTAACTACATGGGGAGGTTTTGCAGCATTTTCAGAGCATCAGGCAAATCAAGATTCAACGTTTCTAATGTCCAATGAAATGGATTATCCATTCTTGTATCACCAACTATAAGTTCCATTGTATACTGCCCAGAAGGATCAAAGAGCTTCCCTATTAGCCCCGGAAAATCAAGGCTAAGCTTAAATTGCTTCTTGTTTGCTTGATCAAGAAAAGGTGCTCCACTAGGTCAGGGAAAATCTTTGCAATCCCAGCAATAGCCTCAGATGCCAATCCTGCAGCTGCTGCAGTTGATTCTGATTCGCTTTCCCATATCACCAAGTTCCATCCATCTGCACCAATTTCTTTAAGAATTAAAGTGTTTTTGGCATAATCTGACGAATTTCATCCTCTAATCTCCAATCCTTTTTCTGTATTCTAGGAAGAGCCTCAACAGAATAATAGACATCTAGAAGACTCTTGCTTTCCTTCGCTGCACTCCAGTCATTGGAAAGTATTCTTTAGCTAAGCCACCCCAAGATCTGCATTTAAATATCTCCAGGGATCTGATTGCATAATATACTTCCTCTAATCCTAGATGCCCAACCGACGTTTTTGCAATCCACTTGCATATATTTGACGCATCTATACTCCTTCGGGGCTGACCACGATAAATATGACGTTCCATTCAACTCCATGCAAATCTCTCGCTTGCAAAGATCTTAGTGTTTGAATGTCTCCTTCAGGCTTTCATATGATCCATCATCAAGCTGTGAAAATATCAAGAAGGCTTAGGTCTTATGATGTCTGTGTACTGCATGTCGTTTTCTATTCATAATGATAAGTTCCAGTTATTTTTTGCTGAGATTTATGAATCCTATTCGTGAAGGTCGCTTATAATTTTATGCCTTAGAGATTCTAGAGTCCATATATTTTAGCATCTTGATACATAGTAGACTTTTGGTAAGATCGTCGTGAAGGCTGCCATGTCGCAATGGCTTCAATGCCGGAACCACCATCCTTCGTTTTGGAATAGCCACAGCCAGCATTGACATCATACTGGCATATACCAGATCTCTAGAATTTAGTCCTCAAATCCGTCATCTGTATGACCATGGGAGAAAGATTTGGAGTGTCTTACAGTCCTGGAAACATGTATAGACAAGAAGAGCTAAATTCTGGAGGAAAAGCATTTTACAGTTCCAGCTTAGGCTCCTATCCTACCCACGCGGTCCTTATGATTCTAGATGACTGTAATTACCTTCAAAATATTCTACAAAAATGCCTACACTATAGTCTGAAAGAGGTTGAACAAACAAACAAAAATAGCTGCCCACAACAGAGGCTATGAAAGGCCCACACTAGGTCAAATGAAGGATGGTAATGCTAGAGTCAATTCCTCTTGGAGACCACTTTTGTTGCTTCTGTAGTTGACATTATGGTCATAATATATCGTGTTACCGCCAACACTAGCTACATGCCACCTTCGATCTTCAAACAGGATGGAAAATTGCAGCGAACAACAAAATGCAGCTTTATGTTTGTTTGTTTTAAAAAGAGGGAGTAAAATTCTTTAGACATCAGCAGCTTAAGGAATATGTGACAGAAATGATCAACTGACAAATTAGTGTTCATGCATTTTGGTCTAACCTGCCGTTTCTTTGCGCGTTGCCAACGTACCACCCGATGAACTATATCTTGACGAATAGGTACATCAAAAATATCTCCTGCAAGAATTGCTGTTCCTTTGTCCTCCTTTGAGAAGTTAGTGATTCTTAGTTCTACATCTCTTAACTGACCTGATTCAGAAAAAACTTATACCAATGTCAATGTTTAGAAATGCAACATTTCTAAACAACATTCCAGCAAGCTCTATCTTGCGTTCATCTACCAATTTCCACATGTACGGCCAAATTTTGAATAATGTAATAAAGTCCGATAAACAACAGGTTGTGAACTCATTATACCTTGAAGGCTTTCTCCCGACTTAAGGTCTAGCATGCCCTCTCCAGAAGCTACAGAACCGTACAAGCGAGAAAACCCAAGTCCAATAACGTTTCTGGTGCAAACAAAGGTGTTATTACAAAGATGTTATTTTTCCATGCAAGGAAATCCACATTCTAACATAACCATTTCACCTTCGCAATGGAGCTGCACCGTGAGGAGCAATAGGACGCCCTTGAGAAAAGCTACGTTTTGTGAGGATTGCGATCATCCTAGACATCGCCATGACAATGCTCAAGTTTTAAGCTGATATCTGGTATCTAAGAAAAGCTTCACGAAGTAACATTCAGAAACAAAAAAACAGCTGATCAGAAGGTCAAAATAGTAGTTGGGGAAGCAAGGTGCAATGACTAAGAAACCCTAAAAACAGTGTGAAAGGATTTTACAAAGGGAGCCTATAAAAAAACGTCAAAAAATTAATATATCTACTTACTTAAAGCTTTCTCTTTCTTGCGAGTGTAGCAAAAGACTAATTTTTTGGGCAAATTTCCTTTTTCTGGCACTCTTTCCCCTTGCCTTCAAATCATACGAAATATGTGGGATTTTTGGAACGCTCAAGCAGCTAATTTCTCGGGGAGGATCTAACTTTGATGATGGTCGACTGGGTTTCAATGCGGACTGCTTCTTTCTTAGGGTTTGTGGTAGAAAAGAAGAGGATCGGAGGGAGCATAGAGCAAGAGCAATTGCTGCAAAAAGGAAGAGGGATGTGACGCTCACGGAATCTATACGATGCTTCCATCGTATAAATATGGAGAATTCCCCTCTCGTGGCGACTACATCACCATGAAAAGGCCCTCCGTCTAACTTGGAGCACTTGGGATGGCCAAGTGTCTGGGTGAAGGACACGGAGGTGTCATTCGTCCCACGTCCTCTATAGGAATCCTCTATAGGAATCCTATACAACATAAGCGTACATACATGTTAGCACCTAGCAATCATACACCATATAATATACCACCACGAAGGGCGGTCCATCCATCATCATATAACTAACAATACAAGGACAAGATAATATAAGCAATATACCATAAATAAGGGCTCTACCCCGGGCTCAGACTCTAGGGGATCGGCTGACGGTTAAGGCCTCCAATTAACAGCAGACAGAGTATAATATAGCGTTGGCTGGCATAGAACAATGGCTAGGGTAGTCCACTCTATCCGCCCCTCCTGTGCACACTTTGCAGATAGGCTGAAACATGCTATGGCATGATTAAAATTTGTCTCTGGTACAGGGAGAAATATAGGTCCCAATTGCTTTAGTATGGCACTACTGAACATGGAGATTTCGGATGATCCATCTAACATGAAGCAAGGTTAGATTGATAAAGCAATTGCTTCTGAATGTATGTTGCATCAAACCGGTTCTGGTTTTTTCCATTCTTGCAAGTTTTATGGTGCTATGGTTTGAAGATTTAACTCTTAGATTGTCTAAGTGTCAAGCCATCATTTTTTGCAATTGATATCTACATTTGGTTATTGCAGGATATATGCTTTTGAGATCCCCTGGCCAATTGGATGCGTATATGGCTGTGATTTGCACAAAGTTTCAAGTTTGGAGGATGATATGTTGCTTTTCTTTTAGATGTCAAGGTTAGAAGAGATGATGAATAGACGGGTGATGAACACCATATGAATAGGATTCTATATCATCTCCCATAGGCTTGAATTGACGTTAGAACAAAGTTTATGCAAAAACTTAGGTAACAATGTTCTCAGCCCATTCACGTCCATATGAGGCCAATATTTTCTGCTGCAATCATAAAATATGGATTCTACGACAAAGGCCCTTCTGCTACCTGTTGGTGAAAGCAACTTTACTGTCCTATCTGTTGCGTATCAAAAAAAACAATTCCCAAAGTTGTTGCAAGCACCTAATGGAATGATATTGTTATTACATCATTTTCTAGAGTTAGATAGTTGCAATCCTGTTGTTTATGCATTTTGTGGAAGCAGAAATCCAAGCAACATGAATTGCAATACTATTGAAGACACAAAATTTGTCATTTTGCAATTGGCATACTCCATAGAATAACCACTTACCAACTATAGGGATAGGGCATGCTTTGCATTCTGTGCAGTTGTTTCTGAGAAACATGCAAGGAAGGCATTTCTAGCATTTATGCTTCCTTCATCCTGTTCAGGGATGTTTCCCCATGCTTGCAAATGTGTCCTTTACCCTTGAAGGTTGTGTTGGAGAGTATAAATAAATGAGATACTTTGTTTGTCATTTAAATATGGAGTTGTAGTCCAAATATGTTTCTGCACATTTTAGATTTTCCATTCTGCGTGTATCTTAGGTTGTTAGCATGAAAGCAGACCCATGATGGGCTTTCCCATCCAAGCTGCTACTCCAGAAAATCTCTTGAACTCTAGCTATTTTGTCGCAAAGTTGCAAAAGAAAGCAAGTGACAAATAGAACACATAATTAGTATTTATTTATAATGCCACATTTTGAACATGCAGAGCTTAAAACCCATTCCGTTGGATGCATATGTATTTTATATGTTGTGCGTTCTTCCTCCTGTTCATAAATTCGTGAAAGAACGTTTTTTCTTTAACCTCCAAGCGATTAGTTCATTATGGATTCAATGCATTTTCAAAAGAGAATGATCTTGGCTTTTGAAAATGTAAATGAGTGTTGGCTCTTTTAAATGTAGTTTAGGTTGACAATGATTTGTATTGCAGGTTACCTGTTTCGCATTTTCAACATGACAATGATTTCATATTCCAGCTTAGCTCTTTCATGTTTTCAAGACAACATCAAAATATGCCATATTCTCTAAACAACAAGATTTGGCTCGAATTTGGTCTGAAGAATAGAAGCTGTTAGTATCTTTGCAGTTGGTATTCACATCATCAAGCATGCCAACCCTCGGATATGTTTTGAGCTTTTGAAATGGCTGCATGTTAAGCATCTATGTTGCAATTATGTTCTGGAAAGATCAAGCTTGCTAGCCAAATGGATCGACTCAGAGGTCTGCACATGTAGTAAGTTCTGTCCTGTATTGCTCGCATTTTCAGATACTAATGTATGTCTTTATGCATTTTGTGGGCAAGGTTATATCTTTGTTCATGTATATTGATCCTCAAAACTATCTTTCCTTTTCTTCAAATCTTTTTATCTTAATACATTTTTATGCAGTCACGACATGTCCACTATGATATTCTTTGTTTCTTGTCCTTAGCTCCTTGCATTTAGAATTCTCAGACTTTAGTTAATTTGCAAACATTCACTAAACTAGGTATGCATATTAAGACACATGTTGTCTGCATTGCAATACTTGCTGAACATGCACATCCACATGGACAAATTACTATTTAAACTGATCCAGATACTTTTGTTACATTGCTGTACAAAATGGTGCGATTGCCTTCGTATCCAGCTGAAACGCAACATTTGATGCTGACAATCTTGCTTCACAGTTACATTACATTACAATGGCAGGTTGTATCCATATGTGCATCCAAGAACATTTTGATAATTTTATTGCAGCGATGACCGCAGCCTAGATTTATATTTTCTAGGAAACCTATGTTAGATGCCTTGATAGAATCTGTAATACAAAATTCCAGTTGCCTTTATTTGGAACTACTTTCCGTGCCTCATGCTCCTTCTTCTGGTTAGCAACCATCAATCGCATTTCCCACTTGAGTCTTATTTGGAATCATAGTTTGTGTATCATATACTTATTTCATTTATTTATACATTTCTATATTATCTCCTTATGTGGAATGCCAAATTTATGTCATACAATACCTATTTTATCCATGTTGAACATTTTGCCATAAACATGGACTTTAATGTATTTGCTATAGATGTGTGCATGTTGATGTGCCTCACTAGGAGTATAAAGAAAGGGCTGGGTTAACACTAGAGTTGTCCTGGGGACTATTCCTGCTCCATGGACCAGAATTGATCCAGTTGACCCACTGCCACTTAAACTATTATATATGAGAATGGAAGTTTCAATTTCACGCACTGCCATATCAATCTTTACTTGATTGTTAATGATCTTGGAGAATCTCACGACCAATGAACTCACCTATATGCTGTGGTGATTGTCCAAATTTTAGAGAATTTGGCAGTTTCTGCAACAGTCCAGAACTGCATTCTTGAGTTTTCCTACCATAAGCAGACCTAAACCTTGTTAAAATTGGAAATGGCTGCCTATCTATGATAGGACACATTGATTTGTATGTTTTCAGCTTTGGTTGCTATCATCTAACATCCGTGGAAGTCGTCAAACCCCATTTTGTTAGAAAATGCTGCTTACAGTTTAGGAATTATTTCTCTCTTATTATTACAAGTTTTGGCTTAATTCTTGTGGCTATGAGTTGTTAACTATATGAAGTACAATGTCATGTTTTTTTGGAGTGTTCATAAGTTATATCGACTTCACATGACCTTTGATGCGTCTTTCTCAGCTTTGTAGAGAACATGCTATAATTCTCCAAATAAACCTTCCAAATGGTTCAATAATATGACAAGGGACATATATATAGATCCATTATATAGGTTGTGTGGCCTTCTTGCAAAAAAAGACGGAGAAACATAGTCATTTCATACTAGTATAAAACTGGTATATCTATTGCTGCTACAAAGCATTGGAGTTTTAGTAGGATAATGTTACATGTAGGTCATCTTTCATGTAAACTATATTTTCATGAATGCGGGCCATATTGAAATAACGTATTATTTGGAAGATACGAATATAATTAAGTATGGACCATTTATGGTCCATAACTAGACCAATTGTATAGAGCATATATCTCTCTCTAGCCCTATCCATTTTGTCCCTATAATAATACCATGGTTTCTTACATTTAATCATATAATTTTTGAAAGGTGTGAGTGGAAGTCCATGTAGATTCAATTAGTGAATAAGTACACTATAAATTCACAGTTGTTTGTGCTTAAACATTGCCCTCAAATTATGCAAGTTCGTCTAACCAACCAATTTTATCTGATAGAGAACTGTATATATAATCTCTATTCCAAAGTTGGGATCAAAATTGATTAAGCTGTTGCCTCTATTAATTTTTAAACTTCCAGTCCTGCGGACCAATAATGGTCTGCAGTGGAACTGCACATAAGTCTAACTTGACTTTTTATGGTCATAAACTTTCATATTTTTCTTTGAACTTTTTTGCATTGATTTTATAAAATGGGACATTTTGAAAGTGTGACTTTTCAACGTCACATCTCGAGGCATAAATCTAGAATAAACATAGAAGACATATTTGAAGTTAATGCTGTAAAACTAAATCCAAATCCCAAGGTTATGCTCAATAAATATTTTCAATTACTCGAGTAAATCAGAAGCTATTCATATCCCAAAATTCAACTTGAGATCGATTAACAACATAAGGAAGTTATTTATTTTCAATGGACCTATGAACCAGAAATGGGCTCAGGTACAGAAACCTTTCTTGATTTCTTGTGACCATGTCTTTTGCGTTTTTAATGAGCTTGTTTTTGCATTGGTTTCATATCATTTTGAATTTTCATATTATGATTTTTTGGAGGAAGGAAGGTTCTTTTATCGTCCGTGGAGGCCAATCGGCCTATGGGAGGACATCATAAACTAATTTTTGCTCTATATGCAGAAATATTAATCATTATTACAAGTTCCCTAAAATTGAGATAAAAAATGAAAGCTCAAATATCAAACTCAAGGCTGGCCAATATTTTTATAGGATGGAGGAACTTGCCAATTGCTTATATATCAAATATTAGCTCAAAACACATTTCCTTGTACGGAGACGTCAGACACAAATACAGAAATATAAGATGGGGTCAGCCAGTACACACCCTGATGATAAGGGCAGAAACAATGAGAGATCTGGCAGACGCAATCCAGGAGATGATAATCAGGCATCGGGAGGTACACAAAGAAAGAGGGGTTGTAATATGAATCGCCCAAGAGGTGAGTCATAGACGCCCACAAAATGCTCAGCTAAAAGCTGATTGATAACGACGCACCACTGCACGGCCATGATGCCGGTTAAAAAACGGGGTGCCGGTTCTAATAGAAACCAAGGAAGCCTTCAGAAAAGGCTACAATAAACCAGCGTGATGTGCTAGTAGCGCCCTTTTTAGGGAGCTCGCCCATGCTACATCAGTCCAGGGGCCTTAGGACACAAGGGACAATAATTTCTATTCTATTCTATTCTATTCTATTCTATTCTATTCTATTCTATTCTATTCTATTCTATTCTATTCTATTCTATTTAAACTACAACTGCCTTCTCTTGATTTTTTAACAGAATAAAGAGGCTCTTTCCATAACTTGTTTCAGGTGGTCTCAAGGATACCGTCAGGTGCCTGGCTGTGAAGTCTGCCAAAGCGGTGGTATAAAAAAGTTGACATGCACAGTTGATTGACGGATTACAACCACCTAGATACAATCATACATGGGAGGCTTGAATTGAAAGCCATTTATGATAAAGAATAGCTGTGTGATCAAGCCTTTCTTCTTTCATAGACACCCTTCTTTAGGACAATATTTTGTAAAGGCAAATTGCGCATTGTTCCAACCGTCAAAGAAATGGCAGAAGCATCAACTATAGATTGAAAAATCTGTATTGTGAACATGTATTCTGTGAACATCTTTCTAGAATTTATTCTGAACATGTACTGACATGCAACGCCAATGCACTTGCAGGTATAATTTAAATACTCTCTTAACAGTTCTGGAGGAAATATCAAGACATCAATCTCAAAGATTTAATTGGGATGTTCTTGCTCGGACTTCTAAGAGCGGTATTAAGAGCCCAAGGGAATTTCAAGCTTTATGGCGGCACCTTGCTTATCGTCATGAACTGTGTGAGAATGTTGGAGAAGATGCACGACCTTTGGTTGACTTTTTATTCCTTCTTGCTTCCCTTTTACGAGGCTAGCATTCTGCATGCTAATAATGTGATGAATAAGGATGACGAGAGTGATTTGGAGGTCGAACTCGAGCCCTTCCCTGCCATAAGTGCAGAATATTCAGCAGAGGTGGCAGATTATATGAAGGTAGCATAGAAAAATACATGTCACTTTTGTTAATGCTGGACTTGATTCCTTGATTGCAATCTTTAATTCTGACTTGCAGGAATTGAGTTCATCAAAAAAAGCATTGTTAAGGAAACGTGTCAATGATGCTAACTGGGATAGCAATGGCCAGAATGTACGGAGCACCCCGGGGGGTTCACGTATGTATTCCGTAGAATACATGTGCGTGGACGGGAGAGGGGTTTTTTCGAAAAAAAAATAGTACGTGTTAGTCCTGTGCCTCCTGGTACAGGACTATTCATGCATACGACAGACCAAGTCAAGGCCAAGGATCCTCAGCCAGGCACAGGTCAGTCGTCAAAGGCCACACAGAAGACCAAGCAGACCACGCAGTCAAAGACCACGCTGGCCGTCAAGAGGAGGCGCTCAGACAAGTGACGCCCCATCACCGCCCGCGTCAGCGTGATTTCAGGCACTTCAAGAGGCACCGCCAGCATTCCTGCAAATCAGGCCTCCTTTCAGGAGTCGGCACCGAAATCAGTCAGAGTGTCTATATTGGGCCAAAGGCCATTGTACTATATATATGAGTAGAGCTAGTACATGAGTTTTTAGATGAGTTTTGAGTCTTGTCTTATTTCAGTTTTCTCTCGATTATGAGAGCTCATGTATCTTCATTGACATCAAGGAAGTGGTTCCCATTATTGTGATCTCATTGATCTCTTTTTTTCTGTTTCTGTTCTCTTTTCCTTGTTCTTTTTGCAAATCCCGCGTGACACAGCTCCCGGATTCTCCTGTTAGATCCAAGGGTCCTCCACGGAGGGCTGTCTTGCGGGAGTTCCCAACCCGCACCCAAACACCGCTGCCGCCGCCGGGTGCGGTTTTTCTTCCATCATGTCGGCTCGAGGTTTCACTCACGAAGAACTTCTTCACCAAAAGCGCGGCTCGCTGGAGCGCCATCAACGGCGTGGCTGTTCGGGATATGTATGATTACGCCTATGACATTGAGGGTGGCGTATCCGGCCTCGAGCTCGGTCGGCTCCTCCTACCCCCGTGCTCATTCTCGACCCGGGGTCTCCCCACAATGCAGCCGGCATTGTTCTCAACCTCAATCTCCACACCATACCCTGTTCAGCCCACGCCTCACTATTTTTTGGACTCGACAAAGACCTATATCAATATCCCTTCGGGGTCACACCCCTCTTCCATCACAACCTTCTTCACCTCCTCGGTGGGATGGGCTACCATCAAGTGTCTTTTGGCCCTACCCACGTTCATGACTTTCAGTCTTCTCCATCTTTTCAAAGATGCTCTTCCCCGCTTATCAAACCACCCGATCTCAAGCCTAATGAGGCAGGCTCTCAAGGCCCTTCCCCACCAGATGTTGCTTTCGCTGGACCACATGTTTTTTCAGTTCCACCCCCTTGCTCTCAGTCTCAGACTGTTCCACCCCTCTATGCTTCAACATATCCTCCAACGAATCCACCTGTCTATGCGTCTGTTCCGCCTTCACCTCCAACTCCTAATTTGAAGCTAACTTATCCAACTTTCGGCAACACTAAAGGCAAACCTTTGGATCAGAGTGCTCAAGCTCGTATGGAAGAATTCGAAGCCTTGGCCATTCTGAATGGTCATGCGCAACTACAACTCAAATTTCATATCTTTTCGACCACGCTCCGAGGCGCCCCTCATCAGTGGTTAATGGCCAACAAAAGTCAATGGAAACAGAGTTGGCACGAAATGAAAACTGCCTTTCTGTCTCATTATGGCACCACGGACGATGATCAGTTACTCCTCAAGCAACTCAATGACTTTCAACAAGAGCCCACGGAGTCAGCCAGGGATTTTGCGGACCGTCTTCACATTCTTGTCAGTAAACTCCAGGAGTACCCCACGCAAAAGCCGGATCCTCGTCCCGGTTTCGCAGGGGCCTTCCTCCCGCCATTCGACTCATGATGATGAATACCTGCGTCCCCAAGTCTCGGAGCAGGCCATTGAATTGGTCAATCACTTCGGTCAATGTTTCTTCTCGGTGTTGCTCTCCGGAACTCCCTTTCATGCCCCCGTCATGGTTCCCGTAACTCGTTCAGCCTCAACAAGCAAATCCACAACGCGCTCACATCTGGTGTACTATTTGTAAATATCAAGGTCATCTGGCAAATGAATGCAACTCCTCCAATGGACCCCCTCATTGTAAAAGATGCAATATGTGCAATCACGCCACGGAAGAATGCACTCGTTCTCATCTTACACCTTTCTGGAATAAAATGGTCTTTCAAGTCCAGACCACGCCTCAACAACAACAGTTGTATCAACCTCAGCAATATCAGTCTCAACCACCGCAGCAGTATCCCCAAACGCAGCCATCTCAGCAGCCACGGGGACAAGGCAATCGTCCTCCCTTTGACCCTTCAAAGGCTCAATGTTATCATTGTCATGAATGGGGTCACACCACCACAGCGTGCCCTCAACTTCCTCAAGTTCAAGTTCAACTTCCAGGATCAAATCAACCTGCTTCAGTGCGTCTCACGGCTTACCAACTATGGGTCGCCAATGGCAAACAAGGCCCTCGTCCTGTTTTGAGAAAACCACCATGGCCACCTCAACAACAGCGACCACAGCAAGTTGTATCTACCTCCAATCCTATGGATCAACAAGCTCAAGAGGAGATTTATCAGGCCCTTAACCCTCCCGTCCAGCAGTCTAACTGGGTTGGTCTCGTTGTGCGTCACACTCGGGCTTCACGCCCTTTGACTATCATTCCTCACGACACGCAACCTGAAACCATCCCTCATGAGGATGACAAAAAAGTTCACTTTGCACCAGATCTTGACAAACTTATGCCTCATGTCATGCCTAAGATGAGACAAAGCATTCTGAAGCTCATGCAGGCTGCAGAAGGTCGCACATTGGCAAATGTTCACGCCACCACTCGAGCTCAGCAGCGTCAGGCCGAGCCGTCATCATCTACTGGTGCCCGCTCTCAGACGTATCCAAATATTGCTGCTGAGATCGAGCTTCTCAAAGAAGTCTCTGCTTCTTTACCTCAGACTCCTGCTCCACTGGATCCTGCGGACCCCTTTTCCCATGTCCCCTTGGAACTCCAGGAAGAACTTGCCAAGATCAAGATTCCTTTGAGTCTTGCCACTATTCTGAAACTCTGTCCGGCTCTCAAAGATCAGTACCTCTTCCCACGGTTCTGGTTGGAGCTGTTGCGACCTCCACACCCACGGTGCATGCCACGGTGGGCAATCAGCAAGTCAATCATGTTCAAATTGATGGTGGTAGTGCTGTCAATCTCATCACTGATAAGCTCCGAAAGCAATTGGGCATCAAACATTATCATGCCCCTTATGACATCAAGTTGGCCAATGGCCATATCACGCGTCCTCAAGGTGTCACTCCTCTTCTCCATATCAGCATTGGCGATCTCAAATTCCCTTTGGAATTTGGTGTTTGGAAAGCCGGAGAGGATCCTGGTGATTATGAAATGCTCGTTGGCAGACCTTTTCTCCGACAGGCAAAGAGTATTCACTATTGGGCCACGGACCAACTTGTCATCACCGATGGCCATCTCAATGCCACAATGGATCTGGAAACTGGCCAATTAATCTCTACGCCGAAATGTTGAACCCTCCATCCATCTCGACACCGACTCAAGAAGCACAAAATATATATCATGGTCAAGCTCCTCCAGCGGGTCTGCCTCTCTCCTCTTACCCCGGTATGCGTATCCTTGGGGTGACATGACGCCGATCCCGAGAGACCAGTCGCCGCGGCTCTTTTGGACCCTTACCCGGCTTCCTCGCAATTGCATTCAACGCCTTGATCATTTTTCTCGACCCACTTTCTTCTTCTTGAAACGCCGATGTTCATGCCGCCATGAAGCAACCTTTGCTTGATGACGCCAAAGCCTCTTTTTCTTCACCACGCAAAATGCCGCTCCTCCCGTCATGCTTCAACCTCCTGCTCATCGGGTTCGGGACACGGAGGTTGTTCCTCATATTCAAACTCCGTAAGGGAAATCGTGGACATTGGCAACAATCAACTTTGTCCGCTTAGCTGCTTTCGCCTTCCTTCCAATAGCCCTATAAAGCACGCTACCGGCTCAAGAAATTCAAACATATTTTTGCTTGAGCTATAAAGACCTTCGAGGTATCAAAAAGAGTTGGGCTTAACTCACCATTCCTACCAAATCGATGCACGCCCCATCTAGCAACGACAAGATAGGCTCAACCCCAATTACAGCGGACCGTCAAAGGCGAAATTGACAAACTCTTGGTCATTGGCCCGATTTATGAGGTCAAACATTCAATGGGTGAGCCCCATTGTCATTGCTCTCAAACACAATGGTAAGATCCGTGTTTGCGTGGACTACGAAAAACTCAATCAAGCCACGGAAATGATCACTTTCCGCTTCCCTTCACTGACCAGGTTCTTGAAGAAGTTGCTGGTCATGAGATGTACTCTTTCATGGATGGTTTTTCTAGGTACAATCAAATTTCTATCAAGCAAGAAGATCAACTCAAAACTACCTTCACCACTTTTGCCTACAAAAGTGGTCCCTTTTGGTTTGTCCAACTCTCCTTCAACCTTTCAGCGCATCATGCTCTCCGTCTTTCAAGACTTTATGAAGGATAAACCTTTTCTTCAGATCTTCCAAGATGATTTTTCTGCCTACAGCTCCATGGATGATCACTTGGACAAATTGGAGCTTGTTTTTCAAAAATGTGATGAATCTGGCATTAGTCTCAATCCTGAGAAGTGCACTTTCTGCGTCACATCAGGCGTTCTGTTGGGTCATGTGGTCAGTAAAGAAGGCATCACCACGGATCCCGCTAAAATCAGTTGTGTACTGAAAGCTCAAGCACCGTCTAATATCAAAGAGACACGCTCTTTCCTGGGTAAGGTAAATTACTATTCCACCTTCATTCCTGGACTAGCAGCTATAGCTGACCCCATTCATAAACTCACGGGTGATGAATCCACTAGGGCTTGGAATTCCCACGCGGAAACTGCTTTTCAGAAGTTGAAGCTGTTACTTACTCAGGCCCCGGTCCTTGTTCCTCCTCAATGGGACAAGCCTTTCCACGTTCATGTTGATGTCTCTGCTTTTGCCATTGGTGCTGTTCTCTCTCAGGCCTATGATGACATCACGGATAAACCAATCCGCTATGCCAGCCGGAAACTCAATCCTGCTGAGCGCAACTATTCTGCCACGGAACGGGAAGCTTTGGGCTTAGTTTTCTGTGTCCAACGTTTCCGACATTATTTGTTGGGCAGCCAGATCCAGTTCTTTGTGGACCATCAAGCTCTTCTTTAGCCACGCCCACGGGCAGAATTGCTCGTTGGGTCCTTCTTCTGCAAGAATTCACTCCTTTTGAAATTGTTCATAAGGCAGGCAAGTCTCATGTGGTGCCTGATTATCTCTCACGCATCCACACGGATGATCCCTCCACGGGTGTTTCTGACGCCTTTCCAGACGCTCAATTATTCCTGGTCACGGTCACGCCCCATTGGTTTCACAACTTTCAGCAATATCTTCTTACTGGTGCTCTTCCTCCAGAAGATCCGACGCTCTCTCCAGACAAGGTTTGCTCACGCCGTCGTCAATTTCTTCGAGAGGTCCGCGACTACACCATGGTTGCAGGTCATCTCTACAAACGCGGCAAAGACATGGTCCTCAGACGTTGTGTCCTCCCTCATGAGGTGCCCGATATTGTTCGACAAGCCCACGACGGGCTTGGTGGTGGTCATTTTAGTGGTGACGCCACGGCACGCAAAATTCTTCTGGCAGGATACTTCTGGCCCACGCTCTTCAAAGATGCCCACGCTTATGCTCGCACGTGTGACGTCTGTCAGCGTGTGGGAAAGCCCACGGCCCGTGACGCTCTGCCCTTGACGCCGGTAGCCACGCCACATCCCTTCAGCAAATGGGGAATGGATTTTGTAGGGCCAATGGACCCACCGGTGCGGCACACCCGTGCCCGCTATATCCTGGTCATCACGGATTATGCTACCAAATGGGCTGAAGCTTGTGCACTTCCAGACAACACTGCTGCCAGCACAGCCAAAGTTCTCTACACGCACATCATCACGCGTTTTGGTTGTCCCACATAACTTGTTAGTGATCGTGGCGTGCATTTTGTCAATCATACCATCAAGGAGCTGACGGATTACCTTCACATCCAGCACCGGAAGAGTACCCCTTACTATCCTCAAGGCAATGGCTTGGCGGAAAGTACCAACAAAACCCTCATCACAGTTCTCAAGAAAATTTGTGACGCTTCGCGCACAGATTGGCAAGACAAGTTGCCTACTGTTCTTTGGGCTTACAATACCACTTTCAAAATCGCTACTTGCCACACTCCTTTCAAACTGGTTTATGGTCAAGAAGCTCTCATGCCTTTTGAATATATTCTTCCAACTCTCCGTTTTCAACTTGCTACAGCACATAATCCACCTGCTGCACTCAAGGAAAGGGTTTATCAATTGGAACAGTTTGATGAACTTAGGCGAGATGCTTACATTCGTGTTCTTCATGGACAACAGTTGCAGAAATCATTGTATGATAAAAGACTTAAGACAAAAACATTCAAAGAAGGCAATTTGGTTCTTCTTTATGATTCCCGTTACAAAAATTTTCCGGGCAAGTTAAAGTTTAGATGGCTTGGTCCTTATCAAATTGTTCAAGTCGTGCAACCCAGTGTTTTCAGGCTGGCCGAACTCGATGGCACTCCATTACCTACTCTTGTTAATGGCTTTCGCCTTAAACAATTTCATACAGAAATTACAGACAGTTCTACTCAAGCTGCACAACAAAGTTCTGATAACACAGACAGTGACTAAAAAAGGCATATTTATATTACTAGAGGCACATTTACAAAATGTGAGCGGAAGCTCACTATTTTCCGCTATGAGCCGAAGCTCTATTTACACAATCCTACAGAGAAAACCCCTCTACTCCGGGTTGGGAGCAGAGGTGATGCGCAGGATGTGGTAGTAATTCTGCTCTGGATCCCAGCGCAGATGAATCACTACCTCCATGGCATTGGTCATGGGGTCGGGATGCTCAGCCATCCCCTTGCACCACCCGTCCATTGCAATGCCACGGTTGTGGCATTTCCACAGATCCAAGCAGTTCATTTTGCACGTTATCCATATTCTTGACAGTTCGTTGGCACAGTGCAATCTTCGTTCAAACCGGCTGCTGCCATGCTCATCATCGCCAAGGGTGTCTCTGCTCTGCCCCCTGCTCGTCTTTTATAGTCCAACCGACGGGACTCCTGTCGACGTGGTCCAATCAGAAACCTTGCCAACGTGGTTACAATGCAAGGCTGTTTCTAAATGGGGAATATTTTCTCCCGCCGCATATCTAGCCATGGTACCTTCTGACACTTTCGTTTTAATGATATCTCACTTCGAGTTGCCAGCATTAAATGCAATTCCTTCTTTTCACGCCCGTCGAACATTAATGTGCGTCCTTTCGCAAGCTGTCACATCCGATCATTCCCTCACGTCTCATCGTCACCGTTCACTGCTTCTCCCTTTACCGTTTGGGGACTTCACCAAAATTTTGCCTTTCAATCGCCTCCTTCGCATCTGTCGCCACCTGGCATCATCCACGGTTGCTGGTTCATCCTCATCATGCCCCTTCGCCAACACTTGTGCGCCCTAAAACCTTTTCGCCTCTCTGCGTTTTCGTCTTCCGCTCTCCGCACTCCGCCTTATCCAGCGAATACTTCCTGCTCCTTTCCGATGCTCTTTGTCATGGCTACTGCACCCAAATTTTCTACACTTCAAGCTTCTGCTCCACGGGATCCGGCTGCTTTTGAGTCTGTGAGTTTCTCGACTCCCACCTTTCGTGAGGCCCTTGTTGGTCTGAGTCGAGAAGTGGCGGAACGCCAGGCGCTTTACGACTTCTCACAGCTGGAACTCCCTGCCCCAAATCTGGAACAATTGAAGCAGTTCGTTGCTCATCTCGTCAACAGCCCAGAAGGATATGCTACTGTGGTCGATGGCACCACCATCTTGCTTACACAGCCCCTGATTTCTGAGGTATTCCATATTCCTTTGCAAAAACCTTCTTTATCTTGGGCTGCCTTACAGGACATCGACGTCACTCAGTTCGGCGCTCCTGCTTATCAAGCAAACATGCATCGCCTCACCAACATTGCAAAGAGCCACGACACTTTTGTCAAGTTTCTATGGCGCAAATTGCTTGGGTATTCTATCAAGAACACCCATATCAATAAGCCATTTTATAATATTGTCATCACGGCCACCCGCTCCAATCACCATCTTGACTGGCCACAACTGCTGTTCTTCCGCCTTCTTCAAGAGGTGGATCGTATTCGCGCTGCACCTTCCTCTGGCTTTGAGTCCTCTGTGGGTGCGCATCTTCAAGCTCTCGTCTGCAAATACCTTCCTTTTCCTGGGTCTCCGACCACATCTCATACCACCACTCATCAATCCTTTCATTCCCTACCTCACAACCAACAGGCTGGAACTTCACGCCTTTCTTTCCCTACGCATGTTCACAAGACCGCCACGCATGTCACTGTCCCCTCTTCTTCCACTGAAACCATGCCCTCTACTTCCCGTCATGTTTCTCAAACATCTCAGACAAGGCCTCAACCGGGCCCTGCACCTCTCCATCCTCGCCAGCTTCTGTATCAATATCAGCAGGATGTTCAAGCTGCTGCTCTTAAGTTGCAAGAATCCCAGGAAGCTCTCATGAATGGGGTTCAAGCGTCCTTGGAGGCCTCGGATGCGGTTCACAACACCTTCAAGCCGCCAACACGCACGTACAAACTCTGGAAACCCAACTTCAAGCAAAACACGAGGCTCTTTTACAGGCCCGTGAAGATCTAAAGACTGCACAAGATCAGACTAGCCTACTTGCTGATCAACAGGCTCAGTTACAAACCACCATTCAGGAATTGTTGGAGCAGAACAAGACAAAGGACACCCTCCTGGGTGACAAGGAGAAAGACATTGCCAAGCTCGACACCTTGTATACAGAGCTTTCTCAGACTTACCACACTCAAGTTCATGATCTTACCGAGCGTGATGCTCGCCTCATCTCCTTAGACGCCCAGCTTTCCATGCTGACTAATCAATTGACGTCCCTCCAGGATCAGCTTACGGAGGCTCAGAAACAGAAGGTCATTGATGATGCCGAGATTGCCACGCTTCGCCTCCATACTCCGGGGCAATCCTCTTCACATGCCACGCTTCCTCATAAACGGGTCCGGGATCAGTCACGCCTTCTGTTAGAAAAAGAGAACCGGATCCGAGACCTTGAACGTCAGCTCCAGCAAGCTGTTCAGTCTGCTGACGATGTTCAAAATAAACAGGAGGGCTATATTGATATTGCTACAAACATCCCTGTGGATTTCGCTACTCCTTCCAGTTATTTGGACTATGTGGTTGCTAGACAGGAGTACATGCCTGAACTTGCTCAGCACTTACCTCTGTGGCAGGCTGAAACATTGGAACAGGTACAAAAAAATTTAGCGCATCCTGACGATCTTGAGTTTGCTCAAATTTATATGCAACACTTGGGAGGCTACAATCAACTGCGTGGCCTTCTTGAGGGTAAGACCATCCCCACGGGTTGGGTTAATCCTCCTGTCTACACTCAACTCTCTGCTTCAGCGTGGGACCAGTGGTGCAGTGCTCTTAATCAAGACCTTGTTGGTGCATTCAGGGAAATGGCTAAGCAGCCCACGCCCACAGGTCTGGCTCACTCTCCATATGCTTCATTGGGAGTCCCTCCACGCCCACGGTTCCTCTCCTCTGATTGGCGTCTTCCCTTTTGGACTAAGGTCCTGGATGGCCATGCTGCCTGGACTCCTCCTCAGATCTCGACGGATCTCCGGTGGGATCCCCGTTTTGTCAGACGCTCCAATTGGGAGGATGGTGCCACCCTAGACAACACTTCAAATTGGATCTATATTGCCAACGAGCGCGGTTGGCAAACGCCCGCTGATGTTGTTCATGGCCTTGATAACTTCTTACAGAATGCCACCAGCTCACCTGATCCTTCTGTTCACCGGCAAGCAGGTTTCTATGCAGCTCTCAAGTGCATCCTGGTCAGTTCATCCAACAGGTAGCGTCCCATCTTTTATTGCAACCCGAATGCTAGCGTCAGAGCATTTGGCCTTCAGACCTGTCTTCTCATGGAGTGCCAGTTTGTTCCTTCTGAGGCCCATGCTGCCCTTGAAGACATGGTACGCTCAGGATTTCTCCTTGACGCTGATCCTGCAATTGGGCTAAACACTCCCGACGCTCTTCAAGTACGTCAGGATCTCATTGCCAATTATCATAATGGCGCACGTCCTCATTCACGAGAAGATCACTTTCAGACTGCTGGGTTCCCGCCCTCAGAAACACTTCCTCCATTTCTTCACTCTGAGTGTCGTTTGGTGGGGGGGAGTGTTAGTCCTGTGCCTCCTGGTACAGGACTATTCATGCATACGACGGACCAAGTCAAGGCCAAGGATCCTCAGCCAGGCACGGGTCAGCCGTCAAAGGCCACACAGAAGACCAAGCAGACCACGCACGTCAAAAAGACCACTGGCCCGGCGTCAAGAGGGCGCCGGACAAGTGGCGCCCGTCACCGCCTCACGTCGGCGTCAGGTGATTTCGAGCACTTCAAGAGGCACCGCCAAAGATTCCTCAAATCAGGCCTCCTTTAGAGCTCGGCACCAAATCAAATGAGTGTCTATATTGGGCCAAAGGCCATTGTACTATATATATATGAGTAGAGCTAGCACATGAGTTTTTAAATGAGTTTTGAGTCTTGTCTCATTTCAGTTTTCTCTCGATTATGAGAGCTCATGTATCTTCATTGACATCAAGGATGTGGTTCCCATTATTGTGATCTCATTGATCTCTTTTTTTCTGTTTCTGTTCTCTTTTCCTTGTTCTTTTTGCAAATCCCGCATGACATAGCTCCCGGATTCTCCTGTTAGATCCAAGGGTCCTCACAGAGGGCTGTCTTGCAGGAGTTCCCGAACCCAGACCTCAAACAGTACGTATACATGCGGGCGCTCATATGTTTTGGCGCCCAGATGTATGCATTTTCCACGGTCCGGGGATGGATTTCTTGGAGCTGCTAAGGCGTAAGAGTACGTTTTAGGGGTTTGAATCCGAGCGCACATGCCGTAAAAAACGTTTTAGGATTTGGTGTTTGGAGGTAATGTTTTGAAGTTTTTTCGTCCCTGCCACATAAAAATCTAGCACGTGAGTTTAGTCATGAACGGATTAGGAAGTAGTTAGGCGAAAGCAAAGATAAACCATTGTTGATGCATTTGATTTTAAAGTCCATTTGCATTGTTGATGCTCTTTTTTTTTTTTTTCTGCCAAGCTTCCCCTTTCTCCATTTCGCCTCCATTCTCGTGGAGATCCGTGGTGGAAATCTGGTTTTTAGAGGGTTTTTGCATCTAAGTAAGGTCTGTTAAGATCAGTTTTGTGCATGCATGTCGGTAACGCTATACATTCACAAGCAGCTCTCTAATATTACTTTGCTGTTTCTTTGCTTGTGTCAGGCTGAAGAAAATGGAAAGGACGATAGTTGTTAAGGTGAATGAAGGTTGTGGAATCGTGGCTGACCTTGGCCTCGTGATGGTGTCCCAAGAATGCACTTACGTGGATGTCCGCAATGAAATAAGACAGGACGGGCTACTGGAGGATGAGAAAGAATTTGTATTTCTTGGAGATAGGGAAGTGGCCTTCACGTCAAGGCAGGAGGTAAGGTTTAAGGTTTGTGGTGACGAGGTTACTATCAAGGTGGTTGGAGAGCCTGCACAAAAAAGGCAGAGGACTATTGTTGAGAGCATTTCATCTCAAAATCTCCAATTTGAGATGGTAGACCAGACTGTCATAGTCGAGGAGCAGACCAATGAAGAGATAAATCATGATGATGAACTTGTACTCGTTGAAAATACCGCCTTTTTAGATGATGTATCAGATTTGAATTTTTCAAAGAATAGGATGCTATCCAAGTTAGCAACAAGGTTTGATGTTGCCAAATGGCAAGTTGCTTTGAGGAAGTTAAGTTCAAAGCTGCAGCGAAAGAATCGAAAAGACAGGTTTGAATTGTGTTCTTATGATGCCCATGGTAAACCAGTATTTGCTATTTGGTGTCTTGAATGTGAGAAACGTTATGGTAAAGGTGGAGATGATACCTTGTGTAACTTTGAACGCAGCCACTTGAAGTCCAAGGGTCATGCCGATAATTACGAAGCGTAACCTCAAGTGTGAGGAGAAGGGAGAGCGGGGTTGTGGAGAAGGAGGATCAGCCTTTGCAATGTTGAGGAGGAGCTGGACATTTGCAAGGAGAATCAAACTCTAGTAGAAAGTACATTAGTCTGCTGCCATTGCAAAGTTTCAAGAAGAAACTAGAATTTTTGATGTTGTGTTCAAGCTTTATGAGAGCAAAGATTGGTGGATATGCTAAACTTGATGACATTAAATGTTTGTTTGTGCCATGTGTGAAAGGCTTCTCGAATTTGTTTCCAAGAACCGGAAGTCTTAATGGCCACATGAAAGATCATATTCTATCTAAGAGACACGTGCATGTTGTCATGAATACGGTAAGGAGTCAAGTGACCAAGCAAAGAAGAGATGGCGGGCCCAAGAAATGGGCTGGAAAGCGGACCATAACAAGGAAAATTGCATTCTTTTTTTTTGCAAGAGGTAACCTCTCTTTTATTTGTTAGAAGTAGTGTTCACGCTTTTAGCTATAATGTTGAATAATCTCAGCTAATTGGACTGATTTTGACATGAGCAACAAACACTCCGTGCCCTCCAAGCTCGGCGACCAAGCTTCATCAAGTAACAGTTCACGTGAGTACTCTTAGTGGCTTCATAAGTGGTTTGTATTTTAAGTTTGTAGGGTATCTAGGGTTTCATTGTCGATTTCGGGAATGTGAAACGTCCTTGGCTCTACTATCTTTGGGGCTTTTGGCAGAACAAATATAGGTATGTAGATAAAGTTAAGGATTTAAGACCCTTTCTGCATGAGCTGAAAGAAGGGACACATTGGTATTGTGAACCTGCATTGCAGCATACATTTGTAGTCGGGCAGGGTTTAATAGAGATTAGTGGCTCGTTTAGGCATAAGAAATGCAAGAGGGTCAGTCTTAAAGGTGAACCCTTTGAAAATTATCAATGTTCTTTATGTCTTTGCTATTCAGAAGAGAGGGATTTTACATGAGAGTGCATAGACAGACTGATGACAAGGTGGCAAGGGGATTTAGAACCACAAAATTATGTATTAGATCAGATTACTTGAATGCAATTGAGATCAAGAAGATGGCCAGGTCTGCAGTTCATGAGATAAGGAAGTTACATAAGGAATTAATGTTTTCCAAAATGAGAGTTACTGCATTGTCCATGAAAGAAAGGTCGCTAAGAGGGAGTCTGGAGGAGTCAATGAACAGGAAAGATGTCAGCAGATTCTGCCAGGACATAGTGGAGGCACATCGGCAAGGTAAATTTAGTGGAAAACCAGCTCTTTGGGATTTTCTAAGGGACATAGCTCAAAACATAATCAGACCAGGCCATAAAAGAAGATATAGGGAAACCACAAAGGCGTTGTTTGAAACAATTAAGATATGGGGAGGGAGAAGAATGCACAATTTTCTTTCTCTCAATTTTGCAGGTCCGAGTATGTCCACCACTATGCGCTCCACACGAGAAAGCTTCTTTTACAAGGTCGGTCTTAGGGAAGAAACATTCAAGCATCTTGCTCAGGTCTACACTACACATGCAACGCCAAACACTTGGATTTGTGGGGAGGGTTCCAAAGAATTGTGGTCGAGGGCGAGACCGTCATAAAGCCGGGCCAGACGTTGGATTCCCGTGAGATGACTTGCTTTCGACTTTTGTGGAAAGAAAGAAGGCCATGCTTGCAATGGCACATTTGAGGTGTTAGTTGGCTCCGATGAAGAGGGCTACAACATAATTATCAATGCCTTCGAGGAGAATGTCATTTCGCACTATGCAAGAGTTCTTATCGTGAATCCCTTGCATAGGAAGCTGCCCAGACTCGTCCTTGCCATTATTCTGACATGTAACAGATTTGATCACCTTGAGGTTAGACGTCAGTGGCAGCAAATCCAAGACTTGTGGAATGTGCACTTGAGAATGGTTGTGGGCCCTCTAATCGGCCACAGCTCGGATGGAGACTCGAGGAGAAGGGCGTGCATGTTTGCAGATTATACATCCAGGTCTGCACCAGACAGCACATTCAAGGTTTCATGGGACGGTTGGCCACTAAGTGCCTCGAGAAATAAGGATGTTTATGGGCTTCATGACCAAGATTTCGTGCACAACGGTAAGAAGCTTGTTAATCCCATGGATAGTGCCTCTAGAAGGTTCTACTTAGGGAATGAGTTAGTGACTCTCAATGACATACACCATGTCTTTGAGTTATGCCAAGGGAAGCATGGGCTGCAACTTGGAGACGTGAAGCGCCGGGGATCGGCAAAGCGGAGGGTCTGCATAACGCCTTGCTTCTAGAAAGGTTCAAAGAATGCTTGGACGAACTAAGCAATGGTTCTGCAGGCCCACCAATGCGGAATTTGGGCACCAAAGTTTATCTGGAAGTCGTGGCATCATATATTGACATCTTCCTCTCACCTACTTTGGACTTGAGGGCTCGGATTAAAGCTGCTGCAACGGTATCCTTCTTCTTTAGGTGAGCTGGAATCCTGTTTGCTACTTTCAATTTGGTATTATCTTTAAAACTTTAGGTGCATAACAGGCTTTGGAGGCTGTGGTTGATGAACCACAGCACGCATTCGTTGAGTAAGAACTTCATTAGTCGGGAAACCTTTATAGACGTGCAATTGTCATGCCATTTTGCTGTGCTGCTAATAAAGTATTTTAGTTCAGAATTTGGGCATTTAGAGTTGCCCTTACAGTGCAGGGGATCAGATGTATGTACTTCTTCTCTGAAGTCGGTGGCATGGTGCGTAACGAAAGAGCCTATGACGGGGCAGACTTATTGGAGAGTGCCTCTGCTCTCAATCATATTTCCGAGTTTCAAGCAGCCACTACCCTCCTGTTTCCTGCAGCACATGCTAAGCAAGAACACATTTGGGAAGAGTTAGAAAAGAAGGTAGATACCAATGGGGATGTGCTCACCTGTAACCTTGCAGATTACAGTAGCGTGGATACGGATGACAAGATTATCGAGGCCTTGGAAGGGCTTGCTGCTGCACAAGCATTGTGTACAAGCGTTGGCATTATAATTGAGGAGAGTGATGGCTGGTTTAGTGAGCCATGGAAGGTCGAAGATTGGTTTCATAGTAGTCGTGTGGTAGACCTGAGCTCTACCACATTGGGAGATGAGACCGATGCCACGGAAGAGAATATGGAGATTGAAGGTGAAGATCCAAGGAACGAGGTAGTTAGTGAGGATGATGTGGCCAGGTCTGAATTACTACATGTGTTTGACGAAATGTTAGATGAATGTGAGAGGAGGAAGCCATCTCATGTTTCTTGGCATGTTGTTATGGAAGGTAAGAAAATCTTCAAGTCAACTATAGTGAGTCATTTGAATGGGAATCCGTGGCTATCAAAGGACAGGTTGACGAGGGTTAAGACTATGGTATATTCTATTGAAGAAAGTAATGTTGATGCACAAACTCTGCTCGGCATTGGGACAGATTGTGCAGTGTACTTCCAAGAACCAGTGGAATCAGCGGTGGCACCACAAACCGACAAAGCTTCAAATGAGAAAAAGGAACAAATCTGCTGCAATTCATAAGGTTTGGTATCTTGGTAGGGTACTTAGCATGAGGAGGAAATCTGGCAGTGCATGGAAAGAGAGTAGGGAGCCCGTGGACTTAGTTAAACGCCCGTCTTTTGAAGTTCAATTAAATCTGGCATATTACAGTAAACATTGCAGCAAGGACGACAAGTCCACTTGGTTTACTTATGATCTGGCCGATAATCGACTTATAGACCTCGAGTCTATCATATCTCTTGCATCTTTAAGATATGAACCTGCCAAAAACATTTACCATCTGCATGATAATGACAGAGTACAGCTGAATAAGTTTGTCCGTGAACAGAATATTGGTAGGGTAATATTAAATTAGACGTCTTCAAATGGTTGAATTCTGCTACTAACTGTCTCTTCTCTTTCATTTTTTTTGTAGGTGACAAGGGAAAGCAGAAGGTCTAGGGAGTGTATAAGGTTCAGGCAGATATTTGTGAAGTACTTTATCAATGATCATTTATGATTAAAGCTACCATTTCAACAGTTTAAGTTTAAGAGCAGTTTTCTGCTTTTTCTGCATCTCGTGCATGTTCTATTTGCTTTGCTTTACTTAATGCATTGTACGTTGGAAACTGTGATCTTGTTTAAACTTTACTTTGAATGCAATAAACAGTGGCTACTGGTTGCTTGTGGAACTAGTTAGTTAGGTGTGCTTTAAGCCTTTCTGATTCCATTACTCAATGATTTATTTCTGCAGCATTTACAGAAGCATAATAAAATGCTTCCAAAACAGCAGATGCTGTTACCCTACACTCTACTTTTAAGGGCATGACGTGAAGACATAAGACATAATCAAAATCATACTTTAAAAACAACAAAACATAAACTGTTTGAAGTCTGATTTCGGTTAAGAACATTACATAAAAGAAACATATTAAGAGACAAACTAAAACACAAGAACAATGTCTGAAACTGCTTCATATTCATATTATAATAACATAAATTACAAAAAGAAGGTTCACACCTGCGCATGGCAATTTTCATCCCTCATGGCCATTTACAAAACAAAGCAGTCCTAAACAGATCAGATCAGGAGCTTTACAAAAAAAAACAGATCAGGAGCTTTACAAAACAAGTTAGGGAGATTTCGTATGGCAAATAAAAAAACCTAAGCTATTATTATGGACGTCCTGGAGGCATAACCCGGGGCATAACTTAACGGATATCAGAATAACGGAGGCGGGTACGGAGGTCAGACTAACGGAGGCGCTTCACCAACTGCCCGGAGGTGGCATCCTAAGCAGCACATACAGATTGTTCCCTCTTGCACGGATTTTCATTTCCAAAAGCCGCTCATCTGCAGGAGTCACCCGATCAACCCATTGATGAACTTTTTCAGTGATATGAGCTCCATGATCTTGCATGTGCACCACTTCCATGCAGGAAAATTTCGCGACAACCTTCAGCTTAGTGCCCTTGGGCTCTTCCTCAGGCGCGGCCTCTTCCTTCGGTGGAGCAGAGCCCACGGATTCTTCAGTGGGCAGCCGGGCGGTGGTCTTAATCCGCGCCATTGTCGGATGTGGGAGAGGAATAGACGGATCGGGAGAAGGAGTATCGGATCGGGAGAAGGAGAGGAATAGGCGCTGGAGGGAATGAGAAGAGGTGAAGAGCTCCGATCGGGTTATGCCATTGGTGGCAGCTGCATGGCGAAGTTCACCATAATGACGTCCGTAAAAGACGTGCCCGAAAATAAAATCATGAACAATAATTAATTTAAAGTCATTATTCAATAATGAATAATGAATTTCGTTATGATGTCATCCTAAAATCGATTTAATTAAAATATATAAAATTCCAGGCGTATTTCTTTTTCTTATTTTTTGGAGTGACCATTGAACTCAAATGGCGCCAGGAAGAACCCTAAATACTGACTGGATGCAACATTTGCGGACTGGATGTAAAAATACGGTAGAGGGTAGGATACATGAATGAAAAATGGACGTAAAAATAAGGTTGAGGGTAGGGCAAGAAGTGCTTAGACTGGGTGTAAAAGTATGGAATCGGGTATGATTCTTCGACAGTATGGGTTTCTATGGAGGGTCAGCTGTATACAGAGGGGTTTCTCCTGACTTGATGCACGCACATGCCATATGCCCCTTATATAGAGGTCGGAGCACACACATTACATCAGGCTCCGGCACAAAAGCACTATCCACAGCACCCCAGGATCTGGCTTTTGATTCCCTACATAAAGGCAGTGCAGTAAGTCAGTCAAAAAGGAAAAAAAGAATGCTTTGGACACCAGAAGAGGACCAGGAGCTTATCACTGCCATTGAAAAGTTTGGAGAGGGAAATTGGGCAAACATTGTGAGAATAGCCTTCAAGCATGATCGAACTGCATCACAATTATCACAGGTGCATTTCAATTCCAGGATATTCTGAACCTTCAAGATAGTGTTCCTTTTTTACCTCAGCTTTGCATTTCATTTTATGGTTGTAGAGGTGGTCATTAATTAGAAAACGGAGGGAAGGCACTGGAGGAGGAAGTCTGACTCCTTCTTCCAAGCCTCCTGGACCGGGTGTTTCAATAATGCAGTCGCGGCTACTGAAGATTATCAAATGTTGTTTAAAGGCTTTTAAAGCAACTTGTGAAGACAAAAATGATAGATGTTTCTGAAGATGAATTTCCCAGATTTGATTTGATATTGCTAGGGATGGAACCTGATGGGCATATTGCATCATCATTTCCTAACCACCCTCTTGTGAAGGAGACAGAAAAATGGATAATTCACATACTTGACTCGCCAAAACCACCACCTGAACGTCTGACAATGATGCTTTCCGTGATAAATGCAGCAGCAAACATCATTTTCGTGGCTATCGGGTCTGGCAAAGTGGACATGATGAAAAAGGTATTTGGCGAGAAACTGCCACCAAGGAATTACCAGCACAAATGGTGTTTCCTTTTAATGGGAGTGTCATTTGATATGCCGATAAAGCAGCAGCTGCCATTTTATAGGTAACTCCTGTAGTCAATGAAGATTTTGGATAATGGTGGTCAAAATATCTTGCTGAGCATACACAAAGTCTGAAGTTGGCATTTTCCACAATTGGTTACATAAACTGTCTATATAGACATCTGTACTAATAATATTCAGATCCTAATCTGCAATGCCAGTCTGGAAGACACTCTTTTAGTAGTGTTACGAGTCATAATAATAGGAGATTGTGACATTTTTCTGAGCCCATAACAGGCATTCAAAACGATGGCTCCCGACTATGGAACTGGTCCTCAAGAGATGGCTTGGATTAAGGTAAATATTATTGTTCTGAGCTTAAAATTTGCTTTAGGTTTAGTATGGCCTGTATGCTTATGATCTGTTACTTCATTTACAGGATACTTATGAGCATCTGAGATCAACTGATATTAATGGAACAACATGTGTTACAGGAAAACCACTTGAGAAGGTTATTACAATTTCTCTTATTGTCTTTCATGCAATAAGACATGTTTGCATTTTGGAATGTCTGTTGGATTCTGGACTTCATTCAGGGAGGCATCCATGGAAGACAGGAAGCCACTGGTTTGGGGGTCTTTTTCTGCCTGAGAGAGTTTCTGAATGATGAAGCTTGTCATTTCCACACATAGCTTTCATTTTGATCCAATTCGGTAATTGAAGGAATTGATTGAAGGATTTGGTCAGCAAGATCAACATGGAGCCTGGAATAAAGGGAAAGAGTGTCATAGTTCAGCGATTTGGAAATGTTGGTCAGCATACAGCTGATGTACGCTTCATGATCATGCAGATTATTCATGAGGATAATTGTGTAATTTCTATGTATACTAGTTTAAGTGGTCTCTGCAGCTTGGGGATAGTAAGGTTTTGAAGGCTGAAGCTATGGATCCAATTTGTATATGATGCTTAATGGTGATGGGACCAAGGTGTGATGTCTTATGAACCGTCAGAAGTTGCCAGTTTAGCATTTACCAATGCTGGCCTGCTGTTGCAATTGGATGTGTTCTTGATAGTTTGATATTTGATGGTCATAAATTGATGTGCGAAGTCTCTGTAATTGGGAGTACTTAATGGAGGCTGGAGCAAAAATGTTGAGAAAGAACACGAATATTTTGCTGGAGATTTGCAAGATAAAAAGCTTAGCAGAAGGAAAGCATTCACATGCATATATCATTAGACAAGAGATAAAGCCAAGCATCTTTGTCTTGAATACACTTATTAGTATGTATGCAAAATGCAAGAGCACTAGCAATGCCCGACAAATGTTTGACAAGATGCTTCTAAAGAATGTTTTCACATGGACTGCAATCATTACATCCAGCGTGGCGATAATAAAGAAGCTCTCAATCTTTATAAGCAGATGCGACTGACAAATATAAAACCTGATGCATTTACATTCAGTGCTGCTATTGGAGCCTGCATTGGATGTTCTGCCATCTGTATTGGCAAATTTGTACATGCTGACATCTTAAGATCAGGACCTTATTCAGATGGTCATACACATTAGACTTAGACTTAGAGATCTGTATGTCAAATGTGCAAACTTAGATGAAGCATATCAAGTGTTATAGAAAAAGCAAACTTGGTGGAAAAAATATTACAGAAGCTTATACCAAAAGCTTTTGACTTGCAGATTCATGTTGGTTTCAAATATTTTTGCACACACTTGAATGAATTGGATGTAAACTGGCATAACCAAACCTTTTTTGAAGTTGTTAGCAAGACACATGTCACGTGTCACTATTCATAGATGACTAGGCACGCCACCTAGGTGTTGCTGACATGGCTCTCCTATAAAGCCATAGTCACGCTTCATTGTTTTTCATTCAGAGTTCACTCACTAGACTAGCTAGATCGTCTATCTCATTCTATCCTTGCATAGTCTTCATCCTATTCATATCCAGTCATATCTTCATGATATCAGAGCCAAGGCTCAATTCCTTGTGGCAACATTGGTGTGTTCCACATGCTTGAGGGCAAGCATCTCGAGGAAGGGGAGGAATTGATATGGTCTATGGGGTATGGGATAAAGCCTGGAAAGGTTGGGGCCCATTGGATAACGATTTCCTTGACGGATCCGCCCTTTTGGTATGTTGGTTATCACTAGAGGTGCTAGTGCGTAACATTTGGTATCAGTGCATCATATCTTCAGAAGTCAATCAATTTGTAAGATGGTTCTTCATTTTGCAACTACATTCTTCAAAATGTCGTTGGCTTCTCATGAATTCAAATAGCACATTAGTGATATTTTCATGTATTCCATTAGAAAAAGAAGCCCTTAAGATAGATCGTGAAAGAATTTGACCCGTATCCTGATGGATCATTTCATGAATTTTATTTTTTAAATATAAATTAGCGTTGCTTTTGATGACATTGATATAGGGAACTTTATATTACAAATTCATGAGGTAAAAAAACATTATCAAAATATATAATTTCTGTAAAAAGTAATCAAACGTGCTTTTGACTAGTTTTCTATTAATGATAATTTTTCTACGGCGGAAACACACGTGTTCTTATACTAAAAAATATACGGGTGTGATAGGGAAAATGTGTGTTTAGTTTTGAATTCCAAGATGCGATTTTGCCGATCACGCCACTTTTGCTCATGTGCCCATTTGATGTCGTCTTGGTGTTGGTTACCTATGCTCCTCAGTCAACTAGACTGTCCCCGATGCGTTGGTGCAAGAAACGCCTCCATTCGAGTTATCTAGAAAAAGTTATGGCCCGTGGAAACAAGAGACCACATTCTCTCCATAAACTCAATATACTTAATCCTAATAACTCACACCTTAATCTCTAACTGGCTCACTCCTCCATAACTAGGCCAATATACATACCAGCTATGGAATTGGAATAATTTAACTTAAGTTAAAGTCCCCTACAACTAACCAATCTACGAGTTAGACTATGGCCAGTGCAATGATTTGGTCTACCAAAATCATGCTGTAATACCACTATGACGCTCCCAAAATCTATACGATGCTCTCATCGTATAAATACAGGAAATTTCCCTCCTGTGGTGACTACATCACCATGGAAAGGCCCTCCGTCTAATCGGACCACTTGGGATGGCCAAGTGTCCGGGTGAAGGACATGGAGGTGTCATTCGTCCCATGTCCTCTATGGGAATCCTATATAGCGGAAGCGTACATACATGTTAGCACCTAGCAATCATATACCATATAATATACCACCACGAAGGGTGATCCATACATCGTCATATAACTAACAATACAAAGACAAGATAATATAAGCAATATACCATAAATAAGGGCTTTATCCCGGCTCAGACTCTAGGGGCTCGACTGGCAATCAAGGCCTCCGGATAACAGCAGACAGGGATATAACATAGCATTGGCTGGCATAGAACAATGGCTAGGGTAGTCCACTCCATCCGCCCCTTCTGTGCACACTTTGCATATAGGCTGAAACATGCTATGGCGTGATTGTAGTCTTCTAGAGATGCCATCTCATGAAATCACCCTATGAGACTACTCCAGGTTACATGTCCCTAGCCCGATGAGGCAGGTTAGGGAGGCGTCCCCTCCCCGTGCATAATGGATCCCTGGGCGTGTTAGAGGATATGTGCCACATCAGCAGCCCCCGCATCCATACCCGACTTACCCCCCTAAATCTAAAGGCCAGCTCACCGCGCCCGTTCGAGCCTAGGACGTCCCTATAGCACGTATCCTGCGACCCAGGGGGTGTCAGACCCATATCCGACCCCTTTAGTGACCAACTATGAGCCTAGCACACTATAGAATTCCTGTAGCTACGCTAGGCAGGATCCCACCTCCGTTTCACAATCATACCCGTTATTTGGTGTTGAATCACAAAATAGCATCTCCAGCCAGGTGGGCACTTGTGCCCAGGCCGCATCTACTGGGTCTTAAGGGTTCTAGCTAGAGACATATCTGCTACTAGGCAGCTTTCAGGTCTCTACCCACCCTTAACCCCAGATACACAGGAGGAACAGAAAGAGAATACATAATCATAAATAAGACATCCATCATCATCTTAGTAGCTCATAAAAGAAAATTTATCCATCCATCTAGTCATACAAGGGTTCGCTGAAGCACAACTAGAGACTAACCAGTCTCTTGGCTAGAGCCATTATCACGAAAGGCGTCCATCCTTCAGGTATGGGTGCAACAGCAAGAAGCTGCTCCCTTCTCCAACTCTTTCCCGAATTGATTTGGGGCATCGATTTGGGCAGGTGGCACCCCTTAATTGGCTAACCTTTACTAATTAATATATTAATTAGCCTAATTAGCTTAATTATCTTATTAACACTTTAGCATAGCTAATAAAAGCCCTTTTAGGTTATCACAAGTTATCTCCTAATGACCCATAAGGGTCTATTTATACCCTGGTGACATGTTATAGTATGTATACGTTTACTATATAAATATATGGAACGTAAGCATTTGAGTGAATCAAAGGGAGCTTGGAACTGGAGCAATTGCTGGAGTGACTTGAAGGTGCCACTGGTTTCGACGGTTCTTGCCACATTTTGTCACTGTATTTTCTCTCATCCGGAGATCCATTTCTCCACTCTTTTTTTTTTGTCTTGCTTACATCTTTTTTTGCTCATTCTATCTTCAGGAGGAGTGCCTCCATTCTGATTTGGTTTTAAAGGATAGCATCAAAGATCCTGGCGGCTTATTCTGTCTTCAGAGGATTGTTCCCACCCATTTCTCCACCATTTTTTTTTTTTGTTTTACTTATATCCTTTTTTGTCATTTTATCTTCAAGAGGACTATCTCCATTCCGATTTAGGATTCAAAGGGATAGCATCAAAGGGCAGCTTATTCTGTCTACAAAGGGTTGGGTTTTTTCTAACATACCTTTTTATTTCGAGGAATCACCAGCTTTTCTATGCTTGGAACCGCAACAAAATATGGGACTCTGTCTACGCCTTCTTATAAAAAACATGTATTGTTTTTGTGCATTCTTACCAAAACATATGAATCCAACTGCGGATCCCTTTTTATCAGGTTTTCGAGGGCAAGTACCTTGAGTCCTGTTCTCTGGTTCACTCTTTATTAGGTTTTCCAGGGCAGGCAACAAAGGTACATTATATTACACATTTCCAAAAGTATAGTTGAACCCACACCTCTATTGCTGCCTATTTCTTTCTCAAGCTCTTTGCTTTTGTTTTGCTATTGTTTAAGTTTACTAAATCGGAGGGGGCTTGAGTGTTTGGAATGCTATAACAGGGGATAAGCTACAGTGATTTGAGCACAAACATATAGTTCGGACCTATGCATTTTATGAGGTCCATATTTTCTTTCTTCTTCTGTTGTAACATATGTTTTCTGATTTCTTGCAACTGCATTCAAGATATTGTATTCTGATTATGACAAGAAGTCCTGCTACAGACCTCTACATTTATTATGACTGGCTGGGGGAGCAGAGAAACTCCTTCGGATATTTCATTTAGAGCGTCCAGATGCCTTTGGGGATCTGGTTTGGGCAAACAGATAGTTCAAAAGTGTATGTCGATGCCCTTGCAAAACAGGTACTTAAAGGAGTTTCTGTGGAATGTACCTCTGTCAATCCAGTAAGAAAATCCTCTCATTTACCATATGCATTTTGGATTTTCAGGGAAATGGTGAAAAGACGAAAATGATAGTGCTTGGGGACCTGCTTAAGAAGATTGTATTTCCTGATGCCTCTTTTGATGTAGAAGACTTTGAAAAAACTATGTAAAAGTAATTTCTTTATTCTGTTCCTGTATGCATATCAACTGGAAATTGGCTTATATTTACAAACTACGTAGAGGCTACCAAGTGCATTGTTGGATGTTCAATCACTCAAAATTTAATCTAGGCATAATTTTTTGATGGCGTTGTAAATGGGGTCTTCAGCTGAGTTAATACAGGCATGGTGACTATCCTAAAGTGTATCTTACTCTTATTAAACCGGTCCAAGCTAAATTCTTTTAAAGATGTCTACGTGTTTATAGGCTGCAAACTTGATGTTGTTTCACTAGTGCATAGTTCTATTGTTTCATTTTCTATGATGCTACATTTTGCAAACCAGACACCAGAATGTTGTTTCTCCACTATCCTTTTCTTTGCATCAATTTAGCTTGATAGAAGAACCTATATGAGTGGCACTGTCCATTTAAGAGTTGATTTCTAATTTGTAAGTAGAACATTTGTATTCACTCCAGAATTTCAAGTGAGCAATTTTTTTCCAACTTTCTTTGATTGCTTGATGTAGGACAGAAGGCTAAAAGGCAAAAAAGAGAAGGTTTTGAGTAGTTAGGGTACCTTTGCACTCGCCGTTAAGTTAGGATCCCATTAAGGTTTTAATAGCATTAGCCTTCACACCACTAATTAAGTTAGTTTTACGTTAATTTTTTTTATTTAGCATAAATTTAATCCAGTACAAAAAATCAAAATTACACTCAAAGATAAAGTGAACAAAGTTGCGTATTAAACGGGAGCAAATCATTGAAACGAGAGCGAAAGGAATATTCCTTAAAGATTCCCCTTTTTTTTAACAAAAAGGGGGTAAAACGAGGTTAAAAAAAAAAAGATGCATGAAATTCTATTTTGACCCCCCCAAAAGTGACTAATTTTTTTGTGCAACGAAAGAATTGACTGTTTGAAAGTGTCATTTTTCTTAGCAAATAGAATGTTCTTGAAGTATATTTTACGTGAGAAACCCTAATTTCAGAGGATAAAATATTTAACAAAAAATTGAAGTTAGTCCGTGAATCAAAATCAGTATTCTCAAAATTTGAAGATACAATCTTCATATTCACAACAAAATTTACGCTTTTTTCTAAGACTCGATTATGTGCAAAAGTGTGAGGAGTGATGAAGGAGGGATCCAAGACGTCATCATGTTCATTTATACCATCCTCATCACCTTCACTTTTTTCACTGTCACTAGAGGAAGTGCTTGAGTTATCTTCCTCATCACTATCAACAGATGGTGTAGCATTGCCACCACCTTCTTCATCCTCTTCTTCGTAATTACAAGCTTTTTAAGCAAATTGATAGTCCTCCGGCATAGACGCGATTGTCGATTTCAATTTAAAATCATAGCACAATATAGTCACGTCATTAAGGATCAGCTCATCCCTACAACCCACCTTCTTGGACTTTCTTCCTTTTCCTTGGCTTCTCATTTCTAACTCATATCTACCTTCAAAAGCATTTTCTGATCGTGTTGCAAGCCAATGAATCTTGAGTTTAGTGACTAAGCCTTCCTCCTTGGCCATCTGTCAAGCACTTTTGCTATCCGTAAAGGTCGACCTTTGTCATCCTCCTCGAGTTGGAAGAGCAATTAGCATACCCTTGCAAATTTACTCGCGATATTACCTTGAGGTTCATTCCTGCGTCTTGGTCCGAGGTACATGACTCGATCCTCATCTTCTTCTCTGCGGGTGCTAATGTAGCACCGCTTGGACCTCCCTGTGTGGGGTTGATGGAAGGTGTTAGGCCATCGAAATGGTTCTTGCAACTGTCTTAGAGCTATATTTTTCACAACAATTTTACGTTAGAAAGAAATTACTCCACCACATCCGATCTTCTTCTAAGAAGTACTTAAAGCCCTCGAGGAAATTCCATTTTGCATGGCTTTTAAGGATGACTCGGGGTACTTTTCTTCCGCTTGGACTCCTTAGGATTTTTGAGAGGAAGTTGTTCAAAGACGCTCTATGAAGGAAGTGTCCGGAATATATTTAAGGAAGCGTAATCCCTCTTGTGGACTCCAAATCCTTAGTTGTGGTATACTTTTTCCCTCAGAAGAAACTCCGCCATCCTTCAAGTAGAACTTGATGTGATGTTGAAAGGTGAGATCATTCAACTTGTTCACGCCTTGTTCTCTGTCAACGCTGAGAGAAAACAAACTCTCTCAAATCGCCAGCTCTTTTAACAAGATCGATCAATTGGAGTGGGAGTGTAAGAATCTTCAATAATTTGAACTAATGTAGGAAGGGAGAAAGCCTTCTTCCTTCTAAGGCGCATTTAAAATCTGGCTTGAACATCCGGTCAATCTGATCATGAGTGTGGCCTACAAGTAAAAACCGAGCTTCACTTTTCTAAAGATCCCTAGCTCCACTAACATAGCACAAGATGCAAAGAGTGTTTGATTCTTGTTCTCCCTTGTAGTATTGTCAAGTTGCGTAAAGTCTTGGTGGTAATTGCTCTTGCTCGCCTTTGACCTGGTTAAGAATTGTAATTGTGAGGTTCGGTCACCATGCAAGTTTGGATATGTCAAAAATACTTTGCACTTTAGACTTCCTTTGAAGACCATAGCTCCTACAAGGTGGACCTTAACAAAACATTCCTCCGGCACATCTTTAGGAATGTTCAAGAAATGTGGTAGAGTAGTTTTTTGGTCCATTCCATCAATCACAACAGACATATATTGCAGCGGACGTTCAAGAGCTTTTTTTTTTCGTGTTTGGCAAGCTTTCTTCTCTCTCACGCTTGTTGTTCACGATGTCCGGCAAGGTTCTCATTGCACAATATCAGTAGAAGAAATAAGGTCAAAGCATTTTTTTTTTTTAAAACAAGTGAGAGTTTGAAGAACATGAGCTTACTTCTTTCGACTTACGCCTTTGCGGTTTCTCTTTTGACTTTTTAATTACGCACACCTTGAGCAAACGGACATTCTCGTGTCTCCTCGAATTTTCACTAAACCCGAATTCACTTTTCCACAATCGGTGAAGTGTGAGTAAGAGATGTGCTGAGTTGAGTGCAAGTTTCTTTGTACTCATTAAAAACATCTTTTTGGTGATGTTATCGGTTAAATGATACATGTTGTTTGTTAGGCGACTTCTCACATGTTTCTCTAAAATATTTCTCCATCCATGACACAAAGAGACAAGGGCATGCATGGTTACAACTCTTCTTGGTCCACAATGATCATCAATTGCTGGATTTTTGTCCAGTCTTTTGTGTATTCTAGACATTCTGGTAGTCCCTAAACGGTGGACAACCATAAAGCATTTCTGGCAAACTTCTTGACGGTTAATGTAGTGCAAGAAGGTGTTGCGGTCTGGCCTTACATGATAGGCCAAGTAGGCATTCTGGTCAGCCAATGTCATTGAACTCAGAAGTTGTCTCTAATTGCACGTAATTTAGACATGTTAAATTTGTTGATGCAACCCAATGAGCAAAGATTTACTTCTTAAAAGTCTTCTCATTTTATGCTCGTCCATAAGGTTTCTTCTTCTTACAGAGGAGCATGCTCTCACACCATAATCCACCTTAAATTTTTTGGTGGACTGGCTAGAGAACATGTAATCTCGTTGCACTTCGTTGGTGTCTTCATCTTCTGAAGAGAGTTCTACTCTGGGGGTGACCTCCTCTGCCCTTAGTGGTGTGCTTGTAGAGGAGAACAAACCACGTGAAGCTGTACCCGGAAAAGGCGGAGGTGCAGTGTTGAATGAAGGAGATGGGCCAAAGATATGATGTGCCAAATAAAGTTGTTGTAGCGTCTTCACAGGAGTTCGATCAACATCTCTCTTATAGCGCATCGAAATTCTGCAAACCCATGTGTCACCACGCTTGTGTGAAGAGGAGTAGATGCTTTGCAGGGTCGTCTTCATTTGTTGTGAAATCGTGGTGGGAGAAACGATGGAGAATCTCGCAAATCTTGAACGCCGAAACATTCTCGGCATGTGTAAGTGAAGATGGAGAAACAACAAACGGCGGAGGTAGTCCGTTCAAAAAATTTGCTGAGGAGGTCGAGCCATTGTAGTGTCCGGGGATGGAACAAATGGTGGTGGAAGATTGCTACGCGGCAAATGTGAGGGTTGGAAAGGTGGTGGCAGCCGGTTTCCTATTGGACTTGGAGAGGGTTGGAAAGGTGGTGGCAGTCTACTAGTTCTTCGGACTTCGGAGTTTCTTCTAGAAGTAACAAAGACCTTGTCGAGGTAGGTGTTGAAGAAGCATCTCCGCCTTGTGTTCCATCCGGTAGAGGTACTTGGGCAAACAAATGGTGGTGGAAGTTTGTTCACGGCGGTTAACCATTTCAAACAATCGCAAAAATTGTGGGCTTGTTACTAACTCACAAGTCGATTGGACTAATGCTATTCGAGAATACAAATGCTATTCGAATAGTATTACGTAATGCGATTTTCTTTGTGTGTGTGCAAGAATGCTATTCCGTAATACACTTATCCGTGAGTGTTTGGACAAGACGTATTCCGCATCACATAGAAAACACAACCGACGGTTGCCTACCTTTAAAAAAGGAAAATTGAAATTTCGGGCCATGTGATTCCGCCAGAGATTTAGTCGCCAGCCCAAGCTTAATTAATATATATTTGTCAGTATTCGATTCACATAGCGAAAACAATGGACGTAAGCATGTAAAGTACATAGTACGCCTTTCTTTTGTTTTCTCGATTTAGCCAGAGGGCCAAAGTGTATTCCGAATACACTTTGCCCATCAGCGAAGAGCAAAGTGTATTCTCGAATACACTTTGCTCATCATGGTGCAAAGTGTATTCCTAATACACTTAGCCCTCTTCGGTGAAGAGTAAAGTGTATTCGAATACATTTTACTCTCACGCTCAAGGGCAAAGTGTATTCCTAATACACTTTGCTCGTCTCGATAGGCAAAGTGTATCCTCCTAATACACTTTGCACTAAATGGAGCAAAGTGTATTCCAGAATACACTTTGCTCTTCGCCTGATGGGCAAAGTGTATTCTGGAATACATTTTGCTTGTAGTTTTGAGAACGCTTGCTTTTTTTACTAAAATCACACACTTTTTAGCTGCAACAGACAACATTTTATGTTAAAAATTACTCTGTTAAGTCTAATTTAGGTACACGAAATTGACTTGACTGACAACATTTTAGCTTGTTTTCTTGTCTTTTTCTGGCCTTTAGGGCATAAGATTAGCAAATGTTATTACGAATACAAATTTCTTTCGAATTTCTGTCTTAACATGGTTGTTTTAAACGTTTCAGTGGCAGGGAAGAAGGAAGCAAGAGGGCATCAAAGAAATCTCATAAGCCTAAGCGTCCACACCCATAAAAGCACACCGCTGACACGGACGAACCTGCTATTTACGAAAACTTTCAAACGCAGTGGTTCGTAACCAGGGGTGCAGATGGAAAATACAAAGACACCGACGCTTTTTTTATGCGTCTCAGAAAAGTGCTGGTAACAAAAGGTACTGACTCCATGTTTGTTAACCTTGGGACAATAAAAGATGTCTCCGAGGTTGCCTGGACAAGGAGGTCAAACGGGAGGCTATCCTTCAAGACCTCCCAAGGCTTCATTGTTGTGGACCTTGCATTCTTTAAAATTGTCAGTGTGCAACCACCGGCACTGTACAAATTTTTTTCACACTACCGCTAAAACGAAGCCTCGTGTTCATAAATTAAACGTGGTTTTTCCAAAGACAAGGCGAGGACTTTCCCCATCGGTGAGTCCGAGCAATCGATGGAGAAAGATCACAATCACCACCTTCTCCTAGTTCTGCTAGTTCTTCGGGAGGTCATCGGATAAAGGTTTTGAGGAAGAAGAGGAGGAAGAACCCCTCGCTGCCAAAAAGAAACTTAGCACGCCAAGAGAGACCATAGCTGCTAAAGAACCAAAGAAGCGGAAAGCACAAAGACTTTGAAATCATAGAAGTCCCCTGGAACCTAAGAAGAAGAAGGGAAAGGTAAAGCACCCGGTGTTGCTATTAAAGAAAAAAAAAAAACGTTGATAAAACATCTGAAAAATGGAAGAGATTAACCCCGCACAAGTTTGTGCAAGGTGTCATTTATTTGCCATCACTTCAATGAAGCTTCCTCCAAAAAAATGAGCTGGTGAAAGGCCACTTCAGGTTCGCAAAATTTATGCCGATCACTTGAGGAACCCGAAGACGTAATAAGGAGCAATCCAAATGCTCATGTGGCCCCAATAGTTGTCCTTGTTGACGAGGGGACCCGATGCACAACCCCCGTGAGTATGACGAGAAAAATGCCGACACCTACACTCACTACGCCTTGGGAGGGAATCATAGCTTCAAGGCAAGAAGGCAACTTTACAAAGAAAAGAAGAACCCGAGGTACCTCTCCGGCCCTCTGCTACTTGCCTCTTGTGGTCTTACGGATGAAGAAGCAAAAATCGCTGCCAACACCCACAATGCGACATAACGAAAGTACAAACTAAAGATGAGCTTTGTCGACAAGATCCGGTTTATGCACGAGTGCGTAATTTTCAAGGAAAAGTACGGTGAGGACCTGAAGAAGCCAGCGTTTTCCTTGGAGCTTAAGGAGGCGTGTGCCATTGAATGCTGCCTGAAATATGACGAGGCCAATAAAAGGCAGTCTCTTATTCCCCACGACAACTGGTTCCAGTTAGCTTTTAGAGATGGCAAGGTAAGCACAAAATGTATTCCAGAATAGCAAACCAACTATTTGACGTGAAATCGCTTTTGAACAGATTTGGGAACTCCGAGACCGGATATTCACAATGTTCGAAATTTAGGAGTTAAAGAGCAAGGGCAAGGGAGACAGCCAAGAAAAAAAACCGAACGTGCCCAAAAAGAAATGACCATTACCGTGAGGGAAATGCGTATTTTCTCGACACGAGATTTTGGAAAGGCTTCTCCAAAAGTTGTTGACAAGGAGTTTAGCCTAGAAGAAATGTCAAAGGAATTGCACAAGTAAGATCTCTGCCACAAACTTTACTCTTTAGACGTTAGAGTCCCAAAAACATCGGGGTAGATAGTGTATTCCAGAATACACATACCTTTCTTCACTTGGGCACTGTGTATTCCGGAATACACAATGCTTCTCTAGAGACAAGCAATGTGTTTTCCGGAATACACATTGCCCATGTAAAGGAAGCCATGTGTATTCTGGAATACACATGTCCTCTTCTAAAAAAGTATTGTGTATTCCAGAATACACATTGCTTTCTTCAGAGAAGCAATGTGTATTCCGGAATACACAATGCATTTTGTTTCGAGGTAACATCACCAGTTAACCAGTTTGTATTCCAGAATATATTTAGCTTGACTTTTATTTGTTTTTCTTCTTCTTTGCCTTGTTTCTTACTTTTTACTCATTGTTTCCTTAACGCTTGCAGCCAAAAGAACGTCATAACATGTCAAACATGTTTGATGGAGCAACTAAACGTAGAGACATGGGAAAGGTGCAAGGAACTCTACCACAGCCACCACCGGACGAAAGCGAATTGTGCAATATGCACCAAATTTTGAGGGTTTGGGTAAGTACTCTCAACATTACTACGCCTTTGCACACACGATCACCTTACGGTTGTTGTCATGTTTTTTCTCGTGAGCAAAAGAAAAACAAAGACCTTCCCGAGGGCTTCATGCATTTGGTTAGAAAAAGACGGAAGAGAGGTCGTTAGGCTTGAAAGAAGAACCGTTGAGTTAGAACCATCCGATTCACGAGAGATTCAAAGATGTTTGATCAAAACAATTTATATTCAATCATTCATGGTGATTGCACGAACCTAGTCGGAACGGTTAAGCCCACGGGACTTCACTTTGGTTATTGCTGATCTTCCCTACGGGTTTAAGCTTAAAGACAAAGCCAGATATGACGACCAGCCCTTCAAATTTTCAGAGTTTAATGCTTTTATTGATGGAATCAAGCAGATCCTGCGGCTAAACATTGGCGTTTAGTTACTTTCCATTCGAGCATGCGATCGGCTTGGTAGAATCAGCTTTCAAAACCACTTTGGTTCTCCGGTTCAGGCGGTGATATGAAAACCTTGTTCGGTAAGTCTTATTCCGAATCTGATTACTTTTCTCTTTGATTACGTAGTGTATTCCTAATAGTATTTCCTATACGGTTTTCGGTGTGTTCTTGTTTTTGCTAAGTAAACATCACTTTAAATGTTTTACTAGGTACAAAACGAACATCAACTACCATGGTGGAGGACCAAGGTTGCTTAGCAAGGTAGAGTACCTTCATGTAGCTTATTGGAGTTTTGATGGGAAGAGGACCATGGAACACTTCAACACCGCCACCGTCAAAACTTCTCAAACGCCCTTGAGTTTCCAGCAGATTTACTGAAATTGCGGGACCCAACCGCACAAAGGCGGGATTGTGAATCACTACCGAAACCACAAAGCTCATCAACCATCTCCTGGACATGTTCTCGCCCGTGAGACCGGTGCTTGATGCTTTCTCCGGTTCTGGTACTACTATCGCATGTGCACTTAAGAAGGGCCGCAATCTGGCGTGGCCGTGGATATTGATAAGGATCTTTGTTAATTTTGTGAAGATGAGACCGGCTGCCTTACCTACTTTACCGGATGAACATCAAGAGCTAGGGGCAAAGTCTTCATCCGATTATGCTAAACTAACATCCTCGGAGATATGACCTCCATTCTCCAAAATCACTGAGACGATGAGGCAACCTTTGCGAGAGCTTAAAGAAGTAGCTTTAGCTACCATTCCGTGAGGACAAGGAGGATACAAAACTCAAGTCTCCAAAAAGGAGCGATAGAAACGAGAAGGACGAGATGGCGAGAGAGCAAAGAAAAGAATGAGGAGGACTATGATGTAGATCTTTGACTACTGCATATTAAAATTATCATTATTTATTACAATGAATCTTCAATATTGATGTACAACAATTTATTAAAAACATAGTACTTTTTTTTCCTTTGGTGCTTGTTTTTTGTAATGCTTTCAGTCTCTTCAAGTCTATGCCTAAATTTCGCTATTTTTATGATTTCTGTTTCATAAGTACAAAGTTTTCGTCTAATAATGGGCCAAAATGGCATGAAAAAAAATGCAAACCTCTAGAAATTCTTAACAACTATCAAAAAAGGCTTATTTTAGAAACTTGGTGTTTTTTTAAAGGGAATCTTTGAAACGGGAGTGATGCAACACTCCCGTTTAATTTGCAATCGTGTTAGTGACCTTTTGAGGTCACTTTAACTTTAATGGAACAAGCCATTGAACTGGAGCAGTCTAACTGGCGGCCATAGGTCGAGCTCGTTGGAGCTCCCATTAGAGGCCGAGCGCACGACATCAGAGGTCATAGCTTTAACTGGAAGAAGCCAAGGATGAGGATCTGGAGCTATGAAGAAGCTCCACGTCTGGTGAAGCTCTATATTAACAGGTTTTAAACTCTAAAGGCTATCTTCTTCATAAAAATGTCCACCAGAAATTTCCTCTAACTTCTTCGGAAACCTCCACACATGAGGGAGGGTAAAACTTAACTAGCATCAGGACTTGGTCGGGCTGCTCTACTAATATATAGGGCTATGGAAAATAGGGTACGGGACCCTATGTCCGGCGACAAACCGTTGCACGAGCTCGACTAAAAGAAGCTCAACCTTGTCAGAGTCGCTGGCAAGCTGCTCTCCGAGCTCAGCAAATATCTAATGAACACTGAGGTTACAGTAGCTAACGTAATCCTGGGTACAAGCCATATTCGTTGTTGAAGGAAAAAGGTTCAAAAGGAGGTGCTGGTATGGCAGTTGTGACGACGACCAAGCACAAAGTTATGGGGAAGCGAGCTCTTCTCCAGCGGCTATGGCGGACGGACGAGGCAAAGAGCGCAAGTCGTCGAGATGGGATAAAATAATAACCGTCACTTTTTTTAAAAGTTCAATTTTTTTTTCAAAACTTAAAAAAACAAAAAATAAAAAAAATTATATGGCAGAAATACCCATTTTTATACGAGTGCGTGTCGGGAAAAATATATATTTCTTTTGCAATTCTAAGACGTTGTTTTGCCAGACATGCAATCTGTGCTCCCGCGCCTGTTTGATGCTGTCTTGATGCCGGATGCTAGTGCCTTTGGGGTAATTCAACCATGCTCGACAAGTTGGTGCAAAAATCGCCTCCATCCGAGTTATCTAAAAAAAGTTATGGCCCTTGGAAACAAGAGACCTCCTTTCTCCACAAACTTAACATACTTACCATAATAACTTACACCTTCATACCTAACTAGTTTAGTCATCTCATAACTAGGCCAGCACATATATTGGCTATGGAATTGGGGTAGTTTAACCTAAGACAAAATCTCCTAGAACCAACCAACCTAACGAGTTAGACTATGGCCAGTGCAATGATTTGATCTAGCAAAATCATGCTCTGATATCACTGTGATGCTCCTTGGATCTATACGATGCTCCCATTGTATAAATACGAGGAATTCCACTTCCATGGCAACTACATCACCATGGAAAGCCTCTCCGTCTAACTCGGACCACTTGGGATGGCCAAGTGTCCGGGCGAGGAACACGGAGGTGTCATTCGTCCCATGTCCTCTATGGAAGTCCTATACAGCAAAAGCGTACATACATCTTAACACACATCAATCAGCATCCACATGGTAATATAAGTACAAGATAACATAAGCAAAATATCATAAATAAGGGCTCTACCCTAGGCTCAGACTCCATGGGATCGACTGACAGTCAGGGCTTCAAGGTATCAGCAGATATAGGTATAACATGGTGTTGGCTGGCATAGAATAATGGCTAGGGTAGTCCATTCCATCCGCCCCTTCTGTGCATACTTTGCAGATAGGATGAAATATGCTATGGCCGTCCGAAAACACAACCTAATAGAATCACCCTATGAGACTACTTCGGGTTACATCTTCCCGGTCCGATGAGGCAGGTCAGGGAGGCGTCCCCTTCCTGGCCACAATGGATCCCTGCGTGTACTAGAGAATGCGTGCCACCTTAGCTATCCCCGCATCCATACCCGACTTGAACCCCCCAAAATCCATGGGCCACCTCGGCACACCCATCGAGCTTAGGACGTGCATATAGGCACGTTTTTTGCGATCCAGGAGGTGTCGGGCCCATACCCGGCCCCAACGCGAGGACCGACTATATCCCTAGCACACTGTAGGAGTCCTGTAGCCAGGCTAGGCAAGACCCCACCCCTGTTTCACCATTGTAGCCATTGTCTGGTGTTGAATCACGATATAGCATCTATAGCCAGGTGGGCTCTTGTGCACATGCCACATTTACTGGGTCTTAAAGGTTCTAACTAGAGACATCTCCACTTCTAGAAAGCTTTCAGATCTCTACCCTCCATTAACTTAGACACACAGGAGAAACAAAAAGAGAGAACACAATCATAATCAAAGTATCCATCATCATCTTAGTAATACATAAAAGAGAATTTAACCATTTCCATATAATCAGAGAAGGGTTAGCTGAAGCACAGACTATCTAGGGACTAACCGGTCTCTTGGCTAGAGCCATTGTCAGGAAAGGTTTCCATTCTTCAAATCTAGTTACAGCAGCTGGTAGCTCGTCCTTTCTCCAACTCTCCCCAAATCGATTTGGAGCAGAATTGGAGGTAGGACTCCAATTTGCTCTCCAAACTTAGCAAGTTTTCCTTGGCCAATTGATTTGGGTCAGGTGGCACTTCCTAGTTGGCTGACTTTTACTAATTAGTAACATAATTAGCCTAATTAGGTTATTTACTCACTAGTTTTAACATAGCTAATAAAAACCCTTGTAGGTTAGCCCAAGTTATCCCCTATCGACCCATAAGGGTCTAATTATACCATGGTGATGTGTCATAGTATGTATACATATACCGTATAAATACATGGAATGTCACATGTTTTGGAGGTATTTGCCGGTCCAGTTGCAGATGGAATTAAAGAGTTCTGGTGGCAAGGCCTCCTAAAGAATCTCCCAGAGCTTCAGACAAAGCCAAATCCACTTTGTTTTTTTACAGGCCATGGCTGGAGGCCGTCTTTCTTGGTGGGGATGTCTACCATAGGTTGAATGCACTATTATTTTCTTTTGCATCAACCGAGTGGGTCTGAAATAGGGGGATTTATTGGACATGCCTTAAGTTGGCAGCCAGTTGTGCTCTGGCCCATGCGACCCCAGGAGCGCAAGGCTTCACGGCCATAGCTCAGGGAGCAATCTCGTCAACCTTTCTGCCTCTCCAGCAATGGCCTGTAGAACTCCATAATAAAGGTTACCTTCAAATTACTGTTAAACTCTGTCTAATTTATAAGGCAAAAAATGTCCCAGGTTTGGGGAGTAGTGCCGCTAATCTCCCGCCAGAATTTTTTACATCCCCTATTTTTCTCTGCTGTTTGAAGCTTCTCAAAGCTTTCTTCCTTTGTATTGGTGGAAGAAGATGAAAAGCATCTTCATCCCTAGAAAGCATTATTCATCCTCTGTCCCACAAATATCTTCATCTGTTGCGGGGATATTGCGGGATATCCTACAAATCTTCATCTGTTGCTGGATATTTGTAGTGCACAGGGCAAAAGGGCAAATATGCAAGCAAGGTTAATTTCATGCTTTCATACAGTCGTGATCTATTTCATGCCTTCATACAGCCGTGAAACCCTGATGCATCATTTTCTAATATAAAATAGCTTCAATGCCAGCCAATTTTCTCTAAGATGCAGCTTACGGAAGGTTTTATGCTCTTGCTTTCATATAGCCATGATCTATTTCATGCTTTCATACAGCTGTGAAACCCTGACGCAACATTTTCTATATAAAATAGCTTCAATACCAGCCGATTTTCTCCAAGATGCAGCTTACGGGAGTTTTTATGCTCTGGCCATCTGATGAGCATACTTCAAGCTTGAAGCCCAGCGTATGTCTTCTGCAATAGGTCTACTGCAGAATCTGTCGTTCCAATTATGCAACAGGCCCCAGATCCGACTAAAAAAATCGTCTTCTTCATAATTTGAAGGTAAAGATTATTACGTTTGATAATTCACGGGTGTCGAAATTCCGCCCTCAGAAAGTGTCTTGGCAGTGCTGCGGCTTCACTGCCTGGGCACCGCCTCGTCTGGCGGAGCCGCCTCAACACTTTCTGGGGCGAAATTTTCTCCCCCCCGTGAATTATCTAATATATACTGTAATATCTTGAAAAGTTCAAAAAGTTCGGCCTGCGTGAGTTTAATCCAGTCGTTGCACCATTGCTCGAGACAGCTTTCCCTGTTTGCCCGGTGGATGCTGCGATCGGCGGCAGCCAGGAGCAGCTCACCGGAGCAAACAGGGAAAGCTGGACCAAACAGCTTACCCTTACAATATAACAGTTGGGGAGCTTATTTGGTCATGATTGTCTTCAATATTTAACCTGTGTAGGCAGTCATTGAGAATCAGAGGACCCAAACACGATTCTAGCTTATTGGTGCAGCGGAGCGGACGTGGCTGCACCAAATTGCAGTACCAGCACACAGAATGCGATCCAATTGTTACATTGTGTGCATGCGTGAATGCTTGCATGTGCATTTGTGTGCGTGCATGTGCCTGCGTGTGCAATGCATAGCTAGACATACTTTTGCATAAGATAAAACTATATTGCAAAGCATATAAAAGAATACCAACTGCATTACATGACTGTCACATTTCATTTCATGCTTTGCAGTAATTTGATTATAACACAATCCCATTATTACCAACCATGTCCTATCTTGTTGAACGGATACTCCCAATCCAAAGTCAAAGATCGAAGCTCACCTGCATCCATCCAAGAGCTTATGTTACAGTGAGAACTGTAACGAGACGTGGAAATTGTAGGCTTCAATACTTCAATCCAGTTGTTATCCATGTCAGGCCTTAAATTAAGATATCAAACATTCAACAAGATACTAACTAATCATAAATAAATTTTACTGGCCCTTTAGAGAAATTTTTCAAGAACATTTAAACATCATTTGAATACCTGAAAAAAGATCTTTTCTAGCTTATTGCCTCATTTTGCTGCTACAATAGATAAAAAAGGATATTTATGAAAATGCCAAGGAAATATGTAAGAGACTTGCAAAGCATTTCATTAAATGATTAGCCAAATTCACCATTAGAAATTATCATATTTTTTTCAAAATAGTGGCCAACATTTTTGTACATGCTTAAAAACACAAAAAATTTCGAGGAAAATATGTATTAACTATATCTAATCGTGTTCTCCTTTATTTTTTTACCTAGGATAGTTCACCTAATGGCAAGGCAACCTTTTTCCCACGGGATTTGTGGTAAATCCAGCAGCAAAAAATGCGGTTCTGGTTTATCATGGGGGGTTCACTTTTTATGACCATGCCATGCCCAAAAATGAGTATATTATTATTATCATCTCCATCGGTACTCAAGAATACAACATATTGAGGATAATTGTCTGTAATACTGCATAAGGACGTCATTACCTTATATTTTGCTCGGGATGGTTCACTTATTAGCGAGGCAACTTTGTTTCCCGCAGGATTAGTGCTAAATCCAATAGCTAAAATGCAATTTTGACTTGCCATGGGAGGTTCACTTTTTCATGACCATGCCATGCCCAAAATACAGTATACATCAATGTTATCCTCAAGAATGATTGAATGAGAGTATGTGTGTGTGCGCATGTATGTGTGTATGTTTGTTCTCGCTTTAAATGTTTTGTGCTTTCTTCATTTGTTTGTTTTGCACCATTGACACACGAATGCGATTTTCAGCCCAAAAGCTTTAGTACAAAAGCATTTAAAATCAAGGAAGCACTTAAACATAGAATAAAATGGTTTTATCATCCACGGAGACCAATTGGCAAAACATTGATAATGAGGCATAAAGATATTTCATTGAATCAAATAAACAATAACCATTGGGATCAAATCCTATTTTCCACCTCAACATACGGTTGTAAAGACCATATTAGAAATCAATGTACCCTATACAATACATCCAATAAGAACACGAATAATGCTACCTGACAACTATACGGATCTACAACTGAATTGCAAAAACAGTACAAGCACCCGAAGTCAATACAACGCGACACCAGAATTTATAGCAGAATGCCTCGGGAAGGGAAGCAAGGGGATTTGAACCCCACCGAATTAAATCGGATCCAAATTCCACAGACATGAAGGAACATAGACATGAAGAAACAATGCAAGCAAACAACAACAGAGCAAAGAAGACATCATCTGTGCAGTTTCTAAATTGCTATTTATTAATGACGCAGGAACTACCTGAACTGCCAATGTAGCTTCTGCCATATGAAAACAAAAGTGACTCTGCCTGAAAAATGTAAGCCTGTCACAAATAACAAGAACGTCCTCGCATAAAAAGTCTTCCTCTGATTGCTTGTTATTTCAATTCAGAAGCTTCATCTATTGGAATTAACAACCATCTCTGCAAGAAATTCTGCATCATGCAAAAATTCCTGTATCACTGCATCCTTGCAGAATAATGCAAACTCGTGCAAAAATCCGCCCTGCCCTGCTCTGCCTCGCCGCTTTCTTCGTCCTGCCCTGTCCTACCAATGAAAATAGAAGGAAAAAGTATTAAGGAAAAAAAAAAACCAAGACAATAGGAAGCTGAAACCCCAATTTCTGACGTCAGCTTCATACGTTTTTGACATACCAATACTTACTAAAACCTACCAATACTTACTAAAACCGTAGTAAATCTTATGTAAACCCTGCTCATTCTTACAATTTCGGAAGATAACAATCTAAACAAGCAATTTGAGGAAGCACTTAAACATAAGGGAAGCATAAATTTCTTGTATGGATAGACAAATGTCATTGAATAAAATAAATGATAACTATCTAAGCATGCAATTTGTGAGGGCATTTTGGGTATATACAATTTAAGAGCCAACGCGGTAAATATCGGACATGTTCGTATTTAAGCCAATCCTAAATCGCAAAAAAAATCTGCAAAGTTCACAAAAACGCCATGTAATTTTTTTTGTGATGTAGTTTAAACATCTCAAGAGGTGGCTATAACATATCAAAGACTCGGATATACCACGGATATACCTGTGGTTTAAACATGACGGCGTCTGCGTCTGATATTTACGGCGCTCTCGATTTAAGAGGGGACATGGGAGCATATATATCAATAATAATTGTACAGCATAAAACGTGGATCCAAGGGGCAATCATAAATAGGCCATTTCAGTTCAAACTCTACATAGCCTACTATAGATTAGTCTTAAATCCTTTGCAGCATCCTACAAAACTATATAAGGAAAGACTCCAACAGAAAGTACAATTGCGGCATAAATTTTGTCTACAATAAACAACTACCAAAAGATGCAGCAGTTCTAAGCAAGAGCATCCAAGTGATGCTAATATTAACTCAAGTGTATTCTAGCATGGACATACAAGTGTATCATTTGTTAATATAATTTGTGCTACTGCAACAACATTTGCTTACCGGTTCCTTTCCTTGCATTCACCTGGCTTTTCATTTTATTAACATGTATATTCACCTGGCTTTTCATTTTATTAACATGTATAGCAGTTGATAAATCGTATATATACTTTAAAGAGGCTATTGATTTCCTGGTTCATCATGCATGGTCACTCACATTACCAAAACCATCTCACTGGGGAGAAGAGTTAGGGAGATAGTTGCTCTTCTTTTGATGTCAGTAGCTGATACTCATCCCCTGCCAAATGTGCAAGGCAAACCAGCCTGGAAACTCCTTTTGACCTAGATAAAAAGTCAGCTCATGACCAGGGCTCTTGACTGAAGGATATAGCTAGTTTCTGACATAATTAGGAATTTATCACATGTTATAAACTTGGCAACCAGAATCAGTAAATAGCAGACAAGCATGAGCATAAGTATGTCATACATATTTTTGCCTAAGCGACAAACCCTAGGAAGCAATCTTCCAAAGCTAGACTCCTTCGATCTGTTGGAGTCCAGTTGTTTTATTATGTCATTTTGCACTAAGATTGCAATCTTCCATGCAGCAAATACACATCCTAAATCAGGCTGCATGTAAAATGCAATTCTTTGCTGTCCCAACCAAAATACAATGAGTGCTTCACGTCCATATATCCTCCTATCTGCTTATGTGAAGGTATGCCCAAAGTTTTATGTCGCTGCTAACTTATACTCCAACTGAATTCACATTACTCACCTCTTGATGTAACCATCAATCAAAACTTATATGTATGGATGCGTGAATGCTCAGCTGCAGATGTGCATCAGATGTATTATTAACCAGTAGGAATACACAATATTCACTCGTTTGTTGCATGCAGCTTCCCCAGCTGTAAACATGACCCTAAGCAAGATGCGCATGCATGTCTGTTGCCCCCATATCATAACACGTTCATGATGTTTCCTCTTTGCATACAGCCTGTACACACAATCTTCAAGCTACAATTTCATATCCATTGTCTATTTTCACAAAGCCTAAACTTCCAGCACTGCGGCCAAAATAAAAAATTCAATGCTTCTCATGGCAGGTTGAATTTGGCAATTTATTTATCATCAGCCTCCAGTCCCAAATTCCACATAACTACAAATATTCTTCATCTAGATTGTGATGATATATAGGTATAAACTGCTGAAGACAATCATGGCATGGAGCTAATCATCCAAATACTGAATTATAAAAGAAAATGATAGGCATGAAAGGCATCATTCCACTTCATTGGAATCGTTATGTGCAAGAAGAATGGCTGCTATCTTAGCTCTTTTCTGAGCGTCTCGAGTAGGTTCAATTGTTCTAAAACCACCCCCTTTAGAGTACTGATAGTTTTTATAAAGTTCAGATTGAGCATGACCCCAAAATAAGATTGATCCAACTGTCATACATCCCATAAAAATGCCCAGACTCCAGAAAACTGCAGTTCTGGGATCCTTTCCGGCTCGGGTATAAGTCCAAGCTCTAGGGTATGTTGGTCCATAATATGAAACACGAGGGCTGTCTGGATTCAATATTTTTTCATAGGCAGCCTTGATTCTCATAAATTCTGTACTACCACTAGGGTTTACATCAGGATGACTGCATCCCACAAATCCTTGTTAGAACGGAAAAGAAAGAGAAGCAAGCATAAGGATAATAAATGTTAAGATGTTATATAGTAAAGGGACTAACCATTTTAAAGCAAGGTTACGGTAGGCAGCCTTCACTTGATCGGAATCAGCCCCAATTTTGAGGCCCAAGTCGGAATACGCTGCCTCCAACGATCCTTCCTGCGGAGCCATATGCAGAATTCCTCCTGCAAGTGCCACATATACCTTCCATCTCGGCTATTTTCCACGGAGGCAATTATAAAATATACACATTGAGAATTTAAATTGAATTTTATTGACCGTGAAAGCATCTAGTATTATCGAGATTAACACAGTGCCAAGGCACTAGGAGATTAGCACAGTGCCAAGGCACTAGGATTGCCCAGTGTTCGAAAGAAGTGAGGTTAACCTTATGTTTTGTCTTGCAAAATTTGCCAATGTCCAGTTCTTGTTGAGATGAGCAGGACATGCTGTCCTAAAAAAACATTAACGAATTGGACTTTGTCCTACTAATTTTTGAAGCTTAGGATTTTGTCCTACTCTTTTTAAGGGGAGGAGGATTTTTGGGTTGCCCCTAGGGGGGCAAGCCCTTGTGAGTGTGGGTTTATGGCATATTCTGAGTATATGCTAGTATATGCCAGGAATATGCCAATGACTGCTCAAAACCTGCTATAGAGTGTAAACTGGCGGTGGTCGTTGTTCTTGGGCCTCTATTTCGAAACTGGCTAACCGGTGCAAGAAACTGGCTAACCAGTGCAAGCTTAGAGAGCCCGGCTGCTACGAGGAGATGGCAGCAAGCTGGGAATTCTGAGGAGGATGCTGAATCGGGGCAATTACAACCATTTTTTTGGCCCCTGGCAAGGTTTCGTCTTCCTTCGTGGATTAATAGCTTCTTCAGAGATTTTATTGGTACATTGACGCTGCAGAGCCGAAGAACCCCTCTTTTAAGTCATTAATGGCTTGGTATGCCGCATTGGACACTGGGAAATTCAAGTTCCCAGCACAAGTATATTACCGAGAGGTTGGTATCTGTTTTCCGTTGATTCTCTGCTCCCTTATAGTCCCTTTAACTAGTCTGAACATGAAGCTTTTTAATGAATTTGTTTGGGCCGTGGAAAATTAAGCTTGTGGAAAGGAAATAGGAAATACCACTGGTTGTTCTCATTACCACTGGTTTGTTACTGTTAACTGAATATCTTTTTGGATGCAGAGCGTCACACTTCGATGTATTTGATTTTGTAGCTCTTCTCATTCTTTATTATCTTCTTAGCAATTAGGTAGAAAAAAACTTGTGATACTGCATTATCTAACGTTTTAGCTTATTTAGCAAAGGTCATTTCTTCTGGTTATCATGTCCTGTATGTGTTTTGACATTGGAAGTTTTAAGATAGAAAACAAATCGAAACCAGCTCTCCTTTTAAGGCAAGCAGAAAGAGTGTGGAAAAATGTTTGGGCAATATGATGTCTTTGATAATTAAGATACAACTGGTTTGAAAACGTGAAACATCATGATAATTCTTCCTTTATTTTTGTTAGGCAGCGGAATGCTTCTTAGGTGGGAAAACGCCACCAAAATAAAGAGATTCAGTCTAGAAGAGGAGGGTTTGGCAAAGTATATTCTGGCTGCCTTGAAGATGGAATGCTAGTTGCGATAAAAAAGGCCTCTCCTAATAGCAAGCAAGGCAGCACAGAATTTAGAAATGAAATAGCACTGTTGGGCAGACTTCATCACAGGCATCTCGTTCATCTTCAAGGCTTTTGTCATGCAGATGGGCAACAGGTGATCATCATTAAAGAGCTACTGTGACGGAATTGAGTGGAGTAAAATTATGTTTTGTGATGGAATCATAACCTAATTCCTGGCATACATGCAGATCCTTGTGTACGAATTTACGAAAAATGGAAATTTGCACGACTGCCTAATAAGTGAGAAACCACCTTTATGTTTTCTTTCAATGACAAGCTTAAGCCATCTGTGCGGATTCCAGGAAGGAAGCACGGGGCTTATTTGAATTGGCATCAGCGTCTAGAGATTGCTGTTGGAGTAGCTAGAGGGCTCTACTATTTACATTCCTTTGCTGTGAGTTTCTAAGAGGTCTACCTTGTTGTTGGCTATGGATCAGGAAGTTTTATGAATTGCTCACCCAATCACTTGCTTTATACAAATTGCATGTCCAGTTATTTTAAAAGTTGACGCATGTGTCTCTTTGACCAATTCATATTAAAAAGATATGAAAAGAGAGAATTTTTTAAATACTATTAGAAAACCTATTCATGCCTCTGTAATAAACTGCAGATGCTCTATGTAATGCCCAAACAGAAAAACTAAGTTAACTCTCGGATGAGTATGGCTTCTATATGCCATCTCTTCTACATGCCACCTCAGCAGTGTGACATCATCTCTAAGCTGTAGACGTGTTAAATGCTTACACCCCTTCTGATGACGAGGGCTACTGGGGAAAAAAGAAGTAACATGTAACATATCCTTTATTTTTGTAAATTTACTGCCTAAGATTGGTTTAGTAAATCCATCTGCTACTTGTTCGTGTGTGGGACAGTAGTGAAGTATAAGAGTTCCATTTTCCAAATATTCTCGAAGATGGCCTTATGTTTCAATTGAGGATGCCACTGGTAGTCTTTAGCATGTGAGATAGCTCCCATGTTATTACAGAAAATGGATGCTGGAGAAACTTTGATGCCCAAGTCTTCAAACAAATGGACAATCCATAACATTTCTTGTACTGCTGTACAAAGGGCTTTTAATTCAGCCCCCGTAGTACTCAAAACTTGCAGTAGACTACTTTTTGGAGTGCCAAGTAATGGGATTGGCAGCACTATCGTTGGTATTGGAGATGCAGAAGCTCCTCAATTCCTATACGATGATGATGGATACGAATATGTTTTTTATTGCAGGTAGGACTATCCTACCTTCAGCGAAGTTTGAATTCAATTAATAATTGTTCCCGTCTCTGCAGAGGCCCAGTTCTTGACATGGAAGAAAAACAACCAACATCACAGGTGGCAGCGCAATTTGGGGATAAGCACAACGCAAGTGCCAATGAGACCTTTGCATGATCTGGAACAAGTTGACGACAATGCCTTTCTTCTTACAACAATGTGTTGAAGAAAATGCCTCAGACAATTTGCAACTCCTCTATGTCTATGCCTCATCGAAATCTTTTGCTGGAATTTCCCATATCTTTGCAGTTTGTTCATAACACCTGCACTGTTCACTAGAGCAGCATTGAAGATGTGAAACCATGGTAATCAATGCAGTATGCCTCACCAATGATATCCGCACACCCATCGTCCTGCTGACAAGCTTTGCAAAATCTTGTACCTTGCTATCTGAAGCCTGTCATAGATAAACCCAGTCTCAAAGAAAAGGAAAAAAAACAAAAGATATGAGGGCTTTTTTTTTTTGTTTCTTGTTTATGGTTGTTATTCCCGTGTAAGTATTTTTTAAAGCTGTTATTTATGATAAATTTAAAAATTGCCTCGCGTCTTTTAAGACTAGAGGGCAAATACAATGCATAAAATTGTACGTCCTCTATGACTACGTCAGACGATACTTCCATAAATCATCAGTTTTTTCTTAACTGCATCGTTACACACATGATCAGAAGTCATTCTGATCGGTTAACAGTTTTTTGAGTAGAATATTTGTTTATGTTAATCTGCAAGGAAAGGTCAGTGTGCGTCTTCCTGTTGTTCTGCCTCTGTGATATTTCTTTGCACCATCATTGCAAGTGTTATCTTTAAGTATCCTTATGACAATCACGCATATTGTGTTTTGGTGTTAAAAAGTAAAGGAAAAGGGAAGCCTCTCACCAGGTCAACAACTTTCAAAAGATGCTTTGTATCAACAAGTTGAGCTTCTAAGCTTGCTAGCTTCTCCTCATCATGTCCACGACCAATGATAACATGCCCAGGGGAAGCCAATTCAAGTGCAAGGGCTTGATCAAGCCCCTTTGTGACACCTGTTATTAGAATAAGCTTGCGTGAAGATTTGAATTGGATGAATTAGTATATTGAACGTCTTTGCAACCTATAATTGGTTATAATTTCCACTTCAAATATAACAACACAGATCAAACATGAAGCATACATATAAATTTGATGCAATGCCATTAAGAAGAATGAACAGACCGACACTACCTCCCATCTGCTACTCTCTGCCCCCTTCCATGGCATCTCTTATAGACATAAAGCTTTTGCGCTGCCAAAAGAATAATTATGTTTGGTTCTTTTATGTGCCTCATAGAATGATGACTGCTGGGACCAGCTTAATGCAAGAATGCTTGTCGTACTAATATCTAATATGAAAGTTAATGGTAAAGGTTGCTATGCTGTACTATGCTAGCAATGGTTGCCTCTAGGGGGAAAAACCCTTGCTTATGTGGGTTTCTGGCATATTCTAGGTTATGCCGGTAATTGCTTCAAACCTATTTTTCCCTGTAAACTGGCAGTCACCTGCATTCTGGATCGCGGATGTTTGAACCTGCTTAACTAGCAAGACAGACCGAATCTCCAATCTGATGCAACTGCAGGCAAAAAACAATATGCTGGGCCCTGTGCTTACGGGTCCGATAGATGTGGTGGGAAGCATGACATCACTCACCCAGTTGTGGCTCCAAGTGAATAAAATAATAGTTCCAATTCCTGCTGGTTTACGCAATGCTATTACTCTGAAAGATCTGAAGCTGAACGACAATCAAAATCATTTCTTTATGGGCAATTTCATCAAAGGGTAAGCATTGTACAAAATAGTTGTGACCTGCATGTTACAACTTGGAACAAAATTATTAGCATGTATGGAAATATGGAGACCATAGATATGCACACGCAAAATGCCCAAACGTGACCACACATCATTGACAATATTGTTTGCAAGCATAAATGGGCATGTCATGCTAAAGAACTCATTCCAAATGTTTATGTTTATGTGACATAGAGGCTTTTAGATAAATTTTAGCCTACTATTTAGAACACAACACATTCAAATCCAATGCTTTAAATTGTCGATTTCTTAACGTGAGCACCAAAGATCTCTTCAGGCCAATCCTCATAAAGTCATGGTATCGAGTATATTTGTTTTGAAATAACAATTTTGGTTGATTGTGAAAACATGACTTCAAAAAATGATTTAAGCCACTTCACCCTCTGGCCATGGAGGGCAACCCTCCGTGCGCAGCACCTTGTTTTAGTATGTATTTTTATACAATATAACTTATCTAATAAAAATTCACCTTTAAAATATTAACCAAAACGTTGGATTACCTTTTCTTTTTACATTTAAATATATAAATCTAATTTTTCTCCCTCGGTTCTTCCCTTTCTGACCCCTTCATGTACATGGACGGGAACACAATAGGCAGATAGAATAGCAGAGAAGAGAGAGAGAGAGAGGGCAACCACTTCCTGCCCCATTCCATCCATGGCCATGGCCCAATAACATACACAGGCGATCCATTCAAGTTCCAACCATAGCCCAGACGTACAAAAAGTTTCCAATTTTTTATCGAGTTTGATTTTTTTCAAAGGGAAAGAAGAAAAGGACCTAGACAAGCAATGACACATTCATTTTTGCTTAATCAAAGCATTGCATTTTTTTGTATAAGATTTCATTATCTTTGTAGGATTGTTTGTTTTAAGGAAATTGGACTTTGTCCTATTACTGCTGAAATTTGAGATGTCCTATTTATCTCAACACCAAAAGGATTTTTGTTTACCTCACATTTTATAAAATTTCGAACCCTGTTGCCCACTGCCATAGGCAATAATTTTTAGCACAAGCTCTTAAACACTGTGCTAAAACATGATGAAAACTATGTTCCATGTGTTCATTTACGACATGAGATCTGCTTTAAAGAAATCATATCAAAACCAGAAAAGGACATGTGAAGAAAACTAAGGAAATTGGTAATGATATTCAAGATATACAACTATCTACACTTATATAAATCATTCACACCAATATTCGATTCCCGCGATTCCTTAGATTCCTGAGTGGGGCAAAAAACAGCGGAAAAAAAAACTAAAAATTTATCCACTGCTGCCAGCAGAGCATCGCTTTACCTTATGCACCATAGCTGCTCCGCCGAAGTAGCCGGAAGCGTACATGCTCTCTTCGCCGATATAGCTTTGAAGAGGAGGTTAACCTCCTCCTCGAGGGGCCGAGAGGGTTATTTTGCATTACCCCCGAGAGGAGGAGGTTGACCTCCCTTAACCCCTTGTCCGAGCAGGTTGAAGCTCTACTTAAGCTCGTCTTGCCTTCTATCTATAAGCTCGTCTCCAAGACACCTATCTATAAGCTCATCTCACCACAGATCTGTTCATTTCTCATTTCGGATTCCAAAATGAAAGAATTTTTCTTCTTAGCACTATTTCTGCTATGGTCTGCTGCACTACCATTTTCTGAGGCAGCTGGAGAATGCTTGGCTTCAGAGTGCCAGCTCCTGCTTAATTTCAAAGCTTAGCTCAAGGCCTTTCCTGATTCTGATGGAAATGGAGTTACTTGCAACCCTTCAACAGGCCGAGTAGGTTAAAGCTCCGGAATTGGGTGCTAAAAATCAGATGGACTTTAAGAAATATGTAGGATTTGAGAAATAGCAAAAAGAGTTTGCATTTGCTTGGTTCTATGATATTTCACAGGCTAAAATATTTCAATCCTTTGCAATCTCACCATCTCTGCACAGAAAAATTCCAGTCAAAATCTGACGCTGCCGAGTGCATCTGAAAGAGTCACGAAGCTTGCGACCAGAGCAAAATATGTTTGGCCTCTGAACAAGGATGTTTGGCCGCCGGATCCTCATATATACTTGTCTTGAGGGCTGCCGGATCGTTTGAAATCTGCATCTCCATCTAGAATCAGGGGTGCCGAATCTTCTTCAAGGGACACCGATCATTTGGACACCTACTATCTCCGGCGCCCACTCTGAGAACAGAGAAACAGAGTTGCAAGAAGAAAGGGGGAGAAACAGAGTCATCGATCAAATGGAATATTCCTTGTTCATATGGCATATTCGAGTGATTACGACAATAACTACTGGAATATTCTGTAAGGGGAGAATATTCGAAGAGTTATGGCAATAATCTTTAGGATATTCTTTGACAAAAGCATATTCTGAAAGTTATGGATAATAACCTAGCTGCAATCTGACGGCCAGGAACGGTTGGATCAGCTTAACCTGCAAGGACAAGGGGTTAAGGGCAGTTCGGTTTAGTTATGGGAGCCCTCGCATTGGTTCTGAAATCGCTTGTGCTGCAGCTCGATTGTAGCCTCGCAACAACTGGAGCCAGAGATTGCTTACGATGTTGTCCTGGAGTTTGCCTTCATTCCCTCCTGGTATGTGCCGTAGTCTTCTCAAACACGGTTTAGGGTAGCCTCGGCCTTCAGATTGTAAGGAGTAGGGCCAATTCCACCAGGAAAACGACGATAGAACCGTCAATTTGCACGAAGTATTCATTGTAGCCATTGCTGCAAGAACCTCAATCTTCTGGGTAGAATGAATGCAAGAACCGTTTATTCAGGATTCGTCCTCTTCCAAAACATATGATAACCAAGTCAGTAGGAACTTGGAGGGCGAAATGCACAGAGAAGATTCCGAGATGTGGAGTCCTAAAGCAAGATTTAGAGGAAAAAAGATACAAACATCTTTAGCACACTCATTCCGCGATTGGCCCACCAAGTTCTTGCCATAGATACGACATCGTGAAGCAGTGGCTATGCAAAGGAGTTTTTTGTTTCTGCTATGGCAACAGAGGTTTTGGAGAAAAAAGATAGATATGCATAAAATTCCTTCTATGATTAATCTCTGCCTTTGATCTGCTTTAGAACTCGAGCTTTGCAGATGATAACAAAGGATATTATTCAGATAGATAGATAGTAGAACAAGGACGAGGCAGTCAAAAGGAGGTTCAAGAATGAAGTTGCAAAATTAGTGTCAAGATTGGTCAATTTATTCTGCCACTGTTGCCACAGCCACAGCCATAGCAATAGACATAGCATTACCGGAACTTCCTGCATGCCCAAACAAGTTTAGCACCCAAATATGAGCACCAAATAGCATAGCCTTTGATCAAAACCCTGTTGTTCGGTGCTGAAAGGGAAAATAGGGATGCATTATATAACATGAGGATGAATAGGTTCAAAATGCACATGTTTTCCTCATCAACCTTTGCGAAACATCACTAGATGATAAGGTCATAAATGTCAATAGAAAAGTATTGCTATAGTTTCAGTTCACGAGTTTCCATAAACCACAATGAACAGTTTTTGTGGTATTTTGGCTGAGGCTCCAAATTTTTATTCACGGTCCTTTTGTTTGCACATGGCTTAAGGCTCCAAATTTTTATCACTGTTATTTTGTTTGAACATGGTTGATGGCCGTTTTGATACAGCAAACTTATTTTTGTTTAATTTAATTGACATCCTTATTGTAGCTACGCTGCAAATCCAATATATGTTAAAAGGCTTCAGACAAGCTTTTATAAATGTTTCAACTAAATGATCTTTGTTTTGCAGCAGGTTGCATTTGTTGTGTATAGAAAGTACTAGGCATCTGCTCTTGCAGCAAAGGAAGCCTTTGATGTATAATTTTTGTTCATTTCGTTGTTTAGGCTCGCACTTATTGCCATTATACAAACTTTGCCATTTAAAGCACTATTTTTTTAGGGAATAATGTCTGATCTTGAAACACAAATAATTTTAAAAGTTGGACTTGCATAATCAAACTCTAGATGAAAGCATTTTCATTCCGGTATTAGGAAAACAACTGTATTTGTAATAGGATAACAATTTCCTGGAAATTTTGCAGAGGAAATGCCAATACGCATGAATCTGAACCCTTTGGCAATTGTTTTTTTATCTTTTGTATTTTTTAAGATCTTTTGAAGATATACAATCTGAAGTGCTAAATGTCAACGCTTACCGAATCATTAATAGCAAACATTTTATCAATTCATCATGCCAAAGACTCATTATTTTGAAGTCCTAGTCTAATCAGTTCATTTGTAAATCTACTATACAACAACTATAGATGGTTAAATAGTATTTGAACTGATAGAATTCCAGTACTGAGCAAGCAATGCAATAGTAGATTGTCCCTGTTAATATTGGGTTAGGTTTGGGCCGCCGCGATAAATTTCTTGTATACCTAAACTACATACACTGGAAAGATTCTTTCATCCCCCAAAAGCACAGGGTGCTTCATTCTCACCATCAAAGAATTGACACGTTTACAAGGTATATAATTAGCAAGGCATTTTCATCGACGACTGCCCCATGCCAGGGATCTTCTTGTAGCTGCAGCTGATACCTCATCATCTCCACCATCGGCTGAGGGATTTTTGCGCTAACTATGATGCACTTAGGATCTTGAACTGTGCATATTACATCAGGTTTTGGTTGAAAATGCTATGAACCATGTTGGATTCAGGTGACAAATGAGCATAGCGAAGATGCGTCGAAGAAATGAAATCAAATGAAGAAGCAACCGTGCAAATCTGCAAAAAGCAAAGAATTGAAACTCAAGAACAGGATAAATTTATAGAACAAATGATTCGACAAGGAAAAATTACAATATACCTTTAAAGTTCTCAACAATACTCAAAAAGCAACCCGTATTTTAAAAATTACCAAAAAGTCATTGTGAGGTGTTTGCCAAGTTCTTTATTTCCTACAATATTTCAATAAGTTACCAAAAAGCCATTAGAAAGCTATCTTCAATGAAGAAAACAAGGAGAAAAAATTAGAGCCAATGGTACAATTACTTTCATGTTAAAATAAGATAAGTTTCATGTAGGATTTCTACATGTTCAGCTATTGTGCCATGTTTGTTCCCCACAGTTAGAACATGCGAATTTTATCACTTCTTTCAATGCATCTTCGGTCCGTATGCATCTCTTCTTTAGGCGTCCAGGCCGATGATGACTTCTTGATGGAAGCAATCTTGTTACCTGCCCAAATGAACCATCATCCCCTTCCACCACAGGACAAATACTTCTAACAGAAGTGTTCAAATAGGAGGCTAACGCGAAACATTCATGTGCATAATCTTGCGGGCCGAGCTTCTTGAAATATATTGCAGATATAGCATGGGAACAAGGCAATCCAGAGGTCTGCCAACTACTACATGAACATGTTCTTGCCAACAAATTCACTATCCTTGAAGTTTTGTTTGTCCGTATTTCAAACACATGATCATTTGTAGGCAAAACTTGATAATGTCTTGCATGCTTTCCGACTTCTTTTACTTCTCTTTCTGCTTCTGAAACCAAAGATTCATGTCATGCATTTTCAAGAGTTCTTATAGCAACATTTGCAACATTCCTTCTCTCATAAAATCACACACAAACTTTTATTTAGATTATCTCTAGCATACTAATAATTGGCTTATCTCTAGCTTCTAGTAGCCAAGAGTTTAAAGACTCTGCTATATTAGAAGTGAGATGTTTGAAACGCTTACCTTTGAAATACGTAGTTGCCCAGTAACAAGGAGGAGCACCATCTAGAATGTAGTGGTTGCGTTGGCGCTGATTTTCCTCATCTCATCCACACATATATCATATTCAAATTTGTTATTGCATAAGCTGCCTTCCAAAAAAAACTTACAAGCTCAGAATTGTTACATCCAAATGCCTCATGCAAAAGGCATGTTCCTTGCCAGGGAAAACCAAGGAAACTGCTTACAACAATCCTTTCTACCTATCTGAAATGAAAGCCAAGTCATTTCTAGCAACCATTCTTGTATCTGCCAAACTCTGCATGAACCACACCCAATTGCCCTCATTTTCAACATCGCACACTCCAAAAGCCAAAGGAAACAACTTTTTCTATTGCATCAATAGCAGTAGCGGACAACAAAATTCATTAGTATTTTCCTGTCAAAAATATTCCATCTAGACCAATGAGAGGTCTATAAAATTGAAATCCTTTCAAAAAAGCATTAAATGCTAAAAACAATTGGAAAAAATGGCCTTCCCTTTCTTGCAATGTTGCATATGTACCTAGATTAGCTAGCTTTAACTGTTCATAATAACCACACGCCGAATATCTGATGCCAACTCATATGGTTTAATGTCAGGCATGATTCCTAAACTTTCTCAAGTACTGTCTTGCTACCCATTTAACAGTGGCATGCTTATTTTCCCAACATAGAAACACCACCACAAATATATTCTGCAACGTAATGTGCTGATCTTGCAAGTAGGTCCTCCATTTTTAAGGGAACCATGAAGCCTCCATAAACAACCATCTTTCTTTGAAGCGCACTCAATTATATACCTGCTGCTATCTGAGGCAACTGGAAAAAGGTGCACATGGTTTCTAATAGTATGAGTCACAATGACATGACAGAGCTCATCAATATTTGCAAACTCTTTTCCTAAAACTAAATTATCTTCTGCTATCCCCATGATCTCCAAGATCTTGCTCCATGCAATAACTACATCAATAAAACCTGCAAAAAGCAAGCAAACTGATTAGAAGGCACTAAAATCAGAGTAGAAATGTATTCTAATAGCAATGCAAATCACAAAAGATGTATGCATATCTAATTTTTGAAAGAATACATGCATTGTGAGAGAAGATAGATGCAAATTCGAATTTTTGAAAGATCAAAAGAAATGATAAAAGAAGATGAAAGCGAATCAATCTTTTTTCGAAATTGAGGGAAGTGCTTTTTGAAAAGGAAAGAAAACTTGATTTTCCTGCTGAGAACTATTAAAAAGAAAAGAACAAAACGTACTTTGCTTGCATGCATTCTCCTCCTCCTCCTCCTCCTCCTCCTCCTCCTCCTCCTCCTCCTCCTCCTCCTCTCCCACATATTTGCTGGCAAAATGACTACATCGGCGAAATTTTTGAGGTGCAATCGATCGGCGACACCACAAAATTTCTTCCCGTTATATTTTCTTAGCGCATATAGAAGAAAGAATGGCATTTTAGTAATTTTAGAAATACCGATAGCTTGTCAGAAATTTTCTAAAACTATAATGGTATATTGGTAATCTTCCATTTCGATAACCTCAAAATAGGTTTTTAGGGCACGATTTTATGGTTTTGTGCAAGTGGCGGATTCCTTGAACCAATAGAATAATGACAAGATCAGTTGAAATATATAGATCCATCCCTCTGGTGGTGCCTGAGAATGAATAACAAGACTAGAGAGGTGGCAAGAAGCACATAATGAAGCAGGGTTTGCATCGGACTTGACCGAGTTTCAAAAATCTGTATCTAATACACTTATTTTGGAGGGTCAAAATTGATCTATGTTATAGCTCTATATTTTATGTATAGCCTTTTTTCTATAGACATAGTGATCCTACTGGAAGAAATACACATGGACATGATTCCGTGGGAGGGGATAATGACCGTGCGAAGCGTATTGAAGGTTGATTCCAAAGAACAAGATAACATTTGAAATTGTGATGTTTCCCCACCAAATATATGATGCCCCGTCATACATCTCGAAGGAAATCCACCATCCAGCACACCTGCCGCATGGACCCTCCGTCTATCCTGCACCTAGGATGGCCATGGCGCGGGAAGGGGACACGAAGGTGTCTTGCGCGCCTTTCCCCTATGGGCTCCTATAACAATGGAAGTATAAACATAAACATTAGCACTAGCAATAACAATATACAATCAGCTACCTCGAAGGGTAGTACCATCTATCCATCCATAGATCCATCATAAATATCAATACATCATCATCACATGAGCTCCTACCCAGGCTCAGACTCGTGGGGAACGTAGACTGACGGCTGGGGTCTCAAGATAGAGCAGAACGAGTTATGGCAATGACTTGAACTTGCAATAGACAATGGCTAAGGTTGACCATTCCATACATTCCTCCTGTGCATACCTTGCAGATATGCTAAATCAGGCTCTATAGTGACTGTAACCTGTTGGAGACGTAATCCCATGGTATCATCTAATGGGACTACTCGAGGTTGCATCTCCCTGGTCCGATGAGGTAGGAGGGGTTACATGCCCCCCTCCCAAAGTACAGTGGCTCCATAGGCAGCTAGAGGATCGTGGTGACACACGTCCGTACCCGACTGAACGTCCCAAAATAAGAGTCAGGCTGACACCTGCAGCTCTTGAGAGTCAGGGCGACACCATTGACCTAGGAAGTGTCGGACTCATAACTGGCCCACAAGAAGTGACCGACTATAGGCCTAGCCCACTATGGGTCCCCAGTAGTCGCGCTCAGCAGGGATCTCCCTCCACTTTGCCATTGACCCCATTATATGGTGCTCAATCACTCCATAGCCTTCGTAGCCAGGTGGGCTCTATACACAGGCTGCATATAATAGGAACTAAAGCGTCTAAACTAAAGCATCATCTAAACAAGGCTACTAGGACTCTACCCCCATTCCCAATACAAGAGGTGCAAACATGATCAACCAACATTATATATCCATATAACGTGATAAATAAGAAGAATAATATCGAATCCTAATCACATGCATCTAACTTACAATTAGGGTTCATTAATTAGGGTTCGAGATCCAAAATGAGGGTTCAAGAATGGCTCTACTAGAGATATGAAATCCTAACTCATCTGGAATCCTAACTTCCAGATGATCTACCAAGGAATCTACTCCAAATACCTACTCCGGAGGACTTCCATCTGCTCGCAGCGCCTCCATCGTTATGCAAGTGGTTCGGAGTACCTCCGACTCCTTCTGACGTGTACATGCCGCTGAGCTATGTTGTGCTGTAGCAGACGATTCTCGAAAAGGAGTTTCGAGCGCGAACAGGGTTCCAGTACTATTGGAGCCAGAAAATGCTCTATGGTTAGGGTTTGGCCATTAGTATGTTAGGTTTGCCATGTCATGCCACGTGGCTCCAATAGGGTGCATCCATATGGCGGGTGGCCAATAGGTTGAGACCATGCAGAAATGGTTCCACCTTAAGGTTGGCAAAGCTATATACATAACTTAGCCATGCTCCCTTATCCACACACTACGGTATACAAGACTATTAAGGTAGGCTTGTATGGTGACATAGCCTAGAAATATACGTATTTATATCGTATATTTTAGGGAAACATCACATTCTCTCCCCTTAGCATAATGCTATCCTCAGCGTTACGGTAAGGTGATAAACCTGCATCAACCTTACAAGGTACAATAACAAGTAATATTGCAATTTAACTATGTTGAAATGATAATTATAAGGCTATACTTATATGCTTATACAAAAATTATACAGCCTCCATAGTTAGTATCGTAGAAGTTCACACCTAATATCATAACAACCAGTTTAGAAGTTTATAATGCCACGGTTCTATTGCGATAGAACCGACATTCCTTGGATGGGGACGCCCTCTCTCGCTTCTCCTATTTATACCAACTCTATTTCATTTCCTCTTTTCATCGGCGTTCTCTTGAGCTTCTTCCATTTCTGCTCTTTGGCTCCACAAATTTTCCCCTTTCCTACCTATTCTTCTACTGAGGACAAATGGGTCTGCTTCCCCCTTTCCTACCTATTCTTCTACTGAGGAAAATGGGTCTGCTTGGCCTTATAAGTTTGGGGTTGCACGGGCTTGATTTGTAAACCACGGGTTTGCTTGGTGCTGGTTTGATGCGGGCCGCTTTCGTTGATGGATCATGTGGGGTTTAGGTTGAGCGGGCCGACCTTGATGGAGGCCACCGCAGACCCACCTAAAGCTCGACCACCTAAAGCTCACGGCCGGTAGCTTGGAAATCAAAGGTCGGATTGTCCGAATCGTTGCTATTGTTTTTAGTTTTTGTTTCATAGAGAAGAACCAAGGTTATTGTTGGGATGCCCGCTTTGGTGTTTTCCTTTTTTGTCATCAGTTAGGTTTTCAGGCTTTTCTTATTCCATTTGGTTCTTTGTACATGATCCGCTCGATATTCCGTTTGGAGGTTTGATTAAACTAGCCCATGAACTACTGGCTAACGTGTTACGGCGACTCCCTTTATTTGATAAGCTTTTATTGTTTAGCTTAGATCTTATTGTTCTTACGCATCAAGCGCTCTCGATTGAATCCCCATTCAACCTCTTAGTCTCTTTGTGTTTTTCATGGTTTGCGCACAAATTGATAGATGATTTCGTTTCTCGATCTCATGGTTTTACGGAGGGCGGTTTTACTTCAATCTCGCAACCCGGAGTGCCGCTCAAACCGATCGTACTAGGCATCCATTTGAGGCGGTGGGTTTGCACGGATCCGGGCGATCCGCGATTCGGCCACCGATTTGGCTTGCCCGTAGTCGATTGCGCAGTCGGATTCGGCGGCGGTGCTTGATTTGCCAGGTCGAATTAGGCGGCGGTGCTCCACACGAATCTGTCGAATCTTCCCCATCGGGTTATAGAATGGGTGCCCAATTTACGGGTGCTCACATTAAAATTTGTCATTTTTACCATAGTTTTTAGTCTTTACATTACCTTCTTGTGGCCCATGTGGGTTATCCCATGGCAATTATATTAAAGGCTTGACTCTCTTCTTGGTTTTCCAAGTTTCGCAGATTGTTGCGGCTTGTGTCATTGTGATCTCACTATCATCGTAGGCCTATGGATAGTGCACTTTTCATATAGGCATGATCGTTGATTATTGGCGGTTGCTCTATGGGTGGAGTGCATGGCGCGACATCAAAAGCTTGTCGGTCGGAGATGCTTCACCAAATGTTCTTGGGCGACTATGACAAGTTCACTGTATTGAATTTACCTGTAAGTTTTTAAGGTGGCATTGGTTTCTACATTTTTTTATTGTTGGTGCGGTTGGGCGTAGAGGACACACTTCTAGGATGTAGACTTTATTTCTTCACAATTATTAGTCTAGCATGGATGATTTACTGCATGGTTTATCGTAATCTTGCATCATGGTTGTCGTTTGCGAAAATACATATATAGTGCTTTTTCTGAATACGGGTGCAATAATTTCGTTAGTAAAGACATTTTTGACATTTTGCTCATCTTGTTCAGCATAGTAGATATCGTTTTTTGCTTACCTTATTCATTTCTTCATATGACGAAGTATCTATTTTTTCAACATGAGCATCTAGCACGGGTGCATGTGTTTTTGCATGTTCTTATTGGATGGCGGTTGTTGATTGGTATAGCGAGTGTATAGCCCCCTTGTTGCCTGCTTGTATCAGGCTGTGATAACTTTGTGAGCAACGCGAGGGTGCCATGGTGGAAACTTTGTGGTTGTCGTGTCTTGGGTTGGCATGTCATTTAAAGTTTTTTGGCTAGGTCATTTTAAGTTCTCATGTTTTTCTAGAAGCTAATTGCCAAGTAATGTGTTTGGGTTGTATGTCTCATTCATTCGGGTTGCCATAGCTCGACTAGTCTTGGCGCTAGTTCATGCTTGTTATAATTATGCAATGATCTTGCTTTTAGCATTTGCGTATTCGCCATTGCTTATTATGCCCGTAGCTTGGATTGCACTGGATTGCATAGCAACTTTGGTATTGTGTTGACAGATATCGTGCTTCAGTATCAGTCTCTTTCATGCATTGCATGTCTCGAATTTGTGTTTATGTTGGGAGTTTAGGCTGATGAAATTTTTTCTTTTGGCATGGTCTTGTGCTAACATTTGACGTGGAACCTTTCTTGTATCCTTATTTTCGAGCTTACCCAGTCATAAATTCACGATTGCTCCATCTCCGATCGGATGGCGTCCGGTTTTACCTAGGCCTTCTTTTCCTTTGGTTTTGAGTCGATATTCTATGTTCTTGATGTCTTGAGCCTTTTAGTCTGCGCTTGCACATTGTTTCATTTGATCATTTTGCATCGTTGTGATGTCATCATGCTTGGGCATTTTTCTAGGTTTTCTTCATTTGTTGATTGGTGGACCATTATGAATGCATTCTTAGCAGAATTAGGTTATGGATGTGGATACGTTCTATTTTGAGGATGGGGTATGCTCGCTTTTCCTCGCTTTAACTTAGTGCAATTAGGGGTTTGTTTTCTCATCTATTTTCATAAGGATGCGTTCATGCTCTCCATTTTATGTGCTTGTATTTTTTATTTTTGGCAGTCCTTATGCATACATTATTTCCATATATCTCACTAGAAAAAGTGCCCAGCGTTGCTAGGCTTTTTGTCGGGTATAAATTTAAAATTAATGAGAATTGTGGATTTAACTTCAACAAATAAATATTGTGGGGAACCTATTAAATTGGAGATTTATTCATAAACACAACTGATGTAGTCTTTACATGTCTTAAGTCTTCCATTAAGCTCCATCTATGGAGATAAATGTCCCTGTATCGAATAAGCTTGTTTTGTCATGGATATAATGAATTCCATATGATAGAGTTATCCTAAGTCTCAAGTTTTCTCACAAACATATGATCGTATTTTGAAAATGCCATCATTTGAGACACTCTCTCAATCTTTTTGCACATAACTGAGAAATCTAGCATGGCTATGCATGTTAGGTAAAATATGTTCTTTAATTGTCTTGGTACATTCTTGATGGTCGCTGACGGTGCTTATATGAGATCTGGAGCATCCATCTGGCTAGCCAAGCAATGGTTGGTTGGTGTTTGACGGTGAATAATTCTTAATGTTGTAACCTTCAAAAACATTTGTCTTGCCATCTACCAACTATTGGTCGGGGTGATTTATTTCTTTATGTGTCTACCCTCTATTGCATTTTGGTGATTTATTTCTTTATGTTGGCAAGTTGCAAGTTGTGCCTCTAATCAACTACGTCACTTTCTATGATGTTCAAACAAGATGCAAAGCCTCCTTTAATGAAGCACAATCTTTGATTCATATATTTAACCTTTTTAGGCTATATATCTTCCATATTTGATACATTAAATTACAAGTACAATGTTCTTTATTAAGTTTTAGAGCATGTTCTATAGGAGTTTTATTGTACAATTAAGCAAATAATGTAGCTGCTATGCGAAGCACTCCTGCGAATTCAAAAGAAAATGAGGCAACACCTGTAAGCATTAATTAGGGAGAAGCTCCAAAATATTCATTTTATTTGTATTGTTTGTGTTTTTTCTATTGTCAAGAAATTGTATAAAAATCTCGCAAACCCATAACATGTTGCAACTTGGACATGACACATAAAGCATCTGTATGGCTAAGAAAATGTTCAAGAACTTCATAAACCTTATTCCTCCCACACCCTGTCCCTAAGTCCACATTTCTGCCAAATGATTACAATGGTGACCAACTTCTCCAAATTGTTTATGTTTCATTATGGAAGTAATAAGTTTTTATATTCTGTTCAAGGATATTTGGTGCTTGGGAGATTGCATGAAGATTTCGTGACAGTCAACTTGGAGCGTGGACAACATACTTTAACATACCTCTAATACACAATGTTGTAGCTATCTAACTTGGAGCGTGGAATCAACACTTTAACATACCTCTAATACACAATGTTGTAGCTCTCTACTATTCATGTTGGTCAAATTCTTGTAATCAACTTCAAAACCAGAATTTTGTTAAATTCTACACCATTTATTTTGTAGAACTCAAAATTTTCGTTGAGAATTTTTCCTTAAAAAGACCTTCCCCAAATTAAATTTCCGATGTCTCACAGCTTCTCATGTGAAAATGGAGGTGTGATATTGATAAGACACTTGATGGCCACAATAAATATGAATAAATGATGCACAATTTGTTAATATCTTCATGATCTAATTCCAAGCTTTTCACATGTCTGATGTGTTTTATAGTGCAAAATACATTTGTCATTATATATCTGGATTTTGTACTCCAGAATTCCACGGATGTGGGTAATACAAAAAAAGTGCTAAAACACCTGTAGCTTGGTGCTCCACTGCATGAGACTCATCTTTTTGCCTTATGGTTCTTTCACTTATGACAGAATCTAACGGTAAGAACTGGCATTGTGCATATTCTTTGAAACAAGCCGATCAACCGAACTAAAGCCACCATAGCTTCAACCATTGGAGCATTTGCGGATCTGAGCGCGAACTTAGTTATAAATAAAACAAAATGTTTGTTATGCTATTAATATACCTCTTGGAACAACAAAAGGTTAATGTCTTCCCCGATAAAACAAAATGTTTGTTATGCTATTAATATACCTCTTGGAACAACAAAAGGTTAATGTCTTCCCAGAGCCCTTAGTTACGTCTCCACTTTACCACCCGTGTTCACGGTCTTTTGATTTTTCGTTAAAGAGGACTTGTTAGCACGCAAGATTTTTGGCAAAAGCCAAATCTTTGCCTCAACCTTCACTTCTTTGTAATTGTTGATGTCGGTTTAAATGCAACTCTTGGTACAATTGTCTCCCCATTTGAGACTCCCTGCTAAGTAAGAACAGTCAAAGCTTAGACCTTTCCATAAAATGACATTGTGCACATTGACAATTGACTTGGTTTTTATCTCGCAATTGATATTAATAAGGTCCAATACTTGCACGATGCCTCCGTCTCTATTTGTTCTTGTTCTTACATTTCCCATGTTATCAATATAAAACTCATCATTGTGTTCACTTCCGGTCATTAAGGAACACATGTACAATAATCATTTCAACATTATCTTACTTGCCACAAAGAAAAAACTTCCTTCAGCGATAGCGTGCCCGAGAAAACCCACCGATTTCAAAACCTTTTGTTCTTTGGGAGTGACATAAGTGCTTTGGCAAGCTACGCCCGCGAGTTTATCAAAAACTGGAGAACCAAGTCCCTAATGTTAAAGACACCAACAAAATGAGCATGGTCATTTCACACTTGGAAAAAAGGAAAAATTTGAAGAAAAGCCACGTACTTAGTTTTTGTTAAGGTTACGTATTTATTTCTTTTGTTGTTTGTCGTCACGAAATGTTCTTATGAAGTAGATGGCAATGACAGAGCAAGGGAGCCATCAACCAAGTCAATAGATTACCTTGGGAACATTCCGTGCAATACATGTCACTACCCATAACAGATATCGCCTTTCACTCTTACTGCATCAATTGCTTCTATCATTTTCTCAGCAATAGTAGGACCATTACTATAATCATAAGCTCCATTGGTATCTCAATAATAGTCTGTATTTACAAAACAAATTAAACAAGCTACCAGAATATAACCAAAATGAAGTGGGCTAAAGTTGAACTACGAAATTTTTATTCTACAGTTACCATATTCACATGCTTTCGGTTTGTACATATCAGAGGTATAACAACAGCTTCTGAATGTCTAGAATATCTTTTGCAGCATAGACTCCTATTCCGTCAGACCCTTCTTTGAATTGAATACCATATGCACGAACATGTCTCATATATCTCATATTGTAAAAGTCTCACCGCATTCATGCAGTCAAGCAGTGCTTGTCTTACAGCGAGAGGAAACGCGGTTTACATGGACTCCAAGCGATTCAAAGGCGGGGAGAAAGGCTTGTACAATAAGGAGACTCCGGCGTGGAAGAAAATCTTTGCTCAATCGTCTAATGACATTGATCCCAAGGCTCAAGGTGTGTATGCGTTATCACGAATTTGCGAGGTTTTCTGATAGAGACATGTCCAGAGACCACGTTGCAAAGGCAAACAGAAAATTCAGAAGTCTTCAACTTCGGTATGGTCCAATCCGCATCCCATGTTGGACCTCGAAACACAGAAGACATCATAAAGCGGTTAAAAAATCTAACTCTGCATAATCCTTTTTTGTCTTTTCTCGATGCTGCCATATCCCTATGGAAGGGTTGGGTTTCTCAAATCAGTCCAATTTGCATTAGAGAGGAAGAAGCGTGCATGCAAGAAAATAGTCTGCAATCATTACAATAGAAGTGAGTGATCCATTATACCCAATATGCTCATACAAACCAGCAGCTGGTTTTCCTCCCCACCAAACCTGTTCCATAGTGAAGTTGTTAATGGTCTATGACTCCTTCAGGAACTGCAACTTTATGAACTTGTGAGACATAAGCCAATACCTGAATATAGGAAGGGATGCAAAAGGCTTGCCGTGACTACTAAAATCCGTAACGTGGTGCTAGAGATGTATTCTGAAGGCTAGTATATGGCAGAACAAACAATATACCTCTATTCCAAAGTGTAATTGAAGAATCTTTTTTGCAGTTGCACCAGCTGCAACCCTACCTATAGTCTCTCTTGCTGAAGATCTCCCACCTCCCTTGAGAAATTAGTCAGTTATACATTAACCATATAAACTTAAAACATTGCTTTGCCTATAAGAAAAGCATACACGGGTTTACCATCGAACCCCTATTTGAAATCGTATGTAGCATCGGCATGTGATGGGCGATCACGGCAAAGACATCTCGAGAGTAGTCTTAGTTCAAGCATTAGATTGTGCAAGCGGCATGGAAAATCATGTGCACATCTTTGTGCATCAAGGAATTACTGAAAAGAAATAGCTCAGATCAAATTCAACGGGATAAAACCTTAGCATAAATTCGATTACCTGTTCAAAAGAAGCTGCTTCAATGCATGAGTTGAGGAAAGAAAGAAAGATTTATGGGAAATAAGATGTGCCAGATAAATGCCCATAAAACCATCTTTGCAGAAAACCAAATTGGCAGGTTCACTCTGGAACTCCGTATATATCATCCGGGATGTGGTTAATCCGGACAAAACAGAGTGGTTAATCCGGACATCCGGTATCAGCCGGGGTGGTTAATCCGGACATCCGATGTTAATCCGGACATCCGATATCAGCCCGGTGGTTAATCCGGACATCCGATATCAGCCAAATGGTTAATCCGGACAAAAAGTGGTTAATCCGGACAAAAAACCAAGCGTAGAAACTGTCGGCGGGCGAGAAATTTAGATCGATCACTCTTGTTTTCCTCAGGGTAGGTTTGATCCGCTTTAAAAAGCATGCCAATCGCTTTGTATGCCCCTTTTATGTTAGATTGATGAAGAGAGGAATAGATTTAAGGCGAAATAAAGCAGAATCGATCAAAAAAAGGGCAAAAACAGTTGGTTTTTGGGCTTCAAACTGCGCAGGTCCGGATTAACCACAATGGCTGATAACGGGTGTCCGGATTAACCACATCCCGGATGATATATACGGTCTTCCGTTCACTCTGAAGCTGTGGACCTTGGACAACAGAGCGGCAGGTAAGATGTGTGGAAGAAAAACCCTTATGCTTTGCCGTTACACAAGAAAAAACCTTCTGCCTCATCGTTGCATGCAACCTTCTGTCAGGTCCGACTTCTGTTTTGCGCACCTAAGAGATACCTTGGCAAAAGATTATTCATTGCACACGTTTCCAAGAAAGTACTCTCAGTCGATAGGGCAAAATGGTTCACGGTTTTCTTTCTCGTATGCATTGATCTAGCCAGAACGGGCAAAACAATAACTAACTACTGAACGTAAGTTGTGCCCTTTCCCAAATCCTCAATCTCAACCATCTATTTGCATCAACGGTGCAAAATTGAAATTGATGACAAACACTTCCCTTTAGTATAAAGAGAGATGACATCCGTTATCCCCTTTGTTTCTTATTTCTTTAGTTCTACTCCACGGCCCCTGATATTCCATCCAAGCTTCTCGTACGGTTGCTCCGTTACCATTATTTTCTTTGGTCAATGTTTTCGTTAATTTTTTGATTGCCCCTTCCTTTCCATTGCGTTGTGGTGGATTCTTAGTGTTGGCACTCCGAAGTTCATTAGATATTGCACGCTATGATCCATTCTTGTGGTTCCATTTTTCTCTGTCTTTAATGGGTATTTAGTATTTTCTATTGCACCACGACAATGCGTCCCGTTCTCATTTTTCTTATCCTTGTCGTATTTGCATTTAACTCCTAATATGACTCATCTCCTTTGGTTCCATTCTCATGCAGAAATCAATTCTCCACTCCACTTCCCTCTAGCCAACTGGTTTTATCGCCTCGATGTAGCACTTTTTTCGTCATGGATCGCGGCTTCTCATGTGTTAGAATTGGTAATATCGTGCGTGAGGTTTCTTATGTTCGGGTTTTGGGATTTGCATACGGTTGTTCCCTTCCTATAATCATCTGCTTGCTCCTTTATTTACATATCTCGAGGTCGTTTGTCTATAGAAGTTGTTTGCATGATTTGGTCTTCATGTTTTATTTTGTTCTACTTGCTCTATTGGACACTATTTTTGGTAATCGTTCCATTTGTCCTTCCCAAGCATTTCCATCTTTTCGGTCTTTCACATTCTCTTTAGAAGGATCATCGAGTCTCCATTGGGTTTTATTTGGTCTTTATTATTTGTTGCTATAATTTCATACTTGTATCTTGACCTTTTTTAGATCCTCCTTATCCATGATACTTCATCTTTACTTTGCTCCACCTCTTCAATTTCCTTGCCTTCCATTCCTTTTTGTGCCATGTTGGCCCAATGGCCTATTTATTGCATTGGCTTCATTGTTGGTTCCATAAACGAGTGTCATCCATGTGTCTTATTGTTCCTAAATATGCTCTGCCTTAGTATCTCATTGTCCCCTCACATCTCTTGCCTCACCTATCCTCCCTAACATCATTGACTCCGTGTCGTCATTTAACTTCATTGCGGTTTTTTCTTTCTTCAGTTCTCCACATTAGTCCCTTCCATTCCATTTGCCGTAATATACCATTGTTCCTTCACCTCTCTTCTCTGACTTTCCTCTTTTTGACCCCATTGACTCCTTTGATTAGTGGCCTTTCTACCTTTGCTTCCATATGTCTCGTTTTTTCACCTTTTTGCTTTATTTATCCCATTGACTTCTGACTTCACTCATCCAGTCTGTTTGTGCGGAGTTGCCTCCTTTTTTCTATGGTTTATCTATGCCTTTGTTTTACGCTAGTATTTCTAGATTACATACCCTTCATTTCAATCTTTACCATGTCCTTTTTTTGTGGTCCTTTGTCAGTTAGTCTTAGATTCTCGATGAGTTTTTTGATTTCATAGTTCTTGATTCTTTCTCATTCTTTGCTCCTTGTAATTTTGTCACATTTTCTTAATTAGTCATTTTTTGGTTCAGGTCCTTTTTTGTCCCTTTGCTCTAATTTTTTGCTATTCCTGCTCTAATTTTTCGCTATTCCTTGTTTTATTTTTTTTAGGGGTCCTTTCATGTTTTCTTTGTAAGTGCTCGTTTCTCATTTAGTTCCCTTCCCTATTTTGTCTTTGCTCTATGTGTTTGTGGTGTCTCCGTTGTTGTAGCCTCATTTAATTCTTTTTCTTTAGTTTTGGTCATGCTTTCTATGTATCTATGTATCTGTCTATCCCTCTAATTCCCCGGTTGCTCTTGCTCCCTCGTTTCATCTTTCATCCCTTGCATCGCTTTCGTCCTGACTCCTCTTCTTCTTCTCTCTTGAATTGCCTTAATTGTTATTTGCCCTACTCGTATCTAGATCATGGGTGCCCACTGCTCGAGTTATCCCTCTTTCTCCACCAGTCTCGCTTAGCCCCTTATTCCATTTGTCCCATTTGTCTACTTCATTCTAGTTGTTCTATTTTGCCCACTTCTCCATCAATTTTGTTTTTTGCCTAGTCAGTCTCCCCCATTCTTTTAGCCTAGTTCATCCGCTTTGTCTTTATCGGTCTGTTTTTCTTTTGCCGTCGTCTTTCTTTCTTGTATCATTGTTGCATTTTGTTGGTCACGTCTTTCTTGTTCCATGACTTTCGGGTGTCCCTTTGGCTTTTCTCTCTGCCTTGTTCACGTTGGTCTTATCCTTGTCTATTCATCCTTTTTGCCCGTTCTTCCAGTCTTTTCTTGCCCCATTTTTTCCTAGTCATTCAGTTTGCTCCAATTTTTTGAGATGGGTTCCTCTTCTATCGGCCACTTGATTGTGTCATAGGACCCATCCTAGGAATGCCACGGTTCTATTGCGATAGTATCGCAATAGAACCGACATTCCTTGGATGGGGACGCCCTGTTAAGAGCCTCTCACACTCTAACAATAAAGCAACAACTAAACCTAAAACTGTGGCAGTAATTTTGAACTTACCTCTGAATTGTCCAACCATTCGTATGCATCATTCATAGAGTGCAAAGTCTCCAAAGCCACCATGTCCTACAAGTTGGATGCAAAACTAAAGCTTAAGGAAATGGTATTCAAGGCAACAAAATACTTTTGTACAAGGAATGGAAATAAGCAACGTGAAACACAAATATCATGATGGGAAGAAATAAATGCTACAAAATATGGTGACGAAATGGCTTTTCTATTCATTCACAAAATGTCAAGTACAACAAGAATTCCGAGACAATAACTTTGGCACAACCACTCGTGATTTCCATAACAAATCACACCTATTTATATCTAGATGCTGCCAATGCTTCCAATGACGCTGTCCAATACCAGAATGCTGCCTCCCGACAGCCAAGTTAACCGCTCCGTCCGTCACCAAATCCTTGTTCGAAGATTCTATTTTTCATTCTTATTCTAACTTCTAACATGTACTTTAAAACTAAGTCATTATATTTGTAAACGTTCAAGTCCATATGGTGGACATTTTTATTGCAATGTTTTTAGCCCAACATTGAGCATTTTATTGGTAAAGCATAAAAACTCAACTATGAAAACTTAGAAGTAATGTTTAAGTCTTTTTGTCTTTTCGAAAATCATTCAGTCTTTTCCTGCAGAGCTACGACGAGCTCTTTTAAAGAAGCGACTCGAAGTGCCTGGATCTTTGATATGCTCGTTGTCAATGTTGTTTTCTTCATGTGTGCCCAATTGGTTATCACGCCCTCTCTCGCTTTTCCTATTTATACCACCTCTATTTCATTTCCTCTTTTCATCGGCGTTCTCTTGAGCTTCTTCCATTTCTGCTCTTTGGCTCCACAAATTTTCCCCTTTCCTACCTATTCTTCTACTAAGGACAAATGGGTCTGCTTCCCCCTTTCCTACCTATTCTTCTACTGAGGAAAACGGGTCTGCAGCGCGCGTACAAGTTTGGGGTTGCCTGGGCTTGATTTGTCGCTTCTGGGTTTGCTTGGTGCTGGTTTGATGCAGGCCTGCTCGTTGATGGATCATGTGGGGTTTAGGTTGAGCGGGCCGACCTTCAGTAGGCCACCGCAACCCACCTAAAGCTCTGACCACCTAAAGCTCTGACCGGTAGCTTGGAAATCAAGGAATCGTTGCTATTGTTTTTAGTTTTTTGTTTCATAGAGAAGAACCAAGGTTATTGTTGGGATGCCTGCTTTGGTGTTTTCCTTTTTTTGTCATCAGATTGGGTTTTTCCCGGCTTTTCTTATTCCATTTGGTTCTTTGTACATGATCCGCTCTGATATTCCGTCTGGAGGTTTGATTAAACTAGCCCATGAACTACTGCTGTGTTCTGACGACTCCCTTTATTTGATAAGCTTTTATTGTTTAGCTTAGATCTTATTGTTCTTCCGCATCAAGCAGCTCTGATTCAGATCCCCCATTCAACCTCTTCGTCTCTTTGTGTTTTTTCATGGTTTTTCCTGCGCACAAATTGATAGATGATTTCGTTTCTCTGATCTCATGGTTTCTGGAGGGCGGTTTTACTTCAATCTGCAACCAGGAGTGCCGCTCAAACCGATCTGTACTAGGCATCCATTTGAGGCGGTGGGTTTGCCTGGATCCGGGCCAGTCACAGTTCAGCGGCCGATTTGGCTTGCCAGGTAGTCGACTGCAGGTCGGATTAGGCGGCAGGTGCTCCACCTGATCTGTCGAATCTTCCCCATCAGGTTACAGAATGGGTGCCCAATTTCTGGGTCATTTTTTACCATAGTTTTTAGTCTTTACATTACCTTCTTGTGGCCCATGTGGGTTATCCCATGGCAATTATATTAAAGGCTTGACTCTCTTCTTGGTTTTCCAAGTTTCGCAGTTGTTGCAGCTTGTGTCATTGTGATCTCACTATCATCGTAGGCCTATGGATAGTGCACTTTTCATATAGGCATGATCGTGATTATTGGCAGTTTGCTCTATGGGTGGGTTTGCATGACGCGACATCAAGAGCTTGTCGGTTGGAGGTGCTTCACCAAATGTTCTTGGACGACTATGACAAGTTCACCTGTATTGGACTGTAAGTTTTCGGTGGCATTGGTTTCTACATTTTTTATTGTTGGTCTGGTTGGGCGTAGCGGACACACTTCTAGGATGTAGACTTTATTTCTTCACAATTATTCGTCTAGCATGGATGATTTCTGCATCGTTTATCGTAATCTTGCATCATAGTTGTCGTTTGCGAAAATACATATATAGTGCTTTTCTGAATACGGGTGCAATAATTTCGTTAGTAAAGACATTTTTGACATTTTGCTCATCTTGTTCAGCATAGTAGATATCGTTTTTTGCTTACCTTATTCATTTCTTCATATGACGAAGTATCTATTTTTTCAACATGAGCATCTAGCACGGGTGCATGTGTTCATGCATGTTCTTATTGGATGGCGGTTGTTGATTGGTATAGCGAGTGTATAGCCCCCTTGTTGCCTGCTTGTATCAGGCTGTGATAACTTTGTGAGCAACGCGAGGGTGCCATGGTGGAAACTTTGTGGTTGTCGTGTCTTGGGTTGGCATGTCATTTAAAGTTTTTTGGCTAGGTCATTTTAAGTTCTCATGTTTTTCTAGAAGCTAATTGCCAAGTAATGTGTTTGGGTTGTATGTCTCATTCATTCGGGTTGCCATAGCTCGACTAGTCTTGGCGCTAGTTCATGCTTGTTATAATTATGCAATGATCTTGCTTTTAGCATTTGCGTGTTCGCCATTGCTTATTATGCCCGTAGCTTGGATTGCACTGGATTGCATAGCAACTTTGGTATTGTGTTGGCCGGATACCGCTTCAAGTCGATCTCTTTCATGCACTGCATGTCTCGAATTTGTGTTTATGTTGGGAGTTTAGGCTGATGAAATTTTTTCTTTCGGCATGGTCTTGTGCTAACATTTGACGTGGAACCTTTCTTGTATCCTTATTTTCGAGCTTACCCAGTCATAAGTTACGGTGCTCCATCTCCGATCGGATGGCGTCCGGTTTTACCTAGGCCTTCTTTTCCTTTGGTTTTGAGTCGATATTCTATGTTCTTGATGTCTTGAGCCTTTTAGTCTGCGCTTGCACATTGTTTCATTTGATCATTTTGCATCGTTGTGATGTCATCATGCTTGGGCATTTTTCTAGGTTTTCTTCATTTGTTGATTGGTGGACCATTATGAATGCATTCTTAGAAGAATTACGTTATGGATGTGGATACGTTCTATTTTGAGGATGGGGTATGCTCGCTTTTCCTCGCTTTAACTTAGTGCAATTAGGGGTTTGTTTTCTCATCTATTTTCATAAGGATGCGTTCATGCTCTCCATTTTATGTGCTTGTATTTTTTATTTTTGGCAAAATTTATGCATACATTATTTCCATATATCTCACTAGAAAAAGTGCCCAGCGTTGCTAGGCTTTTTGTCGGGTATAAATTTAAAATTAATGAGAATTGTGGATTTAACTTCAACAAATAAATATTGTGGGGAACCTATTAAATTGGAGATTTATTCATAAACACAACTGATGTAGTCTTTACATGTCTTAAGTCTTCCATTAAGCTCCATCTATGGAGATAAATGTCCCTGTATCGAATAAGCTTGTTTTGTCATGGATATAATGAATTCCATATGATTATCCTAAGTCTCAAGTTTTCTCACAAACATATGATCGTATTTTGAAAATGCCATCATTTGAGACACTCTCTCAATCTTTTTGCACATAACTGAGAAATCTAACATGGCTATGTATGTTAGGTAAAATATGTTCTTTGATTGTCTTGGTACATTCTTGATGGTCGCTGACGGTGCTTATATGAGATCTGGAGCATCCATCTGGCTAGCCAAGCAATGGTTGGTTGGTGTTTGACGGTGAATAATTTTTAATGTTGTAACCTTCAAAAAATTTGTGGCAAAACATTGGATAGCTAGGTTATACCTTCATTTGTCTTGCGAGGATCTACCAACTATTGGTCGTGGTAAATAGACTGACGTCCTTCAATAAAAAAACTATTGGTCGTGGTGATTTATTTCTTTATGTGTCTACCCTCTATTGCATTGTGGTGATTATTTCTTTATGTTGGCAAGTTGCAAGTTGTGCCTCTAATCAACTACGTCACTTTCTATGATGTTCAAACAAGATGCAAAGCCTCCTTTAATGAAGCACAATCTTGTTTCATATTGCAAGTACAATGTTCTTTATTAAGTTTTAGAGCATGTTCTATAGGAGTTTTTATTGTACAATTAGGCAAATAATGTAGCTGCTATGTGAAGCACTCCCGCGAATTCAAAAGAAAATGAGGCAATACCTGTAAGCATTAATTAGAAAGAGAAAACGGAGAAGCTCCAAAATATTCATTTTATTTGTATTGTTTGTGTTTTTTCTATTGTCAAGAAATTGTATAAAACATCTCGCAAACACCATAAAATGTTGCAACTTGGACGTGACACATAAAGCATCTGTATGGCTAAGAAAATGTTCAAGAACTTCATAAACCTTATTCCTCCCAAACCCTGTCCCTAAGTCCACATTTTTGCCAAATGATTACAATGGTGACCAACTTATCCAAATTGTTTATCTTTCATTATAGAAATAATAAGTTTTTATATTCTGTTCAAGGATATTTGTGAAGATTTCGTGACAGTCAACTTGGAGCGTGGAATCACCACTTTAACATATCTCTAATACACAATGCTGCAGCTATCTACTGTTCATGTTGGTCAAATTCTTGTAATCAACTTCAAAACCAAAATTTTGTTAAATTCTACACCATTTATTTTGTAGAACTCAAATTTTTCGTTGAGAATTTTTCCTTAAAAATACCTTCCCCAAATTAAATTTCCGATGTATCACAGCTTCTCATGTGAAAATGGAGGTGTGATATTGATAAGACACTTGACAGCCACAATAGATATGAATAAATGATGCACAATTTGTTAAGGTGCGTATCTTCATGATCTAATTCCAAGCTTTTCACATGTCTGATGTGTTTTATAGTGCAAAATACATTTGTGATTATATATCTGGATTTTGTACTCCAGAATTCCACGATTGTGGGTAATAGAAGAAAACTGCTAAACACCTGTAGCTTGATGCTCAATTGCATGAGACTCATCTTTTTGCCTTATGGTTCTTTCACTTATGACAGAATCTAACGGTAAGAACTGGCATTGTGCATATTGCTGAAGCAACTGATCAACCAGAACTAAAGCCACCATAGCTTCAACCATTGGAACAGCTGCAGATGCAGAGCAGAACTTAGTTATAAATAAAACAAAATGTTTGTTATGCTATTAATATACCTCTTGGAACAACAAAAGGTTAATGTCTTCCCCGATAAAACAAAATGTTTGTTATGCTATTAATATACCTCTTGGAACAACAAAAGGTTAATGTCTTCCCCGAGCCCTTAGTTCTGTCTCCTGCTTACCACGTGTTACGGTCTTTTGATTTTTCTGTTAAAGAGGACTTGTTAGCACGCAAGATTTTTTGGCAAAAGCCAAATGCTGCCTCAACCTTCACTTACTGTAATTGTTGATGTCGGTTTAAATGCAACTCTTGGTACAATTGTCTCCCCATTTGAGACTCCCTGCTAAGTAAGAACAGTCAAAGCTTAGACCTTTCCATAAAATGACATTGTGCACATTGACAATTGACTTGGTTTTTATCTCGCAATTGATATTAATAAGGTCCAATACTTGCCTGGATGCCTCCGATCTATTTGTTCTTGTTCTTACATTTCCCATGTTATCAATATAAAACTCATCATTGTGTTCACTTCCAGTCATTAAGGAACCTGTACAATAATCATTTCAACATTATCTTACTTGCCACAAAGAAAAAACTTCCTTCACTGATAACGTACCAGAAAACCCACTTCTGATTTCAAAACCTTTTGTTGCTGGGAGTGACATAAGTGCTTTGGCAAGCTCTGCCACGAGTTTATCAAAAACTGGAGAACCAAGTCCCTAATGTTAAAGACACCAACAAAATGAGCATGGTCATTTCACACTTGGAAAAAAGGAAAAATTTGAAGAAAAGCCACGTACTTAGTTTTTGTTAAGGTTACGTATTTATTTCTTTTGTTGTTTGTCGTCACGAAATGTTCTTATGAAGTAGATGGCAATGACAGAGCAAGGGAGCCATCAACCAAGTCAATAGATTACCTTGGGAACATTCCGTGCAATACATGTCACTACCCCGCCAACAGAATCGCCTTTCACTCTTACTGCATCAATTGCTTCTATCATTTTCTCAGCAATAGTAGGACCATTACTATAATCATAAGCTCCATTGGTATCTCAATAATAGTCTGTATTTACAAAACAAATTAAACAAGCTACCAGAATATAACCAAAATGAAGTGGGCTAAAGTTGAACTACGAAATTTTTATTCTACAGTTACCATATTCACATGCTCAGTTTGTACATATCAGAGGTATAACAACAGCTTCTGAATGTCTAGAATATCTTTTGCAGCATAGACTCCTATTCCGTCAGACCCTTCTTTGAATTGAATACCATATGCACGAACATGTCTCATATATCTCATATTGTAAAAGTCTCACCGCATTCATGCAGTCAAGCAGTGCTTGTCTTCTGGCAGAGGGAAACGGATTTACATGGACTCCAAACGATTCAAAGACAGGAGAAAGGCTTGTACAATAAGGAGACTCCGACGTGGAAGAAAATGCTGCTCAATCTGTCTAATGACATTGATCCCAAGGCTCAAGGTGTGTACGTATCTGAATTTGCGAGGTTTTCTGATAGAGACATGTCCAGAGACCACGTTGCAAAGGCAAACAGAAAATTCAGAAGTCTTCAACTTCGGTATGGTCCAATCCGCATCCCATGTTGGACCTCGAAACACAGAAGACATCATAAAGCGGTTAAAAATCTAACTGCATAATCCTTTTTGTCTTTTCTCGATGCTGCCATATCCCTATGGAAGGGTTGGGTTTCTCAAATCAGTCCAATTTGCATTAGAGAGGAAGAAGCGTGCATGCAAGAAAATAGTCTGCAATCATTACAATAGAAGTGAGTGATCCATTATACCCAATATGCTCATACAAACCAGCAGCTGGTTTTCCTCCCCACCAAACCTGTTCCATAGTGAAGTTGTTAATGGTCTATGACTCCTTCAGGAACTGCAACTTTATGAACTTGTGAGACATAAGCCAATACCTGAATATAGGAAGGGATGCAAAAGGCTTGCCGTGACTACTAAAATCCGTAACGTGGTGCTAGAGATGTATTCTGAAGGCTAGTATATGGCAGAACAAACAATATACCTCTATTCCAAAGTGTAATTGAAGAATCTTTTTTGCAGTTGCACCAGCTGCAACCCTACCTATAGTCTCTCTTGCTGAAGATCTCCCACCTCCCTTGAGAAATTAGTCAGTTATACATTAACCATATAAACTTAAAACATTGCTGCCTATAAGAAAAGCATACCTGGACTGCACGAACCCCCTATTTGAAATCGTATGTAGCATCAGCATGTGATGGACGATACGGCAAAGACATCTCAGAGTAGTCTTAGTTCAGCATTAGATTGTGCAAGCAGCATGGAAAATCATGTGCACATGTTGTGCATCAAGGAATTACAGAAAGAAATAGCTCAGATCAAATTCAACGGGATAAAACCTTAGCATAAATTCGATTACCTGTTCAAAAGAAGCTGCTTCAATGCATGAGTTGAGGAAAGAAAGAAAGATTTATGGGAAATAAGATGTGCCAGATAAATGCCCATAAAACCATCTTTGCAGAAAACCAAATTGGCAGGTTCACTCTGGAACTCCGTATATATCATCCGGGATGTGGTTAATCCGGACAAAACAGAGTGGTTAATCCGGACATCCGGTATCAGCCAGGGTGGTTAATCCGGACATCCGATGTTAATCCGGACATCCGATATCAGCCAGGGTGGTTAATCCGGACATCCGATATCAGCCAAATGGTTAATCCGGACAAAAAGTGGTTAATCCGGACAAAAAACCAAGCGTAGAACTGTGCGGCGGGGGCAGAAATTTAGATCAGATCACTCTTGCTGCTCCGTGGGCGGTTTGATCCGCTTTAAAAAGCATGCCAATCGCTTTGTATGCCCCTTTTATGTTAGATTGATGAAGAGAGGAATAGATTTAAGGCGAAATAAAGCAGAATCGATCAAAAAAAGGGCAAAAACAGTTGGTTTTTGGGCTTCAAACTGCAAGCAGTCCTGGATTAACCACAATGGTCGATAACGGTGTCCTGATTAACCACATCCCGGATGATATATACGGTCTTCCGTTCACTCAAGTCTGTGGACCTTGGACAACAGAGCGCGGCCGTAAGATGTGTGGAAGAAAAACCCTTATGCTTTGCCGCTTACACAAGAAAAACCTTCGCCTCATCGCTGCATGCAACCTTCGTCAGTCCGACTTACGCTTTTCTGCGCACCTAAGAGATACCTTGGCAAAAGATTATTCATTGCACACGTTTCCAAGAAAGTACTCTCAGTCGATAGGGCAAAATGGTTCACGGTTTTCTTTCTCGTATGCATTGATCTAGCCAGAACGGGCAAAACAATAACTAACTACTGAACGTAAGTTGTGCCCTTTCCCAAATCCTCAATCTCAACCATCTATTTGCATCAACGGTGCAAAATTGAAATTGATGACAAACACTTCCCTTTAGTATAAAGAGAGATGACATCCGTTATCCCCTTTGTTTCTTATTTCTTTAGTTCTACTCCACGGCCCCTGATATTCCATCCAAGCTTCTCGTACGGTTGCTCCGTTACCATTATTTTCTTTGGTCAATGTTTTCGTTAATTTTTTGATTGCCCCTTCCTTTCCATTGCGTTGTGGTGGATTCTTAGTGTTGGCACTCCGAAGTTCATTAGATATTGCACGCTATGATCCATTCTTGTGGTTCCATTTTTCTCTGTCTTTAATGGGTATTTAGTATTTTCTATTGCACCCTGACAATGCGTCCCAGTTCTCATTTTTTCTTATCCTTGTCGTATTTGCATTTAACTCCTAATATGACTCATCTCCTTTGGTTCCATTCTCATGCCGTAACTGAATTCTCCACTCCGCCGCCTCTAGCCAACTGGTTTTATCGCCTCGATGTAGCACTTTTTTCGTCATGGATGCGGCTTCTCATGTGTTAGAATTGGTAATATGCGTGAGGTTTCTTATGTTCGGGTTTTGGGATTTGCATACGGTTGTTCCCTTCCTATAATCATCTGCTTGCTCCTTTATTTACATATCTCGAGGTCGTTTGTCTATAGAAGTTGTTTGCATGATTTGGTCTTCATGTTTTATTTTGTTCTACTTGCTCTATTGGACACTATTTTTGGTAATCGTTCCATTTGTCCTTCCCAAGCATTTCCATCTTTTCGGTCTTTCACATTCTCTTTAGAAGGATCATCGAGTCTCCATTGGGTTTTATTTGGTCTTTATTATTTGTTGCTATAATTTCATACTTGTATCTTGACCTTTTTTAGATCCTCCTTATCCATGATACTTCATCTTTACTTTGCTCCACCTCTTCAATTTCCTTGCCTTCCATTCCTTTTTGTGCCATGTTGGCCCAATGGCCTATTTATTGCATTGGCTTCATTGTTGGTTCCATAAACGAGTGTCATCCATGTGTCTTATTGTTCCTAAATATGCTCTGCCTTAGTATCTCATTGTCCCCTCACATCTCTTGCCTCACCTATCCTCCCTAACATCATTGACTCCGTGTCGTCATTTAACTTCATTGCGGTTTTTTCTTTCTTCAGTTCTCCACATTAGTCCCTTCCATTCCATTTGCCGTAATATACCATTGTTCCTTCACCTCTCTTCTCTGACTTTCCTCTTTTTGACCCCATTGACTCGTTTGATTAGTGGCCTTTCTACCTTTGCTTCCATATGTCTCGTTTTTTCACCTTTTTGCTTTATTTATCCCATTGACTTCTGACTTCACTCATCCAGTCTGTTTGTGCGGAGTTGCCTCCTTTTTTCTATGGTTTATCTATGCCTTTGTTTTACGCTAGTATTTCTAGATTACATACCCTTCATTTCAATCTTTACCATGTCCTTTTTTTGTGGTCCTTTGTCGGGTTAGTCTTAGATTCTCGATGAGTTTTTTTGATTTCATAGTTCTTGATTCTTTCTCATTCTTTGCTCCTTGTAATTTTGTCACATTTTCTTAATTAGTCATTTTTGGTTCAGTTCTTTTTGTCCCTTTGCTCTAATTTTTTTGCTATTCCCGCTCTAATTTTTCGCTATTCCTTGTTTTATTTTTTTTTAGGGGTCCTTTCATGTTTTCTTTGTAAGTGCTTCGTTTCTCATTTAGTTCCCTTCCCTATTTTGTCTTTGCTCTATGTGTTTGTGGTGTCTCCGCTTGTTGTAGCCTCATTTAATTCTTTTTCTTTAGTTTTGGTCATGCTTTCTATGTATCTATGTATCATCTATCCCTCTAATTCCGCTTGGTTGCTCTTGCTCCCTCGTTTCCTCTTTCATCCCTTGCATCGCTTTCGTCCTGAGTCCTCTTCTTCTTCTCTCTTGAATCGCCTTAATTGTTGTTTGCCCTACTCGTATCTAGATCATGGGTGCCCACCGCCGAAGTTATCCCTCTTTCTCCACCGCCTCGCTTTTAGCCCCTTATTCCATTTGTCCCATTTGTCTACTTCATTCTAGTTGTTCTATTTTGCCCACTTCTCCATCAATTTTGTTTTTGCCTAGTCAGTCTCCCCCATTCTTTTAGCCTAGTTCATCCGCTTTGTCTTTATCGATTACCTGCTTTTCTTTTGCCGTCGTCTTTCTTTCTTGTATCATTGTTGCATTTTGTTGGTCACGTCTTTCTTGTTCCATGACTTTCGGGTGTCCCTTTGGCTTTTCTCTCTGCCTTGTTCACGTTGGTCTTATCCTTGTCTATTCATCCTTTTGCCCGCTTCTTCCAAATTTTTCTTGCCCCATTTTTTTCCTAGTCATTCATTCCGCTTTGCTCCAATTTTTTGAGATGGGTTCCTCTTCTATCGGCCACTTGATTGTGTCATAGGACCCATCCTAGGAATGCCACGGTTCTATTGCGATAGTATCGCAATAGAACCGACATTCCTTGGATTGGGACGCCCTCTCTCGCTTTTCCTATTTATACCACCTCTATTTCATTTCCTCTTTTCATCGGCGTTCTCTTGAGCTTCTTCCATTTCTGCTCTTTGGCTCCACAAATTTTCCGCCCGCCTCTCCTATTTCATTTCCTTTTTTCATTGGCGTTCTCTTGAGCTTCTTCCATTTCTGCTCTTTGGCTCCACAAATTTCCCGCCCGCCTCTCCCGTCTTCAGCTTGTTGTCATATCAAAGGTTTTTCATTTTTTGTGTGTGGGTTCGTGTTCAGTCCATGGTGTGGCTTAGTGGCCTTCTATTCTTGTGACATCTCTCTTTCTCAACGCCGCATTGTAGCCTTCAAGACAGCCGCATTGTAGCCTTCAAGACAGCCGCATTGTAGCCTGCAGGACAGTATTTTATTTATTCATTCATGTTTTCTCTCGGTGTGGCATTGTAGCCTCTGAGACAATATTTATTATTCATGTTTTTCCTCAGCGTGGCGTTGTTGCCTCCGAGTTCATATTTATTGTTCATTTCTCTCGGCGTGGCGCTGTAGCCTCCGAGGCAACACTAATCGGTTGTTTTTCCCCGCGATGGTCATTCCGCGGACGGTTCCCGATTGGTTGGCTGTTGTTTCTTTCTCGGCGTGGCCCTGGAGCCTCCGAGTCTTCTTGCCTATGGCATCTGACTCATTGACGGGTTATTTTTCTTTCAGCCTTGATTCTGCAGGATTGTTTAAGGCTTTGTGGTGCCATAGTGCGTGGGGTCGTGCTTCAACTATTTCCTTGGGTTTCCCCAAAAACCTAAGAAGGCGTGGTTCTTCTTTCCGATGAGGAGCAGTCACCGGGTCTTCTCACCTTTGCATCGACCAAGTGGCGGATTAAACCATTTTTTATGTTGTATTCTTCAGTTTCTTCATGCTCTCGATGATTGTCTAGTTTCGGAGCATTTAAAGTTCATATTTCCAAAATTTATCTATCCCTAGTGAGGGATCCATTTGTACTCAATGTTTTACAAAGCTCAATGAGAACACCACTTCACATCGGCCACTTGATTGTGTCATAGGACCCATCCTAGGAATTAAGTACAAAACTTATAACTCCTATTCTTCTTGTAATGTGCTCCCTCTCAATGCTTCTCTTTTATTGGCCTACAATGAGTAGCACATTACATTAGTTTAGTTAATAAGTTGTGGATTTAAGGGGATCACCCCTTCCTAATTACCTCCTTGAGCCAACCAGTTTAAGGTTACCTCTATTGTCTGTACCCAATCATGGCCCATAAGATTTGAGCTTAAGGACCATTTAAGACGATCCTATCATTGCCCATGATTGCGTGCTACCTTGACATGACCCCCTCGATCATGCACACCCGCAGTGCATCATGCCCCTGAAGGATTAAGCTAGGGAACATCCCAGATGATCCCATCATCGCCCATGATCACGCTTACCTCTTCATGACCCCCCCATGGTCATGCGCACATGCCGTGCATCGTGGCATAGAGAACATCCTAATGATGAACTCATCACCCATCATCGCCCATGTACTCAATCCCACATGACCTCCCCCGGCCATGCGCACCCATGGTGTGTACTGATCTAGAGAAGGGGATCTCATCATCGCCAAAATACTCCAAAACTTCCATGTATGCATCTTAACTAGCCTAGAACGCATACGTTATCTGCACTCAAGCCCTAAATATACAAGCTAAGCTACCACCACCTGAGGGGCTGGCGTCGATCAATTCGGAGACGACTTGGCTGTTGAACTGCTCCATAAACTAATGTGGGTACTACCTTACGAAATCTTGGTTTAGTACCCACATTGCGTCCTTCACAAGTAATTGTTTTCACTTGACTAGGTACTGAAGAAATTTAGACCACCTTGTTTTCTTGAGCGCTTTGTCAAGAATCAACTCGGGAACTATTTCAGTTTGTTCCTTAGTCATCTGCAACAAGGTTGGAGTGTCCAAAACCTCCTCTGGGTTTGGAATATGCCTCTTAAGTAGGCTCACGTGGAACCTGCGAACTTTCAGATAAGTGGGTAAGTCGACCTTATAAGACTGACTCCTTATTCGCTTGACAATCTTCAAAGACCCCGCTTATCTTGGAGTAGGTTTCTTACAATTGCCAATGTGGAGCTTCGATTGCTTCACTTACTTGAGCCAATTTTAATTCCCACAACAACTCTCGAGGAGTTTTATGTCTATCTGCTAGACTCTTCTGATGTGTCCTTGCTGTTAGAAGATATTCTCGCACTTCTACCACAAGCTATTGCATATCTGCCGAAGTTGTTGAGAAACTTCCACCTTGAACACTAGATTGTGCCACTTATCTGGGGTCAGGCATAAAGGGAGACATCTTTGATGACTCTTGCTTCGTATTATTGTATGCGACTCGAGTAGATGGATGTAATCAGCCCATTTGGATTGCTTGTCGCAAACATAGTTTCTCAATATGTCCTCCAAAATTCTGTTGGTGCACTCCATTTGCCCATATGTATGTGGATGATAACTATAGCTCATCCACAACTTGGTGCAGATTGTGTTGAAGAAGTCTTGCCAAAAGGCACTGATGAACTTCGAATCTCTATTGGAGACGAATGCTCTGTGCATTCCATGCAATCTAAAAAAATCTCTTTGGTAGACGACAAGGTTGTATCTTGGCCAGCAATAGGGCTATTATGCGTGTCAGGTAAGATTAGCTTTCTTACTCCTGATGCTTCAGGTACGCATAGCTTGTTCGTGTGATATAAAAGATTGCCTTCCTTTTTAAAATGTTTGAAGGTCTCTCTTTCCTTATCAGTTCTTGCGCTCTTGCAAAGACTAGCCCATATGTGCTTGAACTCCATACTAGAGGAGGTGGTTTCTTCTATATTCTTGCCGAGTTTGCTTATCAAATTGGAGATGGTACTGCAAGATGATACTTCAAACGCTTGCCAACAAGTGGTGCCATCTTAACTTCTCCAAGATTCTTCTCCAATGGATTGCATGCTCCTCCACTGATTTGTTGTAGATCAATATCATTGAAGAAAAAAAATGATGATGAACTCGTCTAAAAAATCTTTAAAGATGTCATTTATCAAGCGCATAAAAGTTGTTGGAGCATTTGATGGACCAAGGGCCATTAATGTAAACTCGTAGTGTCCATAGCGCGTTCTAAAGCAGTCTTATGAATAATTTGCTCCTTGATCCTTACTTTGATGATAGCCCGATCTTGAGTCAATTTTGGAGAAGAATCTTTCTTCTTGGAGCTGATCCATTATTTCATCTGCTTGTTGAGTTGCCGATGGTTGATGTATATCTTCTGACTTCCATCCTGGCCGAATGGATCCCCAAGGAGCAACTCCTACAACTGCTTCTTGAGCTCTGCTAGCTCGAAAGTGCTCATTCTATAAAGAGCTTTGCTGCTCGGCCCTGCATCTGGTGCAAGAGTGATTTCACACTCTATGCCTATATAGGGCAAAAGTACTCAAATTTCATCTAGAGATATACCGTAAGACTTCTTGATTAGCTTAGCAATCGGCGAGGCAACTGTTCCAAAGTAGCATCTTCCTTCTTACTCTTGTTGTCGGTGTCGACGACTTCTAGCTTACGGGGTCGACGGCCTCTAGCTTAAATATATATGCGACCTCATCCCTCATGATGCACTTAAGTAATTGCTTCATTGATATGCATTGCATGACTGAAATTACTTCCTTAACTTGATTGTAAAATGTTTGCCATTTGATGCTACGATAGACATCTCTTGCCTATGATAATCACTTATTGCCTTAGCCGGCTTTAAATATTCCATGTCTATTATGAGATCATACTTGTCAATGCATATAACTTGGTATGCTTCACTTTGCTCTACTTAAGTTTGATGTCGAACTTGACTCTTGTTCCTTTGGTGCTGCTAATTGCTTAGACTTGCTATAAATACTGGCCTAGATTTAGACCTAAGAGTCTTGCTCTTAAAGATGTCCGTCATCTAGGGGGTGCAAGGTTACATGTTAAGGAATTACCATATAGTATTCCGCTTGAAATCTTATAGTATTTTGCGAATCTTGTTATACAGTATAGCAAATTTTGTACTTGCATACCCTACAAACGAGGAACTTTATGTACGGTGTAGATTAAGGAATAAGGGGTGAATATGCCTATCCAACAGCTCTCGCTGCCCAGAGTCACCCCCCGTGCGAATATGCACCCAAACCAAAGGGGGTTTAAGGGGGATTTTAATTTAAATGTGTTGGACCCAATGGTTGTGTTAATTAATGTCAATGGTAGTTATGTGTTGGTTGTTATTGTCAATGGTTGTTATGTGTTGGTTGTTATGTGTTGGTTGTTATGTGTTGGGGGATTTAATTTTTATATGTTGGATGTTAATGCTTTGTGTTGCAAACAAAACTTTTTGGCCCCTTCGGGGCTTAGGGACGTCACACACTCCCCCCCCCTCGGTGTGACAAAAATTTTCAAACCAGAAAAAAACTAGAATTCATTTGAGGCTTTCATCACCTGTAGCTTTTGAATTTCATCACATTAAAACAAATAGAACATAAATAAAAGTTACCATAAAGATAGAGCAGATTGATCCCATTATTCTGAAAGTCATAAAGTTTGCAACACCCATACACAAACATTTTTCAACTGGAATTTAACAGCAGCCTTTGGCCTCCATGGATTCTTGTGGTGAGAAACCAAAGTGGGAAACTTTTCTGCTTGTTAGCACAAGGATCTAGAAGCCTCAAAATCTAAAAATGCATGGTAATTTTTTGCAAGCTTCATTCGGAATGAGCCATAAAATAATATCCAATAGCGCAATCCTGTATTAATCAGTTGATAGGATGTGAAAGCCTACCAAACCCGGCTGGAAAATTGCTGTTTTAGCATAGATAACTTAACCAAACATATCCATATCATACACTATCGAAAAGATCTCGGAGAGAGCTTTTCAATACAATAAAAATCATCTGAAACAGAGCTCTGGATCAAAAGTTATAATAAGAAATGTGTTGTCGGCGAGGAAACTGCACTACATGCGCCCTTCAAGCCCTTCATGTGCCCATTATGCACCACACACACAAAAAGAGGGCTTTTGTTGTGAGCCATTGGTTGTTGACCATTATGCACCACATGCACAAAAAAGGGCTTTTGTTGTGAGCCATTGGTTGTTGACCATTATGCACCACACGCAAAAAAAAAAGGGCTTTTGTTGTGAGCCATTGGTTGTTGACCATTGGAAAAAAAAGGCTAAAATCAATGGCTCAGAAATGGTGCACTCTAGATGTACGCATTAGTACATCCATTTGAATACATCACGAAATCATAGGAAAACCTTAGTGAAAAGCGTACAAAAACACAAAGAAAACCCCCTGTTATTATGCTACATATTCCTATGGCCACAAGGTTTTGTCAATGTGACATATCCTTTGGACACAAAAAACTATGCAATTAAATAATTATTCTTTTTTTTGGGTTGCCCCTAGGGGGGCAAACCCTCGTTTACGTGGGTATGTGGGCATATCCAGGTATATGCCAGCATATGCCTAGCATATGCTGGTGACTGCTCCAAACTGGCTGCTGCCAGTAAACTCTCGGTCATCCAGCCCCATTCCTTCGCAGGCGTGGCTATGGCGCAGCTCGACCCTTCTTCCGTTCATTTTGCCACTTCCGTTCATTTTGCCAATTTTTGTAAGCATATGAAGCGGCCTTGGAGGTCGAATCATTTTGCGGAGATGATGCCAGAACGAGAAGGATGATAGGCAGAGGCGCTGGGTGTGATAATAGGATTCTCCTCCGACTTCTTGCATGCACTCCGTGCGATGTATGTGAGAGCCGAGACTGGATTCCACTCCACCTTTTTTTAATGCAAACAAAAGGGTAATCTCTGAGTCTGCCGAAGCAGCTATGGCTTTGCAACCGACAGAGCCAAGGGGTTTTCCATTTCTGCATTGCAATCGGCTGTGGCAAAGCAATTTAATCGGCTATGGCAAAGCAACAAGGTGTAAATTCTGGCAGGCCCATTTTCAAACTCACTCCCTCGATTTGCAATGGCATCCAACTTTAAATCTGATGTGTTTGTCTTTTCTATTTGCAGTTGAAGCATAGGAGTCATAATCGGTTGAAGCATACAAATCGATTTGAAGCAAAGGTACTGGCTTTTCATTTTCTTGGGGCTAACCTGGCTAAAGTTTGTGCATTTCGTTTATGGTTCTTGCAGGATAGTTTCTGGTTTTATGAACATTTTTGTGCCCACCATCTAGACCAATGCTGGCAAATGCAAAGTACAATCATTTGTATTAAGCTAATGGAATGGTGTATTTGGGACTGCTCAGTTATGTATCCGTTAGTTTATGCAGTACCCCAACCTTGAGAGCATGGCATGAATATACCTTTGCAGCAAAGGGGCGGACTACTATGGTATTTCAATGATCACACATTAGGTAAGAAAATGTTTTGATCTGTAAAGTCTGTTGGGGGGCTTTCGTTGCAGGCCCTTTATAGCAGGGTGTGAGACAAAAACCCCAATCCATTCTGGCTGTAAACCCAATCCAATCTGGCTGTAAACTTCAAGTGGCACAGGCAGTGTTCCTTTCTAGGCCATTTTTAATATCCACGACATCTGAATCTAGCTTTGTTAACTCAGTCTTAGGCTTAGATTTGTGTGCAAATTTTCTTCTATTTTCTTCTTTGGATCAGTAGAACCTTCTGGTGCACTTAAGCTGTTGAATATCCAAGCTATTGAGGAGTTGTATTTTTTTTCAATTGTTGTGTGGAGTTGTTTTCAAATGGATTACATCACCAATATATGCTAACATAAATGCAAAGCTTGAGATACCTACTTTTATGATGATCCTTTTGGCCATGCGAGAAGTGCATTCCGGGAGAGAATGCCGTTGCTTTGGACATCTCATCAAACAGTAAGTCGTAGCTCAAGGTTTTCACGCCAAAAACGTAATCTTATTCCAAATTTTAAAGATTTAAGTTCTCTTTTGTGTTCTTTAATTGGAAAATGTGTTTTTTTATTGGAAGCTGTGAGCATGCGTTGTGGCCGACCATTGCATTTTTGCAAGCCATTCTTGCATGCTGCATGCAAGGTACACTTCTGGAACTATTTCATATTTTAAAGCTTTCCATGGTTATTTTAGAGCTTGAAAATAACTGAAGCAAACATAACCTGGAGTTCTCACGCAAACCATATTCATCCGGCATGTGTGTTGACGTTGGTGGCATTTTTCTAGCATGTCTTTTCATTTTGTTTCTAATATGTCATGATCAACATTTTCTTGCTGCAGAAGGACGTTTTTATGCAGTCTTGCAAATTTGTGATAGGCAGCATGCACTACGGTTTGTTGATGCAGGAGAACTGTATAAGGTTGAGGTAAGCTCTGCAGGGAAAATTTTAATGCTTCAATGTTCAAAGGAGGCTTGCTGCAAGTATTATAGCATCATTTCGTGTTTTTGTAGAGGCGGTGAGAACAAAAGAATGGCATTCTAATAATTGTCTGGCATAGAGAAGGTGGATCTGCGCCTAACAAGCTATCTAAATCGTCATTTTCTGTGTAAGTTTCTACACTAATTTGCAGGCTTATCTGATATCTTAAGTTTATTCAGTCCTTAAAATGTAGTGGAGATTTGGCCATTTCGTACTCATACTCTGTATTATGTTCTTTTTCTCTTTCCATTTGCTTGAAGCGCTATGTGTTTTTATTGCCAATCCCTTTTCCAGTCGAATCTGTAAACCATGTGCCAGTTTAAACACTACCTTAAACACTACCCGGTCGTGATCCAGAGCCACCATTAGACTACAAATCCATTTCTGACTCATTATGATATTCATCTTGAAAAGGGTTGCATTTATAACTTCTGCCTGCCCTGCGAATCACTATTATATCCTCCAAGCTTTGGACTAGTTACCAACATGAGACATTCCATTTTATCTTAGGGATTCAAAGGATGTATCCTACAATTTGTTTGGCAGATTTTAAAAGCTACAGCTACAACGGAGTTCCTTTCAAGCCTTTTAGAAATTCATCCATTGATTGCGTTTCTCAAAGCATCAAAAGCTCTTTAGAGTCTTTTTTTCACACATGCTCGGTACCCGTTTGCAAATGTGGATTGGCAATCTAGGTGTGTAAATATGAACTCTTTAATACTTTTGATTTCTCATTTTTCCAGTTTGTTTTGTTGGTTTAAGCATGCTTTGATATTAGTTGAATGTGAATTATAAGGATTTTTTTATATTGAATCTAAGTGTTGATATGTGGTCCTATTTCTTAATATGTGGCTTCGAGAGTTCTTTATCTGGAATACATGTTCTGTGTATGCATGGTTTTTGTATGAAACATGAGATTAATCACAATCGTTATGCAGATTGTTTTCTTAGGTGACTTTAAAGCGGATTTTACATGTGGCACTTGCAGAACTGCATATCCTTGAGTAATGCAAATGCATCATATTGCTGAATTCAGATCGTTAATATGCTGGAACTTATATCTTTGCTATATTGTATTGATCACTTTTGTATATCTTCCGTTTGGATTTGCTGCATTTGGGCAATCATCATTACTCTCAACTTGCCAAATTATTGTTTAACAGTGGATGTTAAACTTAGTTTATGCCTTGCACTTTTTTTCACCTTTACAGTCATGATGTACCCTGTATACAAGATTATGGAAACCAGACTATTGACAGCAAAATGGTCTCAGAAACTATTGATATCATTTGCAAGACTATATAGACTGCGAAGACGGATTATGGGCCAATTTTAATGGTGGCAACTGTGCTTGTGGCAGTATTTGTATCAAGATTCGGGGTTTTTCTTTTTTTTTGATTGGTAGCACAGTTTGTGTAATGCTTGCCTTTGTGTTTTCTGCTGCTTTTCACCTCCAGATCCTTGGTGAGAAGCTTAGTAGGCTAGACGATGCCTTGACATTTGTATAATCCTTGCCTTCGTATTTCGGTCTGCTTTTCATCTGGAACATATGATGCATCTGCTAGACTATTCTCTTTATAGCAAATGTGTCAAACTATATACGATGGTTTCTTTCTTGTTTAGTGCAATAGATAGATCTCATTGAGATCTTTGCAACCTTGGGTGGTTTGCATATCTTTTAGCCCCGTAGGATAGTAAAAAATGGTAAAAACCATATTTTTTGGAGTTTTGACAATCATAAGTGGTTAAAATATGTGCAAAGCACCTAAGGTTGGAAAGATCTCAATGAGATCTATCTATTGCACTAAACGAGAGCTCATTTGGACTTTTCTATCAATAGTTATGCTAGAAAATGTGATCCAGTGAGTTAGTTATAACAGTTTTGCTGACTGGACCCGTCAGGCTCTGATTTCTGATTGGTAGTTCATTTATCTTCATTTGGCTTAGTTGGCATGTTTTGAAGGCCCTTTTTTAATCTCAAAAAAATCCTAATGGGTGTGAACCCAGAAGGTGCTAAGAGGAAAGAGAATGCTTCAGAAAGTATTGAAGTTACGCTGACAAACTCTTCTGCAGATAGTCACGTTGATTGTACAATAGCCATAGTTCAGCCGTGATCAAGAAAACTAAAACACCAACGAAATCATCATTCTTGCTTCTCGTCTTTCGATATGTTCAAGGTTTGAATGGAACCAATGGATTGTGTTTCTTTTTCCTATTTGCAACATTCAATTTGTGAGTTATTAGCGTATTTGAATGTCTTGCCTTATGGAAATAGCATTCCACTGATATGTTTGAGTCCAGTTTTTTGGGTTGCCCCTAAGGGGAAAACCCTCATCCATGTGGGTTTGTGGCATATTCCAAGTATATGTCAGTATATGCTCGAAAACATGACTTTGAAGTGTGATTTAAGCCATTTCACTCTCGGGTCACGGAGGGCAACCCTCCGTGCGCAGCACCTTGTTAGATACTAATCTATACTCTAGGATCCCCCTTTTTCTTAATTATTACCTTCTTGAAATAATCCTACCTTTGAGTTGATGCCATCTAAGAAGTTGGCCAGACTTGTTAGATTACTTCTCTTCATTGGGTCGGATTATTCCTTATGTTATGGAGGTACTTGTGATATACATAGCTCACGAAGAGGTTCCAATATGTTGGATATCTGTCAACAAATGTATATAATTTTAGTTACTCCATATGTTTTTTCTTCCCAATCCTTGAGGCTTTGCTCAATTCTTGGGTCCATCCTTTTAAAATAACAAAATCTACTCGGAATTCCATCCCAATCCCATCGTGGATGTTATTATCTACAAGAATTTATCGCGGCGGCCTGTCGCCGCCGCTACTTTGTGCTTTTTAGTTTGTGTCTTTAAGAGAAGAGAAGAGAATAGAATAGAATATGATTTTATCGTCCACGGAGACCAACTGGCCTATGGGACCCAAGTACAAAGAGAGAGCAGCAGGCGTATTACTACCAGGATTAAAAAACCCCCGCCCCGAAGGGTTTTCGGGGGAAAAACCTTAGTAGCAATAAGGATGCTGACATACTGCACAGTTATATACATAATCACAAGTACAGCTGAGGTTAATGTCGGACAGGGGGGCATAACTGAGTCCGCGTATCCATTACCTCCCGGAGGTATGATCCCAACAAGCCTACAGAGGCCGTGCTCAGTAGCTCATGCAGGGCCTGATGGGGCACAACTAACCGAGCATACTGAGCCCGGATATGCTCGTACGCCGGACAGGCCTGGAGGGCGTGACTTTCATCCTCAATGGCGCCCTGTTGACAGCACTGACAGACTCTGTCCTCACGCGGCTCCCGAATCCATCTCCCTGTCTCAATGCGGAGGTGGTGTGCACCTGTGCGAATGGAAGCAATCACCCTGCGCTTTTTCATGGGTAGATGGGTGCGCAGGTAGAAGGAATAGTCATTGATATTCTATCATGCAAACTTCCTTGGATTTTTTCAAAATTGCCCACACTTCTTTAAGCATTACAAACCACTCATAAAAAAAAATTCACCATTATATTACAGTTGGTCAATAACAATGATGCCATTTATTATTTTTCATCATGGATGTTTCACAATAATCTAGCAAATGTTTATAACAATAATTTTCATAACATGAGACCAATGGATGGAAAGGGGCGAATAGTGGCAAACGTATGATAAAAACTCAATTCTTTTTTCTAGGGGGTGCATGGTTTATCCGAATGCATGCTTTAGAATTCTTTGGATTTTTTTTTTTTGAAGAATATAGGAATATATTAAACCACTAGAATGTGATCAAGTACAATGATAAGTGTGGTGCTAAGAAATGAAGTGCCCATCATGATTCACAATCTGTAGGAATGTCGACCAAATTTCCCGCTTAACTGTGCCAGACAAGCTTGAGACTTGGTAAGCCTGCCACAACTTATGCCTCAAGATCGGAACCAACCGAAAAGGGCTAAGCACTGCATTCTGGAAGACCTTCGCTCTCCGTCTTTCCCAAATCAACCACGTAAGCCAAGCTCGCATAAATGGAATGCCTCACCGCTTGGCCACCCAACCAACCGCTAGGAAAGACTCCCATGAGAAGCTTCGGCCGCATGCTGAAGACCCAAAGAGGGCTCTCACCCAGGACCAAGCTGCCCCTACCTCATGCATAGGACAAAGCAAAGTGCTCAATGGTCTCTCGGCCCTCCCACATAGAGGGCATGTTTCCGCTACCCGAGGCTTGAACCCGTGGTACTTTCGGACATTCACCCCGAGGCTACGGTGCAAGATCCGCCATAGAAGGGTGCAGATTTTAGGAGGAGGCAATGTATTCCACGCCCACTTCCACATGGCGGGCCACTTACTCCCTCGGAAGCTTAAGTGACCACTTATCCGAAGGCGGCAATGTGTCTGGCTTAGAAGCCCATAAGCCGATGCTACAAACCGAGATGCATCAAGTCCACTATCGACTTCCAAACGCGATTGACTTGAGAAGACAATCGCAATGGAATAGCATTCGCAATTCGCCCAAGTCCGAATGTCCCAAATACCGAAGGCCAAATCGATCCCTAAAAACTCCCACGCGCCAGATGACCCTCCCAATACCAGTCCTCGGATGGATGTTATCCCCGCAGCAATCCATCGGCGCCGAAAGTACCGGGTGTAGGGAAGAGGCCAAGGGAGATCACGTAATCCAAGGGTACCCAAAGAAAGGGCGATGAGGCTACCATACACCCGCTAGGGTCCAATGAAAAGAGAACCTTGACCACCTTCCGGGCCTTGAGGAGACCTTTAAGAAAAGGCGGCATGAGGGAATGGCCGCAAATCCTCAAACAGAGCCCACGGCAACCGAGCCGGAATTGCCGCTTCCTAAACACAATAGAGTGGCGTGAGCGGCCGTGGCCAACAGAGCTAATCACGGGGATTGTTGCTCCTGCAACAACTGCCAGATGAATTTCGACACGGAACCTTCGTGTGCAAGGACACATCAAGCATACCTAAGCCCCCGCCCTTTACGGGGCGCACACACTTCCACCATGCCACCTTCACCGTAGCCCCTCCTCATTTCCTCCCCAAACAAAATTGCGAATGGTGTCATCCAACTCCTTAACCACACTTTTCTCGGCGCAAGTATGCGGGAGGTCTGCGTAAACATGAGTGCTACTGAGCACCGACTTGGCTATCGAGAATCCTACCAGCCATGGTGAGTTTACTCCCCTCCACCCGATTCGAGATCTTTGCTTAAGATTACGTAATGTCTCCGCCCAAATTGCCCTAGCATTAATGTCCAAGCCAAATGGTATGCCTAACAGTTTGGCAGCTGTGTGTGGCGGTGTAAGAGCCCAGGGAAACTGACTCAACCACGCAGAGGAGGTTCCTCCAAGTACCCACATGGCCGAGCACTTCACCCGCTTAAGCAAGCACCACGGTTAAAGAAAAGGCATCCAAAATATTCTTGGCTGCCTGGAGATTGGACTCATCTGCATGAAGAAAGAGGAATGTATCATCCGCCAAATTGATTGCAAACATGTTAAGACCCATCATCCATCGCGGAGACCTTGCACCACATTGTCGCGAATCGCCACCAAAAAGGCTGCGAGAGAGCTTACGCCACTATAGTGAACAGGAAGGGGGCCAACGGACATCCCTGCCTAATGCCTCGGCCCACAGAGAAGATTGAAGAGGTCTCACCCTGACACCACACTGTCGCCCTAGCAGACACGTGCAGCTTCATAACCGTTTCCCGAAACTAGGTCCGCACAAAGGCACGCATCATATCGCCAAGAACCGCCCATTGCTTTCGCCATAAGCCTTGGCAAAATCCAGCAAGAAAAACAAGAGGTGCCTCATCCCTCTGAGCCCAATGCACTCCCTCAAAAGCAAAGCAGCCACATTATGAAGAATGTTCACTGTGGTATAAAACCAGACTGCTCTGCACTAATGGCGTGAACTAGTACTGGCTTAAGCCTCTCAGCCAAAGCCTTAGCAATGATTTTATACACTACAGACAACAGAGTAATAGGCCTCCAGTCATTGATGGTTTTAGGATGCTTACACTTGGGTATAAGTGAAATACAACCCAGTATTCAGCAGGGATGCATCGAAGTTATTCCCCAAAAGATCCACATACACACCTGCACCACCGAAGTCCCCACCCATTCCCAATTGCTTCTGAAAAACTCCACCGGTATTCCATCTAATCGGGACACTTATTCCGAATAGCAGCGGCATGCATCCCCAACTCCCCCTTACGTCAGCGGCTCCTCTAAGCTCTGTCTTTGAAGGGCTGAGATTCTTGGCGATACCTTGGCCAAGACCAGCTCTTGAAAAACACTCGTGAGGGAAGCGGGCTCTCCTTGAAAAATGTTTCATAGTATCTGTGCTACGAAGGCCTTGATAGCATCTGGTTTCGCTTTGCAACAACACTCCACAGGGTGTAACTATGTCGCCATGGCTGCTGCATACTTCTTACGGCGGGCTGCTCGGGAAAAAGACTTTAGAGCAAGTGTCGGGGCGCTTCAGCCACGTCAAACCTGCTTTGACCACGGCTGCGACACCTTGGCCTCCTCCTCAACCTCGATCGACGAAGCACTGGCGCTCCACGCCAAGCCATCGGAGACCCGCCCTCTAAGAGACTCCAGTTCCGCATATAAGGCATCCAACTGCGGACGCCGAGCCAAAGCCTTTTGCCGCCCCATTCTTTTCATAAAACTGTTTTACCCTAGCCAATCTTTGTAACCATTGCACTCATTCCGCTATCCCGGCTAAATATCTGCTGCCAAATGAGCTTCTGACCGGTACGAACTCGATCCCGGATCAGAAAGCTTGTGTTAAGCTTAAAACCGCTTCCGAGAGGCGGTGGGTGGTCATGAAGCCCGCTGAATGATCTCGGGGAGTGTGATCGAGAGATGCAGGTGGCGAGAACATTCACCCTAGTGAAGGCCGGAGCATAATCCAACAACTTCTGGAGTGCCATAAACTCTATCCAGCCTAGAGTATGCCCTACCATGCCCCAACCAATTATTGCACCAAGTAAAATTCCGATCCCCGGGAAGCTCTGTCAAACCCCACTCCTGCACAAACCTAAGCCATTGGTCACGCTCAAAACCCTGCACAATATCTGAACCAATACCATGCCCATCCCTCCAGGAGCTCCACCATGTTAAAGTCACCCAGGACAAACCATGTAGAACCCATACCAAAGGATTGGAGCTTATTTCGCAAGTGTGCCCATAAGCAACCTCTCTGAGTGGCCCCAATTGGTGCATACACATTTAGTAAGCCCCACTCGGACTGGCCCTCCTTCCATTTAATCACTGCCCACTGGCCTTGGCTATCTGTGGCTGCAAAGGTTACATGTACACCCATTTTCCAACAAATCAAAGTACCTCCCCTGGCCCTGCCTGTTGTAGCAAAATTTGCAGCCACGTATTGATTACCCAAGATATTCATTAGATTGGTAATATCACCCCTGGCACATTTATGCTCCTGCAAACACAAGATATCTGGATTAAGATTCTTCACAGCCATGGCGAGACGTGCTCGCTTATTCGGAGAGGATTTGATGCCTCTCACATTCCAAGATAGAATTTTCTTATCCATGTGGGTCGTTGTGCACCAAGGGTCCAGGATCCCCTTGTAAAGCCTCACATGCCTCAACACTATCGGCCGGAAGAAAAGTTCTGGACTACCTGATCAATCACCATTCGATCCACTTGAGGAGGGACCTGTACAGTGGGCTGCAGATGGGCTAAGTGACCCTCTTGAGGAGCTCTCACCTGAGCTCGCCTCCTAGAAACAACTTGTTGCCACCCTTCCTTTTTCTGCTGCAACTCTTCAATCTGTGCAAGTCTCCTACAGACCTCGGGATCCACCATACGAGAGGAGGGTTCAGGTTGTGTCTCTGGACTGCCCACCTGCTCCACAGCCTTCAACACAGGAGGAACAAGTGCAGAGGGTGAAGGCGGGCCAACCACTATTTGCTCTGCCTGCTTGGGTGCTGAATGAGGTTTATGCTGGTGAAACTGCTTAAGCGAGGGAAACATTGCCAAAAGCTCTCCCCCATTGAGCAAGTCCAACTGGAAGTAAGAATAAAAATCACCACTTTTAACCACAAGACTCTGAGGTACCATCTCATCTGCCCGAATACCTACACATATCTGTGGTGCACCCACAATCGAGTGCGCTATGTGAGTTCCCAGGCCTTTGGCCATGGCCACTAGAAACTCAGGCACCATCATCTCTGGAGGCAGATCCCGGATTTGAAGCCAACATGGCACTCTAACTGCAGCAGGCCTAGCAGAAGAGAAACCTGGAGCATAATGCTGGAACAAAACATAGGCCCCTCCCATACGTGCCACTCCATGCGAGACCAACTGCTCCACCGTGGCCTCAGAATCAACCATAATAAGAAAGAAATTATTACCCAGAGACTTCAGGGTCACATATGGAGGCAACCCTAGCCTCTTAAACTGAGCCCGTAGCCAGTACCCAAGCCTCTGCATATCCAAAAAGGCCCCAGTGAAATGGCCTAACACCGAAGATGCAACCAAATTCTCTGTATACTGCACATGCTTCTGGTGATTGATTTCGACAACAGGAGGTAATGATTTAAAAACTTGCTGCAAATCCTTCTTATTATTCTGCTCTAAGATAAGCAGTGCCTCTGTCACCCTAGAACTTTTCTCTGCACTTTCTGCTTGCAACGGTTGCCTAATCCAATCAGAAAACCTAGGCCTAGAAAGACGGGCAACAGTGTCATTACCTTTCCATGCATGAGGAGTTGGGGCTCGTGGCTGTTGAGGCACCACCTCTGGGGAAGCTGCAGATATCTGAAAGGGGTCCTCCCGGCAAAGACATCACCATTCACACCAACCAAGGATGGCAAAGTTACAGACTCCAAAGGTGGCATTGAGCTGGGCACCACCTCTCTATCCTCCATCCTACCCGAATTCCCAAAAGCCAGCTCCTGGGAATCCACTGGCTGCCTACTGGATACATCCTGGCTAAGAATTGGCTCTTGAAGATCCAGTGCCAAGCTGATGCAGGTTTTGGATATATCCTTGCCTCCTTTCTTTCCTCTCGCAGCATCTCTGACACGAATCCCTGGCCCAGCCTTCTCCAGGCCCAAACTCGGTGCAGAATTACCCGCCATCACCATGCTCAGGGGTTTACAGCAAAAGGCCGCAACAGGGGGATCAAATCCGGCCCCCAAACACAGCAAAAACCGAAGAAAAATATGTGCAAAAAGAAGGATCACTGAAAGAGCTTTCCAACGAACCAAAGATCGCTGAAAACGGAGTCCGGATGCAGAAGTTATGAGGGATTCCACAAACCGCCACTGCCGCCATCACCATGGCGCCCATCTGAGCGCCTCACCATGGTTCCCACCTCAGCCCCCCAATTCTTTGGATTTTTACAATTGATGCTCACAATACATGCATATACATTTTCTAGTCTCATTGTATAGTTTGAAAAACCACAGTCACCGTGTCCTAGTCTCATTGTATAGTTTGAAATACCATTGTATAGTTTGAAATACCATAGTCACCGTGAAACACGATAGTCATCGACTGCTACTTCAAAAGATTCATTTCCATATTTTGTTAATTGCGTGCAATTTCCTGTCTGGAAGACTGCGATTGCCTCCATCTTGAAGGGGATCGATGCCGCTATCTCGAACAGCTCTGGCCCGGCTAACTATTTAAGCTACTAGCCCACAATGTTCATGTCAACCTCAATTGCTCAGCAGGATCGCAACTGCAATTTAATCCAGTTCATGATCTCAATAGACGGTTCTGTTATTACTGTGACCAAACATGTGGATATATAGTTTTCAAGCTACGGTTAAGACGGAAGCTGTTGGCTGCTCATTAAAGATACTGGTCTCGAAGATCGCAGGCGCGATTGCCTCCAGCTCGAAGGGGATTGCAAGTTCGGTCTTCTTGGACAACTCCAAATTAATTTGAGACCCAATGACGTGCATTTCAACTATATCCGGTCAGCAGGAATGCATGTGCGTTCTGGTCGAGTGATACTTCTTTATAGACAACTTTCTGGTTGTCGCGTCCAATCAAATAGAGGGTTTAGGGTTTTAAGGATCGTCTGCACATCTGAAGCAATAATATCAGCCCAATACTAGTTCCAGAGAGGCCGCCAAGATCAAGCATTAGTAATTTGCTTGGTGTTTCAGAACTCACCTTACGAAAATCATCGTGTTGCTTCGAAGTTGCTTGATCCCGTGAGGAAATATGCCCGAGCGCACGAAGAGTAATGGCCGAGCGCCTGAGACGAGCATCTGAGCGCTTGAGAGGAAGGCCTGTGAAGCGGATATGTAGTACGCTGTTGCCAAGCGCCTCAGTGCTTGAGAGGAAGGCCTTGCTCAGAAATGGATGGAATGCCACCTCCAAATTCCCCATGTTTGAAATTTGAATTGTGCCAGTATCTCGCTTGTCGTGAGATTTGCTGGTACAAGATTGCCTTGTACTTCACGGGCTTTTCTGGTTTGCCTCATTTGAGTTTTTTTGAAGTGCCATGATTAGCCTTTAAGAATGGATCATCATTTCCAATTTGAATTTGAGGTGTACCTCGTCCCTTGGCTAGAAACCTTCAACTACTTTTTCCAGCAATGGATCCACTGCAGACCTCAATGCAATAAATTTTCAGGCAGTTGCCTTTTTTGCTGCGACGGTTACCTTTTCCGCTGTGACGGTTATTTTTTTCCCTGCGATGGCTACTTTGGTTTGGGTGTATATTCACACGGGGGTGACTCCGGGCAATGAGAGCTGTTGGATAGGCATATTCACCCCTTATTCCTTAATCTACACCGTACGTAAAGTTCCTCGTTTGTGGGATATGCAAGTACAAAATTTGCTATACTATATAACAAGATTGCAAAATACAATTATGAGGGCTCTCACTGCCTTACGTCACCCCCCGTGTGAATATGCACCCAAACCAAAGGGGGTTTAAGGGGGATTTTAATTTAAATGTGTTGGACCCAATGGTTGTGTTAATTAATGTCAATGGTAGTTATGTGTTGGTTGTTAATGTCAATGGTTGTTATGTGTTGGTTGTTATGTGTTGGGGGATTTAATTTTTATATGTTGGATGTTAATGATTTGTGTTGCAAAAAAAACAAACCAGAAAAAAACTAGAATTCATTTAAGGCTTTCATCACCTGTAGCTTTTGAATTTCATCACAATAAAACAAATAGAACATAAGTAAAAGTTACCATACAGATAGAGCAGATTGATCCCATTATTCTGAAAGTCATAAAGTTTGCAACACCCATACACAAACATTTTTCAACTGGAATTTAACAGCAGCCTTTGGCCTCCATGGATTCTTGTGGTGAGAAACCAAAGTGGGAAACTTTTCTGCTTGTTAGCACAAGGATCTAGAAGGCTTGGAATTTGCTTAATAACTGCCTCAAAATCTAAAAATGCATGGTAATTTTTTGCAAGCTTCATTCAATAGTGCAATCCTGTATTAATCAACCGGTAGGATGTGAAAGCCTATCAAACCCGGCCGAAAAATTGCTGTTTTAGCATAGATAACTTAACCAAATATATCCATATCATGCACTATCAAAAAGATCTCGGAGAGAGCTATCAAACGCAATAAAAATCATCTCAAACAGAGCTCTGGATCAAAAGTTATGATAAGAAATGTGTTGCCGGCGGGGAAACTGCACTACATGCGCCTTCAAGCCCTTCATGTGCCCATTATGCACCACACACACAAAAAAGGGGCTTTTGTTGTGAGCCATTGGTTGTTGACCATTATGCACCACACGCACAAAAAAAGGCTTTTGTTGTGAGCCATTGGTTGTTGACCATTGGAAAAAAAAAAGGCTAAAATCAATGGCTCAGAAATGGTGCACTCTAGATGTACGCATTAGTACATCCATTTGAATACATCACGAAATCATAGAAAAACCTTAGTGAAAAGCGTACAAAAACACAAAGAAAACCCCCTGTTATTATGCTACATATTTGTCACGTGTCTCCCCATGCAAGGCCTATTCTTGTACATAAAATCTTCTCTCAGAATTGCAAGTGCCTTGCAGACCCTGCGAGCGCCCCACCAAAAATGCCAGCGCCAAGTCGCTCTACTCTCTAGGGACGCCTGCATTTCCCGAGCGGATGGCGCCAGGAAAAAGCTCACGAAAGGATACATTTATTGGTTGCTTTGAATTCAAGGTTTAAGCTTAGTTTGGAGCTGGTAAGTCCATATTTTGGCTCTGGAGGATCGCCGTGGTGGTCCTCTGGAGCTGGCATCAAACATTTGTGCTTTTTCACAGTCTTAGAAGAATCACTTGCCTCTGAAGTCGGATATGTGCCTCAGCCATGTAAAAGGTCACCTTTTGCTTTGTGGCTATTCACTAGGATCGTCGTCGCGCTTCCTCTTAGCTCTGCCCGATATTGCCTGCATACCTTAGCCACCTTAAACAATGCATCGACCCTATTAATCACACGTAATCATTATGGTGCATTAATTACATCCGCCCGCATTAATGGCACTTTAACCTATATAATCAGCGCTATTTTTTTTTTGATCCGAGTTAGAATAATTGCGAGCTCCTGCCCGGAGCAACCAGCGCCCAAAAATTCGATGTCCCAATGGCGCGTGGAAAAACTCTTCGTTCTGGTATATTTCTTGCACTTTTCTAGCTATAGCTTAATGCTTAGCAAGTTCCCCTTATTTAAAGTGCCAATTTGACGTCGGTAGAAACGTGATGGCGATCCTCCCGAGCAGTATTAGTGACATCCAGCAAAGTTGTTGTCCATCGGTCAGCTCCAAAGCATCGCGGCCGCGATCTGTCTATGCTGGGCTATACCTCAAGGGTAGTTGTAGGCTACTCCTTTGGAGTTCACGGCAGAGTGCCATCAGAACTCTTGGCCATATTCTGAAAGTAATGTGGATTCCAGGGCTTTTTTCCCCTTTCTCTCTGGCCACATGTAGCCTAGTTGCTTATTCATGGAATAAAATAACGGCTAAGGTTAGCCAAATGGCTATTTTGTAGCATTTTTGCCAAGAAAAACGGCTAAAGTAAAGGGAAAGAATTGCCCAAAAAAAAGAAAATTTTAGCCCAATTTTTTTGCTGACTAAGTGAGTTTTTAGATCGGATAGCCGAACCTCCACCAGGACAACAATTAGCCAAACTTAAGAAAGAGTGGACTTGGGAAAATGGATGGATTAGCCTAGTACCTGACACCAAGATATATAGGAACTTTAGGAAATCGCCAAAGAACTCGTTTCAAATACGAAGTTGAAGTAGAAACTTCTTATTTCAAGTATGAAGTTAATTATCAGAGGGAGGATCACAACTAGAAGGAACACTACACTTTTTCTTTGAGCTTTGAACATGTGCGTATATGATTATGTGTCAATTTTATATGATTATGTGTCAATTTATATCTTTGTTTAATTATTATATTAAGGAAGGAAGGAAGGAAGGAAGTATATTTTAAGGAAGTTATAAGAATGATTATAATTGCGCCATTTATTTTTCTATATTAAATTATATTGTAATAACAATAAGTTCAATGGTCAAAAAAAAAAAAAAAAAAAACCTTTTGGTCTGTTTGCCTAAAGACAACCAGACTTAAGTTCAATGTCTTTGTCCAAAGGCTTGGATCTTTTAAAATAAGGATAGTGTGATGGCTAATATTTGATCTACATTTTGTGAAAGTTTAGCCAAAGGCAAGAAACCATGATGGAGAAAAACCATTTAGTTTAGCCGAGTGTTAGAAACTTCTAGCTCCACTTCGAAGGTAGTTTAGCTAAACCTATGTGGCTATACTAAAAATATAGGAGTAGAAATTTATTCCATGTGCTTATTAGGCTCCTTTTTCCAATGAGGGGTGAAAGCAAGGTTGGGAATTCACGTTCGTTGTAATCTGATGTCACCAGAGTTTTTATGGTTCCATTGCTCTCCTTGTCCCATGGGGCAGCTCTGAGGGATCGTGGCTGTGATCCTATAGAGTTTGGACTGAGATCATCTTTACCAGTTGAAGCCCACTGATGCCTAATCTTTGGTCATCCCCTGAAGTGTAATGCGCAGTCCCGGTAACCATAATTGGGGCACAGTTGTGGGTACTGAAACTGCGCCTTGCCTTTGCACGAGATGGCCGAAGTCTCATCATCACTAAGACTTCTACAACTGGGGAGGACATCATTGCGCTCTGGGTTTGCCCACTCGTCCTCCTACCTTCATTCAAGCATGCAATGAGATTTTTTGTGGGCAAGATCACAGACAATAATATTAATTTTCTATGTCTTGAGTAGGAAACGCGAGAGCAGCATCCCCGAACATCTAAAGTGTGACATCATCAAGTAGCGTACAAGCAGAGGTGGTGGACAGGAGCCTAGAAATATTTCTTCTCGTGCGACAGCATCTGGTTGATAACATTGAACGGGAGTTCAACGCCCCCACAGAAGCAACGCACACGCGAATGAGCTTCTCAAAAATTGCTGCCAATGCGGAGCGGGCGAGAAGTCTAATGGCCGAGATATGGCTATTATTATCTATGTTTTGGCCTATCCAGTTACAGACCACTAGGACATGATGCTTCATGCATGCGCTATGCGTAGGTCATTGCTCAGGTATCCCGCATAGCAGTCTGTCCTGATAGGTTAGGACATTTATGGGGCGGACCTGATTTTATGTCCTGACAGGATCGCCTCTAAGTGTAATTTTTTTTCATCTAATAACAACTGTATTTTTTTCCACAGACTTGAGAATTGTTGTGAAAGCTTGGTCTCATAATTATACTTTATTGCCGTCTTTTATGGCTCTTCTTGAAATGTTTCTTCTTGGCACCAGAGGTCTAGCTCAGAAAGATCGCGACTGCGATCTTGTCCAACCTTTCCTTACGACGGATGGGTCGCGATAGTTCCCCCGAGGGTGAAATTAAAGCGCTGGCCATAATAATGAAGCGTACGATGCCATTACATAGCATTAATTGCGATTGCCTGCATTAATGGCACTGAATCCTATACAGTTCACGCTAGTTTCCGCAACCGTAGTTAGAATTTTTGTGAGCGCCTGCCTGAATCTGCGAGTCACCTGCCCAATCGAGATGTAGATGGCGCCAGGAAAATCTCCTCGCATTGGTTTTGCTATGCGTTTCTAGCTGTAGCTTAGACTGTACCTACGTCATAGTTTTTTCTTTGCTTTTTTAAACTTGCGAGGATCACCATGGCGATCTCCTCTAGCAATAACGGTGCAACTTAATACATTCACCAGCTCAGAAGGATCGCAGTCGCACGTCTTCTTAGCTGGTGAAAGCATGAAGGAGCGCCAATATTGCTGGAGGAGATCGCCATGGCGATCCTTGCGAGCCAAACTTGCCTTAGCTATGCCCGACCACAGAGCTTGATAAGATCGTGGCTGCATTCCTAATGAGCTGGGTAGAGACTCGACTCCTTGGCTTGGATGTAGTGGTGGAGTGGATCTAAGCCAGTCTACTTAGTAGGCTGCATTTTTTCGGAGAACAACAGAGGGTCGTAGAAACTCTTGTTACCTCCCTTAGAAGTGGTGTGTCTTCCTTTGCCATTTTCTGGGTGCCTCTCTGGATGAATGGAGCTTAACTACTTGCTAAGTTCCATTATACAGAGAAGCTTCAGAATAGCTGCAGTGGAAATCTCCTCCTTTTAATGGTGGAAGTTCCAAGTGCCATATGCTATAACTTCGAATGTGATAAGGTCCTTTAATTTCAGGCCAAAATACTGTATGAACTTTTCCATCTATTGCGGTGGTAGGAAGCACCTCTAGTAGGCTAATTTTGCTCACCAGGGGTGCGCCCTAACACTGCAATTGATGGGGAACCTTGGCCAGCACTATGGCTTGGAGTTGGGGTTCCTTTCACATTTGAAGTCATAGTATTTGGCAGTTGGACATAACAGGACTTCCTACAACTCTATTATCGTTTCTCTGTCAAAATGTAGCTTAGCAAATTGGCTGTTTGCTCGGGTTATCAGACTCCCACCTCGGACGGATCGCAGTCATGATCGTGCTAAGTGGTTTCGCTCATGTTACATTATTGTGTGCTGCTTTCATATTTATGATGTTTTATTCAGTTCCTGCTTTGGAGGATCGCAAGTGCGATCCTGTCAAGCATCACTTCATGCCACTAACTGAAGTGTTGAACTTTGCAGACTCTGAATTATTCGAAGGACCTAGGTAGGTAATTCCACTTAGAATTGTGACACCAGGACCTGATATAAGGTGGTATATAGAAATCTCTCAAGCAATGCCGCAATCTGCTGGTGACAAAAGGAAGGACTTGCGTATGTTTATCATGTCAAGTGAAAAGAACAAGGCGGGCGCAGAGATGGGAATTATTGTACACATGTGGGAGGGCAGTGTTGATAAGATCCAAAATGCTATTCTATGTCTACTGAAGACACCACCCAACATCAGTTTATTCAGTACGTCTTGCAGCTCAAATATTATGACCCGAGTATGATAACGACTAGTTCAACAAAGCAAAAAGCCAATAAAAAGGATCACAACACCAGAGAATATGGCTGGCCACTGCTCTTCTATGAATCCTTGGAAGGTGCTGGCCTAAAATGCAATAGGGATGTACTGCTCGGATTCAGTGCATGCAAAAAGTTTCTCGCCAATGACAAGAAACCACCAAGCTGTGCCTTGAAGGCCCTAAAGGATGACAAGATGCCCACGCGAATGGACAGCATGTGGCTAACTGCTAGTTGCAAGGATATAAATAGGGAACTTGTGCAGAGGATATCCGAACTGAGTGCCAACACAAATGGGTCTTCTCCAAAGCCGGCTTCATCTCGGAAGTGGAACTCACCAGACACTCAGAAGGACGACTCGCCTATAACATTGAAGGCAAAGTCCAATGGATCCCCCAAGGGCAAGGCACGGATGCAAGTGAGAAGACAAATTAGCTGCCCCAAAAGAAAAGATATGCAGACTCGACTACTGCATACACTCGCTAGGCCCAACAAAGATATGCAGAATCAAGATCACTAGGCCCAACAGGCCACCCGCCAGGAACTCAGAAAATGCCTAGCAGACTGTTCCCTGTGTTGCTCCAACGCCGATCCCATCGTCGTATTCCCTGCCCAATGAGCTTAGATTCAATGCAGCTGATGAGAAATGCGTGGCAGAGAAAAAAACATGAAGTTGGAACAGTACAGAAGATTTTATCCGATGGGCGTTTCATGGTTCAAGAGTGTTAGCATATTTGACTACGTCACTGCTCCCCCCTACATGACGCACAGGACCAAGTCGAACGATAATGTGCATACTCTATTATGGTCTTTCAGAAACTCGCCACATGACGGCCTCACCCCAGCGAACTTAATGACTATTAAGGAACCCGTTTGCCTTGAGCGAATTCGTATCAGGGGGATGCCCCCGAAGGGGAAAAAAGGCTATGAAGCCGAATACGAAGGAGACACTACCAATTTGTTGGCAGTGATGCATGAATTAAAAACAGAAATCCTAAATCTGAGATCCGAGGTTGAAGGAATGCGTGGAACCCTAGACGAACTGGTGGCTCAAAACACAAGCTTGAAAAACCAGAATGCGGAGTTATCCACAAATTTGCAGAAACCTTCCACAGATTTTAGGGCGCAGATAATAGCTTTGGAGAATAAATTAACAGCACTGATGGCAGAAACCACAAAAGAGCAAATGAAGATACATCATGCTGAGGTATCGTCGGAGCAGTTAGATCAAGAGTCCAGAGCAAAGAATTTGAAGATCTCGGGCCTTCCAGAGATAGATGGAGAAGAAATTGCAGAAACAGTGAGGCGATTCTTCTCCGAAACAATGCATCCGCATGATCCCCCCTCATGTAAATTCAAGAAGATTGGGCAAGCCGGTACTCATATTCGGCCCTATCCCGGGTCGATTTCAAACAAAAGAAGCAAGAGATCGTGTGCTTCATAATAGAAGTGCACCTAAGGGAGAAAAAATCTGGTTGAACCTAGATTTAACTCCGGCCAATTGATTCTAGAAAGAAGGAATGGGCAAAAGTGAAGGCAAAGAAGGGAATCGTGGATTCGTGGCTTACCTAGATCATGGAGGTCGGGCAAGAGTCACGAACAAGAAGCATAAATAGGAAGCAGGGGGCCTTGAGAATCAGTCTATGGAATGCACATGGACTCACTCAAGCAAAGATGGATGCCACACCGGGAACTTGGAAGAACCAGGGACATATTATGCTTCACGTAAAAACCGGACACACCAATCTCGCCTTCCTCCGACATACCGGGTTTGAGCTTCTTGGCCAAGTATGGAATGAGAAAATGACAGAGGAGAGGAGAAGAGGTTTTGGGGGAGTTGCAAATATAAACGTGTGGATATAAAGCATGAGATACATTTGCTAAAAATCTGATGCAAACAACCAATATATTTGGTTACGGTGTTAAGGAGAACGACATCTAAATGTGTATTTCGCGGAAGATGTTATTTTGCCCCGAAAACTCCAAAACATACAAACCGGCATGGTCTTGACAAAGAAAAATCCTTATGGTAATCTCTCTTTCCGATATCCCGGAGTACTCGACTCTAGGTAAGATAATTATAACAGGTGATTTTAATGGTCGTGACTGGATGTCGCAAGCAAAAGTCTATGATGATCTTGCAAATATTTACTTAGATGAGATTGAGGATCCAATGTACAACAGTGGTATCGATGATGTCATATCAAATGAGATGGGAAACTGGTTACTTGAATTATGTATGCGGTGTGTAAGCTCAAAATTATGAACGGGGTAAGAGTTTTTCCACAATCTGGAAAGCTCACTTACCGGAACCATGCAGGGGCCAAGACAATTGATTATCTCATCACAAGAGAGAAGGATTTAATAGCAGATTTTTACGTAGGGCTCCAAACCGCCGCGGTCGGATCATACTCCATTGCATATGGTATTGAAAGTCAAGGCAAATTCGTGGGAATTGCCCCAATTCCATCCAAGGGTTAAGGTGAATTATGAGCTCAATGAAGAATATAAAACAAATGTAGAAGAAGCGCCGCAAGTGCCTCATGGTCCGGGATTTTTGAAGAGGAAGCCACAGCAATTCCAAGAAATCATACTAGCCAATCGCGAAAATGATTTTCGGGGTCACCAAGAAATATAAATCAGGCAAGCCTTGCAACTCCTGGTGGGATGCTGAATGCCAAGAAGCGAGAAGCCATCTGCCACAGAACTGTATAAGCAAACCAAAATGGTACAGACATTTGATCAGGACCAAAAAAAGGACGTACTATGAGCAAAAGCAACAACAACTCAGTGAAAAGTTGATGAAATATCCCAAAAGCTTTTGGGACAACAGACCACGCAAGGCTGGATTTAGGCGACTTGACCAATTTAGTTAAGTCCCTTTATGAAAAGGGAGGTGCAACTTGCATGCCAAAAATAGCGCCAACCACAGATCTTTTCTCGTAAAACAGAGGTCCAAAACCGCCCGTCCCAAACCGGCAAATAACAAAGCACATGATGCGCATAAATTATGCGCGTGGAGCTTTTCAAATGGGGAGGGAAAACATGCTATCTATTCTAACAGTCCAATAAATAAGAGCCTCATGCGGGGAATGCCGAGAATTGAGAATCAATCGCGGTCCACCCAATTCACAAGGGAGGAGATAAAAAGCAAGTCCGCAACTTCTGAACAATTTTGATTGGCAGTGTGTTCACAAAATTACTTGGCAGTCTCTTGGAAAGCAAGTTGAGTGCATGGGCGGAGCAAGCAAACGTGAGATCACCATATCAGGCGGGCTTTAGGGGGAATCATAATACCCTCGATCATGTGCTTACTCTTAGAACCCTGATAGAAAATGCAAAAAATCCAAATGCCGCACTCTATGTAGCATACATAGATTTCACAAAAGCATTTGACACAGTTCCGCGCAAAGAGTTAAGTAACAGAATGATCCAGCTGGGAGTGCCACAGGAAATAAGAGAGGCGATATCTCAATTATATGTCAAGTCTTAATTGGGGTTTCATTGGAATGTGACACTCGATTAAAAGCACAGTGGGTGTGCGTCAAGGCTGCCCATTGTCCCCGACCCTGTTTGGGATCTTCATAGATGAACTGGATAGTTGGTTAAGAGAAAAATCATTGGCAGGCACCAAATTGGGCACATGTGTGGTTCAATTGCTTCTTTATGCAGATGACGTGGTTTTGCTAGTAAGCAAACCAAAAGCGTTGCAGGAGCATTTAAACAGTTTGGATGCTTTTTGTGAAGCAAAACATATGAATGTAAATCTGTCCAAGTCAAAAATAATGATTTTTGGAACAAGGAGCGACCGGACTTTATATACAAAGGATGTAATGGAAATTATAGAAAGTTATAAATATCTCGGAATAGATATCGCATCCAACTATAGTTGGAAAAATTGTGTGAATAGAAGAACATCCGGAGGAAAGGCGACATTGTTTAGCATGCTATCAAGGTGTAATCGGGCCTCTCTCGTCGATTGGGGACCTGAAAAGAATATTTTTTTAAAACATTGGTCCAAACTGTGGCTCTTTATGGTGTCCCTATTTGGGGACCGGATATCTCCAAGCACATGTGGCAACAAATTGAGGCAATTCAAAAAATGTTTTTGAGAGAAGAGCTTGGGATTAGATCCCAAATCCCATACGCAATCATGCTGGCTGAATCAGGTATGCTCCCTCTCAAGTAGAAGGATTATATCAAGCAATAAATTTTTTTAACAGATCAAGGAGCAACCTCCAAGTCGCCCACGTCACATCGGGCAATGGATTCGTGTGTAGGTTTGGGCACAAAAGCTCGGGACATGGGCTGAAAAATGGGGTGTGAATGAGATGAATTGGCCAAATGATAAAGAAGAAGCCCGAACCTTATTGGAGAAGTTGGCAGTGGAACACTTATGGGCTGATCCGGGTAAGCGAATGGTTCTTTATCAGGCTAACATAAACCTCCTAGAAGACTATAAATGCCAAGATTATTTAAGAGCAAGTATCCCAAAAAATCGTAGCAACCGCTTGCAAGATACGTAAACGAGCTCACATAAGCTCGAAATAGAGACAGGGAGATGGGCAAAGATACCCAAGGAGGATCGCCTATGCAAGATCTGCCAAATCGAGAGATGTAGAGGACGAATATCATGTTTTTCTATCTTGTTCAGAATATGCGCATATCAGGCTCAATTTTGGGATTCAGGTGACAAGTATACACTTACTATTCACAATGCCACCAATGACTATTGGGCCCTATGTTCGAGCGGTTGATTCACACCGTTCTTTTTTGCAAAAACTGTAAAAAGCTTATTTTCATGTGCTCCATGGTCTCTCGAGGCCCAAGAGAGCAATAGACAAATAATAATAATAATAATAATAATAATAATAATAATAATAATTAATCCCCTACAATCCTGTGATAGGCGAGAAAATAACGTGGAATGCTCAGCTTGAGAGGAAAAAATATTATATCATCTCTAGAAACCATTCCATGGCAGCAACTTAGCTCCTTCGTTCAGTGATTGGGACCGAACAACAGGCCGAATTCTCTAAAGTGTATTAAATGGAAACTTGAAGAACACGGAATACCTCCGCTTGTCAATCAAGTGTAATAAAATCATTGCCAGCACATTCTACAGGGAGCCAGTGATCGAGATACTATATCAACTCAGAAATTAACATCAAGCATTCGTCTCACTCGTACAAGGCAAAGCAGATAACTGACTGGTATGTTGGCAGTCCTATCTTTCAAAAAACAAGTAAATATTAGTTCATCTTATCCAAACATTGACAATGCCAAGGAAGGACTCTAATGTCTTTGGTGTCAATTGTTGCAACAATGAACATATATTGATTCATTATGCAATTTTAGTGACGACAAGCACAAGATTCTATGAGAAATAATTAACAAAAGGCAGGAAGGAATAAAAAGGCGCGACGAGGTGATTTTCTTGTCAATCATTATGCAACTTTTGTATCGACAAGCATCGGATTGTATGGATAATAATTAACAAAAGGGAGAAAGGAATAAAAACGCATGACAAGTAACTGCTTTCCATAATGCCAAGATGGTGACAAAGTACATAATACAACTCAAACACACCCACCTACAAAGCTACAAGAAGCTACAGGAGATGGAATGAGGGCTACAACACGCTACATGAGTTGAAATGAGGGCTTGCCAGCAGCAGGAGTTCGAAGGGGTGTTAACTACCAAAGAATTCGAATCAAATTTATATACTTGTGAGTAGTGGCAACCTTTTGGGCCGAAAAGTTGATGGAAGATCATGAGTGACTAGGTTTAGAGCCCCCATAACATTATTCCATTTTGCCCAACAACGAAAAAACAAAAGCATATCATTGTCAACAACGTTTTCCATGTGTGGTCGGTTGCCTAAGTGTATAGTGTAAATCAGACCCCCATTAGTACACTGCACCATGTATAAAAACTGCCGACCGCGCTTTTACGAAAACAGAGTTTTGAAAATTTTAAGTCTAAAGAATTGTTTGAAGTAGAATTCTTTAAGTTTGAATCGCTCACTTAAAAGCCATTTCAATTCATTCACCCATTAGAAGAGTTTTTGAGTTTGAATTTTTGTGCAGTGTCTGAGTTTATGGCGAAACAAAGCTGCATTGCTTGAATTTGGTGCTCTATAATCCCATACTATAATATCTGGAGGGTTTTATAGAGTGGAGATGGGGTTTATTGAATCATCAGAGGAAGAAAAAGAATTATCCTTGAGGGGATATATTCCTCTGCAGTCTAAGACAAAATATATGGGAGTAAAAGCTCTTGTAGAGTCTGGCTTGAAGGAAGTCCCTGAAATTTATATCAGGCCAGAAAATGAGCGCCCCATGTTGTCTAACTTTTTATGCGAAGAAATAATGCCAATAATCGACCTTTCAGGACTTGAAGGGGATGAAAGAGCAAAGATTATTTACAAGTTACATGCAGCAAGTCAGAAATGGGGTTTTTTTCAGGTAGGTAGTTAGTTAGGTAGTAGTTATTGTAGATTGATGTCCAATGTGAGCAGTGTGATGTTAACATTGATTTTCTTACAGGTTGTAAATCATGGTGTTCCCTGTCATTTGCTGCAAAAAATGATGCAACTTGCTAAAGAAACATTCGATTTGCCAGAGGAAGTAAAACGCAGTTACACAGATGCTAAAGGATTGCCATTTCGTTTTGGAACCAGTTTCAATCCTGAGATGGAGAATACAAGAGAATGGCATGATTTTTTTGCCCATTGTTTCAGCCCAAAGCTAATAGATCATCCATGGCCAGTCAAGCCATCCATATACAGGTAATATGGATCTATATGCTGTATGAAAGCTGTATATATTATGCTACTTTTGCTTTTCTAAGATTATGAACCTTTGCAGTCATGTTTGTGAAGAATATGGAAGGCATATGAAGGATCTGGCAGAGAAACTGCTTAGAGCCCTTTCTGAAGCTCTTGATTTAGCAGCAGATACTTTGCATAAAGTATTCAGGGATATAAGACATCAAATGAGGATGAACTATTATCCTCCTTGTCCAAATCCTGAGCTTGCACTTGGCATTAGTGGCCATTCTGATCCTGGAGGTTTAACAATTCTTCAACAGAACATGGCTGGACTCCAAGTTTTGCACCAGGGCCATTGGATTCCTGTTAAACATATAGAGGGTAGTCTTGTTATCAATATTGGAGATCAGTTACAGGTAAAATCACATGCAATACCTGAATTCCTGGAAGGATCAAAGCAAACAAGTTCACAGATTTTATTTTATAGCATAGAAGCACTATATATTTTATGATAGAAGAATGTATTTGATCTGTAGAGATTATTTTTGGTCTGAAGAGATCTTTTTTGGGTCTTGCAGATGCTAACAAATGGAAAGTACCAGAGCGTGGAGCATAGAGTTGCTGTGAGTTCTAGTGCAACTAGAATTTCAATCGTCTCCTTTTTCAGTCCATCTTTGGATGTTTTAGTTGCTCCATTAGATGAATTAGTAGACAATGATCATCCTGCTATATACAGGGCATGTCTTGTGTCAGATTATGCCAAGAATCTACTGCAAAGCAGGCTTGGTGGAAAATCTTATTTCCATACTCTCAAAATTCAGGAAAGCTGAAGCATAAACGGTGATCTATTCACCCTTGTACATTAACAGTGCTCATTATCATTATTCATATCCTACAACAGGATGTGGGGGGTGTTGACATATCCATGTGAGGGCCCTCTACCTCTAGTGCTCTGCTACTCAAATAAAATATATTCGCGTTTGTCAACCTTCATGTGACCTTTTCAGTTGTTAATTGGCTTGTAAAGTATAAGGGGCATAAAATATGAGGACATGGGCTAAGGAAACTAGAAGATGAAAAAGTTGTGTCATCTCAACCAACTTTATGCTTGTTGATCAGTTTTGTCATGCTTTTAGTATTTCACAAGGAACATCAATATAGTATAATGCTAATGTAGAGCAAGATACATCTGTGGGGGACCAGTAGGTTGCAATTATTGGGAATTTACGAAGATGGAATGCCCAAGGGTTGCAATCTACCAGTTGCAATCTAGTTACCAGTCTACTCAAATGTTCTATAATGTCAAACAACCCATACATTTGGATATAATGCTATAACATATTGCACCCAAATGCGCAGCTGAGATTTGATAGCAGATATGGAGTTGAATGGATGATCAAGATTCCAATACGAAAATATAAAATGAAATACAACTAGCAATAAGGTAGACTTGAGGAATGTCATGAACTTATGCGAAAACAAGGAAAATACTTGGAAAATACGCAAGAAATACAGAGGAAATATGTCAAGATCGGCAAAGAATCTAATATATGAACAAGAATCAAGAGTACAATGACCTGAAGGCAAGCAAGAACACGAGACAGATGCCTAGAAGGCTCAAGACTGACATTGAACGGGAATGCTTTGACAAGGAGGAGGTGCCTCCTTATATATCTAGGCCAACGATCAGGATTGCACCACTCCATGGATGAAATCATGTCAAGTGTCGCGCATGCATGTTTTAAAATATTCTAGAACCTCCTGAAAATAGCACTGCATATGAGAAAAACGTGAGAGAACTTTTCAATAACTATTGGTAGCGCACTTGGCAAAGGTGTGTGACTTGCAACTAGGAGGTTGCAAGTTTGAATCCTATCTTGTGCAACTACCCTTTTTCGTCCGTGTGACGACCATCTTTTGTACATACGAGTATAATGTTCGTATGATACGAATATCCGTATGGTTGCCACACCATCCTCCTTCTACGACGGCGACGAGTCCTCGGAGCTGGGGCCGGAGTACTCAAACTTGGCTTATCCGGGTAACGTCGGCGGAACTCCGCAATTTTATCAGAAGCATTAGTCAAATTCTCGACAGGCTCCCAGGTTCTATCACATGGTGAGTCTCCTTCCTAATCGACCAAGTAATATAATCGCCGACGAAGAAACTTGGAGTCTAGAATCTCTCGAACCTCGAATTCCTCATGATCATCAATTTCCACTGGGTGTGGAGGTGGAGGTACTCGATCTGGAAAAGGATTCGCCATACAGGGTTCCAACAAAGACACATGGAATACTGCGTGAAGTCAAACTGACGATAGAAGCTTCAGACAGAAAGCAGCATCACTAACTCGTTCAATGATCCGATAGGGACCCAAGCGCCAGTAATCGAGCTTGTAGTCACATGATATATCCCCCAGGGGCAAAGACTCAATATGTTATTCTAATATAACATGTTAAGTGTGAACATTTGAATCCCGCATGTGTGGCACATGCCTATTTGCATGTGTGGCACATGTCAAAGGGAGAGCATCCCATCTCAAATACCTATTAATATGTATTTTCCATAAAGGTGCTAGTGGCCCCACTTGCCATGTAAAAAGGCATTGGGCCAAGTGGCCCAATCGCAGACCAAGGTCCCAATTCCGAGGCCTATATAAGGGTGAGATTCCACCACAGGCAACGACGTTTAGCAACAGATCCTCAACTGCAGCTTATCTTTGTGCAGAGATGACTTTATCGTCATCCAAACTTATCTATATTGTAGACACTGTGGCGATAAATGTTGTTTTAGCTATATTTTTTAAAAGCGATATCTTATTCTTCCTTTATAATTCCTATAGAAACAATGGCGATTTTTTTTTAAAATATGGATACGTACGTTGAAAGAAATGGCGAATATTTCTAGGCAGTATAAAAATTAATGTACAAACACAAAATTTTATAAATGAACGAGGACGATTTTTTTTTATGATATGGATACGTACTTTGAAGGAAAGAGCAAACATTTCTAGGCAATATTACCAAAAACTTGACACAATCACTAAAGCATATAGAACAAACAATAACGCATGTAAAATGAACATGAAAGAGGATCCTTTAATTGTCGAATTGTTTTGAGGACCAAATGGGTTTGAGGACCTAATTGTAAAGAAAAAACTAAAACTATGAAGAACCACTCTATCTTGCATCAAGTCCTGATCCAAACATGCAAGTAAACTAGGTATAAGAAAATTATAAAACAGAACCCAAATGTTAACTTAGGGAAAATTAAAAAAAAAAAATATCAATCAACGTGAACATCTCGGCAAAGAGTTCGACTCCAATTGCAAATCCGAATTACTTCTCCTACAGATAACCAAAGAAGCCGATTTTTCTTATGTGAACTCTGTGTACCCATTGCTATCCGCACATAATTTGGTTTGCCCATCGATGTGTTTCCAGCAACATTCAGATCCATAGTAGTAAAAGCACATGGCTTCTACTACTATTCATTATTAGCATGAGCTTTTTCTGAATAGAATAATCTAAATTCAATTCAGCATATATTCGAGCTCTACATTTATGAAATATGACAGAAACAGAAACATTCAACCTCAGCAAAGATAGAAACAACTACTTCACATAGAAAAGAGCTGAAGCAATTTACTACTTACTGTAACTGAGTATCTAAAAAAACAAAGAGGAAGTGATTTACTACTTACCACCATATCTAAGCTTGCCATCCTGTCGATTGAACCTCTCTTATTTGTAAACTGTTATCTTGGCCACGCCTACTATATAAAGAACTCCAAGTAGCTAGTGCCCTTTCATATGGAAATTCTTCGATAGTATACTCACTTGCATACGCTCGGTGACGCAAGTCGAGATTTTTGGTGAGTTTATTCCGCACCTTATTTTTAAGGACTCCCATGAGACTAAAAGTCCTCTCATCCTCTGCAGACCCAAGGATCATGGTTTGACAAAGATCTGCAAGCTTGAAATATGCAGGCATGTGCTCTCGTAGCACTTGACTATACCCAATTTTTGTCCAAAGCCTTGTGATTGCACCACATTTAGTTGGCTTTTCCAAGTTCTCAACCTGTGCCCACATCGTGCTGCCAAGCCAAAACATTCTGATTGGGCAAGCAATTCATCTCCACTAATAATACCATAAATCTCCTCGCCATTCATAACAGTAGTATGTGAAAAATGCTTTATAATAACCTTCAAATTTTTCTTGAATTGTAATTGAGCATTTTCAATACCTTGTGAATGAAACCAAAATGGTGGATATACGATAGCCATTGCTTCCAGGAAATCGTCTCTTGGAAAGCGAGAACGAATTTTAGCTGCTAAAGCTTTTGCAACTTGAGCGAGGTTCCCCCTCACCACGTCCATAGTATTATTGAAAGCATCTCTACTTGTAGGGCTCCTTCCTGGAAGACGACCACGAACTCTAGTTCTTGTAGTATACATCTGCAATACAATATTCTGCTTACTTAGGCACACATCAAAACAGCCCAAAAACAGTAAAAATACACGTACTAACTAATGTTCTTGACATGACCTATGAAAAGAATAAATCAACAAATTCAAAAGGATGCTGAATTGATCTACCTGCACTAATCGAGAATGCGCTTTCACACAAACTTTATCTTTAGAATCATATGCCAAAAAGCTCTTTGAGTTTGTGCTCTCAATTTCGACAAGCTTGTACCATGAAGGAATTTTTTTCCTGTTGTATGGCACGGTGGAAGCGGTTGTATACAAACACTCCAAGGCATGGCATGACAACTTTCTTATATTGCTATATTCGGAGATATACATGGTTTTTTTTCTGTCAGCTTTACTAGCATATGCATTTGCAGGAGCATTGGCAGCATACGTATATATGAAAAGTGCATCAAATCAAAGTTATTTTTTTACAGAATAGATCAACGCCATGAATTAATATTCAATTGAAGAGGAGGGTCAATAGCTCCAAAGCCTTCTCCATCTCCTTAGTTTTTTTAACATGTATCTTATCCATTAGTGCAACTAGTGCTGGATATTCATTGAAGATTCTTTCAGCTGGGTAATACAAGGAGATCCAACGCGTGCTAACATTTCTTTAGCATCTTATTACCTTTAGTCAAACCCGCAGATATATCCTTGAATAATCTATACCTGCGTCACATGTAGTAAATGAGTAAAATACGGCTGTAATCATAGAAAAAAGTACTAATTATGAATGAACTACTGCTGTAATAAGATGAATGCAATAAATATGAATGAACTACTGTTGCAATAATCGGGAAACGAACCCAGTAAAACAAGAAAGTAGATCAATTATAGCTAACCTTTTGGAGCTATGGCTAAAGAATGCATATGCTTTGGTAACCAAGTTTTCCACCTTCTCAACGCATTTGAATTGATCTACAATTTGATATGCTAAATCCATGCCATGAGCCATACAATGTATTCCCAACATATAAGGTGCCATTCCAGTCTGAGTCCGAACACACAGACCATTTCTATTACCTTGCATAATAGATGCTCCGTCCACGCCAACACAAACTAGTTTTCTTGCTATCTCGCCCATAAACAACTCTAGCTGGCCAACCAAGGTCTCTTTTACAATTTCATAAATGTTCTCTGCATTAGCAGCTTGCATCAGCTTTCTGACCCCAACATAGGCAGACCGTCTAACATGTTCTTTCACATAATAGACTGTCATGCAGACCCAAGAATTATTGTCTTTAGTGCTAGCTTCGTCCAATGACAATGAAAAGTAGTTGCATGCTTTTATGATATCTTTCAAGTGCTCCTGCATAACTTGATTCATTACTTTAGCAAACTCCCATCCACTGTTTCGTGACCAATGCGAATCAGGAAATTTGATATGCCTTGGAGAGAGAGGAACCTTTTGTACTCTGGATAGTCTGTCATAGGGCGCCCCAACTTCAACACATGGAAAACCGTTTGCAATTGTACTAGCTTGGACCCTAGACTTTTATCCAACATCTTTTGGAATATGAGACGAATTGATGCAGCATTCTCTCAAGGGGGATTCACTTTTGGGCACCATACAATGTGCCTGAGTGACTTGTAGGGGGTTTTTTGGACCCATTTCCACACGTATACGGCGGAGTTAGGGGGGGTTTTGACCACTACTTGAAGTAAGTTTTGTATGGAAGGGGTCAAATTTGCCTTTCAAAAAATCGTATACGGGGGTGTTTTTGGTCACCCTCTGCATGCACATGGCATACCCCCTTTTGTATAAGTGCATCCCCCGGGCATTCTCTACTTTTTGTTTCTCTGTTTGCTTGTGCTGCTCAAAAAGTATGACATTGGTTTTATGCTTGCATTGTTCCTTCCATGTAACAACATTTACCTCCTTTCCATCTATAACTTTTTTCTCATAAAGCTTTCCCGTGTGTTTTTCAATGGTGCCTATTTTCAGCTGCATCTCGCAATTTGACTTTTGCTTCCACGAACAAGGAATACAACGTGCTCGGTTTGGTAACCCACCATCTGGACTTGGAATGGGCTCAATCCAAGTGTGTTTCTTAGCCCATTCAGGCAAAAAATTTCGTCCTGCAGCCCAATTGGATCGCTGTCTTTTCTTCCCTTTCTTATTCTCCTCCACACTATTTCTTATCTGTTCTTGGTCTTCATTTACGGCATCCTCGTCATCACCTCCAACAGGCTATCAAGCACATCTTCCTTATTAGCTGAACCCTCATTCATATGCACATTAATAGAGCTAAACAAAGTTGCGTATTAAACGGGAGCAAATCATTGAAACGAGAGCAAAAGGAATATTCCTCAAAGATTCCTTTTTTTTTAACAAAAAAGGGGGTAAAACGAGGTTAAAAAAAAAAAAAAAAAAAGATGCATGAAATTCTATTTTGACCCCCAAATGACTAATTTTTTTTTGCAACGAAAGAATTGACTTTTTTAAAGTGTCACTTTTCTTAGCAAATAGAATGTTCTTCAAGTATGTTTAAAGAGAGAAACTCTAATTTCAGAGGATAAAATATTTAACAAAAAATTGAAGTAAGTCTGTAACTGAAACTGTAGTATTCTCAAAATTTGAAGATAGAATCTTCATATTCACATGCAAAATTTACTGATCTTTTCTAAGACTCCGCTTATGTGCAAAAGTGTGAGGAGTGATGAGAGAGGGATCGGGGCGCCTTCATATTCATTTATGCCATCGTCATCACCTTCACTTCTTTCACTGTCATCCGAGGAAGTGCTTGAGTTATCTTCCTCATCACTATCAACAGACGGTGAAGCATTGTCACCACCTTCTTCATCATCTTCTTCGTAATTACAAGCTTTTTTAAGCAAATTGATAGTCTTTTGGCGTAGACGATTGTCAGATTTCAATTTAAAATCATAGCACAAAATAGTCACGTCATTAAGGTTCAGCTCGTCCCTACAACCCACCTTCTTGGACTTTCTCCCTTTTCCTTGGCTTCTCATTTCTAACTCATATCTACCTTCAAAAGCATTTTCTCGAAATGTTGCAAGCCAATGAATCTTGAGTTTAGTGACTAAGCCTTCCTCCTTGACTGTGTCAAGCACTTTTGCTATCCAGAACGGTCGACCTTTGTCATCCTCCTCAGTCGGAAGAGCAATCAGCATACCTTTGGTAATTTCTGTGATATTACCTTGAGGCTCATTCCTGCGTCTTGGTCCGAGGTACATGACTCGGTCCTCCTCGTCTTCTACTGCAGGTGCAAATGTAGCAATGCTTGGACCTGCTTGGTGCTGGGGTTGATGGAAGGTGTTAGGCCATTGAAATGGTTCTTGCAACTGTCTTAGAGCTATATTTTGTACAACAATTTTCTGTTCGAGAAAGAAATTACTCCACCACATCCGATCTTCTTCTAAGAAGTACTTAAAGCCTGAGGAAATTCCATTTTCAATGGCTTTTAAGGATGACTCTGGGGTACTTTTCTTCTGCTTGGACTCCTTAGGATTTTTGAGAGGAAGTTGTTCAGCACGCTCTATGAAGGAAGTGTCTGGAATATATTTAAGGAAGCGTAATCCCTCTGGTGGACTCCAGTCCTTAGTTGTGGTATACTTCTTCCCTCAGAAGAAGCTTTGGCCATCCTTCAAGTAGAACTTGATATGATGCTGAAAGGTGAGATCATTCAACTTGTTCACAGCTTGTTCTCTGTTTGAACGTTGAGAGAAAACAAACTCTCTAAAATCAGCAGTCTCTTTAAGAAGATCGACCACTGGAGTAGGAGTGTAAGAATCTTCAATAATTCGAACTAAAGAAGGAAGACAGAAAGCCTTCTTCCTTCTAAGGCGCACAGAAAATCTGCTGAACATTTGGTCAATCTGATCATGAGTGTGGCCTACAAGTAAGAAACCAAGCTTCACTTTTCTAAAGATCCCTAGCTCCACTAACATGGCACAGTACGCAAAGAGTGTTTGATTCTTGTTCTCCCTTGTAGTATTGTCAAGTTGCAGATAAAGCACTGGTGGTAATTGCTCTTGCTCGCACAGGACCTTGTTAAGAATTGTAATTGTGAGGTTCGGGTCACCATGCAAGTTTGGATACGTCAAAAATACTTTGCACTTTAGACTTCCTTTGAAGACCATAGCTCCTACAAGGTGGACCTTAACAAAACATTCCTCTGGCACATCCTTAGGAATGTTCAAGAAATGTGGTAGAGTTGTTTTTTTTGTTCATTCCATCAATCACAACAGACATGTATTGCAAAAGGACGCTCAAGAGCTTTTTTCTATGCTTGGCAAGCTTTCTTCTCTCTCTTTGCTTGTTGTTCACGATGTCCGGCAAGGTTCTCGTTGCACAATATCTCAGAAGAAATCGTCAAAACATTTTCTCCGAAACAAGTGAGAGATTGGAGAACATGAGCTTACTTCTTTCGACCTCTGTCTTCGCAGTTTCGTTGACTCTTTAATTCTCGCACACCTCGAAAGCAAACGGACATTCTATGTTTTCTAGGAATTTTCACAAGACCGAATTCACTTTTCCACAATCTGGTGAAGTGTGAGTAAGAGATGTCTTGAAGCCGAGTGCAAGTCTCTTTGTACTCATTAAAAACATCTTTTTGGTGATGTTATCGCTTAAATGATACATGTTGTCATAGGTAGCTTCTCACATGTTTCTCTAAAATATTTCTCCATCCATGACACAGCCAGAAGGGCATGCATGGTTACAACTCTTCTTGGCCCACAATGATCATCGATTCTTTGGATTTTTGTCCGGTCTTTTTGTGTATTCTAGACATTCTCGGTGGACCCTAAACGGTGGACAACCATAAAGCATTTCGCAAACTTCTTGGCCGGTTAATGTAGTGCAAGAAGGTGTTGCGGTCTGGTCTTACATGATAAGCTAAGTAGGCATTCGGGTGCGCCAATGTCATGGAACCTGTGAAGTTGTCTCTAATCGCTGTAATTTAGCCATATTAAATTGTTGATGCAACCCAATGAGCAGCATTTAGTTCTCAAAAGTCTCCTCATTTTGTGTTCATCCATAAGATTTCTTCTTCTTCTGGAGCACACGCCTCAAACCAAAATCCACCTTGAATTTCTTTGAAGATTGGCTTGAGAACATGTAATCTCTTTGTTCCTCGTTGGTGTCTTCATCTTCCGATGAAACTTCTACTCGGGGTGACTTCCTCCGTCTCCGAGTGGTGTGCTTGTAGAGGAAAACAGACCATGTGAAGTTGTTCCTAATAGGCGGGGTACAAGCAGTGTTAAAGGATGGTGATGGCCCATAAGAGGTTGTGGCATCACCGTTCTTGTACCATCTTGAAAAGGAGTTCTTGCAAACATCTCCTTTAGAGCGGACCGGAATTCTGCAAATCCATGTGTCACAACCGTTGTTGTGTGAAGAGGAGTGCATGCTGGACCGTCGTCCTCATTTGTAGTGAAGTCCTGGTGAGAGAAATTGTAGTGAATCTCACAGTCTTCTGTGTTTTCTGTGTTCCTTGTATGTTTGCACGAAGGGGGCGAAACTACAAAAGGGGGGGGTAGCTTGTTCTTGAGCACCCTTTGTTGTGGAGCTTCAGAGGTCCCGGAAGGAACAAAGGGTGGTGGCAACCTGCTCCGAACCGTGGTGATTCTTTGGAAGCGCATGCCGCAGTCCGCCTACGTGGACTTGGTGACGGTTGGAAGGGTGGTGGAAGTCTGTTATGTGCTGGACTCGGTGTGTCTTCGAGAAGCAACAACGATGAAGCAGAGGTAGGAGTCGGAGAATGCCGGTCTTCACTAGAAATGACGTTGTTCCCAAGCGTGTCCTCAGAACCAGACGAGCTTGAGACAACAAAAGGTGGTGGAAGCTTGTTCACGAAGCGGTTCGTCATCTTGACAACTGCAAAATAGTAAAGAGATTTGAGAAACTTTCTGTAATGCAGAGCTTTTCTTATTCCCGAATACACGCCCACGTAGTACAAGTAGAAGTTCCAGTACTAATCAAGTGAAAGTCAAAATAAAAGCTATTCTGGAATACACAAGAGTAGGATAGTAAAGCTGAACGTATTCCGGATCACATAGAAAAAGAGCAAGACGAAAATGATACCTTTAAAAGGAAATTTCGGCGCCTTCAGTTGCGTATTCCAGTCTCTGAGCTCAAGTCGCCAGCGCCAGCGCCTTCGATTATAATATTCAGAGACTGTATTCCGATTTACATAGAGAGAACATGGACAGGTCAGTAAGAAAGTACAACGTACAATCATTTGCATGTCTGTTTCTTATTCCCGAATACACTTTTGCTTTCACTTTCGGGCGAAAAGTGTATTCGAAATACACTCTTTCCCGGTCGAAGGCCAAAGTGTATTCGAATACACTCTCGCCCAACCGGCGCGAGAGTGTATTCCGAATACACTTTTGGCCTTCACTTTCGGCGAGTGTATTCCGGAATACACTTTCGCCTTCGAGTGAAAGCGAGAGTGTATTCCGGAATACACTTTCGCCTTCGACTGAAGGCCAAAGTGTATTCCGGAATACACTCTCGCCTTTGAGTGAAAGCAAAAGTGTATTCCGGAATACACTTTCGTGTTTTTAGGTTTTAAGAGGTTACTTTTCCATGCGATTTTTAGTTAATCTAGGCGTTTTTGCTGCATTTAAAGCTTGTTTAGACCAGTTTTTTTGTCAAGATTGCAGTGCTTTTTTGGCATTTTTGTCCTCTTTTTGCCCTCTTTCTTTCCTTTTTGCAAGACATTTTGTATTCTGGAATAGTTTTTGGCTACTGTTTTCTCTAACAAAGTCGTGTTTACAAACAATTTGCACAGACAAGACAACAGTAAGAAACAACAGAAGAGGCCCCTTAAAGTCGTACAAAAACCGCACCCACAGAGAAGGCTTGAGGAGTCAGCTGCGCCTACTATCTACGAAAACCTTCAGACTCAATGGTTCTTTACAAGGGGTACTTCAGGAAAGTATAGCACCCTGACATTTCTACATGTCTGTCGGAGCCCTGGAACCAAAAGGTACGATGACAGGGAATTTGTCTGCATGGGCACCATCCAATCCGTCAGTGAGGTAGCTGGGGAGTCCGGTCAGGGAGGGAGACTTTCTTTTCAGACATCCCAAGGCTTTATTCATGTTGATGAATCATACCTTAGAGTGGTGAAAGTAAATCCACATCCTCTTTACAAGTATGTTTCTCACTACCTGAACAAGAAGTCGCTCTGTTCCATCATTAACTACGTTCGAAGCACAACGAGCGAGGACTTCCCCTACAGCGAGTCAGAACAAGGGGAAGATAACCCAGATAGCCCGAGCAGTGCATCACCATCTGGGAGTCCATCAGAGTCCGAAGAAAGGCCACCGTCACCACCACCAAAGCGGCAAAGGCAAACCGTTGCCGCTAAAGAGCCTAAAAAAAAGCAAACGGCTTTGATTGCAACAGAAGATGCTCCTGAGGCACAAAAGAAGAAGAAGGGGAAAGGCAAAGCACCTGGTGTTGCTATCAAAGAAAAAAAAGTTGATAAAACATCTGAAAAAATGGAGGAGATAAACCTGCACAAGTTTGTGCAAGGTGTTATTTATTTGCCAGTCACTTGTATGAAGCTTCCACCAAAAAATGAAGCTGGTGAAAGGCCACTTCAGGTTCGCAAAATTTACGCCGATCACTTGAGGAACCTGAAAGACAGAATAAGGAGCAATCCAAATGCTCATGTGGCCCCAATAGTTGTCCTTGTTGACAGGGAGCAGTGCAAAACCCCCCAGGACTATGACAGAGAAAACGCAGAGACCTACACTCACTACGTCTTGGGAGGCAATCACAGCTTCAAGGCAAGAAGGCAACTTTACAAAGAGAAGAAGAACCCGAGGTACCTCTCCGTCCTCTGCGCTGTCTACTGTGGTCTTACCGATGAAGAAGCGAAAATCGTTGCCAACACCCACAATGCTGACAACGAATATAAACTAAAGATGAGCTTCGTCGACAAGATCCGGTTCATGCACAGGGAGTACGTAATTTTTAAGGAAAAGTACGGTGAGGACCTGAAGAAGCCAGCGTTTTCCTTGGAGCTTAAGGAGGCGTGTGCCATTGAATGCTGACTGAAATATGACGAGGCCAATAAAAGGCAGTCTCTTATTGGCCACGATAACTGGTTTCAATTAGCTTTTAGAGATGGCAAGGTAAGCGCAAAACGTATTCCAGAATAACAAATCAACTTTCTCACGTGACATCTTTTTGAACAGATTTGGGAACTCCAGGACGAGATATTTTCAATGTTCGAACGAGGGGAGTTAAAGAGCAAGGGCAAGGAGAGCACCAAGAAAAAATCATCCGACGCGTGCCCAAAAAGAAATGACCATTACCGTCTGGCGAGAAATGCAGGGCTTCTCCGACACAGAGATTCTGGAGAGGCTTCTCCAAAAAGTTGTTGACAAGGAGTTTAGCCTAGAAGAAATGTCAAAGGAATTGCACAAGTAAGATCTCTGCCATAAACTTTACTCTTTAGACGTTAGAGTCCCAAAAACATCGGGGTAGATAGTGTATTCCAGAATACACATACCTTTCTTCACATGGGCACTGTGTATTCCGGAATACACAATGCTTTTCTAGAGACAAGCAATGTGTATTCCGGAATACACATTGCCCATGTAAAGGAAGCCATGTGTATTCTGGAATACACATGTCCTCTTCTAAAAAAGTATTGTGTATTCCAGAATACACATTGCTTTCTTCAGAGAAGCAATGTGTATTCCGGAATACACAATGCATTTTGTTTCGAGGTAACATCACCAGTTAACCAGTTTGTATTCCAGAATACATTTTGCTTGACTTTTATTTGTTTTTCTTCTTCTTTGCCTTGTTTCTTACTTTTTAACTCATTGTTTCCTTAACGTCTTGCAGCCAAAAGAACGTCATAACATGTCAAACATGTTTGATGGAGCAGCTAAACGTAGAGACATGGGAAAGGTGCAAGGAACTCTACCCTATAGCCATTTCTGACGAGCGAATTGTGCAATATGCACCAAATTTTGAGGGCTGGGTAAGTACTCTCAACATTCCTCGCCTTTGCACACACGATCTCCTTACAGTTGTTGTCATGCTTTTCCTCAGAGCAAAAAGAAAAACAAAGACCTTCCCGAGGGCTTCATGCATTTGGTTAGAACAGCACGGGAAGAGAGGTCGTTAGGCGGCGAAGAATCTGTTGAGTTAGAACCATCCGACTACGAGAGATTCAGCATGTTTGATCAAAACAATTTATATTCAATCATTCATGGTGATTGCACGAACCTAGTCGGAACGGTTAAGCCACAGGACTTCACTTTGGTTATTGCTGATCTTCCCTACGGGTTTAAGCTTAAAGACAGCAGATATGACGACCAACCCTTCAAATTTTCAGAGTTTAATGCTTTTATTGATGGAATCAAGCAGATCACAACGGTTAAACATTGGCGTTTAGTTACTTTCCATTCGAGCATGCGATCGGCTTGGTAGAATCAGCTTTCAAAACCACTTTGGTTCTCCGATTCGGGCGGGATATGAAAACCTTTGTGCAGTAAGTCTTATTCCGTATCACGCTTACTTTTCTCTTTGATTACGTAGTGTATTCCGGAATAGTATTTCCTGCTTCTGGTTTTCGAAGTGTGTTCTTGTTTTTGCTAAGTAAACATCACTTTAAATGTTTTACTAGGTACAAAACGAACATCAACTACCATGGTGGAGGACCAAGGTTGCTTAGCAAGGTAGAGTACCTTCATGTAGCTTATTGGAGTTTTGATGGGAAGAGGACCATGGAACACTTCAACACTGCCGCCTGTCAAAACTTCTCAAACGTCCTTGAGTTTCCAGCAGTGTTACAGAAATTGCAGGACCCAACTGCACAAGGCAGGATTGTGAATCACTACCAGAAACCACAAAAGCTCATCAACCATCTCCTGGACATGTTCTCGCGTCCAGGAGATTGGGTGCTTGATGCTTTCTCTGGTTCTGGTACTACTATCGCATGTGCACTTAAGAAGGGCCGCAACTGTGTAGCCGTGGATATTGATAAGGATGCTGTTAATTTTGTGAAGATGAGACTGGCTGCCTTACCTACTTTACCAGATGAACATCAAGAGCTAGGGGCCAAGTCTTCATCTGATTATGCTAAACTAACGTCCTCAGAGATACAGCCTCCATTCTCCAGCTCACTAGACGATGAGGCAACCTTTGCAGAGCTTAAAGAAGTAGCTTTAGCTACCATTCCAGAGGACAAGGAGGATACAAAACTCAAGTCTCCAGCAAAGGAGCAGATAGAACAGAAGGACGAGATGGCAGAGAGCAGCAAAAAGAATGAGGAGGACTATGATGTAGATCTTTGACTACTGCATATTAAAATTATCATTATTTATTACAATGAATCTTCAATATTGATGTACAACAATTTATTAAAAACATAGTACTTTTTTTTCCTTTCTATTACGGTGCTTGTTTTTGTAATGCTTTCGATCTCTTCAAGTCTATGCCTAAATTTCGCTATTTTTATGATTTCTGTTTCATAAGTACAAAGTTTTCGTCTAATGATGGGCCAAAATGGCATGAAAAAAAATGCGAACCTCTAGAAATTCTCAACAACTATAAAAAAAGGCTTATTTTAGAAACACGGTGTTTTTTTAAAGGGAATCTTTGAAACGGGAGTGATGCAACACTCCCGTTTAATTTGCAATCGTGTTGCTAGATGCAATGTTGCTAATCTGCAAGGAAGAACTGCCAAAATGCTGTAAGATACAAAATGCAAAAAAAAAAAAGATACAAAATGCATGGTTAGAACAAAGCATATAATAGAGCAAAAAGATTAAATGAACAAAGCTTTGTAGTCATTTTGAGGCTTACAGAGACAATCCAAAGGTCTCTGATTTGAGGGAAAAATTCAAGGCTATCAAGCTTACACTGAAATCACATGTATTTACCGATTTTGCTAGGTACTGGCTTAATCAAATTTTCAGAGTGACATTCCATAAAGTTTAGGAGTATAGATGACAAATGCATGTGCAAGTTGAGTTTATAATGTGAATCCGCCTTAATCAAAGCTCCAATACAAAATCAAAATCAATTATGTTGCTCACTTATGCTTCTTGAAAATCAGTGTTCTGGGTTTCAGGTCAAATGATAAGGTCCTGCTCTGAGGAAACTGGTTTGGTAAACCTGGTAGAAACATGACATGTTTATTTCAAGGACTCTGTCTTGTGAATGTCTGAAAGCATATGGGTCAAAAAACCATTTCATTCATGTCGAATGATATCCTGATTGTGCACATGTCGAATGATATCTTGATTTTGTTTCTGATGGAGGATTACATTTTGCAGCCTAGGCAATCCTAGTTTAAAGGAAGATGGGAGCTCAATGCAACAATTTGCTGATGCTTACCTGGTGGTTGATGCGCTTGACCCATTAGTTCGGGAGGAACTTATCTGTAATATATGCAGCAAGGAATTAACTGCATACCAACAAATATTTCAAGGGACAGGTATGTAGTCTACATATGTGGATCTTGTTTTATGCGTTCCTTATTTTTACTTCGGGTTTTTGGTTTTCTATATCATGCAATGGTCATTAATGCAGAGGTGGCAAAACTTGATAAGATAGAACGCCGTTATGCATGGATCAAGAGACAGCTGCGTGCTAATGAAGATATTTGGCAGATCTTTTCGTCTTCATGGCATGTGCAGTACCTTCTTTGCATGCAATTTTGCAAGGTTACAAGGTAAGACACATATAGGTAACTTTGAATCTGATTCTGAAAGTCAAGATAATGAAGAGTTTTTAATATAGCTTGTGATTTCAAGCTTGTTGCAGGCAGCAGGTGATTACTCTGAGTTCCTAAGTGTTTGGCTGGAGAAGGAGATGTCTGCACTAGAGATTATCAAGTGATGGGCATAAAAGGGAATAATTCAACAGTATTTACATGATTAAGTAAATAATATCTCTGAAATAGCTGAAGCAACACTCAAACCTGCAAGCTCCTGCTCAATAAATAGATAGAACAGTATGAAAATGAATGACTTCTGCCAAGCAATAGAACATAAGTATGAGATAAATTGACTTCTGCCAAGCATATTTTAAAGAATCGTATTCTTCCACTTGTTTATTGTTCATTCTGATCTTTAGACATTAAATTGTTGTTTAAAACTGGCCCAAACTGTGTGTAAAAGACCTTTGTGGCTCATGAAGAACTTAGCATGAAGGCATCACTTCAAATATAGTGAGTTTTGTATGCATTCTCAAAGCCTGTGCATATTTATCTCAGATAAATATCCATGGCATCTATTCTGCTGCGCAAATACTTGTCATCAGCCCTTCATAGAACTCTACAATTTTCTTGTTTATATTCCTATCGTGTATTCCTAATTCTAATGGCAATGTGCCTCAAACTCACCAATTTCCACAAAACTCTCAGACCCATCTAAACCAATTTAGAGAATGAATGACTGTTGGCAAGCAATAGAATATAAATATGAGATAAATTAACCTCTGCCAAGCAATTTTGACTGATGTAGACTAGTTTGATTAGTTTTTCTGTAAATTCCTCAATTCAGCCTTTGTCATGCAATTTCGACCTGATCTAATGTAGGTGTCCATGTTTACAACAGAAAATTAAATCAAGCTCACCACATGACAATTGAACACCCAAAATACTAACCTAATCCTCTGAGATGTTTCACCGTAAAAGCTTTCCCGACCCAGATTCTGTGATGGCTCCTCTAAAGTCCAAAATCTCCATATAAACCGACATGTACAAAGGTAAGGCGAATTTATGGATTTTTATTTTTACCAGGTTCATAACTATGGTGAAGCACCAGTTAAAAATCAATGGATTTCATCACTCCTAAGGTGATAACAGCATACCTTGGTGTTCGTATCTCTGGCGACGGTGGCAAGAGCGGGAAAGTCCACCCATAAAATCTTGGCAATTTTTTATCATGGCCTACTAAACATTCGTGGCCATTTTTTCAATTTTGTAAAAAATCGCAAGTTAACGAAATTTCGTGCCTTAAAGTCATCCCTGTCTTTGTGATGGAAGATATGGGAGGATTCCATTAACTGCAGTATTAATTAGTCACCGAATTCAAAAACACAAATTTGGCAAAGATCAGCAGCATCGGCTTCCTACTTGGCAGAAATCTAGCAGAGGGCAATTAGCATGACGGGAGAGTGAGTGTTTTGCAATTAGCTTTGGGCATTTTTAGTCTTGAGGGCAGCGTTTTGGTGACTACTAACTGCCATAGTGAAATCAGGGTGGAAGTGCCAGATCTGAGATGCCGTTACAACATTGGCTTCGATTAATTGACATAGCCGTAACTTTGCCAGTGGAATCTCAGCCTAAGAAAGAGAGCTTAAACCCTAAAACCTTTTAGATTTTGGACCAACAACGATTTCAGACACTTTTCGAGGTCATTTTGAGCTTTGGAGGGCAGAAATCAGTCTCAGAGCTTAAGTAGAGTTCATATATCTAAGGCGCTGGCCCAACGCCTTCGTATTTTGAGGAGATCGCCATGTCAGGCAATTTCAATGGAGAGTTAGGTAATGGAGCAGGTTGGTCACAGTTTAGGTTGTCAATCCTAGCTTAGCAGTAGGCTTTAAGCTAGGGAACATCTCTGCTTTTAACGCATGGGCCGGGGGAGGGGGGGGAGGGTCAGGAAAGAGAAACGTAAGGCTACTGCAATAAATTCCTTGTAATCTATTAATGTCGCTTCTTTGAGTTTCTTGATCTATTAATGTACTTCTTTAATGTTGTTTCTTTGAGTTTTCTTGATGAGGCCTTGCTTCATACCTAGGCTTGATGCCTAGAAGTTCGCCTAAATCCGTCCACAAAGGAAAGATTTGGCCTATGAAACCAATTTAGGTTTTGGAGCGGACTTCTGCGCATGTGACAAGATGGTTGGGCAAAAGATATGTTATTTTCTTTTGTATATGTTATTTTCTTTTGTTTCTTCTGCGCATGTGACAAGATGGTTGGGCAAAAGATATGTTATTTTCTTTTGTTTCTAGGTAATGCATACATATAGAGTTGGCATTGCAATTTGTAAACTATTTCTACTCCAATATCTTAATGGTATTTTAATTGATACATCTTTTCATGCTATTTCTACTTTTGGCATCAAGTCGCCATCACACGTCCATGTATATTCTTTTATATTTGTTGGTTCAAGGAAATAATGTGAAACGCAAAGTGACATGATTGTAACTATATTTGGATTATGGTATGGTGTGTATCATGTGAATTCTCCTTAGATACATTCCATTTAGTTCAACAAGTAAGTTTCATGGGGATTAAGGTCGAGTTAGCATATCCTCTTAAGAATTGATTGATAAAAAGATTGAATTTAATTGAATTGGCTATTATTGTCCACGAGACAAAATGGCCTAAGAGCTTTGGGCACCAAAAAATTAATATTTACAAGTATCAACAATAAGGGAGATCCTTTCTTAGGCCATATATTACACCTTTGTAATTTACAAGGGTATGGGCAAAGTGCTCCTCCTTCAATTTTTGAAAGGCAAAGGCAGTAAGGAAGCTATCGAATCCAGCTTGGTGGCAAGCTCCCAATCTTAGGACCCCTAATGTTTCTGCAACCTTGCTTAACCCTCCATACAAACTTATGCTAAACTTCTTCACAGATGAAAGGTACCTTACATCATAGATTGTTGGAAAATAAGTTTCCATTAGTCTGAAGAAATCTTCCTTCCTCTCTGGCAAATCCGTCCTGCTCAACAACCTTACAAAATATGCTATGTCATATGCTCCACAAAATGTAATCCATTGAATTTTTGTGTTCAAAACCTGAATCTTTCTGCGAAACACAAGGCTAAATTTGTTTTGATCTATTCCATGGTACTCTGCTTTGCTGAAATTAGTACCTTTCTGTCTCAAGAATTCAATAGAATCTTTGGCATGAGCATCTCTGTTTAAACTGAATTTGAAGTTAAACTGCCAAGATTTGTTAGGGAATCTCCCCTGCTCATCAAAAAACGTAAGACCTAATTGGATGAGCTTTAACTGATTAACATTATCCCGCAGGGTAGGATAATGCAAGAAGGGTCCTCTGGGGAAGCTTTCTGGAGCATGAAAGATGAGGCCGGGAAATTCTGTATCCAAAGCAACATATAATTTAGGGTTCCGTCTGCAGAGCCGAGCAATCCGAGACATCTCTGTTTCAAGATTTTCCTGCCATACCTGGCGAGTATTGAAGGGGCCTGAGCTTGTAAGTTTGGTCCATGGCGATCCGGCGGGCTTGGCCATTGCGTTCTTCGCGCCTAATCGTCGTGCTTTGCCTACCATATTCCGCGTATCTATATAGTATAGTGGGCATAAAAAGGGCGCCCTTTTCAAGCAATTGCTATCTTGCTTCCTTTTCCCATAAAGGACATGGGCCCTTTTAATCAAATATATAAAGAACAAAACAAGTGCCATTTATATCTTCTATCAAGGAACAACCTTCAGTTAATTACGTAACCGAATCCACCATTCTCAGGTTTTATGCCTCGAATATTCTTCGAGCTCTTGGACATAAGAGGACTGCCATGGTCCAACTGTAAACCATGGCAAAATGAATCAAATTTCTTAACAATAGATCAACGTTATTAAATGAGGTGGGTGAAAAAAATAGGTTCAATCATCTAATCATGACCCCCCGTAGGGTATTTGAATGATCCTTACTATTTACAAGAAATTGATCGCAGCGGCCATTTCTTTGGTTCTAAACTTGTGAGGATTGGCCCATTTGGAACCAATGGTCCTTAAAGGTAGAAAAAGTGAATCACATGATTCTGAGGCAACGATTCTAAGATAGGCCAAGCAAGGCCAGTTGGATGCTGCAAGCTCAGAATGGCCATGTAGTTAATGTGAAAATGGGAAAAGAAGGTGCTACAATAGACAGACAAACAATGGAGAAATATTAATGTTAGGATCCACTTTTCCTCTTCCTAACAACCATCTAAGAAAAACAACTCCATCATGTTCGCCGCTGCTCAAGTTTATGTCGAAAACCGCGACAGACGACCGATTACCAGACACACAACTGTCTGCTTACTCAAAGAACTTTTCTGCATTATTTGATTTTAGATGAACTAAAACCCCAAGGTGACTTATTCCTAGTTATGTATGTAAGAATCACCCTGAGGCTTGAATTCCGAGGTGTCAGCATTGCCTCTGCACGAAAAGCCGAGAGCCCCTGGAACTGGAGCGAAAGGAGGAAATCACCCTAAGGTGCAGCGCGGAGGCAATGCTGACACCCCGGAATTCAAGCCCCGGGGTAATTCTTAAAATGTGAAAACAAGGGTAGGATCGATTCTGCAGGGTGAAATGGGCGAGAATGCAAGGTAAAAGCAAAGAATGTCCAGTGAAAACGTCGCAGAAGGGAAGAATGTCGAGTAAAAAGTTACCCCGTCCGTGACTTAAAATTTGTCTCACATTCTTTAAAAGAATATGTGCCACGTGTCGAGGCGTGACTGGTGGATATGGCAAAATCGATCCTATCCTGTTTTTACATTTTGGAGCATAATTTAAAGTTGGTGATTCCAGAAGCTGGTAAAAATATCTTCTTTACTCTACTCAAGAACTTGCAAATATCTTCTCTAACCCAAGAACTTGCAAGAATCTTCTGCATTTGTTTCATTGAAAATTTGGGTCTTTAGTTTTGCGAAAGTATGCTTAATGAAAAGGAAGAAAAAACGTGAAGAATGTGAAATTTGTGTTTAAAGGAGGGTTCATTAGAGAAAAGCCTGAGGAGCCTTGAACTTTGTAGAAGGGAGGGTATGGCTATGGTCATTTTGCAAGTTTTTATTTTTCTCTTGGGGCACGATCTTTCTGACGAACGAGCTCATACACAGGGCTTCAATCCTTGAGTCTCTGCCTTCTTTCTCAAATCACTTGATCAAGGCAAAGGAAAGAAGTCATGCTCGTGCAAAACTTCTCCTGCCGGCTATGGCGTCCAAGCTAGATCCCTAAAAATCCCTCGTGATTTCTGATATCGGCAACGACACTGAAAAACTTGATTTCTTGGTGGCAGATTTCAGAACCAAATTAAACACAGTTCATTAAAGACAATCAAAGATAAAAAATTCTTTTTTAGGCGCACAAAAAAAGCAAACTCATTTATATATGTTTAGATAGTCGAATGATCCTTATTATTTGCAAGAAATTTATCGCGGCGGCCAAGGCCATCGCGAACATTTCTTTTTACCAAATTGGTAAGTTAAAAATCCAAGTATGATGGAGGGATTTTATGTTGTATGAAAATTGAACAATTCTATGTGGAAAATGAACATCGTATTTAATGTCGTTGCATAAAATTTATTTACAATGAAAAGAGGCCAAGAAAAAAAAAATAGTGCATGGCAACCTATTGGCCTTTCGATGGACGATTTTTTCCCTTTTTTCCTCCTTCGAAATATGCTATTATTTGCCCCCAATCAAAACACGGAATATTCTAAAATCAAGCGTATCGCTATAAAATTTAAAGGGGAGATTTCATTGACTATATTTATCCAATTTGTTTTAACAAATGTGTATTTATAGTTGAATGATCCTTATTGTTTATAGTTAGATTTCTTGAGGAGATTTCATTGGCTATATTTATCTAGTTTGTTTTAACAAATATATATATAATACCTCAAACCAAGGGCTTTTAGTCTATAAAATTTAATTGATAAAAACATACTATTTGTGACACTCCCCGAACCTATACGATGCTCCCATCGTATAAATACGAGAAATTTCCCTCCCATGGCAACTTCATCACCATGGAAAGGCCCTCTATCTGACTCGGACCACTTGTGATGGCTAAGTGTCCGGGTGAAGGACACGGAGGTGTTATTCGTCCCACGCCTTCTATGGGAATCCTATATAGTGGAAGCGTACATACATGTTAGCACCTGGCAACAATACAAATAAATAATATGCCACCACAAAGGGTGGGCCATCATCATCAATATGAATCAACAAAATACCAACACAATAAAGGAAATGCACCATAAATGAGGATTCTACCCCAGGCTCAGACTCATATGGGTCAATTGACAGCCAGGGCCTCTGGATAACGGCTGACGGAATAATGACAATGGCGTTGGCTGACATAGAACAATGGCTAGGGTAGTCCACTCTATCCACCCCTCCTATGCACACTTTGCAGATAGGCTATGGCGCTCCCAGAATCTATACGACACTATGCAGGGAATTTCCCTCCCATGGCAACCACATCACTATGGAAAGGCCTTCCATCTAACTCGGACCGGCTGGGATGGCCAAGTGTCCTGGTGAGGAATACGTTGGTGTCATTCGTCCCACCTCCTCTATGGGAGTCCTATACAGTGGAAGCACACATACATGTTAGCATCTAAGAATCATACACAAAATAATATACCACCACGAAGGGTGGTCCATCCATCATCATCATCATCATCTACATAGTAATACAAGTATAAGATAATATAAGCAATATTCCATAAATAAAGGCTCTACATTATCCATGGGGTCGACTGACAGTTAGGGCCTCAAGATAACAACAGACAGAGGTATAACATCGTGTTGGCTGGCATAGAACAATGGCTAGGGTAGTCCACTCCATCCGCCCCTCCTGTGCACACTTTGTAGATAGGCTGAAACGGCTCAGGATACTTTTACCCTTGATTCGGTGATCCCGGAGATAAATATACCGTCCTCTGGGATCCTGGGTCGCTCTCGACGGGGCCCGTTGGGGAGACCCCGTTCTGAGGTACGGCACACGCCACGTCGGCCCGGTCCATCCCCGCCGTCCAAACCCCCGTGCAATCGCGGCCATCCGCGCCTCAGAGATCCCCGCCTCCGGGATCATCCACGCGATCCCCTCCTCCGAGATCCCCGCGGTTCGAAGGGCTGTTATGGCGGGGGCAGCTATTTGCGGAGCTGATCCCCTCATCCGGGATCCCGGTGCCGGGCGTGGATCCCCCTCCGGGATCACCCGGTGGTAGGGATAACGGCGGACACTATCAGAGCTGATCCCTCCTCGATCACCCGGTCGTGGGCGATACTTGGTGGGCGCTATCCGCGAGGTGATCCCTCCTCCGGGATCCCGGGCACCCCCCGGACGTGGATCCCTCCTCGGGATCACCCGCCCGGGCGATAACGGCGGGCGCTATCCGCCCGTGATCCCCTCCTCGGGATCCCCGTCGGGTGGCGTGGATCGAGTGACTTGGATCCTGTGCTCTGGGCGTGGCTGTTTCACGGCGATATCTGCCATGGTAATCCCCCTCGGGATCACCCGTCCGGTGAGTGGATCCGTCCTCGGGATCTTTCCGTCCGTGTGGCCCGGCGTGGAGGCGCCCGATGTCGGCGGGGAGTTATTCTCTGCCGTTAGATGCACTCCGAGCTGGTTTGCTGTTAGCCATTAGATCCGGTGATTTATACCGTCCTCCGGGATCCCAGAAGCAGCAGCACCTTTAATTTTAATTAAATTCGAACAGGCCATTAATGATGCGTACGTGGCCAATCGTCGTCCGCCACGTAGCGCTGGGGATCTGGGAGGGCGGCGAGCACTCCGTCGATGTCGAAGAGTCCAAGTCACGGCGCGAGAACTCTCACGGTGAAGCTTCCGGATTCCTCTGTGCACAGTGTTTTTTGTCGGGCGACGGCACCATTGGCGATGCGGAACTCGTTTATCTCCTGTATTAACGAAGTTACGGAGGTAAAATCAACCCTTTCACTCTGTTTTATCAAGTTTTTTACTATTTCCTACTTACTGTGGCTTGCAGATGGACGAGTTCATAACCCTGGAAGTCAGCCTCAACACCAGTTTTGGCGAGAATGTTTGTCTTGACTCAGGCGCTGCTTCATATGCATTCAAGATTTCGGAGTTCCTGCGCAAGACCGAGAATCGGATCTTAGAGGTGGAGTCCCCGAAGCCGTCAGGGCAACAAAAATCGGATGTAGGGCAGGAAAAATCGGCGATGGGGAAGAATCCAGAGGTGGAGAAGATCCCGGGAGTTTCTGTGGACGCTCAACTGCTCGGTGATTTGAATGAGGAAGGGGCAGCAAAGGGTCAGGTCATACGCAACGAGCCGCCAGAACAAGTGTATTTCGAGAACCAAGAGGCCCCTGATTATAGTTACGATCAGCTGGCAAAGAGATGGAAGTGCATGCCTTGTATGATAGGTTTCGGGTTCCTGATGCGCCGAGGGGGAGGATTCCAAATCGAATTCATTTGCCCAATGCAGAGCCCGCCAAGACGAATGCCAATCGGTGGAAGAGGAGTTATCACGAAGATTTCGTGGCGGAAGCATGGATCCGGACTATAAATATGCCCAACCTGACCCGAAAATTACAGAGGGCCAGGAGAAATGCTGGAGTGGTGGCCGATGAGCAAATTGAAATGGGTCTTCTCGATAAGAGCCAAAGAGAAGCCTTCATTAATTTACAAGTCCAGAGGAAGAAAGCAAGTGAACCAACAATTGCAGATCGAGGAGATAAAGGCACGGATCAGGAACATCACCAAAAATTTAATCTCTGATGATGAGCTTTGGCCTCCACTAATCAAAAAGCAGGAGCAAAGCCAATTGGACGCTGATGATGTGAGCGAGGAGGTGGCTGCAGCAGCAGGTAAGTATTCGTCCCCACAGCCTAAACATGTGTTGCCAAAGGCAGGCCCAAAAAATTCTCGGAGGCATCGTGCAGACCCAAAACTTCCAAAACCTCCCCCTAAATCCACTGAATTCATGGCCCCTAACCGGATCCTGCTGGAAACTGCTGAAGAAAATATTCCCAAGCCCAGCAAGATTATACTGTATCATCTGTATTCTGTCGATCCACATTTTCTAGATTCAGTTTTGGACTACCAAAGACTACCAAAGAGGTGTTGATGTCGATCGATGGCAGTGCCCCTTCACATTAAATTTCCCTGTGGTGGTTGAGAGCCCCTTCATCAAGGTCGGCAGCAAGTCAGCAAATGTCGAGTTTTACATCCAAGAAGCCGAGGCCCTTAAATTTATGACAATCCCTTCTGGCCTCGGGGATCTGGAGAGCGATGTGGACTCGGATTGCATTGGTTCTTATCTCCTGTAAGTTTTTAAGTTCTAAAGTTTCTCGAATTTCAGTTGATCATTGCACTCAATTGCTCAATTCGTTGTACAGGGTAATTCTGCACTCAATTTCTATCCAGAAAAGGTGCCATCAAGTCTTCCTGCATCCTGCTACATTCGGGCTGTTCTTGAGTGGAAGCAAGGCCGGGTTGGCAGGGGCTTATGAGCAGTTTGCCAAGCTCATCCCTGACAACCCGTTTGGTAGGGCACGCTGGAAGATCCAGACAGCACAATTCTATTATATTCCTGTCAATGCTGGATAAACTCTGATCACTTGATTATTTATGTTTTAAATCTATTTTAATTGCCTTTCAATTTGCTATTTCTTAGTGGCCATTGGAGCCTTTTCATCTTAGTGACTGATGGCCTGGCGTGTGCTCGGCTTGGAAAGCCCTGCCCTTGCATTCTGCACCTTGATTCATATGATCCCTTGCATGCATCTACCCGAGAATTTGTCACACTGTAAGTATTCCTCTCTATCTCGAATTATTTAATCTTTTGCATTATGATTTAAGCTAATTTCTTATTGATACTCGCAGATTCCTCACAGACGTGTTTAAGAGGTGGAGGCATGAGGAAAGTGCATTGCATAATGCACCCTGCATTCCATTAGAAACTCCCCAAGAGCACAATAATTCGGACTGTGGTGTGTATGTCATAAATTATGTGAAGAAATTTGTTAGAGACATCAGTGGCAAGGAGGATAATGTGAGTCTTTGAGGTAATGTTTGTTGTTTCTTTTTTTTTGTGTGCAAATTTTCAGTTCATGGCTAAATTCATGTTTTAATGCAGGTTCTGATTAACCGTGATTGGTTCAAAAAAGAAGACATAGATTGCATGAGGTCAGGCTTCAAGATAATGCTCCGGAAACTGCACGATTGCTTGGCTGCAGGGAAGTCCACCTTTTACTTACCCCAGGTGACACGGGTGATAGTAGACCCCAGACCCGCTTGCTGGTTCATGGTCCTTGACATTCTGGTAAAAATCTAAAAATTTGTGAATGTGATAATCTCAAAACTTTGAATGTGAATATTTTCTTGAACACTTGAATGTGAATATTTTCTTCAAGACTTTAATGTGAACACTGGAACACTTGAATGTAATTTTGGCTTTTGAGTTAGTGTAATTTTATTGTTTTATGACAGTGCAATGGCTCAATGCACCAAAGTTTAATGTTTCAAAGCTTCCACCAAAGTTTCAACACCAAAGTTTAATGTTTCCACTGTTCCAAGACATATTTCAATGGTTAAGGGCTATGATAAATAATCTTATATTATAATGTTTTACCGTAAGTAGTGAACCGAGCCCTAAATCTGACGGCTGAGATTTGTTCACTTCATTCAATGGTTGAGATTTGGTGTGTTTGATGGCCTATATCGATTTAGGGTTTGAGGTTCGACTCACACGGATCAGATTGATTCGTGTGCACTACGTGTGCGACCGGCTGACCTCATGGTAGAAACGATCGCCTGGGATGGGGTTGTCTCTGCCAGTTATGCCTGCTCTCCCTCCCGTTCCATGCCGCCTTCTAGGTATGGGCTGTTTTTTTGTCATGCCATGTTGAATTCGATGGCTTTAGGTCGGCCTAGAATTTATCTCTGGAAATTTATGTGAAGGATTCGCATTTGTCATGCCATGTTGAATTCGATGGCTTTAGGTCGGCCTAGAATTTATCTCTGGAAATTTATGTGAAGGATTCGCATCTAGAAGGCAATTTTTGGTCGGTTTGCCGGGCAGACGAGGAGTGTGGTGGCTTTGCAACATCAGAGGTCCAGCAAGTGCTTCAATGCTTCATACCGTTGTATTTTTCCCCTGCTTGCTTTGCTCATATTAGACAAAATATGGTCGACATTTGTGTATTCGAAGACAAAAATTAAAAATAGGTAATAAATTCCTTCATAGCCACCTCCTGGATCATACTTTTAGGCACATATTTATGGAGGTTTTGATTTCTTAGATTTATAGTGCTTGCAAAGATACGGCATCAGCATGGATAGAGAATTTTGGGTTTGCCCGATTTTTCCATTTGGCAGGTTGAAGGTCTAATAGAAGGACCTTGGCCGAAGCTGTTGGAGCTCTAAACAATTCGATTTCCTTTCTACTTTGCACTCTTATCTCCGCCCTATATTGTCTGATAGAAGTGGGCAAGCATTTGGGTTTGAAATCAGAGGTTGAATGCAAGGGGAATCCTGCAGGATTGTTTCGGAATGGTAAGTGTTCTGTGTATACCTTGATTGCTTACATTTATTATGATTATTTGCAGTTCAACACTAGGTTAAAACAGAGGGGCCAGATAGAACCTGCGGGCTATTTTCTTGCTCAATCTAAAGCGATCTCTCTCTTTGTCCTCAAATAACAAAAAGTCTGAATTCTTTGTTCCTATTTGCAGAAGATTTATGCCATTGCGCAAAATTGGAAGTGCATGCATAGAACCAATGGCTTCGCTGGAGCAAGGTATTCTATTGATTTTCTGTTAATTGGATAGAATGACTGTCTATTTATCTCAGCCATGGCCTGCAAATGTGCGACCAAGTTCTGATAATGGCATGCAATTGATGCATATTTCTGCATACCCACGAAGTACAAAATTCCTAAGTTCTTCTGCCGTCATCTGAGTTCTTTATTCCTATTTTCAGAAGATTCATGGCATTTTAGAAAATTGTACCTACATGCATAGAAACAATGGCTTTGTTGCAGCAAGGTTGGGTAAGCAGAATATTGAACTTAATCTAAATTTCTAGCTTATTAATGTGGGGAAGGGAGCTATCATGCATTTTTCATATCGGTTGCAGGCATGTGCGCAGTCTGGGATTGCTTTTCTGATGAATAGTCAGCTAATATCCCCTGGCATGCAACTATTTGTTGTTTACTGATTTCTATAACTTTTCAATGCCTTTACTTCAATTCACTGAAACGTCCACTAAGAATTGTGGACTGTGCTATGCCAAGCCATCCTAAAACACAGGTATATTGAGTTAGTCTTGCATTTTTTGAAGCATCTATTGCAGTGCATCGCAATTATTAAAAGCAAGCATTGGGCAAGGGATATTGTGAATCTTCAACTATGCTTTTAGATAAGGTGTACAATGGTATTATGTAGATAAAAACAATTTGGCAAGGCACAGCCTTAATCTAATTTAAATTCTACATTATTTTGTTTTTCCTGAACGATTCATTTTTTTGCTTGACACTGATAATATTTTCTGCTTGATGCTAGATTCTCAAATATTATGAGCATTTTCAATGATTCATACTTGAGGGTATGTGCTGGTCACCAACACTTTACTGCTGCAAATTTCTGTAAGTCAATAATTCTTATGACATCTAATCTGTGTATTTGTGTCATAATAGTGCCAGGAAAGTGTCCTTGGTTCAAGCTTGTGAATACATAGACAAGCTTGCAAGGCAATGTTAGGCGCTGTTTGATTTTAAGGTTTAAGACAATGCATGCATGCTTTTGTTGTGGAAATCTGGACATCGTTTTGTTGTATTGTAAGTACTATTGTTCATGATACAGATATATCGTTGGGCAACAGCGACTCTAATGCTGGCAACAATGTAGCGTGCAGAAGTTTGTGTACTAGAGGTATTGCAATTATTATCACAGAGAGAAGACCTACGAACTTAACGTACTGACAAGATTAAGGCTTAGCGGTGTTATACATGAAGATAGAAACAGAAACCATCCATGCAAACAGACATATTGCAGCCCAAACACTATATGGCACTTTAATTCTATGCCCTGCATGCATTGCGTGTGTCAGTGATGCAAGTAAGACAGGAAATTAATGCTCAGACCATATGCACAGATAGTTATCACGACATTCAGGTGAGGTTTTCTCATTCCTCATTGAGGCTGCTGCCCATAATATTTGAGGCTTGACATTCATTTTCATTTTCTGCAGGGAATTAGACTTTGGTGTTCCAACATCCCAATGTGAACAATTTAACATATTCTTGGCACTCACCTACAACAAGCAAGTAATGGTTGATATCTCTAGGAATTTGTTAGTCAATTAGCATTGTAATACTATGAACTTCTTTCAAGCTCTTTGGTGGGCATCAAGGTCAAATCCTTTAAATACAATTAGTTAAATTCAAAAGCATTCAACAAATTCGATGTTGCCATCATAGTTGTGTACTCAAGCTTTTCAAATTAGCAATGACCAAGAGACCGACTTCAAAGACAATGGAAAAGAAAGAAATCAAAATGAATCTAAACTAAAGGAATTGATATAAAGGACTAGCGTCTCACAATATTAAAGACCATACCCTAGGGCACAAGAGGAAAACATTGACATCTAGGCCAATAGTATCATCATGTATATTTTGAATAGTCTTTGTTCATTGACAGGTTCCCAACTTAGCCCTAGCAATGCTGGAGTTTATTTTCTATACGAAACTAATGTTCTTCGAATTCTAAAAGATCATTATGCTTAGCATGCCACTACAATGTAATAGAATGGTATCCACATTAATCCTTAGCCGCGTGTAAACCTTATGACATTCGTATACAAAGCCAATACATCTTTCAAACACAACCAACCAATGGATTCATAGAACAAAACCAACCATATTATCATGGGACTTTGCGAGACAACAGAAGCAAACTCTAAAGTCTGGATGGAATAATGGCGCAACATCCACTACCACCAACATGAAGGAAAAGAGGGAGGGTTACAATAGCTGGAACAACACCTCGGTGTCATCGTTGCTTCATCATTTGCAAGTTTCCAACTTATGCCTAGCAACGCTGGGCACCGTTACTAGTATATTCATAATTTCAATGGTCGGGCTATGATAACTAATATATTAACATATTCAATGTTGTGATCCCGGAGGACGGGATCAGCAAGCAGGCGGACGGGGGATCCCGGAGGACGGGATCCAGTTTTAATTAGTGTGTGATCCCGGAGGACGGGATCAGCAAGCAGGCGGACGCGGGATCCCGGAGGAGGGGATCCCGTTTTCGTTAGTGTGTGATCCCGGAGGACGGGATCACCAAGCAGGCGGACGCGGGATCCCGGAGGAGGGGATCCCGTTTTAATTAATGTGTGATCCCGGAGGAGGGGATCACCAAGCAGGCGGACGCGGGATCCCGGAGGAGGGGATCCCGCACGTATTTTTATTACTTTTTTATCCTATGGTCTAAGGCTCAATGGTCTAAACTCTAAACCTTTTATCCTATGGTCGACTTTACCCTTAGAAATTGAAATCATGGCTTAACCGTTGTACAACGGATAGTACAACGGTTGATTCATGAGTCTATATATACCCTTGCCTTACTTGTTCTTGGTAGAAAGTTAGTTGGTTTCAGTTGAGTTCAGTAGCAGTCGAGTTCATTTGCTTACTGTTCAAGCCAAGTGACAGATGGTGAGGACCCGACAACAGCTTGTTGAGAGCAGTGCCATCAATGCCCACAGTCTTGAGGATATTCTCGTCCACTTGAATGAAATTCAGGAGGATGTGGGCCTAGAGCTCGCCCAACCTAACGGCATCAAAACATTCAGAAGTAAACATGTTGTTGTCTTCCTTCATATTCATGTTCTACTTTCATATTAATCTTTTCATTATCCCCTCATGGTTCATGCAGAGACCGTGGAGAATGGGGAATTCAGAGAGACCCCTAGGCCTCTCGACTATGATCCCGGTAGGCCAACCCATAGGGCATTGCTTTGGGAATTGAAGAGGTGTATTATCCAGGGCAAGGCTTTGAAGCATTTGCTAGCTACGGACGTTGTCTGGGAAGGCAACACCCTAAAAGCCTGCTTCGAGGAAATGTATGCTGCACGGAGGCTGCGAAAGAAGGTTCTGATCAGGGATGTCCTAGAGGGGTCTGATCCAACCCTATGCGATATCTTCGATCACATGATGTGGAGACTACCCTGCGGTGTGCCAGATGTAACTGAGGAGGACGTCCAGGCAGAAGCCATGGCAACAGTGCTTGAGGTAGATTCAGAGTGATTCCGAATTGGAATGTCAGTTTTAAGCCATTGTATTAAGTTCAATGTTTCAAAGCTTATTAAAAGTAATACTTCAATGTTTCCACTATTCCAAGACATATTTCAATGGTTATTCCAAGACATATTTCAATGGTTAAGGGATATGATAAATAATATATTAACATATTCAATGTTGTGATCCCGGAGGACGGAATCACCAAGCAGGCGGACGCGGAATCCCGGAGGAGGGGATCCCGTTTTCGTTAATGTGTGATCCCGGAGGACAGGATCACCAAACAGGCAGACGCGGGATCCCGGAGGAGGGGATCCCGTTTTCGTTAATGTGTGATCCCGGAGGACGGGATCACCAAACAGGCGGACGCAGGATCCCGGAGAAGGGGATCCCGTTTTCGTTAATGTGTGATCCCGGAGGACGGGATCACCAAACAGGCGGACGCGGGATCCCGGAGGAGGGGATCCCGTTTTAATTTGTGTGATCCCGGAGGACGGGATCACCAGGCAGGCGGACGGGGGATCCCGGAGGAGGGGATCCCGTACGTTTTTTTTATTACTTTTTTATCCTATGGTCTAAACTCTAAACATTAAACATTTAACTCAAGGTCCTAACTTATCCTAACATTTAACTCCTAACATTAAACATTGATAACATTAACAATATTTATCAATAGGTTAAGTAATAAGTAAATAGGTAAATATTGATTTATTTATACCTATTGTTTACAAGGACATAGGTAAACTCTAAACTTGACCTGAACAATTAACAAGACAATGAAGCTCATCAGGTGTCAATGAGCATTAAACAACAACAAACTCACGATGTCATTCTCACAACAGGCCCTCCATCTCAACTTGCTTCCAACTCTTCTTGGTTTCCTTATCTTTCCTCTTCCCAATTTCTATCAGAGGCTTCAGCCTTACCAAACTATTACCACACTCCTCTTCCACTGCATTAGTGGGGATACATGTTATGGTTCTGTTAGAGTTTGTGTGGCCAACATCATCCATTCTTTCAAGCCGCGTGTCGAGTTGTCTCATGAGTGAATCAGTTGCAATTAGCATGCCTGGATCTTTTTCTGCCCTTGACATCACTCTAGCAATGACTTCTTGTAAGGATCTCTTTGTCTTATCCAGGTTAATCCTTGTCTCCTTTTGAGAGGGAGACTCGTCCAAGCTTACAATCTCAACCACATCTTCGTATGTGGTTTCCTCCCCATGAAAGGCCCCATGATCCTCACATGGCCTCAAGTAGTCCATGCCCCCACCAATTGTCCCATATTGGGATTCAAGCACCTGTAAAAGATTTTGATCCCTGTAGTTGCCCAACATTTGCATGACCTTAACTTGGTGCTTACATAAGTTGCCCTTGGCTCCCCCGGGGGACGATCCACAAGATGCCCAGTTCTTGTGTGCCCTGCTCACAAAGTATGGTCCTTGCCTAGAGTGCGTTCACTTTGCATACGCCTCACCTTCTTCGAAGTTAGTGAATGTGACCTGTTCATCAGCAATCTTCCTTGCACCCAATATGGCACACTGTACTATCTCTTCCTGGGAGGTGTTCACCACAAACCCTGCTTCCTTCATGGACCTAGATGACAAGAGAATTATATTCTTGCAAAATCAAAATAGGCTGGAGAAGATGATTAGAAGTTATACCTGATGTATGCCATGTGTGTCTCCACGTTGTTGGTTAGAATGTAGAGGAGCCAATCAATCCTCCGGCCCCTCGAGTGCTCGCTTTGAAATGCCCAGCCCTTTTCAAGGCACAATGCCATGCCTCTATGGCTGCATTAGTCTCTTGGTTGGAGTGAGGGTACATCCTTGTAGCCAATACCCATTGGCAAATGTTTTTGGTCCACTCCTTACTCATGTAAGCCGCCAACTTGGGGTATTGAGGATACTTCCTCAATAAGTCTTCCAATTTCCTAGTTGCCTCCCTCCTTACTGCCTCCCTATACTCTTCACCGTACACATTGTCCCCTAGAGGACCTTCTGTCCTGTACATAATGTAACCAAGTTTCTTGAACAGATCGTTACGTGCCACCTTGTTCTTGATGTTCTTCTGCAACCACTTGATCCAAGCCTTCCTCACGTGCCATATGCAAATTTGCACGGGCACACTAGGAAAAACCTATGAAAATAAACAATGTTAGTACAGTTATGATTTGCTTCCAAGGATTAGAGTTTGACAAGTTACTTTTTTCACGGCCTTTATCTCAGCATGGGCATCATCTGTAATGATGCAAGAAGGTTGCCAATCAGGATCATCTCGGCATAAGGACTCCTTTAGTGCTTGCATCCACTTTGTTATAGCTCCACTCTTTTGAGAATTGGTAATAACGTAAGCCAATGGTAAACCATTGGAATACTCATCAAAGGCGATAAGTGTGAAAAGATAGAACCTGCATTAAACCATACACAATAATCAAATCAACACACAATAAAAGTTGAGGAAGAACCGCACCTCTTGTCGTTTGTTTTGAAAGTAGAGTCCATGCAAATGGCTCTGTTCTTGCCAAATCTCAACATGGACTCCCTTTGGATTGGAGTCATAACTCCTAATTGAAACAAGTCTCCTTGCTCATACATGAACACAGAATCTTGATGTTGTTGAACCCACATGTCAATGCTAGTGGGAAGATCTTCATGTAGCTTCCATGTGTTACTTAACAACTCCCTTTTCAATATTGTACACGTCCCGAATTTTCAACACATCATCCCTACACATGCTTTCCTGTCCATTCACTTCAAGTCTCAACCTCCACCTCTCTTCATGCATGTTCATGACACTACGTGGCGTGTGCCATTGGACAAGCTTCTCTCTTACCCATTCCCTCAATTCTTGTGAGATCCAGGGTGCTAGCTTGAACTTAACTCCAGAGGATGGGTCAACAAACCTACCATGGCAGGGCAAACCTTGGATATTCTTGTGATCAAACCCATAATAAGTGATGTGTGAAAATTCTGGAAGGAAATAGAGTTGCCTGACTGTGAAATGGCACTGGCAGCCCCTACGTATGCCCTCTCCCCTCTCAACCCTTTTCCTACGTGTGCCCGGTGGACGTGGTCTTTCCTCAACCACATGAGTGTTTGATGTCTTGTCTTGAGGTCCATATGAACACCAATATCTGTATTGTGCATTACAAGTTAGTTTTGATCTACTAGGTGTAATCCTAATGACAAGCACCTCAAATGACTTAAAAAAGCAAGAATTATAATCAAACACATAACCTATTGGATGGTCCTATTGGAGCTTGAACTCATGATTTAAAACACAAACACATGAATCAAACCAATACCTCTTCAACGTCATATAGGAATCCTTGTAGGGTCTTTTTAACACTCTCTCAGGCACTGAACTTCTTAGATAGAAATTGGCAGGTGCTTCACAATTCCTCTGCTCCCCAAGAACGAAATCTTGGACCCGGTCTGTATGGATGTAGCAAGTCCAAACAAGCATCTGGCCACCCCCTTGAATATCAGATACAAAATGCTCTTCAGGATACCAATGTAAGTTGCCATTCCGGGGTGCCGGGGATCCCGGAGGAGGGGATCACCTCGGCGGATAGCGTCCGCCGTTATCAGCCACGGGCGGGTGATCCTGGAGGATGGGATCCACGTCCGGGGTGCCTGGGGATCCCGGAGGAGGGGATCACCTCGGCGGATAGCGTCCGCCATTATCAGCCACGGCCGGGTGATCCCGAAGGAGGGGATCCGCGTCCGGGGTGTCGGGGATCCCGGAGGAGGGGATCAGCTCGGCGGATAGTGTTCGCCGTTATCAGCCACGGCCGGGTGATCCCGGAGGGGGGGATCCGCGTCTGGGGTGCCGGGGATCCCGGAGGAGGGGATCAGCTCGGCGGATAGCGTCCGCCGTTAACAGCCAGCGACCGTGGGGATCCCGGAGGAGGGGATCGCGTGGATGATCCCGGAGGCGGGGATCTCTGAGGCGCGGACGGCCGCGATTGCACGGGGGTTTGGACGACAGGGATGGACCGGGCCGACGTGGCGTGTGTCGTACCTCAGAACGGGGTCTCCCCAACGGACCCCGTCGAGAGCGACCCGGGATCCCGGAGGACGGTATATTTATCTCTGGGATCACCGAATCAAGGGTAAAAGTATCCTGAGCCGGCTGAAACATGCTATGGCGTGGTTATAGCCTTCCGGAGATGCAATCTCATGGAATCACCCTATGAGACTACTCTGGGTTACATCTCCCCGGTCCGATGAGGCAGGTCAGGGAGGCGTCCCCTCCTAGGACATGACGGATCCCTGGGTGTGCTACATGTGCCACATCAGTAACCCCCCATCCATACCCGACTTACTCCCCTAAATCTAAAGGTCAGCTCAACGCGCCCGTTCGAGTCCAGGACGTCCATATAGGCACGTAGCCTGCAACCCAGGGAGTGTCAGACCCATACCCGGCCCACACTCAGTGACCAACTATAAGTCTGGCACACTATAGGAGTCCTGTAGCCAAGCTAGGCAAGACCCCACCCCCATTTCACCATCATACCCATTGCCTGATGCTGAATCACAACATAGCATCCACAGCCCGGTGGGCTCTTGTGCACAGGCCACAATTACTGGGTCTTAAGGGTTCTAGCGAGATACATCTCTATGATATGGAGCATGCTAGGGGGAGTGGTCCAATAGCAAGGGATTAAGGCAATGGGGCATAATGATATCAGTGATTACAAGAATTGGCAAAAAAGGGCAAGATATTACCTTCAAATATTAGAAGCTAAAGTATAGAGAGATATTTGTTCAAAAGCAAAGTAAAAGGAAACCATTGAAAGAAGGCCATGCAACTAATTTTACCAAAGAGAGAAGGACGGAGACAAATTGGTAGATACCAGAATAGCATCGTAGAACAGGCCTTGAACAGAAAAAAAGGGGTCGAACTGTGAAAATAGAAGAAGACGGTCAGATCCGGCAGAGCGGACTCCCGCTCTCAATTCCGGTGTTATCCAAATGGCTTCCGGCTGCTGCTTCCTCAAATCCGACCTGCAAGGGAGTTCCTAAGTGGTTAATGCTGAAATCAGTCCTCTCAGCTCAATCTCAGCCTCAAATCCAAGCTCTGCTAAACCGACCTGATCAGATCCGGCAGAAGAGCACAATTTAATTGCTTGAGCGTGGAGTTTAGCCAGATTCCAGAGCTGTTTAAGCTGTGCTTGCTGTATTCCGGAAGATCTCTTGCTATAAGAGAAGAACCAGTGGTCAATCTGCTTGGGTCGGGATGTTGCCATGGGGGTCGGAGGCGCTAAACAGAGCGCCATGTGAACAGTGAACAGTGAACACAGGTAGGGTAGCATGGACCCATCAGTGGGGTCAAGACAGACAGAGCAGATGGAAAGGAACAGTGGTAGGGAAACAGAATACCTAGAGAAGGTAAGGGATTCAGCACAGGTACAGGAGGTGGCAGATAATCGTGGGAATGAGGCAGGGAATAAGAAGCAGGGTGGTCAGGGTGGCCAGGGCACGGTTCCCGAGGGTACTTTTGGGAACCCTGGGTGTGGAAACCCGGATCTAGGGAAAAGGATGGCAATCCTTTTTGGTCAGTTGGCACAATCTATGCAGACCCAAATCATTGACATGCTACAGACATTGGTGGGGAAGGAAAAAGAAAGCTTTGAGAACTCTTTCTTTGTCTGTGGCGACTGGTTGATACCGAGCATGGCGGAGGGTGCGGGAGTAAGGACAAGGTCTCGATCGATGCATCCAGTTCAAATGCAGAGCCACCTGGTGCAGCCCCTTCTGGACGAGATCAACCAAGAACAGAGAAGAATGATGCAGAAACAAGAACGGAAAATCAAACATGAGTTTCAAGGTATTCCCTCACTAAAACACCAATACGTCCCAAATAGACTTAAGGAATTGGAAACCAGAGCTGTCATAGGATGTATTCGTCATGAAGGGGTAAAACTCTCCACAATCAGAGCCGAGCTAGTCAAAATGGGGAAGAATGTGGACATTAGAAGCATGTTCTGGCTCGATTTTCCCTTCTTTGTGGTCGAGTGTGGAAATGCACAGTCAGTGCAATTCCTATTGAAACAAGGCACCATCTTTAGAGCAAATTCGCAATTCTATTTCCAGAAGTGGAATGCCAAGTTTGATCCAAACGATTTGAAACAACTATTTCACCCGGCTTCATGTTCTGTACAAGGTCTCAGCCCGGTATACTGGCATGAAGATATTTTTAAGGAGTTATTTGCTGGGATTGGGGAGTACATTGGCTGGGAATCCATTCCGGAAAGAGCACCCAGAATCTGGGTGCAATTGGATATCTTAAAAGATATTCCGAGAGAGGTCAGATATCATGACTATTTTGGGGGGAGTAAAACTCTGAAATTGACATGGAATGGACTCCCCATTCCATGCTCTATTTGTGGTCTCAGGCTACATGGAGGGGGTGTTTGTCAAGGAACTTGGGTACCTAAAGGAAACAATCAGGAGCCCAAAACAAAACAACTACCTGATTTGGAAAAACAGGGAAAAGTCATCCCCATAAAGACTGTTGAAGGATGGACCCCAGTGAAGTAAAAAAAGAAAAATAAAAATGGGAGTGCTTATAAAAAGGCAAGGAAGTTGAAGGGAAACATAAGGAAGCCCAAAAGAGTAAGGAGAGTGGCAAGCTCAGATCAGAATGGAGGGAAAAACAAAAACATGACAAGATGGTGGAAAAAGTCAAAGTCTTGGTCAGCTCGATTGAAAATCCAAAGGATTCCAGGAAAGGGAAGGACCAGGTCCAGCCTGACTGTATGGTCATAACTCCAGCTCATTTATTAAGAAGTAACAAACTCGTCATAAGTGAGACAGACATTCCTCCTGTCAATACTTACCCTGAATCTTCTGATTCTGATGTCTCAGCAGGGGGGACAAGGTTATTTAAGGGAGAACCCTCATTCATTGGGGATGACCTTAAGACCCCTGCCAAGAAGATTGACTTTGCATCACCAAAACTTAATGAGTGTACCCAACAGGATACCAGTCAAGAGATGCATGATATCCTTTTACAGTTAATGGAAAAGCAAGAAGAAATGGACAAGGAAGACAAAGTGGATAATGAAGTAGTACCTGAGACTCCTGCTGCACTGGCAACCCAAGAGGAAAGACAAATCCAGTATAAATTTTTTACTACATCTCCCATGAACTATGAAGGGGAAGCTGGAGATTCTGAGGGAGGAACTGAAGAACTAAAATTCAGCTCAGAAATTGAGAGCTTAACCAATGATCTTGTAAGTCCAAATGGCCAAGATATGGTTAATAACTCTCAACCAAACTTCATGCAACCAGCAGGCCTGGTAACTGTCTTGAGCAGTAGACCAATAAGTCCTCTGGCCCAATTCTTCATTCCAGCCAAAGGGGAAACTGTGAGAAGATCATCTCATGATAGTCCACAAGAATGCCAACAAAGAGAGGATAATGGCCTGGTAGTTGGGCTTCCCAACAGGCCAATAAGCCCATTATCACCAAATTTGACTGAAGGGGACATTCAGGAGAATGTGACAGAGGATGACAATTTCTATACACCACACCAGAGGAAAGCTCAGGTAATTTTGGTTGCTGAAAATCCTGCTGGCCAGGGGGAGACATGCAAAACTCAACATACAAATCATGGCCTGGTAGTTGACAATTTGGAACAGGTCAACAGACCAATAAGCCCAAAGGTACCACACATGGATACCAACATAGCAGCCAGCTCAGTCCAAGATGAAGGAATAGGTGAAAAATTCTACACCCCTGGTCCAAGAAAAAAAGGTATCAGGAAGGTGCAATTCACTGAGAATAGCCCTGCTCTTAACCTAAGGAGTCAAGGAAGGAAGAAGACTGAGGTACAATGAAGATAGCCACATGGAATATGAGGGGAATCAAAGGCCCCCTCAAGAGGAAAAGAGCCTTAATAGCTTTGAAAGAAATGAAAGCAGACATTATTCTACTCCAAGAGCACAGATTACCTGCCTTTGAGTCAGCAAACCTTGGACAGTGGATCATGCCAAATGGAGACTCAGCCTGGTCCATAGCAGATGGGACCAAAGGGGGAATCTGCATGGTTTGGCAGGGGTATGCCTGTTTGGAGAAATATTGTCACCCAGGGGGCAGGTGGACTGTAGCAGTATTGCAGAAAGGGAAAGACACCATTGGTATTATTAATATCTATGCCTCCACAGACTATGATGAGAGGAAAGAACAATGGTTCCAAATTAATAATTGGATCCAGGGTCACCAAGTCAAGAATTGGCTGTTGGCAGGAGACTTTAATAATACACCTACTTGGGAACAGAAACTTGGAAAACAGTTAAATATGTCCAAAGGGGAGAGGAAGGCATGGGATCTTTTGATGACAAACTTTGTATACCTTCCTCCATCCTCAACAAGCAAATACTCATGGTTAAACAAAAGGAAAGGAGATCAAAGGACATATTGTCTCTTGGACAGGTTTTATTTATGGAACTCAGAGTTGGAGAATTGGGATAACCTAATTACATCATGTGACATTGGAAACTCAATCTCAGATCATTTTCCTCAGTTTTTAAGTGACATGGCACCATCAAAGAAGGGAGGGGACAACATCCCATTTAAATTTAACACTGGACTGCTGCATAATAAAGGATTTTGTGAGGCCTTCTCTGAGTTCTATAGGCAGTTACCGAAAATTCCTTTATCTGGTTCCATGAACTTGTTTGTCAATAGGATTAAACAGATCAAAGGATGGATTAAGGCATGGGGAAAAGATTGGAATTTGAAAAAAAGGAAAGAAAAACAAGAGGTATATGAAGCAATGAGAGAAGTTAGAAAAAGTCTTTTTCAAGATAAGGACAATATAGCCTGGCAAGAAAAGGAGTTTGAGTTGGAATCAAAAGTCAAATGTATTGAGGAGGCTGAGGCAAGAAGTCTTGCAATTAGAAGTAAATGTAAATATATCAATGATGGATGATGCAGGGTCTGCCTTCTTTTTCAGAGTGGCTAAGAATAGGATTCTGAACAATGGAATTATTCAAGTTAAAAGGGATGATGGCAGCATTCTTCATAGCCAACTTGATATCCAGAATTTCTTTCTCAACGAATACAAAAATTTGTTTAACAGCTACAGCATAGATGAGAAAGAAATAGATGAGTTCTTTGCAGAAATTCCAAAAGGACCACAAATTAAGGAGGAAGACATGCTCATAGCTCCTGAGGAAAAAGAGATTAAGGAGACTCTCCAGTCAATGGCACATGGAAAGAGTCCAGGCCCGGATGGATTACAGCTAGAGTTCTACATGGAATTTTGGGATTTGATAAAGGAAGATTTTATTCTATTTATACAGGGAGCATGGAGAGCTAAGTACCTACACCCGGCAATAAATGCAGGTCATATTACTCTAATCCCCAAAGTAGAAAACCCTGCAAATTTTGGTGATTGGAGACCAATTTCTCTTACCAACACAACATACAAGTTGCTGGCAAAAATCTTGGCTAACAGGTTAAAGACTAGCCTAATGAAAGTTATCAATCCCTGCCAGTCTGCTTTCTTGCCTCAGAGGAATATTCTTGATAATTATATTGGTGCATCTGAAGGTCTTCACTGGAACAAGCTGTCAGGTCAGAATTGCATGCTCCTCAAGCTAGATTTCAAGCGAGCATATGACACAATTAGTTGGCAATTCCTAGAAAAGGCAATGGATCACTTGGGGTTATCTGCAAATGTATACCAGAAAGTGTTTGGTTTTAATGCCATGGCCTCATCTGCAATTATTATAAATGGCAATCCTACTGAACAATTCTCATGTAGAAGAGGTGTGAGACAGGGATGCCCCCTAGCTCCATACCTTTTTCTAATTGTAGCAGAGATGGTCACCAAATTGGTAATCCACATGCAGAACAAAGGGGACATAAATTGTCTACAACTCCCTGGTGATCAAGGTACCTTTTCCCTAATGCAATATGCTGATGACACCTTTGTTTTTCTTAAGCAGGGGGACAATAGCCTTCCAAACTTTCTCAAGATGATGGATAGGTTTGGATACATGTCTGGGGTCATGCTAAACAAAAATAAGTGTGCAATAATACTGGACACAGAAGAAACTGTACTTCAGGGGATAAAAATCTTGAACAGAAGTGCTGGTACATCAATTCTTGGGATCCCCCTAGCCCTGAATTCTTCCCTCCGAGGTTTATGGGAGCCAATTGTTACTAGAATTAAAAAGAAGCTTGGTATGTACTCCTCCTCTCTATCTCTGGCTGGTAGAGTTCAGATTGCTAATGCTGTCATTAGTAGCACACATGTATATTTTTCATCTGCCATTGTTGGAGATAAAGCTTCCTATAACAAGATTGAGGCGGCAATTAGACAGTTTATTTGGCAAGGAATTCACAAGGTTGCTTGGGGAGACCTTATCAAACCTAGGAAGGAAGGAGGGCTTGGTTGCAAAGATCTATTTACCCAAGCTCAAGCACTTGCTGCCAAAATGATTTGGAGGGCCATACATAACTCCTCATCATCCCCAGCCATGAAACTGATAAGATACTGGATACAAGAGTCCTACCCTGTTGGCAGTCACACTCTGAGACATGAACTTCCAGATTCAGCTTTCTTTCAATTTACTCCATGTCCAAATACTTCCATTGTGCTAAGGAGAATGTTTGAAGCATGGAATACAGCTGCTTTGTGTTATAGGCCCCCAATCATTGATACAAGATGCAAGGATATCCACTTCTTCTGGCATCCTGAGATAATACATAGCAGTAATGACTGCCTGGCTCTTAAACATCCACAAAAGTACATGCAGTGGCATAAAGCAGGGATCAGGAAAATTGGAGATTTGAGAAAAGGAGATTCTGCCTGGAAGGATTGGGAGGAGATATCCTTACTCACGAAAGGCTCACAATTAGATAAAGATATCTATGAGCTCATCATGGATAAAGTGGGAGGACATGAAGAATTATGTGAAAGTACAAATCAGTGGCATCTAAAGGGTAAGGAAATATACTCTGTAAGGGAGATCTACAAAGGTCTGGTCAAGCACAAACCATCTAAAGCTACACAACTGTGGAACTGCAGAGAAAAAAGGTTGGCTGCCATATGTGCTAAAGGATGGAAGAATTATGCAGCAAACAAAGTTAAGACTTTTGGCTGGCTGATCCTGCATCAGAGTTTGACCACCAATCATAGGAGAGCAAAATTTGACAAAGCCATTTCTGAAACATGTCCCCTAGGGTGTGGACAAATAGAGACCTCTAACCATGTTTTCCTGTGTCCTAAGATCCAGGAATTTTGGAGCTGGACTACTCAGGTAAACAAAGGAGTCCCTGGAGAATCGAATATGCTGGTATTCCTAAACTCTGGTAACAGGTTACTAAATACTGTTAGAACCTTGTGTTGCTGGGCCATATGGAAATACAGGAATAGGACTGCTATAGACAAGAAGACTCCAAGTTTGATATGGTTAAAGCAAGTCTTTTTAAGCACACTAATAGACTCAGCCATTGCACACAAAGCAGCAAGAGGACAGGGTTATGACAAAGAATGGCACGCCATTGGCAAATTCCAAGGAACACATGATTTCTTTGGGCTAAATCTAACTGTAAATGATGTTGTTTTGCACAGGTGCAGTCAGGAGGCTGAATAGAGTTGGGGCAGCAGAAAGACAGATGGGGGTGGCAGATGACTCAGATGATGAGTTCTCCACTCTTTAGGAGTGAGCAAGAAGACATGATCCTTCAGCTAAAACAGGAAAAGGTCCATGCATCTGCCATCAGAAAGGTACTCAAGAGGCCAGAGGCGTGGAGACATAACAATTTGAGACAGTATTTTCTGAATCTATACCACAAGTGGCAGCAAAAACGTGAAGCACATGTACTAGTTCTGCTGGACTTCACCAATTACTCAGCATACAAACTTGATGAGCTGCTGAACATTCTTGGAAGAAGATGTGTGGCAGATCTCACAATGCAAGATCTGGTTGGATATCACTACTTTATCCAAAACTGTTAATATTAGTTTATGATGCATTTTGACAATATTAACTATACAGGGTTTTAGTTTCCCTGAATTTTCTACTTACATACTTCATTATATAAGAAGTATGTTGTTGATTTATACTATCTGCATTAAGTATACCTCGGTGGTATACTATCTGATGTATTTCTGAGATATGAATACTAAGCTTCACCTTGCCTTCAAAAAAAAAAAAAAAAAAAAAAAAAAAAAAAAAAAAAATCTGCTTGTTAATCCCTGGGAAATTGCCTTAATCCCTGGATCCGGTTGGGTGGAAGCTGGATGCTCCATAGCTTGGTTGTGGAAACCAAGTACTTTTGTTCTTGAATAGAGCTACTATAAGACTCTGAGAATTTATTTCTTTTGCTTTCTATCTATCTAACTGTTGATCAAAGTGGATAATATCTTCAAGTCTCCTTAAATCATATCAAGTGGTATCAGAGCGAGGCGATCCTCCTACCTGATCAATGGCCCAACGCTTCAATGTTACTGAAGCACAATATCAGCAAGCCTTGTCTAACGCCAGCTACATTGCATCCCAGTTAGCATTGCCTATGCCTAGCAGTCAGCAAGAGTATGACAGGCAAGTGGAATTGCTGTCTATTCTGTACCGCTTCCTTCCAGATATTTATCTGCAACCTCCGCAACCTCCTTTGCCTAATGGTCCTCCACCAGTAACTCCTCCACCGCCACCTAAGCTGAGAAAATGGTTAGAGAAAGCAAACATGCCGTCTTTCAAAGGGGGAAAGACAAAGCCCATCAAGGTTGTCAGTTTTATCAACCAGTGGGAAAAGTTCTTTGAACGTGTGCAGGCAACAGATGTGGAAAGACTGCAAGCCATGGACACTTACTTAAAAGATCAAGCTCAAACATGGTGGCAAGGCAGACGAGAATGTGATCCCAGGATCAGTGATTGGGAAAGTTTCAAAACGGCATTTGAAGCACATTATTTGCCCTCTAATTATCAGAGTGAGCTACGTAGGGAATGGGATCGTCTGAAACAAGGGGAAACTGAAAGTAGTCAGTCCTACACTTCCAAATTCACTCATTTAGCGGCACTAATAAGGAATCTGGATGGGAAAGAGCTTCTAAGAAAATATGTCAGGGACGATATTTATGCGGAAATGGAAATATTTCACCCTAAAGATTTAGATGAAGCCATAAAACTAGCGTCTGCAATAGAACGGAAAATAGATCCAAAGTCTAGGAAATTTGATTTTTGGGATGAAGACACTTCAGATCAAGAGGACAAAAAGAGTAGCAAAGAGAAGAACGGAAGTAAGGAATCTTCCAAAAACTTCAAGAAGAGGAGAAATAATGGCAAGGGTAATGGTTCTGAAAGGAAGCGAGAAGAGGAAAGTCAAGGTAGAGTGCGGAAGGAAGCTAAGGAACCAAAGGGAGGTTGTTATAGATATGGAGGAAAGCATGATCTAAGGGATTGCCCATTTGGAGAAGGAGGGATTACAAAGATTGAGCCACCTAAACCTCAAAGGGGTGTACAAATGCATGCTATTGAAGATCCCAAACCGAAAGATATACCAGAGACCTCTAAAGCTGTTGATGAGCGGAAGAAAGGTGTAAGCTTCCAAGATGAGGAACGGGCAAAGGCTAATTCCAAAGAACGGAGGTGGCTCCAAATGGGAACTTTGGGGTAAACATAGTAAAAAATTATCTCTTTCTAATGTAAGGTTTGATCTGTGTGTTGATTTTGTTTTTGTGTGGAATGAAAATTAAACTATTATGTAAGCATGGTGCGTTAGATGCAAATTTTGAAGAATGGTAATTGTAGTTGTAGTAATAGGCCTGACAAAATTACATCAGTATCGTGGAGATACAATGATTGGTATCGTGGAGATACTGTGTCATGGAGATACAATCAAGTAATGTACCGCGGAGGTACAAGGGTATATCGTACTGCGGAAGTACGCGGATATCCATAACTGTTGATTACGTTTGCAGGACTAGGGAACCCTTCGATGCAATTTGTTTTACGAGCAATTATCTTGAAAAGGGATGGACCCATCTCAAGTGCATTCGAAAGTTCGCGGACGATCTTTTTAAAAAGGGATAGAATTGATATGGAGCATGCTAGGGGGAGTGGTTTAATAGCAAGGGATTCAGGCAATGGGGCATAATGATATCAGTGATTACAAGAATTGGCAAAAAAAGGCAAGATATTACCTTCAAATATTAGAAGCTAAAGTATAGGGAGATATTTGTTCAAAAGCAAAGTAAAAGGAAACCATTGAAAGAGGGCCATGCAACTAATTTTACCAAAGAGAGAAGGATTTGGCGGAGACAAATTGGTAAATACCAGAATAGCATCGTAGAACAGGCCTTGAACAGAAAAAAAAGGGGTCGAACTGTGAAAATAGAAGGGGACGGCCAGATCCAGCAGAGCGGACTCCCGCTCTCAATTCCGGTGTTATCCAAACAGCTTCCGGCTGCTGCTTCCTCAAATCCGACCTGCAGGGGAGTTCGTAAGTGGTTAATGCTGAAATCAGTCCTCTCAGCTCAATCTCAGCCTCAAATCCAAGCTCTGCTAAACCGACCTAATCAAATCCGGTAGAAGAGCACAATTTAATTGCTTGAGCGTGGAGTTTAGCCAGATTCCAGAGCTGTTTAGGTTGTGCTTGCTGTATTCCAGAAGATCTCTTGCTATAAGAGAAGAACCAGTGGTCAATCTGCTTGTTAATCCCTGGGAAATTGCCTTAATCCCTGTATCCAGTTGGGTGGAAGCTAGATGCTCCATAGCTTGGTTGTGGAAACCAAGTACTTTTGTTCTTGAATAGAGCTGCTATAAGACTCTAAGAATTTATTTCTTTTGCCTTCTATCTATCTAACTGTTGATCAAAGTGGATAATATCTTCAAGTCTCCTTAAATCATATCACTCTACTTCTAGGAAGCTTTCAGGTCTCTACCCACCCTTAACCCCAGACACATAGGAGAAACAGAAAGAGAGAACATAATAGAATAGACTAGAATAGAATTAATGTCCCTAGTGCCCTGTAGCTATTGAACTGAAGTAGCATGGGCGAGCAATCCCTGGGGGTGCTACTAGCGCATCATGCTGGTTTATTGTAGCCCTTTCGGAGGGCTTATCTTATTTTCTATTGATACCGGCACTCCGCTTATAGTCAGCATCTTGACCATGTTGTGGTGCGTCGCTATCATCAGCTTTTAGCTGTGCATATTGCGGGCTTTAATGTCCCACGTTTGCAGTGGTTTATATTACTAGCCCTTTTTCCTTGTGCACCTCCCGTTGCCTAATTAACATTTCCCTAATTGCATCTGCCAGATCCGCTTTCGTCTCCGCTCTTGCCATGAGGATGTGTGCTGGTTGTCCCCACCTTATAAGCCTGTATCTGCTTCTGATGTCTTCGTATGCCGTACAATCATTGAGCATGTGGTTCTCGTCTTCTATTCCCCCTGTGTCATAAATTCTGCAGATTCTGTTCTCCCTCACTTTCCTTTATCTGTCCTTCTCGATTCTTAGGTCGTGGCTCCCCATCCCAAGTCTTGATAGGGAGTCCCTTCTTGCCTTCCCTAATCGATTGTCCCTGTACATTTGTTGTCCTATCTATTGGTCCGGATTGAAGACTTCTCTCAACCAAAGTGTTTTATAGGGCCATTGTGCTTTTGTAACCACGCCCTTGTCACTCTGTCAACCCAGTCTTCATTCCACTTCCCTTCATTTCGTAAGTCACTTCGATTCATCCCCATCTCTCTGGTCCATACTGCTACTTCCCTGAACCATCCATTACCTGTAACAATGTGTAGTTTGGCTGATTTTTGGATTGCAATTGTTGATAGTTTCCCCGTATGTCCTCCCATGTTATCTTTCAACAGATATCTAATGGTCCGCTTCCAAGCTCTAAAATCCATTGGTCTTTGACCCGTTTCGTATACTATGGCTGTTAAGGGTGTGTTTGTCCGCACTCTGAATTCCTGTTTGTGCCATTGTCTGAAAATTCCTTCTTGCTTTTTCCATTTTTTGTCAGATAGTCCGGGTCCCCATGCCTCTGATCCATACAATTGTGTTGACGTGACCACCGTATTAAACAGATAGCATTTGATTTCCCAATCCATTATTCTGTTCCTGTTACAGAAGTTTTTCATATTGAAGTAGCTTTTTATAGCTGACTAGAATCTGGCATCTGCTCCCTTAGACCATTTACCTGTACCGTGTGCATCGTATCCCAGGTATTTGTATTCTGCCGATTCCTCCAGTTCTGCCCCCATATATTTGAAGGGTATGTGTTTACCATAGACCGGATGTGCAAGGAGAGTGCAGCGGAGCTGATTACATTCCTCTAAATTTCCTTGATTACACCTATGGCAATGGGCTAGTGTTTACTTGCTGATCTGTTGTTCACCTGATGTTGAATTGTAGTCTGACTTTGATATGAATATAAATTTCCTCTTCTATTTCTATATAGATTTTGTGTTACATCTTCTCTTGATTTAATATAGTTCATAGAACTACTTTAATACCATTCATAGCACGCCTTGCCCTTTGATCATGGAGGCTAATGGTCATGTTGTAACACCTGAAGTCGTTGAAATAAGTGATAGCAGAAGTGGTATGGCCATGTCTGCCCCTCTGTCCTACCCAAGTGCTCCACCTGTTGCGTATTTTCCTTTGCCAGGTGCTCCTCCTCCTGTGCATGTTGCTTTGCCATGCCTCCCTGGTTTGCTACCTCTCCATATTGGGCAGCCCCAAACTCTTCCAAACGGAGTGCCATATGGACCTCCTGGACATGTTCATGATGCCCAAATGCCTTCCATTGACAATCTAGTAGCAATGGACTGCCACGCCTTACTGTTGCCGCTGCAGAACGTGAATATGCCCATGTAGTAGTAGAAATGCTTGAAAATGTTATGGGAATTAACAAAATAGCTGAAAGTGTGGCCGCTGGAGTGAGAGTTCTGCGGATCCAACTAGGCAGGCTGTTCCATGCTTTGGAACAGTGCATTGGAGTTATGGAAGCAAGTGAATGTTTTCGTAGAGGAGAGACAGGCCCTCAGAGTTCACATGGACTTGGCAAGAGGAATCTTCATTCATGAGCTTCCGAGTATTGATGGGTTGCAACGGAGGCGCGCGACGACTGCTGAGGTACAATTAGTTTTGCTGCTTGCATTAACTGCATATCCTACGTGTTTGAGCATGTTAGTTGTGCATTAAAAAAAATTGAATAACAGAGAGGAAAAACAGACAAAAAAATGATTTCTACCTTTCAACATGATTGCTCGAGCATGATTGCATGATTGCGGTGGTTGCATGCTGCAGCATGTAGCTCTGTCACAATAGAACATGTGTGCAATGGGATCAAGGTTTCATAAGGTATGTACACATGTCTGCTAAGATTTCTCTAGGATGATGGTTGCGCAGGTATGTACACATGTCTGCTAAGATTTCTTTAGGATGATCACAATAAGTTCACAATTGATAAGAATTTAAGGACTGTAGATTGTGGTTTGGAAGTACAAGTTATACGTGAAATGTTGGCTACATAACAGTTTCAGTATCCACAGAGTACGATCAATCGCTCTAAATTGTCGAACATAAAATTGTCTCCGCCAAACCTTCAAACTAGCAAACTGAAGAGGGCTTACTTACAAGTGATAATGTTTGCCACAATCATCCCGATTTAAATCCAAACTTCGTATCCACTTTGACCAAAACATACCAGCTGTATCTCAAAACTGGATGCTTGACTTAGTGCCCATCGTTGATAGGGATAAAACATTCTTTCTAATTCTGGTGGTAAAAGACGATGAGTGTAGAAGTACACAACCGAAAAATGAACAAAGCCTCATCTGGATTTTACAGAATGTGGCTCCATACATGCGAATCATAGGGCCAGAACAACCCATATATCAAAAGAGTACCAAAATGGGATACCCACAGTCCTCGATTATCCTAAATATATACACATTCCAAAATCCAGCCCTCATTCTCATACAACCTCCAAAAATCCATAGCCCTCATTCTCATACAGCTTCCAATGACATCTCCTTTCTAAGATGCACATGAACTTAAGCATAAACCTTTGACTAGAAAATACTGTGATCTTAGACTCCCTTTCTTCGTGGAATAAACCATTGAAAACCTGCTGGTTGCTCCAAGAAGCCAAGGGAAAATACTAACCAAGCAGTTACTCTACCTGTGCCCTTACATATTTTAGACAGTTTTAGCATATTAGTTGAGATATGATGGCATTATTTACAATGTGAAGTTCGTTCTTCTTAATACTATGATGTAGGACAATTGAGAACTCTATGTTTACCCCACATAGATATCAGCTCTCAATTAAATCTCCTCAACAGCTACTACAAAAAAATCCTACCGCAGGACTCTAGTATCATCCTATATTTCTCTTGTTGCTGCAGCTAAACATGCTATTGGAAGACCATGCCTATACTATTCTACAAGCATGTCTGCTTTCATACGTCCCTGCTTGGACAAACTTCCAAGGCCTTCCAAACATGAAGCAGATCTGTTCTTTACATAGTTCTATTAGCTATTTGGTCTCAACAACAGAGATCGTGTTTCTTACACAGTTCCATTAGCTATTCGGTCTTATAAAAAAGCGTAGCACAGAGAATGCTTTACAACTAAGAAGAGTAGAGCTTGCTTGAAGCAACCAGAGATCCACATCCGAGATAAAATCATATTGTGCCTAAGAACTCTGCAAATGCTCTCCCTACTGCTCTGGAATGAAGTGTCTTATAAACAAAAGAAGTACCTTGAACCATCCTAACAGGACTTACCACCATGTTTTGAGTATATTACAGAGTAGTCATGACACCTCTAATTTTTGTTTCTCCATTGTGGATGGTATGACATCAAATGTAAAGCAGAGAAGAAGAATTATCGTTCCATGTACAGCTTAGAATTTGAGAAAAGTTGGAGGCTCGGTTAGCAAGCTTGCTACTTTCAACGCTGTAACTTCCATATAAAATTTCTGGTTTGTTGATAAACATAGCTTGTCTTTCAAAGCCTTCCATTATGGAAATAGGAATGGCTAATGGCACTCACTATAACCTGGCCAAATGTTGCCATGTTACTCGGGTCAAATAAGGCAGACAAAAGAAAAATAGCTCAATAATTAGACACATAAGCACTTTAAAGGTCAACAACTCAGTGTCGATTAACACTCGCGTATGTGCTCCCTTGGCTGAGCCTTTGACTATAAGATACCAAGTTTTTGTCGTGTCGATGAGGTGTTCCAGTACCTTCAATCACTAAGAGGAGAGAAAACACAAAAAGGAATGAAGGTCTTTTCCAGTTCAATAACCTGTAGTAGTACAAAGATTTACATGAGCATAATTCACAATTGCTCAAATTGTCACCTCCATTATCTTGTTACAGCAAGCAACCACATCACTGTGGCATGCCTCCCAAAAACGTTCTTGGATTAGGACAACTGCCACTGAACTGAGCCTGTGAAAAATCAAACCCAGGGTGCTGCAAAGAAAAACATATACTTAGGCAAACTTAATAGTAGAAATCAAATTCAATATTCAGGTTCAGGTAATTGTGAACCTCCTCTTGAAAGCGCTCGAGCATTAATCTACGCTGCTCTTGATCTGCTGAGTAAGGATCCAACCCACCATGACCAACAAAAACTGATTTCCAAGGTTGACCTTTCGCACACTTTTGCAAAGTAATGTGCATCACATTGTCCTCTACATGCATTCACAATTTATAATTTAAGATGTGAATAAATAAGCATCCAAGACAGATCCAATTTATTTGCTTTATAAAACGAGCCTTAACTTAATCTAAAAACGGGAACACTATCTAATCGTAACCCTAATACTCCATTTCCGCTAACTGAAGATAGAAAGAGCTAATTATTGTGCATATGCTTTGCCAATTAAATTACTGCTATACTGTACTTAATGAACCAAAATTTAGGAAGAAAAACAATTAAGTCCTGTCCAAGTAAACATCTCGGAGAGCCCACATGTACTAATGTACAATGGCAGTTTTCTAAGTCCAACTCACCAGTTTCTAACTCCAATTAACCTTGGAAATTAGGTTTTTGTAAGGAACATGAGAAACATGCTCAATATGTTCATTGCAACATAAATAAAAGATACTGCTAAAACTTCCAAACTCCTCTCTAACATCGTAATATCTGTAAAACTTTCCATCGTCATAATAGCTGTAGTAGCTTAGCTATCAATCTCAATGTCTTTCATCCAAACAAATATAGGCATGAGTCAAAACAGGCGAATGACACTTTTGGCTGGAACATTCATATCACACCATTGCATATAGCCTGAAATTTTCATACAATACAGAAGGTAGGTTTTTTGGAATAAGCTTATATAGTAAATTCTGTTGCTAAATTTTCCATTAGGTAACTGAGGGCTTTATAGCTTTCTTAAAAAGCTGTGTCATAGAACGTAAATGACCATCTCATCCTGGTTGGCGTCTTAACCAATGATCTAGGATCTGAGCTTAACTCATGGGGTCAGAAAGGAAAAGTAAATGCTCTGCTTTACCAAAACATTATGCATTTTGCAACAATTAAGCTAGCACACCGGTGGTTTTTGAAAGATACAGGGTTAAAGCCAAAAAAAATATTGGAATACTCCATCCGGTGATGAATAACTCACCAATGGTCCAGAAAGATCCATCAAGCTTCACTGGTTCAGATAAATCATGCTGCCCAACAACCACAAAAAGACCATGGAAATAAGAAATAAAACAGGTGGCAGGAAACAATCACAGATAACACATTCCAAAATAGGTGACTCGGGAATCTTCTATTTGGCTCCGTGTTATTCTTGCTATTGAAAATAAAGTGCAAAATCAATAGACTCCATCATCTTTATCCTAGACGTGCTAACATACTCTAAACAAGTCAATATCATCTTGGTGAGATCGCAATGGACGCAACGGTTGATAGCATTTGTGCAGCACAAAACTTCAGACAAGAGACATGCTGCACTGCAGAGTATCAATTTCATCAAAGGAAAGATCTGAGGAAGCCCTAGCAAAAAGTAATGTCTCACATCAAGATATGAAGGATTCCCCTTGATTCCAATCTCCACATGCCTTGTCTTGATCTTACAATACAACAGTTTCGAAGGAACGCCATTTGGCAACTCAACATACATATTCACCTCATCCAGAGTCTGGTCCCATTCATACACAGTTTGGCCTGCAATCGACCCAGGAAAATAGCTTGTTTAAGCTAATAATTACGTTGCCACCACGAAAGCCTTGATGAAATATATACAGAGGTAAAGCCGCTGCTAGTTTCAAGATAAACAACTGAACTTCGGAACATGCATCTTTGAAATATACTCCTATTAAAGTAACAACGAAGAATAAACAGGAAGAAGTGTACCATTATGCATAAATTTGTGCCGCTTATCAGGAGCAAGTTTTTCTGTCATTGTGGAGGATAGATGGGAGAAGCTCGAACTTTACCTAGGGGGCGATGCACCCACTTAAAAGGGCAAAAAACTTATTACAATGGGTGCAAAGTTCAGAGTTTAGTTTCCAGCTGATACAGAGAGTGAGAGACTCGCTCATTTTCCCTTATCGCTCATTTTCCTTATCGTCAATGGTGGCACCTCTTGCGTCCTACATTCTGCAAGTCTCCACAGTCGGGAGTCCCTCACAGCACAGGGAATTTGAACGCCCAAATAGGGCCTCTCAACGCCTACTACAAGGGTTTTTCCTCCCACACGGGGTTTTTTCATCCCAGTGGTAGAGACACATTGTACAGGTTTCTGTGGTTTTATTTTGTGTTTGGAAACTTTCTTCCTTCCTTCCATTGATTTAAGTAATATATACAAGAAATTTATCGCGGCGGCCAAGGCCGCCGCGAACATTTCTCTTTATCAAATTGGTATCAGTTCTAAACCCACTACTATGGAGAGCATTTTAAGGTGAAGTTTCTCAATTCAAACTGTAGCAAAAAAAGATGTTGTTGAAAAAACCAATCTTTACATCTTCTGTTAGGGTAACAGCGTAAAAGTGTCCGTGATTGCACTAGGCTTGACCCATTACCAAACCAGAGTGTAAACAATTTGCTTGCACTAGGCTTCACCCATTACCAAACCTGAGTGTAAACAATTTGCTTTTTAAATGTAATTTCTTAACCGACATTCATTTGTTCACACCATATGGAATCTCAATGCAAATAGTTGCCGCCAAAGTTGGAGCTTATAACTAGCAAGGTGACGAGTTTTCCTTTTATTTTGCTACCATTAGATGACCGTGGAGCTCAGAAAATGAAGAATACATTGGACATGACGGTCATGTCATCCTTACGATAACAACGCATACTGCCAAAGTAATAGATATATTATATCTTAGAGAGAACTTGACCATAGGGTGCAACCTAGAACTAATGTGTGCTTTCTATTTTATTTATTTTTAGCATGCATGTCTGTTTAATTTGAATTTTTTTTATATGAACCACATGCACATTTTTATGTTATCAGCTTGGGCTTATTTAACATAATATTTAACATGCCAACATGTCTTTTGCTAAGTTAATTCACATTGCCAAGATGGAGACCAAGCCAAATGTAAACAAATGGAGGCAAAGCAAAGCTAACTCAACTCAAATGGGGGCGGGCCAAATGTAAACACACAAGGGCTTTTAGGAAAGAGATCTCTTAATTATTTTGTTTGTAGAATGAATTAAGGAGGCATCACGAAGAATGAATGGTCATGGGTCTATTGTAGTGCATATACTAGCAATATAAATAGAAAATACATCTAGTTACTTAATTGTTGCTTGTTTATTATCAAGGGGTAAATTTATTGACCGATTATCAAGAATATAAAAGCGAGAAGAATGTTTCCTTAGTTGCTTGTTTTGCGTACTTTTGCCATGACATATTTACCCCAAATAAGCATTGTTTTGAGGCCAATTTTATAGAGCATTAAAAGCCAAAATGAGGGCAAAGCTCATACGCATTCAAGAAGCTTGAGGGGAAAATAGAGCCAAAACGAGGATGCTCATACGCATTTAAGAAGCTTGAGGCAAAATGGGTACGGGTCCAAAATGGATAAAGTTGGGCTTGAACCCTAGACTTAGGGTAGCATAAGTCCCGAAAATATCCCTTAACCAACTTCCTAACTACAAATGGTAAATTAACTACAAATGCAAAATTAAATAATTGAAAGCAGAGTAATCTAGGTTTATAATAGGTCTTTTATCCGGTTTGGAAGGAAGAACTGTTATTAGGATGAAACGGCGAACGAGCGGAGAGCATTTCGAAAAAGGAGGTTGGATCGTCTTTGGATCGAAATGCACAGCCGAAAATTGGCACTGGAACTTGTGATCGGCGCATCGGTGATCGGATCAATTGCGCCTTGGCCCCTCGGAGATCAAACAAATTTGGTGAATCCAATGGAGCCGTAGCACAAATCCCTCCGTGTCGGTTTACACAAATCCCTCTGTATGCATAGGGGTTTCACGAAAAGGCGGCAGATCGGGCTAAGCAATGGGAGCTGGATGGATAAAGGCGGTTTTGCAATGGGAGCCTTGGATTCGATTTTTGGAAAACGATTGAATATCCGAGTTGGGTTTGGACTGATCCGGCATGGATGTTCTTAGCCCTTAGGATTCTCCCCAAGCGAAAAAAGGGTTTCATTCGGGACTATAAATGGGCTAGATTTTCCCCGTTACTCCGGCCCATGGATATCTGAGCAACGGGGTAATGGAAGAATGTGCTTCGCCACATACTTTAAGACTTGGAAGATGGAAAAAGCCTATTCGGATCCGGGCTAACTTGTCGCTCAACCTAAATCGCACGATGATAGCTTGACGGACATCCGGTTCTATAGCCAAGATTCCAACTAACAACACAGAATGCAAACTCTAACAAAAGCTAAAAGCTATGGCAGTGAAGACGGACCTCAAAATTCTGGTTGGCGATCTGCCCAACTTCTTTTGGTCGAAATACCAAAAACCATGCGCTGCCCTATTTGGGAAACGCCTTCTCTTATAGGGCCTTAATTCAGAGCTTGCTTACAACGGAAGAAATTGGGCTTGCTTACAGCAGAAGAAATTGAAAACCTGATTGCTTCCACACGTGTCCGCTCCAGCTGAGGCAGAACCCAGAAAAAATAGATGTGGAAAAAATAGAAATTCAAAATTGGATGTATCATTATATATGGTTTGATTGTGGTGCATATTCCTTCTGGTGCATTCTAGACCGTGCACTAAATCCCTGATGGGTCAAAACGACATTTCCACCTCAGCATAAGATTTCTCAACCATTTCCATAAGTCAAAATACAAGTCGACATTTTGCTCTCTCACAAACCATGCACATAACTCCTACACCTTCAAATGAGGACTTGAACAGAACCATGTCCTTCATGCGGACCTGGTAAACCCCGGCCAGCAATATGCATGAGTGCTTGCCAAAACTAGGAGACAAGTGGCTCAAATATCTCAAAGATAAGTTGCACTTCATTTTAGATTTGTTAAACACGACATCATGGCCGAATACAAACCACAAACCTGCAATTGTTATGGAGCCAACATTTCACATATAGCTTGTACTTCCCAACTACAATCCACAATCCTTAAATTCTTATCAATGGTAATCTTACTAAGGGCCCCCCTTTGAAGAGGTAGAAAGCTTGTCTCATGTAACAGTATTTGATATGGCACTGTGGACTTCACGCCCAGTGCACATGCTAAGAAAGCATTCTGCACCTGCTCCAAGTCATTCTAGGTGGCAAGGGACACCAAGGGGCCCCAGATCTCGACCCCATATAAAAGGTCAGGCTCCACTAATATCCTGAATAGGTGCGACGAGTGGGCCCAATCACACAACTCTGTCCTGTGGCTATTGTTCTGCATGTTGGCATACAATGCTTTCCAGCCTACTGTCGCTCGTAGCCGGATGGAAGTGTCTCAATACATGGCAGACAAAAACTCCACTTCCAAACATTTGTAGGTGGGTACCACTTCCACATTCTAGCCCCGATAAGTGAGGGTGAGGTCCTTGATTGTTGTGCGGATGATATCTTGACCAAGTTGATGCATATATCAGTCGCCTGCAGAGAATATGTCCAGAGCATCGAGATGGCACTGCAAGTCCGCCTGAATGTAAGCTAGGAGGTATACATCATCAGAGATATATCAGATATATCAATTGCCTAGTGATTTTATGCAAAAGTTTAGCTCTGTCACCTCCAATGGCAGCAAGCCAACTCTCCGACAGATCAATGTACATGTCAAGCAACGTGGGAGAGAGAGGGCATCTCTGGCGAAGCCTGATACTGCTCTTGAATGCCTGGCTTGTCAGTTGCAACTGGCCTGAGCATGTCTCATATAGCCTATACATCACATTTTGCAGCTCCGCATGGACCTCCAATTGTCGCAACCTTGCTCAAAGATTCTCCCAAGGCACCGTGTCGAAAACCTTGGTGAAGTCTACAAAGTAGCAATACAGTTCTTGCCGACGGATCCTGTTGTCCTTAACCAAAGTCCGCAGTGTGAAGACTGATCAATGGTTAAGTGCGGCGTCTTTTGGTAGTTGTTTACTGTAGACAAAGTTTCAAATAGTTGGTTGCATGCAGATTGTAATAGGTGGATTGATAAATGATGATACATTTATGTAGCAATGTACTTCTGGTGGAGTCTTTTCTTATATTGTTTTATAGGATCTTGCAAAAGATTTAAGACTAATCTAATTCAACCTTTGAGGAACCTGGTACCCCTGCAGGCGCCCCTTATGAGCCTTGGCCAGAATTTATTCTGCTACACATAAGCGACAAAAGTCTTCATGTCGATTGGCTACTATCATGTACGTGTGTGCTTCATTTCTTGACATGTACATATTGTTGTTTTCGTAAGCGTCGTAGTGGATCAGCTTCCTGAAGGTGTGGATGATGGGAATGGATTAGTTCATCACCTCATCAACTTAGATAAAGATTCGGAGGCAGAATCGACAGAGGATATGCATAGGTGTACTAACAAGGTTTAAAATGAAACGCACTTATTTAAGAAGTGCGTTTGAAAGATTCCTTTTGAAAATTTATAAAATTCTAAAATCCCTCTAAAAAGGGCCCTTTTATTACCATTAGTCCAAAGATTTATAAAATTGCTCGTGAAAACAGACATTTTAAGAAGACTTAGTATTAAGGAAAAACACAAAACAAAAAAAATCCCATTTTAGAGGGGGAAAGAACTACAATGAAATTCAAAGATTTACTATGGGGCAAATTCGTATGAAGAAATTAGATGCTTTTGTACCTTGTCCCTGAAAACTTTTATATTAGCTGTTTTAGAAGACAAGAAATTTGTTATTTCACAACCATTTTTGCTAAACATCCTAATGGACCTTAAAACACATTGGGAGGCAGTTGAACAAACTTCTTGAATGACAAACCATTGTTTTTGCATCACATAGTATTATAAATGCCAATACATCCACGATATCTTGTAGCTAAGCTGAAGTTTTAGTTGATGATGCAGTATAAATTTATACCGAGGATACACAAGTTGAAGTAATGAAGCCTTGTGATTACATGCCCTCCTTTTTAATTCTCGGAGATGTATTTTTGAACGCACATGTCTTTCTACAACATGGTGATGCTCAGAAGATAGTCAATCTCTTTAGTAATGTTGAGCATATTCATCACAATTACGTCATCTGTAGCAGTGGGCACCATGCACATTTCTCTGGCAGTGAAGTATTCGTCTGCCTTACCCTTTCCTATATATTTGCAAATAAATAGGTAAACTTCTGAGGGGTTTCTACTCCTCGCACCCCTCTGGATAAACCATGTAGTTTCCTTTTCGTCAAATACCTGTGTCACCATAACATTTTGGAGTTCTTTGCCTTTAGTAGCAATTTTTGAGTTACCTGAAGTGAAGTTCGCATGTATATAGAGAAAAAAAAGTAGAAATGACAACATGATTCGACTACTTTATGCTCTAACATTGCATTACAAGCTTAGAAAATTTAGAACAGTTTTAGAACTTTTTAGACTAAAAACCAAGAAAGTGTGTAAAATTATCCCTTATGTGTGTTACTTTAGTAGTTTTCAGTTGCCAAACCCTTTGGCGAGCAAGAAAGACCCCAAAAGATTTTACACGATATATATTTTGCCTCTGGACTGCATATATATATACATATATATATAAAAGTCTTATATATATATGCAATTCGGTATAAAATTTATACCGCTTTCTCCGTGATAGATTTATACCGCAAGAGTTCTCTTTTCTTGTCTGGATATATATATGTAAGTATGTGTATATATTATATATATATACACATATATGTATATAAATTGGTTGTCCTCGAAGGTTGTCTCGGTATAAATTTATACCGAGAGCTCTCATGAGATAAATTTATACCGAGAGAGCTCTCATGCAGATAATATAGAGGGAGCTCTCACGGTATAAATTTATACCGTGAGAGCTCTTAAAGCAGAAATCGAGAGAGCTCTCGCCCGGTATAAATTTATACCGCGTGAGAGTCCTCTCAAATGGTATAAATTTATACCGCTGAAGTTCTCTCAGTATAAATTTATACCGCCGAGTCCACTTTTTGGCGGTATAAATTTATACCATGCGAACTCTCTGGCATGTTATATCCACACAACACTATCTATTGTAGTATAAATTTATACCATCTAGAAATTTATTTTGAAGACGTTATGTCCACGCATTGTCATCGCGGTATACATCAGTCTATAGCAAGACGGATGAGCAAATAAGAGCAAGTATATAAGATGAAGAGCGAGCGTCTTCGACTCCAACTTGCACTTCAAAGTGTAAGTTTGTTCAATGAGGCATACTTTCATGTGAAAATGTTTGCTTCGATGAGGCAATGTCAAAATGTCCTATATTTTTGACAATTTTGTTCATAATTTTGTACAATTTTCACAACCTTGAATATATCACTTCTTTGTCACTCTACTACCCTTGCTATTTTTTTTATTGCCCCTTTTTTGCTACACTTTATAAAAGTAACTATTTTTTATTCTAGTTTAGGAGGATGAAAATTGCTATTTAGAATTTTTGCATGAAAGTTATGTTCAATCAACCCCTCAAAAATGGTACCTAAATTACTTAAATTGTCACACCTGTCACAAAAAAATCTTAAAAATGGACTTTTTTAAGGGAATTTTAGGGAATCTTTCAAAGATTCCTTTTGAAGTGCGTTTGCAGCAAATAAGTGCGTTTCATTTTAAACTTTGTTTACTGTGAATAGTGTTGTTGGAAAGAAATTATAATGCTTCCATGTGCACGTTGATGTTAGTTTGCTATCTAAGGAGGTTCTTACAGCAATTAGGGATGTGACGGATAGTTTGTGCAACAATTTGCAAAGGATGCAGGATGCCTTGGAATGTCTTGAGATGGAAGACTGGAATGTCTTGAGATGGAAGACTTGAAGATATCATTGAGGCAAAGACGCTCTTTTCGTAGACATATGAACCTGCTCATGGGAGTTCTAGTGCGTCGTGTGAATCTTATAGATCCCATTTGGAGAAGATTAAGAAGAAAAAAGATTGGAACCAAAAAGAAAAACGGCGAAGATTCGCCTTCAAAAAGGCTGACTCTGGATGCAGGATGGGCTAAGCTGGATGTTCTTCAGATCTGAGAGCTAAGCTGCTGAGCTGGTAAGGTGCCGAAAATTTAGGGCGATGGTTGGAGAATGCTTGCAGGTGGAAATATGAAGTTGTGTCTGCACCATTGGAAGTGGCAAACATTTTTCCAATGGAAAATGTTGTAGCCATTCATGTGGCATAGACGAGGGCATATTCTGCAGATCAATGGCCAAGAAGGAAAGATGAACATAAAACCTGATAAGGAAAGGAAAATATGGAAATAAACAAAAATGGTTGTATTTCAATGGTTTGATTTTTATTGCTTGGATATTCAATGGTTGAAAATAAAAGAGAGAGAGAGAGAGAGAGAGAGAGAGAGAGAGAGAGAGAGAGAGAGAGAGAGAGAGAGAGAGATGCCTTGGCCACATGCTGACTTAGAGATGACGAGAGAGAATACGAGAGAATACGAGAGATGAGAGATGGGGGAGAGATGGGAGAGATGGGTGAGAGTGGGAAAACCCAACTCTCACCTCGAGATGATTCGCCCCTCAATGGTAGCTAGGGCGCTTTTGCCCACTAACCAAACAATTAGCCTTAATTTTCATTTGCTGAAAAACCGCCCAAATGTTTCCCACACACGAATACCGGGGGCCATTTCCCCTGCTTCTTGATCTTCAAGGCACTTTATTCTTGCTCCAAGTATCCAATTCCTCAAGCAATTAGCCGACACGATCCGTATTCATCCGATCACGCAGGCATTTTCATTATGTTTTTTGTGCATTCGTTCATTAATTTCTGATCGGCAATTTCCTTTTATGTCGTCCTTATTCCCAATCAATTAATTGGATTCAGATGTCTAAGGCCTCTCGATCTGCTTTGCCATCAACCAGCAAGCCTTTCGTGCCTCCTCGGATTGAAAAAATGGCACCAAGAAGGACCCGGAAAATGACAGGCCAGATCTCCATGGATGTGCAATTGGAGACTAATTCTGAGCCAATTCCCTCTTCAAGACAGTCAAAAGAAAAGAGATCCAAGCGTGTATTCAGCGAATACACAATACCGGGATCAACAGGGGGCCTTACTTTAATACCGGGCCTGACAAGATAGGGCACAATTAAACCTACCAATCTCTCAAATGTGGCTCTCTTCATCCTGTAAAATTGGTGCCACATATCATCTTCAAAGGAAGCTATACAATTCCATGCGTGGTTATCAATATTATCCCATTGTGTTCTCTGCCTTGGAGCAATCCAAAATCTTCTTGGTGGTCTTCTAACCCCTTTGAACCAAGAAACCATTAACGCTGCAGATGCGCAAAAAAACATACCATTGTTGTCTTCTAAAACATCATCATCGAACAGGGTCATTGGATCTTCGAGCTCATTGAGTTCCAATAGCTGCAAACAGTATCTCTGTAATGCAAATCCGAGTGTCAAAGCACGAAAAAGCATGGCAATCATACCAAGAATGACCGGATCCATGGTTTAGTGGCCGGAATCGAAAGAATGGGGAGGGAAAACTAGAAATGAATTATCCCACATAGCCCGCCGAACCAAGAAATACAGGCTTGAATATCCCACAATTTGGCGCCCGAATTGAACGTTACGATCGAATTATCCCACATTTTCTCTCGTCGGCCGGAATTGATGCGTGATCGAAATTGATGCGTGATCGAAAATCCGGCAAACAGCAAAAAATCTGCCAATAACAGAGGTTGTTAAGCCTCGAGAGACAATCGTCTCTCCTCTCCTCCCAAAAAAATACGTACATTTTGGGGAGGAACCGTATGTGACGAGAGATGGATTTTTTTACGAGCATGTGGCCGACGCGAGAGAGAGAGAGAGAGAGAGAGAGAGAGAGAGAGAGAGAGAGAGAGAGAGAGAGAGAGAGAGAGAGAGAGAGAGAGAGAGAGAGAGAGAGAGAGAAATGAAATGTTTTATTACGTCCTTTAGAGACCTATCAGGTCTATAGAACGAGAAAATACAAAACACAATGTATCACCATAATCAGAAATCTCCTACTCCTCACTCTCCATATTTTTTACTTCCTTTTTCAAACAAATACTTCTTTTCTGTAGCACCTCAGCTATATAAGAACACAAGTATTTTGTTGAGAGTCCTAAGAGCTCAACTAATGAACTTTCTTGTATAGAGTATTGGAGTCTAATGTCTTCATAACACTTACAGTATAACAGGGTGTGTGCTTCATCTTCAATCATACCATCAGGACACAATTCACATATACGGTCAGCCCTTTCTATCCTCTGCCATCTTCCAGTCTCAATTTTCAAATAGTGTGAGCTCAAACGCATACGAGCAAGCAACTGCCTATTTGAGATAGATATATTCTCTGACAAGTATTTTGCTATCTGTAAAGACGGGTTAATAGATTGCTGGTAGAAAGACATCTTTACCTCTTGGACCGCGCTCCAGGTTTTAATTTAAAACTTATGACAAACCAGATCTCGTATTCTATCTCTCTTGCCCGCTAACTCATCTACATTGATATTCCATTTCTGCAACCAACAAACTACATCATGGTACCAACCTTTATCCATAGACGCTCTTTTAGCTATACTGGGAAGACGATCTTCACTTAGTGCATTGACCTTGAGCAAGTAAGAGGCAGTCTGAATCATTGCTTCTCCCTCAAGAGGCAGCATTCCCACTTCTGCAAGCATCATTGCATATGGCGTTTGCATTTTCACTCCTAGCTCAGCGCGCAAAAATTTCTTTTGCAAATTCTCTACCTTTTTCCATAGCTTGGCCGTCAAGCTTGGAGCCCATACTTCACAACCATATAGTATAACTGTTTGTACAAGTGCTCTATAAAGCTGCTTTTTCAAATCCCAATTCCAGAGATGGATTTTATGACATTGCTTTTGCATTGCACAAAGCGCCTTAAGCGCATTACTATATCGCTGCTCTATGCATTCATCCCATAAGTAATTGCTACTAAAAATAATTCCCAAATACTTAAAAGATGTTACGGTTTCCAATGGCATGTCTCTGTAAGTAAAATTGTTGGCCACATGCTGACTTAGAGATGACGAGAGACAATACGAGAGAATACGAGAGATGAGAGATGGGGGAGAGATGGGAGAGATGGGTGAGAGTGGGAAAACCCAACTCTCACCTCGAGAGATGATTCGCCCCTAAACCGCCGTTAGGGGCGTTTTCATTGCCCACTAACCAAACAATTAGCCTTAATTTTCGCTGCCTAAAAAAACTGCTCGAAATGTTTCCCACACCGAAAACCAGGGGCGCCATTTCCCCTGCTTCTTGATCTTCAAGGCCGCCTAATTCTTGCTCCGAGTATCCAATTTCTCGAAAGCCGATTACGATCCAGGTATTCATCAGATTATGCACGCATTTGCATTCTGTTTTTTGTGCATTCATACATTAAGTTTTGATCCTCAATTTCGTTTTAAGTCGACCTTATTCCCAATCAATTATTTGGATTCAGATGTTTAAGGCCTCTCGATCTGCTTTGCCAACAACCCCTCGGGTTGAAAAAATGGCACCAAGAAGGACCCGGAAAATGACAGGCCAGATCTCCATGGATGTGCATTTGGAGACTAATTCTGAGCCAATTCCATCTTCAAGACAGTCAAAGGAAAAGAGATCCAAGCGTGTCTTGAGCGAAATTCAGGCATCCTCTGATATTGTGAGTGAATCTTTTGAAACCGATTCCGCTTTGGCTATTGTTGTGCATGAGAAGAAAATTCGAAAGTGATAGACACAAAGAATAGGAAGTCTCTTGTGCAATGGACAGATCACGGTGTCTCCACATTCCTCAATCTCCTGAACGAGATGAAATTGGTAACCAATGGCACCCTCAACCTCTCCAACACACAATGGAGGGAAATTATGATCAAATTGCAGCCCTTTGTTGGGGGTTTAGTGGAGCTGAGACAACTAAAGAACAAATGGGATAAGCTGCAAGCTAAATTTAAAGATGAGAAGGAGGCTTGTAGCCATACAGGTTCTGAACCATCGACTTGGCAGTGGTATGACAGAATGGAAGAAGTTAAATATAGTGTTACCTCAGATAATCCAATACCAGGTGCTGGTGATGATGGTGAATTTGGGAATGAAGCTTTTGAGGCTGCAGACTTGCATACAAATTACTCAGAATCTTTCATGAATGACACTTTCTTTGAAACTGTTGGAACAGATGCAGCATTTGAAGACCACTTTGCTGATCCACCCAATTCAAACAATAATGTAAACACGGGAAATCCGAGCAGTCCAGTGATGCCAGAAATTCCAATCAATAGGACACCAACAGGAAACCAGACAGATTCTTCAAGTCCTAGATCAGCTGCATGTAATCAGCCTGGAGTTTGTGGAAAACCTACCAGTAGAAAAAAGTCCAAGTTGCAGATAGATGAGGACATTGCAATGGGAATATCATAGATGGCAAGCACATTTGGGGAAACTGAGGTGAAGAAATTAGATTTCCTGAAAGAAGAAAGTGCAAGAAAAATTGAGTTGGTCAGGGAATTGGAAACAATAAGGTCTGCAAACAGTCTGAAAATTGCAGAGTCCATGGCTGCAATGACTCAAAGCATATGTGAAATGACAAAGGAGACATTGCTCGAAATTGCCAAACTTGCTGCCAATAAGAAGGACTAAAGGTTCGTTTTCAGTTATTTGCTTTTTAGAAATTCTTTTTTGGAACTGTCTCAAAACCCACCAGTATTCTTAAATATTAAATAAGTTGTACTGCCCTATTTTTTTTAGTATTAATTATTGCCTTCTAGTCACAATCATCCAAATTCGTAAAGGCTACTTAAGCTTCCTACAATCCTTGCATGCAAGCCGCTCCGAAGACATGGAGAGAATCGTGAACAGAAAGCGCCAACGCTCTCCAAGCCCGAGCTTTGCTACGTCTTCTTCGAGCTCGAGTTCATCTAAGTCTTCCTCATATCAAACTCCACCATCTACTTCTTCCTCTTCCAGTGAGTTACCCTATTATTCAGATCATGATTCCTGGCCTACTTCCAGTGAGGAAGTTCTTCCCGACAGCAGTGGGGATTCTCGACAGTTCAGTGATCAGCCTGTAAGTTTGGAAAACATTTTTCAAGAGAATCATGTTTCCAATGAAAACTCTTCGGACGAAGTAGAGCAAGAAGAAAGCCAGTTCTCCTCCCCCACAGTCCAGCCCGCAAACCCTGAAGTTGAAGTTATATCTCACAAGGTTATCCATTGCAGTTTCTCTAAGAATACCATTACAGTTTTTATTGAAATGGGCGTTAGTGTGGATGACGAGGTTTTGGAATGGGCAGCAAATTCTGCTAACAACCGGACAGGGCATATGGAGTGTGTCCATGTTAAGCTACAGGAAAACTGGTGCCTCCATGAAATTCGTAGTGCAACCTTTCCATGTGATCTGTGTCCCCTTTCTATGCGAGTCTGACTTTGCCTCACTTCTTTTTTTGTTATTCATTTTCTTTTTATAAAATGCTTTTGTTTCTGTAAAATGGCATGCCTGCCATTTTTTTCTCATATGATTGCTCGGAAACTGACATATGAAAAAAAATGCCTCTATATATTATTGCAGATTTCCCTATGAAGGCAGATTGGAATGTGTGCATACTCTGTGTTTTGTATAGTGAAGTCATTTGACTCACTCAGAATGTTTCGGGCAGCTCAGATGTTGAACTATTTTGAACAGGGCATTATATGCCTATGTAATCTTTGTCTTATGAATACAAACTTGTCTTATCGAACTTGTTCATGTATTATTGATTTTTCTTAGTCTTGTTTGTTCTTTAAATGTCCAGTCATTTCATTCACAAATTCTGTAACAGGCTGTTCAGTATTTCCAATGACATGTTTTGGACCTGTAACTGGAAACTTAGCTCTAAACTCAATTATTTATTCATCATAATGTAAGAAATGCTAGACAAAGAATTAAAGATAGCGAAATCGAGAAGAATTGAATTTTGAATTTAATATTTATTGTCTACAAAAGAACATTCAAAGGATCACATGTCCATCCAGATTTTCAAATAACACGTGCCTCATTTGATCACCTTGTTTTTTTAAGGACCTGTTCATGGCTTCTGTTTCATAGTAATATATTGGTGGAGGATCATCTTCAATTGGCAGCATGTCCCAGCCCTTGTCTTCCATTATACAAAAGTTCAAAAGAACACAACATGCGTGTATGATCTTGGAAGCTTTGGCAACATGCACGGGCAAGTGTTTCAGAATTCTGAATTTTTCCTTCACAATGCCAAATCCATTCTCTACACACACTCTGCCCCTACAAATTCTTTTGTTGAACTTACCATAAGCACCTGATTTTGAGGAAAAACTTTAAGGAGAAAGGGCCTGCTAGAATAGGCTGAATCACCTAATAGAAGAGGTGGAATAGTTACCTGAACCTCTTGGTCAGTAGGCTGGCCCTTCTTCAGTTTTCTGCCACTAAGAGTCACCACTGGTTCTTGCAAAATTTGTTTGGAGGCAATTTTGTTATAGATGGAGCTCTTCTTGAACTGGTTGGAATCATGGACTGAACCTGTTCTTGTTACACAAACATTTACAAACAGTCTGCTATGTGTCACAATTCCTTGCATGAGACATGAGTGCCTCTTATGTCTGCTGTAATAGTCTTCCCCATTGTCCTTTTTTTTGGGTTTCCTCCATAAAAAAATATGGGAACCGTCAACTGCACCATATATATTGGGCAACCCTGTTGCATCATGGAATTCCTTAATACACTGAATTAATCTTGCACCTGTAGGCATTGCAACAAACCGTTTGTACAGTATTGTCTTCGAAGCCAATACAAGCGTGATTTTCTTGGTATATTTCTGCACTGTTGCTTTCCCAACATAAAATCTTTGTCCAACATGTAAGGGCATATCACCGTGTGCTAGAAAATACAAAACCATAGCAACTGCTTTCCTTGGATCAACAGGGGGCCTCACTTTAATCCCGGGCCTGACAAGATAAGGCATAATTAAACCTACAAGTTTCTCAAATGTGGCTCTCTTCATCCTGTAAAATTGGTGCCACATATCGTCTTCGAAGGATGGCAGACAATTCTAAGCATGGTTATCGATATTATCCCACTGTGTTCTTTGCCTTGGAGCAATCCAAAATCTTCTTGGCGGTCTTCTAACCCTACTGGAACCCGCAACCATTAAAGCTGCAGATGCGCAAAAAAACATACCATTGTTATCTTCTAAAACCTCATCATCGAACAGGGTCATTGGGTCTTCGAGCTCGTTGAGTTCCAATAGCTGCAAACAATATCTCTGTAATGCAAATCCGAGTGTCAAAACCCGAAAAAGCATGGCAATCATGCCAAGAATGACCGGATCCATGGTTTAGTGGCTGGAATGGAAAGCGTGGGGAGGCAAAACTAGAAATGAGTTATCCCACATAGCCCGCCGAACCAAGAAGAAAACAGGCTTGAATATCCCACAATTTGGCGCTCGAATTAAACGTTACGATCGAATTATCCCACATTTTCTCTCGTCGGCCGGAATGGATGCACGATCGAAAATCCGGCAACCAGCAAAAATTATGCCCATAACCGAGGCTGTTAAGCCACGAGAGACAATTGTCTCTCCTCTCCTCCCAAAAAAATACGTACATTTAGGGGAGGAACCGTATGTGACGAGAGATGCGTTTTCTTACGAGCATGTGGCCGGAGAGAGAGGGAGAGAGAGAGAGAGAGAGAGAGAGAGAGAGAGAGTTGCACACAGACGATACACAAATCAAAATTCAGAAGCAAATCTCATTCTTCTGTTTAATGGTTTGCTATAGATGAATCGAACTTAAGAACAAAGCCCATTCTTGTGTCTAATAATGGTTGAACAATCAAACCAGTTGTAAAACATTAACAAACAGAGCGGGTATTTGAGCGTCTATAGCAAATAGCAATGCAAAATGAGATGCCATATGAAACAAGGACTAAATCAAGGCAATGCCGATACAAATCCTCTCCAATAAAAAGATCATAGCCTAGTCTATAGGAATTTGGGTTTTTGATGTCCATAGCACGTTCAAATATTAATATTATTGGATGTGAACACGCATTTCAGGTATTTGTTTTTTTCCAAATCTAGTGCTATTTTCTCAGTTCATACGAATAACTTCAAAACACATTTGAAATGGTAACATATACAGATTCAGAGAACAATCCATTCTTCATAAATAGCATTCAGCTTATAACTTGCATACATAGAACAGCATTCTATTTGAGGAGCTTTCTGCACATGTAAAGCTATATATCCTGCTGTAATTTCAGCCTTCCCAATTCATGATACTCAATTCAATAACAAATTCACCAATCAATTGTAGAAATATAAAGCAAACTCAAATACATAAAAGTAAAAAAAAAGGGGGGGTTCAGAAGCAATCGGCATGCTTATTGAATGCAAATTACAGCACTAGGCTACAAAGTAACTCAGGGGGAAATTTAGAAACAAAATGGTGGTGTTAAAGAAACACCAATTTTCGGCAAAAAAGAACCCTAACCTCCAAAGCCATACAAAGTCCTGCCCTGCCTCTTAAGAGAATAGACAACATCCATGGCAGTGACGGTTTTGCGCCTAGCATGCTCTGTATATGTGACGGCATCACGAATCACATTCTCAAGAAAAATCTTGAGAACGCCACGGGTTTCTTCATAGATCAAGCCGCTGATACGCTTAACACCGCCTCTTCTGGCGAGGCGCCGGATTGCAGGCTTGGTAATGCCCTGGATATTATCACGGAGGACCTTGCGGTGCCTCTTTGCACCTCCCTTTCCCAAACCCTTGCCTCCCTTTCCTCTTCCTGACATCGCCTTCGCCGGAACAACACACACAAACTGAAATCGAAACTAGAATAGAAGAAGTCGATGCCCTGCTCTGTAAAGGGGGCTTTCCTTATAAATCGCTCCCTTCATCGTGGCCAATATCATCGACGGCTCACAATCCAGCCTTGCGCCGGATCGATGACGTGGATTTTTTTGAACCCACCTGGCGGGAAATACTTTAGGTTCCCACTAAAAACACACCCAATGTGAATAATATCCCAATGGTTGAATATTGTCAAACTATTATAACATTCACTTGTGAAACGAATTATGTGTTTGTGAGAAATCGCCTAAATGGTTATTGCCACAACATGAAATGTGGTGTGGTTGCAATCTAAGGAGGTAAAAATATACCTGCTGGATTTATGAGATTCTGTTGACTTGGGAATAGAGGTGGAGATCTTCAGTTCAAAAGTGGTGGTCGATTTTCAATTTTCCATTTGAGAACACATGGCCTCTCCTCCATTGGTGTGGAAGCTCTTCTTCTCTCCGAAACTCTTTCCCATAGGAAAATGGTATACTGATTTGGATGCTCTCTCTTCCAATTTGGCGGCACATGTGGCCAATCTCTGAGTTTGAGACTAACATCTCAAATATAACCTTTTAATTCTGGTGTTTCGAGTTATGGTAAAAAACACAAAAGTAGGCAAGCTTTAAACTATTTTATTTCCAAAAAAAAAAAGGGCTTCAAATTTTCCCCCTAAACAGCAGGTTCTTTCATCCTGTAACTTCCTGTCGATCTCCATGCAATCTGCCAATGTGGTCGTCATCCCAGATTAAGCTGCATCGCTAGCAGAGCCTATCAGAAAACAGCCAGAAAGAGAAAATCGGGGGAAAATTTGAAGCCCGCTTCTTTTTTGTTGTAAAATTTTATTGAGCAGAAAATTTTTGCTTGGAATTTTCTGGCGACTGCTATCTAATATAGCGGCGCCGCTCGTGGCTCCGCCCCGTGAGGTCCCTCAGGTCAGCTGGCGACCGCCAAAAAATTCTTCATGAAATTTTCTGCTCAAGCAAATTTCTCCTTCCTAAAGTGGGGGTGCATTTTGGCATCTAAAAAATTACGCAAATCTAAAAATTGTCAAACACATTCGAAGGAATACAGAAATGGAAGATTTGTGGACAAAGTTTCTTGGGGTTCATGATGTATGCTTTAAATCTACAAGAAATTTATCGCGGCGGCCAAGGCCGCCGCGAACATTTCTTTTGTCCACCCACTTAAACTATTTGAATTGTGTTTATTCAGAATGGGGCCTACGTCGGGAACGTTTTTTTTTTTTTTTGTCAATCCACTTAACAGTTTGAATTATGTCTATTCAAAATAGGCTACATCATATTTGGTATTAGTTGCAGTTTGAATTATGTCTGCTCAAATTGGAGTCTACGTCGAGATTGGTATTAGTTGCAGGATTTGGTATTAGTTGCAGTTTGAATCATGTCTATTCAAATTGGAATCTATGTCAGATTTGTTTTAGTTGCAAGATCTGGAGTATTCACAATGTAGACAACTCAACTTCGTTAGCACGTAAAGGAGTTGAGTACGACTATGACTTATGGAGAAGGTGGACACAACTAAAGAAAAATAGATTACATAAAAATAAAAAATGGATTGTTTAGTTGATATTTAACCACATGAATTGGTAGCAAAATCTTTAGAATGTGATGAGGTTGTTGAGTGGATCATGCACACATTTACTGTCAAATGAATTTGTTTTTACAAACATTCTCAAAGAAGTCTCGTCTGCGCAATTGGAAATTTCTTTCACATGTTTATTAACATGCATGACCTTTACAAATGTGTGCATGCTTTATTTCCTGCCAGTTGATATTACTCTTGGCTTCCTGTAAATGCATTAGAGATCGGTAGATGCGTAATCTATTGAGGCTCAGAATTCTCCTCATAATCATGTCGTCATTAGACAACAAATCCCTATAAACTGCTCCTCCTGCTTTATTGCCTTAACTATTCAAATCTAGTTATTCTACTTTGTCATTAGATACGTTGCTACAGCCGGGTTATGATTCTCTGCCCCTCGACTCCAGTAATTACCTGGTGACAAAAAATACTACAAAATAAGGAGAATATTCAGAAAAGCGGTTATGATTCTTTGCCCCTTGACTCCAATAATTACCTGGTGACAACAAATACTACAAAATAAGGAGAATATTCAGAAAAGCAATGATATTGACACTTTCATATCAGAGTAAAAGGGCATGTCTTACTGCATAAGCAAATATCATTGTTGAAGCAAGTACATACAATTGGTTGGTTACATCTCTGTAATGCCTGCAGTATAACATCCGTCAGAACGTTAATAGCTCCATCTATCATGTATAGGAGCTATAATAAAAGACAGAACCTTATGTCTCTGCTTACTGTCCTTGTCCCAAAAGTTATATGCACCATCGGAACCAGCCGTTACAAAAGTTGCATAAACCTGAAAGTGTTATACCTGGAACCAGCTGTTACAAAAGTTGCATAAACCTGAAAGTGTTATACCTGTTAGAAACTACACTGTTCTCATCTTCCACATGTTAAAAGATGCCTAGCCAAATATCTCTATATCCCTAGCTTCAAAGTACATCAGAAATTATCAAGTGTGTGACTAAAGGGACTTGGTATTCAGACAAAATACAAATTGTTAGACAAAATGCAAATTGTTTAGCTTGGCCGCTTGAAAGAAGTGGCCACATCTTAGCCTGTTTATCATATCCGGCTGAAAAAACTATTATTCTATCATTCTTCCATGCCAGACATAGAACCTGGAAATTAATAGCACCAAGTAAACCCAACCTCTGTGCATGTCATCAAAAGGATTTCAAACAAACATGGCAACGAGGGTATTAGGGTCCCCCGCTTTTTGTTACAATATCAGTGTTTTGATATGGCAAGCTACTGTGTAGAATGATATGTTAGATGGCCAGGCCAACTAAAAGATATGATTCCGAAGCATGTGGCGATATATAGTCCAAGGAAGCTATAATTTTAATAAAACTTACAGGTTGGTCATGTGCTATATTGGTCATGTGATATAGCAGCCTTTGGCACACTCACCATTCTGCTGATTGCCCCAACAACAGACCTGTCCAAGCAATAGAATCTAGTAAATCTTGCTTGATTGTTGTTAAAACCAAATAACTTACTTGGTTATCCCATAAGGTTGCTAACAGATAATTGGCTTTAAAGCAGAAGCTCAAGCTTAAGATTCCATCTGATGGAGGTCAATATGGAGCTAGAACCACGTGACCATAGATGTGGATAGGCCTGAATCAACATGAAGTGAGAAAATTTCGTCACAACTCAAGAGTAGCTGTGCAATTCTGTCCCAAAATCTCTGGCCACTTACAAAACGAAGTTTGAAGACCCCACGGTAGATTTGTTAGCAAGCAGGTAACCAAACACCTAAGAAATGACCTCCATTTGAGGAGCTCTGTTACTTGACATAGATTGCCATGCCCAGCTGCTCCAAAAAGCAGCCGCTGTCAGGCGTAGAAACGAAATAAAAATACTTAGGACAAAGAAATAATGAAAATGACAGTGAGAAACGGTGCAGGCTTGTGCAGGCTTTAAGAAGAGCTATAGTTAGATTTAGGTAAGGTCGTGCTTGGATTGAAGCCCAAGGCTTACCGATTTTCAAGGCTTGTCAATTTGTTGGAGCTTAGCAAAAATGCCAGCGCCACAGGATTAAAAAGGGGTGGGAGCACGGAGCGTGGCTATGGCTACCGTCAAACCCATACCTGGAGCAATCTGTAAATGCAAGTGCTAAGTTAGCTGGAGGTTTTAAGCAAAAACAGAAGAATAGAGTGAATTAGTGATGTAATAAAAAAATGGCAACCTGTGATTGACAGACAGATACAAAGGCAATAGGCCTCTAAGTGCTATCAGTTCATTGAAGGGGGCTCCTAGATTCAAAGTTGCAGAAACAATGGTAACATCATACTCTCTCATTCTTGCTGCAAATGTTTCAACACTTATTTTGTCTAGGCCTATCCTGATCTCACCAGGTTTGATCATCAACACTTCTGAAATCAGGAAATCTACAGAAATATTAGGGGAAGCAACCCATTTCAATGCCTCAGTCCCTGCAAGATCAAAGCATTCTGCACATTTGAAAAATCCTTTCTTTTATAAAGGCATTTTGGCTGCAAGGCAAGAGAAATTCTTGTAGATATATCTGCTACATCTAACATTTCGATCATCAGGGATGGTCCAGAGGGATTGCTTCACAGGAAAATGCTTCTGATATATTTTGGGACCTAGCTAAAGCTAGGCATCTTCGGCAAGGCAGCAGGGGCGGGGACTGTACCTGCAGGTGTAACTATGGATGTCATTTTTTATCCTTTGCCTGAGCTCTGTGGAAACAGGAGAAAATGTAGATTTATATACAACTCTGGACCTTTCCGAGGACCACACAACCCAAAGCCTCTGCCCCTGCCTTCTACACCTAAATCTTAAATACTGGAGCACAAAACTGCCCATAGATCCAGGGTATTTCAAAGTCGGCTGGAAGCATGTATTATGTGAGCCGAGATACATTGCGAGCCTCTCTCAGCCATCATAGCTAGAGTTTTTTGTTGAATCTATCTTTCGTTTGTCCATAACCTAGACATGCATTTCGGCTGCAAATAGCCTTGCCTTTAAGCTTAAAAACCAGAACTAAAATGCTTATAATGAGCCTGCAAATCTGCATCAGAGCCATGGAGGCAAAATATTCTGCTTCAAAAATCTTTGACCATCTGCCAAATCAAAGGATTGTCTAGGAGCTTTGGCGTTCAAGCATTTGATATAGAAAAACATGGAAGAATTGCCATCACGTGCATAAAACAAACCAGAACATTCAACCTCCTGCTAGATTTAGCAACGAAAACTGGTCAAAGCCCCTGAATCCATAGCAGTTGTAGCAGTAGCCTCTAGGCTATTGCAAAATCAAGTTTCTTGTATGTTCTAGCAAGAAAGCTCCCAAGCCTGGTAGGGTCGCCCCCCAAGGCGTAGAAAAGGCTTTACCGAATTCTGTTCGCTCTGCCCCTGTCTTTACACCCAAGCTTGATTGGAACACAAAAGCGCCCACGGGACACTGGGGTTCTGCGGAGTTTTTGCCCAAAGTTTTTGTGCTGCCTTTGAACTCTTATAGCAAGAGCACAGACAACATACCTCGTCACAGTCTTTTTTTTAATCTTTAGCTTCCATCTTTAGGTGTCACTACGAGAGCTGCTCAAAAAAATATTACAATCTCGAACAAAAAATAAGACTGCATTATATATGTTATGATATTTGTGTTTGCATTTATTTGAACCACAAAGGCATGTTCGATTGAATGCTTTGGTGGTCCAAGCTTTCTTGGTTCCTAATACCAACTTCGTTTTCTTGGTTTAGATCAAAGAGTGAGCATTAGAACAGTCCAGGCAGCCTATTGCTGGGCAGCCAAGCTGGCACCCTTCCCCAAGTCAAACAAGGCCAGGAACTTACGTGGCCACCTCACCAAAGGGGAGAGTCCGAACCCCAGGAGGCGAGCCCCAAAAAAGTTCTCAAAGCAACCTTTCCTAGCAGTGCTCCCCTGAGGGGTTGTACGCTAATGATCACCCTTCTAGAACTCGGTTCCCCTACCGACCATTGAATCCTTCGTTCAAGGGCTCTGCTTCGAGCAGATCCAAAAAATCCAACATCGGTACGGGAGAACTTACCAATTGGCGTCTGATATGGTCTGTGGAGTATGGGATAAAACCTGGAAAGGTTGGGGCCTATTGGATAACGATTTCCTTGAAGGATTCGCCCTTTTGGTGTCTTGGTTATCACTAGAGGTGCTAGTGCGTAACATTTGGTATCAGAGCCAAGGTTCAATTCCTCGCGACAACATTGGTGTGTTCCACATGCTTGAGGGCAAGCATCTCGAGGAAGGGGAGGAATTGATATGGTCTGTGGGGTATGGGATAAAACCTGGAAGGTTGGGGCCCATTGGATAACGATTTCCTTGAAGGATTCGCCCTTTTGGCGGTGTTGGTTATCACTAGAGATGCTAGTGCGTAACAGCGTCTTACATGCGACCGTGTAGAAACCAAAGTGTTTTATTGTTCGGACATTGCAGAGGCTCCGGAATGGCGATTCGACTTCGTCATATCGCCGGAATAGTGAAATTACCCTAGGGACCAAGTTACACGGTCAATTTTGCCAAAGAAAGAAACACTTACTGATGTTTTGGATGCTTTTGTTTTCTATGATGCTTATATTGTCTTTCAAAAGAATCAAATACTGACATGTCTCTTAGCACATTTCATTGGTTGCAGTTCCCTGAGGGACTCCATTTATTGTTTGGTTGATCAATAATAATGTCATATGTATCTGTTTTATGTACTCAAAAGCAGGATCCAAATAGCATTTAGATTTGTTTTTATATTGTTTTATGAGACGGGTAAGTTCTATACAAATTCAAGATCTTATTTGAGAGCCACAACTTATATTCACTTTGTTGAGGAACTCGCAATAAATAGCAACAAAAAAAGGGGGGCTTTTCACTCATAACAATAGCGGCATACAATGGCTCAGTAAAAAAATGGAAGTATATGGAGTAGCCAACTAGTGGTACAATGTCCGATTACTCCATAAAAGATGAAATATATAGTATTATGGCTAGGCAACATCCAGGACACCGACAAAAGATTCTTGCTGAGAAAAAAAAAATAGAAGCCCTTTGAGGTTTGATGAAATATTGTCGACAATAGTCTCGAGGAAGTTATTGTGCTACATATTTTAAACGGGGTGCATCCTGGACTACCACAGTCGTAGGATCCGTCGATCCTACGACCCAGATCGTATGTTGGAGCCTCTGGGCATCTCTCGTTTCGCTTATGGTCATTTATGATTGGGGGCGCCTATGATTTTGAAATATAAAATACGTATTCACCTAAGGTTTTGATGGAATATCGAGTCTCTATACGACTTCAACCAAGGTTTTATATATGAAATACGGGGGCTCGAACATCTACCAAAATAACTCAGTGTCCTAAGAAGACTACTTTGACCAATATAATCAGTGAGCTAATGTGATTATATTTTTCTTAAATAATCTATGTTTTATTATATAACAACCCATTAAATTATTTTGCGGACATGGTCTATGGTTTCTAGAATTGTCTTTTTTACATCCATATCAAATCCCCCAGGAACCCCCGATTACTGTGCTATATATTCTAAACGAGGTGCACCATGGACTACCACAGTCGTTAGATCCGTCGATCCTATGGCCCAGATCATATGTTTAAGCCTCTGGGCATCTCTCGTTTCGCTTATGGTCATTTATAATTAAGGGTGTCTATGATTTTAAAATATGAAATACGTGTTCGCCTAAGGTTTTAATAGAACATCGAGTCTCTATACGACTTCAATTACGGTTTTATATATGAAATGGGGGGGTTGAACCTCTACCAGAATAACTCAGTGTCCTAATAAAACTACTTTGACCAATATAATCAATGAGCTAATGACTCAGTGTCCTAATAAGACTACTTTGACCAATATAACAAGTGAGTTAATGTGATTATATTTTATCTTAAATCTATGTTTTTTTATGTAACAACCCATTAAATTATTTTGGGGACATGGACTATAGTTTCAAGAATTGTTTTTTTTTACATCCATATCAAATCCCCCTGGAACCCCATGTTATTGTGCTACATATTGTATGTTTCACAAATGAGGAAGGATTGCTCAATACGAACGATATCTACAGAGGGAGTCGAACCTTGCAGGGATCGTTCATAGTAAAAATAAACATATATATACAAGAAATTTAGCATGCCCTACGGTGCGTGTTCCAATTTTACCATGTTTTTATGGCGCAATTTCATACGGGCGCATGTTTCAGAACATTATGAAGAATTAGAGTTTAAACTTCTTATTTTGGTCCTGAGGTGCTTACTCATGTTCTTATTTTAGGCATGTGGTGCTTGCGCACGTTGTCTACAACATCCTAGAAGATACTTTTGAAGACTTTCTACTTTGAGCTTGAGGTGCTTATTCCTTGGTCTCTAGAACATTCTAGAATCCTATAATATTCAAACATTCCATTTTGACTGTTTGCAGGTTTTAAAAAAAAAAAATTCCATTTTTAGGCGTTTACCCACGACTCTCAAGAACATTCTAGATCTTAGAATCAGAGCTTGGGATTCGAACCCAAGTATGCCAAGACTCTGTCTCCTTCGCAATCTCCTCCACCAAATCCGTCTGATCAACAAAACTTTTTTCCGTGTCCCTTTACAATTTCGATCTTCCCTTTTATAGCTTATTTCCACCGACATGCATATTAAATGACATGTGTTTCCGATAAGATAACTAAACCATAAATATGCATCCTAGATCATGGCATGATAAATCCGACACTCCCCTTCATGCCATATCCCTCAATCTTTCATGTTATCTCGTTTCACCAGATATTCCAAGAATTTCTTTGAACAAGTGATATTCCCTTATGAAATGAATATGTAATTCTATATGTTTGGTTCTTTCATGATGCACAGGATTTTTTGCTATAGCGATACAACTTAGACTATCCGTTAATAGCACAATCGGATTTGGCTGAGATATACCTACTTCAGTTAATAGTCTTCTTACCCATGCAATTTCTTTAGCTGCGGAAGACGCTGCCGAGTATTCAGCTTTTGCAGAGGACATCGCAATAGATGATTGTTTTTTACTTCTCTATGATATCAAACCTCCTGCAAGTATCAAGGCATAGCCAGATGTTGATCTTTTAGCATCTGAATACACAAATAAGACCATATTATCAGAATTAAAAGTGATTCCATGATCTTTAGTGCCCTTTAAATATCTTAAGATCCTTTTGGCTGCAATCCAATGTCCTGTGCCTAGATTGTTGTTATATCTGCTTAATAGATTTACTGCAAAAGCAATATCTGGACGTGTACTGTTAGCAACATATAGCAAACACCCTATGAGTTCCCTGTATGGAATGTTTTCCATTTCCTTCTTTTCATGTTCAGATGATGGACATAAAGCTGCTGAAATTTTATAACCTGCTACAAGTGGAGTACTCACTGTGTTTGCATTTTCTAATCCAAATCTTTTTATCATATTTTCAATGTTTCTTATCTGACTAAGTCTGAGTATTTTGTTTTCCTTATCTCTATTCATCTCAATACCCAGAAACTGTTTCAGTTCTCTAAGATCTGTCATTTTAAATCTTTTCTTCAAAATATCTTTGCATCTATCTAGATGTTTCATGCAATTTGAAACCATCACACAATCGTCTACATACAGAGCAATAATACAAAATTTATCTCCCTCTTTGAGCATGTAAAGATTTCCATCATTTTTAAGTTTTTCAAATCCTTGTTCTCTCAGATACTTATCCATGCATTTATACCATTCTCTAGGCGCTTGTCTTAAACCGTATACCGCTCGTTTTAATTTCCAAACCATGCCAGTACCTGTTTCAAAGCCTGGAGCTTGTTTCATATATATCTCTTCTTGTAAGCTGGCATTCAGAAATGCAGTTTTCACATCCATATGGTGTACATCAAGTTTGAGAGCATTTGCTACTGCTAATACAAGTCTTACACTTGTTAATTTGACAATAGGGGAGATGTTTCTTCATAATCAATTCCCTTTTTTTGAGAAAAACCTTGAGCAACCAACCTAGCTTTATATCTTTTTGATCCTGTTTTTATTCTATAAATCCATTTATTTCCAACCAAATTCTTACTTCTAGGATGTTCTACTAACTCGTACGTACCAGTTTCCTTGAAAGAGTCCATCTCTTCTTGCATTGCCCTCACCCATTCAGAGGCCTTTTCTGAATTGATTGCTTCATCAAAAGATGCAGGAACATGATTAACGGGGGATATCTAACTGGAGGTTTTTCAATTCTTCTGGTTTTTCCTGTGCCATATCTGCCATACATTTCAGGATTATAGTCTATACCTGTATCTTTAAGCTTTTCCACCTCAGTCTTCCTTTTTCGTTGCCTTGCTTCTGCTTCTGGTATAGGTGGTGCCGATCCTGCTCCATTGATGTCTTCGCTTTCCTCATCACCTGTTCTGTACATGTCATCTTCATTCTCTTCATCAGAGTCAAAGTCATTAGCGAAGTCAAGTTTACTATCATGAGCAATGGGTCTTTCTACTTCCCCTTTCTTTTCTGAAGTTTCTATTTCATGTCTATCTTTGTAAAATTTGCTTTCATCAAATACGACGTCTCTGCTAGTTACTATTTTCTTTGTTTCGGGTATGAAAAATCTATAACCCTTTGATTCCTCATCATAACCGACTAGAAATCCTATTTCTGCTCTATTATCCAATTTAAGTCTTATTTCTTCAGGAACATGAGCATATGTCAAGCAACCATAAGCTTTAAAACCATCATATGAGCGATTTAGTTTAGTACCTGACCATTTCTCCTCTGGAATACCCCCATCCAAACTGCTTGATGGCAATTTGTTCTGTATAAAAAATGCTATTTTGACTGCTTCTTCCCAAAGATAATTTGGTAAACCTGCAAACTTTGTCATAGATCTTACAGCATCTAAAATTGTTCTATTTTTTCTTTCTGCAACACCATTTTGTTGCGAGTATATCTACATGTGAGTTGTCTTTATTCCACGCTCAAGACAAAAATATTTAAACTTTCTTGAAAGATATTCACCACCTCTATCTGATCTAATGCATTTAACTTTACGTCTTGTTTCCCTTTCCATTTCATTTATGTACATCTTTAATGCATCAAGGGCTTTGTCTTTAGTTGACAATAAATAGCATTTTCCCCTTCTACTAAAATCATCAATAAAAGATATATAATACCCTTTACCCCTTCTTCCTTGCACATTCAATGGACCACAAAGATCTGTATGTACGAGATCAAGAGGACCCATGGCTCTTTTCTTTGATCTGCTAAAAGGCAATCTGGTTAGTTTCTCTAATATACAACCTGGGCAGATGAATTTTCCAACAGTATCGTTCTTCTCCATGAATATAGCCATTTTTAATCATGTATCTGATATTGTTCATATGCGTATAAGCAAGCCTATTGTGCCATGTTGAGGATTTAGTGACTTACAACACATTCACACTTTCCAAAACATTATTTGGGAACTGAAACAGATTGCCAACTCGCTTTGCAAGAAACTTCAATTCACCATCAAGCAAAACCCTACAGTCTTTTTTTGTCAAACCTTAATTCATATCCCAAATCAACTAATTGACAGACGGAAATCAAATTTTTGTGCAAACCCGGAACACACAAAACATTACCAACATCAACGCTATTCCCATGGAGATCAAATAACTGCAACATTCCTTTGCCAGTTACTTCCTGCAAGTCTCCATTTCCCAAATGCACATGGCTCATGTATTTACTGGGACAAACATTAGTCAAAAAACTTAGTGGATTTAACTACTGATCGTTCAACACCGCTGTCAATTATGAATTCATCAACCTTATGATTAAAAAAGCATTCATTAATCTCATAAGTTGATAAAATAGATGATTTTACCGCTTGATTATCTTCTTGCTTCTCAAAATTTTGTTCTACATCCATTTCTTGAGCTATATCAATGCCCCTTGATGGTTGACGTCCACATTGTTCAAATTTTTTAGGACTAGAGCATCTAACGAAGGTATATCCCAATCCTCCGCAATTATAACAGGATATCGCTTTCAATTTTGGACAACTAATTTTCTTATGTCCAGCTTTATGACAATAATAACATAGTCCACAACTGGCTGCCATACTACTTCAAGATTTCCAAGATTTCAGCAAGCAATCAAAGTTTCTTACAATCTAATTGTAATACCTGATTGCCTTTGTATGTTCTAGATTTGTACTCAAGAAATCATATATCGGAGGTCGGCGTTTTATTGATGCATTTAGCCAACATGCACTCCCATACACAAGCTCCAACAACTTAAGTAATACTTCTTCAACACACTTCCACTTAAAATCAAACCTCCAGCTAGCAGAAGTTTAATTAGCGATTCGTTGCAGCATAGAACCTTCTGGCTAGAAAAGCCAGAGCAGCACCAAACACCAACAAACAATAACAGAGGCAAATATAGCAACTTACAGAAAATAAAGTCAGCAACAATTACTCTGTAAGCACCAATTACTCTGTAAACTCTGTATACAACTCCAGTTCTGGATCACAAAATCAAAGATCGCTGGAACTCCAATCACCAGCTCTCCAAGCTGACTATACCTCCAACAAATCCGGCTTTGTCAGTGCTGTATCACAGACCAGGCACTCCTTCAAATCAAAATGCTTTAAGATACGGTTTCTTCCAGAAATTTGAACGTAACTTCTTCCAGAAATTTGAGTTGCATCTCCTCCTTCAGGTAATCTCTGGGCACGAAATCACAGATATTGCAGAATCCACCTCTTTCGGAATCCACGATTCTTCTACACAAAATCACAGATATCTTTGCACACAAAGCTAATTTGCAGAATCCCAATTCCATCATTGCAAGAGAAGCCACGATTCTTCTACACAAGCTGGAAGCATACAATCAACTCGGCTCTGTTCAAAAGGTTTGCCACCGTCTCCAGATTCACGAATTCACAGAAGCTTTCTTTCTATCTCTGTCTGCACTTCTGCTCCATCCTGGTTATACAGAATACCCAACAACTATCTGTTTCAATTTGGGTCAATCAATCCGATCTGTTCAACAAGAAAACACTTCGATTTCAAAGACTATCGTCTGCTCAGTCTATAGTCAGCACACAAGCACTCCAGGATGCCTTGATTCTCACAAGGTTTTTTCTTCTGTCCTTGCTCTGATACCAATCTTAGAATCACAGCTTGGGATTCGAACCCAAGTATGCCAAGACTCTGTCTCGTTCACAATCTCCTCCACCAAATCCGTCTGATCAACAAAACTTTTTTCTGTGTCCCTTTACAATTTCGATCTTCCCTTTTATAGCTTATTTCCACCGACATGCATATTAAATGACATGTGTTTCCAATAAGATAACTAAACCATTAAATATGCATCCTAGATCATGGCATGAAAAATCCAACACTAGAACACCCCAGTAAAAAAAAACTTTCTATTTTTAGATTGAGATGCTTACATGAGCATCTAGAACATTAAAAAATATTGTAGAACTTTCTAGAACATTTCAAAACAAACTAGAACACGGCGCAAGTTATTGAACACGTCATACGATGCAAGTTTCTACGACGCAAGTTTAGACCGACGTCAAGATTCCACTAGATTCTCAAAGATCTTACGAAGGTCCTTGTTGATTCCCTTAGATCTTCTTAGATTTAATGAGATTCCTTTACATTTCCTTAGATTTTATGAGGGCTGTCTTACATTCTATGGAGATTCCCTTAGATTCTCTAAGATTTTATGAAGGTTCTCTTTGGTTCCCTTAGATTTCCTTAAATTTTATAAATTCCCTTAAATTCCTTTACATTTTATAAAGTTTGTCTAGATTCTGTAAGACTCCATCAAAATTCCACTTCAAAGATATTATGGAGATTCCCTTAGATTTCTTTAGATTCTCTTATAGATTCCGTCAGACTCCTTTAGATTTTATAAGATCCCTTATATTCTATAAAGATTACCTTAGGTTCTTTTTGAATTTATGAGATTCTCCAAGATTCCCATGGGTTCTAGAAGATTTTATAAAGATTCCCTTAGATTCTTTTAGACCCCCTTAGACTCCCTTGGGTTTTATGAGATTGCCCTAAGTTCCCTTACATTAAATGAGATTCAAATAGATTCTATGAAGTTCCCCTAATACTCTAAGACCTCATCAAGATTCCCTTAGATTCCCCTAGGTTTCATGAAGATTCCCTTAGATTCCCATAGACTTTAAGAGGTTCTCTTAGATTTATGAATATTTTCTTATATTCCCTTATATTTTATGAAATTTTCTTAGATTTTCTTAAATTCCCCTAGATTCATTTACATTCTAGAACTTTCTAGGACTTTCAGGAACATTCTGAAACTTTCAAAACATCGTAGAACTTTCTGGAAGCATTTCTTTAGATACCCTTACATTCCCGTACTTACATTCTAGAACTTCTAGAACTAACTAGAATAATTTGGAACTTTTTGAAAGGATTTCCATAGATTCCCTTTCATTGTAGAAAATTCTAAAACTTTCTACAACATTCTAGAATTTTCTAGAAGGATTCCCTTAGACTCACCAAGATTCTCTTATATTCTAAAACTTTTTAGAACTTTAAAGAATATTCTGGAACTTTCTATAGCATTCTATAAAGAAAATCTAGAACTATCTAGAAGATTCTAGAACTTTCTAGACCTTCCAAAACATTATCGAACTTTCTAGAACTATCTAAAACATTTTAGAACATTATAATCTATTTTATCTTAAGTAGATCATCATTCTTAGGTGTATTTAAAATATTAATTACATTGATGAATCATTACTTGGTCTAGTGGTTAGAATGTGGGTTTAGGGATCAGAATCAATAACCGCCTGGACTGTAAGATTGAGTATATATAATTCCCAAAGCCATGTGCACTGTAGGATATGTCCCCAAACAACATGAGCCGTAGGATCTCGGACCGACGATCATGATAAAAAACAACCTAGACCGTAGGATCGTCTATATAGAATCTATATAGAAACTCCCAAGCTATCTGAGCCATAGGATACGTCCCCAAGCAACGTGAGACGTAGGATCTCAGACCAACGATCATGATCAAATCAATCTGGACCGTAGGATCGTCTATATAGAAATCTATATAGAAACTCCCAAGCCATCTGAGCCATAGGATACGTCCCAAAGCCACGTGAGCTGTAGGATCTCGAATGGACGGTCGGATAAGCGTGACAAACATAAGAACATATATATGTTAAGATAAGATAGATATATATATGAACCTCATAAAGGCTAGTCAAGCATGTTATCTAAATGTAGACCTCAAAACATGGAAGGACTGGCCACGTGAGCCACTATACACGAATATCCAAACGGACTAGTCAAGCATGCCACATTCACAAAAAAACCTTTATGAAAAGTGGAAGGTTGGTCATGGGTGCCACGTGACATCATAAAACCTCTTCGAAACTAGAGGGCCTGGACAAGCGAGCTATGCAACATAAAACCCCTTCAAAAATAGAGGGGTTGGACAACAAGCCATGTGACGTAAAACCATATGAAATAAATCGAAGCTTCCAATCAACCTTTTGTTGTGGCAAGCTATAATGCTAGTGAGGTTGGGGTGGGCAATCTGTCAGGGTGATGCCAAGTAGCATACCCTTGTTGGAGATGGCTACTGCATGTAGCTGCAAGTCGTAGGATAGAGCAGGGCTTAGAAGAGGAATTGGCAGGAGGTATGTCTCTTTAGGACAAAACTTCTCCAGTTCAAGCTTTGCCGGCAATAAGAAGGAAATGTGTCTCATCTGTCGGTCAAGCTTATCGCACTAATGATACCGTGAGCAGACTATCACGTTCCCATTTCTCTGAATGAATCAAGCATACAGTAGCACCATCGAATTTCCCTAGGATAGAGGAAGCTCTGGCGCTCTTGAATCAAAACATTAAACGAAAACTTTAGGTCCTTCTGGAGAGTCGTTCAGTCAAAATAGTTGAGTAATCATCAACCTCATTTGAAATATATGCCAACTGCCTCTCTTCCAGCGCCTTTGTAAGGTAACAATCACACTGTTGCAGTTATGGCAGGTCTTGACCATTTTGTCGATCAAGACTTCCAATTCCCAATCTAGGGCAACTCCGGCAGTTTGGAGCCAATCTAGTAAGTATTTCCACAGGTTTTCAAACGTTTGTGATGGAACTTCCATTCTTATTAATCAGGCATTTGTCTCCAAAGTTTTTAGACTTGTCAGCACACCACACTCTTTGGGATGGTCGGACTTACAGGACTATATCTCCTACTCGGCCATCTCCACAAAACTCACCAGTTTCGCCATTCTGATACGCCCATTGATTGGTCTCAAATTCTGATGCAACGCATGTTTGAAGAACTTGATCGCCTTCGGAAAGCCCAGGGCTTTGGCCCTGATTCTATTGGGTGTTCATTTTTAGGCCCTAATCGACCAGTGCCTTCTAGTTACATATGAAACCATCTCTATGTCTCATGCCTCCAGTAAAGTTCCCTCCAAGATAACTGTCATCCGAGAACTTATAGACGAGAACTCCCAGGCACAAAATCTCGATGTTATTCAAGAAGAAGTTCACAATCCTTCTCCACACTGGAACTCCCCCATTTCGATCTCTTCCTCTCATCATTCAGTCAAGGCTATACCATCTGAGCCTAAACAACACTCCAGGGTTTCCACCCCTTAGGAAGTTCATTATCAAGTGCCCCAACCTTCTCGACAAGCTCTGTACGAGTATGAGCAACATGTAGCTGGTTGCATTCTCTAGTTACAGGAATCTCAAGATAAACTTATGAATGGTATCAAGGACCATCTGGACTCCTCAAAGGCCCTCAACAAGAAACTTCAAGATCTTCATGCTCAGAAAACTCACATGGAAGAACAATTCAGGCAAAATACAACACCATTCTAGCCAATCATGATGAACAGGAGGCCGTGGCTCAATTGGAAGCTATCCACTCTCCAATGTAGGCTCAGGTAGAAACTCTCACAAACTAGCTCACGGCTACAAATCAGCTCCTTTAAGATACTTTGGCACTCTATCGTAGTCTTCAAGAAGAGTTTCAAACTCAAAAGAGTGTCATCAATCAACAGCAGCTCCGTATTACTGAATTGGAAGGCCTTGTAACTGCTGCCCATATACAGGCCAAATCCTTGGAAACCCAGAAAATCATTGATGATACAGAGCTTGCAGGTCTCCAACTTCAAATCTCTGAATATATGACCATGGACTGACGTTCTTCCTTCTGGACACGCACCCTAGCTGCTCACGTTGAATGGACTCATCTTTGATGGGATCCACGCTTTGTCCGAAGGCACGCATGGAAGGATACTGATACTTTAGACACCACTACCAATTGGATCTATATCCCAAATGAGAAGTCTTGGAAAACACCTAATAATAATCTCAATTCTTGACCCAGGCAGCCACTTCTCTAGATCATTCCATTCACAGACAAGCTGGTTTTTGTGCTGCACTCCATTACATTCTCATGAGTTCCTTGAATAGGAAGCGCCCCATTTTTCACTGCAACCTTAATGCCAGCATCAATGCCTTTGGGATCGAGACTCTTCTTCTGATGGAATGACAGTATGTACATGCTGCTGCTCATCTGGCCCTTGAAGAAATACTGCAAACTGAATTCCTAATTGATGCCACGCCTGCTCTTGGACAGACCACGCTGGATGTGCTCCAATAGCGTAAAAAACTAGTTGCTGAATATTATAATTAAGCCTGACCATATAGTCGCCACCAAGATGATGTCGATCTTGACAATTTCCCTCCTCCTCCTCAGAGTGTTCTTTAGTGGGGGGATTGTTAGTCCCGTGCCCAAAGACACATGACTATTTCTAAGATACACAAAAGAACCAAAGGGCAAAGGTCAAGCATCCGCGTCAGGAGCCAAGGCCACGCCAACCAAGAAGAAGAGACCAAGAGAGTCCATAGCCTAGGAATCCATGGACTGTCAGTCTTCAGTACCACAAGTTAGGGCAATAATGATTCCACAGACCATAGCCGAGATCATGGGATTAGGTAACCGAAGATCCAAAAATGGCAGCCTTCTATTTTAGGGCATGGAATTAGGTAACCGAAGATCCAAAAATGGTAGCCTTCTATTTTAGGGCAGAAGCCGTTGTACTATATATATCAGGAGTTTAGACTTAGATGTTTAGACAAGTTCAGGCAATACAAAAGTTCTCACGGAGGATCGTTCTTCAAGCTCTCAAAAATCCGAACCCTAAACATCTAAATCTATTCTTTGGAGATAGTATATAATTATATCTCAATGGTTAAGAATATTAGTGTCTCCAAAGTTTGAGATATCATCCATTCTTATCTTATCTTATCATCTAATATTGATGGCTAATAATAGTTTTTATAAACTTAGGGATGTTCTCTATTATAGATATTATTTAGTAATAGCTTAAATAGTGCAAATGATACATTATATACATTGTGTCTCCATCTTGAATAAAATATATTCATTTGTGGAATTAAAAATTCTCTCAATACCACTCTCCAGAGTGCCAATCCATGCATTGTGGCAATCCATAATACCTTGTCACCGTGTTAAAAATAGGATATGTTACAAACATACACAACAAAACATAGTTTATGATAAGCCAATGCCATGGCAACAAATGTATGAGATACGAGATTATCACACACCAATCCCATATCCTCAGTTGCATAAAACTAGTGCAAAACTTTTGCATGCCTTTAAATAAACAAGATGCCCAGGCACTATGGATTGCCCCAATACCATGTGTTAGTTGGATAAGGCATTCTTGCAGTTGGTCAAGCTTGGAGCCACCTTAGCCCATAGAATGCTCTATCTCAGGCCATCATTGTATATACGCTCCTTAAATATTGTGCTTAGTGTTGTGCCTACTTTTTTTCAAGCCTTAGAATATGTAATACGTCCATGCAATCTTATCCCTTGTTTATTGATAGCTTATTGTCTATTGATGGTTCATGGAGCTAAAAATATGATGGTTCAAGGAGCTAAAATGGGGTTTTGCCTTTTAACCTCTCATTATATAAAAGAGCATGCTCTCTTCAATTCAATTCAATTCTTAAATAATACATTCACTTTGGGATATCTCTTATCTCTTGATCTTCTTTCTAAACCCCTTGAGTCTAAAAGGTAAAAAGGAATATTCATGTTGCCTATAACATTCTCTTTATAAATTTACCCCCTTTTTTTTTTTTTTTTTTTGGGAAGTTTTTTCTTGGGGGGGTGGAGGAGAGAGAGAGGAGTTATATGTAGCATTTGGAATTGCTTCACACATGCACGTGCACGCGCGCACACACAAACAAAGAGGATAAATTTTTTTATATCTATCAAACAATTCTTATGATCGATTAGGATAGGTTCAAATTGAAGCATCACAAAGCCTTCTCTAATAACATATTTAATAAAGCCAAGGAAGCACAAATTTCATTGGAGAGCTTACTTCAGAAAATGCAATCAACAATGCTGCCACAACATCAAGAGTTATTGTAGGATATTATGCAATGCATTTAGATAATGGCCATGTCTTGGCGATTAAACGGTGTTGTTTACAAAAGCATGTAGTAATATTTCCTCTCCAAAATGTTAGCTTGCAATAAATGCCGCCATAATTACCCAAAATATAATTATCGAAAAATTGGTGTTCTTCCATGGTGTGTGTATGATGATTGCAATAAACAAAGAAAATGTTGTGATGATTGCAATAAGAGGAAGAAGACTTTGATTTTACAATTGCTTACATGGAAGAAGACTTTGATTTCACAATTGCTTACAATGAGTCCTGACAATAGAATTTGATGAAATTATTTTCGCGAGTTTTGGCGAGAGAATTATTTGATTTTAATTTCATAATTGCCTATCATGGTTCGCGACAATAAAATTTGATGAAATTATTTTCACAAGTTTTTGCATATTAATTAACACAACCATTGACATAACAACAACAACCAACAACAACCAACAACACAAACCATTAACATCCAACATATAAAAACCAACAACATAATAACCAACACATAACAACCATTGATATTAACAACCAACACATAACTACCATTGACATTAATTAACACAACCATTGGGTCCAATACATTTAAATTAAAATGGGTGCATATTCACACGGGGGGTGACGTAGGGCAGCGAGAGCCCTCATAATTGTATTTTGCACGTACAAAATCAACACCATATAGTATTCCGCTTGAAATCTTATAGTATTTTGCGAATCTTGTTATACAGTATAGCAAATTTTGTACTTGCATACCCCACAAACTAGGAACTTTACGTACGGTGTAGATTAAGGAATAAGGGGTGAATATGCCTATCCAACAGCTCTCGTGGCCCGGAGTCACCCCCGTGTAAATATGCACCCATTTTAATTTAAATGTGTTGGACCCAATGGTTGTGTTAATTAATGTCAATGGTAGTTATGTGTTGGTTGTTAATATCAATGTTTGTTATGTGTTGGTTGTTATGTTGTTGGTTTTTATATATTGGATGTTAATGGTTTGTGTTGCAAAAAATTTTTTTTGGCCCCTTCGGGGCCTTAGGACGCCCCCCCCCCCATGACAAAAATTTTAGAATTCAAACCATAAAAAAACTAGAATTCATTTGAGGCTTTCATCACCTGTAGCTTTTGAATTTCATCACAATAAAACAAATAGAACATAAGTAAAAGTTACCATAAAGATAGAGCGGATTGATCCCATTATTCTGAAAGTCATAAAGTTTGCAACATCCATACACAAACATTTTTCAACTGGAATTCAACAGCAGCCTTTGGCCTCCATGGATTCTTGTGGTGAGAAACCAAAGTGGGAAACTTTTCTGCTTGTTAGCACAAGGATCTAGAAGCCTTGGAATTTGCTTAATAACTGCCTCAAAATCTAAAAATGCATTATAATTTTTTGCAACCTTCATTTGGAATGAGCCATAAAACAATATCCAATAGCGCAATCCTGTATTAATCAACTGGTAGGATGTGAAAGCCTACCAAACCCGGCTGAAAAATTGCTGTTTTAGCATAGATAACTTAACCAAACATATTCATATCATACACTATAAAAAAGATCTCGAAGAGAGCTTTCCAACGCAATAAAAATCATCTCAAACAGAGCTCTGGATCAAAAGTTATGATAAGAAATGTGTTGCTTGCCGGGGAAATCGACTACATGCGCCCTTCAAGCCCTTCATGTGCCCATTATGCACCACACGCACAAAAAGAGGGCTTTTGTTGTGAGCCATTGGTTGTTGACCATCATGCACCACACGCACAAAAAGAGGGCTTTTGTTGTGAGCCATTGGTTGTTGACCATTATGCACCACACGCACAAAAAAAGGGCTTTTATTGTGAGCCATTAGTTGTTGACCATTGGAAAAAAAAAAAAAAAGGCTAAAATCAATGGCTCAGAAATGGTGCACTCTAGATGTACGCATTAGTACATCCATTTGAATACATCACGAAATCATAGGAAAACCTTAGTGAAAAGCGTACAAAAACACAAAGAAAACTCCCTGTTATTATGCTACATATTTGCAAGAGATTTATTTAATTGTTCAATGAAATTGAGCTTCCTTTCAAAATTTAAGATAACTTCAATCATAGGATTTATTATCAATTGAAAATAAAAAATTGCCTCTGTATATTAAGTATTTGCCAAAATATAGCATTGTCCACTTATTTTGGGGCAACAGAACATCTACTTTTGAGTAGGGCCAACTATTAATAGCCCAGAGATGGTTATTCAACTTATCATCATGTATGAAATTTTTTTTTATTGAAGGACGTCATTCTATTCATCATCACATCATGAGTACATTCTACATCACTTTATTTTACATATCACATGGAAGTCGTCCACTACCTAGGCGCAATATGCTAACAGCTGCTTTGCATGTGATTAGGCAGGTTTAAGATCTCTACCACAGGACTGGTTGGTCATACTTGAACCCGTGACCTCAAGGTAATGGATTTTTACGGTCCCCATTACTAGACCGATATTGGCCACGTTTGAACCCATGGCCTCTGGTGTGGCGGTCTAACACAATTCAATTCTGCATATGTTGTCGCACATGAAAAAATGACAAAATTATTCCTCCACAGAACAAACTACTTGTACGTCTGCTTAATGGACCTGAGCTTGCCAAGATGTTTCCCAATGTTGAGGCTTTCGCTACTTACAGGTCTAGGCATACTTTTGTCTCTACCTCCCCAATTGCTCCTATCCCCTGTCACATAGCAGGCACTTCACTCGAGTGTCACGTTGTGTCATCTTCTTCCCCATCTGCCTCTGCACTAGTTAATCCGCCAGTATTACCAGCTCGTGTGCCTTCTTCTCTAGCTATTTCTGCACCATCGCCTTCTTTGAGTGCATCTCCGTCTCAGTCTATATCAGTAGACCCTCTTAATGAGGATCAACACTCTCGTCTTCTGGACATTGCTCACAAGCAAGAATTATTGGAAGAAGGATGGTCTACTCCACGCTTGAGGAAGCTCGCACGTCACAAAAATAGCTCGGCTCCTCAATCTGCATTAGTTCACTCTGTAGCGCCAGTATCTACTACGATTGTTACAGTGGATGTCCATGATTCAGTGGCATTGAGACACCAGGGAGCAGATCAAGTTGCTGTTAATGATTCTATGGATGTGGAAGTTCGACCTGGTTAAAGTAACTTTTCTACAAATATGATTATATATTATTCTTCTCTTTGTAGGAGAGGAAAATAGTGTGAACTGCATTATACTGTCATGCTTAGATGGGTGGCCCTGCTCAGTTGGATCTGATTGTCCACTGGGTTTTTTATTCCTGTCTCTGCATTGTATTATGTATTATGATGGAGTGTTATTAATAAAGTTTGACATCCTTAAAAAAAAAAAAAAAAAAAAAAATTACTCCAATCCAAATAAAAGGAAATGCAAGATAAAAGGAAACAAAGACTCCAAGTACACCCTGTAGTAGATGTGATATAACATCTACCTTCTTGAATATTGTGGCGTAGTGCATTTGGCGGTATCTGCAAGTTAAGTCACTTTAACAATCAACTGCATGCATGATTTGAAATGAGTGCCAAAGTAGTAAAAACATGTGAACAATCAAGGATAATGAATAGAACGGAACAAATCAATAACTTGCAAGACAATGACTGCAAAAACATCGTATCTAATCCTTTGTCCAACAAATATACTCATTATCAACTAGCAAGAGTTTCAGAGTGTAGAGAAGCAACTCCATCACACCACCATTTTAATCCTTACCACTTTTCGTAGTTAAACCCAGTGGACGTATAGCGTTCACAACCTCATACGCTAAAATGTGCAAGGCACGTCTCCTCCAGTTCCAGTAGTGTAACCTCCACAATCTCTCAAGCATGCTTAAATTTAAATAGCTTCAATCCTCTTATCTGATTCTGAGCAGTAGAATCCCCAATATCTTACATCCATAGTCCTATTGCCTGCATCTAGGATCATCTTGCACGACCAAGGATAGATACATTCCTCCTTAACCTGTATGTTCTGCTTTTTTTTTTTCATGTCTAGCTTCCATAACAATACCAACAAACGATTTGCTTGTATAACTTTTTAGGACAAATGTAGAATGACAAAAGCCATGGAAATAACCACTTGAGCAACTGCTCAAAACTTGTGGCCCAGAAAGGTCGCCTTCGGCCAAAAATTGGATGGACCTAAGATTGGTGCACAAATCTGCAGCCATATTTGCAATCTGGTGCACCAGATTAATATAGGATGGATTTTACAGATACAACTGGAGAAGATGAATAGAATGTTGTATTATAGAAGATTACGGTAGAATGACTTTCCCGTGTAGGTCTGAAAAAAGAAATTGGCGTAAAAAAAGCAAAAAACCTTAGCCCCACGATGACACGATAAAATACAAAAAAAGTTATTCACCGCCAGAAAAGAAATTGGAAATTATAGCCATTAGATGTCTAAATATTCTCAGTTTATATCCCAAGATGCCAATACCCAACCTCCCCCTAACAAATTGCCCCTAATGTCTAAATATTCTCAGTTTATATCCCAAAGATGCCAATACCCAACCTCCCCCTAACAAATTGCCCCTTAACAGGGGGCAATCCAAAAACCACACCTTTAACATGCATGTATGCACATCTAAAAAAGTGAAAAGTGCTTTGAGAATGTCCCATGTTAGAAATTGCCCTACTTAGAACGAATATTACCATTTTCATCTTCCTCTTGGCTACAATTGTTCTTTGCTTGAAGCAGTGTGGTCTCACTATATGCATAAATTTTATTGTGTACACATTCACATGTTAGAAGGTAGTTATTGTTCATGTTTTGCAATGTACTAAGCCTGATATCTATTGCCAATATTACCGAAATCTAGGTCAAACAGTCTTTAAATGTGGAAAACAAAAACTTACCAACATTGTTTGATTACATATTTATTTACACATTTGATCACTAATGAATGTAGACACAAGCAAGTCAACATAGCGAGGGTCTTCCAATCAAATTGAGCATGTGATATAAAAGTGTTAAGATAATTAAATTCTCCAAGTAGGTCAAGAATGCAAGATCTCGCATATAGTAGACATTGTTGCAAATTGTAAAAGAGTAAGATTCCGAGTGAGCAAGGCATTTGATGACTATATGAGTTATTCGAGTGGGAATCTTGAATATCTTTTGATTGTCACTATTGAAAGAAAAACTGGTGTACAAAATTGGCAATACCAAGATGCTTTATCATCTCTTCATGAGAAAATCTTAAGAAGGCAAGTAAGGCTTAGCTCTTGTCATGTCAGATTCAAGGCATTGGATAATCTTGTTCAACCAACCAGCATTCAACAATGCATCCACCATGATGGGACAATTTATAGGAAAACCTTTAGAACTTATCTTTCTAGTGATGTCTAGAAATAACAACTTGCGCAGTATGAAGGGAGCTAACCTATCGTTGGGCTAGCGGCATGCATCATGGATCCCTGACATCATGTGACATAATGATAAGATTGAATCTTGTAATGTGGAATGGGAGGGGGGATGGTACCCCTATATTTTGGTTGTCATCCAGTGCCTTGCCTCCATGATATTGAGAGAGGAAGGAAGACGCCAAGCAATCTCAACATTGACCTATTGTAAACTCGCCCACGAACAACCAACACGTGTGATTTAGGATGGGATGACCTCCACATATGGCTATGTCGATTGGTTCAAATTCAAGAATCAAGACCCCACTTTGCTTGACATAGTGGTATCTACAAGAATTGAAGATGATACATGGTAAGAGCTGGTTCACATGCAATGAAGGCGTCATCATCCTCGTGTAAAAAGGCTCACCCTTTTACATGGACCATCACTTGCCATCGTCGATTAGCACAGGGCAAAACAGGGCCCCTCTTCGGCAATGGTTGCATGTGAACCCAGCCTAATACCTCTCGGATGGGTGTCGGGCTAACTATGCTATTGGATCCCAAAGATGTCACAATGATGGTAGCCGTGCATAATGTTTAAATACACACATTATAGAATGATGTCTATTATGTCCCAAAATGATGTCTATTATGCCCAAAAGTATGTCATAGCCTTACGTGTTTGGCTCCAAAGCAATCTGCAGCACCTGGCAAGACGGAATCTGGACCCTAGAAAATAAAATACGTTTAGTAGGCCACACGTGTAAGGGAGGAATCTGGGCCGTTAAGAATGCATGAGAGGAAGTTAGTGTTTATGTTCGAAGAGAATAAACAGAGTGGAGTGGTGAACAACAGAGCAATCTGATCCATGCGTCGAGCATTCAATCTGACCGCACTATTTGATTTTGGTGTGGCCTGATTCCTCGCCGCTGCAGTACGCTAGGCTTTAGCATTCATCTGGGCAGCTCCATAAAGATCAAGTTTAGGTTTTGGGCTGTACAGGCTCAGCCAAATCCGTCAGAATGCCGAAAAAGCTCTACGTCGAGGTCTGCAGCGCTAAAGATTTGATGCCCAAAGATGGGCGAGGATCTGCCAATCCATTCTGTGTCATCGATTTTGGAGGCCAGAAACGAAGAACCGAAGTGAAGCACAAAGATCTGAACCCTACATGGAATGCGACAGTGGATTTTACCATGTTTCCTGATTTGGGCGATGATCAAACCCTTGTGCTGCAGATCTTTAGTGAGAAGAAGGGTGCTCAGAGACAGCCCCCTTTTCTTGGCAGAGTTAGAATCAAGGGTTTTGTTAGAAAGGGCAAAGAAGAGGTAATATTCTATCCTTTAAGAGGTAGGAGTATATTGTCACAGATTAAGGGTGAGATTGGATTGAAGATATGGTGGGATGATGAGCCTGAGCCTCCTCCTCCTCCACCCCCTGCTGATCCTGATCCTGCCCCTGCTCCTGCTCCTGCTCCTGCTCCTCCTCCTGCTCCTGCTCCTGCTCCTGCTCCTGCGGCCGAGGCCGCCGCAGCTCCTCCGGCCGAAGGAGCGCCGCCTCCCGCCGAAGGAGCTGCACCACCTCCGGCCGAAGCCGCGCCTTCTGCTGAAGGAGCTCCGGCTCCGGCCGCGGCTCCTCCAGCTGAAGAGAAAAAAGAAGAGGAAAAGAAAGAAGAAGAGAAGAAAGAAGAAGAGAAGAAAGAAGAGCCTAAAGATGGAGAGAAGAAAGATGAGGAGAAAAAGGAAGGGGATCCAGTTCCTGAAGCTGCTGTTGTTACTGTGGTTGAGGAGGTGAAGATAGAAAATGTTGTCCATGCTGATTGCTTGATCCAAGGTACCAACAGTTTTGTTCAAACTTTATATTGGGACCACATCAACCATCTCTATCCCGAGGAGGTTCGTTGGAACACTTACATTCCTGCATCCACCTATCATGTTCTTGAATCAAGTCATGAAGATTATGACTACTACTAAGGCTATTAGATCACAATGGATAATATACACATATTGCTAGTTCTACTAATGAAGCTCTCATGTCACTAGAATTGTATCATTATCTTAGAACATGAGTAGCTTGTTATGGCTATATTATAGAGATATCATGTATATATTACATTGGCTTTTTGATTGAACAAGCAATGCCATGAAATAAATCTGCCTAGACTGTATCTCTACCTTTTGGATCTACCATATGAATTGTTACAATGATCAAGCACTATAAGTAATAAGATCACATTGCATTATTATTTGCCTATTTTCTTTGGTTGGTTGTTGAGGATTAGGTTCAGTACAAGCACGTCTCCATCAAATTAGATATTGAATGTCTCATTCTCTTTGCATTGTAGAGGTTCTCCTTATCAAGTTGAGGTAGTGGGCCCTAGGGCGGTGCATAGAGATCCTTGTGGTCCCTAGCTGTTATTCTCATGTCACCTAACAAGTGTGCTTAAACAATCCACTTTAGTAACGTGATTAGATGCTTTGCCACATGCACATTGGAAAAAATGTCTTTTAATTAGCTTAACATTGTATCTATTAGTCAATCAAGATTGATGATCCATGTAGGAGCCCGTTGAATGGCAGATGCCTTAGTTGTCTATGGTCTCGTCACTGTCCTCGGATACCTGCCATATGCAAATATTAGTATTGTATCACAAATGCCAGTTCCCTTAAAACCCTGTTGTAGACTAAACAAACCTGGTTAGTGAATGTATTGCCCTCCTCGAATCTTGGTGTTGGTCCTGTGCCTTCAGTCATATTTGCCTTCCAAGTCTTTGCAAACTCCACATCCATTCCTCTGGCCCAGGAGATTATGTCCCTGTCCACACCTATTTCGACCATTTCTCGAATGATCCTAGCCTTGTCTATGGCCTTATCCCCTTCGTGCTGAGGGCCAGAATTGGCTGCTGCATAATTGACCCAACCTTGTGTGCCCAACCTCATGGAATTCGCAGGGCCAATCTCAGCGTGTGTCTGTGGCTCTCCCTCCCTGTTGACCAAGTCCCATGTCTTCATTGGTGACCTGATTGTGCTAATGGAGTTTGGGACAGGTCTGACCAGAGGCAGGAACCCTTCTATGCTAACATCCTGCACACCAGCAACGTCTCGCGCGCATAAGTGTGTATCCTCCAAGCTAACACATAACTTGCACTTCTTCTTCGCTATCGTGGGCAATTGTGTGATCACTCATAACTGGTGTTATCAATCCATTGACCTGCTGACGTTCATAGTCTAGCGTGAATGATGTTTTGACTATTGGAGCCCTAATTGGACTTATCCCTTGCCTCATCCTCATCCTGCTTCTAACCTCTAACCTTTTCCTCTTCACGAGGCTTCAAATTCAGCATCTGCCTTCTTCTTATTTTCCCTTTCTTCCTTATTTTGTTGTGCTTTCTTGGCAGCCTCCTGCCTTTCCAATTTCCTTCTACCAACCTCGAGTTTCCTGGCTGCAACTTGCTCATCCTTTAGTCTCGCAGACTCAACCCCAACCTCTCAGCTGCCAAGGCCTCACAGAAGCCATCACTAGAGATCATAACAATGTAGTTGGCTGGCATAGAACATTTGGGAAGGATAGTCCGCTCCATCCATCCCTCCTATCCATACTTTGCAGATAGATCGAAAGGCCTTGGGGCTCTATTGTAGCCTATATGAGACATAAACCCAAGGCTACTCCAAGGTTTCATCTCCTCAGGTCCTATGAGGCAGGAAGGCTGCTCCTTCCAAGAGGCATCTTGCAAAAGGCAGCTAGAAAGACAAGATCGCCCCCATTCGTACTCGATCTAACCTCACTGAGGTGGCGCATCACTTAGGAGGGGTCAAACTCATACCTTACCCTCTCGCAGTGGTGACGTATTAGGTCCAACTTGCTATGGACTCCCGGTAGACCTGCACACCGTGAATCCAACACATTTAAATGAAAATCCCCCTGAAACCCCCTTTGATTTGGGTGCATATTCACACGGGGGTTACTCCGGGCACCTAGAGGTGTTGGATGGGCATATTTGCCCTTTATTCATTGATCTGGACCGTATATAGGGATCCTCATATGTGGGGTATGCCTGTACAAGTTTTTGTATACTGTATATTCAGGTTTGCAAAATACTATAAGATTTGAGGGAATGTACTTAATGGTGTTAATTTTGTATATGTATTGTAAGTTTTTAGGGGCTCTCGCTGCCCTATGTAACCCCCCGTGTGAATATGCACCCAAACCAAAGGGGGTTTCAGGGGGATTTTCATTTAAATGTGTTGGATGCAATAGTTTGTATCAATAATATTAATGTTAGTTATATGTTGGTAGTTTAAAAAAAAAAAATTGGGCCCTTCGGGCCCTAACAAAATCAGACAAAGAAAACAAGATAAACGCATTGAAAAAAAACTGAGGTGCTGCACCCAGAGCTCCTTTGTTTTGGAATTTGTTAATATTAAACACCAATAAATGTTGCAGCATATTAAAGAAGAACATTTGTGTTGTCTTCAATCCTGTAATGTTCATAACTACCACACGTATGACCACGCATATCCAGGAGCCTATGGCAAAGTAAGCATAGACCTTCAATGAAGAGAAGAGGATTGAATACATTGTGATGAAACTCTGATGTCTGACCAGCCAGCCAATAATCATTTAACACCGTAAGAGATTGCCGTATTATTTGTGCAATTAACAACAATGCTACAGCTTGCCAACCAAATGCCTTAGTATAGTACAACCAATATACTTTCCAACCAACACGACATGAACCTCTTTGCTCCGCATCAATAAGCTTGGATGACCCACCTTTAATATTATATTCCGGAGTGCCGGATTGTTACTTATTGGTTATTATCAAATTACTTTTGTATGATTCATTGGTTGTGCTTGCCTCAATCTTTAGTGGGGAACCTTGACAGAACTCTAAAACCTCATCTTTATTCTGCCCCTTTCCATTCTGATCAACTGTGGAGATGGACTCCATGGCAATGTTGTGGGCTAGTACTAGGGCCTCCAGACCAGTCCCACTTTTCAAAATCTATGCATATTTTCCTGATTGCATGACCCTGCCTTCTTGCATCACCTGCAAGGCAATCAACATTTAATAGATTGTAACTTCTTTAGTATCTGGTGCTTGTATCATAGGGAGAACCTTTCTACAATTGGTTTTTTTATATGATTTAGCTCTATCTTCCTTTAGTAAAAAGATGAAAAGAAAAGAAATACCCAATACAAAAACTACATAGAGGCAAGAAAAGTTTCTAAAACTCTTTGCAGATAAAACATAAATCGATGCTTTCTGCTTCATATAAGAACTCCACTTGATGTGTGACCAGCAACACTGCTTTGCCATTTAGAGCACCAAGTATGCATTCCTGTAGAAGAACAAAAGCTTAAATCACAAGAAATTATTACATTCAAAGAGAAATCATGCAAACAAGTATCCAGTATACTTGCATGAAATAATTGGGTTCCAGTATGAGCATCGACAGCACTAAACACATCATCAAGCAGGTATATATCGCAGTCTTGATACACTGCCCTTGCCAATTGAATGCGTTGTTTCTGACCACCGCTAAGGTTTATACCTCGTTCACCTATCTCTGTCTGGTCTCCATATTCCATCAAGTCTAAGTCATGTTGTAGTGCATCAACAACCATATAGTTCACAATCTGGCCCATTCCATAGCGTTGTCTAGAAGATTGGACAACTGAAGACCTTTGTGATACACAGATGTAATAATGCTGGACCTAACCAACATGCCAAGCTTCTGATTCTGAAAATTATATTGGTGTGAAGCAAGAACTTCAACACCTTTTGCTATCAAAAGCACTAGGACAAGGTAGTAGCCCCCATATACTGAAGTCCTCTCTCCAGAACAATAATTTACAAACTGCTCTATTAAGACTGGGCCAACATCCTGCTGTGTGCTGTGTCCTGAGTATAGAGAATGTACCCAACATTTATTGCAATATAACGTTTATTAGTACCAATGGAGATGATGTTGTGGCTGCACCTTGTGGTCAATAATATGATAATAATATGTTATGATGCAGTTCTAGTGGCTATAGAGCTGCATACTACAGAAAAACAAATATGGCAGATCAGACATGAGGAAAAAGCATTGAGAACATGCAAGGGAAAAATACTGATAGCATTGTTAAACTCTTCACATCGTCTCATGTGCACAACAATGATCTTGGCTTGACAGAAGAACAAAAAAATATAGAAACTCCTAACAATTGTTCTTGTGTGGCTACATGCAACCATTAAGAATGGAGATATCATTGGGCAGACATTATCTTGTTGCATTGCTTGGGCACGCTTTCTCTCACCACAATTCGGATTCAAGCATAGTAGTCCTCCATATTCAAACAATTTGTGAGGAGCAGTTCTGCATCAAGCTTAAAACAATTAAAATGTTTTATGATATTCTAGAGTAAGGCGCCCAAAATTGAACCATTATAATTTTTGTTTAATGGTTTGTTAGTAAAAACTAAATTCATAAATCAGTACATGTTAGTGGGTTCAAAAGTTTACAAACCATGTCTAATTATCTAATATGGTTCATCAACATACTTTTCTAAGGTGATAAGATAACATTGCTTTATGACATGGTATTGAAACATGGCAATTTTAATTGGTCTCTGTAACAACTTAAACTATATGATATTCTAATATGGTTCATCAACATATTTTCTAAAGTGATAAGATAACATTATTTTATGACATAGTATTGAAACATGGCAGTTTTAATTGGTCTTTGTAACAACTTAAACTATATGTTATATACTATTAATTAGTGTATCAAGTTTATTAGATTAGTATCTGATCACATCTATCGTCTTCAATATATTGACATGATAATTTTAAGCGGATAATTATCATGATGTTTTACAATGATTACACCAATACACAACATGATAAATATGTGTAGTTTTCACACACAAACGTGCCCTTTTCATGCGTGATTTTTAGACAAAAACACATAATTTTTATATGTGATTTTTCGTTGTGGCTTTTAGACAAAATAAACAAAAACAACATAAATTTTATATGTTTATATGATATGATGGTATTTTTTCAATTGTTCACCAGTTTGTAGTGCAACCACGTATTGTTTTTTATACAAGACATGTTTTTCTTGCGTAGTTTTAGAAAAGCCTTTTTGGGAATTGAACCCAAACATGTCCACTCAGGTTGTACATCCTCAAGCCAATGAACCACCACCATTTAAGGAATCCAATCAACCCTTAGGTTACCATTAAAGGTACCAAGACAAATAGAGCAAAGGTAGCTCCAGCAGCAGCAAATGCAAACTAAGACAATGTAGTAAAAGTACTGAAATTAGGACAATGCAGTGAAAGTAATGAACTGGACTTTTGCTTTCTCTTGAGGGCAGTATTTGCTCATATCAATATGCAGTGGCCTACAGAAGCAATCCACCACAATGGTTGCGAGACACATAACTGCCTTGCCCAGAGGCCCTAATCTGTCACATATATGAGGTTTGAATGGTTGCTATGCAATGCAATGTCCACTGCCAGCCTGAAACAAGCATCAAATATTGTAAACATCCATACATGAAGCAAAATAAGAAAGGTAAAAGACATTACTTGTTTGTATGAGCATGAGCATGGTGAACAATATGTTTGATTCTCAGTTCAAAGGGGTAGATTTAAGGTGCCATACCAACATTATACCTACAGAAATCGGGACTCAAATTATATGTGCCTCAGCTATAATGTATGAAAGTTTGGAGCTTAGAACGGTGAATGCGCTGCACTGTGGTCTCCAACTTTCTGCAATACAGACACAGCAGGGGTTAAATGGCTATGGAGTCCACTGGAATGGATTTTCACACAATAACAGAAAGAGCTCATTACAGCTTATGGAAGAAAAAAGGCAGTGATCATACCTTCAACATGTGGACACACATTAGAGCTTGGTATGCAGTGCTGGATCTCCTCTGGAGTCAATAGCGTACAAGAGAAGAAGCATTCCTGTTTCACAGACTGCTTACCTCTGCGAAATCGCCATCTGTGGAAGGTGTGCCAAGTTCCCATGCTCCATCGTTTAACAGTCAGAATTTTTTAGAGAAGAAATGATAAAAGACTCTAATCTTTGACAACCCGCAAAGGGATGGAAAGCTTATCTGAAACCCACAGCCTGTAATGATGATTTGTCACCATAGCTAATGCTTCCCCCCTTCAATCGAATCCGGCTTCCCACTCCCTGATCTGCATATGAAATAATCAGGCTGGATAAGTTATTTAAGAGGATAAATATCAGAGTAAATGTCTCGTATCTGCCATTGCCTTGCTTAGAAAATAAGATGGATCCGGAATAGAGAAACCATAGACCTATTTTCAGGATAGATAACGAAAAAATAGGGAAAACTTGCTCCCATTCACGCACCTGGCTTCAATCAGAAGAAATAGCTGCAACCGATGGTTTTTCCCAAAGATCAGCATGTATTTTTGGTCGCCCGCTTGCTCGCGATGCAAACCCTAACCATCTGTATTTCTATTTTAGGGTTTTAATCATCTACCAAACCCTGAACATTATATTTTCACAATTCGGTGTATGTTTTTTTTTATTCTTTATCGCGATTTTTTCTATCTTTCATTTATGGCCATTGGATGCTCGAATATTTTGTGCTCTATGCGAAATCAACGGAAAACACACAGCGTGGGCGCAGGGAAAACACACCACCAGAAATTCCAGCGACCCAACTATTATATTGTTGCTAGTTTTTTTATTTGTTAGATCTATTATATAATTATACAAAGTGGAGGTATGAATCCCCCCTTGTTATTTTGAACTATTGGCTTTTTTTTATAATTGTTAATGGAGTCCTAGCTAGGTTTCATCCTAGAGGCGTATTTTATTTGTAACTCAATGCGAAGGTGGAGGTCCTCTAGCATTTTTCTAACAAATACCCTTTGTTTATAAGGCTCCCTTGCCTTATTGATTAAGGGTGTTAAAGCTTATTTCTGTGATGGCCCTCAGATCAAGGGCTCGAACCCTTGACTTGTATGTGTATCCCTATGGTGGAGGTACCAGTTCCCCCATGGGATAGTGCCTAGATTGGAAGATTCTTCCAATGGAAGCAAAAGCCAATCCACCCAATGATCCTCTTCAATTGCATCATTAGAGCTCTATGCGCACTGTTTGGTTGCAAAAGGGATTATTGATAATTCCACTCAAGGGATAATAAAGAAGTTCATTTGCCTTCGATGTTGCTTCTTTATTCTCTATCTTCGTCATACATTGGGCATTCTCGCACTCATCTGTCTATAAGGATTGTATCTCTGCAAGTATGCCCAGGCGAGCGAGATGGATTAATTTCTCTAATGAACAAGGTTACGATCAAACATACAAAAAAAACTCAATGTAGATGAAGGATTCTTAATGCATTTTCACAGATAGAAAGTGCTCTAAGTGAATAGGCAAGTACTTTTAATTGAAAGGGAGTCCAAAGTCATTGAGGGATATTTTTGACAAGTAATCCAGGGTGCTAAGGCATGTATATTATTCTTCTTTGTTTTCACGCCTCCTAATTAATCTTTTCTAGGAATAGCAGCATGTTTGGCTTCGCAGGCTATAAAGTCATGATGTTTGTTATGCGATAGATCGACGAGGGAGCTGCAAAGGTTTTAGTCATGTTTAAAGATACATGTCCTCCTTTAGCATTCCATGGGAAACATGTCAAGGAGCTTTAAGGATCTCTATTACAATGATGAATGTTTAGTTACAGTTACTCCAGCCTAACAACAGTGGATTAGAAGAAGAGCATGTTGACATGATCATGTTGTAGTGACATAGGTGTGGAACTTGAGAGAGTCATTTCTTGCCTAATGGAAGATAGACTATTCTCACAGATTCATCAAAATTCAACAAGTAATAGGTCCAGTTATAGCCTATGTAAATATAATTTGTAATTTACTTATACGGTTCTTTTCAAGGCCTTTAAGCAGATTCAAGGACCGCTGAGGTAAAATGTTGTCAATAAAATCAAACTTTGAACCTTTCTATCTTACCTAATGACGATAAAATTCTATTTTGCACACAAGGGAATGTTAAGTCGGTTGAAATGTTAAACTTACATTTGGAGTATTTTTTTGAGCTAACTAGAAAATCTAGCCTTAAGGGCTATCCTGTTCATCACAAGATTTCTCGAAAGGATTTACCTTTCACATAGACATTGCATTAATTACAAGGTTTCTAATATTGCTATTAGGTTACAAGTTAGATACCGATTCATTGAGGTTTCTCTCATTGTTAAGCGACAATTTGATTTAAATCTATGTCATTAGTGACATATCATTCCTTTCCTTGTAAAATTTATTGACGAGGCTCATTTCATTCCACAAAGCATTATACACATGTGCTTCCTCTATATTTAGAAGCTTTACATCCTTATGGAGGCCCAAAACATTTGCATTTGGAAAATACAAGACTATTAACACGATTAACACAAAAATATCTAGCATTATAACAGGGGGTTTTTTTTCTGTTTTTGTACTGTTTTCTCTAAGGTTTTCATATGATTTGGTGGCCGTATTCATCCAGGTGTACTAAATAGTATTTCTAGAGTGCACTTTTTTCTTAGCCGTTGATTTTAGAAAAGGGGGCAAATCCTGTGGTGGAGACTTCTTTTGTGGTGGGTGTGAATATCCTCCCATTATTTTTAGGGTTGTTTTTAGGGTTGTGTGGATTAGGGCGATAATTGAGATCTTAGTTGATAATTGAGATCTTAGTTGAATGCCGCAGGGATGGGACCTTTGAGGCCTGTGTTGATGCCAGAAACTTCTCCAGGGCTATGTATGTTTATGGCCACAAGATGATGTATGAGATGATGGCATAGATATGACAGTAAGATGATGTACAGTGCTGATGGCGGAAAAGCCTCTAGTAGATGTAGGTCAATCTTTGGATTCTATGGGTAATGCTTCCATACCCGTCTGTGCCTCTGGCCGGACCTGTTACTTTCTTGTCTTCCGGACCAGTTAGTGCGGATCGGTGTGAGCCGTCGGAGATCATGGATTTGATGGCACCATGGTTTGGTGCTTTGTGAGGCCTTCCGAGACTTAGGCCATAAGGGCATAGAAGGGTAGAACAGCCTTATAAGGTGGAAGCTTTATGTGCCGAGCTACCTTTGGGTGAAAGGTCTTGGGGAAAGGTGAAAGGAGAGCTGGCTTTGTTTCTGCAATTACATGGATCTGGATCTCATGAATCTGGAGATCAAGATGTCTAGAGCTATGTTCCTTTTGTGTGCCAGCTCTCGTGGGGAGCTCAGATTCGTTTGAACTCAAGGTTGCATGGCGAGTTAATCCACCGTTTCTGCTGTCCATGTGGATTGTGACCATATTTCTCTTGTGGTCCTCTGTGGACTAGCTGTGTGGACTAGCTGTTCGTCAAGTGCTGCTTTTACTGAGAGATCGCTATGTATGTTTATGGCCCCAAGATGATGTTGGAGCTGCTGGGTGTTCCAATGCTAGGTGTTCCAACAGGTAAATTCTGTGAAAATAATACGGAGTAAACAGACCGGATTTCAGCTGCCCAAGTTGTTCTTGTTGTTGAACGCATTTGTACAAGTTCAACTGACCTTGTGTGTACTGTGGGCGACATTCATGCCTGGCCTGGTTATGTACTGTAGGTACTGTAAGTTGGGATGCATTGTAGTTCTTTGAGAGTAACCTCACTGACAGTTGCTACCAACTTTTATGCAGGTTATGTTTACATTAGATGTTAGATCAAAACATAATGATCTTATTGAGCAGACTGTCAACAAAATTAGAGCTTCTTTAAGTGAAACTCAGTAGGCGCCGCAAAGCTTTCTGTCTTGCTAAGAAAATGGTGCGTCTTTGTGTTTCAACATCTGGCTGTCTTTTGGGGTTGATTTGTATTGAAGTTTGTTCCGGTGTTATAGCACGAGGCAAAGGCCACAAAATGCGATTCGTAACTAGTTAAGCCATCCCCGAACACCGCTGTTCAGTCTACTCTCAAGGACTTGGTGGTGGCCAATGTTGAAGGACATTCCTTACTAGAGGAAGTTCTTCATATACCGCTATTGACAAGTGGAGCAGGGCATGATGCGATGGCATTGGCTCACTTAACCCAGGTACACAGTCATGCAATTGGAATGTTGGTTCTGAAATGCATGTAATATTGTAAAAACTCTAGAAATTGCAATAACCCCATGCCACTGGTGTAATGCAGGTTGGAATGCTGTTTGTTAGATGTAAAGCTGGAGTGAGTCATTCACCTGCAGAATATGTGTCGAGATCTCCGATGTATGGGTAGTCGGAGAATCTCTCCCCGCAGTTCTTGCGGATGAAAATTTGAAGGAAGTTTTTGGTCCAACATTGTATATATCGCAGATGTATATACTTCCTTTCAACGTAGAGATGGAATAGCTGTAATATATAAAAATGGAAAAGTGGTTGAATTTTTAACCCATTCTGGAGCAGAGAAAGTGCTTCAAACTTATAATGGAATGCCAATGCCAAATTGTCAACAACTTTTTCGGTTAAACTGGGCATCTTTTGGCATAGGGACAGGCGTGGTGATTCTGATCCACATCATTCCATATTTATTGGAGATCTTGCACCAGATGTTACAGATTATGTGCTTCTGGAAACAACCATTAGGGATTGCCCAACTTTGTTATAAAACTACTGTGACATTGCCATAATTGTGGTTTTTCTAGAGAAGAATTCGCAATCTTGGCAGCTCGGGGATGATTATAAATCATATCTTGTTTTTGATCCTATGAATATTCTTATTTGTGGATACAACACATGTTACCATATGCACTAGCATATGCATATGCATGACAATGTGCAGTTTACAATAGAAGGGGGTATTTATTTTGATAGTTGATTTTCTTGAACTAGTGGTACTGTTGCGTTAGTTAGGGCCCGAAGGGCCCAAAATTTTTTTTAATATAACAATCAACACACAACTACTATAAACATTATTAACACAAACCATTGCATTTAACACATTTTAATTAAAATCCCCCTTAAACCCCCTTTGGTTTGGGTGCATATTCACACGGGGGGTTACGTAGGGCAGCGAGAGCCCCAAAAATATATTTACAATACATGTATAAAATTAACACCATTAAGTATAAACTCTCAAACCTTATAGTATTTTACAAATCTCAATATATATTATATAAAAACTTGTACATGCATACCCCACAAACGAGGATCGCTATGTACGGTCCGAAATTACGATTGTAAAAAATGTATACAGAAAACCATTTCATAAATTAATGATGATTTCCGGAGACCATCATAAAATTTAAAATTCATATAATTAAATATAGTAAGAAGTAGCAATGGTTTTGCAAACTCTATATATGCATGAAACACATCTTGTAAACTATTGATGATTTCAAAAACTATTGTACGATTGTAGAATTCATGTAATTAAACATGATATAAACTAGCAATGATTTTACCAAATCAATGTGCACTTAAAAACAATCTTACAAACTAATGATAATTTATAGAAACTGGTGTAAAATTTCGAATTAGTACAAAAAATACGATATTAACCACTACTGCTTCTGCAAAATCAATATATGCATAAAACACATCTCCTAAATTATTAATGATTCTAAAAAACTATAATACGATTATAGAATTTATGTAATTAAACATAATATGAACTAGCAATGATTTTGCTAAATCAATGTACACTTAAAAACAATCTCACCAACTAATGATGATTTGTAAAAAAAAAACATGATATGAACCACTATTGGTTTTGTATAATCAGGAAGAACACATGGTTTGTTTCTATATTGTGGATTCTTGTATAAAAAAATCACATACATACTGGTTTTCGTGGTAATTTTTTATACAAGTTCATTTTTGGGGGCCTTGTGTATCAAAAAGATCTCAGAGAGAGCTTTCCAACGCAATAAAAATCATCTGAAACAGAGCTCTGGATCAAAAGTTATGATAAGAAATGTGTTCCCGGCGGGAAACTGCACTACATGCACCCTTCAAGCCCTTCATGTGCCCATTATGCACCACACACACAAAAAGAGGGCTTTTGTTGTGAGCCATTGGTTGTTGACCATTATGCACCACACGCACAAAAAATGCTTATGTTGTGAGCCATTGGTTGTTGACCATTGAAAAAAAAAGGCTAAAATCAATGGCTCAGAAATGGTGCACTCTAGATGTACGCATTAGTACATCCATTTGAATACATCACGAAATCATAGGAAAACCTTAGTGAAAAGCGTACAAAAACACAAAGAAAACCCCCTGTTATTATGCTACATATTGTACTCATGATGTGATGGGTGAGTAGATTGACCTAACAAAAAACAATATTTGAGACAAAATGTGCACAATCTATGGATACTAAATAGTATACCATAAAGAATACATTGGCAAAAAGAAGTACAATGAACACTTGTCCCAACATAGAACTATACATATAAAGGTATAAAACAAGAAGAGAACATAAAGCACACGCTCCAACCACCAAATAAGTCAATGTACATAAGATAGATTTATAATTACAAATAAAAATCATACTCTAAAAGTACTGCAAAATTAGATATAATAGTTGGAAATACTAGTTAATGTAAAAATTATACTCTAAAGTCCATAGTGACTTTAAGGATTGAAACAAGTGTACTAAGAAAATAACAATATAAACCAACAAAGTAGACCAATAACAAGCATAGTAAACAAGCATGTCCCAAAACCATGGCACACTTTCAAAATCAAACATGGTTTTTGAACTAATAAAAAAAACTTAGGAGGGTTAAAACTAGGTTAAAAAGTATGTATATGATAAATGATAACTAATATGTAAAAACATATTGACTTATAATATTGACAATGTATGCTTAAAAACCACCTCCTAAAATAGTAATAATTTAGAAAACTAGTGTAAGACATAAAATTAGTATAAGAAGCATGGTTAAACTCATAGTGATTTTACAAAACCATAAACGTCATCTAGTTTTTATTGATATTATGACTTGCATGTATTAAAAACCACCCTTATACTAGTTTTTATCATGATTATGAATGCTACTTAATTTTTGGGGGCCTTGTGATAGTCTATGATATGGATATGTTTGGTTAAGTTATCTATGCTAAAACAGCAATTTTTCGGCCGGGTTTGGTAGGCTTTCACATCCTACCAGCTGATTAATACAGGATTGCGCTATTGGATATTGTTTTATGGCTCATTCCGAATGAAGCTTGCAAAAAATTACTATGCATTTTAGATTTTGAGGCAGTTATTAAGCAAATTCCAAAGCTTCTAGTGCTAACAAGCAGAAAAGTTTCCCATGGAGGCCAAAGGCTGCTGTTAAATTCCAGTTGAAAAATGTTTGTGTATGGGTGTTGCAAACTTTATGACTTTCAGAATAATGGGATCAATCTGCTCTATCTTTATAGTAACTTTTACTTATGTTCTATTTGTTTTATTGTGATGAAATTCAAAAGCTACAGGTGATGAAGGCTTCAAATGAAAAAATCCCCCAACACATAACAACCCAACACATAACAACCATTGACATTAACAACCAATACATAACTACCATTGTGTTAGTCCTGTGCCTCCTGGTTCAGGACTATTCATGCATACGACGGACCAGGTCAAGCTCAAGGATCCACAGACAGGCATGGGTCAGCCATCAAAGGCTCAGCAGAAGACCAAGCAGCAGACCACGCAGTCAAAGCCTGCGTCCGTCAACAAGAGGCGCCGCTCAGACAAGTGATGGCCCGTCACCGCCCGCGTCAGCGTCAGCGTGATTCTAGGCACTTCAAGAGGCACCGCCAACATTCCTGCAAATCAGGCCTCCTTACAGGAGTCGGCACGGAGATCAGTCAGGATGTCTATATTGGGCCAAAGGCCATTGTACTATATATATGAGTAGAGCTAGCACATGAGTTTTTAGATGAGTTTTGAGTCTTGTCTCTCTTCAGTCTTCTCTCGATTGCGAGAGTTCATGTATGTTCATCATTGATATCAAGGAAGCTTATCATTTTCCTCTCACTGTTCTCTCTTGTTCTGTTTTCTTCTTGTTCTTTTCTTGCAAATCCCGCGTGACATAGTCCCCCGGATTCTCCTGTTAGATCCAAGGGTCCTCACAGAGGGCTGTCTTGCAGGAGTTCCCGAACCCAGACCCCAAACACTGTCGCCGCTGCCGGGTCTGATTCGTTTTTCCCTTTTTCTGTCGCCATGTCTGTCAGAAACTTCACGCCAGAAGAACTTCTTTCCCCCGGCGGCGTCTCGGCAGGAGTGCCATCATCGAAGGGAAGCTGCGTGACATGTATGGATACGCTTATGACATTGAGGGAGGCCACATTCGGTCCGAGGCTCGGTCGGTGCCACCCACCCCTCGTGTCATGTCTCGTCCAAATTCTCTCGCCTCAAAGCGTGCAAACATTGCTCACGACCTCGGTCTCCTCATCACCATCGGGGAGCCCTATTCGCTCCACACTCCAACTCAACCTTTCTTTCATACCCCAGAACATGCCTTCATCCATCACTCTTCTGGCCATACGCCTCTGCCTTCACAACCATCATCTCCTACGGGGGGACAGGGATATCCACATGTTTCTTTTGCTCCTCCCGAGGAATTTCCCTTCCCTACCTTTCCCACCGCTCTTCCCCGTTTACACTCTTCTGGACCTCAAAACCAATGATCGGGCACCTCCAAGTACCTCCACCTCGGCCACCCCTTAAGCGGGGTCTTTCCAAAGACCATACCACCTCCAACTCCACCTCAATATCCTCATTATCATGTTCTGTCCAGCCCAAAGACTTTTACCTCTACCTTTCAGACCCTTAAGCTGACTTATCCCACCTTTGGCAACACGAAAGGCAAACCTTTAGACCAAAGTGCTCAGGCCCACATGGAAGAATTTGAGGCTCTGGCTGTCCTGAATGGTCATGCGCAACCTCAACTGAAATTCCACATCTTTTCCACCACATTGCGTGGCTCCCCTCATCAATGGCTCATGTCCAACAAAAGCCACTGGAAAGAAGACTGGTCCGAAATGAGAACTGCTTTTCTTTCTCACTATGGGACCACGGATGATGATCAGCTTCATCTCAAACAACTTAATGACCTTCAACAAGAGCCCACGGAGTCTGCCAGGGATTTTGCAGATCGACTTCACATTCTGCTCAGCAAACTCAAAGAGTACCCCACACAGAGCCAGATCTTGGTCTGGTTTCTCCAAGGACTTCCTCCAGCTATCCGACTCATGACCGAATACCTGCGCCCGAAGACTTTGGAACAGGCTATCGATCTTGTCAATCACTCAGTCAATGTTTCCTCCCGTGGCGTGGCTCTTCAGGAGCTCCCTTTCATTCCACCCGTCATGGTTCCCCAGACTGCTGTTCAACCTCAACATGCCAATCCGCAGCGCAGTCAGATCTGGTGCCATATCTGCAAATATCAAGGCCACTTGGCAAATGAGTGCAACTCCACCAATGGCCCGCCTCATTGTAAAAGATGCAACATGTGCAATCATGCCACGGAAGAGTGCACTCGCACTCATCCTACACCTTTCCGCAACAAGATGGTTTATCAAGTGCAAACAACATCTACGCACCAATCGCAATATCAGCAGCCACCACTGCAGGCGCAACCCACTCAACTCTATCAGCAACAGGAGCAACAACGGGGACCCAACACACGTCCTCCTTTTGATCCTTCGAAAGCTCAGTGTTATCACTGTCAAGAATGGGGTCATACCACCACGGCGTGTCCTCAACTTCCACAAGTTCAGGTGCAGCTTCCTGGCACAAATCAGACCACGTCGGTCCGCCTCACGGCTTACCAACTCTGGATTGCTAATGGCAAACAAGGCCCGCGTCCCCGTTTCTTCGAAGCCACCTCACCTCGCCTCTCAGAATCACGCTATCAACCAGCTCCTGCCAATCAACCTCAGATGGATCAACAAGCACAGGAAGAAATTTTCCTCCAGTCCAGCCATCAAATTGGGTTGGTTTGGTTTCACGCCAGACCAGGGCGTCACGTCCCTTAACCATTATTCCTAATGGCACGCAACCTGCCTTTGCTGTCGACACCATACCTCATGAAGAAGAAAAAAAGGTTCACTTTGCACCTGACTTGGAGAAACTCATGCCGCATGTCATGCCTAAAGTTCGCCAAAGCATTCTGAACCTCATGCAAGTCAGCCAAGGCCGCCGCGTTGGCTAATGTTCATGCCACTACGCGAGCTCAACAAAGACAAGAAGCCCCTTCCACGTCTCAACCTCCACGCTCTCAGACATATCCAAATATAGCTGCCGAGGTTGACCTACTCAAAGAAGTTGCTGCTTCATTACCACGCACTCCAGCACCTGTGGATCCAGCAGATCCTTTTTCTCATGTGCCTCTGGAACTCCAAGAGGAACTAGCAAAAATCAAAATTCCTTTAAGTTTGGCCACAATTTTGAAACTCTGTCCTGCTCTCAAGGACCAGTTACCACTCCCGACTGTTTTGGTTGGGGCTGTTGCTACCTCTACTCCCACGGTACATGCCACGGTGGGCAATCAACAAGTCAATCATGTTCAAATTGACGGAGGTAGCGCGGTCAATCTCATCACGGATAAACTCCGCAAACAAATGGGCATCAAACAACTCTATCGTGCCCCATATGACATCAAATTGGCTAATGGTCATATCACGCGATCTCAAGGCGTCACGCCTCTTCTTCACATCAACATTGGTGATCTCAGATTCCCCTTGGAATTTGGTGTTTGGAAGGCTGGAGAAGATCCAGGTGATTATGAAATGTTGGTCGGCAGACCTTTTCTCCGCCAGGCCAAGAGTATCCATTACTGGGCCACGGATCAGTTAGTCATCACTGATGGTCACCTCAATGCCACCATGGACTTGGAAACAGGCAAAATCATTTCCGTCGACAATGCTGAACCCTCTCTCTCCGACACCGATTCTGAGGAAGCCCAGAATATCTATCAAGTTCAGGCTCCACCTGCGAGTCTGCCTCTGTCATCCTACCCCGAATATGCTGATCCTTGGGGAGAAATGACTCTTGATCAGGACCAGGCTGTGGCTGCTTTGCTTGACCCTTACCTGGCTCCTTGCAATCGAATCCAACGTGTTGATCACTTTTCGAATCTTTGAACCTCCGCCACTCCACAGTAGATGTACACGCTTGTTATGAAGCAACCTGCAGCGATGCCACTCAAGAACCTCTCTTTTTTCACCACGCAGAGTGCCACGCATCTCCCGTATGCTTCAACCTCCCCGCTCATATTGTCCAGGACACGGAAGTTATCCCCATATTCACTCACGGTCGAGATTGTGGGCGTAGGCAACAATCACCTGTCCGAATTGCTGCAAATCTTCCGGCACCCTATCGTAATAGGCCGTCCACGCTCTTCAAAAGTTCAAACACATTTTACACGGAGCTCTGAGAGATCTTGAGGATCAACAAAACCTTGGGGAACTCACTATTCCTACCAAGTCCGATGCACGTCGATCCTAGCAACGATAGTACCGGCTCAACCCCAATTACCGTGGATCGCATCAAGGCGTAAATCGACAAACCTTCTTTGCTGCGGGTTTGATCTATGAGGTCAAACATTCGAGAATGGGTGAGCCCCATCGTCATTGCACTCAAACACAATGGTAAGATCCGGCGTTTGCGTGGACTACCAAAAACTCAATCGAGCCCGCGGGCGTGATCATTTTCCACTTCCCTTCACGCACCCGTGGTTACGGAAGAGGTTCTTTGGACATGAGATGTACTCCTTCATGGATGGTTTTTCTGGCTACAATCGGATCTCAATCAAAGAATCGATCAACTCAAGACTACTTTCACCACCCGTAAGGCACTTTTTGCCTACAAGGTGGTTCCTTTTGGATTATCAAACTCTCCATCCACGTTTCAACGTATCATGCTCTCGATTTTCATGATTTTATGAAGGAAAATCCCTTCTTGCAAATTTTGCAAGATGACTTCTCTGCCCTCTGATTCCATGGCTGACCATTTAGATAAATTGGAACTTCGTCTTTCGGAAATGTGATGAGTCCGGCATTAGTCTCAATCCCGAGAAATGCACCTTTTGCGTCACTTCAGGTGTTCTGTTCGGCCATGTGGTCAGCAAAGCAGGTATCACCACGGATCCAGCCAAAATCAGCTGTGTGCTCAAGGCTCAAGCACCGGCCAATATTAAGGAAACACGCTCTTTCTTGGGTAAGGTCAATTATTACTCCACTTTCATTCCCGGACTCGCGGCCCATTGCGGATCCCATTCATAAACTCACGGGTGATGAATCCACAGGCTTGGAATTCCCGGGCGGATCTTTGCTTTCAACAGTTGAAGCTCTTGCTTACTCAGGCCCGGTTCTTGTTCCTCCTCAATGGGACAAGCCCTTTCATGTTCATGTCGATGTCTCGGCCTTTGCTATTGGGCCGTTCTTTCTCAAGAATATGATCGCTGCCACGACAAACCAAACCGCTTCGCCCGGTAGAAACTCAATTCTGGCGGCGCAACTACTCTGCCCGCAGAAGCCTTGGGTTTAATTTTACTTTCGTCCAACGCTTCCGTCACTATCTTTTGGGCGGTTAGATCAAATTCTTTGTTGACCACCAGGCACTTCTTTATTTGATCAACAAATCCACGCCCACGGCCGCATTGCTCGTTGGGTCCTCCTTCCGCAAGAATTTGCACCTTTTGAAATTGTTCACAAGGCGGCAAAATCTCATGTTGTCCCGGATTATCTTTCACGCATCCACGGATGATCCCTCCACTTTGGAGTCTCGAGGCGCCTTTCCCCGACGCTCAACTCTTTTCTCGTCACGGCAACACCTCATTGGTTTCCGCGACTTTCGCGATATCTCCTCACGGCGCTCTTCCACCCGAGGATGCCACGCTCTCTCGATAGCGACAATCCCGTCGACATCAATTTCTCCGCGAGGTTCGTGACTACACCATGGTTGCAGGCCATCTTTACAAAAAGGGTAAGGATACCATCCTTCGACGCTGTGTTCTCCCTCATGAGGTCCCAGATATTGTTCGAGAAGCCCATGAAGGGCTAGGTGGTGGTCATTTTCATGGTGACACCACGGCACGCAAAAAATCCTTCTTCTTTGGTTATTTTTTGGCCCACGCTCTTCAAAGGCGCTCACGCCCACGCCCGCACATGTGACGCTTGCCAGCGTGTGGGACGGCCCACGGCTCGTGACGCTCTTCCCTTGACGCCGGTCGCCACGCCACTTCCCTTCAGCAAATGGGGGAATGGATTTTGTGGGACCCATCGATCCTCCCCATACGGCACACCGTGCCCGCTACATTCTCGGTTCTCACCGACTACGCTACCAAATGGGCGGAAGCTTGCGCACTTCCGGACAACAACTGCGGCAAGCACGGACCAAGGTCATCTATCAACAAATCATCACGCGATTCGACTGCCCCACGGAGCTGGTCAGTGATCGTGGTGTCCATTTTATCAATCATACCATCAAGGAACTGACAGATTATCTCCTGATACATCATCACAAGAGCACACCTTACTATCCTCAAGGGAACGGTTTGGCTGAAAGCACCAACAAAACTCGGTCACCATTCTCAAGAAAAAATGCGGACGCTTCTCGCGACCGGTGGCGGCAAAACAAACTTCCCTCTTGTTCTTTGGGCTTACAATACTTGTTTCAAAATAGCTACTGGTCACACTCCTTTCAAATTGGTTTATGGTCAAGAAGCTCTCATGCCTTTTGAGTACATTCTCCCAACTCTCCGTTTTCAACTGGCTACTGCCCATAATCCGCCACGGGTTTATCAATTGGAACAGTTGGATGAACTTAGAAGGGATGCTTATATTCGTGTTCTTCATGGTCAACGGTTGCAAAAATCTTTACATGACAAATGTTTGAAGACAAAAACATTCAAGGAAGGAGATTTGGTTCTTCTTTATGATTCTCGGTACAAAAATTTTCCGGGTAAACTCAAGTTTCGATGGCTTGGCCCTTATCAAATTGCTCAAGTGGTTCGACCCAAATAAAAGTCTGGCTGAATTAGATGGCACTCCATTACCTACAACGGTTAATGGCTTTAAGCCTCAAAACATTTCATACCACGTAAAGTAAAAATCAACAAACGGATGCGCCTTCGGACACAAACACAAATGGATAGTGACTAAACCCGGTGGCATATTTATATTATAGGTGGCATTTTTACAAAATATGGGCACACGACCCAGCTATTTCCGCTATGGGCACGCCCTATATACAAAAAACGGGCTCGAGCCCTATCTCCTAAGTCCTAAGAAGAAAAACCCTCTACTCGGGGTTGGAGCGGGTGATCACGCAGGATGTGGTACCGGTTGTGCTTTCGGGGTCCCAGTAAGCGGTGCGAGAATCACCTCCATCCCGTTGGTGTGGGGATCGGCATGCTCAGCCATGCCAGCACACCACCCGTCCATAGCAATGCTACGATTGTGGCTCCGCCAGAGGTCCAGACAATCCATTTTGCACGTAATCCACTCCAGGCAGTTGGAAGGCATAGTGCATTTGTCATGCAAACCAGCAGCAGACATACTGAGCGCCATCGGGTGTCTCCGCTTCAATCTCTGCTTCTCTTATATAGCCAACCGAGGAACTCCCTATCGACATGGACCAATCAAAAAATTTGCCAACGTGGTTGCAATGCAAGGCTGTTACTAAATGAGGAATCTTTTCTCCCGCCGCATATCTAGCCATGGTACCTTCTGACACCTTCGTTTTAATGATATCCCACCTTGAGTTGCCAGCATTAAATGCCATTCCTTCTTTTCATACCCGTCGAACATTAATGTGTGTCCTTTGGCCACCTGTCACATCCGATCATTCTCTCACGCCTCATCTCTACCGTTCATTGCTTCTCCCTTTGTTGTTTGGGGACTTAGCCAAACATTAGAGGAAATTTGAGATCTCATTTCATCCCCATAAGAATCCTCCAATGGAATGGCTACCCTCTATTAACTGCAATTAATGCAGCACCAACAACTTCATTGTTGTTGTTTTTCCCCCATAACTTTTGATCCACTTGTCAAAATGTTGCGGCGTTTGTTTCATTAGATGCGGAATGAAACGATCTTTCCAATGATATATGGTTATAATGTATTTCAATATGTTCATATGCGTTAACCTTAAAAAAATATGATTTTTTGCTTATTTTTCTTATATATTTATATCGTAAAAGATGTATGAATGGGTTATCACTAGATAGATCTTGTGAAGACGAACCCATTGCTACAAAAAGTTTTTGAATCGGAGTTCGGGATCAAAAGTTATAATGAAAAAATGATACTACAGAAGTTAGTTGCAGCTGCATTAATTACAGGCTGCCACATAATACTGGAATGAGATATACTGGAGCTCTTCTCTTATTGGACAGTTTAAAAAGCTGACATGGCATTTTAAGCATCCCTTAATGGGACAAAATGTGATCTCATTTTTCCTCTAATGTTTTTTGCCTCTCAATCCCCTCCTTGGCATCTTTAGACACCTGGCACAGTTTCGCCCTCATCATACCCCTTCGCCTCCATTTGTGCGCCCTAAACCTTTTCGTCTCTCTGCGCCTTCGTCCTTCGTCCTCCGTTCTCCGCTCTCCGCCTTTGCATCACCGTTCTTTTCTGAAGCTCTTTGCCATGGTTGCCCCAAAATTTCCTACACTTCAAGCTTCTGCTCCCAGGGAACCGGCTCTTTTCGAGTCAGTATCCTTCTTGACGCCCACTTTCCGTGAAGCCCTTGTTGGCCCGAATCGTGAAGTCGCAGAACGCCAGAAGCTTTACGAATTTTCACAAATGGAACTTCCGGCTCCAAATCCAGACCAGTTGAAGCAGTTCATCGCTCACATCGTCAACAGCCCGAATGGATACACTACAGTGGTCGATGGCACCACCATTTCACTGACCCAGCACCTAATTTCTGAGGTATTCCATATCCCTTTGCAAACCCCTTGTTTATCTTGGTCTGCCATACAGGATCTAGATGTCACTGAGTTTGGTGCTCCTGCTTATCATGCAAACGTGCATCGCCTGACAAATATTGACAAGCCCCATGAAACCTTTGTTAAGTTTCTGTGGCACAAGTTCCTTGGGTATTCTATCAAGAACACCCATATCAATAAGCCTTTCTATAATATAGTGGTCACTGCTACTCGCTCCAACCACCACATTGATTAAGCATGATTTCATTAGTTAGAGAAATTTGGAATTCTCGTTGACCTCCAAATAGGTTGCAATGGCCATATAAAACGCAAAAAGTTCTTCATGGGGACCATATTGGTGACCCAAAAACATGTTAAAAAGGTTGCACAAATCGCTACCGCGATGTATTTGCATCTACACGACCAAAATATTTGTTTTTTAAGGCATATTCATAATAAATGGCATGTGTTATGACATATATATTGCACACGGTGAGCTCCCAAAAATCGCCATTGCGATCTTTTAAAACAAAACATGGGTGCAAAATAAGCACCCAAAGACAAAATAACATTTTTATTTTATATACATCTTAAAGCAACTTTGTTTGTCAGTATTGAAAGTCCTTAAGAAAAAATACAGTCTGACGAAAAAAAAGCCATCAAATAACAATTTGTTTCTGCTCAAAAGAATCGCTGTGGCGATTTGCTCCAGCAACATTATGGCTGTGTACCTGGATTTCTATGGCGATTTGCTTCAAAGAAAATTATGGTCGTGGTACTGGATTTACGCTCAACGAAATCGCTATGGCGATTTGCTTCAAAGAAAATTATGGTCGTACCGGATTTACGCTCAACGTAATCGGGCTGTGGCAATTTAACCATTCCATTGCGATTTCGTGGAGCATAAACCTTCCAAACATTAAAGCTTGTAAGATTCTGTACGGAAAATACGCAGAGCCTGTTTACAATCAGATTGTAAGAAGCAGATGAATTCATAAAAAAAAACAAGATGAATTCTTTGAACTCACCGTTAACTGGATAAGAAAATCCCCTATTTCTTTGACATTTCACAGTAGAAGCCTGAATCTTTGAACTCACGGGTAACTGGATAAGAAAATCCTTGTTTCCCTGACATTTTACAATAGAATAGAAGAAAACTTTTGCCTGTAAGAGCAGCATATCACACTTTTGAAGGCAAGATATCACGGATTTGAAGCAGCATATCAGGGATTAGCTCTGCCATGCATATGCTTCAGTTAATATAAGAACTGGAAAACAAAATAAGAAAACCCAAAAGCAGAAATGCGTGAGATGCGAAGCCTTGGCTATGGCATTCAGATCTGGCCCTGGCTATGGCTGCTGCAGATGTCCCTGAAATGAAGCTCTGTGGCTATGGTGATGAGATCCGGCCCTTGGCTATGGCGAAGAAACCCTGGCTATGGCCTTGAGACTCGGCCTTGGATATGGCCGCTGCAGATGTCCTTGAAATCTGGAAGCCCTGTGGCTATGGCGATGAGATCCGGCGATGAGCCCTGTGGCTATGGCGATGAACACTCCGGAAAACCCTGGCTATGGCAACACTATCCGCTCACGCTGGAGAACTCGCAGGCCGCAGGTCGCTAATGCCCTAAATTGGATATTTTTTGGAAAAGAAAGGTTTTGATGCACCTAATTCCCGCCCATGGTGGGCGGGACAAAAATTTCAAATTAAAGTGAACCAATGGCGGGCGGGACAAATTTCAAATTAAAGTGAACCAGTACCACTTTTTGCTTATGGTGGGCCTGAAGCAGGTGTACTCGAAATTCTCAAAAACCCATTATTTTCCCGATATAATGAAACCCTGCTTGATTGGCCCCAATTGTTGTTCTACCGTCTTCTCCAAGAAGTTGACCGTCTTCGGGCTGCCACTTCTATCTCTGAAGTTTCCGTGGGAGGCCATCTTCAATCATTCGTCATTACTTTCCTCCCTCCCCTCCTCATTCTCATGCTTCCACTCAACAGTCCTTTCATTCCCTTCCTCAAAATCAACCAGTTGGCACTTCACGCCCTTCTTCTTCTGGTCAAGTCCAGCATAACACCACGCATGTGACTGTCTCCTCTTCCTCTACAGAAACGAGGCCCTCCAGTTCTCATCATATCTCCCAAACATCACAAACACGGCAACAGCAGGCTCCTCTGCCTCCGCACCCTCGCCAGCTTTTGTATCAATATCAGCAGGATGCTCAAGCTGCTGCTCTCAAGTTACAAGAATCCCAAGAAGCTCTCATGCATGGGGTTCAAACGGCCCTGGAGGCCTCCGACGCAGTTCACCGTGACCTTCAAGCCGCTACCACGGAAGTGAATACTCTGGAGACCCAGCTTCAAGACAAGCCGCGAAGTCTTTTACAGGGCCGTGAAGATCTCAAGGCTGCCCAAAATCAGATTACTTTCGGCTTTGCGATCAGGCGAGGCACAATTGCGGACCACCATTCAAGAATTATTGGAGCGAGGTCAAGGCACGAGAGACTCTTTTTGGTTGCCAAAGATAAAGATATTGCCAAACTCAACCGCGGCTGTATACGCACCTCTCTCCGAATTACAACATTCAAGCACAAGACCTTCTGGTAGCGTGGCGCTCAAATTGCCTCTTTGGGCTCGGCTTTCCACGCCAAACCTCTCGGCTCACATCTCTCAAGAACAAATTACGGAGGTTGAAACGTAAAATTCTTGATGACGCCGAGATTGCCGTGCTTCGACTCAATGCTCCCGGCAATCCTCCTCACATGTCATGACTTCTCAAAAGCGGGTCCGTGACCCGATCCATATACATTAGAAAAGGACAACCGGATCTCGTGACCTCGAACAACGGCTTCTGACAAGCTATTCGGGCTGGCGATGAGGCTCGAACCAAACTTGACGGCTATGTTACCATAGCTAGCAACCCGCCTTTTCCCTGTTCCTTCGGTTATGTGGATTATGTGGTTGCCCGTCGCCACCTCTTTCTTCCGAAGTGGCATGGGGCTGATGGTCCATTGATGTTCCCCTCACGCCCGCAGATTTTCTTCGGATCTGCCGGACCTCTCTCGTTGAAGACAAAGGTTTATTCTCAGCGCCCTTTTTAGTCTTTGATCTCATTCACTTGTGACGATCCGGATATGATCACCTTGAGTTGTTCAGCCAATGGCGTACATTTTCATGATTTCTATCCGGCCGATACACGGACAAATTCGAGATGGGCCACATCGAAACTTTCGGGGTGATCCCACACTTCAATGGTTGCTTTTGGATAACAATCCCTATCGGCTAATCATGATCGGACACACGCTCTTCATCAAGAGTACATGCCCGAGCTTGCTCATCATTTGCCTCTCTTCGGCAAGGTGGTTAGCCGCAAATGATAAGGAAGTATCCGGGACATCCCGAGGATCTTCCCTTTGCACAAGTTTATATCGGCACTGGCGGATACAATCAACTGCGTGCTCTCCTGGATAGCAAGACAGTCCCCATGGGTTGGGATAGCCCTCCTGTAAAATTCTCGGCTCCACCTTGATTTGGGACCATTGGTGCAAAGCTCTAGATCCGGCTCTTGTCCGAGAATTCAGGGAGCAGGCTCAGCAGCCCACGCCCACGGGCATGATCCCCTCTCCCTATGCTTCCCTGGGTGTTCCTCCACGCCCCAGGTTCTTGACCTCGGATTGGCGTCTTCCCTTTTGGACCAAGGTCATGGTTGGTCATGCTGGATGGACTCCACCTCAGATCTCGACGGATCTCTGGTGGGATCCCCGTTTTGTTCGCCGCTCCAATTGGGAGGATGGTGCCACCCTTGATAACACTACCAATTGGATCTATATTCCCAATGAGCGTGGTTGGCAACGCCCTGCTGATGCTCTGCATGGTCTTGACACCTTCTTGCGAAATCACGACCACCTCACCCGATCCTTCGATTACCGCCGTCAAGCGGTTTACGTGCTTGCTCTCAAATGCATCCCGGTCCGCTCTTTAAATCGGCAGTCCATCTTTCATTGTAATCCGAATGCCAGCGTCAGTGCCTTCAGTCTCCAGACCTGCCTACTCATGGAGTGCCAGTTTGTTTCTTCTGAAGCCCATGCTGCCCTTGAAGACATGGTGCGCTCTCATTTTCTCATTGACGCCGATCCTGCCCTTGGGCTCAACACTCCTCCTGCTCTTCAAATCGCCAGATCTCATTAGCACTTACCATAATGGTGCGAGTCCTCACTCCGTGAGGATCACTTTCGAGGCCCGATGGCTTCCCCGCCCTCGAAAATACTTCCTCCTTTTCTTCACTCACGAGTGTCGTTTGGTGGGGGAGTGTTAGTCCATTGCCTCCCGATGCAGGGACTATTCATGCATCTGACGGACCAGGTCAAGCTCAAGGATCCACCCGAGGCGAGCCGCGGGTCGGGTCGTCCAAAACCCGACAAAAGACCAAGCGGCCCGGACCACGCTTGATTAAAAGCGTCCGTCAACAACAAGAGCCGCTCCGGACAAGTGATGGCACATCACCGCCTGCCGCGTCGGCCAGGCGTGATTCTAGGCACTTCAAGAGGCACCGCCAACATTCCTCAAATCGGGCCTCCTTCCGTGAGTCGGCACCGAGATCGGTCGGAGTGTCTATATTGGGCCAAAGGCCATTGTACTATATATATGAGTAGAGCTAGCACATGAGTTTTTTAGATGAGTTTTGAGTCTTGTCTCTCTTCAGTCTTCTCTCGATTGCGAGAGCTCATGTATGTTCATCATTGATATCAAGGAAGCTTATCATTTTCCTCTCATTGTTCTCTTTTGTTCTGTTTTTTTCTTCTTGTTCTTTTCTTGCAAATCCCGCGTGACATAGTCCCCCGGATTCTCTTGTTAGATCCAAGGGTCCTCACAGAGGGCTGTCTTGCAGGCGTTCCCGAACCCAGACCCCAAACATGTACATAAGGAGGAGGCCAAGGATATTAAATGGCTGAAAAACATTGAATGCCTCAAGTTGTCTATCGAGTGCAATGAAATCATTACCAACACAGTGTATAGGGTGCCTCTCGTTGAGAAACTCCAACAGCTCCGACATCAGCATCAGGCAGTGGACTCACCAATGCAAGGCAAATTTGATAACTGGCTGGTATGGTTTCCCTTGCATTGCACCTTAGGATTGCCATGGCAATTTTATCAAGCTTTTAATTCCATGATTTGTTTTGTTTTGCTCTTCAGGATCGCTGAGGCGACCTTGCTGACTTATTCTTCTTTTTTCGGAATTCGCTGAGGTCGCAACGACCATGCTGAAAGTCAAGGAGCCGAAAGACGAAAAGCAATGGGTCTCTATGCTAGAATCAACCTAGTCTAAGTTCATGGATGTGGTGAACGTGGGTGAAGAAGTTATTGGGCGATGATACAATGTCTTGGACAAGTCAACGAAGGATTTCGTCAACAAGAGCTTTCTTCGGACTCAGAGGAGCATGTCAGTTGCTAACATGAATTGTCTCATGGATGAGATACTTGCAGGCAAATGTTTCTTGAAAAGCAGTGCAGATTAATAGTTTTTTCCTAGTATAAGCAAAGGGCATCAGACTTGAGGATGCTGAATCTGATAGAGAGAGATCCTCGACCATGTGAACTCCAGCATAGAAGTCCAGTACCTGAGCTTCTAGGACCTGCGTGCAGTATATATCCACACTTTACAGAGGAGCATCTGCTTCGAATTGCAGGCATGGATACCACCTACATTAGACAAAATTACAATAAAGATCATGTCCTAGATACTCTTCCTCTGGTCATGATAGCCTGTATTAATCACATCATAATGTCAGACGAAGAAAAAACCTGTGACCCTGAAAGAAACCAAGGCACAGAGGAGGGGGAAGCCAAGACTTACTTGATTCCTTTCAATAATCCATATTACACGCCAAGCAAGGTATCCTCTCATGCTTAGTGCGAGACTTAACATAAAACAAGTTTACTAAACAAACTACCCTCTCGTGCTGAGGGTTCAGAAACTGTTGCTATTGTTTTTAATTTTAAATTGATAAAGGAACTTGTTATATAAACACACAACTTTTGCGTTTGAATTTAAAGAGTTGTTTGTTTCTATAAAAACAAGTTCCTTTATCCATTAAAGATGAAAAAAAAACAACAAAAACAGTTCCTTGATCAATCTCTAGAACTGTTTTTTGTCATTTACGAACACTTAAACTGTTTAGGAATTCTTTTTTCTAACTAGGCACAAATAAAAACAGAGAGAAACTGAAGAGAAACACTTACTACCTAAGAATTCTCTTTAGGAACATAAAGAAATAGAAGAGAAAGGGAACCTTTTAAAGAGACAACCTACTATAAACAGATAAAAATTAAGAAGCCTATTGTCAACACAAATCTTTAACCAGAGAGAAACTAAGAAAAACAGAACCTTTAAACAGAATAGAATAGAATGTATTTCTATCGTCCACGGAGACCAATTGGCTATGGGAGAAAAACATAGGGAATAAAAACTACAATGAATATAAATCTTTAGTTGCCATTCGGAAGCTCAGAAACTATTTAAAAAAGCTATGAAGTGATAAAAAATGCTCAGAACTGCTCGAAACAGCTTGAAAGAATTTTAAGAGATGTTTGAACGCCAGAAATGGTCGAAGAAACTTCAAACCTGCTAAGAGACACCCCCAAAAAAAAAAAAAAAAAAAAGAAAAAGGTATTACTAGTTTCTTTGAATGTTTTTTACATGAAACTCGTATAATAATCGTATAATAAAGTAATATTACTATGTGCGTTAATGTGTTGAATAACCATGACTAGTTATTTAATACAATTCATCATCATGGTTTTGTATAATGGTTACTTTATTTGTATGTTTTTTATATGTAGTTCCATAAGCAATGTGTGCAATAAACCACTATTAATTGTTAGAGTGGTTTTTAACGTAGTTGGCTACATCTTTTCTCATGAATCAATGTTGTTTCATTCCATAAAGTATATGCAGTTCTAAATTAATTGCCAATGATTTTTTTCATCATCGAGATTGTGACATTAAGATAAAATCAACAATTCTTTAACAACATAATTAGTATTGGCTTAACAAACGAAATAAAACACGATGAAGTTAGAAACCATTACAATTTCGTAGATTTAATTGGTTACCCAAATCATTATGATTTTCTCTGTCAAATTATTAATTCTTTAATTTACTTTATTAGCAATGGTTCATACAACAAATTATGAAATGATTTCTAAACATTTTATTACTATTGTAGAGTAGATAGAATTATAAGTTTATATACGAAACCTTCATAAAATCAATCAAAAGATGGCATATAATAAAATAAGAAACAAAATAATGATGATTGATTATATTGTGATGCTTGATCCCTATAAAAACATATGTCGAATAGATCAAAGGGCCCGGGGATTTGAACCCTCGTATTTCCATTGGCCTAGACATGCACCCACAAATCCAAGTCATACTTATTCGAAGACATTTGGAATTAACAAAATTAAACTAGTGAAGAATCAAGTTCAGCGAACTGGCATATATTAACATCTTTTTGCATTAGCATTATCTTCTTTTTGGTAGTCTTTTAATATTTGGTTATTATGTTTGGTGATGGGGCCTAGTCCCCAGGTTTTCGATGGGTTGTTGCCCTTGCATGTGCCGCCCCATAACCCGTTGGGTTCTCATGGACGTAAAAATTCATCTTATCTTATCTTATTTTATCTTATACATTAAAAAGAAATAAAAGGACATGGAGCTTCTCAAATGTTAGCCTAGCTATAGACAAGATATTGAACCGAAGATAGAACTCCATCTGATGTTGCTGCGCAAAGACATTAAACAGACTTGGGACATTACTAGTAGATAGAGCAACTATTTCAACAATAGTGCTACAAATACTAATCAAAACTACAAATCTTCAAACAACATAGAAACGAACATGCACATCTTAGGCTCCTGACCTTGCAAATAAACTTCCAGCGGAGGTTAGTAAAGGTTCAAAGCATTTGAGAGCCAAACATGGTAGAATGTTTAGTGGAATAAAAGTGTTCTTACCATCACATTCATTGTATACCTCTTTAAACATCGTGGTAGCAGATAGAGTACCTCAACCCAAAAGTACTGATCTTTCCCTCCCAAAAGCCTGGAACAACACATAAATGTGGTTAAAGTTATAGTAAATCATAGGCCAGCTAGGGCATGCTACTGAATTATTCACTTGAATAAGTCTGGATTAAAGGATAGTGATCTGACATTGAAATGAATAATAATGTCAAGGGTTAAAAGACCACACTAGGTCGATTCCTGATTTGCAGAGACACTGCATGCAACATGAAGAGGAAAAGCTCTTCATTTACATGCCTTACAGATATTTGGCACACACATACATGCTTTACACACCTCATGGTATATTACAATCCCTAAATTGCACAGAATAACAACCTCAGAATAATAACCTGCCACATGCAAGGAACAAAGATTGGATCACCGCCTAGCCAAACATGTCATAAAATATCTATAAATGCAAGATTACGAAGTACTAGATGCTAGAAAACAAAGTTTAGAGGCTCTACTTTGAATAAGACAATACATGCTCTACAAAGCTAATTGGAAGGAAATGACAAGTAAACCTTGGACTTATTGTCGCAACAGAAAGTACACTTAAGTATTATGTAGACCCCCAACTAGTAGATTGAAGGAAATGTAGCAGAAAAATAAGTTATCTATGTCTGATCACGTACGCAAAATATCGTTAAATTGCTTCATCATACCACCTATTACATTGCCCGAATGTAAATTCTTAGACATTGCTTGTTATTTACAGAAGTAGAAGCCTTGAATCTGTAAGACAAGTATAAGTCGTGAGCCACAAATGTAGAGAAAGATAAAGCATATAGATAGCACAAAAGTACTAGCTAGATCTACACAAATATCCAGTTGCATCTCGTAATAGAACTTCTTAATCCATTCAGGATTCCAAAATTAGAAATGAAAAGCAAGATTCAACATGCATATAATAAGACCATGGATTTGCTTGACAAAGAAAATCGATGCAGACTCAAAGGCGAGATAAGACATCATTCATCATCCATGGCGGCAAAAAACCCAGGCAAAATAGCTTGGATGGAGCTCCACCATGCTCTGGATCAGAGCTACCGCCGCTAGGCTGCTCTCCATGAAGAAACCTAAATTCTATTCTGTTTCGCATTTAGTAAGTTACCTCAATCCTATTTTTGTTTCGCATTGTCGCATTTATTGCTTTGAGTGTGTATTATTGCTTTGTGGCCCTCAGATGACGGCATCTTCTGTGGAATATGTCCGCTGGAAAGATCCCGGCCTCCAGTCTCGGGTCAGCATGGGGTCAAGTTGACCCCATTTAATAGGGGCGCCCCTTACACAACACCATGGGTTGAAGCAGTATTCAGTATTCAGGCACACTACAGCCTATACAATACTCTTTGTTGTGATATGGGCAACAAGGTGAGTACCATAAAATCTGTTGCGATTAAGCTGAGTATAGAGGCTAGAAAGATGGGCAATAGACCATAGAAGAATATAATTGGGATTTTAGCCTTTGAGCTTGCAAGTGTAATGTCTAAATTTATGCAACTATGGCAGTCCCTTAACGACGAGGAGGTGGGTCGCCTTAGGAGCGAAGTTATAAAGGGCCAAGGCGTCCTTAAACTTGTTTCTGTAGCGAGGCTGTGCTTCTAAGCCTTGCTTGCATAGAAAAGCTTAAGGAACTTTCGTCTCTAGCTACCCTTGTTGCCAGGCTTGGCCAAAGATATGAGAATGCTGCTTTGCAAGGACTTATGAGTGATATATTGGACCACATGCTCACCAGGCTTCTAGAATCAAGTTAAAAACAAAAGCATTCCCTTGCTCCCAAGAAAAAGAAAACAAAGGCCGATGAACTTGGGAGGTCCTACATCACAAAAAATTGTTAATCTCATCAAACTGAAGCCTTTTCTTTTTTTTTCTTCTTTTTTTTTTTTTGCTCCGGAAGTGGATTAATCTATTCAAAGAGAAAAGGAAACTAAATTACGATTTCTGAACTCCTGAATAATGCAAGCCCAAGATCTCAGTTCTTTTGACCTATCTCTGTTCAGGGATGTTAGCTGCCTGCTTTCTCGATTTATCTCCATGTCACATGCTTCTGACCCATGCGACCCATTAACAGCGGAATGGCAAGATGAAGCAGCCATTTCTTGCAACAAACAAAGCTTTCAAATTCCGGCAAGCATCCGTTCAACTCAAGCCGGCCTAGCTGACATCTGCATCCGCCGGAATTAGAAGGCCGAGCCCTGGATGCCATCTGCAACAGCCCACACACACTCCAATCCGACCCTAGACCTTCGAAAAAAAACCTCATACCGTTCTATTCATAAACCCAGATGCCACCATCAGCACTATACGTATTTTGCTACGAATACCTCTATTAACCACTAACAATCTTATGTAACATCCATACAGTTTTTGATAGTGCACATATTATTCCTGAAAAAAATTGTCACTATTTTGTACGTCACTATTTCGCATTGATTTTCGTCACATCGATTTCAAAAAGGTAATGTTCGGGCAGAGGCTATTTCGCCTAATTACAGACCCAGATTATCTCTGATAATGGCCTCCTCACTTGGCCTCTATAAAATTGCAATGATTCTGAAGAAATCGTTGCTTGCTTCCGCTCCAGTAAGCTAAACAGCCTCTGCCCCGAAGCATTACGTAAGAGAATGTGCCAGGGCGGGCAATTTCGCCTGGCTCGGACCTTGGCTCGCCCTAATGGGCTCGCCAGGCCCTTACCAGGCGAAATTGCCTGCCCTGGCACATTACCTATATTGTAAAGTTGGAATATTTTCTTTGGTGGGCTTAGTACGCCAATGTTCAACGCCCCGATTTTAGCTATTGCATGCATCTTCTTCCAAGAAACAAAAAGCATTATTAGTGTTATTTTCTTTAGACACGTTGCATTCAAGTGTCATGGGTACATAGAACCCCTTCAATATTTCGTCAAATCTCCCAAATGAAATTAGGGGTATTTTGAAGAAAACGAAGGTACTTTGACAATCACATTAGAATTGGGGGCATCTTTAGAATTGGAAAGTAAAAGTTAATGTGCAAAAATTTCGCCAACATTTTCTTTTCTCTCACCGTTACATTGGCAATTCGACAACATTTTATCAATGTGCTAATCTTCATTTCAAACAAATGCTTGTTACACGGTTTGTCGACATAACTACCATTGACATTAATTAACACAACCATTAGGTCCAACACATTTAAATTAAAATCCCCCTTAAACCCCCTTTGGTTTGGGTGCATATTTCACACGGGGGGTGACTTCGGGCAACGAGAGTTGTTGGATAGGCATATTCACCCCTTATTCCTTAATCTACACCGTACGTAAAGTTCCTCGTTTGTGGGGTATGCAAGTACAAAATTTGCTATACTGTTATAACAAGATTTGCAAAATACTATAAGATTTCAAGCGGAATACTATATGGTATTGATTTTGTACGTGCAAGATACAATTATGAGGGCTCTCGCTGCCGTACGTCACCCCCCGTGTGAATATGCACCCAAACCAAAGGGGGTTTAAGGGGGATTTTAATTTAAATGTGTTGGACCCAATGGTTGTGTTAACACCCCCCGTGTGAATATGCACCCAAACCAAAGGGGGTTTAAGGAGGATTTTAATTTAAATGTGTTGGACCCAATGGTTGTGTTAATTAATGTCAATGGTAGTTATGTGTTGGTTGTTAATGTCAATGGTTGTTATGTGTTGGGGAATTTAATTTTTATATGTTGGATGTTAATGGTTTGTGTTGCAAAACAAATTTTTTGGCCCCTTCGGGGCCTTAGGGACCCCAAAGGTGTGACAAAAATTTAGAATTCAAACCAGAAAAAAACTAGAATTCATTTGAGGCTTTCACATCACCTGTAGCTTTTGAATTTCATCACAATAAAACAAATAGAACATAAGTAAAAGTTACCATAAAGATAGAGCGGATTGATTCCATTATTCTGAAAGTCATAAAGTTTGCAACACCCATACACAAACATTTTTCAACTATTTTTCAACTGGAATTTAACAGCAGCCTTTGGCTTCCATGGATTCTTATGGTGAGAAACCAAAGTGGGAAACTTTTCTGCTTGTTAGCACAAGGATCTAGAAGCCTTGGAATTTGCTTAATAACTGCCTCGAAATCTAAAAATGCATGGTAATTTTTTGCAACCTTCATTCGGAATGAGCCATAAAACAATATCCAATAGCGCAATCCTGTATTAATCAGCTGGTAGGATGTGAAAGCCTACCAAACCCGGCCCGAAAAATTGCTGTTTAGCATAGATAACTTAACCAAATATATCCATATCACACACTATCAAAAAGATCTCAGAGAGAGCTTTCCAACGCAATAAAAATCATCTCAAACAGAGCTCTGGATCAAAAGTTATGATAAGAAATGTGTTGCCGCACAAGGCCCCCAAAATTGAGTTAGTACGAATTTTTTCAAATGGTTTAGTAGTGAAAATCAAACTCAAAAATCAATACGTTAGTTTACAAACCATGTCTAATTATACAATATGGTTCATGAACACAATTTTAGAAGGTAATAAACAAATATTGTTTTTTAACATGGCATTGAAATATGATAATTGTAGTTGGTCTCCATGACGCCTTAAAGTATATGATGTGTAGTACTAGTTAATATGTCAAGTTTCGAGGAATGATATTTGATCGCATCTATATTTCTTGGTATATTGACATGGTAATTTTGAGTGCATAGTCACTCTGATGTTCTATAGTGATTAACATCAATACCATCAAGTGTATATTGACATGATAATTTATAGTGCATAGTTGCTATGTTGTCTGGGCGTTTAGTCTAGTGGTAACACACTAGGTCTAGCAACTATAAGTCTCGAGTTCGAGACCGCCCAGAGTCGCACTCTGAACTGTTGGGTGTCAAAAACCACAGACGCAATGTAAAGTGGTTGGGCGTGGTTGGGGGCAGGGCCCAACCAAGCAATGTGGTGTGGTGTGTGGTCACATGTCCAGTTGGATGTTGCCTAGTGGCGTGACGTTAAAATACTATCTATCTATCTATCTATATTGATTAATCGTCAATACCATCAAGTGTTAAATAGACTAGTTTGCATTTCTTAATACAATCTTTTGACATGATACCCAATAATTAACCGATAGGAATACATACTAGGCATGACGTTAAAATACTATCTATCTATCTATCTATATTGATTAATCGTCAATACCCTCAAGTGTTAAATAGACTAGTTTGAATTTCTTAATACAATCTTTTGACATGATACCCAATAATTAACCGATAGGAATACATATGATATCTAATGGTGATTACTTATGGCAACTGTTACTAATTTCTTTATGGTCGATGTCTTTGCTTTTTTGTGGCTGCAATGAACACGTGGGAGTTGAACCCACAATTGTACCATTTGTATTACAATACATGAAATTAGAGTCACTAGGTGTGATTTAAAGGATCAGAACCCATTAGAAAGCAAAAAGAAATAAGCATTCAAAAGACAAATTATCTTACAAAGAATATGTAGTATGCTGCGAGAATGGATCATCCAAACTCACATATTCAAGTGTGGATGCTCAATTCGTACTCAAGAAAACTTAGAGAATATGAGCAAAGAATCAACTGGCAAATGACTTAAGAAAGAATAATCTGATCATCAAATTAAGCAAGTACACTTTGAAACATTGAAAATTGGTGATTAATTTAAATTTGGGGAATCTATTCATCTACAAAATTGAAAACTCAGCAGATAAGATCTGAACTTCGAAATGACTTCTTGCATGGGATAAACCAAATAACCTCAACAAAATGGAATTATGATTGCCCAAAGGAAATGGAGATGATTGGCAATGAACAAAGTGATTCATACCTTATTTTTGAATACTATGTGTTGCTTAAAGCCAGGCTGCTGCGTTGAGAAATTTGAACAAAAAAGACATGCAAAGAAACCACAATAACTGTAACCAGACCAGTAATCAGAGTTTGTTGAACCGTAAAAATTTTCTTTCTGCATATATATTCTGTCCTCCATCATTGTGCATGCAATGCAAAACGTTAAATACATTAGCTAAAATATGTTAAAAAAACAATAAATTAGATGAAAGAGCAAAAAGAATGTACCCTAACAGCTTGAGGCAAGAACACGATCAGATGATAAATACTTTTTTAAATAAGAGATACACTCCAATGGTATCACTCCAACCCCTGATCTCCATTTCCTTGATCGGCTCTGCGTATCCATGCAAGCAAACTCTTTGCTACCTCTTTCTTTACTTGCTGCACTGTGATGCTCGTGCTCTGAAAATTGTGGAGCAACATGACAAGGGAGAAAAAAAAAGTAGAAGCAAAGAGAAATTAAGAAATTGTGTTGTGCTTGCTCATGCACGCCATTAAGGATGCTTAGAAGAATGCTCTGCACATCCATCTTTGACATTAGAAATTCGCCAGGATAGGCTGCGCAATTTTTTTCTGCGAGAAGGCTGCTGTTACCTGCTTGATCTGCAACAAAACTCTGCGCACAAGCTCCAGTCGCGACATGGAAGAGAACTAGCCGCCGTCCACATTAGGGTTAGGGTTAGAGACATGAATTGCCCTAAAGACATACGTTATTTAGGGAAAATTAAAAAAGCCTTTACATTTATCTTATTTTTTGGAAATTGCCAAATTGCGCTTTCCGGTTTGACAATTTGACAATGGAGCATGGTGTCCCTTTCCGGTTTGGAAGGGACCCGCTCCCATGCTCCATTCCCCAACAACATGGAAGTTGGGATCCATTTTGGCCCCGATGTTGTTCTTCTGGAGCTCCGCTATGGCACTGCGGCATTACGTATAAGCAGAACACCGGATGCAAGCAATTTTCTCCCATAGTAGGTATATAAGCCATAGACGAAACCTTGGAAGTCTAGCTTCTTATTTTTTGCAGGGGAGCTTTGGACAAAATATACCTTAAAACAGAGCAGAAAGATCTTAGACTGGCCGTGTGTGCTGGCGAAGTGGCGATGTTTTCACATTCAAAGGAGCATTCGGCAGTGTAAGTTTCGGCAAAATCTTGCATTAATATCTTGTTGGTGAAGCCGGCAAAAGGTAATATCACTTTTTTCTTCCTGTTTAAGCAGTTTTGTTGCTTGATTCATAGAAGGGCAAGAACAAGGTAAGCAGTTTTGTTGCTTGATTCATCGAAGGGCAAGAACACTGTAAAGCGACAGAGTAGAGCATTGGTTCTTTTTCGCATAATGATCTTTATGATTTTGATCCCTGTTCGGGGCAGGAGAGCGAGGTTTGTAGGTAATAAGGAGAAAGATTTAGCCAGTCTGGAGCTCCAAGGCAAAGACCCTATCCAAACTATGGTGACCTGATTGGAGCTCCGGCGAGAGCTATGCAGATATAAGGAAGAAGAAACCTGCACGACTGCATAAAATAGGGAAACAGGGTAACCTGTAAACAGGGAAACCTGTAACAACCTATCGAAATTAATGTCCACGGATAAACCCAACTTCCATTCCGGATTGGAGAGGATGCCACATGGCATCACGGGATTAAGGCTCGGACAAAAAATGGAGACCAACTTCCATGTTGTTTCTCTTGGGTCAACAACCACATGGGGCACATCTAAAGAATCCATGTTGCTTTCATTGAAAATACTGCAAAATGCTACTATCTACAATATATCCTGCATTGATAGATAGATAAATCGAGCGCACTTCAATATCCATTGATAGAAAGAGCAAGCTACTCCACTATAAAAAAGCAATAGATTTAGGAACAAAAAAGACATCAATAACTTCGATCTCAACCAGATGGCGAGCAATATGGCTCCCGAAATTGGAGCTTCACCCAATACTAGATTTTAGAAAGGTTGAAAGAAATCTCAGAAGGGAGGTCACAAAATAGATTAATTGTTGTACACAAATGGATTAATTAGTAGATTTGTGATAAAAAGGGGGAAGCTGGGATTTGGAAAATGAATCGGCTGGTTTTTTAAGCTCAGATCTCACTACTTTGCATTTGGAACATTTGAGCCATCACACAGAGAGAGATGCTTGGTCGATAAGGTTCAAATGAACTATGAGAATTTGAAACTAGAGAAATAAAGAGCAACAACTTCTTTAACAGCTCAAGTTATGATTTCTATTTGTGCAAAGCGACAAAATGAACAAAGACCAATGAAGAGCAAAAAATCGTACTTTTTTAGATTATAGTGGTGCCACATGGCACTTCTCTACACTACAAATTTGGCTAGCCAATTTTGCACTATTACATGTTCTCCCAATTACAACACTAGTTTCTATCTCCTCTCTCTTCTCTGTCCTGACTATGGAGTCCCTCTTATGATCTTAGACCTTACCACTCTGGCATTATGCAGAATATATGAGAATTCCATGTCTGTCCCATGTCTTTTCATCATATTTACTTGATTTTTTTATGGCATTGGAACTTGCCGATTGTTTATGTTGTAGCTAAAATTAAAGGCATCTGAATTCAAAAGGTTTGCACATTATTTAGTCGGGGCTACTCCAAAACACACTACACATAAGTTCTATATAGACATCTCCTAAGCGAAACACATTAGACATAAGTTCTATGTAGACATCTCATAAGTTCTATGTAGACAGCTCTTCAACAACTCTTCCAGCAGGGGAAAATCAAATGCGTAAGTGAGTCTAGTGTGAAAATCTACATGTATCTGGGAACGCGCTAGTGTGCCTAGCACGAGCCAGATTCTAGAGCTCATATAACAATAAGTCCCATGTGGCTTAAGCTTGTGCATAGCTTGAGTATGATAGGGGACAATGCAGTGCAAGCAATTTTGACATCGTATCTATCTACACAAATCTCTTACTATTGTGACTCTAGAATTTGAAAAAAATAAAAGACTTTTGTTGTAAGGGAGAATGGCCTGGCACTGTGGGACATGAGATATTTCATCACTGCTTTGATCATCGTATCACCATCTCCTTCCGAAGCTTCGTCTGAATACTAAAAGGCTTCTTGGGTTTTACTGTGGATCTTTTTGTTTGTCCTCCGACATGCTGGATGCTAGGAAGAGTTATTTCAATAAACTACAAGAAACATGTTGTAACCTGTACAGAAAAATAGAGGAACCCTAATGCCAAAAATACAAAACTAGCTTTGAAATACCTCATAGAGTTTCAAACATCTATTGCCCATCAGCCTCCTGTGGCTGCGATTAGCATGCCTTTGTAGATCCGGGCTCCAACTGCAGTCTGTTCGTCAATAGCATGAAGGCTTCAAAAAATCATGTTGAGAAAGTTGTATGTGCACAGACATACCACGCTCCAAAGCTTATGCTAGAGTAGTCGGGTATTCTGTCATAGACTAGCAGGGACTAAATAAGGACGAAAAATGATTGATCTCGAAATTTACTCTAGCAAATCCTATTTCTATCTAACACGAGCATTACATGTTGAGGATCAAAATACATAATCAAACAAAAATATAACATGGCACATGTGTCTAAATCAAACAAAAACACTAAAATTAATGCAGGCATATATGCACTCAAGATATATCATCATTATGTCTCATTAAATACAATTGTGAAATCATATAAAAATCATACAAAAAAGCTAAGGGAACCCCATGTTATTGTAAGAGATAAAAGTGAAGCATTTTATTCTAAGTTGTTGCCTAGGTTCGAATCTTATGTACTATCTTAAGATTTAAGATTTCGATTTGGCTAAGTGTTATGGACTTCTAAACTAAGGTTAGATGGAAATGATGATGGCAACATGTATCATTGACTCAACAATTTATTTCCTTATCCATACATCTAAATTGCAAAGTCTTAGGAACATGCTCGATAGTTTTTAGAGTTTCACATTAGGACATTAGACATCCCATATCACAATGGACTTATGCAATCAACTTTCACTAGAATGATACATTGCTGGTAGTGGAAGGATTTGACATTGTTGCTATAAGGGACTCCTTGACACTGATGCTCTATATAATACCTCCACAACTCCTCACCACTCCAAATATGCAAGGAAACATCTAAATCATGCATGAGAAACACTTTAAATAATTCAAAATGTCCTTCAGATGCCTTTCGTGACATGGTCTAGTGGTAGGACCTTAAACTGCCACATCTGGGGCCATGGGTTCCAGGATGGCCAATATCAGTCTAGTAATGGGGATCTTAAAATCCAATGCTTCGAATATGACCAACCTGGCCCTATGGTAGAGATTGTCTGCCATATGTACTAGGTCATGTCGTAGAAACCAATCTGCCATATGTACTAAATAATCACATGCAAGCATCTCCTAGCATAGGGTGTCGCAGTTAATTAGTGGATTGGCTTCCATGTGATACGTAGAATGTGATGTATCTAGCATAAGGTCTCACGCAGTTAGGTAGTGGATTGGCTTCCATGCGATATGTAGATGTCATGTATTTAGCATAAAGTATCGCAGTTAGGTAGTGGAGAGCTGTTGGATAGGCATATTCACCCCTTATTCCTTAATCTACACCGTACGTAAAGTTCCTCGTTTGTGGGGTATGCAAGTACAAAATTTGCTATATTGTATAACAAGATTCGTAAAATACTATAAGATTTCAAGCGGAATACTATATGATGTTGATTTCGTACGTGCAAATACAATTATGAGGGCTCTCGCTGCCCTACGTCACCCCCCGTGTGAATATGCACCCAAACCAAAGGGGGTTTAAGGGAGATTTTAATCTAAATGTGTTGGACCCAATGGTTGTGTTAATTAATGTCAATGTGTTTGGGGTCTGGGTTCGGGAACTCCTGCAAGACAGCCCTCTGTGAGGACCCTTGGATCTAACAGGAGAATCCGGGGGACTATGTCACGCGGGATTTGCAAGAAAAGAACAAGAAGAAAACAGAACAAGAGAGAACAGTGAGAGGAAAATGATAAGCTTCCTTGATATCAATGATGAACATACATGAACTCTCGCAATCGAGAGAAGACTGAAGAGAGACAAGACTCAAAACTCATCTAAAAACTCATGTGCTAGCTCTACTCATATATATAGTACAATGGCCTTTGGCCCAATATAGACACCCTGACTGATCTCGGTGCCGACTCCTGTAAGGAGGCCTGATTTGCAGGAATGTTGGCGGTGCCTCTTGAAGTGCCTAGAATCACGCTGACGCTGACGCGGGCGGTGACGGGCCATCACTTGTCTGAGCGGCGCCTCTTGTTGACGGACGCAGGCTTTGACTGCGTGGTCTGCTGCTTGGTCTTCTGCTGAGCCTTTGATGGCTGACCCATGCCTGTCTGTGGATCCTTGAGCTTGACCTGGTCCGTCGTATGCATGAATAGTCCTGAACCAGGAGGCACAGGACTAACACTCCCCCCCACCAAATGACACTCAGTCTGAAGAAAAGGAGGAAGTGCTTCCGAAGGCGGGAAACCAGCAGTCGAAAAGTGATCCTCACGGGAATGAGGTCGGGCGCCATTATAGTAATGAGCAATGAGGTCCTGGCGTGTTTGAAGAGCGTCAGGGGTGTTGAGCCCTAGGGCAGGATGGGCCTCAATGAGGAAGTGAGAGCGCACCATGTCTTCCGTGGGCGGCATGGGTAGTCAAGGAACAAACCGCACTCCATGAGAAGGCAGTTTGAAGACCGAAGGCACCGACGCCGGCATTCGATTGCGTGATGAAAGATTGGACGCCCTATTTAAAGAGTCGACCAGGGATGCATTTGAGAGCAAAGACGTAAACCCGCTGACGGTTATCAAGGATCCGGTGAGGTGGCGGCATTCTCAAGAAGGTGTCAAGACCATGAAGAGCATCAGCAGCTTTTTTGCCAACCACGCTCATTACCGATATAAATCCAATTTTCGGTAGTGTCCAAAGTGGCATTCTCCTCCCAATTGGAGCGTCCTAACAAATCGGGATCCCACCGGAGATCCGTGGAGATCCGAGGCGAGTTGACCCAAATGGCCATCCAGACCTTCGTCCAAAAGGGAAGACGCCAAATCGGAAGAAAGGAACCGTGGGCGGGAGGGGCTCCTAAGGAAGCATATGGAGAGGGAAGCATGCCCGCAGTGCGTGGGTTGCGAGCCATGTCCCTAAATGCTTGAACAAGATTTTGATCAAGAGCACGACACCAATGGTCCCATTCTCAAGTAGAGAGTAATTGATAGACGGGGAGGATTGACCCAACCCGTGGGGATGGTCTTGCTTTCCGTAAGGCCACGGAGTTGATTGTAGCCTCCCAAGTCTTTGCATATAAATCGAAAGCAAACTCAAGATCATCAGGGTGCGCCAGATTTTTGTTTACCTGTTCCAACGTTTCGACCTGCCACAGAGGTAAGTGTTGAGCCAGTTCAGGCATGTACTCCTGTTCAAAAGTCTGAGACTGAGCAGGATCCTTGAAATATTTATTGGTTGGTGATAACAACCAAGCAGCATTGGAGTTGCCTCTAAAAACACGATGGGCCTCATCCCGGAATTTATCCTGAAGATCCGCCAGGTAGAAGTCATGAAAAACATAAGCCATTGGCTGAACCACTCGGAAGATGACTAATTCAGGATCTTCAACCGTAAGCTAATCAAAGACTAAGAGTGCACAAAATAAACCCTTGTCTTCTATAGAGAGATCCGGCCAGATTCGAAGGAAGTCCACACTTTTGAGTGGCTGTTGATGAACATTGCCATTGGCCGCGTACCACTTCAAAAGAAAGAGGTGCCGTCGGGCCACCACATAGTCAAGATAGCTGGAAGGAGTAGAGAAGTCCACCGGGATGTTTGTAGCAATGTCAAGATATCCCTCCTGTTTGTGTTGGGCTTCCTCAGCAGATTGAACTGCTTGCTGGAGCTGATGTTCAAGGTCACGGATCCGATGCTCCTTTTCTAACAAAAGACGGACCCGATCACGGACCCGTTTACCGAGAAGCGTGGCATGTGAAGAGGATTGCCCCGAGTATGGAGGCGGCGTGGCAATCTCCGGCGTCATCGGCGACCTTTTGTGTCCGAGCCTCCAAAAAGCCGAAGTCCGGAGGGACGTTAAACGATTGGTGAGTGGAAAGTCGAGCTTCGTGGAGGTGAGTCGAGCTTCACGCTTCGGTGAGATTTTGAACTTGAGTGCTTGTAAATTGTCACAAAGCTCGAGTACAAGGTGTCTAGCTTAGCAATGTGTTTCTCCTTTTCACCCGGGAGGGTATCTTTGGACTTGTTCTGCTCCAATAAGTCCCAATTTGAGTTTGGAGCTGCGCCGACGGGTAAGTAGGCTGGTCTGATCCTGAGCACTGGTGAGATCTATACGGGCCTGTAATAGAGCCGCGTGCTTTTCTTGAAGTTGGGCTTCCAAAGTTTGAACATGGGCAGTGGCAGCTTGAAGGTCTCTTTGAACAGCATCGGAAGCCTCCAGGGCGCTGAACACCGATCCATGAGAGCCTCCTGGGATGCATGTAGCTGCATGGCAGCGGTTTGAACATCTTGCTGGAATTTGTACAGGAGCTGTCGAGGATGGGGAGGGGCAGGGCCCTGTTGCTGCCTTGTCTGAGATTGTTGAGAGGCATGACGGGAATGGGAAGGCGTGGCCTCAGAGGAAGAAGAGGAGACAGTGACATGCGTGGTCTGATGTTGAACAGGACGAGGGGAGGTTTGGCGTGAGGGTACAGCTTGTTGAGTTGGACGCTGGGAATGCAGAGAGCGCTGAGTGGAGGTATGGGAAGTGGAAGGACTCTCAAGAACAGGAAGATAATGACGAATGAGGGCCTGAAGATGGCCACCCACAGAAATTTCAGAGACAGAGGAGGGGGTAGCCCTGATGCGGTCTACTTCTTGAAGAAGGCGGTAGAATAAAAGCTGTGGCCAATCAACATGGAGAGTGGAGTGGATGGCAGTGATGACCATGTTATAAAACGGCTTATTGATGTGGGTGTTCTTAATGGAATGCCCAAGCAATTTTCGCCACAGAAACTTCACAAAAGTCTCATGGGGTTTGGCAATATTTGTGAGGCGATGCTGGTTGGCTTGATAAGCAATAGCGCCAAACTGAGTGACGTCCATGTCCTGTAAAGCAGCCCAAGAGACAGAAGGTTTTTGCAAAGGGATGTGGAATACCTCAGAAATCAAATGCTGAGTAAGTAAAATGGTGGTGCCATCGACCACCGTAGCAAATCCTTCCGGGCTGTTGACGATGTGTGCGATGAACTGCTGCAATTGCGCCGGATTTGGGGCCGGGAGCTCCATTTGTGAAAATTCGTAAAGCTTGTGGCGTTCCGCAACTTCCCGACTCAGACCAACAAGGGCCTCTCGAAAGGTGGGCGTCGAGAAAGACACAGACCCGAAAAGAGTCGCATCCCTTGGAGCAGAAGCTTGAAGTGTAGAAAGTTTGGGGGCAGCCATGGCGAAAAGCGTCGGAACAGAAGGAACTGGTTGAAGAAGGCGGAGAGCGGAGAACGGAGGACGAAGGACGAAGGCGCAGAGAGACGAAAAGGTTTAGGGCGCGCAAATGGAGGCGAAGAGGTATGATGAGGGCGAAACTGTAACCGTTGATGGTGCCAGGTGTCGAAAGATGCCAAGGAGGGGATTGAGAGGCAAAAATTTGGCTAAGTCCCCGAACAACAAAGGGAGAAGCAATGAACGGTGGAGATGAGGCGTGAGAGAATGATCGGATGTGACAGGTGGCCAAAGGACACACATTAATGTTTGACGAGTATGTAAGGAAGGAATGGCATTTAATGCTGGCAACTCGAAGTGGGATATCATTAAAAGGAATGTGTCAGAAGGTACCATGGCTAGATATGCGGCGGGAGAAAAGATTCTCATTTTAGAAACAGCCTTGCATTGCAAACACGTTGGCGATGGTTGTGATTGGTCCACGTCGACAAGGAGTTCCGCAGTTGGCTATATAAGACGAACCGGGAGTGAAGCGAAGACATCCGATGGCGCTCAGCATGGCGGCTGCTGGTTTGAACGAGAACTGCACTATGCCCACTAACTGTCAGGAGTGGATTACCTGCAAGATGGATTGTCTGGACCTCTGGCGCTGCCACAATCGTGGCCTGAGAATGGATGGCTGGTGTGCCGGGATGGCTGAACATCCCGATCCGAAGACCAACGCAATGGAGGTGGTTCTGCACCTTCGCTGGGACCCTGAGCAGAACCTCTACCACCTCCTCCGCATCACCTCTGCTCCGAACCCGGAGTAGAGGGTTTTTCTTCTTAGGTTTTTAGTAGATAGGGCTCTGAGCCCGTTTTTGTATATAGGGCAGTGCCCATAGCGGAAATAGCTGGGCTGTGCCCACATTTTGTAAAAAAATTTCCACCTATAATATAATATGCCGCCGTTTTAGTCACTATCTGTTGTGTGTGCGTCTTGAACTGTATCTGTTGGGTGAGTGTCACTTGCTGTGGTATGAAATGGTTTGAGGCAAAAGCCATTAACCAGTGTAGGTAATGGAGTTCCATCTAACTCAGCCAGCTTGAAAACGCTGGGTTGAACCACTTGAACAATTTGATAAGGGCCAAGCCATCGAAACTTAAGCTTACCCGGAAAATTTTTGTACCGAGAATCATAAAGAAGAACCAAATCTCCGTCCTGGAATGTTTTTGTCTTCAAACGTTTGTCATGTAAAGATTTTTGCAACCGTTGTCCATGAAGAACACGAATATAAGCATCCCTTCTAAGTTCATCCAACTGTTCCAATTGATAAACCCTTTCTTTGAGTGCAGCAGGCGGATTATGGGCAGTAGCCAGTTGAAAACGGAGAGTGGGGAGAATGTACTCAAAAGGCATGAGAGCTTCTTGACCATAAACCAATTTGAAAGGAGTGTGACCAGTAGCTATTTTGAAACAAGTATTGTAAGCCCATAGAACAGTAGGAAGTTTGGTTTGCCAGTCAGTGCGAGAAGCGTCACAAATTTTCTTGAGAATTGTGACCAGAGTTTTGTTGGTGCTTTCAGCCAAACCATTCCCTTGAGGATAGTAAGGTGTGCTCTTGTGATGATGTATCAGGAGATAATCCGTCAGCTCCTTGATGGTGTGATTGATAAAATGTACACCACGATCATCGACCCAGCTACGTGGGGCGGCCGAATCGCGTGATGATTTGTTGATAGATGACTTTGGTCGTCTTGGCCGCGGTTGTGCGGAAGTCGCAAGCTTCCGCCCATTTGGTAGCATAGTCAGTGAGAACTGAATGTAGCGGGTACGCGGGTGTCAGCGGGGAGAGGATCGATGGGTCCCACAAAATCCATTCCCCATTTGTTGAAGGAAGTAGGCGTGGCGGCCGGCGTCAAGGGAAGAGTCGCGGGCGTGGTGGGCGTCCCACACGCCGGCAAGCATCACACGGCTTGGCGTGGGCGTGGCGTCTTTAAAGAGCATGGGCCAAAAATAACCAGCAAGAAGGATTTTCGCGTCCGTGGTGTCACCATGAAAATGACCACCACCGAGCCCTTCATGGGCTTCTCGAACAATATCACGGGACCTCATGAGGGAGAACATGGCGTCGAAGGATGGTATCCTTACCCTTTTGTAAAGATGGCCTCGCAACCATGGTGTAGTCACGGACCTCTCTGAGAAATTGATGGCGGCGGGATTGGCGCTTTGGTCGAGAGAGCGTGGCGTCCTGCGGTGGAAGAGCTGTGAGGAGATATCACTGCTGAAAGTCATGAAACCAATGAGGTGTTGCCGTGACGAGAAAAGAGTTGAAGCGTCGGGAAAAAGCGCCCGAGACTCCGGTGGAGGGATCATCCGTGGGATGCGTGAAAGATAATCCGGGGACAACATGAGATTTGCGGCCTTGTGAACAATTTCAAAAGGTGCAAATTCTTGCGGAAGGAGGACCCAACGAGCAATGCGGCCCGTGGGCGTGGATTTGTTGATCAAATAAAGAAGTGCCCGGTGGTCAACAAAGAATTTGATCCGGCCGCCCAAAAGATAGTGACGGAGGCGTTGGGCGCAGAAAAATTAAACCCAAGGCTTCTCGCTCGTGGCGAGAGTAGTTGCGTTCAGCGAATTGAGTTCCGGTGGGCGTAGCGGTTTGGTTTGTCGATTAATGCGATCATATTCTTGAGAAAGAACAGCTCCAATAGCAAAGGCGAGACATCGACATGGACATGAAAGGGCTTGTCCCATTGAGGAGGAACAAGAACCGGGGCCCGAGTAAGCAAGAGCTTCAAGCTGTTGGAAGCGAAGATCCACAGGGAATTCCAAGCCGGTGGATTCATCACCGTGAGTTTATGAATGGGATCTGCAATGGTCTGCGAGTCCAGGGAATGAAGGTGGAGTAATAATTGACCTTACCCAAGAAAGAGCGTGTTTCCTTGATATTGGCTGGTGCTTGAGCCTTGAGCACACAACCGATTTTGGCGTGGATCCATGGTGATACACCTTTCTTTTACCACATGTCCCAACAGAACACACGAAGTGGCGCAAAAAAGGTGCATTTCTCCGGATTGAGACTAATGCGGACTCATCACATTTCTGAAAGACGAGTTCCAATTTATCCAAATGGTCACCATGGAACTGTAGGGCGAGAAAGTCATCTTGAAAAATTTGCAAGAAGGGATTTTCCTTCATAAAATCATGAAAAAACTGAGAGCATGATACGTTGAAACGCGTGGATGGAGAGTTTGATAATCCAAAAGGAACCACCTTGTAGGCAAAAAGTGCCCCGGGGGGTGGTGAAAGTAGTCTTGAGTTGATCGATTCTTTGGCCGAGATCTGATTGTAGCGTAAAACCATCCATGAAGGAGTACATCTCATGTCCAGCAACCTCTTCGAGAACACAGTGCGTGAAGGAAGTGGAAAATGATCACGCCCGTGGCCCGATTGAGTTTTGGTAGTCCACGCAAACGGATCTTACCATTGTGTTCGAGTGCAATGACGATGGGGCTCACCCATTCGCAATGTTTGACCTCATAGATCAAACCTGCAAACAAGGAGTTTGTCAATTTACGCCTTGACGCCGATCCGCGGTAATTAGGGTTGAGCCCGACTGCCGTTGCTAGGCGGGCGTGCATCGACTTGGTAGGAATGGTGAGTTCCCCAAGGTTTTGTTGATCCCAGAAGATCTCTCAGAGCTCGGCGAAAAATGTGTTTGAACTTTTTGAAGAGCATGACAGCCCCGTTACGATAGGGTGTCCGGAAGATTGGCGACAAAGTCCGGACGGTGATTGTTGCCCACGTCCACAATCTCATTGGCAGGAGTCCGAATATGGGGATAACCCGTGTCTGGACAATATGAGCGGGAGGTTGAAGCATAACGGGATCGTGGCACTCTGCGTGGTGAAAAAGAGAGGTTCTTGAGTTTCCTCAAGCGAGAGGTTGCTTCATGACGGCGTGTACATCTGGGAGCCGCGGAGGTTCGGCGTCCAAAAGTGATCAACACGTTGGATTCGATTGCAAGGAGCCGGTAAGGGTCAAGCAAAGCGACCACGGCTGGTCCTCGATCAAGAGTCATTTCTCCCCAAGGATCAAAGATATTCGGGGTAGGATGACGAGAGGCGCACTCGCGGGGAGCCCCGAACTTGATAAATATTCCGGGCGTCCCTCGGAATCGGTTAATCCGGAGAGAGGGTTCAGCATTGTCGGCGGAAATGATTTTGCCCTCGTTTCCAAGTCCATGGTGGCATTGAGGTGACCATCGGTGATGACTAACCGATCCGTGGTCCAATGTGGATACTCTTGGCCCAAGCGAGAAAAGGTCCGCCGACCAACATTTCATAATCACCGGATCTTCTCCAAATTCCAAACACCAAATTCCAAGGGGAATCTGAGATCACCAATGTTGATGTGAAGAAGAGGCGTGACACCTTGAGGTCTCGTGATATGGCCATTGGCCAATTTGATGTCATATGGGGCACGATAGAGTTGTTTGATGCCCATTTGTTTGGCGAGTTTATCCGCGATGAGATTGACCGCGCTACCTCCGTCAATTTGAACATGATTGACTTGTTGATTGCCCATCGTGGCATGTACCGTGGGAGTAGAGGTAGCAACAGCCCCAACCAAAACAGTCGGGAGTGGTAACTGGTCCTTGAGAGCAGGACAGAGTTTCAAAATTGTGGCCAAGCTTAAAGGAATTTTGATTTTGGCTAGCTCCTCTTGGAGTTCCAGAGGCACATGAGAAAAAGGATCGGCTGGATCCACAGGTGCGGGAGTGCGTGGTAAAGAAGCAGCAACTTCTTTGAGTAGGTCAACCTCCGCAGCGATATTGGGATATGTCTGAGAGCGTGGAGGTTGAGACGTGGAAGGTGCGTCTTGTCTTTGTTGAGCTCTAGTGGTGGCATGGACATTAGCCAACGTGCGGCCTTCAGCAGCTTGCATGAGGTTCAAAATGCTTTGTCGAACTTTAGGCATGACATTCGGCATGAGTTTCTCCAAGTCAGGTGCAAAATTGACCTTTTTGTCTTCTGCATGAGGAATTGCGTCGACTGCAAAGGCAGGTTGCGTGCCATTAGGAATAATGGTTAAGGGACGTGACGCCCGGGTTTGGCGTGAGACCAAACCAACCCAATTGGATGGCTGGACTGGAGGATTAAGAGCTTGAAAAATTTCTTCCTGTGCTTGTTGATCCATCTGAGGTTGAGTGGCAGGAGCTGGTTGATAGCGTGATTGCTGAGGCGCGCGAGGTGGCTTCCGAAGAACAGGACGCGGGCCTTGTTTGCCATTAGCAATCCAGAGTTGGTAAGCCGTGAGGCGGACCGACGTGGTCTGATTTGTGCGAAGCCGCACCAACTTGTGGAAGTTGAGGACACGCCGTGGTGGTATGACCCCATTCTTGACAAAGGATAACACTTCGAAGCCAAGGATCAAAAGGAGGGCGTGTGTTGGGTCCCCGCTGTTGCTCCTGTTGCTGATAGAGTTGAGTGGGTTGCGCTCGCAGTGGTGGGCCGATATTGCAATTGGTGCGTAGATGTTGTTTTGCACTTGATAAACCATCTTGTTGCGAAAGGTGTAGGATGAGTCGCGAAAAGCACTCTTCCGTAGCATGATTGCACATGTTGCATCTTTTACAATGAGGCGGGCCATTGGTGGAGTTGCACTCATTTGCCAAGTGGCCCCGATATTTCTTGATATGGCACCAGTCATTTGACCGCTGGCTATGATTGGCGTGGTTGAACAAAGATCCCTCGGGGAACCATGACGGGTGGAATGAAAGGGAGCTCCCGAAGAGCCACGCCCGCGGGAGGAAACATTGGTCGAGTGATTGACAAGATCGATAGCTTTGCTCCAAAGTCTTGGTAGCGGTATTGATCATGAGTCTGGATAATTTGGAGGAAGTCCTTGGAGAAACCGGACCAAGATCCGCTCTCGTGTGGGGTACTCCTTGAGTTTGCCGAAAGAGAATGTGAAGTCGATCGCAAAATCCCAGTAGACTCCGTGGGCTCTTGTTGAAGGTCATTGAGTTGCTTGAGATGAAGGCGATCATCATCCGTGGGTCCCATGGTGAGAAAGAAAAGCGATTCTCATTTCGACCAATCTTGTTTCGGTGGCTTTTGTTGGACATGAGCCATTGATGAGGGGAGCCACGCAGGCGTTGTGGAAAAGATGTGGAATTTCGGTTGAGGTTGTGCATGACCATTCAGGACATGCCCGAGCCTCAAATTCTTCCATGTGGGCCCGAGCACTTTGGTCTAAGGGTTTGCCTTTCGTGTTGCCAAATGTAGGATAAGTCGACAAGGGTCCGAAAGGTAGAGGTAAAAAGTTTGGGCTGGACAGGAACATGATAGTGAGGATATTGAGGTGGAGTTGGAGGTGGTATGGTGCGAAAAGACCTGTTTGAAGGGGTTCTTTGAGATGGAGGTACTTGGAGGTGCATGATCATTGGTTTTGAGGTCGGTAAGGTTGTAAACAGGGAAGAGTGGTGGGAAATGTAGGGAAGGGAAATTCTGGGAGGAGCAAAAGAGACATGTGGATATCCTGTCCCACCCGTAGGAGATGATGGTTGTGAAGGCAGAGGCGCATGGCGAGGAAAGGCCCGATGGATGAAGGCATGTTACGGGGTATGAAAGTAAGGTTGAGGTTGGAGCCGATAGGGCTGGAGACCGAGGTGAGCAATGTTTGCACGCTTGAGGCGGAGAATTTGGGCGAGACATGACACGAGGGTGGGTGGCGCCCGATGAGCCCTAGACCCAATGTGGCCTCCTCAATGTCATAAGCATCCATACATGTCACGAACGGCTTCCCTTCCGATGATGGCGCTCCAAGCGAGGCGCCGTCCCAGGAAAGAAGTTCTTCCGGGCGGAAGTTTGGACGGAACATACGGCGACGAAAGAAAGGAAAATCGAAATCAGACCCGTGGCGGCATGTGTTTGGGGTCCGGGTTCGAACGCTACAAAGGCGACCCTCCGTGGAGGACCCTTGGATCTAACAGGAGAATCCGGGACTATGTCACGCGGGATTTGCGAAAAAGAACAAGAAGAAAAAAAATGTAACAAAAAGAGAACAATGAGAGGAAAATGATAAGCTTCCTTGATATCAATGATGAACATACATGAGCTCTACTTGAATCGAGAGAAGATCAAAGAGAGACAAGACTCAAAACTCATCTAAAAACTCATGTGCTAGCTCTACTCATATATATAGTACAATGGCCTTTGGCCCAATATAGACACTGGACGATCTCGGCCGACTCTGGAAGGAGGCCCGATTCTAGGAATGTTGGCGGTGCCTCTTGAAGTGCCTAGAATCACGCCGCACGACGCTGGCGGTGATGAGCCATCACTTGTCCCCTGAGCGGGCTCTTGTTGATCTTGAGGACGCAGTGGCTGGAATCGTGGTCTGCCGCTTTGTCTTTCTTTGGGTTTTGGACGACCACGACCCGTGCATTTGTCTGGGATCCTTGAGCTTGACCTGGTCCGTCGTATGCATGAATAGTCCTGTACCAGGAGGCACAGGACTAACAGTACACTTTCAAGAATTCAGCTTTCTGTTCATCCGACCCGATCATTCCATAAAGGATTTGAGCTGCCGCCATTGAAGGATTCTCAGAGATGATGTAATATTTCTTTATGTGTTCAATTTTATAATGTACACTTAATATCATGCTTATGCTTATTCGCACTCGTTGCACCCAACACCCCATGCGGCTGTCGGATTCTCCCATCCTACGGCTCCCATATGGCCAACATACGTCTGGTGCGAATACACTTAGAAATGATTGGTCGTGATGTATTTGTAAACCAAATACCCTATGATTTGCAATGGTTGCTAATTCCATCAATACAAAGACTCGAACCTTCATAAAAGGAGAATCAAACTTTTTGAAGAGTTTTTTTTTTTATGAACGTGGACCTTTATTACTCAGAAGAATACAAAGAGTACATGGGGGACTCAAAACCCAGTGGAGAAGATATCCACTAGAGCAACACTACCACCACATACATAACATAGAAAAGCAGAGAACACAGATCACCATGAGCACAACTGTTTGCTATGAGTAGGTGTGAATCTAAAGATATTGCTCCCAAATGACACTTTTGATGTCATCCTTTAAGGAAGAGCACTTGTACGCCTTCACAATTCGACTACGGGCATCGCTAAGCACTTGCGTATCTGAAAAGAGCTGTCCCTTGAAGATGAGGAGATTTCGCCTCTTCCAGATAGATCAGATGATCCAAGCAGATGCTAAGTGGAAAGCCCTCTTTGCCAACTTGTCCCAAAAACTAGGATAGACTGATAATAGGACCTGCTGACTATTCAAATCACAATGGAAAAGACTCAGAAGCCACTGCCAAGCAGGTCGAACATGATGACACAAGAAAAAGCAGTGCTCAATTGTCTCACCCCTCTGCGTGCAAAGAGGGCAGATCACAGAGACTTCTAGACGAAATCGATGAACAACAGTGTTTACCCGCACGCATCTATGAGTGATCTGCCACCATAAAATGGATAGCTTAGGATGAAGCAATTTATCCCATACCCATCGCCACACTGCTTTACGATGAGGCTCGGGGATAACTAAAGGCCACTTTGGCGATGGAGGCAACACCTCAGGATGAAGCAGGACCACATACATCGAGTGCACCAGGTGCTCCTCCTTAACACTGCCATGAACCACCCAGAGCTGGGGAGCCACGTCTTGTGGATGTGGAGGAAGTGTAGCAGCTACTTTTTCCCAAATGGCCCGGTCCCAACGAAGGAGAAGGAACTTCAATTTGAACTCATTCCACGTCAACAATCTTGTCTCATTGTACCATGCAGATACCGTGAGCACACCTGCTGCTTGCCACCAACGTTGCGTCAATGGATGGACAGAAGATACCAGGGGACAATCTGCCTGACCGTCACCCAAAGGGATCCACCAGCAACTGGCTGTAGGATCTGTGTGGGCCATTGGATGGAACCGAAACAAAGTCGCGACGGTCTCCCAAAGCATTTAGCAACCCCTTGAGGAAAGGAGATGCATTAGGATATGGAGAAAGTGGATAGAATAATGCCCATGGGAGGAGAGGCTTAATGGATGGAGAGCCAAAGGAAATGCACCTCTCAGAAAGACCGGTGAATGAGACGCAGACTGAGAATTATCGGCATTATTGAGAATCCGCCATATGAACTTAGAGATCAGCACCTTGCTCGAGAAGAAAGTGAATCATCCCCACCCCCCACAAAGTTTAGGCATAATGCACTTCGGCCCAACTAATTTTAACATCGGCTCCTTCTTGATTGCCACCCCGGATGAAGTTCCCCGACAAGAACAATGAGCCGCATCTTTGTCCGCGGTGCGGCAAGATGGATGCCATGTAGACATGTGTACCACTTTCGGAACTGACTTTGCCCGCTATTACGGCCCAACCATGGATAACTTAGCCGTGGACCACCGTAACAAATGCCTTTCCAACCCCTTAATAATGTCATCCCATGCATCTCGGATGAGAGGTGTATACCAACCGAAATGCCTAGAAGCTTAGTTGCCTTCCCATGAGGAAGAACCTTCCATGGAAATGCAACCACGTAAGAGGGCACCTTTGGAGAGTCTAGGGCCACCGGGGCGCGATTACGCTTGCCACCCCACAAAGATACCGTAGCCAAAGAGAAATCATCCAACAAGGAAATGGCATTTTGCAAATTCGCTCATCAGCCATTAAGAACAAGAAAGTGTCATCCGCATACGATTCACAGATCTCTTGTGAACCATTATTCATGGGAAGACCATGCGGGATGCCTTCACACCGCAGCGCAGAGAGAATACACGAGAAAGAACCTACGCCACAATTGTAAAGAGCGGCCCGGTGCCAAAGGACAATACTGGCGAATGCCACGCCCCACCTTAAAAATGTTGATGGTTCTCCTTGAAAAAGAATCAAGAACGAAGCGTAATAATGAAGTTTCATAACATCCGCTTTAATCCCGGGCACCAAAACCAAGGCGTAAAAGGCACTCGCTCCGTGAAACTCCACCAACACTATCATATGCTTTTGCAAAATCCAAATTCAAGTATACAATGGGGTAACCATGCATCCTAGCCCAATAGAGACCCTCATATCTTTGCTGCTACATTATTCAAGATACACGTAAACCATTGCGTGGAAGAGATGGACTCAATAAGCACGCCACAAAGCTTCGAGCAAAAGCTTTAGCAAAGATCTTGTACATCGAGGACAACAAAGTAATGGGGCGCCAATCTGAAATGGAAGAGGGATCCTTACATTTTGGAATAAGGGAGATGCAACGAGTTGAGGATTTTGTCCAGTGCTTACATCTTTTAAAAATCCCCGAAAGCATCATACACATCCGCACCAAGCCAATCCCAATACTCCCGGAAAAAGTCCACTTGGAATACCATCAAGACACGGACACTTGCCCCTCTTGAGAGAAAAAATGTGGCCTCGGCTAAATCATTCCTGATCTCGACCTCTAAAGTGGCCCTTTGCTCATTGGTGACTATAGGATGAACCTTAGCAAGCAAGGCCACTTGAAAATCTGGAAAAGGGAAGACGGCGAGCAAAGGAAGAAAGCTGAAAAGTGATTATGCAAAAGCCCCTAAGCTCTTTTGGATCTGGAAACAACAACGTCCATCCCGAATCTGCGGAGGCCCAAGAGATGCAACTAGCTTTCTTGTTTTGACAGCTCGAAAAAAACACGTACCTTTGGTCTCCCTCCTTGAACCATTGCAACCCGGCTTTAATGCGAGCAAAGTGCACATGTTCGATTCCATCTGGCCGAATGCTACACAAAATTTGCTTCTCCACATGACCATCCGATGGGGCAACAGACTGCATGCCTCAAGTTGTCGATAAAGAGCCCGTGAAGACTCCGGTTAGCGCCCGCCTAGCCCGTTCCACGACCCCAACCTTTAGCAAAAGACTTCCACGATGGCGAGAGCATCAACAATACCTTTATGCCCCCTGTCGAGAGAGAAAAGAAGTGAGCCACACTGTCTCACACCGCCACAAAATCATCATCCTTCAAGAAAAATGTATTAACTTTGAACTATGTCTTAGAGGCAAATGCACCACGTATGTGAGCAAGAGAAATACGTGGATTATGGTCGTAAATCGCGATATTCAACGGGTTCTCCACGATGAAAAGTAGGCAACGGGGTTGCTACCAAAGCATTATAGTAGCCTCTATCATGTCTTGCATATGCTCTACCACCACCCAACCAGCCATTACACCAAGTAAAACTTGAGGGACCCTCAACTTCTATGAAGCCACAATCTTGCATTAAGCGGTGCCATTGCTCCCGTTCAAAGCTCTACACAATCTCTACACCTCTGCCACATCTGTCTTGCTCAAGCTCAACCATGTTAAAATCACCCACCATGATCCATGCAACAGGGGAGCCTAACTTCAGTAATTTGGAACGCAAAGAAGCCCACAATGCGCCTCTCTGACGTGGTTGATTATGCGCATACACATTAACCAATCCCCACTCTTGCCCTTTATCAAACCACTTGACTATGATCCACCTACCAAATCACATCAACCCGAGTAAATGACAACTGGAATAGTCCTCCTCCATCTTTGTAAGAACACCCGCCTTTTGCGAAGTCTGCGTCGCCACCGAAACATTGTACCGCCTATTGATTACTTGAGCAACTTTGTAGGCATCCTCTTTTTGCATTTATGCTCTTGCAAACAAATGAAATCTGAGTCCCACCTAGTCGGGCCATGGACAACTGCTCCTTTTAGTAGGGGAGGAGGCAACCCCCGCACATTCCGGAGATTAACTTCATTGATCGTGTGGATGTGGAGGATGTTCTAAGTTCATATCAACTTGTATATGAGACTCATTCTCCACTTGATCAGCCCAATGTGGCTGATGCTATTGGCGTAGTGAGTGACAAATGGTGAGGAGAGTTGGCTCAAGGGGTTAGGGGAAGCAGATGCGTATAAGGTCGTGGTGCTTGGCTTATTCCTCCTCCGGCGGCTTTTTCATGCGGGCAATGGACCATTCTTCTTCAATGCGCTCTTGCTTGCGGGCAATCATGTCCAGCCTCTCTTGCTGGTCAGAAGGAAGACAATTATGGGCTACGGGGAGGGTGCCAATGGCTAGGGTAGAAGACGAAGAAGAGGTGATGGCAAGGACAAAAAAAGTCTTGGGCCGGAGTAGGGATGGCGATGGGGAAGTAGAAGTAGGGGAGACAGAAGCAGGAGGAGGGATGGGAATGGAGGGTCTGTGCACACGATAAGCAGAGAAGGCCTCAACATCACGAAACATATTGGCAAGCTCTAGGCCGTTAAGCAAAGATAATTTATATTTAAAAAAGAGTGGACCACTTTTAACGACCACAGACTTGGGGAGGGAAGCCTCAGCAGGAAGGGAAATACAAATACGAGGACCATTGGTAATCGAATGAGCAAGGTGCAACCCTAATCCATTGGCAATGGAGATCAAGACGTCTGGAACCTGCAACTCAATTGGGAAGTCCTCCAATGCAAACCAGCAGGGCATACGACGTGCATCAGACTTATTAGGAAGAAATCCAGGGGTGTATACCTGATACAAGAGATAATGTCCCCACAAAGGATCCACTCCACGCTCCACTAGTTTATCAACACTATCCAAAACTTTCAGGGACTCGTGCGGAGGCAATCCCAACTTTTGCAGATGTTGTTTCAACCAAAATCCCATCCTCTTGAGATCAAGGAACTGACCAGTGAAATGACATACCACCGCATGGGACATTAGATTGTGCAGACTTTGCAAGTGGACGCTATGATCTATCTCCACAACCGAGACACCAGCCTGAGTGAAGGCACTAGAACACACCTCTGCTTCATAGAACACGTTATCAGAAGGCAATTGAACATCCATTCTATCTTCAGACCCTGCAGCTCTTTTAAACAATTGCAAATCCATAGAGGCAGGGGCATATGCAAGTGGATTGAGATGAGAATTAGGAGGCAGCACTGGAGAGGCCAAAGAGGCAGAAACTTGCGAGCAAGAATGCATACCGGCGGAGGTGACCATGGAGGCCGAAATAGAGGATCCCAATTCCGGGACTGAAGCAGCACGAAAACTACCTGATGCCATACACCGTTGGAAAGCTCACTGCACAGGCTTTCCAACGCACCAAGAATCGCGGGAAACAGACACCCGAGGAGGGAGATATCTCAGACTGAACCGGCGCCAAAACCCTAGCCTGTGGGCTCATACTCTTCCACGGAGGTCCTCCGTGGAAGAGTCCTCTAACCAAACTCCTAATACCTTTACATACTTGATAAGGGAGACATTTTTCTACCCTTGAAGAGTCCTCTAACCAAACTCCTAATACCTTTACATAGTTGATAAGGGAGACATTTTTCTACCCTTTATGTGATCCTACTCCTCTTGTACATCAATGGCATAGGACCGTTGTCTATCCCATCGTATCATTTTCTCCCTTAGAACCCCCAATCATTTTTATGCTTATTCAATTTAAAATTATAATTTCAGATCTGTTGCGTGTTTTGTTTCTATGATATAGTTGGAATGTTCAAATAATACATTGTTGTCCTTCCAAAATATTCTGTTTGGCAACATAATTATCCTATCTCTGCCATCAATCTTTGTAGAAAATTATAGTGGTTGAGTGGTTACAATGGGTTGTCCTTCCAATTTTGCCATATATAACACCTCAAAAATGAAAATTTGCAGTGCCCACCAATTGTCTTGCCGCTAGTTTTTGCATTAGTTGATAAGAAGAATTAATTTGCCTTTTTGAAGATGCTTGTGCAATGCAAAGCTTTGAATAGAATTTGACTCGTCTGTGTTCCTTCCTAGATTTAAACACGTAGATTCAAGTTTTATCAGGTACAACTTGTGCACGTTTTGTTGATTTTAGTAGAGATGGAGACACATATTCCAAATAAATTGAAATATATTAACATTACATGTTAGTCCTCGCATATTAGGACATTTTCAGGATCGAGATCTATGTAAATGACTTTGTACATATTTTTTGCTTTCAATTTGCTCAATAGTGGAGCTACTGCATTTCCAAAATAGGAATCAGATAATCCACCAAAACTATCCTACAGCTTAAAGAAAAGATCAATTTTGTTATGACATCATCTGCCAATCCTCTTGCCTTAGTGATATGGTACCATATATGTGTAGAAACAACTTGGAATGTTCTCAATCTTTCTTGCTCTAATTTATGCCATGCTTGCCATTTTAGCTCCAAAATCTAATCTGTCAAGAAGCTAGAACAATGTTTAACAACTGAATTAGGATCTATCTTAAGCTCTCCTGGTCTTGGAATTTTAGTCCTTTGTTATTTCTCACCAATAAAGCTTTGTAATCTAGAGATCCTTCTTGTCTTAAAAAGGGCAGGGTTTACGACTATAAAAAAAACCAACCTCCAGAAATATGCTAAAAAATTCAAGAATAGTCTTTCGGATTTTGTCCAAACAATTGAAGTAGAAATGCAGAGTAGTTGAAGAGCTGGAAGCTGGAATTGACAAACTATGGAGTTGGGTGTGTTAGCTCTGATCCACCTTGCCATGTTGCCTATAAATTTTGGTTTTTGTGATATATGCGGTCGCCCAATATGCAAGTCCTGATGGAAAACTCCTGGGAAGAGTCAAAGAGTCTAATATAACAGAAGCAAGCCCTGAAAAATCCTTCAAAAGCCGAGTTGGAGGTTGGATTCCATGGAATTCTCAGTTTCTGGCACTATGGCAAAACCTCCATGGCCAAGTTTTGGCAGCTTACACTGTGATTCCTATTGTTGTAAGAAAATCTGCAAAGGGCAAGGCAAAAGATTAACTGTAACAAAGCAGAAAGAAAGAAGAGAAAGTAGGCGAAGAGGGAGCTCCTTCACAATCAGCCACATCATGATGAGGAGCCTCCCTAGATAGAATGCAGCCTCTAGGAGCCCTAGGCATTTCTAGGAGCAAGCATCAACTAAGGATATTCCAAGAACATATTTCTATCACGATTGTATATGCTTAGAACAACACATCGTGTAAGTCATCTGCTATTACCTCAAAGCCTTTGTGGCTTAATGCATGGAGAAGAGATATTTGCAATTTTTTAATGATTAAGCCTATGAATTTAAGTTCTTGATTAATGAGAGGATAGTCGAACTAAAAGACAATACCAACCAGACTTCACATCTATTGAGCATTTAGTAGTTGATTTTAAAAATAAGTTAGTCACTGAAGAGCCTCCATCATGTGTACACTACGCGTGAGTTGAACTAAGAATGCACATATCTTGCTTTGTACAAATACAAGGCATGAATGCAACAATTTCATTTAATTTTTTGATGCCAGGATTGTTACAATAATATGAGCTTGCCGCAAAGTCTAAACCTACTAAGACCTATAGATAGTAGGCCATTTGGATATTTGCATATAGATAGCTTGATAAAGCTATTATTTTCATTACATATCCTCCCCCATGAAGAACTCATGCTTAAATTGGTACATTAGTGGCGTATCAACTATGAAAAATATTGTTTGCTTCTTACTGACAAACTGAGTTGTGCAATGATGATGCCCATGGGTCAAACATCACCAAAGATTGGACATTTTCCCTTCATGAGGTTGCATATCAGCATTGGAGAAAAAAGTCGATTGTAGGATAGCCCCAGAAGTAGAATATACAAATCCAAAATCAAGCAATTTCATGCCATGTGTTTGAAGTTTGGATTTGGAGAGCAGTGAAAGCTTAATTTGAGGGACTTTATTCTTCAGCATATGGTAATGCTACATTCCGAACTTTTGCTAGGTGAAATAGTTCCCTCATTGTGGTGAGCTGCAGTTGCTTTTACAACCTTTGAGTCTAGAGCCAAGTTTGGCATGCATTAAAAATACAACTTCTATGTCACTTGATGGAAATTATGCCTACGGTATGTTGTGTATTTGAAACATATTTAGAAAATGCAAGTTATTGGATATTTAAGGCTTGGTACTTGACCTGTTTGGTCAATTTGCTGTTTTGTAAGTGGCATAGCACTTTATTAATTAGCTTTGGTTTATGTTATGTAAGTTTCCAGCAACGCAACTAATAACATAGGATTTGGACTTCGTGATTGGAATGTGCTTTACACTAAATTTAAACATAGGGCAAGGTGAGCTATAAATTCCACTTCAAATTTCTAGTAACTGCACTATACATGCCTCTTAAGATAAATGTGTTTTTTCTAGCAAGTATAATCAACGTAAATATTTTTAATATCTGATCTAAATTCTACACTTTTGGATTTGTGTAGCTTTGTTTGTACATTTGAAAGTTCTTTCTACCACAATAATGAGATGCTTTCATATTTATTGTCAAAACTATGATGTAGAATAAACTCCGCCTAATGTGATTCTGGCTACCGTTTACAGAATCTTGTTAGTCTTAAATTCGTAAACAATGCTAATGCATATAGACTTGCTCAATTTGATTGTACATGCAGATAGCAATTTTGTTATGATGAGATGCTATAGCCCACCTGCTGAACCTCCCTTTGATCCATAAGAAATTCATAGCCTATAATGCATTATTAGACATTCACATGCAGCGTTGTTGATGCAGAGCCTAACCTTCAAATGGAAAACTTTTCCACCATCCCAAGATATGTTCCAGGATGAGCAACTTTACTAGAAAAATGTTGGGTAAATCCACGGGTATGTAATTCATAAATAACAATTTTTTTGAGGAATGTAAGGAGGTGAGTCGTCCTCCCAGTCAAATTGCCAATAGAAACAACATTAAGACCTCTCCAAGAAAAGGAACAAAATGAAAAAGAAAGACATAAGAAAAGCACCAAATCTCATCTTCAAATTCACGCACCATCCCTACCATTTGAAGCCAGCAATTTCAACCAGGTCCCATTTCCCATATTCTCCTCAGTAAAACGCTGCCTGGATAAACCAACCCAAATTAATCAAAAAAGAGTAAAAAGACTCGGCATAGACAACCCTGTCACAACTATGATAATATTCTTGGAATCAGCTTATATGGCATTAAGCCAGTTTCATCCCATGATGAATGCCCAAACTCGAACCACTGAAGTCGCAGTAGCAATTTATCTCATGCTATACACATTCCATATCATATGCAACTGGAAACCCGCCCAAAGTAGCACCAGCAACCTGGGAGTTCCAAATTATTAGATGGAATTGTATAGAAATAAGACAGCTTGTGTAGCAAGTTAAGCAATTACCCTCGGGGGCTGTCCTGCTTCTAGCAGTAGACGACCCAGAATTGCTCCACCACTAAGCCCCATAACCCTCCAATTATACTGGCAATCAAGAGCATGCAAAACTAATCGACTAACCTGGTATTCTAAACAATTATAGGCTACTTCCTTGCTCGCACATGCTTCTTTCCTCCCCTTCTTGCATAAAACAATTGCAGCATGTGTAGCCACACCAATTGAGATGGGAACCTGATAAATTTAAGAATGTCTATAGCTTAGTTTCCATTCTTTAAAGCATACAAATGTCAATATATATCTATTTTAGAGAGGAAAGGAGGACATACTTGTAGAAGGCTGTAGATCCAATATTGTAGACTGCAATTTAATGAGCTGCATAAAATAAACCAGTAATAAAATTTTGCCATTGTCAGACAACAATTATAGCTGCATGAGCTGCAGAAAAAATAAAGATGCACTAACCTTTAGAACCACTAATACTAAATAGCTGGTCCAGATTAGCCAAAGACTTAAAAATGGTTTCCATCTCACGTTGCCACAAATGGAGTCCTGAAAGTATAAAACATTCTATTATGCGCAACTTTATACTTAACATCTAGATCTGCAACAAATTAATGCATCTACCAATATGTCAAATGAATGTGACTAATGAATGAAATGACAAAGCTTCAGTCAGTACCATTCGGGCCACCATTAACACATAGGCGTTGCTTCAAATCATCTTCCTGTAAAACCATTTTACCAACATTGTAAGATTGTAGAGAGTAAGAACAGTCATACAAATGCTGTAAGATTCTAGAGAAAAGATTGAAACGATAACTGGAAACCCAAAGCGACTTCAAACACTCCCTCATAGCACATTTGTTCAGCATTATCTGTGCAACAGGAGAAAGCTAGAAATAAAAGGCACGGAATTCTAAAGAACACCTATGCCAGACAAATATGTACACTGAGAACTAAGATTACCATTGCAATCCCACAAAAAACTAACAGAAAATAATCTGGATACTCTTACCCTTTTATATTCTTTGGTCCGTAGAAAATTGTGGAAGACTGGGCAAATGCAAAAGCTCCCCGGCAGCATACGACTGCTCCTCTCATGGCAAGTTTCTGCAGTCTGGCAAAACTATGGCTCTCCAAAAGACGACTGAGTCACGATTCAGCCAAGAAAACATAGGCACGATCAAGCTATGGCTGAGCAAAACTCTTCGCTTGGCAGTTCCGCCAACATCCTGGCAGAGAATCTGTTGGTAAAAGAATGATAGGCTCTTCCTACCATGAAAAATATGCATTAAATTTCATACAAATGGACAGGTATTTTTGTTGTAATATGTCACATCATTATAGAAGTGAACGTGTCCTGTATTTTGTGCTAGCATAGAGATTTGCCATAAGAATATATGCCCGAGTGCAATATGGATCTATCAGAATAATGGCACTAAAACAACGTCTGCCCGTCTTTATGTTGCAATGCAATTTACATGCACTGAGCAAGGCTATCCACATACAAATATTGGGTTGCGCATGACTGATCAGTATATGCTCAGCTTCTTGAAATAATCCTGCATGACCCAAAAGATCTACCATGCAAACAACATGTGAGATGTTTTGCATGATGCCATAGAACGCTTTCATACTTTTAAAATACCAAAGGAATTCATCCACTAAGCCAACATGACTAAATGCTGTAAAGATACCAACAAATGCCACGTCATCAGGTGTAACACCACTCTGCTGCATAGTTTCAAAGGACTGAACAGCCATTTGGACATCCCCAAACTGTGCATAGCCTGCGATGATTCCACTCCATGATATGACATTTTGGTTCGGCAGTTCATCCAGGATACTGTTTGCTTCCTTCAGCTCTCCACACTTAGCATACATATCAACAATGGCACTCCCCATAATAATATCAGATTGTAGGCCACTCTCAGTGATCTGCTTATGAATGCTAATGCCATGGTGTAAGGCCCCCAGACTACTACATGTTTTCAAGACACTCAGAAATGTTACACTATCTGGATGAACGCCCTCATGCTGCATGCTTTTAAAGCATTCTAGTGCAAGTAGGTGCTGCCCATAGTGACTATATCCACTAATCATTGTATTCCACGAAGTAGGATCCCGATTTGGCAAAATATTGAACACTATACATGCCTCCTCTAAACTCCCACTCTGAACATAGATATCAATAAGACTATTCCACAAAATGATATCATATTGCAGCACATTTGCAGCCACGTGCTCATGCATGCATCTCGAAAGTTCTATCATCCCTATGCTACTACATGCTTTTAAGATAGTTGAAAAAGTCACGACATCGGGCTTTATTCCCATACACTGCATTTCCTCGTAACATTCTAGAGCCATCCAGCTTTCTCCATGGAGAATATATGCTGCAACTATGGCATTCCATGACACTACGTTTGGCCTTGGGAGTTTGTCAAATTGTTTGCATGCCTCCTTCAAGCCACCAGACTTGGCATACATATCAACGAGTGTAGTTACCACTGTGTTCTCATGTTCAAATCCAGCCTTTAGAATCTGCTCATGAATGCATCTGCAATGCTCTAAAATACCAATCATGCTACAGGCCTTTATGACGCTTATGTATGTAAAGATCAATGGCTTTAATCCCACCTCTTGCATTTTTTTAAAACATTCTATTGCAAGGTAGCCTTCACCCTGCTGGGCATATCCTGCAATCATAACACTCCAGGACACAGCATTTTGATATGGTAAGTTTTCAAAAAGCTTAAATGCCTCATCCAAGCTCTTGCATTTAACATACATATTGACTAAGTTTGTCGCAATCATAATGTCATACTGGAGCTTATTCATAATAATCTGTTCATGAATGTACCTGGCCTTCTCTATAGAACCTATGGCACTACATGATCTTGAAATCGCCAAAAATGTGACTTTGCTTGGCTTTAAGCCCATACTTTTCATGCCCTCAAAGCAATCTAGGGCAACATGGCTCTCACCATGTTCATTATATCCTGACATTATGGTATTCCATGAGACAACATCTCGATTTGTCAATGCATTAAAGACTAACTTTGCCTCCTCCAGACCGTTCCATTTTGCATACAAGTCAAGAAGATTGTTTCCTATAAGAGTGTCAAACTCGCATCCATCCTCAAATATCTGCTCATGAATACGTCTGCCCTGTTCTTTGCAGCCCATCTTACGACATCCATTCAAAAGACTCAGGTAAGTGAATTTGGATGGCTTAATGCCCTGATGTTGCATAGTTTCAAAGCATTCCAGTGCAAGACAGTATTCCCCGTTCTGGACATTTGCAGCAATTATCCTACTCCATAAGACTCTTAAATCCTGTCTTGGCATTCTTTCAAAGACCCTGCTTGCTTCTTCCATACTCTTGCACCTAGCGTACATGTCAATAAGGGCACCGGAAACAATAGTGTCAGCTTGAAACCCATGCTCAATGATGTCTTTATGAATCTGTCTTCCCTGATCCACATTAATGCATGCTTTCAAAATGCTTAGGAATGAGGCTTTCATTGCTCTCCCATTCTTTTCCTGCATTTTGCAGACATTTCTAACTAGGGGCTACTAGATATATCCATAAAACATAACAGATTTGAAACTGAGCATAAAACTGAGTATATAGCCTTGCACACAACCAAAACCTTTTGTCTAGTTCCAGAAAAGCGAGCCATGCAGAGAACGACACTTCGTTTTATAGCCATGCAAAAGAACGGCAACATAAAAAAATGCCATTCAAATCGAAATGCAGAAAATAATGTAGCCATTCAACAGAATGGCTCTCATTTTTAAAAATTTCTAATTTTATACAATGCAAATATCATATGTCATTGTCATATCGTGTATGTATAATGTCTATACAATACAATGTAGTATCTAACTAACTATGTATTGAAAAGATTTTTGGTTTGTTGGCTTGGAATTTAGTAGTGGTGCACGATTTGAGAAAAAGTTGGCAACCACCATTGTTGAATGCAAAATTAAAAATTTCCCCATTTTTCAAACTTGATCGGCGGTGATGGACCTGCCCTTTTTCTTGATCCTTCCTCCCGACTCCCGCCCACCCATATAGATACAGTCATTACAGTGGTCTCGATTAGTTGTGGCAGCCGATCTGCTGAAGCAAAAGCAGCAGAAGAATAGAAGTACGATTTGGATTGGAAGTCTCTGAGATTTGGAAGTACGATTTGGAGTCATTGAGTATTATATTCGATAAAGCAAATTCATGGTTTGGTTATTGAGTTTCTGGTTAATTTGTTAATTTATTGTATTGAATGGCAGCCAAAAAATCTACTATGCAACAGAATGGCAACGTTAAAAACTGCCATTCAAACCGAAAGGCAAGTTTTTGAAGTGCCCTTCAAAAGAATGGAAGGGCTGCCATGCAAATTTAACCCTTGATTCCGATTCTTTAGCGGGCCAAGTGTTTGTTGGATCTGACATGCGACCATTTCAGGTAAATTAGAATCGTACAAAACGGAGCTGTTGTCTCAGCATGTCTTCAACAGTTGAAACTATGTCTATCTTCTGAAAAACTTATTCCAGCTTTTTTTTATGATGAATACATCTTTCTTTTTCTCTTTCACAATGCTAGATTCCATTCTAAAGTCGTCTAATTTTAGAATTAGCAAATAAAAATCATGAAGGTACTTGCGACCCATTTATAAATCGGAACTTGTCTAATACAACTCATCAAATCTTTTCAGACTGCTTCAAGCCTTGAAGGAATGTGCTCCTTAGAAATTTGATCCATTTTGCAGGCGTTTCTCTTATTCCTTTGAAGAAGTTGTTGACTGTGGACCTGATATTAAGTTTACCCAATCCGTTTCGTATTGGGGAGGGTATTCTCGCAATGGTGGAAACTATGATTCTGGTATTGTATTGTATTGAAAATGGTATGTTTGTGCATGTTTGATCTGCTTCTTTGTTGTGAGGGGCAAGTTTCTATTTCAGTGTTGTCTTTGTGTCATGTTTTTTTAAGTGAACTCAATGGTGTAAGAAAAGAAATTTGGAGCCTGTTTTGGGAAGCTCCTGCGTGTCGATATGCCAGTGGCTCGAATTTGAAAAGCACGTGGAGGCGGCAGGGCAGCGGGCAGGAGCACACCTCCCGGCTATGGACATGCCGGATATGCCAGTTGCAAGCGGAGCTGCAGTTCTCTCATATCGACTTCGGTAGAGGCAGGGGCACTGTTGTGCAAGGATCAGTGGGTTCAAGTCCCATATTCATTTTTTTGTCCGTTTATTTCTTCTTGTGGGGGATTTCTTGTGTGTTTATTTCTTACAGGGCTTAGTGTTTAGGCATCCGGGTGTCCGGCCCTATTTCAGATGGCAGGCTGGTTCTCTTGCTAAAATGCAAGGGAAGTAAAACAGAATAGAGGGTTTCGTCCCCTGCCAAAATGGAGGAGCATGGCGCACTAGATTGCGCCCTCTTTGCTTGCTCAAATGATGTCTCCACTCTGTTGCAATCTAGTCTACTGTGGTTCAGCATAAAAATATGCGATGTAATGGTCTTGTAGAGAAGTTTAATAAAATATGGTTTCCGCCAACCATGTGTTCAATCGAGACCTTAGAAAGTGGCACACCATTTTTTATCCAAAAAGATGTTGGCTACCGATCGGGTATCATACCGAGCATATGCTCCAGATCCACGGCTCACATTCAATATTAAAAGATAAACCCATATAGAACAACCATTGAGTGTGGACCTGATATGCCACAAAGTACTCATACTGCAAAGGTTAATTTCGTTGTTGCTATCTACTTACTTAAAATGTTACCAATGTGTGAGTGTGAGTGTGAATGTGAACATGCATAGTTCGACTTATGGTCAAAGGAAACAAGATCTTCAAAGCATGGAGCAAATAAGGAGAGTGCAAATAAAAAGGTCTAAGAAGACTGAATTTGTCGGTTCTATGCAAAACTAATTTCAAATGTTCGAGCAAATTGAACACAAGGGACGCTTGACGCATTAAAGAATACAAAAGAGCAAGAGCACTTGAGGACACTTATGGCGAACAAAAATGTAGCACTACCATGTATTATTAACAAATCTTTAGGTTATCCTTGCCACCATAGAAAAATTAGGATGGTCAGGAGGTAAGCTTTCCGTCAATGTTGTGCTAAGGTGGGAAGGAACATGTACAACATAAGGTTTTTTATAGCTAACCCTTTGTTTCTATAAGGTTTGATTACTTTAGGAAAAGAGAACATGCTCTATTTAACTTGAGACTTATCAAATCTCTTTCTTGTCTAGCCTTAAATCAGGGATGCCAAAGAACATGAGAAAGCATGAGATTATCTTCCAGCTGGAGATTATCGCAATAATCAGCCACTGCAAATCCGGTAGTTGAATCTTTGGATGGGTGGCTAGGATTGGAAATAATCTACTCCATCCATGGGTTAACGCTGCCCTCTTGTGGGTATGTGCATTATTGCACATACTCATCTTGAGGGCAGCATTCTCCCATAGACATTTGGTCTTCATAAATGTTAGAAATCAGATCAATTCAATTTCTTATTCTTTCTTCTCGGGTTGCCCCAAGGGGTAAACCCTTGTTTGATGGTGGAGTTGGTAATAACTCCTTGATTTCTATGTCATATGCAAGTCATTTAGGGTACAAAGTATTTTTGAACTATTGATTTTCTAATTTTTCCTTCCTGTATTCAATGTTGTATTCCTGTACTAAACTAAAGATTTGTCTTTACAGCCAATTTGGAATTAAAAGATGTTAAAATTATGCAAAGCTTTTTCAGTGCAGATTTGCATTCCATCTTGGGTAACCAGGTGACATATAGAATTTTCAATCCAACTATGGGATTCAAATCTGCCATAACCGAGGTCTGCTTTTTCCTGCAGAGGTTTACTGCAAAAGTTTAGTCTCCATGGAGAATAAGTGGCAATTTCGTGAGTGTAAGTTCCTTTCTGTCTTTTCTTCTATTTTGCTGATCTTTGGATTTTTGTTGTGTCAGATTGCATTCTTAACTCCTGTTGTGTAGGTATAGATAGCAGGTTCATTCTTATTTTGCTTGCTCTTACATATAGAATTTTATACTGGAACTGATTTTGGAAACAAAAGGCTAATTTTATGCTGGAGCAAATTTTGCAAACAAAAGGCTATATAGTTACTCTTGGTCGCTTTATTTGCAACCTTGCTTGTATAACAGACCATCTCGAAATGAATCTCTCTTCAGTCCCTTATGTCATGATTTTTAAAGATGCATCAAAAGCTTTTGATATTACTTGAAAGATTCGAGGCCTCTAGCTAGGACACCAATTAATGTATGGTCTCGTTTTGCTCCTTTTCTCTGTTGAAGGCAATGCCTGCCATCGGCCTACTTGTCATGCTAACTCTTAAAGACTCTGCTCTAAGACCTATTGAGGGCATGTTTCTATATTGATCTTAACAATGAAATACTTCATCATGCATTATGCACAATGAATGGAATAAAATGTTCACAACAAAAAAAAAAAGGCCAGCCAGTTTTGCGGGTCGTTGATGATAACAAAATTGTTAACTTCACATGTGAATTCATTCTTGAGCTCTTCCTTATCCCATTGTCAAAAAAAGCACGTAACAAAAAAATTATTTGAAAGCCACCAAGCATTTTTAACAAATGGTTTTACTTTTAGGGACTGTAATACTTGGCAATCATGTGCTCAAGTTGAACAGATAAATTCAATCCTTCTAGATTTAGAGTTTAGACTATAATAAAGACGTTATCCAAATAAAGAAAAGGTCGGGTTAATAGTCATGCAGATATTCTGAGTTCGCAAGAGGACCTTCAGTTGCAAACATAATCTGCTTTATGCAGATCTATAGGAAGAAAAAAAAAACTAAAACATGCTAAGAAGCACCAATTCATTAACTTGATAAAACAAGGTGCTGCGCACGGAGGGTTGCCCTTAGTTTTCTGTGGGTAAAGTGGCTTAAATCAAACCGTGTGGAATCAAAATTTCTACGTCAAACCCCCATCATATATATCGACTCAATATTTAAATTAAAGTAGACCCCTACCATGTTCTTATAATCAGTTTGTAGATCCCCTACATTCATCTAGAAGCCCATCTACAAGTCTCGCTCGATCGAGTTGTGTATGTAATTAAGTACTTGGATGTTCTAGAAATGTCTGAACGTGTTTTATGTCTTTGTCTATAATGTTGTTGGGCGAGTGGCAACGTATAGGAGAGTCGGAAAGAACTAGGAATGAAAGTGCATACCCAGTTCATTTTGAGTACTAAAGAGGGTATGTAATGTTTGTGTTAGCCACACATTTTTTGTTATCACAACGTCCTTCATAGCATTTGGTTTTTTGTAACAACTAGAGGCACTACTTCTTCGCTTTATTTCTCGAGCATGTGTATGTACTCATCAGAGATATGCAAACTATGTATTAGTATATTTAGACAAGTCATAATTTCATGGAATGGAATGATATGAAAATAGCTTCATGTGTAAATGCGAAAGATGTTCTCAATCATATGATGTGATGTTTTTGAAAATAAGAAGTGCATGTAACTTTTTTTGTTGTATAGAGCAAGAGTAGGTTGTCTTTGGAACTTTCAAGTTGACCTATTTTAGACTTTCGAAACAATACATATGGTGTTTATGCAATAAATTTAGATTATATGTTTTTTGAATACGTGATCATGTGGATTATTGTCAAATTTCTTCCAGTTTAGCTTTTAGAACAAGCACACATATACCAGAATACTTTTTAACTATTTCATTGATTTATTTACATTTTTTATTTTTTCCTGCGTAATTTAAGAGTCGCTAGAAAGAGGAAGATAATCGTCCCTCCAGAGTTACCAAAATTATAAAGCATGATAAAGTACCTAATGAAATAACCAATCTGTTTCAAAGCCTCATCTTTGACCTTTAGATCAGATCTGCATTAACTAAACATTAAACTTGAATAAATATAACATTTGCACAAACTTTTCTATCATGTACATATTACACAGAAAAATATACATTTTTAAAACGAACCGTCCTTTGCTGGTAGCTATCCACCACGTCCCTAGCAAGATGATTCTCGAAGCCACATCGCCTTTATCCTTTACGAAGGGTAGAACAAAATAATAAAGTCAATAAAATAATGAATACCTTTAATACACAAAGACAAACTAAGCACTACAAAGATGGATCGCATCGATCCGGCCATCGGATCGCCATTCTAGAATGGGACGAGCATGCATGTCATGCATGCATGCGGGCGGGCGCGATGCCCGCTTTGGTTGGGAGTTTGCTATTTCAGCGCATTTAAAGATCCACGACTCATCTTCCTCTCTCTCGCCAGCATCTTTATTCTCTTTGAATTGTTTCCGTGGGAGGGGCTTCTTCCTGCCTCGCTTAGCCAATTTGGCGTATCTTTCATGCTATCCTTTTCCGCCTTTGGCCTGCGCCCCGTGACCTTGCGTCCTCGATCCTAGTTTGTCGGGAAGTTCTCCGGTAGTCGGCGGTTTGTTGGTTTCTTGCGGTCCCATTCTAGAATCGCATCGATCCGGAACCATCGGATCGCCATTCTAGAATGGGACGAGCATGCATGTCATGCATGCATGCGCGTCGGGCGCATGCCCGCTTTGGTTGGGAGTTCGCTATTTTAGGCGCATTTCTCGATCCACGACTCATCGGCGCTTCCTCTTCTCTCCAAGAAGCACCTTATTCTCTTTGAATTGTTTCCGGCGTGGGAGGGGCTTCTTCCCGCCTCGCTTAGCCAATTTGGCGATCTTTCATGCTATCCTTTTTCCTACTTTGGCCGGCCCCGCGGACCTTCGCCCTCGATCCTAGTTTGTCGTGAAGTTCTCTCGGTAGTCGGGCGTTTGTTGGTTTTTGCGAGTCCCATTCTAGAATCGCATCGATCCGGAAAGCCATCGGATCGCCATTCTAGAATGGGGACGAGCATGCATGTCATGCATGCATGCGGTGGGCGCATGCCCGCTTTGGTTGGGAGTTCGCTATTTTAGGCGATTTCGCATCCATGACTCATCGGCGCTTCCTCTTATTCTCTTTGAACCCACCCTCCCCCTTCTTTGTTTATTATATTTTGTACAAGTTCTCGCTTATCATGTTTTTCCACCACCGGGTGATGCTATTCTCCGGTATGTTTTCTCGCTTGTTGTGTTGGTGATGTGCGTGGACAGGTTGGCGAAGCCAGATCCGCTTCGACTTCTCCATGCGGGGTTTTGGGAGCGATTCTATGCCTTACGCTTGTCTAAGCCCCTTGCCGGGCTTATCACTAGGGTTTTTCCTCAAAACCCGAAAGGGCGGGGTTTTTAATCCCTGATAAGCTTTCTACAGTACATCAGCCACTCATCTATTAGCATTGTATTTGTTTTGGGGTCCAAATGATATAATTGATTTTCCCTTTATTTTTCGTGGGTAGTTCGCATGTGCGCGCTACCCAATCGGCCCACCATTGTAGAAAATCACGATGAATGAGAAGCCTATCTCGGCGGTTTGTTGGTTTCTTTGCAGTCCCATTCTAGAATATATCAAGAAGATCATATATGAAGCATCAACCTTCAAAAGGCATGCCCCAAAAAATGTTTGGTTTCTACAACACAAGACATTTATCACCTACACATTGGCTCATGAATTTGCCAAGAATCTCGACTTGTATGGCAAATCATTTTTATTTCATTCAATAAAAGTTGTCAAAAGTACCTTGAGATGATAGAAGAGGTCAGCTCCATTTAAATACTCCATCACAATGTATAAGTTTGCAACGGTTTGAAAACATATCTCAATATTACAATGAATGTGTGCTTAGTCAGCTATGTATGTACAAAAATAAGCACAAAAACATTTGTTGAAACTACTGAATGGTGAAGAGTATCACCTAAAGTATATATGGTGTTCGGGCTTTTACCCGCTCTACTATTTTTTTATTGAGATCGCCCTTGCTCACGACTTCCATTGCAAAAACACACGATACAATGGCAAAAATTTACTTACGGAGGATCTCATTCACTACATTAATTGTCCAGACAAACTCCTCATCACTCAAATAGCTTCAATGTGTTCTTTCGTGATAAGATGAGCAGGATCAAAGGCTCGTATCATCGCGGCAAGCAATCGCTCAATCGCCTACTTTGTGTCAGAATCAAAAATCCCCTCGCAGCCTTGGTTTTGAAGGCAAACTCTTTCCTTTTGTTCTTGGGACATTCTATCGATTTCAAATCGCATGCATTCCCATATTCGAGCCCAAAAAATCTGGGTATTATTTCGCTCTTCATCCACTAAATCACAGCCCAAGATCTAAAGCGAGGACCAAGCACCTAAGTAGCTAGCGGTTTATCTACTAAATCACGCACTCAAAATCTAAAGCGCTTTCCAGAGTGGCTGCCCAAAGAACAAGGGCCACGTGATAGTTTACAAATGATAATAGGTTTGGAGCAATTATTGGCATATTCTCGCATATAATCGCATATACCTAGAATATGCCACAAACCCATAAGACCTTTTTTTTTTTTTTGGGAGGATAATACAACTCAAAGTACGTATAAGCCGATAAAGGGAAACATTTGCTCAAGTAGACACAATATTTTTTTTTGCACAAGGCTTTATTTCACGTCTCAAAAGTAGCGGATGCCATTGAATTGGCTCTATAACAGAATTATGCGCTGGAATTGGCTCCAGGTAAGACGAAGAAAACTATATGAACTGATGGGGATGTCGGGCGGACTAGAGCCCTAAGGAAGTTGGAGCCGGTGTTTACCGCTTGGGAGGCTAGTGCAGAGCCGCCTAGATGCCGAGGCAAAGGCGAGGTGGTGGCGATGAAGGGAAGATAGATTTTAATGAAGGCTAAAAGATACTTATATCAAAAAAAATCTCCGGGTTACTTTATGCGGAAGAAGCATGCAAAGGATATGTAGATATTTTATTTTATGCTCAAGATCTCTCTAGACCCTATTTTCGTTGAAGTTTGCTTCATGCTTAGGGTTACCAGGGTGTGAAAATGCACAACGAAGGTCTTCCACAATTGCCACAATAGATACATAGAGAATTTGGAAACATCAAAAACTTTAGAAATGTGTTTAGGTTCCAATATGATAGTCATAGTCTCAAACTGCATGGTGATTTCTTCGTCACAATCTCGTATGTCTTTTAAATATTTACCGCATGTGACATTAAAATCTCGTATATCCTTTAAATGTTTATAATGCATGTTGATCACAATGTAGAAAATACACCGAGCCTGAGTCTGAGATGGTAATACATAAGATCACACTTGTCGCACAGTGCGTTGCAAGATGGAAGAAAGACATACAAGAAATTAAATAAAACGAATCTAATAAGGGAGGGCAATCGGTAATATTCCCCGTGCTTAGTTTAAAAAAATAAAAGAATGAATTTCCGGTTGTCTCTAAGAAAGAATTTTAGGACATTTAACTATCGCTATGTGGTAATACATAAGAGTTAAAATGACAAGCTATAGCTTGCCCCTCTTCCTTCCCCGCTGCTTCATCACCATTACAAGCATCCGACCAAAGGTAAAAAGGCTCTACTACATTGCATGAGATGTCATTTAAAACAGAGAGCCGGAGTTTGCAAAGAGGTAAAGAAGTATGAATATCAACTCGTCTCAGATTTACATGCCTACTAAAATGATTGCAAAAATCGTATCCTTGTATTCATGTATTTACAAAACTAAAATGATTGCAAAAACTCAGATCCTTGTATTCAAAGATTGGAAAAAGATGTACAAAGATTGCTTGGACAACATATTCTCCACCAAAATGTATTTACATTTGGTGAGATCATCCGTTGATCTAATACTTGATGTATCAATTCTTTTTTCCAATTGAAAACATGATGAAAATATTCTTAACAATCAAACAAACCGAAAGCAAATAGAACATGGGTGATGCTCCTGTTCAATATACCAAAGAATGCAAAGCAATCCTAATAAGCATGGTTCATTGTTAAATGATTATGAAGGTTGAATCCAAATGTCTACTAGCATTTTTATATCTTGGTTCATTGCCAAATTGTGTCCGCCTCATCCCGCGGCAAATTCAAGTGCAAAATTTTTTAATGCATCAAAGAAACATAACATAGCAAACACAACATATCACCAACGTAATATGACAACTATACAAAGATCGACATATATACCATGTTGACCTATTTCTTGCCGATTAGTTTGATATGTGGATGGTCAAAAGACCAAATAACAAATCTTTATTAGATGATAGCAATTCTGAAGGAAGCTGCCTGGTGTGCCTTCCATGACACAATTACACAAATCTGCAAGTACTTCCCAATACGGCAACCTAATTTTATAAAAAGAAAATAAATACCATGCCCCAAATTTAAGCCATGGAGTCTTATACTTTCTCTTGTCAATAGCATATGCAAAGTCTATTGGACAAGTCATTCCTGTTGAGGCAATAAATGTCTCCACAGTTTTGTTAATATAGTTGTGCATTATGTAACCCAGAAGTCATGGCAGTCAAATCTCTAGAAGGATACTTCTATCAAGGGCTGAAGAAGCGGACTCCACCTGAAAGGCATCCTTGAGTAGATGGTAAAGCAAAATGATTTGCTTTTCCGCCCTTGCACATGATCGCCCAAAATAGTTTCATAATGAACCCTAGCAATGCAAAGGTTTTTGAATCGAAATGACCATTTTGAAAGAGCATGCCACCTCCTTTAGCCTGCAAGATCCAGTCTTTGCTACAAATAAACTAAAAGGAAGAAAAATGGAAGGAAGCAGAAGCAAGGAAGAAAAGAGGGGAACAGAGTGGCAAACTGTGGCATCAATAATATGCTGAAGCCACCAGTGGTACGTACATTAGTCGGACAATGTAATTACTTTAAATCTTACCTAATAATGTGAGGGACTAGACCATCTGCACTCTAGGTCTTGATAGTTGTGCCAGTTTGCAAAACTCACTCTCTCTCATCGATGCTTCACTTGCTATACATATCCACAAGGGCCCTCCTAACAAAAACTTCAAAGCCAAGACCCTTCTCGTTACCTGCTCATGATCCAATAGACGCACTCCCTTGCAGATTGGGCCCTGCCCCGTAAAACCATTATAAATCCAAAGAAGCTTTAGGAGTTACAAATATAATTAGCATTAGCATTCTCCTCGTAAAAATATCATGAAAGCAAGATTTGAAGTTAAGAGCAAATTCTCGCATAAAGAAGTCGAAGATGAATCCCTTTGAGCTCTACACATAGATATCTTACCACCGAAAAAAGATATATTATGTGTGTTAAAAGCTCATATTCTTTTGCCTCGCCAAGGTCCAGAAGTTCTTTTTATTTTTGTGTGTGTTTTTTCTTTTGTTCGCACAAATCAACGCAGTATCGTCCCCCTCGTGGTCTATCTCTCGGCCGCCGATTTTGTCATTTGTTGCATCTCTTTGCTTGATCAATATATAAAAACACACATAAAACACTCATAGGACAACAATATCTACACACCATAATCACCAAAAATAACCTCCAAGCTCACAGGCCTCCAATCCACAACAAATGCTTCTATGATGAACATGATCTGCCTCTTATCATGATCCTACATTTGGAACTTTCAGGATGGAGACCAGTTTGACAGACAAAATCTATGAAACACAAACTCATTCAAGGCTCTTTCAGCTATAGCCCAAGGAAGTCTGATTGTAGTTGCAGCAGGTTTTAGAAGAGTAAGTAGGGTGCCTATAACTTCAAACGTACTAGATGCATAAAAAAATATGGAATATAAAATCCATATGACATTGGATGCACGCATACACAATGTTGTGACACAATGACAGATTTAAAATCTAAAGAAAATAAGAATGCGACAGCCATTCATACTTCTTAAACAACAATGGGGATTAGGTCAAAATAGTGACTATAGAGATCAATCATATGTTAAATCAGGGATATGTCGCCTTTGCAACATAAGTGTCTCCTAGAGACCTCTGACTTTCAAGGATCCCACTTATAACGTGTCAAATTCGAATCGATTCTCAGAAAAGTAGCTTCAAAGGCATATCACCGATTCCACCCATAGTTTTTCAGAGACAAAACTACAGCTCATTCCAAGAGAGACATGAGGTGTATGCAGGACCCCTATATCATAATCTAGACAACTAAACGCTATAATTTCAAATTAATATTAAGAGAAGAGGCAAGTAGATTAACTGTACCGCAGTTATATACAAACGATCCCCAATCACTTTTCCCTTGTAGGGAATAAATCGAGCTTGATACTTCATCTACACAAAACATGGTGCTAAAATATTAGAAGAACATCCAATGAGCCTATAGAAATGGGTCATTAGTAGATGTTTGAAGACATTATGACAGAGTAACCTTAACATTAATAGCTTAAAGACTTTGAGCACAATGTTCAAGCATTCCTTATAACCAAAAACCTGGTGTGTATCTCAGAATAATATCAAGGCCATGCAGCCCATGCTAGAGGATCATGCTATCAAGAAATTATGATCAGCAAATGGACCGCATTAACACCAATACGTATAACCTTTTCCCCATGGAAGCTTTTCGTGATGGGCCTTTTCCCCAAGATATATAGACCGCATGCCCCCATTCCAAGTGAGCCAAGACAATGGAGGGAACTACTATGTTCGTGGATGCGAAGCAATTAACTATCTATTGAATGTTGAATTACTTTTGCTAAATGTAGATGAGCTAATACAACACAAAAAGTAGATAAACAATCGTAACAACTTCTAAAGAGCTCTTACTATTGACAAGGGGGCAATCGTGGCCTCATCTCACCTTGGGTGCCTGCCAAAGGGCTTCAAGAAGCTACCCTCTCCATCGACATACATGGATATTTGTTGCATCGTGAATCACGTAAGCCGCGCCCAATACTTGGTCCGAAATCAACAAGCCCTAAGTTCCTGTAGTAGTTATTGTCAATTATGAGAGGGTGGCAACATCTAGAGGAGCAAAGGACATTCCCATCTCCATTTTGAGGACACAGTGGCTTGAAGTTGAATCAAGGTTAGGGTCCGTATGTGGATCAGGTTTTCAAGTTTTTGGAAATTGTAGAGCCTAGGAAGAACATTTGCACAGCGGAATCTGCCAATGGTGTGTGATCCAGAAAGAGCTAACATATTCTGAAGATAAACCCTTGTTCCCAAATTTGGTTATGAGTTGTGATAGAGTAGAGTTTGGTGATGGAATAACTCAGATAGCTTGATTGAAGTTTGTCATTAATGCATCTCTCTCAGTGCCTAGAAGCACATCATGTGATGGCCCTCCTGTCTGCAGGGAATTAATAACTTACATATTTATTTGCAGATTAGAATGAAAATGAGTAGGGCTAATTAAGATTTAAGACATATTACCAGAAATACAGAGTCCTTTGCAGCTATGGCTATAATATCTCGCACAAGATATTACTCCCCGACATTGTTGTTCCAATGCAGCCTTCATTTCATCTATATATTCATAACCTCTAAGAGAATTCTTATTTGGTTCGTGCATTCTTTCTCCTCGCGCATGGTTGACGATCATCTAGAAGAACCGATGCATCACATCCCCGCCGAGAAACCAAAGCTTATTCAATTACATGCTTAATGTAATGTTGATATAAGTCAAATGCTATTTTTATCCTTACATCTACAAAATAATCGTGGAAGTGCATTCTCAAGACTCAATTAGCCCCTCACTAACGATTCCGCTTCTGGACAGCGTTTATCATAAAACCCAGTGATAAGTTGTGCCAGTGCTTTATAATTCGTACAAAGCAAGATGATCAAAATGTTGCAGCAGCTAAAGTAGACGGCTAATTTTTGCATCTTAAATCTGCAGACCTTAGAGAAGCCCAGTAGCTTTAGATTAAAGATGTATTTATAAGGTGGTATAGTATATATCAGAATCTCCCAGCCCAAGACTTCGAAGCACAGAACTCCCAAACCCTGGAAGAGCTGGAACCTGCTATTGCTGGCGAAATCAGTGCAGCAAAGGGCATCGCCAGTATTAGCCTCCTTAGTACACAAATTTTTCCATGTTTTTCTTTGAAAACTGTTACCTAGCCCCAAACATGATCACATACGCTATTTCAAGGTAATCAGAATGGCACCTGGGATATAATCTTGCAATGAGTTACTCTTCATATCAACATCTGAAGCCTCCAGTACAGGTTCTGGGCATTTTAATTTTGTGATATTTTGGTTGATGCATGCTACGTTAATCTTCCATGGCTGCAGCTTGGAACCCATATTGCTGCTTCTTCCACCATCTTGTCAATTTTTGGCTGAAAATATGTTGCTAGATCTCGGAAATGGGGTGTTTGGTAAGAAACAGCTGGTTTGTGCCATAGATTTCAGTCTAATTCATCCAATTTCAGTCGTTGCCAAGGGAAGGACTAGTTTAGCCGATGTAGTTGGCCAAGCTGTGAAGGTGAGCCACGGACTGGGGGTGTATTCAAACTCCAGCACATCCTTACTTGCACCTACACCTAAAATGTCCACTGTTCCACCATCGCTGCAACTCCTAGCTCCATTTTGTCTTCCTTTAACGGCGCATCCCGCAGCGAGAAGCCAGTTACCAGTTACCCGGTTGAAACATCGTCCATCCAGAATACACCTGACCGCCAATTTACAGGGAACACTAGGTTTTTAGCAGTCACCAGCATATTTTAAGCATATTCTAGTACATACCTAGAATATGCCACAAGCCCACATAAACAAGGGTTTGCCCCCTTAGGGGCAACCCAAAAACAACTAATTTGAGAATTTTAAGCTAGCAAGCATAACACATTTTGCTCATAGCAAGCAGGCAAGCAAAACACATTTTGCTCAACTTAAGCTAACTAGCAAGACCATTTTTATAGCTCTTAAGCTACCAAGCAAAACACATTTTACTCAGGTGGAAAGACAAGCTTATTCTTCATCCTTATCATCATCCTTATCCTCATTAGCAACCAGGTCTCTTAATTGAGAGGCTACGTCGCTTGGGATCAACATGGTTGAAGGCACCCCTTCAATTGTCCATGCATAGTCAATGGTTTTTATCAGTTGGTATCGAGACGGATCATTAGCCTCCACCTCTTCTCCCAACAATCAACATAGTTATTGGGATAACCTTCCTATTGACAGGCTCCCACCATGAGACATACACTTCTTCGTAGTGAGGCTCGTTTGGGTCTTTAGCTAACCAAGTAAGGCAACTATCAGTTGGCCTCACAAGCAAGAACATACCCTTCCTGATATCTTGATATGGATTAAGGATTTGAACTGGATGATGTATTTTGTTATGAAGCTTCTCAAAGCACTAATGTCCTTGAGAGCTTTCACTGGAGGTACAGTCTTTGGCACTCCTTGAGGAATCATGGGTGCATCATCTACATATTTTAATTTCCTTCTCCGCCACTCACAGGTTTTATCTTATAAAATATTAGAGGCCATTCGTCTTTGTTGCAGAATTTGGACAGAAGTGGCTCTAGATGGCCCATCAGACATTCCTTCTGAGCAAGAATGTAGCCTTTCGTGAATCACCTCGTGCACAAGGTAAGGCGTTAGAGCTTTCCAGCTACATTCCCAAAACATTTGCATTAACTCTGGAATGGCTAGTGCATCTGACTTTCTCAAAACAATAGAGTAGTTGTCAAACAAAGCATCTATATCATCACGTGTATGCCCAACCATCATGAAACCCAATTTCATCTCATCAAACACACCTTGCCATACAAGGTAATAAAAGTATGAAAACACATATCTATTCTTGTTCTGGCCAGGGCAGTCGTCAAGATGAAGATACTCGTCGGTAGCTTTTTCAGTTTTGAGATTTCCCTTGGAGGCACATCATATAGTTTTTTTTGATTTATTGATCACCTTGGTCCTCAAAGCCTCAGACTCTAGAATTGAAGAAGCCCATGCACATGTGGGTTTAGCTATATCACGTAGGTGACCCCAGTTATCTTCAGTTGAATCTTCCAGTGTCTTCAATACATCATTGAGAGATCTAATGTGAAAGTTAGAGTCATCTTGCCAAAGCTCAACCGAAAAATGACCTAGTGCGCTTGTACCATGATCATGTATCAGAGCTCCAGTGATGCTAACCTTTAGACGCTCCCCTCTCCACATCGACTTGGCCAACTTCTCAAGTCTAGGCACCATAGTCTAAACGAGGGCACCCTGTACTACCATAGTAGTCGGATTCGTCGATCGTACGACCCAGATCGTATGTTGGGGCCTGTGAGCACCTCTCTTTTTTCGCGTATAATCATTTATGATTGGAGGCGCCTATGATTTTGAAATATGAAATACGCTTTCGCCTAAGGTTTTGAGGGAATATCGAACCTCTATACGGCTTTGCCTAAGATTATAGAATATAAAATACAGGGGCTCGAACCTCTACCAAAATAACTCAATGTCCCAATAAAACTACTTTAACCAATATACCCAGTGAGCTAATGTGATTAATTCTTATCTTGAATCTATGGTTTTTTTTTTTATAACAACCCATTCAATTGTTTTAGGGATATATGATCTATGGTTTCAAGAATTGTTATTTTTTACATCCACATCAAATCCCCCTGGAACCCCCGGTTATTTTGCTACATATTGTTATTCTGGTCCATTTTATCATGAATGATCGTAGGAGCTTGGTCCGGTGCACAATGCGACAATGCTCGTCAGGATCGATAAAAGCTTCTGCAAGACAGCTATGCAAATATACGAACCTTTCTTTCCCATGCTAACTCTCTTTTTTCCAATGGATCATGTGTTTTAGCTAGCTTTTCTTTAATGACTATACATGTGTTACATTTGAAGAAAGCTATGCACTTGGCTATGGCAACCTCCGAATGATTATCTTTCCAAATATGCAAGAAATAAGAGCATGACATATGCTTACCAGTCAGCTCTTCCATAGCAATATCAACTTCTTGATGTATATCCTTTTTGGTCGAAATGGAGGACAACTTCAATATATTCTCTCTTGTCCCATGTGTGGTCTTCTTTGACCTATATGGCATAGTCTCAGCATTCTCATTGACGTATAGTGTGAATATGCTATCTGCTGTCGGAGTTTGGAACCTCGGCTTCATCGAATCTGAATTTCCATGCTCAACTACACTGTGGCCTTCCATGAAATTCTTCTTCCATCTGTAAAAAATCGACGAAGCTATGTCATACACCATCTGTCATGCTTGCTGGCAGACCTGTTTATTATTGAGCATCACTGTGCCTTCCTGACCATCAACAACACATAGGTCAAACATGTTATAGAACAAGGTGATCCGATCCAACAATCCATATTCCAGTAGAAAGTTCTAAGGCTAGCAATCTCCTTAACCGAAAACATGGAACAACAAAGCTTTGCACAACATGAAGATTTGATGAATTCCGTAATTGCTTGGTCGGTTGTCTTCCTAGCACATTTGGAGGCCTTTTTGCTTGCCTTGCGTGTCTTTTATCTAAATTATATTTTCTCTTCGAATTAGCATATTCTAGTTCTTCATGCTTCTTCCTTGCCTCAGAAGCCTCATCAACAGCCCTTCGCAGACAACAAAGTTTAAAATGAAACGCACTTATTTGCTGGAAACGCACTTCAAAAGGAATCTTTGAAAGATTCCCTAAAATTCCCTTTAAAAAGTCCATTTTTAAGATTTTTTTGTGACAGGTGTGACAATTTAAGTAATTTAGGTACCATTTTTGAGGGGTTGATTGAACATAACTTTCGTGCAAAAATTTTAAATAGCAATTTTCATCCTCCTAAACTAGAACAAAAAATAGTTACTTTTATAAAGTGTAGCAAAAAAGGGGCAATAAAAAAAATAGCAAGGGTAGTAGAGTGACAAAGAAGTGATATATTCAAGGTTGTGAAAATTGTACAAAATTATGAACAAAATTGTCAAAAATATAGGATATTTTGACGCACAATCATCACCGCGACTTTCTCGTTTTTTTACATGTTCGAAATCATCTGACAAAACTTACATTTTGCAAAGAAGATCGATGCATCTCATCCTCGACTCATTTATTCCCCTCGATCACTCGAGCCTTCATCCTCGCCTTCACTCTCAAAGATCGATGTACTCGAACGATCTTCTTCCTCACCGCCTACAAGTGAGTCTTCATCATCATCTTTTTGGCCACCTTTTTGGCTTGTTTGTCTAATCCACATGCCGACCTTATTAAAGTTTGAGGACCATACGTAACTTATTAGCGCCAATGTAACAAAGTCATATGCAAGAACCTTTACTTCGCTTAGATCTATGACAAAGCGGTGCTTGCTTTGGACTTAGCTCTTTTCCCACTCCTGCTTTTACCATCTCCAAAGTATAACTCCCAATCGAAAGCATTGGCGCAATGTTCTCATCCAAAGCACTTTTAATTGAGTGGGAATTCCATCCTCTTGTTACCTCCAAGATTTTAGCTAGCCGAATGGCCTCCCCAGATTCATCATTATCACCGGGACAGCTATGAGCATTCCTTTCTCAATCTCTCGAGACCGAACTGTATACTGAAAGCAACTTGTTGTGCTTTGTATGCCTAGGGCCGTACACATGACTCTGTCATCTTCATCCGAGCTAGCCAATATCTCAACTTGCACAGGAGGGTTTGCCTAGATGGCCAGCTTGAATGTAACCGGTCTTCGACCTTGTAATGAAGCTTGCAACATGTCACGCTGTCGAAAAAAAAATTGAGGCCACCATAAAGCATCCGCCTCCCCAAAGTGGTTAGAGCAGATCAATACTTGTCTCAATACAATCCAATGATTTATTTGAGTCAAATGCTCTTCCCTCCTTTTTTACTCTTTGTGATTTCTTTCAAGCTTTTTTAGAGGCATTTGATCTGCAGAGAGCATGGAACTAGTATTGGGGATGTTGCGAATGAATTGAATACTGGCTTACCGGGCCGCCACCGCAAGGATGTGGCATATTTCTTTCCTTGTAAGATGGCCTTGCCATCTACAAGTGAAATTTTGATCCGATGCTGAAATGTAATGTTTCTCAAGGGCTCAATAGCACAAAGACCTAGTTGATCTCTCCTAAAAATCCATTCCTTGAAATCATAAGTTTCTTCCAATAACTCGATGTCCGACGAGGATTGTAGGAATCTTGGATGACCTCAATCATGGTCTGGCGTGCTTAGAGCTTTTTTTCGAGCAAGACGCTTAGAGAACCTATCAACATCCGATCAATTTGGTCGTGTGTATGACCAACAAGCAGAAACCAATCTTCACCTTCTTGAAGATTTGTTTCTCTACTAGCATAGCACAAGAAGCAAACAACGCCTTTTGATTCTTATTTTCCCTTGTCGTGTTATCTAGTCAAGATACGTAACCTGGCGGTATATGTTCTAGATTGGAAAGAAGCTTATTCAATATTGTGATAGTGAGATTTGGATCAGCATGAATGTTTGGATAATTCAAAAATGCCTTGCAAGATAGTTTTCCATTAAATACCATAGCACCAACAACATGCGTATGTATGAAATCTTCTTCAAGAAAGATCCTTAGGCACATTGACAAAATGTGGTAGGGTGGTCTTCTTCTCGTCCATTCCATCAATAACAACCGATATGTAGTTGAGTGGTTGTTCCAAAGGCTTTCTTCCTATGTTTTGTCAATTTTCTCCTTTCCAAAGATTGTTGTTCTCTGTGCTTGTTCGGGCCCTCCTTCAATGCATCCGAAAGGAAAATATGTTTAGGAAAGAACCTACTTTTAAGTAGAACTAGGCAAGAACACGCCCCGAAGCTTACTTTTAGTGTGAAGTGTCCTTGCATTTTGTCTCCGAGCTTTTAATTCGAGCATGTAGCACAAACAGACATCCTATGCTTTCTAGGAATGGACACGCCGAGAAAACTCTTTTTTCCAGAGCACAAAAAGTAAGAGTAGCGCAAAGCGCTTCTCCACCTCAACACACATCTCCTTATAATTATCGTAGACTTCTTGTTTCGTGAAATTGTCACCAAGTGGTACATAGGGCTATTAGGGAGTTTCTCACAAGACTCCTTAAAGAAACCTTCCATCCAGAAACACATTGAAGGGCATGAATTCTGGTTATGCCTCCCGAATGGCGAGTCATTGATGCCCGGATTCTTGTCAAGCCTTTTCTTCAGCGGTCAAGTCGTCTCACGCCTAAAGCATGAATCAATTTGAAGGCCGCTTTGACATGACGGTGTGGCCACCAGCGTGTAAGTAAACTTCTCACCATCATCCGCCTAATATTGAAGGCTAAGTAGCCCCTTTGGTCTAGCAGAGTCATTGAACTGTAACTATCACGAATCAACCTCAATTCCTTTAGTCCAATCTTAAGCAAACAACGCTTGAGAACAACAAGTGCTTTGTATGTGTTGCCCGCAAGTGAGCCTCGCTCATGAGTTTCTTTCTTCTAACAGCTTGTACATGCTTTCTTGTGTAAGTTACGCTTTAAGATTCTTACTTGCAGGGGCTTTGAATTCAACAAGGAGTCTTGTGGCTTTGGTAGGTCCTCGCCCGAGAGATCAACATGAGGTGTTTCTTCGCCCGAGAGATCAACTTGAGGTGTACTTGTAGATGCCGATAGGTTTGGTGTGTGCAAGTCCCGGGGGAGGTGCTTTCCCTCTCTCCGGGGAAAAAGTAATCGAGGTTGGTGACGAGGTTGACCAGCCCCGGTGTCGTGAGAACACAGGAGTTGCGTGTCGACGACTTCCACTTGTTGTAGTATCATTTAGCTTAAATTGATGGAGTTGGCGTGATTTGCCTCCCGGGGATTTAGCCTACTGCGGACTAAGGGCGCTATGTACTAAACTGAAGTGGAGGAGGTAGTCCGACCTCTCTAGCCCGAGGTGGGGTAAAACGATTGGTGGGGCGCACGACGCTCAGAGCGTGGGTGTGGTGGAGTAAGTTGAACCGGTGGTGGAAGCTAAGGTGGTCGTGGCCGAGTAAACTCAACAGAGCTAGGGGTTTGAATATCAAAGGCGCAATTTCCGAGGCTACTTTCAAAGTCAGCTGAGGAGGTGTGAATGTCATTGCAGAGGAAGCCCGCGAACAGACTTGAGGCTCGGCAGCTTTTTTTCTCGAGCCATACTTAAAAAGGTAGCGGCCACACCGTATAAATTTATACCTACGTAAGAGCATGGTAAAAGTTTACACAGGGATGGTATAAATTTATACTGTAGAAGGCAAACTTAGAGTCGCAGACCAGATAAATTTATACGAGATGGTATAAATTTATACCTGAGGAGGAAGACACGCACAAATTTATACCTAAAACTCACATTACTTTGTATTGGAATCTTTATGGAGAAACGCTTATACTGAAACGGCACTTAGCAGGGTACTTAAGCCCGGGCGCCGGCCACCCTTTTTTCATATACGCAGCTCGAGTCGGCGCCATGGTCCGCCTTTATATACCCCCTCTTATTTGCTCTCCCGAACCTCTATACTCTAGTCCATACGGCCATGGCCACGTAAGTCTACTTTTCCGTCGCTGCTTTTAGTTTCTCTTTGGTTTTAATCTTAGTTTCTCTTTGGTTTTAATCATTAGAGTGTAAGCCCCCAGTATAAATTTATACCGAGATGGCTCGATCGGTATAAATTTATACGCCTCGCGCTCGAAAGCGGTATAAATTTATACCGCCCGTAGCACTTGGCGATATATGCCGAGAAAAGTCGGCCATGGTCCGCTTTATATACCCCTCTTATTTGCTCTCCCAACCTCTATACTCTAGTCCATACGGTCATGGCCACGTAAGTCTACTTTCCGTACTGTTTTAGTTTCTCTTTGGTTTTAATCTTAGTTTCTCTTTGGTTTTAATCTGTTAGAGTGTAAGCCCCACGGTATAAAAATTTATACCGAGATGGCTCGATTCGGATAAATTTATACGCCCGTGCTCGAAGCGGATAAATTTATACCGCCGTAGCACTTGGCGTATATTGGTTTCGAGCGGTATAATTTATACCGCTGAAAGACGGGCGATAATTATATTATCTTTCGAGCACGAAGCGGTATAATTTATACCGCCCGCAACACATTCGGCAGCCCGAAGCGGTGATAAATTTATACCGCCGCGTTCGAAAGCCAAATTTATATCGCCTGCGCTCGAAAGCGGTATAAATTTATACCGCCCAGAAGCACTAGCGTATAAATTTATACCGCAAGTGCTCGAGTCAGATAAATTTATACCGCTCGAGAACCATTTTAAATTTTGACGCCTAGTGCTCAAACGAATGGTCCCGAACCTTAATATTTTGGTAATATTGTTGTGTGTTTTCAGCTTAAATGACACAAATGAAGTGTTAATTTAGTGTGGATTTTATGCCCTTTCATCCTCTTTTTCTACCGCTTTTGTGTTTCAAAAATTCAAAAGGTACGCTTTTTTTGTAAAAATGGTTGTTTTTATGCATTACAAAGTGTCCCTAAGATCAAGTTTGTACTTTGAGGGTCATCATCAAAGGGTGCACCACCGAGCCACAGACTTATGAACTAAAGGATCGACTTGGTACGCCCACAGGGGCGCAAGAGAGAGCAAACCCACCGAGGCGCACTTTACTTGTGCAAACAATCGGAAGGGCAAGTTCAAGTCCGATGATTATTACCCCGCCGGGCGAAATTATAAGCCTTGTTGCTACAGAGAACGATGATGAAGTTCTAATGCAAAGGTAACCATGACAAGGGTCCCGGCCCACTATGTTCTCAATACTAGAATGCTTAGAATTAGCATGTGCAAGCCTAAAGACGCATTAACGATTACATTGCGGACAATTACAAGAGCGGCTTCGTAAGTTATTCTTACATGCTTTCCGTGATAAATTTATACCGGCTATTCTTCTTAACTTAACCCCGCATTACAGACGAGTAGAAATTTTGATGTCGTGAGGCCGTAAGCGACGAAAAGTGTTGGTCAAGGGTCTATGGTACCCCCCGCATTATCAAGAGGAAGTAGTAGAGGAAGAGGAAGAGGAAGAGGAAGAGGAAGAGGAGGAACCAAGAGGCCGTCGAAAAAGGGAAAGGGTAGGAAGTATTCCCCGGTAGAAGATACACATGCCTCCTACCAAGAAAAAGTCTAGAATCACAAAGTCCTTGACTATAGAGGAGTCGCCAGGCTCTTCGAAGGCTCCGTGGAGCGATATCGCTAGAAGCCCGCAGATAAGTCGAAAGTGCTATTCTCAAGCTGTGTTAATGAAACCAAACCGCTCAAGCATTCATTTCTTTGACACTAAGCACTATTAAGAGGCCACCAAAAATGAAGATGGGGTCGAGTGCTTCAGGTCCGAAAGTTGTATCGCACATGTGGCTATCCTTAAGCAAAGAATGAGAAGGAATCCTCATGCCCATGTGTCGCCACTAGTTGTGATGGTGGGACGTAAGTCAAGGCAACCAATTAAAAGACTACAAAAGGCAGATTTTGAAGATTACACCTATTATGTTCTTGGAGGCACACATAGCTATAAAGCAAGAAAAGAACTTTCAAAAGAAGAAAGTCGAATGAAGTCCTGAAGAGCGGAAGAAGCATATATCTATGTGGGGGTGACAGACGAAGAGGCAAAAGTCATTGCCGTGAGTCACAATCTCGACAATGACTTCGTGACTAAAGATGAGCCTAATAGACAAGATTCGCCATGCACCGAGAGTACGGGATTTCAAACAAGTGCATGGAGACGACTTCAAAAACAAAAGAACAAGCTTCAAGAGCTTCGAGAAGCCCGTGGTGACAGAAAGTGTCACCGCTTATGATTCGGATAAGAAACCCATTATGGTCGGTCAAAACAATACGATAACTACTTTCAGCTAGCTTTCGTGAGATGGTCAAGTAAGTAAAAGCTTCAATTCAATCTTTGTAGTATGTTTAGCGAAGTTAGAAGCTTGTAATAGCCTTAGTGATTCGTGATAAATTATACGGTTTAACCGTCACCTTTGTATAAATTTATACCGCGGCCGCCGCGTATAAATTTATACCCAATAAATTTATATCACGTCGCCGTGCATCTGATAAATTTATATCACGCATGTTTATACAGCACCCGGATGAATTTATATCACGCCGTGCACGGTATAAATTTATACCGCGGCCAGGCACGGTATAAATTTATACCGTGTTGAGTCGCCGTGCCCATCCTCTTACGCCATTCAACACTAAACTTCGTTTGAACATTTACAGGTGTGGGATCTTCAAGAGAGAATTTTTTGTATGTTCGAAGATGGGGAGCTCAAAGAACAAGCTAGGGACGCAGGAAAGAAACCAAAGAAAGGTGGTGAATCAAAACAAAAAAATATGAGCATTGTACCCTGGACGCAGTTACAGGGTCTTAAAAGCAAAGAAATATTTGTTCGCCTGTTGGAAAAAGTAGTTGCCAAAGAATTCACATTAGACGAGATGGCCAAGGAAGCTAAAACGTAAGCCTCACTTGCTATGCCAAGTTTTTTTCTACCTTTTTTTGTCTTACAATACTTTTCCCTCTGCAGTCAGAAAGACATTGTCACTTGCCGTGCCGAGTTAATGAAGCAGCTCAACCTAGAAGATTGGGAGGAGTGCAAACTTTTGTACCCAAGTTGCACCACGCATAAAGATTATCGAGAGAGCACGCAGCTTAACTCCAAAGGTCGGGTAAGTTTTGCAAACAATATGTTATGTGTTTGTGCCTTTGTCTTACATTACTCTTACGTAACAAGAAAAAAGGGGCTACCAACCGATTTTTAAACCCGGTTCAGAGGGCCAAAGAAGAGAGGCAAAGGCTTAAGGCAATTGAACAGGTAGAGAGGTCGCCACTTCCAGCTTTGACTCGTATATGAGAGATTTACCACATTTGGTCGACGCCCAAGACAGGTTGTTGAGGGTGATTGTACAAGGTCGGGGACTCTTTTAGACAAGAAAAAATTTTACATTATGCATTGCGATATTCCTTATGGATTTAAAATAAAGGATAGCGCTTTTGATGAGGAGGCTTTCACCACGCAAGTCCGGGCCTTTCCCGATGGCCTAAAAGAAGTCACGACATCCGAAAACCGGAGGGTCATCATTTTTCATTCCGACCTTCGACGATGTCGGTGCTTAAACCTATGGGAGCGGTCTCAGAACGCCGGGCCGCTTCAAAACGCGCTTTGGTAAGCTTCACAATTAACGCTTTTGTTTTACTTTAACTCCAATCGTATAAATTTATACCACATCCGCCTTAAGGTTTAAATTTTAAAGGTCGGAACAACCGCGGTATAAATTTATACAAAGAAGGCAATGTCTGTTCAAATTTATACGGCTTTGCCGCCGGTGGTATAAATTTATACAAAGAAGGCAACCGTCGTGATAAGTTTATACCGCCACACTACCGCTAACTTATTTTCCTTGTTTTCTTTTTACTAATTTCTAATTGCCGCTTTGCTTGGCGTGCTTAAAACAAACGCCAAGGGTCATGGTGGTGGTCCGCTTAGTGAGTCAAGCTTTCGGCATTTTTCATATAGGTTTTTTTGGCGGACACCAAAAACCATGATTCATTTTAACACGCACGATGAGAAGACTCCTCCCCGCAATGCATTTCGGCCTCCCAACCGTTTCGGCAGAAATTAAGAGACCCACAAATGACAAAGGCCGGGTGTCCCATTATCGTAAGCCACGCTTATTAATAATTTGGTACGCTGGTTTTCTCGCCGAGATCGGATCTTAGATGCCTTTTCCGGATCGGGCACCACGCCAGCCATTTAAAAAGCAGCCGCAATGTCGCCTCAAATGACATAGACCCGTGATAGTAAGTTTCATCAGACCGATAAGCTCTTGTGAATCCTTTCCCGATGAAAATGAGGAACTGGAGCAAAGAACGGTGCTAGCGATGCTAAGGGCACTTACACGTAAATCCAAACCTCCACTTACGTGAAGAAGAGATGAGGAGGTGGAGTTTGTCGACTTAGAGCCCGGTGGTGCCCGAAAGCTAGAGAAACAAAACTGCACTGCGCCATTGGAATCGGCAAAGCCTCGCTATCATACCCTCACAAGAGTCGATCCTAAGGGTAACGAGAGTCCCGTGGACCGGAAGAACCACCTCCTCCACCGGGCTTGTATAAATTTATACAAATAAGATTACAAACTAACTTTTATTGTAAACTATGTGCTAAGAAATATAACATATTTTGATGATGATTTTTAATCTGAAAGCTTTGTCTCTTCAACAGTGCTTAATTAGAGCAACTCTTTCTTGCTCCATGATTTCACACTCTTTGTCTTCCCTATGTTTAATTTTCTTAGTACTTATATTAAGCTTGCAAAAAGACAAACTGTATTTCCTTCTATTTTCAGCAATAAATACTTATTCAGCTTTTAAATTTAATGTCACCCTCCTCAAAACAAGCTTTTTTTTTTTTTGCCCTCTTTAAAAAATGAAAAGGCTTCAAAAATGTTGTTTTTTTGGGGGTATTTCGAATGCTAATTGCTTAACAATCTATTTTGCTCCCTATTTTGTCTGTTTTTTTCAAGTTTCCAATTTTTATAAAGGAATCTTTCAAACGCACTTCTTAAATAAGTGCGTTTCATTTTAAACCTTGTTAGACTCCTTCACAGGGACTAAGTCATGCAGCTGAGACATTTCGATGCAAAGCCAGACATCTCGTTGATGGATTTGCTAGCATGTGAAGCACCTCCATGACTGTGGCAGCAATGAACTCATCTCCTAGAGGTAAACCAGAAATAGAATGATTTGGATTTGTAAATACTATAGTACCTATGCTACAGGGTCTGTCAAAACACTCATGCATTAACTTGCAAGGACATCCTATGAAGTCGTCCCTAGTGACAACCTTAGGCGATGCTTTTGTTGAATATATGTCATGTAGTAATTGCACTTAGGTAGTGCTTGAAGCACTTGAAGCACGATTGGGATTTGGAAATAAGGCAATGGTTAATAAACCATTGAATATACATAGCAGGTCATTATAAGAACGACACCTTGCATATCCTAAAGGGGGAAATATGATTCAAAGTTCCCAATTAAGAAATCTGATAGCAAGCAGCTCGTTCGGTCCGGCATAGCGGCCGGACTGAAGGTTATAAAGAAAAAAGAAGAATTGCATTGTTATTATCATTGTGAAGGGAGAATACAGCAGTAGCCGGAAGACATGATATGATCCGGGCTTGGGCTGTCGAAGTGTTATAAATCAATTTCATATCTTATTTGTATGATGTGGATGCAAATGCAATAGTTCGAAGATAACTTGTAATTTATCTTGTCTATTGCTTGCTTGAATATACTAACAAGTTTATTAATTTAACTTGTTGAGTGTTGTTTGAATTCTTCATTGGTATCAGAGCTACAGATCCTATAAAAAAATTCATCATGTCTAGCAGATTTGGAGCAAATCTGCTTAACGCCATTGAGGTGTTCAAAGGGGAAAGTGGTTTCCAAGTCTGGAAACAAAGTATCCAGGAAGTCCTGGAGTTTGAAAACCTGTGGTATTTAGTTGATCCTAAAGCAAGCAGGAGATCTAGTGCTAATGCTAGTGCAGGGGTCAACCAGAGAGCCGCCTCAAGCTCAAGCACGTGGGATTCCACACCTGGTGGAAGTGGTGAAGCTAGTATAGTCTGCCGCAAAGTGCAGGTCCAACAAATACCTCAAGTGTGTCAACCGATGAGGTAATTAAGATTAAAAAGGCTCAAGCTATCATTTGTCAAGGTTGGAACAACTATTAAGCTCAAGCTTAGAGGGCTAAGCCCTAGTGAAATGTGGACCTACATGGTCACAAATTATGAAGTTAAAACATCATCCCAGATTGATGTTTTGGAGAAGCAGTTGAGAAAACTAAAGCTACATGAGAAAGATAATATAACTGAATTTTGTGAAAAAATTGATTCCATTGTAGCAGCATCTAGAAGGAGCAGTGTAATATTAAATGAGCAATATCAATTGTCGGGCTATTTCCGTGGTCAAGCTTCTCACAATGCTTACTTGGCTACTTTTTTAAGGAATATTGCAAGAACCAAAGATCATGCAATACAAAATGATAATGGCCTAATTTGAAATCAGAGGCGCTTTGGCCAAGATGAAGACGAACAAGCTACCGAAGTACTTTATGCAGGTAAACATAAGGAAAAAAGAGGATTTGGAAAGGCTGGCAGGGACAAAGTTGGACCTTGTTATAATTGCAATGCATATGGTCATTTAAGGGCTGATTGTCCAAAAACAGGGAAGGGTTATATGTTACAATTGTGATGGTAAAGGCCACTTTGCTTCCAAACCGTCCCCAAATTCAAAGGGGCGAATGCTAAAGGCAAAACCAGAGGTAGAGGCAGCAGGACATTCATACAAAAAGGAAAGGGAGGTTCTAAAGATAATCCAGCATTAAATTTAACATAGGAGGCTCGAAGTGAGGAGGACGAGCAAAATGAAGATGATGAGGTTAGTTATGCTAAATTATGTCATTTGATGCATGATAATGATCACAATATGATAATTATAGATTCAGGAGCTGAGAGGACAGTAACATCATCCGCAAAGTTGCTTAAAGATTGCAAGAAAGTAAAAAGTGGACATGTGCAACTAGGAAATGGTGATTTGCAAGAAATCAAAGATACAGGAATGCTTGAACTGTATGATCTTGAAGGGAAGGCTGTCAAGTTAGAAAATGTGCTTTGTGTTCCAGGTTTAGTTAGAAACCTGATTTCAGTTTGCCAGTTAGTTGATCTTGGGTATAAAGTTCTCTTTGAGAGATTGGAATGTAAAGTGTTTCTCAATAATAAACTCAAGTTTCTTGGTAAAAGAATTGGCAATTTATTTGGCTTAAACTTGAATCATTATGTTCCAAGTGTTAACCTTGTAACATGTGCAAGTACAAAAACATGGCATGAGAGAATGTGCCATGTAAACTCTAAAATTGTCAAACTTATGATCAAGAAGGGGCTGATCAAGGGCACAACTGATGATAATGAGAAGCTTAAATGTGTTGGCTGCATTTTAGGCAAGCATAGTAGACTTCCTTTTAAGAAATCAGAAAAAAGGGCAAAGAATAAGCTGGACTTGATACACACAGATTTGTGTGGGCCTTTAAATGTTACTAGCATTTCTGGAAAAAGGTATTTTATGACCTTTATTGATGACTATAGTAGAATGACCAGAGTCTACTGCTTGAGCACAAAAGACCTAGCATTGGAAGCATTTAAAAAATTTGCAAATGAGGTGCAAGTTGAAACAGGGAGGAAAATCAAATGCTTAAGGTCAGATAGGGGAGGAGAGTTCATGTCTAATGAATTCAAGCAATATTGCAATATACATGGCATTAAGAGGCAACCCGACATGCAGGGTTCTCGCCAAAGAAAATGGGATTGCTGAAAAGGAAGAATAGAACCATTCTCAATCGCCGTAAGGAGTATGCTAAAATACTCTGGTTTACCAAATTTCCTTTGGGAAGAAGCTGTTAAGGCAGCAGTGCATGTGCAAAACCAGTTACCATCCTTAAGCATCAAAGGAGAAATTCCAGTTATATTATGGGCTAACAAAACACCAGACTATGAAAGGCTTAAGGCCTATGGATGTCTGGCATTTGTTCATGTGCCAGATGAGTTGAGGAAGAAGCTTGATGACAAAGCTTATATTACATACCTGGTTGGGTATGACCAAGAATCAAAGGCATACAGGGTTTATGATCCAAGCAAAAGGAAAATTCTAATTAGCAGGGATGTTGTATTTGATGAAGAACAATACTACAAGGTATTACCAGGGATCAACAATCAGGGTCAAACAGATAACCACAGGATTGAGGAAGTACCAAATATTCCAGAAGAAAAGGCTGAGCCAACAATCACAGTTGACTGGGATGAGGAAGATGAACAATTGCCAACTGACCATAATGTTATTGCTGATGACAATGTGCAGGCAGCAGGTTCAGAAGATCAACAAGATGAGGTACAAAATAATGTTGTTAAAAAGAAAAGGAGGACGGAAGCAGAAATGCTTAAGGGGGAAGCTGCTACACAACATGATCTACTTGGACGTGATGCCTCAGGTAGGAGCAGAAGATTGAAAGAAAAAGAAGGTGAGATTCTTGGACTCTTTGAAATTCTAATGCATTTGGATGTAGTTGTACCTAAAACATATGATGAAGCCGTAACCTCACATGATTGCAAAAACTGGCTGAAGGCTATGAAAGAAGAAATACAATCATTTGAGAGAACAAACACTTATGAGGTTGTAGATACTCCTAGTGACAAGAATATTGTTGGTAACAAGTGGTTGTACAAGATAAAAACTCAAGCAGATGGAGTGACACCAAAATTCAAAGCAAGGCTGGTTGCTCAGGGATTTACCCAGAGGTATGGACAAGATTATGAAGAAAACTTTTCTCCTCTGGTAAAAATGAATAGCATAAGGATGCTACTGTCAATTGCAAATGCTGCAGACTTGGAAGTACATCATATGGATGTAACTACTGCTTTCTTGAATGCAGACTTAGAAGAAGAAATCTATATGAAAATACCTCCAGGTTTTGAAAAAGGAAATGGAAAAGTATGGAAATTAAAAAAGGCAGCTTATGGCCTTAAACAATCCCCAAGGGAATGGTACAGGTGTATAGATTCCTTTCTTAGAGAGCAGGGCTTTGGAAAATTGCAAAATGATGGCAATATTTACAAATTTCATAGAGGAGTTGAGTGGTGCATAATAGCTCTCTATGTAGATGACAATATAATGGTAGCTAATGGCATTGATATTTTGGAACATTGCAAGAACATTCTGAAAAGCAAATTTAAAATGTCAGATCTAGGTGAGTTGAAGAAATTTCTGGGCATAGAAGTTCATAGAAATAGGGAGAACAAAACTCTGACATTGACTCAAAGAGGACAGATTGAGGGAATGCTCAAAAAGTTCAAAATGACTGAATGTAATATCAGCAATACTCCAATAGTTCCAGGCTGCAAACTCTCAGCAAAAATGTGTCCAAAGACAGATACAGAACGAGAGGAAATGAGTAATGTACCCTATATGTCATTGATTGGTTGTTTGTCCTATGTTGCCAACTGTACTAGGCCAGACATTGCTTATGTGGTGAATATGCTGAGCAGATACAACAATGACCCAGGAAAGGAGCATTGGATGGCAAACTAAACGCGTGTGCTTAGATACTTAAAAGGTACAATGAATCATGGAGTTAGCTATGATACAGAAAATTTACAATTGCATGCTTATTGTGACGCTGATTGGGGAGGAGATCTAGATACAAGGAAATCCACTTCAAGATATTTAACATTCTTAGGGGGAGCTCCTGTTAGTTGGAAATGTAAAAAGCAAAATGCTACAGCCATGTCAAGTGCTGAGGCTGAATATGCCTCAGCTGTATTAGCTACCAAAGAAGTAATATGGGAAAGAAGGCTGCTAATAGAACTTGGTTTCAATCAAAACAAGGCCCTTTAATTGTAAATGTGGACAAGACAAGTCGCATTGCAATGACGAAAAGATCCCGCTCTTTCATGAAAGATCTAAACACATAGAACTTGAACTTCATTTTATCGTGGAAATCGCAAAGGGATATAGTCAAGTTAGTATATGTTAACACACACCAAGCAAATTAGCCGACTGCTCACAAAACCCCGGCAAAGGACAAAAATTTACGAGTTGAAGTGCATGATTAAATGTGTGGATTACAACATGAAGGGGGAATGTTGAATATATGTCATGTAGTAATTGCACTTAGGTAGTGCTTGAAGCACTTGAAGCACTTGAAGCACGATTGGGATTTGGAAATAAGGCAATGGTTAATAAACCATTGAATATACATAGCAGGTCATTATAAGAACGACACCTTGCATATCCTAAAGGGGGAAATATGATTCAAAGTTCCCAATTAAGAAATCTGATAGCAAGCAGCTCGTTCGGTCCGGCATAGCGGCCGGACTGAAGGTTATAAAGAAAAAAGAAGAATTGCATTGTTATTATCATTGTGAAGGGAGAATACAGCAGTAGCCGGAAGACATGATATGATCCGGGCTTGGGCTGTCGAAGTGTTATAAATCAATTTCATATCTTATTTGTATGATGTGGATGCAAATGCAATAGTTCGAAGATAACTTGTAATTTATCTTGTCTATTGCTTGCTTGAATATACTAACAAGTTTATTAATTTAACTTGTTGAGTGTTGTTTGAATTCTTCAGCTTTAACTGGAGCACTTCCTTCCTCATCATGGACCGGCCAACTTATTTTCTGCTTTTGAGAGATGGAGATCTCTAGCGCTCCTCTTGCAGTTTTAGGTACAATGTCAGTTGTAGGCCACAGTATGAATGCACCGCGGGCTTGCTCTACAGTCTCTACTTCGGGCTCAATAAAATGCAGTCTAGCTGAACCTTCGAGAACCGTGTCAATGGAAACAACAAAGGGTCCATCTGGAACTTGAGCATTGTGATGTATATTGAAATCATGAATCTTACCCTTAGCCACAACCACACCCTTCGCTATAAGTAGTAGCTTTGAAGACATCTGGAAGCTACAACAATAGTACAAAAATATATCAAAAGCAGGTCCGACAAATTGTCATGGCGATTATCATGAATTCAATAGACAATTTTTTCAAGAAAATTGCTTATGCGATATGCTTGAGCGAGTACTTATTTTCAAGCTATGCTAAAAATATAACATAGCATAGCTTGATCAGAAATTTTTAGTTGCTTTTTCGGCCGAACAGATATCTATTAACAGTGCGGCCTTAGAAAACGCATTTGCCCATCTATGAAACCTACCCGAGAGTTTGCGAGCCGTTTCTAGACTCTGCGAGCATCTGCCCTGCGAGTGTCGCCCAGTTCCAGTTTTCGTTATGCGTCTACAGGCTCCAACTCCTGATGCCGCCAGTAAAAACCACACGAAAAGATATATTTTTTGGCTTGTTTTGGGCTCAACTTGAAGCTTAGTTTCTAGCTAGTCGTTTTGTGTTTTTGAGCTCAGGGGGATCGCCATGACGGTCCTCCCAAGAACTCTGGCAATCCTGCATTGTTTTGCCAGAAACATCGCGCGATCACTAGGATCGCCATCACGTTCTTCTAAATGTGCACGAAAATTGCATTGTTATCGAACCGAGCCATACTTAATGTGTTGGCCGTAGTTATGACATATACGACACTATTATAGAGCAATAATTATAACCGCCTGTATTAACGGCACTAAACCTATATGATCAACGCTAATTTCTTCGATCCAGGTTAGAATTCTCAGGAGCACCTGTAGCTGCCAACACCTACTCGATTGAAGATATGTTTTCAGAAAATTTTTTAGCTCTAACTTTGGGCATTGCCAGGATTTAAGTCTCTCTTGCCAATTCAAGCTAGAAAGGATTGCCACGGCGATCGCCATATAAGTGTGTCTTGGCAGTTTCACCAGTTGAGGCAGATAGTAACTGCATTCCTTCATACCTAGTGAAACTGTTAAGGAGCACTAATATTGTCGTGCCTTGCTTGGTCCATCGAGTAGCTCAGAAGGATCGTAGCCGCGATTCTTCTATGATCAGCCAGAATTCCCTAGTAATAAGAATGGTCGTGGGAAAATTCAAGGCAGATAATAATAATGCTCCTCTATGCCTTGCATAGGAAATGCGACAGATGCAGCAACTTCAATCAATACAGATGTGGCATGCTCGAGCAATAAGAACGAGGATATGTGGAGAACGATTGAGAAGTTTTCGTACTTACACGTACACAGCATTGAACGGATGTTGAACACCAACAGTTCTAGTGTGCGCGTCTGGAATTATGTCTGGAGACGGCGCCCTACTAGCCTCATTTGCGGAATGCGTGAGTCTGCTGATGACTGAGATTGAACTGTTATTTTGGTGACAATCAGGACATCGTGCTTCATGCCTGTGCTCTGTATTTGACACACATCGCTTAGGCATGGCTGTCTTCATGGTTGGGAGGTCTTATGTCCTTTCGGGATCTGTCCTGATCAGATCAAATATGTCATGCGATTTTGATGTCCTGACAGGACTGCTACGGAGGAAAATGCTTATGTAAATACAAACCTGCATTGCTGCAGATGAATATTTTGCCCATGTAAATACAACCCCGTATTGCTTTTATCTCTACATGGCAAAAGAAGATTGTAACATTTCTTATTATACAAACTTCAGTGCCTTCTTGGTCATCTTTGGTTTACAGTCATTTGTTTCTAGTTTAACTAAGAGGCCTAGCTCCGAGGTATTGCCATACGATCGTATCGAGCTAGGCTTCACCTCTTTAGAAAGTGTTGTCTAGCTTCCACGCTTTGGAATGGGGCCGATCATCCATAATTAATGCGTCATCCAGCCATCTGTAAGTAACGCGTCGACCGCATTAATGACAAGCACGACACCATTATGGAGCATTAATGGTGACGCCTGCATTGATGGCATTAAACGCTAATTTCTTCGACGCGGGTTAAGATTTTTGTGAGTGCCTACCTGTTCGACGTGTCAATGGCGCTAGGATAAGTTCCTCGCAAAGATGAGTTTTCATTTAGCTTCAGCTAGGCTCGTACCTAGGTTTCACTTTTTGCCTGGCATTCTTAACTTCAAAGGATCGCCATGGCAAACCTCCCGAGCAATATCAGCGTTCTTTAGCATTTTCACCAATTCGAAAGGATCTCTTTTGCGCCCCTTCCGAGCATGTGAAACTACTCAAGCTCTGACATTGCTAGGTGGGTTTACCATGCTGAATCCTAAGAGCGATATTAGCCCTTGATCAAAACATAGTCCATTAACCTTAAAATGATCGTGGTCGCAATCCTTCTGAGTCAGGCCAGTGAATTCTTCTATAGTTATTGAAGCCCATAGTGATGCTTAATCTTCGTCCATGTGTTGCAGTGTAATGTATCTGCAATAGATGGCCGAAGTTTCAGCATCTCTATGACTTCACAAATGTAGAAGAAATCATTATCCTTGGGTGTCTAGTCACGCATGCGTGCCTTGCTTCATTATCTTGAGTCATAGTCCAGTCACAAACTTGCGTGAGTTTAATCGTCCGAATTTTTATACCTCATTTGAAAGCTTCAGGGATTTCTAATCTTTCTTTCTCCCCCTCCCTAGTTATATGTGGCCTAGATACTTCCTAAGCCCCATTATCCAATGAGGTGCAAAAATAAGATTAGGAATTTATGATCTTTCTAATTCGAGGTCACAAGAGTTCCTTTGATTCTATTGTTCTGCATCATACTTTTAAATGGCCTGTGCTTGCGGTTCGTGCCGTACTTGGTCCATCAGCTAGCTCAAAAGGACCACAACTGCGATCCTTGTGAGCTAGCCCATAGTCCTGATACGAATACAAAATATTGCGGCAAAACAATAATCTTTGAGTAAGGCCAAGCAAGCAAAAGATAAATCAAAGAACAAAGTCCAGCATCCAATGCTAAGCTCACCACTCAACCGGGTTGTCCTGAGCTAGAGAATTCCAAAGAAAGACTAAATTTTTGGAAAGGATTGGCTTAGGATAAATTCAATTTTAACATTAGAACATTCACTCTAATTAAATCTCAAATTTGAGGAGAAGGGTATTGTTAAAAAGGGCTTGAACTGGATTTGAACTATTCACCAGATGAATTAATAGAATCCCTATCCAATTTCTCAGTGAAGAATTCAGCTCAAAGATGATCCAAGAGTTTTTTCTCAAGAACTTGCAATGGCTTAGAAGCTTTGGGATAACCTGCAATACAATGGATTGTGTCATTTGCAAAACAGGAATTAGATTAGGCTGGACATTGGTTGAATCGATGGATCCAAGCCAAGCCGTTAAGACCATGTTGATGTCAAATTCGCAGATGTTGGTTCCAGAATCACTAGCATGTCGCAATGCTAATATAGCGCCTCCCACTTTGTTGCCAAACTGTCCGTTGAAGATTCCAACCTTGTCGCCGAGTTGTCCGCTTGAAGACTCCATTGCCTATCCATCTATTCGCAGTGCCCCCTTTATAGTGGTCGAGACCCTTTTAAAAAGGTCCATTGTTTTATTAGAAAGATTCCCTCCCTTTTTCTAAAGGTTAAGACCTTATATTAGATAAAAATGCATTGCCTTTAATTAGCTTCCCTTTTAACTCTTAAGGAATTAATGCTAGTTAAGACTTACGTGAACTAAAAGATCAACCAATCCCGGCATGTGTGGGTAAGCTCAAGAACCCAGCTGTAGAAAGTAAATTAAAATATTTATCTAGTCTGGGTCTCATTGGCTGTGTCCGACATGAAGGGGTTAGACTGCAATATTTGAAAGCTGAACTAGAGAAGGAAAAGGATATTCTAATAAAAAATCTATATTGGACTGAGTTCCCCTTCTTCATAGTGGAGTGTGAAAACACTCGATCAGCTACCTTGCTCCTAAAAAAGGGGACCATCAATAGGGCCAACACTCAGATTTTCTTCCAAAAATGGTACCCAGGTTTTGACCCTCAAAACCTAACTGAGCTTTTCCACCCAGCCTGGTCATCTCTACAAGGCTTGAACCCCATGTATTGGAATGAGCAGTCCCTGTTCTCACTATTCAAAAACACTGGGAACTATATTGACCTTGAAATCTCGCCCGACCGAGCCCCTAGAGTATGGGCACAGATCGATCTCTTGAAGCCTGTGCCTAGTAATATCCACTACATAGATTATTTTGGGAACCCCAAAACTTTGAAGCTGGCTTGGAATGGGTTACCGGAGCCCTGTGGAATCTGTGGAATTTGACTACATGGAGGAGGGATCTGCAAGGGGGTGACAGCAGGAAAACCCAGATGCATAGTGGAGCAAGATAAGGAACCAGAATGGATAACTCCCAATAAAGGGAAATCCCAGAGAAATCTGGTTACACCGACTCAGAGGCAGAAGAAAAACATTAATGGGAGTGCTAAAAGAAAGGCAAAGAAACAAAAGGAAAGAGATCTAATGGAGCAACAGAAATTGGAGAACCAAAGGCAAAAGGAACAAAAGAAACAGTGGAAAAAGAAGGTCAGGTTCCAAACAGAGGACTTGAGTGTTAAGATTCTAAACAGAGTCAAAGGGAAAGAAATTGTGGACCCTAATGCTCTTGTGATCACCCCCTCGCCATGAGGTTAGAGCTAAGGTTCTAACCATTGAAGAACCCAATGGTCCTCCAAAGAAAATGAATACTTCTGGACTCGATGACTCCTGGGAAACTGTTGGAGCAGGGAGAACCATCAAGGTTAATCTCTTCTCCCCCTATCCTTCAACTATTCAAGGATGCCAGTGATATGAACCCTGGTGATGAACAGCAGGGAGGTGCTGGGGAGGGCTTGAGCAATAAGCAGAAAAATGATAAAACAGAGACAGAACGTTCTGAGCTGTACCCAGGTAGCCGACTCAATAGAGGATCATCTGGCTTCACCAATTGCTGAACATCAAGCTCAAGAAGCTCGATTAGACCTCTCAGATGCCCATAATGCAAATAGGATAGTGGACCTAGCAGGAAATCAATTGGATTCTCCTATTGATGAAGAGGAATCTCAATTAGAATCAGAGCCCACAAATCTAATGGTAGAGAACTCCCCTGCCTTTGGACAACAGGCACAGGGGGCTCCCCTATTGGATGATAACCAAAGGGTCCTATCTTCCTTGGGCCCTGAAATTGAAATTGGGGACACTCCTCAAGGAAAATTTTGGGACGATGGGGACAGCACTGATGAGGAAAATGTAAAGAATTGTGAGGAGGAGACATTCTTCACTCCTCAGACAACCAAAAAGACAAGGCAGAGGAAGGTCTATACTCCAAATCCGTATGGGCCAGTCACAAGATCCAGGAGGACATGAGGATTGTTACTTGATGAGAGCATCGGCCATTTCGACTGGAAAAGAACAAATGTCGACTCTGCCCTATCATTTACTACCACTGAAGGATACTTGCCAATAGAGCTGCCTTCCTTGTTGTGGTACACATAAATTTGGCAAGCTCTCAGAGAGCCTGATTCGGCATATCAAAAGCAGGTGTGCTCCATAGAATCCCTGTTCTGAAGAAGTTAGACCTCACATGCCATGGCATCCAAAGTAAAGGGAGGCGACAAAACATACTTCAGGCTTCCACCAGTCTTTATAATTTTCATGAATCGACCACACACCTGCTCTTTGGATATGGTATCTTGCCTTTCAAATGTCTAGCTTCATCGGCTCTGTAAATACCACTTAGATCGGCTCTGTAAATATTACATAGAATTAAAAAAAAGGGGGGCCTCTGTGGGCTGGCTAGCCAGGATACTTGCCAACAGAGCTGCCTTGCTTGTTGTGGTACACATAAATTTGGCAAGCTCTCAAAGAGCCTGATTCGGCATATCAAAAGCAGGTGTGCTCCATAGAATCCCTGTAAAAAACGGTGAGTCTTACTTCCTTGAGTCTGGCCTCCTCTGTTGACAAATGGCACCCATCGAGAAACCCTAGAATAAACCTACAAACTGCCCCTAAAGTGAAACATCTCGATGCTTGCATGTATGGCTTATTAAAAAGAAATAGAGGAATAAAAATGAAAGGGGATAAACCATTGGTGATATGGAATTTAGACAAAAAAATGCGGAGTGCACTCTAGATATACTGATTAGTATGCCTCATGCAATATGCCCATGAAATCATATGAAACACATGCCAAAAAGCGTATAAAATCACAAAAAAAACCCTCTGTTATAATGCTAGATATCCGTCTCTTTATGCACAGGCCGAATTGTTATGAATATTAATGAAATCTAACTATTAGAGTCATCTAACATGGCTTCTAGGTCTCTATCCCCTTTTTGCACACACAACAGGTGCAAAATAGAGCATCATACTATGATCATACATATCGTAACATTAGAAAAACAGTTCTAATATATTATATCTAATCCTAGGGTAAAAGCATGTTAGGGTGTACCACTTTTGGAACCTGCAAAAGTACATGCACTAGGTACTTCAGAACTGGGTACTTTCTCATTTTTCTTTTCATTAAAACTAATACAAAAATCTAAAATAAAAGTCAAGGACATGGTAATATTCAAAGTTAAGGTAAAGATAATGCTATCGGAGATCAATATATAGATAAAAAGTTCTAAAATATACCTTATATTGAGATATTATACAGGTACCCAGTACCCAGTCCTGGCTACCTTTTTAGGTACCTTTTTGGTCACTAAATAATACTTTTTAAGGGACACCCTAACATGCTTTTACCCCCTAAGGAATACAAGAGTTTATGATCCTTAGTCAGCCCCATTTTAGGGGTTATGGTTCAAGAATATCTATCACCAGAACAGAGATGTCATTTAGCTTAACATCTACTATGCGTACTAGGACCACTTAATGGCATAACAACAAAAAGAAAAGGTGTGTAAGAGAACTTTTAGTTGACAGTCCGTATGAATACGGAAATAATAAAGATAAGAGTTCCTATATTAGACTTTAAACATGTCCACTAGGAACTTAGGGTGGCCTCTCTCACTGTGGAATTTGTGACTAGAGCTTGAGGATCAAGTCGAACTACGGTTATAGAGTCTAAAAAGTGTGGTATCAAAACCACATGTATATGGTACAAGATAAACGAGTTGAGAAAATATGTTTGCGGCAACAAGAAGTCAAATTTTTGGTGGATAATATCATCATTTACTATATTGTTATACAGGAGTGGATTATAACACATGTTACTATATCATATAATAACAAGGTGGTGGTCATGGATGTTGGAAGAATTTAGTAGTATCAAATACTACATTGGTGAGGATGTCGACTGTGACATTTAGATGTATGTTATATCTACTCTAATATAATAAAAAAATACCGCGTTGTAACGAATGTAACTCCACCCCCATCGACGGCCTGCGTGGCGCCACTTGGCGCGATCCGGACGGTCCTAACGCGTTGCCTCACGCGCCACGTGGCGCGATCCCAGGCCCTCCCCCTTTTTCTAACCACTATCTAAAATTTTATGTTGCATGGTGGATTCGAACCCAAGTCTAGCCCCCCATACCCCCCAATCCTAGCCACTAAGCCAAGCATTTCTTCTTCAACAAAATAGGAAGTCCATGCTTAGTTAAGGCTGGGGCAATGGAAATTCCTTTGGTTAATTAAAAACCTTAATGATCCTAGAACCTTCTAGAATGTTCTAGAATGAAGCTAGAGAGAGAAGAGGGAAAGATAGAGGGGGAGAAGAGAGAGGAAAGAGAGAGGAGAGAAAGAGAGAAATGAGAGAGGGAAGAAAGAGGAGAGAGAGAGAGGAGAGAATTAGGGCATGTGCATGTCTCCCATGCCTAGAAAGGGGAAAGAAGAGAGAGGAGAGAGGAAAGAGAGAGGAGAAAGAGGAAGGAGAAGAAAGAGAAAGAGAGAGGAATAGAAAAGAGAGAGAAAGATAGAGAGAGAGGGGAGAAATAGAGAGAGAAAAGAGAGATAGGAGAGAGAGAAGGAAAAAAGGGGAGAGAAAGAGAGAGAGAGAGAGAGAGAAGACAAAGAGAAGAGAAGAGAAGAGAGAGGAGAGAGAAAGATAGGAGAGAGAGAGAAGAGAGGTGAGAAAAAGAAGAGAGAGGAGAGAAAGAAGAGAGAGGAGAGAGGAGATAGGAGAGAGAGAGGGGGAGAGACATGGGAGAGAGAGGGGGGGTAAAGAAGAGAGAGGAGAGAGGGAAGAGACATGGGAGAGAGAGAGAGGGGGAAATAAGAGAGAGAAGAGAGGGAAGAGACATGGGAGAGAGATAAAGGGGAAATAAGAGAGAGGAGAGAGAGAGGAGAGAGAAGAGAGAGGAAGGAGAGAGACTTTGCAAATGCTCAAAATAGAATGTTGTGGAATGTTCCAGGTGCTCATGGGTAAGCACCTCAATCTAAAAATAGAAAGTTTCAGTCTAAAAATAGAAGGTTTTTTGAAACTTTGCAAGTGTTCAAAATAGAATGTTCGAAAGTTTCAGTCTAAAAATAGAAAGTTTTTTGAAACTTTGCAAATGCTTAAAATAGAATGTTATGGAATGTTGCAGATGCTGATGGGTAAGCACCTCAATCCAAAAATAGAAAGTTTTTTGAAACTTTGCAAATGCTCAAAATAGAATGTTCTGGAATGTTGCAAATGCTTAAAGGTAAGCACCTCAGTCTAAAAATAAAAAGTTTCAATCTAAAAATAGAAAGTTTGCTTAAACTTTGTAAAAACTCAAATAGAATGTCCTAGAATTAAGCATCTTAGCCTAAAAATAGAAAGTACAGTAGTCTAAAAACAGAAGAGTTTGCTAAAACTTTGGAGAGCAGAGAGATAGGAGAGAGAAGGAAAAAAGGGGGGAGAGAGAGAGAGGAGAGAGGGCAGAGAGACAGAAAAGAGGAGAGAAAGAGGAGAGAGGAAAGAGAGGAGAGAGGAGAGAGGAGAGAGAGAGAGAGAGGAGACAGAGGAGAGAGAGAATAGATGGAAGAGAGATAAGAGAGAGAGGAGAGAGAAGAGAGAGAGAGGAGAGTGAGAAAAAGATAGAGAGAGAGGGGAGAAATACAGAGAAAGGGGGGAGAAATAGAGAGAGGAGAGAGAGCAAAAAAGGGGAAGAGAGAGAGAGGAGAGAGAGAGAAGAGAGAGAAAAGAGGAGAGAGAGAGGAGAGAGGAGAGGGAGAGAAGAGAGAGGAGAGAGGAGAGAAGAGAGAAAGGAGAGAGGGAAGAGAGAGGAGAGAGAGAGAGAGGAGATAGAATAGAGAGGAGGGAGAAGAGAGACAAGAGAGAGGGATGAGAGAGGGGAGAAATAGAGAGAGAGAAGAGAGATAGGAGAGAGAGAAGGAAAAAAAAGGAGAGAGAAAGATGAGAGAGAGGGGAGATAGAGGGGAGAGAGAGAAGAGAGAGGAGAGGAGAGAGAAGACAGAAAGGGGGAGACAGAGAGAGATAGAGAGAGAGAGAGAGAGAGGAGAGAGAGATGAAGGAAGAGAGAGGAGAGAGGAGAGAGGAGAGAGAGAGGAGAAAAAAGGCAGAAGGGAGAGAAGAGATAGGGGGAGAGAGAGAGAGAGAGAGAGAGAGAAGAAGAAGAGAGACACAGGGAGAGGGGACAGAGAGAAGAGAGAAAGAGACAAAGAGAGAGGAGAGAGAAGGAGAGGAGGGAGGAGAGAGAAGAGAGAGAGACAGATAGAGGGAGATGATGGGAAGAGAGAGGAGAGAGAAGAAAGGAGAGAGGGAAGAGAGAGAAGAGAGAGACGAGAGAGAGGAGAGAGGGAGATATGGCACGTGAGTGGGCCCAAACCGAGGCGAGGCCGGCCGGAGGCCGGCCGAGCCGAGGAAAGGAGCAAAAGAAGTCCTAACGCACTGCCTCACGTGCCACGTGGCGCGATCCCAGGCCCTCCCCCTTTTTTCCAACCACTATCTAAAATTTTATGTTGCATGGTGGATTCGAACCCAAAACTAGCCCCCCATACCCCCCAATCCTAACCACTAAGCCAAGCATTTCTTCTTCAATAAAATAGGAAGTCCATATTTAGTTAAGGCTGGGGCAATGGAAATTCCTTTGGTTAATTAAAAACCTTAATGATCCTAGAACCTTCTAGAATGTTCTAGAATGAAGCTAGAGAGAGAAGAGGGAAAGATAGAGGGGGAGAAGAGAGAGGAAAGAGAGAGGAGAGAGAAGAGAGAGGAGGGAGGAGAGGGAGAGAGAGGAATAGAAAAGAGAGCGAAAAATAGAGAGAGAGGGGAGAAATAGAGACAGAGGAAAGAGATAGGAGAGAGAGAAGGAAAAAAGGGAAGAGAGAGAGAGGGGAGAGAGAGAAAAGAGGGAAGAGAGACAGAAGAGAGAGAGAGAGGAGAGAGAGAGAAGAGAGAGAAGGGAGCGAGAGAGGAGAGAGAGAGGAGAGAGAGAAGAGAAGAGAGGAGAGAGGAGAGAGTAGAGAGATGAGAGAGACGAGGGAAAGGGAAGAGGGAAGAGAGAGGAGAGAGAGAAAGAGAGATAGAGATAGAGGGGAGAAATAGAGAAAGGGGAGACAGATAAAAGAGAGAAGGAAAAAAGGGGAGAGAGAGAGAGGGGAAAGAGAGAAGAGAGTGGAGAAATAGAGAGAGCGGAGAGAGAGGGGAGACATAGAGAGAGATAGAGAGAGGGAGAAATAGAAAGAGAGGAGAGAGATAGGGAAGAGAGAAGGAAAACAGGGCGGAGAGAGAGAGAGAAGAGAGAGAGGAGAGAGAGAAGAGACGGAAGAGAGACAGAAAACAGAAAAGAGAGAGAAGAGAGGAGAGAGGAAAGAGGGAGAAAAGAGGGAAGGGAGGAGAGAGCGAGGAGAGCGGAGAGAAGAGAGAAGAGAGAGGGAAGAGAGGGGGAGAAAGAGAGAGAGGGAAAGAAGAGAAAGGAGAGAGAAGAGAGATGAGAGAGAGAGAGGAGAGAGAAGAGGGAAAGGGGAGAGGGAAGAGGGAGGAGAAAGAGAGAGAGAAAGATAGAGAGAGGGGAGAAATAGAAAGAGGAGAGAGGTAGGGGAGAGAAGGAAAAAGGAGAGAGAGAGAGAGAGGAGAGAGAGGGGAGAGACAAGAGAGAGGAGGAATAAGAGAGAGAAGGGGGGGGAAGAGAGAGGGGAGAGAGACAGAGAGGGGAAAGAAGAGAAAGGAGAGAGAGGGGAGAGAGAGAGGGGGGAGAGAAGAGATAAAGGGGAGAGGGAAGAGAGAGAGAGGAGAAATAGAGAGAGAGGAGAGAGATAGGAGAGAGAGAATGAAAAAGGGGAGAGAGAGGAGAGAGAGAGGAGAGAGGAGAGAGAAAAGGAGAGAGAGAGAGAAAAATAGAGAGAAGAGGGAAGAGAGAGGAGAGACAGAGAGAGATAGGAGACAGAAGAGGGAGAGGAGAGAGGGAAGGGAAAGGAGAAAGAGAGAGAGGAGAGATAGGAAGAGAGAGGGGGAGGAAGAGTGGGAGAGGCTAAAAACAAAGAGAAGACAAGAGAGATGAGAGAGGGGAAAGAGAGGGGAGAGATAGGAGAGAGAGAGGACGAGGAGATAGAGAAGAGAGAATAGAGAGTATAGAGAGAAGGGGAAAAGGGGAGCGGAGAGAGGAGAGAGAGATGAGAGAGAGAAGGGAGAAGAGAGAAGAGAGAAGAAAGGGAGAAGAGAGAACAGAGAGGAGAGAAGATGCAGAAGGGAGAGAGGAGAGAGAGAAGAGACAAAAAAGGGAGTACGGAGAAGAGAGATGAGAGAGACAGAAGCGAGAGCAGAGAGAATGGAGAGAAGAGAGAGGAGAGAGAATAGAGAGTACAGAGAGAAGGGGAGAGAGAGCGGAGAAAGGAGAGAGACGAGACATAGATGCTAGAAAAGGGAAGGGGCTCAGTCAAAAGTGCTAATGGGGTTTAAATCGAGGCGAGGCCGGCCGAAGGCCGGCCGAGCTGAGGAATACTACAAAAAAGAAGGGCATGGGTTGGTCCAGATCGAATGCGGAAGGGCCGGCCGAGGCCTGGCCGAGCCGAGGAATGAGGGGAAAGGAAACGCTGCCAGCCGGGCCCTTTTCTAGTTGGAAAATAATAGAATATTCATACAAGAGAAGTGAAATATTACTTGACAAGATTTAAAGAATAAGCATAATGATGTGCTTATATATGAAGATATTGGGTCAAGTATGATCTACCAGAGATAAGCATTCAAGTTATCCCAATGGTTGGAGTTGACTATCTTAGATACATCGTACTAAGGGATATGAAAAGAGTTTAAATCAGGAAAAATAGCTAGAGAAGTCTAGCATATACAGTGATTAAAAATAGATAATGGGAATTTGTCTCTATTCAAGGGTTGTAAATACGGATGAATTAAACCAGCATTATAAGCTGAGAGTGTTTATTGGGTTTTGGGAATAACAAGATGTATAAAATATCTCGTCCGATGATGGAAGAAGAGAAGGACGGCGACTTTGCCGATTATACCTTTAGGGATAACCGAGAAGAGGGCAATACATAGCAATTCCAAGTCCTAATCACGGAATAATTTAAGGGCTAAGCTTAGCTATTTGGGGATTTTTTGACACATTTTCAAAATATGTTGGCTAATGTAAATGGAAAAAATTGGGAACAACAAAATAATTTTAGCTTAACTTCTTTCGCTCCCGCACCAATCTTCAATCTCTTTAGCCAAAGTTAGGAAGTAAGAGAGTAAAATTTTGTATTGTTTAGCTAAACCATAGAATCTTATGGAATAAATTTCGATCATTCCCCTAAGTTTCTAGCATCTATGAACGGAATGAAATATGAATAGTAATTAATTTTCTAGCATCTATGGAATAATTTGAAGCCTAGACTTTAGCTAGCTGGCATTGTTTAAGAATATTTTCACAAAGAAAATTATTAAAGTGAATGAAAACAATTGAAATAATATAGTAATTTTAGCTTAATGTTTTTCATTGGCATCATAGAATTTTTTGGGATAAATTTAGGTTAGTTTAGCCAAACAGTAGAAGGTATGAGGGCAAAAATGTGTAGAGTTTAGCTAAACCACATAAAGTCTTGGGATTGATCTCGAACACGTTTAGCTAAAGCCATTATGGTTAATAAGGAATACCAATAGTCTATATATCCTAAGAGTTACCCTACTCACGAGGAGCAATTCTAGACCCTGAAGTAGAGGCTGGAGGATCCCTTGCCTTGAGGTATAGACCTCTTATAGATTATGACTTTACGACTCTTAAGGGGGTAAGGAATTGGATAACCAAATGGCGGTTACTAACGAAGCTTCGAACATAGGGGTTTTCTATTATGAAATCGAGAGGGTTTAATGCCTCCATCTCATTATGAGGGAGCCAAAGACGCCAACATTTGAAAGCGATCAAAAGTTGAAGTTGACACGATAACTTAAGAAAATAAGTTAATTATAACAAAGCATGGTTGAACACAAAGGATATTTAGCTGAAGAAACCTTTAGAAAAGCTCTTCAACTGGGGTAGTAACCTTCAGAATTATGGCATAATCTCATTGGGGAAGCATGGTCTATATATGGGACTGAAGTACTATAAGGTACTAAAGGAATGGTTGAAGTACCGGGGGACCTTATTAAAATATAGGCAGCATATACAATTCCAACATAGAGTTGGTCACCGTTCATTTGGGAAGTCGGTGGCTCAGCCACATCGTAAAGGCACATAGGCAATGGGTTTTGTTTCAAGGAACTACCAAGGTCACACTTTGGGCTAAGTTAGAGAAGAGCTCTAGTATTGTGGGATGAGAACATATGTTTACTGCGTACGTACTATGTACACATACGATAAACATCTTGGAGAGGTAATCTATGCACTGACATGGGGAGAGAAAGACGAGTGTACCCCAAACTTACCAATGAAGGGTCTCGAGTATGTCTGGAATGTGCAAACAACAGTCAATCTATTGCATGCTAAGGTAGGATGTTGTAGTTGGTACCTACTAGAAGCTCGAATGTGTCTTGTGTAGACACCGAAGACTAGATCTTCCACATGATCCATACCCGGATCAGGCAGAGATGATCCCCATGGGTTTGCATGGAGGTGTAAGTTAGAACATATAGAGCTCGAACATCAATACAAGCCAGAGTAGCAGAAAAATAATCATCGGTGTTATATCAGATGTAGGTATTTTAGGAAGGCCTACAAAATGCAAGGCATGCATCTTGATGAGTCTAGGTAAGTTAAGATTCTTAAGAAGGCTCGCTAACGTAGGCCATGACTATGGCTTAGATATGGCTCGCTAACCCCAATTTGGGTGTCCAAGTTAGCAACTCTCCATTGCCCAATTACTTATTATTAAATAATTTAGTATCTTAGCCTTTTTAATATTAGGTTAAGCCCTAAATTTGAATTAGGGTTTAGGGTTTAGGGTTAGGTTTCCACCTTAATAATTAATGATTGACATAGCCAACCTTAGATTATGAATAATTAAAACACTATTAATTATTCATAGTGATGTGTCACGTATTTATATCCAAAAGGCGTATAAATACGTGGAATGTCATAATCTTAAGTTAAACTTTATCTCCCAGGGAAATTCTTTTGGAGATCTATGTCTATCTACTAGACTTTTTTAGCGAGTCCTCGCAGCGAGAAGATACCCTCGCACCTCCTCGACAAGCTGCTGCATATCTGCCAAAAGCTGTTGAGAAACTTCCATTTGGACATTGGATTGTGCCATGTATTGGGAGTTAGCCATTGATAGCCATCATTAATCATAACGGGAGACATCCTCGATGATTCTTGTTTCTTATTATTGTATGCAACTCCATTAAGTCAAGGCATTCCATGTAATCTAAAGATCTCTTTGGTGAATAGCAAGGCAGTATCTAAAGCTGTGTCAGTAGTTTGACATGGCAAGAAATCTGCCACCTTAGATAACTTGTCAACCACTACCATTACTAAGGCGTCATGGTCCCTTTCTATCCTTGGGAGACAAGTTATGAAGTCCATAGATATGGCCTTCCACTTTGCATCAAGAATACCCAACAATTTAGGCTGGCCCAAAATTCGGGGTTGTTCCGCCTTTGTCTGCTGACATAGATGGCTTTCACAGATGTACTTCACTATTTGCTTTTTCATGCCCCTCCACTGATAGCTACTCCTAATTTTAAAGTAGGTTTTTATGAACCTTGCATGGCCGGCAATTGGGATATTGTGCATGTCATGAAGGATCAAACTCCTTACTCCTAGAGACTCCTGAATGCATAGCTTATCTTTGAAGTACAATAGTTTACCTTCTTTCTTAAAATGTTTGAAGGTTTCCGTTTCCTTATCCTTGCATTTCTAGAAACAGTTGCCCATACCTCTATAAACTCTTTATCTGTTCATTGCAATGCACTCATGTCATAAAAGGATATCGTAATCGTATTCTTCTTGAAATTCCATCCATCTACACTGCCTCAAATTGAGGTATGGTTGCATGAATATGTACTGGAGGCTCTGACGGTCGGTATCCAATTGGAGCTTTCCTTTAAAGCTCTCACTACTGCTAGCAGCTCTCGATCATGAGTTGAGTAGCACATTTCGGCATCATTCAACTTACAAGAGTCATAAGCATACTCGATCTTCTTACATAAGAACTTCGTCGGTTGCAATCTTACTTGCATCTGCCGCTATCAACTTATCCTTCTCAGGATCTAGGAGAGAGCATTGGTGTTGTCAAGGCTTCCTTGAGCTTACTGGATTAGGGAAGAAAATGCAGGGAGGCAGATGATAAGATGAACGATATCATGTCAGAAACTGCAGATGGAGTCTTTGGGAGGACTAAACCGGGAAATATGAATAGTTTAATGGTAACTCAAGGAATAAAGAAGAAGAGTCGTAGAGCTTAAAGGGCTTGAAGGATACAAGGAGGAAAGAGGAAGATATAGAAAAATGACAGAAACTGCAGACGGAATCTTTGAGAGGACTAAAGAAGGAATAATGCAAGGAATAAAGAAGAGTCATAGAGCTTAAAGGGCTTGAAGGATACAAGGAGGAAAGAGGAAGATATAGAAAAATATTGAGGATCAGAAGAAGGAATAACCTAGTACAACCCAATGGAAACACACTAACATGGTCTCTGAAAATTGATCTGGTAACATATCTAAATAGTCCCTAAAAACTAGGATCGTCGCCTTAATTGTTCTAATACATAGAATTGGATGTTGGAAAGCATTAACCGAAATAAAGAGAAGAAATAAAACTTTGGTACTTTGACATTGGTCTTTGTTACAAGATCTTCTTCGAACATAAAGAAATATCAAAGTGTTTGTCATTTGGTTCTTGGGACTGAAGGTTTTTATTACCTAGATTTAGATTTAAAGATATATGTTTTTTTAGATTTTGTTAGTTCTCTAGGATTGAAAGTGCAAGGATCTTAGACCTAATGGTAATGTATAAATAGATAGACAAATACTGGAAAAAAATTTACAAAATGCCCTGAATTTCACTCCTAGCTTTTTAGAATTTTACAAATGTTTAAAATTAAAAGATTTATGTTCATTCTTGGCTTTTGTCGAAGGCTAGAGTAAGGCGATTTTTTATTTCTATGTTTTTTTTCTTCCCTGGGGTGGGGGGAGGGGAGGGGAGGGCATCTTGCAAAAGATATTGTTGGGTGTCAAAGGGAGCATAAACAGCAAACACTTCCCACCCATGCCATATCATAAACAGCAAACGCTTCCCACCCAATGCCATATTATTGTCAACGACAAAATTTGGGTGTGCTGGCGCTAAAATGCCCTGTGAAGACTACCCAGTACCTACTTTGAGAATGTGCTGGCATTTGGATCCAAACGATACGCATTTTGCAAGACCGGTTCTTAGCCTTACACAAAACATCACGACTCAACACCAAATTGTTCAAAAACTTCGTAAAGAACATGACAAACTTGATGTGAACAATCATAAATTCCCTCTTTGCAAGAAAAAATATCCATGGCAAAGCCTAAAATGTAAAGAGGCAACGCAAATGAAGGGCAGACCTTTACAACAAAAGCGTTTTCAGACTCTGAAAACGGAAATGAAACTGGAAAGGCAGAAAATTGCCATGCTAGTGCTAGATAGTTCACGCCAAACACTGTTCATTTGGCTTCATGAATTGTGTGTAACAAAAGGATAACTTCCCACATCTGGTTATTGGCATGATGTGCTACCATGACTTCCCCTGCACATGCCTTTCATCTTTCACATATTTAACAGATCTGAGCTAACATGCCCATATAAAGATACAGAGACTTGGAACGGAACTCAATTTGAAACCAAAACCTAAGGCCGATGCACCCGCACCTCAACATCCGACTTCCTTTCTGATGTATTCACTGCAGACGACAGATTTCCAGAAACTTCTATATGTAACTCTAAGATAGCATTCCTCAATTTTTGACTGAGAAGGGATGGCGATGACGTGAGAGATCTCATATGCTGAAATAAAAAACAAAAGAGGTTAAGAACGTAAAATTAACATTGTTACTTTTTTTTAAAGAATCTCGTATGCTTAAATTAAAAAAAAGGGGGCTGTTAAGAAACAAGTGAGATTAACATTGTTAACTGTCTCCTGTAAAAAATTGTCTTACTTCTTGCAGAAAAGTAGTGATCTCCTCTTCTGTCAGGGCTGCATCCTCCTCTTCAATGCCTTCTTCCCAACCAAGAGAACGCATAAATGCAGCTTCTTCCTCTTCTGTACCACCTACAGGAGATGACTGCTGCTCAAGACTATAGTCACCATTGACAATGCTCTTCTCTTGCAGTCCCACAAAATGGCCATTGGCAATTAAACCATTGGATTTCTCAAGGGTGCCGTTAACATCCTCTCCAATAACTCCATTTTGTTGAGAATCTGCCATATTTGCATGTTGCTCCTCTTTCTCGACCATGTTTACATGGTGATTCTTTTCATGAACCATTTTCGCATGACGAGTTTCATCAGAAAGACTGCTCTCCTTGTCAATGACATGATTTTCATTGCACCTAACTTCAGATTTCTCTTGCAACTTCTCTCCTGCACTTTGGATAGCTCCACTTTCTGCTGCTTTCTTCCGAAGAGAATTAAAGAAGTCACTTCTATTCTGAACTGGAACCGTGGGTCGCCTATCTTCACTCACAGTCCATCCATCCCTAGGACGAATGTTATCATTACCAGCATTGGATGCTAAAGGTTTTAGCTCTCCTGCTGACCTCTGTTTCCAAGGGGCTCCAGCAAGGTTTGCTGGATTAGTAGCATTCCCAACTATAGCACTGCCAGAAGTAATGCTTGGACTACCCAAAGATGTATTAGCACTCCGATCTGATCTCAGGCCAGTTTCTTTGCTTGTCTTCAGTAAAAATAGCTTGCCCTGGACAGGCTTATTCGAGGCATCTGACCTTGACAACAATGGAGATCTGTAGGATGATGCATTTAGAGTCTGACTAGTAGGTAAAGCTGATCTAACTGCTGCTGGGGCAGCTGTATTTCCTAACTTTGGCTTTGATTTTTCACGAGCAGCAGGATCCTGCATAGAATGAAGTTCCATCTTTATTTATACAACCCAAAGAAACATAATTTGGCAAGAAGCTTACATATTCAAAGCAAGGTTTTTAATCCTAAAAATGCACAAATTAGAAACTGTTACCAACAATTTTCCAGATACAATATTTGCCCACTTCAAAACAAATTGCAAGGGGGGTTATATGTTTCGTTTTTCTGTTTTGGATCCTATCTGGCCACTCTATATTTTCCCACAATCCTTGTCAACAGTAGGACACTTTCGAAGAGAATTAAAAATGCCAAATTAGTTCCAGTCCACTTACCATGGCTTTTGGTAATGATGGTTTCATAGGAATAAGCTGTCGCGACTGCTTTAAGGTAAGTTCATCAAGCCTTTGTGTTTCGACCTGTCAAGAAAATTTTTGAATTTCAACACTTGGCACAAAATGAACATCATTAAGCCAGTGCTGGTAGAATAAAAGAACATACTAATGGTGGTGTTCGAACACGGGGAGGAATATGCATTCCCAAGTCATTAACCTTAGACATATTAGATGATCCGCCACGAATACTGTGGGCATCACCATTGACAGCAGCTGATGATTCCGAGGGGGTGGAAGTAGGGCTTTCCATATCAACTCTGCTTGCAGGACTATCAGGTGAATCAATCGATACCTGGAGTGTACCACTTGTTACTCCAGCGGCAGAAGTAGAACTAAATTCGGGCCGTGGAGCTTGCCATAAAGGCCGAGGACTAAATGTAGACATATCTACAAGATGAGACTGAATGGCAGGCCTCTCAAGTGTCCCACGAGAAGAAGAAAAACTTCTCTCCAGTCCAGTCTTATACATCTTACTGACAAGTAAACTTCCATTTTCTTGGGTTAAAGATGGTGAGCCAGGCTCACTGATAATAGTCTTCTTAGTCCCGTTCTTCAGCAAAGTCCTGTTATATGTGGCAGACTGTCGAGGCAACGACAAGTCTGCCTCAAGCCTATCTCCATTCCTCCGAAAACTTTCAAATCCATCACGTCTCTCATTATCTGAACCAAGACCTGAAATCCAATCCCTTTCTCTGTCAAATTCTCGATCATATTCTAATTCACTACGATGCATTTCACGGTCCCTGTCAGGCCCATCATATGCACGACCAAAATTATACTTGCTGGAGCTCGTATGTGATCTGTAATGACTATCTTTATCAGATAGCCGCTCCGTCACATTTCCATTGCTGCCACCTGCTCTTCTTGATAAAGCATAAGGAGGTCTATATGGTGCTGAATTTCTCTGAGAATCATAATCTGCCAAATTGGAAGTACCTGCAAAACCATGACAAACCAAACCAGACACCAGTATCAAATAAAGGCATCTCAATGCATATCTAAATGGAAAGAAAAATAGATCCAGACCTTGATGGGAAAAATGTGTTGACCCTGCACCAGTCCCAGTGCCTCCTTTGAGCCACTCTGGAACCAAGCATGGTTCAGTTCTTCCCATTTCCACAACAGACCATGATATGTGTACAAGGCACCCACTTAGCGCTGCCTTCTCTTGCAAGATAACTCAGAAGATGAAAAAAGCGGTTGTCAATTAACCATAAGAATTGGAAATCCTAAGGCATCTTTACCCCCTTCCTGTTCACCCCATTACTTGGCATGCAAGCCATTGCCCATGCTACAGTTAGAGAAGCTTGAAACAGAAAGGGAAACCCAAAGATGCTGCAGTCTTCCAAGCCCAAAACCCATGAGCCAGCAGAAAAGCTGGATGGCAATCACCAAAAACTTCCTAAGATGAGAGAACTCAAGCCATGCCTCCAAGTCTAAATAGTAGTGTATGCCTCGTCATAATCAAACTACTAATTCAGCAGTTTTGGCTTTCATACCCTAATCCAGAATGGCATGCCATATTGGAAACCGAAAATACTCCAGGACAATATCTCATGGGCATGGCTATATGTAAAATACAACAAACTCACAGCATGATAAAAAGGTCGACCCAACAGGCTTAACAACTGCTGACAAAAATACCAGATCGGTTTCTTAATAGCAAGTCTTTGCCCATAAGGAATTAGGTGAAGTAAACAATAAGGACCTTAAAAAACCGTGTTCCGAAACACTGCCCTAGTTTGTTTCTGTTCTACAGACCTGATTTCCCATAGATGGTGCCACTGCAGTTCTTTGATTAAAAAGCGTGGACAAGACAAAAAGGCAACCACATGCTATGCCGTAATTATCTAGAGACCACTGCCATATTATCCAAGAAACATGGCAAACCGTTTAAAAAGACAAGAATTATGCACCGCTTCAAATTTTCTCAACAACCGGAAGCACGAAGACGATTTATCAGGAAAAACTGACCACCATTTCCACGGAAAAACCTGAAAAGGGCCGAAAAATTATTCGTCGGAAAGGGCGAGCAAGATCCAGAACGAGAAAAGGCGCTGCCAGTCGGCTCCAAAGAAGCGGCGCTCCAGTTTTGAGGAAGGAAAACAAGGATGAAGAAGAAGACGAAAGAGAAAGCCAAGCACCAAAGAAAGGCGTATATAGGGCAAGCTAAACCTGGCTGCCTTTCGGTGGAGGAAACCCTCCTGGCTTTTCCGCCCTCGAATATCGAGGCCGCGCCCCAACGGCTTGGATTACTGTAAAGAAATCTTGGAAAAAATCATTGCACTCATTTTCGAAGGGATATGTCTCAAGGCGAGGCGTAAATGGCTTGCCTAGGGATATCCACCAACTTATAAAGCAATCCAATGAAATAAACCCACGTGGCACTTATTTGGCCCTTATGTGGCTATGAATATTGAACAAAGGCGGAAACTAGGTTCGAATTGGAAATTAGGGTAGCCAGCAAGTTTGCCTAAAACTACAAACGTTGGACCTTTTTCCACCAAAGGAGCAAGATATGGCTGTCGTATATCTTTGCGACAATGTTTGCAACTGCCACATTAGATTTGTAGTATCTCTTATGAAGAGTGCTTCCCCAGTGCTACAAATAGGACATGTCGCATCCTTTTAATCCAAGCATGGAGCATGATTTGAGGCAGAAATGAAAGAAGCAAAGTGGTTTTGATCGATGGAAGAATGGTGTCTTATTTTATGGCGAGGGGTTTCACCCGAAAGAAAATAAGACTACTCTGTTGTACGGTGGCCTCATGAGACATGTCTTAAACGTAGTCATGGAAAAAAGACCTTATGTGGCCACGATCCATTTGCTGAAATATAAGTGTCAAATTAATTTTACATCAAATCTTGAACAAACTTATCGAATTTTACATTAAAATCCATTTATTTTTACCAAATTTTATTACCTGATCAATGCATCTAAATCAAGATTTTTTGATTGGGCGAGAGTCATTTTAACATAACTTTTAATCTGGCAACATATGTTATTCAACGTAGAAACACAATGTATAATATAGATATTTAAATATATCATCATTATATAATACAAGAAATTTACCGCACGACCAAGGGCGCCGCGAAAATTTCTCTTTATCACCACCTGAAACAAAATATTAGGACAAAGTACTAACAACTATAGCTACAATCACCAAATGCCATTAAATTTTGGCACCTTGTTTTATGTGACATAGGGGTCGCATATTGACTATCAAAACGTTTGATCTAATGGTAACACGCTAGTTCTAGAACAAATATATCTCGAATTCAAGGCCGCCCAGAGTCGCATTCAATGTAAAATAGGGGGGAGGGAGGGGGGGTTCCAACAATTACACAACTAAGCAATGTTAGAGTGGTGTTGTGCGTTATATATCTTCAGGGATGTTGCCAAGTGGCATGACGTAAAAATTGTTTTTTCTCCTTCTTCTTTCGACAAAAACTATGATCAGAAAATCATTTGAGATACATTTAATGTATTTGTATCATTTGATATCTAGAGGCACTACTAATTTAACCTATTCGAAGGAATGATCAGATACATCTATTTATACTTGTGTACATTAACCTTTTCGGCCTTACCAATGCTTCGACGGTCTTTCAGCATATGGCTAACGATGTTTTTCGGGAGTTTTTTTTATCTCTTTGTTATCATCTATCTAAGTGATATTCTGGTTTATTCGAAGGCTTTGGAGGGGCATGAAGAACATGTCAGGAAGGTCCTTCAGAAGCTACGGGAACATGGACGTTATGTCAAGCTGGCGAAGTGTCAGTTCGAGCAGGACAATGTCGAGTTTCTTGGCTATCGCCATCACATCTCAGGGTGTTTCCATGGATCTAGAGAAGGTCAACACAATTCTTGATTGGGAAACATCTTCCTTGGTTAAAGATATACAATGCTTCTTGGGGCTTGCCAATTATCGCCGCTTCATCAAGGACGATTCGGAGATCGTCTTGCCTTTGCCACGTCTCGCCAGGAAGGATATTCCCATCAGCATTCATCACTCTGAAACATATGCTTTTATAGCAGCACCTGTTCTTGCACACCCAGATCCTGCGTGTCCCTATATTCTCGAAACTGGTGCATCAGATTTTGCTCTTGGCAGCATCTTGTCGCAAGTGGGGGATGATCATGAGCTACACCTGATCGCCTATCATTCTCGAAAGTTTCAGGCTACAGAGATCGACTATCCTATTTACGATAAGGAACTTTTGGCGATTGTTGACTCTTTTCAGAAGTGGCGACGATTTCTTGAAGGTTTTCCTCATAAGGTGACTGTGTATGCAGACCATCATAATCTGGAGTATTTTCAATCTGCTCGAGTTCTTAATCGTCGTCAGGCTTGATGGCATACACAGGTGCTATCCCGCTTGTTGAAATATGATCATATTATAATCAGTGAGTTAATGTCAGGGTGATATCCAGCAGATACAATCAAGGGAAGCCAGTATTATATGAGCTTAGGGAGTAAGCTCTTAGAAACTTATGGTTTAAGACGAGAATGGTTGTAATAACTGAGTTAAGGCCTATGGTTAAATAATCAGTGACCACTGACCTAACGTCTACATTATATTTTAAAGGATATCTCAGTCATATGGGATATTGCCAGATAAGAATGTTTAAATAGAAAGATGAGTAGCAAAACGGCGATGGCGAATTTGGTGTCGATTCCTTGTGGATCGGTGCCGATCAGATAAGATAAAAAGGAGGATCATTGTAATCATGATTGGAGTGAGCTGATCGGGTTCATACTTGTATGAACGCCTGTGTTGTCGAAGGGAAATAGTAAAAGGAAAATAAGAGTCTAACCTTTGCTACAGTGATTCGTGTAATCCATTGCTACAGTACTTTTCTAAGTTAACCATTGTAGAATTTGGATTGTTTGAAATTCATTTGAAAAGAAAAGGTTATCTTATAAGTGTAACTTGTAGTTGAATGGTAATTGCTAGACATTGATCTATCTAATTTATTAACAGTGGTATCAGAGCCAGGTTCAAAATGTCTAGCAGGTTTGGAGCTTCTCTATTGTCTGGAATCAAAGTTTATGAAGGTGGCCCTGGTTTTCAAATATGGAAAGAGCAGATCAAAAATGTGCTGGAAAATGAAAATCTATGGGAGATAGTGCAAGGTTCTCATGAATCTTCTAGTGCTGTTGCAGGAAGAAGGGAGAGCAGTTCATCTGATACAAGTGAAACAAGAACCACTGTGACTAGTGGTGGAGGTGAAAACGCTAAGGTCAAAGAGGCATATGCCATATTGACAAGCAAAGTTGGAGCATCCATTATGCTCAAAGTGAGAGGAAAATCACCAGCAGAGATCTGGAGGTATTTGTTAAAGCATTTTGAAGAAAAATCATATTCTCAGATAGAGATTTTGGATAAATCTCTTAGGAAACTAAGGCTTAAAGATGATGATGATCTTACCAAGTTCTTTTCAAAATATGACAATATAATAGCAGACTTGGAAGGTGCAGGGATGGTGTTCACTGATCAACAGAAGCTTCTTCATATAGCTAGAGCTGTAGAAGGGAATAAACAGCTAGCTACCTTGATTAGGAATGTAGCAAAAACCAGAGAGGCAGCTGAAGAGATGATCAGAACCGAGTTTAAACAGAATAGGGGACTCTCTGATGAGAATGAAGATAATGTTGAAGTATTATTTACTGGAAAAGGAAAATACAAAGGAAGTACCTCAAACAAGTCAAAGGAAAGGAGGCAGCCTAGGCCATGTTATCATTGCAAGGAACTTGGACATCTTAAGGCAGACTGCCCTAAGTTGAGAGATGTAGAATGCTACAATTGTGGAGGTAAGGGACACTTTGCAAATAGGTGTTCCAGCAGTAGAGGAGGAAGGGGAAAAGGCAGCAAAGGGAGAGTCTCATTTAGAGGTCGAGGAAAAGGTTATGGAAACAAGAATGCTGCTGTCAATCTTGCTGAAGAAAATGAAGAAGATTCAAGTGAAGAAGATGAGGATGCTGAGGTAAGGCATAATGACATTTTGACTGTTTCAAAAAAGGAATCTAATGACTTGAATGATATGTCAATATTAGATAGTGGAGCCGAAAAAACAGTGACTGGATCAACAAAATTCTTCAAACAAGAAAATGAGGCAAGAACAGGGTACATCAAACTTGGAAATGGAGAATTGCAGAAGGTTCAGTGTGGAGGCATTCTTGAGTTGTTCGACTTACAAGGGAAAGCTCTAGTTCTGAAAGATGTGTTGTGTGTTCCATCACTAGTTAGAAATTTAATTTCTGTAAGTCAGTTGGTTGACATGGGTTATACAGTTAATTTTGACAAACTTCAATTGATGAGCTGCCTAATGTCAATGCAATTATTATTCCTGATATAAACATTTGGCATCAAAGACTTTGTCATGCCAGCAATAAAAATATTGAGAACATGATCAAACAGGGAATGATTAAGGCTGATAATTTATGCAAAGAAGAAAAGATATGTTATGGTTGCATGATGGGGAAGCATTCCAGACTGCCTTTCAAAAAAACAAACAAAAGAGCAAAGAGAGTACTAGATATGGTACATACAGATTTATGTGGGCCTTTGAATGTGAGAAGCATGTCTGGGAAAAGGTATTTTGTTACATTCATTGATGATTTCAGTAGAAGAACAAAATGTATATGCTTAAGGAGGAAAAGTGAAGCCTTTGAGGCATTCAAAATGTTTGCTGCAGAAGTAGAGTTGGAAACTGGAAGGAAAATTAAATGCATACGCTCTGACAGGGGAGGTGAATATCTATATGATGAGTTCAAAAAATATTGCAGAGATAGAGGAATTAAGAGACAACTCACTTGCAGATTCTCTCCACAACAAAATGGAGTTGCAGAGAGAAAAAATAGAACAATACTCAATGTTGTTCGAGCAATGTTGAAACACCCAGGATTACCTAACATTCTATGGGAGGAAGCTGTAAGAACTGCAGTAAACGTTCAAAATATGCTACCCTCAACAAGCATCAATGGTGCAATACCAGAAATGCTTTGGTCTGGAAGGAGACCAGATTTTGATAAACTTAAAGTCTATGGATGTCTAGGGTTTGTGCATGTTCCCAAAGAGCTGAGATCTAAGCTTGATGGCAGGGCAAAGATTGCATATTTGATAGGCTATGATGAAGAGTCTAAGGCCTACAGAATGTTCGAGCCAGCAAAAAGGAAGATCATAGTGAGCAGAGATGTGCTCTTTGATGAGAGTCAATGCTACAAAACTTATAAATCCGGATCTGCCAATGCTGAGGGAAGAAAAGATAATGAATCAAAGGGAGATAACGATTCAAAGGAAAGGTTACACAACACAAGTTTACTTGATGATGATGATACTAATACAACTGTTATGCAGGATCAGCCAAGGGATGAAGAAATACAAATCCCTGCAAATCTCGACCAAGGGGTAGCAGCAGCTCAAAACAATGAGATAATTGAAACAAGGGCTGATCATGGGAAAAGAACAAATGCTCAAATAGTGCAAGATGAGGCACGGGTAAGTACTGATCTCTATGGTAGAGATGCATTAGGAAGGAGTAGGAGGTTAAAAATATCTCTGCTGAAATAAATCTAGTTGAGATATTGGCACTGCTTGACTATGAGGCACCTGAAAATTTTGAGAAAGCTATGGGAAGAATGGCACAAAGCTATGGAAAAGGAGCTGAGTGCTTTTAGCAGAACTGACACATTTGAATTAGCTGATCTACCTAAAGATAAGAATGCAATAGGATGTAAATGGATTTATAAAGTGAAACAAGGAACTGATGGGAATTCTGTTAAATACAAGGCAAGACTTGTTGCACAAGGTTTCACTCAGAAAAAAGGGATTGACTATGAGGATACATTTTCACCTATAGTCAAAATGGCCAGCATTGAATGCTTTTGTCAATGGCAAATGCTCAAAATTTAGAAGTTCATCACATGGATGTAACTACTGCTGTAAAAATGATGGAAACATATATCTGTTCAAGGAGGAAAAGGAATTTTGTTACATTTCCTTGTATGTAGACGACAATGTAATGATTAGTAGTAACATGAGTATACTGCAGAAGTGCAAAGGCATCCTAAAGAGCAGGTTTGAAATGACAGATTTGGGGGAATTAAAAAAATTTCTAGGGATTGAAGTTCACAGAGACAGGGAAAGAAGAATTATGACACTATCACAGGGACAAAATGTAGCAGGGATGTTGAAAAGATTTAACATGGAAGAATGCAATATTGTAAAGACTCCAATGGCTGCTGGAAGCAAGTTATCTAAAGAACAATGTCCTAAAACAGAAAAGGAGAAGCTCATAGCAGAAAATTTGCCATATCGAGAGTTGATTGGATGTTTGCTCTACTTAGCAAACTGTACCAGATCTGACATCTCTTATGCAGTAAATATCTTAAGCATATATTGCAATGATCCAGGCATAGGTCATTGGAATGCAGCTAAAAGGATTTTGAGGTACCTAAAAGGTACAAGCAATTATGGTATAATGTTTAATTCAATAAATCTAGTACTTCAATCATTTTGTGACTCAGACTGGGGTGGAGATCTTGATGAAAGAAAATCCACTTCTGGATTTATCCTGTTGCTAGGAGGTGGACCAATCTCCTGGAAGTGCAAAAAACAAAGTTCAATAGCCCTTTCAACTGCAGAGGCTGAATATGCAGCCACCACACTTGCAGCAAAGAAAATCTTATGGTGTAGAAGACTACTAAATGAGTTAGGAATAACTCAGGAAGATCCTTTGATTTTGCAGTCAGATAGCACAAGTTGTATTGCTATGACGAAAAACCATGTTTTACATGAGAGGAGTAAACATATAGAGTTAGAGATGCATTTCATTCGTGATCTAGTAAACAGAAACATTGTGCAGGTGAAGTATGTTCAGACAGAAAATCAACTAGCAGATATTCTTACAAAATCACTGGCAGAAAACAGGTTTGTCAAGTTGAGAAAGTTAATTGTAAGGATTATAATATGAAGGGAGAGTGTTGAAATATGATCATATTATAATCAGTGAGTTAATGTCAGGGTGATATCCAGCAGATACAATCAAGGGAAGCCAGTATTATATGAGCTTAGGGAGTAAGCTCTTAGGAACTTATGGTTTAAGACGAGAATGGTTGTAATAACTGAGTTAAGGCCTATGGTTAAATAATCAGTGACCATTGACCTAAGGTCTACATTATATTTTAAAGGGTATCTCGGTCATATAGGATATTGCCAGATAAGAATGTTTAAATAGAAAGATGAGTAGCGAAACAGCGATGGCGAATTTGGTGCCGATTCCTTGTGGATCGGTGCCGATCAGATAAGATAAAAAGGAGGATCATTGTAATCATGATTGGAGTGAGCTGATCGGGTTCATACTTGTATAAATGCCTGTGCTGTCGAAGGGAAATAGTAAAAGGAAAATAAGAGTCTAACCTTTGCTATAGTGATTCGTGTAATCCATTGCTACAGTACTTTTCTAAGTTAACCATTGTAGAATTTGGATTGTTTGAAATTCATTTGAAAAGAAAAGGTTATCTTCTAAGTGTAACTTGTAGTTGAATGGTAATTGTTAGACATTGATCTATCTAATTTATTAACACCGCTTTGATTTCGTCATCAAATTTCGGCCTGACATGCTTCAAGAAAAACCAGATGCTCTTTCTTGCAGATCTTATTTCAAACCTAAGGCAGGGGAGCCAGCATTTGATCAACAATCACAGGTTATTCTAGGACCTGATCATTTTCAGATTATGGCCATCACTTTGTTCGAGAGGCCTTATGATATATCCTTGTTGGAGTCTGTTCGAATATCTCTTCCTTCTGATCCATTGCCGCAGGATCTAATATCGCATCTTGTCTCAACATCATCTTCCCAGCAATTGAGGCTGGACTATGATCATTTTGAGGTTTGAGATGGACTTCTATTTCGTGATGGACTTCTGTATATTCCAGATGGTGCATCTCAACTTTAAGTTCTGCAGTCCTGTCATGATTCTCCTCTCGACGGCCATTTTGGCATTGCCAAGACTCTTGAACTTATTGCTTGAGATTATTGGTGGCCAGGTCTCCACTGCACTATTGAGACTTTTATACGCTCATGTGATATTTATTGTCATGCAAAAGCTCCCAAGCACCGTCCACATGGCCTGCTTCAGTCTTTACCAGTTCCAGCCGGTCTTTGGAAGAGCATTTTGGTGGATTTGATTGTTGAGCTTCCATCCTCCTAGGGCCATGTTGCCATCCTTGTTGTTGTTGACTATTTTTCCAAGATGGTGCATTTCATTCCTTGCAACACTTCTATCTCCATTTAAGCCACGTCAGTTCTCTTGTTTCGAGAGGTGGTTCGACTCCATGGCTTACCAGATAACATTGTCAGTGACTACGGCCCCCAGTTTGTTGCTAGCTTTTGGAAGCGTCTTTTGTAACTCTTGCATGTAGAACGTTCGCTCTCTTTCGGACATCACCCAGAGACCAGTAGGCAGGTGGAGCGCACTAATCAAACACTTGAGCAGTATTTGCGATGCTTCATCAATTATCAGCAGGATGACTGAGTTGATTGGCTACCTCTGGCAGAATTTACTTACAATAATTATGTCCATGCTTCCACAGGCCAGACTCCATTCTTTATTAATTTCGGCATGCATCCCCGGTGGTCTTTCATTGCTCCTGGATATGACTCAGTCAAATCCCAGTGCCGAGGATAGGCTCGAGAAGCTTCGCAGGCTTCAGAACGATCTTCAGCACCATCTCCTCCAGGCCCAAGCACATTATCGTTATCATGCAGATCAACACCGTCAGGATGCTCCTCATTTTGCAGTTGGTGATCTTGTTTGGCTCTTGCGTCAAGATTTGCCGACAGCTCGCCCTTGTAACAAGCTCGACTACCGGCAGTTAGGTCCCTATCGGATCATTGAATGAGTTGATGATGTTGCTTTCCGACTTGAGAATCCATCATCAGTTCGACTTCACCCAGTTTTCCATGTGCCTTTATTGGAACCCTATATGGCGAATCCATTTCCAGATTGAGTACCTTCACCTCCACCACCAGTCGAGATGGATGATCATGAGGAATTTGAAGTTCGAAAAATTTTGGACTCCAAGTTTCTACGACGTCGTCTTTATTATTTGGTCGATTGGGAAGGTTACTCACCAAGTGATCGAACTTGGGAGCCTGCTGAGAGTCTGACTAATGCTCCTGATAAAGTTGCAGAGTTTCACCGACGTTGCCCCGATAAGCCAAGTTTGAGTACTCCAGCTCTAGCTCCAGCTCCGATTGGTGATCGAACTTGGGAGCTGCTGAGAATCTGACTAATGCTCCTGATAAAGTTGCGGAGTTTCACCGACGTTGCCCCGATAAGCCAAGGTTGAGTACTCCAGCTCTAGCTCCAGCTCCGAGGACTCGTCGCCGGTGTAGGAGAGGGATGGTGTGACGACCATACAGATATTCGTATTATTTGTGCATATTATACTCGTATATGGTCGTCACACGAATGCAAAAAGGTAGTTGCATGAAGCAAGGTTTGTAACTTGCAACCTTCTAATTGGGAGTCAAGCACCTTTGCCTAGTGCGCTACCAATATTCATTAAACATCTTTCCTCACGTCTTTCTCAATGCAGGGTTGTTCCCATACCATGAGCGCTAGAACCTTTGGCAGTTCCAAATGCTAAATGGGAGGTAGTAAGTATGGACTCCATAATTAGGCTCCCAATGATACAAGAGAAGGATGCCCTAATGGTCGTGGTGGGCAAGCTGTCAAAGATGGCACATTTTGTGCCTTATCAAACCACCGACAAGACACTAGACACAACTGTCCTCTTTACAAAGGAAATCTTCTCAGCCTCCAGAGAATGCCGAGGGAGACTATTTATAACGGGGATCCGAAGTTCACGAGCGCATTCTGGAAGGATCTCTTTAGCACGATCCAAATGAAGTTGTCCATGAGCACAGCATATCACCTCAACAGATGGGCAGGCAGAACGCACCAATCGAACACTGTAAGATATGTTGAGAAACTATGTCTGGAATAAGCAGTCAAAATGGGAAGACTATATCCATTTGGTGGAATTTGCATATAACAGCACCAAACAGGATCTCAAATGTCGTCATTCATGAAAAACTATGGCTATCAATGCCTGAATCTTCTAGCAGCAAGAAGTCGACAAAAGTCCACAGCATATAAGCACAGGGCAATAAGGAAATTCCAAGTAGGGGACGCTATTTGGTTGAAGATAAAGGTCAACCAAGCTAAGCTCCGCATCAACAACTGCAAAATGCTTGCTATAAAATGGGTTGGACCACTTAAAATAGTCCAAAGTGTGGGGAATCAATCCTATAAATTGGATCTATCGGCACACCTCAAAATCCATAAAGTCTTTTATGTAAGCCTTCTAAAGAGACACACTCCTAATCCAAATGAAGTATTGGACACACCAGCATTACTGGAAATGGCCGACAAACAACTTGAGATTGTTCTCGAAGTTCTTCTTGACAGATTACAAGAAAACAAGAAGATCACAATTTCTCCAATACCTTGTAAAATGGACACAATTACCAAAAATACGCTGCGTGGTGCTACAGTCGGATCTTCAGAAGCAGTATCACAATTCATGGAGCTATGTAAAGATTGACTCGTCCCTGAAGTAGTCGACACCGAATTGAGAGGTGAGTGGAAGGTAGATTAAAGTCTACTTCCGATGAGACGGAGGTAGACACCCTTGAGAGATAAGAGGCCATATAGATTATGCACGATAGGAAGGCACCTCTACTCTATGGCCATTACCGAGGAAGAAGCCACCCTCTACGTCAAGGGTGATGAAAGGTGTCGGCATTAAGAACCATCAGGCATGATAGAATACTTGTCTCCACGGTCACGATGGAAGAAGCATGCTCTTCCTACATCGGGACACAATGCATGCATTCATTTAGTTAATATAATTCTAATCCAAATGGGTGGTCCCCTTAATAACCATCCTTACATTATATAATAGATGCTAACGTGGTGTTAACCCAGCAGGCCAATAGAAAAGAAAATTGGCAGGGAGTCGCACCACGGACACTTGTGGCATATAAGCGCGCATTATGTGCTATAAGGAGAATGGCGATCAAGTAGAACTTTCAAATTTTGACATTTTGATAATAGAAATGTAAACTTAAGGCAATTTTAATGGCCTTAAAAATAATTGTAACTTTTTATAAATTGTTTATTAATTGTAATTGTAATATAATTATGATAATAACATGCATATATCAAGTCTTGTAGGGACTATGCAGGTTTTAAGGTGGAAGGAAGGAAGGTATTTTTATCGTCCACGGAGACCAATCGTTCTATGGGACCCAATACAAAAGCGCAGCAAGCGGATTACTACCCGGATTAAAAAACCCCCGCCCTGAAGGGTTTTCGAGGGAAAAACCGTGGCAGCAATCAGCCTGCTGACAAACTGTTCCAATATACGAAATACAAAAACACACAAATATATACACTCATGTACCGTACCCATAGTGCCCGATCAACAGCGACCAAAGGGGCAAAGGTGGACTCGCAGATCCAAGTACCTCCCGAATGTATGACCCTAGGGCACGACCGACGGCGTGTTCATCGGCAAATGTAGGGGCAAGCCCGGTCGCACTAAAGGAACGATCCGCCCGGATCGACCAATCCCGGCAACTCGAAAGTGTGAGACATCCTCAATGGCACCCGCTTTAGCCGACAGAGCTCCTATCGGCGGGGCTCCCCAATCCACCTGCCCGTCTCGATGCGGAGATGGTGGGCACCTGTGCGAATGGAGGCAATGAGTCTGCGCTTTTTCAGGGGCAGCTGGGAACGCAGGTAGAGCTGCGGGCCCCGGGCCAACGCGGGGTTGATGTGCTCCTTGTAATGGGCCGTTTTGACCTGCTCTAGAGCGCCGGGGTCCCAGAGCTTGCCAAGGAAGCAAGCGTCCAGGTATTCCCGCAAGCTGTCACGATCGGCCTCTGTGTCCACCTGCACGCATCTGTGCTCCTGCACGTTCCATCTGGCGAACCACTGATCTCTCTTACCCCTCCAACAGGCCCTGAGCCGCTGCGGGCCCATTGCCACAGCGTAAGCCAGGTGCGGGAGCCGAGCATCACCCATATTAACCACTTTCTGAAAGTAGACGATGTGTCTATCAAGGGCTGCCCGCTGAAGCGGCAAGAATCCAGTTTCCTGCAGCAGAATCTGATAGGGGACTGAAGGTTTCACCCCAAGTGCCCGTGCCAAAAATGCCTTCTGCACCTGCTCCAAGTCATTCCAGGTCGCCAAAGAGACGACCGGGCCCCAAACCTCGACCCCGTACAGAAGGACAGGCTCGACCAGCGCCCGAAACAGATGTGACTGATGGCCCCAATCATAGAGCTCGGGCACGGTGATCGTTGTTCTTACGCATGGCATAAAGCTTTCGGCCCTCATTGTCACCCAAGTAGCGGATGGACGTCTCCCAACAGAGCGAGGAGGGGAACTCCACCCCTAGGTACTTGTAGGTGGGCGTGACCTCCACAGGCTGTCCTCGATATGTGAGTGCAGGAGGCGTGGGGTGGCGTGAAGAGGATATGAGAACCACCCTGGTCTTGGCCAGATTCACGCCGCATGTCCAGAGCTGGCGTAATGTGTCTAGGCATCCGTGATGAGATCGCATAGCTTCGGGTTGTGGGCGGAAGGTCAACATCGTCCCGCATAAATGAGCCGGCAGTTGACCTGGTGCAAAAGCCGTATGACACCCCCTCCATGCTCGGGAAGCCGTAATCTAACCGGGTCAATATAGAAGCCAAAAAATGTTGGTGAGAGGGGGCACAGCCCTGCCGGACCCCGATACTACTGGTGAATGCTTGGCCCATCGGCTGACGCAGTCTAGCCCACAGCTTTTCCCGGGGGACCATATCGAAAGCCTTCGCGAAGTCCACAAAGCAGCAATACAAGTCATGCCGATGGTTTTGGCTGTCTTCAATCAGTGCCCGCAGTGTAAAGATATGGTCAATCGTTGAGTGGCGGGGTCTAAAGCCTGCTTGTGTGAGGGCTCGCACATCTGCCGCCTGCCTCAAATGGGTCAATCGCCGCCGAGAATGCCGATAACAGTTTGGCAAATATTGATGTTAGCCCTTTGGGCTAAACATATGTATGAGTGGCATAGGCCACATGTATTTATCACATTGGACCACTTGATCTAGGGCCCAGATTTAGCCCACATATGTGGTAGGTGGCATAGGCCACATGTATTTGTCATATTGGACCCCACAATCTATGGCCCAGATTTAGCCTAGATCTGTGGAGGGTGAGATATCATTTAGGGTTAGGGTTTTGCTCTACTATTTAGAGAGAGCATTTCCTCTCATTGTTGAGGTTTTTGCTCACGTTTTGGAGCACCTCCTTTTGGAGCATCAATATGATTATGTTTTGTTCATTCTTTGCTTTGTTCTTGTTCTTGGAGTTTCTTCCCATCTTCTTTTGTTGATCCATGAGCATTTGTGGCAGCCTTGTGGCATCCGGCAGTCATGGACTGCTGCTGCAAGGTGATGCCAAGAACCCCAAACATCAACACTGGCGCCGTTGCCGGGGTCTCTTGGGCTCATGATCACTCTTGTTTTTTATTTCAAGCATCTCCAAAAGTTTTCAAGAAAAAATTTGATTCTACATCGACACTGTCTTCACTCCTCATCTCTGCTAGATCTGCCCACGTTTTTAAAAAAGGGGCGAACTAAGATTGTTATTCGTCACATATGGGTTCATTATCCACCTTGTTTTTACTATCCATACTCTGTTCTGTGTAAACATTCAAGCCACGAGCATATCTTTGTTCCATTTATTTGGGTTCCTCATAGACACATTTTATTTTTGCTATCCTGTGTTTTCTGTGTTCTGTCTATACATTCGTGCCTAGAAGCCCCATTTCTTCTCATGACATTTGAAAGAGAGATATGGTTCTTCTGCAATGTCCTTGATTTTCTGCCAGCACATATTTTCTGCCCAGAGGCCCAACGACTCTGCACAGATCTTCTTCTCAGCACAGAGGCCCAACGGCTCTGCAATTTTTCCTGCTCAACGGCTTGCAGCAGTTTTTAAGCTGCGGTAAAAGCCCACCATCACGGCCATCATCTCGCAGATGTATTTTATTGTGGAATGGGACTCGCTTTTTGCACGCATCCGTAGCCCATAATCATTGCTCGCTTGCTTCACCACTTAGTTCTCGCATTGAAGTCTTTTTGCATACTCGTTATATGTCGGCCAGACAGTAACGCTATCATTGGGAATTCTTCCCCGATTGATCCTTCCATAATGGTCTCTACGCACCCAGGCCAATCCATTTTCAAGATTTTCTCCTTCTATGTCTTTCCACACAAGAGTCGCAAGTTCGCAAAAGATCAACAAAATTAGTCACCGTAAAGAAATCGGATCTGCATTGGATTTGACGGCCATGACCTTGCTTGGGCAAGCAACGCACTTAAGACGCAGCCCAACGGCTCATCTGCAGGTATTTTGGCAGCCCTGTCTTGTGGGCTGAAGCTCTGTTTTTTTTGAAGAGCACAGGCATTCTTATTCTAGCATATTCTTCATCTCAAAAACTTGCTGAGCAACGAGCCGACATTCACCACATGCAACTACGTTCAATTGGGTTTCTGGACATTCTTCAGGCAACATTCCTGGATTTGTTCTGTGCCATGCAGGGAGCTGGATTTGCTTTCTGCAGCAAATTGGGGCAAAAGCCCCATCATTTCATTTCGGCAGTTTGCTCCATTATTAGACAAACCGTACACGAAAAATCGAGCTAAGGATTCGCACCATTTCATTTCTTTCAAGAACTTTTTCCCTTGTTCCATCCTTGTCCTGCCCACCGGAAAGCAACCAGTTATTCATTCATACTATTACGTTGCAGATGTTACAGTTCTTGTCGTTTGCAGTACGGGAGATGCTCTTTGGGTCTTCAGCCTGTTCTTCATCAACATATTTTGTGATTTTTGCCCAATAGTTTCTTCAAACACATGTGGCTTTGATAAATTCGATTTCCTATACCGATCTATGAGATTAAGAAACAGCAAGCACCTCCATTTTCTTGGGGCAGACCCTTTATTGGCTCAAAGATGCCACAAATCGATTGTGTTTTTGCACGCTTTTATCATCAACCGGTCAGATCCGCAAAAACGTACTAAAAATTTTGGGCTCATTTCTCACACCCACATGGAGTTGCAGACTTTGTATCCAAATGCATTGGCGCTCCATAGTCTACCATAAGGCGGCTTTCTTCCCAAGTATCTCTGTATGTCAGAGCCTTCATGGCCAGACGATGTAGCCCAAGAAAGGGGGGTTTCTACACCACAAATTCATTCTGGGATCGCGATGCACACCTGCCTAAATGAACTCATCAACAAATGTAATTCTACCGCCCCGAGTATCTTTCAAAGCCAAATCTTGATCAATTCATGCACCTATACCATCATGACGCTTTTACTCTCATTTTTATCAAGCAAAACCATGCAACAAAGAAGCCCTTGATCTTCGAGCACGGCATGCCCAAAGCATATCAAAACCTCGCGACACAAAACTTTCATTTCCATGGCCCTTTTGGCGTGGAAATTTTTTCACGACCTTCCAAGGTCGATCCACGCCTTCGACAGCCCCGTAATCCATGATCTTCACCCACCGCCCATCCCATCGCCACATTTCATTGCGCGGAAGTCCACCCGTGACGGATTTCCAAGGCCCCTTGGCATAGATCTCACCACTCGATGGTAAACGGCATCACGGCATCACCACGGCCCTTTTGGCGGGACATTTTCTTTTCACGGCCTGTCACGGCGCGGGTCTTCAAAGACCTCAAAGCAAACCCGTCCGGCACAAGATCGAGCCCCACGGCCCATCACGGCGTGGCTTCCAGTCTGCAAAATCTTACCAGCGTGCATCTGCAAAAAACCAGAGAAGCCCACGGCCATCACGGGCGGGGCTTCGAAGTCCGCAATATCTTCACAGCGGAACCACGCCCCCACCTGGCGGGCCTCAATATCAAAGACCTCACGGGCGGGCCTTTGCGCGACCCACAGCCCCCACGGCCCCCTACGGCGGGCTCTCCGGCCATGGCAACTTGTTACATCAAAACCCACGCCCATCCCTTGGCGGGAACATTCCTCTCTTGTCACACCTCTTGTCATGTTTTTTTTATGACATCTTTATGATTTTCTTTCCTAGAGAGACTTCGACACTTGAATATTCCACATGGCCCATATTTTTGGTGTTTTTCACCCCTTCTAATGATCAAGCCATTTTTTTACATACAAGAATATCCGGGTCCTATCATTCTCGCTTTGGAGGTAAAATTTCATGCAACTGCGGACTTCAAACATCACGCCCCACCTGCTGTGAGTCCCACAAAATTGTCATGGCCCCTCCCGCAAGTGACTTCAAGCACAAACTTTCGATCCACTTTTGACGCAAGCAAAGATCCGAGCATCTTTTTGGCACATTTTGGGGGACGCCTCATCTTTTGCCTGATTCTTATATCTGCTTTGCACCTTTGTACCAACAAATTTCAAGTTCCTGCAATGGCGTGAAGATGAATTCTGCCTTCCGCCCCTTCATGCATCAACCTCACATGGCCACATGGCATGTGCAGGCCAATTTCAGCAATTTCTCTTTGGTGTCAACTTTTTCAAGTTCAACATTTTGATCAACCTCATCCGTCCATCATACATGGCGGTCGAGCCTCTTTCAAGTTCAACCAATGGCGTGAAGATGACTTATAGCCTTCCGCCCCTTCAATTTCAACTCCTTCAAGTTCAACTATTTGCTCAAACTCTTTCAAGTTCAACAAATGGCGTGACGCTGACTTGCCTTCCGCCCTTTCAATCACTTATGTTTCAACTCCTTGTTTCAACTTTTCAAGTTCAACACTGGCGTGAAGATGACTTAGGACCTTTCGCCCCTTCAACAATTTTTGTTTTCTCATTTTGTTCAACTCATTACAAGACACTTTGATTGGCGCATGTATTCCGAGCTAAGTGGCAAGCTCTATGAGAAGTGGTGACAGCCTTCTCAACATTAGATTTGACTTCTATGGAATTAAAGGAGCTTGTGGCAAGCTCAAGAGAAGTGGTGACAGCCTTCTCAACCTCTCATGATTTTTGTACTTCATCGACATTGGCATTTTTGGATCAAGATCTACGGCGACATTCTCATTATTTCCCCTCACTTTGGACACTGTTGTAAATGTTTAACCTCCTGTTATAAAGGTTCTACATAGTTTGGTGTGGTGGGGGGGAGTGTTAGCCCTTTGGGCTAAACATATGTATGAGTGGCATAGGCCACATGTATTTATCACATTGGACCACTTGATCTAGGGCCCAGATTTAGCCCACATATGTGGTAGGTGGCATAGGCCACATGTATTTGTCATATTGGACCCCACAATCTATGGCCCAGATTTAGCCTAGATCTGTGGAGGGTGAGATATCATTTAGGGTTAGGGTTTTGCTCTACTATTTAGAGAGAGCATTTCCTCTCATTGTTGAGGTTTTGCTCACGCTTTGGAGCACCTCCTTTTGAGCATCAATATGATTATGTTTTGTTCATTCTTTGCTTTGTTCTTGTTCTTGGAGTTTCTTCCCATCTTCTTTTGTTGATCCATGAGCATTTGTGGCAGCCTTGTGGCATCCGGCAGTCATGGACTGCTGCTGCAAGGTGATGCCAAGAACCCCAAACATCAACAATTGAACTGATCATGATCGTCCGGTAATTGGCCGGACAGTGTGGGTCGTCCGCCTTGTGAATGGGGACAACCCCGCCAGGGTCCATTGTCGGGGAAACCTTCCCCGCAATGCTCGGGTTGAACAGGGTAGTGAGGATCGGCACCAGCCGCCTCGCCCATTTGAGTAACTCGACTGCGATACCGCCGAGGTCGGCTACCTTCCCATTAGCCACCAAGCTGTGCCCTCCACAACATCCTCCTCCGCGAAACCAATGGGGGCCATCCTGTGAGGGTATGGGCGCACGCCCCCCGGTGGGTCATAGAGCCGCCGCAGTACCGCTTCCCACCGCCGTGTAATGTCCCCTCAGGGGTCGGGTTGGCCTTCAAGCACTCTCGCGCCAAAAGGTTCGAGGATGAGTGTCCAAAGCAGCCAAACATCTCCCCTCGGTGCCGGTAAGGTACCGCCGCTTTGTCTCCTTCTCGTGATGGGCGCAGACGCGTAGTGGCCTCGCAAGCGGGTACTTGATCCGCATCGTGACGGGAGCCGGCGCTATGCTTTTTACACTGCATCAAACCACCGGTTACGCCGGGGTGTTGTTGTCCTTGAGCCGATACGCAAGGGGAGGGGGTCTCCCAAAAACACCGGCCCGCCGCATCTCGAATAGCTCACCAACCGGGTTCGCCCACCGCTCTAGTGTGGGGGTCCGCAGAATTGCCGGGCAGTGGCATCCATGAGCATCTCTCTACAGAAGTCCTCTCACCGCCATAATCCAGCCAGGCAACCGAGGATGGCGAGGGGTGGCATAGTGGGGGTTTCTCGGCAACTTGCCAAGCCATGTCCAAATAAAGTGGGAGGTGATCTCGAGTCGACCTCCTCATCCCGACCGCCGCTGCCCACCCGAAACGACCGATGAGATGCATATCTTGTGCAACTACGAGCACATAGTCCACCACACTAGACCCTCCCCTCGATTGTCCCCTGCGCAGTGCACTTGTGAGAAGCGGCCACCGTGATGTGCCATTGCAAATTATCAAGTCAAAAATACCGCATAGCAGAGCAAATGTGTGACGCTCCAAGGGAATATATGCCATAAATACGTGATATTCTCGACTGCCACCATACAAGTCTACCGAGGTAGCCTTGTATGCCTCGGATAAGTGGCAGTAGGTGCACATCTAAGTTAATTGTTAACTTAGATAACCTTAGGATAAGGCCCATTTCCACATGGCCTTATCCTATTGGGCAACCGCCACACGCCTTTATTTTAGTGGTGCCACGTGGCATCCCACGGGACCCACACCTATATGAGCCCTAACCCTAACCCTAGACCCTTTTTCCTGACCTAGCACCTGAAGCTCTCATTCCCACGCAGCCCAAAACCCCGCTTTCGCAATCGCTCATTCATAGTCTAGCCTCGGAGCAAAGCAGCCCCTAGAAGGTGTGTATGATCGTAGAGGGAGCAAGCCTTCAACCACGCCTAGGAGCATGGAGACGCCTGGGATGGGAGGAAGCGCTCGAGGAGGTAGGTTGAGTAGAGTTCATGTTAGTTCATCCGGAAGTTAGCACCCGCAGGGGTTATTGATTCGTGTCTAGAGTAGAGCCATCCTAGATCTTTGTTGAACATCTTGAACCCTAATCAAGGAACCCTAACCTTAGTTAGCTATGTATGTTAGGGTAAGATGTTCATATGATATTGATATTGATCATGATGTGATGTATGTGATATTGGTTGATCATGTGCTCCTCTTGTATTGGGAAGGGGGTAGAGACCTAGGGCCATATGTAGTATGCTCCTAGTGTAGATCCCTTTAGTTCCTATTAGTTGGCGGCCCTGCGCATAGGAACCCACCGGGCTATGGAAGCTATGATGTGACTCAAAGACCACACAACGGGCTAGAGGCAAGATGGAGGGTGGATCCCCGCCGAGTGGGGGCTTCGGGGATCCCACAAAGGCTAGGCTTATGGTCGGTCACTTCGGTGGGGGCCGAGCATGGGTCCGACACCTCCTGAGGCAATGGTGTCGCCCTGCCTCTCAAGAGTTGCAAGTGTCAGCTTGGCTCTTGTTTTGGGGGTTCACGGGTACGAATCGCGGTGTCGCCACGCATTCTCTAGCCAGCCTGCGGAGCCTCTAGACCCCCGAAGGGGAGATGCAACCCTTCCTACCTCGGCCGGACCCGGGAGATGCAACCCGGAGTAGTCCCGATGGGTGATGCCATGGGATTGTGTATCCCATAAGGTTAGAGTCATGCCACGCCTTGATCTAGCCCATCCGCAAAGTATGCACAGGAGGGGCGGATGGAGTGGTCAACCCTAGCCATTGTCCTATGCCAGCCCCGCCATTGTTATGACTCGGGCCGCTTCTATCTTGAGGCCTATCTAGTCGGGCCGACTACCCTATGTGTCGAGACACGGGTAGGAGCTCTCATGTTTCATGGCATATGATTATGTTCTTTGCATCTATGGATGTGCGGTTGAGCTACCCTCGAGGTAGCCTATTGTATTGTATTGTATTGCTAGTTCTGATGTGTTTATGCTTCCGCTGTGATAGGAGCCCATAGGGGAAGGGCGCGCAAGACACCTTCGTGTCCCCTTTCCGCACTACGGAGGTTCCAGAGTGCGGGATAGACGGAGGGCCTGTGCGGTTGTTGAGCCGGACGGGGGATTTCCTGCCGAGTGTACGGCCGAAATACCGTGATGTTTAGCAGGGAGCGTCACAATGGTATCAGAGCGATGTTCTTGGTTGACCAGGAACTAGCACTGACCATAACCATGAAAGTAGTCTAACATGCCTATAGGGTGTGAAATAAAATTTCCACCATCGAACCCCGAAAATAAGGGAAAAAAGTTTTCTCTTAGGTAGTGGGTCCGGAGTAAGGTTAAGTGTTAGACGAAGGAATGAGTGAGTCTAATTCATCTTCTAGTAAATTTGGAATGAAAATTATGCATCTGCATCAATTTCACCTAAAATGGGTCGAAGAATCATGCCAATCGGAGACCCGAGTGAAAAATGGCGCAAATCCATAATTAGCACTTCAAACCATTAGAAAATTCAAAAATCTAAGGTATAATACGAATTAATTAATACGGTTAATACATACATTAATAATTAAATAACTACTAAATAAGGTGTAATTAATAAGGGAGGTTAATAAATAGGGGTAATTATGGTGGGAGAATATTCCTAGGACCCTCCTTTTTAAATATCTGACACCTCATTCTCTCTCCAAACCTTCCCACCATCACCTCTCTTTGCTCGCCTTTTACGCCATCTATTTCTTGAACCGTAAGATATGGCTCGAACCAAACAAACAAATGAGGAAGTATAACGAGCGACCTACCCTCTCTATGGCGCTAAGCGGGCAAAGAGGTCGGCACGCCAAGAAGGTTCCCGAAAGCACCTTCGACCGGGCCGAGATGAGGAGTTTCCTCCAAGAGAAGCCGGGCGACACCTTCCACGACAAAGAGGACGCGACGAAGCCCCAACAAAGCAGCTCTTTCATCGGGCGGGCACCCAGAGAACCGGGCGAAGTCCCGCCACTTTGGGCCCTCGGGCTCTGACACCGAGGTAGAAGAGCAGTGGGCGGCAGCAAGCAGCAGCAAAGACCAAACTCAAGAGGCGGGCCCTTCAAAGACCAAAGAAGAAGGGCAATGAGGAGAAGGCCGCTAGGAAGAAGAGGGAGCGAGCGGAGCCGAGGCGGCAGGAGAGAAGGACGAAGAGAAGAAACGACAGACTTCGCCAAACCGGCCGTTATTGAAGAGCCTCGAAGAGGAGGAGGTACAGAAGGGGGAGACGGGCAAGGAGGAGGAGGAGCAGCAGGGGGTCTTCGACGCCGAGACCACCTTACCCTAAGTGGCCGGAGCCACGGCGGTGGTCAAGAAGCGTAAGGTGGAGAACGGGAATTCATGCCCGGCCGATCGCGAAATTCATAAAAAAATGACGGCATAAAAGAGTACCTCCGCCGCCGACGAGGGTACAACGACCGGTAATCGCCGGCCGTGAAGTGCAGAGGGTTGCCGAGGGCGGCAGTCAAGAAAAATCAGCCTAAGCCACCCCCACCTAGACCGAAAACCCAAAAGGGTTCACCATGGGCCTAATAGTCCGCGCCGGGTGTTAGGGGAGATCAAGCACTTCCAAATGTGCACAAATCTCCTCATAAGGAAGGCTTCGAAGCCTCCTTAGGGAAGTCATGCAGAATTCGGACCGATTATAGGGTTACCCCCACTAATGACCCGGCCCCGCAAGAGGTCACACAAGCGTAGCTGGTGCGCCTCTTTGAGGAAGGGAATTTCGCGGCCATCCATGCTAAGAGAGTCACCCTTATGCCGGCTGGACATTCACTTAGCACCTGAGGATTCGGCAGGAGAGGCCCTAGAGCCTCAATTTTGAAATTTTGTTGAGAAGTTAAATTTTTATGTAATGGTGTTTTCCCTAGTAATATGAAAGTTGTTTTTTCCTCCTGTAAGTAAAAAAATTTTTGATGTTGAAATGTAGGAAATTAAACTCAATTGGAGTAGAATTCCTTATAGCATGCTTAGGAATACCCTAGAAATCATGTCTACAACTAAATTTTGACAAAAAATCATCGAAAAAGCAAAAATTGGGGCAACCGGTGAGACCGCTGCCAATGGCCTCTTCATAATCGCTGACGCTGGCGCTTTCGCTACATTCACCCGGTGCACCTAAAAATTCGCTTTTAGGTGTTAGTTTTGCTCAAAAATAAGTTGCTAGTTAGGCTAGAATTGATCCAATTAGTCATGCTAGCATCTTCAAACTCCCAAAAATGGCTCCAAAATAGGCCAACCGGTGAGATCAAGGCCAAACGCTGCAACAGATTCAAGGGACGCCGGAGGCCATCCGCTACGATTCATCCGGTCAGCCCATTTTCGACCCAAATTGGCCAAATTTGACCAAACAAACCGCCATGTACCTCTTGCTTTGTTTTGCTTTAGAATTGCACTTCATGGTAGCTCATTTGGACACCCATAGCCATAGAACCAAGGCTTTCTTATGTAGGTACCTTTTTTGCACCTAATCCCGAGGCCAACCATAGTCTATAAAAGGGCCTCATTTGCCATTTTCCCTTCAAATGTAATCTGCCCCAACCACTTAGGGCGATTTTCTCGATTCCTCACCGATCTTTGCAAGCCATTTTCTCGCACCCCCTCTTTGCTCAATGGCTTCAAAGAACTTTGAAAGATGGTACAATGTCAGCAAGCCATATCTATCAGCTCCCCTCACGAAAGCAAGCCTTCTCGTGTTTGACCACTTGTTTGATCTTCATGCAACTCGTCTTAGAACACCATACTACACCGATATCATGTGCCAATATGACCAACAGTCCCCGCTTTGGGAAGTTAGACTACCTCCTAGGGAGGGAATTGGGTTTCTCCTGGAGACACTCACCCAAGCCTTAGGTCGAGAGATGGGAGGATCCAAAGGCAAGAAGCAGCCTATGGATAGGACTAGGACCCATTACATGACCCGCATTACATAATAGGCATAGGTACCTTTCATGTGCGTATGCAGCCCTTGCCCTCTTCATGCACTATAAGTCAATCAACAAAGTAGGGGAACCTTCGCTCAGCCCTTAGACTTAGCACCACTTGATACCCGTAGGGGCCCGTGATCAAATCCTCAACATAGATTCCTCCACGATGAATACCATGGCACGCGCATGCCGGGGCACCAGCCCCACAGATCGATGAAGACTACGAGCGCTAGGGGAGCAAAACCCGTAATGGGAGAGCAGGAGGCAACAAGGATGCAGAGATACATGTCAAGGCACGACGACGACATCGAAAGAGCCACCGAGCCACCGGCCTAAGATCATTGTGGCCGCCGATAGTCATCGACGGGAAGAGGAGTACATTTTAGCAAATGACATCCTCAACTTGTCATACTACCGTGAACGTGGACTTCAATCGACGAGCTTCTAGGCATGATAGCACATGGGAAAAAGCATGGACCTCATCGACTATTCATACCGTGAGATTCCAAGGAGCCGGGCGAGAGACACTCTTATGCCGGGGAGACAATGTCGTATATAGCAGCCTATCGCCAGATAAGGGAGATCTATCGACAGGAACCTATCATTTCGTGAGGAGGAGTTCCAAAGCAGATACAGAGCACACCGCATAAGCCGGAGGGGCCCAAGCTCAAGCCGCGCCGAGCCAGAGCATGAGGGAAGGGTCCAAAGAAGATCAACTTGGACAATGCAACCAAAGATGTGGAGAGACCATGAAGATCTTATGGCGATGCCTACGGCGGAGCGCTTCAAAGGAAGGGCACCGGATCGCGAGGCACGGGTAAAGGCACCGCACTTCGCTACTATCTTCCAGCCTCACCAAGGGCAAATGGGTTCACCCAAGGGGGAAGAACTGCGGGCGCTTCTTATAGCACTCTCTGCTTCGTGCAAAGATTCAAGATATACCATGCACTTCACATCATCCTTTTCAACGTGGCCGCCAAGGCCCATTGCCTCGACTTTTGCGAGGGGACACCTCGTGGATGCATCACTTTCGTGAGAGTAGCAAAGAATCGCACCTAACTTCCTGAACCCGAGATGACCCAAGCACTTGAAGGAAGATCGACAAGGAACATCTTATGCAACCCCTGCAAGAAAGGCCTCCGATTCGTGGATGTCAAGAATTTCTTTAGACTTTCAGAGGCCATTGAATAGTTGTAAAATTTCCCTTTAAGTTTTAATTGTGCTAAATGTTTTTCTTGTACCCTATTGTGCTAGTGCATATCTACTCTACCATGTAAACTCTATGTATTAATGACTATTAACCGCTTTATAAATGCAATGCTTCGTGATGATTTCCTATAACTAAAAATAATTCAATTACAAGTAAGATTGATCAACATCTAACCCAAATAACATGTATTGATGATCAATCCTGCAAAGAAGAAACACAGCTCAGTTCTCAAGGCCGTATTTACATCACCAAAGGGTTCCCGTAAAACCTATTTGGACATGATCAAGATGACAACAACGATTTAAATGATGCCTAAGCAATCAACGCAAGGCTCATCCAGATGAGGAACCGTGATGCATCACCGATCCACCGGGCCACCCCATTGATGAATGCCCAAGAATACGCGACCTCGCTCCACCACCACCTCCACCGCTACCTCAAAGAAGGCATCGAGGAAGGTCCACAAACGGAGGGGCAGGACAACCGTGGAAATGTCGAGACAGAAGAGGAAAAGGAGAAACATAAGGAGTCCAACACCACCTAGCTCCAGCCATCGACACTTCGCATACCAAGACAGCTTCTAGCTCGAAAGTGAGTCCGACATCCACGTAAGAGCCGTGGCAAGGAAGGAAGATGATTATCAAAAGAAAGTTGATGCTATGAGCAATGTGTGGAAGACTAGGAAGTTGGGTCGGCCGTGGAAGGACAAAGTCGTATGGAGGCGTAAGCCCCGCTTGACGAGATGGAAGAGTTCGACAACTCTTATGGCATGAAGGATAAGGATATAGGGAAAGTTGCCACAAAGAAACTTGATAGGAGCAAAATTCTAGAATCGTGGAAAGGCTATGCAATTGAGGGACTGAACAAAGAATATCAAAAGGCTAGTCCGAAAGCAATCAACCCTAAGTCAGGGGCGTAAGCCGAGGATAAAGCCATAAATTTGAAGAAGCTCCAACAACGCTTTGGAGAGAGACAACTTAGCCTTCAAAGGAAAGTCAACCGGCAAAGCATAAGTCAAGGGCAGCAAACAGAGTAAGCAATCAAAGAACTACGCCATCGAGGCCAGCAAGAAGGAAGAGCTCGGTAAGAACTTTGGGGACCGTAAGTCGCACGCGCCGCCGGGCGCTGCGGTTAAAGCCGCATTCTAGACAACCCGACGAAAAGAGAAGAGACAGAATGTATCGAGAAGAAGCTATGTTTCGTGTGCTTCACCAGTGGCACCAACACATGATTGCCCATTCGGCCATGCAAAAGCAGCTTTGGCGTAGCTCATGGATTGGGATTCACCAACGTAAGCGATGAAGACGACGACCACAAAGATGAGGCCCGTGACTTCATAGATGGTGAGTGCCATATCCAGGCAAATATTGAGCTCCGGGTGATATAGAAAAATTAGTCGACAAGGATTGCAAATGATGGAATCATAGATAGCAACCCATATGTAGTCCCTATAGACACGTAGCTCACAATTTCGCTTCTCCTAGGCTGGCTGCCCTAATGAAGAACAAGGTATTGAAGTCTAAGCCAAGGCCGCTTGTTATGGTAAACGGCACCATTCGCACACTAAGGGGAGGAGGATTACATTCGACATAGACCTTAGTGGAAGTAAGTGGGTCGATGGGGCAGAGGTCATGGAGATTGAAGGTATGACCTTTATAGTAGGAATGGAGTTCCTAAAGCCGAAATAAAAGCCATGATCGATCACGACCGCGAATGAAGTCGCCATGACAAAGACCGGACGGCACCAAATTCATAGTGAGAGGTAAGAAGGCAAAATTTCTATGCAAAGTATTTCTTTGAAGCAACTAAGGAAAAGTATAGAAAGAAATAAGGTGGATTACATTTGAGATTAGAGGCAATTGAGCCCACAAACGATGGAAACGCACCAAAAAGGGGAAGCAGCTGCTCAAGCCAAGAGCAAGGCTTATTTCGAATTCAAGGATGTATTTCCTGATGAAATCCGCAAATACCACCTTGCTGTGGGTGTGGAGTGTGAGATCACATTGGCACCGTGATGCTAAGCCTACCAAAGAAGGCACCATACGTGATGAGCACCCCCCGAGTTGATTGAGCTCAAGAAGCAACCCGTGAATTGCTTGAGCTTGGTTTTATTAGAGCAAGTGTGTCTCCTTTTGAGCACCCATACTCTTCGCGAAGAAGAAAGATGGCGCTTTAAGAATGTGATAGACTATCGCCAAAATTTCAACAAGCGCGCATCGATAAAGAATAAGTATGCATTGCCAAGGGCGATGATTTGATGGACCAGCTCCAAGGAGCAAAGGTATTCTAAAATTGACTTAAGGTCGATACCACCAAATAAGGATAAAGGAAGAAGATATCCATAAGACCGCCTTCAGAACGCTGTATGGTCACTTTGAGTTTACAAGAATGCCCTTTGGATTGTCAAATGCTCCAGCAACTTTTATGCCCTCATGAACGACGCCTTCGGATTTTTAGATGAGTTTGTCATTGTCTTTCTTTGACGACATTCTAGTCTACAAGAAGTCCATTGAAGATCATAGTAAGCATTTGAGAAGGGTGTTAGAAAAAGTTGAGGGCATCATCGCTTGTATGGAAAGCTCTCCAAATGCCACTTTGCTACCAAAAGAGTGGAATACTTGGGCCATGTCATATCGGGCGAAGCAAGTAGATTGGCCAGCCCAAAGAATGTGGCGAAGTAAGAAGCTTTCTAGGTCCGCAGTTATTACGTAAAGTTCGTGGAAGGACTTTGCTAAGTGGGCCCCCTTTGACTGACCTCACTAAAAGTGCTAAGGTGAAAGATTGAGAACACATTGGTTAGAAAATGTTCAAGCTTCATTTGAAAAGCTTAAGGAGGCCTTAACAACAAAGACCAAGCAAGTTCCCAGATCTAGACAAGGACAAGATAGTAGCAACGATGCAAGTAAGATAGCCATGTGTGGAGTCCTTATATAAGAAGGAAGAGTAATAGCTTATGATTCCAAGAAGTTGAACGACACCGAAAGCAGCGCTTATCCAACCCATGATCGAACTTCTAGCCATTGTCGAGCTCGTATTTGGAGGCATTATTTGCTCTGAGGAAGTTTCAAGTAGATACGGATCACCGTGAGCTCCAATACATCTTTTACCCAACCACCCTTAATCTAAGGCAAAGGAGGTGGATGGAATTCCTAGAAGAGTATGACTTTGAGATTGCTTATAAGCCAGGTAAGTTGAATGTGGTCGCCGACGCCTTTCTAGAAGACCTCTTGAGACGAAACTCATTGTAATGCTATATCAACTCTTTCGAAAGTGGATATGGCAAGAAAATTGAGGAGACATTACCATTTGATGGTGATTTCAAGGAGGTGGGAAAAGCCTCTCTAGGGAGGCTAGAACAGATAAGGAACGAAGCCTCAAGCATTATAAGAAGGAAGGCAACTTGTTATATCATAAGCATAAGTTGTGTGTAAAATCTCGAATCGCCGTATAAGGAAGCTAATTCTTCATGACACACACAATGCCCAATAGCAGTGGCATGCAGTGGTTTATGAAGACCTACTTCAAGATTCGAAGTAGCTACTTCGCCCGGAATGAAGAGGCGATAGCAAGATATATTCAAGAAAAGTGCCGCTTGTGTCAAAGAAAACAAAGTTTTAGCACCACCAATTCCGTGAGCTTTGGAATCTCTAGCAGTCAATGTGAAGTGGGAAGTGGTGGCATGGATTTTATCACGATTTCCCAAGACTCTTCGAGGCAAGGATGCATTGATGGTCGAGTAGACAAATATCTAAGATGGCACATTTTGTGCCTTGTAGAACTACCGACACATTAGATACCCGCCAAGCCATTTGTGAAGGAGATTTTTAGGCTCCACATGAAGTATTCTGGGAGATGGCCATCTGATAGATAGCTCCAAGTTTATGAGTGCTTTGCAGGACCTCTTTAGCAACTATCTGCACGAAGCTCCATGAGCACGCCTTTATCATCCCCAAACGATGGTTTTAATTGAGAGGACTAATCGAATCATTGAAGATATGCTTAGAAGCTTTGTGTGGAATAAGCAGTCCGCGGGATGAGTATAACCATCTTCTTGGTGGAATTCGCCAATAGTGCTAGCGAGTCATCTCAGATGTCTCCTTTCATGGTAACACGGTACTAACCATTGAAGAAACCCAATGGTCCTCCAAATGAATTCATTTAATTTGTTCCGCTGATGAAACCATCATAATTCCCATCTTCAATTCATTCGATGAATGATGAAATGAAATGACGAATCATTCGAGTCACTCCAGTCGATCAATAGGATCATCCGTCACCAATTGCCGAATCATTCGATTAGACTCTCGATTCATCAGATAGTGAAATCAATTCGATTCTCCTATTGATGAAGAGGAATCAATTAGAATCGAATCTAATGAGAACTCTTGACAATGTATTCATTGAATCCGAAAGGGTCCCATCTCATTCCGAATCGAAATTCAATCTCGATGAATTCATGACGATCGATGATGGAATGAATCAGAGGAGGATATCATCTTCACCCCCATAATTCAACCGATGATCCGATGATTGTTACTCGAATATATTAATTCATTCTAATCGGTATTAAACGCTCCAATTCATCATTTACCACCCATGATACTCGTCATTCCGTCATCATTCCATTCCATAACTCCGCCCAGTCAGACCATCCAAGGCTTACCGAAACACATTCATGAATCCATTCGATACATCTCATTCTCCAAACGTCCATCATTCCATTCCACCACCAGATCCACCGCATCATCACACAGAACTGCCAAATCAGTAACGACACCTAAGTTCCCTGCCTGTCAAACACAACCCAAGCCCTGTTCCATCCACAGAAAAAATCCAAGTGAGTCTTACTTCCTGAGTCCTCCCTCTGCTGGACACAAATGGCACCCATCGGTGAAACCCCAGAATGTCCTACAACCGGCCTCTTAAAGTGAAAACATCTCTCGATGCTTGCATATGGCTTATTAAAAGAAATGAGGAATAAAATGAAAGGGATAAAACCATTGGTGATATGGGAATTTAGACAAAAAATGCGAAAGGCAATTCCTCTAGATATAACATTAGTATGCCCTTTACGTAATATGCCCATGAAATCATATGAAACACATGCCAAAAGCTGATAAAATCAACAAAAAAACCCTTCAAGAGGTAATGCTAGGATATCCGGCCTCTTTACACAGTCAATTGTTATGAATATTAATGAAATCTAACTATTAGAGTCATCTAACATGGCTTTAGGTCTCTATCCCTTTTGCACACAACAAAAGTAAAATAGAGCATCATATCATGATCATACATAATCGTAACATTAGAAAAACAGCTCTAATATATTATGACATCTAATCCTAGGGTAAAAAGCATGTTAGGTGTACCTACTTGAACCGCAGTACATGCACTAGGTACTTCTAACTGGTACTTTCATTTTTCTTTTCATTAAAACCACGCACCTAAATAAAAGTCAAGGACATGGTGGTATTATCTAAGGTAAAGATAATGCTATCTGAGATCAATATATAGATAAAGTTCGGTAAACATAATCTTTATATTGAGATATTATACAGTAAGTACCGCGACTCAGTCCTTGCCACCTTTTAGGCACCTGTCACTAAATAATACTTTTAAGGGACACCCTAACATGCTTTTACCCCAAGGAATACAAGAGTTTCTATGATCCTTAGTCAGTCTCCATTTTAGGGTTATGGTTCAAGAATATCTATCACTGCACGAGATGTCATTAGCTTGGACACTACTATGATCAGGGACTCCGAATTTCTAATGGCATAACAACAAAAAGAAAGGTGTGTAAGAACTTTTAGTTGACAAATTGGTGATGTGAATAATGAAATAATAGAAGAGATAAGAGTTCCTATTAGACTTAAACATGTCCACTAGGGACCTTAGGGTGGCCTCTTCACTCTGAATCTAGGACTAGAGCTTGAGGATCGGGGTTTAACTACTCTGCTATAGAGTCTAAAAGTGGTGGTATCAAACCATTACGTATATGGTACAAGATAAACGAAGCTGAGAAAATATGTTTAGCAACAAGAAGTCAAATTTTGGTGGATAATATCATCATTTACTATACTATGAGACAGAGTGGATTATAACACATAATATATCATATAATAAAATAAGGGTGGTCATGGATGTTGGAAGAATTTAGTAGCATCAAATAATTACATTGGTGAGGATGTCGACCTGATTACTTGGGATGTATGTTATATATCTACTCTAATAGATAAAAAATACCGCTAATCTAATGTAACTCCAACTTCATCATCGACGACTGCTATACTACCATGCCGATCCGATCGTCCTAACGCTATGTTCTCATCACCACGGGCGCTGATCCCAGTCTCCCCTTTCTAACCATTCAAAATTTTATGTTGTGATGTAGTGGACTAACCCAATCTAGCCCCCCATACCCCCAATCCTAGCCACTAAGCCAAGCATTTTCTTCAACAAAATAGGAAGTCCATGCTTAGTTAAGGTCGGGCAATGGAAACCCTTTGGTTAATTAAAACCCATCGATCCTAGAACCTTCCTAGAATGTCTAGAAATGAAGCTAGAGAAAGAAGAGGGAAAAAGATAGAGGGAGAAGAGAGAGGAAAGAGAGAGGAGGAGAAAGAGAGAAATGAGAGAGGGAAGAAAGAGGAGAGAGAGAGAGAGGAGAAGAATTAGCATGTGCATGTCTCCCATGCCTAGAAAGGGCAACAGAGAGAGAGGAAAAAGAGAGAGGAGGAAAGAGGAAGGAGAAGAAAGAGAAAGAGAGAGGAATAGAAAAGAGAGAGAAAGATAGAGAGAGGGAGAAATAGAGAGAAAAGAGAGATAGGAGAGAGAAGGAAAAAAAGGGGAGAGAAAGAGAGAGAGAGAGAGAAGACAAAGAAGAGAAGAGAAGAGAGAGAGGAGAGAGAAAGATAGAGGAGAGAGAGAAGAGGAGGTGAGAAAAGAAGAGAGAGGAGAGAAAGAAGAGAGAGGAGAGGAGGCTAGGAGAGGAGAGAGAGGGGAGAGACATGGGAGAGAGGGGGTAAAGAAGAGAGAGGAGGAGGGAAGAGAGACAATGGGAGAGAGAGAGAGAGAGGGGGGAAATAAGAGAGAGAAGAGAGGAAGAGACATGGGAGAGAGATAAAGGGAAATAAGAGAGAGGAGAGAGAGAGAGAGAGAGAAGAGAGAGGAAGGAGGAGAGACTTTGCAAATGCCTCAAACAGGGTCGTTGTGGGAATGTCTGTGTGCCTCATGGGTAAGCAATCCCTCAATCTAAAAATAGAAAGTTTCAAATTTTAAAATAGAAGGTTTTGAAAACCTTGTAAGTGTTCAAAATAGAATGGCCTGTGCTCAGTCTAAAAATAGGAAAGTTTTGAAAACTTGCAAATGCTTAAAATAGAATGTTATGAATGTTGCAGACGCTCTGATGGTAGCACCCCAATCCAAAAAATAGAAAGCCTTTGAAACTTTGCAACGTCTTCAAAATAGAATGTTCTGAATGTTGCAACGCTTTAAAGGAAGCACCTCAAATCATAAAATAAAAAAGTTCAATCTAAAATAGAAAGTTTTGCTTTAACCTTTGTAAAAACCTCAAATAGAATGTCCCAGAATCAAGACCTTAGCCCAAACAGAAAAGCACAAGAGGTCTAAAACAAGAGCCCATAAAACTTGGGAGAGAGATAGGAGGAGAGAAGGAAAAAAGGGGGAGAGGAGAGAGAGGAGGGAGGAGGAGAGGGGGAAAAGAGGAGAGAAAGAGGAGAGAGGAAAAGAGAGGATAGGAGGAGAGAGGAGAGAGAGAGAGGAGGAGACAGAGGAGAGGGGGAGAGAAGAGAGAGAGAGAGAGAGAGAGAGAGAGGAGAGAGAAGAGAGAGAGAGGAGAGAGAGAAAAAAAGAGAGAGAGCCAGAGGGAGAGAGAGAGAGAGAGAGAGAGGGAGAAAGAGAGAGAGAGAGAGAGCAAAAGAGAGGGGAAGAGAGAGAAAGAGGGAGAGGAATAGACAGAAAGACAACAAGTGGGAGAGAGAGAGAGGAGAGAGGAGATACAGATGCACACATACACACACACAGACACACACACACACATAAGGAGGAGGAATAAGACACATATACATAGATGGTTACACATATACATTCACATAAAGAGAAAAAGAAACAAGCAGAGAGGACGAGAGAGGGACAGAGAGAGAGAAGAGAGACAGGAGGAGAGAGAAGGAAAAAAAGGAGAGAGAAAGACGAGAGAGGGAGACAGAGGGGAGAGAAGAGAGAGGAGAGAGAGAGAAGACAGCGGGGAGACAGAGAGACAGAGAGAGAGAGAGAGAGGAGAGAGAGGAAGGAAAGAGGAGAGAGGAGAGAGAGAGAGAGAAAAGGCATGGGAGAGAAGAGAGAGAGGAGAGAGAAGAAGAAGAGAGACACAGGGACAGAGAAGAGAGAAAGAGACAAAAGAGAGAGAGAAGGAGAGAGGAGAGAGGAAGAGAGAGACAGAGCAGAGGGAGATGGATGGAAGAGAGAGGAGAGAGAAGAAAGGAGAGAGGAAGAGAGGAAGAGGAGAGACGAGAGAGGAGGAATGGAGGAATAAGGAGGAAAGGAAGGAGTGAAACAGAATGGAAGGAGCCAACTTACTTAATGGAATATGGTGGAATGACAGCAGGAGCCAATAAATAGAGAGCCAAGAGCTTTGGATGGGAGAGCACCCTCTGAGATAGTCAGGATACTCAGCAGAGAGATCCACGGTTCCCACTTTGCCTGAGAGATAGGGAGGGTGACCTGAGATTCAGCCACAGTCCTAACTCACTAAGACTGTGAGATGCCCACAAGACAGAGAGCAGATATTCTCGCCTGAGCTTTTTCTGATGTCAGAGAGAGATAGAGGGAGAGCAGAGGGAGGAGAGAGATTTGAGAGACAGAGAAGAGAGAGACAGAGAGAGATAGAGAGACAGAGAACAGAGAGAGATATAGAGACACCTTCCTTAACTTCAGACAGAGAGACAGAGAGAGAGAGAGAGAGAGAGAGAGAGATATAGAGACAGAGAGAGATAGAGAGAGGAGAGAGAGAGATAGAGAGAGAGACAGAGAGAGACAGAGACAGACAGAGAGAGAGATAGAGACAGAGAGAGATATAGAGACAGAGAGAGAGAGAGAGAGGAAGGAGAGAGAAGAGAGAAAGAGAGAGAGACGAGAGAGAGAGAGAAAGAGGAGAGACAAAGACAGAGAGAGAGAGAGAGAGAGAGAGACAGAGGAGAGACAAAGAGGAGGAATGAGAGAGAGAGAGAGAGAGAGAGAGAGAGAGAGAGAGACAGGAGAGAGAGAGAATGAGAGAGAGAGAGAGAGAGAGAGACATGAGAGGAGAGAGAGAGACAGGAGGAAGAGGAGAGGAAACGAGAGAGAGGAGAGAGAGAGGACAGAGAGAGAGAGAGAGAGAGAAAGAGAGAAGAGAGAAAGGAGAAGAGAGGAAGAGAGAGAGACAAAGAGAGACGAGACAGAGAGAGAGAGGAGAGACACAGAGAGAGAGAGACACAGAAAAGGACCAACACACACACACAGGAAATACAAAAAAAGAAGGAATGGAGGAAGGAAACACACAAGGAACACAGACACACGACAGACACACAGACAAGGAATGGACCAGACACACACATGGAATCACAGCAGAGAAAGCCCCAGTATAAAATGGACAGGGCCAGATAATGGAAGACATGGACAACCAAGAGAAGGACACAGACAACTGAGGACCATGGAAGGACACATAAAATATAATGGAAGGAACAACAGGACCCATAGAATATGGAAGACCATGAACTGACACAGACACACAGCACACAGGAAAGGAAGGAACAAAGAGAAAGGAGGGTAAAAATGGATTGATCCACAGCACAGGAACACACAGACAGGACCAAGGCCGGAGGAGGACATGGAGGTGGAATCGGATAACCGAACGAAGCCAACATAAGGAATGAGACACACAGTGGACAAGACGCCAACACGGAAGGACACAAAGGACACGAGAACACATGGATAACACACACATGGACTGGAAAAATATGGAAGGAATGGGACGGAATAAAATAGTATATATGGCCCCAACATAGATGGAGCCACAGCCATGGAAATGGTGAGCCACACACAGTACGGAGACATGGATGAGAATGGCCACACACACATGGACAACACACACAACCACTGAACACAATCCCACAAGGTGGACACAGACACTGAAGACTAGGATCTTCCACATGGATCCATAACGGACAGAGATGATCCCATGTGGTATGGAGGTGTAAACAGAACATATAGAAAGACACAAGGACACACACATAATATGTAGGTGGAAGAAAATGGCATGGACGGAGAGTTTGTGTGCAGAAACAGAATGAAAGGTGACATGGAGGGTGGAAGGACACGAAATGGTAACTTAATGAAGGAAAAGATAAATAATAGATGAAGGAAAATAGGGAAAGGAAAGAAGGATGGAAGAAGAAGGATGGATATATAATGGACAGGAATAAGAAATACGAAGAAGAAAGGAGGAAACAAGGAAGGAATGTGGTGAAGGTGGAATAATGGAATGGAAATGGAGATGAAAATGAAGGAAGGAAGAGACAGACAAGGAAAGGTGGAGAAATGATGGACATGGACAGTGGTATGGGAGTAGCATGGATAGCACAGAATAATGGAGACATGGACGGAAAGGAAAAGGGTGGAATGAAGGAAATGGTGGAAAGAATAGTGGAGTTTAAAGGAAATGGAGTGGTGGAAATGCAATGGAGGGTAATGGAAATAACATGGACATATAGTGGCAGGAAATGGAGTAGTTCAGAGGGTGGCCGACACAGAATAAATGGAAGGGGCCAGTGAAATGGTTTGTCTCACACATAGATGGCTTTCACAGATGTACTTCACTCATTTGCTTTTCATGCCCTCCACCATAGCTACCCTAATTTTAAAAGTGGTTTTATGAACCTTTGCATGGCCGCAATTGGGATATTGTGCATACCGCGAAGGATCAAACTCCTTCTCTACTCCTCCTAGAGACTCTCTAATGCATAGCTTATCTTTGAAGTACAATAGTTTTACCTTCTTCTTAAATGTTTGAAGGTTTCTCGCTTCTTATCCTTGCATTTCTAGAAACAGCTGCCCATACCTCTATAAACTTTTTATCCGTTTCATTGCAAATGCACTCATGTCATAAAAGGATATCGTAATCGATTCTTCTTGAAATTCCATCCATCTACACCGCCAAATTGAGGTATGGTTGCATGAATATGTACTGAGGCTCGACTTGCGCAGATCCAATTGAGCTTTCCTTTAAAGCTCACTATCGCTAGCAAAGTTTCTTCATCATGAGTTGAGTAGCACATTTCGCATCATTCAACTTTTACAAGAGTCATAAGCATACCTCATCTTCTTACATAAGAACTTCGGCTTGGTTGCAATCTTACTTGCATTCCGGCTATCAACTTATCCTTCTCGTGATCTAGGAGAGAGCATTGGTGTTGTCAAGGCTTCCTTGAGCTTACCGGATTAGGGAAGAAAATGCGTGGAGGCGATGATAAGATGAACGATATCATGTCGAACCCGCAGATGGAGTCTTTGGGAGGACTAAACCGAAATATGAATAGTTTAATGGTAACTCAAGGAATAAAGAAGAAGAGTCAGAGAGCTTAAAGGGCTTGAAGGATACAAGGAGGAAAGAGGAAGATATAGAAAATGATTTAAACGCATTTTAATCTTTTGAGAGGACTAAAGAAGGAATAATGCAAGGAATAAAGAAGAGTCATAGAGCTTAAAGGGCTTGAAGGATACAAGGAGGAAAGAGGAAGATATAGAAAAATATTGAGGATCAAGAAGGAATAACCTAGTACAACCCAATGGAAACACACTAACATGGTCTCAAAAATTGATCCGTAACATATCTAAATAGTCCCTAAAACTAGGATCGTCATTTCTAATTGTTCTAATACATAGAATTGATGTTGGAAAGCATTAACCAAAATAAAGAGAAGAAATAAACTTTGGTACTTGACATTGGCATTGGTCTTTGTTACAAGATCTTCTTCGAACATAAAAGAAATATCAAAGTGTTTGTCATTTGGTTCTTGGGACTCAAGGTTTTATTACCTAGATTTAGATTTTAAAAGATATGTTTTTTTAGATTTTGTTAGTTCCTCTAGGATTGAAAGTGCAAGGATCTTAGACCTAATGGTAATGTATAAATAGATAGACAACATCGAAAAAAATTTACAAAATGCCCTGAATTTCACCTAGCTTTTAGAATTTTACAAATGTTTTAAAATTAAAAGATTTATGTTCATTCTGGCTTTTGTCGAAGGCTAGAGTAAGGCGATTTTTTATTTCTATGTTTTTTCTTCCCTGGGTGGGGGAGGGAGGGAGGCATCTTGCAAAAGATATTGTTGGGTGTCAAAGGGAGCATAAACAGCAAACACTTCCCACCCATGCCATATCATAAACAGCAAACGCTTCCCACCCACGCCATATTATTGTCAACGACAAAATTTGGGTGTGCTGGCGCTAAAATGCCCTGTGAAGACTACCCAGTACCTACTTTGAGAATGTGCTGGCATTTGATCCAAAACGATACGCATTTTGCAAGACCGGTTCTTAGCCTTACACAAAACATCACGACTCAACACCAAATTGTTCAAAACTTCGTAAAGAACATGACAAACTTGATGTGAACAATCATAAATTCTTTGCAAGAAAAATATCCATGGCAAAGCCTAAAATGTAAAGAGGCAACGCAAATGAAGGGCAGACCTTTATAACAAAAAAGCGTTTTCAGACTCTTGAAAACGGAAATGAAACTGAAAGGCAGAAAATTGCCATGCTAGTGTTAGATAGTTCACGCCAAACACTGTTCATTTGGCTTCATGAATTGTGTGTAACAAAAAGGATAACTTCCCACATCTGGTTATTGGCATGATGTGCTACCATGACTTCCCTGCACATGCCTTTCATCTTTCACATATTTAACAGATCTGAGCTAACATGCCCATATAAAGATACAGAGACTTGGAACGAACTCAATTTGAAACCAAAACTAAGGTCGATGCACCCGCGACCTCAACATCCGACTTCCTTTCTGATGTATTCACTGCAGACGACAGATTTCCAGAAACTTCTATATGTAACTCTAAGATAGCATTCCTCAATTTTGACTGAGAAGGGATGTATTATGACGTGAGAGATCTCATATGCTGAAATAAAAAACAAAAGAGGTTAAGAACGTAAAATTAACATTGTTACTTTTTTAAAGAATCTCGTGATGCTTAAATTAAAAAAAAAGGGGGCTGTTAAGAAACAAGTGAGATTAACATTGTTAACTGTCTCCTGTAAAAATTGTCTTACTCTCTTGCAGAAAAGTAGTGATCTCCTCTTCTGTCAGGGCTGCATCCTCCTCTTCAATGCCTTCTTCCCAACCAAGAGAACGCATAAATGCAGCTTCTTCCTCTTCTGTACCACCCTACAGGAGATGACTGCTGCTCAAGACTATAGTCACCATTGACAATGTTTCTTTGCAGTCCCACAAATGGCCATTGGCAATTAAACCATTGATTTTCATGGGTGCCAGTTAATATCCTCTCCAATAACTCCATTTTGTTGAGAATCTGCCATATTTGCATGTTGCTCTTCTTTCTCGGACCATGTTTACATGGTGATTCTTTTCATGAACCATTTTCGCATGACGAAGTTTCATCAGAAAGACTGCTCTCCTTGTCAATGACATGATTTTCATTGCACCTTAACTTCAGATTTCTCTTTGCAACTTTCCTGCACTTGGATAGCTCCACTTTCTGCTGCTTTCTTCCTAAGAGAATTAAAGAAGTCACTTTATTCTGAACTGGAACCCGGTCGCTTATCTTCACTACAGTCCATCCATCCCTAGGACTAATGTTATCATTAACAGCATTGATGCTAAAGGTTTTAGCTCTCCTGCTGACCTCTGTTTCAGGGGCTCCAGCAAGGTTTGCTGGATTAGTAGCATTCCCAACTATAGCACCGCCAGAAGTAATGCTTGACTACCCAAAGATGTATTAGCACCGATCTGATCTCAGGCCAGTTTCTTGTTTTGTCTTCAGTAAAAATAGCTTGCCCTGGACAGGCTTATTCGAGGCATCTGACCTTGACAACAATGGAGATCTGTAGGATGATGCATTTAGAGTCTGACTAGTAGGTAAAGTTGATCTAACTGCTGCTGGGGCAGCTGTATTTCCTAACTTTGGCTTTGATTTTTCACGAGCAGCAGGATCCTGCATAGAATGAAGTTCCATCTTTATTTATACAACCCAAAGAAACATAATTTGGCAAGAAGCTTACATATTCGTAAAGCAAGGTTTTTAATCCTAAAATGCACAAATTAGAAACTGTTACTACAACAATTTTCCAGATACATATTTGCCCACTTCAAAACAAATTGCAAGGGGGTTATATGTTTTGTTTTTCTGTTTTGGATCCTATCTGGCCACTCTATATTTTCCCACAACTCTTGTCAACAGTAGGGACACTTCAAGAGAATTAAAAAATGCCAAATTAGTTCCAGTCCACTTACCATGGCTTTGGTAATGATGGTTTCATAGGAATAAGCTGTCGCGACTGCTTTTAGGTAAGTTCATCAAGCCTTTGTGTTTCTAACCTGTCAAGAAAATTTTTGAATTTCAACACTTGGCACAAAATGAACATCATTAAGCCAGTGCTGGTAGAATAAAGAACATACTAATGGTGGTGTTCGGAAACACGGGGGAGGAATATGCATTCCCAAGTCATTAACCTTAGACATATTAGATGATCCGCCACTAATACTGTGGGCATCACCATTGACAGCAGCTGATGATTCCGAGGGGTGGAAGTAGCTTTCCATATCAACTCTGCTTTGCAGGACTATCAGGTGAATCAATCGATACCTGAGTGTACCACTTGTTACCCCCGCAGAAGTAGAACTAAATTGGCCGCGGAGCTTGCCATAAAGGCCGAGGACTAAATGTAGACATATCTACAAGATGAGACTGAATGGCAGGCCTCTCGCGTCCCACGAAGAAGAAGAAAACTTCTCTCCAGTCCAGTCTTATACATCTTACTGACAAGTAAACTTCCATTTTCTTGTTAAAGATGGTGAGCCAGGCTCACTGATAATAGTCTTCTTAGTCCCGTTCTTCAGCAAAGTCCTGTTATATGTGGGCAGACTGTCGAGGCAACGACAAGTCTGCTCAAGCCTATTCCATTCCTCCGAAAACTTTCAAATCCATCATCACGTCTCTCATTATCTGAACCAAGACCTGAAATCCAATCCCTTCTGTCAAATTCTCGATCATATTCTAATTCACTCACGATGCATTTCACGGTCCCTGTCAGGCCCATCATATGCACGACCAAAATTATACTTGCTGGAGCTCGTATGTGATCTGTAATGACTATCTTTATCAGATAGCCCGCCACACATTTCCATTGCTGCCACCTGCTCTTCTTTGATAAAGCATAAGGAGGTCTATATGGTGCTGAATTTCTGAGAATCATAATCTGCCAAATTGGAAGTACCTGCAAAACCATGACAAACCAAACCAGACACCAGTATCAAATAAAGGCATCTCAATGCATATCTAAATGGAAAGAAAAATAGATCCAGACCTTGATGGGAAAATGTGTTGACCCTGCACCAGTCCCAGTGCCTCCTTTGAGCCACTCTGGAACCAAGCATGGTTCAGTTCTTCCCATTTCCACAACAGACCATGATATGTGTACAAGGCACCCACTTAGCGCTGCCTTCTCTTGCAAGATAACTCAGAAGATGAAAAAGCGTTGTCAATTAACCATAAGAATTGAATCCTAAGGCATCTTTACCCCTTCCTGTTCACCCCATTACTTGGCATGCAAGCCATTGCCCATGCTACAGTTAGAGAAGCTTGAAACAGAAAGGAAACCCAAAGATGCTGCAGTCTTCCAAGCCCAAAACCCATGAGCCAGCAGAAAAGCTGGATGGCAATCACCAAAAAACTTCCTAAGATGAGAGAACTCAAGCCATGCCTCCAAGTCTAAAAGTAGTGTATGCCTTGTCATAATCAAACTACTAATTCAGCAGTTTTGGCTTTCACCCTAATCCAGAATGGCATGCCATATTGGAAACCGAAAATACTCCAGGACAATATCTCATGGGCATGGCTATATGTAAAATACAACAAACTCACAGCATGATAAAAAGGTCGACCCAACAGGCTTAACAACAACTGCTGACAAAAATACCAGATCGGTTTTTAATAGCAAAAGCCTTTGCCCATAAGGAATTAGGTGAAGTAAAACAATAAGGACCTTTAAAAACCGTGTTCCGGAAACACTGCCCTAGTTTGTTTCTGTTCTACAGACCTGATTTCCATAGATGGTGCCACTGCAGTTCTTTGATTAAAAAAGCGTGGACAAGACAAAAAGGCAACCACATGCTATGCCGTAATTATCTAGAGACCACCGCCATATTATCCAAGAAACATGGCAAACCGTTTAAAAGACAAGAATTATGCACCGCTTCAAATTTTCAACAACCGGAAGCACGAAGACGATTTATCAGGAAAAACTGACCACCATTTCCACGGAAAACCTGAAAAGGGCCGAAAAATTATTCGTCGGAAAGGGCGAGCAAGATCCAGAACGAGAAAAGGCGCTGCCAGTCGGCTCCAAAGAAGCGGCGCTCCAGTTTTGAGGAAGGAAAACAAGGATGAAGAAGAAGACGAAAAGAGAAAGCCAAGCACCAAAGAAAGGCGTATATAGGGCAAGCTAAACCTGGCTGCCTTTCGGTGGAGGAAACCCTCCTGGCTTTTCCGCCCTCGAATATCGAGGCCGCGCCCCAACGGCTTGGATTACTGTAAAGAAATCTTGGAAAAATCATTGCACTCATTTTCGAAGGGATATGTCTCAAGGCGAGGCGTAAATGGCTTGCCTAGGGATATCCACCAACTTATAAAGCAATCCAATGAAATAAACCCACGTGGCACTTATTTGGCCCTTATGTGGCTATGAATATTGAACAAAGGCGGAAACTAGGTTCGAATTGGAAATTAGGTAGCCAGCAAGTTTGCCTAAAACTACAAACGTTGGACCTTTTTTCCACCAAAGGAGCAAGATATGGCTGTCGTATATCTTTTGCGACAATGTTTGCAACTGCCACATTAGATTTGTAGTATCTCTTATGAAGAGTGCTTCCCCAGTGCTGCCAAATAGGACATGTCGCATCCTTTTAATCCAAGCATGGAGCATGATTTGAGGCAGAAATGAAAGAAGCAAAGTGGTTTTGATCGATGGAAGAATGGTGTCTTATTTATGGCGAGGGGTTTCACCCGAAAGAAAAAATAAGACTACTCTGTTGTAACGGTGGCCTCATGAGACATGTCTTAAACGTAGTCATGGAAAAAGACCTTATGTGGCCACGATCCATTTGTGAAATATAAGTGTCAAATTAATTTTACATCAAATCTTGAACAAACTTATCGAATTTTACATTAAAATCCATTTATTTTTACCAAATTTTATTACCCCGATCAATGCATCTAAATCAAGATTTTTGATTGGGCGAGAGTCATTTTAACATAACTTTTAACTGGCAACATATGTTATTCAACGTAGAAACACAATGTATAATATAGATATTTAAATATATCATCATTATATAATACAAGAAATTTACCGCATCTACCAAGGGCCGCTAAAATTTCTTTATCACCCACCAAACAAAAATATTAGGACAAAGTACTAACAACTATAGCTACAATCACCAAATGCCATTAAATTTTGGCACCTTTGTTTTATGTGACATAGGGTCGCGATATTGACTATCAAAACGCTTTGATCTAATGGTAACACGCTAGTTCTGTAACAAATATATCTCGACCCGCCGTCCCTGCAGTCGCATTCAATGTAAAATAGGGAGGGAGGGGGTTCCAACAATTACACAACTAAGCAATGTTAGAGTGGTGTTGTGCTATATATATCTTCGTGGATGTTGCCAAGTGGCATGACGTAAAAATTGTTTTTTCCTTCTTCTTTCGACAAAAACTATGATCGTGAAAAAATCATCATTTGAGATACATTTAATGTATTTGTATCATTTGATATCTAGAGGCACTACTAATTTAACCTATTCAAGGAATGATCGATACATCTATTTATACTTGTGTACATTAACCTTTTTCGGCCTTACCAATGCTTCACGCCTTTCAAAGATATGGCTAACGATGTTTTTTTCGAGTTTTTTATCTCTTTGTTATCATCTATCTAAGTGATATTCTGGTTTATTCAAGGTTTTGAGGGGCATGAAGAACATGTCGAAGGTCCTTCGGTTACGGAACATGGACGTTATGTCAAGTCGGGCGGCGTCGCCGGAAAGGTGACAATGTCGAAGTTTTGGCTATCGCCATCACATCTCGTGGTGTTTCCATGGATCTAGAGAAGGTCAACACAATTCTTGATTGGGAAACATCTTCCTTGGTTAAAGATATACAATGCTTCTTGGGGCTTGCTAATTATCGCCGCTTCATCAAGGACGATTCGAGATCGCCTTGCCTTTGCCACGCCTCGCCAAAGAAGGATATTCCCATCAAGATTCATCACCAAACATATGCTTTTATAGCAAGACTGCTCTTGCACACCCGCATCCTCGCGGTCCCTATATTCTCAAACCGGTGCATCGATTTTGTTTTGGCAAGATCTTGTCGCAAGTGGGGATGATCATGATTACACCGATCGCCTATCATTCTCGAAAAGTTTCGTGCCACGTGTAGATCGACTATCCCATTTACTTATAAGGAACTTTTGGCGCATTGTTGACTCTTTTCGAAGCGGCGATGCATTTCTTTGAAGGTTTTCCTCATAAGGTGACGGTGTATGCGCACTCATCATAACTGGAGTATTTTCAACCGCCGAAGTTCTTAATCGCCGCCGTGCTTGATGGCATACACAAAAGTATCCCGCTTGTTGAAATATGATCATATTATAATCGCTGAGTTAATGTCGTGGTGATATCCGCCAGATACAATCAAGGGAAGCAAGATTATATGAGCTTAGGGAGTAAGCTCTTAGAAACTTATGGTTTAAGACTAGAATGGTTGTAATAACGGAAGTTAAGGATTCATGGTTAAATAATCGCGACCACCGACCTAACGCCTACATTATATTTTAAAGGATATCTCACCATATGGGATATTGCCGATAAGAATGTTTAAATAGAAAGATGAGTAGCAAAACGGGCGATGGCTAATTTGGTGTCGACTTTGTGGATCGCGCCGATCGACGATAAGATAAAAAAGGAGGATCATTGTAATCATGATTGAGTGAGCTGATCGGGTTCATACTTGTATGAACCGTAAGTTGTCAAGGGAAATAGTAAAAGGAAAATAAGAGTCTAACCTTTGCTATGATGATTCGGTAATCCATTGCTACAAGATTTTTCTAAGTTAACCATTGTAGAATTTGGATTGTTTGAAATTCATTTGAAAAGAAAAGGTTATCTTATAAGTGTAACTTGTAGTTGAATGGTAATTGCTAGACATTGATCTATCTAATTTATTAACAAAGGGTATCGAGCCGTGTTCAAAATGTCAGCGTGTTTGGAGCTTCTCTATTGTCTGGAATCAAAGTTTATGAAGGTGGCCCTGGTTTTCAAATATGGAAAGAGCAGATCAAAAATGTGCTGGAAAATGAAAATCTATGGGAGATAGTGCAAGGTTCTCATGAATCTTCTAGTGTTGCAGGAAGAAGGGAGAGCAGTTCATCTGATACAAGTGAAACAAGAACCACTGTGACTAGTGGTGGAGGTGAAAACGCTAAGGTCAAAGAGGCATATGCCATATTGACAAGCAAAGTTGGAGCATCCATTATGCTCAAAGTGAGAGGAAAATCACCAGCAGAGATCTGGAGGTATTTGTTAAAGCATTTTGAAGAAAAATCATATTCTCAGATAGAGATTTTGGATAAATCTCTTAGGAAACTAAGGCTTAAAGATGATGATGATCTTACCAAGTTCTTTTCAAAATATGACAATATAATAGCAGACTTGGAAGGTGCAGGGATGGTGTTCACTGATCAACAGAAGCTTCTTCATATAGCTAGAGCAGTAGAAGGGAATAAACAGCTAGCTACCTTTGATTAGGAATGTAGCAAAACCGTGAGAGGCAAACCAAGAGATGATCGAACCGAAGTTTAAATGTAATAGGGGACTCTCCGATGAGAATGAAGATAATGTTGAAGTATTATTTATCGAAAAGGAAAATACAAAGGAAGTACCCTCAAACAAGTCAAAGGAAAGGAGGCAGCCTAGGCCATGTTATCATTGCAAGGAACTTGGACATCTTAAGGCAGACTGCCCTAAGTTGAGAGATGTAGAATGCTACAATTGTGGAGGTAAGGGACACTTTGCAAATAGGTGTTCCAGCAGTAGAGGAGGAAGGGGAAAAGGCAGCAAAGGGAGAGTCTCATTTAGAGGTCGAGGAAAAGGTTATGGAAACAAGAATGCTGCCAATCTTCTGGAAGAAAATGAAGAAGATTCAAGTGAAGAAGATGAGGATGCTGAGGTAAGGCATAATGACATTTTGACTGTTTCAAAAAAGGAATCTAATGACTTGAATGATATGTCAATATTAGATAGTGGAGCCGAAAAAACAGTGACTGGATCAACAAAATTCTTCAAACAAGAAAATGAGGCAAGAAAGTGGTACATCAAACTTGGAAATGGAGAATTGCGTATGTTCAAGCAGTGGAGGCATTCTTGAGTTGTTCGAATTTACAAGGGAAAGCTCTAGTTCTGGAAAGATGTGTTGTGTGTTCCATCACTAGTTAGAAATTTAATTTCAGAAGTCGCTTGGTTGACATGGGTTATACAGCTTAATTTTGACAAACTTCAATTGATGAGTCAGCCTAATGTCAATGCAATTATTATTCCTGATATAAACATTTGGCATCAAAGACTTTGTCATGCCAGCAATAAAAATATTGAGAACATGATCAAACAGGGAATGATTAAGGCTGATAATTTATGCAAAGAAGAAAAGATATGTTATGGTTGCATGATGGGGAAGCATTCCGTGATCGCTTTCAAAAAAAAAACAAACAAAAGAGCAAAGAGAGTACTAGATATGGTACATACAGATTTATGTGGGCCTTTGAATGTGAGAAGCATGTCTGGGAAAAGGTATTTTGTTACATTCATTGATGATTTCAGTAGAAGAACAAAATGTATATGCTTAAGGAGGAAAAGTGAAGCCTTTTGAGGCATTCAAAATGTTTGCCGAAGTATAGAGTTGGAAACTGGAAGGAAAAATTAAATGCATACGCCCGACAGTGGGAGGTGAATATCTATATGATGAGTTCAAAAATATTGCAGAGATAGAGGAATTAAGAGACAACTCATTTATGCATTCTCTCCACAACAAAATGGAGTTGCAGAGAAAAAATAGAACAATACTCAATGTTGTTCGAAAGCAATGTTGAAACACCCGTGATTACCTAACATTCTATGGGAGGAAGTCTGTAAGAACTGCAGAACGCTCAAAATATGCTACCCTCAACAAGCATCAATGGTGCAATACCGTAAATGCTTTGGTCCGAAGGAGACCAGATTTTGATAAACTTAAAGTCTATGGATGTCTAGGGTTTTGCATGTTCCCAAAGAGTCGAGATCTAAGCTTGATGGCAATGTGGCAAAGATTGCATATTTGATAGGCTATGATGAAGAGTCTAAGGCCTACGAACGTTCGAGCCAAAGAAAAAGGAAGATCATAGTGAGCGTAGATGTGCTCTTTGATGAGAGTCAATGCTACAAAACTTATAAATCCGATCCGCCAATGCCGAGGGAAGAAAAGATAATGAATCAAAGGGAGATAACGATTCAAAGGAAAGGTTACACAACACAAGTTTACTTGATGATGATGATACTAATACAACTATTATGCAGGATCAGCCAAGGGATGAAGAAATACAAATCCCTGCAAATCTCGACCAAGGGGTAGCAGCAGCTCAAAACAATGAGATAATTGAAACAAGGGCTGATCATGGGAAAAGAACAAATGCTCAAATAGTGCAAGATGAGGCACGGGTAAGTACTGATCTCTATGGTAGAGATGCATTAGGAAGGAGTAGGAGGTTAAAAATATCTCTGCTGAAATAAATCTAGTTGAGATATTGGCAATCGCTGACTATGAGGCACCTGAAAATTTTGAGAAAGCTATGGGAAGAATGGCACAAAGCTATGGAAAAGGAGCTGAGTGCTTTTAGCAGAACTGACACATTTGAATTAGCTGATCTACCTAAAGATAAGAATGCAATAGGATGTAAATGGATTTATAAAGTGAAACAAGGAACTGATGGGAATTCTGTTAAATACAAGGCAAGACTTGTTGCACAAGGTTTCACTCAGAAAAAAGGGATTGACTATGAGGATACATTTTCACCTATAGTCAAAATGGCCAGCATTGAATGCTTTTGTCAATGGCAAATGCTCAAAATTTAGAAGTTCATCACATGGATGTAACTCACCGAAAAAATGATGGAAACATATATCCGCTCAAGGAGGAAAAGGAATTTTGTTACATTTCCTTGTATGTAGATCTATAAATGTAATGATTAGTAGTAACATGAGTATATCGGGCAGAATGCAAAGGCATCCTAAAGAGCAGTGTTTGAAATGATGATTTGGGGAATTAAAAAAAATTTCTAGGATTGAAGTTCACAGAGACAGGGAAAGAAGAATTATGACACTATCACAGTGGACAAAATGTAGCAGGGATGTTGAAAAGATTTAACATGGAAGAATGCAATATTGTAAAGACTCCAATGGCTGCTGGAAGCAAGTTATCTAAAGAACAATGTCCTAAAACAGAAAAGGAGAAGCTCATAGCAGAAAATTTGCCATATCGAGAGTTGATTGGATGTTTGCTCTACTTAGCAAACTGTACCAGATCTGACATCTCTTATGCAGTAAATATCTTAAGCATATATTGCAATGATCCAGGCATAGGTCATTGGAATGCAGCTAAAAGGATTTTGAGGTACCTAAAAGGTACAAGCAATTATGGTATAATGTTTAATTCAATAAATCTAGTACTTCAATCATTTTGTGACTCAGACTCGGGTGGAGATCTTGATGAAAGAAAATCCACTTCTGGATTTATCCTCTTGCTAGGAGGTGGACCAATCTCCTGGAAGTGCAAAAAACAAAGTTCAATAGCCCTTTCAACTGCAGAGGCTGAATATGCAGCCACCACACTTGCAGCAAAGAAAATCTTATGGTGTAGAAGACTACTAAATGAGTTAGGAATAACTCAGGAAGATCCTTTGATTTTGCAGTCAGATAGCACAAGTTGTATTGCTATGACGAAAAACCATGTTTTACATGAGAGGAGTAAACATATAGAGTTAGAGATGCATTTCATTCGTGATCTAGTAAACAGAAACATTGTGCAGGTGAAGTATGTTCAGACAGAAAATCAACTAGCAGATATTCTTACAAAATCACTGGCAGAAAACAGGTTTGTCAAGTTGAGAAAGTTAATTGTAAGGATTATAATATGAAGGGAGAGTGTTGAAATATGATCATATTATAATCAGTGAGTTAATGTCAGGGTGATATCCAGCAGATACAATCAAGGGAAGCCAGTATTATATGAGCTTAGGGAGTAAGCTCTTAGGAACTTATGGTTTAAGACAGAATGGTTGTAATAACCGAAGTTAAGGCCTATGGTTAAATAATCGCGACCATTGACCTAAGGTCTACATTATATTTTAAAGGGTATCTCGGTCATATAGGATATTGCCGTGATAAGAATGTTTAAATAGAAAGATGAGTAGCTTAAACAAATGATGGCTAATTTGGTGTCGATTCCTTGTGGATCTAAGGCCGATCGATAAGATAAAAAGGAGGATCATTGTAATCATGATTGGAGTGAGCTGATCGGGTTCATACTTGTATAAATGCCCTGCGGTCGTCAAGGGAAATAGTAAAAGGAAAATAAGAGTCTAACCTTTGCTATAGTGATTCGTGGTAATCCATTGCTACAAAGACTTTTCTAAGTTAACCATTGTAGAATTTGGATTGTTTGAAATTCATTTGAAAGAAAAAGGTTATCTTCTAAGTGTAACTTGTAGTTGAATGGTAATTGTTAGACATTGATCTATCTAATTTATTAACACCGCTTTGATTTCGGCCATCAAATTTCGCCCGACATGCTTCAAGAAAACCGTGATGCTCTTCTTGCGATCTTATTTCAAACCTAAGGTGGGAGCCAAGATTTGATCAACAATCACGTGTTATTCTAGGACCTGATCATTTTCAGATTATGGCCATCACTTTGTTCGAGAGGCCTTATGATATATCCTTGTTGGAGTCTGTTCAATATCTCTTCCTTCCGATCCATTGTCGCTAGATCTAATATCGCATCTTGTCTCAACATCATCTTCCCAAAGAATTGAGGTCGGACTATGATCATTTTGAGGTTTGAGATGGACTTCTATTTCGTGATGGACTTCAGATATTCCGTGATGGTGCATCTCAACTTTAAGTTCTCGCAGTCCCTGCCATGATTCTCCTCTCGACGGCCATTTTGGCATTGCCAAGACTCTTGAACTTATTGCTTGAGATTATTGGTGGCCAGGTCTCCACCGCACTATTGAGACTTTTATACGCCATGTGATATTTATTGTCATGCAAAGCTCCCAAGCATCGGGGCCCACATGGCCTCGCCTGGCTTTTTACCAGTTCCAAACCGGCCTTTGGAAGAGCATTTGGTGGATTTGATTGTTGAGCTTCCATCCTCCTAGGGCCATGTTGCCATCCTTGTTGTTGTTGACTATTTTTCCAAGATGGTGCATTTCATTCCTTGCAACACTTCTATCTCCATTTAAGCCACGCCGGTTCTCTTGTTTCAGAGGTGGTTCGACTCCATGGCTTACCAGATAACATTGTCGCTGACTACGCCCCCGCTTGTTGCTAGCTTTTTGAAGCGCTTTTTGTAACTCTTGCATGTAGAACGCTCGCTTCTTTCTGGACATCACCCGTGAGACCAAGAGGGCAGGTGGAGCGCACTAATCAAACACTTGAGCAAGATTTGCGATGCTTCATCAATTATCGCCAGGATGATCGAAGTTGATTGGCTACCGCAGAACTTACTTACAATAATTATGTCCATGCTTCCACGAAGCCGGACTCCATTCTTTATTAATTTCGGCATGCATCCCCGGTGGTCTTTCATTGCTCCTGGATATGACTCAGTCAAATCCCAGTGCCGAGGATAGGCTCGAGAAGCTTCGCAGGCTTCAGAACGATCTTCAGCACCATCTCCTCCAGGCCCAAGCACATTATCGTTATCATGCAGATCAACACCGCCGATGCTCCTCATTTTGCAGTTGGTGATCTTGTTTGGCTCTTTGCGTTAAGATTTGCAAACGACAAACCGCCTTTGTAACAAGCTCGACTCACCGGCAGTTAGGTCCCTATCGGATCATTGAATGAGTTGATGATGTTGCTTTCCGACTTGAGAATCCATCATCAGTTCGACTTCACCCAGTTTTCCATGTGCCTTTATTGGAACCCTATATGGCGAATCCATTTCCAGATTGAGTACCTTCACCTCCACCACCAGTCGAGATGGATGATCATGAGGAATTTGAAGTTCGAAAAATTTTGGACTCCAAGTTTCTACGACGTCGTCTTTATTATTTGGTCGATTGGGAAGGTTACTCACCAAGTGATCGAACTTGGGAGCCTGCTGAGAGTCTGACTAATGCTCCTGATAAAGTTGCAGAGTTTCACCGACGCGGCCCCGATAAGCCAAGTTTGAGTACTTCCAGCTCTAGCTCCAAATCCGACAGGATCGAACTTGGGAGTCTGGCCAGAATCCGACTAATGCTCCCGATAAAGTTATGGAGTTTCACCGACGCTGTTCCCGATAAGCCAAGGTTGAGTACTCCAGTTTAGCTCCAGACTCCGAGGACTCGTCCGTAGGAGAGGGATGGTGTGACGACCATACGATATATTCGTATTATTTGTGCATATTATACTCCAGATATGGTCGCCACCGCTAATGCAAAAGGTAGTTGCATGAAGCAAGGTTTGTAACTTGCAACCTTCTAATTGGGAGTCAAGCACCTTTGCCTAGTGCGCCACCAATATTCATTAAACATCTTTCCTCACGTCTTTCTCAATGCAGGGTTGTTCCCATACCATGAGCGCTAGAACCTTTGGCAGTTCCAAATGCTAAATGGGAGGTAGTAAGTATGGACTCCATAATTAGGCTCCCAATGATACAAGAGAAGGATGCCCTAATGGTCGTGGTGGGCAAGCTGTCAAAGATGGCACATTTTGTGCCTTATCAAAACCACCGACAAGACACTAGACACAACCGTCCTCTTTACAAAGGAAATCTTCGGCCTCCGTGAGAATGCCGAGGGAGACTATTTATAACGGGATCCGGGTTCACGAAGATTCTCGAAGGATCTCTTTAGCACGCATCCAAATGAAGTTGTCCATGAGCACACGATATCACCTCAACAGATGGGCAAAATGGCGTAACGCACTCAATCAACAATCAGAAGATATGTTGAGAAACTATGTCCGAATAAGCGGGCCAAAATGGGAAGACTATATCCATTTGGTGGAATTTGCATATAACAACACCAAACAGGATCTCAAATGTCGTCATTCATGAAAAACTATGGCTATCAATGCCTGAATCTTCTAGCAGCAAGAAGTCGACAAAAGTCCACAAAGATATAAGCACACAGGGCAATAAGGAAATTCCAAGTAGGGGACGCTATTTGGTTGAAGATAAAGGTCAACCAAGCTAAGCTCCAAGATCAACAACCGCAAAATGCTTGCTATAAAATGGGTTGGACCACTTAAAATAGTCCAAAGTGTGGGGAATCAATCCTATAAATTGATCTATCTAAGACACCTCAAAATCCATAAAGTCTTTTATGTAAGCCTTCTAAAGAGACACACTCCTAATCCAAATGAAGTATTGGACACACCAAAGACATCGAAATGGTCGATACAAAACAACTTGAGATTGTTCTCAAGTTCTTCTGGACAGACATTACAAGAAAACAAGAAGATCACAATTTCTCCAATACCTTGTAAAATGGACACAATTACCAAAAATACTGCGTGGTGCTACTTCCGGATCTTCGTAAAAGATCACAATTCATGGAGCTATGTAAAGATTATTTCGCCCCCGGCGAAGTAGTATTACCCCAATTGAGAGGTGAGTGGAAGGTAGATTAAAGTCTACTCCGATGAGACGGAGGTAGACACCCTTGAGAGATAAGAGGCCATATAGATTATGCACTATAGGAAGGCACCTCTACTCTATGGCCATTACCGAGGAAGAAGCCACCCTCTACGTCAAGGGTGATGAAAGGTGTCGGCATTAAGAACCATCAGGCATGATAGAATACTTGTCTCCACGGTCACGATGGAAGAAGCATGCTCTTCCTACATCGGGACACAATGCATGCATTCATTTAGTTAATATAATTCTAATCCAAATGGGTGGTCCCCTTAATAACCATCCTTACATTATATAATAGATGCTAACGTGGTGTTAACCCAGCAGGCCAATAGAAAAGAAAATTGGCAGGGAGTCGCACCACGGACACTTGTGGCATATAAGCGCGCATTATGTGCTATAAGGAGAATGGCGATCAAGTAGAACTTTCAAATTTTGACATTTTGATAATAGAAATGTAAACTTAAGGCAATTTTAATGGCCTTAAAAATAATTGTAACTTTTTATAAATTGTTTATTAATTGTAATTGTAATATAATTATGATAATAACATGCATATATCAAGTCTTGTAGGGACTATGCAGGTTTTAAGGTGGAAGGAAGGAAGGTATTTTTATCGTCCACGGAGACCAATCGTTCTATGGGACCCAATACAAAAGCGCAGCAAGCGGATTACTACCCGATTAAAACCCCTCACGAAGGGTTTTCGAGGAAAACTGCGGGTAAAAGAATCACCGGACAAACAACCGTCCAATATCAAATACAAAAACACACAAATATATACACTCATGTACCGTACCCATAGTGCCTGATCAGCGAGCAGCCAGGCGGGGGCAAAGGTGGACTCGCAGATCCAGTACCTCCTGAATGTATGACCCTAGGGCACGACTTGGCGCGGTGTTCATCGGCAAATGTAGGGGCAAGCCCGCCGCATACTAAAGGGAACGTGATCCGCCCGGATCGACTGAATCCTCGGGCAACTCGGGAAAGTGTGAGACATCCTCAATGGCACCCGCTTGACAAAGACCGGCGAGAGCCTATCCCCGGGGCTCCCAATCCACTTTGTCGATCACCGATCGCGGAGATGGTGAATTTTGTCGCGAATGGAGGCAATGAGTCCAAGGCTTTTGAGCTGCCTAGGAATGCAGTGTAGAGCTACGGGCCCCGCCAACGCAGGTTGATGTGCTCCCTTGTAATGGGCCGTTTTTGACTGCTCTAGAGCAGGGATCCCGAGCTTGCCAAGGAAGCAAGCGTCAATTATTCCCCAAGCCGGCCACGATCGGCCTCTGCGGTCCACTTGCACGCGACCATTGCTCTGCCGCGTTCCATGCAAACCATGCCGATCTCTTACCCTCCAATAGGCCACGAGGCGCCTTGGGCCCATTGCCACAAGTAAGCCCAAAAAGGGAGCCGAAGCATCACCCATATTAACCACTTCACGAAAGTAGACGATGTGTCTATCAAGGGTCGTCAATGGCGCAAGAATCCGATTTCATGCGGCAGAACCGATAGGGGACCAAGGTTTCACCCAAGTGCGTGCCAAAATGCCTTCGCGACCTGCTCCAAGTCATTCCGTGTCACCAAAGAGACGAGGGCCCCAAACCCTCGACCCGTCTGAAAGGACAAGCTCGACCAACGCCAAAAGGGATGTGGGGATGGCCCCAATCATAGAGCTCACCGCCGGGTGACTTGTTCCCGCATGGCATAAAGCTTTCCGGCCTGTCATCACCACAAGCCGGATGGACGCCTCCCAACGAGCGAGGAGGGGAACTCCACCCTAGGTACTAGTAGGTGGGCGTGACCTCCACAGGCCGTCCTCGATATGTGAGTCGCGTGAGGCGTGGGGTGGCGTGAAGATGATATGAGAACCACCCTGGTTGGCCGATTCACGCCGCATGTGCTCCAGAGCCCGGCGTAATGTGTCTAGGCATCCGGATGAGACCGCATAGCTTCGGGTTGTGGGCGGAAGGTCAACATCGCCCGCATAAATGAGCTGGCGCTTGACCCGGTGCAAAAGTCAGTATGACACCCCCTCCATGCTCGCGAAGGCGTGGCTCTAACCGGTCAATATAGAAGCCAAAAATGTTGGTGAGAGGGGCAATACCGCCGGACCTCGATACTATCGGGTGAATGCTTGGCCCATCGGCACGACGCCAGCCTAGCCCACGACTTTTCCTCGGGACCATATCCGAAAAGCCTTCGCATGAAGTCCACAGCAAAGAATACAAGTCATGCCGATGGTTTTGGGTAAATTTCAATCAGTGCCCGCGCAGTAAAGATATGGTCAATCGTTGAGTGGCGGGGTCTAAAGCCTGCTTGTGTGAGGGCTCGCACATCTGCTGCCTCTGCCCAGCGGGTCAACTGCTGCTCGAGAATGCCAGCCAACAGTTTGGCAAATATTGATGTTAGCCCTTTGGGCTAAACATATGTATGAGTGGCATAGGCCACATGTATTTATCACATTGGACCACTTGATCTAGGGCCCAGATTTAGCCCACATATGTGGTAGGTGGCATAGGCCACATGTATTTGTCATATTGGACCCCACAATCTATGGCCCAGATTTAGCCTAGATCTGTGGAGGGTGAGATATCATTTAGGGTTAGGGTTTTGCTCTACTATTTAGAGAGAGCATTTCCTCTCATTGTTGAGGTTTTTGCTCACGTTTTGGAGCACCTCCTTTTGGAGCATCAATATGATTATGTTTTGTTCATTCTTTGCTTTGTTCTTGTTCTTGGAGTTTCTTCCCATCTTCTTTTGTTGATCCATGAGCATTTGTGGCGTAGCCTTTAGGGCATCCGCAATCATGGATCGGCCGCTGAAAGGTGATGCCAAGAACCCCAAACATCAACACTGGCGCCGTTGCCTGGGTCTCTTGGGCTCATGATCACTCTTGTTTTTTATTTCAAGCATCTCCAAAAGTTTTCAAGAAAAAATTTGATTCTACATCGACTTTATCTTCCTCCTCATCTCTCGCTAGATCCGCCTCCCCCACGTTTTTAAAAAAGGGGCTTAACTAAGATTGTTATTCGTCACATATGGGTTCATTATCCACCTTGTTTTTACTATCCATACTCTGTTCTGTGTAAACATTCAAGCCACGAGCATATCTTTGTTCCATTTATTTGGGTTCCTCATAGACACATTTTATTTTTGCTATCCTGTGTTTTTACGTGTTTCGTCTATACATTCGGGCCTAGAAGCCCCATTTCTTCAAGCGACATTTGAAAGAGAGATATGGTTCTTCTGCAATGTCCTTGATTTTCTGCCAGCACAGATTTTCTGCCCAGAGGCCCAACGGCTCTGCACAGATCTTCTTCTCAGCACAGAGGCCCAACGGCTCTGCAATTTTTCCTGCTCAACGGCTTTGCGGCCAGGTTTTAAGCTGCGGTAAAAGCCCACCATCGCGGCCATCTTCAGATGTATTTTATTGTGGAATGGGACTGTTTTTGCAATGGCACCGTAGCCCATAATCATTGCTCGTTTGCTTCACCACTTAGTTCTGCATTGAAGTCTTTTTGCATACTCTGTTATATGTCAGCACAGGCAACGCTATCATTGGGAATTCTTCCTGATTGATCCTTCCATAATGGTCTCTACAGACCCAGTCAATCCATTTTCAAGATTTTCTGCCTTCTATGTCTTTCCACACAGTAGCTGCAAGTTCGGCAAAAAGATCAACAGCCTAGTCACTGTAAAGAAATCGGATCTGCATTGGATTTGACGGCCATGACCTTGCTTGGGCAAGCAACGCACTTCAGACTCAGCCCAACGGCTCATCTGCAGGTATTTTGGCAGCCCTGTCTTGTGGGCTGAAGCTCTTTTTTAAGAGCACAGGCATTCTTATTCTAGCATATTCTTCATCTCAAAACTGGCAACGAGTAAGCAACGACATTCACCACATGCAACTACGTTCAATTGGGTTTACGGACATTCTTAGGGCAACATTCCCGGATTTGTTCTCATTGCCATGCGAGGATTTCGGATTTGCTTTTCTGCGACAAATTGGGGCAAAAGCCCCATCATTTCATTTCGGCGATTTGCTCCATTATTAGACGTACCATTAACTAAAAATCGAGCTAAGGATTCGCACCATTTCATTTCTTTTCAAGAACTTTTTCCCTTGTTCCATCCTTGTCACGCTTGGGAAAGCAACCATTTATTCATTCATACTATTACGCTATGTGATGTTACGTTCTTTGTCGTTTGCGCGGGAGATGCTTTTGGGTCTTCACCGTTTCTTCATCAACATATTTTGTGATTTTTGCCCAATAGTTTCTTCAAACACATGTGGCTTTGATAAATTCGATTTCCTATACCGATCTATGAGATTAAGAAACAAAGAAGCACCTCCATTTTCTTGGGGCGAGACCCTTTATTGGCTCAAAGATGCCACAAATCGATTGTGTTTTTGCACGCCTGTTTTATCACCAACGGTCAGAGATCGCCAAAGCGGACTAAATTTTTGGGCTCATTTCTCACACCCACATGGAGTTGCAGACTTTGTATCCGGTGCACAAAGGCGTTCCATAGTCTAGCATAAGGCGGCTTTCTTCCCAAGTATCTCTCAGATGACAGAGCCTTCATGTGACGATGTAGCCCAAGAAAAGGGTTTTTACACCACCAATTCATTCGGGATCGAGATTTTTTGTCTAAATGAACTCATCAACAACAGAATTCTCGGCCGTCCCGAGTATCTTTCAAAGCCAAATCTTGATCAATTCATGCACCTATACCATCATGACGCTTTTTACTCTCATTTTTATCAAGCAAAACCATGCAACAAGCGGCGATCCTTTGATCTCTCGAGCACGGCATGCCCAAAGCATATCAAAACCTCGCACACAAAACTTTCATTTCCATGGCCCTTTGGCGTGGAAATTTTTTTGACCTTCCAAGGTCGATCCACGCCTTCGACAGCCCCGAATCCATGATCTTCATCCCCACGCCCATCCCGGGCCACATTTCATTGCGGGAAGTCCACCGAGACGGATTTCCAAGGCCCCTTGGCATAGATCTCACCACTCGATGGTAAACGCGGCATCGCGGCATCACCACGCCCTTTTTGGCGTGGACATTTTCTTTCGCATTTTGTCACGGCGTGGCCGCTCACCTCAAAGCAAACCGTCCACACAAAGATCGAGCCCCACGCCCCATCCGCGGCGGGCTTCGGTCTGCAAAATCTTACCCGGTGCATCCGCAAAACGGCAGAGAAGCCCACGGCCATCACGCGGCCGGCTTCGAAGTCCGCAATATCTTCACCGCGTGAACCACGGCCCCACGGTGGCCTCAATATCAAAGACCTCCGGGTGGCCTTGCGCGGACCCACGCCCCACGCCCCACGGCAGGGCTCCTCTCCGCCATGGCAACTTGTTACATCAAAACCCACGCCCATCCCTTGGCGTGGAACATTCCTCTCTTGTCACACCTCTTGTCATGTTTTTTTATGACATCTTTATGATTTTCTTTCCTAGAGAGACTTCGACACTTGAATATTCCACATGGCCCATATTTTTGGTGTTTTTCACCCTTCTAATGATCAAGCCATTTTTTACATACAAGAATATCGGTCCTATCATTACGCTTTGAGGTAAAATTTCATGCAACTGTGGACTTCAAACATCAATGCCCCACGGGCGCGGAGTCCCACAAAATTGTCATGGCCCCTCCCGCCGTGACTTCAAGCACAAACTTTCGATCCACTTTTGACGCAAGCAAAGATCCGAGCATCTTTTGGCACATTTTGGGGGACCTCATCTTTTGCCTGATTCTTATATATCTGCTTTTTGCACCTTTGTACCAACAAATTTCAAGTTCTCGCAATGGCGTGAAGATGAATTCCCCGCCTTCCGCCCTTCATGCATCAACCTCACATGGCCACATGGCATGTGCAGGCCAATTTCAGCAATTTCTCTTTGGTGTCAACTTTTTCAAGTTCAACATTTTGATCAACCTCATCCGTCCATCATACATGGCGGTCGAGCCTCTTTCAAGTTCAACCAATGGCGTGAAGATGACTTATAGCCTTCCGCCCCTTCAATTTCAACTCCTTCAAGTTCAACTATTTGCTCAAACTCTTTCAAGTTCAACAAATGGCGTGACGCTGACTTGCCTTCCGCCCTTTCAATCACTTATGTTTCAACTCCTTGTTTCAACTTTTCAAGTTCAACACTGGCGTGAAGATGACTTAGGACCTTTCCCCTTCAACAATTTTTTGTTTTCTCATTTTGTTCAACTCATTACAAGACACTTTGATTGGCGCATGTATTCCGAAGCTAAGTGGCAAGCTCTATGAGAAGTGGTGACCTTCTCAACATTAGATTTGACTTCTATGGAATTAAAGGAGCTTGTGGCAAGCTCAAGAGAAGTGGTGACAGCCTTCTCAACCTCTCATGATTTTTGTACTTCATCGACATTGGCATTTTTGGATCAAGATCTACGGCGACATTCTCATTATTTCCCCTCACTTTGGACACTGTTGTAAATGTTTAACCTCCTGTTATAAAGGTTCTACATAGTTTGGTGTGGTGGGGGGGAGTGTTAGCCCTTTGGGCTAAACATATGTATGAGTGGCATAGGCCACATGTATTTATCACATTGGACCACTTGATCTAGGGCCCAGATTTAGCCCACATATGTGGTAGGTGGCATAGGCCACATGTATTTGTCATATTGGACCCCACAATCTATGGCCCAGATTTAGCCTAGATCTGTGGAGGGTGAGATATCATTTAGGGTTAGGGTTTTGCTCTACTATTTAGAGAGAGCATTTCCTCTCATTGTTGAGGTTTTTGCTCACGTTTTGGAGCACCTCCTTTTGGAGCATCAATATGATTATGTTTTGTTCATTCTTTGCTTTGTTCTTGTTCTTGGAGTTTCTTCCCATCTTCTTTTGTTGATCCATGAGCATTTGTGGCAGCCTTTGTGGCATCCTAGCCATGGACTGCCGCTGCAAGGTGATGCCAAGAACCCCAAACATCAACAATTGAACTGATCATGATCGTCCGGTAATTGGCCGGACAGTGTGGGTCGTCCGCCTTGTGAATGGGGACAACCCTGCTTGTGGTCCATTGTCGGGGGAAACCTTCCTGCAATGCTCAGTTGAACAGGGTAGTGAGGATCGGCACCGCCGTCAGCCTCGCCCATTTGAGTAACTTCGACCAAGATACCGCCGAGGTCGGCTACCTTCCCATTAGCCACCAAGGTGTGCCCTCCACAACATCCTCCTCCGCGAGAACCAATGGGGGGCCATCCTGTGAGGGTATGGGCGTACGCGTCCCTGGTGGGTCATAGAGCTGCCGCAAGTACCGCCCCACGCCGGGTGTAATGTCCCCCAGAGGGCCGGGTTGGCCTTGAAGCACTCTGCGCCAAAAGGTTCGAGGGATGAGTGTCCAAAGAGGCCAAACATCTCCCCCCCGGTACAGCGAAGGTACCGCCTTTGTCTCCTTCGGATGGGCGCTGGTAATCGTAGTGGCCCGCAAGCGGGTACTTGGATCCGAATCGTGACCGGAGCTGGCGCTTGCGTTCTTTACACTCCGCATCAAACCACCGGTTACGCGAAAAGGTTGCTGTCCTTGAGCGGATACGCAAGGGGAGGGGGGTCTCCCAAAACACCTGTCCGCTGCATCTCGTAATAGCTCAGTCAACTGGTCTGTCTGCTGCTCTAGTGTGGGGGTCCGCAGAATTGCTGGCAGGGCATCCATGAGCATCTACAGTAGTCCTGCGGCCGCTCATAATCCGATTCTGCAACCGAGGATAGGGGCTGGCATAGTGGGGGTTCTGGCAGCTTGCCAAGCCATGTCCAAATAAAGTGGGAGGTGATCTGAGTCGACCTCCTCATCCCGACTGTCAGTGCCCACCCGGAAACGACTGATGAGATGCATATCTTGTGCAACTACGAGCACATAGTCCACCACACTAGACCCTCCCCCCTGATTGTCCTGTCTGCAGGTGCACTTGTGAGAAGCGGGCCACTGTGACAGGCCATTGCAAATTATCAAGTCAAAAATACCGCATAGCAGGAGCAAATGTGTGACGTTCCAAGGGAATATATGCCATAAATACGTATATTCCTGGACTCGTCACCATACAAGTCTACCGAGGTAGCCTTGTATGCCTCGGATAAGTGGCAAGGGGTGCACATCTAAGTTAATTGTTAACTTAGATAACCTTAGGATAAGGCCCATTTCCACATGGCCTTATCCTATTGGGCAACCGCCACACGGCCTTATTTTAGTGGTGCCACGTGGCATCCCACGTGGACCCACACCTATATGAGCCCTAACCCTAACCCTAGACCTTTTTCCCGACCTAGCACTGAAGCTCTCACCCACGTGTTCAAACCCCGTTTGGGCACCGTCAAATCATAGTCTAGCACGGGAGCAAAGCAGCCCCTAGAAGGTGTGTATGATCGTAGAGGGAGCAAGCCTTCAACCACGCCTAGGAGCATGGAGACATGGGGATGGGAGGAAGCTCGAGGAGGAGGTAGGTTGAGTAGAGTTCATGTTAGTTCATCTGGAAGTTAGCACTCCAGAGGGGTTATTGATTCGTGTCTAGAGTAGAGCCATCCTAGATCCTTTGTTGAACATCTTGAACCCTAATCAAGGAACCCTAACTGTTAGTTAGCTATGTATGTTAGGGTAAGATGTTCATATGATATTGATATTGATCATGATGTGATGTATGTGATATTGGTTGATCATGTGCTCCTCTTGTATTGGGAAGGGGGTAGAGACCTAGGGCCATATGTAGTATGCTCCTAGTGTAGATCCCTTAGTTCCTATTAGTTGCGCCTTGTGCATAGGAACCCACTTAGGGCTATGGAAGCTATGATGTGACTCGGCAGCACCACACAACGGGCTAGAGGCAAGATGGAGGGTGGATCCCCGCCGAAAGTGGGGGGCTTCGGGGGGATCCCACAGTGGGGCTAGGCTTATGGTCGGTCACTTCGTGGGGGCGAGCATGGGTCCGACACCTCCCCTGAGGCAATGGTGTCGCCCTGCCTCTCAAGAGAGTTGCAAGTGTCGGCTGGCTCTTGTTTTGGGGGTTCGCCGGGTGCTTAATCGTGGTGTCGCCACGATTCTCTAGCAGCCTGTGGAGCCTCTAGACCCGGGGAAGGGGAGATGCAACCCTTCCTACCTCGCCGGACCCGGGAGATGCAACCTCGAGTAGTCCCGGATGGGTGATGCCATGGGATTGTGTATCCGAAGGTTAGAGTCATGCCACGCCTTTTGATCTAGCCCATCCGCAAAGTATGCACGGGAGGGGCGGATGGAGTGGTCAACCCTAGCCATTGTCCTATGCCAGCCCCGCCATTGTTATGACTCGGTCTGCTCTATCTTGAGGCCTATCTAGTCAGTCGACTACCCTATGTGTCAGAGACACGGGTAGGAGCTCTCATGTTTCATGGCATATGATTATGTTCTTTGCATCTATGGATGTGCGGTTGAGCTACCCTCGAGGTAGCCTATTGTATTGTATTGTATTGCTAGTTCTGATGTGTTTATGCTTCCGCTGTGATAGGAGCCCATAGGGGAAGGGCGCGCAAGACACCTTCGTGTCCCCTTTCCGCACTACGGAGGTTCCAGAGTGCGGATATAGACGGAGGGCTTTGTGCGGCGGTTGTTGAGCCGGACGGGGATTTCTCGCCGAGTGTCTGGCCGAAGCCGTATGTTTAGCAGGGAGCGTCACAATGGTATCAGAGCGATGTTCTTGGTTGACCAGGAACTAGCACTGACCATAACCATGAAAGTAGTCTAACATGCCTATAGGGGTGTGAAATAAAAATTTCCACCATCGAACCCCGAAAATAAGGGAAAAAAGTTTTCTCTTAGGTAGTGGGTCCGGAGTAAGGTTAAGTGTTAGACGAAGGAATGAGTGAGTCTAATTCATCTTCTAGTAAATTTGGAATGAAAATTATGCATCTGCATCAATTTCACCTAAAATGGGTCGAAGAATCATGCCAATCGGAGACCCGAGTGAAAAATGGCGCAAATCCATAATTAGCACTTCAAACCATTAGAAAATTCGAAAAATCTAAGGTATAATACGAATTAATACAGGGTTAATACATACATTAATAATTAAATAACTACTAAATAAGGTGTAATTAATAAGGGAGGTTAATAAATAGGGGTAATTATGGTGGGAGAATATTCCTAGGACCCTCCTTTTTAAATATCTGACACCTCATTCTCTCTCCAAACCTTCCCACCATCACCTCTCTCTTGCTCAGCTTTACGTCATCTATTTCTTGAACCGTAAGATATGGCTCGAACCAAACAAACAGCGAGGAAGTATAACGAGCGACCTACCCTCTCTATGGCGCAAGCGGCAGCAGGTCGGCACGTCAAGAAGGTTCCTGAGCACCTTCGACCGAAGCCGGGAGATGAGGAGTTTCCTCCGCCAGCAAGCGGGCTTACACCTTCCACGACGTCAAGAGGACGACCTAGCCCCAAACAAGAGCTCTTCATCGGGCGGGCACCATAGAGAACCGGGCATGAAGTCCCGCCACTTTGGGCCCTCGTCGGACACCGAGGTAGAAGAGCAGGTGGGCGGGCAGCAGCAGCAGCACCAAACTCAAGAGGCGGGCCCTTCAGCACCAAAGAAGAAGGGCACAGAGGAGAAGGCCGCTAGGAAGAAGAGGGAGCGCGAAGGGAGCCGAAAGGCAGAGAGAAGGACTAAGAGAAGAAACGCATGCACTCGCCAAACCGCCGCTATTGAAGAGCCTCGTGGAAGAGGAGGAGGTACGGTGAGGGGGGAGACGGCAAGGAGGAGGAGGAGCGCCAGGGTTCGACGCGAGACCACCTACCCTAAGTGGCCGAGCTAATGGAAGGTGGTCAAGAAGCGTAGGTGGGAGAACGGAATTCATGCTCCGCCGATCGCGGAATTCATCGCATAAAAAAATGACGGCATACAAAGAGTACCTCCGTCGCTGGACGAGGTACAACGACTGGTACTGCCGTCAGGAAGTGCAGAGGGCCGTCGAGGGCGGCAGGCCGAAGAAAAATCAGCCTAAGCCACCCCCACCTAGACCGGAAAAACCCAAAAGGGTTCACCATGGGCCGAATAGTCCGCACGCCCGGGTGTTAGGGAGATCAAGCACTTCCAAATGTGCACAAATCTCCTCATAAGGAAGGCGCCCTTCGAGCGTCTCCTTAGGGAAGTCATGCAGGAATTCCGGACCGATTATAGGGTTACCCCTCTAATGACCCGGGCCCTGCAAGAGGCCGCTGAAGCAGAGCTGGTGCAGCTCTTTGAGGAAGGGAATCTCTGTGCCATCCATGCTAAGAGAGTCACCCTTATGCCGAAGGACATTCACTTAGCACGGAGGATTCGCAGGGAGAGGCCCTAGAGCCTCAATTTTGAAATTTTGTTGAGAAGTTAAATTTTTATGTAATGGTGTTTTCCCTAGTAATATGAAAGTTGTTTTTTTCCTCTGTAAGTAAAAAAATTTTTGATGTTGAAATGTAGGAAATTAAACTCAATTGGAGTAGAATTCCTTATAGCATGCTTAGGAATACCCTAGAAATCATGTCTACAACGAAATTTTGACAAAAAATCATCGAAAAAGCAAAAATTGGGGCAACCGGGTGAGACCGCGCCAATGGCCTCTGCGTCCGCGACGCGGGCGCGTTTCGCGCGAATTCACCCGGGTGCACCGAAAATTCGCTTTTAGGTGTTAGTTTTGCTCAAAATAAGTTGCTAGTTAGGCTAGAATTGATCCAATTAGTCATGCTAGCATCTTCAAACTCCCAAAAATGGCTCCAAAATAGGCCAACCGGGTGAGACCGCGCCAAACGCGTCTGCATTCGCGACGCGGAGGCCATCCGCGCGGATTCATCCGGGTCAGCCCATTTTCGACCCAAATTGGCCAAATTTGACCAAACAAACTGCCATGTACCTCTTGCTTTGTTTTGCTTAGAATTGCACTTCATGGTAGCTCATTTGGACACCCATAGCCATAGAACCAAGGCTTTCTTATGTAGGTACCTTTTTGCACGAATCCCGAGGCCAACCATAGTCTATAAAAAGGGGCCTCATTTGCCATTTTCCCTTCAACAGAACTGCTCCCAGCCACTTAGGCGATTTTCTGATTCCTCACTGATCTTTGCAAGCCATTTTCTGCACCCCTCTTTGCTCAATGGCGCCCAGCAACTTTGAAAGATGGTACAATGCTGCAAGCCATATCTATCAGCTCCCTGCTGAGCAAGCCTTCTCTGTGTTTGACCACTTGTTTGATCTTCATGCAACTCTGTCTAGAACACCATACTACACTGATATCATGTGCCAATATGACCAACAGGTCCTGCCTTGGGAAGTTAGACTACCTCCTAGGGGAGGGAATTGGGTTTCTCTGGAGACACTCACCCAAGCCTTAGGTCGAGAGATGGGAGGATCCAAAGGCAAGAAGCAGCTATGGGATAGGACTAGGACCCGATTACATGACCTGCAGACATAATAGGCATAGGTACCTTTCATGTGCAGACAGCCCTTGCCCTCTTCATGCACTATAAGTCAATCAACAAAGTAGGGGAACCTTCTGTTCAGCCCTTAGACTTAGCACCACTTGATACCCGTAGGGCCCAGGATCAAATCCTCAACATAGATTCCTCCACGTATGAATACCATGGCACGATGTCGGGGGCACCAGTTCTACAGATCGATGAAGACTACGAGCAGTTAGGGGAGCAAAACCCAGAATGGGAGAGCAGGGAGGCAACAAGGATGCAGAGATACATGTCAAGGCACGACGACGACATCAGAAGAGCCACCGAGCCACCGGTCGGCATCACAGCTCGGTCGCCGATAGTCATCGACGAAGAGGAGTACATTTTAGCAAATGACATCCTCAACTTGTCATACTACCAGGAACAGGGACTTCGAATCGACGAGCTTCTAGGCATGATAGCACATGGGAAAAGCATGGACCTCATCGACTATTCATACCAGGAGATTCCAAGGGAGCTGGCGGAGAGACACTCTTATGCTGGGGAGACAATGTCAGACATAGCAGCCTATCAGCAGATAAGGGAGATCTATCGACAGCAGGAACCTATCATTTCAGAGGAGGAGTTCCAGCAGATACAGAGCACACTGTACAAGCCAGGGAGGGGCCCAAGCTCAAGCCGGGCAGTTCGAGCCAGGAGCATGAGGGAAGGGTCCAGCAGCATCAACTTGGACAATGCAACCAGCATGTGGAGAGACCATGAAGATCTTATGGCAGTAGATGCCTACGGCGGAGCGGCTCAAAGGAAGGGCACCGGATCGTGAGGCACGGGTAAAGGCACGGCACTTCGCTACTATCTTCCAGCCCTCAGCCAAGGGCAAATGGGTTCAGTCCAAGGGGGGAAGAATCCGTGGCGCTTCTTATAGCACTCTCGGGCTTCAGGCAGCATTCGAAGATATACGCCCATGCAGACCACATCATCCTTTTCAACAGGGCCGTCGCGCTCCATTGCCTCGACTTTGCGAGGGGACACCTCAGGGATGCATCACTTTCAGTAGTAGCAGCAACTGCACCGGAACTTCCGGAAACCGGAGATGACCCAAGCACTTGAAGGAAGATCGACAAGGAACATCTTGCGCAACCTCGGCAAAGGCCTCCGATTCAGGGATGTCAAGAATTTCTTTAGACTTTCAGGAGGCCATTGAATAGTTGTAAAATTTCCCTTTAAGTTTTAATTGTGCTAAATGTTTTTCTTGTACCCTATTGTGCTAGTGCATATCTACTCTACCATGTAAACTCTATGTATTAATGACTATTAACTGTTTTATAAATGCAATGCTTCGTATGATTTCCTTATAACTAAAAATAATTCAATTACAAGTAAGATTGATCAACATCTAACCCAAATAACATGTATTGATGATCAATCCTTGCAGCAAGAAACACAGGCTCAGGTTCTCAAGGCCAGGGCCGACATCACCAGTGGGTTCCCAGAAACCTATTTGGACATGATCAAGATGACAACAACGACGAAATGATGCCGGAAGCAATCAACGCAAGGCTCATCCAGATGAGGAACCAGATGCATCAGCTGATCCACTGGGCCACCCCATTGATGAATGCCCAAGAATACGCACCTGCTCCACCACCACCTCCACCGCTACCTCAGCAAGGCATCGAGGAAGGTCCACAGCCGGAGGGGCAGGACAACCAGGGGAATGTCAGAGACAGGAAGAGGAAAAGGAGAAACATAAGGAGTCCAACACCACCTAGCTCCAGTTCATCAGACACTTCAGACAGTCAAGACAGTTCTAGCTCAGAAAGTGAGTCCGACACTCCACAGGTAAGAGCCAGGGCAAGGAAGGAAGATGATTATCAAAAGAAAGTTGCAGAAGTGCTATGAGCAATGTGTGGAAGACTAGGAAGTTGGGTCAGTTCGGGGAAGGACAGTGTCGTATGGAGGCGGTTCGGCTTGATTTGAGATGGAAGAGTTCGACAACCTTATGGCATGAAGGATAAGGATATAGGGAAAGTTGCCACAGCAAACTTGATAGGAGCAGCTAGAATCTGGTGGAAAGGCTATGCAATTGAGGGACTGAACAGCAATATCAAAAGGCTAGTCCGAGCAATCAACCCTAAGTCAAGTATGGAAGTGGTAGGATAAAGCCATAAATTTGGAAGAAGCTCCAAAGAACGCTTAGGAGAGAGACAGTTAGCCTTCAAAGGAAAGTCAACGGGGCAGTACCAAGGGCAGCAACAGAGTAAGCAATCAGCAACTACGCCATCAGGAGGCCAGCAGCAAGGAAGAGCTCAGGGTAAGAACTTTGGGGACCGTGAAGCCGCGGAACGCGCCGGGGCGCCGTGTTAAAGCCGTATTCTAGACAACCCGACGAAAAGAGAAGAGACAGAATGTATCGAGAAGAAGCTATGTTTCAGTGCTTCCGGCCGGGGCACCGAACACATGATTGCCCATTCGTCATGCAAAAGCTTTGGCGAGCTCATGGATTGGGATTCACCAACAGAAGCGGATGAAGACGACGACCAGCATGAGGCCCAGGACTTCATAGATGGTGAGTGCCATATCTGTGCAAATATTGAGTCGGGTGATATAGAAAATTAGTCGACAGTGATTGCAGCTGATGGAATCATAGATAGCAACCCATATGTAGTCCTCATAGACACAGGTAGCTCTCACAATTTCGCTTCTCCTAGGCTGGCTGCCCTAATGAAGAACAAGGTATTGAAGTCTAAGCCAAGGCCAGTTGCTATATAAAGCCAGCCATTCGGCACACTAAGGGGAGGAGGATTACATTCGACATAGACCTTAGTGGAAGTAAGTGGCCGATGGGGGCAGAGGTCATGGAGATTGGAAGGTATGACCTTATAGTAGGAATGGAGTTCCTAAAGCCAGCGAAAGCCATGATCGACTGCGACCGCAATGAAGTCGCCATGACAGCACCGGACGGCACCAAATTCATAGTGAGAGGTAAGAAGGCAGCTTCTTCTATGCAGTGTATTTCTTTGAAGCAACTAAGGAAAAGTATAGAAAGAAATAAGGTGGATTACATTTTGAGATTAGAGGCAATTGAGCCCAATAAGCAGGATGGAAACGACCAAAAGGGGAAGCAGTTGCCCAAGCCAGTAGCAAGGCTTATTTCGGAATTCAAGGATGTATTTCCGGATGAAATCCGGCAGCTACCACCTTACAGGGGTGTGGAGTGTGAGATCACATTGGCACCAGATGCTAAGCCTACCAGCAAGGCACCATACAGGATGAGCACCCCGGAGTTGATTGAGCTCAAGAAGCAACTCCAGGAATTGCTTGAGCTTGGTTTTATTAGAGCAAGTGTGTCTCCTTTTGGAGCACCCATACTCTTCGTGAAGAAGAAAGATGGCAGTTTAAGAATGTGCATAGACTATCGCCAGCTCAACAAGCAGACGATAAAGAATAAGTATGCATTGCCAAGGGCAGATGATTTGATGGACCAGCTCCAAGGAGCAAAGGTATTCTCTAAAATTGACTTAAGGTCAGGATACCACCAAATAAGGATAAAGGAAGAAGATATCCATAAGACCGCCTTAACGCGCGGTATGGTCACTTTGAGTTTCTGAATGCCCTTTGGATTGTCAAATGCTCCAGCAACTTTTATGCGCCTCATGAACGACGTCTTCAGGGATTTTTTAGATGAGTTTGTCATTGTCTTCTTCGACGACATTCTAGTCTACAGCAAGTCCATTGAAGATCATAGTAAGCATTTGAGAAGGGTGTTAGAAAAGTTGAGGCGGCATCGTTTGTATGGAAAGCTCTCCAAATGCCACTTTGCTACGGAAAGAGTGGAATACTTGGGCCATGTCATATCGGCGGAAGCAGTAGTAGATTGGCCAGCTCCAAAGAATGTGGCGGAAGTAAGAAGCTTTCTAGGTCTGGCAGGTTATTACAGAAAGTTCGTGAAGGACTTTGCTAAGTGGGCGTCCCCTTTGACGGACCTCACTAAAAGTGCTAAGGTGAAAGATTGGAGAACACATTGGTTAGAAAATGTTCAAGCTTCATTTGAAAAGCTTAAGGAGGCCTTAACAACAGCACCAGTGCTAGTTCTGCCAGATCTAGACAAGGACAAGATAGTAGCAACAGATGCAAGTAAGATAGCGACAGGTGGAGTCCTTATATAAGAAGGAAGAGTAATAGCTTATGATTCCAAGAAGTTGAACGACACCGAGCAGCGCTATCCAACCCATGATCAGGAACTTCTAGCTATTGTCAGAGCTCTTCGTATTTGGAGGCATTATTTGCTCGGAGGAAGTTTCAGTTAGATACTGATCACCAGAGCCTCCAATACATCTTTACCCAACCACTCCTTAATCTAAGGCAAAGGAGGTGGATGGAATTCCTAGAAGAGTATGACTTTGAGATTGCTTATAAGCCAGGTAAGTTGAATGTGGTCGCCGACGCTCTTTCTAGAAGACCTCTTGAGACGAGAACTCATTGTAATGCTATATCAACTCTTTCGAGTGGATATGGCAAGAAAATTGAGGAGACATTACCATTTGATGGTGATTTCAAGGAGGTGTGGGAAAGCCTCTCTAGGGAGGCTAGAACAGATAAGGAACGAGAAGCCTTCAAGCATTATAAGAAGGAAGGCAACTTGTTATATCATAAGCATAAGTTGTGTGTACCCGAATCGTCAGGTATAAGGAAGCTAATTCTTCATGACACACACAACAGCCCAATAGCAGGGCATGCAGGGTTTATGAAGACCTACTTCAAGATTCGAAGTAGCTACTTCTGGCCGGGAATGAAGAGGCAGATAGCAAGATATATTCATGAAAGTGCGGTTGTGTCAACAAACCAAAGCGGAGCAGCTTAATTCCGTGAGCTTTGGAATCTCTAGCAGTGCCGAATGTGAAGTGGGAAGTGGTAAGTATGGATTTTATCACAGGACTTCCCAAGACTCTTCGAGGCAAGGATGCATTGATGGTTGTAGTAGACAAATTATCTAAGATGGCACATTTTGTGTCTTGTAGAACTACCAACACAGCATTAGATACTGCCAAGCTATTTGTGAAGGAGATTTTTAGGCTCCATGGCATGCCTCGGGAGATAATATCTGATAGATATTCCAAGTTTATGAGTGCTTTTTGGCAGGACCTCTTTAGCACCATTCAGACGAAGCTCTCCATGAGCACAGCTTATCATCCCCAAACAGATGGTCAGACGGAGAGGACGAATCGAATCATTGAAGATATGCTTAGAAGCTTTGTGTGGAATAAGCAGTCCAAGTGGGATGAGTATATCCACTTGGTGGAATTCGCCTACAATAGTGCCAAGCAGGAGTCATCTCAGATGTCTCCTTTCATGGTAAATTACGGGTACCAGTGCTTAACCCCAGACACTTGGCACAACCCCGTGTCAAAGGTTGAAGTGTCCCAGCAGATGCTAGGAGATATGCAGCAGTTGGTGGAAGAAGTGAGGGGTTACCTCCTAACAGCAAGAAGTCGGCAGAAGAGTGTAGCCGACAAGCACAGGACCGTAAGAGAGTTCAAGGTAGGCGATAGCGTGTGGTTGAAGATCAAGGTCAAGCAAGCTAAGCTTCGCATTGGGAGTTGCAAGAAGCTTGCCCCTAGATGGGCTGGTCTGTTCAAGATTTTGGAGAGAGTGGGCTCCCAAGCCTACAAGTTGGATCTCCCCGCCCATCTCAAAGTTCACAAGGTTTTCCACGTAAGTTTGTTGAAAAGGCACAATCCTAACCCTGAGGAGGTCTTGGATACTCCAACTTTGTTGGAAATGACGGAGGAGCAAGTTGAAATCGTGCCTGAGTTACTTCTTGATAAGTCATTCAAGAAGACTAGGAGGTCTCAGTTCCTCCAGTATTTGGTCAAGTGGAAGCACTTGCCCGTGGAAGACGCGACATGGGTATTGAAGCAAGATTTGGAGAAGCAATACCCAGAGTTTATGAAGGAGTTTGATGGGCGAGTCGTCTCCGACTTGATCGACCCCGACTTGCCAGGAGGTTAGCTTAGTATGTTTCTTAGTTAGCCTCTAGCTCTGGCAGATGTATTCTAGCTAGTGGAATACATATGCCAGAATCTTGGACATGTGGGCGATGATGAGATAAGCCTTTAAGGCGTTCTCTAGGCCAACATGCACCAAGAGGTGCGCATGACCAATAGGGTCATGCGAGAGAGGAAGTGAGGCATAGTGCGCGATGATGGGACATTGATCGGATGCTCCCTATGCCACGATGCGGGGCTCGCACACCTGGCCATAGGGGGGTCATGGTGAAGGTTAAAGTGATCATGTGCGATGATGGGATCGTGAGACGTTCCCTAGCTTAAAACCCTTGGGGCATGATGCACTAGGGGTACTCGGCACCGGGTAACCGAGTACAAGGTAGCACTTGATCATGGGCGATGATGGGATCATCTTAAATGGTCCTTAAGCTCAAATCCGAAAGGGCCATGATCGAGTGCAAGGTATTGGTAAGGGAGGTGGTCCCCTAAAACCACAAACTTATTAATTAAACTAATGTAATGTGCTCCATGTGCAGGCAAGTGAGAAGGAGCTTCGAGGTGGGGCGCATTACGAGAAGATGGGGGAACCATAATTTAGATTATGAACCCTAATAACTCTTATAATAATGTTTTGAATTATTGTAAGAAGTAACCTTGTTAAGGCTATATAATTTTGTATAAGTACAAACATAGCCTAAATTTTGACATTAAACTTTAATAGGAAGTTGATCGTTTAAATTAAACTTAAGTGTATGATCTTATGTTGTTTTGCAGGATAGATAGGCTCGTCACCTTAGCGCAATGATGGGGACAGCATTGTCCTAAGGGGGGGAGAATGTGACGTTCCAAGGAAATATACGCCATAAATACATATATTCCTGGACTCGTCACCATACAAGTCTACCGAGGTAGCCTTGTATGCCTCGGATAAGTGGCAAGGGGTGCACATCTAAGTTAATTGTTAACTTAGATAACCTTAGGATAAGGCCCATTTCCACATGGCCTTATCCTATTGGGCAACCGCCACACGGCCTTATTTTAGTGATGCCACGTGGCATCCCACGTGGACCCACACCTATATGAGCCCTAACCCTAACCCTAGACCCTTTTTCCTGACCTAGCACCTGAGCTCTCACCCACGTGTTCAAACCCCTTTTGAGCACTTAATTAAATCATAGTCTAGCCAGGGAGCAAGAGCCTGAAGGAAGGTGTGTATGATCGAGAGGGAGCAAGCCTTGAACCACGCCTAGGAGCATGGAGACGCCGGGGATGGGAGGAAGCACTACGGAGGAGGTAGGTTGAGTAGAGTTCATGTTAGTTCATCCTGGAAGTTAGCACTCCGGAGGGGTTAGTGATTCGTGTCTAGAGTAGAGCCACCCTAGATCCTTTGTTGAACATCTTGAACCCTAATCAAGGAACCCTAATTGTTAGTTAGCTATGTATGTTAGGGTAAGATGTTCATATGATATTGATATTGATCATGATGTGATGTATGTGATATTGGTTGATCATGTGCTCCTCTTGTATTGGGAAGGGGGGTAGAGACCTAGGGCCATATGTAGTATGCTCCTAGTGTAGATCCCTTAGTTCCTATTAGTGGGCGGCTTGTGCATAGGAACCCACTTAGGGCTATGGAAGCTATGATGTGACTCAAAGACCACACAACGGGGCTAGAGGCAAGATGGAGGGTGGATCCCTGCCGAGTGGGGGCTTCGGGGGATCCCACAGTGGGCTAGGCTTATGGTCGGTCACTTCGTGTGGGCCGAGCATGGGTCCGACACCTCCTGAGGCAATGGTGTCGCCCTGCCTCTCAAGAGTTGCAAGTGTCAGCTTGGCTCTTGTTTTGGGGGTTCACTGGCACTTTAATCGCGGTGTCGCCACGATTCTCTAGCCGCCCGTGGAGCCTCTAGACCCCGGGAAGGGGAGATGCAACCCTTCCTACCTCGTCGGACCAGGGAGATGCAACACGAGTCGTCCCCGATGGGTGATGCCATGGGATTGCGTATCCGGAAGGTTAGAGTCATGCCACAGCTTGATCTAGCCCATCTGCAAAGTATGCACAGGAGGGGCGGATGGAGTGGTCAACCCTAGCCATTGTCTTATGCCAGCCCCGCCATTGTTATGACTCGGTCTGCTCTATCTTGAGGCATATCTAGTCAGTCGACTACCCTATGTGTCAGAGCCACGGGTAGGAGCTCTCATGTTTCATGGCATATGATTATGTTCTTTGCATCTATGGATGTGCGGTTGAGCTACCCTCGAGGTAGCCTATTGTATTGTATTGTATTGCTAGTTCTGATGTGTTTATGCTTCCGTTGTGATAGGAGCCCATAGGGGAAGGGCGCGCAAGACACCTTCGTGTCCCCTTTCCGCACTACGGAGGTTCCAGAGTGCGGGATAGACGGAGGGCCTGTGCGGTTGTTGAGCCGGACGGGGGATTTCCTGCCGAGTGTACGGCCGGGAGCCGTATGTTTAGCAGGGAGCGTCACAAACTGTCTACCAAAGCGGTGGAGAGACAGATGCTGTGGATGGCATAACTTCAAGGTGGGGAGAATGTGACGTTCTAGAACAATGTACGGTACTAATACATATATTATACTACCACGTCACTAGTACATGTTGCGATAACCGATGTGTACCCCCTACAGTACAAGGGTTGCACCATGGGATACAACTATTTGAGACCATTAAATTGCACATGCCCCATTAGACATATGAGTATAACCGTTGTTGCCACATGGCAGCACTCTAACAAGCCCTAGGGCCATTAGAGTCCAACCTAGGATAATGCCCTAAAGCGCGCCCTTAAATAGGTTGGAACTTTAAAAGTTTTCCTTTTCGAATTCCAGCCTAAAAGCACGCACTTGTAGCATTGCCGGTCGTTTTCCAATGTCTCAACAGCCACCAAGCTCAAATCTCGAGGTACCCTCTCCATTTGAAGCACGTTCCAACAATTGCAGCAGCATGGATGCATTCCAAGGCACTAGGGCAAGGCAAGGATATAGTGAGTGCTGTTTTATGACCACCCGTGTGTGTTTCACAACAATTAGAAGGCCGGATTGTATCTGACCTTGGCCCTAGACGACCTCTAGAGCCCAAGAACCCTATCCATTTCTCAACTGACTAAGGAACCTTAATCACGTTTGGTTAGAGTAGTTAGATTAGATCTACCTTCTATTATTTTGATTCATTACAATGATGTATGATATCTCTATGCGCGCCTCTTGTGTATTGGGAAGGGGGATAGAAACCCAGAGTTTCTTAGATTGATAATCTAGATTAGCCCATTAATTCCCAATTAATGCGGCCTGTGCATAGGAGCCCGCCTGGCTGTGGGTGATGGCGTCAGACTGGCTGAGGAAGGTTTGTCCGACTACAGCTGATCCCTCTAGTGTGTAGAGATGGCCGAAGAACGTTGTGGTCTAGGCCTAATAGCTTGCCTTTTTTAATTTATTTCCACATGGGAAGCTATTTCGAATTGGTAAAAGCTACAGAAAAATAGAACCTTCAAGTCATGGTTAAATATTTGACCGATATGGCTAGAACTTGCTGGCAAGGAAGAAAAAGAATGGATCCAAATATTCTAACATGGGAAAGCTTTAGAAAAGCTTTTGAAGGTTATAACCTGACTGCCAATTATCATAATGGTGTCAAACGAGAATGGGGCCTCTTCAAACAAGGCGACAACGAATCAGTTTACCAGTATACTCCAAAGTTCCAGTATTTGTCTACTCAAATAGATAGATTGAATGAGAAAGGACTGTTACGCAAGTATATAGCAGGACTTAAAAGTTCTTTATATGCAGAATTATATTTTATAGATCCTCAGACATTAGAAGAGGCTACAAAGAAAGTTATTGTCGCGAAAAGAAAGTTAAACCTAATTCAATAAATTGCAGCATATGGGATGGATATTCTGATGGCAAAGACAACAACAAAATAAGCAATGGCAAAGTAAGCAATAGCAAGGATTTAGACAAAGGAAATAAGCAGTCTAGATCAAGCATGGGGGATAACCAGGACCAAGCTAAAAAAACAAGGTGGGACAATCAATTTGACCGACCATCGTCAAAGAAAAGTGGATATTTTATTGTGGAGGACCACATCTTAAAGTAGACTGTCCAAAATTAAATGCAAAAAGAGACCAAAATGACCAAGATAACCGAGGGGAGCGAAGGGATCAAGGCAGAATAGAACATAGACCAAATCCTCATCCTAGTGGACTCCAGGTCCAAATGTTTCAAATAGAAGAACTTCCTCCCGAACCAAACACCAAATAAATAAACAAGTTGCGTTTGCGGACAGAGTTCAAAAGGAAAAGGGGATGTTGCAGATTGCCTATTTAAAGTAGTTAAGCATTAATTAAGTGTGTAACTATGTGAAGGAGGTTAGGAATAATTTTGTTTGAAGTGAACTTTATGATAATGATTATGACTGCAACATAATTGTTGATCTAGTTGTCCATTATTATCATGTATATAAAAAAAAAAAAAACTTTCTAGTCTAAAGGGCTGGACCTGATTATTTCTAGTTGTGAACTCAATTAGGGCTGCAACCATGGACTTGATTGTGTTAAATTTGCCATATAATTTCTTGATCGAGATGATCAATCCCGGGAAGGGGAGGAATTGATATGGTGGTGCTCGGGGGAGTGGCTGTGGGGAGCCAGAGAAAGAGAAAGAAAGCTGGAAGTATCTATGTTTAACCTTGCAACCAACATATCTTGAATAGGTAAAGTCTTTTTTTTTTTTTTTTTTTTTTTTTTTTTTGAGGAAACGGCAGAAATTGTATTAATGTATGTGTGATTACATAGTTATACAAAAAACCAAGGATTATCCATCCATGGAAAAAGTGTTGACATCAGGTTGTCAACGGCCCTATAATGGCCACTAGGAGTAACTGAAATAGAAAACCACTATATATCAAGAGTTCAGAGTTTAGCAAGACAAAGTTAAAGCCTTAGCTCATAATATATCTGGGACTCCATCAAGAGTGATAACAGCATAGGCCTCGTCAGTATGAAGAAACATCAGGTCATCCAGCTCATTGGGCCCATATCCGGTAGAGTCCAGCAGGTGCATTATCCAGGAATCGCGTGCATCTTCATGTATCTTCTTCTTGGCAAGGAAGTATGGCTTAAGCTCCTGATTAAATGTCCAGATATCCGTATCCGCCAGTAGCCGATCAAAGGTAATACAACTGATAACTTCAGTCTTGACCCAAAACAGTGCTTCAATAGCTTCACGAGTGGAAAGCATGGGTGTGGCAGGATCCACCTCACGTGCATGTCCTCCCGCGTGATGTCTCTTCAGCAGAAATTCTGTCAAGCACAGCATCCAAATCATTAAAGAGAATTGAGAAAAATTGGAAGAAACCATTAAAGGATCCCAAAGAATCCCAATTTCGATCATATTTCAGGCCACTCTTAGCTCTATGGGCCATAGCAGCCTCTGCTAAGAGGACCTGAAAAGAGGCTTTGAGCTCATTTAAACTTGGGGTCGACCCTTCAATAGCCACTGCATTTCTGTGTTTCCATATGGCCCAGCAACTTAATGCTCTAATTGTTCCTTTGAATGCTGAGGAATTGTCAAGATAATGGAGCAGAGAGGTATTATCTGTCGGAATCTGTTGCACCAAAGGTTGAATCCAATTCCAGAATGTGGACAACCACGGACAGGTAAAGACATGGGGTGTCGTTTCTCTCTATCCACATCCAAAGGGGCACAACTCAGATACCTGGCTGTCAAATTGGGCCCTATAACTATTGGTTTTCAGGCTTTGGTTGAGCAATAGCCACCTAAAAAAGATTATTTTGTTTGCGCACTGGAGTTTCCATCCCTGCCTGACAATTTTAACTGCTGTGTTTTTTTGACAACTCCAGACTCTGCATACTTTAAGCTGAGCAGTGTCCAGAAGCAGATTGTAGATCTGAGATACTTTATATCCATGATCACCACAAGTCCAGTTAGAGGAAGTGCTACTTTCCTCCCTAGAGTAGCCAGTAGCCACATTATAAATTTTCCTGTTTGTTTCAGTGTCAGAGAGGCAAGTGGTTAGCTCATTCCAATTTCTCCAATTACCATTTGATCTCAAGGATCCTAAGGTATTTAATCCAGCCTGACTCCATTCCTTATATTTGAGAGGGTGCTTTAGGGCCAAGCACCCCTCATCTTCATTCACTAAATCCTGATGCCAGAAGAAACCATGGTTGTCCCCAATAGAGGCCAGATCCCTAGCACGAAAGCAGGTTGAGGCTGAGTTCCATGCAGAGAGAATCCGTTTCAGAATTTTGGAAGTGCCAGGTGCAGGTTTGAGCTGGTAGAATGCCGAGTCTGGAAGTTGATGAGGTAGAGAGGGGGCTCCCAGGATAGTTGATGATCCCAACCAATATCTTACCAGTTTTAAAGCAGGTGAGAGGTTATCTGAGTTCAGAGTTCTCCAAACTATCTTGGCAGCCAAGGCCTGTGCCTGAGTGAAGAGGTCTTTGCATCCTAAACCTCCCTCCTTTTTTGGCAATGTGAGATTCTCCCAGGAGACCATTCTTGCCCCTTGCCAGATGTAGTCTCTCATGGCAGTCTCTAATTTCCTGTAGGAAGCTTTATCTGCAATGATAACCGAAGAGAAGAATATGTGTGTACTGGCAATCACACTATTAACTATACCAACTCTTCCTGCTAATGATAATGATTTGGAATACATCTGTATCTTTCTCTTCATCCTATTCACAATAGAGTCCCACAGTCCTGGAAGGTTCATATTTATTGCCAAGGGGAGACCTAATAATTTTGTGGCATTTTTATGCCCAGTAACTTTAATTCCATGTTCCCCCTGATCTGTTTCCATCACAATAGTACTTTTGCTTTTATTTAGAAGGACTCCCGAGGCTTCACCAAAAAGTTGCAACATTTGTAGAAAAGCTGGTAGACTGGAGCCATCATTTTGGATGAATGCAAATGTGTCATCAGCATATTGCATGATGACAAATTCTCCCATTCCCTGTGGCAGTTGAAGGCTCTGAACCTTTTTTGCAGCTACCAGGGAGAAAGTGGCCCTGGTAACCATTTCTGCTACAATTAAAAAGAGGTAAGGGGCCAATGGACACCCTTGTCGAACCCCTTTTTTGCATTCAAAGAAATCTGTGGGTGTCCCATTTACTAAAACAGCTGAGCAACCAGTCTCATTTAGACTATGCACCTTCTTGATGACATTTTCAGAGAAGCCAAGATGAGCCATAGCCTTATAAAGAAAATTCCAACTGATTGTATCATAGGCTCGTCTGAAATCCAGTTTAACAAGCATACAGTTTTGCTTGGATAGAGAGTTCCAGCGTAATCCCTCATGAGCTCCAATAAAATTGTCTAGAATACTTCTCCCTGGTAGAAAAGCTGACTGTACTGGATTAATTACCTTCTGGAGGACCCCTTTGATCCGATTAGCCAGGATCTTGGCTAAAATCTTGTATGTAGAGTTGGTAAGTGAGATTGGTCTCCAGTCCGAGAAGGAGAGTGGTGCATCTACTTTGGGGATCAGGGCTATCAGACCAGCATTAATTGCAGGGTGTAGCTTTGATGCAGACCAGGCTCCTTGTATAAAAGTGGTAAGGTCATGTTTCATGATATCCCAGAATGATATGAAAAACTCTGGAGGAATCCCATCTGGGCCAGGACTCTTCCCGTGAGCCATACCTTTGAGGACACTTTCTATTTCACTTGTTGAAGGCATCTGCAGTAAACTTGTATCCTCAATTGCCAGTTCAGCTGGTCCAAGCATATCAAAGAATTCTTGTATTTTGTTATTATCCACCTGGGCTTCAGCAAACAATTCCTTGTATTTATCATGGAAGAAGCCTAATAGGTTTTCCTGTCCAGATACTTTTTGGTCTCCCTCCATGACTGAAATAATACCATTGTTCATAATCCTGCCTTTGGCTGTCTTAAAGAAAAGTTTGGAGCTGCACCTGTCCATACAGTTGATATTAATGCACTTGCTCTTAATTATTAGACCTCTAGCTTCTGACTCCTCAATGTTCTTTACTTTTCTCTCCAAGCTTTCTTCCTTTTTGTGCAGAATAATGTTGTGAGGGTCTGAGAACAGCTTTTGTCTGACCTCCTTGACCTGTAAATAAATGTCTCTTTTTTCTTTTTTCATCTTTTCATTCCACTGTTTACCCCACTTTTTCATCCAATCTTTAATCTGCTTCATTTTCTTTGACATAACCTTTCATTGACCCACTCTGCAAGTAGGGGAGGGAGGGACTTAAAGAAGTCCGGAAATCTGGCAGAAAAAGCTTCATTGTTGAGGAGATTAGTGTTCAATTTAAAGGGGATATTGGTTCCTCCTTTAGCTGGACTTCCAACCTCCAGGAACTGTGGGAAATGGTCTGAGATGGAATTACTGTAATCACCATTTATGATCACATGTGGCCACATGCTGGCATCTCTTGTGTAAAATCTATCAAGAAGACAGAAGACCCTGTCATTACCATCTCTCTTGTTACTCCATGAGTAGACATTTGCTGAGGAAGGAGCTTGATATACAAACAAGGTCATGAGTTTTTCCCACTGAAGTCTTTCATTTTTTGTCATGTTCAGTTTTTTGCCTAGCTTTTGATCCCATTGTGGAGTTTTGTTAAAATCTCCACTTAGAACCCAGCTATCTGCATTCATTGTAGGGATCCATGCTGCCATGTCCCTCCATTGGTTCTCTCTTTCCTCAGGGTCAGTGGAAGCATAGACATTGATTATACCCACTTTTTCCTCCCCAATCTGGAGGAAAACAACATGCCATCTACCAGAGTGGTGATGGTAGGAACCTATAGGGGAGTATGAGTTCCAAATGGTGCAGATTCCTCCTTTGGTACCATCTGCAGGTGACCAGATAGATCCACCACTGGGCATGACCCAATTTCCTAGGTTTGAGGCCTCAAAACTAGGGAGCCTGTGTTCCTGGATGAGGATAATGTCAGCCCTCATTTCCTTTAGTGCAATAATGATACGTTTCCGCTTTAGGGGGCCTTTAATACCCCTTATAGAATAGACAAACTTACAACATCATACTTTGTTGTAGTAAATGGCATTGTCTATTCTCAGGTGACAGAGAAAAGAAATTTATCTGTGGGCGACTTGAATAATGTAAGTCGGTGCAGTAGGACCATGGCACGGATTGGAAATTGAAAAGTAACTCATTTGTGTCTGGAACAGAAGAAAGAGGCCAAGAAAAGCGACATGGATGTATTGAGAAAGGAGTTAAAAGATCATGCGGTGGTTTTGCCGATCACCCTGCAAAATGTCTCCATCCCAAATTGAGATAATGGAACATCCACAAACCAAAACCCTGCTACTTATTACTGACAATAGTGGGCAACGCAATAATTGTCCAAAAACTTCTTGGTTCATTCAACAGAGGTGGTGTCTGCTGATCCTGCATTCGCAGGATATAGGTAGAATAAATAAGCTTACAACATCATACTTCACTGGCAATTTGTCAGTGTTATGCAATTTGTCGGTGTTATGTGCACGGACAATGTTAAGAAGCAAAACATGAATCCTTATATCTCTACACAAAAACCTGCTTATAAACCTCTAATACACATGGGTTTATTATTCAATCTATCTCATCCAAGCCCAACGATGCCAAGCCAAACATTGCTACATGATAAGTTTCTTATTTGCATTTACTTTCCTATTTTCTTTTTTTAAGAGGCCATGGAATATTACTATTTTTATTTCTCATGTGTGGGGTGCATCTTCGAATCCCTTGCCACTTCAATTATTCATGCTCACTTAGCTAATAATAGGTTCTTCTTTCCATTGGGGAAACAAGACTGTTATGCTTATCATCAAACTTGCAAAGGAGATGAAATATAACCAAGGTGTATCTTTTTCGGAAATCTTCTGACTTGAATGGTCTTGATTCTGTTCCTGGTAGTGATATACCCAAAGGTATAATTATAACCATAGAATAATGAGCAGCTAGAATACTAAAACGTTAATAGCCCGACAAGTCTTGGTAATGCATAGGTTTGCGATGTGTGCCTCAATGTCATGTTTGTTTTAAATGATTTTTCATTTAAAATTTTTTGGGTTGCCCCTAGGGGGCCAAACCCTTGCTCATGTGGGTTTTCAGCATATCCTAAGCATATGCTGGATATTCTGATATGCTGTGGTCCTTGGTACTGTGGTTGTCAAATTGTTCCCTATTCCACATGTTACAGTGGAGAGAATTCTCGGTCGTATTTTAGACCTATAGTAGCAGTTTATTTTTGTATGTCTTTTTCTCTTCTAGAGTGATCACAACCGATTTAGATTTTGGAAGTGTACATTCCAGTATAGTACTTGAAGAATATGCTATTATTCACAACATGAATGCCTAAGCTAAGCAAAATGCATTGGACCTCTATCATTAGCAGCATAAAGTACTGACAGCTGCTTAAATGTGTGCCAATATTGGCTATTGTTCTTATTCTTAGCTTAAACGTTTTGGAACGTCCAATCTTATCATTCCTCGCCATATCTCATTTTAAAAAGTTTGGCATTCTCTAGTCTCATTATGTACATGGTTCTTGAAATAAACAAGATTGTTTGGAAGTATAATGTGTTTAACAAGTGTTGCCTTATGCAGGTTGCACCGATTTCTCAGGGGCTCCCTTCCTTGACTTAATTTCCAAAAAGCCCTTCGTATTTTTAAAATTCCCAAAATGCCCTTAAATTTTAAATATTTTTCCAAATAGCCCCGTATATTTTATAGTTCTGAAATTCGTGTGTTCTTTATTTCACAGGTTGCTAAACTCTTTTTTTTTTTAATTGAAGTCGGTATATGTATATTAAAGTATAAGTAAAAAAAAGTACATGGAAAAAACTTTTTACAGGGAAGTTTAACCCGAAAAAAGATAGGAGGGCAAGAATCCCTCCTATCTATTAAAAGTCAAGAACTATTTGAGGAATATAGAAAGCTATAAGTCTATAAACAGTTACTGAGTAAGATATTTTTATGCATCCGATAAGGGTTCTCTGTTTAGAAGCTCGATCTCAGGTTTAGATTAGTAACTTTCCTTCCTTTTCCTCTGACCTCTGTGCTGAGGGTACAGAACATACACAGACAGTACCCTGCTTTCGCTACATTGTATCTCCCCTTTGCATCTTTGGCTTCGCAGATCAACTCCCGTCTGATATTGTAATTTTGATCACAGCAGCAGTCAGGTTGCTAAACTCTTTAGCTGCATTTTGGAAGATAAAGGTAGTTCGTTGGCTACAGAGGATTTCGTTTCGAAATGTTCGGGTTTATGGTTTTGAATTGATTGTCAAAATATGACTTTGAACTATGATTTAAGCCACTTCACCCTCCGGCCATGGAGGGCAACCCTCCGTGCGCAGCACCTTGTTTTTTTTTTGAACCATAGAAAATATCTAAGCAACTAAAAATAATGAAAGGACCGTTAAAAAGCTCGCACGCCCTATTCTGACTCTGTATCCCCCAATCTGACAACAAATCCGCCATATCCATATCCGGCTTTGGCTTTGCAGTCAGATTCCAGGAAGCATCTGTTTCTGTTTTTTAGCATCTATAGGCGTTTTTATTGTATTCTTGAGGCATGTTGCACTCCCAAGGCTTTGGTCGAAGGCGGATTAATCCATGGTCGTATTTTTGAAAAAGAGCTATAGTCAGATGTTCTTGTAGCTAATGCCATTATCAACATGTACAAGTGAGAGGCTTAAAGAATCGAGGGAGATTTTTGACGAAATGCAAGATGTACATCAAATGTGGAAGTTTGGGAGATGCTTGTGGAACTTTTAATAGGATATAAGCGAGAGATGTGTTCTCCTGGAACTTCTTCACAGAAGCATATGCTTGTGAAGGCCATCATCAAACTGCAATAAGTCTATCTCATGACATGGGAAAGGAAAAGATAAAGCTAAACAAGTCTATGTTGCTTGAAGTTCTTGAAATATGTGCCAATACTGTAAATTTGGTAGAGGGCTAGCAGATTCATGCCCTCATTCATAGCCACTTTGATATGGATATGGATTTGGGAAATGCACTAATAATTTGTATGGAAAATGTAGTCGCATTGTTGATGCACGTAAGGTGTTTGATAAAATGGTGTATCATGACATTGTCTCTTGGAATACTTTGATGGCTATGTATAAGCAACAACATTATGACCATGAAGCCTTGGATTTTAGATTAATGGAGTTGAAGAGTGTTAACCGCGACAATATCACATATGTGACTGCTCTTGATGTACGCTCTAGTTCAGAATCTTTTGAAGTGGGAAGAAATATTCACGTGGAAATAGTGGAGCGGGGGATGGACAATGATCTGAATGTCCGAAGAGCCTTGATAAATACATATAGGAACTGTGGCAAGTTAGAGGATTTGTTAGAGATCTTAAATAACTCTAGAAATAATGATATAGTTCTCTGCAATGTAATTAACATATTGTTCACGATAGGGACTTCTGCCATTATATGATGGCAATGGCTTATGTCATGGCCATATTATTGAAAAAAAACAAATCTATATTCATTGTTGTGGCGTGTTCTGAACATGTTTTTTTTTGTTGGGAAAAAAAAAATTCAAAAAGGCATTATATGCATTTGTGCAAATCTACATTGGATGTATATGCGAAAATCTATACACTTATTATGAGTCATCTATTTGTTAATCTGTATGTGCTCATGAGGAAGCGTAGAGTGATAGCTTCCATTCGCACGGGTGCACATCACCTCCGCATTGAGATAGGTCGATGGACTCAGGAGGCACGCGAGGACAGGATCTGTCAGTGTTGCCAACAGGGGGCCATTGAGGATGAATGTCATGCCCTTCAAACCTGCGCAACATTCGATCATATCTGGGCACGGTATGACCAGTTAGTTCTGCCAGACCAGCCATTGCATGTGCTATTGAACTCGACCTCAGTGGGCTTGTTGGGTTCATATCTTCAGGAGGTTATGGACACAGACTCAACTATGTCCTTTGGGGCGGTCTTGAATTGTTGTATATGATCATACAGTATAGCAGCATACTTATTACTGTTAAGGTTTTTCCCTCGAAAACCCTTCAAAGCGAGGGTTTTTTAGTCCTGACAGTAATATGCTTGCTGCCAAGTGGCATCCCATGGCCCGCTGTAGGGTCCTCCTAGATGGTAAAATCTAATCTAGCATACTTATTACTGTTAAGGTTTTTCCCTCGAAAACCCTTCAAAACGAGGGTTTTTTAGTCCTGACAGTAATATGCTTGCTGCCAAGTGGCACCCCATCTATCTATCTATCTATCTATCTATCTATCTATCTATCTATCTATCTATCTATCTATCTATCTATCTATCTATCTATCTATCTATCTATCTATCTATCTATCTATCTATCTATCTATCTATCTATCTATCTATCTATCTATCTATCTATCTATCTATCTAAACATCCTCAAAGTCATGTAACATATTAAAACATTCTCCAACCTCGTCCAGGACTCCAAGCTTGCCAAAGGGACATTGCCAAAATTGGAACATGTCTATATGAACTTTCAAATGAGACGCACATATTATTGCAATAATCATTTTGTATCCACAAATTAAATGAAATGTTATCACCTAACTTCATAGTTATATGTTGTTTATTTCGATATAATTAGAAATACTTCATTAGATTATTCGGTGGAGTGGCATTTATGACTCGAAAACCCTTCGGGGCAGGGGTTTTCTAATCCTGACAGTAATATGCTTGCTGCCAAGTGGCATCCTATGGCTCGCTGTAGGGTCATCCTAGATGGTAAAATAATATCTATCTATCTACCTACCTACCTACCTACCTACCTACCTACCTACCTACCTATCTATCTATCTATCTATCTAAACATCCTCAAAGTCTTGTAACATATTAAAACATTCTCCAACCTCGTCCAGGCCTCCAAGCTTGCCAAAGGGACATTCCCGAAATTGGAACATGTCTATATGAACTTTCAAATGAGACACACATATTATTGCAATAATCATTTTGTATCCACAAATTAAATGAAATATTATCACCTAACTTCATAGTTATATGTTGTTTATTTTGATATAATTAGAAATACTTCATTAGATTATTCGGTGAAGTGGCATTTGTGAAGAAGACTTTTTGAAACTAGAACAAAAGTATAAATAAGTCAACTCATAAAGATAAATTTTCAAACCGTCAGGGTTGAAAAATATTTCAATTAGACATTGAAATCAAGTGTTTTGTTAAATCTTTTTATTAACTGAAAACCATGTTATATACATTGAGTAATATTAGGCATAATAAAATTAGCTTCCAAACATGTCACAGTTTACATAATAGTTTCAACGAGCAATTGGTAATTTGAATAAACCACTATAGTATGCATGTAATTCTACATCCACGTTTAATAACCACTATAGCAATGATAATCAACATAAATAATTGTGTCATAAACCACTATCAAGTTCCAAAACTACTATGACATATGGTTTTCTTCTACCAAAGAAATTCGTGCATGAAAAACCACATATATCATGGTTTTTAGAGGATCCAGTACTGGTTAACTATGGTAGTTTATTTTTGGACTCCTTGTGGGACTTTTGTAGGCAGGCCGAAAATCATGCACTGGTGGTCAGAATGCAAGTGGTGCTTCAGATTGATGTAGAATGATAAAGGGTGCTTAGGTTTGAAGAAGTCATAAGGCGTTCAAGAAAAAATCGAAGAGGAGGAAATTTGACAGTTTGAATTTGATTTTTTAGATCCTTACTACAATATCTCATTCAAAATTTAATGGCGACCATGTACATTAAATACATATATTCTAAGCTCTATATGTAGAAAAAGAAATTAAAATTTAATATCTTCCATCTGCTCACAAAAATCCCCATCTCTAACTACCTTCTAATCTTTAGACTGTACTTCTTCAAAATGCCTGCCATTTATAATATTCTTAGTGGCACATTTCTTTAAAGAATTTTGCGCCTATCCTCTTGCAAGAGGTATTTTACGTTTTTTGGTATTCAAATTAATTTCTGGATTTTTTGTTACTAACTGAAAAATTGATGTATACAGCTAGCAAGAGAGAGCTGGTTACCAAAACCATTGCACAATTATTAAAATGAATAGAAAAATCAAAGAAGTACCTAGCAGAAGTATGATGTTGTCTTGCATTCCAGAGATAACAAAGATGCATCCGTCAGAAAAATGGGTCTGGTACTGTCATGCAAGGAGTTGGACAACCAGATCTATGTCTTCATAATGGAAAAGAATGTGAAGAAGGCAATAAGTATCTACATGTACAACATAGGAATTTAAAGCTTCAAGCCAAGACAAAACAAACATCGTTATAAAGCATGGTTGGGCCCTTCAAGGGTCAAACCGTATAGTTAAGTCTATTTGTGGCGGGATGCCTGCACTTTGAAGAAGCTTACAGAAGAAGTCGTAGTGGCAGACCATTTGAGACAGGATCACTTGCCTCCAAGGTAGTGAAAGAAACAGATAGTAAAAGTGTAAACTTCTAAAGTTTAAGCATTGGTATCCTCTTGGTTTAGATGTCACAAGGAGGATACCCATGGACAAATTAATAGAATCACCTAAAGCTTTTCTATCTCTACATAAGTAAGTAAGTAAGTAAGTAGAATTTTATTGTCAATTGACCCGGGGGTCTTGTGACATAACAAAAGAATGAATCTCTGACCCAAAGCATGCTCTTGGGATACAGAAGTCTATGATAGATTAAGTTTGTCAGCTCTTCTACTATGAGATGTTGCTAGTGATACGCCCTTTAGTAGAAAACTTGGGACGATCTCAAGAAGAGCAATACAGTTCGTTGCATTGTTATTGATAGCCAACACTCTCAGCAAAGGGGTAAATGGAGAAGATAGGTTCCAATGACTACATGGCACACTATAGGTATAGATAGTATATAATCTCAGTGCTTTCACACCTCAGCTAACACTCACAACAATAAGTGCTGATCGGAATACTATTGCAAGAGTGGCACAATATTCATTGCAAGTTGTTGTTTTACTATGCTCGAGACTGCAGTCAAAGCCTGCATATTGTCTCGCATCTAGCGGGATAGTCTTTTTTTTTTCCATTAGCTATCATGCATAACACGACATTCTACTTGAGGATTTACTAAATGTTTTTCTCTTGAACTCTCAGGCCATATCCCATGCAGCTGAGTCTTTAGAAATTAGTAAATTGAGCTTGGTCGCCTTGTATCATCAAGGAAGGAAGGAAGGAAGGAAGGAAGGAAGGAAGGAAGGAAGGAAGGAAGGAAGGTATTTTTATCGTCCACGGAGACCAATCGGTCTATGGGACTCAATACAAAAGCGCAGCAAGCGGATTACTACCCGGATTAAAAAACCCCCGCCCCGAAGGGTTTTTGAGGGAAAAACCGTGGCAGCAATCAGCCTGCTGACAAATTGTTCCAACATACAAAATGCAAAAACACACAAATATATATACACTCATGTACCCATAGTGCCTGATCAGCGAGCAGCCAGGCGGGGGCAAAGGTGGGCCCGCAGATCCAGTACCTCCTGAATGTACGACCCTAGAGCACGTACTGACGGCGTGTTCATCAGCAAATGTAGGGGCAAGTCCGGCCGTACTAAGGGAACGTATCTGGCCCAGATCTGATTGAATGCTGGGCAACTCTGGAAAGTGTGAGACTCATCATCAATGGCACCCGTTTGACAGCACTGACAAAGCTTGTCCTGGCGGGGCTTCCCAATCCACCTGCCCGTCTCAATGCGGAGATGGTGGGCACCTGTGCGAATGGAGGCAATGAGCCTGCGCTTTTTCAGGGGTAGCTGGGAATGCAGGTAGAGCTGCGGGCCCCGACCTGCTCTAGAGCGCCGGGGTCCCAGAGCTTGCCAAGGAAGCAAGCATCGGGTATTCCCATGAGGCTATCACGATCGACCTCTCAGGTCCACCTTGCGCATCGTGCTCTCGCGACGTTCCATCGGGCGAACCACCGATCTCTCTTACCCCTCCAACGGGCCACGAGCGCCTTGGGCCCATTGCCACGGCGTAAGCCAGTCGCGGGGCCGAGCATCCCCATATTAACCACTTTCTAAAAAATAGGCGATGTGTCTATCAAGGGCTGCCCAATCGGCTTGGCGACAAGAATCCAGGTTTCGCAGCCTGAGAATCGATAGGGACTGAAGGTTTTACCCCAAGTGCCCGTGCAAAAAAAATGCCTTCGCTTTTGCTCCAAGTCATTCCAGTCGCGAAAAGAGATGACCGCCCCAAAACTGGACCGCATCTGAAGGACAGTTCGACCGGGCCCAAAAAACAGATGTGACCGATGGCCCCAATCATAGAGCTCGCACGGTGGCTGTTCTCGCGATGGCATAAAGCGCCTTCCGGCTCTTGCCACCACATAGCGGATGGACGTCTCCTAACTGAGCGAGGAGGGGAACTCCACCCCTAGGTACTTGTAGGTGGGCGTGACCTCCACAGGCTGTCCTCGATATGTGAGTGCAGGAGGCGTGGGGTGGCGTGAAGAGGATATGAGAACCATCCTGGTCTTGGCCAGATTAGAAAGAAAAGAGGAAATAAAGATGAGCAACAAGGTAACAAAGTATGAAAGGAGACCACAAAAGAGGAAGAAGCAACTATTACGACAAAAAAGAAATCTAAAGAAGGACTTTCTGATTTCTACCATAACGTGTTCAGTCTCGGCATGTGTGGGATAAACGAAATGAGGATGGAACAGATGGACAACAGGTGAGCTTGTTGAAAAATTTGGAAAGGTTGAGTTACTAATTTGAGGAGTGCACATGGATTAAGAGAAAAAGAAATACCTAAGGTGCTCTAGTAAGTAATTAATGGATGTGCATTTGTGAAGAAGCTTTGGGTAGGGGCAATTCTGCGATTTTGCAGTAAGAAACAAGTAGAATGCTGGATAAAACCTCAAGATTGCAAGGTAAAAACCATCGGAACACCAGGACGTCAAGTAAAAAGCTAAAGCAAGAAACTAGTTGCATTCCGGTTTAGAATATTTTCCACGTATCCATCGTATGATTGGCTCTAAGGGCAGAATTGCTCCTACCAAAAATTTGCCTAGATCAACGTAATAAACACTTAGTGCAAATTACTGTATATTTGCTTCAATTTTATATGGCGTAAATGTTCCTCTGCTTGTTGATGGCGGCACCGCTAAAGTTCTTTCTTCAGGAAGGCGGCCCTTTCATTCTCGCGGGCGCCATAGCCAGGTTTTGCAGTGAGCGCCATAGCCAGGTTAGCGATGCCATAGCCAGGTTTCAATCTCGCGGGCGCCATAGCCAGGTTTGAGAAGAGTGGTGCCATTCTGTTCTCCCTAAAGGCCGCCATAGCCGTTCTCCAAGGTTTTCCAGATTTCTAAGGTTTCATTCTCCAGATTTTTCTGAAGGCTGCCATAGCACCATTTTTCAAGCTTCATCGAAGTTTTTGCCGGAAAGTGAAAAGAGGCGGGACAGACTTAGTAGATGTCTAAAAATCTGTCTACAGAGATGGATCGGTCCATGTTTTCGGCCAAGCAGACTTTAGGTTGATCAGAAGCAGTTTAGATCGATCCAGAAGCTCCAAGCAGAGTTCATGCTTAATTGTTTTCTTCAATGGCCTGTGTTTTTCTGCGTTGAATGGTTTTGTGCTTTCTATTGTTTTCTGAACTTCTATGCTTTGTGTTCAGTGCTCGCCATAGCCGAGATAGCTAAAGGTTTTGTTTTCTGAACTTCTATGCCATAGCCGAGAGAGGGAACCATAGCCGAGAGAGAGAACGATGTATACCTAAACGTAATTTGCACTAAGTGTTTATTACGTCCCGTAATCGACGGGAGGAGGGGCATTCCGCCCTCGTAGGGTCTCTCGACAGCGCACACAGCCTCGGCAGCACTCGCAGCTCCGCCGTTCGTGCACCGCCTCGCTGGTGGCGCCGCCTCGAGGCCCTACGGGGCGGAATGCCCCTCCTCCTGTCAATTACGTAGTCCATTGTATATTTATCCAATAGACGTGTTTGGTCTTTTAGACGTTAAAATATCACTCATCCACTCATTCATTATTATTAGGAAAATGACCATTGTTGACTATTGTGAATGTAATCTGTGTTGACTTCTAATGCAAGACGGCAGACGGATGCAAGGGCACTCGAATCATAACAATGGAGTTCAATATTACGCCCTGAATATCTTTCTTGTGTTCAGCTATGGCAGGGGGACTACATCTGCCCATTTCCGCTGCAGCAGCAGAAAGAGCTCAGCTTTACGACGGACACGTAACTCTCCTTGTCATTCTGGCTTGCATGGCAGCTGCTACAGGAGGCCTCATTTTTGGATATGACATTGGCATTTCAGGTTCTTCTTTTTCTTCTTCTTCTTCTTCTCTTTCTGTATGCTTTTCAGTAGATGTGGCCCTATTCATTTAATTTAACACAACTCACTGTCATAGGAGGTGTGATTTCCATGGATGATTTCCTCATCAAATTTTTCCCAGAGGTATACAAGAAGAAACATGCTGCTCATGAGGACAATTATTGCAAATATGATAATCAAGGTTTGCAAGCATTCACATCTTCCCTTTATCTTGCTGGACTTGTGGCAACTTTTGTGGCGTCTTACACCACAACCAGATTGGGAAGAAGGCGCACCATGCTTATTGGAGGCCTTAGCTTTCTGGTTGGAGCTGCTCTCAATGGATCTGCCCAAAATCTGGCTATGCTCATTGCTGGCAGAATGCTTCTTGGCGTTGGAGTTGGTTTTGGAAATCAGGTAGGTGTAACATTGTCAATAATTTGAACTCAGGCTGCAGAAAGCAGATAACCTATGCGTGGTAACATAGTAGGCATGGTGACCACATGTGCAATATAAGGGCATCACTGACTGAATTTTTTCTTCATGCTTCAGGCTGTACCCCTTTATCTGTCGGAGATGGCGCCCGCCAAGCTTCGCGGCGGACTCAATATCATGTTCCAGAATGCAGTCAATTATGGCATTCTTATTGCTAACCTCATTAACTATGGCACTGCCAAGCTCCATCCATGGGGTTGGAGGCTTTCTTTAGGTCTAGCAGCAGTTCCAGCTTTCCTGCTTACCCTTTCTTCCTTATTGCTCCCTGATACACCAAATAGTCTCATTCAGAGAGGCCACTTTGAAAAAGGCAGATCTGTGCTAGAAAAAATCAGAGGGACTAAGAATGTGGAAGCAGAATATGAGGATCTCTTAGAAGCCAGTGCTGTTGCTAACAAGATAAAGAACCCATTCAGGGCCATTGTTGAAAGGAGGAATAGACCACAACTTGTTATGGGCACACTTATACCTTTCTTCCAACAGGTTACAGGAATCAATGTTATCACGTTTTATGCACCCGTGCTCTTCCAAGCTATTGGATTTGGAAGTAATGCCTCCTTGTACTCTGCTGTGATCACTGGCGTCATGTTAATTGTGGGAACGAAAATTTCTATGTTCGTGGTTGATCGTGTTGGAAGAAGAACGTTGTTTCTGTATGGTGGAATAGTCATGTTGATATGTCAGGTAAGCTATGTTTAATGTTAAAACTCTTCTTGTTTTCACAGCTGTTAAGGAGCGAAAACGTTTTCATAGTTTAGTGAATGACTGTGTATCTTCTATGCAGCAGGTTGTGATTGGAATTATTCTGGCTCTAAAGTTCACATCAACAGACCAGCTTCAGAAACCTCTTGCCATTGTAGTGCTAGTACTTGCATGCTTCTATGTGCTGTCATTTGCATGGTCTTGGGGTCCACTTGGCTGGCTAATTCCAAGTGAAATATATGCCCTTGAAATCAGATCTGCAGGCCAGAGTATTGCTGTGTCAATCAATCAGTTTTTCATGTTTGCCTTGGCGCAGTCATTCCTTTCCATGTTTTGCCATTTGAGATATGGAACATTTCTCTTTTTTGCTGGTTGGATTTTCATTATGACCGTCTTTATCCATTTGTTTCTGCCAGAGACCAAGAATGTCCCCATTGAAGAAATGGTGCACCATTGGCAACAGCATTGGTTCTGGAAAAAATATGTAGTTATAGATTCCTGATGGTAGTAATCAATAGCATCATAAAATTGGCTGCAAAAACCTTTGTAATAAGAAAGGACAACCATCTATGATCAGCTCAGTTTCACCTTAGGTAAATTCTCTATAGTCATGGTTACCCGGAACCGGAACAGCACCCCGAAAACGGGAATACTTCAGAACCGGAACATCGAACTCTGGGGGGGAAAAGAAAAAACTTGACAACAAATTTGGCGTTCCGATATTGAACTGGTTTTCTCAAGTTTAAATTGTCACAGGATGATGTGTAGGCCTAGTAATGGCCAAATGAAACTTACTCTACCGTGTTACGTTCAATTATAAAAATAAAAGGAAATTTACCAAAATAACCTTAATTATTGATTTAATTCCCAAAAAGCCCTTCATATTTGTGAAATTCCTAAAATGCCCTTAATTCTTATTTTCCGAAATAGCCCTTTGTAATTTAAAAATCAGCAAAAGCTAGAGATAAGCCTATCATTCTAATGCTTTTATAAAAATCGTATTGAAGGGGAAGCTTTGTGGGCATCTTGTGCAGAAGCTGCTTTATTTTGCTATTTATATGATGTCTGTATCTATCCTCCAAATATTGAACTTTTTAAAAATAATGAATTGCTACCTCCTGCAACATGTCATCCTCCTGGTAGGCCTAAAAGAAAACGGGATAGGACAGAAGACAGAGATTGAAAAATGCGTATGTACAAGTGCACACGTTGTGTTAATGTCAGGCATAATGAAGGTAGTTGCAGAAATTCTATTTGACATTTCTGTTGCATATTTTGTCATAATGATTTTTGAAATTTTTTTTCTAAATTATTGTCATCTGTAAGAACCACTTCCTCTTAAAAAATGATCCTCTATTGTAAATACATGCTTTTTGGTGATTTTTGAAATACAAAGGGCTATTTGGGAAAATACTTAAGAATTAAGGGCATTTTGGGAATTTCAAAAATACAAAGGGCTTTTTGGGAATTAAGTCAACAATCAAGGTTATTTTGGTAAATTTCCCATAAATAAATATCGATACAAATGGTTATGACAAATGTCTCTTCAAATCGGCATTATAAAAGGGCAATACTATTAGAGCAAATGCTTATATGACATGATGGTCTAACAGCATATTCATGTTAAAACAAAGTAGCATTTTATGATATAAAAGCCATGTAAACGTTGTTGTCTTTGGTATTTTGTTATTTTAAGACAACCTTCAAACATCAAAATCACATCTAAGCTATATGTCAAAATCAACATCTCACATCATAGTTGCTTTAGCTTGGAGAAGTCTCCACACCATATGCAAGTATTCTTCTAGGTAAAATTTGATAAGTCACACAATGTTTGGGTCATAATTTTTGCTCATCTGCATCAAAATGTTCGATTTAAGTTGAACGTTTAGTTTCAACAAAGATATTTCATATAGTTTTGTAGAGAGCATATAAATGTTAGACAAATGTACCTATCGTCTGAAAAAACATTTTGCATTTGTATTTATCTGTCTAAAATGCACCATAAAGTTGAAAAGCCTTATTCCCATAGTCATGCTTTGTATATGTTGTCACCATGACATTATCCAAAGGATCTACAACATCAATCAATTTTGATATGTAAAGAGAAGAATATTGAGAATGCATCCAAAAACACCTTAATGTGGAGGCTAAAGATAGCAAACATTTGGAGGTGCCCTGGTGGTTTTCTTTGTATAAATCACAGTCGCACCCATATAGACCAAGAATTCCCTATTCAAAATTACATTATGTGTGTCAACTACAAACCTTTATCATAATAATACTCATCTAAGTCCTCATTACAATCTTCTCCCCCCATGCCAAGGTCCAAGATCTTAATTTCAATATCTTGCCTATCTCCCTTGATTTTGTCTTCTGTAGTAGCCTCCTCATTTTCTGCATGCAGAGTTTAAAAGTTCACTTAACAGTGTCAAATATAGGGGAATGCATGTAAAACAACATACAAAAATAAGAGTGTGATGAAAACATACTACTTGAGGCCACAAAACTCATGCAAAAAAGATCTGAGCAGCTAAGCTAGCAACGAGAAATTGTAGCCATTGTTCTAACTTTACTTTGATGGCTAATGTCCTTAATCATGCCAAGCGTAGAACATGACAGTTTGGCTTCTGCGGCAGGGCAACTAAGAATTTGTTCCTTGATCAAAAGATAAGAATGTGCGAGGTTTAAAGCAATGTGCAATGCATCTAGATGGAGTAGAGTCCAATTGCAAGACTAGATTGGTAGCTTAATAAACATTCCTTGTTGCCATATGTCTACACATGTATTGGCAGCTAGCTATTAAAAATGAGTTTCATGCCAACTTGCTTGAAAGAAGAATTTTATATGCAACAAGACTTTTATTTGCAAGAATTGTATATGGACTTGTTGTCTATCCTACGTTAGCAATGTTGTCACTTGGTGCTTTGAAACTTCAAGGCATTGCATAGTGGCATGCTGCAGCCAGTTAACTTCCTCAAAAGTTTGCAGCTATGCCCTAAAACTAGCAAGATTGCACATGGACAACTTTGGTGAAGTGGAGATTGCAAAATATCCATAACTGAATTAGTGAATTTCTAGTATTACTATAACACAATGATAAAAGTAGCTACCTTTCATTTCCATTCAATCTATCAAATCTATTATATAAAGTTTCTCTATTGCTCTCATTATAGACAATGATTTGCCACTAAGGTCATCGATTGATGATTACTTAGAATAGAGAAACATAGCTCAGAAAATAGGATTAACGCTTCAGCTTAATGCACCCACAAACTGCATAGAATAAAGAATTGAATAGATGTTGTCTCTGTCATAAAAGTAGAACACATGCCTGCACTGACATTTTACAATATGGTTATTTTCCAGCCAGTGATTCTCAGGGTATGAAACATTAGCAGGAAGCTCATATTACAACTTGATTTGACAACCAAGATCAAATTAAAGAAAGAGAAACGTCCTTCCACCTTATTAGCATTGCAGGGCTTTATCAAGCTTGGAGTTGACATGCCTATGATGGGTGGACGTGAGAAATATACCACTGCTTCTCTGTTCAACATTGACTAAGAATCGAAATTTTGAGTGTTCTGCCATATTTGCCAATAACATCAGGCCCATAGGGATTTGCAACAAAGTTGTGGCGAAGTTCTTTACACAAGTGTTGTACCCAAAGTAATGATAATATAAATCTAAACTAGATTTTCCATTAGCAAGATGGATGGAATTAACATTATTTTACAAATCCAACCATTAAGACAGAAGAATACATAGGCAGGATCCCATTGCATATTCCATTGAGACAAAATACATAGACTGGAGGTTTTATATTTGTATCCTCCTAGTATGTATGCCACCCATCTCCATGAAATGAGTGGAGAAAATTGAAATTTGCAAAAGTTGACATGCACATGATGATATGACATGTCATTGCTGACATGTCATGCCAAGCAAGCAAGACCAACTTCTGACTAGGCTAAAAATAAAAAATATGCAACTTTAGTTTTCCATGGGTGATGTGGCAAGTTTTTGGTGATATGGCAAGATATGGGTGATGTGGACCTGATGATCGATGCAAACTTTTGGGCATGTTTGTCTCCATCTCGATGCAAAAAATATAGGGTTCATGTTATGGGCTACTTCCATTGTGTGATGCTCCCTGAATCCATACGATGCTCCCATCGTATAACTATGGGAAATTCCCCTCCCATGGCGACTCCAACACTATGGAAAGGCCCTCCATCTGACTGGGACCACTTGTGATGGCCAAGTGTCTGGGTGAAGGGCACGGAGGTGTCATTCGTCCCATGCCTTCTATGGGAATCCTATATAGCAGAAGCGTACATACATGTTAGCACCTGGCAACAATACTAGTAAATAATATACCACCACAAAGGGTGGCCCATCATCATCAACACAACTAACAACAGAATACCAACATAACAAAGGAAATGCACCATAAATAAGGGCTATATCCTGGGCTCAAACTCCATGGGGTCGACTGACGGTCAGGGCCTCAAGATAACAGCAGACAGAGGTATAACATGGCATTGGCTGGCATAGAACAATGGCTAGGGTAATTCAAAAATCCATCCGTCCCTCCTGTGCACACTTTGTAGAGTTGAATCATGCTCTGGCATGGTTGTAGCCTTCCGGAGATGCAAGCTCATGGATTCACCCTATGAGACTACTCTGGGTTATATCTCCCCAGGTCCGATGAGTTAGGAAAGGGATGAATCCCCTCCAAAATCACAGTGGTTCCACGGGTGTGCTAGAGGATACGTGCCACGAGGTGCACATGCATCTGTACCCGACTTACCCCCCTAAATCTACGCAAAGTCCAGGACATCCATATAGATATGTTTCCTGCGATCCAGGAGGTGTCAGACCCATACCCGACCCACACGCAGTGACCGACTATAAGCCTAGCACACTGTAGAAGCCCCAGTAGCCATGCTCAACAAGGCATCCACCCCCACTTCGCCAATTGTGTCCGTTATTTGGTGCTGAGCCATATCATAGCATCCACAGCCTGGTGGTCTCTTATGCACAGGCCGCAATTACTGGGTTTTAAGGGTTCTAACTAGGAACATCTCTACTTCTAGATGGCCTTTAGGTCTCTACCCCCTTTTTACCCATAAAACACGGGAGGAACAGAAAGAAAATATTCATATCTAATACATCCATCACGATCTCATCTAGAACATAAAATAGAGAGATAATCATCCATCTAACAAACAAGCGTTAGTTCCTAACTAGAATCTCAAGCTAACTAGGCCTAATAACTCGTATCTGAGCTAGATCTCCCATCTCTCAGGTTCTCCATGCCTTGCTGGTGGAATAAGCTCCTCCTCCTTCTCCAACTGCCCCCAAATTGAATTGGGGCAAATTGGGAGTAGAAACCCCAATTTGGGTGTCCCAAGTTAGCAGGTGTGCCTTACCCAATCGATTTGGACCAGGTGGCAATTCTAATTGGTTATCATTAGTTAATTTGATATTTTAGCCCTTTTAATATTAGGTTAAGCCCTAAATTCGAATTAGGGTTTTGGGTTAGGTTTCCACCGTAATAATTAATGAGTAACATAGCTAACCTTAGCTTATGAATAATTAATGTGCCATTAATTATTTATAGTGACGTGTCATGTATTTATACTCAAAAAAGGCATATAAATATGTGGAACGTCACATTCTCACCACCTTAAAAATGATGTTGTCCTCAGCATCAAGACTGCTCTTGTTGTAGGGCAACACATCGTACATTGGAAGGAAGTCTCGCCTCCTTAAAGAGATAGCGGGAGATTATAAGTCACAAAGATATTGTCATGTTCAAAGTGATCAAGTTTGAAATGACTTGTAATGTGCAATTTATAACTCTATGATATAAAAGATAGATATCTAGATCAGACATGATCATCGTTCAGGACTGTCAAAAGTCAACAGTCAAGGTTTGTGGAAGTCTTACTGTTACAGTCGGGATGATGAGTTGACAGTATACCTAATTTAGAAATCATTCTTTGTATACATACATGTAAGTGATTATATATTATAGATGGCCATAGATATAAACGACTTCGATTTGTTCTTTTAATATAATACACACTTATAATTCTCGCACTGTTTAGTAGAAACTCATTCTAATCATATTAACTTCTGCGTATATGTCTATTATATTCTCCTTTCACTTTACAATTCGTTTTATTACAGTCAACCCTAGTTTAGTTTTGTATCAATTTTTTTTTTTTCTTATTTCATTACCGTTTTAATTCATATATTGCTATCCTCAGTGTTTTACATGCCCATCAGATTTATACTTATCCTTTAATACAATTATATAGTGCATTATATCTCACATTTTTATGTATGTACCTTAACATTAATTACACACAGATGTTCTTCATCATTTGTTATTCATAACTCTCGTTATTTGTTCCACTATATTTTGAAATACTTTTCTTCTTTTGACTATCTCGCATCTTCCCTGACTCAGACTGTTTCTCCTAATCATACTTTAGATTCGCATGTGTACACATATTAATTCATTCGTTATATGTATAAATTTATCAGACATATAGAGATTCTTAGATTTAGATCGCATAGATACATTCTGTGGGGTACCATTAAGTTGATGCCGCATGGGTCGTCTGCCGATGTTGTGGCCATGCGATCTTGCCGTATCACAGAAGGGCAGTTGTGACTACGATGTCGACGGCGGAGGCATCGAAAGCATGCCTGGTCCTTCTCGAGCGTTAGTTAATGATGGTTGAGCAGGTCCTGGACTCTTGCTTGAAGTAGAAGTGCTGAACATTGGGAATAAGGAGTGGTAAGATATCCTTATTTTGGAATGATAGTCGAGAGAATTGGTATGACAATTTTTGTTATCCCATTGAATCACTGGGCTTAATAATTATGAGGGTTGATTTATCATGCGGCATATGTATTGCCATTCAACGTAGAAGAAGACTGGATATAGTACCATACAGGTGAGGGAGAAGTGGTATATGATTATCTGCCATAGACCACATTAGAGAGGTAGTACATTAATATGGAAACTGGATTATAGATATCCAGCTTATGAAAGGGAGATCACTTTAGAAGTATAGGTTTTGACAATGGTGGTGAAGGTATAGAATGTTGACCCGACATTTTATAGCTATTGCTACTTGAATCGAGGTATGATTCACAGAAAGGTAGAGAATAATGGCATATGAGGACGCGGATCCATAAAGTACGAATTATAAAATTATGCATACATTGCGTTTCGTAAGGAGATTGATGTTCCTAGGTGTGTAGTATAGATGCAAGGGTATGCCCGAGTAAGATGACCACATAGCCACATAATATGCTTATCTTGCTAGCAGAAGGTGCAACCGTTTGAAAGCTACAAGTTATGTTGGAGCTTTGGTGAAGCTATACTATGAAGGAAAGTTGACCTCCAACTAATGATACATTAGGGAGGCAAGTAATGTACCCACACGACAAGTGGGAGACAAGAGGAGCTTGAAGTTGTTGTACACAACGTTTCAAATGTAGAGAATTTGAAGGGACACTTTGAATAGTCCAAAGTCTGGAGTATGAACAAGATAGGTGCCCAATGAACATGTCACCAGGGAGTGTGTGCTCTTGACTTGGTATCGTGTGTGTATCACACAGAGTGTCCCCGCGTTGGTATATACGTACTAGGACCATTTAATGGCAAAACATAATAAGAAAGAGATAGGATGTATAATAGAACTTTTAGTTCATCGTCCAGATGAATACGAAAATAATGAAGATAGGAGTTCCTATACTAGAAGTTAAACATGCCCACTAGGAACTTAGGGTGGCATCTGCCCCTGTGGAATTTGTGACTAGAGCTTGAGGATCAAGGCAACTAAGATTAGAGAGTCTAAAAAGTGTGGTGTCAAAATCCCAATATGTATATGGTACGAGATAAACGAGTTGAGGAAATACATTCGTCAAGTATTAACATAGCTAGGTGGCTATGTCAAAGAATCATTATGAGTCTAGACTTCGGGTTGGCTTTCACATGTTACTATATCACATAGTTACACGATAGGGATTGTGGATTTTGGAAGGATTTAGTAGTATCAAATACTACACTAGTGAGGATATCAACGATGTCGATTGTGACATCCAGATGTATGTCATATTGGAAGATAGTAGAATATTCATACAAGGCGAGTGAAATATTTCTTAACAAAGGATAAGCATAACGCCTGCATATATACGAAGATATTGGGTTAAGTATGATCCACCAGAGCTAAGCATTCAAGTTATCCCAATGGTTGGAGTTGACTATCTTGAGTACATGGTACTAAGGGATATGAAAAGAGTTTAAATTAGGGAAGATAGCTAGAGAAAGTCTAGCATATACGATGAGGTTACATTCAGATAATGAGAGGTTAACTACTCAAAGGTTCTAGATACCAATGAATTAATTCAGCGTTAATATGTAGCAAAATAACAGGGGGTTTCCTTTTGTATTTTTGTACTTGTTTCCCTAAGGTTTTTATATGATTTGATGATGGTATTCCATGAGACGTACTAATTGGTACATCTAGAGTGCGCATACTATCAGCATAGTTTTAGTGGCCTTTTTTCAATGGTTACACCTTTATAATTTCGCTAACTATCCTAAATTGAACATGCAAGCATCGAACATGGTATTTTAGGGTTTGGATTGTCCATGATTTTGCTTCTATGTTTTCTTTGGAGGTACGGCAGGAGCAGCAAGAGCAGGCCTCAGGTCGCCTGTAGGTTCTGGGCATGGGTCTTGACTGGTTTTGCAAGCTTGGTAGAGAAACTGGTTTTGGCCAGAGAATATCTAGCAAACTGTGTGTGTTTTCTGGGACAAGCTTATGGAAAAAGGAATGCCCATTTTCCCCTTCATGATTTAGGGCAAAGCAGAGATGGCTTATCTCCAACGTGTTAAATCCTGTCGCATGTCTACATAGCTGCAAAACGCTATTATTATTCAACATTCAAAAGCAGTTAAGCCCAGGATTTCGTCGATTCTTACAGTTCTTGCCATCTAGAGTAATCGACCCGGTTACTCGGCAATTTGTTTCTAGCTCTCTCTTTTTGTCTTTTCTAAATTCTACTCATACGCTTTTTTTTTACCATTGTAGTGCATGCGTCAGAATTTTCCAAAGATCGGATTCATCTTCGCATCCCCGAAATTTGGTACGGCTTTTTGGATTGAAACAGAGTTCAAGTCTGCCAACCAGGATTAAGCTGATTATTGCCTAGGGATCGATTGTCCCGTTGCAAAATTGATTGCTGCTTCAACTATGAGGAAAGAAACGTGCGGTGGCCTTTATTTGCTGTTCATCCCAGGTTTTCTTCCATTTCATCTCCAAGTTTCTATCTTTCTAGTTTCGCTTCATTCTTTATATTATGCCTAGAGTTTCTTACGCTAAGGTTGCGATCGCTAAAGGTACGCAAAGTGTCTGCTAGAGCTCGGTATCTCCTACCCCCAACCAACGGTGTCTCCCAATGACTACGCATGCAATGCTGCTTTCTAGCTACTTTTATTGTTCCAGTTGTTCTCTGTGGACATTATTTTCTTATACTAGTTTCGTTTGTTAAAATATGCCTCAGTTATGTTCTGGCTGCAGATTATACCGCAAGGGAATTGCAAGTCCTCTTAAAGCTTTGATTTACCGCAGCATTGTTGCGAATCTAATTCTTTAACTAGATGACTGGTCATATTGGAAGGCCGAATCTAATATCTTAACCGGAGGACTCGTGATATTGGAAGGCTACCTCCTTATTTCTCGCTTAATTGCTTAATGTATATGCCATTATTCACGACATCTGGCCCCATCACATCTGCTAGGTATGATTGTAATATGCATTCTCATAGTTTGTACTTTTAAATTAAAGTTCACATTTTAAATTTGTTTTATACCGATATCGCGAGAGGCGCAAGGTAGCGAGAATAACGGATTTTCCACTTTCTTTCTTCTACTACTAGTTGAAACAATGTCCTTTGGACCGCTTGAATTGCTTACCTTTTTGTAATATATGGTAATGCAAAATGCTAGAAGACGCTTTTAAAGAAAAATAAAGTTGTTTTGGTAGAGATTTCATGAAATGCGAGTGGTAATGCATTTGAGATAAAGGCTTCACAAGCCCAAAGCATTACAACCTCTCTAATGCCCCGGATGAAAGGTGAATCTATTTAACTATTTATGTAATGACTAACCTTCACATCTTTGAATACATGATACTTGTCATGTTGAAATAGGATATTTGATGAAATGGGATATTGAAATTCATTGGGCGATTGCCACCAAGTTCAATGTTTTTATGTATCATATACATTTGCTATATGTTCTTTGTTCTCAATATTTAATGGTGCAAATGCCTCTACGAGATTGTGGTGCTCAAATAAGATATTTATATCCATGCATTTTCTACATATCTTTTGTTCTTTGTTCTTACTATTTAATGGTCAGATTCTGCATAGCAAATCACCATATTCTTACAGTTGTTTATTTTTTGGCACTTATGTACTTACATAAACAACTTCTATAGTGTATATTTCTTGGCACTTACATAAACAAGCTAACTGGCCCATAAAGTTTGTCTATGTTTGCTTTAGTTAGGGCCCGAAGGGCCCAATTTTTTTTTTAATATAACAATCAACACACAACTACCATTAACATTACTAACACAAACCATTGCATTTAACCCATTTAAATTAAAACCCCCCTTAAACCCCCCTTAAACCCCCTTTGGTTTGGGTGCATATTCACAAGGGGGGTTACATAGGGCAGCGAGAGCCCCAAAAATATATTTACAATACATGTACAAAATTAACACCATTAAGTACATTCTCTCAAACCTTATAGTATTTTGTAAACCTTAGTATACAGTATACAAAAACTTGTACATGCATACCCCACAAATGAGGATCGCTATGTACGGTCCAGATTTTGGAAAACATAAGAATTGGAAGTCCCAATGAAAATCCAAACGAGGTGCATAGATTAGAAGGGGTGAGATTATATAGACCAATAGTCCATATATCTTAAGAGTTACCCTACTCATGGGGAGCAATTGTAGATACTGAAGTAGAAGTTGGAGGATCCCTTGCCTTGAGGTATAGACCTCTTATAGATTATGATTTGAGACTAGGTTCGAACATAGGGGTTTTTCTATTAAGAGATCAAGAGGTTTTAATGCCTCCATTTCATTATGACGGAGCCAAAGTGACAACATTTGAACCTGATCATGCTGTCATAACAGATATTCATAAACTCACAGGTGATGAATCCTCTTGGGCTTGGAATTCCTAGGCGGATGCAGCATTTCAGAAACTGAAGGTACTGCTGACTCAAGCTCCAGTCCTTGTTCCACCTCAGTGGGACAAACCTTTCCATGTTCATGTTGATGTCTCCGCCTTTGCAATTGGTGCTGTTCTCTCTGAAGAATATGATTCTCACACGGATTAGCCCATTCGCTATGCTGCTGAGCATAATTATTCTGCCACAGAACGCGAGGCTCTTGGTCTTATCTTTTGTGTCCAAAGATTTCGTCATTATTTATTGGGCAGCAAAATCAAATTCTTTGTGGATCATCAAGCTCTTCTTTACCTGATTAACAAAGCCATGCCCATGGGACGCATTGCCCTTGTGTACTGCTTCTACAAGAATTTGCTCCCTTCGAGATCATTCACAAAGCTGGTAAGTCCCATGTTGTGCCCGATTATCTTTCACGCATCCACACAGACGACCCGTCCACGGGTGTTTCAGATGCTTTTCCAAACGCACAACTCTTTTTGGTCATGGCCACACTCCACTAGTTTCATGACTATCAGCAATATCTGCTCACTGGTGCCTTCCCGTCAGAAGACCCCACGCTCCCTCCTGAGAAGCTCCGGTCATGCCGTCAACAGTTCCTTAGGGAAGCCCGTGACTACACCATGGTCGTGGGACATCTCTACAAGCGTGGCAAGGACATAGTTTTGCGTTGGTGTGTTCTTCCTCATGAGGTGCTAGAGATTGTTCGCCACGCCCATGAAGGCCTTGGTGGCGGACACTTCAGTGGTGATACCATGGCCTGCAAAATTCTTCTTGCTGGTTACTTTTGGCCCATGCTCTTCAAGGACGCCCACGCTCAAGCACGCAACTGTGACGCTTGTCAGCGTGTGGGCCGACCCACGGCCATGTGACGCTCTTCCTCTCACGCCAGTTGCCACGCCATTACCCTTCAGCAAATGGGGGATGGATTTTGTTGGCCCAATGGATCCACCTGCGCAGTACACCCGTATCTTGGTTCTCACAGATTATGCCATCAAGTGGGCGGAGGCCTGTGCACTTCCGGATAATACTGCTGCCAGTACGGCTAAGGTTCTTTATACACATGTCATCACGCGTTTTGGCTGTCCAACAGAGCTTGTCAGCGACCATGGTATTCATTTTGTCAATCAAACCATCAAGGAATTGACGGATTATTTGCACATTCACTATAGGAAGAGTACTCCCTACTATCCACAGGGCAATGGACTTGCAGAAAGTACAAACAAGACACTTATCAACGTTTTGAAGAAAATATGTGATGCTTGTCGGACAGATTGGCAGGAAAAGTTACCAAATGGGCTTACAACACAAGTTTCAAAATTGCTAGACAAACACCATTCAAATTAGTCTATGGCCAGGAAGCTCTCATGCCTTTTGAATATGTTCTTCCATCACTTTGTTTCCAACTGGCTACTGTCCATAACCCCCCTGCAGCACTTCAAGAGCGGGTTCTGCAACAGTTAGATGAACTTCGCAGAGATGCTTATCTTCGGGTTCTTGCTGGGCAACAATTGAGGAAGTTCTTGTATGACAAACATACATAAGACAAGACATTTCAGGACGGAGATTTAGTGCTTTGTTAGGCTAGATACAAAAACTTTCCGGGAAAATTGAAGTTTCGCTGGCTCGGTCCCTATCAGATTCTTAAAGTAGTGCAACCCAGTGTGTTTCAACTTACTGAATTAGATGGCACTCCATTACCTGCTCTGGTTAATGGCTTTCGCCTAAAAACTTTTCATACAAACACAACAGAAGACCATTCAGACACAGAAACACAAGAGTGAGTCGCAACATATTATATATATATATGTGGGGCATCAAAAACAAAACTGGACATCGCCCATACTTATTCGCTACGGGCTTAGCCCTAAGTACAAAATCGTAAGTTAACAAGCCCCTCTACTCCGGATTTGGAGCAGAGCAAGGCGCAGGATGTGATAGAGGCAGTGATCAGGGTCCCAGTGCAGGTGCAGCACCACATCCTGCGGGTTGGTCAGCGGATCCGGATGATCGGCTGATCCCGCCAGCCACCCATCCATTGGTATGCCGCGGTTTCGCAGCTTCCACAGGTCCAGATTATTCATCTTGCACGTAATCCACTCGTTACAATTCGTCGGCATAATGTTCGGCATCTCCATCGTCGCGAGCTGATGATCTCCTCTCGCACCTTGTTTGACTTATATAATCCTACCGCCTAAGGGCTACCCACGTGGCCCACTCGCATTTCTGCTGACGTGTCTGCATGCAACGCACATTCTAATCCAAGATTCTGCTATCTAGCCGCAAATCTCATCATGGTACCATCGCTAGGCACTGCTGCCCCTACCAACCTCTCTCTTTAAAACTTTCGACATTCGCGTTGCCTTTTTTAATTATTTTTCCTTAATACCATGACCATCCATCCTCATTATTCGTACCTCCTCACGACATCCCATCACACCGTTCACTTCAGTTCATCTCCACCTTTCATTCACTTTTGCTTACGGGTTTTGGACTTAACCAAAACTTTCGTCTTTCTGAAGTTTCCTTCATCTCTGATGACACATGGCACATTCAACGGTTCGGATTCCCCCTCTTCATTATCTATAAAAACCTTCCTGAATAGATACACGCCCTAAAAGTTTTCACACATCTTTTGCTCTCCGTCTTCCGCTTCCACAACTTCTCTTTGTTCATCGCCATGGCTGCTTCTCCTAAGCTTCCGACTCTTCAGGCCACTGCACCAATGGATCCGGCGCTTTTTGAGTCATTAATTTTCTCCACTGCAACTGTTCGAGATCCTTTGGACGGCACCAGCCGCAAAGTTGCTGAAAGGGCAGGGCTGTTTGAGTTCTCAAGGCAAGAACTCCCTTTTCCTAACCCTCCTCAACTTCGGTAGTTTGTCGCACATTTTGTCAAGACGGATGCTGGTTATCAAACTATGGTGGATCAAAATCGTATCACCCTCAATCAGAGTCTTTTAGCTCAGGTATTTCAATTACCTAGAAGAATCCCTTCTTTAAATTGGGCTGCTTTGCAGGATCAATCAGAGTCTTTTAGCTCAGGTATTTCAATTACCTAGAAGAATCCCTTCTTTAAATTGGGCTGCTTTGCAGGATCATGACATCATAGTTTATGGGCAAACTCCTTATACGGCCACTACCCATAAACTTACCAACATTGCAAAGCCCCATGAAGCTTTTGTTAAGTTTTTGTGGCGAAAGTTCTATGGGCATTCCATTAAGAACATCCACATTAACAAACAGTTCTTCCACACTGCCATTACAGCCATCCATTCCACGAGTTTTGTCGATTGGCCTCAGATCATGCTCCAGTGTCTCCTTCATGAAGTTGATCGAATTCGCCAGTCTCCAGGTTTTGGCCTTGAATCGGCTATGGCTGCCCATTTTCAAGCTATTATCAACCACTGTCTTCCTGCACCCAGTCAGGTAACTCCCACCAATCTCGATGCCACTTCTCAGGCCTCCAGTCATCAGCACTTCCACTATTCCTGCAATCAAAGAACTTCAGGAAGAAAGCTCCCGCCAACGTCCTGAAGAACAGCCATCTCCGCCTCCTCAAGAACCTCATCGCATCATCAATATCCCCTCTTCTCAGTCTACAGAAATTCTTAACAAGTCTCTCGGCGCATAGCCTCCATTATTCCAAGGCCCTCTTTGCAACTTCAAGTGCATTCGGCCTTCAGACCTGCTTGCTCATCGAGTGCCAGTTTGTACTAGCAGAAGCCCACCGTGCCCTTGAAGACATGGTGCAGTCAACTTTTCTCATTGACGCCACACCTTCAATAGGCCTCAACACGTCCGACGCGCTCAAGGATCGGCAAGATCTCATTACCAAGTACCATTCAGAACCACGCCCTCATAGTTGTCAGGATGATTTTCAGAAGGTTCCTGATTTCCCGCCTCCTGAGACTGTTCCTGTATTTCTTTCCACTGAGTGTCATTTGGTGAGGGGGAGTGTTAGTCTTGTACGTCCAGGTACAGGACTATTCCTGAAGACCACGGAACAGGGCGGGAATAAGGCACCAGGTCAAGCATCGAGACCCACGCCCCCGTCGAAACCCACGCAGAGGACCACGCCTGGGATAAAGAAGAGACCTAGAATGGACAAATGACGGCCTCCCTGGAGCATAGACCAAATTCAGTGGGATTCCAGACACTAATGAAGGCGCTGCCAGATTCCCCAGAAATCAGGCGTTGATCCAGGAGTTGGTGACTGAGATCTGCCAATTATCCATTTTGGGCCCAAGGCCATTGTACCATATATATGAGTAGAGATAGATCTCAAGTTTTTAGATGAGATTTTAGCCCTGTCTCCTTTGTTTCCTCTATTGACAAGAGTTCATGTATTTTCATTGATATCAAGGAAGCAGATTTCTGATCAGTCTTCTTATCTTTGTTTTTTCCTTCTTCTTGTTTTGCTGTTTTCTTTGCAAAATCCCGCGTGACACTCAGTTAGGATTTGCCTGTTTGATCCAAGGGTCCTCATAGAGGGCTGTCTTGCAGGTGATCCCGAACCCAGACCCTAAACATCTACCATAGAGATACATCCCAATGAGAGAGCATGAACTTTGTCTGAAATTCAGTAGGCGACCCTCTTCATACCATGCTTGAATAGAGACAACACCTGCAAGAACCCATCATCTCTGTATAAGGGGATGAACTGATGCTGCCAATGGAGATGCTGAGGGGTCTGGAGGTAGTGCCGCAGTGGTGCCCACCACGATGGAGTCTCCAATAGAGTGTGGATAGAGGAGTGTAGCCAGAAAAGATGTTTGACCGCCTCCCATGCTATCAACAAGCCACGCAAAAATGGAAAAGCACTTGAAAAAGGCTGTAAAGTCTGAAATAAAGCCCAAGGTAGGACTCCTTTGACAGCCTTCTTGCCTAGAGGGATATAGTGACCAGGAGCTTGTCTAAGAAGGCGTAAACTAGGAGAGTCATCCTCACCATTCAGGAGTCTCCAAATGAAGTTTGAAATAAGAATTTTGCTCTATAGTAAGAAGTCCATCATACCCAGACCACCTGCCCATTTTGGAAGGATGCACTTCGACCAAGCCACCTTAATCACAACACCTTCCTCAGTACCCGCCCATATCTATTGCAATGAGCTCACGCACTTTGATTTGTGGGGATAGCAGTAAGGATGCCATATAAACATGGGTACTACTAAGGACTGACTTGGCCACTGTAATGCAACCCACAAGAAACAACTTTGCGGTGGACCACCAGAACAAGTGCTTCTCCAAACCCTTAATGATATCCTTCCATGCAGTTCTTATAGTAACATGGATGCCAACTGGAATCCCCAACAACTTGATGGCCTGTCCATGCGCAAGTAATTTCTATGGATAATCATGAACACACGCCGGGGCCGGAGTATCCAATGTCCATAAAGTTGTACACTTCTGCCACCCCGCAAGGATACCAGAGGCCAGTGAAAAAGTATCTAAGAGCAGTTTGGCAGCTGCAAGATTCTCAGCATTAGCGACTAGGAAGAGGAACATGTCGTCTGCATATTGATTGCAAACCTCTTGTGCGCCCTCCTCTATTGCAAGACTATGGAGAAGTCCCTCTGTTTGCAACGGTGAATAACTGTGACAAAGCCTCTGCAATAATTGTGAAAAGCAATGGTGCTAAAGGGCATTCTTGGCGAATACCACGACCGAGTGAGAAGGTATCTGACGGCGCACTATGGAACATAACAGTCGCCTGAGCAGAGACATGCAGCTTCATAATATCTTACATGAATTGTTCCACAAACCCCAGTCTTAGCATACATCGAAGCATGAATTTCCAGCTGACACTGTCATAAGCCTTTGCAAAATCAAGCTTAAGGTATACAACTGGAAGGTTTTGCTTACGTGCCCAATAAATTTCCTCATAAGCAACAGCAACATTGTTCAGAATGCATTGTTTTAGAAGAAAACCTGACTGGGTTGTTGAGATGGACTCTACCAAGATGTCCTTTACCCGCTCTGCGAAAGCCTTGGCGAAGATCTTATATATGGATGACAATAAGGTGATGGGCGCCAGTCTGAATAGTCTGAGGATCCTTGACCTTGGGGATGAGTGAGATGGCACCTGCGTTTAGAATTCTATCCAAAGCAGTGGAGCGCCCAAAGTCACAGAAAGCATCATACACATCTGCCTCCAGCCATTCCCAATACTTCTGGAAGAATTCAATTGGCAAACCATCCAAACCTGGGCACCTCTTTTCAGTTCAAAGACTGTCAAACCTAAATCATCAGCTGCCATAGCCGCCTCTATTGACTCGCGCTGCTCATCAGAGATTATGGGGGAAATCCTAGACAAAATAGCATCTCGCATTTCTGATTGAAAGGGAAGATGTTTCTCAGCGAAAAAGTCTGGAAGTGGTTATGCAGATGTTGCTTGAGTCCAATTGGCTCTGTTAGCACCGAACCATCCGGCAAAAGCAATGAGAACATGGTTGACATCATGCGACGCCTCTTAGCCGCACGAAAAAAGAAGCCTGTACAACGATCTCCATCACAAAACCACTGCAGGCCTGTCTTCGTCTTTGCTTGCTGAATTAGCTCTTTCTCCAATGCTTGGATCTGTGCCAAAATATCACGATCACGAACAACTGGAAGACGTCGCTGTCAAGCATGGAGCAGGTCCTGATACAAGGTGTCCAATAAAGCACGACCTGCTGCTGCAGACTCTCGGCCCCAATATTTGGCAAAACCTTTGACTGCCGCAATTGCATCCACGATGAGTCATGCCTCGACGTCGGCTGAAGGCAGTTGTCCAAGTGTTCTTGCAGCCTTCTTGAAAGTCAGCATCCTTTAAGAACTTTACATTCAAGCAAAAACACGTCCGTCCTGGCCGTCGCTGCTGCAGGAGCTCGTTTGAAATGAATTGCGGATGGTGGTCTGAAACTGAGTCTTCTCTGAGACAGAACCGAAAAAGACCTGGAAGTGCCACAACTGAATCTGCATTCCAGTAAGTTCTATCCAACCGAGTGTTTGCACGACCCCCACCAACTTGACCATTGCACCAAGTAAAGGCACCTTCACCATCAATCTATGAGAGGTAGCAGTCATGGAGTAGACGGAGCCACTGCTGGCATTCAAAACCAGACACCACTGTAGAGGTAGCCCCAACCGATCAGACTCCATTTCCACCATATTAAGATTCCCAACAAGAAGCCATGAAATGTGGCAGCCCAAGCTGAGCATCTTCATTCGCAAGGAGGCCCACAGTGAAGCTCTCTGATGGGGCCTGTTGTCGGCATAAACATTAATTAGACCATATTTAACCCCTTGTTCCTGCCATACAATTAGGGCCCAGTGACCAAAACGATCAGCCTGAGTGAAGATGACTGGCAAGGAAGGAAGCCATGCTATCACCACCCCTGCATTGGCAGAATCAACTGCAGCGATAAGGACATTAAATCTTCGACCAATCATGCCTGCAAGCTTTGATACGTCTCTCTTACAACACTTGTGCTCTTGAAAACATACAAACTGAGCATCCAATCTAGATAAGTAGAAAGAAATGCGACTCCATATGTTCTCTATATGTCGCAAGGTTGTTATCGTTTGTATACAGAAAACCCAGAACAAGAAGGATGCAAAATACACTGATATATTTGGATACTGATCGAGTGTTTAAATACATTGAGCTCCGTAGATTATGGAACTAATTCAGGAGAAACAAGAAAAAGATGCTGATCAAGTGTTTAAATACATTGAGCTCCATAAATTATGGAACTAATTTAGGAGATAAACAAGAAAAAGATGCTAACGCATCAATGGGTTGCCCCGCTGGAGTGGGCTTCAAAGTAACAACGTGACATCCTTAGAATAGGCCTTTTAACTTATATGTATATTTGTTAGTTTATATAATTTCCCTATGAGCATCCAAGAACTTGCGGAGGTAAGAGAACTTGAGGAAGTATGGAAGTTCATACTGTGAGCCCAACGTTTAATATCACGAGTTAATGGCCAAGGAAAATGCTCTCATGTCATGTTGTTTTCTAGTTTACTTTGAGAAACTGGAACCATGTTGTGCATATTTTATTGGTATATGAACACCTATTAAGATACGTATTATGTCGAATATACAATTGTTATTTTGCAATATCCAAAATAGAGGTAGAGTCGCTTTTATTCCCTGGCGTCCAATCTTATGGCGACTGATACGGAGCAGCTCGGGGGAGAGGTTCAAGCCACAAGGATCCAACGGCAAGGGCAATGGCATATGGGAAAATAATCAAAGTACCTTTAATATAAAAATCATTATGAACCCGGCTGATAACGGGAGTCAAAACTTGCAGTCACGATTTACAGACCAAACCCTTCCGGAACTGATCTGGAACTGCTTTAAACCAGCCGAATTACATCAGACATGTCCCGGAAGCAATTGAATCTGTGCCTACAGACTTATGCCACAGAAAAAAAAGGGGATCGGCCAGCTATTTTCAGATGACATCTATTTGCAGATTATCCTTTACCTTTATCTAAGATATTTCCGGATAACTATTTCCAGAAAAGGCCGTTCCTTCATTCTATAAATTGGGTCGAAGCGTTGAACTGGACAATCGACCTAGCCTTGTCTACCTCTCTTCTTGCTTAAAGCCTACGACCCAGCCATTATTACCAGTCTTCATACCTGCACTAAGTTGCCGCTGCATCCAGCCATTAGCCATTGTCTTGCCAGTGTTAACCCATAGAAGACAAGATAACGAATTCTTGTCTGCTCTGTTGAAGCTGTGAGCCTATGGATCCTTGTTGAAGACAAGATAACGGTTTCTTGTGCTTGAGCCCGGTTGGGTGGTTAAAAGAGAGCTCTTATCAGTTGCCCAGGCTTTGTGCCGGTTGTTTATCTCTGATTAATAGATCTTGATTTCTTTTGTTTACTCTTGAATCGGTGTTGGATATAAGCTGTGGTTATATTGCAATCTCTTCAATTGTATCAAGTGGTATCAGAGCCTAGATTCTATATCCTGTGCAATGGCCAACCGCTTCAATATCTCTGATCAGCAGTACCAGCAGGCATTAAGAACTGCGGATTTTAAAGCCAAGCAAATTGCTAATCAAATTGCTTTGCCACCGCCTACATCTGAGCAAGACTATCAAACCAAGTTGGAGCAAATAGCTTTGCTTTATGGATTCTTACCTAGCAACTCCCAGCCTCCACTTCCAAATCAACCTCCACCTGTTAATCCGCCGCCTACAAATTCCCCGCCAAATTCTCCTAATCCAACTAATGCTTCTGCCAGGATTAAATGGCTCCAGAAAGTGGAGGGTATGCCGACTTTCTCAGGGGAAAAGAGGAGTTCCCCTACAGTTATGGAATTCTTAGCTGCATGGGAAAGTTTTTTTGAACGAGTTGGAGCTACTGAGTTGCAGAAACTTCAGGCAATGGATAAATATCTTACCGATGTCGCCCGAATTTGGTGGCAGGGAAGGAAGAGAATGGCCAATTGATTAAACGTGGCAGGAATTTAAAAGAGCCTTTGAAAGCCATAACTTACCTGCAAGCTACTTTGTAGACCTCCGAAGGGAATGGGATATATTCACACAAGGAGAACGAGAATCTGTTTATTAGTACACAAGCAAATTCAACCATCTGTCGGTTCAAATGGAAGGTCTCAGTGATAAAGAGTTAACAAGGAAATACATTTCTGGGTTAAGGGATGAGTTGTATGCAGAGCTTAGGCTCATTGAACCTCAAACATTAGATGAAGCGCTACGGAAAGCCGAAGCTGCAGAAAGAAAATTTAATCATAACGGGGAAAAGTATGATATATGGGAAGGATATCCCAAGGAAAATAATGGCAAGCGCGACACAGATAAGGCGAATAACAATGGAGCAAAAAGAGTCAGATTCAATGACGATCGTAGAGACTCGAATAGCAGGAACAGGGGTGCAGAACAATGTATGACTCAGAAACGGGCAAATGCACCGGAAAGAGGTTGTTACATATGTGGTGGACCTCACTTCAAAGCTTTTTGCCCAAAGAGGCAGACACCTACAGACAAGCCCCAAACTGAAGTTGAAGTTCCCAAGAGCAAGGAAGACAAAGGAAAAGTGTTTATGCATACTATTGCAGAAATATCTGACAGTTATCATGGGAAAGCTGACAAAGCTGCTGACAAAGCTGCATCCAGGGAGTTTGAAAGAAGCCGATTAACTATCGGTCATACTATCGGTCATTTATCTTAGTTTGGTTTGAGTTTTTTGTAGGTTATGCATAAATATTTGAATGTATGTGTTTTCTTTTGAATAGAATGAAAATTTTATTGCTTCCTAATGGAAGGGAACTATCTTTCTTGTTGGAAAGTGATTTACTTTCTGTCCCAGTAGGGGTGGGAACCTACCTGGAATATCAGAAAGGGCTGGGGATGCCATGACGGTTCAAGTGAGGGACGCCTACTTGATGGATCAGCATGGAGATTATTCTGTCCAAGTGCGGACCCTGCCTTGGAGGATCAGAAAAAGAACATTCCCAGGGAAAAGCGATTGGCCTTAAGAAGGGAAGGACCAAACACACCTCTTTTCATGACAAGGGTTTTTGATGGAATTTCTTTCAGGGTTATAGAGCGATCGAGGTCGATCGACTGAAAGAAGGGAAGGACCTGATACGGAGCAGCTCGGGGGAGAGGTTCAAGCCACAAGGATCCAACGGCAAGGGGGAAAATAATCAAAGTACCTTTGATATAAAAATCATTATGAACCCGACTGATAACGGGAGTCAAAACTTGCAGTCACGATTTACAGACCGAACTGATCCGGAACTGCTTTAAACCAGCCGCAATTGAATCTGTGCCTACAGACTTACGCCACAGAAAAAAAGGGGATCGGCCAGCTATTTTCAGATGAAACCTATTTGCAGATTATCCTTTACCTTTATCTAAGATATTTCCAGATAACTATTTCCAGAAAAGGCCGTTCCTTCATTCTATAAATTGGGTTGAAGCGTTGAACTGGACAATCGACCTAGCCTTGCCTACCTCTCTTCTTGCTTAAAGCCTACGACCTAGCCATTATTACCAGTCTTCATACCTGCACTAAGTTGCCGCTGCATCCAGCCATTAGCCATTGTCTTGCCAGTGTTAACCCATAGAAGACAAGATAACGAATTCTTGTCTGCTCTGTTGAAGCTGTGAGCCTATGGATCCTTGTTGAAGACAAGATAACGGTTTCTTGTGCTTGAGCCCGGTTGGGTGGTTAAAAGAGAGCTCTTATCAGTTGCCCAGGCTTTGTGCCGGTTGTTTATCTCTGATTAATAGATCTTGATTTCTTTTGTTTACTCTTGAATCGGTGTTGGATATAAGCTGTGGTTATATTGCAATCTCTTCAATTGTATCAGCGACGCGTGGCATGGCCCAATATTGCAGAATGGAAGTTGGGTTGCTCCATTCCGCCTGATTAGTTGCGCTCGTTGCTCAGGAAGATCTTCACACTATTTCTTCAGCTGTTGTTTGCCGTTCTTCAGTAGTTCTTCGCCGAAAAGGCTTTGCAGGGCGTCAGATCAGAGAGTGCAAATACTTCGTAAGGCAGGATCTTCGCAAGGCAGGTAGATTTTTGCTTTATCTCGTCATAGAGTATCAAATCTATCAGAGAACGTCTGGATCTCTTCAAATCTATTGAAGAACTCTTTAAAACTGTTCAAAACTCTGTTACCTCCGAAAAAAATATTTGTGATAAAAAGATGACATATAGTCTGTAGCCAGCAATAAGAAGAGATCCCCTATTTCTATTTTGTAGGGGAAGTGAAGCAGGGCTCCCCTTCTGCAAAACTCGGCAGACCCGCTCTCGACTGCCGCCGATCACGGGCCCTTACTGATTTTGTGGAAGGGGAGCCCCTGCTTCCCTTCCCTTATACATCATATTCTTATCAATTTTTAATCACCGCTTAAAAGAAACTTGCTCGTAATTAAAAGTCAATTTTAATATCACACAGTTCATAGCATTTTCTTAGATGTAGAGTTTGCCAGAACTGTGACGCATTGATTATCTAGGAGTTGAATGCGAGTTCAAAAAATAAGGTAAAAACCTTAAAGAGTTGGCATATTCAATTGCAAACCGGAGCCATCGAATAGGCTCACTTAGAACCTTATGACATGTTGTTCTATAAAAACTCAAGATCTTGAAAAGCAAAATGTCAAATAAGTGTTTGGAATGGATAAGACTCAAAAGTTACTGTTTGAAGAACTACTATGCTGTATAAAGAATAATTCCTTTCATTCGTAGATGGGTTTAGCCTAGGGGAGCAATTGAATGGTTTTATGATTTGTTCCGCATTTGCATTGAAAGCTCCATTATCCCCAAACTAATTCGTATGGAATATTATAACTGTGAGTTTTACCTTTGGAAATCTTATAAGAGCATTGTGCGCACTAACAATTCAAAGCATGACCTGGGCAGGTAATTTCACCATGGATTCGTAAATGGCAGTTACTCATGGCAAAGAAACACCTCACGAAAACTTACATTTTTCATAAAGCATCTACATTCTCACATACAAAGTATGGCAACCTATTGTGACAAGATGGCCCCAGCATTGAATCATGCCTTGGAATGGCCATGGTAGGGGTTCTCAGATGCGCGATGGGTGGGTCCATCGTACGAGCATCCTGGCTTCAAGTTAGACGAACAAGCGACGCTTGACACACGTTGGTTTTTTTTTTGGGGGGGAGGGGAGGGGGGGATGAGATAGCGAGGAAACGGAGTTTGGTATCTCAACATATGGTACATCCGAGAGAGCGGGTAACCCAACCCATCGCGGTAAATGTCGGACGTCGGCATGTTATAGCTAGCCTTAAATGGCAAAAAATTCGCGAAGTCCACAAAAACACCGTGTACATTTTTTTGGGCATGGCTATAACATGTCAAAGACACGGATATGCCGGTGGCTACGACGTTCGATATATATATACGGCGCTCCGCAACCCCACCCTAAAGCAATGGTTTTGGCGGAGAAAATTTTCCAACAAGATCTCAACTGCCATGCTAAGGGCGGATCCCCATTAGGGTGGCACCTGTGTTTCCCACCTGCGCCATGTAAGCGATTTACAGCACCAGCAAAAGCCACCATTCCCGTTTGAACCCTGTGCCACGTTTCCATTGCTCCCGCTTTTCTTACCTGTTGGCTTCCGGTGACCGAGGATTGAACGCAGAGGATTGAACGCCAGTTTTGATACGCCCTAAACGACAAACTCCAGGATCACTTCAGTTTTTCAGATGCAGTGATGGTGCATCTGAAAAAAGTCCCGGATGCGGTGCCATGTCATTCGAAATCAGTTGGGTGAAAGTAATGGGAACGGCAAAACATGCCGGTGGAAGTGCCATGTGGCACTGAATTTCCGGTAAAATACCCTAATGGAGATGGACCCTAATATTCAATTCGAGCCACATATGCTGAAATACGGTGTCTCCAACGGACTGCTAATAAAGAGAATACATTTAACACTACCCACGATAAAGTACGTCGTATAATAGCAAATACATTCGTGCGAGGAGGCGTACTTTTGTACGGAGACGCAGCCGATTCACAGGCCCCAAAAATGATAAAAATGCTAATTAAATACTTTTAAAAACCCTAAATAAGAGCACAGCGCGTGCATTTTTAAAATGGAAAAGTAAGAAAATTGGCGTACAGTGCTCAACATTACGATAAGTTATTTTATTAAGAATAATTAATTAATTCATTTTTGTTGCGCATCTTATTATTAGTGTCCGTTTAGGGTTGTTAGAACCCTGTGGCTCATATATGGCGATGGCGATGGCGATTGCACCGGATATGGTGATCTCTCCCACACTTAATGCAAGTCCGGCCAATACTTAGCTCGTGAGCTTTCTCTGTTTAACGTCTTTTCATCAGATCCGTCGTTTTTTTCTGCCTTCTCTGCCCATACTCTTTCTTGGAAGAACCCTTTCCTTTTACTTCATTTCAGCTTTCCTCTGTTTCTGTTTGCATGTAGGCCTATCGCATTTGGGTTTGGTTTTTTTACTTATATCGCCCCTGTGTATATTAGCTTGTTGAGGTTCTGCTCAATGTTCTTTTTGTTGCATCTGGATTAAACTTAATTTAGAAATCCAGATTTTGGTGCTGTGTTTTGATGGAGATGTAAATATAATGGTAACAGAAGCTGCGGGGCTATAGAAGGCTTCGTTTTCCGGTGTATGGTATGCAGTTCATGAATGACGCTGTTGCAGGTTCTTGAATCAAAGTTGAGACCACGCCTTAAGCTCCGCCAATGGAAACATCGAGTATGGTTTTTCGGGGAGCATCCTCCACAGACGAGAAACAAATGGAAAATGAGGTAGAGCTAGGAGGTATTTGTCAAGAAAAAGCAACAGAAATTGGAACTAGGGCGTGTCCTGCTGATGCTAGTGTTGGCGATTGTGAGGATTTCGTGCCAGTTCCAAGTTTCGGGAATGGTGGATGTTTATCTGTAGAGAATGAGCATGCTGCCGAAAGAGTTGTGGAGGGAATGGAGCAAAGGGTCCGAAGTGGGAAAGAAATTGTTATGTTAACTGATATGCATATTGATAAACAACAAAGAGGAGTGCATGGGTCAGACGGAAATGAGGCTGGCTTGCAAGATACATATATAGAACGTGCTAATGGAAAAGACTGCGTTGCAGTTAAAGCCTTGGAAGAAAAAATAGAAACCTTTGGAGCAGAATCTAGAATGGGAGAAACAGACAATGATCAGGTAATGCTCGCCAATGTAGAACTCAAGGCCCAGCTGAAGGTAGAAAAGGGTCCTCCTGCATGCAAGACTGTGGAAGGCAAGAGAGAGTGTGAAGGATATGGAGACGTTTCATTGGTGAATAAGGCCAGGAAAGTGGATGAGACCCAGAATCCAGCTTCTGCATTAGTGCATAGCACAGTGGTAAACGAGGAAAGTTTACAAAATAGCACAGAAAATTCCTCTATCCCTTTTGTCCCCAGGTATAAAAAGAGGAAGATTGCACTTGTTTTAGCCTATTGTGGAGCTGGTTACCAGGGAATGCAAAAGAACGAGGGTGCAAAGACCATTGAAGGTGATCTAGAAGAAGCATTATTTAGGGCTGGAGGGATAGCAGACTCAAATTTTGGTGCTTTCAAAAAGATCGACTGGATGCGAGCAGCAAGGACTGACAAAGGCGTCAGTGCAGTGGGTCAAGTTGTTTCAGGAAGGTTCTTCATAGACCCCCCTGGCTTTGTGGAAAGGGTGAATGCTCATCTTCCAGACAAAATCCGTTTGCTTGGATTCAAGAGGGTGACTGGCTCTTTTAACGCGAAGAACTTGTGTGACAGGAGAAGGTATGAGTATGTTTTGCCCACATTTGCTTTTGATCCATGCAACAAATATCTTGCAACAGGAAATGGTAATGAAGACAGTGCAAAGGACAGCCATATTACTTTAGGACCCATGGAGGAAAATATTGATAATGGTTTGCCTGTAGATATGTCTATGGAGGATAGTAAAATTCAAAATACAGATACGAGATTAAATCAGGCGAATTTGAATGTAAATGATTTGAATTATGAACAAAATAATGACACTGGAGATGATAACAACCAGTACTGGTATAACCATAGCGAGGAATGTTCGTTCAACTTTGGGCCAGAGGAACGGAAGCGCTTGAATGACATTCTCAAACAATATGTTGGAACCCATAATTTTCACAATTTTACGTCACGCATAAAGCCAGAAGATCCTAGTGCCCTGCGATATATTATATCATTTGAGGCAAGTGATGCATTTAAAATTGGTGAGATGGAATTTGTGAAGTGCACTGTTCTAGGACAAAGTTTTGTGCTGCATCAGATTCGAAAGATGATTGGCCTTGCGATTGCAATAATGCGGGGCTGTGTTCCTGAGACTATCATTCACAAGGCATTCAGAAGGTATGTTTTCTCTTTGAATAATCATCTTGTTGTATTGGCCAGTTCTAGGATTCATCTTAAAAGTATTCCTGATTGTGTTCTTGCATGGCAGAGATGAAAAAGTGAATGTTCCCTTAGCTCCAGAGCTGGGCCTATTCCTACAAGAATGTTTGTATTCGGCATATAACAACAGGTGGTCTGGGACCCATGAAGAGATTTCCTTGAAAGATTATCAACAAGAAGTTCAGAACTTCAAGACACATTATATCTATTCTCATATTGCATCCACTGAAGCCAAAGAAGGGGTGGTTGCTAGGTGGCTTCAATTATTGAGTGATGAAAAGTTTCCTGAATTCTTGGCAGAAAGACAGAAGCAAAATGTATAATTAACGGGGGATTCTCTGCTTTTGATCTGATGCAAATGGCATTGCACTAAGGTCGATTGGCTGACAAAATTTTATCCTCTATTTTTATGCATAGCTTTGAAAGTTGTTCACAGACTACATATATTTCATACTTAAGATTGTGATTTTTGGCAGTATTTGTTGACTCTACTTATTTTTTAGCGGCTGGTAAAGAATGGGAGCATCTGTCTTATGTGTGGGCTAGAGAAACATCCTTTTTCTGCACTTCTGACAGCCATAGGATGAAACTAACTAATAAATGGCCCTGTTGCTCGTAAATCCTTATGAATGCAGGTTCCCTGCAATGCTTTCAAAACAACATTTGTAAAAGTGCCCACTGCCCAGCAATGTGAGCCAGGTGAATGAGATGAATGTGCCTATATCTAATAATAATGCCATCAAGAAATGCCAGGAATTCGTGTAATGGCATTTGAGAGAAAAGCAACCAAGAGTAACCATAATGTCCATTAGAGAAAGTCAAGCAATGCCAGGCGTTTGTAGTGAGATGAGATGGTTGGTGCATGGTTGCATTTTCGTGAGATGAGAGAGTGCATGGTTAGTGCATGGTTGCACTTGCAGTGAGAGGAGAGAGTGCATGGTTAGCCCTATTGCCATGAATTTGTGTAATGCCATTTAAGAGAAAAGCAATGAAGAGTAACCATAATGTCAATTAGAGAAAGTCAAGCAATGCCAGGCATTTGCAGTGAGATGAGAGAGCGCATGGTTAGTGCATGGTTGCATTTGCAATGAGATGAGAGAGTGCATGGTTAGTGCATGCTTAGAATGAGCCGTTGTAATGAATATTGCCATTTGTGGGAGAGTGAAATGAGATGCATGTGACAGAAGATTAACTTGCCACCTCATCTCTCCCTAGCTACAATGGCTTGCTTTTCTGTATAAGGGAAAGGCCTCGTAGGCTATTTTTTTGGCGGGGAAAGGTGGCCAACTTAGAGAGCGTGGAGGCCACCTTAACCCGCCAGAATTTGTGTCACTTCTTCAAATGTTTCCCATGCATTTTGCAGGTAATCTTATATTAAGGTAAGACATCTAAGGACACAACTAATCTTATATTAAGGTAAGACATCTAAGGATTTGTGTCTTTTAAACGCCCATTGGGCCATGATTAAATCTCATATGGGTCTAAATGCGGTAAGCACATGATATCTGATGAAATAAAGATTCGATTAAGTTTTTATATAAAGCGCTAGGATGAAATTGGTCTTAAAGTCTCCACTGAGTAAATTCTAAAGACGTGCATAAATTCTACATTTGTGTTCTGTCTTTAAGATTATAATTGCTATGAGTTTTAATATGCCATTTTGGGCATGCGGTGGTGATTGTTACCTGTATAAAGGTTGTGACTATACTTTCTTACCACGTTTCGCAAATCTTACTTTTTTTTTTAGGAGTTTCGTTTAATTGATATTGATGAATTAGATGTGTATTTATGATTTCATGATGCTAATAGATTTTCTTTTCCTTCAGATGAATTCCCTATTATCTGTACACTTAAAACCTAGCAAGGTTAATTAGATTTGCTCAACCATGAAGTGGAGACTCGTCTGCTCAAAAGGCTTTGCTTTGGCCCTTTTTCTAGTAGGATACTGTTTACATTTTTCGAGGGGCTTTTGAATTTTTTTTTTGGACAACAAAAGCCTTGGGTAGTAATTATATATCATATGCAGCTTAATTTATGTCTTGCAAAGAAATCACAAGAAAACTTTTGGATGCACAACTTTTCCAAGACCATCTCTAATCACATAGGACCATTTTGAAACCATTTTATAGAGCATGTTAGGTTTTGTAAATTTTTAGTATGCTAGGTTTGTACTTTATAGAGCATGCCAAGTTTTGTATATTTTTCAAGACATGCATACTCCACATTTGTCAAATTTTTGTGTGAAAGTATCTAATGCTTCTTCTTCAGTAATAAAGTCTGTAAATGGAAAAGCACTCATGAGCAAGCAAGATAACCTATAGAAAATGCGCAAATTGTTGAAACATTAAAATCTCTGCTAATGTTCTTCCTTCCATTATTGCTTTTACTCTTCCATTTGTGAATTGATTTTCAACTAGTTGCCTCCAAGGTGAGCTCAGCTTGCAATAATCTACTTATTTTAAATTTGGACTTGCATGAAATCGACAAAGCTCCCAGATAGATAGGCTTTTCATTCTTCTGAACAGTTTTTTGCAATGGTTTAGAGTGGGTAGTTGCATATTTGCAAGCTACCCACCAAAAAAATGAAAAACATAGGGAACATTCAGTTATATCTCCTGGACCCCAAAAATAAAATTTCTATAGAGGTCGCCTTGTGTACCTAGCGAGAGCTTATTGCCGGGATTAAAAAGCCTCGCCCTTTCGAGTTTTTGAGAAAAAACCCTTGTGATAAGACCTCGGCAAGGCTTGAACAAAACTTAAGTCTGCAAAAAATGCTCCCACAAAAAAACCCACGCAAGGAGAAACTGAAGTCACGCATCCCATTATACCTGCACATCACCAACACTAGAACAAAATGATAAGAAAACAATAACCTCAAAAAGCGAGGGACTATTCCGACGTGCTACGCCACAAAATCTCGAAAAGCAAGAGGATGGTCACGTGTGCAACATAATAAAACAACATTTACATGAATATACAACAATTAGGGAGGGAGGATGGAAATCAAGGGTACTGCTGAAAGATGAGAAAGCGCCGATGAGAACCTGATGAAAATCCTGATCTCTCCAATGAACCAGAGGTCCAGAAAATACATGCAATGCATGCATGCGAGACATGCATGCTCGCCCATTCTAGAATCCTAATCCGATGGCTCGGATTGATGGATTCTAGAACTGGACTCGCATGAAATCGACAAAACTTTCGATAAAAAGAGAGCTTCAATCATAAAACAAGATCGAAGGCAAAGGTCGAACGAATTGTCCAAAGAAGAGACAAAACCAAGAAAGAACAAGCGACAAAAGAAAAGAGACACCTAAATAGTCAAGCCAAGCAGGGAGAAGTCCCTCCCTTGCATGGTCTCAAAGAAATGAGAATCACGGGTACTGCTGAGAGATGAGAAAGACAAATGAGCACCTGATGAAGAGCCTTGCAAGAAATAGCGATCTCTCCAATGAACTAGATGCCCAGGAAATGCATGTGAGACATGCATGATCGCCCATTCTAGAATCCCGATCTGATGGCTCGGATCGATGGCATTAACTTGGATAAACAAACTTTAAAACTAAAATACAATGACATTATAACTATCAAATTCTAAAAATAAACTTAATAGCACTTTAAGACATCATCATTTGGGATGGAAGAAATATACGGAGATATACTTTAGGAGGAAGGTAAAGGGGCCTCATCACAAGGAGGAGGAATAACTGAATCCCTATTCTTGTATTTCACTTCCGGCCTCTGTTTTCCCCCTTTATGGCTAAAATGCTCGAAAATTCAAAAAACTCAAATATTTCAAAAAACCTAAATGCCAATTCGCTTATTTTCCTTCATAAGTTTATGTTCCTTCCTCAAGATCAGAGAGGCGATCTCCTAAAGCAGTTAAGTTCTTTCCATTCTGATCCCTCTAAAGTGTTTAAATTTGGGGATTTTGCTGATTTGAACTTCCTTTCCACAGATGTTTTACAATGGGACAATCTCTCCAAGGATCTTGGGATCGACAATGTCAATCCCAATCTAGATGCTAATGGAATCCCCATCCCTTATGGTGATCCTAGGCCAGCTTAGCAAGTTTTCACTGATCGAGATCTTACTCAAGAATTCTACAACTTGCAATACATGACTCGGCCTAATCTCCAACTTTTCAAAGGTGTTCACCTAAACAATTCTTCTACTGCCTCAAAGATTGAATCCCTCTCCTCTATCGCTCTCATTATTTGTGTGGACAGAGTTGGAATTAGTGCTGAAAAATTATGGGATCACCTGCTAAGACTTCACAAAGGAATTATCATAAACTCCATTTACTGGCTTAATTATCCTTATCTCCTTATGGAATGTGGCAATAACAGAACTGCAAACTTCATGCTTAAGCTGGGTCGATCAACCTTTAACACATCCCAAATTTCCTTTTTGAAATGGAGCCCTTCATTCCTGTCTGTGACTTTGAAAAAAAAATTATTGCTTCTGTCAACATGAGTGATCTTTCCCCTATATAGTGGAGTGAGGAATGCTTCTCTAACATTTTTAACTCCATTGGCACCTATATCTCCTAAATGTTATATTCAACTTGATATTTCCAAACCTACTCCATGGAATAATTTAAGGGCTAAACTTAGCTATTTTGCTTCCTTTTTTTTCTTTTTTTATGTATTATATTCTAATGATAAAACATTTATGTACATACAGTTGAGTATGGAACTACTACCACGTCTCTGATCCATGAATAGTAGTCTAGACTCTGAGCCTAGTGCTCTTAGAACCCCTCTCAACATCTTCTCCATAGGATACTATAGGAGAGGAGGACCAAGTTTCTAGACCCTAATGAGCAACTAGGGCAAGCTACTTGACAAGAACTACTTGGCCTCTTCTTCGAATGAATACTATGGGAGCATCACTCTTGTCTTTTCCCGTGCTCCAACTGCATCAAAGCTTCAAAAAGATTGGCCCTAAGATAAACAGGAGAAGCCAGACTTGAGATAGAGAGCCATAGAAGAACGGAGCAGCCAAGTGCACTGATCTGCCACCAAGCAAGAATACAGGATCCTCTGTACGCTCCATCCGAATATAGTGGTGGCCAAGCCAGATGCTATAGCAATGCTATAGGGAGTGCCCTGCTGTGCACAACACTCTACCATCTTCTCACCAAGTGGACCAGCAAGGGCACCACCGCTAGAACTCTGAATCACGCCAAGCCCATCTACATCTAGCTATGCAGGCCTTGTCTTCCGGCAAAACCAAGATCGAAACATTTCTAGGGTCTCCTGCCCAGTAGGCCCATAGCTCTCAACCTGCCCGTACATCCCGACTATCAGTACACAAGCCACCACTTGTTGGGAAAGGGGAGCGCAGGCCCTGCTACATTTTAAATAGACTACCACAAAATCTCCTAAATAATTGCAAACGGAGTATGAGGAGTTGCTCCACTTATATCAATAGATCTTACTCTTGCCAACTCCTGGCACCCGCTCAAAGAAAATTTACAGATTAGTACTAGTAATGAAGTCTTCTTCTTCTTCCAGCCTGCCTTTTGCCCAGCCTTAGAGATCCCTTCCAAAAAATGTCCTAGCAAAAGTTTCTGTACGATGCAATGCTCTCCTTCTTCCTGTGGCGATGAATACTACATCTATGCTTGCATTTTTTTTTCCTACACAACTGTATTCCCTCTCCCAGCCAGCACACTAGAAGTAACCAAGAAAAGACCTATCTCAAAAGTAGAGCTCCTCATGGAAAAAATTAGTGGCTATTAATAGCCAAATGGCAATTTTTTAGGGGGTCTAGACAATTTTTGTGGCGAATTTTATGAAGGGGGGTTTCTTTTAAAAAAATAAAAAATAGCCATAGTTAACACGAGTACTCCATTAATTTTCTAGGATTAGCCAAACTATTTTTCCCATTTTTCTTAAAGAAAAAGGGATCAACCTTTCTTTATATTACAATATTTATATATTAAATCATTAATAACCAAATGAAAATAAATTCTTATTATACACTTTTACACATCCCCACCTACCATCATCAGTGATAGTAGTTTTTCAAACTATGAATTTCTATTACATATAGCACATATGCATCTTCAAAAAAAAATTGTAAGAGATGGCCAATATCCCTCTAGATGCCCGAGTTGATATTGCATAACATCTTCCTTCAAGGGTTAGAGATAAGTGCAATTTGATCACAATATCTAGAATGTGTTGTTGCATTAAATGTTCAGACCATGGATGTTATAAGCTATGTTGTGAGCTTATGTTAAAAGTTTTTTGATATTATTGTATGTGCCTGTTGCCAGTTACAGCTTATTGAAGATGAAAGCCATACTCTTCTGAGTTGCCCTGCTTTTGAGATAGTCCGGAATCATTTTTCGACCTTAGCATTCCATTCCACGCTTCCACAACTTCTCAGCGCACCATCTGTGCATGACTTGGCATTATACATACTTGAGGTTCTAGATAAACGTCTGCAATTACTGAGCCCTCAGTAGTCATTATCTAAGCTTGTCTAGTATCATCATTACTGCAAAGGTTTTTCCCTTTCGAGGCAGGGGTTTTTTAATCCTAGTAGTAATGATTGTACTAGCCCATTGTATGGGTCCCATGACCTATTGGTCTCCGTGGACGTTAAAAAAACTATTCTATTCTATTCTATTCCTTGATTGTTGATTATTATTTGTAATTGCAATATAATATATCTAAAGCTACAAAATTTAATTTTTACATTTTTTGTTTTTTTTTTTTCAAGTTAAAAAAAATAGCTAAGTAAAAGTTTATAGTACACGATTTAAACGTTTTGCCAAGTCCAAATGCATATAAATGTAATAATAATAACTTTAGCCAAATGTATATCATAAAATACTGTAAAATTTTGAAGAATAGCCAAACCATTTTTTTATAAAAAAAATATATAGTATGCTTAATTTTTTCCCTGGAGCTCCTCCACATAATCTTAACCACTAACCCTGAGGCACAGCTCCCCTGACGGGAAACCTTGTGAAAGATGCAAGAACATGCAATAGAAGAGCCAGGTACACCATCCTTGCTAAGCACCAGCACAAAAGGGAGCGAAAGAATGGAAAACCCAGCTGTATAAATATGATTCATGCAACCACGTCCCATGAAGCACGAATCTCTAGTGGCCCTCCAGCATTTGGCAGAGGAGCGATTCACCAAGAAACAGAGATGGCCATAGCCGTCCCTAGATCGGCTTCGCGCCTGCACGAACCCTTGGCCTCTTTAGCTAAATGCTAGAAAGTAAGAGAGTAAAATTTCGCATTGTTTAGCTAAACCATAGAATCTTTTGGAATGAATTTCAGGCTCGTTAGCTAACATCATTCTAATTTATAAGAAATATATGATTAGCAGTTTAGTTTCTAGCATCTAAGGAATAATTTGAGACCGGGACTTAGCTAGCTGGCATTGTTTTAGAATGTTTCCACAAAGAAAATGACTACAGTAAATCGAAACAATTGAAAAAGTGTATAGTGATTTTAGCTTAATGTTTTCCATTGACCACACCCAGAAATTTTCGGGATAAATTTTTGGTTAGTTTAGCTAAATGCTAGAAAGTATGAGAGAAAAAATGTGTAGAGTTTATCTAAACCACAGAAAGTTTTGGGATTAATCTCAGGCAAGTTTAGCTAAAGCTATTATGGCTAATAAGAAATATGCGATTAGTAATTTATTCCCTATATATGCAATTATTATTAGAATGTATAGAAACTTAATAGACACTGAAATGCAATTGTTATCCAAATGCTGACACACACTTATGAAGATTAGAAGTATGGCAACTTTTGATCAAGCCATATTCTGTCAAATGTACACCAAACTCACGTATTATAGAGCCCAACTTTGTTTATATCAATTTTATTCATCATGTATTCTCAATGAGTAATGTTTCCAATAATAAGCTCCCTCTTTATATGTAAAATTCTCTAAATTAGTTGCACATTGAAAAGAAAGGTTCATGTTCTGGCTGGTCCAATGGTCAAAGAGATATATTTACAGTTTGATCTGGGCAATAGCTTGGATAGTTTGAGAAATGCGTTGTGCTTCCAATTGATCCACAAGCCATAAATATGAAACATCCATCTGTAGATAAACAAAAGCAGCGAAGGCATCAAGCCCAACAAGATATTATGACCTATGCAACCTAAGAAGACATCAACAGACCAAACTTGGATGTATGCTTGCAAAACAAAAGGACAATGAAAGATTTTCCATGGAGTGCTCTGAAAACGGGGCTGAAATGCAAAAGTTTTTCAAAATTTGGATTTACACTTATTATGGTAGAGGCAATAGCAAAATATCTTACATATAGAGATATCGGAGTCTGCAATATAGAGTCATACGTGAGAAGGCAGCAGGTACCATCCCAAACTCTAAAAGACATAAAGATTACGAGAGCGAGGCTGATGCAAAGAAAATCCTCCAAAGATATCCTCGTAGATGCCACCGAGATGCATGCAAATTTTGTCTGGCATTATGCAGATACCTATCGATGGGATAAGGGTGGAAATCCAAGGATCCAAAATCATAGGGAAAAATCCTACGATTTTACAAAAATAAATTTTTTTTGCCGGAGGCTAAAATCAAAATTATATGATAGATGATAGATATAAAAACTTCCAAAAAAATTCTAGCCAAACTGGAAATCCCAAATCAACAATATTGATTTTTTAACTACAATTCTGTTCACATTATAAAATTGAGTTAGTGATGGTTAACTTTTTTTTTAACCAAAAACCTTAACCAAAATTTTCTTCACACTCAACATGTTTGTTAATATGCTGTTAACATAATTTTAAATGGACCATTAAACATATACTACAAAATGTTAAGAAATTAATGTGACCCTGTCGACGTCACTTTAACTCCAGTTAAAGTATGGCGATGCCTTCTCCAATGCCCAGACAAGCGGGATGGAGAGCATGATGGAGGAAATCAAAGCTCAAGAGATGAATATGTATTTTTTTTTTCAGACTAACCCGTTGCTTACCTCATTGCTCTTCATAAGTCATTGGTGCACCTGCGTTACAATTGCTTATGGTAGAGAAGGCAAGGTAAGAAGATATTATTGTTGCATAGTATATAAAGGTATTGGATATCTTAAATTCAAGCTATAAGCAGAGCTTAGTAAAAAACTAGGTTATTTACTAGGTTATTTTTTTATATAACAACCAACATATGACTACCATCAACATTAATTAACACAAACCATTACATTTAACAATTTAAAATTAAAAACCCCCTGAAACCCCCTTTGGTTTGGGTGCATATTCACACGGGGGTGACTTCAGGCATCGTGAGCTATTGGATAAGCATAAATGCCCTTTATTCCTTGATCTAGACCGTACATAGAAATCCTCGTTTGTGGGGTATGCTTGTAACACAATTTGCGAAATACTATAAGATTTGAGGCAATGTACTATATGGTGTTGATTTTGTACATGTATAATATGATTTTACGGGGGCTCTCGCTGCCCTACGTCACCCCCCGTGTGAATATGCACCCAAACCAAAGGGGGTTTCAAGGGGTTTTTAATTTCAAATTGTTAAATGTAATGGTTTATGTTAATTAATGTTGATGGTAGTCATATGTTGGTTGTTATATAAAAAAAAAAATTTGGGCCCTTCGGGCCCTAACAAAAGGGAGAAAAAAAGAGGAAAAAATGTAAAAGTCATCATAGGATCATACAAATAATTAAAAAACTCAGGATGAATAAACAAATGCCAAATAGGAGTACCAAAGGTAAAAATAAAAGTTTCTAAGAAACTGCAAGCTTTTTTTTTTTTTTTAGAGCAAGATATTTATATTTTATTAATAATATAATATGTGTAAACACATTTATTTATGGCTCCAAAGCCAAAGAGCCTAAACAGTTTAGCACGCTTTTCCCAAAGTGTAGAGAAAAGGCCAAAACACCATAACAAGAATCCACCTCAATCACGAACCCCAATATAGCTGAAGATGATACCCCTTTTTAGATCCACCACCGAAGATGCAAGGGACATGCGCATCGAAGTAGAAGCTTCATCCCTCGCCTTAACTCGGCCCATACTCTATCTACGCTCAGAGTACTATTAGGAGAATAACAATTATTTAGAGAATATATTCTCACCATCTTCTTGTGAGCACAGATATAAAGGCCTCCCTTCTAAACGGGGTGGTCCACATCCACCTCCCTTGCCCATGAAGCTCACTTGGATTGCATCTCCCCTGTGCTCTACCCATCAATCTAGCAAGCAGCAATGAGAACATGTGGTCCTCCCGTCCAATGTCTCATGGAATCAATAATTGCAGTAAAGTGATTTTGTGATGCAGTTTCCTAAAGTCTACACCTCCTTCCAGCTGGGATGGAAGAGAGCTAACATGAAAGAGAAAACCTCCCTCCAAGTTGCAAGTGCTAAAATCAGTAGCAATCATGGCTAAAACATGAACAAGACCGCACTACCACAAACAACCTAAAGCTAAAGCCTGCCATGCTTGAGCTGCCTCCTTTGTACACCCTTAAGTAACCCCGAAACATTTCACACAAAGGTGGCTGCTCAAGAACAAGAAGCTAAATATATCTTAACTCCATTAAACCATTAGATAGGCCACTGCAATAATAGCGCCCTTGGATGCTAGATAAATAAATCCAGTGCCCTCTTCTTGCTGTACCCACCCTGTAGCGAACAGAACCATGACATACCCCAAGCTAAACTTAGTGCGGCAGTGAACATGGGTAATAGGACTGTACAAAACTCGCTCATGCTTGCCCCAACTAGATACCAATGCAAGAACACTCTACTTTGAAAGAAAGAATCTGTTTCATGTCTAGAATAAAACTCAGCCAACTAATAGTCCCATACCTTCCCCAAAATGAAAACGAATCAGAATACCCTTGAGTTCCTGAGCTGCAATGAGTGCAGCTGCCCTGACTGCAATGAGTGCAGCCTTCCTGACTACAGTGGGTGCAGCCATCTACCATGCTCCAGCATAATCCCCTAAACCTGAGAAATCTGACTAGAAATACACATCAAGAAAGGAGAAGGCATACCACTTTGATTGAGGTTTATCCATGGCTACCCATTCTAGTTAAGTCGTAGAAGAAGAAACAAGTAGCTTTAAATCCTGCGCTGAAGATCTTCTTCAGAAGCTAAGGCGAGCTCCAAAGAAAGAGCCGTTTACCACAAGATTAGAAGCGCATAGCAACCAACTCTCAACTCTGCAAGAAAACAACAGAATGTGGAAGCCAGTGGCCTAGCATCGACCCCTCTTCCAGCAAGCAAGGAAGGACGGATCTGCTGCACGAGATGGGCGGCGCCTGCCGCCGCCCTAGCCGCTACTCAAACCTAACATCCCCACTAAAGACCAAACTGCAAGATTACTGATAAAAGAATAGCATAATTAGAGTACATGCTTATCAACTTATCAACATGATGCTAGCAGGAGGAGCAAGATTTGTTACTGCTCCTGGAAGATTTAGAAAACCTAGATGAAAATTTGCATAGCCAGCAGGAACATGTTCTTCCTCCAAGCTTCGTCATCCACTTGGGGCATTAGTCTTAGCAATCTGCCATACCAATCAGTTTCGGAATCACTCTTGGTTCCCTTAGCAATCTGCCATAGCCACTAGTTTCGGAACGGGGGCTTTCTCTTCCCGCCCTGCACAACACAGAAACGGTGGCCAACAAAAACCCTAAATAAAAGGGTTCTATGGTTGAATGGTAGATATAAAAAAAGCATTGTGGTCCAGCCTGTGACATATAGATAAATTTAATCACGGCCATACAATTCTACCTCTCATCAAAAATCAACGGCCAAAAAATGGAGCACTCTAGAAATACTGTTTAGTACACCTAGTTGAATACGGCAACAAAATTATAAAAAAACCTTAGTAAATATCGTACAAAAACACAAAAGAAACCTCCTGTTATTATGCTAGATATTTCTAAACGAGGTGCACCCAGGACTACCACAATCGTAGGATTCGTCGATCCTACGACCCAGATCATATGTTGGGGCATGTGAGCACCTCTCATTTCGCTTATAGTCATTTATGTTTGGAGGCGCCTATGATTTTGAAATATGAAATACGATTTCGACTAAGGTTTTGAGAGAATATCGAACCTCTATATGGCTTTGCTTAAGATTTTAGAATATGAAATACGAGGGCTCGAACCTCTACCAAAATAACTCAATGTCTTAATAAGACTAGTTTAACCAATATACCCAGTGAGCTAATGTGATTATTTTTTTATCTTGAGTCTATGTTTTTTTTTTTGTAACAACCCATTCAATTGTTTTAGGGATATATGGACTATGGTTTCAGGAATTGTTATTCTTTACATCCATATCAAATCCCCCTGGAACCCTCTGTTATTTTCCTACATATTCTCTAACTAGAATTAGCTGTTAAAATCCTCTTCCTCCTCCTAAGACCATTGCCAAGTACATGGATAACCCTATATTTGAATGGCACATCACTAGAAAAACTATCCTAAAATAATCTAAAAATTATTTGTCTCATAGATAGATAGATAGATAGATAGGTAGATAGATAGGTAGATAGATAGATAGATAGATATAGTTGTTAGCATCTACGAGGAGCCGAAACCTATGGCACCTAGATAGAACATGCCTCCCCCACTGTACACGGCTGAAGTGGATCCATTCCCTATAATAGTACAAATATCATGGCCGCTTTCACAACAAGATGTTGAACTCGTGACCTTGGGCATGGCAATTTAGAGATTTACTATTGAACCAAATAGATAGATATGTAGGTAGGTAGGTAGGTTGGTAGTAGTCATACCACATTGACAGCATCCATGAGAACATATGACGGACCCCAGAGACATGAACACAAGATCTCTTAATTGCTAACCCAATGGACTAGCCACTAAACTGAACAAAGGAGAACTTACATCTATTTCTCATGCACTTACAACGAATATATACAACAATACAACTTTGATGTAGCATTTGCCCGTAATTAGATTCATCACAAATCCTAGCGCCATGTTGCTTGCACATTAGTTTGATCCCATTTAATTTTTAAGGAGGCAGATTCATATTCACCTTAAAAAATTATATAGGACCGGGGCCTCCCCAGCACCAATACCAGAACTATCAAGGGACGGACACACCATGTTTCAACATACAGGAAGTTATGATAGCACTAAATATGATGGCCAACAATAAAGCTCTAGACTTGTATGGATTAACTGTGGAATTACTAAAATGTGCGAATACAGCGTTAGGAAAACATGTGACAGATATATTCAACGGCATAATACACACAGGAGTCCCAGACAGATGGGCGTACAACAGGGTCGTACCCCTACACAAGGGAGGGAGCAGATAGGAACCTGGAAATTACAGAACCATAATAGTGAGCTCCATTTTTGCAAAATGGTTTGGAAAGGTCTTAGACAATAAGTTAAAACAATGGGCAGAGGTAGGGAACCTGAGAGCACAGGGACAGGCAGGGTTCAGGCCGGAACACTCAACCACGGATCACCTAGTAACCCTTAGGGTATTAATAGAATAGAATAGAAATCAGGGGAAGAAAGTAATATGCTGCTTTGTGGACTTTAGGAAGGCTTTTGACACAGTCCCGAGGGAGAAACTAATACAAAGGCTCATAGATATGCAGGCACCAAGAGACATGGTAGGGGCAATTGCAAGAGTGTACTATAGTGTATATGCAAAAATGGAAGAAGAGGGAAAAGCAATAGATTGCGACATGGGAGTCAAGCAGGGATGCCCGTTATCCCCAACACTGTTCGGAATATACATAGACGCATTACAAGATTTCATAACAGAACAGCAAGGGGACAGGAACGCTCCTACGCTAGGGGAAACCAAGGTACCCATCATGTTATATGCCGACGACCTAAGCATGATGGCCACAAAAAACAAGGGAATGCACAGGTTACTGGAACTGCTAGAAATCTTCTGCGAAAAGACAGGGTTGACTATTAATCTTGCAAAAACCAAAATAGTCTTTTTCGACAACAGGAATAGACACAAACCGTTCAAGTATTTGGGAACAGAGCTAGAAGAATCAACAGAGTACAGATACCTAGGGTATGACGCACACGGTATAGGAAAATGGGCTAAAGGGGTAGATACAAGATTCTAAACAGCCATTGGGAGTTACTATAATATGAAAAATTTCTGCAATAAAAGCAAAATAATAGACTGGAAAATCAAATGCTATTTGTTCAGTGCAGTGGTCGCGACCACACAATTATACGGAGCTGAGGCTTGGGGACCGGGGCTAACAGAAAAGAAATGGAAAAAACGGGAAGGAATCCTCAGGCAATGGCATAAACAGGAATTCCAACTGAGATCAAATACACCGCAAACAGCCATGGTATATGAGACAGGGCAGAAACCAATGGAGGTAAGGGCATGGGAGAAGACGATCAGATATCTCATAAGAAATAATGCAGGTGGGAAACCGAATAAATTAGCGAATATCGCGATCAGCGAGTCAGCAAAAGCACATATTATCACGGGTAACAGATGGTTTAGGGATGTAGCAATGTGGACCAGAGAAATGGGGATGAATCGGAAACGACGATAAACGAAAGCTTAATGGAATGAGGATTTGGGCAAACAAGGCTATGCAAGCATGGTGCAAAAACACACGGGCCCAAGACAATTTGGCTTATGACGATCTTCAACGGAAACGCCGGATAGGCAGCAGATGTATCAGGATAATCTGCTGGGAAAAGCCAGGAGGGATACCCTAGCAAGATTTAGGATGGGAAGCCATGACCTAAGAATTGAAAAGGACAGATGGAGGAGAGTAGAGAAAAACGATCGGATATGCAGAATCTGTGACAGAGGGGAAGTGGAGGACGAGAATCACATGCTCAATGAGTGCCCAATATATGAAGACGTCAGGAACAAATACAGAAACATAAGATGGGGCCAGCGCGTACACGCCATGATGGCAAGGACAGAGACAATGAGAGATTTGGCAGACGCAATACGGGAAATGACGACAAGGCATCGGGAGGTACATAAAGAAAAAGGGCTTCTATTATGAGCCAACCAGGAGGCGAATCATACCTGCCCAAAAATGCTTAGCTTAACACTAGAGTTGTCTCAGGGCCTTGTTTGGGTTCATCAACCCGTATGGGTCCCTCAATCCCTTCTCCATATTAGGGACTAGTCCTTCATGATACTTATGAGACTTTAAATATGAACACCTGAATTGTAAGATTAACACGAAGTTGTACCAGCATATTCAATGGCAAAATAAAATTCTTCACAAGTTTGGCACAAATCGCACCTTGAAATACACTCAATTCAATGGTTTCGATGATATGATATAATCTCATGGCACTCAACATGGAATACAAATTTCAAGATAACATTAATTTTCTATGAACGTAGCCTACAAATGCTACTCATTTTTCAAATTTCATGTGATTTCATAAAAATTTGATATATCAATGAGCAAATCATAATTTCAATCCTTGAGAGACCCAGTCGGGTCCGTAAGGAATTTATGAAAAACAGACATCTAGGAACCATTTCATATCCATGATATTTGAAATAGAATAAGGATGTGAAGGTACTATTATTTTTCAATGGAAGTAGATACTAAATACTACACGTTTTGCTAAATGGATTTCAGTTTTTCAAAAGGTGGAGTAGTATTATGAATTTTCAAAATTTTGACCCTCGGGGGACCTAACTGGGTCCATAAACAACTTCTGAACTTCAAACTTTAAGGAATTATTTCTCGAAAATTCTACCATAGAATTTTCTAATTCTTCTTGTGATAGATTTCTCATACCATGAATTACAAGATGAAAGTAGAATTCCTAGGAAAAATCATATGTGCAAAATAATGTTAGAAATGTTAAAGTCTTTGAGAATAAACTTGACCCCTTTGCATTCGGCTCCATATTATAGCTGGTAATAGAAGCTTTCTATATTTTTCATAAATTTTTCCTTATATGTACACTCATGGAGGACAACATATTGTGAGTATGTAGACAAATTCTTTATCTCGGAGCTATAATAGAATTTCAAAAAAAGTGTACGAATGAACCCATTTGGGTTCATCAAGGGACAACTCTAGTGTTAAAGCTGATTGATAATGACGCACCTCTGCACGGCCTTGAAGCCGATCCAAAGCGGGGTGCCGGTATTAATAGGAAAAAGAGGACCCTTCAGAAAAGGCTACAATAAAAACTAGCATGATGTGCTAGTAGCACCCATCAAGGAGCTCGCCCATGCTACATAAGTCCAGGGGCCTCGGGGCACAAGGGACAATAATGTATTCTATTCTATTCTATTCTATTCTATTCTATTCTATTCTATTCTATTCTATTCTATTCTATTCTATTCTATTCACCCTTGTTAGCTTGTGGGCGAAGGGTAAACTAACATCTGCAAAAGCAGTGTTGGGAAAAGTTTCTGAGCCTCCCGAAAAATTCCTGATGTTCTTGTAAATACTCGAATATTTTAGGTTTTCAACCAGAAATTTGTATTGTTTTATAGAAAAATACATGAAAACTTTTCGAAGAATTTCCTGTTGTGCACTAACTCAACCAAAAATCTTGAGCTTTCAATAAGAAAAACCTTCTTTTCCCCAGAGTTCTCCCAACACTCTTCAAAAGGGCAATGCATCAACATCTTATTTCTTTTTGGTAATTTTAAGAGCCATTTTCTCCTCCTTACAATTGTCCAAAGCATGTATAATATTAACACCATTGAAGACAAGTATTTTAAACCTTATAATAGAATTCGCTCAAAGTGGTGGAGAAAATCGAGAAGTATTTTAAACCTTATAATAGAATTTGCTCAAAGTGGTGGAGGAAATCGAGAGCTGTCAGCTGGGCATATTCACAACTTATATCTCGTTTTGGGCATAGATAGCGATTCTAATTTCTGGAATTGCTTCTACAAGTTGGAGCGTATTGATTCTAATTTCTGGAATTGCTTCTACAAGTTGGAGCATAATTTCTGGAATTGCTTCTACAAGTTGGAGCGTATTGATTCTAATTCCTGGAATTGCTTCTACAAGTTGGAGCATATTTTATGAGAAATATATATGGGAAGATTAGTGAGATATTAATAAGTGTAATAGAATGTGCGTTGTGTTGCCTATGAAAAGGTGTTCTAATTATGACGTTATGAGCTAAAATACAGTAAAGATCTACTTATCCTCAAACATATTTCATAGACATAAGCAAACAACTTCAAAGTTCCAATAGCTCGCTAGACATAAGCAAACAACTTCAATATTCCAATAGCTCGCAGGGCCGATTAGCAACAGGTTGTTTCTTTGGCAACATTTTGCATATTCTCATAACAGCCGTCTTGGAGAAATCCACAATGTTCGTCATTGTAGACCCCTAGCAACCAAAAGTTCTCAAAGGCGATTAGACCGCAGCTCTATTTTTTATGAATTTATAGTGTTAGGGGCAAAAATACGGAATATTAACCCATATATATATGCACAGTCCTACCAAAATTGACAATTATCTTTAGCATTATTATTATTTTGAAACCACAACATTTGTTTAATGATTGAAGGTTTTATTGCTGATAATTGGGTGTGCTATTACGGTATTGAGATACATCTTGCAATTTCTTCTTTTGCAGGCAGTACGCATGCAATTGGAGGCTTTCATGGGAATGGAAGCCATGCATTCAGAATGGGCAACGCCATAGCCATAGCTCTGTTTCACTAGAGCTTGTATCCTGAATGCTAATCTAGAGGAAATAAGTAAGAACCTGCACGAAGGATAAAGAGATTCATTTTTATCGTCTCTAAGACAAGGTAAAGAGTTTAAGAACCTGCATGAAGGATAAAAATATTTATTTTTATCATATCTAAGAAGATGAAGAGCTATTTTTCAAAGCTACGACATATTGTGCCCTATGCAGGAACCAGACTCCAATCCCGTTTATAATTGGAGACTCAAATTAAAAAATAAAACCGCTTTATTTTCACCTCTTAACCTTTAAAGATGAACCATGGCCAAAATAGGTACTCACAATATTAGATTATTATTACTTCAGAAAAAAGAGAGGAGACAAAAAAGAAAGGGAACCTAAACACTAGTAAATACTCTCTTCCACAAAGACATCCATATTGGAGGTCACTATAACATACCTCCAGCTGCAGAATGTCATAATGAAATAGGCCAGTATCAAACCTCGGGATAAATTGGACGTCCATAAAATAGAGACAAAAGTATGGAAACAAAACTGCTGCTCTTATGACAGTAATCATGTGCTAGATACCTATGCTATTTCATAAACACATGTCTGAGGAAATTGTAGGACCTTCCAGACATTAGATTCTATTACCCAACAAGGAGGAACCCTTCACCTTACAATGTAAATCTAGGCACTCACAATCAGTTCGTGCTATTTTGTCATTTTGTCGCTTGTGCAATAATATTTGACAGAGTGCTTGCTTGCTCTTTTGCATTCTCCACAAGGGTATCCTATAAACCAGAGAGTACACATATTAAAACAGGTTCAGACTTATCATCGTTTAACACGCTCCAATCCTTTGTATTAATTAAAATAAAGAATATTAATTTAGATCTTTGCTACTTGAAAGAGTTAAGAGACCCAAGTCAAACAAAGACAACGGACAGTTGAAAGAAAATCCTAATGGCTAAGGTCATATGTAACGACCTGTGCTGCAATTACTCTTGCAACTAACTTCTTGCTGGACTCCTGCAATTCTCCCGCAATAAGAACCTCGTCCAAAATAAAATAAGCCTGCAATGCAGTAAGACAGATGATCATAAATAAATGGCATAACTACAAGTTAATGCTCAGAACAAAACCTTGTGGAAATTGAAAATGAGATCCAATTCGCAAACCTGAAATTAAAAACATGAAATAATGTTTACATCAACATAATATTTTATACATGACTTTCTATTAACACACAATCTATAAATCAATTCTCATTTGCTATTGAGTATAAAACACTTACATTGCCAAAATATCGATCAAGGATTTGAACATAATGATGAATAATCTCCAGACATTCTAGCTCATTGTCTTCCAAATCAATACACATGCAAAAATAAAGGCTTGCATACCTAAAAAGGGAATAGAACTAAGTAATACGTTAAAACAGGACATGGAAATGTAATTTTAAACATGAATGGGATGACACTTACCGCTTATACACGACTTTAAAACCTCGCCACTCAACAAAGTTGCAAAGCTTAGGCCCTCTTGGGAGAATAACAGAAGTAAGCTCTCTTACCACCTAATTAAGAGCATTGTGTCAGATATTTCAGCATAAATAAATTAAGTAAAAGCATGCTACCTTTGATCGCTCCTTTTGCGAATATGGGGAGTACCACTTGGTCAGTCTGACTTTGCCTTGCCGACTAATTAGCAGAACAAAGTGAATCTGCAGTTTTTAGATGAGTGTTGCTTTGATGCATTAAGAAATCAAAACCGAGGAAACTGGAACAATAATCCCCAATAACTTGGACGTTTATAAGAACAGATGAGTGGAAAAGGTGGCTAACAATGGATCGAGTATAGATAACTTGAACCAGTGGCAAATCCTAGCTCCCAACCTTTACGGTCCTTTGATCATGTGAATTGCAAGACTGCTTTCTAGTGTGGCATCAAGATGGTTAAGGCATTCCATTAAAATCTATGGTTGAAGCTAAAAGCATCCACTTGAACTTAGCTTCATAACAAGTAAGGAAACTGGAAGAGTAATCCCCAACAATTTGGACGTTTATAAGAACAAATGAGTGATAACAAAAGTGCCTGACAATGCATCTGAGCATAGATAACTTGAGCCAGTGGCAAGACCTAGCTCCCAACTTTTATCATGTGAATTGGAAGAGGCTTTCTATCAAGACGGTTAAGGCATTCCATTAAAATCTATGGTTGAAGTTAAACGCATACACTTGAACTTCTTAGCTTCATAATTTTCACGACCATCACGGATTCAATTCTTTAGATTGTTAAGACGAACAACGAAGAAACAGAATAGAACAATGAAATCTACAAACTAATAGAAGCCATAGATAGAACATACCATTTTCAAGTCCAAAGAGCGACAAACGCAGAACAGCTACAAAACACTCTGCAGATCCGGCTTACAGTAGTGGTATACTAATGCAGCTGTATTCGGTATTCATGCGCGCAGAAAATACGATTATTGTAAATATACCTAGTTTTCCGGTTGCCGTCAAAGTCGGTATAGTTTTTGGGCTGACCTTAGTAAGTATAATAATAACGACATTTGGGAAGAGTATCTATTTCACCTATTCAATAGTTGTTTGTATTTAGGTGAAATATTGAATAGGTGATATTTAATTAAAATTTGTAACATTGCACAACACAAGCGATAACTTGCTATGCAACTCAGGAACTAGAAGTTTAAAGGGGAGCATATAAATCTAAACCAAAGTTGTGGAGGCTTAAACTAAATCAGTCATTGCACGTGGAAAGCTTTTGTCAAACAAATGCAAAACCCTCTTCAACATCTAGATGAAGAACGAGTTGATCATTCATTAACTATCTAGCATAATGACCTAATAAATAGTAGTGTGATAGCATCATGATCATAGTTACATAATATGTAAAGCAACATATACAAAGAAAGTGGTATAAAGCATTTTTATTCCCGTTTTTTTTTTTTTTTTTTTTTTTTTTTGAAGGACGTCAGACTTTATTAATAACACTCCAACATAATACATAATACAATGCAGAGACAGGAATAAAAAATCCAGCGGACAATCAGATCCAACTAAGCAGGGCCACCCGTCTAAGCATGACAATATAATGCAGTTCACACTATTTTCCTCTCCTACAAAGAGAAGAATAATATATAATCATCTTCTTTTTTATTTTGAGATGGTATTGGAAGTTGTGCCGGAACGCCGCATGTAACGCCGCATGCGGCGTTCCCTTACCGCTTGCAGGTCCTCTTGCGAGACGCGGCTGCAGCATGCCAGTTTTTGAACTTGCACAGGTCTTCGAATGCTGCCAGGCTGCCATCCGTGGGTACGATCCCTCCTCTCTCTGCTCTTCCGTTTGGCATCCACGATTTCCTCCCCGCTCTTCCTGTAGCGCTCCGATTTTTGGCGGTGAAGCTTGGGCTGGGTCGTGTGCTTTCGTAGGTATTAGAAATGGTAAAATCGTGATTGAATTAACTCTGATGCATTACTAAAACGCTTAAGTTCTTTTACAGTTTTTGCCAGGATCAATGCTTTTGTGGCTTTTCGCAATATATAGACATAGGTGACTCCTCAGACATGGTTTTGAGATGTGTTTCCTACAGGTAAAGATCATTCACGCCATTGCAAATGCTCAAAAACCTCAGCAACCCATTTCTCTGGCATAAAGCGATTTTGTTCCGTAGTTCGATTCCTGTGAAAGGTATGCTTCGTGTTGATGCAGTGTTGCCCTATATTTGAAAATGCGAATCTAAGCCTACTTCTGGATTTATGACAGTGTTCTTATTTGCTTTTTATTTTCTACAATTGATCTTGGTTTGGGCAATCTTTCCGAAATCGATTCACCCTCAGAAGTGCATTTTAGTGAAGAGTCTATATGACTATGAACTTTGAATTGCCACAGAAGGAAGGCATCTGCATCTTTGAGCATCATCATGTCGCTGAATCCGAGGCTTGCTTTTTTGCAGCCTTATTTCTTAGGTATGCCCGAGTTATTTTTTCATGTCCTCAAAGTACATATAGATACATTGTGGGTGCTGCATTTTTTTGTTTATTTTTTTCTGACAAGACAAACATCTAGATCTTCATCCCCGCAAAGTGAAACAATTTGGCAAAAGCAGAAATCTTTACTTCCAACATGAGGTGTCTGACTATGGACCTTGCACTTTGAGTTTAGGTAACGGTTCTAGATTCTTTTGTATGGATGAGAAGATAGCTGAATGTGTTTAGTGTAGGCTTTAATGGCACAACATTCAGGTCATTTATTATATGGGTTTGGCATGGCCTCTTATCTATTTCTTGCTGGTTTTTTCTTTTATGCGCTTGATATGATTGTAGTTCATGTTATGCACAGTTTTCTTGCATATGCAATGTAAGTTTGATAGTCTTCTATTTGGTTTATGAAATACAATAACTTGACTGCCACATACGCCTTCTTTATGGGTCAAGGAAAATTAGAACTGTTGTTGAATGTGCAGTATTTATTTGCTATAAATATCCCTTTATGATCAGAGATTCATTACAAGAAAAAGCGTCTTGGATGGATAGTCATTGGTAGATGCAATTGTTGGCGAAGAATATACATATAGTCTGCAATGTCATGAAATTATTTAGCTGGGAGCAAGAGAGAACCCACCCGTTTCAGTGGAAAGGATTTGTTGATAGAGGTTTAAGTTGTAGTTCTTTACTTCTTTAACAATGATCTTTTTGGCCACATTAGGTCTAGAACCTTGTGTTTAGTTTGAAATTGCATAGTTTAGATGGTACTTTATGCAGTCTGTTGATGGGCCTTGCTTTATGATAAAGCTTTCATTTGTTTATTTGTTCATCTATATATGCATGTTCATTGATCAAAAGTTCCTCTATTCAGACCATCTGAGTTTTCTTGATCTTGGTTTTTTCTTAAGTGTGCAGAGATGTTCGAAGTTCCTTAGCACTAATTTGCAAGGTACTTCAATTTTATGCACATGTTTATTTTTATAGTTTACAACAGAAGGAAAGATAGAAATCTCAGCAGGCAAACAAGGTGAGCTGTTTCAGAATTAGGCATTTGCATAATTGAGAAGATATTACAAGGTCAATTAATAGTATTCATGGATGTCTAAATGGATTGTGTTGGTAAAAAAATTGCATTTGCCTCAATTTAATTATTATCTTGTGGCAAAGAACATTAGTTTTAACTGACTTGGCCATAACTAGAATATTTGTCATATAAGCACTTAGAATATCTCCTACCAGAATGACAGTATGTTGAATAGAGAATGGCTGGAATTACAGGATGGAACTCCAATCCAAGGAAGGTGATACTGGACATGGGATTCAAACTTGTGAGTTCTTCGTAGTTGTGAGCTAAATTAATATTCAACAAAAATCTGCTTGCTGATTATTGTATCTGGTATCTGGCATCATATTTAATTCTTCTAGAAGATATTTTGCAGGAAAGAATTGCACAGGTTTTTGTTGTTGTAGAGTGCATTAAAGAAAGATGAAAAGCAATGGCCATTACCATGGGCCATAAGCAATCTAAATCCACATAACCAATCTGACAAGGTATGAGAATTTATACATTTCTTCATTTGTTTTATAAGAGCTATAACTCATCATTTGCTTTTTTTATTGAATGGTTTAAGTTTTCAAGATCTCTGACTGATGGCATTTCTTCTATAGCCAATACTGCATTTTGTCCAGCAACTACAAAACTTGAAGAGGCTGGTCCACTGGGTAATTCAACCTGTTATACATTTTATGGTTTCAAACATTTGTTGCATGCATCTTTGTACGTTAGGAATTGAAGATGATGTGCTCAAAGTTCCTTCAACAATTGAACAAAATATAGATTTTGTTGGTGGAAAGAATTCAAAACTGGCAGAATGTGGATGCCTCCATAACCATGAGGAAAGAATCTGATGGAAATAAATTCAAAGTGATTTATGGGCTAGGCATATCATGTTGGGAAGCTGGTCGTTGTAAAGTACATCCCCAAAGATTTTGCATCATAACTGTCTATCATCATGTGGAAGCATAGGCTTAAAGATGTGCAACATTATAAATGGATTCAAATGCCCTTTATGCATGTAGAGTTTACCAGGAATCCATAAGCAAAAGTCTGTATCTTATAGCAAGGTTACACTTTTATCATGAATTGCTAAGGTGGATCTTGCAAGTAATAAGTGGTGGTTCTCAGGTTTTGTGTTAAATTCGGAGACTCTTCATTTTTGGGTTCAATACCTCTTAAGCCTAAGATGAAAGCCAATCACCATCTTGCTTTTATAATGCAATGACTCTTTGTTTCTTGGTCTTTTTAACCAATGACTCTTTGTTTCTATGTTCAATACCACTGGAGCCTACGATGAAAGCAAATAACCACCTTGGTATGAAAGTCATTGATCACCTTGGTTTTAATACAATGACTTTTCATTTTTGCATAAATTAACCAATGACCACCGTTGTCTTTAATACAACGACTCTTCATTTTTGTATGAATCAACCACTGGAATGAATGCCTATAGTACAGGAATGAACTCTTATATAGAAACTAATATGGTGAAACACAATGCGTTAAACATCCAGGCTTAATTTTTCAAGGCTCATATGATGAACTAATCATTTGTTCTGCGAGGGGATAGTGGTATTGCTTCCTTTGATGTATTTTAGTCAAAATAGTGTGCCATACTTTTCATATCTCTACTTTCATTATTGTGGAAGTCAACCACAATGTGTTAAACATCCAGGCTTAATTTTCTAAGGCTCATATGAGCTAACCATTCCTCTATTTGCAAGGGGGTAGTGGTATTGCTTCCTCCAATGGATTTTAGTCAGCATAGTGTTTCATACTTTTGGCTACACATTGGATCTGCTCTCTTTCACAAACACAAAATCCTAGACAAACCTTAAGCATAAACCTTATGTAGGCCTTACTATATGTACCCTTGATCGTCTATCCATTCTATTGCACTCCACACTCCGTTATTCCTACCCATTTCAGTGGCTCGCGGATAATGCACGAGCTTCCTAAACTCTATAGCTTCGTCCTAGGTACTCCATTATGGACACAATTATATTTATTACTCTTTAGTCCACTTACAAACTCCATTATATATGGCTATTTATTTCACATGTCTAAGATGTTTGTGCTTTATGCCGTATGGAAAATGTAAAATTTTGGATGGCTTTGGGCACGGTATTTTCAACCTCTATGTTGTTTCTTTGGAGTAACAATGGTGAGCTTTTGTAATCATGGGTTTCTATAATTACTCACTGGTAGGGTTTAGGTTGGGATGTGTTCTTAGATAGCTTAACATCATCGCTATGTATTAAACATTTTTTAGAGATTGAGACTCAATGGTGGACTTGCCAAATTCTATTTTTCGCATAGGAATATGGGTTTAAGATTGCATTTTATGTTAGAGAGGCCCTTATTTGGAGTAAGTAGTTGGCGAGCTCCCTAGGACGAGCCAGTTTCACATCCCGTGTAAGAGTCCGATGGCTGGTAGGAGCCACATAGTGCAACCACATGCATATAGTCAAACACATTGACATTTTTGGTCGTTTGTCTTACGTCATAAGATCATTTTTTATTTAAGCTGGGCTTGAAATAGGTGAAATGTTTCTCTACCCCAACATTATGAAACCAAAACAAATGAATAAGCAGAATGATAACACCCTTATATTGTGATATATGCTAATAGGATCTATCTATAAACCTTATAAATGCAATTTTATTGACCAGGCATGAGATTAGCAATCTTCTACAAAACCTAAAGAAAGACCCTAAACTGGATGGACTCCATTACGTCTATGTCTTCTATTTCACCCCATGCTGTCTATTGATCCTACCTATCCTCAGCTAATGCATGACACTCCTTTACATCTATAGACACGATACATTTAGTGCTTTTAGTTCCACCTACCCTCTTGCGTCTACTTATTCCAAATGTCTACTCATTCCAAACGTCCATGACTAATGCCCGGCATCGCCGGGCACACGTTCCTAGTATTTTTAAAAAAGTTACTTTAACCAGGTCGAACTTCCACATCCATAGAATCATTAACAGCAACATGATCTGCTCCCTGGTGTCTCAATGCCATTGAATCAGGGACATCCACTATAACAATCGTAGCAGATATTGGAGCTACAGAGTGAACCAACGTAGATTGAGGAGCCGAGCTATTTTTGCGACGTGCAAGTTTCTTCAGGCGTGGAGTAGACCATCCTTCTTCCAATAGTTCTTGCTTCTGAGCAATGCCCTGAAGACGAGAATGTTGATCCTCATTAAGAGGGTCTACTGATATAGACTGAGACAGAGATGCAATAGAAGAAGGCGATAGTGCAGAAATAGCTAAAGAAGGCGGCACAGGGGCTGGTAATACTGGCGGATTAACTAGTGCAGAGGCAGATGAGGAAGAAGATGATACAACATGACATTCAAGTGAAGTGGATGCCATGTGACATGGGATAGGAGCAGCTGGGGAGGTAGAGACAAAAGTATGCCTGGACCTGTAAGTAGCGAAAGCCTCAATATTGGGAAACATCTTGGCAAGCTCGGGTCCATTAAGTAGACGTAGTTTGTATTTGAAAAAAAGTGGGCCATTTTTGGCCACTACTGACTGAGGAATAGAAACATAAGTAGGAAGAGACACAAATTCGAGGACCATTAACAATAGAATGGGCAAGATGCATACCCAATCCATTGGCAATAGCAATCATAAAATCAGACACTTGCAGTTCTAATGGAAAGTCCTCTAAAGCAAGCCAACAAGGCATGCACAATGCACCAGACTTACTTGGCAAGACCTGATATAGAAGATAGTATCCCCAAAGAGGATCAACACCATGCTCCACAAGCCTGTCAACTGCAAATGAAGAGTCAAACATGACCAGGAAGAAATTATTATCTTTATCCAAAACCTTTAGAGACGCACAATGAGGGAGACCCAGTCTCTGAAGGTGATGTTTTAGCCAGAATCCACCTCTCCTAAGATCCAAAAACTATCAAGTGAAATGGCAAACAACTGCATGAGACACAAGGTTCTGAACACACTGCAAATGAGCATTATGATCAATTTCGACAACCAGTAGGCCAGCCTGTGTAAAAGCGTTTGAACACTGTCTGTGCCTCATAGCATACATCCTCAGGAGGCAACTGAACATCCATACGGTCATCTTGTGCTTGTAACTCATTTAGGTATGAGCTCAATTCTTTCTTGTTATTCTGTAACATAATATTCAATGCAGCAGAAACACGAGCAGATTGCACACTGGATGTCAAATCGCGTTTGATCCAATCGCTAAATCGTGTAGAAGGCGCTCTAGCCACAACATCAGAAGAACCCCACGGAGCAGAAGGAACGGATACACACCCAACAAAAGTAGACACAAAGGAGGCAGAAGCAACAGTAGAAGTATTTACAGTGGTATCTACTTGAGAAGTAGACAAAGGTGCAGATTTAGACAGAGGGGAAAAGTGTTGCAAGCTTGTACTCATATTAACAAGAGAAGGGTCAAAAGCAAGAGGATTAAGGCGAGAATTATCAAGTAAATTAGGAAGCGGCAAAGGATAATTCATATCATGCACAAAAGAAGGAGCAGAAGCACCACCTACCACTTTCTTGGCTGACGAACGTGTTCCGGAAGCTGGCAAACTAGGGTTTGTCATGGTAGCCGAAATGTGTAAACTCCAAATCCGGCCCAGATAGGCGCAACAAACTGTATGAATTATACACCAATGGAAAGCTCACATCTCTAACTTTGCAATGCACTAAAGAACACCCGAATCTGATACTCGCGCCATAAGTTATGAAGAAATCTGCGTCGGGACCCTACATGGTGGCCATCACACCTTATATATCAGAGGAATGGAAACTCATTATAACTTTCTCCAATGCTCCTTTACATGATGGATTGACCTTGAAAATGGCTTCATAGCATACCCTAAGCTGGTGCACCCTTTTATGCGTTGATGATTCCAGAATTCTAGCCTTTATACTGTAAAAACACAGTTTAAAAAACAAATAACCCTGTAAGTCTGTTATTCTGCTAACAAATTCTCTGGATGAGATACCTAAAATTCACACTAATTCACCTTAGAGGAAAGGGATCTCCAGATGCTTAATAACATATTTAACAAGGTGACGGTGCAAATGCACTAATGACTTGCGTTTGCACTAATAAAAAGCATCTTTCAAAGATTCCCTAAAATACCCTTAAATTCTGCCACTTTTGGGGGGTCACTTAAAAAAATGACCCTAAATTTACAATTGTATGTGCCATTTTAGGGGCCAAAATTACAAAAAAGTTGGCGTCTTGTTGATTTGACATCCCTAATTTAAGTATAAAATAAAAATCTAATTTAGGTGGTTTTGGGACACACATGGAAAGTGGGAAAATGAAAGAACCATCAGAATGTTGACGAATAATGAAGACTGAAACGTGGAAATAAAGCCGTATGCATTTCATATTGCTCAAGGAGAACGACAACATGCATTTCATTTTGACTAGAAAACCAAAAACATGATTAAATATTTATATTCCATGCCACAAAGGAACATCAGTTTTTGCAAATAACAAGTAACGCTGACTCTTTTGATATCAAGAGATGTTTTTTGTTGGAGCATAATTTTCTTGTTCACTTTCTGCAAGTATGTTAGTAAGGGAAGAAACATCATCTGATGCTACTAGTTCATCTAATTAACATAGACCTTCAAGAGAAACTGGATCAACAAATTCAGTGGAATCATCATTGATCTCGGTCGATAATTATACCTCAAAACTTGTTGCACCCTAACATGAAGTTCCAGATTTTGTCAGACAGGTCCTAAAAATAACTTATGTATGTACAATATTTAACATTGGTATTTGTAACATTGGTATTTGTCTATGCGCGCATAGACAAACACAATTGCACAGTGTTTAACCTTAGTATTTGTCTATGCGCGCATAGACAAACACAATTTAGGTTCTTCCAAAAACCCAAGGTTTTGTGTAAGAATCGTAAAAAGAGCTTTTAAAAATATTGCTTGCCTAAATGCATATATCTAAATCAGAGCTTACGACCAAAATCTAAAATAGTCACAAACTACTCTTTGTTGAGAAATGTTTAACAAGGTTCGGATCCAATCCAAGGTGCAGATAAGGAGAATAGATAGGTCAGAAAGGAAATTTTGGTAGGTAGTAGGCAAAAAGGGTAGGTCGAAAGAATGACTGGTAGGTAGTGCCTATGCGCGCATAGGCATCCTATACGCGCATAGCCTCAATGCGTTTTTGTAGAACTAGGGTTTTCGCAGCTCCAAGGTTCCGCCATTGTTCCGTTGAATCCGACTGCTGCTTTTCCTCAGGTGCTCCGTTATCTGTTGAATCCAACTATATTTCTGCCACAGGTTCAGGGTAGCCCTTAAGCCCAAATTTTCATAGGTGTAATTTAGAATGTGAGGCGAATCTTGGCTTTTTTCGATTAGTTATGTTGGCGATTTTGTTTCGGGCTTCAATTTGAGTTGTAGCAACCTTGGCAAATCTTTCATCCATTAAGCGATGGAATATATACTTTTTTCTCAAGTAAAATTTTGGTCTACAATATATATTTGTTATGTCCGTATACAATTGTAAGCGTAATGCTCACATAATGAATATACATGTTACCAGACATCGGCATATGTGTCTTCACAAGAGAAAGGCCAAGCTGATTAGTGTCAACAATAAAAACGTAAATTACACCCATCTAGTAGTACCCTAAGGCATTAATTTTTATTGGACCCTAAATTTACCTTCATTGTGACATCCCTAATTGAGCGATAAAATGCTTAGATATTGTATTTTCTAAATGACTAGATAATGGGCCGTTAGAAAAACAAGGTAATAGTCTAATCTTTCAATCGAAAGACATTGGTGCCTAAACCCTAGATTTCTACCACGATATTTAACATCATTCGTCACCAATTTGAAGAGTTTGATCATGTCATAAGGATGTCTGTGCAACAATTGAACTGAGCAGTTGATGATTAAAATATAGGAGACAGACAATCATATACATCATGTATTACCTAGATTGGTTGCACGTACAATAGAAATAATCATGATAACAAAAAATAGAAAAAATTAATAGCCAAGATAAGGTACGGTTGCTCTAAAATGTAAGAAAATCAATTGCCTCATAACCAAATCAAGAGGGCAAGTATTCTGATAAAATGAGTAAGCAAACCAACTATAACTACTCTACAACATACATCGTAGCCCTTATCTGATTGTAAATCTCAATAGCTCCACGCTAAGGCCTAAACAACAACAAGTGCACAAACTTAGTCGAGGCATAATTGCATATTATGGTGGGCAAGCACAAGCCGATTTGATTTCAGTCATCTTTTTAAGATTGGATAAACAACAGACCAAAAGCAAAAATACTCCACGATTGCATACCTGGATGTTGGAGCTGGATCATAAAATCCATGTAACATGCATGGTTTTTTTCCTTCCCTTTTTCTTTTTTCCTAAAAGTAAACGGCAATTCAAAAAACTCACAAAGAATAGAATTTATATTAATTTTACATGATTTTCGGGGGTTAAAGGGCGATTTTAAAATAATTACCAAGAATAAAATTCACATGGGGGCGAATCCAAGAATCCGTCATTTAGTGACGTAGGCTAACTTACGAGTGGAGGGAGAAAATTTCGTAGACAAGGTGGCGATATTTTATTGGCACCACTCCTAATTGATCCCACTCAATAGTAGTGAGAAAAAATGCAAATGTCCAAAAAAATAGCCTTTTGGCGATATTTCGAGCTTAAGGGCTACCCTGCACAGGTTCTTGATTTTTGCTGAGGTTCTTGGTCGATTGCTGAGGTTGGGCGCAGGTTTTGAGCCGATTGTCTGGGCTCACAATATCTGTATTGGTCGGTTGATATTTGCTGCAGGGGCAATATTAAATTTGAGCCTGAGGTTTCAAGTGTCGAAGATCAGCTGGCTTCAGTTATAACACTTGTAAACAGCATTAGATTTTCCAGTCTATTCTAGCAACTCAGATTGCATCTTCATGTGCAAAGGCCCAATTATACGATAAGATTATGGCAAATTTTGCAGATTATGGCAAAATATTGACCAAGATCCAGTTAATATTCCTCACTGGGCATTTGAGATTTCTCCAGTACACTGATCAAAATCAGCATATGCAGATAAAGTTCAAGTAATTTGTCCTTGAATCATATGATAATCTGCTAATAAATGAGCAGATGCAAGCATATCTGCAGATAAATGTTACAAATCTGTTAATCTGTTACATAAGGAGCAGATACAAGGGAAATGGCCTTACAAGTCTAGGCAAACTGGATGCCTGCAATAGAGCTTGGAAATGGAGTTACCCAATGGGTATACAACACGAAGCACAATTCATATTCTGCAACCTGATCCAGTAATCTGTCTTGGGAATGGTACTTGTAACATGATACATTTAACATGATACTAATGGCAAAATCTTACAGATTATATTATGGCGAAATATTGCCCAAAACGCATTTAATTTTCTTCATTGGTGTTCTCTGCATTCTGTTTGCCATGCTTTAAGTTACAGGCTCTTTCCCAACTTTAGCATATATTTGGCCACCTTGTGAATTCGGTAAGTTTTGGTAAGTTTTGATGCATAAAAATGATACATGGTTTTCCGAAAATTGCTGCTAACACATAAGGATCTAGATCTTCTACCAAATGTTCTGGAGCTTAAGCATCAATGCTACAGTGTTATTAATTGCTACTGATGTGGACTTGAAAAAAAATATAACCTTGCTCAATCCCATGTCAGGCACTTAAGGAAATTTCCTTGATTCAATGAAAGCATAAATGAAAAAGTTTTAAAATTTGTTGTTAAGAACTGCTGTTTAAATTTTGTTGCTTGTCTATGCGCGCATAGGCAAGAGCTTTCAACATTTGTTGCTTGTCTATGCGCGCATAGGCAAATGATATACTTTGAACCTCTAGCCGTTTTATAAAAGTAGGTGCTTGCCCATGTGCTCATAGACAGGACGTACTCTTTAGAAACTCCTGGCCATGCACGCATAGACAGGTATCTAGTTTTCTTCATTGTTTCTATGCACGTATAGGCATGTCTGTGTCTACTCTATGAGCTTTTATGCTTTGGTTTCTTATTCTTCCTTTGTTTAATAGTTTATGAATTTGGAAAATACTTTTATTTGCAAAGATGCGGCAAATTCAACTTGGTAATGCTTGTACACCAATTAAAACTTACAAGCAAAGCAAGGAATTTATATTTGCATTTGTTGAAGCAAACACCTACCTCCTCTTGATATTTAATGTGTGCTAAAAAAGAACATTTTTTTAAGTGCCTATATTATTGTACTGAATTATTGAAATATAACTTTGTTGTACGCGCGCATAGACATTCTTCCTTTCCTTTGTATTTTTGTGTCGTAAGAAAGTGCATCTTCTTAGTGTGTCTTAACACAAAATCTGTCGCCCGCTTTTAAAATTGGCCATATTTGGAATGCGACTTTATTTTTTGGTAGTTGTTTTTTTAAAAATGGTCAAAACTGTCGAATTTACATGTTTTTGAAAAAGGAATCTGCAATTGCACCACAGGTCATTAGTGCGTTTGCACCGTCACCTTGTTTCATCTTAATCGTTGAATTAGCAGCGACTATTTCGAAACATGAGTACCACGATATTCTGTCTTTAGACAATCAGGAAGCGCTATGGTTACACCTGTTGAATTGGCAGCGGACGTTTCAGAAACATGAGTAGCACCATTTTCTCTCTTTGCACAATCAGGAAGCACTTGCAAATACCAATATAAATCATGTGTTTAGCATTTAAAATCTCACTAAATTTAGAGACATGGTCCTAAAAAAATCACAGGCATAAAGACAGGAGATCCCCAACAAAATTTCATGTTTTTAAACATAGAGAAATAATCTACCATCAAATCAATCCTAAACTTATTGGGCCGAGTAAGCAGATCATAATTGCAACATGCAAGACAGAGGCCAAATCCTTTATGTATGGGAAAGCATTTCCACCACTCCTGATTAAAATTAGACTAAATGGAGAGGGAGATGGCATGCATGCAAAAGACACAAAATAACTAGATAATGTGCACTGCAAGATTGGAATGCCTCTGCATGCAAAAGAATTGAGCATCCTTAAAACTTATAACCATCCAAGGATGATGTGTCTACACAAACAACTAAATATACATGGCCAAAAACCTCGTCAAGGTTCTCCAAGTAGACGTGGTTAATTGCATAGAATTCTTTTCGGGCTTCCATGTAAATGGGTAATGATGAAACCCATGGTGGTAAATGAGCCAATCGAACATTTGCAAACAAGTGTCGCACAGGGGCCTGCAATATGAATTCCAAGCTGCATATCCTCTTTTCTGAATTCTCCACTGTCATATCATGCAATGGTCTACTCCAAGTTATGGTTCTGATCTATAGAAGGAAGGAAGGAAAAGAGATGACCTCCGTAAATCAAGAAAGTCGGTAAAAACATTGAACTTCAACAAAAACATTGCGAGTTGTTAAATGTTGTTCATCTATGCAGAAAGGAAGCTTTTCTAAGGCCTCCACATTAGTGTCGTGTTTTGCAGCTGCATCTAGAGAATATCAAATTTATAAACTCAATTCCATTCTGACTAACCTTACAGCTATATATATACTATATGTAAGGATGCATACAATGAGCCCCAAGGCCTCTACATTGATTTCATGTTACATTAACCAATACACAGACCAGCTGTTTTCCCTACAAAAACATAAGCCAATGAACAGATGTCAAGTTTACCTGCAGCTTAGTCAGGATCTGTGCAACAGCTCATCTTTAACTAGGCCAAGAAGTGCACGACCAGCAAGTGCACGAATGCAATCAAGTCCTGAGGGACACAACACTGTTTTTAAATAACATCTGACCTAAGATAAAAGGAATATCACCCTTGCACCAATTGGGAGAGCTCGGCCCAATTATTCTCCCTAAGGAACCATGATAACGCACAAATCTATAATTTATAGATGCGTTCTTCCATCCTAAAATGAGAAACAGAAGAGCTTGTTACCGATTTTGTAGGGCAACAAACAAAAGATGAAGTAACTTACTGAGAGATGTTACTGAATCGTGCAGTTATCACAGGTACGCCATGCTGAATATATTATGTAATTAATGGACTTTAAAGTATGGCACTTCGATTGGGCAACTCACTGAATCTCTATTTTGTATCGCATCATAGACTTTCCGTGCTGCCTCAAAGCTATCACATTTTGTATACATATCAAACAGAGCATTACGAAGTGCAATACAGCCCTAATGCCATTATTAGCCCACACCGCATTATGGGCATAACTATAACCTTGCTCCATAAATGCTGCAAGCCCACAGCTGGATCCCGGCACAAGAGAAATCCTTGCATCCCCAACTAATGCACACAATGGGGATGCTAACACGCTCGCATTACCAGCTCCCTTAGTTGTCCCATAAGAAACCTTCATGCTAAAGATCCATACCCGGGCCGAGCATATTCGTGTGTTTGCAGGGACATGCACTACAATGATAATATTCCATGAAAATTCGTTTGTTTCTGTCAATTTATAAGAAGTATGTCTGCATCTTCTAATGCCCCACACTTGCTATAGAGCTCTAACACAAATAATTGTTGGTATTCAGCATACCTACTTGCCCTTTCAAGATGGAACAAACTAATCTGTAGCAATACCAATGCAGCAAGTCAATCGGAATTCTAAAACTAACCAAAGTTAACAAAACGAATAAGTGCCTCACATTTTCATTCAAGAGCAAAAATTTTCCAAGGTAACTAACCAGATACTTGAAGACCTTTGCAATTGCAAGAATCCTCTCAGAATGCTGTTATGAATAAAATGTAATGAAAATTATGTTTACCATGCTGTTGTGACGGTGCCCTATGCAAGCCGAAGAAAGCATATATAGGATGATCTAGAAGCTCATCCATTTGATTGATTTGCATAGCTATAATGTAGCAAATGAAGTCTCCAATTCTGGTAGTTTGTGAAACAACAGCAATATCCATTTCAAAAAAGATTTTTTGCTTTTTGTTTTTAGAAGAAAAGGAAAAAAAGGGAGCAAGAATAGCCGTCAAGAATTGCTAAAGATTTGGCAACTTAAGCGATGCTAAAACAAGTGTGGGTCCCATAACCTATTGAACAGTATAAACTGGAAAGAAAGAGACACTGTAATATATTGAATCAAAGCTCAATGGAGCATACAAGGACACAAGGATTGTAGGCACAAAGCTGAAGGCGGTGAGGATCCAGAGATCTGCTTCCTGTTTATATAACATAGAAGAGAACCTTAAGTAATTGCTCTGATACAGATTTGTTGGTCCTGCATCCTAAATATGACAAGGAACTGACTGCATGTAACAGAAAAGACTGACTGCATGTAACAGAAACAGAATCCTACTGACTTTGATAATCTAACAGCCATGGCATTTTGTTGATCAAATCCTCTACAATGTCAATCCAATTTTCCCGTCCAAGTAGGTCAATCAATAGTCTTTGATAAAATCACATGATCCAGAACCATGAAACAAATAAATGATAGCCTTCATCAATTAGGCCTGCGTGACTACAAGCTGAAAGTGTGCTAAGAAAGGTGACATCATTAGGTCTCACACCTTTAAGGCCCATTTCATGAAATAAGTGAAAAGCTTCTTTGCCATATCGTTATCACTGCATTCTGTGTTATCACATCAAAGCCAAAGACATGTTCGGAAACAAGAACAGCTTCCTTCAGGCATCCACACTTGCCTTACATAGTAACAACGGCAGTTGCTACCACAATATCTAGTTGATATCTATATGCTATTATGAGACTATGCACATTCTTATCTCTTACTAAGGCTATCTGATCTGCACATGCATCCAATATCTCAGCAAAGGTAAGCTTATCAGGTTTCATTGATTATCTGATCTAGAAGTATAATAGCTTCCTTGAGGTGTGAAATGCTCCTAGAGCGTTAAACACTTGAAATCAAACAAAATTTTGAAGCCTTGAGTAACGATCATATTAAATAGAGATAATAATAACAAAATATTACTTAGGAACATTGGGGGTGTCACCACCCTCATTGTCCGAAGACACTCTGACATGTTCTGAGTCTCTAATGGAATATTCACTAAGGAATTTGGACAAAATGTCGTGCACTTCACATGCACAACCATAAATGAAATGTTGGAAAGCGACATGTAAATAACTCCAAAGCTTTTCTAGGTCAATCTTAACTACGCCACTGCAAGGGCCAAGAGACAAGCATCCGCTTTGGTGTCACTCGCAGTTCCTGATGGTTCTCTTATTTCTGACCCAGACGAGCTCAAGAATTTTGTGCATCATCATTTCTCTGGCTTCTTTGCGGCCCGTCGTCTTCCCTTTCAGCAGGATTTTCAAGAGGCATTGCTTGCAAAGGTTCACCCTATTGTCTCTGAAGAGCAAAAGGCTAGTCTGGAAGTTGAGATCACTCTCAATGATTTGGCGGATGCTACATCTCTTTTGAAGCAAGGCAAATGCCCTGGAATTGATGGTATTCCTATCGAGTTTTTTCAGAAGTATTGGCACTGGCTTGGTGAGGATGTCTATAATGCTTTTTTGGATTTCAAGAGACAAAGACGACTGGATAAGCTCCTTAAGTCGGGCTGCATCTCCCTCATCCCCAAGTGTAAGGAGCCTTCTTCAATTTCTGATTGGCGTCCCATTACCTTGTTGTCCTCTGTTTACAAGATCTTTGCTAAAGCTTATGCTCAAAAGCTTTGTGACATTCTTGCTGATTCTATATCCTCTGCACAATCAGGTTTCCTTCCGCGACGGTGTATTTTAAATAATGTAGCGGCAGCCTATGAGAGTATTTATTGGGCAAGATTGCAGGCTCATGAGATTGTTTACTTGAAGTTGGATTTTGCAAAAGCCTATGACAGTGTTGATTGGACTTTCTTGGAAAAGTGTCTCTTGCATCTTGGCTTTGGTGCACACTTCACTGCTGATGTAATGAGACTCCACTATTCTGCTCATTCTGCTGTTCTTTTTCAAGGAGAGCCTTCAGCATTCTTTCCGGTTGGTCGTGGCATTCGTCAAGGTTGTCCATTGGCACCATTGCTCTTCACAATTGTAGCAGGGGTCCTCTCTCAAATTTTCTCACTTGCTGCACAAGATGGCATCTTGCATGGACTCCCCATGCATAATGGGTCATAAAGAGATTTGTAATCGATGCAGCGGATGATACTTTTCTTTTCCTAAAGGCTGATGAGCAAAATCTGCAGAATGCCATCTCACTATTGGATTCCTTTTCCTTAGCATCTGGTATCTTTGTTGGATGGCAGAAGTGTACTGCATTGTGGATACAGGATACTCCAATTCCACCGGGTGTTACTGAATTTCCATGGAAGGTCCTTCCTCATGGCAAAGTGACCAAGCTTCTTGGTATTCCTATGGGGATTCATATTTTTAGCTGGAGATCGTGGGATCTTGTTGTTAAGGGCTTGGAAAAGCACTTGTTCAGTGGTCCACTGACTAAATTGTCCATGGCGGTCGGTCCATCGTAGCCAAATCGGTGTTGAGTGGCACACATGTCTATATGGCTTCAATTATACTGCACCACGTGCAGGGCAAAGATGCAGCTCATCATCAATTATTGAATTTCATTTGTGGTGGGCGAGAAGAAGGGGCTGATGTCAAGGTCGGTTGGGAGAAGTGCATCTTACCAAAGCATTTGTGGGGACTTGGGATGATCGACTTTCTCCCTCTGAGCAAAGTATTAATTTCAAGTTCATCACGGAGGATCTTGAATAATGTTGATGTGGTCTCTGGCTCCACGACTTACATCCCAATCATTGCAGCTTTGTGTCTCCTTTGGCTCTCCTTCTATCAAGGCCCTTTGCTTCCACTGGGCTCTTTTCTATCCGTTGTCACAGTATCCTAATCGTCTCCTTTCCTCGGAGGGTTGCTTGATGCTTGGAATATTGTGCGTACACTTTTCCATCTCCACCCTATGGCAAGAAGTTTTACTGGAGCTAGTTGTTGGTGGATCCCTTTGGGCGGTAACCAAAGCGAGATCCGCCTTTGGTAGCATCGGTTCATCCCACGACACAGCGGTCTTTGGAAACTAGCAGGTGTGCTTACAATTTCTACATGAATGCAGTGAAACCACGATTCTTGACATGAAAAGAATTCGGACAAAGTTCCTTCTTTTAAGATGGGATCGCACAATTTGGCAGACAGTCATTGCCATTCTTCCTCCTATACCACAAGTAGTCGCTTCCCATCTCTGGGTGGTTCATGAGAATGTTAAGGCTGAGCATTTGGTGAATTCTATGTATAAAATCCTTCTTTGCGGCGGAGGTGTTGCCCCCTCACAAAAATGGCCTTTGGTGGTACGGTGAATCAACGAGAAAGTAGTGTGGGCTGGGTTTGGGACAAGTTACTTCATCCAAAGTTGTCGGTTTTGTGGTGGCAAATCATCCATAGATGTGTCTTGGCGTCAATGTTTTGGTCCACAAATTTAGATCCTCGGTGCCTAGCACATGCCCTTTATCTTGGAGGGATGAGACAATCGAGCATTGTTTCTTCTTATGCCAACATGCTAGACCGGCTTGGTTGTGGCTTCAGAGTCTTTTTTATTGCAGTTTGAATAGTCAACAAGTCTTATTGGCAGTGTACCCAAGTTCTTGGGACAATATGGCAAAGAGGGCATTTCACTTAGCTTCAGCATGGATCATTTGGTCAATGTGGAAAAGAAGAGACCTCTTTATTTTCAAGGGCCATAGAGCCCCTGATGCTCAAGTGCTTGTTGAAGCTAAGCAACGCATCGTCAAAGCATATAGGGTATAATTAGCTGCTTTGAAGTGACCCCCACCTCGGGGCGACGGTAAACCCCGTCCCCTACGGCTGGTTATCGCCATCTTTGCCATGGGTATCCCCGTCTCGATGTCGTTGGTTTGTGGCGGTGTCGCGTTATCGGGGTTAGATCAGCGAGAGACACCAGGTTCCATCAACCGTGCCTGCAATGGCCTCTGTCGTGACTGAATGTCGCTGGCACCGTGCCCTGTGTGACCATGCTCGTGCACTAGATGACCACGTCCGTGTTGAAGAAAAAACCCGAGCATCATGCGATTTGAAGCGAATTCAATGCGGGTTTGAAGCGATTTGGCCCAAAGCTTGCACTTTCGATTGCATTCTTGAAATTCAATTCTCGGGCACCGCTATGGCTTCCATGGCCATAAAATCTTGCCCTCCTTTTATAGTTCAAATGTTATCGAGAGGAGGCGTGAAGAGCACGAAGGTAGCCATGGTTTTCGGCGAGGGCGCGAAGAGAATCCGATCTTTGAAAGGGGGTATTAGGAGACCCGGCATCATCCAAGAGGGTCTGGCGCCCGGGACAAGGAGGAGGGCACCACATGTCGATCTTTACCAGTCCAATGCCAAGGAGGCCGAGTAGGAGAGGTCAATGGGACGGAAGAGCAAATGCTTTCGACATCCTCGAAGAGGTAGCGAATTTGGCATTTCAATTAGAGAGGCTTCTAGGAGGTGCGGTATGCGAGTCCACTATCGGGGATTGGTTATCACGGTCGAACAAGCCACAAGCAAACAAATCATCCCTGAGATATTGACAACTCTCCAAGAGGAGGAGCTCGTCAATTGGGCCCTTAGCGAGGCGAGCAAGGGATGGGGGTCACACTATCTGCTGTCAAGGAAAAGCGGTGAGAGATGGCTAAGCGAGGGGGTCATGTGGTGAATCACGGAGTACCAGCAAGTAAGTGGTGGAAGCTCTTTAAACAAAGACACCCGAAGTGGCTCTAAGGAGTCAGAAACCCTAGATGTGGCGGGGCCGTGCCATGACAGGAGAACCTCGACAACTTCTATCTTAGAGGGCTTAAGCGATTTATCTTTGAATTTGCCTTCCCGCCTCAAGGATATGGAATCTTGTGAGGATTTGGAATTGGCGAGGGGAAAGTGAAGGGGTTGAAAATCATAGCTAGAAAGGGGGAATAGGGTGAGTGAGGTAGTTATGAACAATAGGGAATGGGTTACTATTTTGGTTTGTGTTAATCTTTGAGGTGCAGGATCCCCAACATGTATATTTTTAAAGGTAATCGCATGAGCGGGGATCACATTGCAAGATGTGAAGAAGGTGCCATTCAGGCTGTCCAATCTTCGGCTTGGATGACATCAGCTATTTTAAGTCATGGCTGTCACATTTTGCGACAAGAGTTCGGTGGTGTATCCCCGGACCAGCCTCACACGATCATATTGGATGGTCATGGCGGTCATGTAGAGCTGGAAGTCATATTGGAGGCAAAGAGAAGGGCATCCACTTTGCCTTATTGCCTCCACACACATCTCATAGACTTCACCTCTAGATGTGGCATGCTTTGCCCTTTTAAGGCTGACATTCAAGAGGCATAGAGCTGCCTACATGGTTAGCAAAGGGAGGGGCGAGAACAAAGAAGGAGGAGATAGCGAAATTGATTTCCCAGTCAATTGCATGCGGCCTCACACCCCAAAACATCAAGGCAGGTTTTAGGGCCCTTTGGTATCGGCCCTTTGACGAGGAGAAGGTTAAGCTAGGTCAAGAATGTACCGGGTTTGGGAGGGTGCATGTTGAAGACATTACAGCGAGGCGGGGGAGCAAGGCTGGAGAAGATTATCATCGGATATGGCACAAGTGGAGGCCTTTGACATGGCGAAGTGCACCCGGCTATGGGAGGCCTTACCGGGACAACTCCCAATTGAAGTGCGAGAATGACCAAATGCCACACAATCCAATTGGTGATCAAGTGCCACAAAGGCGACCATGTGGAACATACCCATGAATTGCCCATTGAAGGTCTTTGCTATAGTGTCGGGTGCATGCCAATGATGTTGGAGGGTCTCAAACATGTGGCATGCCATCCACGAGACCATAAGGGCAAGGAAGAGGCTTTGCCCCGGATGCGGGAGGGAGAGTTCACATATCAAGTGATGGTTTTTGTGAGGCATTGAGAAGCGGGAACAGGCTAGAAGAGGCAAGAGGCCAGAAATTGAAATGGAGCGGTGGCGGCAAGGAAGGTTGAGGCTGCAAGGAGGAAGAATTTGAAAGGGAGGAGGCGCCAAGAGGGCCGCCTGGGCTAACAGGGAGGGAGAGAGAAGAGGAAGTTGGCTGATGCAAGGGGAAGGCCGCAAGTCTTTGCTAGGCTTAGGGAGTTTATGTACCCAAGGGGATGTCTAGAGTGGCATCCATATTTGGTTTTCAAAGGGTGTTGGCGAGAAGGTTAAGACAAAGAAGATTACAGGGTGAGGAGCAGGCTTAGGATGAGACAAAGGGTTAAGTCCACTTGGGGCACCCATTCTGTAAATCAGGCGTCCCGAGGGAATTGACCGGGCTCTTGAACTGCTTTGTGCACAGTAGTCCCTGTGTAGAACTGAACTCCCAACCATTGGAGGATCTTTGATGAAAGAGCAAGTCATGTGCGGTTTAGATGACACACATATCTGCTTTCGGGTGATCTTTGGTCATGAGCATCACGTAAGTATCGAGGGTTGCATACCTCTAGTTAGGCTGTAGCAAACCCAATCAGCACACTCAATTCCCCATTGAAGAGGTGGGACTTGCACGCTCCACGACAACATCTTTGACATTGGTCCGCGACAACTCAATGAGAATGGACACCGGGGATGGGTGAACTATCTTTGCCATAATTCGGGACCCGAGCATGACCAAGTTCTTTGCAATAGACAAGGCAAGGATTATCGGGGAAATGGTGGAAATTGGAGTAGACCACGGAATTGTAAGCCAGGTGCAAAGGAGATGGATGTTGGGTTTGCAAGGATATGGAGGGTGACATGGCTCGGTGACCCGACCAACTCAAGGTTTGGGGAGGGAACCTCATTCATAGCTACACCCGTGATAGCGGTATGTTTGGTCACCTTGTAATCTTAATATTCAGTTCACCTTTTATTTGTGCTTGCTATTAACGGACAATGTGCACGGTATCAGAAGACTTCGGATGAAACCCAAGACAATTAAGCATGTCGACAACTTATTGTACATAATATATGAAGGAAAATAGTGAACTTGTTGTACAAGATTTATGAATAAGATAGTGAACTGATTAAAATAGTGATTGTTGCACATTACAACTGCTTTGCATGGACCAAACACGAACACTATCATAAATAAATATGATGAAATGAACATAAGCAATGAACATCAATGAACCGCAGCGGTGGCGACAAAAAGCGGGATCATTCCATTACACAAAAATAATGTTGGACAAAATTGAGCCCTCGGTTGCACAAAATATGCCCGAAGGGCCGTTTCTAACATGAAGGAAGAGGAGGGAGGATCGTCGGGGAGGCCTTTACGTACAAAGGGGCAGCGGCAAAATTAACCAGCGGGGCTTTGGAAGAGCACATGGTGCGCCGGTGATTACGACTGGCGGTGGATGGTCGATCTCGGAGCGAGCCCGCTCAACGAGAGACTATTTGGAGGCGATACCTCGTACGGAAGAACCGGCGGCCGTTGTGATCTCTGGGGTCACCAAGCGGTTCCTAATCTTGAAAGAGTTAGGAGTGGTAGAGGTCGAGGAGGAGCTAACGAGGGGAGGATGGCTTCGGGCGGGGAGGCTGAGCTCTCTTGGGCGGATCATATTCGCCACCCCTCACTATGTCCCACCTCCCGCGGACCGGGATAAGCGATTCCGTCGTGCATGATCCATGGCGCCTAAACCCTATAACAAGCGACAAAGCACAAGATCAATGGAAGATTGAAACAAAAACATATCGAGGCCTTTCGAACATACCTCAAGCGCTTGAAACCCGGATGCTTGAAAGGAATGGAGTATCTTACCGCCTGCTCGATCGCTCATTTTAAGGGCTTAAGCGTAATGATGGGTCAGTATTTGAAAAATCTGGCCTTCTGGCCGGAATTAATTGGCATCCAGGACATGGCGAGAGAATGTTGAGACCAAATTGGGTCAAGAATTGGTGTTAGAGTGGAGAAATTAAGCCTCGAATTCTGGCGGAAGTGGGCCAAAAGGCCAACGGTTACCGTTGGCGGTACCTCGATAGCCGGTACCATACGTATTGGTAGCTGGCGACTTAGGCCTCGTATACGGCACCTAGGCCCGCCAATATTAATGGGATGTGGCCCCTAAAGTGGGGAGCCGTGGCATCTGAGATCGCAATTCTTGCGATAGGTGGCAACATCTCTGGCGGTAGGTGGCACCTCCAGCGCTATATAATATGACGCTAAAAAAAGGGCCTCGGGTACCGCGAAGTGTGGTTTGGGGACATGCGAGGGTGGACGTTTGACCCCCCCTTCTTGATGCCACTATAACTTTCAATGGAGATTGAATTTCGGAAAATTGTCTTCGGGGAAGTTGTTGAGGACAACATTAGGTATCTCAATAAATTAACAGATCGAAATTTGGGTGAAATCCGGATGTTTAAGGACAATTTGCCCCTTAAGTGCGCGGAACATGGCGACCATACCCTATATCTTCCTCCGTAAAGGATGAAGTGAAGAATCGTATTTGGGTACACTATCTTCAGATTAACACTTATATGTAACTCATTTACATGTTGTGTGCTGTAAGGTGGCGGGTGGTTTTGCTCTGTGGACAAATCCTCCACTGGGTTTTCAGTCCCCCATCTCTGTTGCTCGTTTCTGATGATTAATAAAGTTTCACGTCCTTCAAAAAAAAAAAAAAATCTTACCTACGCCGGTCAATGGCGACCTCGGATTCCGCTCCATCTGGAAGATAAAGGAAGCAAAAGTGGGGTTAGTCTTGGGAAAGGACTAAGTGGGCAACTGTTACCTGGTCTAGACGATCTGGAAAGAAACACAACTTCATTAGTTAGTTAGTAATGTCCAGGGATGATCAATCCCTCGCCCTGGCTCTCATGTACACCGTTCGCGACACGAATGTACGTTCACATACCATTCACCTGGCATGCACGTTGCTCAATCGCTCCAGCCCTCCGGCAACGACAAAGGGGCGGGTTCATTTAAACAGTTAAATCATATCTTTTTTACCATATCAAGTAACAAGATCATAATAAAAGGAAATGTTCAACAGTTTCTACAAACAAGAAACAAAACCCTATATGAAGTAACTTGGCACATGCGAGGAGCATTATGACAATATAAAGGAAGTAAAAGAAAGGTTGTGCAAAAATCAAATTCTCAGCTAGAATCGAACCTAGGTCTCTGGGGTAATGCTTTTAAACCTTAAGCAACTAAACTAGTGGATGTTTAATAAATTCAAGGCCAAAGATTAAATAAGAACGAAATCAAAAGAAACTAAAAAGGCTCTAACAGAAGCTTGTGTTATGCGGAACAGGACTGGAATTGCACACAAGGACGGAACCGGCGAGGAAGGAGCGGAGCAGACCGGATTTGGTAAAATACATGCCTTCTCATGATTTTGAGCCAGGTTTAAGCTCCGGGTAGATCCTGCACAGAAGAATAGGGTCTGCTGGTTCGCTGGGTTTGGCAGCGATTTGGAAGCACAGGGAAATAAAAGACATCTCTTGCTGGCTGGCTCAGCAATAAATATGAAGTTCTAAACCCTGTAGCCGATTCTGGACATGCTTCTTGAGTAGACAGCAAGATGTTAGATGAGAAACAGTCGCAAAGCTGGCATCAATCCACAACTAAAACAAGCATATGAACAACGACGGGCCAAGCCATCACAGTGTAAAGTTCCAGAATGGTGAAGAATAGGTAGATGAGATTGAATAATATGAATGAGCCAAACGTGGCATACAAAACATATATAGACACACCTCTACACCTAAGGACACGACTCCTCATCTTACTGGGATTGCCACCTCAGCGTGGTCACATGGCTCACGCCATGTCATCAATCCTTGATCTATATGATCATTATAACCTATATTCTAACACTCCCCCTTGATCAATAGATCAAGAAGGATTGAACTCTCCTTTGGCAAATCTCCCCCTTAATGGAGAGAATTCGAATGCCCTTCAAATTTGAGAATTCAAACTCTAAACTCTAGACTCACTAGATTATAATGCTACGAGGATGCCTAGATCATATAAGTTAGGCCTTCTCCCCCTTGATCTATAGCATCCGAGAAATGCTAAGATCATACAATGGGATCCTCACTATTATATATTATTTCATCTTCTAGACACCCTAGACTACTTAGAAGACTGCACATAGTTGAGTATATATTTTTCCCATCAAACATGGGCCTTCATCGTGACAAGAATTTCCTTCTTTAAAAACCCCTTATACTTGTCATTATTTTCCACGGCATCAGCATGGCCGCCTCTGAGGGACGGTTTCTTTTGCCCACTTGCATGCATCGATTTTTCTTCTCCAGCGTTTCGCACTCCTTCAAAGAAATTTAGCAACCTGTGGAGACTGTATTCTTCCACAAGCGGGATCTCCTGTTCGGCCTGGCTGTGATAGGGAATAGGCTTTTGCTCTTCAACAAAACCTATTTTATCCGAGAAGATTCTCCTTCCTGAATGTTCTTTAAAGTACCGAATAATTGCGGCTTTGTTTTGCTTGTGAGAATAATCGATAGAGAACGACTCGAATATGGCGGAGCTTTTTCTGGCAGTAGCCTCTGATACAAATTTGTCTGCTTTCTTCCCCATTGAATACTGGTCTTCTTGGAAATCATTGCTTTCAGAAAGTCCTGGCGCTTTAAACTCTGTTCCTTCTTTAGGATTACCGATTTGGGTTCTCTCTGCAACGGGTCTTTGCATCTCGTCCTCAACTTCTTCTGAATTTTTCTTATGACCCGTGAAATAAAAAACTTCTGGAAATCCATCTTCTTGGGCAACGGCATCATAAGGTCGTGGACCTAGAATCTGGATCCTATCCACATTTTCTAAAGCTCCCGCTTCTATAATGTCATTTGCGGCACTGTAAGTAGCCCCAACAAGAGCCGCCTGGGTTTCAAGATCAGACGGATTTTGATCTTCTTTGTTAGCTTGGTTATTTGAAACTGAATCATGCATCAGAAACCCATCGGAATCTCTGGCATTCTCACGCTTCTCGACCCTGTGGGCATCAATTCCGGATTTGGGTCTAAATTTTTCTGCAACTTTTGCAACAGCAATGTCTGATGCATGGTTGATTAGCCCCTTCAACATGATCTTGTTTTCTGTGACCATTCTTGCTTCAGATAAAGCTTCTTTGCCATGCCTGACTTCTACCTCATGCTTTTGTTCAGCCAATGGTTCTCCTGCCCCATATTCAACTTTGCGATCTCCTTCAGAACTAAAATTCATTTGCATCATTAAATCTACAGCATCATCAGGCATGATTACGACTGGGAGCATCTCGATTTCTGCATCAACGGAGTACAGACTGGTTCCCATCTCCGAAATATGGGCCACTTCAAGGAATGGCCCTGGATCCTGTTTCTTGACCCCATCAGCAGCATACTGATCTTTTTCAACAGCATAAGCAGGATCTTCAACAGTAAGACAATCTTCAAAGACTATTTCTGCAGCCTTCTCTTCAACAACCCTGCTCCATCTGCAACAATTATTTATAGCCCATAACGATTCATCTGGTGTGATAAATTCAGACTTTAGTGAGGCCAACAGAATTGGGGCTTCAGCCTGAATCCCAACGGGATCGGGATCTGTTGTGGCAATGCCTTTTGGCTAGTTTCTAGTTTGCGGCCCCCTGTCCCGGTGAACATGACAGCCTGCAGCAGGTGAATAAGAATCAAGAACAATGTTCTTTGTCTTCTTTCTTTTGTTTTTTTGTCTTCTTTCGTGAGAATCAAGAACAGTATTTTTTGTCTTCTTTTGGCTGTTTTGTCTTATTCACCTGCTGCAGGCTGTCCTGTTCACCGGACAGGGGGGGCGCAAACTAGAAGTCACCCATGCCTTTTTCGGCATCATCTCCAATGGCATCTTCTACTGCAATTTGGGGGATGTGGGCTTCAAATCCGACATCCTCTGAGGCCTTCTTAAGGATTGGGTCTCCAACATCTCTTCTTTCCATTTTATCTGCAGCAACGTCCCTTCCTCTATAATATTTGGTTAAATCCTGGAGGTGTTCCCCCAGCCCTAAAATTTGACTCCAGATTTGCCTTTCTGGCTTCCATAGGGACATCCTTCATCTCTGTCCCATCCGCCTTCCCAACCATTCGGGTAATTAGTGCAATGAAAATTAAATTGGCATATGATTGTGCCTTGCATTCCTCAATTTTTTCTGCTGTAATCGCTGCTCCAGGGGGCTTCTTGAGGTCTCCAACTTTCTCAAATGTATCCGGGACAATTTTTCTTCCAACAAAGCCAAATCTAGCTTTTGTTGTTTGGAGCTCTATGCAATAAGAAGAGTCACGAATCCTTTTTCCTGCATCAACTCTTGCATCTTGGTCTGCATCTACGGGTTCAAGCGCTTGGACAATGGCTATTTCCAGGATTTTTCCATTGACAATCTCTGTTTGTGCCGCTACTTGTTCTTCTTCAAATATGCATGCCGTAATAGAAAAACAAGTCTTTATTACGGTTTTAGCTTTTAAAGTAAATACCTTCAAGCTTTTCTTGAATCCGGTCTTCATTCGAAGTGATTTATTCTTTTTGGAATTCTTCATTTGGGGAGGAGGCTCTCCTGCTTCATCCTTCATAATTTATTCTCCCAGGATCGAATTAAGAGCACGCAGGCTCTGATACCATTTAAAGTTCCAGAATGGTGAAGAATAGGTAGATGAGATTGAATAATATGAATGAGCCAAACGTGGCATACAAAACATATATAGACACACCTCTACACCTAAGGACACGACTCCTCATCTTACTGGGATTGCCACCTCAGCGTGGTCACATGGCTTACGCCATGTCATCAATCCTTGATCTATATGATCATTATAACCTATATTCTAACACACAGATTCCTATGGATTTGGCTCCAGTTAACCCACCAGATCCGATCTTTCTCTTCTATCACAATGCTCGATGGCGCAGGCAGAAACCTCTGAAATCGATCCGCAAAAAGACATTTTTCTTTTATAACTCTTGTAATTTGGGATTTTCCGGTTTGGCTAAAAAAGTTTTTGGATTTTTTCTGCCGGAAAAAAATTCCGATTATCTAAAAATCGGAAAAAAATAATTTATGGCTTTAGAGTTTCATTTTTTTCAATTTAGGTTAGGTTCCTAGATGGAAAATAGTTTTTTGAGATAAAGATTTCTAAGTTATATTTTAGGCATGATTTCGAGCAGGGGTTTCGGGTTCGGCATCTATTCAATTTAGTTTTGCCAGTCTCATGCAGTCTTCCTCCACGATTTCAAGCCTCCTCTCGGTGGCAATCACAGGGAATTTCTTGATCTATGGAAGTTAAAATTTGTAGCTTCAAAACTTGCTTATGGCGATGTTTGTGTATCCTACAAGCTATTTACAAGCTATTGTGATTCTATCTGCATATTTTAGGAAATTAGAAGCAAGAAGAATGGTTTTTATGGCGCCATGGAAGTTCATGTGGAAAGAGCTACTTCTATTGGCTATGGTTTTTATGACGAAGCAGTATCCAGGTGAGTCATAGGAAAATTGAAAGTTTCAAGATTTCAGGCCTAGATAATCAGGTTCTAAGGATTTTCTGTTCGCCTTGATGGTATCTTGGCTGCAGCTGTACATGTAGATCGTTAGAATTTTGATGTTTTTCTTCGTTGAGGAACTTTTTGCACCAGACGGATATGCGGAGCGGACAACTTCTGGTATGTTTGGGAGTGGGATGAATTCTGCAGTTTTATGTAGGCAGTTGTTGGTAAGCTTCTTCCTATCAATGCCAAGGTGGTGCTAACTATTTCATCATTTACACATGTTCGTTGATGCAATCATGCATTCATGTATAATCATTTGCTTCAAATTGTTTGCAAAAAGTACATTAAAAGCGGGTAAACTATAATTATCTTCCTCTATATTGGCACAAGATACCAAAACATTGATGCTTTTTTTATCAATTTCTATCATAAAGAGTTTGATTCAAGCGCAAACTAGATGTATGCATATGCGAGGGTTCTATTCTACTCACCAAAATCATGCTAGCGACAACTTATCTATCTAAAAGTTGTTGTTATTTTGTGTTGATTGGACCATGATTTGTGCATCTTTGATTTGGTGGGTCTTGCAATGCGGTGAATCTAATTCTAGCTTTTCTAAAGGTCAGATTCGAGAGGCTCGATATCTGTTTTGCTTCAACATTGTTGCATCAAAACAATGCCTTTGAAATTTAGGACTACTACATGCATATTATTTAGCCTCCATTTTGTTGCATCAATTCAAACTACCTTTGCTTAACAAAATATACTCATCAAGAGCAATTAGACGTGTTTGGTATTAGGGAAGTTAATTTTAGTGAATGGATCTTTTATTTCCATTTTCTAAATGTTTGTTCCATGCCACCTTGGTGTGTCCAAAATTTGATTATGTTCTCTTGCATTAACTCAGTGCCAACTCATAACATTTTGTTGCTTCATCTTTTGTAGGTGATATCATCTGTTGTTTTAGCATATCTGAGGTAAGATCATAAGGTACCTTTGTGGAGCTGAAAATCAGAGTCTGATTAGTTTTGCTTGCATTAACTCTGCGTATTTTCAATAGATAGTGATTTACATTTAAAAAAATTAATTTATTTTTCCTTGGGTAATCGAAAGTTGTGGATTCATATTTACTGTTATGTTCTCAACTTTTTTATCAGTGTAATGATGTTGAAGTTGCAACAGCTGCAAAATAAGATGCACTATTAAACCATATATGCGCTATTTTCATGGATCAGATATTTACTGGTGTTCACATATTGGAAGGGCCAGTTCTATTACATGTATCTTCGTGGATATTGGGTGATTTTGCTTAATTTCCTTAGATTGTAATAGCAGAAACATTTAATCAGAAATGAAGATGGAAACAACTTCGATTATGAAATATCATTCTGTCCAGCTATTTGCTTTTATATCCGCCCTAAGATCGTATAGCATTCTCATACTATATGCCTTCTATGTGTATATTCCCGGTGTATGATAGAATATACAGGGATTTTCATCTATCAAACATGCAGGAGAAATAGATGCCTATGTTATTTGCTACGGAAGCAAAGCAGGAGTTATTCACCATTTCAATTTGCAAGCTCCATTACTTCCCTCTTTTTTTCTAGATTTCAACGAGCTCGGATTGTCATGAAGGCACATTTTTTGCACTTGTAGTAGTTCTGTAGTGGTTCTACGCCTGTAGTGGTTGTAGCTAGAAGTAATATTTGTTAGCAGTTTTTAGATTGTTTGAGCCAAACAACTATTGTCTTCATATCCTTTCTAAAAATCGAAAAAAAATAATTTATGGTTTTAGAGTTTCATTTTTTTCGATTTAGGTTAGGTTCCTGGATGGAAAATAGTTTTTTTGAGATAAAGATTTCTAAATTTTAATTTTAGGCATGATTTCGAGCAGGGGTTTCGGGTTCGGCATCTATTCAATTTTGTTTTGCCAGTCTCATGCAGTCTTCCTCCACGATTTCAAGCCTCCTCTCGGTGGCAATCACAGGAATTTCTTGATCTATGGAAGTTAAATTTTTGGTTATGGCGATGTTTGTGTATCCTACAAGCTATTTACAAGCTATTGTGATTCTATCTGCATATTTCAGGAAATTAGAAGCAAGAAGAATGGTTTTTATGGCGCCATGGAAGTTCATGTGGAAAGAGCTACTTCTATTGGCTATGGTTTTTATGACGAAGCCGTCATAGGAAAATTGAAAGTTTCAAGATTTCAGGCCTAGATAATCGGGTTCTAAGGATTTTCTGTTCGCCTTGATGGTATCTTGGCTGCAGATGTACATGTAGATCGTAGAATTTTGATGTTTTTCTTCGTCAGAACTTTTTGCACACAGACCAGATGTCTGGAATAGACAACTCTGGTATGTTTGGGAGTGGGATGAATTCTGTAGTTTTAGGTAGGCAGTTGTTGGTAAGCTTCTTGCTATCAATGCCAAGGTGGTGCTAACTATTTCATCATTTACACATGTTCGTTGATGCAATCATGCATTCATGTATAATCGCTGCTTCTAATTGTTTGCAAAGTACATTAAGCGGACTTGAGAAGTGAATGAACATATTACATTATTTTTAGCTGTAGCAAAACTACCACTTGACAATCAGTGAAGGTTATTTCTCTGTTTGCTAGGTTTATTGCCAAAACCTGATCCAAGATGTTTAGCGTCAAGAGGCCACTAAAAGAAGTTGAGATGATTGAAGATAGCGTTCCAACTGAAGGTATTTGTAAAAACACGTTTAACCACTCGAAAGCATATCAATCTTAATATTTCGTTAGGGATTTTAAACTATAATTATCTTCCTCTATATTGGCACAAGATACCAAAACATTTATGCTGTTTTATCAATTTCTATCGCAAGAGTTTGATTCAAACTGCAAACTAGATGCATGTCTGAGGTTCTATTCTACTCACCAAAATCATGCTAGCAGCAACTTATCTATCTAAAAGTTGTTGTTATTTTGTGTTGATTGGACCATGATTTGTGCATCTTTGATTTGGTGGGTCTTGCAATGCAGTGAATCTAATTCTAGCTTTTCTAAAGTCAGATTCACAGAGGCTCTGATATCCTGTTTGCTTCAACATTGTTGCATCAGAACAATGCCTTTGAAATTTAGGACTACTACATGCATATTATTTAGCCTCCATTTTGCTTAACAAAATATACTCATCAAGAGCAATTACCTAGAGCAGACGTGTTTGGTATTAGGGAAGTTAATTTTACTGAATGGATCTTTTATTTCCATTTTCTAAATGTTTGTTCCATGCTACCTTGGTGTGTCCAAAATTTGATTATGTTCTCTTGCATTAACTCAGTGCCAACTCATGACATTTTGTTGCTTCATCTTTTGTAGGTGATATCATCTGTTGTTTTAGCATATCTGAGGTAAGATCATAAGGTACCTTTGTGGAGCTGAAAATCAGAGTATGATTAGTTCGGCTTGCATTAACTCTGCGTATTTTCAATAGATAGTGATTTACATCTAAAAAATTAATTTATTTTTCCTTGGGTAATCGAAAGTTGTGGATTCATATTCTTGTTATGTTCTCAACTTTTTTTATCGATTGTAATGATGTTGAAGTTGCAACAGCTGCAAAATAAGATGCACTATTAGACCATATATGCGCTATTTTCATGGATCAGATATTTACTAGTGTTCACATATTGGAAGGGCCAGTTCTATTACATGTATCTTCGTGGATATTGGGTGATTTTGCTTAATTTCCTTAGATTGTAATAGCAGAAACATTTAATCAGAAATGAAGATGGAAACAACTTCGATTATGAAATATCATTCTGTCCAGCTATTTGCTTTTATATCCGCCCTAAGATCGTATAGCATTCTCATACTATATGCCTTCTATGTGTATATTCCCGGTGTATGATAGAATATCTGAGGGATTTTCATCTATCAAACATGCGGGGAGAAATAGATGCCTATGTTATTTGCTACGGAAGCAAAGCAGGAGTTATTCACCATTTCAATTTGCAAGCTCCATTACTTCCCTCTTTTTTTCTAGATTTCAACGAGCTCGGATTGTCATGAAGGCACGTTTTTGCACTTGTAGTAGTTCTGTAGTGGTTCTGCGCCTGTAGTGGTTGTAGCTAGAAGTAATATTTGTTAGCAGTTTTTAGATTGTTTGAGCCAAACAACTATTGTCTTCATATCCTTTCCACTACAATGCCAGGTTTACCATGGTATATGAAAACGATTATGGCAACTTCATCACACTATAGCTGTGCCCATTTTCAAAACAAGCACTACATGCTTTAAGGTCTTTCTTGACAAAAATCTTTGCCTTAGAATCCAAAATGATTCTTCTACAGTTTAAAATTGGCTTTCAATTGCAGTTTCGAGGGCAGAAAATTTGTATCTGTATAGTACCAAAGGGCCATAGATACCATATGCATGTTAGCCTTCATTTTGCGTGATGCGAGGAAAAAGCTATAAAGCCAAAACATTGTCTACACTCTCCTTATACCGAAGTGTGATAGCCTTCCATGAAACAATCTTTTCTGGAGTCTGTACTTTTACAAGCCCTCCTCCACTGCAGTCTTTTTTGTCTTGCATAAGTGCATGCTCAACACAACAATATAAGTTTACGACTTCGTAGTGAATCTCATGCTTTTTGGGGAACTAGGTCATGCATATTTAGATTTGTAAAATGAAAAATCTTTGCCTTATAAAATGGTGGGAATGTCCATATATCTACTAAATGCAAAATGTTAGTGATTAAAACTAAGGCTTGCATGGTGGAGCATGAGTATGCTGCCTTCACCCATGGAATCATACTTATATTCAGGAAAAATAGAAGACGAAGCACATATGGTCAAGGAATGCCCGGTCTACACAGACATAAGGTCCAAATTTAACAAGGTCAGGTGGGATCTCCCACTCCCGGCCAGCGATGGACAAAGAAGAGACACTCCGGATGTAGCGAAAGCTATAAAAGAGATGATAATAAGACAGGGGGTGCACAAAGAGAGGGCTAATAATCGAGAAACCTTTGTTGAGGCGAATCGAGGAGAGGCCCACAAAAAGTCTGATTCAAAAGCTGTTTATAGCGATGCATTGTGTATGGCCAAGAAGCCGGTTATAAGCGCGATCGCGGTATTACAAAAGAAAGAAGCCCATAAGATGGCTACATAAACCTATGCGTCTGTTTGTTGGCAGCACCTTTTGGGAGCTCGCATGATGCTACACAAGTCCGGGGGCCTCACGGCCTGAGGGACGTTAATGTATATTCTATTCTATTCTATTCTACTTAATGGTGGATGTTAGATCCTTTCAGTCTAGATTTTTGTTTTGTTATGCTGGCACAAGCTTTCTAGTTGTTTTAAGTATTCTAAAGAATAACATCGCGTGTGCATCTATTGGTAGAACAGAATCTCAGTTAGATCCTCTGAGTGTGAATCCCTTAGTATAGTTATCTAAAACTCAATGATTTAGAGTTTTGTCTTCTTTAAGTTGCACATTATGAGATTGTTGTTGTCATGAACCTACGCGAAAACAAAGAAAATAATTGGCAAATACACAAAAATCTGAAAAAATCGCCAAGATCGGCAAAAGAATCGATATATGAGCGAGGAATCAAGAATACAATGGCAGAAGGCAAAGCGGGGAACGAGACGGATGCCTAGAAGGCTCAAGGCGGTGTTGAACCAGGAATGGTTTGACAAGAAGGAGGTGCCTCCTTATATATCTGAACCAGCGGTGGGGATCGCGCCACTCAATGGATGAGATTAGCCAAAGTGTCGGCGTATGCATTTAGGTTCTAGAACATTCTAGAACATACGGAATAGTCCCACATATGAGGAAGGCGTGAAGGAATGTCTTCAACAAATATTGGTAAGCGCACTTGGCAAGGGTGTGTGACTTCGCCAACTAGAAGGTTGCGAGAGTTCAAACTCCCCTGTCTTGTGCAACTACCCTTTGCATCCGATGTGGCGATCATCTTTTGTACATAGGATTATAATGTTAGGTATGATACGAATATCGTATGGTCGTCACACCATCCCCTCCTACGATGGCGGCGAGGTCCTGTTTGGGGTAGGAGTACTCGGACTTGGCTTATCTTGGTGCGTCGGTGAAACTCGCTAATTTTGTCGGGTGCATTAGTCCGGATTCTTGGCGGGCTCGGGTTACGTCACTTGGCGAGTAACCTTCCCAATCGGCCAGTAATACAATCGTCGACGAAGAAACTTGGAGTCGAGAATCTCGAACCTCGAACTCCTCATGATCATCAATCTCGGTGGTGGAGGTGGAGGTACTTTCGATCGAGGAAATGGATTAGCCATATAGGGTTCTAACAAGACACATGAAATCTTGGGTGAAGCGGTTGATGGCGGAAGCTCGCGGAAGCGGCATCACCAACTTCGTGCAATGATCGATAGGGACCTAAGCGCCGTGGTGAGCTTGTTACAAAGGCGAGTTGTCGGCAAATCGGCGCAAAGAGCCAAACAAGATCACCAAGCGCAAAATGAGGCGATCGGCGGCTGATCGCATGATGCGATAAGCGTGCTTGGGCACGGGAAGATAGTCTTTGAAGATCATCTGAAGCATGCGGAGCTTTCGAACTGTCGGTCATATCGGGGCAATCAAAGACCAGGGGATGCATCTTAGAAATTAATAAAGAAGCAGTGCGCTTTGTGGAGGCATGGGACGGAATTATTATAAGCAAATTCTGCCAGCGGTAGCCAATCAACCCAGTCATCCTGCTGATAATTGATGAAGCATCGTAAATACTGCTCAAGGGTTTGATTAGTGCGCTCCACCTGTCCATTGGTCTCTGGATGATGTCTGGAAGAGAGCGAGCGTTCCACATATCATGTTCACACAGTTAATAGCGACCTTTTCACATCAAACAAAGTCATCCACTTTGCCCAATGGTTTGGATAGCATCGTGTTTGTTTAATTTAATGTTAGACCTACTTATATAGGCAACAAACTGCTTAGAATGTACTATTCAACTCAAATGCATGATATTATCCAATTTTCCTGATTAGAAAAGGCCAAAAACATTTGGACCACAATATCCAAATGTAAGGCTAGAAAATCTTGGACTATAATATTCAAATGTAAGGGGACCTTACATTTTATTAAAGTGATACCATAATAGTAGCAGCATTTGAACATTGGCATTATTAATTTTCAACTTCAAAACAATTCCACATTCACGTATTATAATTTGACATCCACAACATATTGAGCATGTAACTATTTATGATGACTCCAATTGATCATTTACAATGTCCCACCTTATGTCAGTTAATAGGAATTTGACTATAGCCTCACCTCAAACCTACTCAGTTAACACTCTACTCCCACTCAAAATTCCCTCTGAACAAGCATTGTGTTGTTTTATTCAAAGATCTTAAAAATACCGATGCAACACAATCTAACAAAACTACTCAGATTAACACTCTATTCCCACTCAAATTTCCTATGAACAAGCATTGTGTTGTTTTATTCAAAGATCTTAAAAATACCGATGCAACACTATCTAACATGAAAGAGCTAACTTTCTTTCAAATGTTGTTAAATTATTGGATATTTTTTGTTCTCATATAAGGTTACAATAGTTGGATTATTCTTGCAGCTTTTCTCATAGTGGTAAGAACATTTGTAGACTTCCAACTTATGCCCAACAACGTTGGGCACCGTTCTAGTGTATTTTAGATTGATATGAAACATGAGTACCTTCTCCCAAATCAAGGATTTATCCTCACTACTATGCTCTTCGGCCTCCATGACTAGATTGTACACTTTTCCTTTTATTCTTTGTTTTCAAAGACATGACACTAGTCTCACTAATAATAGGTGTTGCAAAGATGAAGTGACGATTACCTTATGAGGCAGCTAATAAAGAGTACCTTCTTCCAAATCAAGGATTTGTCCCTCGCTACTATACTTCCCTACCCTCACCACTACACTATGCTAAATATGGACTTGAATTTGAAAAAGAGATAGAGAATGAGAATGAGAATGATATTTTATAGATCCTTGAGGCCAATCGTCGGCAATGGGACCCATAAGGAGGCATAACAAACTTATTCTTGTCCGGGTTAAAAACCCATACTGAAGGGTTTTGAGGAAAAAGCAGGTAAGCGATAATAAGAATCTTTCATCAAGCCCCGTACAAGTAGACATCAATGTATATATACATGTCAAGTGTGTGCAGAGGACATAAGCGGATCTCGCATGTCTATAACCTCCTGAAGGTATGATCCCGCACCCGTACGGATGCGTGCTCAATGTCACATAACTTATTTGGCGGGCGACCAGCGCTCGGCATAAGCGTCTGAATTTGATCATATCTTTGGGCAACTTTGGAAGGGTATGCGATTCATCCTCAATGACTCCCATTTGGCGGCGTTGAGAGCACGTCTGGCGTGGCTCACCAATCCATGCCCGTCTCAATTCGAAGATGATGTGTCCACAATGCGCGAATGGAGGCAATGAGTCGCGCTTTTTCATGGGCAAGTGGAGTGCAGCGGTAGCATTGCGGGCCTCGTTCCAATGTGGGATTTATGTGGCGCTAGTAGTGTCTTTGTCTTGACATGTTCAAGGGCATTGGCATCCCAAAGCTTGGCGAGGAAGCAAAGCGTCAAGATATTACCTCAAGCTATGGCGATCTGCCTCTGTTTGCACATGTATGCACTGTGCTCTGCACATTCCATCTAGCCATCCATTGAACTCTCTTTTCCCTCCGGCATGCCTTGGCGCTGCGGCCCATTGCCATGATATAAGCTAGTTTAGGGAGGCGAGCATCGTCCATATTGACCACCTTACGAAAATAGACAATGTGGCGATCAAGGGCAGCCCTCGAAGAGGCAAGAATCTGTCACCTGCAATAGAATTTGATATGCATTTGTTGACTTCACCCCTAGTGCTTTCGTACCAAGAAGGCTTTACGGACTGCTCCAAGTCATTCCAAGTAGCAAGTGATACTCTCTTGGACCCCATACTTCCACCCAGTATAAAAGGACAAGCTCTACTAAGACCTTGAATAGGTGTGGTGATGGGCCCAATCATACAACTCCGGCTCTATGACTATTGTTTTGCATTGCATATAGTGCCTTCGACTGCCGTCTTTCGTGGCCGTATGGATGTGTCCCGGTGCATATATAGTAGAAGGAAACTCCACTCCCAAATACTTGTATGTGGATGCAACTTCCATATTCGGCCTTAGTAGCGGAAGGAGGGACCCTCGGTGGCGTGAAAAAAAATAACATTAGTGAATTAGAGTAGATATGATTTACTTCTTGCCACCCATCAACTCTTAGAGTTGGTGTGAGTCAAACACATCCATGCTTGGTCATAAGCTTTTAGAAGACAAAATCAAGCTTAGGGGAAGTTTTCGGGGACTACGGTTATCGACGTAGGTCTTGAATCATATCTCGGAGCCAGCGCCCCAAAAGGCTTTGCCCTACCACGCGAAAACCACCTTAGTCTTGGCGGATTGGTGGCGCATATTAGTAAACTTGGCGAGAATGTGTCGGGGCATCGAGATGTCGTTGCATGTCTTTGGCGGTGTGTAAGCTAGGAGGTCCACCCGTCGATTATATATTGTAATGCGATGATCGATAGAAGGTGAGCTCCATAAGCCCCCATTATCGGCAAACCCGACTCTCCAATTGATCAATGTAAAGCCCAAACAATGTTGGGGGGAGAGGGCATCAGCGAACCCCGATACTACTATCAAATGGTTGGCTTGTCTGCGCAAGCTGGCGAGCATCTTTCATATAGCACAGCCTGCTGCATTCTGCAAATCTGGGAACCCCGGTGTTATGATCTTGCCCATAGTTTTCAGAGCCTGATGTCAAAGCGCTTCGCCAAAATCCACAAAGCAACAATATAGATCGGCGGCGGTTCCTCTTGTCTTCAATCGAGTTATAGCGTGAAGATGTGGTCAATGGTTGAGTGCGAGGGTCTGAATCTGCTGGGTGAGGGCCGCACCTCTCTGTGCCCTACCTCTGACCCGTCAAGCTTTGCTCAAGAATCCCAACAAGCGGTTTTGCAAACCGAACTAACCATGATTGTTCGGTAATATTATCATTTGGGCAATGTGGGTCACTGCCTTATAGATGGGAACAACTACGCTATTGGTCCCTTGCGGTGGGAAGCCTTCTGTAATGCCTTATTGAACAAGGCGGTCGTGCTTTGGTATTATGGGCCGGCTACTGCCCGCTTAAGCAATTACGCTTTGCATACCATCCAAGTCGGGGCTTTCCCATTGGCAAGGCAACGTAAGCCTTGTTCCGCGTCAGAATCGTGATTTCGATAGCGGCCCTTCTTGCAAGGGTAATCTTGCATGTGCACCCCAGGTACCGTATAGGCTGTTGCAAGTATTGCCTCCACTTCTTTGGGGAGTGATATTCTCAATGAACATCTTGGCTTTCTAAGAACCCTTCGGAAGGTCTTGGGAGTGGCGTTCGGGGAGGTGAAACATTTCCCCTTTGATCTATTTGCAATGTACGGCTTTCTTAGCTTTAAGGAAGATCGCAGTCTTGTCGGTACATGTGGTAAAGCAAAGTCGTGCCTTGGCGGAACCGGCGTTTGTGTATTCCTTGCACTCTGCATCAAACCATTGATTGCATTGGGAAGGTTGTGTTCACCGGAAGTGCATGTCGCCAGGTGACTTATCCCAAAGCACCTCTCTGCATGATCCTAAGCACATCCGTCGGCACATGCATTTGCTCTAGTGTAGGATATTGCAAAATTTGCCCGGTCATCTATAAGCATCACGGGCATAAGCCCCTGCATGTTCATAATCAATGTGGTGGTGAGGCATGTGAGGAGTTGTTGCACCGGGGGTTCACACACACCTGCCAAGCCAACTTCAAGTAAAAGTGGTAATAGAGAGAATAAACACAAATCCTAAGTCTTTTTGTTATCATTTTTTAATAATGGCAGGCCTCATCATTGAGTGCAAACTAGGTTCAACATTCATATCGCACAAGGCATTAATCTTGTACTAGACTTATGCATTAATATCTTGTACAAGGCATTCATATCTTGTACTAGATTTATGCATTAAGCAGATCATGTATTGCAATGTTCCATGACTTTCCAACAGCAACTTCGAATGTGGGCCACTAAAGCTGTTGTAAAGGCTTTAAAAATGGGATATGACAAAGAAATCAGAAGGAGAACCGTACCAAAGCAGTAAGGACTTGAGATTGAAACCTTAGTTCTTGCTAGCTCAGAGCCAATGTCCTCGGTCATGGAGCTGTGTTTTGACTATCCTGAACACCTGCAGATTCAGGGACTTTCTCACGTTTCGTCAGTACAAATATGATGGAGATCATAGCAATGTTCTCTAGTATCTACTGGTGCATCTATAGCTTCGTATTCTCCAATAGCATCAAAGGGGCCTCCCTTAAGCTTATTTGCCTATTCCCATTCTCTTTACACCAATGTTGGTTATCACGGATAACTCTCTTTAATTACTTTTGGCATGGAAGGGAGTGGGTCTTGATCCATAGGTCATATGTAGTAGGAAACTCAATGTTACACAATCACAATCTCACATGGTTATTTGCAGCAAATTGACAAAATCTAAAAATAAAGAAGCAGAAATAGCAACCCTTTATCCATTAACCTTTTGTTGAGGCTACTTGGTGGTGTGTCCAATACTAAAAAGAACAATCAAATACGTTCATCAGCAATGGAACATGGAGCACAAAACAATAGAGCTGGGAACAGAACTGAACTGAAATGAGCAGATTAATCAACTTTGATGCTCCTTGATACAAATGAATATGGACAGAAAAAAACTAATCTGGCGACGGTGAAAGAATATCTACCAGAAACAAGAACACAGCATGACATTAGTAGGCCACAGTAGCTGTAGCTCTGAAATATTACAGCATAACTTATTATATTCACGAGATAGTATGTTATATATATAGGATAGATAATAGATATTCTGAAATATGATAACAATGCTACAACTCATGCTGCTACGACTTCCATCTTGAATCCGCCTGCTTGAGGAGGCAAAACAGCATTGGGCCATTTGGGCTTAGCATTATCATTGAGAGGTGTAAAGGAGCATTGGGCAAAAACACGCATAAGGAAGAGTGGCCCAGCTCGGTTGAACAAACTCTGCCCAATGCACTGCCGAGGACCTGCAGTAAAAGGAATGTAGCTCATAAGGGGCGGAACCTTCTCACGGTCCCATCTGTCAGGATCGAATCGGCTAGGTTGTCTGAAATAGGTGTGGTCACGATGCAGGGCGATGATCGGAATAATAAGCACAGTGCCCTTGGGGATTTTTACCCCATCAACTGTTTCCTCATTCACAGCTCGTCGCGTCACCACGTTGGCTTGTGGGTAGATTCGATTCGTCTCAAGGCATACGTTTTTGAAGAAATTGAGATCTTGAGCTTTGGCTGCCAATGCTGCCCTCTCTTTAAAATGCTGGTTTTCCTTCCGTGAGATCAAGTGCACAGCCCAACCCAATGAATTCGCAGCTGTGGTCGCGCCTGCGAACAGAAGGTTCCTGACAGTGTCGTTGAGCTGAGCAGGAGTGATGCGGATGCTTGGATGCTGAAGCTCAGCCAGGGGTGATCCCGGAGCAGTCTTCTCTACAATATTTTCCACAATGGCATCTAGAGCTTTGATGAGGGGAGGGATGTCCTTGCGGTAGCGCAGATAGAGAGGCAAGAGCTTTGCTGGGACAAAACCCACCACTGCAGAGAAGCGCTCCAGGCGCGAGATGACATGAATCACCTCGCGAAAACTATCCTCTGTTAACTCAAATCCAAACATGAAGCGATACAGGACTTTGAAGAACACCCTATTGAAGCTTATGTAGAGATCAGCCTCACCATAGCCTAAATCTTTGAGCATGGAATTGGTCTCTTCTAACACCAGATCCTCAAAGTCCTGGAGCCTCTCGCTTCGCTTAGTATGGGGATTGAGCACTTGGTGTGAGGGCTTGTGGTCATTCTCATCAGGGCGCCAGGATTCCACTAGGTCCTACCACATCCCCATTAGCCTTGCTGCTCGACCACCCTTTATCGTAATTGCCAGGATTTCCAACCAGACAGTGCTTAATCAGGCTCAACTTGAATATTACCAGGTTCTTCTTCCCCATATAAAATACGTCCATGCCACTCTTCTCCTTCAGACGAAGGAACCCTTCTGGGCCATGCCACACGAAGAATGTCGCTATGTAGATTGATGTTGCTATCCTTTGCAACGGAGGATAGCATCTTGCAAATAAGGCTGCAACAGCCACTAGAAGAAGTGTGTTAATTAGCGTGTAGATGCACAATGCCATTATTTCTGTTGAGTTGTCAACCGTCCCAAAATGATTCACTGAAACAACAATTATTTGGTTAGTAAGTATTCAAGCAAGCATTGAATTAAATCCTCAGAATTAAACATGAAACTTGCCTGCATGAATATGAAGAATATTCTTTGGATGCCTAATGGCACATAAATTGTAGCATCCAAATCCAATGCGATCACTAACTAGAATCTGGTCACATGTGCTATAACCAAATTGCTAGAGAAAAGTATGCAAGAAGGAAGAAAGAAGACGCACATGCAAAGGGATACAATCTGATACGCTAGAACACACTATATATTGGACCACTACGTGAACATTTTTTTTTTTTTAATAATAAATCTGCATGCATGCAGCTATGTATAAAAGCATTCAGAGCCAATGTAGGTAGGTACCTGTATTGAAACATGACATCTCCAAAAAGTACCCTTTTAATACTCTTAGATCAAACAAATGTTGATATACCCCCTTATGAACAGTATACCCCCTTGAACAGTAGGTCAAAATTAGTTCAAACATGTCCTCTCATTAGTTGTAATTAATTAAAAGCTAGCACTTTCTACAATAAGGCACTTTGTACCATAGGAGTCACGTAGCTTTAAATTGATGTCAAGCATTTTTGACGTATGTAGTTCATAGATTTATGTGGGTGGATTGGGAGGTAGAAGATGTCCATTGATATGTTATTTGATATCGTTGTGTATAACTAGTAATAGTGCCCATCAATGTTGATATATACCCCCCTTATGAATAGTAGGTCAAGAATTAGTTCAAACATGTCACTCTCATTAGTTGTAACTAATTAAAAGCTGGCACTTTCTACAATAAGGCACTTTGTACCATAGGAGTCACCTGCTTTAAATTGATGTCAAACGTTTTTTGACCTATGTAATTCATAGATTTATGTGGATTAAATTGGGAGGTAGAAGATGTCCATTGATATGTTATTTGATATGTTCTGTATACTTGGTATAACTAGTAATAGTGCTAAGCGTTGCTAGGCAAAGGCGATACATTGGTCTTCATTGACATGAGTCTTTCCTTATACATGCAAACTTAATAACAATCTGCCATGCTCAGCATAAGTTGGTGTCTATATGGTATTTTATGTCTTCAATGGCACCAAAAAATCAAATTGTGATATAAAGAATAGAATAGAATAGAATAGTTTTTTAACGTCTTTCAATAGGTCATGGGACCCACATACAATGGGCTAATTACAATCATTACTACTTAGGATTAAAAAAACAAGGTTTCGAGGGAAAAACCTTGAGTAATGATGCTAAAGCTTAGATAAAGACCGCTGGCATAAGTTTATCTAGAACCTGTATGTATAATGCCAAAGTCATTATTTTTGAGAAGTTGTAGGCGTGGAATGGAATGCTAACGAAAAAATGGACTATCTCAAAAAAAATGGCTTTCATCTTCAATAAATTGTGGCGTATGGGCACATAAGAAGCAAGTTAGCGCATAGTTAGCATAGTTAGCATAGTTGGTGTTGCTGGGATAAAGTTGGAAACCTATAATTGAAATTTTGTATGTGTTCTAGTTTTAGGTTGTTGTTGAGAACCATGTGTATGTTCCCCAAATGTCTAAGTTTGTATTTTTAGCATGGGAATTATGTGTTAGAACTGCAATCTATTGTGTTTTTTACATGTCTTGTTTCCCTTCGCATTAGAAAGCTTAATGGCCGAGATAAGATGATCAAGAAAAGAAGTTATTGAGGGTGGTGTATGTATGTCATTTTATAACTTCTCGGATTGAAAAGTACTAACAATTACTTTCTTGTTATCCCGTTCAATGGTTATTTTTATTCCATGCCATCAATTGAATCTAGTTGGAATAAGTAGTGAACCATAAAAATTGAGATGTGGTTTTCTCGCACTTATGGCAGAGTTGTTCAAAACCTTTAGGTTTGGAAGTTAAATCAACTATGCTTCCTAAACAACCTCCATGGTCTATGCGCTATTGTGGGATCTAGTTATGTTTGTTTTGTTTTTTTCTTTTTGCGCACAATAAGTATTCATGTTTCAGGATTGTGATCATACGCATTATCCTTTGCCTCCATTATCACTTTTTTTTCTAATATTCTTGTATAGAAATGAGCATTAGAATGGGAAAAATGGTCACAACAACATTGGCAGGTCAACTAAGGGCTTTTTACACAACTTTATACGCTTCTTGCAACAATCCTTCTTCGGGATTTCTTTTTCAAAAGGTCGACATCTAGTTGGGACCTCATGTTGATCTGCCGGCATCAACGCTAAGAATGCCAACTTGAAGATCAAAACACTACTTTGCTTAACAATAAATGCCAATCGACAAAGGCTTAATAGGGCTAGGAAACAAAGAATAGAATAGAATAGACCAATGTCATAAGTTCGGTAGAAATAATTGTAGTTTACCCAAAAGATCATGTTATTGGAAAGCTGAACAACCCAATGATAATTAGATTCATGAATATCTAGCAAGACATATCTGTTGCATGCCTTTTGTTCAATAGTTTTTGGTAAATGATGGAAAATGTGATGTTGTTATGGATTCACACCAATGGTACAATGCAAAATGAACCATAAAAGAATCATAAAAGTTTTACAATATAAAATGGTAGCAAATGACCACGGAGAACATACTTGAATTTGAAAAAATGCCTCATCCATCCACATTCTATGTGCATGTTTTAACATATTTTCATCTGTATACATGCAAATGCATAGAAGAACCTCTGCCGGATGGTTGATATCAATATAGTGTTCACATTTCACCTTTCCAATAACTCAGTGATGTTTGCTAACGACAAAAAAAGAATAAACAAAGCAAAACTTTAAAAGCACACCTTGAAAACAATCATCATATCATATGGGCTTCATAAGCTCTGCTCAATTCACATCCTAAAGAGGTTGTGCACAAAACTCTGCATAAAACCCAAGTCCTTCAAGTAAGATCTAACCTTAAGAAAAAATCCAAAATAAAACTACCTTCTAAATAGACTTGAGATGGGGCTAGCATGTGAATGGTTGTCTTCAACCAAGGAATAAAAATAAGGCACGCAAGGACGCCAATCCTATAGGCGTGTGCATCTGAATGGAAAAAATAACACCTTCTTTATCACATTGATTTGCCATCGAGGAGAAACATAAAAGCCCAATTCGGCAACACATCTTTGGAGGACCACTTGTTGAATTAAGATCTAAAATTTGGACATTTCACCCACTAATGATTCAAGATTATTAGGTTCTCATATCATTTTCTTGTTCTTTGTTTTTGTTTGTTTTTCTATATGGTCGAGCCTTGCTCAAATTAAAAGAAAGATTCTTGAATTTTGAGAAAAGATGCAGGATTGTGATGCGAAAACCAAGAGCGATGCCCTTTGGGTATTCGATCTTTGGTCACGAAACCTCAAGCATTACAAGAGAGTCAAATTGTTGCCATCAAAGCGTCATCCGATTAAGCTATACATTACAACATTATTTGTGACATTCCGGATATGGTTGATCTTTATGGGTGCCACAATATTTATCACTTGTAGCCTCATTCTTTGTGTCACCCACCGGCCTTATTGACTTTGTTATGGCCTTTACAAATATTCTTTGCTATTATTATCAACTATAAGCGTCACTAGTTGTTACATATATAATTATCGGAATCGGTGCCAATGCCCACCAATGACATTATAGGTGTAGTTATTAGCATCAAATATAATTTCACCTTTAATGTCACAAATTTTGTCATTGTTTGTGGCCATAGTATATGCCATAATAGATGTAATGTATCATACCCATATTATCAAATATTGTCCCATCAAGTTGTGTCACTTTGTTTGTTTGTTCACATAGTGGCATTATGAGTGTTAATGATGCTGTCTACGACTCAAAGATGCAACATTTTGACCCTCCTTTATCTGAAGTAATAGTAGCTTGTTATTGTCCGATAAAGATGAATGATCTGACATGGTGCCTTAGCTATAGAGATCATCTTGCTTATATCTGTTTGAACTTTTCGACAATTTCTTATTCTTCCCTTTGTTTAATAGTTTATGAATTTGGAAAATACTTTATTTGCAAAGATGCGGCAAATTCAACTTGGTAATGCTTGTACACCAATTAAAACTTACAAGCAAAGCAAGGAATTTATATTTGCATTTGTTGAAGCAAACACACCTACCTCCTCTTGATATTTAATGTGCCAAAAAAGAACATTTTTTTAAGTGCCTATATTATTGTAATCAATTATTGAAATATAACTTTGTTGTACGCCAAGATAGACATTCTTTTCCTTTCCTTTGTATTTTTGTGTCGTGAAGAAAGTGCATCTTCTTAGTGTGTCTTAACACAAAATTGTCGCCTCGCTTTTAAAATTGGCCATATTTGAATGCTTACTTTATTTTTGGTAGTTGTTTTTAAAAATGGTCAAAACCAAGCCGAATTTACATGTTTTTGAAAAGGAATCGCGAATTGCACCACAAAATATTAGTGCGCTTGGCACCGCCACCTTGTTTCCATCTTAATCGCTGAATTAGCAAAATGACTATTTCAAACATGAGTACCAAATATATTCATTTTAGACAATCAGAAGCGCCATGGTTACACCCGTTGAATTGGCAAATGGACGCTTTCTAAACATGAGTAGCAATTCATTTTCTCTTTGCACAATCAGAAGCACTTGCAAATACCAATATAAATCATGTGTTTAGTATTTAAAATTCACTAAATTTAGAGACATGGTCCTAAAAAAATCACAGTATAAAGACAGAGATCCCCAACAAAAATTTCCCATGCTTTTAAACATAGAGAAATAATCTACCATCAAATCAATCCTAAACTTATTGGCCGTAGTAAGCGTATCTCATAATTGCAACATGCAAGACAGAGGCCAAATCCTTATGTATGGGAAAGCATTTCACCACCATTAAAATTAGACTAATGGAGAGGGAGATGGCATGCATGCAAAAGACACAAAATAACTAGATAATGTGCAATCGCAAGATTGGAATGCCTCGCATGCAAAAGAATTGAGCATCCTTAAAACTTATAACCATCCAAGGATGATGTGTCTACACAAACAACTAAATATATACATGGCCAAAAACCTCGCCAAGGTTCTCCAAGTAGACGCGGGTTAATTGCATAGAATTTTTTTCTAAGCTTCCATGTAAATGGGTAATGATGAAACCCATGGTGGTAAATGAGCCAATCTAACATTTGCAAACAAGTGTCGCACAGGGCCCGCAATATGAATTCCAAGTCGCATATCCTCTTTTTCTCCCCCTCCACCGCCATATCATGCAATGGTCTACTCCCCAAGTTATGGTTCCGATCTATAGAAGGAAGGAAGGAAAAGAGATGACCTCCGGTGAAATCAAGAAAGTAAAAACATTGAACTTCAACAAAAACATTAAGTGAAGTTGTTAAATGTTGTTCATCTATGCAGTAAAGGAAGTTTTTCAAGGCCTCCACATTAGTGTCGTTTGTTTTGCAAAATGATCTAGAGAATATCAAATTTATAAACTCAATTCCATTCCCCGACTAACCTTACAAAATATATATATACTATATGTAAGGATGCATACAATGAGCCCCAAGGCCTCTACATTGATTTCATGTTACATTAACCAATACACAAATGCACTAGCTGCTTTCTCCCTACAAAACATAAGCCAATGAACAGATGTCAAGTTTACTCAAGCACTTTTAGTCGATCTCAGGTAAATGTACTCATCTTTAACTAGGCCAAGAAGTGCACGCACAGCCAGTAACGAATGCAATCAAGTCCTAGGGACACAAATAATCGCTTTTAAATAACATCCTGACCTAAGATAAAAGGAATATCACCCTTTGCACCAATTGGGAGAGCTCGCCCAATTATTCTCCCTAAGGAACCATGATAACGACAAATCTATAATTTATAGATGCTCTTCCATCCTAAAATGAGAAATGTAAGAGCTTGTTACCGATTTTGTAGGGCAACAAACAAAAGATGAAGTAACTTACCGAGAGATGTTATCAATCGCGCTTTATCACAGTGTACACGGCTCAATATATTATGTAATTAATGGACTTTAAAGTATGGTACTCTCGATTGGGCAACTCACCAATCTCTATTTTGTATCGCATCATAGACTTTCCGTCCGTCTCAAAAGCTATCACATTTTGTATACATATCAAACAGCATTACGGCGCAATACAGCCCTAATGCCATTATTAGCCCACACCGCATTATGGGCATAACTATAACCTTGCTCCATAAATGCCGCAAGCCCACAAATGGATCCCGCAGACAAGAGAAATCCTTGCATCCCCAACTAATGCACAAATGGGATGCTAACACGCCAAGATTACCAGCCCCTTTAGTTGTCCCATAAGAAACCTTCATGCTAAAGATCCATACCCCGCCGAAAGCATATTCGTGTTTGCAGGGACATGCACTACAATGATAATATTCCATGAAAATTGCTTTGTTCTCGCTAATTTATAAGAAGTATGTCTTGCATCTTCTAATGCCCCACACTTGCTATAGAGCTCTAACACAAATAATTGTTGGTATTCAAAGATACCTACTTGCCCTTTCAAGATGGAACAAACTAATCAGAGTAGCAATACCAATGCAAAGAAGTCAATCGGAATTTAAAACTAACCAAAGTTAACAAAACGAATAAGTGCCTCACATTTTCATTCAAGAGCAAAAATTTTCCAAGGTAACTAACCAGATACTTGAAGACCTTTGCAATTGCAAGAATCCTCTCGCACGTCAAGTATGAATAAAATGTAATGAAAATTATGTTTACCATGTCAAGTAGACGCGTCTCCCATGCAAGCTTAAGAAAATATATATAGGATGATCTAGAAGCTCATCCATTTGATTGATTTGCATAGCTATAATGTAGCAAAATGAAGTCTCCAATTTAGTTTGTGAAACAACAAAGAATATCCATTTCAAAAAGATTTTTTTGCTTTTGTTTTTAGAAGAAAAGGAAAAAAAGGAGCAAGAATAGCCGCCAAGAATTGCTAAAGATTTGGCAACTTAAGCTAAAACAAGTGTGGGTCCCATAACCTATTGAACAAGATAAACCGGAAAGAAAGAGACACCAGAATATATTGAATCAAAGCTCAATGGAGCATACAAGGACACAAGGATTGTAGGCACAAAGTCAAGGCTGAGGATCCGTAGATCTGGCTCCCCGCTTATATAACATAGAAGAGAACCTTAAGTAATTGCTCGATATACGATTTGTTGGTCCCGCATCCTAAATATATGACAAGGAACTGACCGCATGTAAATGTAAAAAAGACCTGATCGCATGTAATGTAAAATGTAATCCCACCGACTTTGATAATCTAACACCATGGCATTTTGTTGATCAAATCCTCTACAATGTCAATCCAATTTTCCCCCGCCCAAGTAGGTCAATCAATAGTCTTTGATAAAATCACATGATCCGCAACCATGAAACAAATAAATGATAGCCTTCATCAATTAGGCCAAGCGTGGACTACAAGTTTAAAGTGTGCTAAGAAAGGTGACATCATTAGGTCTCACACCTTTAAGGCCCATTTCATGAAATAAGTGAAAAGCTTTTTTGCCATATCGCTATCATCGTGATTCCGTGGTTATCACATCAAAGCCAAAGACATGTTCGAAACAAGAACAAAATTCCTTCGTGCATCCACACTTGCCTTACATAGTAACAACTAAAGTTGCTACCACAATATCTAGTTGATATCTATATGCTATTATGAGACTATGCACATTCTTATCTCTTACTAAGGCTATCCGACCAAGACATGCATCCAATATCTCAAAGAAAGGTAAGCTTTATCGTTTCATTGATTATCTGATCTAGAAGTATAATAGCTTCCCTTGAGGTGTGAATGCTCCTAGAGCGCTAAACACTTGAAATCAAACAAAATTTTTGAAGCCTTTGAGTAACGATCATATTAAATAGAGATAATAATAACAAAATATTACTTAGGAACATTGGGGTGTCACCACCCTCATTGTCCGAAGACACTCCTCATGTTCGAAGTCCTAATGGAATATTCACTAAGCGAATTTGGGATAAAATGTCGCACTTCACATGCACAACCATAAATGAAATGTTGGAAAGCTTACATGTAAATAACTCCAAAGCTTTTCTAGGTCAATCTTAACTACGCCAATCTTAAGGGGCTTTCAAGAGACAAGCATCCTTTGGTGTCACTCTCAAGTAGCTCCCGGATGGTTCTCTTTATTTCCACCCGTGAACGAGCTCAAGAATTTTGTGCATCATCATTTCTCCGGGCTTTGGCGCCCGCCGCCTTCCCTTTCAGCAGGATTTTCAAGAGGCATTGTTGCAGTTGTTCACCCCTATTGTCTCCGGAGCAAAAAGGCTAGTCCGAAGTTGAGATCACTCTCAATGATTTGGCGGATGCTACATCTCTTTTGAAGCAAGGCAAATGCCCCGAATTGATGGTATTCCTATCGAAGTTTTTTCGTGCAGTATTGGCACCGGGCTTGGTGAGGATGTCTATAATGCTTTTTGGATTTCAAGAGACAAAGACGACCGGATAAGCTCCTTTAAGCTCGGGTCAGATCTCCCCTCATCCCCAAGTGTAAGGAGCCTTCTTCAATTTCGACAAGCGCCCCATTACCTTGTTGTCCTCTCTTACAAGATCTTTGCTAAAGCTTATGCTCAAAAGCTTTTGTGACATTCTTGTTGATTCTATATCCTCCATTAATCAGGTTTCCTTCCGCGACGGTGTATTTTAAATAATGTAGCGGCAAAATATGAGAGTATTTATTGGGCAAGATTGCGTGCTCATGAGATTGTTTACTTGAAGTTGGATTTTGCAAAAGCCTATGACGTTGTTGTTGATTGACTTTCTTGAAAAAGTGTCTCTTGCATCTTGGCTTTGGTGCACACTTCATCGGGCCGATGTAATGAGACTCCACTATTCCGCCATTCTCACGTTTTTTTCAAGGAGAGCCTTCAAAGATTCTTTCCGGGCTGGTCGCGGCATTCTGGCCAAGGTTGTCCATTGGCACCATTGCTCTTCACAATTGTAGCAGGGTCCTCTCTCAAATTTTCACTTGCTGCACAAGATGGCATCTTGCATGGACTCCCCCATGCATAATGGGTCGCAAGAGATTTGTAATCGCACGACGGATGATACTTTTCTTTTCCTAAAGGCCGATGAGCAAAATCTGTAATGCCATCTCACTATTGATTCTTTTCCTTAGCATCCGGTATCTTTGTTGGATGGCGTATGTAATCGTGATTGTGGATACAGATACCCCAATTCCAACGGTGTTATCAATTTCCATGGAAGGTCCTTCCTCATGGCAAAGTGACCAAGCTTCTGGTATTCCTATGGGGATTCATATTTTAGCCGAGATGCGGGATACCGTTGTTAAGGGCTTGAAAAGCACTTTGTTCTCCGTGGTCCACAAAATAAATTGTCCATGGCAAAATGAATTATCAGAGCTAAATCGCTGTTGAGTGGCACACATGTCTATATGGCTTCAATTATACCGCACTACGTGCAAAGATGCACCATCATCGAATTATTCGAATTTCATTTGTGGTGGCACGTAAGAAGGGGCTGATGTCAAGGTCGCTGGGAGAAGTGCATCTTACCAAAGCACCGTGGGGACTTGGGATGATCGAATTTCTCCTACGTAGCAAAGTATTAATTTCCAAGTTCATCCGAGGATCTTGAATAATGTTGATGTGGTCTCCTCGCTCACGACTGGCCCCAATCATTGCAGCCTTTGTGTCCCTTTGGCTCTCCTTCTATCAAGGCATCGCTTCCCTGGGCTCTTTTCTATCCGCTGTCGGGCCAGATCCTAATGCGCCTCCTTTCCTCGTGAGGGTTGCTTGATGCTTGAATATTGTGCGACACTTTTCCATCTCCACCCTATGGCAAGAAGTTTTACTCGAGCTAGTTGTTGTGGATCCCTTTGGCTGTAAACTCAAGCAGATCCGCCTTTGGTAGCATCACATCATCCCCCGACAATACGGGTCGAAACTAGCAGGTGTGCTTACAATTTCTACATGGTACAAAGGAAACACGATTGTCGACATGAAAAGAATTCTGACAAAGTTCCTTCTTTTTAAGATGGGATCGCATAATTTGGCAGTATAAATATTGCCATTCTTCCTCCTATACCACAAGTAGTCGCCTCCCATCTCCTCGGGTGGTTCATGAGAATGTTAAGGCTGAGCATTTGGTGAATTCTATGTATAAAAATCCTTCTTGGCAGCAGAGGTGTTGCCCCCACAAAAATGGCCTTTGGTGGTACCAAAGAATCAACGTAGTAGTGGAACTCGGGTTTGGGACAAGTTACTTCATCCAAAGTTGTCGGGCTTTGTGGTGGCAAATCATCCATAGATGTGTGTGCGCCAATGTTTTGTCCACAAATTTCGCCCTCAGTGCCTAGCACATGCCCTTTTGCGCCGGTAGGGATGAGACAATCGAAAGCATTGTTTCTTCTTATGCCAACATGCTAGACCGGCTTGTTGTGGCTTCAGAGTCTTTTTATTGCAGTTTTGAATAGTCAACAAGTCTTATTATGCAAAAATCGTTCTTGGGACAATATGGCAAAGAGGGCATTTCACTTAGCTTCAAAGATGGATCATTTGGTCAATGTGGAAAAGAAGAGACTTTTATTTTCAAGGGCCATAGAGCCCCCGATGCTCAAGTGCTTGTTGAAGCTAAGCAACGATCGCCAAAGCATATAGGGTATGGTCGTCACGCCAAGGACCCCACCTCGAGCGACGGTAAACCCCCGCCCCTTACCGGGTTCGCCATGCCGCCATGGGTATCCCCGCTCACGGTCGCTGGTTTGTGGCCGTGTCGTTATCCGGGTTCCGGCAACCGGACACCAGGTTCCATCAACCGTACGCTCGCAATGGCCTCTCGCCGCGGATCGAATGTCGCCGCACCGCACCGCCCCGGTGACCATGCTCGCACTAGATGACCACGCCCGTTGAAGAAAAAACCCGAAGCATGCCGATTTGAAACGACCAACGCGGTTTGAAACGACGGCTTCAAAGCTTGCACCTCGATTGCATTCTTCAAATTCAATTCTCCACACCCGCTATGGCTTCCATGGCCATAAAATCTTGCCCTCCTTTATATAGTTCAAATGTTATCGAGAGGAGGCCGTGGAAGAGCACGGCGGTAGCCATGGTTTCCGGGACGCAGGGCACTAAGAGAACTGGATGTCGTGCTGGGTACCGTGAGACCGCATCATCCAAGAGGGTCTCAAGGCTACCAGACAAGGAGGAGGGCACCACATGTCGCTGCCAGGCTACCAAATGCCAATGCCAAGGAGGCCGAAAGTAGGAGAGGTCAATGGACGAAGAGCAAATGCTCGACATCCTCAAGAGGTGTTTAATTTGGCATTTCAATTAGAGAGGTTTAGAGGTCCTGGTATACCGTGAGTCCACTATCGTGATTGGTTATACTACAACAAGCCACAAGCAAACAAATCATCCACAGATATTGACAACTCTCCAAGAGGAGGAGCTCACAATTTTATGTAAGCAGGCGTGAGCAAGGGATGGGGTCACACCATCCGGGCCAAGGAAAAGGCAAGCAGAGATGGCTAGAGCAGGGGGGTCATGTGGTGAATCCGAGTACCGTGCAAAGAAGTGGTGGAAGCTCTTAAACAAAGACACCCCAAGTGGCTCTAAGGAGTCCGTAAACCCTAGATGTGGCTGTGGCCCGCCATGACACAGAGAACCTCGACAACTTCTATGCCGGGGCTTAAGCAGATTTATATGGTTGAATTTGCCTTCCCCCTTGGGCGATATGGAATGTCACGACCGAATTCAATGGTGGAAAGTGAAGGGGTTGAAAATCATAGCTAGAAAGGGGGAATAGGGTGAGTGAGGTAGTTATGAACAATAGGGAATGGGTTACTATTTTGGTTTGTGTTAATGCCGAGGGTACAGATCCCCAACATGTATATTTTTAAAGGTAATCGTGATGAGGCAGATCACATTGCAAGATGTGAAGAAGGTGCCATTCAAAGCCGTCCCAATCTTCGGGCTTGATGACATCGAATCCGCTTTAAGTCATGGCCGCCACATTTTGCAGCAAGAGTTCCGTGTGGTGTATCCTCACCAAATCTTCACCGATCATATTGATGGTCATGGCAAATATGTAGAGCCGAAGTCATATTGGAGGCAAAAGAGAAGGGCATCCACTTTGCCTTATTGCCTCCACACACATCTCATAGACTTCAGCCTCTAGATGTGGTATGCTTGCCCCTTTTAAGGCAAAGATTCAAGAGGCATAGAGCCGCCTTACATGGTTAGCAAGGCAAAGGAGGGCGTAACTAAAGAAGGAGGAGATAGCGTAATTGATTTCCCACACTGCATGCGGCCTCACACCCCAAAACATCAAGGCGTGTTTTAGGGCCACCGTATCCGCCCCTTTGACCAGAGAAGGTTGCTTAGGTCAAGAATGTACCAGTTTGGGAGGGTGCATGTTGAAGACATTACAAAGCCAGCCGAGCAAGCCGAGAAGATTATCATCCGTGATATGGCACAGGGGAGGCCTTTTGACATGGCGTATGCACCCGGCCTATGGGGAGGCCTTACCGTGACAACTCCCAATTGAAGTGCGTGAATGACCAAATGCCACACAATCCAATTGGTGATCAAGTGCCACAAGCTGACTACATGTGGAACATACCCATGAATTGCCCATTGAAGGTGCCGCTATAGTGAGTCGTGCATGCCAATGATGTTGAGGGTCTCAAACATGTGGTATGCCATCACGCACCATAAGGGCAAGGAAGAGAGGCTTTGCCCCGTGATCCGAGGGAGAGTTCACATATCAAGTGATGGTTTTTGTGAGGCATTGAGAGCGTAATCGGCCAGAAGGGCAGAGGCCGAGAAATTGAAATTGGAGCAACCGGGCAAAGAAGGAAGGTTGAGACCGCAAGGAGGAAGGTCCGAAGGGAGGAGGCCGCCAAGAGGGCACAAAGCAACAGGGAGGAGAGAGAGAAGAGGAAGTTGGTTGATGCAAGGGAAGTCGCAAGTGCCGCTAGGCTTAGGAGTTTATGTACCCAAGGGGATGTCTAGAGTGGCATCCATATTTGGTTTTCAAAGGGTGTTGAGCTTGGTGAAGGTTAAGACAAGAAGATTACGTGTGAGGAACAAAGCTTAGGATGAGACAAGGGTTAAGTCCACTTGGGGCACCCATTCCTCAGAAATCGACGCCCCCGAATTGACCAGTGCTCTTGAACCTCGCCAGACCGGGTAGTCCCCGGTGTAGACCAACTCCCAACCATTGAGGATGCCGATGAAGAGCAAGTCATGTGCGCTTTAGATGACACACATATTCTCCGTGATGCCGGGTCATGAGCATCACGTATATCGAGGGGGTTGCATACCTCTAGTTAGGCCTCAGAGCAAAACCCAATCACACACCCACCCCCATTGAAGAGGTGGGACTTGCCTCGCCCACAAAAGAATATGCTTCACATTGGTCACGCATAACTCAATGAGAATGGACACCCGTGGATGGTGAACTATGCCGCCAATTCACCAGACCCGAGCATGACCAAGTTGCCGCAATAGACAAGGCAAGGATTATCGTGAAATGGTGGAAATTGAGTAGACCCCGAAATTGTAAGTCGCGGCAAAGGAGATGGATGTTGGGTTTGTAAGGATATGGAGGGTCGACATGGCTCGAAAGTGACCCAAACAACTCCAAGGTTTGGGGAGGGAACCCTCATTCATAGCTACACCACGATAGCCGTGTATGTTTGGTCACCTTGTAATCTTAATATTCAGTTCACCTTTTATTTGGCAATCGCTATTAACGCATTAATGTGTGTACTGTGTATCCAAGACTCCTGATGAAACCCAAGACAATTAAGCATGTCGACAACTTATTGTACATAATATATGAAGGAAAAATAGTGAACTTGTTGTACAAGATTTATGAATAAGATAGTGAACCGATTAAAAATAGTGATTGTTGCACATTCTCGGCCGCATGGACCCGACACCTAACACTATCATAAATAAATAACAAGAGAAATGAACATAAGCAATGAACATCAATGAACCGCAATAAAGGACAAAGAAAAAAAATGTGGATCATTCCATTACACAAAAATAATGTTCGTGACAAAATTGAGCCCTCAAGCCGCGACAAAATATGCCCGGGGGGCCGCTTTTCACAACATGAAGGAAGAGGAGGGGAGGATCGCCCGTGGGAGGCCTTTCGCACAAAGGGGGCAGCAAAAAATTAACCAACCGGCTTTGGAAGAGCACATGGTCGCTTTCAAGTGATTACGACACCGGCAGTTGGATCAGGCCGGGCCTCCTGAACGAGCCCGCCAACTTGAGAGACTATTTCGGGCGATATACTCGACGCCGATGTAAGAACCGCATACCGCTAGATCTCTCGCCGGGTCATCAAACAGCTCCTAATCTTGAAAGAGTTGGGAGTGGTAGAGGTCGAGGAGGAGCTAATGGGAGGATGGGCGCGCCGAGGTGGCGAGCTCTCTTGACTGATCATATTCGCCACCCTCACTATGTCCCACCTCCCGCCGACCGATAACCGATTCACCGTATGATCCATGGCATCTAAAACCCTATAACACAACGTATAAAGCACAAGATCAATGGAAGATTCAAACAAAAACATATCGACGCCGTAACATACCTCCCACGCCGTAAAACCCTCGGATGCTTGAAAGGAATGGAGTATCTTACCGCCGCCGATCGCTTCATTTTAAGGGCTTAACCAGAATGATGGGTCAAAAGATTTCAAAAATCACCTTTTACAAATGAATTAATTGGCATCCTGACATGGCGTAGAATGTTCGCCAAATTGGGTCAAGAATTGGTGTTAGAGTGGAGAAATTACCACCTCGTACATGAAAGTAATAAAAAGGCCAACGGGTTACCGGCTGCACCCTGATAGCCGCACCATACGATAGTGGTAGTCGGGCGTACTTAGGCTCCTCAGATACCGCACCTCCAGGCCCCGCCAATATTAATGGGATGTGGCCCCTAAAGTGGGAGCCTGCGGGCATGATCCACGAATTGCGCCGATAGGGTAGCAACATCCGCCAGAGGTGGCACCTCCCCGCGCTAAGCACGCAATAACGCCGCTAAAGAGGGCCTCTGGTACCGCTGGCTGTGGTTTGGGGACATGCGAGTGGACGCTTGACCCCCTTCTGATGCCACTATAACTTTCAATGGAGATTGAATTCTAAAATTGTCTTCTGTGAAGTTGTTGAGGACAACATTAGGTATCTCAATAAATTAATGTGATCGAATTTGGGTGAAATCCTGATGTTTAAGGACAATTTGCCCCTTAAGTGCGCTTAACATGGCGACCATACCCTATATCTTCCTCTCCGAAGGATGAAGTGAAGAATCGATTTGGGTACACTATCTTCGATTAACACTTATATGTAACTCATTTACATGTTGTGTGTGTGGTAAGGTGGCGCGGTTTTGCTCCAGGACAAATCCTCCAATCGGTTTTCAGTCCCCATCTCAAGCTCGCTCGATGATTAATAAAGTTTCACGCCCTTCAAAAAAAAAAAAAAAAAAAAAAAAATCTACCACGGCCAATGGCTAAATTCTGATTCCGGCCCATCCGAAGATAAAGGAAGCAAAAGTGGGGTTAGTCTTGGGAAAGGACTAAGTGGGCAACTGTTACCTGGTCTAGACGATCTGGAAAGAAACACAACTTCATTAGTTAGTTAGTAATGTCCGTGGATGATCAATCCTCGCTCGCTCTCATGTACACCGCCAAGGACACCTAATGTATCGCTCACATACCATTCACCCGCATGCACGCTGCTCAATCGCCCCAGCCCTCCGTAACTGATTAAAGGGGCTGTCTCATTTAAACAGTTAAATCATATCTTTTTTACCATATCAAGTAACAAGATCATAATAAAAGGAAATGTTCAACAGTTTCTACAAACAAGAAACAAAACCCTATATGAAGTAACTTGGCACATGCGAGGAGCATTATGACAATATAAAGGAAGTAAAAGAAAGGTTGTGCAAAAATCAAATTCTCAGCTAGAATCGAACCTAGGTCTCTGGGGTAATGCTTTTAAACCTTAAGCAACTAAACTAGTGGATGTTTAATAAATTCAAGGCCAAAGATTAAATAAGAACGAAAATCAAAAGAAACTAAAAGGCTCTAATGTAGTTTCTGTGTTATGCGGAACAGGACTGGAATTGCACACAAGGACGGAACCGGCGAGGAAGGAGCGGAGCAGACCGGATTTGGTAAAATACATGCCTTCTCATGATTTTGAGCCAGGTTTAAGCTCCGCAGATCCCCGCATTAAAGAATAGGGTCCGCTGGTTCGGCCGGGTTCATGCAGATTTGGAAGCCACAGTGGAAATAAAGACATCTCACGGGTCGGGCTCAAAGAATAAATATGAAGTTCTAAACCCCGAAATGTATTCGACATGCTTCTTGAGTAGACAAAGAAGATGTTAGATGAGAAAACAATGCAGTCGGGCATCAATCCACAACTAAAACAAGCATATGAACAACGACGGGCCAAGCCATCACAGTGTAAAGTTCCAGAATGGTGAAGAATAGGTAGATGAGATTGAATAATATGAATGAGCCAAACGTGGCATACAAAACATATATAGACACACCTCTACACCTAAGGACACGACATCATCTTGCATCGATTGCCACCTCACAGGTCACATGGCTCACGCCATGTCATCAATCCTTGATCTATATGATCATTATAACCTATATTCTAACACTCCCCCTTTGATCAATAGATCAAGAAGGATTGAACTCTCCTTGGCAAATCTCCCTTAATGGAGAGAATTCAATGCCCTTCAAATTTGAGAATTCAAACTCTAAACTCTAGACTCACTAGATTATAATGCCACGAGAGGATGCCTAGATCATATAAGTTAGTGTCTTCTCCCCTTGGATCTATGCATCCCAGAAATGCTAAGATCATACAATGGGATCCTCACTATTATATATTATTTCATCTTCTAGACACCCTAGACTACTTAGAAGACTGCATATAGTTGAGTATATTTTTCCCATCAAACATGGGCCTTCATCGCGACAAGAATTTCCTTCTTTAAAACCCCTTTATACTTGTCATTATTTTCCACGGACATCAGCATGGCCGCCTCGGGAATGCCTTTTTTTGCCCACTTGTATGCATCGACATTTTTTCTTCTCCAAATAAGCTTTCGACTCCTTCAAAGAAATTTAGCAAACCTGTGGAGACCGGATTCTTCCACAAGCTGGATCTCCCTGCTCTGGCCTCGGCCGCGGATAGGAATAGGCTTTTGCTCTCAACAAAACCTATTTTATCCGAGAAGATTCTCCTTCCTGAATGTTCTTTAAAGTACCGAATAATTGCGGCTTTGTTTTTGCTTGTGAGAATAATCGATAGAGAACCACTCAATATGGCGGAGCTTTTTTCGGCGTAGCCTCGATACAAATTTGTCCGCTTTCTTCCCATTGAATACTGGTCTTCTTGGAAATCATTGCTTTCAGAAAGTCCCGGGCGCTTAAACTCGCTCCTTCTTTAGATTACCGATTTGTTCTCTCTCAACGGTCTTTGCATCTCGCCCTCAACTTCTTCCTGAATTTTTCTTATGACCCGTGAAATAAAAAAATTGAAATCCATCTTCTTGGCAATCGGCATCATAAGGTCGTGGACCTAGAATCGATCCTATCCACATTTTCTAAAGCTCCCCGGCTATAATGTCATTTTACGACCGTAAGTAGCCCCAACAAGAGCCGCCTGGTTTCAAGAGATCGACGGATTTTGATCTTCTTTGTTAGCTTGGTTATTTGAAACTGAATCATGCATCAGAAACCCATCGGAATCTCCTCGCATTCTCACGCTTCTCGACCCTGTGGGCATCAATTCCGATTTGGGTCTAAATTTTTCAACTTTTGGTAACAGCAATGTTCTGATGTATGGTTGATTAGCCCCTTCAACATGGATCTTGTTTTCTCGTGACCATTCTTGCTTCTCAGAGCAAAGCTTCTTTGCCATGCCCCACTTCCCACCTCATGCTTTTGTTCCAGCCAATGGTTCTCCCCGCCCCCATATTCAACTTTTAAGCGATCTCTTCAGAACTAAAATTCATTTGCATCATTAAATCTACAGCATCATCAGGCATGATTACGACTGGGAGCATCTCGATTTCTGCATCAACGGAGTACGACTGGTTCCCATCTGAAATATGGGCCACTTCAAGGAATGGCCCCTCGATCCTGTTGACCCCATCAGCAAAGATAATGATCTTTTCAACAAAGATAAGCGTGGATCTTCAACAAGAAGACAATCTTCAAAGACTATTTCTGCAGCCTTCTTCAACAACCCGCCTCCATCTGCAAAATACCATTTATAGCCCATAACGATTCATCCGTGTGATAAATTCAGACTTTTAGTGAGGCCAACAGAATTGGGGTTTCAGCCTGAATCCCAACGGATCGGATCTGTTGTGGCAATGCCTTTTGGCTAGTTTCTAGTTTAGGTGCCCCCCGTCCCTGGTGAACATGATGTACTGCAGCAGGTGAATAAGAATCAAGAACAATGTTCTTGTCTTCTTTCTTTGTTTTTTGTCTTTCGTGAGAATCAAGAACAATTTTTTGTCTTTTTGGTCGTTTTGTCTTATTCACCTCAGCCGCAGCCGCCCCGCTTCACCTTAATAGGGGCAACTAGAAGTCACCCATGCCCTTTTCTCGCATCATCTCCAATGGCATCTTCTACTGCAATTTGGGGATGTGGGCTCAAATCCCGACATCCCTCGAGGCCTTCTTAAGGATTGGGTCTCCAACATCTCTTTCTTTCCATTTTATCTGCAAAGAACGCCCCTTCCTATATAATATTTGGTTAAATCCTGGAGGTGTTCCCCAGCCCTAAAATTTGACCCAGATTTGCTCTTTCTGGCTTCCATAGGGACATCCTTCATCTCTGTCCCATCCGCCTTCCAACCATTCTGGTAATTAGTGCAATGAAAATTAAATTGGCATATGATTGTGCCTTGCATTCCTCAATTTTTTCTCATTGTAATCGCTGCTCCAGGGGGCTTTTGAGGTCTCCAACTTTCTCAAATGTATCCGACAATTTTTCTTCCAACAAAGCCAAATCTAGCTTTTTGTTGTTTGGAGCTCTATGCAATAAGAAGAGTCACTTAATCCTTTTTCCGCATCAACTCTTGCATCTTGGTCTCAGATTCACGGGTTCAAGCTTTGACAATGGCTATTTCCAGGATTTTCCATTGACAATCTCTGTTTGTGCCGCTTACTTGTTCTTCTTCATGCAATGCCGTAATAGAAAAACAAGTCTTTATTACTGTTTTAGCTTTTAAAGTAAATACCTTCAAGCTTTTCTTGAATCCGGCCTTCATTCAAGTGATTTATTCTTTTTGAATTCTTCATTTGGGGAGGAGGCTCTCCCCGCTCATCCTTCATAATTTATTCTCCCAGATCAATTAAGAGCACGCAGCTCCTATACCATTTAAAGTTCCGTGGGTGAAGAATAGGTAGATGAGATTGAATAATATGAATGAGCCAAACGCGGCATACAAAACATATATAGACACACCTCTACACCTAAGGACACGACTCTCATCTTATCGGATTGCCACCACAGGTCATACATGGCTTTCATTATGTCATCAATCCTTGATCTATATGATCATTATAACCTATATTCTAACACACGTATTCCTATGGATTTGGCTCCGCTTAACCCACCGTGATCCCATCTTTTCTTCTATCACAATGCTCGATGGCGCAGTGTAAACCTCTCAAATCGATCCGCAAAAAAGACATTTTTCTTTTATAACTCTTGTAATTTGGGATTTTCCTATTTAACAAAAAGTTTTGATTTTTTCACGAAAAAATTCCGATTATCTAAAAATCTGAAAAAATAATTTATGGCTTTTAGAGTTTCATTTTTCAATTTAGGTTAGGTTCCTAGATGGAAAATAGTTTTTTTGAGATAAAGATTTCTAAGTTATATTTTAGGCATGATTTCGAAAGTGGGGTTTCGGTTCCCATCTATTCAATTTAGTTTTGCTGGGCCTCATGCGCCTTCCTCCACGATTTCAAGCCCCTCTCTAGTGGCAAATCATGGTGGAATTTCTTGATCTATGGAAGTTAAAATTTGTAGCTTCAAAAAACTTGCTTATGGCTTATGTTTGTGTATCCTACAAGCTATTTACAAGCTATTGTGATTCTATCTGCATATTTTAGGAAATTAGAAGCAAGAAGAATGGTTTTTATGGCGCCATGGAAGTTCATGTGGAAAGAGCTACTTCTATTGGCTATGGTTTTATGACGGGCGATCCGTGTGAGTCATAGGAAAATTGAAAGTTTCAAGATTTCGTGCCTAGATAATCGTGTTCTAAGGATTTTCCGTCACTTTGATGGTATCTGGCTGCAAACTGCACATGTAGATCGTGAGAATTTTGATGTTTTCTTCGCCGTAACTTTTTGTAATACGTATCGATGTCCGGAAATCGCATAACCTCGTATGTTTGGGAGTGGGATGAATTCTGCAGTTTTATGTAGGCAGTTGTTGGTAAGCTTCTTCCTATCAATGCCAAGGTGGTGCTAACTATTTCATCATTTACACATGTTCGTTGATGCAATCATGCATTCATGTATAATCGCTGCTTCAAATTGTTTGCAAAGTACATTAAGCGGGTAAACTATAATTATCTTCCTCTATATTGGCACAAGATACCAAAACATTGATGCTTTTTTTTATCAATTTCTATCGCAAGAGTTTGATTCAAACTGCAAACTAGATGTATGCATGTCTGAGGTTCTATTCTACTCACCAAAATCATGCTAGCAGCAACTTATCTATCTAAAAGTTGTTGTTATTTTGTGTTGATTGGACCATGATTTGTGCATCTTTGATTTGGTGGGTCTTGCAATGCAGTGAATCTAATTCTAGCTTTTCTAAGGTCGATTCACGTAGGCTCGATATCCCGCTTGCTTTCAACATTGTTGCATCAAAACAATGCCTTTGAAATTTAGGACTACTACATGCATATTATTTAGCCTCCATTTTGTTGCATCAATTCAAACTACCTTTGCTTAACAAAATATACTCATCAAGAGCAATTAGACGTGTTTGGTATTAGGGAAGTTAATTTTAGTGAATGGATCTTTTATTTCCATTTTCTAAATGTTTGTTCCATGCCACCTTGGTGTGTCCAAAATTTGATTATGTTCTCTTGCATTAACTCGCCAACTCATAACATTTTGTTGCTTCATCTTTTGTAGGTGATATCATCTCGTTTTAGCATATCCGAGGTAAGATCATAAGGTACCTTTTGTGGAGCTGAAAATCGAAGTCCCCGATTAGTTTTGGTTTGCATTAACTCTCACAAGATTTTCAATAGATAGTGATTTACATTTAAAAAAAAAAATTAATTTATTTTTCCTTGTAATCGAAGTTGTGGATTCATATTTACCGTTATGTTCTCAACTTTTTATCGCTGTAATGATGTTGAAGGTAACAAATGCAAAATAAGATGCACTATTAAACCATATATGCCTTATTTTCATGGATCGATATTTATCGGTGTTCACATATTGAAGGGGCCGCCCTATTACATGTATCTTCGTGGGATATTGGGTGATTTTGCTTAATTTTTTAGATTGTAATAGCGTAAACATTTAATCGAAAATGAAGATGGAAACAACTTCATTATGAAATATCATTCGGTCTGTATTATTTGCTTTTATATCCGCCTCTAAGATCGTATAGCATTCTCATACTATATGCCTTCTATGTATATTCCTGTATGATAGAATATACAGTGATTTTCATCTATCAAACATGCAGGAGAAATAGATGCCTATGTTATTTGCTACTAAGCAAAGCAGAGTTATTCACCATTTCAATTTGCAAGCTCCATTACTTCTTTTTTTTCTAGATTTCAACGAGCCTGATTGTCATGAAGGCACATTTTTGCACTTGTAGTAGTTCTCAGAGTGGTTCTACCCAGAGTGGTTGTAGCTAGAAGTAATATTTGTTAGCGCTTTTAGATTGTTTGAGCCAAACAACTATTGTCTTCATATTTCTTTTCTAAAAATCGAAAAAATAATTTATGGTTTTAGAGTTTCATTTTTTTCGATTTAGGTTAGGTTCCTGGATGGAAAATAGTTTTTTTGAGATAAAGATTTCTAAATTTTAATTTTAGGCATGATTTCGAGCAGGGGTTTCGGTTCGCATCTATTCAATTTTGTTTTGCCGCCTCATGCGCCTTCCTCCACGCATTTCAAGCCTCCTCCCCGGCAATCACAGTGAATTTCTTTGATCTATGGAAGTTAAATTTTGGTTATGGCGATGTTTGTGTATCCTACAAGCTATTTACAAGCTATTGTGATTCTATCTGCATATTTCAGGAAATTAGAAGCAAGAAGAATGGTTTTTATGGCGCCATGGAAGTTCATGTGGAAAGAGCTACTTCTATTGGCTATGGTTTTTATGACGAAGCCGTCATAGGAAAATTGAAAGTTTCAAGATTTCGTGCCTAGATAATCTGGTTCTAAGGATTTTCTGCTCACTTTGATGGTATCTTGGCTGCAGATGTACATGTAGATCGTGAGAATTTTGATGTTTTTCTTCGTCGTAACCTTGCATACGCACTGCATGTCCGGAATAGACAACTCGTATGTTTGGGAGTGGGATGAATTCGTAGTTTTAGGTAGGCGCTGTTGGTAAGCTTGCTATCAATGCCAAGGTGGTGCTAACTATTTCATCATTTACACATGTTCGATGCAATCATGCATTCATGTATAATCGCGCTTCTAATTGTTTGCAAAGTACATTGCTTTTGACTTGAGAAGTGAATGAACATATTACATTATTTTTAGTCAGAAAGAAAACTACCACTTGACAATCGCTGAAGGTTATTTCTTCTGCTTGCTAGGTTTATTGCCAAAAACCTGATCCAAGATGTTTAGCCAAGAGGCCACTAAAAAGAAGTTGAGATGATTGAAGATAGCGCTCCAACCGAAGGTATTTGTAAAAACACGCTTAACCACTCAAAAGCATATCAATCTTAATATTTCGTTAGGGATTTTAAACTATAATTATCTTCCCTCTATATTGGCACAAGATACCAAAACATTTATGCCGCTTTTATCAATTTCATCGCAAGAGTTTGATTCAAACTCGCAAACTAGATGCATGTCTCGAGGTTCTATTCTACTCACCAAAATCATGCTAGCAAAGAACTTATCTATCTAAAAAAGTTGTTGTTATTTTGTGTTGATTGGACCATGATTTGTGCATCTTGATTTGGTGGGTCTTGCAAATGCAAAGAATCTAATTCTAGCTTTTCTAAAGTCGATTCACAGAGGCTCGATATCCTGTTTGCTTCAACATTGTTGCATCAGAACAATGCCTTTGAAATTTAGGACTACTACATGCATATTATTTAGCCTCCATTTTGCTTAACAAAATATACTCATCAAGAGCAATTACCTAGAGCAGACGTGTTTGGTATTAGGGAAGTTAATTTTATCGAATGGATCTTTATTTCCATTTTCTAAATGTTTGTTCCATGCTACCTTGGTGTGTCCAAAATTTGATTATGTTCTCTTGCATTAACTCAGTGCCAACTCATGACATTTTGTTGCTTCATCTTTTGTAGGTGATATCATCTGTTGTTTTAGCATATCTGAGGTAAGATCATAAGGTACCTTTGTGGAGCTGAAAATCAGAGTATGATTAGTTCGGCTTGCATTAACTCTGCGTATTTTCAATAGATAGTGATTTACATCTAAAAAATTAATTTATTTTTCCTTGGGTAATCGAAAGTTGTGGATTCATATTTACTGTTATGTTCTCAACTTTTTTATCAGTGTAATGATGTTGAAGTTGCAACAGCTGCAAAATAAGATGCACTATTAGACCATATATGCGCTATTTTCATGGATCAGATATTTACTAGTGTTCACATATTGGAAGGGCCAGTTCTATTACATGTATCTTCGTGGATATTGGGTGATTTTGCTTAATTTCCTTAGATTGTAATAGCAGAAACATTTAATCAGAAATGAAGATGGAAACAACTTCGATTATGAAATATCATTCTCATTCAAATTATTTGCTTTTTATATCCTTCTAAGATCGTGATAGCATTCTCATACTATATGCCTTCTATGTGTATATTCCCGGTGTATGATAGAATATACAGGGATTTTCATCTATCAAACATGCAGGAGAAATAGATGCCTATGTTATTTGCTACGGAAGCAAAGCAGGAGTTATTCACCATTTCAATTTGCAAGCTCCATTACTTCCCTCTTTTTTTCTAGATTTCAACGAGCTCGGATTGTCATGAAGGCACGCTTTTGCACTTGTAGTAGTTCTCAGAGTTCCGCTACCGTAGTGGTTGTAGCTAGAAGTAATATTTGTTAGCGCTTTTAGATTGTTTGAGCCAAACAACTATTGTCTTCATATCCTTTCCACTACAATGCCAGTTTTACCATGGTATATGAAAACGATTATGGCAACTTCATCACACTATAGCTGTGCCCATTTTCAAAACAAGCACTACATGCTTTAAGGTCTTTCTTGACAAAAATCTTTGCCTTAGAATCCAAAATGATTCTTCTACAGTTTAAAATTGGCTTTCAATTGCGCTTCGAGGGCGTAAAAAATTTGTATCCAGATAGTACCAAAGGGCCATAGATACCATATGCATGTTAGCCTTCATTTTATGTGATGCAGGAAAAGCTATAAAGCCAAAACATTGTCTACACTCTCCTATATACCGGTGATAGCCTTCCATGAAACAATCTTTTCTCGAGTCTCAGATTTTTACAAGCCCCTCCTCCACCGCAGCCTTTTTTGTCTTGCATAAGTGCATGCTCAACACAACAATATAAGTTTACTTAATTTCAGAGTGAATCTCATGCTTTTTGGGGAACTAGGTCATGCATATTTAGATTTGTAAAATGAAAAATCTTTGCCTTATAAAATGGTGGGAATGTCCATATATCTACTAAATGCAAAATGTTAGTGATTAAAACTAAGGCTTGCATGGTGGAGCATGAGTATGCTGCCTTCACCCATGGAATCATACTTATATTCAGGAAAAATAGAAGACGAAGCACATATGGTCAAGGAATGCCCTGGCTACACGCATATAAGGTCCAAATTTAACAAGGTCGTGGGATCTCCCACCCCAAAGACCGATGGACAAAGAAGAGACACTCACAGATGTAGCGAAAGCTATAAAAGAGATGATAATAAGACACCGGGGGGTGCACAAAGAGAGAGGGCTAATAATCTGAGAAGCACTGTTGAGGCGAATCAGAGAGGCCCACAAAGTACAGTTCAAAACTGTTTATAACGATGCATTGTGTATGGCCAAGAAGCCAGTTATAAGCACGATGCGAGTATTACAAAGAACAAGAGAAGCCCGCAAGATGGCTACATAAACCTATGCGTCTGTTTGTTGGCAGCACCTTTTGGGAGCTCGCATGATGCTACACAAGTCCGGGGGCCTCACGGCCTGAGGGACGTTAATGTATATTCTATTCTATTCTATTCTACTTAATGGTGGATGTTAGATCCTTTCAGTCTAGATTTTTGTTTTGTTATGCTGGCACAAGCTTTCTAGTTGTTTTAAGTATTCTAAAGAATAACATCGCGTGTGCATCTATTGGTAGAACAGAATCTCAGTTAGATCCTCTGAGTGTGAATCCCTTAGTATAGTTATCTAAAACTCAATGATTTAGAGTTTTGTCTTCTTTAAGTTGCACATTATGAGATTGTTGTTGTCATGAACCTACGCGAAAACAAAGAAAATACGTGGCAAATACACAAGAAATACGAAAGAAATACGCCAAGATCGGCAAAGAATCTGATATATGAACAGGAATCAAGAATACAATGGCCCGAAGGCAAGCAGGAACACGAGACAGATGCCTAGAAGGCTCAAGACTGGTGTTGAACCGGAATGGTTTGACAAGAAGGAGGTGCCTCCTTATATATCTAGACCAACTACGATCGCTTCCACCCAATGGATGAGATTGCGCCAAGTGTCGCAAGATGCATTTAGGTTCTAGAACATTCTAGAACCTTCCCCGAGATAGTCCCACATATGAGGAAGACGGAAGGAATGTCTTCAACAAATATTGGTAGACTTGGCAGCAGTGTGACTCGCAACCAGAAGGTTGCGCAGTTCAAACCCCGCCTTGTGCAACTACCCTTTGCATCCGTGTGACGATCATCTTTGTACATAGGAGTATAATGTTCGTGATGATACTAATATCCGTATGGTCGCCACACCATCCCTCCTACGATGGCGAATTAGTCCTCCGGCCGGGGCCGAGTACTCCGACTTGGCTTATGCGGGTAACGCTTGAAACTCCGCACCTTTGTCGTGCATTAGTCGATTCTTGGCAGTGCCCCGTGTTCTCCACTTGGCATAGTAATCTTCCCAATCGACGGTAATACAATCGTCGATTTAAGAAACTTGGAGTCCGTAATCTCTCAACCTCGAACTCCTCATGATCATCAATCTCGACGGGTGGTGGAGGTGGAGGTACTGATCCGAAAATGGATTCGCCATATAGGGTTCTAACAAAGACACATGAAATACCGGTGAAGCCGGACCGATGGCGGAAGCTCCGCATCGGAAAGCAAAGATCACCAACTCGCAATGATCCGATAGGGACCTGCCGCCAGAGTCGAGCTTGTTACAGGGGCGAAGTTGCTAAAATCCCGACGCAAGAGCCAAACAAGATCACCAATCGCAAAATGAGGAGCGCCCCGACGCCGATCCGCATGATGACGATAACGTGTTTGGGCCCGAGAAGATAGTGTCAAGATCATCCCGGGCATGCGAGCTTCTCGAGCCTCGCCCAAATTATATCCAGAGCAATCAAAGACCACCGGGATGCATGCCGAAATTAATAAAGAACTGAGTCCGGGCTCGGTGGAGGCATGGATGTAATTATTATAAGCAAATTCCGCCACCGTAGCCAATCAACCCAATATCCTCACGATAATTGATGAAGCATCGTGAAATACCGCCAAGGGTTTGATTAGTGCGCCCACCGGCCCATTGGTCTCGGATGATGTCCGGAAGAGAGCGAAGCCGCCTCCACATATCATGTTCACACAGTTAATAGCGACCTTTTCACATCAAACAAAGTCATCCACTTTGCCCAATGGTTTGGATAGCATCGTGTTTGTTTAATTTAATGTTAGACCTACTTATATAGGCAACAAACTGCTTAGAATGTACTATTCAACTCAAATGCATGATATTATCCAATTTTCCTGATTAGAAAAGGCCAAAAACATTTGGACCACAATATCCAAATGTAAGGCTAGAAAATCTTGGACTATAATATTCAAATGTAAGGGGACCTTACATTTTATTAAAGTGATACCATAATAGTAGCAGCATTTGAACATTGGCATTATTAATTTTCAACTTCAAAACAATTCCACATTCACGTATTATAATTTGACATCCACAACATATTGAGCATGTAACTATTTATGATGACTCCAATTGATCATTTACAATGTCCCACCTTATGTCCAGATTAATAGAATTTGACTATAGCCTCACCTCAAACCTACTCAGATTAACACTCTACTCCCACTCAAAATTCCTACGAACAAGCATTGTGTTGTTTTATTCAAAGATCTTAAAAATACCGATGCAACACAATCTAACAAAACTACTCAGATTAACACTCTATTCCCACTCAAATTTCCTATGAACAAGCATTGTGTTGTTTTATTCAAAGATCTTAAAAATACCGATGCAACACTATCTAACATGAAAGAGCTAACTTTCTTTCAAATGTTGTTAAATTATTGGATGTTTTTGTTCTCATATAAGGTTACAATAGTTGGATTATTACTGCACGCTTTTCTCATAGTGGTAAGAACATTTGTAGACTTCCAACTTATGCCCAACAACGTTGGGCACCGTTACTAGTGTATTTTAGATTGATATGAAACATGAGTACCTTCTCCCAAATCCAAGGATTTATCCTCACTACTATGCTCTTCTGGCCTCACAGCTAGATTGTACACTTTTCCTTTTATTCTTTGTTTTCAAAGACATGACACTAGTCTCACTAATAATAGGTGTTGCAAAAGATGAAGTGACAGTACCTTATGAGACGCTAATAAGAGTACCTTCTTCCAAATCCAAGGATTTGTCCCTCGCTACTATACTTCCCTACCCTCACCACTACACTATGCTAAATATGGACTTGCCGGCTGAAAAAGAGATAGAGAATGAGAATGAGAATGATATTTTATCGTCCACTGAGGCCAATCGGCCTGTGGGACCCATAAGGAGCGCAACAAACTTATTATCGTCCCCGTTAAAAACCCTCACTGAAGGGTTTTCGAGGAAAACCGTATGAATAAGAATGCCGGCCAAACCGCATAAGTAGACATCAATGTATATATACATGTCAAGTGTGTGCCCGGACATAGCGGATCTCGCATGTCTATAACCTCCTCGGGGAAGATCCCAAAGACCCGTGACGGATGCCGTGGCTCAATGTCACATGTAACGACCGCCAGCCCTGACTAACTCAAAGATAGCGCCTGAATTTGATCATATGTCGGGGCAACTTTGAAGGGTATGCGATTCATCCTCAATGACTCCCATTTGGCAAAGATTGACAGAGTCCGCCCCGGCGTGGCTCACCAATCCATCCGCCTGCCTCAATTCCAAGATGATGTGTCCCCGTGCGAATGGAGGCAATGAGTCCGCGCTTTTCATGGGCAAGTGGGTACGCAGTAGCATTGCGGGCCTCGCTCCAATGTGGGATTTATGTGGCGCTTAGTAGTGTGTCGCCTTGACATGTTCAAGGGCATTGGTATCCCAAAGCTTGCCGAGGAAGCAAGCGCCAAGATATTGCCTCAAGCTATGGCGACCGCCTCTGCTTGCACATGTATGCACCTGCGTGTTCCCCGCACATTCCATCTAGCCATCCATTGAACTCTCTTTTCCTCCAAAGATGCCTTGAGGGCCGTCGGCCCCATTGCCATGATATAAGCTAGTTTAGGGAGACGAGCATCGGCCCATATTGACCACCTTCTGAAAATAGACAATGTGGCGATCAAGGGTCACCAAGAGGCAAGAATCCTCTCTGCAATAGAATTTGATATGGGACCGTTGACTTCACCCCTAGTGCTCGTATCAAGAAGGCTTTCTCTCGACCGCCCCAAGTCATTCCAAGTAGCAAGTGATACTACCGACCCCATACTTCCACCCTCAGATAAAAGGACAAGCTCTACTAAGACCTTGAATAGGTGTGGACTGATGGGCCCAATCATACAACCCCGCCTATGACTATTGTTTTGCATTGCATATAGTGCCTTCCACCGGGCCACTGTGAGTCGCATGGATGTGTCCCAAAGGCATATATAGTAGAAGGAAACTCCACCCCAAATACTTGTATGTGGATGCAACTTCCATATTCGCCTTGGTAACCAAGGAGGGGACCCTACCGACGTGAAAAAAAAAAAATATTAGTCGGAGTAGAGTAGATATGATTTACTTCTTGCCACCCATCAACTCTTAGAGTTGGTGTGAGTCAAGCACATCCATGCTTGGTCATAAGCTTTTAGAAGACAAAATCAAGCTTAGGGGAAGTTTTCCAGGACTACCAAGATCGAATCGGTCTTGAATCATATCTCCGACACGCCCCAAAAGGCTTTGCCCTACCACATGAAAACCACCTTAGTCTTGGCCGATTGACGCCAAGCATATTAGTCGCCATGTATCGTGTCCAGTGGCATCGAGATGTCGCTGTATGTCTACCGTGTGTAAGCTTAGAGGTCCACACCGCAAGATATATTAACCGCCCGATGATCCGATAGAGAAGGTGAGCTCCATCGCCCCCATTATCGCCAAGAAGCCACTTCCAATTGATCAATGTAAAGCCCAAACAATGTTGGGGAGAGAGGGCATCCCCGACCGAACCCCGATACTACTATCAAATGGTTGGCTTGTCTCACGTGAATCTGATCCGAGCATCTTTCATATAGCTCGCATTAATCGCATTCTCGTAAATCTGCCGTGAACCCCCACCGCTGTTCCTTGCCCATAGTTTTTCCCGAGGCACGCTGTCAAACGCCGCGAAAAATCCACAAAGCAACAATATAGATCCCGACGGCGGTTCCACCGGTTTTCAATCGAGTTCGCAACGGAAGATGTGGTCAATGGTTGAGTGCCGGGTCCGAATCCTCGCCTCGGGTGAGGGCCCGCGACCTCTGTTGCTCCGCCCAGCCCCGCCAACCGCCGCTCAAGAATCCCAAGCCAGCGCTTTTGTAAACACCGAACTAACCATGATTGTTCGGTAATATTATGGCCGGGCAATGGGGTCACCCGCCTTATAGATGGGGAACAACTCGCTATTGGTCCACTGCAGCGGAAGCCTTCCCCGTAATGCCTTATTGAACAAGGCGGTCAAGACTGGTATTATGGACGGCCCTGCCCACTTAAGCAATTCTCGCCTGCATACCATCCAAGTCCGGGCTTTCCATTGGCAAGACGCCGTAAGCCTTGTTCCACGTCCGGACCAGGATTTCCAAAGATCGCCCTTCTTGCAAGGGTAATGCCGCATGTGCACCCCGAGGGTCGATAGCCAAGGTAAGTATTGCCTCCACCGGGGGAGTGATATTCTCTCTCAGGGTCAGACCGGCTTTCTAAGAACCCTTCGCCAGAAGGTCTTGGGGTGACGTTCCAGGAGGTGAAACATTTCCCTTTGATGCGCTGCAATGTACCTGGCTTTTAGCTTTAAGGAAGATGCGGTAATCGTTCGACCGCATGTGGGCGTAAAGCAAGGTCTGTGGCCTTTGGCGGAGCCGTAGCTTGTGTATTCCTTTGCACTCGCATCAAACCATTGATTACGGGAAGGTTGTGTTCCCGGAGGTCTGCCGGGCGCTTTATCCCAAAGCACCTCTCTGCCGCTAGCCCTAAGCACATCCGCCACACCGCCTCGTTCTGCTCTAGTGTAGGATATTGCAAAATTTCTGCCAGGTCATCTATAAGCATCTGGGCATAAGCCCCTGCATGTTCATAATCCAATCGCAGCTGAGGCATGTGAGGAGTTGTTGCACCGGGGGTTCACACAACCTGCCAAGCCAACTTCAAGTAAAGTGGTAATAGAGAGAATCGCTTACAAATCCTAAGTCTTTTTGTTATCATTTTTTAATAATGGCAGGCCTCATCATTGAGTGCAAACTAGGTTCAACATTCATATCGCACAAGGCATTAATCTTGTACTAGACTTATGCATTAATATCTTGTACAAGGCATTCATATCTTGTACTAGATTTATGCATTAAGCAGATCATGTATTGCAATGTTCCATGACTTTCCAGCTTAGCAACTTCGAATGTGGGCCACTAAAGCTGTTGTAAAGGCTTTAAAAATGGGATATGACAAAGAAATCAGAAGGAGAACCGTACCAAAGCAGTAAGGACTTGAGATTGAAACCTTAGTTCTTGCTAGCTCAGAGCCAATGTCTTCGGTCATGGAGCTGTGTTTTGACTATCCTGAACACCTGCAGATTCAGGGACTTTCTCACGTTTTGTCAGTACAAATATGATGGCGATCATAGCAATGTTCTCTAGTATCTGCTGGTGCATCTATAGCTTCGTATTCTCCAATAGCATCAAAGGGGCCTCCTTTAAGCTTAGTTGCCTATTCCCATTCTCTTTACACCAATGTTGGTTATCAGGGATAACTCTCTTTAATTACTTCTATGGAAGGGAGTGGGTCTTGATCCATAGGTCATATGTAGTAGGAAACTCAATGTTACACAATCACAATCTCACATGGTTATTTGCAGCAAATTGACAAAATCTAAAAATAAAGAAGCAGATAGCAACCCTTTATCCATTAACCTTAGTCGTTGAGGCTACTTGGTATACTAGAAAGAACAATCAAATACGTTCATCAGCAATGGAACATGGAGCACAAAAACAATAGAGCTGGGAACAGAACTGAACTGAAATGAGCAGATTAATCAACTTTGATGCTCCTTGATACAAATGAATATGGACAGAAAAAAACTAATCTGGCTACGGTGAAAGAATATCTACCAGAAACAAGAACACAGCATGACATTAGTAGGCCACAGTAGCTGTAGCTCTGAAATATTACAGCATAACTTATTATATTCACGAGATAGTATGTTATATATATAGGATAGATAATAGATATTCTGAAATATGATAACAATGCTACAACTCATGCTGCTACGACTTCCATCTTGAATCCGCCTGCTTGAGGAGGCAAAACAGCATTGGGCCATTTGGGCTTAGCATTATCATTGAGAGGTGTAAAGGAGCATTGGGCAAAAACACGCATAAGGAAGAGTGGCCCAGCTCGGTTGAACAAACTCTGCCCAATGCACTGCCTAGGACCTGCAGTAAAAGGAATGTAGCTCATAAGGGGCGGAACCTTCTCACGGTCCCATCTGTCAGGATCGAATCGGCTAGGTTGTCTGAAATAGGTGTGGTCACGATGCAGGGCGATGATCGGAATAATAAGCACAGTGCCCTTGGGGATTTTTACCCCATCCACTGTTTCCTCATTCACAGCTCGTCGCGTCACCACGTTGGCGTGTGGGTAGATTCGATTCGTCTCAAGGCATACGTTTTTGAAGAAATTGAGATCTTGAGCTTTGGCTGCCAATGCTGCCCTCTCTTTAAAATGCTGATTTTCCTTCCGTGAGATCAAATGCACAGCCCAACCCAATGAATTCGCGCCTGCGAACAGAAGGTTTCTGACAGTGTCGTTGAGCTGAGCAGGAGCGATGGGGGTGCTTGGATGCTGAAGCTCAGCCAGGGGTGATCCCGGAGCAGTCTTCTCTACAATATTTTCCACAATGGCATCTAGAGCTTTCATCAGAGGAGGGATGTCCTTGCGGTAGCGCAGATAGAGAGGCAAGAGCTTTGCTGGGACAAAACCCACCACTGCAGAGAAGCGCTCCAGGCGCGAGATGACATGAATCACCTCGCGAAAACTATCCTCTGTTAACTCAAATCCAAACATGAAGCGATACAGGACTTTGAAGAACACCCTATTGAAGCTTATGTAGAGATCAGCCTCACCATAGCCTAAATCTTTGAGCATGGAATTGGTCTCTTCTAACACCAGATCCTCAAAGTCCTGGAGCCTCTCGCTTCGCTTAGTATGGGGATTGAGCACTTGGTGTGAGGGCTTGTGGTCATTCTCATCCAGGGCGCCCAGGATTCCACTAGGTCCTACCACATCCCCCATTAGCCTTGCTGCTCGACCACCTTTATCGTAATTGCCAGGATTTCCAACCAGACAGTGCTTAATCAGGCTCAACTTGAATATTACCAGGTTCTTCTTCCCCATATAAAATACGTCCATGCCACTCTTCTCCTTCAGACGAAGGAACCCTTCTGGGCCATGCCACACGAAGAATGTCGCTATGTAGATTGATGTTGCTATCCTTTGCAACGGAGGATAGCATCTTGCAAATAAGGCTGCAACAGCCACTAGAAGAAGTGTGTTAATTAGCGTGTAGATGCACAATGCCATTATTTCTGTTGAGTTGTCAACCGTCCCAAAATGATTCACTGAAACAACAATTATTTAGTTAGTAAGTATTCAAGCAAGCATTGAATTAAATCCTCAGAATTAAACATGAAACTTGCCTGCATGAATATGAAGAATATTCTTTGGATGCCTAATGGCACATAAATTGTAGCATCCAAATCCAATGCGATCACTAACTAAGAGATCTGGTCACATGTGCTATAACCAAATTGCTAGAGAAAAGTATGCAAGAAGGAAGAAGAAGACGCACATGCAAGGGATACAATCTGATACGCTAGAGAACACACTATATATTGGACCACTACGTGAACATTTTTTTTTTTTTTAATAATAAATCTGCATGCATGCAGCTATGTGTAAAGCATTCAGAGCCAATGTCAGGTAGGTACCTGTATTGAGAAAACATGACATCTCCAAAAAGTACCCTTTTAATACTCTTAGATCAAACAAATGTTGATATATACCCCCTTATGAACAGTATACCCCCTTATGAACAGTAGGTCAAGAATTAGTTCAAACATGTCACTCTCATTAGTTGTAATTAATTAAAAGCTAGCACTTTCTACAATAAGGCACTTTGTACCATAGGAGTCACGTGCTTTAAATTGATGTCAAACATTTTTTGACGTATGTAGTTCATAGATTTATGTGGGTGGATTGGGAGGTAGAAGATGTCCATTGATATGTTATTTGATATCGTTGTGTATAACTAGTAATAGTGCCCATCAATGTTGATATATACCCCCCTTATGAATAGTAGGTCAAGAATTAGTTCAAACATGTCACTCTCATTAGTTGTAACTAATTAAAAGCTGGCACTTTCTACAATAAGGCACTTTGTACCATAGGAGTCACCTGCTTTAAATTGATGTCAAACGTTTTTTGACCTATGTAATTCATAGATTTATGTGGGTAAATTGGGAGGTAGAAGATGTCCATTGATATGTTATTTGATATGTTCTGTATAACAGTATAACTAGTAATAGTGCCTAGCGTTGCTAGGCAAAGGTTGGGAACCTGTCAACGATACGTGGTCTTCATTGACATGAGGTCTTTCCTTATACATGCAAACTTAATAACAATCTGCCATGCTAAAGCAAAAAGAGCATAAGTTGGTGTCTATATGGTATTTTATGTACTTATAACAATGGCACCAAAAAATCCAAATTGTGATATAAGAATAGAATAGAATAGAATAGTTTTTTTAACGTCCACGAAGACCAATAGGTCATGGGACCCATACAATGGGCTAGTACAATCATTACTACTAGGATTAAAAAACCCCCTGCCTCGAAAGGTTTTCAAGGGAAAAACCTTTGCAGTAATGATGATACTAGACAAGCTTAGATAATGACTACTGAGGGCTCAGTAATTGCAGACGTTTATCTAGAACCTCAAGTATGTATAATGCCAAGTCATGCACAGATGGTGCGCTGAGAAGTTGTGGAAGCGTGGAATGGAATGCTAAGGTCGAAAAATGATTCCGGACTATCTCAAAAGCAGGGCAACTCAGAAGAGTATGGCTTTCATCTTCAATAACCTGTAACTGGCAACAGGCACATAGTCTCGCTTCTCGCGGCATAGTTAGCATAGTTAGCATAGTTAGCATAGTTAGTGTTGCTGGGATAAAGTTGGAAACCTATAATTGAAATTTTGTATGTGTTCTAGTTTAGGTTGTTGTTGAGAACCATGTGTATGTTCCCAAATGTCTAAGTTTGTATTTTAGCATGAGAATTATGTGTTAGAACTCTGCAATGCTATTGTGTTTTTACATGTCTTGTTTCCCTTCGCATTAGAGAAGCTTAATGGCCGAGATAAGATGATCAAGAAAGAAGTTATTGAGGTGGTGTATATGTCATTTTATAACTTCTCGGATTGAAAAGTACTAACAATTACTTTCTTGTTATCCCGTTCAATAGTTTATTTTTATTCCATGCCATCCAATTGAATCTAGTTGGAATAAGTAGTGAACCATAAAAATTGAGATGTGGTTTTCTCGCACTTATGGCAGAGTTGTTCAAACCTTTAGGTTTGGAAGTTAAATCAACTATGCTTCCTAAACAACCTCCCATGGTCTATGCGCTATTGTAAGGATCTAGTTATGTTTGTTTGTTTTTCTTTTTTGCGCACAATAAGTATTCATGTTTCAGGATTGTGATCATACGCATTATCACTTTGCCTCCATTATCACTTTTTCTAATATTACTGTATAGAAATGAGCATTAGAATGGGAAAAATGGTCCACAACAACAATTGACAGTCCAACTAAGGGCTTTTACACAACTTACTTCTGCTTCTTGCAACAATCCTTCTTTCCGATTTCTTTTCAAAAGGTCAGCATCTAGGTCAGACCTCATGTTGATCTGCCAGCATCAACATAAGAATGCCACCTTCTTGAAGATCAAAACACTAAACTTTGCTTAACAATAAATGCCAATCGACAAGAGCTTAATAGGGCTAGGAAACAAAGAATAGAATAGAATAGACCAATGTCATACTGGTTCTGAGTAGAAATAATTGTAGTTGCAAAAAAAGATCATGTTATTGGAAAGCCTGAACAACCAACTGATAATTAGATTCATGAATATCTAGCAAGACATATGCGAACTGCATGCCTTTGTTCAATAGTTTTTTTGGTAAATGATGGAAAATGTGATGTTGTTATCGTTCCTGCAAATGGTACAATGCAAAAATGAACCATAAAAGAATCATAAAAGTTACAATATAAAATGGTAGCAAATGACACAGAGAACATACTTGAAATTTGAAAATGCTTGCCTCATCCATCCACATTCTATGTGCATGTTTTAACATATTTTCATCCTGTATACATGCAAATCTGCATAGAGGAGCCTCTGCAGATGGTTGATGTCAATATAGTGTTCACATTTCCTGCACCAATAACTCCAAGCTGATGTTTGCTTGCAGCAAAAGAAGAATAAACAAAGCAAAACTTTAAAACTGCATACCTTGTAACAATCATCATATCATATGGGCTTCATACGCTCTGCTCAATTCCTGTCCCAAAAGAGGTTGTGCACAAAAACTCTCTGCATAAAACCCAAGTCCTTCAAGTAAGATCTAACCTTAAGAAAAAATCCAAAATAAAACTACCTTCTAAATAGACTTGAGATCGGCTAGCATGTGAATGGTTGTCTTCAACCAAGGAATAAAAATAAGCTGCAAGGACATAATCCTATGGCGTATTGCATCTGAATGGAAAAAATAACTTACCTTCTTTATCACACATTGATTGCCATCAGAGAAACATAAAGCCCAATTCGGCAACACATCTTTGGAGGACCACTTGTTGAATTAAGATCTAAAGCTGGACATTTCACCCACTAATGATTCCAAGATTATTCAGTTCTCATATCATTTTTCTTGTTCTTTGTTTTACTGTTTTCTATATGGTATCAGAGCCTTGCTCAAATTAAAGAAGAGATTCTTGAATTTTGAGAAAGATCTGGGATTGTGATTGCGAAAAGCCAAGAACGATGGCCACTGGGTATTCGATGCTGCTGAATCTGAAACCTCAAGCATTACAAGAGAAGGAGTCAAATTGTGCCATCAAAACGTCATCAGACCAGTGAAAGCTATACATTACAACATTATTTGTGACATTCAGATATGGTTGATGCTATAGGTGCCACAATATTTGTCACTTGTAGCCTCATTCTTTGTGTCACCCACAGCGCCAATGACTTTGTTATGACGCTACAAATGTTGCTATTAGTATCAACTATAGCGTCACTAGTTGTTACATATATAGTATCAGAATCAGTGCCAATGCCCACCAATGACATTATAGGTGTAGTTATTAGCATCAAATATAATTTCACCTTTAATGTCACAAATTTTGTCATTGTTTGTGTGGCCATAGTATATGCCATAATAGATGTTGCTATTAGCATCACCCATATTATCAAATATTGTCCCATCAAGTTGTGTCACTTTATGTTTGTTCACATAGTGGCATTATGAGTGTTAATATTAACAGTACGACTCAAGATGCAACATTTTGACCACTCCTTTATCACAAGTAATAGTAGCTTGTTATTGTCCAATAAAGATGAATGATACAGCATGGGTCTTGTAGCTATATGATCATCTTGCCCATATCTGTTTGAACTTTTCGACAATTTGGGAGGGCGCTATAACACTGGGTATAAAATAACCAGGCCATTGTAACCTACTTTATGATTGACAAGTGTCGCCATGTGAGATTGCATTTGATGAATTGAATTATAGCTCCTTTTGCTTAAATGCATATAAGCATGTTGGGGCTAGTGGAGGAGGATTTGCAATGATAATTAAAAAGGTTAGGGATGCAGCCACAAGTACTAAGGCACAATAGAACTGGATTGTTTACCAGAAAAATTGATCACACATTATTATGAACTTATAAGAGTGCACCTTAGAAAATTATCACTTTGGGGGAAAAGCCCAGAATGTTGGAAAATTATTACTTTGGGGAAGCACATGCAGAAGGTTTAGGGCTTGAAATTCTCCAAGGAAAAATTAAATTTGGGCTTCAAATTCTCGAAGTAAAATTTGAGTTTAATAATAGCATGGGAACACAAGGCCATAGTGGGAGGCCAAATCCCAAAGGCTTCCAAATTGATACGCTCACTTCCAAATAGTGGGACCTTTTCCAAATCCATTTGTTCTACTGCAAAAATCATATCGGATCAGTGGGATCAAGCAGATCAGTCGGATCCGTGGGATACTCATAACAATAGCAACAGCATGGCTGATCTGGAATGGAAAAGAGAAAAGAGGTCTTTTAGGGCTTCCTGCAAAACTAGGGCTTCGCAGACGGAGTAGTCCATGAAGCGCATGTCGATTCAGAAGCTAGTAACTCGACGGCAAATCCGACTGGTAAGAGGTGATTTTGAAAAATATCCAACAGTAGGATTTCTTCTACGGCAGTGAACCTTATGAATAACCTAGTTCTATCTAATTGTAATATCTAACAGGATCTTGGCAGCATGTTGTGCATATCTTGGTGGTACGGTAGAGGAGCTCATGGAAAAATTAAGCTCTTCTATGTTCTTTGATACACATTGATAAAGATGGGATACATGCATGTATGCATGCCATTGGCATTTTTTTTTGGCAGACTGTAAGCAATGGACAAGGTGATATTGCTTAGTGTGGGATCAATGATGATAATGCTATTAATGAGCTAGCAATTTCTAAGACTTTATATTGAAAGAGTATACCTTTCTCATTTACTTATGTTGCCCAGGTCTCAATCACCCATCTCCATTGATGCAGAGATATATAATGCCTCATGAATCAGTAATCTAACGCCTGAGCAGGAATCTGAATTTGCTCTAGTAATTATGCCTAAGACTTTTTCAAGTTACGTTTCCTAGTAGTAATGATTGTACTAGCCCATTGTATGGGTCCCATGACCTATTGGTCTCCGTGGACGTTAAAAAAACTATTCTATTCTATTCTATTCATTACCTTTATTATGTTCAGGGATAGGTTCAATACTGTATACGTTTTATACTCAATACGTATTATTCGAAACTTTTTTCACGTAAGCGGAACTGCTATTTCGCTTACGCGAAAATTTAAAAAAATAAATAAAATAATTTTTTTTTTTATATTTTCACAGTTTTTCACATTCTGAAAAAAAAAAGTTTCTGTAGTTTAAACCGAAGGTTTCAATTATGAAAAAAAAAAATTCTGGCCGGTGAGGGAAAAATATGTTTTTTTACCTAAAAATACATATTTTTGGACTTTATACGTCCAGAAAAATAATTCTGTACATACAGAACCTATCCCTGATTATGTTATACTTGTAATGAATATCATTGCATTTTATTCCATGCAGAGGGTTCTATCTGAAGCGTATCAAAACAATTGGTTCAGGTAAATAAGAAGCTGGACAAGTTCGTGTCTCACATTGGAGAACTTGGGAAGAGGCTACAAGTGGTTCACTGCTACATCAGATGGGCTTTTCTTTATGGCGGGAGGATGTAGCACACTTCTTCCTGTTTTGCTCTGCAGGTTTGGATGATGGAGCATGCATGTTCATGTTCTGCTCTACATGTCTAGATGATGGAGTTGAATCTTGATTCTAACTCTGTAGCACTGTAGCCACAGTAATTTTTGGAATCTTATTCGAGGCTATCCTTATTTGTTAAATTTTGACTCGCTGCTGAAGTCTCCCAACCATACCTTGCTTGTGACAGTGGAATTTATAGTGTATTTTTAGGTAAACCTTATGACAAAGATAATGCTTCTTGTGTGGCCAAGGATACCTGATACTATGTTTCTGCTGTGGTTCGTCATGGTAAATCAGCGCGTTTGATTCTTGTTTTCAGATCCTGTTTTATAGCAGCTTCCAGTGGTTGCTTTATGAAGCAATGGTTTCATGGGTTCAAATCCCACATTGAGATTCAGTACAAGGTGCAGGAATTGTTGAAACAGGATGTGGTTTATGGCAATGGTTTAACTTTGATAAAAAAAATTATCTCGAGTTTGATGGTCCAATATTGCAATTGCTTTTGATGGTGGTTTTTGCTTTTATTAAACATAGAATTCTGACTACTGATGTGGAAGATTCATTGTGTCTTCTATGATCCAAGGCCATAAAACTATATTAGAAAAAAAGGAACACGATTTTGTTGTTGAAACAATGGCATATATTATTTTCTAAGTGACATAAATAGTGGCAATGGAGAATATAAATGTGATTGTTAGCATATGACAACATTATTATTGACAAAATGTTATTATTAGCATGAGATTACTATTGACAAAATAGACTACACAATTTACAATGTTATGATACTAGAGATGACAATATTCATGGTTTTATTCGTGACAATAACTTCAATATTATGGGTGGTGTTATTAATGATATGGTATGTGACAATAAACACGACGTTATATGTGAAACTATACTAGCTATTACAGGTGATTCTATAGGCGACTCTACCACTGACCTTAATAGTGATATTATGGTTGATGTTATAGATGACATAGTGAGTGAAGAAACCTTTGATGATATAGTTGACATTATAAGTGACATTATAGATGAGGTTCACACTGACACTATATGTGATAGTATAGGTGACGTTATACCTACTACTTTAGTGTCACTAGTATGTGACACCTATTATGTCATTTATTGAAAAATTTTGAGTTTCAATTTTAGGCTAAAAATTGACACAATTAATGACACAAACCACCCCATTCTCTTGTATTAAGCCTTTGATGGCAAAGGCTTTGAGGGATGGAAAAGGATTATTTCGTTGTATCTCAAGGCTGATATGCTGTAGGAGATTGTGGAGGGCACAGAGCTGCAACCTGTGATCCCGAAAGAAGGAACGGCCGATGCCACTTTTCAAAAAGATGTCCTTTTATGGAAGCAAAAGGACAGCAAGGCCTTGGCATGCATTGCCATGTGCCTCTCCAAGAGTCAGCTGCAACTGGTTCATGGAGAACTGGATAAAGGAAGCAAACATTTATGGGATTTCCTAAACAGAATATATGGGCAAAAGTCTGATATGGAAATTATGCAGTTGCATACAGAATTAGAAAACCTTCGTCTCCATGAAGGGCAAGATCTTCGCATGCATATCACCAAGATGCAAGAATTCTTTGATCTTCTTGCTGATGCTGGAGAGGGGAATTCTTTGTCAAATATTCAGAAGAAGTTTAGGCTATACAAATCTCTGCCTAAATCCTGGACTAACACAGTAGAGCTTATGCTCACTAGCCGCAAGAATGCTACCTGGGAAGAAGTGGTTGATGATCTTCTTGAGCTATCCTTAATGCATAAGGAACGGGGAGATAAGACTCGTCCAGAACAGGCATGCGTGGCTCAACCACGAGGCAAGACATCTAATTCTTCACGAGATGTCACAAGCCCTCTACAAGAGAAATGGGGTATTAACGTCAGCTATAGCGTCAGATGGAGTTTTTTGGTGTTTTTTGAGGTGAAAAGAGTGTTCTGTAGTTAATAGCAACAGTTATTATCAAATAACTCTTTTGTGCTAATTATGACGTTCTCTCTGACGCTATGGATGATGCTATATCATTTTAATCTACTAACGCTATAACTGATGCTCTGGCTGACACAAGAGCTGATGCACTACGAATCAAAGATATTAGCATCAGATTCAAGCATAAATCCCATCTGACTCTAATTCTGACCCTAATGATGACACCGTATGACTCTAATATGGGTATTGAATGTAATGCTGGGCTTGACTCTATGTCTGACTTTAATGTTCACCTCTATTCTGACTCTAAAGTGACTTTATGTCTGACACTACCTTTTGTTCTAATTCTGACTTTACTCCCGACTCTATTTTTGATGCTACGATTGACTCTATATCTAACCCTATGACACTAAGTTTGCTTCGAATTCTGTCTCTACTACCGACTTTATGCTTGATGCTACTATTGACTCTACAACTAACCCTATGTCTGGTGCTACATTGACTCATACAATAGTATTATGAAGTCTACCATTCGTGCTAACATGTGACCTCGCTCTTGTCTGTACACTATCTCTACATTTGATGCTATCATAGAATTTATGTTCAGTTATATATGATTGACTCATATAGTAGACATGACTAGTCAGGCGCTTTACTATACGTTTTAAAATTTTTGAAAATTCTCATACGCAAAGATACCAAAAAAGAACTCAGTTGCCATCTATATAAAGAGCCATTTGCCTCTCGACCCTTAATATAATTATTGCTTCTCTAGATTTTTCACTTTCTCAAAGTCTTCATTTCATATCATCCTATGTGGCTAGAAAGGGATTACCAAGGCTATGAATATGCCATAACTTGTGCATTATCTTATTTATCTCGTATGCTTCAAAAGTTCTTCAATACATCATATTAGCAATTGTATGAAGAGTATCTCAATACAATATCAACTAACGACAATTAAATATACTTCAAAAACTAGTTGAATTAGTCTTCAGTAATGTCGTATAGTAAATCACGCTCAACCTCTTCTATTCATCATCATCTAATTGCAAAAAGAGCCCTGATTCATGTCTCTCTGTCTGATTTTCTATATCGTCCTCCTCGTCAAAGTAATCATCAAATATCTGATGTTCTGGGCTAGAGACCTCAATTGAAGATCTTGATGGTCCTCTAATTGTGAATCATGTTCGTGATCAATGATTTCTTCGACTGGGTTGATCAACTCTAACTCATGAGGAAGCGCGAGGAACAAAGTTTAAAATGAAACGCACTTATTTGCTCCAAACGCACTTCAAAAGGAATCTTTGAAAGATTCCCTAAAATTCCCCTTAAAAAGTCCATTTTTAAGGTTTTTTTTGTGACATGTGTGACAATTTAGGTAATTTAGGTACCCTTTTTGAGGGGTTGATTGAACATAACTTCCATGCAAAAATTTTAAATAGCAATTTTCATCCTCCTAATTTAGAACAAAAAATAGTTACTTATATAAAGTGTAGCAAAAAAAGGGGCAATAAAAAAAATAGCAAGGGTAGTAGATTGACAAAGAAGTGATATATTCAAGGTCGTGAAAATTGTACAAAATTATGAACAAAATTGTCAAAAATATAGGACATTTTGACAAACACTCATCACCTCGCACTTTCTTCGTTTTTTTACATGTTCGAGCTCATCTGGACAAACTTACATTTTGCAAAGAATATCGGGATGCATCTCATCCTCGACTCATTTAATCCCCGATCACTTGAGCCTTCATCCTCGAATTCACTCTCAAAACCGATGTACTGAACGATCTTCTTCCTCACTATCTACAAGTGAGTCTTCATCATCATCTTTTTTGGCCACCTTTCTAGGTTGTTTGTCTAATCCACATGCCGACCTTATTAAAGTTTGAGACCATACGTAACTTATTAGCAGCAATGTAACAAAGTCATATGCAAGAACCTTTACTTCAAATAGATCTATGACAGTTAAAGTTTTGCTTTGGACTTTGCTCTTCCCCACTCTCGTTTTTACCATCTCCAAAGTATAACTCCCACTTCGAAAGCATTGGCAAGCATTTGTTCTCATCCAAAGGCACTTTTAATTGAGTGGGAATTCCATCCTCTCTTGTTACCTCCAAGACTTTAGCTAGCCGTAATGGCTTCCCAGATTCATCATTATCACCGGACAAATATGAGCATTTCTTTCTCGAATCTCCGGACCGAACCTGAGACTTCGAGCAAGTTGTTGTGCCGTGTGCCCCGGGGCGGTGTACATGACTCGTCATCTTCATCTGCGCTAGCCATTATCTCTACATGTTCCTCTTGATTCTCAACTTGCACAGGGAGAGTTTGCCTAGATGGCCAGTTGAATGTAACTGGTCTTCGACCTTGTAATGAAGCTTGCAACATGTCATGTTGCCGAGAAAAAACTGAGGCCACCATAAAGCATCTGCCTCCCCAAAGTGGTTAGAGCACGACTGAATACTTGTCTCAATATAATCCAATGATTTGTTTGAGTCAAATGCTCTTCCCTCCTTTTTACTCTTTATGATTTCTTTCAAGCTTTTTAGAGGCATTTGCTCTGCAGAGAGCATAGAACTAGTACTGGAGATGGTGCGAATGAATTGAATACCTGCTGCTGGCTGCCACTGCAAGGATATGGCATATTTCTTTCCTTGCAAGATGGCCTTGCCATCTATAAGTGAAATTTTGATCTGATGCTGAAATGTAATGTTTCTCAAGGGCTCAATAGCACAGTGACCCAGTTGATCTCTCCAAAAAATCCATTCCTTGAAATCATAAGTTTCTTCTAATAACTCGATGTCTAGACGAGGATTGCAGATCATGCATCTCTCTTGCTCCAACTCAAGAAACAGATCGACATAATAAAATAGGGCAGGGTAATATGTGGGCTAAATGGAAAGCAATGCATAGGAGGAAGAGTTTTAAGAAAAGAAAAGTGGTCATTCTAGCAAACCTTTTGCAGCACCAAACAATCAAATGCATGCTAAAAGCATGGCGCCTTACTCTGTGCGATAGGAAGGACTACCCATTACTTGAGGATGAAGCAATTGGGTGTCATAAAAAGCTTTGGAAAAAGAGAAACTTGAAAGCTCTCAAATGGGATTGTTCTCGAAGGTAAAGCTGCATTGTTCATTATCCAAGGGTTAACAAGAAACTAATTACATTTCTGCAGAGAAGAGATAATAGAGGAGATTGTCATTTTTTGCACAGTTAAATGGAGTCTTGTTTGCAATAAAATGAAAGATGTAAAGGAGCTTGCTACTTTTTGAGAATTGGATGTATCATTCTGAGGCAAGAAAAATGTAAAGTTATAATCAGGAGTATGGTAAAGGGATGTATGGTTGCTATTTTTGTATATTGCTACATTGTCATAGCCCTTCTAGATGGCTCGTGATGGCATTAGCCATCCTTTCCACATTTCACAATGCAAAACAAAACAATGGGATGACAAATATCAAATGAATGGAAGGTTCAAAACAACAGTGAAGCATACATAAGATATTTGCTTAGGTTAATGTGCAAGGCATCTCTTCAAGGCTTATGAGAGGATATTTAACATCAAATATTGTGTGCACATGTGCTCAAGTTTAAACATTGTTGATTTTGTGTTTTTACTTATATAAAGACAACATCTATTCCTAGAGCATCAAACAAGGGCGATGCATCCTACAATCTCCTAGGTGTCAATGCAACTTAAGACAACATACCTATTCCTAGAGCATCAAGCGAGGAATAGAAAAGAAACATATCAACAAAGGCATCCTCAAAGAGCATCAAGCATCAAAATCAATGTTGTGCTTTTGGGACGGGGTTGTGAAAAGATATTAAGTCGGCAAAGATATGTTTCCTCCTTAAAAGTTATAGCTCTTAAAGCCCAGCAACACTGGGGGTGGATAAAAAGTTGGCTTATTACTACACGCTTTTCTTATTTCAGCCAAGAAATTTACATGTACAAACTTATACCCAGCAAGGCTGGGCACCATTACTAGTTATAAATAAAGGGGAGACTCTTATCGCAGCGTCAGAGATTAGCTTCTAATTCGTCTTACAAGGGTAAAGGGGAGGTTCAAGCTACTATTTGGGAACTTCTAAGGAGTAGGGGTGCTTCCATAGATTTAATAGCTACTTTTCTTAAGAATAATTTTATTATAACTATGGGTTATTAATTAAGGTACTTTCCCTAATTACTTAACTATTTCTCAAAATTTCCTAATTCCTTTTTGGGCCAAGTAGTGGTCATTTCACGCCATTTTCTTTCAAGCTTTCTTTTGAGTGATTTCTCATTCAATTTTTGCTTGAAAGGTGCAGTTCATGAACAACTTGAGCTCAAATTTACTAGAAGGTTTCTTTTGACTATATTATTTCTACCACTTAGACTATACTTAATCTAATTACGACCCTACTAATGGGAAAACATTTCTCCCATATTTTACTTCAAGATCGAATTCTCATTCCATTCCTTAGCTAGGCCGTTAGTCTACCTATTCGTGGATATGGTCGGGGCTAGCTCTTGGTCAACCAAGAACATTGCTCGATACCATTGTGATGCTCCTACAAAATATACGGCACCCGGTACACTCAAGGGAAATCCCCCATCCGTCCTCCGGATCGCACGGGCCCCCGCCTATCCCGCGATTCGGGATCACCTTAGTGCGGGGAAGGGGACACGAAGGTGTCTTGGCGCCCTTCTCCTATGGGCTCCTATCACCGAAGCATAAACAACGTCAGAACTAGCAATAACAACACATCATACTACCTCAAGGGTAGCCCATCCACATATCCATAGCTACAAAGAAGATAAACATATGCCATAAAACATGAGAGCTCCTACTCATGAGGAGGTTGACCTGACCGCTAGGCCTCAAGATAGAGAAGACCGATTCATGACAATAGCGGGCTGGCTATAGACAATGGCTAGGGTTGACCATTCCATCCCATCCTATGCATACTTTGCGGATGGGCTAGATCGGCTCTGGCATGACTCTAGCCTTCCTGGATAATGCTAATCCCATGGTATCACCCATCTGACTACTCCAGTTGCATCTCCCGGGTCCGGCCGAGGCAGAAGGGTTGCATCTCCCCTTCCTGTGGTCAGGTGGCGACACACGATTGCACCGATTTAACCCCCAAAACAGAGCCAAGCCGACACTTGCAACTCCCCGAGAGATGTATTTTACACCATTGCCCCGTGAGGTGTCGGACCCATGCCCGGCCCACACAAAGTGATCGGCCATAGGCCTAGCCCTGCCATGGGATCCCCAAGAGCCACGCCAGCCAGGGATCCTCCTTCCGTATTGCCTCTAGCCCCGTTGTGTAGTGCTAAGTCACATCATAGCCCCCATAGCCCGATGGGCTCTTATGCACTGTGCCATATAATAGGAACTAAGGGGGGTCTAAACTAGGAGCATACTACGTAATGGCTACTAGTTCTCTACCCCCTTCCCAATACAAAGAGGAGCAAACATGATCAACCAAAGATCACATAACATCATATCATGATAATCATCATAAGAACATCTTAACCTAATCATACATATCTAACTTACGCTTAGGGCTTCCTTGATTAGGGTTCAAGATGTTGAACAAGGGGTTCTAGGATGGCTCTACTCTAGATACGAAAATACTAACCCATCCGGAGTGCTAACTTCCGGATGAACTACTAAGAGCACTACTCTACATACCGCTCCGTAAGCACTCCTCCCCAATCCTCGGCGTCTCCATGGTCTTCGGTGTTCGAGGTAGCTCCCCACTCCTGGCGATGCGCTCTCACACTCACGGGGCTGCCATGCTATCTTTGGCACAAGAAACGGTTCTCAAAACGGAGTTTCGAAAGGCCAAGAAGGTTCCTGCATCGTTGGAGCGAAAAAGAGGCCTAGGGTTAGGGTTTAGGCCTTTATATGTTAGGATTCACATGTTATGCCACGTGGCTCCAATAGGGTAAGTCCGTGTGGTGGGTGCCCAATAGGTTAAGGCCACGTGGAAAATGGTCTTAACATAAGGTTGACTAAGTTATATGAATAACTTAGTCATGCCCCCTAGTGCCACAATCTATGGTATACAAGGCTATGAAGACAGACTTGTATAGTGACGGACCTAGAAATATACGTATTTATAGCGTATATTTCCCTGGAACGTCACATGAAGAAAGGGCAGGGCAGAGAATGGCTATGGCAGCCATAACATCCGCCGAGAAGACAGCCGCAGGGAGATCAAATCCTAGCCGTGCATATTAGAGCGCAATGGAAAACAGACACTTTGTAGAAAATATATTAAACAGACACTTTGTGGAATAGAATAGAATAGAATAGAGTTTTTATTGTCCACAGAGACCAATCGGCCTATGGAACCAAAAAAGGAAGCGCATCAAATATATTACTGTCCGGGTTAAAAAACCCCCCATGGGGAAAAACCGTGACAGGAATAAGAGTGATGTTAAACTGTACTAGCGTCCATATCAGGTGAGTGCCTGAGGACAATAGTATGGACATACGTGATCATATATAACTTATTATGGGTGAGATGTGGAGTGTGTTTCTAACATCTCATGCTATGCTGCTACAACTTCCATCTTAAATCCTCCTGCTTCAGGAGGCAACACAGCATTGGGCCATTTGGGCTTGGCATTATCATTGAGAGGTGTGAATGAGCATTGAGCAAACACTCTCATGAGGAAGGGCGGGCCAGCTCGGTTGAACAAACTCTGCCCAATGCACTGCCTAGGACCGGCAGTAAAAGGGATGTAGCTCATCAGGGGCGGTACCTTCTCATGGTTCCACCTATCAGGGTCAAATCGGCTAGGTTGCTTGAAATACTGCTGGTCACGATGGAGGGCGATAATAGGAATAATAAGAACAGTGCCCTTGAGAATTTTTAACCCATCTACCATTTCCTCATTCAAAGCCCGCCGGGTCACCACGTTGGCTTGGGGGTAAATTCGATTTGTCTCCAAACACACATTCTTGAAGAAGTTGAGATCTTGAGTTTTTGCTGCCACAACTGCCCTCTCTTTAAAATGGTGATTTTCTTTCCGTGAGATCAAGTGCACAGCCCAACCCAATGAATTTGCAGCTGTGGTAGCACCAGCAAACAAAAGATTTTTGACAGTGTCGTTGAGTTGAGCAGGAGTGATGCGGTTGCTTGGATGTTGAAGCTCAGCCAGGGGTGATCCTGGAGCAGTCTTCTCTACAATATTCTCCACAATGGCATCTAGAGCTTTGATGAGGGGAGGGATGTCCTTGCGGTAGCGCAGATAGAGAGGCAAGAGCTTTGCTGGGACAAAACCCACCACTGCAGAGAAGCGCTCCAGGCGCGAGATGACATGAATCACCTCGCGAAAACTATCCTCTGTTAACTCAAATCCAAACATGAAGCGGTACAGGACTTTGAAGAACACCCTATTGAACCTTATGTAGAGATCAACCTCACCATAGCCTAAATCTCTGAGCATGTAGTTGGTCTCTTCCATCACCAAATCCTCAAAATCCTGGAGCCTCTCGCTTCGCTTAGTATGGGGATTGAGCACTTGGTGTGAGGGCTTGTGGTCATTCTCATCCAGGGCGCCCAGGATTCCACTAGGCCCTACTACATCCCCCATTAGCCTTGCTGCTCGACCACCTTTATCGTAATTGCCAGGATTTCCAACCAGACAGTGCTTAATCAGGCTCAACTTGAATACTACCAGGTTCTTCTTCCCCATATAAAATACGTCCATGCCACTCTTCTCCTTGAGACGAAGGAACCCTTCTGGGCCATGCCACACGAAGAATGTCGCTATGTAGATTGATGTTGCTATCCTTTGCAAAGGAGGATAGCATCTTGCAAATAAGGCCACAAAAGCCACTAGAAGAATTAGCGTGAAGATGCACAAAGCCATTATCGATGACTGAAACACCAATTACTTATTTAGTTAGTATTCAAACATTGACTTCAATCCTAAGAATCAAACTTAAACGTCCACAAAGCACAAAACATAAAACATACCTTGATGACTTCGAAGAATATCTAATTTAAAACATAAAACTTACCTTGATGACTTCGAAGAATATCTAATAGATGCAAATATATTGGATGACTAGATGGACAATTTGCGTATATATAATCAATGTGCATTCGTGCATGTACCTGCCAACGTGGCCTACATGCATTGAATGAACATGGGTGTACCCCATTTTAACCACTAGGCCAATAATCAATTCAAACATGTCACTTTCGTTTGTTCAAACACGCCTTTTGTACCCCATAAGGTGACCCATTACTTTTTAGAAAGCTGTAATTCATACATTTATGTGGGTGTGTTTAAACTGACGTTTCGGCATTTTCATACGTCTGTAATTCATAGATTTATATGAGTACATATATTTATGTGGGCGGTTTGGGGGAGTATACAAAAATCTATATTCTAGCTGGAAGATTATAAAGAATCACATAGATTTTGATTGGAAAACTTGCAGAGGAAATTTTTTCGTGCCATAAATTCTTGATTTTAATAGGCAGGATGCTAGAGTGCCCCGAAACTTGTTCTAGATTTTTGGAACGTTATGATAGATATGCGTGGATAAGTATGTGTATTTATATTGTAGGAGATATGTGGACAAAACAATAAGCAAGAGAACACAATATATTGGACAACTATATATAATCAATGTGCATTCTTCGTGCATGTGCACGTGCCAACGTGTCCTACATGCATTGAGTGAACATGGATATATCTTGTTTCAACCACTAGGCCAAGAATCAATGCAAACATGCTTTTGTACCATAAGATGGCCGACGAACAAAAATAGGGGCTAACTAACAAGGGTTGTTAATAATCGAGAGATGATTCTCTCAAACCTATACGTATAGTCGTATATGGTAAGAGATAAAATTCAATGTTGCATGTGGCCAACCCCTCTCTCTCTCTCTCTCTCTCTCTCTCTCTCTCTCTCTCTCTCTCTCTCTCTCTCTCTCTCTCTCTCTCTCTCTCTCTCTCTCTCTCTCTCTCTCTCTCTCTCTCTCTCTCTCTCTCTCTCTCTCTCTCTCTCTCTCTCTCTCTCTCTCTCTCTCTCTCTCTCTCTCTCTCTCTCTCTCTCTCTCTCTCTCTCTCTCTCTCTTCTCTCTCTCTCTCTCTCTCTCTCTCTTGGGTTTCCCACATGATCATTGGGCTGTAATCTCGGCTCTAGAGATAAAAATCTAATAACGTGCCTCTACTCGGGGAGGAGCTCTTCTCAGGCCTTAAATGGTGGTTTCCCTTTGTTGGAGTCGGGAGAATTCCAACTCAATTGTTGGTATGACCAATCTTGGAATCATGAAATGGCCTTCTTTCTTTCATTTTCCCAAAAGCTCACTACAACCAGACCTCAAAGGATTTTATTTTCCTCCATTTGCTTCCCAAATCGCTTGTTATGGTCCGCATTAACAATATTTTGATATGGATCCTCCGATTTTGGGGATGATTGCAATGGTTTTATGCGACAATTATGCTCTCTGCATTGCATTGCAGCTTTTGCCTAAACCCGATGGATTCATATCACGATTCCTCGAGCTCTTAGACTTAGCTATGGAGACCAAACCATAGAATGCAGCGACTCATGACTTGGTCATCAATTTACCTTGATTCTCAAGGGGACAAGCCCATTAAAGAGGCCTTCAAGAAGATTTTGGGTTGCACCGGTGACAGACTACACAGTGGGATAGCATTGACAACCATGCCCGGAATTGCTTGCCCTCTTATGAGGATGATATGTGGAGGCAATGTTACAGATGTCAAGAGCATCATTCGATAAGCTGGTAGGTCTTCTAGCCCCATATTTTGTGTAAAGCCCGGCAGAAAGTAAGGCCTCCCATAGATCCGAAAGGGTCAGAGCTATGGTAGTTTACTTCCTTGCTCATGGGGAATCTCCTCCGCATGTTGGAAGGAGATTCTATGCCGGGTCACCAACAAGATGAAAATATGTGAGGAAGATCACACTAGCTTTGGCTTCCAAGAACATGTCAGATAGGAGATTTGTAGCTATTCCATCGTAAGCGTAGATTACTTGACATTATAGCGAATTTAAGAGGCCACCGGTCCGCCAAACGTGTTTGTCTTTGTTGATGGGAGCCACATATATTTGTACGTAAAACCCAAGAAAAAAGATCATGCAAATGACTACTACAACAAGAATAAAAGACATTCTATTTTGTTTCAAGGTTGTGTTACTCATAGTAAATTGTTTGTGAATGTCTCATTGTATTAGAGTAGGATCCGTACATGATTCCGACATTTCAGAGAAGCACCATTTATAACAGTTGGCCTCCAAATCCATATTGCAGAACCTATTGTTAGATTAAAAGGAAGAAGATCAAGAAAGGAATGCCTAATGAGGAAGATGTAGTTGTAAACATACCTCCTCAATTGCTTGGAGATTCCCGTGATATCCTAGCGTGCCATTTCTCGCTAAAGGTTTTTCCAGACCACGATAACAAAAAGAATCGATTCAACAAGAGAATCAAGCAGAGGCGAGTTGTAATTGAGAATGGATTTGGTATTGTCAAGGAGAAATGGAGAATCTTAAAGAGTCTTATCGTTCAAGCATCACAAGCCAAAGAAAATCGCATGCTTGTGCTGTTCTATGGAACTTCTGTATTTTTTAGAGAAAGGGATTGGATTTGCGCCACTAACTCCAGAATGCCCTCATGTCGAAAGTACTATGAGACTCAAGACATGAACAGAAGTTTTAAAAAGGAGGGAGATCGATCATCCCGGCACATCCTACTCCAAAATTGAAAAGTAAATGAGTCGGGCTTCATCTCATTTGGACATGGTGTTGTGAGAACTTGATGTGTTTGGAATGATAAATTGAATGAAAGTTCATTGCAATATTTGTATCAAAGAACTTTATTTGCATTGCTTGTTTTATAAAACTTTTACTTGCATTGTTTGTGGCGTAAATTTTCTTTGCATGACATTCTTTGCTTTGCGTAAACTTAACATAAAGTAGAGTACTCAAACACATCGATATCGGGTGAAACGAAAAACTCAATTGTATTCATTGAATCGGGTTCACAAATGTATGCATGCACTCAAATGTAGTGCTAATGAATGAAACAATCTTGAACAATGAAAAGTAAGTCTCGAAGTTCTAACTACACCGCATGTACTTAAGAAAAAAAGGGATATCAAGAACCCCACTTCAAAGCTTGATTCAAGCTCTTCTGTCCTCGCCATGCATCCAAGCTCACTTGTCCCTGTCACAAAATCTGTTAGTGAAAAAACTAAATGAAGGTACTACAAAATGAAGTTACAGGGAACTGTTTGTCCTTTCTATTACTCCAAAAAACATGTACAACAGCAACATTTGCTGTATTTTTACAAAAAAAGGGGTGTTCCAGGGGATTCATCTTCCACAAAAGGAAACCTGTAAAGCTAAAGAAACCTGTAAAGCTGGTTTATATGCCCAATTCTGCACTATGACTGGTCGACAACTTGCTGGCAACTTTCTATGTCAGACTACAATTTCCTGCCATCAACTGTTATAGAATAGAATGTTGCAATTCCAATGGGATTTGCAGGAAAAAAGACAATACAACATCTAACAATAAAGAACAAAGATACAAGGCCATTGCAAACTAAAAAATACTTACGCAACCTTCAATTTCCCCTGTTTTGATGCTTTGAAAAGTTTTTGCAATTTCGAAACAAAGTCTCCTTGGTCATTTGGCAAATGCTTTGAGTCATGATAGCCATGGATTCTGCAATTTTCAAGCTATGAGCAGATCTCATTTCTTCCAGCTCTTTTACCAATTCAATTTTTCGCATGGAATCATCTTTCATGAACTCTAATTTCTTGTCTTCTGCTGCCCCAAACCGAGTTGCCATTTCACTGATTCCAGAAGCTATGTCCTCATCAATAGCCAATCCGGATCTCTTCCTTGAGACCGGTTTACATTCGCAACTCCGGGCTACATACAAGCCGATGATCTTGGACTTATTTCATGCACGCCTTTATCGCCAGAATTGGGAGTACTGTTTGAATTTCCACCATTTGTGTTCGGGCTTGAAGGTGTTTCAAGGGGTTCTGTGTTATTACATGGAGGGTCCGTGTTTGGAATCTCGAATTGCTCTTCCTGGAATGCTGAATTGGTTCCAAAGGTTTCATAGAATGATTCTGGCATATAATTTTCCCGGTATGATGAATGCATCTCAAAGAAGATGGAATGCTTCTTCCCCAAATGCACCGGCCATCTCCCCGCACTGAGGAGATCCGTGTGATTAGTGCAACTTGTTCTCAATTCTTCCATCTTCTCATACCAACGCCAAGAAGAGGGCTCGGCCCCCTGATCGTCTTCGGCATATTTCTAAATCCTTGAATTTAGATTGTAACTTGTCCCATTTATTCTTAGGTTGCCTCAATTCAACTAAACACGGTACTATGGGCATGAGTCTTTCGAATTTCTTTCCATTGGGAATTGGAAAAGATTGATGCTACCATTGTTATGTGCCTTGAATTCCATTAGATGGTTCAATAATGCCTGATGGCTTCATCGAGACCAATCAATGGTGATTTACGCTTTGCTTTTCGGGACCATTGTATCTAAATTTGGATCTACAACTACTAATGCTTGGGACTTTCCGGAAGAAACAGAGTCTTGACTTGCTTATGCGTTGCCTCAAAGTTTGTCCTTCTAGCACAAACAACCTGGAATCCGACCGCTTCTACTCCTCTTTGATTCTTTTGGGCGAAGTCCATGAATTACAGGGCGCATTAATCGATCCGGTCATTTTCTTTTGCCTTTCTTGGCTGAAATTCCTTTTCACCTTGGAGGAACGAAGGCCTTTGAATGATCTGAACCCCTTGTCATGCTTACAAGCACGTGAACTTAGAAATCACTGCAAGCAATGAAGATAAACAGTTTTATTGTTTTTGGCATCCAATCTTCATTACAAAAGGGAAATCAATTATGCTTTGAAATGGAATGCGAGAATCTTAAATTCTTAGGTAGTAATGCATACCTCGACGACAATCGACCTTGCTCCGGCCGGATCTGCCAAGAAGCTCGAGAGAACAGGGAACAAAGATCCGTCACACCGAACAGGGAGATTCAAGGAACAGAGAAATGCCATTTTAGCAAGCGAAAAACATTCCTGCTAGGGGTTAAGCTTAAATCGCGAAACCGATGGGAAACGCCCGGTCCGCCGCTTAAGCAAAAAATGACTCTCGGCATAAAAGGTGAGAGTGGGTTTCCCCACTCTCACCTCCCCTCGCATCTCTCATCACCTCTCATCGTCTCTCATGCAAAAAATTCAATCATGTGGGAAAGCTATCTCTCTCTCTCTCTCTCTCTCTCTCTCTCTCTCTCTCTCTCTCTCTCTCTCTCTCTCTCTCTCTCTCTCTCTCTGTGTGTGTGTGTGTGTGTGTGTGTGTGTGTGTGTGTGTGTGTGTGAGAGAGAGAGAGAGAGAGAGGTGAAGTGAAGTGAAGTGTAGTGTATTATTCCATCTTTTGAGACCATCAGGTCTATGAGACGTCTAGAAAAACATGTTCAAAGTTAAAAACATTTTCATGTGATGAGCCCTCAGAAAAGAGAGGCTCATCATCAAGCTCACTCTCCTCTTCCTCATCAATTATACCTCTAAATATATTTACAATTGACTCTCGTAGTTGTAGTACATCTATTAGAAAACTTGCAATATGGGTTGCTGGGAGCTGAAAAAAGGTTACCAAATCAGAGACTCTAATGTCAAACCTGTCTCGTAGGGTTTGGTATGCTGGACACCTCAAAATTACATGCATCTCATCCTCAAACATTTGATCCACAAGCTCGGCATATCCTGTGCTCATGTGCTATTTTCATCCATCTGCCTACTTCCACATCCAGTGATGCGACTTTCGACCTCGTTCCGCATATGACATGCCTCTTCTTGGTCGTCAGATGTTAGTATCCAAATACTCCATTTCCACGCAAAGAAGGGTTCATCTCGTGCCCTATAGTGTGACATCTTCGCGTGCACGGTCTAGACCCGCATTCGTAGCATAATCAAGCTTCCATCACCCACTCTCGGTTCCTGCCCTTATTGTGCTCCATGTTTTCAATGCTTAGCCCCCATCTCCTTAACCAAATCATTCCATCCGCATACCACCCCTTGTCAAATGACTCCTTTAGAGCCAGGCGGGGATAACTGTCTTCTTCCAAACTGCCTACCTTGCACAGATAAGTTAAAAATTGGCATATAGCCTCACATTTTAAGGGCAACATAACCACATTCAGCCAACATCATCTCATACGGGGTTTGCATTTTAACTCCTAGTTCGGCATGAAGGAATTTCTTTTGTACCTTTTCGATCTTTTGCCACAATTCCAGAGAGAGAGAGAGAGAGAGAGAGAGAGAGAGAGAGAGAGAGAGAGAGAGAGAGAGAGAGAGAGAGAGAGAGAGAGAGAGAGAGAGAGAGAGAGAGAGAGAGAGAGAGAGAGAGAGAGAGAGAGAGAGAGAGAGAGAGAGAGAGAGAGAGAGAGAGAGAGAGAGAGAGAGGGGCGCACATCATGCAAGCAAATTTTAACAGTGAATAGGACCTAGCCCTATTTAGAAAGTTGTAATTCATGCATTTATGTGGGTGCCTTTTAAATTGATGTCTGCCATTTTTAGACATCTGTAATTTATAGATTATGTGGGCGGGTTTGTGGGAGTATACAAAAAAATATATTGTAGCTGAAAGATAGAATCACATAGATTTTTTTATTTTTTTATTTTTTTTGACGGACGTGAGACTCTTTTTATTGACAAGAACAAAGGCGCAATACACAATACACAGACAGGAATAAAACCCTAGTGGATATGTTGACCCAACTAGGCACACCCGTCTATGCATAAGAAGAACACCGTAAACACGTCTGCCAAATTATCTCTTTTTTATCATCAGCTAGAGATGAGCAACGATAAGCTTTAGTCATCTTCTGCTGAGCACGATGAAGAAGTTGCTGATCAGATATGTGTGCACCTTGGAAAATACACAAACGTCGCCTCTGTGCCTGATAGACCACAAAATCCAACTAGAAGCAAGATGAAATGCCCGCTTACGCAAGTTTGGACAAACAGGGGGATAAAGTGCAAGTAGGATCTCCTGGCTAGTGAGAGAACACACTGAAAAGAGTGAACAACCATGCCCAAGCAAGCCGTAGATGATCGCACAAGAAGAAGCAGTGTTCAATAGTTTCAACACGTTAGCCACAGAGAGGGCAATGATCTGAGACTCTAGGGTTCATCTTGTGAACCAAGACATTCACTCGAACACATCTATGGAGAATTTGCCATCGCAGCGCTGACACTTTAGGGTGGAGCAATTTATCCCATGTCCACATCCAAACACTTTTCCACTGTAGTTGAGGAACCTGAAGATGTCAGTGCTGGGACGGGGGGAGAGGCTCACAATCCAAAAATAGCATGTACGCCAAATAAGCACATCAGCCTGTGGTTGTTGCACAATGGATGGCAAAAAATCAGCCACCCCAGCCCAAATTTGCCGATCCCATTTGTATAACAAAAATCTCGTCTGAAAAGCCTCCCATGACAAAAGATGGCCAGAATCATACCAAGCTGCAATCGTTAAAACCCCAGATAGCCGCCAACGTCGTTGGGTCTTTGGATGTACAAGTATAAAGGCTGCTGATCATGCGTACCTTGTAAGGGAAGCCACCAGCATGACATTGACAATGAAGCACAAGCTTGGGGATTAACATGGAATAAACAACTAACCGCATCCCAGGAAGCAAGCAGACCTTTAAGGAATGGGAAAGCATTTGGATATGGATGCAGAGGGTACAACAAGGCTCATGGGAGACTAGGCTTGATAGATGTCTTGTGAAAGAAGAGACACTGCAAAAGTGATTGCCGCACCAACCTTAAGCCAGGAGAGTCATTTTTACCAAGGAGAAGCCTCCAAATGAACACGTTGAGATCATGACCTGACTTTGAAGATGGAAGTTTAATATTCCAAGGCCACCAGCTGCCGTAGACTTGATGCACTTCGCCCAGGATACCTTAACAACAACACCTTCTGATGTACCGAAATTCCTGACAATACACACGATCTCATTCATCTTACATTGAGCAGCCAGTAAGACAGATGCCATATAGACATGGATGTTGCTAAGGACGGATCTTGCAATTGTGATCCTACCAGGCAGAGATAACTTGGCCACCTTCCACCAGAACAGATTTTTTTCAAGACCTTTAATGATCTCATCCCAAGCACATGAGGCAAAAACATGCACCCCCACGGGAATGCCCAAAAGTTTTGTGGGTTGACCATGAGGAAGCACCATCCAGGGATGGTCAAGAATACAAGAAGGAACATCAATATCCAGTGTCCATAGAGCAATGCACTTTCTCCAACCTATAAGAACCCCAGAGGCCAAAGAGAAGGTATCTAGGAGCAGCTTAGCATTATGTAGGTTTTCATCATTGGCCATAAGAAAAAGGAAAGTGTAGCATACTGATTACATACCTCCTGAGAACCATCCAGCATGGGTAGACCCTAGATGAGATCTTCTCGAGCTGCACCAATAGTGAAGACAATACATCTGCAGCAATAGTGAAGAGCAAGGGAGCCAAGGGACAACGCTGTCGGATCCCCCGACCAATAGTAAAGATTTGGGATGGTTCACCTTGAAAAAGCATTGTAGACCACGCCGACACATGAAGCTTCATAACATCACGTAGATTTTGATTTGCGAACTTGCTGAGAAATTTTTTCCATGCCAGAAATTCGTGATTTTAATAGGTAGGATGCTAGAGTTCCCTGAAATTTTTCCTATTTTTTTTTACGTGAAAGATATGCGTGGATAAGTTATGTGTATTTATAATATAGGTGTATGTCAAGGCGGGCACGTGAGATGCATGTGTCTATGGTGCCTACAACAAAACCATTGGGCCAAATCTTTAGGAATAAATTCTACTTTTTGAATGGGTCTTGCAAAAAATAAAAGGCTAAACACGTTAGCTTTTCACCTTTGCAAGGGGTGGTTACTTTGGATCTATGGAAGAGATGGCGTTTGAAGGTTTAAGAATGTAGTAATGCAACTGGCTCAACTGGCTGCTCTGATTCTGCAGCTGAGGTATAAACTGTACATCTCATATCAGGCATCCAATTGGAAAGAACAACTCAAAGCAGCTATTTGGGAAAGAACGCTTCGCATTGTAGATAGTCAGGGTGCATTCCTTCCACGAGAAATAATGTAAAGTGCGATTATGCGATACATGGGCTACCATCTAAGTGTGTCTTCTTGGAAGAATGTTCCCCTTTATCTTCTGTACTTTGGGTTGCATTAATTAAATTAATTTTATCCTTCAAAAAAAGATATCTGTTATATATACAAGTGTTTGTACTATGAAGGACTATATGAAGCCGACCCTGTAAACATGCCCAATGAAAAAGATTCCCTAAATTTTTAAGTTTCTACAAAGATTCCCCTAGATTTTAAAAGATTATCCCAAGATTCCTCTAAAGTCCCCAAGATTTTATGTAGATTCTTCTAATTCTCTTAGATCCTACGAAGATTCCCTAGATTCTCCAGGATTCCATCAAGATTCCCCTAGATTCTTAAAGATTTTTTGAAGATTCACTTAGATTCCCAAATATTCTCCTAAGAATCCCCTAAATTTCCAAGATTATTCCAAGATTCTCCAAGATTTTATGTTCCTCTAGATTCTCCAAGATTCCATCAAGATTCACCTAAATTTCCAAAGATTTTATGAAGATTCTCCTAGATTTTCAAAGATTCTCTTGGGACTCCCATGGATTTTCGAATCATAAAAAATGACAAAATGATGTTACATTGGCATAATGAACTTGCATATTTGATATTTGTGGTTGATGAAAGGGTATTTGTTATGTGCACTTCACTTTAAGGGTTTATTATGATGAATAGATCAGCTTATATTCAAGTGGCACAAAACACGGGCAATCTGTGTGAGTTTAGACAATGGCTTTGTTAGATATTTTGTCGTATTTTTTTTATTGCGTTTATTGATAAATTAAAAAAGAGGGTTATTATTGTTGGTAATAAATGTTGAATATGAATGTTCGATCATTACGTGGTGTTGTTGAAGTTGATTGTGATTGTCATTTTAGTAGTCATGTTTCAGCTTGTGTGTATGTCGCATTTTTACCATTCGTATCATACCAATGTCTGAAGAGGTTTTGAGTTTGGAAATGAATGATGATTGTTCAATGATATGTTCTTTTTAATGCTCACCAAGTGCGCGTGTCCATAGTTGTTGGAATTTTTAGATTTATTTGAATTATACTATTTGTGTGTTGTAATCGTTAGTCCTTAAAATTTAGTATGTTTCAGGATGTTTCATGTGTTTCAATATATATGTACCTTCAAAATTGTTGGCTCATAGATGTGTTATTGAGACTGTTGAGGTTTCATCCATTGTGTTGGTTACAAAATGAAGTTGAGATTAGCCTGGTGTGGGTTTCTTTCTTGTCCAACTTTCTTTGAATATTTGTTGTTGTTGAGAGGTTGCAAGCAATTCCAATGCATCTGATATGTAGTTAGAGTATGTTAATATTTGGTATTCGAACATTTCAATGGAAATATGAAATTCAAGTTGTAAATGCTTACTAACCAACTTGCCATTCATGTGTTTTTCTAATTCATTTATTTTCATGAAGGGTAATTCAATGGAAGTAGTGAAATTGCTCGGTGTTCCTTCATTCGTACATTCATGTACTATGGTATTGACGTTTAAATTCATTCCCTAATCATTGTTTAGGTTTGAGCATCTTTTATTGGCACTATGTATTGTTCCTTTTGATACGTAGTATATCTGCATTTATAGGGAGACCATTGTTATAGTTTTTCTTGTATGTTATTGATTTACCTGCATTATCTATGTAAGAACGTTGAGTTTGATCTAAGCATACAAGAATGTTGATTAATCTCTGAAAATTTGATTTATCAAGTATTTGAAAGAGTAAATATTTTTCAATAGCTATACCTTTGACTACAATTGACACCATTATTTCATCCGCAACTAATTATTTTGTCCTATATTACATTAGAAATGAGAGTTAAGACTTGCTATAGAAAGAATCTTGGTGCCTAAACAATGGAATATTTATGCACATGTGCGTCGGTAGCCATTATGGTATCCACGTGTTTTGCTTAATTTAATACGAATTAAAATTTCGGTACCAAAAACTTCGATTTATATTCACATCAAACCGTCAGAGTACACAGAACAAGTACAGTCTCCCACGAAGCTATATACATGAAAGCCACGTATACAGATAACAAGATGACAACACAAGATAACTATACACACATGTATGCTCCGCCTGCTATCAAACAGCCTGCACAAGCTTCCACGTGTTAGTAACATGCATAAGAGTTATCCAGTAGTGCCAACATGAAGCAATAACTGACGGACTGCAAGAACACACATGGAGTTCACCACATGCACCATAGCATCTGCCAAGCAGACGCACCCCACTATATCTAGACAGTACGTCGTCTAGAACCTCCACGCTAGTGGATCCAATGCAAGGGGGAACTACGTGCATCATACTAAGAACCCAGGCAGCTAGACTTTTGGCTATATCCACCACTGTCCCATACCAGTGATAGGTTTCACCTCACCAACACCCATGGTTCTTAAATGGACGAGACCCACTCGTCCACATCTATGTCATGTAAAACTCCCTAAGAGAAGCATCCCTGATGTTCGTCTACTCTGCCTTCATATGTGCGGAATCAAGTATCTTAAGGATACCACTCTCCACCCCATGTAACACAAATCTGTTGACACGCATCTAGCGTTGTTCCATACCAACGCTAAACCCTTCTCTCATTAGTTTACAGGGGTTTCTTAACTAGGACAAGTAATAATGTATCCCTATTCTTTATAGGAATAATATCAAAGGGGCCTTAAGGAATGCAAAATTCTACTGGCTTGCCTTAGGCTGCAAGAACTATACCGTTTCTGCTCTGCCATAATGAAATCCTTCGCTAAGGAAGGCTTTACTAGTCCATCTAAGCATCCTTAGTTTTTACAGAATAGAACTGGAAGACCATCTAGGACGCTCTGAGTATTGGTTACATGAGTTTCTCAAGGCAATCAAGTATTGCCTTCAAGGTGAAGTTTAATCATCTAGTGTGGCTTCTATATTTCGTCCTCTTTATAGAAGACCAGCTCTGCCATGGCACAGAATAGACTATCTATCCACGGCTTATCCCCAATGTCTCCAAACTTCACCTGCAAGGATCTTCACAGGATCGAATTCTTGCCAACCAATCCGTCCACAAAATTTCTGGTTCTCCCTCTGTTCTAACTCCGCCTGCGCCTCCCTTTAACACAAACTTCTGGCCTCCTCCCTTTTCCTCTATAATCGGCTACCGTGTGATGCAAGAACTTGCCAATCGTGGCAATGCCACATGGCAACACCCCATCAGGCAGGTAAGACTGCTGGAAGATCATCTGGTGTGGTACCAGATCAAATCGGTGGCTCCTCCTGTCTGATATGCAGTGGCAGAACCACAATGGTGGTTGCCCCGCTATTTGGGTGCTTACTTTTTCAACAATGGTTATTTAACCATTAAGCATATTAACCAATTAAAAATGTGGCTATTGCAATGCCCCTTTCCTTACATCATTTTTATAAGGTGCCAAGTCCAGCCATGCACTATGTCTAACATTCATAAGCAGTGGTGCCCCTAGTCTGAGACCTATCAAGGTGCACCATTATCTTGGAGCTAGGGAAATATGCGACCACATAATTTTAATGCCACTCGCATTAAATTATTATTGCTAGCCCATAACAAGTATGCGTGCAAAATATAAAACAATGGTCTGCAAAATATTTGGGCATAACATTACTCCCTCCCCGGGATTCTTGTCCTCAAGAATCAGCTCATTGAGCCATTACATTCGGATATTGAGTCATGAAACGACGACTCTCCCTCTCTTTGGCAGATCCGCACTATCTGGGAATTCAATATTCTTTCAGGGGTAGGAATTCTATCCAACTCCACTATGTGTTCCTCAGAAGGCATAATATTCGCAGCTTTTCCAAGAGCTGGTCGCAATTGGCTCACATGGAAAACTGAATGAATGTCCACATTCGGTGGAAGTTGCAACTTGAAGGCAACATCGTTATACTTCTTCAAAGTATTATAAGGACCATTATATCTCGGGGAGAGCTTTGGTTTCTTTCCTACAAGCAATGGCAATATTGCTTTTTTTTTTTCAGATTTGCAAGAAAGACTACATGAAGTATACCATCTAACCTTCATGCAGCTCGATCGGGGCTCTCGACAAATTGGCACAGGCCCTTGCCCTATCCTAGGCCTGTGTCATATGCAATTGACATAACCCAAATGTCACATCCATGTCTTCAAGCATACTTATAGCAGCATCAATTTTCAGCCCACCGAAATCAAGTGACACAAGTCCTTTGGAATTTCTCCCGAACACAGCCACAAATGGGCTAGTTTTGATGCTCTGCTGGAACCCATTATTGTAAGCAAACTCTACAATTGGCAAATAGTCCTTCCATCTAGATTACTGAGTGGTCACATAAGATCTCAGCATATCCTCCAGAATCTGATTCACTCTTTCAGTTTACCCATCCGTTTCCGGATGATCTCCACTAGAGAACTGAAGAGTGCATTTCAATGCAGAGAACAATTCGCGCCAGAAATTCCCAGTAAATTTCACATCGCGGTCGCTTACAATAGCTTTGGTCAATCCAAAAATAGGGAATACATGCTGCATATAAGCCTTGGCCACCGTCAAGCCATCAACATTCTTTGTCAGAGGTATAAAGCATGCACAATTCATCAATCTATCCACAATGACAAGTATGTGGGTATAGTGATGCACAATATGAGGCAACTTCACAATGAAAGCCTCTGGCACAGGCAAAGGTTGCAAAAGTGCCTCGATCTGCTTTAACCTGCGGACAAGTCTCACAAACATTCACATATTCCTGAACATCCTCCTTCAAACCAGACCAATAAAATATTCTTCTATATTTTCCATTCGCCTCCATGCCCAGCATAAGGCGCATCATGAAATTCGCTCAATAATTGCTTTTGCAAAGTGTCCACAACAGGAACATAAATACATCCCTTATAATACCAGAGTTCATCTTGGATATCCCAAGCATCAGGTAACCTGGATAGATGCTGCAATTCTAGCCTATCCACCTGTATGCCACGTCATGTCAAAAATGATGTGGCTACCTACCTACCCTTGGATTTGATAATTTTGAATCCTGCGGCTAAGGAAATAAAAAAAATTCCCAGGAATTCTCCTTCGCATCATGGATCCTCTCTAACTCCGTTCCCCTTCCTCCTTTCTTTTCAACAGTTCTTGCTTATACCAAGCCCAAAGACACTTCAACCATGGTAAGTCAGATGTCAAGGATTGATGTTCTTTCTTCCTTTTTTATTTCAGTCGACTTTAATTATTCTTTTCTGGCTGACCTTATCGGACAATGAAGCTCCATCAGGCGACAGCACACAAGTTTTGCATTTCGTGCCTTGCAATGAAAACATTATTTTATTTGCTTTGCGGGCATAAGAATTGGTGACCAATATGAGCCCATTTTGCTGAAGGACTAGCAACCAAGCTGATGGGAAAGGATGCTCCAGCCAAGGATAGAGGATTCTCTATCAATCTTCACTGCCCTGTACAAGGTCTCTTCTTACTTTAGACACCATAGAATGCTGTGATGTTGTGCATGTGATAATTCTGGAAATAATGCAAGGATTTCAGTGGCTACCTTTTCTGCAGATAATTTCAGGAGACTCCTCATTTAAGTGACAAGAATTGGCAATCAGAGAGGTATGCTTTTAGAGATTGTGCAAGTTTTGTTGAATCAATGGGTATGCTTTTTGAGTTTAATCCTATAGTAGAAGAGCTTCATGAGCTCTCATGGACAGCCATCGATTTAGAGAAGGAGAAGCAATTGCTATGAAGGATGTATTCCAACTCGCATCCCTTTTGCATGCATCAGACTTGGGCAAAACACTCTGCATGCATCAGACTTGGGCAAAACACACAATCATTAGGCTTCTTAGCTTGCCTGTGAAAGCACATATTGCTACCCTAGTGGTTGCTTGCGATTCTGTGGCTTCAAGTTCATGAGATAATGGTGAGACGAGTCATTGAAAAAAAGGAACAGATGCCATTGGGGTTAATGGCCCAAGCGTGGAAGGGTTCATCAGAATTCATGTGTTTGATGAGTAAAAGCATCGAGACTTCCCAATCTTTCTTTCCCTGCCTCTTTGGGCAATGTTAGTTACATTCTAAGTTCTATTGTTCAAAGAGGCGTGAAAGCAAGATTTGGGAATGCGCGATGCTTTCACTTTGATGTTCCTTGATGTAGCTGATGGCTCTTGCCATGGTATACGCCACTATGCATGGATAATACAGTCGATTGGGGGCATTGGGGGCCCTGTGAACCTTTCTTAACCAGAGTACATCATAATCATCAATAATGTATCTTGTGAACTCTCCTCTGGGTCAGAATCCTCTCGACTGGTCTGTGGTTGTTTGGCCCCTTGGCATGTGTAGATTACTTCTCATCAGAAGATTCTGTAGCATGCAAAGGGGCAAGCAGCAATGGATGTCAACAGGGTTCTGGCGCGACGAGGGTTCGAGCTGTTATGATAGTACATTTTGCAGCCTTCTTCAATGAACCCATAACTTTCTTATCTGTATGTTGGTCCATAACATGGTTGTGCGGATCTAAGGCATGTGCGATGCCATGAAGGTCATTGTATGGCTTCTTTCATCGTACAATGAAGTCCCTGAGCAGCGCTGCGTGTTTGGCATTGTCAAAGGGCGCGTTGGGCCCGTCACGTTCTAAGAATGATTGAATTGAGTGCCAACACCACCAGACCTTACCAGTGCTTGCCTTCAAAGAATCAAGGTTTTTGATGGCATGGTAAACAGGTTGCATGCACCTCACAAATACGCCTTTCTAAAATGTCTCCCGCCCAAGCATTTCTCGACGGGCAATGGCTTGCTGCCGGTGTTTGTATGCATTTTTGCCCTTCTGCCTCCTCTCCCATTCAAAGAAGTCTGTATTATTGAAGGTCGAGATAATCGAGACACGACACCTAAGCACTCTTTCAAGAAAATGTAATTGGAACCAAATTGGGTCATAGCCAAGATTCACGACGCGCTTTTTGAATGGAATCTTTGAACCAAGTGTGCTGTGAGAACCAATCCTTGAGCAACAAGTTTAGGCAATGGCATCGACAGCTGGTGGTGTGCAATCCTGGAAATTCGGACTTCAACCCTAACTTACAATTAGACGCGTTATCCATTACAACTTGAAATATTCTCTTCGGTCCAAAACTCTCTATCACAGCCTTTGTTTTCTGAAAAATCCAATCTCCTGTCACCTGGTCAGTTTTAGTTTCCACGGTCTTCAAAAATACTTTGCCCCCTGGATACACAATCATGAAGCTTATAAGGTGGTCCTTATTTACATTACTCCAACCATCAGTCACTAGTGAAGCTGGCCGACTTCAGTAACACGACACAACTTCATCTCGACACTCTCGACCATTTTCTTTTGTATTTCATCGACCATTTTGTTATTGGCATGTTTGTATGAAGGCAACCTGAAAGCCGACCCCACTTTGGCAACTTCTTGAAAGGCTTCTTTCATTGCTTTATGTTTCAAGACATGTGGAGACAATCCGGCATATAAAATTGCCTCTACAACCTTTAATTATGTCTTATTCAATTGCTCTGATGTTAAATACTAGTCAACCCTCTGTTGCTTAGTCTATCTTTCCACTATTTCAATTGTCTCTGCCATTCTTTTTACGCCCGTTGTGACGCTCCCTACAAAATATATGGAGCCCGGCCATACACTTCGTAGGAAATCCCCCATCCGGTCCTTCGACCGCATGGGCCCTCCGTCTATCCCACACTCGAGGGTGACCCTAGTGCGGGAAGGGGAGACGAAGGTGTCTTGCGCGCCCTTCCGCTATGGGCTCCTATAACAGCGGAAGAATAAACAATGTCAGCACTAACAATAACATTGAACTACCTCGATGGGTAGCACATCCACACATCTATAGATACAATAGAGATAAATATATGCCATAAAAATATGAGAGCTCCTACCCAAGGCTCAGACTCATAGGGAGGTAGACTGACGGTAGGCCACAAGATAGAGCAGACCGAGGCATAACAATGGCAAGGTTGGCTATAGACAATGGCTGGGGTTGGCCACTCCATCTGCCCCTCCTGTGCATACTTTCACTACTAGAGGATCGGCCGTTTGCGATGTCAGTTTGCGACGTATATGAAACGTCCACATCACAAAAATCACGTACGTTCCCATGACGTCGCACAAAATTTAAATGACATCGCAGATAGAACGTCCCAAGTCGCAGTTGGAACGTCTGGTCAGACGTCGCAATGGCAAAAATCGAGTACGTTCCTATGATGTTGGACAAAATTCAAACAACATCGCAGGTAGAATGTCAGACATCACAGTTGGAACGTCTGGCCAGACGTCGCAATGGCCTACTACGTGCCACACCGCACAAGCGATGTATCACGTCGCAAGTGCAACGTCATTACAACGTGAAACGTTGCAACTGCAATGTTTTGTTACAACTTAAAATACAAAATAAATACAAATACAAGTTATTGAAGTGTTGGTAAGGCCTCAGGTTTGCTAGCCAAAGGTTAGGGATTCAAGTCAATGAAAAAACATTTTGAGCGCACATATATGTACGTCTTAGCAACATATGAATGACGTCTATAAAACGTCATAAGAACATATTTTGTACGTATTTGGGATGTCCATGACGTCGTTAACACATTGCACATGTGATGTAACATCGCACATGTGACGTGACGTCATGCTGCGATGAATCCACGACGACGTCATTTGCGACGAGCGGGAAACGTTATTAAAGCTTGTGCATGCGACGTTTGATATCCTCGTTACGTCGCTAAGACATCGCAAACGACGTCGCAAACTGCCTATTCTGTAGTAGTGTTTGCAGATGGGCTAGATCGGGCTCTGGCATGACTATAGCCTGCCAGAGATGCAATCTCGTGGCATCACCCAGCGAGACTACTCCGGGTTGCATCTCCCCGGTCCGCTGAGGCAGGAAGGGTTGCATCTCCCCTTCCCGGGGTCTAGAGGTTCCATGGGCGACTAGAGAATCGTGGCGACACACGATTCTTACCTGACTGAACCCCCCAAAACAAGAGCCAGGCTGACACCTGCAACTCTTGAGAGGCAGGGCGACACCATTGCTCCAGGAGGTGTCGGACCCATACCCAGCCCACTCGAAGTGACCGGCTATAGGCCTAGCCCGCTATGGGTCCCCAGTAGCCGCGCTCAGCAGGGACCTCCCTCCACTTTTCCTCTAGCCCCATTATATGGTGCTAAGTCACATCATAGCCCCCGTGGTGGGTTCCTATGCACATGCCGCATATAATAGGAACTAAGGGGTCTAAACTTGGAGCATCACTAAGTAATGGCTACTAGGTCTCTACCCCCCTTCCCAATACAAGAGGAGCAAACATGATCAACCAACATCACATATCCACATAACATGATAATAATGAAAATAACATCTAAACTAATCATATACATCTAACTTACAATTAGGGTTTATTGATTAGAATTCAAGATCTAGACTGGGGGTTCTATGAAGGCTTTACTAGAGACACAAAATGCTAACTCATCTGGAGTCCTAATTTCCAGATGATCTACAAAGAACTCTAACCCAAATACCTGCTCCTGAGGAACTCCCTCCTACCCCCAGCGTCTCCATGGTCTTCAAGGTGGTCGAAGTAGCTCCCACTCCTACTGACGTGCACACGCTCTGGGGGCTGCTGTGATATGCTATGCCACAGCAGACGGTTCTCGAAACGGAGTTTCGAGCGCAATTAGGATTCCCAGACTGTTGGAGCCAGAAAAATGGTCTAGGGTTAGGGTTTGGCCATTTATAGGTTAGGGTTAACGTCACCTGCCACGTGGCTCCAATGGGGTGCTTCCGTGTGGCAGGTGCCCAATAGGTTAAGGCCACGTGGAAAATGGTCTTAACCTAAGGTTGGCTAAGTTATATGAATAACTTAGTCGTGCCCCCTAATGCCACTAATCTATAGTATACAAGGCTATGAAGATAGACTTGTATAGTGACAAACCTGGAAATATATGTATTTATGGCGTATATTTCCCGGGAACATTACGTTCTCCTCCCCCGGTAATGTTGTCCTCAAAGATTACGCTAAGGTAACGAACCTAACCCTGCAAAAACACACATGAACATATAACTTTTGACTTTAATGAAATGATCAAGTTCCTATTAAATAATAATTAATGTATCATAGGCTATATTTGTACCTATACAGAATTATATAGCCTTCACAATGGTTACTCATTATAGTAACTCAAAACATTATCACAATAGTTATTAGGGTCCATAATTTAAGTCTAAATTATGACTCCCATCTTCTCGTAATGCGCTCCCTCGTCTATGCTCCCCTTTTACGTTAGTTTAGTTAATTAAGTTTTTGGTTTTAGGGGACCACCCCTAATTACCTCCTTGAACCGAACTACTAGCTCAAGGTTAGCCTACTACCTTGCACTCGATCATGGCCCCATAAGGATTTGAGCTTAAGGACCATTTAAGATGATTCTATCATTGCCCATGATCGGGTGTTGCCTTGTACACGATCCCCTTGATCGAGTACACCCGCAGTGCCTCATGCCCCCTAGGGTTTAAGCTAGGAAACATCTCACGATCCCATCATCATGCATGATCACTCATACCTCACCATGACCCCCCTATGGTCAGGTGCACGTGCTGTGCATCGTGGCATAGAGATCATCCGAATAATGGTCTCATCATCGCCCACCATGCCACTTTTCCTCTCCCATGACCCTCCTGGTCATGCACACTCTTGGTGCGTGCTGGCCTAGAGAATTCCCTTAGAGCGCATTGGCCTACACTTCCAAGACTTTGGCATATGCACTCTACTAGCCTGAATGCACATGCCTCACTACTGCTATACTAAGACATACGATTTAGCTAAGCACCTGGTAAGTCAGCATCGACCAGCTCGGAGATGACTAGGCCATCGAACTCCTTCATAAAGTCCGTATATTGCTTCTCTAGATCCTGCTTCAATACCCAAGTTGCGTCTTCCACAGGCAAGTGGTTCCACTTGACCAAATATTGGAGGAATCGAGACGTTCTCGTCTTCTTGAATGCCTTGTCGAGGATTAACTCGAGCATTATTTCAATTTGTTCCTCCGTCATCTCCAACAAAGTTGGAGTTTCCAAAACCTCCTCCAGGTTTGGAGTGTGTCTCTTCAACAGGCTCACATGGAAGACCTTGTGGACTCTAAGATGGGCAGGTAAGTCGAGCTTGTAGGCTTGGCTCCCTACTCGTTCCAAAATCTTGAAGGGTCCCGCCCACCTCGGAGCAAGTTTCTTACTATTGCCGATGGCAAAGCTTTGCTTGCTTGACCTTGATGTTGAGCCAAACATTGTCCCCTACTAGGAACTCTCTTGTGGTTCTATATTTGTCGGCTACACTCTTCTGCCGACTCCTTGCTGCTAGAAGATATCCTCTCACTTCTTCCACTAGCTGCTGCATATCAGACAACATATGTTGAGAAACTTCAACCTGAAACATTGGATTATGCCAAGTGTCTGGTGTCAAGCATTGATAATCATAATTAATCATGAAGGGGGACATCTGAGAAGATTCTTGCTTGGTACTATTATATGCAAACTCCACCAAGTGAATGAAATCGTCCCACTTTGATTGCTTGTTCCAGACGTAATTCCTCAACATATCTTCTATGATTCGATTCGTACGCTCCGTCTGCCCATCCGTCTGAGGATGATATGTTGTACTCATTGACAACTTCATCTGGATGGTGGTGAAGATATCTTGCCAAAATGCACTCACGAACTTCGAATTCCCATCAGAGATTATCTCCCTTGGCATCCCATGGAGTCGAAAAATTTCCTTTGTGAACAACACGGGGTATCCAACGTCGTATCCGTGGTCCTGCATGGCACAAAATGTGCCATTTTTTACAATTTGTCCACTACTACCATTAAGGCGTCTTTGCCCCTTATGGTTCTTGGGAGCCCTGTTATAAAGTCCATGCTTATTACTTCCCATTTGGCATTTGGCACTGGCAATGGCCCCAATACTCCTGGAATTCGAAGTTGTTCTGCCTTCATCTGCTGACATAGCTGACATTCTTGAATGTATTTGGTTATTTGCTTCTTCATGCCAAGCCAATAGTAGCTACTTCTTATCTTGAAGTAGGTTTTCATAAAATCTGTGTGGCCGGCTATTGGGCTATTGTGTGTATCATGGAGTATTAACTTCCTGATTTTAGATGACTCTGGTACACACAATTTGTTTTTATGATACAATAGGTTGCCTTCCTTCTTAAAATGCTTGAAGGTTTCCCTTTCTTTGTACGTTCTTGCCTCCTTAGAAAGGCTTGCCCATGCTTCCGTGAAGTCTCGGTGCGATGGCAATATTTCTTCTATCTTCTTGTCAAACTCACTAGTTAGTGTTGATATGGCATTGCAATGGACTCTCGTCTCCAATGGCCTTCAAGAGAGAGCATCCTCAACCACGTTCAATTTCCCCGGCCTGTAGACTATCTCAAAGTCATATTCTTCGAGGAATTCAATCCACCTCCTTTGCCTCAAATTTAGAAGTGGTTGTGTAAAAATATATTGGAGGCTCTGGTGGTCTGTATTCAGCTGGAACTTCCTACCTAGCAGGTAATGCCTCCAAATACGCAGGGCTCTCACTATGACCAAGAGTTCCTGGTCGTGCGTCGGGTAGCGTTGCTCGGCGTCGTTCATCTTCTTCGGATCATAAGAAACTAGTCTTCCCTCCTGCATAAGGACTCCCCCTGTTGTTAGCTTACTAGCATCCGTTGCTATCAACTTGTCCTTGCTTGGATCTGGGAGGGTAAGGACTGGTGCTGTAGTTAATGCCTCTTTGAGCTTCTCAAAAGAAGGTTGGACATTCTCAAGCCAATGTTGTACCCAATCTTTTACCTTCTTATTCTTAGTGAGGTCCGACAAAGGGGACTCCCACTTAGCAAAATCCTTTACAAACTTGCGATAGTACCCTGCCAAGACAAGGAAGCTTCTTACTTATGCTACATTCTTTGGTGTAGGCCAATCCACTATGGCTTCTATCTTCACTAGATCTGCTGAGATTCCTTCAGCTGTAACTACATGCCCCAAGTATTCCACTCTACATGTTGCAAAGTGACACTTTGAGAGTTTAGCGTACAAGCGATGCCTCCTTAGCTTTTTTAATACTCTCCTCAAGTGTAGGACATATTCCTCCATAGACCTGCTGTAGATTAGGATCTCATCGAAAAAAATGATGACGAATTCATCCAAGAATTCTCTGTAGATATTATTCATTAGCCTCATGAATGTTGCTGGAGCATTTGTTAAGCCGAAAAGCATTACCGTGAATTCATAATGACCATACCGCATTCTGAAAGCGGTTTTATGAATATCTTCCTCCTTGATCCTTATTTGGTGGTAGTCTGACCTTAGATCAATTGGAGAAGACCTTTGCTCCCTGCAGTTGGTCCATCAGGTCGTCTGCCCTAGGCAAGGCATATTTATTCTTTACCATTTGCTTATTCAGTTGATGGTAATCTATGCACATTATTAGACTCCCATCCTTCTTCTTCACAAAAAGGATTGGTGCCTTGAAGGGGGACACACTTGCCCTGATGAACCCGAGCTCAAGCAGTTCTTGCTTGACTGGCGCAAAAATGCCCCCCAGCTCCATGCTTTCACCCATTGCTAGGTGCTAACATGTATGTACGCTCCCCTTGTATAGGATTCCCATAGAGGGCGTGGGACGAATAACACCTCTGTGTCCTTCACCCAGACACTTGACCATCCCAAGTGGTCGGAGTTAGACGGAGGGCCTTTCCATCGTGATGTAGTCGCCAAGGGAGGGGAATTCTTTGTATTTGTACGATGGGAGCATCGTATAAATTCTGGGAGCGTCACACTTTTGACTTCTCAACTTAAGGTTGTTGCCTACTTTATCTTCAAAAATGTGGCTAGCCATATGCATGTGATTAAGGATCTTTAGCTAAAAGCGAACTTGCTCAAGTTGACAATAGGAAGTTAGCATGTTTGGGAACGGAATTGTTTGAAGGAACTCTTACTTTTTTGGGCTATGAGTTCTCTAACGAGGCGTTGGTGTTATAAGCATGGTCTTACAAAAGTAAAGAATCTCAAAAAACATTTATCAACAAACCCATGAAGTATACTTCAAAGCCTAAAGCAAAGTAGGTTAATGGGAGCATAGTAGCATTTGATAGATTTATTGCCATTAGAAACTTTTTATATTAAAGAGTTTTTCGCCATAAAAGGACAATGTTTATTACTATGTCATTCTCATTTTGCATTTCCGTTGTAGCATTGACCACATTCAAAGGACTATAAATTCATTTCGTCCATTATATATGTATGAATTGTTAGTGGCTTGTCTTGGATATGATGATGTATTTGTTTTCTTAGTTGCTTTGTTTATTTTGGACAGTTTGAATCCGTGACCAACGGGTTTACTATTTTTACAAGCACAAGAGTGAACTATGACAAAAGCATTTCTCAGATTGCATTATATATTGCATTATTGCTGCCTCTTTAATGGTGCAAATAAACGATCTCTCAACTTGAAGTTATAATATATATGATACTAGAAATGTGAGCCCGACGATGCCAGGCATTTGTTGTGGACATGTGTGGTTTAGAGTTACATTTTGCAGGGTGCTCGACATGATTTTCCTCAGCATATAGAATGGGTAGATTTCTGGAGTATGTATAGAATAGAGTGCATAATGTAATTGGTAATTGGGGCATAGTATTACTCAATATTCCCTTGTTTAAAATGATTTTTTCTAAATCACCATATTGTTACCCTGCAAATTTATTTATATTACAATAGCCCATGGAAGTGGCATATGATTGTAAACCAAACATTGTGTAACAACATCTCAATGCATTATGTTGGTCTTAGCATGTAGATGCTGGAATGCTAAAGCACATTGCTACATGTGTATAAAATGTAAATAAATGATCTGTGGTAATGAAGGCATCATGTCAATTTAAGAATTGCCATTGGGTTCTTAAATAGGAATCCAGTTAAGATAGACAGTTGCAGCAAGACCATTGATTTGTTGCTGATAAATATTTGAACAAATAAGAATAATAAATTAGCGAAACAAAAACAATTCAAAAAAGATACACGTTGTGGGCGATGGCGGCGGCGGCAGGACCTAGGCGGCAGACTCAGGTGACGATCTGAGTGGAGCTGATGAGCGCAGATCGTGTGGGAGCTATGGCAGGGGAAGGCAACAGCACTCTGGTGAAGCGGATCCCCAAACTTGCAAGGGCGGCCCAGCAGAATCGACCCGCCGGGCTTCAATCCCAAGCACTGAAAGGAGGCGCAGAGGTGGAGACCTCTCTCGGTAAGCCGAGCAAAGCAGTCCGCCCGCCGGGTTGCCGATTTTGCCCTTAGGGGGCGATTTGGTGCAAGGGAGCAAGGATTTGATTCAAGCAGCTTCCCAGTCGGTAGATGGAAACAGGGCGATTCTGCAGAATAGGGATTCGATTCAACCGCCCCCAATCGGGCGATGGGAATAGGGTGGCCCAAATAGACCGACCGCCGGGTCTTCGATCCGTGGAGAGGCCGCTCAACAAGGTCACGGCGAGTTGCTTCAGAGATTTCCCGCTTGCCGGATTTGAATAGGGCGCCCAAAGAGAATCGACCGCTTCGGGTTTTCACCGGCCAAGCAGGGACGGAGACAAATTGCCGGTTGTGCGCAGCAGATATGGTCTCATTGGGTTGGTGGCTGTCAGTGCCGTCCGATCGGCTCCCGCGAAGCTTCACATCAGATCAGAGGGGAATCCCTTCATCCGATTCCCAATTGATGGCGTACCCTGTTGTAGGGAACACGGGGATGGGCGAGCAGTGGCAGCCGCTAGGGCGAGGGCAAGGTTCTTTGGTGGTGGGGCAGCAGGCAACCTCGGTTGGAAATCTGCAGGCCGGGGCATCCGTAGGGAGCCTTCAGGCCGATGGTATGTGCCGCAGGGGAAGCGATTTTGAGATTCGGCAAAGATGCCCTCGTTGGAAAATCCAACCCCGCTTCGCAGCCTCAAGTCCGTTTACATCGACTTCGCCAGAGGATCCCTTTGCTCACGAACCTATGAGCAATTTCCGGGCTTAGGTTGTAGTGGTGCTTCGCAAAGATCCGGATAAGCCGCCAGAGCACATGACTCCGAAGTCCGAGAGGCGGAGGTCGAGGGGCGAGAGTCGGGGTGGCACGGCCCGCCTCGGGCGACAAATGACACGACGTCGCAGGCCGCCACGGGCCGCTGTTCTCGAGTGGATTAGGCAAATCAGGCACCGGGCGACACCTCGCCCAATGGAGGAGGCCCTAGCCTTTTGAATTAGCATAACGTAAGAGAGCCGCAGTCGACTCCACCGCCCCCTCCTGCTAACATCATCGAGGTAGGCCATCAGCAGCACCTCAAGTCTATTTCCAATTTGGTGTCCTGTGCGGTGTTGGTATACTATACGGGGGTATTGGACACTAGGAGAGTTGGCGGGTGGTTGCAAGCTCACTTTAAGCGGCTGGGTATTTCGCCGTTTCAGTCCTTGAAGTTCCTGGGGAATAATTTCTTCCTCCTTATGTTCGATGCGCCCACCTGGTGGTGGAAAGGGTGGTAGCAGGGGGTTGACCTCATGTGGGGAAACTATCCGATGACGCGATTACACCCCCGTGTGAGTGCTCGATCTTTGTCGGCCTTGAAGATCCCCCGCGGTTTCAAGTGATGGATCTCCTACAGATATGCTTCTACCGTGAGTTCATGATCGCTGATTGCCAATGGGCTCGAGGGCATATTGCTCACTCCATAGTTCGAAGCCGAAGATTTGCGCTATGCCGCCTCGGATAGTCCATCGCCTCCCGCAGCCACCGCTCGAGCGGCGATTGGTACTTTCGGTTTCCCCTTAGATTGTTGAATGGCGCCGAGATCCGAGAATGTTTCCGCCCTTCAGATCTTCGCAGGCTCGCTTTCCGAAAGCACAGTCCCGGCCCGGCCGGGGCCTCACGAGACTAGGCATGAGGTTCTTCGGGAGGCGACAGGGGCCCCGCCCCACTCTATGCCGGTAGATAAGCCGCCTCCCGAGGACCCGCATCAGTAGCAGGGGTTGGTAACGATAGACATCCCGCCTACCATCCTGCAACGCGCCTTCGACCGCCTCGGGGGGCAAGGCAGCCCGACCCTACGATGTTCCACAGATGGTGGCACGAGGTTGCTCCATATTCGCCACCGCGGGAGCAGGCGAGCAGCAATGCCCTCGGCAGTGGATCCGTGGCGGGGGCGGGGCGCCGGTCCAAACGTCCGGACTCTCCGGCCGCATCCACTCGGGCCTCTTCGGAGGGGATGGAACTCGACAAGGTGGCGCTGCGCGCTCTGGGCCGATGAGGCGGATCTCGATGCGCCGGTCTCTCGACGGACAACCCACTCGCCTCGGTTCCGTGATGACTCGCATCCGGGGTTTTTTTCCGGCCGCTAGCGAGACGGGGCGAAGAATCCGTCCTCTCAGTAATGGGTATGGACAAGAAGATCCTGAGTTGGAACGTTCGAGGTGTGCGTTCGTCGCCCAGTAAGAGAGCGAGAGTGGCGTTGGCTGTCCGCAAGATGGACCCTGACATCTTGTGCCTTCAGGAACATAAGTGCCACAGGGGGGATACTCGGGCATTGCTGGACATGTTCGGGCCACAATATGCTGCTGCAGTTGCCATCTCCGGGGCTTCTAAAGGTGGGATGGCTGTTGCGTGGAAGATGCATGTGCAGGTGACGTTCACCTTGGCTGATCGCTGGGGCAGGTGGGTCATTATCAAGTGGCGAGAGGGTCCGCATGAGTGGGGGATTGTAAATGTCTATGCCCACAATACCGCCGCGAGGGGGGCGCTGGGCGCCCCTGGCACAAGCTTGCTTCCTTGGGAGCCGGGTGGCTTGGTCGCTGTTGGGCTTATTTCAATATGGTGGAGACTACTCGTGATAGGTGTGGCGAGCCGGGGAGGTGGTACAAGGCTTTGAGAGGGCTGAATGGGTAAAGCTTCTAGACTCGTATGGTTGGTGGAGTTGCTCGGGCGACTCCACGCTTACTTGGTGTAATCGCGGATCAGGGGACGGGCGTATGCTCGGCATGACAGATGCTATGCTAACACCCTCGTAGCGCAGACCGGGCCTTTTGCTCGCGGAAGAACATTTTGTCCACCGCGGTTTCGATCATTTTCCTCAGCCTAATTTCCCGTGGCTTGAGTGCAACAGCCGACGCCAAGACGGCCTTCAAGCTTCAACACCGCTACCTCAAGGATGCCGATTTCGCTTTGGGCTGCCAAAGCCAGATTTGGTTCCGCACCTTCGGATAACTTTGGCATGTCGGGATGGTGAAGGCCCCGGCCGAGGTCAAGGCCTTTGCCAAGTCATGGGGAAGCCGGAGGATACGCCGTGAGAGGGGAGGAGTTAGAGGCATGGTATCGAATTGAAGCCCTCGTGTCCCACCGGCCCCGATGGGGTGCGGGAGAAGGAGTTACTGCGCTACATTGCAGCGGACGAATCCAAGAGGGCTGCGCAGGCGAGGGTGAAGGCAGGACTCACTTGGCTACGAGAAGGGGACACCAATTCCCGAATGTTCTTTAGGGCTGCACGTCAGAAGAAGTATGCGGCCGCTATGTCGTCCTTGGCATTGCCTGACGGCCGCATTCTGCATTCGCCGATCGATATTAAGCAGGCTACTTTCTGGCATTTCTCTCAGTTCTTTCAGGAGAAGAGATATCCCTTCTCTGAGGTGATGGAGGAGGTTGTACTCAGCAAGGTGTCTTGTAAGGTGCCGGCGGATAGGAGGCAGGTATTACAGCGTCCGTTTACGCGGCAGGAGCTCGAGGAGGCTTGCCGTGCCCTGGCTCCTCATAAGTGCCCGGGCTTGGACGGCATTCCGGTGGAGTTCTTCCAGGAATATTGGGATTGGGTTGGGGATTCAGTGCTGCAGACTTATCAAGATCTGCTTCAGGCTGAGGCGTTGGATTATAGGCTCAACACTGGCTGCATCTCCTTGATACCAAAGGTGAAGGAGCCCTCCGCCATCTCCGACATGGCCCGATCACGCTTTTCTTTCGGGCGGTATATAAGATTATTGGGGGCGGCTCTCTCGCTTAGGTTGCAGGTGGTCTTGAAGGAGGCTATTTGCCCCATGCGACCGGGTTTCATTCCGGCGTGCATATTCTCAACAATGTTTGGGCGCATTTGAGGGGCATTCACCGGGCACGCAAAACAGTCACGGATAGTGTACTTGAAGCTGGATTTTGCGAAGGCCTATGACAAAGGTTCGTGGGACTTTTGAAGAGGATGATGCTCGCTTTTGGGTGTGGGGAGAGCTTTACGTATGACTCTGAAGTTTAACATCGGCCGTACACCGTCCTTTGTCATGGTGAGTCATCACCGATCTTTAGTGTGGGACGCAGAGTTCGTCAGGGGTGCCCGATGGCGCCCTTCCTATTTACCATTGTGGCAGAGGCCCTCTCGCAGCCCCCGATCTCTACCGGGAGGCGGGTATTATGGAGGGGTTGAGGATGGTCGACGGGTCACAGCAGATTGGGAGTCAGTATGCTGATGACTCTTTCCTTTTCCTACAGGCTGATGAAAGGAATTTGTTGAACACGAAAGAGTTACTGGATGCATTCTCTCTCTCGCCTCTGGGTGTCTTATGAATTGGTCAAAGTGCTCGGCGTTATGGCCGGCGGCAGATCCCATGCCTGTGGTCGTGTCCCAATATCCTTGGCGGGCAGCGTACCGCAGGGGCATGCGCGCTTAAGCTTCGGGATCCCGCTTTGGCATCGACATTTCGCGCGTGCATTTGGGAGGACATTTTGGTGGGCCGCGTCCGGCACCTCAACCGTGGAAGGGGGGGAAGCTTTCCACTACCGGTAGGGTTACGGCATGGTTCGCTTTGTGCTCCTCGCGATATTTATATGGCATCCATTATCCCGCACCGAGAGTAAGGTTCGGGAAATTTCCTCCATGGTTCGTGAATTTTATATGGGGTGGCAATGAGGAAGGGGCGGTGGTCAAGGTGGCCCGGTGGAAATGTGTGCCCCCAAAGCGCGGGGGACTCGGTTTCTTGGATCTCTCTCCATGGCAAGGTCCCGTTGTCCAAGTTCGTGTTTGCAATCCCGAGGATGCGCCGACTCTCCTGCATGGTCTTGCCGCATCGGGCCGCTATCTCACTGATTGTGTTTTCGTAAGCCGTCCGCGCTCAGGCGGCTCCCATGGGCGTTATTTGCGATATATCGGGCCATATGTTAATGCCTCTCCCTTCTTGAAGGGGCTCTTGCGCTGCTGCGGGGAGCAGGTCCGCCCGCTATTTGCCATCGACGCCGCCCGCAAGTAGTATTCAGTTAGGGACGATCGCCATGGTGGATCCCGCCGGCCCCGGTGTTGCACTCGTGTCCGGGCCGCATCCGTCGATCCTCGTGATCCAAATGATAGGCATGGGCAAAGGGGGGGTTATCGACGGCCTGGGGAGTGGTATATTGACGGAATGGGACCGCTTATTTGGGCACTTAATGCACCCGATCCGCAGCGTCCGGCTTTTGGAGTTGTCATCCAAAAGTTGACCCTCACTTCGGGAATGGGAGCTTTTGCTATTCAAGATGAGCGCTTATTTGGAGCCACAGTGCCTGTGGCTACGGGCAACATTTGAGGTCCCCGCCCCAAGATTCGGGTGTCGCTATGGCGATAGTGCACCGTCCCCGGGGTGGGTGGAGTTGTCATCCAAAAGTTGACCCCTCCAATTTGGTGCCCAGAAGTCATGCTATGAGCTTTTGGCTATTCAAGATGGTAGCTGCCTCCCTCCTGACGGGGTGTATCCTCGTGGTGGTCCCACAGTGCCGGCCTTCCATTCGTGAGATGGACCCTAAATGTTTTCAGATCCAAATAAAGGTTGGCAACATTTGGAGAGTCCGTGTGGCTGGAATCCAATCCCGTTTTCCCCACTTGGCCAAATTATTTCGGTGCTTTAAAAATTTTATGGCAATTTTGTCTTTGTTGGTAGTGCAAACCGTCCCAAGTTAGGATATATTTAAAGAGAAGTATAATGTGCATGTATCTGCGGGTACCAACAACAATAAAAAAGATGATGATCAATCTAACCATGGGGTTGGGTCCGGACAATCTTCCGTGATGTCCATTGTATGCTATGTGAATGGAAATAGCAAACATAATAAAAAATGTGAGACCAATGTTAACATTGCAATGTTTGGTCGTGGCTTCTTCAATATGGCGATATCCTAAATGAAAGATGTATCCTAATAGATTAGACATGGCTATTTGAATTGATCCGGGCGCCTCTTTCACTCCTTCCGCCCATGCCGCAGTACGAGTCGGCCTAAACCCCTCAACGTCCAAAATTTCCCTTTGAATGGGGTTTTTATTTTTAAAGAAATCCTTTAGCCACGTTAAATTTTAGTAGTGGTCCCGCCATTTGGCAAGTTTTAGCCTTCCATTTGTTTGTAAGGCATGGTTAGTGTGGCTCATTTGGAAGCGGCGACGCATGAAGGTCTTCGTGAATGAGGAGGTGCGACCTCGGTTTTGATCCCGCAGCTGAGGTACAAATTATATCTTTCGTACCTGGCGTCTCCTCGGAAGGAGCAGTTTAAGGCTGCGGTCTGGGAAAGGACCCTTTTCATTGTAGATAGCATTGGCAGATTTATCCCATGAGTCGTAGGTAGGTGTATGGGATGTGTGGGTGCTCGCTCATGTTTGGGCAGGGGTACCCTAGTATCGCTCTTCTTTACTCCATATTAATATTATTTAATTTCATCCTTCAAAAAAAAAAAAAAAAACAAATAAGAATAATAAAATGAGCATGGAACGAACGTGCAAATAAAATGCATGTTGGAGTACCTAGGAATGTACCTTTTTAGTTCAATTTAAATATTTCTTATTTGTTTCGTGTAGTTAGTTCACTTTAAATATTCTTTGTTTGTTTCATGTGTCAAATGTTTTGGCATTGAGTCTACTGGACTAACGTAAGGAAAATAATAATAATAATATGAAAGGACAATGCTCTAGAAACTCTATATTTCAAAAAACAATTAGTGAGGAAAACAACATACCAATTGCAAAACAAAAAACATTGTCTTCACTGCCACACATGTAGAAACATTTCTTTATAGCCGTCATCAATAATTAAAAAACACATTATCCAATCTAACCATGGTAGATGCATGAATGTTGTCGTTATAAACTCAAGATAGTCAAGTGTGCCATTACCATCCACATCAACCTGTTAGAACCAAGCCATCGTGACATCAAGTTATCATACCAGCATTTTTTTTTGGTAGAACGGCAGTGTATATATTACTTGTAAAGATACATGGTAACATACAAAATCTGAGACCGAGATCTCAGAAAAAATAGCAAACGGCAGAGTGCATGTGCTTAACACCTCCATAAGAGGGAGATTCAGAACTATGAAAGAAAAAACGCTTGAAAACAGAGTTTTGAAGCTAGATTAGAGTCTTAACAGAATTATCAGAGCCGAGATGTATCAAAGTATAAAAAAGGACATTAGATCAGCCATCAAGCACCCCATCTAGAGAAATGATTGCAAAAGCCCCCAATACGCTTTCGACAACAATCGATCCAACTCCATAGGACCCAGAGTGGATGCATCCAGCAGATTCAGTATCCAGGAGTCTCAGGCATTCTCATGGATCACTAGCTTGACAGCAAAATACATCTTAAGTTCAGGATTGCATTCCCAAATTTCTTCATCTGTTAGCAACTTGTCAGACTTTACAACTGAGAACTTCTGTTTTTACCCAAAACAAGGCATCAATTGACTCCATGGGAGTGAGCATTTATGTCTCCGGATCGACTTCACACATGTCACCTCCCCCATAGTGCATCTTCAGGATGAAATCTGTGAATAGAATCATCAAAATGGTTAAAATAAGTATCAAAGAAACCATACAGACCCTGAAAGGACCCAATGGCATCCCACATCTTGTCATAATCTGATCCCTTTAGCTTTCTGTGGGCCATAGCAGTTACCATTAGATGGAACTGGAATTGGGCTTTTAACTCTCCAAGACAAAGGTCGATTTGTTTGATGGCCACAACATTTCTATGCTTCCAAATGGACCAGCAGCAAAGAGTTCTGACTGTGTTGATAAAAGAATGTTCCGTGTTAAGGAATTCAAAGAGTTTATTTTCCTATCTCAGAGGTTGTCCCGAGAAGGAGCTGACCCAATCCCAAAAGGGGGACAACCAAGAGCATGAGAAGATGTGGGTGGAGGTTTTAAAAGTGTCCTTTGTAGTATATATCGTATTGATCTTGTTTTAACATTTGCTCCAGCATACCTCCGTTAGATATTGAAGTCCATGGAGCACTAGTAAAATCTAAATGCCCTTGAAGAGTGGCATCGAATATCCTTGTTATGCCTTTGAAGGTCAGAAGAGAAGCATAAAGAAGCCAGGAACATAATAAAGACAATTTTTGTTCATTATAAAGTTTGGTATGCACAAACCTGCCCTGAAAGGAGAAGCACCAAACATGGAAAGATAGAGAATGATCCCAATACTACACATATCAGACTCTGGTCCATGCTTTTATTTTAACATTTAAGGGGCCACAGTAATTATTTGCATAAAATTGCTGGAAACAATGTTGCAATGAAAAAATCTAATGTATTTTATTCCTTATATTAGAGATGACCTCAAAAAACATTGATGAAGTTTCTTCCAGAATTTCTAAATATTATGTCTTAAAAGAATCAGATCCATGTGGAAAATTGGTTCAAATTAATTTGAATTCGAACACTAATTTGTTATTCCTATAGAACACCAAATATATCATATGCATTGGATAGATTTACCTATAGCTACATGCTCTATCTTGTAACTGAAAGAGCCCTCTACCACCATGCTACTTACCCGCCATGGTATAGAAGCTAACAGAAAGAAAACAAACCCTGCAAAAACTCCTGCAAATTAATGATAATATCTGCATGCAAATTTTATTGGTATTTCAACCTAAATGTATGCAACGTGAGATTTCTAGTAGAAGAAAAATATTGTTTGCGTAGGAGAACAGGGACGTTATACCTAAAAACGACTTAGAACTTTGAATCAAGAACATACCTATTGTGAGGGACAAATGGAAGCAACTTGTGATAAAGACTATAATCACAACCTCGGGATAATATGCAAGGATGTTACTACCATAACAGAAGACCTTGAAATGAAGGACTGCAACCTAGCAAGGCTTCCATAGCTGCTTTTTAGTCCAGTCGGATTTCTTCGTATACTCTCTGTTGCTTACATGCATACTCTCTGTTGCTTACATGGGCTTTAAGTAAGCTCTTCCTTGCTCGCTTTGCTGCAGAATCTGGATGTGTTGATCTTGTTTTGTCCCATGTAACATTGATAGGACATCTTGCATGAATTTTTTCACTCATAGGGCTGCTTTCAATGATAGTGTCTGATGGTGGACGTAATATGGCTGCCCTTGGATGGTGGATGTATTATAGCTGCCCCTGGATGGTGGATGTTTTGGATGGTGGACATATTATGTTCTGCCCCCTGGAGCAGATTCTTGTACTAAAGCATAGGATAGCAAGCAATACATTTCCTTTTGGAATACCAAGTTGGATGCGACTCTAGACCAACGAACAATTTAACAGCTGATTCATCTCAAGGAAGACTAGTGTAAATAGTTTCTATTAATAATATTGCAGAAAGCTTGAATCTCTGTAGTTTAGATATACTTGCAAAATGCAAAGGGAGTAGGATCATTCTTATCACATACGGGGAACAAATTCATACCTAGAGTGAAGGAAACCAGTCTTTCATTGTTGATACACACTATAAGAGCAGTGTTCTTCGTTGTCACGACTGAGGGAACTTGACCCGAGCTTCAACAACGATCCAGAAAGAGCTTCAAAATGGGCTGAAAGATGAGGCCATTCAAGCAAGGATGAAACCAGTTAAAGACATGAGGATAATGGAGCATTCACATGTTGGACTTTTTCTGTAGCAGCGGGCACGCACAACAGTGAGATGTTGATGTGAATGGAGAGAAGAGCAAACATATGTGAATAAAAGAAAAGCAACGGATGTCTATTGATAGAATAATGCAAGGATGAGTCAGTTGCTCTTATCAGGCGAACAAGAACTCCAAAACAAGACATGCTAATCTAGAATAAGCTCTGGATTTATATAGATCCATGTACAAACTGTAACTTCTAAATAAGAAAACTAATGAATAACAAGTTTGTTGTCTCAGGTAGTTGGCAACTATCCAAGATTCAATCTGTCACTGGCTTTGATGACATCACTTGTAACAACAGTATTTATAATACGTGGAGTATCTGCAACACCCACACTCAGAAGAGGATTAGAATCCCCAGTAGAAGAAATCAAACTAAGAGCTGTAGTAAATTTGAGTTATTTGGTCCGAGCAAGGGCTTTAGTGAGCATGTCGGCAGGCATCTCATCGGTAGGACAATACTTGAGAAGAATGGTGCCATCACGAACAAGTTTACGAATAAAGTGAAACTGAATGTTAATGTGCTTGATCCGTCGATGAAAAACCAGATTATAAGCAAAGGCAATAGCTCCTTGATTATCCACATGAATGATTTAGTGAGATTGGAATCAGTGAGCTGGAGCTCGGAGCATAATCATTGAATCTATATGGTTTCTCTGGATGCATGAGAGAGTGCTACGTATTCAGCCTCAGTGTTGGATAAGGAGACACAAGACTGTTTATTGCTGCTCCAGCTGATAGCTCCACCTGCAAACATAAAAGACATATATCCAGAGGTGGACTTGAATGTGATGAAGGGAATTTGAGCAGGGAGGGTAGGTGGACACCAAATTCGAGAGGAGTGGAGACAGGATTGCAAGTAAGAAGGTGAGATTTTGTGAGAATATCAAAGAGATATTTGGTTTGGGTGAGGGAGAGGTAGCTAGTATTCTGGTTGTAATCAATTTGTAGGCCGAGGAAATAATGGATAGACCCAAGATCTTTCATTTTGAAGAATGAACGAAGTTGAGATTTGAGACATTGAAGATCGGTTTCAAAGGCAGCAACGATTAGGAGGTCATCCACATAGCACAAGATGGTAAGAAAAGAAGGATTGAGACGAAAATAAACTGAAGGATCAGCATCACTATGCTGGAAATTTAATTGATGAAGGATCTAATCCAGCCGTGTATATCAAGATCTAGAGGCTTGGCAAAGACCATAAAGAGCCTTATGTAGGCGACAAACTTGACTGGAATCTGCTGCAACAAATCCCTATGGCGGTTCTAAATAAACTTTTTCAGTAAGATCACCATTCAGAAAAGCATTTTAAACATCCATTTGAGGAACAAAATAACGTTTGAGAGTAGCATAAGCAAGAAGGATCCGAATTAATACCATGCATGCTACTGGGGCGTATATTTCTTCAAAATCGATGCCTTATGTTTGGTTGAATCCAAGGCTACCAGATGTCCTTTGAAGCTAGCAATGTCTCCATTGGAATGATGTTTTAACTTATAGACCCATTTGCAAGAAATGACAGGTCTATGAGAAGGACGAGGGACCAGGGACCATGTTCCAGCTTCATGGATGGAGTTACTTTCATCTTGCATGGCATGAGCCCATTCAGCTTTGTGTGGATTATGGGTTGCTTGATGGTATGTGAGAGGCTCAACGGGAAGAGTTTGAGAGAGGAAAGAGTAATCTTCTGCCCATACAGGGGCGTTTCTGATATGGGTTGGGCGAGAAGAAGCAAGGGATGGTGGCGATGAAGAGGCGAGGACAAGGTATCAGTAGAAGAAGATGGATCAGAAGTGTCTAGAGAAGGTAAATCAGAGGTGACTAGGGAGGGGTCTGGATGGGAAGGAGAAGGAGGTGTGTGCAAGGAAGTAGAATCTATATCAAGAGAATCAGAGTTGTTAAGTGGAGCGGACGAGTCTACAATAGGAGAACTAGAGTTGGCAAAAGGAGTCTGATCTTCCACGAGGACGAAAAGGGGAGGCAGGGGCAAATGATGACACGGTTAGTCTTCCTGGAATTTGACATGGTAGCTGATCAAAAGTTTCTGCTTGGACAGATAGAAGAGATGATATGCTTTACTGGTGAGGGAATAGCCAAGAAACATGCAAGGAACATATGGCAGACTGAGTTTGGAAGATGGCTTAGGCAAATGGGCAAAAGCCTGGCAGTCAAAAACGAAAAACCGACCAGTCCATACTTCTTCTAGAATCTTGTTATCAATGCTTCAATGAGGTAGATGATTGAGGAGGTAGACGGCTGTGTTGGCTGCTTCCCCCATAAACATAAAGGAACATTCATGTCAAATAAAAGAGTTCGAATCATCTCTATTATGGTGCGATTTACCATTTCGCTCAGGAGAGTATGGAGCAAAAAATTGCTGGACAATACCATGCTTGGAAACGGTGTTGCTGAAATGCACGGGAAGAAAATTCGTCCCCACCTTCTGTATGAATAGTAATTAGCTGATGACCAGTGATCCCTTCAGCTTGTGCATGAAAAGGAACAAACTGAGAGAAGGCTTCACGTTTCTGCTTCAATAAATATATAAATAGCTTTCGGCTATGATCGTCAAGAAAGATCAAGAAATAGCAGGCTCCTCCAATAGTAGGCTCTAAAAATGGACCACAGAGATCATTATGGACCAATTCAAGGAGTTTAATTGCTGAAGAGGGGACCGAAGAAAATGAATTATGAACGATCTTGGTCTGTAAGCAAGAGGGACAATCAGATTTGGGAGTGGATGGAAAAAGGCCTTTTTGAGCAAGAATTTGAAGTCTGTAGTGAGCAGGATGACCAAGACTTAAGTACCAGATATGGGGATGTGGAAGAGTATAAGAAATGCATGCATGCTCGGATGGAACAAGAATGTCTAAACAGTAGAGATTGCCAGTACGGGTGCCTGTGAGAAGAGTATGGTGATTGGAGTTTTGAATGTAGCAGCGATCAGAGAGAAAACATACATGGAGTCCAGCAGATGTGAGCTTGCTAACAAAGATAAATTGTTTATGTAAACCATTGGATATTATTGTCACCCATCACAACTGATCTTGGATGTGTGAGGGAAGAATATGTGGAAAAGATATGACGAAAGGGAGTCATGTGACAGATAGCCCCAGAGTCTAAGTATCATGCATGATCTATGGTATGAGTATGAGCTTCTTGCGCAGTAAATAGAAATTCTAAGACTAAGGGAGGCATGTCAAGAAGCGAAGGCAGATCCTCTGGTAGAAGAGAAGACAAGGGATCTTAGGCTTGAACCATATTATCGTGTTCCACAGGTGCAAAATGCTTGGGGACATGAGCTGGAGCAGTACATTCCTTTGAAAAATGGTCAATCTTCTGGCATCGAAAGTAGGTGACAGTGCTCCTGTCAAGTTTTGGACTTCGAGAAGGCATAGAATCTGCAATCATACATGTGCCAAATGTACCTTTGGTCTGCCCTCGCCTGAGAGCTTTAGCTTGGATATGGTCAATAGTGGATTCAAATGTGTAATCTGACAAACGCCCTTCAAGATTGATGATAAGTCCTTCAAAACGATTTGAAAGACAATTCAACACAAGGCATACTTTCTCATCTTAGGTAATCTGGATCCCAATTGCATCAAGATCGTCAATCATGGACTTGAGGCGGCATATGTGTGAGGTGATCTCCCCTCCTTCAGATAGTTTAAGCTCATACAGTGCTTTCCTTAAGGCAAGCTAATTTCCAGCTGCCTTAGATGCATTCGGGTGGGAAGCCAACAACGGCAGGCCAAAGACATGACCAAGTTGTGTGGGAGCCAATGGCAGCGATCCAAAGGCATAACCAAGTCGTGTGAGGAGCCAACCACCAAGTTGGGTGGGTAGCCAACCAACCGAACCAAACACCACCGAGTCGGGTGGGCAGCCATGGGCAGCCAACCACCACCAAGTCAAGTGGGGAGCCAAATGCCACCGAGCCGGGTGGGGAGCCAACCACCACCGAGCCGGACAACGGCAAAGCAGAGACAACATTTCACTCGCAGTTTTGGCTCCCTTCACCAAATGTGCAGGCATATCACCCAGGCTTATACAGATAATTAATCAAGCCTTGCGGTCTTTTTCAATCAAATCATCATTTTGCTTGCCCATTCCTTCAAGAACAATCTCAACATTGATGTTGGATGATGCATGAATGGGTTTATTCGTGATTTCCCACAAAGTTTTATCCTCCCGTACCATCTTTAATCGCCATCTCCACATCTGATAATCCTTGCCATCGAATCTGGTATCAAACGCCACTCAGAGGAAGAAATATTCAAGACCGAATCCCATGGATTTTTTTCTTTTGGATAAAGAAAGAGAAGCACAGTAGACACGGAGGAATAGAAAGAAGGAAGGAAATAGAGATAAACGGCTTAGGCGGAGAAATTAAGTCGTGGGCCCATAACCTGATGTGAATGGAGAGAAGAGCAGCAAATGTGAATAAAAGAAAAGCAACGGATGTCTATTGATAGAATAACATAAGGATGAGTTGGTTGATCTTATCGGGCGACCAGCCTATTGCACTTGTGCACAAGACATAAGATTCACAATAGTATGATGTAATAAGTCTAGACCATAGAGGTGAAACAAATCCAAAAATATGCTAGTACATTGGACACTTGCATCTCGTGCATCATTGGGCACCCCATCATGTAATTGTTGAATCCTTCAATCTAAACTTGCCCTATTGCTGTGGCTCGTAACAAGCTGGACATCGCGCGATCGAGCATGTCAAAAGCCACAGAACGACAATTCGACTGCGTGGTTGCATCCAAATGGCCAAGGCTACCCTAGGACACATGTTTGAAAAGTAGAGGATTGTTCAACTGCCCAGATTGCCAAGTACACACTATCTTTACACTATAGCACTAGGCTAGGAGCACATTGAGCGAAAGGTCAACTAGTTGCCTATAGCAAATCGAGTTTGGCTCTATTGGAAGCTGGTTTCCAGTGTGAATTGGATGCTTTGAACTCATGCGTAAAGTCAAAACCCGATTTTGAGTTCATTGAAGTGGTCGAATTAGGGGAACACGCCATTTTCCTGTACGTAATGAAAGGGAAAAATTTGGGGGTTGGCACATCCGTGCGGTGGATGCCCATTTTTTCTTTTTTGGGATGTTTATTGGAACATGAACTTCTATTTCAATGGTGGCATTAACAGATGGAGCTGTTTATCTGGCACATGCATGCCATAACTGAGAGTAAAGTGGATCGGGAGTTGTAGGAGAAATGAGATGGTTTGATATTGATATTGATTTTACAGGTGATCAAAAAGGATTTTCAGTATTTGGCACTCTGATTACTCTGATTTGGAACAAGAAGACCTACAAGGATTTTAAGTTCTTTGCCAAGCCAGCCTTCTATAGTTCTCGAGCAACTTAGCCGACTACAGCACGGGTGAACCTATAATCCTATTAAGTCTGTAGGGTTTAGGTTTTGGCAGCCTTTCCTACATCTGAAGTGGCCGGAAGCTTGTGAGCAGGTTCCCTTGAGGGTTTGAAGAGAGACCCCAAGAGGGAGAATAAAAAAACCTTTCCCAGACACCAGCTCCAGACTTGGCTCGTTGCGATGGCTCGTAACAAGTTGGACATCGTGCGGCCAGGCATGCCAGATGGCAGAAAATGACTGTTTGCACACCTGCATCCAAAATTCTAGCGTTACCCTAGGCCATATGTTTGAGAAGTACACGCATAAAACACATCTTCTAAACTATTGATGAATTCAAAAACATTGCACGGTTGTAGAATTCATGTAATTAAACAAGCAATGATTTTGCTAAATCGATGGACACTTAAAAACAATCTTATAAGCTAAAGATGATTTATAGAAACGGGTGTAAAATTTCGAATTAGTACAAAGAACATAACATGAACCACTACTAGTTTTGCAAAATTATTATATGCATAAAACACATCTTCTCAACTATTGTATGATTGTAGAATTCATGTAATTAAATATAACATGAACTAGCAATGACCTTGTTAAATCAATGTACACTTGAAAATAGTCTTACAAACTAATGATTAATTCTAGAAACTAGTGTGAAATTTTGAATTAGTACAAAAAATATGATATGAACCATTATTGGTTTTGTAAAATCAATATATGCATAAAAATGATGATTCCAGAAATATTGCATGATTAAAGAATTCATGTAATTAAACGTGATATGAACTAGCAATGATTTTGCTAATTCAACATACACTTAAAAACAATCTTACAAACTAATGATAATTTCTAGAAACTAGTGTGAAATTTCGAATTAGTACAAAAAATATGATATGAACCACTATTGGTTTTGTAAAATCAATATATGCATAAAACACATCTTTTAAACTATTGATGATTCTAAAAAACTATTGCACGATTAAACAATTTATGTAATTAAACATGATATGAACTAGTTATAATTTTACTAAATCAATGTACACTTAAAAGCAACCTTACAAACTGATGATGATTACTAAAAACTAGTGCGAAATTTTAAACTAGTACACAAAACATGCTATGAAATACTATTGGTTTTGAAAATAAGGAAGGACACATGGTTTTTTTTTTACATTATGGATTGTCGTATAAAAAAACCATTTACATACTGGTTTTCATGCTAATTTTTTATATAAGTTCATTTTTGGGGGCCTTGTGCAAGAACTCCAAAACAAGACATGCTAATCTAGAATAAGCTCTGGATTTATATAGATCCAGGTAAAAATAGGTAACTTCTAAATAAGAAAACTAATGAATAACAAGTTTATTGTCTCAGGTAGTTAGCAACTATCCAAGATTCTCTCTGTCACTGGCTTTGATGATATCACCTATAACAGCAGTATTTATGATACGTGGAATATCTGCAACAACTATAATGCCGCTTCAATTTTTTTTCCCCCATGCTGATGGCCTCACACGGATTTGGCTGTTGCTGGAAGTCATTGGCTGGCTGCAAGATGTGGCTACAAATCGGTTGCAAAGGATGTTCTAATATGTAGCATAATAACAGGGGGTTTTCTTTGTGTTTTTGTACGCTTTTCACAAAGGTTTTTCTAAGATTTCATGGCGTATTCGAATGGATGTACTAATGCGTACATCTAGAGTGCACCATTTCTTAGTCGTTGATTTAGCTTTTTTTTTTCAATGGTCCAACATCCAAGGGCTCACAACAAAAAGCCCTCTTTTTATTTTCGGGGCTGAGCATGCAAGCCTCGTGGATAGCATTTTAGGGCATTATTTGCCCTAAAGCTTGGCCATGAACCACTGTTGGGGTTGGCCGACATCACAGCACATCGGATTTGAAGCAGCGGATTTGCCTGCAGGGTTTGCTGGAAGAATTTGAGTATACTGAATTTAAGAACCAGTGCAGATCAAGGTTTTAGTCTCCAGGCATCGGGCTGTGCATCTAGGGTGAAAAAATTCGTGGAAGTCAGGATGAACTTGGATCAGCCATGCATTCTAGCTATGTAGCCTTGGAGTTCAGTGATGCATTAAAGCTATGGCTTTCCTATACGGGGGCTTTGCAAAATCGGGCAGTAAATTCGGAAGTTCACATTTGAATTGATTTGCATGTAGCAACTAGGGGTAGCTCCATGACAAAAGAGATCCTTGCCATAAGGCAGAAAATACGGTCTAGCAGAAGGATCACGACTGAAAAGCCAATGGAAAATCCGCTGCCTTTCTTCGATATACCATTCCGGTAAGAGCAAAGAATCAAGCAAGCAGAACCGTTCAGCTGGAAGAGGCAAATCCAGTGATTCGACTGGTCGAAGGTAGCAATTGTGTTTAGAGCAGAGCCAGATCCAAGGGCATACTCGACTTGCAAATAATCGACTTATTGCAGCCCTATACTCTGGTCTCCGAAGAATTCCTGGATCCTCCAGTGCTGTGCGGCTTATCAGAAATGCACCCAATAGGGTTAATTTTATTATTCCTGGAAGAGCAATGGTATCCAGAAGAGGAGTTGTCTGTATGGCAGGAGAAGATAAAATTGTGATATTTCTGTTCCTACTCTAACATGATTTAGGCTATTAACCTTGCTCTGATGTCAAATTTGACGAGGTTTTTAATTTACAAAATTTGGCATAAGACTTGCACTAATTTGTCAATTGTCAGGAAAAATGTTTGGCTTTCTATAAATGCTTACTCAAAACATTGCTTGCAGTGGAAAAGAGGAAGTATCCTCTTGGTGATTATCGAAACATTGGAATCATGGCACATATTGATGCTGGAAAAATCAGTTTCGCTGCAGGCCTTGAACTGTAACCAGTGGAGAAACTTGTGTTCATCTGTTACAACCGGCAGTAACCTGTAGCCTGAGCTGAGATAATAGAAGGCAACTCGGGTGCTTTGCTTTTTTTTTAAGACATCGCGTAACTGTTAACTTTCACTATTGTCCAGAAACAAAATTTAACCTATAACAAAAACCATTACATCACACCTTTATATTAAATCCCCCTTCAAACCCCCTTTGGTTTGGGTGCATATTCACACGGGGGTGACTCCGGGCAGCTGCTAATTTCTCTAATCTGTGCCTGCAGTGCAGCTTGATCCAAAATAGCATGTGAACACAAAAGCCAAAAGAGCCATCCAAGCTGCCGCTCCGCAGTTGCCGCAACTGCAGATCCGATCCATCATGTGAATGCTGCATAACTGAGGTGTTTGCAGATGACATGGTGTAAACTTCTACCTTTCAAGAACACTCCAGAAGCAAAGCAAGAGATTGACTTTTTCAAATGCTTGGATCCTGAAACAAAACTATAAGAATTGGTTTTAGCAAGAGAACATTCTGACTTTTGTTGTGTTCTACTCACCATACGATCCGACCAAGCTCAATGAAGCTCAATATTCACTGGCGCAATTCTGAAATGCCCAATTCTGAGGCACCAAAATGGGATGGAGCAAAAATCTTATAGCAAAACTCGTAGGGCGGGAGGTAGTTTTCCATGGGAATTCTCTGATTCAATCTAAACTTTTTCGTTCAATGATCAAGGCAATTTCAAATTCTTGGCAATTAATGGGTGCATCCTGCAGGAGGTGCCATAAGCGGGAAGGGAGTGGCGTTACATGCGGGGGGGGGCACAGTTCCCAACCCCATCTCAAAATAAAAAAGAAGATGTGAACGACCATGCCATGGTCTGCCACTTCTAATTATATTTCAATGTTTGATCTGCCACTTCTAATTATATTTCAATGTTTGTTTAGGGACTGGCATTTGAATAAAGTTGCAAGGAATATAGTTCCATACATTAAATTCTATATCTCAGTTTTTATTATGGATTTGCTAAAATAATAGCATCATATTTACAAACCAATCTCTAAGTTGAGCCAACGGCATAGAGAACTGCATCATGTGATTCACTAGTTTCTGATATGGTGGTTTTGTATAGTTGATTTAATTGGGAGAGACTTGCAATAAACTATTGACGTAGGACACATGTATCCCACCAAAGGTTATAATAATGTCTTTCATATGGGTAAAAAGACATGGACGCCGCAAATGTCCAAATACTTCAAACACAAATGATTGAAGCATATCTACTCTCTTTTATCCTAATGTTTTTGCAAATCATTTGTTCCTCTTTAGATGCTATTAACTCATATAGGTGCCACGCATGTTCTACTTATTGAGAAATCCAAACAAATTTATCAATTCGCAATACTTAATAAGAAGTTATAAAAGTCATTGGCTTTTGATGATTTTAGATAGTGTGGCTTGTTCTTAAATGAATTATATCTAGAAACATAGTAGATAAGCCCAAACTGTGGAGAGCAAGAGATGCATTGTTTTCAACAGCACCTTGATCTTAAAAGATATGTGCTCCACACACAGATTCTTGATAAGCTTTTCAACTCATTAACATCCTAAAGTAGGATGTCAACAAGACTAGCTTTTTTGGAATTACCAATACTTATCTGATTTAGTTGAGAAAATGTGACATTATATATTATTTACTTAAGCAGTGGCGAAAAATGTGAGGCAATTCATTGTGGTTGTACTCTGATAAGGTCCTTTTCATGGGTTTGTTTTAAAGGACGAGGAATAAATATTTGGAATTCTATATTTGGTTCTTGAATCCTGACCCCTTAGATGCTGCCAGGCATATTGGCGATGAAAAGGAGATTGCTAATTTTTTGTGGAGATTTTGAAAGAAGCAGCATCTTATGGAGGTTCTGGAAGAGGCTACGTCCATAAAAAAAATTGGATTTGTTGCATGAACAAAAGAGTTTGGATTTCTAGCAAAATAGAAGGATTTGGGCTGCAAGATAGAAGAATTTTTGCATGTCATTTGCTTAGCTATTTTGGAAGCAAGCATCTTAGAGCCATGAAGGTTCAAGCTCAATGTGGAGCTATCTTTTTTCATGTGCAGGTGTTCTTGGTGTGAAGTTATTGGATCTACAAGAGTGTTTAGTGTCTGATATGTTTGTAACATATTTTTCAATGGTTATAATGAAATGCATTTTATTTTGTTTCAATGGTTTAGTTTAAAAAAAAAGACATAACAACACTTAGAAACTTAGTTCCGAGCTTATACTTTGTTAGCCAATGCATCGAAACCGGATATAGACTAGAAACTTAGTTCTGAGCTTATACTTTGGTAGCCAATGCATCGAAACAGGATGAAGAGGTGATGTGCTAATGGGAATAGAGATGGGACGGAAGGCGGGGAGTAGCAAGGGCTTCAAGGGCAGTTCTAGGAGGTGTAGTAAGACCATAAACCTCCATAACATCAATATCTTCTCTAGCCAAATTGGGAGGAGGTGACCATTCAAACTGATGAATTAACCTTCCCAACCCTAAAAGTAGCATGGATTGACCTAATTGAGCACCTGGGCATTTCCTTTTGCCGGAACCAAAGGGGATCAATCTATACTCTGAATCCCGGAGCTGGATCTTTTCTTGCGTAGCCGCCTCATCCAAGAACCTTTCAGGCTGGAACTCTTCCACGTTGCTCCACAGGTCAGGATTTCTTCCCAATCCGTGTGTGTTTACTAGAATCCTTGATTTCTTAGGTATTCGGTAGCCTGCTACTTTGGCTTCTCGGATAGACTCATGTGGAATGAGAAATCCTCCAACAGGATGGAGTCTGAAGGTTTCCTTCACTGCTGCTCTCAGGTATCTCACTTTTCCTAGGTCTGATTCTTGGAGTACCCTTTCCTCTCCTAGGAGCTCGTCTAATTCTTTCCTGGCTTTTGCCATCACATGAGGATTTCTTATCATTTCTATCATGAACCATTCCATCGTGAAAGACGCTGTATCTGTCCCTCCAACAACCATATCCTGGATAAGAAATACATAAATATTAGTCCTTTCCAGCAAAATATATTATATATGTTTAACTTGTTAGTATTGTTTTAGCTCTAGCACAATGTTAAAAGTGTGAAAGACTAGTCCTTTTCACCTGTAATGTAAAGTATGTTCCCACTTCTTGTTAATTATAAAGAATATATAGTTAATCCCCTTTTTTTACCTGAATGAGTGCTTTGATCTCTATGTCATTCAAATGAAGATCGCCATCTTCCCCTGAAAGATTCAATAAAACATCCACAAAATCTTTAGGACCCTCACTCTGAGCACCTTGTCTCTGCCTATGTTCTTCAATAATTCTTGAGTAGTAAGCATCAAACTTCTTCCCCATTTCGGTAAAAAGCTTCTTGTAACTACTGAAACCAAATAAACGAACAATGGGCACATGATCAGGCAAATAAAAGACACCATGCAGATTAATGGCAGAATGAATGAGGTCTCTAAATTCATTTGCTTCTTTTTGACCCATGGATTGAGAACCAAAGTATCTTTTTCCAATCAACATTCTGGTGACAATATTCATAGTGAAGGTACCCAAGTGATCTCTAACATTGATGGTCCTGCCTTCTTTAGACAACTTCCAGATTGATCGGGTCATTTCAGATGCCTCCTCAGAACGATGCTTATGAAACGATTCCATTCTTCTAGTGGTAAGCAGGTGCTCAACACATATTCTTCTCATCAGTTTCCAGTGAGCAGTATATGGAGCCAGGCCAACATTCATGTCATCATATGCCATAAGTTTGGCCTGTGTGGTTCTTGGGCGAGATGCAAATGTATCATCTTGAGTGCCAAGAAGTTCTTTGATCATTTTAGGAGAGCTAGTTACGATAGTGGGGGTGGAACCAATTCTGCAATAAACAAGGGGACCATATTCAATGTTCCACTTAGCCATTGTTCTGTGTGGAAGCTCACCAATTTGAAGCAGGTTGCCTATAATAGGCCATCCTGGAGGTCCTGGAGGAAGAGGCAGACCTTCAGAATTTTTCTTGTTGTAGATGAGATGAATTATCACTAAGAAGACACACATGAGTGCACAGATGAAGGGGACGTATGAGGTTTCTTCCATCTTGGGCGCTGTTAGTCGATCCATTTTTCTACGTTAAAACGATGGCTGTGGCTGGAAGGAGTTTTAAATCATGAAAGGAATGGTCATGCAAAGGCAGTGAGTGACCTCGTAAAACCTGTTGGCGGGAGGCTCTTGACATTTTCTAACCAGCTGGGCCTACTTTAACCATTGGAAAAGCATGACAGTATAGTTGTATAGTTATTTTGGGAACCTTCAACCTTCCGTAGTGTATTATTGCCTCTAACTAATCATCTCACACGTTTTGTTTGAAGGGGATGATATTTGGGTCATTACGTGCCTTTACGAGGTGCTTGAAGAAACTGTGGCAGAATCGTCTCTCTTATCGGGCCTCTCCTTTTTTTTTTCTTTTTTTCCTTTTTTTTGAGACCTTACCATATGGACAAATTGGGATGGCAACATATTTGCAGCATCATTAATTATGATGATATTAACAATTCATGAGACTTATTAACTAGGAATTTATGAAACAATACCATCTTCTTTTTGGGAACACAAATTCGTCTTTTTGTTTGTGATGTAATTAGCTTTTGACACTCTTGAAAAACATACAAGGAATTGACACTGGAAAACTGAGAGCTTTTCAATGATCCTTATCAAAAAAATTCAACTTCCCACCTTTTAGAGCTAGGCAATGCATACTCCCAATCATTGGTCGCATATGGCCACCTTTTAAAACGAAGGATGTTATATTAAGATAAGCTACTACCAAAATGGAAAGACTCATAATGGAAAACCATATTCAATAGAACCTACCAAAGTATTATGATATCATGGAAGAAAATCATACAAAAAGTGGAGCTTAAACCCTAACAAATGACATAACCGGAACATGTAATAATAATTTTAGCAAACTTTGACTTGACCATGGCCTTATCTTGTAAAGCAAAACCTTTGATTTCCAACACTCCTCCTGAAGATAGACCTTGTGACTTGCATCATTTGAAAATTTGAAAAAACTCAAATCAAACAGAAACAACAGAGTTGCTACAAGAAAAACTTGAAAATCAGCACAAGTGCTTTAGAAACCCATGAAGAGTTATCAGATCTCTTGTATACCTATTTCAGCAATGCATTCATTGAATCTTTTTCCTGGCCAAAGGCTTTGTCAAAACATCTGCAGTCATGAACTATGTCCATAAATGCTTTACAACTTTTCCTTCTTCCACCTTTTCATCTTGCAGCCTTGTTATCATTCCAAAGTACAATAAGTTTGATCCGTTCCTCACCAAGGCTTTTAAGAAGTCTCGTCAACCATATGGTCCCCTTGGTGGCTGAGCATATAGCTATACACTCATATTTGCACGTGTTGAGATCAGTGGCCTTTTTTTTTTTTTGTTGGACCTACTCATAACTCCTCCTTGCAGCTTAAAGCAAAAGCCCGTGCGAGACTTCCTGAACTGCTGCTCCCCTGCATAATCGGCATCCACATAACCTCTCAGAAAGTGGGACATTACCTTTGAGATATGTGAGTCCAATTGTGGAGATGCCTTGGAGATATCTCAGAATATGTTTTAGAGTTGTCCAACGCTGGGAGCCAAGATTTTCCATGAATTGGCTAGAGTGATAATGCTTTCAGTAATATCTCGACGTGTACACACCATGAAATGCATCAACGATCCTACTATGCTCCTGTAGGAAAGAGCAAACATGTCATGGAAAGCTGGCAGAGATGTAGAGCCTGTTTATATGGCCAAGGCATTATGAACTACTGGTGTGTTAACTACTTGAGAAGTGTGCATGTTACATCTTGCAAGTAAAGACTCAATGGCCTTAGATTGATGCAAGAGAATTTTACTTGCTCTGCAGACAACCTGAATACCAAGAAAATATTGCAAATGCCCGGGGTAATGGTTCGTTGCGCAAAACATATAATTATTGCTATGGTTTTCATTGTGGTGTTGTATTTCTATGAGGGTATGCTAGTAGTATTTATAGAGTGTGCTTTGTATTTCTAATAGTTTGCCCTTCTAACCTTTGGTTTGGACATGCATGCCTATGCCCATGCATTGCATAGCACTTTCTTTGTCAGTCAATGCATGCATACGTCCCTTCTCACCTGGTCAATCTTAGATTTCCATCCACATGCTTTTGCATGTGAGACCACTTTACATCCAGTGAATCTCAAGTTTACATTAATATATTTTTGCATGCTTTTGTTTTGGATATGCATGCCTATGCCCATGTATGCATAGAACATTCTCTGCCAATCAATGCATTCATATGCTCCTGCTCACCTTGTCAATCTTGGGTTCGCATGTATCATTAGGACGGATTTGGGGTCTCAAAACAGCCTCCTATCAGCCATTCCACGTCATATTTCCGCTCCTTTTTTCCCATGCCACCTAGGATACCAAACTCTCATTATTACAGATCTGCTTAGAATATTCTCCCGGAATAAGGGGGATCGCACATTCATGGCGCCATATGTATTTAATTCTGTTGGTTGTCAGACAGACTGATGCAACACGTGGCGCTTCTAAAAAGCCACTTGCATTATAGCATACTGGCAACTCATGACGGTGTCTCTTGGTTTGTCAGATACCAAGCGTGCGCATCACCGACTCTTGTCTTGCGCTATTTTCATTTAGAGGCCATGGCCATACAAGCTTCCCGCCTTCTACATTTCAAAATTTGAATGTGTAGGTTGAAGCTTTGTATCAGACTTTCATTTCGAGGCGCTGCGATTGCGCCTTAACCGGGATCTTTACTTCATCCCAATACAGGCTTCCCGCCGCCTACAATTCAAAATTTGAATTTTCTTAATGTATAAAAGCATGGATTGTCGGAGAATGGACTTTTCGATTTCCATATGCACGTTGTAAATTTCAAAAACGAGGTTAGTACGGACGTTTGGCTCACACGAAGCGAATTGTGCTATGGCATACAAATTGTACACCTTCATTTCGTACCGTGCGATCCTCGCAGTATGGAAGTTCGCACCGTGCGATCCATGCATGCATCTTGGTATTAAATAGTATGTTAAATTCGAATTATATCGGTGTTCATTTTCAGGTTAAACTAAAATCATATAGGTTTAGGAATAAGGTTAAAAAAGGAAGATATTGGATATTTATGGTATTATACATGGCTCAAATTTCGAGACATGCACATAATGGCATTTAATGATGGTTGATAGGACTGGAATTCGAATCATTTCTACGATTTTCACGTCTAATCCTACGATTTTCACGTCTAATCCAGCCTATATCGATTCCAGCCTAGTTTGGCGCCCATTCTCCGCCATCTTCGCTAGGATCCTTCGCCCAAATTCGCTAGTCCATCGCCATGAAGAGATCAGCTAGGGAAGAGCCGGAGGTGTCCTCCAAGAGGCACCTATTATGGCTAGAAGAGGCTTCCCTCTGCTGTTCCCTCCGCTGCCCACGGTTCTTGCTTTGAATGCTTCCGATTCCTCTGATTCCTCTGATGAGGAATCAGAGAATGAGGAATCAGAGGAAATTTCGGAGCAGGAGTTCATCACAGGTGTTCTTGAAGGCTGGGAAGGAGATTCTTCAGAGAATAGCGGTCTACCGAAGGAGAAGAAGCCGAAGATGATGAAGAAGATGAAGAAGTTGAAGACGAATCCGCTGAATTCGAGGAGTTCATGGCGTTGCTAAATGGTACATGCATGTTTTCTTTCTTTTCTTAAGCATTCAACTAACGGTTATTTCTTATTTTTTTGTTTTGCAGATGGTGAAGCAGATGAATGAAATTTATTAGGGCAGAGCACCCTTTTTTTTTTTTCCTTGTTCTTAGCCTCCAGCTTGCCTCAACGTACCTCCAGCTTCTATCTTTTTCGAGGGAATGTACATGCCTCCAGGCTATTTTCTTACCATATGACTGCAAGCCTCCGGGCTTTTTTGTTGTGAATAGTTGAAGCCTCCGGGCATTTAAATTTCCAAAATGATGTTCTGATGTAAAGCCATACGACCACGAAAAATTTTAAATGTAAAAAGTTTTTGCTTCTCATTCCATTTGAATACCTAACTTGTTTTTTTACTGTACATATTTTGGTGCTTATAGGATTTGTGTATATGACAAGGGCAGCTAGTGTAGGCAATTGTGTGAATAGAGCTGAATTGGATGAATGTAGGCAATTGTATAAATTTTATGAATGGATGTGAATTGTATGGAAATATGCAATTTTATGATTGGTTGTTTGCTGTACCAGAAGGACATGGACATGTATGTATTAAAGAGTACCTGAAACAACCAGAATGTTTTAAGTACATAAAATGCTGCACAGAAAATGACACAAGTCTTCGTAATTGTTAAATTAATTCACATGGTCATTACTTTTCATTGAAAAGAAATCATAATATGATATTTATAAACTCAGCCAACTTACATCACAATTGTTCTGCAACTGTAAACCAACCTAAAACTGGATCGATTCCAAGCACTTGATTATGTATGTACAACAAGTGCTTGCAAGGTATGAATCCTCTTATCCTTTCCATGTGGATGAAATCCGGACAACTGCTTGTCCTTAATGGATACTATGTATGTGCTATCTTCACGTTTGACTACATAGTCCACATGTTTATTTTTTAAGTAGGTCTTCTCTTGCACAGAATCCACCTTCATTGTCTTTGACTGCTATTTGCATCTAAAATACTTTACCAACTCTAGTAGTACATAAAGTTATTAGCCCTTTTCAAAAAGCAAACACTTTATCAATAAATGAGCACGTCACATATCCACACTTAACTTCAAATAAGACACATATATATTTCTTTTATTAAAAGATAATCAAAGTAATTTTATTATAGGAAGTCATCTTTTTCCAAAAAGATCACACCAAACGAATTTTGTATAAGCTAAAGGGTTGGAATATACTAAATTCATGGTGTGATCCACTTTCTTGTTTGTTGTCAATAGATAATAACACCAAGTCCTTCATCAATAGTCTCGCATTTGCATATAAAATATGTATCATTCCAAGTTATAGTATGTTTTATGAACTAAACTTTTTCAAAAGGGTCCCAAAGCAAAATACAAACACGTAATCAATAAGCCATCTCTTTACCAACAACCAAAGCTTTATTAAATAAGATTTTTATGTTATTTTATCAAACCTAACAATGTTTCCATATGTGACACTTTGTGTTAACTGATCCAAAGGCTCACGAAAGCGACATTTTATACAATATGTCTTTGGAGCATTTTGTGTCATGGCATTAGTAAACACCTCTAATGGAGCAAATATTTTGTAACTCATTTTTTCAACAACCCTGGATGCACGTCTTATCAAACATTTATTCATTGCAAGGACACCATTCTCATAACTTTGAGGCTTGCACAATTCGCTTAAAAGAGGTCATGGGACGACTTTCAAGCTTGGCTCCCACAACTTTACAATGTAAAACTAGATGCCCATTGCCCTGAATGTATATCTTGGAAAAGCATGTCTCTTATGTCCATATGTTAAACAACAACGATGCTAGTAATGCTTTTCCCTAGTCTCAAATCCCTGACATCTGATAAATATAGCCCGAAGAAAAATATTTGATTTAGTGGGTGAATATAAATCAAGAAGAGGGAAGAAAAAAGAAGCAAGGATCACATGACGGGAAATCTCACTACACATTTACAAAGTGCATATGCATTTTCGCATGGTGTGATCCATGTATTATTGAGGGTGCAAATTTGCAAATATCCTCCTCTTCAAATCCCTTCCCCCCCTCCCTTCCCTTTTTTTTTTGCAATATACTATCCATAGCTTGTCCGCACATCGCCTCGTCGTTGTCGCTTAACTCTATGCTACATACTCACCCATGAACCTTTGGAGACATAACCTCCTACTTCTTGACCTTGAGTGTTCTGTAAATGGGGCAAAAACACAGACACTATTGGAGACTTGGATTCCAAATGAAGAGTGAAGGCGGAGAGGATGCACGTAGCGGCGCTAATGTGAACAATGGAAATCTTGGCGCCAAAATTTGATAAGGTGGTTGGTGCATGTGGGCATGTGCACAGTAGGCGGAAAAAGTAGCCATTATTTTGGTCCGCGATACGATTTCGAAAAATGCGGGCCATTAATGTGGTTGCAATGAATGCACAAACATGTCCTATGAAATTTTGCCATGTGGATGCCAAGTAAGCCTGCTCCTCTTTCTACTTGCCAACTAATACTGACTTTGGAAAAAAAAATGCGCAAACATCATTGGTCGCGAGAAACATGACGTGGAATTCTGGCATCCAAGTTATGGGCCATTTTGAGACCCCAAATCCGCCCTAATGGTGAGACCACTTTACATCCAGTGAATCTCAAGTTTTCATTAACATGATTTTGCATGCAAAGGTTCTTCTAGCCAGTCAATCTCAATCTTCCATTCAGTGCATTTGTGATTCCTTTATTCTCTATTACTCCTTTCTTTTTGTCAACCTTCTTTTGGGTTGTTCATGACCCCATGCGTTTTCTGCCACAGACAGCATGCAGAAGATGAAGAAGGCATGAATTTGGGTAAACTGCATAAGGCTTTTTGGATTTCTATGATCAATCATTTTACATTCTTTTGTGGCCACATAGGTCTTTTCACATGAGAGCCTTACCTTTTCTCTGGCGTCACAAAGCACCAAGGGTTTGCAAAATCGTGTGCAACCTTTCATGTTCCTTTTTCCCCAAGGTAATCAACTTCTCTTTGTTTTGAGCTTCTTGGCAGCTTGCTCTTGAATTTGCAGTGGCAGGTGGTCAATAGTTTTGTAATCATGGTTCAATCCTGGATAAACATCGATTGTAGGTGTAGCTATATTGTGTTGGCTCTATAACTATTTCACGTTATTATAATGGGTCCAGCTCCCATTCTTTGAAATTATTATTTTTTTTTTGAAGAACTGTGCCCCTCGTCCTTATAATTCCATCATAACTATTTTGACGTCGTGCAAAAAGTGTAAATATACAGTCATTTTGCTATAGTTTGCATATGATTGTGTTAATGTATTTGTGTAAGTGTATACCAGTAGTACTTTTAGAGCGCATGGAGTATTTCTAGTTATGCATGCACACAGTGCATGCATACCATGCATGCATGCGATGCATGCATGTTGAGCACCCTTTTTACTTAACACCGTGCAAGACACATGTTTACTTTCTTTTTGTAATCATGGTTCAATCCTATAAGTCTTAATGTTGCCATATCATTGCTTTATTGTGGTGTTTTACAAACTAGTATTATTTTATGTTCTATAATCCCTTCCCCAAGTAGTTATTGCAACTTAAACTTGACCTCACACAAAATAACCCTTAGGCAAAAGATTTGGACCCATATATAGACCCTATTATCTATATCTAGCATTATAACTGGGGTTTTTTTTGTGTTTTTGTACCGTTTTCTCTAAGGTTTTCATATGATTTGGTGGCTGTATTTATCCAGGTGTACTAAATAGTATTTCTAGAGTGCACCTTTTTGTTAGCCGTTGATTTTAAAAAAAGGGGCAAATCGTGTGGTGGAGGCTTCTTTTGTGGTGGGTGTGAATATCCTCCCATTATTTTTAGGGCTTTTAGGCATATTCACGACTTATTCTTTGATTTAGACCGTAGATAGCGATCCTCGTTTGTGGGGTATGCTCGTACAAGTTTTTTTATACTGTATAATGGGAGTTGCGATGTGTTGATTTCATGTATGTATTATACTGTTTTAGGGGGTATAAAAGGGGCTCTCGCTGCTCCGGAGTCACCCCTCGTGTGAATATGCACCAAAACCAAAGGGGATTTTAGGGGGAATTTAATTTAAAGTGTTGGATGTAATGGTTTGTGTTAACTAACAAATTTTTTGGCCCCTTTGGGGCCTTGGGGATGGTGTAGAGATGGATGAAGAAAGTTGATGTATCCAACCAACCATAATGACAACACATCAATAGGGTCTTCGCCATGTGCAGGTGGGGGTTACGCTGATGGTGGCGGGACTAATTGAACTTGATTTATATTTATAGGGTTCTCTGGTACAGTAATAATGTTTGGATCAACATCGTGTTGACTTGAGGTGTCGGAGGAATGTCATGTGGAATTGATGGATTGAGAGATTCTATAGTCTGCATTAACATAAAGGAAAGAAATTGGTTAGATTGATATTAATTTAGAAAATAGAACTTTAATAGCAAAATAAAATTGAATCAAATAAAAGCTTTTGACACTGATATGCTCTATAATAATGTTTTATTCACAAACCTTTAGTAGCGAAATAAAATTGAATCAAAGAAAAGCTTTTGACATTGATATATGCTCTACAATAATGTTTTATTCACAAACCATTGCATGAACATCAATGTTACTCTGCAGTAACAATTGGTGAGGTTCATAAAGAATCAGTGACACTTTATCATGGGTTGCCTGGCTTTGGTTTAACAGGTGAAGAGAATCAGCCAGTTTGGTGACGTGAAGTAGGTTTCCTGTAACGGTCGGTGGAGCGAGATCAAGGGTAGAGGTTTTGAAGCAAGCTTGCTCCGTTACATTTCACGTATTGTTAATCCCGCTACAACTATTTCTCTTTCACAATGAAACCATTGTTTATCAATCCCTATGATTTTGGATGCTCCATCTCTAGCTTAAAGGCAACGCATGATTCACCTTCTAGTTCGATTAAAGTTCCAAACCTACAATATAAATGCATTCTTGTAACCACTGTTTGACTAATCTGCATAATTCAAAAAAGGGCGAGGAATAATCCGCCTGTTGTGTGCACAAGAATCCGTTTGGCTGCTATGAACAATCCGGCAAGCCAGGAATATCCAAGAGTTGGAAGCAAATAGAGGGCCTAAACTCTAAAGTCTTTTTGAATCTGCAGCAAATCTTAGAACAGATAAAAGGAAGGGAACAAAGGCAGGTTTTGCAGCATTACATTATAGAACCAGGAAACCAATGTCTTGTAAAAAAACCATTATGCTAACTGAAGAAACATTAAAAAACAAATACCTTTATAAGTGTGAGCAAAAAATCCACCTCCTGGTAGCAAAAATCCACTCCGGCAACAAGAATCCAAGAGGGCAAGTACACATGCACATGCACACATGCACATGCACATGCACTTGCACTTGTGCTTGCACTTGCACTTGCACTTGCACATGCACAGTACACATGCATACACATGCACATGCACGTGCACATGCACATGCACATGCATACACATGCGCAGTGTTCATGCACAAACACATGCAGAGAAAGACAACAACCCTCAGATTGTTCCAACCAACGAAAATCAACGGCCCATAAAGGGTGCACTCTAGAAATACTATTTAGTGCACCTCAACGAATACAACAACGAAATCATAGAAAAACCATGTGAAAAAGTGTATAAAAATCTAAAAGTAACCCCCTGTTATTGTGCTAGATATTAGGGTTGTGTGGATTAGGGTCTGGTCTATGGATTGCAAGGAACTATGACTTATACAAATATTCAGGAATCATTCTTAAAGAGAGATGCAAGCACTTCCATATCCTGGAAAACCTATTTACATCTCCAACAGATGCCGTGAAGATCTTGCCGGAGGTTTTCTAGTGATTTTGCAGTTAAAAGTTGGGTGGTGTATTTGGAATTTCCCTAAATATTTCTAGGTTGTGTGATTGTAGCATTTTAGATGGGACTAGATGAAGCACAGGAGAGAAAGGAATGTCAGTATGTCTGAAGTCTGTTCATGTGTAATGATGTATTCAACATGTATTATTATTCCTTTGGCTACCATATCCCTGATAAAATGTATGTGGAGCTCTATGTGCTCAGTCTTTTAATGCAACACATGATTTCTGCTGAATAAAGTATTGTAGGCAAGGATTGTTGTCATAGGAGGGGGATGGTGTGACGACCATATGGGTATTCATACCATATGAGTATTCTAGTAAGGATCATGGCCCAGATCAGCAATATGGCATTCACTCGAGTTCCCTCCAGTTGTTCGTCTCCATCCAGTATTTTATGTTTCGCTATTGGAACCCCACGTAGTCAATCCTTTCCCAGATCGCATTCCTCCTCGCCACTACCAGTGAAAATTGATGATCATGAGAAGTTCGAGGGATTTTGGACTCCAAGTTTCTGAGTCAACAATTGTATTACTTTGTTGATTGGGAAGGTTACTCACGAAGCGATAGAACCTGAGAGTCTGCCGAGAATCTGACTAATGCTCCTGATAAAATTGCGGCGTTTCACCAACATTACTCGGATAAGCCAAGTTCAAGTACCACGACTCCAGCTCCGAGGACTCGTTGTCATCGTAGGAGGGGGGTGGTGTGACGACTATATGTGTATTCATACCATACGAGTATTCTACCCATATGTACAAAAGATGGTCGTCACACGGATGTAAAAGATAGTAGTCAAGATTTGAACTTGCAATCTTCTAGCTGTGAGTCAGCCATCTTTGCCAAATGTGCTATAGACAATTGTTGAAGACATTTTCTCACATCTTCTTGGTATGCAGGGCTGATTCCAGGAGAGTCTTACATACAACCTACATGCATGCATGACACTTCGCACGATCTCGTCCATTGAGTGGTGCAATCCTGAGCGTTGGCCTAGATATATGATGCACCCTCTTCTTATCGAACCATTCCGGTTCAATGCCAATCTCTAAGCATCTGTCTCATATTCCTTCTTGCCTTCAGGCCATTGTATTCTTGATTTTTCATCATATATCAAATTCTTCGACAACCTTGGCATCTTTCTTCTGTATTTTCCTTGTTTTCAAGTAGGTTCATGACAGACAGGGGTCAAATAAGACTGTGTAGAGACCTACAATTAGAGATCTCAATTCTGTCACTAAAGTTATAGCCTTTGAGTCTGTTGATTCATTAATGCAAAATATTCTTGGGCTCTTCCAACATAATCTACATATTCTTGGGCTCTTCCAACATGATCTACACTGAAAATCCTTAATTGCAATAGATCATGCTTTCACCATACAAAATCTCTATATGTTTCGTAATAGAAGCTCAATTGCAGCCCATGTTCATGTACCAATAAGAGTCCATCTCCATTAGCCCGACTTGAGGCAATCCTGGCGATGCAAAAAGTAAAAATGATTTGTTCCGAACTGCTTGACAAACTGGGCTTTGCCTACATGGCACATCCAGACCTGTTGACTTTGTCTAACTTCATCTAACTTTGTCTTTTCCTACGCTTCTTTGTCTTCTCGTAATGACCAGTAGGTTTAAATTACGCCATTATTACCCAAGAATTATAATGCGAAATATTTGCGCAAATATTGGGGGAGCGGCGCCGCTTTTCCTTCCCCTGTTCCAGTGCCCATGCCTTGGCCTTCCTTCCCCTGTTCCAGCGCCCATGCCTTGGCAGATCGAGTTTTCCTGTTCGACTTTTCTCTGTTCGAGCGCCCATGCGACATGCAGGTAGTGCAATGCTGGAATCGGGCTTGGAAGCCGAGCTTGCAAATAAATCTATGCTTCCGTTTTTATAGATCGCAAAAGGGGATTTAATTGTGCTGGCACCTTGGGTTTTCTTTGCCCAATAAATCTGGGTTTAGAAACGGAAGCATATGCAGCAAGCTGGTTTTTCTCCATCGCCAGATAATAAGGTCCTTGGCTGTAATTAGATGAAGAAACGGATCCATACAATTTGCCTCCCGAATTGAGAATTTGGGACTGAAATTTGCTCAACACTGCTGTTTTTTACATGAATCAGGTAGGTTTTTTATGTTTTTGCTTCCTCTGTATAAGCTAGAGACCTGTAATAGCCCCTTTTTAACACAATGCAGCCCCTTTTTAACACAATGCAGCCGCCTTCTTGATCTTGGAAGAAGAAGTAAAAATGGTAATAATTATTGGAGACCCATGCATGGCCGCCATGGCTGCTGGTTACTCTGTTTACTGTAGAGATCAAGAAGGAACTAAAGAAGAACCCGCAGGATATGGTGCTCAGAAACAAGCCGGTGATCATGCTTCTCACTCCGTCAGGGGCTTGCTGGTAGAAAAACTCCAGTTGACCTATATATGTGAAGGCTTCGCTCAGACCCACAAGAAGATATTGAGGAACAAGCCAAAATATGCTCATGGGCACCGTTGCTTTGGGGCTATTCAGCAGATTATATTCCATGGCCACAGATTGCCTCTTGCGCTCTACCATGACGGCCTGTAAATTTTCTTGCCGCCGATAGGAAGAATCTGTCGTATGCTGTTACTGTGAGCATGACGCTCAGTTGTAGAAAAGCTCCTGTTGATGCCGGCGGGAACTTGAAATGCTTCCCTTGCTGCCTTGTTCATCGTGCTGCCGGATCAAAGCAAGCAAAGGAGTGGAAATTTAAACCTATTGTTCATTACGTTTGGTAATTTTAGGTTGGTGGGTTTATGCCCCTTAAAAATTCTCGCGGCGCCCGCCAAATTTCACTCGTCTCGCCGGCGTCGCCACCGCCTCGGTGGCGGACGCCTTTTATTTTTACGGGGCATAAAGCCCCACCAACCTAAAATTACCTAATACGTAATAACTGTCGTATCATAATTAAGGCAATGGGAACGGCTGCAAAAATGCATCTGAGACTTTGATAACATGGTAAAGGAAGGAAGCTACAACAACCTCCCAATGGGATGTGCTCCTGCACGAACAATCATTGAACAACTCTACATTGCAGTGATCAACTTATAAGGGTAGGGTCTATATTTTTTTTGAAAGGCAAATTTTAATTTGCCCTTATTTGCGCATGGAAAATTTTACCATGCCCTTTTCTTCAACAAGACACAATTAAAATTGCCCGTTTTTATAATAAGATTACAAAAAAATATTATACTAAGGAAATAGATAAACAAAATAACTTACTAGATTTAGAAAGAGGATGTAGTTTTGAAGTATATTCTTATCCAATTTGAAGCATGCTCAATTGCAGTATGAGCTTTGAAAGTGAATAATAATGGATTTCGCATTGCAAAATGGATTTTGCGTCATTGCAAAATGAATAATAATGGATTTCGCATTATTGTACTATTTAAAAAATTAGCCTATAGCTTGGTGGCTTTTCCCCAGCATCAACAAAAGAATACATCAAGAATCACCATAAACAGGAACATAATTTCTACTTTATCGTGGACCAACGTAATATTCACTTCTTTGTTTCAAAGATCCCAAATCCTCAATCACCTGAGATTCCTCAGCAGGCTGCAATTCCCCTTTGTTTGATTCTTCCGCATTACATCCCCATACATGTATGATAAGTTTCCGGCATGTGGGGGAACCACTCTTTAGAATACTGGTAAGCCACTTTAAAATGTCATCCTTTGTGACATCCTGTAATGCAGCTGCTTCCAACTTATTGGAATCAAAGAGGTACCTGTCAATAAATACATTCATAAACCATTCAGCCATGTCCAAAATAATTCAACAGGTTGCAATTTACCTCCGATCTACTATGTGTTGCCAATGGTGATCTGTTTCTTCTGACAGGGAATGATCCTTTTCAAGCTTCGCAGCAATCAAAGAATCTTTGTGGCTCTGAAAGTCTGCATCGGGCATTATATCCTGCAAGTTTTAGTCATTACAAACATATGAGCTCTCATCCATTAAGATACTGTAGAAATGTCCTTGCTAAATTTGCAAAAATTGCTAAATTGCCGATCAATAAATTTTACCAAAATATGATATAAGCAGGCAATAAAAGCATTGATCCGTTCATGAATAAAGACCGGACTGTATTTTGAAGATTGCACACGAAAGCAAAACCCAATAACTCCATAGGTTACTCGTGTTCCAGATTCGACCCTATAACCAAGTTGCTCCTTTGTCCTAAAAAGGAAACACAGTGAATTTTCTGTAATGTTGAAAAGACATTTTACAACATTGTTTACCTAAGTTGGTGGAAGCATGGCTCATAGACAAGGTGTTCAAACAGGTCATTGATAGCTCTAGTTCTGATTGATTCAAGACCTACATCTTGATTAGCCTGGAAATACATCTGCCATAAAGTGTGGATAACATAAAATAAGAGGATGCATGATCCAAGGACTCAAGTCAAGGATGCATAGCCCAAAGGACTCAAGTCAAAGATGCATAGCCCAAATGTAGAGTACCTCAACCACTGAGTTGTCCTCACGACTATTTTTGACATTTGCATTTTGCAAAAGGCAAACACCTGCAGGAAGCTTCAAGATATGTTCCCTTGGCCACGAATTCTCTTTTAATGGATTCAACACAAGAACTTCTTTGAATGTGCTAACAATATCTAAAGCTTCATCCTCGACAATGTTCCCATGGCAAAGTGCCTCCAAGTGTGCCTGATATATAATCATCAAAATACAGTAAAAATTTGATGTTTAGATAATGCACCTTTGAATGAAAGTCATTGCAGATAAGAGTGAACCTCATGGAAAAGATTGACGGTGAATTTTCTGATATCCTCAATGGATAAGGACAGCAAGCAGCTCAATTTGTCGTCGACATGCCAGAACCGTTTTTTCAGTACTTCCAACCTAAGATAAGCAGAATGGTTCATTGGCTTCATGTTGGTATTTCGGTATGTACGCTCCAGTTCTTCCTTAATTACCTACAGAAAATCAATTGTTACAGTGCTAAGGCCGCCAATCTGAACAATGGAGATGATAGAAAAACAGCAAATGTGAGTTCTGGTCATACTAATTCAGAGCTAAATGGTATGAGAGCCAGCATATGGGACAGTCAATCTTTAACACCATCATCATGACAATGGGTATCAAACTGACCATTAACATATTATGTACCATTATCAGTTCGTATGGCTCACCATTGTACCATTGTGTTTGATTTTCTATAAGCAAGTGAAATCTTCTGAAATGAGTAAACACTTCATCCTTGGTCGTACAAGCATAACAAGAAAAATCATTAACGGTAAAAATAGTGTGCTCCTCCAAGGGTAGGCATATAGAAGAGATCACAATAAATCAATTCCAAGGATGTGCTGCCCTTCCAGTGGCATGAATAGGATAATATGCATGTGCTTGTTTATCCAGCTGTGCAACGTATGTAAGATGCTAACAACGTACTTTATTTGTTTTTTATTATTCTATTCTTACCACCTCCGGAAACCTATGTTCATGCCATGCAATAGTTGGAGGGCTTAACTACAGGAACTTTCTGTTGGCTTAATGATGGCTGCTAGGCAGGTACAATTGAAACCATTGTTTCTCCCTTTCATGCCATATTTGGAATAAACAGACATCTCGTAGTCTTTAGATTACACCTTCATTGAATAACCAGACTCCCATTTTCGTTCTCAGCTCTGCAAATTTAGTATCTCTGAGCGACTTTGTTAAAACGTCTGCAACTTGACTTTGAGTATTACTATAAGACCAAACTCCAAAGTACCTCTCAGGTACCCCAAAATTATATTTGCTGCTATCCAGTGGCCTCTCCCAGGGTTATGTTACTAGAGTCGCTGCAATTGCAATGTTTGTGCCCTTCGCAATAAATAACAGCCTAGTGGCTCCCTGTAAGACACAATTCTCATATACAAAATTTTCTGCTTAATTCTAGGACACCATTTCATTGGATATTCTATACCCTGCTGCAAGTGGAGTTTTGACACTTTTGTAAGAATCCATCCCAAGTATTTAAGCACGCCTTTAATATAGACTCAGGATGATGTCACAGTGCTGACGTGTCATTGCACGCTTGCTGCTGAGATAGCAGTATTATAAGCTATAGTCAGGCATCCGTCTAGTCCATTCATTTTCCCTGTCTACTTTTGTAGCGCCCTTTTCAGTCGATACATTTATATCTTCATGGTATTAGAGCCGGCTTTGGCTGAAACTTGAAAGGCTCATGTAGGTTGCAGTGGATTTGGATCGGCTTTACAGAAGGCCAAGATTCTGCCACGGGCTCAAAGTATAAAGTGATGCCAGACTTGTTTTCTCCTTTGAAGGACTGCTTATGTTTTTCCTTTACTGTCCGCTTTCTTCTTCTAGACACTTTCATGGTTACTCCTTTTGAGATTGGATGAGATGGTCCGGGGAGAGAATCTGCCTTCCGTTTATTATCATTATCACCTCCAATGAGAAAGAAAGTGATCAGTCTTTGCGTAGGATCGTTTTCATGTCCCCTTGCTCCTTCAATAGATTTCTTCTATGCACAGTCATTTGGTGAAGGAAAAGAGCTATAACTTTCTGGTCCTCATAGGCGATCCGTTTGGAGAAGAAGGTAGGTTCCCGAAATAGGCAATGGAATCTGCCCCGTATTTCATAATAGACTGGACATGTGAAGATGAAATGTTCCTCAGACTCAATTACCTTCAAGTGACACAATCTGCAGATCCTCTTCGAGCGCTCCACCTTGGGTCTACTAGCACGACCAGCTTCAATCTCAAGCTGATAAGATGAGACCCTGAACTGACCAATAGCATGTCTCACTTTATGTGCAAGGTGAATATTCAAATATCCTGGTCACTCGATGAAACCATCTTCGTTGAACTCAAGGAAGTGATCTTTGTAAAATTGCATCTTCATAGGAAGATCACTTGGAGTTAACCATGTCTTTGATATGTATAAAATTTCCAGGTCGTGCCGTATGAGCTGATTCTTATCTTTTTCAAGTCTCTTTTTTGCTCTAGGTTTTACCGCAGTATTAGCTGCAGCCATGTTATGTTGAAAGGGAGGCAGGTTTCCCAAGCCAAATCCTAAAGAGACTAACTGGAATGCTGCGTCCAGTTGCAGCGGAGTGGCTGAAAATTCTGCCAATATGATTGGATGCGGCACAGATGCTTTGCTCATAATTATTTTGGACAGAAAATAGATTTGCAGTCTTTCTATATGACCCCATTCTTTGGCTGTCATGTCCATCCCCCACATCAAAGCTCCATATAGAGCAGCTGGTCTAACTAAGGTATCTAAAAGATGAAGCTTTGCTGGGACATCCTGAAAATCCGCTTTGAAACATTTCTTTTCTAGCATTGCAAGCGAGGCATATCCCTTTGTGAGCCTTGCATATGCTGCATATGCTAGGAAAAGGTTTAGATCCGTTTATCTGAATCTGCCTTGACAGATTGCCATAGTTTTGGGAAAATTTCATCTGTTTCTTTTATCTGATCTTGGTTCTCGTTATCTGGGAGTAGTCTTGGGATGGCTACTATGCATTCTTGGAAGTTTATACCAGGATCTTTGATGGATAACGAAAATTATTATTCCTGGAAGAATAACCTGGATATTATTCTCCATATCAATGATCTTACAAAGGTATCGTATTCTACTTCGGCTCCTGCTACTCAAGCAGAGCTTTAGAAGGTATATGCTCGAACTTAATATACTCAAAGCAACTGTATCCATTGAGCTTAAAAGGGACATCAGAGATTTAAAAAGTTTTCAAGAAGCCTTGTTATTCTTCATACAAGTTTGTATACAGGCAGGAACTGGCCCAATAGTTAGCAATAAAAGGTAACATGAATAACCTTAAGCTACATGACTGTGCTGATATGAAAGATTATTTTCTGCAGCTGAAAGTCTTGAAGGAGAAACTTTTTGGTGCTGGAGGTACTATTGATGATACTACTCTCATTATGCATGCCTTGAAAGAATTGTCGAAAGAATATAAGCTAAAGGCTAAGATTAATTTTTCTTTTCATCAGTTGCAGCAGCAACTCTATGATGCAGAGGTTGAGAACAAAAGACATGATCAAGTGGCGGCTCTTAATTAATCGAAGGTCTGGGTTAAGTCTACCTCAGAATTACTCTCTAGTATTTTCTTCTTCTTCAATTATATTTCTTCAAATGTTATAAAGTCTATCCATAAGGCGGGTGATTCTATGAATCCTACTAATTATCGCCTAATTATGATTAGGCATGTGATGGCAAAACTGTATGGATCCGTGTTGGAAATGGTCCTTAGTGATTTTGCAGAAAATCACAGCCTTAGAGCCAAGGAGCTGGTTTTAGGAAACCCTTTTCCACAATTGATCATATTTTTCCTTTGAGGGCAATCATTGAGGAAGCAAAGGCAAGAAAAAGTAAAGTTGTGCTGTTTTGTTGATTTCCGAAAAGCCTCGTGAGAAAGCCTCAAAATGTTGGAGCTTTCTACGAGGCTGATCTGGGCAGTGTTGACATTATATGAGAATGTGACAGGTAGAGTGAAAATAGATGGGCAGTTTTCAGAAGAAGTTTTCAGTACAATTGGGGTTAAACAAGGGTGTCCCCTCTCTCCTACTCTATTTGGCCTTTACATTGACGAGCTTGAAAACTTTGTTCAGTCCTTAGGCGAATGCATTCCAATTTTGCTTTATGCGGATGATGTGGTTCTAATCTCACCATCTCCTCAAGGACTCCAAAAACATTTGGCTGCCCTAGAAGCCTTTTGCAAAGATAGAGACCTGCAAGTAAATCTCTACAAGACCAAAGTGATGGTATTTAATACCTCTTGGAAAAATTGGAAAAATAACTCTTTTACTTTCCAAAGGCAGCCTGTAGAAATTGTTTCTGCATACACCTACTTGGGTGTTGAGTTTGCCGGCCCTCTTTTCAGATTGAGGGAGTTTGGTCAGGCAAGGATTGCAAAAGGATATGCTGAAAAACAGTGCTACCAACTCCATTTCCAAGATGTTCATACAAAGCTCTTCCTGTTCGACATGTTGGTGAAGCCGGCAGCTTTATATGGTGCACAAATATGGGGAGTTGACCTACGAGCCGATGACTAGGGTCAACTAGAGAGGCTCCAAATTTCTCTTCTTTCTAGAATAATTAGAAGCAAACATTCTGTACCCCATAATGCTTGCTGAATTTTATGCAAAACCTCTGAAGGTTGAAATTGCCTTTCAAACAGTGACTTATTTACATAAGTTACACCGTTTTGGACAGTCACAAGAAGGTCAAAAACGACTTCCCTGGTTGGCATATGTGTCGTGTAAAACATTGGCAAACCAGGGTAAGTGCTGTTGGTTCTCAAGGACATCTAAATTGTTTGAAGAGATGGGTTTCTCTATGGGAAATATCCCACCTTTTCAATACAGTATAACGGATGATAATCTGAATTTTACTCAGCAAGAAGTTAATCAGCTTATACGCCATGACTTGGAGTGTTTTTATGTTTCAAATACATGGGTAAATCCCGTCAAAGATCTGCCTGCTAAAAAGAAATTCCATAAGGATGACTTCCTAAATATATCAGCAGATGGTTTCATCGTAAGGCCTGGATATTTGGATATTGATCTGCCGAATAAAGTGAGATACTCTATGGGGCAGTTTGGAGTGTCATCTCACCAGTTGGAGATTGAGGTTGGTAGGGCGAAACATATTAGCCGTGAAGATCGGAAATGCCCAATGTGCGATCTAAATATGGTTGAGTCAGAAGAACATTTATTTTTACCTGCCCAACCTACTACATTATTAGAGGCAGATATCATTTGTCTTTTTAGAGACCCCACATCTCTACGACAGCTGGTAGAATATTACGATCAGAAATGTGTATCTCACTTTGTATATGAACTATCTTTAGAAAGGAGAAATATTCTCAAACAAAAGAATCCAACGGGCCTGAAACAAACAGAAATAACTGATTTCTTTTCATCTGAGTCAAACAATGATAAGATGATAATGGAGTCATCACAGAAGAGGAAGTATCCTGACCTTAAAGGGGTGACTTTGGCACTGTCTAAGAAGATAAAACGATCAGCAGCCATGAAACATAAAAGGTCTTTCCAGAAGAGGCCAAGCATCAAGCATCAAAGCAAACCAAGAATGGGTATTATGAATTACTTTGCAGCAGTCACAGGAACGAATGGGCTATCTCCATCAAACCCTATCTGAGCAGATTCTTAGATTTTCACTATAAGTTTTTGTTAACTTAATATTTTTGTTTGCATACTTTAAATAACAGGAGGGTTTTCCTCCTGGAGGTCTTGAATTCTGTACGTCTTATGGTCTCATATACCCTTCGGGTCTTACGTAGACGTTAATAAATCTTTCTTTCTTTCTTTATTACAGTAACTTTGACTTTTACTTTTCACCACTAAACCATTACTAACAAACGTAATTAAATATGTTAACCATGTAACATGGCATGAACAAATAAGAAACCTCACATTGTTTTCAGCTCAACCAGCTAGATACCCGTAGATCTGAGAGTGAGAACTCTAGTTATAGCCATCGGAATTAGACGTCAGGCTTACATGGATCAATGAATTGCATAGCTTCTTGAAAATAAAATTCCTTAAACAGACTCATACTTACAATTTCTTGAGTAAACTGTATCAAATCAATCAAGGACTGCCTTAGACAGCTTGAAATCGCAGATTAGACTTATAATTCCTCTTCTTTGAGTGAAAACTGACCCAATGATCAAAGAGTTGAATTCTGATTTGCCTCTTGTCCCCAAAATGCAACTATCTTAGCTTCTGCCAACAAATTTGCTAAATCTCCACCAATTCTCGCTGATCTACCAAGAAATGGTTTCATAGAAAGCTAGAGCAAATCATTACAAGAAATTCTCTCTAGGAAGAAAGATATAGGCAGGCAGATCTCCCTCTCTTTCTCATCTAGGAGGCGCGTAATCACTTTATTGATTAGGGAACTACAATGAGAAAGTCATATGACTATATGTGACACGTGCCCTCACATTATTGAATGTAAAGTGAGTAAAGTTCCTTAACTCTACAATGTTCTCCGCAAGAAAGTTCCATACAGGTGAGTTTTCTTCCTTCAGACCCTTATAGCAGAAACATCTGCTGCTGTGATACTTGTTAAAATGCCAAGATCACTAATTTGAACCATGGAAGATGATAGAAAACAGCAATTTACCCATACTAACTCAACTGAAAATGTCAGCATACATGTCACACGTTAGTTTCCTAACAGCAGTTAATGTTCATTACATCCAGAACATACAGAAAAAAAAAACACCTTACCTTGAAACGGTCCTGAGATGGAGCAAAAGACTTAATATGTGCAGCGATTGTTCTCGCAAGAATTGGCAGCTTTTCATTAAAACCAAACAACTTGATCTCTATCTTCTCACCTGTTACTGAGAAAGATGTTCCCAAATTCGCAACTGTTGCCTGCAAAGAAACAAACAATTATGATTGCGTTGTTATGGCAAACAGATTTGTAAAAAGCGAATCTGGTAAATCTGGGAACTGAAACTTAGTGCTTTTTAAGTAGAAAAGATGTTCCTCTTGTCCAAGGACTTATGTACCTTGAAGTCTTCGGGTGTTAACAAAAAGTTTTCAAATTTTCTGAGGCATGTCAAATATGCATAGCCAGAAGGTGCATTTTATCAAGACAAACATGTCAGACAAGGGTTTCCATGGATGGAGCCAAGCTTAGAGCTCTTTGGCATTACTCTCAGAAATATAGAAAACAATCACGGAAATGTGGACGGTAGAAACTTGCTGAGATGTTCTTCGATGCACTTATGTTTCATCTTCCTAAACAATGCAATTTATCTTCCTAGTTTAAATTACATCAAATCTTCCCGTTTGATCATTTTTTCTAATTGGACATTCTGCATTATCTAGAGAAGTCGGTTCATTTGAAGTAAAATAAAATTTTGAAAAGAACTTACCATATATAGTGTCTCATTCAGAGAATCTTTGAGCAATTGAACATAAAGCTCTGTCATAACTGCAGATTTTGCATCCTCATGGGCAGCTTTACATGTCAGCAAGAGGTAAACATTTGCTCGTGGTGTTTTGAATACTTGATCCAACTTGTACCAGACCTTCATGTGTTCATCATCTTTCAAAACATTAGGTATACTATAGTCAATGGTGGGATTTGAATCTGCTCTTCCAGTACGCAGAGTGAAATCTCGAGGTATAAATTCATTGACAGCTGGCATGTAAAGAGCAGAATTTATGCTTGTAGGATTTGCCCAAATTTGCACGAGTTCAATGGGAATATTTTCAACTACATAGGGTGTCCCAAACCATGGCTCCCTCTCTACACCTGCAAATAGTACTTTTATTTAATCATTAAACTTGTAGGTAATTGCAAGAATTCAATTGATTAAACAACATCAGTAACCCAAGACGATATAGCCTTATACTTACATGTCATTACATCTGAAGCATTGATGGTGGTTACGTTAATGGGGAATAGGGTGTTGATTTATGACAAAAGACTATATCATTCTAGGTCACCCTGCTCATGTACAAAGTGTTCCTACCAACTTGAGTGCTCATTTTCTTTATTGCTCATTCTTTCTGGCTGGATCCTATGTCCACTATTTGCTGACATGCAGTTTTAGAACCTTCTCAAGCTGCCAAGAAATAAACATAATATCACAGAAATATCCGTTTTCACAGTACATGTTCTCAAGTTTCCACGCCGATCCCCAAGAACTTCAATCGAAAACAAGAGAACTTATCAGGTGCGTAAACAGGAAGAGAACGAAATCAATTTTTGGTCTTACTGGGATCAGCAATGAAGCACCCCACAAGCCAATAGATGTAGGGACACATGACATGGCTGCTTCATCTAAACAACTACAGGTGATAGCCAGATTTGGGGCTGGATGCATCCTCGGAGCAGCTCAAGCTCTGTCCTAGAGAAGATTCCAAATTCTTAGCATCAATGGGTCAAAACAGTGCCAAATCAGGCAATGTCTTTGCTGCCAGTCGGGTAGAAATATGAGCATAACTCCTAAAAGAAAACTCTATTACTTATGCAAGAACATGTATTGATAAGATCATTGGAAGGTCCACAAATGATGCTAGGCATACATTTTGCAAATGCTTAGCATAAATGGGTCAAAACATGGCATAATAAAGCATAATGAGAAATGCAGTTATTGATGTTGCCCCGTTCCAAGGAACCAATAAAATTTTGTTATATCACAGGATAGTTTGACCAGAATGCATCCAACAGTTAGAATGCACCTTCCTACATACCTTTAGAGAAAAGAAAAACAACTTCGAGTTCCAATACAGGACTGCAGGATACAGCCCATTTTTGAGAAAAGCATCTCAGTCGATAATTATTTGCCCGTTTTTTACTTCTACCTGACTTGTTAGCAAAACTAAGTGCCTAAGCAATAAATGAATCTGTGAATCTATGGACCTTACTCAGAGAACAGCAAGATCAGGACTGAGACATGCAACTAGTCATATTTCTGTAATTTCCTCTCGTATGGATACTAATGTCATTTAACACTGCCTGGATGTATTGCCAACCAAGAAGCTACTTTCTCACCCCATTCATTCATCTATAAAATACTTTTCATATATAATCTTATACATAGGCATCAGCTCCATCAAATACAAAATAAAGTTGCAATTCTTACCGGCAATAGATTTGTCAAACGATTTTGTGAGTAAATCAACTCGCATATTGTCAGGTGTAAGTAGATTTAAAACATCCTCAACCAATGCTGGATCCCATACTTCATAAGCATAGTCGCCATAGATTATGTCTTTCTTTGAATAAACTCGCATGTTTTCTGCCACATTCTAATAAGCTTGTTAGATGCAGACAAGAATGCAACTGCTTTATTTAACTAGTTTGTAGAAAGGATGTGAATATACAATAGATTAGTCTGCATGAATTCTTACTTGCGAGACTGACAGCATAGTCATCTGCAGATTCTTCTTCAGCGAAAGTGAACTCCATCATACCAATTGCTTGAAGTTCTTGAAAAACCCATTCTTGTGGTTTGCTTTCACGAAGCATCTTTATGTACTCGTATAATAACTTGATGATATCATACACCTAGGAATTCATGATAAAACGCATGCCATGTTATTAAAGATGAGTGCTACTGACAGAAACAAATTGCTGGATAATGATGATAATCTTGATTTATTATTACAGCTCCAGAAATAAGGGCAAGAATTTAATCCCAAAAGGTCCACCTTTTGGTTCCAAACAATTGGATCAAATCATCTGTCCAGGTTACACACAAATCTTTTTACCACATTGTCAAAATTACCATATACCACCTAAAGAAGTCTCCTCACCAAGTCCAAATAAAGCAGGCTGGGTCTCAAAGATGCCGAGAAGAAAGACGCTTTGCTCTTTATGTAACCAAATTCCACTTGGTTGACCATGAGGACCAGAAATGAGTGGTCAGACAAGATGGCAAAAGCATCGACTATACATGGATAATTAATATGTTATTTCGTGGAACAACAACAGAGAAAAATGTTTCCTCCTCCAATGACTGATCAAAGCAATCAGCCATCACTTTTGGCCTCACCTAAGTGGACTGCCACTAAGACCTGGTAAACGTGGATAGCCACAGAATGTTTTTCTTAGTTATTTATGCACTACCTGTTTTACCAGGACGGCCATGTATAAAGGTAAAATAAGAATCCTGCTAAGCAAATAAGCATCACACACATAATCGTGTTGCCAGCAATTACTCCTCTGTTTCAGCTATGGTTTGCCCTTATGAAAAGACCCTTTATGGCCACTGCATCAGTTTTTTACTAAAATGAGCTGTCCTGCTTGAAAATCTGCTAAAGGCCTGACTTTTTGGAGAAATATGGCCTTCACACCAGCCTCTAGGCCAGTGTATAAAATATAGACTTAAATTTCCAGAGAGAAGTAGCTCTACAGGCTCAAACAATGTTATCCTTCATTCTTGATAATTATTTGCCTTGGTAGATAAGAAATGGAAATAGCTATCAAAAATGAAAATATAATGACATTTTGAGCAAACATGTGCTCATATCATAACACCTTACTGGGGACAGCTCACACAATTCAGTCGATTGACGGATAGATATATCACTTCCAAGGGTATACTTAATCAAACTGGAAACAACCTTGAGAATAAAAAAAACATTGCTTTACACGCAAAAAAATGTCTAAAAGTGCTCTACACTTTGATGCAATATAACTTCAACACAGCTGCTATATACAGAATGCTATTTGAAGCAAAGGACTCTCATTCCACTGGACATCTACCTTCACAACTCAGTAGTATTCTAGAACAACAAAGACCCAAAAAAGACACTCATTCTTCAAAAATCTGCTTTGATTCGTGACAGGGCTTATACCTTCTCTGCACCAATCTCTGTAAGATTGATATTCACATTGAACATATAGCCTACACTGTTCCTTTCTAGCCCATCCTCACCAACCCCACCAGATAATGCAGTTGCCCATCCTTTTTCTTTCAGCAATGCAAGAAGACTTCCAGCGCCCTCTGTTGCACATTATCAAGATACACAAGGCAAATTCAAGTTTTCTCATTCTGAATAACAATATCAGAATTTTCAAAAGGGAATTTATAACACTAGGTTTAATCCAAGGAATCAGCAAAATAATAAAACCATGAAAACGCATCTCCACTGAAGTTTACAAAAAGTCACCCTGAAGTTAGCATAACATAATGCTTTGCCCTTGTCACATGATAATAAGACTGCTATCCATAACACAACTACGCATTTGACATACGAAACCTTTCTTTCATCACAAACCCTGCCTATTACATCATTATCATTGTCTTTTCAACCATCCAACAATCTTACAGCAATTCGTGAAGTTTTATTTAAAAACAGCCCAAGCGGGGTAAATCAAACAGAAATTATTTTATTCTTTCTTGTTGATGAAGAGCCACAACAGGTTGGAATGATGGATAGCTCCCCAACGAAAAAAAACTTCATGGTTCCCCAAGGGAGTGACATTATCGACCTCTAAGAAAGTAAAATGGGCAGCAAAACAGAAGCATAAGATCCTTTTCGAAGAGAAAACAAGATAGGGTTCAATAAAGGCCAAATGCGTTCCTGGAGCATCTAGAAAGGCAGCTTCCCAGGAATCTTTTACTGAATTTGAATTGGTTGTTTTAGTGGGAGGTCTTTTTAGTGTCTTGGAGGCTTTCATCCTCTTTGCAGATCCTCAATTTTGTATGTTATTAGTCTCATAGACCCTACGGGTCTTATGTAAATGTTAAATCTTTTTTCCTTTCTATATGGCTTGACGAAGAAACCATTCACCCTTTTCCACTACAACATGGCTGCAGCCAATAATGCTGTAGGCTCCCAGCAATGTCACCAGTTCAAATATTATGGTGCCATAGATTACCATGTTAAGGGGTAAAGCTAAGGCACAAATGGTACAGCGTCAGATGGATGTTTGTATTTCATTTTTTTTTTTTTTTTAATTTAAGAGGGAGAAAGAGAGCGAACGTGGGTCTATGGCACCAATTATTACACCAAATCATGTTCAACTAGGGGTGCATTGCAGTCACCTAGATATGTGCATAGAAATGAAAAGGAAACGCAAAGATTGAAATAATGTAACGTTTGCCTTTTTCCTAACTACTGGCTCAAAGTACGAGGTGAGGTCCAGTTTGTTTCTACTCTTTAAGGTCTGCCTATCTCTTTTCTTTGCTGCCCAATTTATTCTTTCTTGGTGACATGTTTTGACCCTTAGACAAGACACAAAAAAGGATACGATCTAAATTAAGCCTAAGAAAAGCGGCACCATGTAGAGTTAATTCCTGGACAGAATATACAACCTTGCACAGAACAACCAGTTAGAATTTTATACCATGCCCAATCAAATGCGAAAGGTAATCGTGGGGCTTCTTCAGATATTGTACATCCAGGCATGGCAAAGCCCAAGTCAAAGAAAGAAGATATTGATCCTTCACAGCCGCTACCCGGTACATTTTTCCAGGCTCCCATACTGGTCCATTCCAATGGAAGTTTACAGGCTTTTGACATCCTGACTTCACCTCCTCGAACAGCTCAAGTACCCAGCCTTTAAGAGTCTCAAGCGGTTCTGGCAAAGTAAAAATTCGTTTTTAGAAAATAAAAATAAGACAATATATTAGTAAGCAGTTTATGATGCCTAAACAATGGAGTGCGTCACCCACCTCCACCTAGTACTACGAGTTTCATCGAGCTCCCGACATAATGGTCATTGTACAACTCAAGTAGCTTATCTCTTACATTCAAGCCTTTTGCCATGGGCTCATTTAAACTTTTCTTATTACCTGGAAGAGGCAATGAAGCAAGATATATCAACATCAATTACAAACCCTAACAACAAAAGCAAATTGGAATTGCTTGTGTACTGATATTAAATCCACTGGAACTGTTAAAAAAATTCAGCAGACCCCTTCCTAGTTTTAGTTCTAGAAATTTCTAATGTCTTCGAGACGATCACCCTCCTTGCAGATCCTCAATTTTGTATGTCTGGGTCTTCTGGTTAATAAATCTTCCTCTCTTCCTCCCTCCCACTCAGATTAAAAATCCGCAACTTGGCATTCCTCGGCCTAAAACAGCCATTTTTTTTTTCATTTCACTTATTGAAAGGACCATACAGCTGTTGAAAACAGAAAAAAAGCAATAGGTTGTGAAGGCTAAAATGATCATAAGATGGAGACTTCTGTTTACTGAAGCTATTTGTGTTGGTGTATAGTCACATCAGCAACTTCAAGAGATTAAAACGTTCAGATACACACAAAAAAAGAAAGTATTTCCAAAAGAGGATGCCTGATAAAAAACAAAGGGTGCCAAATGCTGATACCAGGGTGTACTTTGGAGAAGCTATGATGGTGAACGAGTGTCTTCATACAGGAGATAATCTTTTTTGTTGAGTAAATATTTTTGGAGAATAGATTACATCAAACGACTAGGAGGCTCTCACCTTTCTTGCATATTCAAATGCACAATGACATGGAATTTATTAATCCCCACTAGATGTTGGTAAATCGTACTTTCTTTCTTTTTTGTTTTTGGTCCCTACACTTCCTGCTCTATGGATAGGGACTTCTGTAAACATTCTACTTGGACGGACATTTTAATTGAAGGGTCAAAGAACGTTTTGTTCTATTGTTACTTATTTGTCTTTTATCTGTATCGCATTGATTCCAGATGGAACTGAGGTGGGCCCATTGTTCAAACTCATAATCTGAGAGCCTGCTTTGCAGTTTAGGAACAAATACAGCCATCTTATTGGGTTATCCTATCAGGCAGTACTACCATTAGGGTCTAAAAGAAGATATATCAAAAAACCTTTTAGGACAACCAAAACAACATCCCATTGAATTAATCCTCTTCAATGTTATGTTTCAACACAGAAACGCTGAAAACCATGCTTGCATAAGGCTTGGAAAGCCATAACTGACCATACAAGGCTTGAGATCATCCACAATCATGGTTGGTAAAGCTTGCATAGCATAATGATGCACAATAACAGAGTATGAATAACATTTATGTATGCCATAAAGCTAATGTCACACGCATGCATGTGCATTGAAATACAAAGAAGAGAACAGATGGTGCACCCCACGAGAAGCGGTTGAATGGATGTAGCCTGTTAGAAGTATGACACTTAAGCTGTGAAAGACGACAACCATCACTCTGTAGAACTTGATGGAACTCTGCAATACAATTCACAAAGGAATTAGAAAATAAAATCCAAATAAGAATGCGTTTAGAAGGAAATTGACGAAATTGAGATAGGCAGAAAAGGAAACCTGAGTCAACAGCCTGTACTTCCCGTTGCATCGCGTCTGCCTTTACAAGAGGAGAAACAAAGAACTGAGAAAACCTATTAAAAACAAGAATAAAATAGAGAATTGAGACAATTTAAGAAATCATCATGTGCTGTACAACACTGAACATCTTGCTTCATAATTCCCAACTAAAACAACCTTCCTCTGTCATTTGGAGATCACCAATGCCCATGGGCAGGAGGTTAAAGTTGACTGGCCCCCCACAAGACATCAATTATACTAAAATGTATATCAGTAAGTCATAAACTTGATTTTTTTAAAATATGACCGTTTTATTAATTAATAATAATTCCAATCTATATGAATCTCATTCTTTAAGAATTTTTAGTTTCACAATCTGCTATATGAGATCTTTCTAAGCTTTCTGCTTTTTATTTATGAACGTTTTACCAATTTGCCTAAATAATTCAAGATAGATGTCCCTTATTCTGAACAATAACATAGATGCTAATGATAATAATATACATTTCATTTATTTACACTGCAGCATAATGACAAATCAAGCTAAACCCTTGTACCTATCAAGTGCTGGCTTCAGAAACATGTGATTCACATCAAAATGATAACATGTATATTCCATCTCCGTGAATGCATTAGAGGAACCACCATGCATTGACAAAAAGTTGTCATACTGCAGAAGAAGAACATTCATTATTTAGAGTTTCCATACCTGGCTAGGTAAACCCATGTCTTACACAAAAAAACCCTACCCCTAGGGATTTGTATGAAGGATACCTCATTTTCATCAGGGAACTTCGAACTTCCCATAAACAGCATGTGCTCTGTAGAAAGCAAAAAAGGACAGAGTAGGAAATTTATGAGTAGTAGGAAATGTCACTTAGCAGACTGCCATTGATGCAGTCAATGATCAAAAAGAAAAATAGAACTCCAGCCAATAATAAGAACACTAACCTAGAAAATGTGCTAACCCTTGTGCATCCATAGGATCTGAAAAGCTTCCCACTCCAACACACATAGCAGCTGCAGCCTGGCTCAACAGGTGACAGATTTAGAGTAACCAATAAGATCGATTAGATGACTAGAAATACCATAAATAGACCTTCTTTGTTGGAGCCATTGAATGATGAAATTCATGAGGAATATTATCATTTGGTAGTTGTATGTCATGCCTGGAAGCTTCACCACCCTGATGTGCTTTTTGTTCCCCTTCTTCACTGGAATACTCGTCTGTCTCTTCATCGCCTTCACTGTTTTCACTGCCTGTTTCATCATCTTCATAGTCATCTGAACCATCATCATCACTTTCTTGAGGGATTGTTGATTTTCCAACATTGCAGCTGGCAGTTAATATATCTGGCAAGTCACTGGTGGTATTGGGTAGCAGACTAATATCTGGATCGTGAATAAGAAGTGCATTGATGCCATTTTTTAACTGGATAACTTCGTATTGTCGTTTGTCTGAGGGGGCCTTCTTTATATCCTGTGTGATTTGAGTTCCCTGTGATGCCGAAACCATTGTACCTAGGGAGCAATGTCTTGACACTAGAGCGTTGGAAGTTACTTGGCAGAGAGACCCAACAAATGGGCGCAGAAAGAATGCCACCCTCTTCTGCACATTATATAAGAAGATTAGTGACCCAAACAACTGCAAATTATAATGCTGAGTTATACAAATGAGTCCTCTTTAAAGCAACGCTCTTGGGATCGGGATTGTTTAGAGTGATTTTCTGATCTACAAGAAGGAGGGATAAATTCTTAGAACGTACCAGTGCATTCTTGTCGCTTGTAACTCTAGGAACTAAACCCTAAGCTTGAGGGATACCCTATTTAAAACATTGGATATAGTTCCAACAAGCATGGGAGGGAGGGAGGGAGGGAGGGAGGGAGGGAAAGAAGGTTTTTTATCGTCCGCGGAGGCCAATCGGGCTATGGGACCCAAATTACACGGGTGCAGCAAGCCCGTTGCTACCCGGATTAAAAAACCCCCGAAAAATCGTCAGCGACAACAAGCTGGCCGGGTACTGCAAAATATACCTATACACATGAATTCCCAGGCACCTCGGTGGCTACAGGACAGAGAGGTGAGTCCGCAGATCCAAAACCTCCTGGAGGTAGGAGCCAAGGGATCGAACTGACGGCGTCGCGATGGGCGCACCAGGTCGCACCAAGAGGGCGTAGCGAGCCCGAATCTGACTATAGGTCGGATGCTCACGGAAGGCATGGCTTTCATCCTCAACAATCCCGATGGGCAAAACACCGACAAAGCCCGCCCCGGCGCGCTCTCAATCCACCCAATTCGCCTCAAGCCGAAGATGGTGGGCCCCTATTCGAATGGACGCGATGTTCCTGCGCTTCTTCATGGGTAACTGAGAACGCAGGTAGAGCTGTGGGCCTCGAACCAGGGTGGGGTTTATGTGATGTTTGTAGTGTGCCATCTTAACCTGTTCCAGAGCATTGTGGTCCCAGGGCTTCCCAAGAAAACAAGAGTCCAAGTACCCCCTCAGCCTATCCCAGCTGGCGTCTGTGTGCACCTAGACGCACATATGTGCCTCTACGTTCCAGCGCGCCAGCCACTGGGCTCTCTTGTCCTTCCAACAAGCCTTGAGTCGTTGCGGGCTCATCGCCACAGCGTAAGCCAAGTGCGGGAGCCGAGTGTCGCCCATGGTGACCACCTTTTGGATATAAACAATGTGTCTATCGAGGGCCGCATGTTGCAGGGGCATGAATCCTGTCTCCTGCAACAAGATCTGATATGGAACTGAGGGCTTGACCCCAAGTGCCCGCGTCAAAAATGCCTTCTGGACCTGCTCCAAGTCGTTCCAAGTCGCCAACGACACCACTGGGCCCACACCTCGATCCCATACAGAAGAACTGGCTCCACCAGTGCCCGGAACAAATGTGATTTGGTGGCCCCGGTCATCTGGCTCACGCCAGGACTATTGTTTTGCATTGCGTACAGCGCCTTCCAGCCTGCGGTCACCAGAAGGCGAATGGATGCATCCCAATACATTGACGAAAATTCCACCCCCAGGTACTTGTAGCTGAGTGTGACCTCTACCATCTGCCCCTCGAAGTGGCCGGAGGTTTGGATGACGTGAGGAGGATATGAGGACCACCTTAGTTTTGGCCAGGTTGACACGCATGTCCGTCGCCTGGCAGAATGTGTCCAAGGCATCTAGGTGTGCCTGCATGCCCTCTGGTGTATGGGCCAAGAGGTCCACATCATCCGCATGAGCTGCCGGATGACCTGGTGCAAGAGCTCTATACCGTCCCCCCATTGGCAGCAAGCCAGGCTTCCAACTGGTTAATGTAAAGTCCAAAAAGTGTGGGTGAGAGAGGACAACCTTGCCTAACTCCAATGATGCTGGCAAATGACTGTCCTTCCGGTTGCATGCGGCATGTGCAGCTCTCGTACAGTCTGCTGCGTTCTGCAGATCCACAGGGATGCAATCTCGCCCACAACTTTTTCCGGGGTACCGTGTCGAAAGCTTTTGCAAAGTCCACAAAACAAAGAAGACAGGTCCTCCCGGGACGGTTCTGGGCTGTCTCGACCCGAGGCCCCGAGTGTGAAGATGTGATCAATGGTCGAATGTCGAGCCTAAGCCCCGCACGGGTAAGTGCCCTAATTTTATTGCCGCCGCCTACCCGGTTACCGTTTACGAGAATGCCTCGCCAATAGCTTGGCAAACACCGACCATGATGGATTCCATGTAATTGGTCGACCGGTGTGGGTCCCTTGCCTTGTAGATCGAAACAACCCCCGTGGTCCATGACCTGGAAACCCCTCTTGCGGCCACCTGTTGAACAAGCAGGAGCAGGGCCGGGCACCATGGGCTGTCCTGCCCACTTGAGCAACTCCGGCTTGCGGGCCGCCTAAGTCTGGCGCCTTCCCATTAGCCAGGCGCACCCCCCTCTTCGACATCTTAAGTGCGTGATCACCGGCGGTGGGCCATATTCGCGGGGGGCACATCTGTCCGTGTTCCCCGGGATCATAAAGTTGTTGCGCATACTGCTCCCATTGCTCGCCCGTGATGTGCCCGGTGAGGGTCGTCGGCGGCCTTTGGAGTACCACTGCGCCCGAAAGTTCTCGGTGGGTGTCTAGTAGGCCGAACATTTCTCCTTGGTGCCTTGCCGGTACCTTGCCTTTGTTTCCTTGAGGAAGGCGGTAATGGGTGGTGGCACGAGCTTCGGCGTGTCACGATCCCGCGATGAGGCCGGAGTGCGGCGTTTCGCGTTCCTTACACTCGGCATCAAACCATTTGTTCTGCGGAAAGGTTCTGCGGCCTCTCGATCTGCGGCGTGGGGAGATCTCCCAAAGCGGTTAATGCGCCTTTCACGAGGAGCTCAACCCGGTTAATTCGGTTCTTTGCTCCGGCGTGTGGGCCCCGCGAATGTCGAGAGGGCTTCTGCGAGCATGTCAGCGTAACCCTCCGCCTGCTCATAATCCAAGTGCAACCGAGGTCGGCAAGGTGCTGCTACTGCGGGGGCCGTAGCGGCTGGCCAGGCCAGCCTCACATAGAGTGGGAGGTGATCTGAGTCGGCCTCCTCGTCCCGACTATTCGTGCCCACATGAAAATGGCTGACAAGGTGTACATCCTGTGCAGCCACTATGACATAATCCACGACACTAGTTCCGTCGCCGTGATTATCCTGTTTGCAAGTGTACCCGTGGGAAGAGCATTGCATATGAGCAGGTCAAAGATACCACACATCAGGAGCAATTGTCTGCCGAAGCGGGTGACCTGACTGTCATCTGAGTGCCGTGGGCAAGCTGTCTCTGCGGGACGCAACTGCAGCACGTCATCCGTGAGGGGGTCCAGCCGCATGGCTTGTTCCACCCCTGCCCGCACATTGAAGTCTCCAAGGAGCATGACTCTGCCCATCCGCTTGTGGGAACGTGATAATGAAAGTGCATGAACTCATATCAATTGCAGTTTACCCATGTGTAAATGCTTTGGCAAAGAAACATTGATGACAATGAGTTGAGTGAGTATTGAGTATTAAGTACAAAAAATTTATTGCGGCCGCCAAGGTCGCCGCGAACATTTCTCTTACCCACTCACTTACAGTTTGGAAAATTGTGTGAATCTGGAACAGTCTATAGTATACCCCCCTCCCAAATGCTCTTCTTGCGCGAACGTTGTGTGGTATACCCTCCTTCTGAATGCTATTCCTGCGAGTTTAGAATGGTGTGAAAATTTAATGTATGCTCGCCAAAGTTGAATTGAAGTCTTGAAGCCGTAATAGTCAAAGATAACAATGCAAGCAATATTTCCTATTAGAGTGACTAGATGAAGCTTGGAACCTTGTTGCTAAAGCTTGGGGCTTAACCTTTACCATAACATACTACAATTGTTGAGCGTGTTAATCTAATGGGTTGGTTCCATTCAATTCTATTCGACAATAGATTCAAAACTTAATGCCACACTTCTGCCTAATGGATATTAAAGGGACTTATAAGTCATCATATTGAGGGAATTGAATTAAATGAGGGTTCCCTTCTCGAACTGGACCTCTGGGTGCCTTGCAATACTATACATTATTTGTAAGGCAATTGTGTGCACTGATAACTACATAACAATGCAAATGAAACAGGTTTAGATAGCATTAATTCGTTAATTAATTGTCATATGTTAGCAAAGAATTACCTAAGGAGTTCAAGCAATGAGAATATATTAAATAACACATCTGCAAGTCATTTGCATGGCTCCAAAATTGATGCTAATATTGGCAGAGCATGTTCAACATGTCAAATTCACAAGCTACATATAACTTACATATTTAAGTTACACCCGAAGTTCTTTTCATTCAAAAAGAGTAAGTACATTCAGTGCTAGAGCACTCCCATTGAACACGTATTGCATCAGCTGATGCAAAACTTATAGCGGTAGTGTATAGCAAATTTACATCATAATTCATAAGTTTTTCATCACAACACTTCCTCATGAACATGCAATTCTTAAACAAAAAACTTAGAGAGAAATCATAGAAAGTAGTACTTATATACGTACAACGACCCACTCAAAAGGGCCAATAAGTTGCTTGCTTTAACGCAAAACCATCATTTCCAGTTACCAAAAGCTATAAAGCGCACATTCCAGCACAGAAGCTCAAATCTTTTTACCTTTGATCAGCTGCTTGAACCGATGCAGAAAGGAGTAACATCAATTTAAAAAGAGCTTGATTCCATGATAAGAAACTCGGAAGCTACAGATCCGCTGGAGCTGTTATTCGCCATTTGATAAGATGATATGATTGGCTATACTGGGTCGCCTTAAATTTGGTAAGCTCCTTATGCAAGCCCCTGCACACCAAGCAGAGTTTTTAAGAAAATACTAAAGAAAAACTTGGAAACAGTTGCATTTGGAATTTGGGAGGCTGATAATGGGCCGGCGATGGCGGCCGCCTTAGGAACTGGAAAATAGCAGGGGTTGTGACCTCTGCTGAACCTTGAAGACGAAACTAGCAGATGCAGTTGTTGGAAGCGCGCAACGAGCAGGTTTATGAGATGTGCAAAGCATCTCGTTTTTTTTTTCCCGTTCTAGCCATGAAGAGTATGCTAGGCTCTCCATAGTTTTGTAGCAGGGTCTCTAGTTTTGTAGTAGGGTTTCTTGTCCAGCATGTATGCACTAGTTTTCTTGCATATCTGAGTTACTCTTCTTCGGCTTTGGTTGCCTATATTTATTTTGTCAATTTTTCTTCTGTTGCTTTGCAAATCCGATATCATTTTCACCTATTCTTACATTCATTTGCTCTTTTATCTGTCCTCTTTATTTTTTGCATGATGTAACCCTCATTTCGGCCAATTCTAATGATTCAGTCGTCTTTTCTTCCTTCCTTTCTAGATCTATCATGATATATTTTCTGCTTTTAGATCTATTATCTCCGTTTGCGGCCACAGCCTTTGCCACTATTTTGTTGCCCTGCTTCACATGGGTCTGCTCTATTTTCTAACCAGTATCTTTTGTACATCTTCTCGTCCATCCTCATCCTCTTTCCACTTACCCATTTTTCTTTTCTTCAGCCGGCCAATGCTTTCTTAGTTAGTCTGGCCTCTCCTTTCTTTTTATGTCCATACTTATCTGTAGTTCTTTGTCTCGGGGTTGTAGTTAGTATTTACTCTTCATGGTTTCCTTAGCTAACTGCCTCGAGACTTTTCTATCTATTTGATTTGCACTCTTCCATAAGATCGAGATTTGCCATGCTGATAGTTGTCCTTTTTTTTATGGATCCTGGTGGTTCCAACTCGTTTGATATATAGAACTCCGCTTGCAAAGGCAGATCATTGTAACTATAGTATTTGGTGGTATAAGAAGGTAGTTGTAGCCTTGCCATTTTTGAGATTCCTATTCCACATGAATATCTGTAGGATGTGCTTCATAGCTTGTGGGTGAGAAGTTTCAATGCGGAGGTTCCTCACAGTGTTATGTCACTATAAGAAGAAGCAAATGGTGGTCATTACAAGTTCCTTTTGGCGTTCTTTTGTTTGCAAGAGTCCTATTCGCTGGAGATAGATCTAGTGTTTTACCTTTTTGAAGGCAATTCTTCAAGAATATCTCTCGAGAACATGCTTTAAGAGTTTGAGGTATATGCCTTCGGAGGAATGAACCATGATCTAAATCATCATCTTAATAGCACATAAAAGAGAATTTAGCCATCCATCTAGTCGTACAAGGGTTAGCTGAAACACAATCTATCTAGAGACTAACCGATCACTTGGCTAGAGCCACTATCTCGAAAGGCTTCCATTCTTCAGGTTTGGGTACAATGGTGAGTAGCTCCTCCCTTATCCAACTCTTCCCAAATCGATTTGGGGCAGAATTAGGGGTAGGGACCCAACTTGCCCCTTAATTTTAGCAAGTCTCCCCTAGCCAATCGAATTGGGCCAGATGGCGCTCCCTAATTAGCCTACACTTACTAATTAATAATGTTAATTAGTCTAACTAGCTTAATTAACTTATTAACAAGTTAGCATAGCTAACAAAAGCAATTTATCCCCTAATGACCCCAAGACCTACTTATACTCGGGTGATGTGTCATAGTATTTATATGTATATACCGTATAAATATATGGAACGACACATTCTTCCCCCCTTGGAATAATGTTGTCCTCAGCATTGGGGTCAGGTAGGTACACACAAGAACAATTACAACAAATGATCACTGATCAAAGTTCTTAGGACCGTAGTCCATTCACAATAGATAAACGCATCACATGATAAAATTATACAGAAGAGCACACATGCAAAGCAACACTGGAAACAACAAGAGACGTCATCAAATAGAGGCCTCGAAGCTTTTGCAGACACCACAGTACGCGCTATTGGCCTGCAGAATTACAGTACATTTGTACTCATAAACAATTTAAATAGTGTGGTTGAAGGGAGCACACCCTTAAAGAAAAAGAGATAAGAATGAAGGAAATCATATCATTCCTAAGGCTTGCATTTTGTCCCGGCGTAAGAAATGGCAATGTTCCCATTATAGCCATAGACGAACGCGTCCTATCATGAATGCATATATGCCCATTTCCTTGAGCAATAGAACAAGGAGAGCAAAAGAGGAATGAAGCCCTAAATTTTGTTGGTGTCACTTTATTTAAAAGTATGCTGACGTCAGCGTCAAACATCATAAATAATAACAATTCTTATAATTTTTTTTAGCACACCAGCCCTACCGGGCGTACAGCCTTTTGTGCAATTCTAGCCTATCCACATGTAGTTTCCATGTCATCGAAATCTGATATGCCTTATTTTGCACCGTCAGATCTTTACTTTCAAAAATCTAAATTAGAAAATACGGCAGAAAATAGCAACAGAGATGGAAGGAGGCGCTTCAATGGGATCATTGTCTTACCTCGTGTTTCCACAGTGTTTGCAACTGGAGAGTGTTGGGCAGAGTGATTTTTTTCAGTACTTTCTAGTTATCTCTCCGTAGCCTTTTTCTTCAACGCATTCGCTTCTGCACAAAAGCTATGCTTTTGGCAGCATTTATGGTGTTAGACTTGGATGGTAGCAAAAAATATGTATGTGATTTCTGTAAAAGGCCTAAAAAGAAAGTTGAACCGTTTACTTGCCACAGCTGTTAGAGATATGGGTATGGCTACTGTGAAGAATATCATGGTTGTTCCAGTCATGTTTTAAATCAATTTGTATATTCAGGTAAAGGACTGTACAAAATGGCGATCCATTGGTGTTGAATAGCTCTAAAATCGCTTTAAATTAGCAATAGATTCGGTATACGATGATTATGAGGCTTACATAGTTTTTTGAGCTTCCTCTTTGCCTGTTTGCATTTTGGTTTTTATTTGCTTGGTCACGAAATGTGTTATGTTTTCTATTTTTCTGCGGGATTTCTGTCAGGCCTTATAATATGGATTTTTTCGGGGGAAATTTAGATGTGGTTTTCTTATCGTGTGTTTGAAGTGTTTTTTTCATTATGTTATTGAACATAATGTCATACTTGGTTGGTTAAATGGTCCAAACAATCAAATCGTAACCTCCCCACATGTTTGACACAAGGATTTGATTGAATGTTGGGCCATTATTGATAATATGATAGCTAGTTGATGGGGGGACTCTAGAAATTTTATTGCATGCTTTTTGCTTGGTTTTTATTATTTGCTGCCAGTTAAGGACTTGCACTATAGGTTAAAGGCCGATGCAACATGAAAACGACATGATAAAATCTTGATTAATATTTTCATTTAATTTGTAGTGAGAATGCACCAAATTTTGAGATGTGCTATTCCATATCACTCTTGGGAGACAATTTCGATTAGTTTTTCTAGTAGTAGACTAGATGGAACTCGCCATAGAATTTTGAAGCTAACATCTAGAGCTAACTATAACAATCCCTAGCTAACTATATAACAATCGATTTAAAAGCATCTATGATTTTCGACGGATTTGAGCTATTTCAATAAGTTTTTAAGCATGGAAGTGAAGGTTCGACTTTGACCTATATAACAATAGCAATCGAGATTTAAAAGCATGGAAGTGAAGCCTATTTATTATATTATATCAATGTAAGCACATGTTCTTTTCATCTCGTTCCAACTTCCGATCATTCTTTCATGTCGATCTGCATTTGTGACTACTGTTCATGTGCAGCAAGAACTTCGCATTTATCTTCAGCTCGTATCGGCATGTATCATAGCTGCTATTTTCCTATAACTGCAACTATTATGACTGTCAAAGCTGTGTTGTGAAGCAAGCAGAAAGAGCACGATTCAGATGATTTGCAGAACATTTTTGCCAGCATAAATCAGGTAAGGCTATTGCATGTACTTTAATTTTGACAGTCTTTTTAGAAATAAGATTGCTACTTCAGTCCAGCATTTGGCTTCATAAAAGCAATTACCAGTGTTTTCTAGTTTTGGAGGTTTTAGTGAAGACTGATAGTTAAAAAACTTGCGCGAAAAAGGAAGCTTCAACTTTCTATTCTATTCTATTCTTGATCACTACAGGTCTACAACGAGATTAAAAAGGCCTAAACTAGATTTTCCCTGTGCACATATGAAACTAAAACATGATCTGAAACTAAAATACATTTCATAACATGATTAGTTGTTCAGCTCATACGAACAAAGATGTACTACTATGCTGCTACTGCTACTGTTATGTCATTTAACAAGAGACCAGAAAGTGATGTCTTGCTCGAATCAGAGCCTTATGCTGTTTACATAACCAAGAATGTCTAACATTTATGCTCCATGTTCTCATTCCTCAGCTACCTCATCATCTACAAAGATACATGTTTTTATCCTTTTTGATGCCTGAAGAGCTGATGACTCAATCAACTCCATTAACTTAGTTGTTGCGGCTGCATAAGGTGGAAGCAAACTGTTGCAAAAGGCAACACAGTCGAATTAGTAAATGAACTAAAATTTTAGAACGAAATAAATTTGGAAATAAATACCAACTAGCCGTCTGATTCTTCCACATCCTCTGCTGTAATCTCCTCTCTAATCAAATTTGCAGAAATGTCTTCAATTGCATCCTGATTTGCAGAAATGTCTTTCTGATTGTTTGCATGTTTGTAAGAAAGCCGACTGACCTTCACATCAGCATACATGTCCCTGTCACACTCTAGGCCATAGTAAAGTCTACCACGAATTGTACATGGCTCCATAAGTGTACCAACACCGGGCACCAGATCCAACACCAACGAATTTGGAGGGTGACAATGAACTCCATAAAACGGACTGATTTTTTAGTGTTGAATCTATCATTTTCTCTACTTGAAACAAATAGCTTTTTGTCATCCGACAAATGATGTACAATAGTTGTTGCAGGCTGGTTAAGGTCTATACTACTGAAGACATTTTTAGAGATCAATGGTACTGCTTCTCCTGCTCTAGAATATAGGGAAAGGCATAGGTGATTATTGTTCATGCTTCCAATTTCATCCACGGTAATGCCAAATGGTGTGGAGCTGTACATATGGTACATTCTCCTTCTCTGCAGATTCCTTTTCTTTGCATTTAAATCCACAATACTAACCTGATCATCTGCGCATAGGATTATAAAAAATCCATTGTCATCCAAACACAGATTTGCTACAGTAGTAATGTCCCCAATGAAGTTTGAGTCACACGAATTCCATTGTGGATTCTTAGAATGACCTATGTTGGGAGTTGATTAGTATGCAGGTCACAGAATGCAATGTGGCAACCCCAATCCCTGTTTTTTCCATTTCTTTTGTAAGCAATATCAGATGACTGGGGTTTTTTTTTTCCAAATTCTCGCAATATTCTGAAAATGGAAGATTCTGATTCAGATTTGAAACTTGCCGTCAAATCTGATATAGAAGAATTAGTATACATTTTTTGCTCTCTTTTTCCTAGCTGACTGTGCCTAACTTCTTGAGATCCCAATTTTATTGCCAAATTGTCTTCCTTATTTTCTTCATCTGATATTTCAATATCAGCTTTGTATCTTTTGGACTTCTTATTTACTTCATTTCGTTTTCTCTTATGTTTCTGTTGGATTGGATAGATTTACTTCTGTATGCAAGCAATCTACCCAAGCCTCCTTCTCTTTCTTTGGATACTTAGATTCAGGAAAACCTAACCACCACGAGCACTCTTCAATCTCAAATTCTACTAACCTGGCATTGAATCTCTGGTTGAGATTATCCGAGTACATCCAACCTTCATCATCAGCCTGTTTCCACGGCAGCACTGAACTTGGTAGCTCGTCCACATACTTCTTTTTAATGGCATGCTTGATGTACCTAGAAATGGAATTTGACAAAATGTTTCAAATGTTTTTACCATAAAGATAAAAGTAAATTTAGAGTCGACTTTACTATAAGCCAAGATACCTGAAGACTATTCTTCTTGCACATTTGATGAGATCACGAGCTTTGTCAAAAGAAACAGTGTTAGACATGTGTTTCTCGATGTTACTCTTCTACTTGTATGGAATCTAAGAGCTCTTTGATTTTCTTAAGCAGATGCTCCAACCAAGTTTTCTTTTTGATCCACTCATGAAAATCTCTATCCTTACCAGGCATTTCTATAACTTTTCATGAGATTTGATTCAATAGTGATAAGAGGATCCCGTTGTTTCTAATATCATTGTCTATTATAGCCTTGGCCATATCATATTATTTTTCCAAAGTCAATTTGAAATCTTTTGTGCTCATATCCTTGGAGGTCATTGCATTTAACCGTGTTGGTCCCAAGTTAGGGCAAACAATTGCCAAATATTGTGCAATTTGTGTGTCTATCATCTTCTAACTTCTCGCTCAGATTTTTCTCATGCTTTTACGTCAATCATTTTTCGTGTGTGCATCTTCATCGTGAGTTTTTTTTTTTTTTTTTTTTTTTTTTTTGAGAGAGTAAGAGTTGATTTTTCCATTAATCAAGAAAAACAATACATGGATCTGCTATGAACAGCAGAAGTTATTGAAGCAAAATATCTTTGACTCTAACCATCCATAAAAGGAGGTGGAGATAAAGTCAAAACAGATACAAAGACAAGTCAAAGGATTGCAGAATTGACCCCTTAGACAGAAAGTCAAATTTTATGTATTAGTCTTCAAATGAGAGAAGTACAACCTCGACCCCAACCAAAATTGAACTTTGCCACCACCTAAAATTAAACAAGCAACCAAAACCCAAACCACATTAGGAAGTAAAGTTGAGCTATTGGAAGCAAGGCAGGTGTACAGATGATCCATGGAGCTATCAAGGATGGCTAGGTAAGAAATCAATTTATGAGCAGAGAGAGTCAAGTTTGGTATTAAAATAGGAGTAAAAAGGGGCAGCAGAATCAAAGGTATAAAGGTCATCAGTCTTCACAGCAGCTTCATCCAAGCAAGAGAGTGCAATTTCACTTAAGCACAGCAAGGAACTATATAAATCTACCAGTAACCTATGAGTGTAGTACTGCTCCCTGTATCTTGAGAACTGATTTTCTGACATATAGTAATGGTACATAGACATGAAATCAAACATACAGTACACTTGAAAACCACTTCTTTGCAGAATAGGTCAGGTAAACTTGATTTCTTACATGAATATGTCTCGTTCATGTTTAATCTGCTCAACAACAGATTTAATTCTTCGTCTGCATCCTTCTTTAGACGAGTGTCTCCCAATTCCCCCAAGCTCTTCTTACATAGGTTTAGATAAGCTATCACCATCACAAAAGACAGAATTAGAATTAATGACATTCAAATTAGATACAAATAAATCAAATGACCCCCTGAAATCACCAATTGAGTCCCATTTCCTGCTATACTTGTCAGCAAATTTCCTTTTATGGGCTGAAGCAGTAGATTCAATATCAAGTTGAAAATGCATCTTAATCCAGAAAATTGAGAGGTTCTTCTTACCATACACAATTCTATTCCTTGCCTTCCAAATATTCCATAATGCAATAAATATAGCTCAATTGTTTTGAATATAGGTTAATAGATTGCCAGTGACTTTCAAGGGAAATAGAAAACCCAACTTATCATTAAACCAAGACCAGAAAGGATTAAGCTTAAAGGAAGATGTAGTCAATATTTTCTTCCATCCTGCAACCAAGTTGACATAGAGCAGAGATATCCTCATTTCTTCTGGAGATCATTTGGAGGTTTGGAATACTTTTGTTAGCCAGGAGCCAAATAAAGAACTTACTTTAGGAAGACAGAAAGAATTCCACACTTCATGAAAGAGAGCATTACCCTCCTCTTCAGAGATAGACCATTTAGTGATTGCCTTGGAGGGGACATCAGATCTGTTAATGGCTATTTTACTAACCTTGTAGTGACATTTACCATCAAGACACCAGTTAGTTGCTTTAGGAACAACATTATTCAACCAGTTCTGAGGAAGGGTAGATTTAATATGAAGATAGATCTTTTTGTCACTTGAAGTTCCCTGCAAGATATTCATGAAAGATGTCCAAGAGATGAATTTGTTGTTAGTGTAGAGGTCGCTTAAGAACATGAAGCCAAAGTCAGACCACTTCTTATAGATTCTTGGATGTCTCAGGGCTAAGACCTTAGTGGGATGATTTTTAAGCACAGGGTTCCAAAAAATTGTCATTTGCAGATTAAGATCCTAATGGGCAGCATAGTCAAAGCTAGAGTGAACTTTATTCCAAGCCATAATTATGTTCCTCATAAGAGGAGAAGTGTTAGATCCGGGATGAAGAACATTGAAACATGAATCTGGCATAATATGAGCAATAGAAGGGTGACCATCTGGATGAGAGCAGGAGAGCCAGAATTTAATAAACTGAGAAGAAGGACTAGAGTTATTAATAAAGGACTTCCAGACATATTTACCAGCAAGAGCACAGACCTGCAAATGAAGGTTTTTGCAGCCCAAACCACCATATTTCTTTGGCTTGGTAATATATTTCAAGTTTACTAAATGAGATTCCTTCCAAACAAATCTTCTGATAATTTTCTCTATCTCAGAATAAACAGTCTTAGGAGCCACTAAAGCAGAGGGAAAATAAATGTGTGAGCTGGCCAAGACTGAATTAGCAATGAGAGTTCTACCTGCAAAAGATAAGCAGCCCCTAAAATTATTCAACTTCTTCTTAATTCTGTCAATGATAGGCTGCCATAGACCTTTCAAACAAGGATTTAGAGAGAGAGGCATTCCAAGCAATGTAGCAGTCTGATTACAACTTAGAACTTTGATATCAGCAAGGTTTGGCTGAATGTTATCCCCAATAATCACACATTTTGCCAATTTTAAATGAACTCCTGAAGCAGCTGAGAATTGTTTGATAATTTCAAGGAAAAATTCAATGTTAGAGATATTTGCATCCAAAAAAGCAAATGTATCATCAGCACATTGGGAGATGGTGAGAAACTCCTCATTATTTGGGATTTTGAGACCTTAACTTTCCCAAGATCTTTGAAATACAATATAGCCCTTGTTAGCAATTCTGCCACAATTAAGAAGAGATAGGGAGCTAGGGGGCAGCCTTGACTAACACCACGAGATAAAGGAAAGAATTGGGAAGGAGATCCATTGAAAATGATAGCAGAATTGGAATTGACATTCAGACCATGAATAAGAAGCTTGAGCTTAGGATGGAAGCCAAATTTAGAGAGGGCAAGATCAAGAAAATCCCACCTCACAGTGTCAAAAGCTCGTTTAAAATCCAATTTTAGAAGAACACAATTTTGATTGGAAATCCTATTCCAATGAAGACCTTCCATGGCAGTAATGTAGTTGTCCAAAATGAATCGATTGAATAAGAAGGCAGATTGATCGTGAGATATCATAACATATATATGTTCTTATGTTTGTCCTCCTGAATCCGGCCGTTGATCCGAGACCCTACGGCTCACGTGGCTTTGGGACGTATCGTGCGGCCCGGATGGCTTGGGAGTTTGTGTATAGACTATATGTACGCGATCCTATGGTCCAGGTTTGTGACGTTCTAGCACAGTATACGGTCCCAGGACGTATACTGTACTGCCCCGTCACGCGTACACGCCACTCCGACTGACGTGTACGCCGACATGTAGCCAAGTGGGTAGCCCTAGGGGGCAACTTGCTAAGAATGTGCTTTAGTATTAATGTGCACATTTACCAATGTACACATTAATGTAGGCACACATTTCCATATGGACACTTGATGCCAAGTAGGCCATACCCAAGTGTGCAATTAATGTGCACATTTACCAATGTACACATTAATGTGGGCACACATTTCCATGTGGGCACATTTGGCCACCTAGCCATTAAAGGCAAGTGGGCCCATTCCCAATTATCCCACATGCCTAAAGGGGATAATTGGAAACCCTAGCCAACCTCATGTCTATTTAAGGAGGGAAACCCTAACTTACCCATTTTTCGTTTCTAGGGTTTTAGAGCTCTGTTTTGGCTGCCTCAAGAGCCAAAACCGCCTCCCAGACTCTGCCTGGGAGAATTGCACCATTAGTTTCCCTTGATTCGAGCGTTTCAGCAGGATGGTCGAGCTCAGGTCAGGAGGAGCCAATCAAGGATCAGGTATTTAGGCAATTTAATAGCTTAAACCATGTTTCAGTCATAGAATCAGTAGGTTCAGCCTATTAAATTGCCCATAGCAGCTCTCTAGATCTCTAGATACCAGACTCTAACTAAAGAACCTAACTCTATGATATAGATTAGATATAGTTCTTTAGTTCTTCTGTGATGTATGTGGATGATGTATCTCTATGAACTCCTTGTATTGGGAAGGGGGGTAGAGACCTAAAGCTTGGTAGTAGATGCTCCTAGATTAGCCTCTCTAGCACACTATAGATTAGACTTTGTACAAGAACCACACCGGGTTGTGGGTGAAGGGGCAGGCCCGGCTAAGAAGGAGGTTCATGTCGACTCTTGAGCGATCCCTACGGTGTGTAAGGCCTACCGAGGATCATTGTGACTAGGTCTAATGGCCTACCCACCGTCTTGGGTAAGGCATGGACTCGACACGTGAAGTGGTGTACACTTTCCAGTGGGTTCGGTCGAATCTGAGGCGGTGGCCCTCTAGTCACCTCGAGTCGACATCTGCAGTTTTCACGGAGGGAGTGATTCCTTCTGCCCCATCCGGGCGGGAGGATGAGACCGGGGAATAGCCCCTTTGGCTATGCATCCGTGAGGCCTCTGATCAGGTCCGGCACTTTTCAACCTACTCTGCAAAGTGTGCACAGGAGGGGCGGATGGAGTGGACAACCCTATGCCATGTTCATATGCCAGCCAAATCCATTGCCATGAATTCTGTCTGCAATGAACTCTGGAGACCCAAGCCGTCAGTCATTCCCCCTGAGTCTGAGCCTTGGGTAGGATTTCCCGTATGTATTGTGCTCACCCTTGTCTATGCAGATGTGATGGACCACCCTTCGGGGTGGATATGTGCTTATGCTATATACTGACATGTATGTTTACGCTTCCGCAGCTAGGTAGGCCCTGAGGGAGACGGGGTAAAATGACCCCTTCACTCTTCCCACTGGAACCCGTCACGGTTGCAGTGCCATGTGGAGGGCCCTGTATCGGCATGGAGCTGGTATGGGGGATGAACTCTTGTTTGTATACGGTGAGTGCACCGTATACGAGCAGGGGACGTCACAAGGTTGATTTGATCCTGATCGTCGGTCCGAGATCCTATGGCTCACGTTGCTTTGGGACACATCCTACGGTGCATATGGCTTTGGGAATTATATGTAATCGATCCTACGGTCCAAGTTCTTCTTGATCCTGATCGTCGATCCGAGATCTTACGGCTCACGTGGCTTGACATATCCTACGGTGCACATGACTTTGGGAATTATATGTAATAGATTCTATGGCTCATGTTGCTTTAATTATTATCACGTGGTGAGATCTCGACCCTTGATCGGGTCCAAGATCCTACGACCCAAGTTGAATGCTCATCCCTTAGGAAAAGGCTTTTAAAATTTTTATGTTGTGTGGGGGATTCAAACCCTAGTCATTGACCCCCCAGCCCCCCATTCTAACCACTAGACCAAGCATTAATTCCATGAATAATTTATGTTTTAAATATACTTAAGGGTAATGTTGCCATTAAGATAAAATAGACTATAACATTTTAGCTAGTTCAAGAAAGTTCTAGAACGTTCTGGAAGGCTCTAGAAAGTTCTAGAATCTTCTAAAAAGTTTTAGAACACAAGAGAATCTAGAGGGGATCTAAAAAAATTCTTCCAGAAAATCCCAAATTGTTCTAATAAGTTTTAGAATGTTCTAGAATGTAGGGGAATCTAGGAAAATACTTTCAGAAAGTTCTAGAATATATTGAAAGTCTTAGAATGTTCCAGAAAGTCTTAGAATATTCTAAAAAGTTATAGAATGTAAAGGAATCCAGAAGAATCTAATAGAGAATCTCTTAAAATCTGGGGGATCTAAAGGAATCTTCATAAAATCTAAGGGAATCTAAGAAAATGTTGATGAAATCTTAGAGTATCTAAGGGAATCTTTATAGAATCTCTTTGAATTTCATGTAATGTAAGGGAACCTAGGGCAATCTCATAAAATCTAAAGGAATCTAAGGAGATCTTCGTAGAATCTTGGAGAATCTAGAGAAATCTAAGGGAATCTAGAGGAAACCTTATAAAATTTAGAGAAATGCTCATGAAACCTCTAAGAGAACGCTGGTAGAATCTTAGAGAATCTATAAATTTAGAGTATTCTCAAGAGATTCTTTTAGAATGTAGGGCACGACAAGACCTTGCACGTAGGAACATGCTAAAACTCGAACATGCACCGTAGGACGCATTAAATTTCTTGTATTTGTCTGCAGATATGCTTTGATTCTGTTAGCAATAATTTTAGCACAGATTTTATAGGAGGTGTTGGTAAGAGAGATAGGCCTCCAATCAGAGAAAGTAGATGGATTATCCACTTTAGGAGTAAGGGCAATGAAGCCAGCTGAAATAGATGGATGGAGATAATTAACTTCCCAAAAGCCTCTAACCATTGCAATAATATCAGATTTCATAATATCCCAGAAGTGGATATAAAACTCACTTGGACGACCATCAGAGCCAGGAAACTTGCATTTGCCAAAGGATCTTAAGATATTGAGAATTTCTTCTTCACAAGGAGGGTTAACAATGGACTCTTTCATAGAATCAATAGAAGAAGGGATCATGTTGTCCAACAGATCAACGAAATTCTTTTCTCTGATAGAGTCAATTTGCTGAGCAGAGACTTTGGAGAAGATAAGATATGACCTAATGAGTTTAGGATCATCTAAGGATAAACCTGCATCAGTTCTAACTTAAGTGATTGAGTTTCTAAGAAGCCTAACTTTAGCCACTTTGAAAAAGAATCTGGAGCTACCGCAATCCATTTCTTTATTGAATTTGACTTTGCATTTAATTGTAGAGCTTCTGGCCTCAACTTTCTCAATGCTTTTAAGATAATTCTCAATCAATTCTTCACCAATCTGCAGAATAAGATTGTAAGGGTCCTCCTGCAGAAGGGATCTAATGTCTCTCATTTGAGATAGCAAGTTCTCTTTTTCTCTAGCTTTGACAAGATGCCTGCTTTTGGACCATTCCTTAATCCAATTTTTAACCTTCTTTATCTTACAATAGAAGCTCTTCATAGATTGCAGATTGTTATCCTCAAGGATGTGCTGGTAGAACTCTCGAAAGTCCCTCACAAAGGAGTCATTCTCAAGAAGAGCACAATTGAATTTGTAGGAAATATTACCATCCCTTGGGATTTGAGTCAACTGCCTAGTGCATAAAAATTGAGGTTGATGATCAGAAACAATAATTCCTTCATCACTTGTGACATAACAATTATCCCATAGAGAGGTGTGGGGACTACACACATAAAATCTATCCAAGGCATAGTAGACTCTTTTGTCTCCCTTCTGCTTATTTGACCAAGTGAAAGTAGCAGAAGAGAAGGAAGGTAAACAAGGGAAGAGTCTGAGATAAAGGTTTCCCAATTACTTCTCTCAAGAATGGACATATTAATATTGTTACCAAGTTTCATATTCCAAGAAGGAATGTTGTTGAAGTCACCACCAACAATTCAGTCCGATTGTTATGCATCCAAGAATTAATTTCAGTCCATAGCATTTCCCAATCTTTTGGGCTAGTGGAGACATAAACATTAATAATTCCAAAAACTGAGTCCTGAATTGTAAAGGTAACAGCTTGCCACACCTTAGAAGGGGAATTGTAGAAGGAAAAATGTTTAAGATTTTTCCAGATCATGATAATGCCACCACTTCTACCAGTGGCCTCAATCCAAGTAGAGGAGGCTCCAGGGTAAATCCAGTCCCCAAGGTTGGATATTTCAAACTTGGGGAGTTTAACTTCTTGTAGGAGAATGACATCAGCATTGTAAATCCTAATTTGGGAGATAGCTCTTCTTCTTTTAATGGGGCCTTTGATACACAGAACATTCCAAGAAAGAATCCTCATTAGGAAAAAAGGAGATAATGACCAGAAGGGATAAAGATAGACCAGATAAGTTAGAGTCTGATGAGTTTCTTTTTTCCCCTTTTTTTATTTTTGCTCCTAGTATTGGCAGCTGAGTGTTTTGCAAATTAGTGACCTCAGTAAGGGCTGAGTCATCCTTTTTGGACTTAGTCATAGTTTTAACTCTAGATGGTTTTGGTTTGGGATTTAACTCAAAAGTGGAGCAATCAGCAAGGAAGTTACCACCCTCCCAATTTTCTTTATCAGGCTCCTCCTCACTATCATCCGAAATCCCCCCAGGGATAAATTCAAACATTTTATTCTTATGTGGGGAAGAAGCAATTGGAGTTATAGACATATCCTTAATAATAGAATGAGAACAAATAGATAGAGGAGAAACATGACCTGTAATATCAGCAGCCATATTTTGAGTTTTTTCAGCCTGCAAAACAGCAATCTTTGTTTGACTGGAGTCCTTTGATGCAACCATATCCTTCTTTGGAGTATCCTTAGCACAGTCATCCTTTGGAGCAGCCAATTCCCTTTCTGGAGTGTCTTGGACAATCTCCTCATCCATGAGGTTCCAAAGGCAAGCTTGTTGAGTTTGTGAACTAAGACCCTCTTGCGAAGAAGCTATATGTTCAGCAATATCAGATGCAATAATGGAGGGGGGAAGAGGGTAAGGATCAGAGGCTGGAGAGAGGTCAATAATAGGTGGTTGGCTATGGCTCATTTTGCCAGCTAGTGAATTGCTCAACAATACATCCAAATCAAGTTCAGAATTAAGGTTAGCTAATACCTGAAATTAGTTTGAATTACCAATTATTTGGGTGGTGCAATTCAGCAAATCTTCTTGATGTGGAGTACTTGAGGCAGTAATCTTCTTTGCAGGAATGATTTGATTATTTACTTCTGCCCTATCTGAAATAGGAGCAGGAACAGCTTCCACTAAAGTATCCTTGGGGTTAATTTCAACCAAAAGATGTTGCTCATTATCCGAATTGACTTGCTTCAAGACCTTATCATGTCTGTTTTTCTTGTTTATAGGACCACTCTTACTCATACCAGGATTTAAAGGATCAGATATCTTCTTATTCTTACCCAAGCTCTTGGCATCCAGAATAATTCTATTCAAAGTGTCATGAGGATTATTGACTTTATCTTTTTCCAAACTTTTTGCTGAAGTTTCATGATTCTGCAACACCTTGACTTGCTGAGATGAAACTTTTTCCTTACTAGGAATCTTGCCATAAGCAGCTTGAGTCTTGGCATTAAATGCTTCATCCTTCTGAACCTGGGCCTCTCTTAATGTTTTCTTCCTTTGAATTCTCTTGTAACTTCCATTGACCTTGGTCCATTGAAATTTGTTATTCTTAGAGATGATTCTGGAGCATTAGAATCCTTGTTAATACTTGGTGAAACTCGATCAAAGACTGAGCCTTTAGAATTTTGCATCATCTGTTGACTGTTGACTTCCTGGCTGTGATTGACCTGTTCATTGACTTGGCAATTAACAGATAAATTTGCAGGTAGGCTCACATTTTGACCAGGAGTAGCTAATATCTCCTTGCAAGATTCATACCAAAAGTGCCTGACCTTACAATTTTGGCAATGAGGTGGCAGTCCCGACCATCTTAATGATAGAAAGGTTTTTTAACCAAAGACATCCTGAAAAGGGGTTTGAAGGGGGATATCTTTTGAGATGTCAAGCTGAACAATGGATCGAGGAGGTCTATATGGGGAATATTTCGTGCAAATGTAGGATCCAACTGAGTCAAAGAGGATTTTTAGACAATCCTCATTCCAATAGATTGGATTCAGGCCATGAAGAGTAGTAGAAGCCACACAGAGATTGTCTAAATTAGCCACTTCAAATTCAGGGTTCCATTTGGGAAAAATAAGTTGAAAAGATTCAAAAGCCAAGGGACCATGATTGAGCAGAAAATTAGCAGATCTTTTGCTTCCACATTCAATCATAATATAAGGTGACTGAAGCCAATAGACAGCATTGATCATAATTCCTTTGTGAAGGTTCAGACAAAAGGACCAGAGTTTATCTAGTTTGATCCCATGCTTATTTACCTTAACAATAACAGCAGAATCATGAAAGGAATTCAATTTTTCATGAACAGAGGGGAGTTCCAAAGAAATACTATTGAAGACATCGATCTTTTTGGCACTGAAGGGTGGCTTGAAGGGGCGAATTTTCCAGAGAGCCTTATCAAGAGATTCATCCAAGTGCTTCTGTTGATCCAATCTCCTTTCACTATAAGGAAGAGGAACATCAAGAGCAGGGTCCAGACTTGGCAATTGGCCTCTGAGATCAGGATCTTTAGACAAATTGTCCCAGCAAGGAACTTTGTATGACAGAGGATCCATTGAGGACTGTCCAATCAGAGAGTTAGCAAAATTACCAAAGAAAATGAAATTTTTTGGGTCTTCATGAAAAGATCTTAACTGCTTAAGAAGTTCAGGACGATCAGAGGGCGCGAAATCGGCAAAGGCATGAAGTGTGACGTTCCAGTATAACACACGATCCGAATACGTATATTATATTGCCACATCACACGTACATGTCATCATGACATGTACTTGAGAACCGTAAAGGGTTGCGCCTAGGGGGCAACCTCGGATGTTGTGCATGTTTAATAAACATTTACAACTATAAACCCCCTTGCCAAATGGCAAAACCCCATTTGGCCAATGTTAACCTAACTCTAAAAGTTTGCATATAAAGGCATTTCTTAAACCCTAAACCTTTCTTCTTTCGCATTTAGGGTTTCCTTGAGCCATTTCAGCTAAGCCAAGACCCTAGTTCGCATTGCCAGGCATCGATAAGTCGCATTTGCACAACAGATCTTCCAGCAGCAGTCGCCTTTAGCCTGAACGAAGACATGGACGCATTCCGAGGAGCAGGAGCGAGTCAAGGATCAGGTAAATGGTCATTCTGTTGTGCAATGCCGCATTTTAGTCCGAAAATGAGTTGGTTTAGCATGTGAGTTCAGCCTTAGAGGCCTTATAGACTCCGAGATCACAAGCTCTAACCAAGGAACTTAACTCTGGATGTTTAGGTAGATATATTAGATGTTATTCTACATTTCAGTTCTTTGATGATGATGGTGATTCCACTTTGTGCTCTCCTATGTATTGGGAAGGGGGGTAGAGACCCTAAAAGCCTCTTTACCAGATGATCCTAGATAGCCTCATTAATTCCCAATTAATGCGGCCTGTGCACAAGAGCCCCCCTGGTTGTGGGTGGCGGGGCTAGACCGGTAGAATAAGGGGGACTTGTCCCATCACAGATTTGATCCCTCTGGTGTGTAAAGCCTACCAGGGATCTTAGTGGGCTAGGCTTAATGGTTTGCCACTGCATGTGGGCAAGGCATGAGCTCGACACCTCTTGGGTGATGCGTCACCTTCAATGAGGTTCAAGTCGGATACGGGCAGTGTCCCTCTAACCGCCTGTGATGGGCATGCATGCCTCTGGAGGGGAGGTGACTCTCCTCGTGCCTCATCGGGACTGGGGAGATGCAACCCAGTAGTATCCCTCTTGGCTATGCACCCGGCAGGCTACGGTCCGCTCCCAATACTTCTCAACCTACTCTGCAAAGTGTGTACGGGAGGGGCGGATGGAGTGGACTACCCAACAACCATGTTCTTATGCCAGCCCAATCCAATCGCCATGAACTCGATCTGCATTGACTTTTGGAGACCCAAGCCGTCAGTCACTCCCCCATAAGTCTGAGCCTTGGGTAGGATTCTCCCCTGTGTTGATGGTATGGATGTTGTTGCATATGTTATGTTATGATGTGATCACCCCTCGAGGTGATTTGTTGATATATTGATGTTGTGTGCTCATGTTTATTTGCGCTTCCGTAGCTAGGTCGAACCCAAAGGAAGACGGGGCAAATGACCCATCCACTCTTCCTCACTGGCCTAGTTCTTAAGATTGGAGTCAGGTGGATGGCCCCTGCTAGTCTGGCTGTCAGGGGGATGGACTCCGCCTTCTGATACGATGGGAGCATCGTATCAGAAGTAGGGGACGTCACAATGGTATCAGAGCATGATCTTGGCAGACCAAGATCGAGCACTAACCATTCCCTGTTAGGACTAACAGTAGACTTTCAGTCTTGGGAATAGCCACCCAAGCATGAACCTCGAAAATTGGAAAAAAAAAAAATTCCAATCTCTAGAGCAGCAAGTAGAAAAATGCTAAGTACCTTGCAAAATTATGGCCAAAAAGGTGTGACCCCTCACAGAGTGCGCCCAGTGCCAATCCGAGAATTTTGGAATGGCTTCTCGCGTAGTGCGTGAGTGGTGGACCCATGTTGGCCTAGAAAGATGCATAATTAGTGAAATCTGATAGTGCAAGGCAGCTTAATCCTTAAAATTGAGCTAGATCTGTATGTTACAATACTAAGAAACACTTTATAAATTGAAAATTGGAGTAAAAAAGAGGTGACCCCTCACAGAGTGCGCCCTGGGCCAATCCAAAATTTTCGGAAGTGCCTCTCGCGCACTGTGTGAGTGGTGGACACTTTTTGCCTAAACAAACCTAATGTAATTATTCTACCAACACTAATACCTTGCAGGATTATACAACATGAAATTGCAGGTCCAAACCCTAAAATCCCCAGACCTATAAATTGACCATAAAGGTTCCTCATTTTCACCTTCCTTCTCCAATTAGCAGCTCTTCGTCCAACAAGGCGATTTTTAGGCGCCCGGAAGGCGATCACGCTATTTCAAAACATGGTCCGGACCAAACAAACTGCAAGGATGGTAGTATCCGACGACTACATCAGCGCCCAAGCTGCTCAACAGAAGGCCAGGGAGGCTCAGGAGTGAGCCAGGCAAGAGGAGAACCCGGACCCAAATCCCGATGGCGAGGAGGAGGATCAGGAGCAGCAGGATCAAGAGGAACACGCCCAAGATACCGAAGAGCAGGAAAACCCTGAAAGCCAGGGTGATGGAGGCCAGAACGAGGAGGATGACGAGGACGAGGACGACGATACACTAGAGGAGATAGTGCGGAGGATAAAGAAGATGGCGAAGACGGGGAAGAAGAAGAGGACAGCCAAGAGGAAGAGGATCGAAGAGAAGATGGAGCGGAAAAGGTTGAAGGAGGAGTGTAAGAAGGGGAGGGAAGAAAAAGGGAAGGACCCAGAGGTGCCGAAGGAACCCCGACGAAAGACAAAATCAACACTGGCAAAAAGGGTTACCATAACGGAGCGAGAGCCCGATAGGCCACCTTCATCATCTTTTGACACTGAGTCAGATGAGGAGGAGATAAGGATCCCCCGCCCAACTGAAGGCTCAGAGGAGGAATCGGCGGCAGCAGCAGCCCTTTACCCCAAGTGGCCAAAGCCGACAGCAGATCCCAAGAAGGGCCGGCCAGCAAGGGAGTCCTATGTACTCAAGCACGAGCAAGAGTACAGAAAGAAGCTGAAGGAGTACAACCAATACATGAAAATGTATGAGGAGTACTCGAAGTACTATGAGCAGCACAAGGTGACCTATGTGGAGGGAGGCAGGCCGTCGAAGAAGAACACCCTGAAGCCGCCCCCGGAAAGATCAACACCCTCGAAGAAGCCAATGAAGAGAAAGGCGGATTCATACTTTGCGAGAGCTGCTCGGGAGATCCGCCATTTTCAGAGGAGCTACAAGCTGTTGATCCCACGAGCCGCCTTCGCGAGACTGACCTGCAAAATTTTGCAGGAGTTTGACAATACAAAGAGAGTAACAGATGACATGTTACTCGCATTGCAGGAGGCAGTGGAGCAGAGGCTAGTATAACACTCTGAAGACTCTCTAGCATGTGCTCTCCATGCTAAGAGAGTAACTTGTATGCCCAGGGACATGAAACTAGCCAGATTTATTAAGAAAGAAGTGTAAATATAGAACTTTTTGTAAATACAAAATTAAGTTTTGATCATGATAAAGTGTAAAATTGTAAGTAATTAGGTTGTATTAATGATATCTGCATTTGGAATTATCCAATTTGGATCAAAAGTCAGTGATTTTGACCCCACCCTCACAGAGTGCGCCAGGAGCCAATCTGAAAATTTTGGAACTGCCTCTCGCGCACTGTGTGAGTGGTCGGCCACTAATCTTTGCCAAGACTTGGCCAAATGTAGAAAGTAAGGACAAAATCTGACCTAACTCGTCGAGATAAGTAGGATTTGACCCTTAGATTGCAAGTTTTGAGCCATCTTAGACCCAAACAGAGCCCCACCTCTCACAGAGTGCGCCAGGAGCCAATCCGAAAATTTTGGAACTGCCTCTCGCGCACTGTGTGAGTGGTCAAACCAAATTTGACCTAACTTGCCCCAACTTCCTCCAAATTAGATGGAATTTGTTGCAATAAGATTCTTAGAATGCACTCTTTAACCTAGTTTGCCTATGATTTGCATAGCAGCACCTTAGAATGATAGATATTCCCAAACCCTAAAATTTTCCAAAATTAGGGTTTTGTCTATAAATAGGACCACAACCCTCATTTGCACCCTACACCTTTGCTCCTCACTCGAAGACGATTTTTCAGCTCCCAGAGGCGCTTCCTCATCTGTTTGATATCCCCAGCAACTCTAGCATCATGGCAACATCTGCATTTAGGCGATGGTGCAGCCGCCTTGCTCGCTCAATGGTGGGTGACATCAACTTCGGTCTTATTTGTTTTTGAAAGGAGATCGATGTGGATGCAACCATCAATGCTACCCCCTACTACCAAGAGATCATGGCTAAATTCCATGCAAAGATAGGTCCTTCTCTAGTAGAACTTGTGACGTCCCCTACTCATATACGATGCCCGCACCGTATACAAATAGGAGTTCATCCCCCATACCAGCTCCATCTTCGTCTGAGGGCCCTCCACATATCAACGTGACCGTCACGAGTCCACGGTTGGGAAGAATGAAGGGTCATTTTACCCCGATCTCCCTCGGCCTACCTAGGCTGCCGAAGGCGTAAACATACACGTCAGTAACATAACATCATATATCCACCTCGAAGGGTGGCACATCAACATCTGCATAGACAAAGATCAGCACAATACAAAGGAAGTTCCTACCCAAGGCTCAGACTCCAGGGGATGACTGACAAGCTTGGGTCTCCAGAGTTCAGTGCAGACGGAATCGTGACAATGGATTGGGCTGGCATAAGAACATGGCTTAGGGTTGTCCATTCCATCTGCCCCTCCTGTGCACACTTTGCAGAGTAGGTTGAAAAGTGTTGGGACCCGGTATCCTTCCGGGGATGCATAGCCAAAGGGGCTATTCCTGGGTTGCATCTCCCCAGTTCCGATGGGGCAGGTAGGGATCACTCCCACCAGAGATCTCCATGCTGACCCAAGGTGACTAGAGGGCCACCGCCCTTATTCGACTTAACCCACTGGAAGGTGAACTCCACCCCACGGGTGTCGAGCCCATGCCTTACCCACACTCAGTGGCAAGCCATTAGACCTAGTCACTCTCGATCCCGGTGGGGCCTTACACACGGGAGGGATCGGTCAAGGGTCGAGAACATCGAACCTCATTCTAAGCCCGGTCGGCCCTTCACCCACAACCAGGTGGGGTTCTTGTACACAGGCCGAAATCTAGTAATGCACTAAGAGGGACTAGCTAGGAGCATCATCTACTAAGCTTTAAGTCTCTACCCCCCTTCCCAATACAATGAGTCCACAGAATGCATCCGTCCATCATATCAACATAAGTAATAAGAACTAATCTATTTCGTAGAGTTAGGTTCTTTAGTTAGAGTCAATCTCAGGATCAGCTTGGCTACTAAGGGTGATTTAATAGGCTAAACCTACTGGTTCGAAGGCTGGAATAAGGTTTAGGCTATTCAATCGACCAAATACCTGATCACTGGTTCACTCCTCTCGATCCGAAGGCGTACATGTCTCTGTTCTGCTTCGGGATGCGGTCGGAAGAGTGATCTGACAAGCTGGGGCGCACGGGCAGACCGTGGGAGTTGGAATTGACTCCTTAGGCGCGCGAATTGGAGCACGGAAGGTCTGTGGGCGAAAAAGGGAAAGTTAGGGTTTGGTGCCTTATGTAGGCTATCAGTTAGGTTTAGGGTTTCCATGACCCTTGGTCTGCCTTTAATGGGTTAAAGGTCTAAAAGTGCGCGCATTGCTAAGAGTGCGCACCATTGCAAGTTGCCCCCTAGGGCATCCTTGCTTGGGTACACGTCGGCGTACACGTCGATTGGACGTCGTGTACGCGTGACGGTGCAGTACGGTATACGTCTTGAGACCGTATATCGTACTGGAACGTCACATTCTCCCCACCTTGAATTGATGTTGTCCGCAGCATCGTGGGTCTCCCCACCTTGGGATCTTCTTAACCTGCAATCAACCTCGTGCATACGACATAGTTATTATTATAGTTATACATTTAATAGGATTACCTCAAGGTAATATTTATAGAACATTATTATGCTATTATTCAATCCAATAGTTATCACTTATGTCATTATAACAATAACTCCTAATGTTTCGGTTTATTATTATATGTACAATTATTCTTCGAGGTACTCTTTATTCCTTGCAACACATTACGACAAAATTGTGTTACAAGTCTTCATAGTTCGACCTCCTGGCCCTCCGGAGCGCTCTATTGGCCTGCAGGTCAACACTACGTTAGTACCATTAATATTAATAAAATTTTGGTTATATGGTGACCACCCCACCTATCTACATGAATGCATGGCTAATCTCCCGGCGTAGGAAGAGGATGATTCTTCCATCGTGGCCGAGGAGACAGCGCCTATAATGCCTATATGGCGCTCATGCCTACACCTTTAGTTGCCCAGCGTGGAGGATAGATCCTTCCCGTATATGGGGCGTGAAGGCCAGATTCCTCCTATCAAAGCATATATGGGGCTAGAGGTGCTTTTCCTATCAATGCATTCCTCAATGACCTCCTTTCTCTCGAGGTCGTCTACTTCCGTGGGACGGAAGTAGACTTTCCAAGCGGAACCGCGGTCATGCCTACATTGACATTACACCACGTCCTAGAGATCACCGCAATAGTCTCATCATCGGTTACAACGCATGCAACCCTTACCTCATAGGTTGCATGCGTAGATTATACTTAACTAGGCAAGCTATGAATCTACACAAATCGACATGCCTGAGCCGATTTCTTCGGAGATGACCTTGCCGTCCCATTGCTCCATAAACTGTGGATGCTGCTTTTCCAGGTCTCTTTTAAGTGCCCATGTCACGTCTTCCACCGGCAAGTGTTTCCACTTGACTAAGTATTGGAGAAACTCCGATCTCCTTGTTTTCTTGAATGCTTTATCAAGAATTAGTTCTGGAACTATTTCTATCTGGTCTTCTGTCATTTCCAACATCGTTGGGGTGTCCAGGACTTCATCTGGATTGGGAGTGTGCTTCTTCAGCAAACTCACGTGGAAGACTTTGTGGATCTTTAGGTGTGCTGGCAAGTCTAACTTGTAGGATTGGTTACCCACTCTCTTGATTATTCTGAAGGGTCCAGCCCACCTTGGAGCAAGCTTCTTGCAATTTCCGATGCGGAGCTTCGCCTGCTTTACCTTGATCTTAAGCCTTACATTATCTCCAACTTGGAATTCTCTGGCTGTCCGATGTTTGTCGGCAATGCTCTTCTGCCGACTCCTTGCTGCTAGAAGGTACCCTCGGACTTCTTCCACAAGCTGCTGCATGTCGCTCAACATTTGCTGCGAAACTTCCACTTTTGACACGGGATTGTGCCACGTGTCTGGAGTTAGGCATTGGTAGCCATAGTTGATCATGAACGGCGACATTTGGGATGATTCCTGCTTGGTGCTATCGTATACAAACTCCACCAAGTGAATAAATTCCTCCCACATACCTTGCTTGTTCCAGACATAGTTTCGGAGCATGTCTTCCAATATTCTGTTGATAGGCTCCGTTTGCCCATCCGTCTGTGGATGATAGGCCATGCTCATGGATAGGTTTGTTCCAATCGTTGTGAAGTGATCCTGCCAGAAGGCACTGATGAACTTCGGATCTCGGTCGGAGATAATTTCCCTTGGCATGCCATGGAGTCTGAAGATCTCTTTGGTGAAGAGCTTTGCTGTGTCCATAGTTGTGTCCGTGGTCCTGCAAGGCACAAAATGGGCCATCTTCGACAACTTGTCGACCACGACCATCAAGGCATCCTTACCTCTTATTGTCCTTGGCAGTCCTGTTATAAAGTCCATGTTGACGACCTCCCACTTAGCGTTTGGCACCACTAATGGTTCTAATGCCCCTGGTATTCGAAGTTGTTCTGCCTTCGTTTGTTGGCATAGCTGACACTCCTTGATGTGGTGGGCTATCTGCTTCTTCATTCCTGGGCCATTGCTGGAAAACTTATTTATTTTTATCTTTTTTTCTATGATTCCATTAAGGCTGAAATTTTGTATTCCGACGCGTAATATTAATGCGTTTCAGGAAAAAATACCAAAAAATAAAATAAAAATATTTCAAAAATACAAAGAAAATGTCCCAAAAAGCACCTATTAAGCACTATGTGTCGCTGACACAAAAAGTGTCCCCCACTTCCATGGTTTAACCCCAACCATACACAAAATAATATACTATCACGAAGGGTGGTCCATCCATGTTCCATATAAGCAACAATACAATACCAACACAACATGAGAAAATACACCGTAAATAAGGCTCTACCCCGGGCTCAGACTTCGTGGGGTCGGCTGACGGTCAAGGTCTCCGGATAACAACAGACAGAGACATGGCGTTGGCTGGCATAGAACAATGGCTAGGGTAGTCCACTCCATCTGCCCTCCTGTGCACACTTTGCAGATAGGCTAAAACATGCTATGGCACGATTGTAGCCTTTCGGAGACGCAATCTCATGGAATCACCCTATGAGACTACTCCGGGTTACATCTCCCCGGTTCGATGAGACAGGTTAAGGAGGCGTCCCCTTCCCGGGCACAATGGATCCCTGGGTGTGCTAGAGGGCACGTGCCACATCAGCAGCCCCTGCATCTGTACCCGACTTACTCCCCTAAATTTAAAGGCCGGCTCACCATGCCCGTTCGAGTTAAGGGCACTCAATGGCCATATCCTATAACTCAGGGAGTGTCAGACCCATACCTGGCCTCTTTAGTGACCGACTATAAGCCTAGCACACCATGGGGAATCTTGTAGCCATGCTAGGCAAGATCCCACCCCCGTTTCACCATCATACCCATTATCTGATGCTGAATCACAACATAGCATCCACAGCCAGGTGGGCTCTTGTGCACATGCCGCATCTAATGGGATTTAAGGGGTTCTAACTAGGAGCATATCTAATGGTCTTTAGGTCTCTACCCCTTTTTTTCCCATATAACACAGGAGGAACAAAAAGAGCGCATTCATATCTGATACATCCATCATAATCTCATCTAGAACATAAAATAGAGAGACTAATCATCCATCTAACAAGCAAGGATTAGTTCCTAACTAGAATCCAAGCTAACTAAGCCTACTAACTGGTATTTGAGCTAGATCTCCCATCTCTCAGGTTCTCCATGCCCGGCTGGTTGAATAAGCTCCTTCTCCTTCTCTAATTGCCCCCAAATCATGGGACAAATTGGGGTGGAAGCCCCAATTTGGGTGATCCAAAGTTAGCAAGTCTGCCTTGCCCAATCGATTTGGGCCAGGTGGCAATTCTAGATTAGTTTTTCATTAACTTATTTAATATTTTAGCCTTTTTAATATTAGGTTAAGCCCTAAATTTGAATTAGGGTTTAGGGTTTTCCATCTTAATAATTAATGAGTTAAAATAGCTAACCTTAGCTTATGAATAATTAACGCACCATTAATTATTCCTTTTATACCTAAAAAAACATGTAAATACGTGCAACATCACATTCTCCCCTCCTTAAAAATGATGTTGTCCTCAGCATTTAGACTAGAAATACGGGTTACGTCATCGCAACACATCACATATTACAACGAAAAGTCTCCCTCTCCTTAAGGAAGGCAACACAAGACCGAAGGTTATGGGATAGTTTGAGATTACAATAGCTCCATAGAGAACGGTGGGGGCAGTCATACGTCTGCTCCTAGGAAGGTGAGATAGGTGTGATGACTAAGCGGAATATTAAATATCCCATGAGTACATAGGGAATGCCAAGGCGACATTTTTTACAAGAAGGAAAACCATTTTGTAATCCTTGACTAGCTAAGTGACCCTGTCTATGAAGGATAGTCACGCGGAATTATACCTTTAGGGATAACCGACAAGAGTATGTTCCTACTTTGACGTGGCAAAAAATACCAAATGCCTTTAAAACTAGGATGTTTGGGTAAAATAGTAATGTTCCTTTTTCGCTAATCAAATTAGAAGTTGGCTTTTACAAAAGGATGTTTGGGTAAACTAGTAATGACCTTTTTTCGCTAATCAAACTAGAAGTTGGCTTTTACAAAACATATAAATGAGACTGAGATCTATCCAATAACAGTAGAATCGTTTAAAACAGAGTTGGAATCTTCAAATCGTTGTCCATGATCCATGATCCCCGAATACAATGGTAACCAACTCACTACAAGAGGATAGCCCTTTATCATCACTTTAATATCACTTAAATTCTCAAAAAGCACTAAGTGATATAAATAATGATATTCAGGGTCTAGTGATGCAACTTATGATACAAAATATATCATCTATAGCATCATCGACATCGTCATAAATATGGTCAACAATTATATCAGTACTAATTAACGACAATATATGTGTTACTACTACCGTCATGAATAATATCACCTATTGCATCAACTTTACCATCATTAATTATTCCAATGGTGCTAATGACAATATATTATAGTATCACACATAGCTTCATCTCTAGTATCACATATTGACAATATTATATCAGTGCTAACAAATGATATTATATATGTTGCTAATAGCATCATGGATAATATCACGACTCACGTCACTCTTACTATCAATAATTATTATAAATTTGATAATAATAATAATAATAATAATAATAATAATAATAATAATACAAGGAATAATTGTGCAAATAATTGAAAAGCAATAATGGTGCAAATAAATCCAATTAATACTTATGGATTTAAGCCAATACTATAATGTGTTTGAAGGATTCTAAGTATGAATATTAGTAATGGATGTGAAATTGTATAATGGATAAAGGTTAATGTGAACTTAGATTTCTTAATGGTGAATACCATGGATGGATGGGACTATTTGACCTTTACCATTTGAAATCCTCGTGGGTAATGCCACATATGTCATATGTTAATTCTAGGGGGTAAAAACATAGTAGCATTGAACCAAGCATGGCCTTATGGTTTTAACTTGTGAAAGACCATGACATGTTGATGAAACCTGGATAAGATAGGATAAGATAAAATAAGATAGAATTTTAACGTCCACGAGAAGCTTAGAGGCTTATGGGATGGAACAATACAAAAGGGCAGAAGCTCAAACTAAACAAGGGGCCAAGGCCCAAACGAAAACCTGGAGTCGAAGCCCCATCACAAGACAAACAATAAAATATAAAATTAACACACAAAACAAGTTTGGGCCCTTGAACCGTGTCTGCCAGGATGTAAGGTATCCTACTTGGCCTAGGCACAATTAATTGCATTTGTTTCTAGTATCCATCCTTATCGGACTCTCTAGTGTAAAGGGAGAGTCCGATAATTAAGTTATCACTCCTAGGAGTGATAACTAGTTATCAACACTAGGAGATAATTAGTTATCATCCCGATAAGGTAGATATAATTAGTTATCAGCCCGATAAGGTGGTTATTGGTGGTTATTGGTCTTTGCATTTGCTTCCAGTATCCATCCTTGGTGCTTTTTTCTCATGCACTTTTGAAAAATAATTCGATGGCTTATTTCACTCCTTATTGCTCACTCCTTATTGTTTTTTTTGGATCATTGGATCCACGTATAATTCCATGAATATGCCAAATCAAGGGTTGTGCAATTTCCACATCAGACCCACGTATAAGCTTGCGCACCCCATACACCTATTATACGTATATACATACATGGTAAAATTCAATCTATACACATCAAGAATCCACGAACACCATTGCATTCACAAAAAGACACATAAGAACAAAGAAGACTGAAGCACAGATAAGAACTTGAATTGAAGAAATAAGAACAAATAAGGACAATCCCTTAGAAACCTAGCCATAGCTGGAGTAGCCATAGCTATCCAAACTTTAGGAAGCCAAGCTTTGTGCAGACCTCCTGTTTTACGCCGGCCAAGCTGACTTCGCTGATCTTCCCTCACCTCATGTGCCCACCGCCCACCATGATCGGACTGCCGCCACTAACAAAAGCAAAACCCAATTCGAAGATAATTACCAATCTTCTGTTTCTGAATCCCCCGAGTTGATTTCTTTGCAGGCGAGACTAGAAGATAATTTAAGTTACCCAAAGGCTAGAAGTGTGAAAAGCCATGCAATAAGACCGGAAGCTAGGCAGCAGCTAGGCTTTCAGTTCTTCATAAGCCAACGTGGTTAGAACCAGCGAAGATTGAAGCCACTCCAAGCACACCGGCAGCAAGAGCAAAAACCATGAAGTACTGAGTTGCAGAGTTACCTGCAAAATAAATAGAGGCCATAACATACCAGAATCGATGGCCTTGTTTAGGGCCCAGCTTCAAACTTCCGGATTCAAACTTCCGGATTCAAACAGAAGCGGCCATAGCATACCAGGACGGCAAGTCTGCACTCAGATCTGGCAGCCGCACCATGCTCGACGGTCCTTGCACAGATAAAAAATCTTCTAATTCTAACCATTAGGAAAAAATATACAATATTCAGCCCCATCCCTCTTTTCCCGCCAAACCACTGCCAAAATCATAGTAAAAGATAATTTGGGAACCTTAATTGACTCACGTTTAGGACTTGGTTTTTCATTTGGATTTAATGGTGGAGTATAATACCTTTGCTTGGTATCACAAAATTGGACAATTGGAATTTAACATGGTACCTTGTCGTGTCTTTTGAGCAAAAAATTTACGATTGTTTTAGGGTTCCGCTTTTGCAAGAGAATGTTTGATGCTCATAGGGGGGGGGTGCCCATATTCCGTGCCTTTGCCCAGGTTCCGCCATAGTTTTGGTACCAGCTTCCGCTCACAAAAGCCCTGGAACCGTGCACCCAGAAGCCCTGGAACCGTGCCTCTTCATGAAAAATGAACTGAAAATTCGGGTGCACGCTAGATGGGCAGGAGGTGAACGGTGATGGTCAGATGACAGGCCTACTTTGAAGGCTCACAACTCGAGATGTGGAGACCCGATTTCTCTGATTTTTGTTTCTCATAACAGATCCGGCCTCGAGCTCTCCAGAACCGTGCTTTTTTCCCTGTTTTGATCAGAAAAACTAAGCCTCTTTTTGATTCAAACCTTAAGTGCACGGAATATGGGCACCCCCCCTAGCTCTACCGAATAGCACAGATCCAGATCCTAACGGCATGATCCGGCTGTCTCATGATGTTAATCCGGCTGTCTCATGATGTTAATCCTGTGACACAGATGATCTCGCTGTCTATTTGCCAGAAATATCTCTAACGGATTAGCTGGACATGCATGCAAAAAGGTATATTGCTTTTGTACTGCTCCTTTTGCTTAAATCTCTGTCGAAAAGGTAGCTACCATTGTAGAGGTATTTTTTGCCACAAGGTTTTTTTGGGCATGCAACCCTTGCACGAAGGTAGCGATTAATGCTTCCTGCATCTACGGCATTTGTAGAATTGATGTCCAGCCGCAAATAGGCGCTCCAATGCTCTGTCTGATTGTGAAGGTAGAAGAGCGATTGTGCTAGGTAAGCTGCTTTTGGCTTAATAAAATGGAAGCAGATAGATACAAGATCTGTTGTTTGGCTTTGTGCTGATAGTGTGCTCCTTCTTTCTCATTATACCCTCAGTGTCTCAAGGAAGGCAGATATGGATGCAGTCGAAATGGATTTATAAGCAACCCAACAAAAGAAATATACGGATTTGAAGCAACATGATTAAGGTTTGAAAGTGATTGTGAATCTGCTCATGAAATTTGTTATATGCTGTGAAGAGATATATATACCTTGAAATTGATAACTGAGATGCCCTTAGAATCGATTGTTATGAATGCATCCAATTGTACAGGTTATTTGGGCATAAGCCAAAGTGGTCTTTTATCATTTCTAGCTTTTACTGGCTGATAGATTATCTTTTGCATATAATGATTTGATGTTGAACAGGTGCTGCTGCGTGTTGGGCCAGCTATGAGATATGTCTTCCTTGAATTTGTTGCATGTTCCTTCTGCTTAGTTTTATGAATATGCTGCTCTTATAGATAGCTGCAGCATTGGTCTGTGGCTACTGTGCAGGGGATGCGTCTATTGTACAGGCTCTTGTGGCCAGTGTTTGTGGCCTAAAAACACTTTAGCAGGCTCCAGATTCAGTCAAAATATTGCTCTGGTAAAAATTTAAAAATGTTGATATGATTTATGCCTTTGTGCATTTCGTGTATTCCTAACTGATTCTTGGGTGCCTGTGTAGCATGCCGAAATAGAGATGGTGCATCTATGGTAATAGACTAACAGGATGTTCAATAGATCAAGGACCAAACTATAATGTTGGAAGCGTACATAAATCAGGTTTGTACTTTTAACTGATAATTACCAGATATGAATTTGTGATTGACATGTGAAGTTTACAACTGATGCCTGCTTATATGCTCCTGTTGGCCAGCTTATGTACTGATGATGATGGCCACGCTAATCTGAATCTTAGGTTAGAGTCTAATAATATTAGAAATGCTAATCTAGGACAGATAGTTGTGTACAAGGCCATGCATAGGTTAAATTCGTATGCTACATCTCTAAAGTCATGGTGAAGTATGATTTTGTTGACCTTAATCGTCAGAAAAACATACGATTTTTCTGACACTGAATGGTTAGATAATATTTGTCAGGTAAAGCATTGGCCAATAATCTGACGATTTTTTGACAAAAAAACCCTCATTCTCTTGTATACATTGTTATGCAGGGCTGCTGAGTTTTTTTTATCTGCTGGTGCTGCCAATTTGGCAGGGGGTTCAAATCCCCAGGATTTGCAAAACTCGTGAACCATTTGGCATTATAAGTGGTTAAAAATGTGTGGTTATATTTGATACTATTGTGGCATTCACTCATATGTGATATTATATCTGACGCAAAAAATGGTAAAATATTAACACGTGTGATAATATCTAGGGCATTCTCATTGATGTTATATATGATAGCAACCATATTACAAAGAATGATGTTAATGTTGACATTATAAATGATGTCAAATGTAGCAATATAGGTGATGCTATACGTGACGCCAAATGTAGCAACTTGGTTCGGGAAATTTTTTGCCTGTGATCGGCAGTTTTCCTACTAGATTTAGAGCAGCCTACCAGCTATGAACACCCTCACCATTTTTGCCGGAAGTACCAAGAAAAATGCCTGTTTTTAGCAGGAACTTTTCCTACTGTTTCAAAACTGTGCTGCTAATTTTCATTTCCACACGGTAGCTTACAAGGCTTCCGTGGAATTTCCCGAACCATAGCAATATAGATGATGCTAAAAATGATATTGTTTTGTCACACTACAATGACATAAAATATGATACTATAACTATTGCTATTAATGATGTTATGCCTGACGATATACCTGATGTAGTTTCATCAACGGGTACCGTCATTTATTGTGTCAAAATTGAAAATTTTGAAATTGTGATTTTTAAGCCCATAAATGACAGAACTATTGATGTAGATTGCTTATTCTCTTGTAGTGACTCCATTGCAATGCAAATCTTCTGCTTCTATAAACAAGAATAGCATTGTCAATTTACATAATAAGGATGATAACTTCATTAAGCCCTCTCCACAAAAAAGGTGCATGATATCCATCAAAGAGTTAGGTGAGCTCGTGTGCATCAGAAGAATGCACAATACATTTTCTAAGCTTCAGAAGGGCATTAAACTCTTGCTATTTCTTAGTTCCTTCTACCTTCAATGTCTGCCCTAGAACAAATACGTCGACACCCTTTTATTTGCAAAATGATAGCATTTAGCACCTTAGTAAATGCCGTGCATTTGTATTTTGCATCACAAATTAAAAAAAAAGGGAAAAATCTAAAAATGCCTTTGTATTTTGCAATAATTATGAAAATGCCCTTATATTTCTTGGTATTGTCAAAATGCCCCTCGCGTGGTGAAGTCCAAAGATCCAGCTCCAAATCCATCCATGCTTAGTCTAAATGGCCATTTCATCTCCTCAGCTCTTCTTTTACTATTCCATTCTAGGATGTGAATGCGGTTGGGAAAGCAGATCGTGTGTGCAAAATCTTGGTTGGAGATTTAGACAATTTCCAATTACACAAAACTACCCATCTTGAATGAGATGCTGGAAAGCTTACAGATCATATGAATAGCATCTGGGCATGTCCGTCCAAAAGAAGGCACCAAACCCATTCTTCTGAACCTACCAATGCAAACCAATAAGCTGCTAAGAAATGGAGCTAGACACGAAAGAAGCAGAAGTGTTGCAAGGCTACTAACATGCAAATCCGTAGTCTGATGCTGGAATTTACGACTAAAAGTTGCTATAAAATTAGGATTACCTGATATAATCTATGGAGCAGGGCCGGGTGAAGCTAGAGCTCTAACACCGATCAAAATCGCCCAACATTTGCCTCCCATCCCATTTCTAACGTCCCAAGCTGTTTACGTTTTGGCCATTCCCAGCAGATACAACGCAAAAGATCATGCATGCATCGCTGAGCAAAATCGCAGCAACTTCAAGCGATGGATCTAATTTCGGATTTGATAAGCCAAGAAACTAATAGATGTAAAGATGCATTCGACAAAGGAGTTGGATTATGGTGAAAACCGATCGAAATATATTCAATAAAGGAGTTGGATTATGGTGAAAACCGATAGAAATCTCTGGATATCTTTTGATATGTATAGATTACTTCTAAATTTAGTTATCACGGATCAATACGATGTTATTTCTCTTATCGAAGTAGAAAACATGCACGAAATCAAGGCGGCAAAAGAACATGCACCAAATCAATGAGGTAAAAGGACAGGACTGAGAGTAGCATATCATATGCTATCTTCCTACAGTAGAAAAATTGGGGGCATTTAGATAATTAAGTAAAATACAGGGGCATTTTCACAATTATTATCAAATACAAGAGCATTTTTAGAACTTTCCCTAAAAAATATATATATAAAACTGAACATCATAGCACCCAGGCATGGCCTCACAAAAAGAAATTGCTACTAACATGAAAATTCATCTCCCGATAAACAATGGATGGCATAACACCTCCGGCCAAATCGTAGAGAACCGTTATTCTTTGCTTATGGCGATACCCCACTGCAATGCAACTCAATCTCTATCATCCATGTCACCAAAAATTTATCTAACGGCCAATATTCTGCAAGGTGAGGGCAGCCCGCCTGCAAAAGAAATGGGCAGTGTACAGGGGAGGCGCAACAATTATTCTAGATCAATGGCCTTCCAATCCTTGGATTGGCTATGTCTAGATAATTTTAGAAGCATAAATTTACCACTAGCATTAGCATTATCTTATCTTATTCTTGGTCGCCTTTTAATATTTGGTTATTGTATTTGGTGATGGGGCCTAGTCCCTAGGTTTTAGATGGGCTGTTGCCCTTGCATGTGCCGTCCCATAACCTGTTGGGTTCCCGTGGACGTAAAAATTCATCTTATCTTATCTTATCTTATCTTATCTTATCTTATCTTATCTTATCTTATCTTATCTTATCTTATCTTATCTTATCTTATCTTATTTTGGCGTTAATATTATATATAGATAGATAATTGCCTATCCTGGGGGTTGAGACCAAGAATGAGTCCGTGTCAGTTAAGCAGGAGAGATGTTGGAGATAGAATTCCCTAGTTTACACAGTGTAGAGGGTGTCAACACCTTTGTTTGAACTTATTGCTGAAGGATTGGTATCATAATCATACGTGGTTTGACCCAATTGTCAAAGGGCGTCGAGTTGTGAAGCTCATTAATAAGAAGACTGGAGTGTATGCCATATATAAGAGCCTGGGAGTTAAGAATTTGGTACTTATAAATCTCGGGCCAACACATTTTGCAACCAACTACACTTGTTTGGAGAGGCTGATAAGATTCACGATTAAGTCATTAGCACTTTCAACCACACAGAGTTTTTCGAGTGGGAGAGAAAGCAAAGTGGAACTAGAGGGGCCAAGACTCGTCAAGAAGCTCACGAACTTAGAGAGTTGGTTGTGCGTGAATAATTTTGGAAAGGAGTTGAAAATGTTGTGAAATGTATGAGGCCTATTTATTATGCCCTGAGGAGACTCGATTCTTCAACTTCAAGCGCCAGCAAGGCCTGGAGGTGTTGGCACAAGCCTCATTACAACACGTGGGCGCTGATCAACCACTTGACAATGCCAAATGAAAGGAGTTACTGGCCGATGTCATGTCTCGTTGGGACAAATCTACATGGTGCCGGCCATGCCTTGGATCTAGCTAACCATGACATGGACTAACATGTAGACAATGAGGTGATGTGATCATTAAAGGTGGTTGCCAAACAATGCTATCCCAACCCATCCGATTACAAGGCTTTTCTCACGGAGTCAACAGAGTACAAGAATCTAATTGGCCAATGGGGAGACGAGGAATTGGGTGAAGTGATGCAAAGCTGATTTGGTTCACAACAATAAACCATTCCTTTCACCTCTTCCAAATAGAATACCTGACCTCTTCAAGCAAATCATATTCTCATAACCTGTAAACCGTCTAGGACTGCTAGAGAATCCACAGAATAAACCGTTAGCAATGACAAAATGATCTAGATATGAGATAAGAAGGCAAATAAACACAGATCCAATGAACATAAGATACGAGATACACCAATAGATACACCAATTGATATGAACTACACCAATAGCTCAGAATGATCCGGCTCTAGTTCGCCAAAACTAGAGGAAGATTCACAATACAAGGCAAATAATGGCAGTTCTCCACCCAACCGGGCCAACCGGTGTTGAGATCTGGCAAATCAACAGCAAGGCAGAAGGCAATGGCAATTTCTAGGCAAGGAGCTTGGTTCTCTTCAAAAAGGCAATCTTGGTTGTGCAGTCCAGTCTGACCCACGGCCACTCTTTTGACGATATCTCATGATCTGACCCACGGCCACTCTTTTGACGATATCTCATGATCCACAAGGAGCTAGCGAATGGGCGACCCCAATCCTGAAACTAGACACTGAGAGCTTTCCAATGAGCCCTGGATCGCAATAATCCGACTTATAATCGCTGAGATATGACCTTTTGAAGTTGGCCTTTAAAACCGCTATTTTGACCGATATTATCAAGGAGATTAGCTTGGCTTAATAGATATTATTGACCATAACCATTACAATTGCCATTTAATTGCCTTGCCATGCTATTACTTTGCCCTTCTCACACACCCATGCTAGTCCACCAAGACCAACGTTCAAGGCCACTCCCCCGAGCTACCATATCCATATCAAAAGCCACAAGGAAAAGCCAAGCATGGAGGCATATGCATGATCAAGTCACTGTGACACTACAAGCACTCGCAATGCCTCGTCAAACAGTGCAAGTGAAAAGAACTGGAGTGCCTACAAGTACATTCACTCGGTGTCATGCAATCGGTTGCTTCACAAGAAACAAGCCGGTGTTCAACTTCTCTAACTGATGGCTCTTGAATTGCAACAATAACAACAAGAAGCAGCCAGAGAATCTAAGTCTTACCAATGTAGGCATTGAGGAAGATGACTTCGAGGATAGTAAAGATGAGCGACTGACAGTGACAGGAGGTTGTTATCGTGATCCAGAGATTGTGGCCACTTGTTTCGAGGATGGCGACGAACAAGCTGACAACGTCAGACGACAACAGTAGCGCAGATCCAACCGATAATGAAAGGGACGTAGAAGTGGACTTAGAGTCGTTGCTACAAAGAAGGGGTGCAGTATAATGGGAACAATGACTCTCTTATTCGGACACGAAGGAGAAGGGTTGGAGGTAAAGGCAGGGGAAAAGGAGGTTAGCGCTCGATGTCAGCAAGGGCGATGATGACATTTGAGTCTGTTGTCACCATGCGGATGAGATTTTGATTTAATATATGTGTTTCAAAAAACAACTCAAAAGAGTTTAATTTGTGAATTATGACACCGATTTAGATGAATTTGATCTTGTTGAAAAGATCTTTATCATGATTTATAACTTTTATGAAGACAACGTTTGCATTTGATGAGCCGTATTTCCTAAAATGTCCTTGGCTTGAAGGGTATTTTGGTAACTTTTGCAAAATCTAGAGGCATTTTGGTAATTCTTCCATAAAAAAGTTTGAATAGCTTCCCCTTAACATGGACATCTAGCTCAACTATCAACCTCCTACACGCTAGATTTAGATCTCCTAGTCGACTAATATTAACAAAATCATCCAAAAACATCATTGGCCTAGAAAAACAGTCCAGATCTCCTTTTTTTAAGAATTTGACGAATTTATGGATATTTGGACAAGATTTGAAGAATGCCCTTGAAATTAACCAAGAATACAACATGACTTTGGAAAAGCACCAGTCAGTTGTCTCCAAAGATTTGTATGTGAAACAAGCCTCAAATGCTCAAATGCGACCTGAATGGTGCTTTCTTTAAACCTTATCACAACAAGAATGCATGCAGCTAAACTATCCATCTCCCTTGAACCAAGGGTTCTCTTATCACGTTAGGAATGTAAGATGCAAGAGAGACGACCCATGTTAGGAATGTAGGATGCAAGGGAGATATCCATAAAAGAGAGAAGGAGAGGATGGACTCTCTCAATATGAATATGTACACATATATAGCACCAACATGTGCAAGTTGTACGTGACATCAGCATTTATAGCTTCAACTTTAACACACATTAAATTGCAATGCTAATGGACACATTAAAAATTTTCAGTTCTGAAACTGTGCTGCGAATGAAAATTGAAATGATAAGACAAAAATGCAAACCACAAAAACTTGTGATATTATATTAATATAATTTGTGTTTTTTGTTATTTTAACAACAATTATTAGTAACATTTTTATTTATTATAAAATATATATTGCCAATCCATGTTAGCTTTCATTGGTGTTAGGAATTTTATAATTGTATGTTGTATGCACTAGATGTTAGCACAAAACAAGTCTTGCTGTTTCTTATCAGAAACTCATGAAAATGTGACTTATAGCACTGCTTACATTTCATAACTTGGAATTTTTTAATATTCGCAATGCGCCTTCTTGTGCTGCTGATGCCACTAACTGTGCATTATGCAGCTTAGATTTAGATGAGAACCAGACAATCTAAAAGAAAATACCACCAGAGGCTTATAATGGACTACCTGTCCTTGCTGATTATATATATGCCCAGTAATCAAGGCCCTCCCAGTACTGGCACATGGGCTTTCCATCTACAAGCACGTGAACATTAGCAACTGGCATTGAGAAATGCATGTTGAACAAGTACGAGAGTATTGTACCACAAACAAGAGCCAGTCATCAGCTCTAAGAGACCTGTGGAACCAAATCCTGCAGAAAATGAATGGGCCATTTAAAAATGATCCAGCTTATACTTTCCAACATTCATGATAGTTTTCCTATAACATTAGAAAGTTAAAAAACCTATGAGGAAATTTGATATATCAGAATTCAAAGTCATCAGTCCAACATATTAGAGAAGATAAGATGTAAGATGGCTACTTGGATGGAAGATCTAAAGAGAAGGGTTAAACGTTGGCCCAGACAGTGCAGAATCACCTAGAAGCCTGACATTACTTGATTTCTGTGCGAATTTGGAAAGTACAGGATGAAATGGCACAAGGAAAGAACTTATATTGCAGTAGAAAACGTCAGTAAGAATGAAACAAAAGTGACTTATGATGACATGTCATATGATTATGTCGTACGCGACATCATTTTATTAGATGTTAGCGTCATTAACGTTTCGATCTAACCAAGACCATCTGCAGACTGAGGTGTTGTAGGACAGTACTATAGATTAATAAATGAAGTTTCCAGCTGTTCTCGAGTGAAACACACCCGGATATCTGAGTGTTTTGTCAAGGGATGATACTTAAGATCTCATGTGACTAAATTATCGACCTGTAATGTGGCTGGCTTGATCTCTTTATTCAGATACTGAAACAAGTGAAGCAACCAAAGCATTCCCTGTATATATGTATACAATCCCTTCAACTCAGCTTCAGTTGTGCTTAAGCTCACTGCTGTTTGTTTTCTGGAGGCTCATATGAGAGCATTTTTGCCAAGAAAGAACTGGTTTCTGATTTCTATGGTATACAATATCTTCTGAAACAAAACCTTTCAAGTATGACAAATTTTCCTTAGTTGCTACCCAATGCTGCATGAACCTGCTCATTTATCCTACAGAAAGTGTGATGCAGGTCTAAAAAATAACATTAGTCGGAGTGGAATAGATATGATTTACTTCTTGCCACCCATCAACTCTTGGAGCTGGTGTGAGTCAAGCACGTCCATGCAACACGCGCCCCAAAAGGCTTTGCCCTACCACAGGAGAGAACCTATTAGTTGCTTGTAGATTGTATAATTACATGGCTCCCCATCCATGTCAATTGCAAGCTTAGTGCTCCATATGGAGTAATAACAGACTTACAGTTTTCGCATGTAAAATCAATCAAGAAACTCTTGATGTACTCGGATTGAGTAATTTGTATCTACTCATCATGCTGCCATACCTCAAATAGAAGTGTGTGAGACCAAGGTCTGTTATTTCAAATGAATTTTTGAGGCATTCCTTCAGTTAGGTTTTCTGCATTTCCTGTGATAGTGTCATCCACATATAAAGCGAGAAGAGATATCTTATTTCTATCCAAATATCCTGTTTGGAGTACAAGCTCGAATCTGCCTTAGACCTAGTGAAATCTTGGAATAGAAATGCATCAAACTTTTCATGCCAGCATCGAAGAACTTGTTTTGGACCATATATCCTCCTCTCTAACTTGCACACTAGATGCTCCTTTCCCTACTCTTTTTTGGGTGGACATCTTGAAAATGGGGGTTGATGAGGCAGAAGGCCTTTGACACAGCCCCAAGGAAAGGTTGTTTTAAAGAATAAAAAGCTTAGGCCTACCAAATGAATTGATTTGGGGAGGGGTGACTCTATATGAGAATGTGTGAAAGTGAATGATGAAGGGTCAGATGAGATGCATAAGACCATCAGAGAACAGGACTGCTAACTCTCACCTAACTTATTTGGCCCATACAATGATGAGTTAGTGAATCTTATCCTATCACTAGGGGGTGAAGGTCCTATGCTGTTGTAAGAAATGCATTCCCGTTCCGCTATATGAGGATGATATGAAACAATTCACGTTACGTTAGAATCTCCAGCTCCATTCTCTTTGTTATCCCTGATTCAAGAATATGACAAATATGAAGTATTGGTCTGTGCACCTCTTTGATTACCGCTTCGTATTGCATCAAATCCGGATAAGCAGCTGCTTGATCCAGAATTGCTAAGGGGTGGCCTCATGGAAAAACAGTGTTTCCAAGGGACTTTCCAGGAAATAAAACACAACAGTATTTGTTTGATACTTACATATCTTATCTGCTTTCTCAGATCATACAGATATGAGGGTCAACATATATCCAGACTAAAGTGATTGCTACTGTGTACTAAAGAGAATTTTCTTCTAAAGGAGAGATGTTAGAGACAGTTATATAATACAAATATAAGGGATAATCATCGATAACTATAGGTAGAACAAACGTTTTGATCGAGATTTTTGAATGGGATTAGGGCTTTATGTGCACTTCATAAACAATGTAGGAAAGCACATCTGTGGGACTGGGGATATGAAGAAAATGCTTTTCAGAACTCCTGTCCAGACTATGTTTTTGAGGTTTTGAACAAGAGAGATGAAGTCAAGAAGAATATGGGAAAATATCGTTATTAGTTTCCGATTTGGGAAACGTTGTTGATGACATATTTGTCAATGTCATTATTGGCCTGTAAGTTCCTTCATAGACGTAATAAATATTTGCTCTCTCTTTCTTTCACTCTCTCTTCGTCCTAGATGACCATTAACTCTCTAGTAAGAAACAATGTGCTCTATGAAGGGACGTCATCTATCCCAAGAAGGATGTTGCCAAGAATGCACTTCACTTTGTTAGAGAATGACGTGACATGTCACTACTCTTAGATGACTAGGCATGCCACATATGTTGCTGACATGGCTCTTCTATAAAGCCATAGTCATGCTTTATAGTTCTTTATCCAGTTCACTCATAGCCTAGCTATATCGTGTATCTCTTTCATTCTAGCATACATGCATACAGGGTTTCTTCATGGTATCAGAGCCAGAATGCAGGATGAGATGAGTGCCAGAGTATAGCAGGTGGGATCAGAACGTGGTATCGGGTCTGATCAGAGGAACTGGCATCATCTTTCTTGCCTTGTGCAAGAGTTAGTCTAGAACGGGTCTAGAACGTGCTGCGGGTCTAGGACGGGTCTAGAATGAAAGCTCGAGAAATCTCTGCAAAGATTCTGCTAATCTTGCAAGATTCTTCGTCTGATTAGGTCTACTTCTTGCTACGGTTTGCAAGCAAGGTTTATAGTCACATCTGATGTTAAGAAGAAGAGATTCAGTTGTGTAGTTTGGACGCGCATCTGAGGCGTCTGGAAGACTCGTGAGAGAATATTTTGCAGACGGATTTGTGCCATATGGCGAAATCGGCAGTAGAATTTGTAACGTCGAAATCGGCAGTATAACGTCGGAGACATATTACATGGCTATTTTGGTTCGTGGCTTACTTGGAATACAAGAAAAAGGTGCATACTATTTTTGTTGATCCGGTAAAAAAAAAAAAAAAAAAAAAACCAAAAAAGGGCAGTGATACGCTGGAAAACGGATATTGGTGGATCTGAAGATCTGGAGTCTCCTTTTTATTGAGTGGCGACAAATCCAGGCTTTGCCTAGATGGAATGGCAACTTGGTCGAATCATGTTTCATATACGACTGTTTTAAAGGAAAGTAAAAAGTCTGCATGCAGGATCTATTTCCGGAACATCTATTTTGGAACAGGATGACTCAGGATATTTCGTTCGTTATTGAGGGATACTCCTGGCAAAAGCACAGAGATTTGGAGTTTGTTCCTTGGAAGTCATCAAATCCCTGATCATCAAGATTTGTGTGAGATTTCTTTCTTCTTGCTACGCTTCAGTCTTGTCAGACTTGTGCTATTGTAGATGTGATATAACTGTGTTGCTAGAGAATCTAATCATGGTCTATTTTACTACTGAGTCTGCTAGGCAGCTTTATCAGATTATAGCTCCTCTGAAAGGTAAGATTTTAACCATTCATAACTACGAAGAATGGAGATTTCAAATGACCTGGTCATTGATATCCCAAGGCATGTGGCATGTTGTCGGAGGAAATAATCTTTTTAGCTACTCTTGATGAAGACGACGCGGTTTACAGATCTATAATGTTGACCATTGATGCTACTTTACAATCAGGGTTTTGCAAAGATCATTCCTTACTGCCAAGGAGTTGTGGGATTATCTAAGGTTTCAATTTGGACAGAGCCATGACCAAGACTTACGTCATGCTAATTATTCCCTTCCACTTGGTGATGCTAGGGATGAGGTTGCAATTATGGCAGCCATGATAGCTGACACAGATGTTCATCAAGAAGATATTCCTGATACATTTTTCCATGATGATTATAAAATTGTGGAAAACCTTGGAGAAGGGCAAGCTGCACGGATCAAACAAGAGCATACTATGTCCAATGAAGATAATGCTCACGATATTAGTCCATCTTCTATGATCCAAACTTCATTCGACATAGCAGATTATGCTGTAACAGAGATGTTCTCGGAGTCTTCACCGCTATATATTGCTCTTGTACCTGCTCTGCAGGGTGCTCTGATTCAGGATATTTGCAATGAGATAGAAGACGAGCACATGGTAGTCTCATGTGAATGGAGTGCTGATTTTTCCGAACAAGGTATACTCTCTGATCTTGTCATGGACACAGCTGCTGATGTCCCTGTAGGGTATATACGAGCTGAATGTTTTGAAAATGACCACAAGTTTACATTGCAAAGTGCTTCAGAAGAACTAAAATTAGCATCCTTTTCAATGGATCATAAGCAATTTCATATTAAAGAGGAACAGATTTCTAAGTTTCCTTGGGTTGATCTTCATGCTACCCTTCCTGAATTTGGTTCTACTATGGCTCACATTTGTACTCAGCAGCTAGAATTACCGTGTTCACATGATGGAAGGTTGGAGGATCATCCTAACTTGCCTGAGTGTTTGGGATATGTGCCTCATTATGATGTTGGCGAATTGAACAAGATGTCGAAAATTAGCTACAGTTGTAAGCATAAACAGAATCAGGTTTTATTTGATCTTCACAATTCTGTATTTCTAAAGAGAGATGATATGGTTTCTGACAGAAGTGCATTAGCAGCACAGCTTCTAAAGCAATCACTAACACTTGGTATGGTTGGGTTACCTAAGGAGTGTTACGAAGTTACAAGTGCTACCTTTTATGGCGGAAAGATGTTCAAACTGTCAAGTAAAAACATTCACTGCTGAGAGTGTTGTTAGTTGTACATGTCTCCAGGATTCAGCAGGACACTTACATGGGTTTAACCTTGGGTTGAAGGCTGAGTATGGTTCATTACAGAGACAAAGGAAGTTGTTTTATACCGTTCCTTGTGTTTCCTGGAAAAGGGCATGGTACAGAGGCCGGATGTTATGGTTTAGCACCAACATCAAGTGGCAGCCATGGTTACTTCTGTGGTTGAATTTGCTTCATATGCTGAATTCCTTCCAGGCAGCGTTATATCTCAGGGGGGATACTTTGCATTAGTAGTTCTGGTTTTGTTCTCGATATTTTGGGTCATGCTAGTCATCAGGGGGGATGTTAGAGAATGACGTGACATGTCACTACTCTTAGATGACTAGGCATGCCACATATGTTGCTGACATGGCTCTTCTATAAAGCCATAGTCATGCTTTATAGTTCTTTATCCAGTTCACTCATAGCCTAGCTATATCGTGTATCTCTTTCATTCTAGCATACATGCATACAGGGTTTCTTCACACTTCACTTCACTTCACTCTCTTTCTTCACTTCACTTCACCAGAGGCTCATTATCACTGGCAGTCTGGAATTGCAATGGGAAATTATGGAATGAGCCTGGAGTTTATTTGGATGTCATAAAAGAGAGAGATATACTAGCAGCAAACATCTCTTGACTTAATACATGCTGCCAACAGTAAGGAAAAAGCAGAAATATAAATGCTCCTATATTTTTTCTTCACGCTATTTGATAAGTTCTATGTTTTCTACAATTTTCTAGGTAGCACTCATTGGCCCCTAGCAGTACAAACTTGGTCACATAGACCCTCTGTACATGTTGGTCTCATAGACCATCGTGGTCATTTGTATAATCATCATTCATCTTACTTGTATTTCATCTCTTTGGTAAGTTCTCTGTCGCTATAAATTTCTAGGTGGCACTCATTGGCCCCTAGCAGCATTAAAAGCTAGTATGCATGTTGGTCTCGTAGACCTTCTACATGTTGGTCCCAAACACCCCCATGGTCTTTGTAGACGTCATTCTTTCTTTCTTTCTCAACCCCTTCTAGGAAATCCTCACTAGATAATCAGAACCAAACTCCCAAGAATTGATCAATTTTACAAGAAAAGTGGGCTCTCACTGGTTTTTGTGTGACAAAAGTTTTAATTATTTTAATGCTCGCACAACCCTCTCTTTTCCCATCTCCTTCCCCAAAAACACAAAACCCAACAAAAAAAAAAAAAAAAACAAAACAAAACAGAGAGAGAGAGAGATTGAGTATAAGCCCAGTTCTGAATTACAAAGAATTTCTTCATAACAATCCTATTTCAACTCTTTGTAAGAGGTAAGTATACATACGAATGGTTCAAAGTTACTATTTTATATCTTGGCCCAAGTTGAATGGGATGAGGTCTCAGAGCAGTTTCCAGAAAAATCCAATCTGTTCCATACGCAGCTGCACACCTGAAAATGTGCCCCAACCATTAAAGTATTTTATATGCATATATATCAATCATAAATACCACTCACATATGATGGACAATTGATGTTTTCTGCGATTGAGAAAGAAAGAAAGAAAGAAAGATTATATTAACGTCTACGAGAGACCGCTTGGGTCTATGAGACCAAATATACATCAATCATGTCCAGCTAGGGGCGCATTTGCAGCCACCTAGAGATATTGCATAAAAAAGGAAAAAGAAAACTAAAACAATGAGATTAAGAAACTTTTGTCTTCTTGGCCACGGGCTCAAAGTATAAAGTAATGTCAGACTTGTTTTCTCTTTTGAAGGACTGCTTATGTTTATCCTTTACCGTCCGCTTTCTTCTTCTCGACACTTTCATGGTTACTCCTTTTGAGATTGGATGAGATGGTCCGGGGAGAGAATCTGCCTTCCGTTTATTATCATTATCACCTCCAATGAGAAAGAAAGTGATCAGTCTTTATGCGTAGGATCGCTTTTCATGTCCCGCTCTTCCCCAGCTTGCTCCTTTAATAGATTTCTTCTATGCACAGTCATTTGGTGAAGAAAAAGAGCTATACATTTCTGATCCTCATAGGCGATCAGTTTGGAGAGGGAGGTAGGTTCCCGAAATAGGCAATGGAATCTGCCCCGTATTTCATAATAGACTGGACATGTGAAGATGAAATGTTCCTCTGACTCAATTACATTCAAGTGACATAGTCTGCAGATTCTTTTCGAAATTCCACCTTCGGGTCTACTAGCACGACCAGCTTCGATCTCGAGCTGATGAGATGAGACCCTGAGCTGACCGATAGCATGTCTCACCTTATGTGCGAGGTGAATATTCAAATATCCTGGTCGCCGATGAAACCATCTTCATTGATCTCAAGGAAGTGATCTTTGTAAAATTGCATCTTGGTAGGAAGATCACTTGGGGTTAACCATGTCCTTGATATGTATAAAATTTCCAGATCGTGCCGTATGAGCTGATTCTTCTCTTTTCAAGTCTCTTTTTTGCTCCAGGTTTTACCGCTGTATTAGCTGCAGCTACATTATGTTGAAAGGGGGCAGGTTTCCCAAGCCAAATCCTAAGGAAGCAGCCCATTATGCGATGCTTTTGCGCACCAACATTCCTGCACTCCCTTTTCAGCCAGATCTTTGGAGCTCTTGAGAGCAATCCATGGAAGCCTGCATTGGCCTTGCTGCGAGGACCGAGTTGGTGCACTTTATGCAAAAGGAGACTAACTGGAATGCTGCGTCCCAGTTGAAGCGAGGAGCTGAAAATTCTGCCAATATGATTGAATGTGGCACAGATGCTTTGCTCATAATCATTTTGGACAGAAAATAAATTTGCAGTCTTTCTATATGACCCCATTCTTTGGCTGTCATATCCATTCCCCACATCAAAGCTCCATATAGAGCAGCTGGTCTAACTAAGGTATTGAAAAGATGAATCTTTGCTGGGACATCCTGAAAATCTGCTTTGAAACATTTCTTCTCTAGCATTGCAAGCGAGGCATATCCCTTTGTGAGCCTGTCATATGCTTTAAAAGTTTAAAAGTTTTAACTGGGAAATCGTCCCATCATAGTTTTCCTGCATTTGTGCCCTAATATATAGTGAAGCCACCTAACATATGGGAATCATTATGGATCACTCAGCCCACAGGGACATGAGGCAAAAAACATAACCATAAAATACCAGCTTTTACCCGAAATACATAACATGATATTCATTTATTTGTGTGGGCATTGGCTGACGTCCTATGCCAGGGAAATTATTAAAAAAGCACAATCATAAAGTGGAAAGGCTTAATTCTTTCAACCCCCAAAATTACTCACCGTTGTAGTGCCTGGTCATCAGACATTCTTTCCTTAGTTCGAAACCATACCCGTTGCCTAATAATGACAAGTGGTTATGTTTCAGTATTGTCACTTTAAATCACAAGAAATTGCATTACCATACCTTGCCTCTGCCTTTTCGGGATTGACAACGTTAACAGGTTCACAAAGCCGAACGTCTAAAGGAAACTCCTGCCCTCTGTTTTTACTCAATTTTTTTCGTAGCACTAGCAAGGACACAATTAAAAGATATATATATGTAAGTGGATAAGTTAAATAGTAGAGATATTTTTTATGCTTGCAAATGTTAAAAAAAATGAACTCATTCTCTAGCTTCCCTTTTATCTAAGAAAACAAGCCACATGAGAAGGAGTTCAAGGATCACCATAAACTGATGCAACATCTTCCTGAGATATAACCTGGGCATGGAAAGAAATATCCAGGTTATGGAGTGAAAAAACACAAAGAGTGCATAACTATATAAGGAAAAACCTTCTCAGGTGCTGGAGCATCGGGCATTGGTAGTTGATGTTCAAAACCTTCTTCTGGTCTCTGTAAATCCACGCCATTATTCCAAGTGAGCTACACACTAAATCTGACACAAAGTACTGTTGCATATATTGAGAAAATAATTAAATCAGCCATAATCCTGCAAAAGACTCGTCCTTGTCCTGGCACTGTTCGACATACAACAGAATCACGAATCCAGGACTGAACCATCTTGAAGTCTTCTGACATTCAATAATTCTCTATTTGGAACCTTCATAAGTGCACTAATCTGCCGAGCAATCTGGAAAGATACTTTTACCAAAGCCAAGGGTGCAGACAATGGATGTTATGGCCACCTTTCTCCAGTCCCTTTGATAAAAAATGATTCTAATCATCAATACAAGGACTATCAGAGATGCAATCAATGATTACTGCAGGTCCAAGGGGTGTCAAAGGACAGGCCCAAACTAATCGGAAGTCTACAGGTTATGCAATGACAGATACAGGAAACAATGATGACACATGAAGATCTACTCCATCTCTTCTGCCTTCACTTCCTCTTCCTCTCCTGTACATGATAATCAACAGTTTGCACTTGCAGCTCAGGTACGAAGCAGATCAAATTTAGTTTCACATACCATTTTAACTGGAAACTAACATAGACCTGGAAAGAGGCTGCCATACTGAAGAGGATTTGTCCCTCCTGTGTCCCAGTTACATGTCGGGTTGCATATGTATGCCCATCTTTTATCCGTTCCACCTGGTAAACTACTGGTACTATAGCAATGAACCAACGAAAAGACAAGTTACTATCCTTGATCAAAATAATAGAGCTACATAATTGTGATTGTAAAAGTCATTCTAGGCAATATTAAGATGACCAAGGACCCCCTCGCTAGGATTCTTCATCACATAAAAATTATTATACATACAAAGTGACAGTGCAGGAGTAACCAAGCCTCAAGTGAAACTTCTTGTAAACTACATATGGTCTCGAGTGTAAATCAATGTGAATTCATTAGTTGTTCTTATACAGCACAAAGTGTTTAAAAGATATTGTCTGCGTATCAGATCTTCAATCACAGAAAAATTGCCACTTACATCTATCATTACCAACATATAGAAATTGTGAATGGACGTGATGCACAAGAAGTGAAGGATCCACAGACTTGCTAGCTGCTGCCAATGCCTGAGAGTAGAACTTAACAAATTATCTTAACAGATTATCTTAACAAATTATCTTAACAGATTTGTAACTGCTGGAATGAAGGAACTGAAATCTAACATAGTGAAACAGGATGGTGCCATATCAATGTGCATCAGATTTTAGTTAACTAAGTTCTCTACTTCTTGCTTTTGTCAGCCAAATCCTCTTGTGGTGTTGACGGGTTTTTGAAAAGTCCTTTCAGGGGCATGGTGCACTTGGAGTTAGAATTTGAACCTACTGGTAGTACCATTGAGCTACCAAGAAAACAACGCAGATAATTCAATTCCATGTGCACTCAAAGACTTTTTTCTTCGGACCGACCTATGACCAGTGCATGAACTGTTGGATAACCCGGAGCTTTCTCCAAAACCTCACAATACACCCTAACCTCTATTATGTGTAAAGGGGTAATGATAACACCCCTTTCCCTTCACCCAGGCTATTCTTTCCAACTTCCTGACTAAAATGCATGTGAAAAAGGTGATGGAGTTTAATCTTGCTGAATTTGGAAGACCCATCAATCAATGCTGCCAAATGCTTATGTGCAAGCATGGATTGTGATAAATTTCGTACATTTTAATCTCTTGTTCTGCTACTCCTTTTGACGGTCGATTCTCGTTGATGCTAAATATTTTGCATACTCTTTCTCATTGTCTGTTTTACGAGCTTTTATCTGCTGCCCTAACTAAATAGGGCAGTATATACATGGAGGAAAATGAGATACAATGACTGAACGCAGACAATCTAAGATCTAGGAATCAAGTGAAGAGATAGAATATAAAAATATACTAACATCCCCCCGATGACTAGCATGGCTGAAACAATGAAACAAAAAGCAATGCTAAACATTCCCCCAGGACTAAAAATAGATAGAACATGTAAGATCTGCTTCATGTGAGTGAACTGAGTAAATTAATCTTCTAGTGCTTTTGTAATCCATCAGCAACTTGATCCTTAGTAGAGAATAAAAAATGAAAGATAGCCAGTAACCAATTGTTCCCTGATAAAACAGGGTTTGATAACAAGGGGCTTGATAGAAGATGCATCTTATGATCTTTAGCATGTGAAATAATACCACTATTATACAATAAACTGGTTTGGTCAAAACTCCTAAGTCCTCATAAAGATGGACTAACCATCTTAATTCTTGAACTGTAGTTACCAAAGCCTTGATTTCTGCTTCAGTAGTATTAGTTTTTTATTTCTTTGAGTCCCAAATAAAGGGAATGAAATACAACCTGTTAGGCACATCCTATAATTAAGATCCGTGGAAGACATGTCAGAGGTCTGAAAAAAAGGCTAGCTTAGAATTAAGAACTTTGTTGTAAAATGCCTTCAGCTTGAGCGCCTTTTAGATAATATAACACTCTTTTCCAATGTGGCTCTTTCGGTTGATGCATAAATCATGTGAGATCCCCAACTGCATAGGTAATATATGAACGAGTAATAATGCTCCCACAAGCTACTTGTATAATGTGGAGTCTACATCTTAATGGCCCAACTCAAGTGTGAGTATCTGGCCCAAACCACAGGGATTCTTATAGTCTTCCATATGAAAGCTGTCTAGAGTTTCAGGGCCTTGTGACTTCTACCAAACTTCAATTCGAAGGCAGGAATGCATAAGTCCAAGATCAGTGACTTCAAAACTGTGTTTGAGAGATTCTTTAGCATGAGAAATAACCTTAGATGCATCACCTGACATGATAGTATCATCAAGTAGAATAATAGAATAAGAGATAAGAAAAAGAATAAATGTATTTATCTTGTGATTCTAATGCTTAAGATTACAAGCTCTTCTTAAGCTTACACACATAAGTAGGATGTTCCTGTCTATAAACCAGGTTGCTGTTGCATGTATAATTCCTCCTTCAGATCACCATTAGGAAAGCTGATTTAAAATCCAGTTGCAGAGAGGCCAGCCTTTGTGTGCTGCCAATGCTACAACTGCCCTTAAGGTATCCAATCTGGCCCCTGGAGCAAATACATTTTGTGAAGCCTTTGGTTGCTAACCTTGCTTTATGTTTAGATAAGGTACCATCATATTGGTATTTAGTCTTGAACATCCATTTGTCTGAAGATACCAACTCCCAAGTACCTTACTTCTGTAGCATTGTAGGATCACAATCATTAATGACTGTTAATCATAATCACAAGAGCTAGCACTTGAATCATCTAGGTGGTAATTGAGCTATTATTTGTGGTCTTCTTAGCAAATTGAAGTCTGGAATGCACAGTAATGCAAATGCCAAGAGCCAGTCCCTGCTTTTCAATATTTATAACTCCTAAACCACCTAGGACTCGGACCACATACATCACCACCATGGTGGAAAGCAGATGGACATGGGAAAGGGAATTCCTTTCCAAGTCATCCTTTAGCCGTGCTAGAACTAAATGCCACGGTATGGGACTTGCTAGAGCTGTGGTTGAGGAAAGGGGACGTGAGGAAGACTGGCCTACTGAGACACAACAGAATTCGTGGAAGATGAAGCAGCTGCTAGGGGTAAAATATTCTTGGATTTGTGTAGTCATATGGATGATGCTATATGTTCTAACGTTCACCTTAATTCTACTTCTTATTCTCTGTCTCATTCGGATTATCCTTTTGAACGAGGCTAGGAACAGCCAAATGAATTGATAGATTCATGACTGCAGATGGCCATCACGGAGTAAAATTGAATGATTATCTACCCTAAATTCTGTTCAAAAGCATTGTGTATCAACTCAATGGTCCTCCAGTGTGTTAATCACCCTTCAATCTAGGATTCTAAACGCTAGGCAACTGTGGAAAGCTTCATTCTGGTTCCACTTTGGCACCCACAGAATAGATCTGGGCTTTTATTTTTCAGTTTACAAAACTGATAGCTAGAAACCACGAAGTATTATGAACAAGAAACAAGTTCTTGGTGTGTTGGATAAGGTGTAGTCCTCTCTAAGCAAAAACAGTGCGTTTGAGTTTAAACTTCGGCAAATTCATTTTCGAATTTGAATTCTTGCGATATGCTTGCCTAGTTCTTGATAATAAATATTTTGCTACTTAAAAACTTAGCAAGTTAGGTTAGAGCTGAGTGCTATCGTTTCGAGGTTGAGAGTTCAAGAAATTATATAGTAAATATGAACAGGGCATTATGTCATCTAGTTTCCTGAAATGAAAATCTATTCACATCTCATATGGACCCTGCGGTCTAGGAGACGAAATATTCACAAAAACAGGACTCTACTTAAGAGTTATCAGAAATCCATATCTAATGAGAATTAACAAACTCATATATAAGGATGACGCTGAACACAGCAAAATGTGGTAATTAATTGGACTTGGCAGGCCAAGCCGATTTGGGTGACATGCATGAGCTTAAAAGCATATAATAATCAATTTCACAGCTTCCTGCTTCTTCTGATTGTTTTCTAAGGCCTTTGTAACTTCATATACATGCATATCATCTTTGGTGGCCAACTTGAGACTATAATAATGCAAAAAACTGGAAATAAAAAAACAATCAATAACTAAGCTAATTAATACCTGCCCAATTAACATTCCACCATATATTGGACCCCATGAAATAACACTTGGTAAATGAATTCCGCGATATAGATCGACCTGTTCCAACAAACAGATGGCCAGAAAATACATGATTAATTACCTATACATGAATAATTGAAGAGCACAACAACTCAAATCAAATTGTGGAAAATTGCTGGCACAACTCCTTTTTCACTGTTTATACCATTGCAGAACTCCCTAACGAGATTTCATAAATGTGACATTGAAGAAGTTTTGGATCATATACGGAATGAAGGAGATACAAAATGCCAGAGTCGGCCCGTAGACGCTCTATGTAATGCCCAACAGAAAACCAAGTTAACTTTAGGATGACTATCGCTTACATATTCCATGTCATCTACATGCCACCTCAGCAGTGTGACATCATCACTAAGCTATAGAAGTGTTAAATGCTAACACGCCTCCTAATGATGATGACGAGGACTGCTGGGGGAAAAAGAAGTAAGATGTAACATATTAGTAAATCCATCTGCTGCTTGTTCGTGTGTAGGACGGTAGTGAAGTATAAGAGATCCATTTTCCAAATATTCTCGAATGAAACATGTTTTGATGATGGCCATATGTTCCAATTTAGGATGCCACTGATAGTCTTTAGCATGTGAGATAGCTCCCATGTTATCACAGAAAATGGATGCTGGAGAAACTTTGATGTCTAAGTCTTCAAACAAATGGACAATCCATAACATTCCTTGTACTGCTGCACAAAGGGCTTTTAATTCAGCCTCCGTAGTACTCAAACTTGTCGTAGACTGCTTTTTGGAGTGCCAAGCAATGGGATTGCCAGCAAAAAAGGAGACATAATCTGTGAGATATTTTCTGGATTCAATTCCACTTGTTGCCATGTTGGAACTATGGGAAGTAATGAAGACCTTCATTTGAAGTAGCTTGTAGATAATGTAACACACGTTTTGCTGCAGTCCAATGAGTTGTCTTGGGATATTGCATAAATCGTGTGAGTACACCAACTGTAAGGACAATGTCAGGCCTGGAAATGGTGCAATAGAGAAGAGCTCCCACTAGTTGCCTCTCAGCACCTTCTTGAGAGGATTCTGAAGTAAGAATCTGGCCTGGTTCATATTGCATGCATGCATATTGAACTTTTCCAAAGTCTCACATATGTATTTGCATAGCGTCAAGTAGACACCATTGAGTTGCTGCCAAACTTCCAAACCTGAACAGTAATGCATCAGACCTAGATCCGTGATGTCAAAATTGAAGCTGAGCAATTCTTTGGTAAAAGCCAATAGTTCAGCTGCATCCCCTGTGAGCACCATGTTATCGACATAAAGCAAGAGAATGGAGGTCTTTGCATTTTCAGTTTTGTAATAGAGATTGCAATCTGCTCTTGATCTGTGATAACCAAGATGAAGCAAGAATGAGTTAATCTTTTGATTCTAGCATCTTGGAGCTTATCGAAGACCATAAATGCTCTTATTCAATTTGCACACATAATCTGGATGTTGGGGATCTTTGAACCTTGTTGGTTGCTGCATGTTGGTTGCTGCATGTATATGTTCTCCTCTAAATCTCCATTGAGGAAAGCAGATTTGAAATCTAATTGATAGACAGACCACTGTTGTGAGGCTACAAGTGCAAGGACTGCTCTTAGAGTAGCCATCCGTATGACAAAAGCAAAGACTTCATGAATATGTCCCAGAGCAACCTGAGCCGAAGGATCTCGCACGACGGTCAGATAGGACGGTCTAGTGGTAGAAAACAGATTCTCAACCAATGCACTGAAACGTTTGAATATAAGAAAAGCTTCATATTTAAATTTTAGGCAAGCTTCATATTTAAATTTTAGGCAATAGATCCATGTGTATATAGTTAGTTCACTCTAGGAGTTAGTAGGTGCTTAAGCTTCCATCCTTGTCTTTCTTTCATCCTTCAGTATTTCCTAAGTCATCATGGGATCAAGCCTATCTGAATGGGGAAGTTAGCAAGGTATCAAGCCTATCTGAAGGGGGAAGTTAGCAAGGAGATCACTTGATCTCCAGATGAGTTTTTTTTTTTAAAGGCTTGATGAGTTTGACACAGATGTTCTGAGATATCTTGGTACAGATTGGTACAGATGCTCTAAGAAATCTAGCGTAGATTGGTTCAGTGAAACTCGGAGTCAATTTCTTGGCAATATTATTTGCAAGATCAATTGACTTGCAAAGAATTTGTACATTTCTCGGTTGTAAAAGGCTGGATTTAAGGTGAGATTCGTCTGGACTGGGAATCTTGTAGATGGTGCAAACACAGGACTAGACTGGGAGTCTTGACAATTTGATGAAGTTGTGCAAGCACAGGGCTAGACTGGGAGTCTTGACAATTCGACGAAATTGTGCAAGCACAGGGCGTATCTGACACGTACAGTGTCGACGCTGATCTCTCAAGATTGATTCGATTTGGCTGTGCTTAGCAGGGCTTTGCTCAGATCTGGTGTTTGCGGCAACAAGATTTTGTCGGTTTTGAACATTGGGCGCAGCATCAGGGTTTGGAGCATTAGGGTTTGGATCTGCAGTTGCGACCTAGGTTGGTCGGGGATCTGTTGGTCGATTTTACAAGGATCAGGGAACTGGACTCGGCATGGTTTGTGTCGTTCCGTTAAAGATTTTTTTTGAGTCGTGTACTGGGCCGGAATGAGGTTTTTGCTACTGTGTCTATTTTTGGGCAGGAATTTGTTGAACGCAGGATCTATTTTTGGAACAGGATGATCCAGGATATTCCGTTGGTTATTTAGGGATACTCATGGCAAAAGCACAGAGATACGTTCTATCTTTTGTTCATCTACAAGTTTAGGCGAAGATATGTTTGGGCGTTGTGCACAAGATCTCGAATAGCAAGAACAAAGAGTTTGGAACATGGATTTTATAATCTTAAATGTTTCTAATTCGTGTTGAATTTCTGGTTCCTGTGTTCTTGGACTATTTGAGGTTCTAGATTATTTGAGGTTTGGACCAGATTTGGAGTTCGCTCCTTGGAAGTCTCAGCAAGATTTGTGTGAGATTTCTTTCTTTTGGCTAGACTTCAGCCTTGTCAGGGACTTGTGCTATTGTACATGTGATATAACTGGCTTGCTGGACAATCTAATCATGGTGTATTTTTCTTCTGAGTTTACTAAGCAGCTTTATCAGATCGTAGCTCCTTTGAATTATCATTTTTTAACCAGTCATAACTATGAAGAATGGAGGTTGGCAAGTTTAATACCAAGGACCGAGAAACCGTTGAAGTGGGAATCAAAACAAACCAATTGAATAGAATTTAAAACAACTGCTCATAAAATTGTTATTATACATAAACTGCCATTGATTGAAGAACTGGAACAAATCGAATCAGAACTTCATCCACATCGCCTAGAAACTTCTGATGGGTGGATCTATCAAAAAGCCAGCCACTAGAGGAGGAAAGGAGAAGAATCCAACGCTGCAACATCAGCGTTCTGGGTCCAGAGACTGCTCACCACAGCTCACCACATTTACCAACATGCGATCACCAGATTGAAGCTGCTTGGATTGTGAATCAAGGCAATCCAAGGGGACAGCCTCTGATCAGTAGTGGCCCTAAGAACACGAAAACTTGCGGCACTGCCTAATGTATGACTGTATGGATGAAGATTTTGATGCCGATGCAGAAAGGGGAAGTCGCCAAGGCATAAAAAAAGTCCAGTCGAATGGCCTGTTTATAGATTTGGACAAATTATCATGAATTAAGGGTCCATATGAAACCATAAAATCCCTGGTTATTGCTGCATGGAAGTACAATGGTACATTGAGATCAATTCTAGGTGTTCTTACGAACATCAATCTGGTGTCAGAGATGCAAGAAACTGCAGAAGGAGGTATTCCAAAAATGACAAATTACTATGTGCAAAAACACAATATGGGATACAAAAGAGGACCAGGAGGGGTGCAGTCCTAAGCCGTTGCTTAGATCACACTACAATGTTCAACTCCACCAACTAATGACTCAAACACTAAAGAAAAAGTGCTGGAGGGTAAGGTTTGCAGCAACAGAGTTATCCATGATACTCCAAGCTTGCCTTTCCTCTTGCCTGCAAAAGCTACACAGTATACGATGATGAATGCAAAGCCTTCCCTCTTTCCCGCACAAGCTATAACTTATATGATGATGAATAGAAACTGTTGACAATGGCACTCTACTCAGCATAATAGCAGTACCCAAAAAAGCTTCTAAGAGTCTGATCCCATAAGGGGAAAAGTATACAGCAACAAAATTGCCATGTTATAGCATAAGATTCTTGCTAACCCACAAGTTGGATTGGAAATAACCATTCCAGGGATCTGATTCCACCAACATTATTTTAACGATCTAGTTTATAGTCGGTCACAAACGTAGGTCCAGGCCTAGGGCCAATATTAGCCAGAGACCATCTAGCCTTATCATTGACCCCAAATTAATATTAACCATCCTTATCATCAAGCCAAATCTCTGAAGGTAGTCAGGGAAACAAAAGTGTAAACGAGCTTTAAGGAAGGCTTGAGGCAAACGATTAAGGAGAGGGTAGAAGAATGGCAAAGAGTAAATGGAGGAGAAGAAAAAAAAGAAGAGATAAACAAGGGAGGAGGTTGTCTTGGTGCAGTTGTTGAAGAGTCATCCAAGTTTCTTATTTCAGTTAAACCATTTGTTTGGAATGCTCCCGAATTGTGAGGGTCTGGATCCCAGATAGGTGGGAATCTTTTTCAGCGTAATAGATTAACAGCCTTTAATTTTTAAGTTCATTTTCTAAACTTTCCAGTCATTTTGCTTCTTGAATACATGCAATTTTTTGTAACTATCAGGTAAATTAAGGAAAAACAGGCACATCAAAGCAAGCTAATTTACCATATCTACCGAGTCGAACAAAGTTAGGAATAATTGAAGGATGAAACAAACAATAATAGCTCACCTTAAGTCTCTCCAAGTGTAAAACACGTTCCATTAATGTTGCTACGTTTAAATCTTTTGACCAATTTGATTTGGTTGACAACAGATCAGCATGATTGTGAGAAAGAACAAGGCATGTGACCTGGAATACCACTACTCAAATTCATGATCGAAAGCATGAGACATTGCAATATATATGGCCCATAAACTTTAATGAACACACACCAATAAAGAGGTCCACACAAAGACAATATATTCAAAATTGGAAGTGCCTCAGCTCATAAGTTTTGAAGAATGAAAGCTTTATGAAATATAGTGGGACGCTAACAATCGAGTGTATGTATTGGCAAAACAAAGTGAATGACAAGAATGAGCAAATGAATCTAAATAGTCCATGGCTGACATGCTTTGAAGTTACTTTATTTAGCTTTTATAATTGCGGACGGCACTTTTACGGTGGATGTGGCAAAAACAGTCTGAAGTGGGGTGTGTGCGTTGTGCTATATAAGGAACTCTACCCCTTTCTTTCTTTACAGCACTAATGGTGTAAACTTAGGCAGGTAAGGACTACCTAGTTGTCCTACCCTAAAGAAACAAAGAATTGCATGCTAAAGAAGCATAGACTATATAACCTTAGTAATGGCAGTTACTTTCAATTGGTGGGTGTCTGCTGAAGTGTCTGTACAGGCTGCAATAGTAAGCAAAATATGTCAGATTTCAAAATCTTTATGCATTACTTTCATGACAGTGAGATGTTGTAAAATAAAGTAGTGCATTTTACAGCCATGCTATGGAACAAATTAGTAGTTGTACCCCTCTTTTATCTGCAAAGACAAAATGCGGTTTTCGATTCGACCTAAGCTTCTGTATCTTACTAATAACCAGTAAGTTAAGTCACTTAATTACTGTAAAGGTTTTGTGAACATTTATGACACGATATCTAATGTTCACATCACTCCAAAGCTGTTATACCCCCAGATGCCACACAGAATAAGTGGCTTACGAAAGCCAAAGTAATCCCCTGGAAACAATATAGTTGGAGCCTGCCCAACAATGCCATCAAGTGGAGGATAAGCCTCTGCCTGTCAGATATCCCCACTTTATAAGACTATGAATGTTTCCTTGAACAACGGATGTTATCATAAAATTTAAGGAGTTACCTGTCCTTGCCAAATAATATATAACCCTTGACTTGGATCACCTCCTCGGACAATTTCCTGGCCAACTTCTGCAAAATGAAAATTGTATGTCACATCTACAAAAAATCAACAATATAAATAGGTGTTAAATGTATCAATGTATGTGCCTCTATATACACATAATTACAATGTGATTTGCATATCGTTGTAAGAGCACATAAGGCTCATGGACCTGTATATAGAATGATTCCCTTGACACAAACCTTGTCATGCTGCATCTTCACCTGCAGATGCACAAAATATAGTTGTGCACCTTATGGCGGATATGATGGAGCCTATCTCGACCTTGAGATTCTCTCCTGAGTGTCGTTACAGTAGAGTGTGGGCACGCTGTTTCAATAATATTTAAGCATCGCGTCCATTGTTGATGTTGGTTGGAGGGGCTGCTGCATGTTAATATGTGATGATTAATCTCTCTTGTATGTTTTACAAATTAACCCCCATCATGGGAGAATGTGTAGTTAGATATTAAGTGTATTAACTATCTTAGGCTAGGACCATGATAAGATTGAGACAAATATAGAATGGTCCACCTGTAAACTGAACATCGAGCGTAGTAAATTGTATATATATCAAGATGTTCAATAATAAAACCATCCATCTCCATTACTCTAGTCTGTGTTTGTTTGTTCCTTCACGTTTACATGGTATCAAAGCATTCGATCCTGGAGCTTTGAACAGGTTGTAGCAGCGTTTATCCTTCTGTCCCTTTCCCAGGTGTTCCATTGGGCAAATCAGCAGTCGCGTGACGTGCAAAGTTGAAGTGAGCAATTGGGTCCTCCTGTTAGTGGTGTGGACAAATTGGGATTCCTTTATGCTGGTGTCTGAATTGTTGTCCCAATTTGGACGTGTTGATGTCTAGTGGTGTTTATTTTTTGGGATGTGAGTCTCCAAAAGGGGCCGCATTGTTATTTGTAATACCAGACGTTGGCGATCTGGTCAGTAGAGGAAACATACGGGAGAATAACACTGTTTAAGAGGAGAAGGCAAGCTCTTTGGTGACGAAATTGTTGCAAAGGAAAGATGGATCACTGTGAGAAGTTTATGCAAGATAGTAATAACAGATTGAATGATGGGAACTATGGTGATTGGAAGGTTCTTAGGAAGGATATCTCGATGAGGCCGATTGTAGAGTCCAGGCCTAGTGGTAGAAGATCTGCTCTGGCCTCTGAGTTGGTGTTGCAGAAACACTTGGTAAGAAGTCAGTATATAAGATTGAAGAGCCTAAAACTGGACCCAGTAAACTAGAGCAGTGTGCTTGGGATATTAAGGATCAAGATGCTCTATCCTTGATTCTCTTGTCAATTAATACAGTTCCCAGCCAGACAGCATATGACAGCTGTGTCATGCTTAAAAGAAGCTTGGGATACTCTGAAGTATATGATCTTTCAAGTGCATCCCAGAGAGTGTATCTCAGAAATCAGTTGACACTCAAGTGCATCCCGGAGGGTGTATCTCAGAAATCAGTTGATAAAGTGTGTCCAAATTTAAGTGTTTATTTGTCCAAGTTGAAGGGCTTGAGAGCATACGCAGCTATTGGTAATAATTATATCAAAGAATTGGTCGACATTAGAAAGGTGTTGTGAGTACCTTGACAGTGAAGTGTGTGGAATCTTGATCATTTTTATCATGATGATCGAAGAGATCAAGCTCTCTAACATCGAAGAAAGGGAATTTTTGGAGAACCTGCAGGTGTGCTAGAAAAGAAGATTAGCAGCCAAGCAATGGCCAAGAAGTTAAGGAGACAACTTTTACAACACCCTCTCCCATCAGAACAGTTCGGAAAGGTAACTGTCGATATTGTGGCATTTATGGTCATTTTGCTATTGAATGTGGTTGGAAGGCATCAGCTGAGTCAGAGAGCAAGACTCAGAAAATCCTGAAGCACGAAATCTTGTGGTAGCCAGCAAGGACAAATGCTGTCACCACATCAGCCTGGTATATTGATAGTGGTGCTACTCAGCATATGACAGGGAGGAGAGATTGGTTTGACCAGTTTACTTGCCAAGAAGGTGAAGAAATATTAATGGGTGATGACACAGTTTGTCATATCCAACGATGTGAAAAAATTTCACTATTACTTTCAGATGGTGAATCCAGGTTGCATTAATCAGTGCAATTGCGTTCCTGAGCTTGCTTCCATTACTGATCAGAAACTGGATGCCAGATTTAATGACATGAATGCAAATGTCTATCCAAAAGAAGCCTGTACGTGTAAAGGTCCCAGTGATGGCTAAGGCAGTCCGCGACATTGGGCTTTATAAATTGTGTTAATAAGGATGAGATTTCGCTTCTTGGCATGAGAGAACTGGTTGCAGGAGTTGCTTGTACTCCTTTGCGAAAAGAGATGCAGCCATTAAAACTCATACATATCGATGTGTGTGGAAACATCGAGACTCCATATATAGGTATTAAGTCTATTTCCTCCCATTTATCAATGATCAAATGCGGAAGATATGGATTTACTATCTTAAGCATAAGTCCAAGGTGTTTGAGGTCATAGATGAAACTGAAACAGGTTTGCCAATTAAAAATACTAAGATTCGATAATGAAGGTGAGCATACCTCACATGAATTTCAGATCTTTTCTTTGCAGAATTCACCATCACCAGCAACATGGAGTGGCTGAGCACAAGAACCGAAGTCTCTGTGAGCTTGCCAGGTGTATGCTTACGGCACATCATCATGTGCCTCATAAGTTCTGGGCTGAGGCCATTAATACAGCTGTGGACATTTTGAATCCGTCTCCCCTCATGCTGTTATAGGATTGACACCTCATGAGGCATACCCAAGTCAAAGACCTAAGTTTCCATCGGATAACCCTCTGCTTATAACATGACCTGCCTATACACTACCAGCCTTTGTAGACATATACAGTTAGCTGGTATATTTACCGGGGGCCTGGTTAGAGCAAACTTTGAAGAATTTCGACATCAACTTGGAGTTATTACATCTGCATCATTTTTGAAATCTTAATCCGGAAACATCCCATTCCTGCAACATAATTTGGTATAGAACATGTCCTTGATCAGCACAAGTTATTTGTGATTAGCATGCTTTTGAATCCTTGCTATAGTAGCCCGTGAATGTGAGATTGGTTAGCGTAAACTGATTACACAAAGAAACTGTTTCCTAAATGTGCTAATATACCTCATTTCACACATGGAAGAATAAAAAGCAATTTTACACAAGCTTACCAAAATCCATTATCTGCATAGCCTCAGCTACCTTTCTAACTGATTCACTTGGCAATTTCTGAAGTAAAGGAATTGATCCCAGAAAGTCCATCACTGCAAGGACAAAACAAAGACATGAAAGAAGAAACACAAAACTGCACAGATAAATTCTCTTGTAGCTAATGGCAAAATCTTTTAGAAATGTATCTTGAAGTTTAGTAATCACAATTAGTTACTAATAATTTCTTATCAGGTATTAGGAAGCCATATCTCTTATAAAAAGCTGAGGGCTCTAGATTGTACAGAATCTCACCATTGTGAAGCTACAGGCTAGAAAAGTACTTGGGAAATTAGAAATATGCAAACTGTTTTAGTCCATCGGTTTGAACTGCCAAAACATTACAGACCTTTCTACATACTCCCTGATCAAATAGAAGTAAATATAGAGGTGCTAAATGCAGCTATTCCAACTACTGTCACTGTATTGTACAGATTGTTAAAACCCCAAAACAAGGGCAATTCTATGTTGCATTTAAATAGAAAATACTTCAGGCTAAACTCATGCACTAAGAAACGAAAGAATTGCATAAGGAAAGATAGATGTTTACCTTCATGAAGACGATCTATGGGGGAGGGGCTAGCCATGTCTGATATTTCTGTAAGAGCTAAGTCGGATCAATCTTCTATTTAGCTGGCCACGCAATGATTGGAATCTTAAGGATTCCTGAGTGTGAGGCAAATTCCGGGGTTCGATCCAGCTTACGTTTTGCATAAGTCATCTATTTTAAGGAAGGATGAAGAAACTTTGAAAAGTACGAACTTAAAATATCCCACTATCTATTTTCAAAGGGAGGATTGGATATACGTCAAGGCAGGCTTCGAAATCCCCAAATAGCTCTAACAAGATAATTTGCCGGTAAATGTCATTGCTCCACCGGATTTTGAATATAAACTCAAGATTATTTGCCAAATTTTGAAGGAAACCGCAAATTTAATTTGTTTGCCGATAAATAAAAATTCGGTTCTATGACCGGAAATTTAGGAGACTAACTCCTAGTTTTTCGATGCCTGCGTCAAGGCAAGTGGGTATTGATTTCTACGGATTCAAGAATCATTCTTATCCAGAATGAAAACTGGCATGCAAAAAAACGGGAGAATCAAGTCGGCATATCTTGACATAGTGGAGCAGAGGTTGGCATTCTGTTACCGACTAATTGACTGAATCCGGCCGCTACCAATGACGCCCCGACTTTTAGGTGTCGTGGACCGCAAGAATGCCCCTCCCCATTCCACATGGACAAGAATAGAACTTATGGGCTATGCCCCATAACAAATCATAACAGTAATAAGGAAAAGAGTAAAACAAAACCAAACCCAGGAAGCAGCTAAAAGCAATCCAACCGGGGGTTTTGAGGCCACTAACCGGGGGTTTTGAGGCCACTAGCTAAGGATGATTGCTATGCCTCCCCAATATACTACCCATTTTTTCTAAAGCCTCGCCTCTCAAACCTTGTATAGCTCCTCACGTAGCCAGGTTAACTGACTTGGGAGAGGTCCTTTTGTACTGAGAAGAAAAACTACATATCAGGGATAGGTTCAATACTCTATATGTTTTATATGCAGTACGTATTATTCGAAAGATACGACACAAATTTGAAGTATAATACGTCAAAAACCGAGAAATTTTCAAAAAACCTGCTTTCACTTTACACGAAAAATATTTTTGCGTAAGGTTTTCGCCACGCTGGCGCGCGAAATTTTCGCTAAGAAACTTCGCCGCGATAAGCAAAATCAGCTTGTTTCGGGCTTTAATACGATTGCAAAGCGATTTAGGGCATTTTGTTAAGGGAAAAAAAGTTTTTGCACCACCATTTGGTCTGTTTTGAGCAGATGTATTATTAAATATAAGGAAAACGTGTTTAGCCTTAGAATTCACCTCGAACATTGACTACCAAGTTGAGTCAACATACTCCTTGGAAAACGGTCAGCCTTTGAGGTGTGGGTTTTGTGTTCGGGGCCTTGTGACGTTCCAGTATAATATACGGCCCAAATACGTATATTATACTGCCACGTCACACGTACATGTCATCATGACAAGTACTAGCGAGACGTAGAGGGTTGCACCTAGGGGGCAAGGATTGCACCTAGGGGGCAACCTCGTATGTTGTGCATGTTTGATAAACATATGCAACTATAAACCCCATGCCAAATGGCAAAACCCATTTGGCCAATGTTAACCTAACCCTAAGGGTTTCTATATAAGGGCTTCCCCCTTAAACCCTAAACCCTTCTTCCTTTTTCGCAATTAGGGTTTCACAGAGCCATTCCGGCCAAGCCAGGACTCTAGTTCGCATTGCCAGGCTCTGAAAAAACACCCTTGCACAACAGATCTTCCAGCAGCAACAGTCTTCAGCAGGATCAGAAGCATGGACGCATTCTGAGGATCTGAAGCAAGTCAGGGGCTAGGTAAATGGTCATTCTGTTGTGCAAAGCCGCCTTTTAGCTTGACAACGAGCTGATTTAGCATGTTAGTTCAGCCTTAGAGGCCTTATAGGTCCCAAGATCATAAGCTCTAACAAAAGAACCTAACTTTGGATGTTTAGGTAGTTAGATTAGATATTATTCTACAATTCAGTTCTTTGATGATTATGGTGTTCATTCTATGCTCTCCCGTGTATTGGGAAGAGGGGTAGAGACCCTAAAAGTCTCTGTGGCAGATGTTCCTAGATAACCTCATTAATACCTAATTAATGCGGCCCGTGCACAAGAGCCCGTCTGGTTGTAGGTGGAGGGGCTAGACCGGTGGAATAAGGGGGACTTGTCCCATCATTGATTGATCCCTCTGGTGTGTAAAGCCTACCAGGGATCTTAGTGAGCTAGGCTTAATGGTTTGCCACTGAGTGTGGGCAAGGCATGAGCTCGACACCTCTGGCAGTGGCCCTCTAGCCACCTGTGATGGGCATGGATGCCTCTGGAGGAGAGGTGACTCTCCTCCTGCCTCATCGGGACTAGGGAGATGCAACCCAGCAGTAGCCCTCTTGGCTATGTACCCGGCAGGCTACGGTCTGGTCCCAATACTTGTCAACCTACTCTGCAAAGTGTGCACGGAAGGGGCGGTTGGAGTGGACTACCCAACAGCCATGTTCTTATGCCAGCCCAATCCATTTGCCATGAATTCGGTCTGCATTGACTTCTGGAGACCCAAGCCGTCAGTCGATCCCCCATGAGTCTGAGCCCTGGGTAGGATTCCCCTTTGTTACTGTTATTATGTTGATGCTTGTTCGTGATATGTTATGATGTATTCACCCTTCGGGGTGACTCTATTGATGTATTGTTGACATGTGCTCATGTTTATTCACGCTTCCGCAGCTAGGTCGACCCGAAGGAAGATGGGGCAAATGACACATCCACTCTTCCCTTGCTGGCTCAGTCCTTGGGATTGGTGTCAGGATGGCCCCCGCCAAGATGGTCGCCACGGAATACTCGCCTTAGATATGATGTGTGCATCGTAGAGGGAGTAGGGGACGTCACAGTGGTATCAGAGCATGACCTTTGTAGACCAAGATCGAGCACTGGCCATTCCCTGTTAGGACTAATAGTAAACTTCCAGTCTTGGGAACAGCCACCCAAGCATGAACCTCAAAAATTGGGAAAATTTTTCCCAATCTCTAGTGCAGCAAGTAGATAAATGCTAAGTTAGTAAGAAATTTTAGCAAAAACCCTAGAAATCATGGCCAAAAAGGTGTGACCCCTCACAGAGTGGGCCAATCCGAGATTCTTGGATTTGCCTCTCGCGTACTGTGTGAGTGGTGGACCCATGTTGACCTAGATAGATGCATAATTAGAGCAATCTGATAGCTCAGGGTCGCCCAAATTATGCATGAGCATCAAATTTCACCCAAAATGGGTCAAAGAATCATCCCAATTCGAGACCCAGATGAAAAATGGCGCAAATCCATAATTAACACCCCAAACCATTAGGAAAATTCGAATTTCTAATTATAATAAAGTAGTAACAATATATTAATAAGTATATATATAGGTTTATTTAATTTTTTTTTTTTTTTTTTTTTTTTTTCAGGAGGCCTAATTAATAAGGGCTATTAATGGTAGGAGAATATTCCTAGCCCTAAGAGCATCTTTCCTTTTTTAATATCATTTTAGCATCCCATTCTCTCTCTCTCACCCTAAACCTCTCTTTCTTGATCTCTAGCTTAAGCTAATCCATTTTCTTAACCGTAAGATATGGCCCAAACCAAATGCACAGCTCAGAAGTATAGGAGCCCAAGGCACACCTCTTCCATGGCGGAGGCAGTAGCGGGTGGCGGTAAGAAGATCCCAGAGCACCTCAAGCCTGGGAGGGAGGAGGAGGAGCGCAAGGAGTCGTTCTGCTCGACGAACGAGACTTTCCATGCCTCCTAGGAGCGGGCGCAGAGTAGCTCGTCGGGAGCTACCCAAAGGGACGTGAGAGACCGCCGAGCTCGCCTTTGCCGTGTCGAGCCAGAGGAGGAGCAAAGAAGCAGGCGCAAAGGGCTGTGAGGAGCAAAGAAAGAATGTGAGGGCGACCGTGAGGAAGGAGAGCAAAGAGGAGGAAGAGCAAAGGCAAGAAGAAGTCGCCTATAGCAAGAAGAAGGGTAAGGAGAAGGTAGCGGAATGGCCGGAGGAGCAGGCCAAGAGGAAGAAGAGGGAGAGGGAGGAGGAGAACAGGCGGAGGGCAAAGAGGTCCAAGACGGACCAGGATCGCCCTCGAGGGACAGTTCACATCGAAGAACCTCGTCGGGAGGCAACCGACGAGGAGGAGAAGGAGGAGGAGAATAAGGAAGAAGGAAGCGGCGGGCAGGAGGAGGACAACCCCGAGGGGGGCGCGGGAAAAACATCTAACCCCGACGCCCGTCCACCCTACCCGAAGTGGCCCAAGCCACCGAAGGTAGTGAAGCGCAGAAGGTAGGGGAACACAAGTTCATGTTGAAGCAAGACTGCGAGTTCCAAAGATGGAAGAAGGCATACCAAGAGTACCTCCGCAGGTGGAGGAGATACAATGATTGGTATTGTAAGCAGAACGCACAGAAGTACGTCAAGGGCAGGAGGCCGAAGAACCAGCCAAAGCCGCCACCACCACGGCTTGAGCTGCCGAAGAAGGTCCACCACGGGCCTAATTCGAAGCACGCCTGGGTATTTCGGGAGATTAGGCACTTCCAGCAGTGCACTAATCTCCTGATCCAGAAGGCGCCGTTCGAACGACTCCTCCGAGAGATTACGCAGGAGTTCCAGACCGATTATAGTGTCACACCCCTAACGGTCCGATCCCTGCAAGAGGCAACAGAGGCAGAGCTGGTCCAGCTTGAGGAGGGCAACTTATGCGCCATCCACGCGAAGAGGGTGACAGTGATGCCCAAGGATCTCCATCTGGTCAGGAGGATCCGTAAGGAGAAGCCCTAGAAGCTTCCCATTTTGTACTTAGTTAAATTATACATGTAAAACTATCTTTTGAGTAAGTCAAATTCTTATATATAAAAGTACTTCCTGTATGAATCAATTTCTTATATGTATAAAAGTGCTCTTTGTCTAAATCAAATTGTTGTAAAACCTTTCATATTGTAGTTAAAATGTTCTTATTGTTAATATCAGTGTCAAATTTTGCCTTTAAAATAAATTTTGAGCCAAAGTCAACCCATTCGGGTCACACCGCGTTGATGGCCCCTGCGTCGCGAACGCAAACGTGTTTCGCGCGGTCTGACCCGTGTCGCTTGAACTGTGGGGTAATTGATCAAATTTTTGTAATAAAAGATGTTACAATGCTTAGAATTTGCTTAGAAATATAGTGTAGCACTTAAAATTTGTTAAAAACATCAAAAAGCAGTAAAAAATGGCCCACTCGGGTCACACCGCACCGATGGCCCCTGCAGTGCGAACGCAGACGCGTTTCGTACGATCTGACCCGAGTCAGCCATAATTGCACTTTTTCATGTAATTTTAACATAAAATAAGTTGCTAATTAGTGTAGAATTAATCCCAACATCATTTTAGTGTCTTATAGCTCTTGCAAATGTCTAGTTTTGCCAAAAATGACCCACTCAGGTCAACACCGCGCCGATAGGCCCTGCGTCGCGAACTCAAATGCGTTTCGTACGGCCTGACCCGAGTCGACCATGTTTGATCAAAACTGCCCAAATTTGATCCAATAAACTGCCATATAGAGTTTCTTGACTTATTTTGCTTAGATTTGTACTTCATATTACCTAATTTGGAGATCCATAGCCTTAGAACATAGGTCTGCCTGATCAAGAAGTCTTGGGCGCAGAAACCTAGGCAGCCTTTCTATAAAAAGGGGTCTCATTTGCCATTTTCTCTTTACCAAGTTGTTTTCATCCTCTTAGGCGATTTTCCAGTCCTTTGTCAATCCTTCCAAACCATTTTCTGCTCTCATCTCTGCTCAATGGCGCCCATAAACTTGTTCAATGGTACAACAATGCCAACCACATCCATGATTTCCCTGCAGAGGAGGCCTTCCATGTCTTTGATCATCTCTTCGACTTTTATACAACCCTGACCAGAACCCCCTATTACACAGATATATAGTATCCCAGTATGACCAACAAGTCTTACCCTGGGAAGTCAGCCTTCCCCCAAGGGGAGGCGAGTGGGTGTCTTTGGAGTCGTTAAGTCAAGTCATAGGCGGGGGATCCAGAGTCAAGGGGCAGCTGTGGGATAGGACGAAGAATATGCCTGATTATATGAGTTGTAAGGCTCACAGACATAGGTATGTCTCGGCGCATGCGGCTCTATCTTTGTTTATGCATTACAGGGCAATCAACAGGGTGGGGGATCCTTCGATCCAACCCTTGGACCTTGCACAACTCAACATCGGGGTAGATCAAGACCAGATCCACGAGATTCAATCCTCAAAATATGTCTACCGTGGCATTGCATCAGGGGCACTTCAGATCGAGCAAGACTATGAACAGGAAGGGGAGGACGATCAAGATTGGGAGAGCAGGGAAGCAGCAAGAATGGAGAGGCAAATAGCAAGGCACGATGAAGACATCAGGCGGGTCAACGAACCACCCATCGGCATTACAACACTATCGCCGATAATGATCAAAGGGGAGGAGTACATCCTTGCAAATGACATCCTCCATCTTCCATATATCTTAGAAGAAGGGCTCAGGATCGACGAGTTCTTAGGTCTGATTGCAAAGGAACAGCAGAGCGACTTCATCGACTATTCATACCAAGAAGTCCTAAGGGAGGTAGCAGAGCGGCACTCTTATGCCGGCGACACGATGTTCGACGTCGCCGCATATGAATACATAAGGGAATTGTATCACCGACAGCCGCCAATCATTCCAGAGGAGGAGTTTCAAGCGATCCAAAGTAGGATGTATAAACCAGGGAGGGGCCCAAGCTCTAGCCAACCTGTTCGAGCACGAAGCATGCGAGAGGCATCCAGCAACATCAATCTAGACAGTGCAACCACCATGTGGAGGGACCATGAAGACCACCTAGCACTGGACGTCTATGGCAGAGCAGCTCAAAGGAAGGGCACGGGGTCAAAGGCGGCGGAATCTGGGAAGGCGCTTCGATACTATCTCCCAGTCCTTAGTCAGGGCCAGTTGATTGTCTTCCACATGGAGTTCAGCCCACGAGGGGAGGAGGCCGTAACACTCTTGATAGTACTCTCAGGGTTTGGGTAGCACGCCAAGTTGAGAGACAACACGGATCATGTCATTCTCTTCAAAAGATCCGTAGTACTCTACAACCTCGACTTCACCAGGAGCCACCTGTGATGCACCAATGACGGTCGTAGCGGCCATAGCACCTCCACTTCCACCACCTCAAATGGCTCGAGCTCTCAAAGGCGGATCATCTAGAAACATCCTACGTTAACGTCGGCAAGGGCCTTCGACTCAGGGACGTGAAGAATTTCTTCAAGTCCATGAAGGGATCTCAACGATGAAACACCCCCTTGTTCCTCTGTATTATTATATGTATAAAACTTTCATGTACTCTTATCTATTTCTCTATAATGTACAAGCTTCTGATGTATCAACTATCATAACCTATTGTTAACTTATAGGTTAAATTTCAACTTGATTTCTTTTATGGATAACAACAATCAACCTATAAATGATGTTACGTGATGTATAACTTTAAATAACAACCATGGAGACTAATACTTGCAGCCAGGAACACTGGCTCAAGGTCCCAAGGTTAGGGTCGGCAACATCAGTGGCAACCCATAAACTTGTTCTGCCGAGAGCAGGATGAAGAGCAAGAGATGACAGTAGAAGTAGTGAACACAAGGTTGACACAGATGAGGAACCAAATGTAACAGCTACTACAGTGGGCCACACCATTATGCACGTCTAAGAATATGAACCGATGCCACCTCCACCATCAAGAGGTCTAGATGAAGCTCCTCAGCGAAGAGGGAAGAAGTCCAAGCACCCGAGAAGAACAAGAAGAGGAAAAGAAGAAGTAGGAGGAGTCCATCTCCTTCTAGCTCCAGTCGATCAGACACTATGGGGAGTAAATCTCGAAGTAGTTCAGGCAGTGGGTCAAATACTTCTCAGGGCAAGGACAAGAACCGGAGGACAGAGGACTATCAAAAGAAGGTGGATAGTGCAATGAGCAATGTATGGAAAATAAGAAAATTGAGCCAGTTCTCAGGAAAGGACAGGTCAGAAATGGAAGCAGAAGCTTGATTGGATGAAATGGAAGAATTTGGGAATTCATATGGAATGAAGGACAAGAAAATAGGGAAGGTAGCAACAACAAACCTAATTGGGCCAGCCCGGATTTGGTGGAAGGGTTACGCCAAGTCAAATAAGTTAAGAAAAAATAATTGCAGATTCAGAACCTTCAGTAAGGCTTTTCGCAAGCATTACATCCCAAGGTCGCACACGTGTAGATAGATCCAGTAATTCTATAGGTTGGACTAGGGCAACTTATCCGTGGCCAAATACATAGAAGAATTCATGAGCTGAGACTCAATGTTCTGAGGATCACGGAAAGGCACGCAGTGGATGGCTACATTGAAGGGTTGAATAGCAACATTAAGAGGTTGGTACGGGCCATCAACCCGAAGATAGTCGGGGAGGCCGAAGATAAGGCTTTGAGTTTGGAAGAAGCACCAGTAACTCCAGGGCAGAAATTACTAGCATACAAAGGGAAGGCAAAAGGACCATATCAACTCAGGCAAGCACCCTCTACAATAGTGGGGAGCCAGTACCAAGGGAAGACACATAGAAAAGGGTCTTATGGGGAGCAAAAACAACAGGGAGGCCCAGGGGGGAAAATCAGTAAGATTCTTTCTGAACAGCATCCCGAAAGAGAAGAGACAAGAATGTATAAAGAAGAAATTGTGCTTCGGATGTTTCCAGCCAGGGCACCGCACACATGACTACCTCTTTATCATGCAGTCAGCATTAGCAGAGCTCATCGACTGGGAATCACCGACTGAAGGGGATGACGAGGAAGACGGCTAGCAAGAACCTCAGGATGACATTGAAGGTGAGTGTAGAATCTGTGCTGAGTCAGGAGAGGTTAGAAAAGCTAAATTAAGGATAGAGTGGAGTATATCCTTAGTCTAATTGAGCCCGGTCAGGAGAAGAAAAGCGAGCCAAGCTTGAACCAGTTGCCTAGGCCAATAGCAAGGCTAATCAAGAAGTTCCATGATGTGTTTACGGATAAAATCCGTCAATTACCACCCTATAGGGGTATCGAGTGTGAAACCACACTAGCACCAGATGCTAAGCCTACCAGCAAGGCCCCCTATAGGATGAGTACTCCAGAGCTAGTTGACCTCAAGCTTTCTTACTCCAGATGATTCTGGCACGCACAACTTGTTCTTATGGTATAGGAGGTTACCTTCCTTCTTAAAATTTTTGAAGGTTTCCCTCTCCTTATCCGTTCTCGCTTCCTTGCACAAGCTTGCCCATACTTCCTTGAAGTCCACCTCTGTTGGCAAGGTTTCTTCTATCTTTTTCCCGAAATCACTGAAGAGCGTCGAGATTGCGTTGTAGTGCACCCTGGTTGTCAGCGGATGCCTTGAAAGCGCATCTGCTACCACATTAAGTTTCCCGAGCTTGTAGACTATATCAAAGTCGTACTCCTCGAGAAACTCCATCCACCTTCGCTGCCTCAGATTGAGATGTGGTTGCGTGAATACGTATTGGAGGCTCTGGTGATCAGTGTCCAGTTGGAACTTCCTCCCTAAGAGGTAATGCCTCCAGATTCTTAACGCCCTGACAACTGCTAGCAGCTCTTGGTCGTATCGGTAACGCATTTCGCTGCTCTCATCTTCCTTGAGTCGTACGCTATTACCCGCTCTTCTTGCATGAGCACTGCACCGGTGGCTATCTTGCTTGCGTCCGTCGCCACTAACTTGTCCTTTTCCGGGTCTGGCAGGGTTAAGACGGGGCCGGTTGTCAAAGCTTCCTTCAACAATTCAAATCCTGCTTGGGCTTTCTTGAGCCAATGGTCTGCCCAATTTTTCACTTTCTCCGCCTTTGTCAAGTCTGTCAGTGGGGCTGCTATCTTTGCGAAGTTCTTCACGAACTTTCTGTAATACCCTGCTAGGCCAAGGAAATTTCTGACCTCAACGTTTTTTGGTGCTGGCCATTGGATTACTGCTTCAATCTTGGCGGGTCCACGAGATTCCTTCACTGAAATCACATGAGCGAGGTATTCCACCTTCTCTCATTGGCGGCACTTCGACAACTTGGCATACAACTGATGCCTCCTTAACTTCTCGAGCACCTTTCTTACGTGTTGTGCATGCTCCTCAATGGATTTGCTATACACCAGAATATCGTCGAAGAATACTATGACGAAACGAAGGTGTCCAAGAATTCTCTGAAGATGTCGTTCATGAGTCTCATGAACGTAGCCGGGCATTGATAGTCCAAATGGCATTACGGTGAACTCGTAATGCCCATACCGGGTTCTGAAAAGCCGCTTTGTGGATGTCCTCTTCCTTTATTCTGATCCGGTGATAACCTCGACCTTTAGGTCGATCTTGAGAAGACCTTTGCCCTTTTTGAGCTGATCCATCAAGTCGTCCGATCCGGGGAGTGCGCATTGTTCTTGATGGTGTGCTTGTTCAATTGTCTGTAATCTATGCACATCCTCGAGCTTCCATCCTTTTTCTTGACAAAGAGGATGGGTGCCCCAAATGGTGAGACGCTAGGCCTGATGAAGCCTAGATCGAGCAATTCTTGTAACTGCTTCTTTAGGTCCGTGAGTTCCTGTGTGGTCATTCTATATGGGGCCTTGCTCGTCGGCTTGGTCCCTAGTTCGAGTGTTATCTCACACTCTACTCCCTTGTAGGGAGGAAGCTGCTCGATCTCATCCGGAAAGAGATCGTGGAACTCCGCGGATCAAGTTGGCGATTTGCTTGGGCAACTTGTCGAGCACTTTGTCTTCTTTGCTTCCCTCTCGACTTCGGGTTCCTCAACCTCGAAGTTTGAAGATGTATGCTACCCGCCGCTCTTTATAGACTTGAGCGCCTTCTTAACGTATATACACCGCATGACGGGAGTAACTTCTTTACCCGCGGATCGCAATGACTTTGCCGCCGGGCGCTGTGAGGGTCACCTTCCGCTTTCCACAATCAATTATGGCTCCTCGCTGGCCCAAGGTACTCCATTCCTATTATGAGGTCGTGACTTGCCAATGCCCATCATCACGCTCCCCCATCGGGATATTTATTCCCGGTAAGTCAATGTCGAAATTGATCCTTTTCCCACCAGATGTCTTATCGCTCAGCTTGCCAAGATTACGGGTCTTGGTTTGGACTTTAGGGTTTTAATTTCAACATTTCAACCATCCTCGGGGATGCAAAGTTATGGCTACTTCGAGTCTATCAAGACTATGAAAGACTTGGCCTTTGCCTTCCCTACCGGGATATTACCTTATCTTGGGTCTCTGCATTTTCAGATCTATAGCGGCCAAGATGTGGCACTCACCACAATGTAATCAGCGTCTTTGCCTCGCCCTCATCATCGATGGAGTGTCCCATCCGCCCAACTCTCGCTAAGGGCCGAGCTCATAACAAATGGGCGCTTCGCCGTTCGGTTGGTCTTTGGAAACATCTAAAGCAGAGCCGCTTCTCCATGCATTCCTCTTTTTCTCCTTGGCCATCGCTTTTGTAAGAAGGACCGTCTTCGCTTCGGTGTAGTTGGAACCTTCCCTGTTTGTCCTTGAAGGACACCTTTCTTTTCCCCGGCCAAGTTTCCCCGGTTGCTATTGTATGGGGACTTTGTTTGGACTTGGGTTGGCTGCCCTAGGGTCAGAACTCCCCGTTGCTTTGTCTCTATCCCGGTAGTAGGGCTGCTTCTACTGCCTGCAGGCCCCGATCCTTGCAAACTAATTGCCTTGGATTCCGCCCGCATTAATCGTGGTTGGGTCTATTGCCCTTACGAGGTTTCTGATCTCCTCGTTCAGTTCTTCTATGTAGCTTTCCCATCAAGGTGTTTCACCGCTCAACTTCGCACATACACCTTAGTCTCATAAACTCTTCGGTGTATACGCTTGCCGTCTTGTAGCCTTGCCGCAAATCGTAGAACTGCTGCATCATATTTGACTTGTGTTCCCGGAACATAGTGGCACTTGAAGGCTTTTGAGAACTTCTTAAATCTTGCCGATCTACTGCTCAAGCCATGCGCCTTAGCATAGCCCTTCCACCAGATTCGTGCGGCTCCCTTCAAGGATTGGCGGTTGCTACCACGCCTTTGTCCTTGTCCTTCATGCCATAGGCATTGCCGTTTCACTCATTTAGGCCCAGCCATGCCTCTGCTTCTAATCGACATGTTCTCCCCCGAGAATTGTTCGAGTTTCCGGGCCTTCCATACGTTGCCCAGGTCTTGAGAAGTCTACCTTCTTCCGGTAATCCAATTGCCTTTAACTTCCTTACCGGTACCGTCTCTGCGGTCCAACACTTCTTCCGCCTCTTTCTCGGACTCAGAGTCCGAGGCCGAGCTTGAGTCGGAGGTTTCTGTGCTGGGGGACCTCCTTCTCTTACTCCTCCTCTTGTCTTTCCCCGACTTTCGGGGTGTCGTTTGCGGCCCGGATGATGCTTGTGCCGCTAATAGAGCTTTAATCTGGTCCAGCTCCGTCCTCATTTGTGACATCTCCTCTTCTGGAGTCAGGGGGCCATATTGGCCGAACAGGTTCCTTGGGATATGTTGTCTGTCGGGGGTCCTTTCATCTTCGTCGAGCCTCCTATTTTTCTCGACCGTTCGTTGTTCCCTATCTGCATACACAGTTGGTCATGGCTGTACAGTTAGTTTTATTTGTTCTTCTTGCATTATATATGTTGTTGGTATAGTTGCGGAACAAAATTACATCAACACAACACTTAAAGTGCAAAAGAAATTATATTCATATTATATAATATGTTAATACAAAAAGGCTTCCGGGATCAAGAGTCTAACTATTCTTGAAATCGCCAGTATGATGGATTATCCTCTAGGAACTTCTTCACTTGGGCTGTTCCTACTGAATGACCCAAGTTCCTAAGGACGTTGATTGAAGATCCACCCTGCAAGGCTCTCGCCAAATCTTCTATCCTGCGTTCGGAGGTATAGGTCGCGGTCCTTTGCCAGCCTTCCCCGCCCGTCTGTAAGGTATGGCGAAGTCAAAATATCGAGTGCTACCGCTCTCTTCACGAGGATGGCATACCGGTGTTGGGAGGTAGCCGAGCATCTTAGAAACAAAGCCTGAGAGCGCAATTAGCATCGATACTCCTTCCTCGCCCCTGGGGGTGAATTTGCGGTGAATTACTGCTATTCTTCCGTCCATCAGCAGGGGAAGGTAATACCGCAGCGACTGTCATTGTGTGGCGGGGTCCTCGCCTCGGCCTCCAACTCGTGTCTGGCTGGCATAGTCATGGAACCTCCACCGTGGTGAGCTCCCCAGTCTCTCGGATTCGCTGAAGCTCTCTTGAGGTCGAACTCGCCTCTTCGCTCTCGGGGAGGTGTTGTCGAAGAACTTGCCGTTAAGATGTTCGAGGTCTTGTGGCGGATCCCCATCTGTTCCTGTAGAGCAAGGAACTCCTCCTCCGTCGATAGTTGCCGCGCCTCCATAATCTGCCTGATGTTGCCGTAGGCTTGAATATCGGAGATCGACTCTCCCGTGTAAGTGTCGGCTTCCCTTACTTGGAGTGGGAAGTCGGAAGTTCCTCGGACGATGAAGTCATCCAGGTCTGTTCTCCGGAGTTGGTGCAGCAGCTCGTCGGGTCGATACTCTCTTTCCCTGCACTCAGGGAGGTTTTGGATGTCGCTTAGGAGCAAATACTCTTCGCTCTCGATGATGATGGGGGCTAGGCTTGTGATGCCTAGCCCAAGGGGTGGCGCGATCCTGAGAGTTTGCCGGCTTCTTTCGAATTCCTGCAACTCTTGTTCTGCTAGCCGCTGCTCTTCCGCTGGGTCGAGCTCGACGTAGTCCTCATCCCCTTCTTCTGACTCCTTGTCTTCTTCTTTTCTTTCTTGCTCACGTCTGCGAAAAGGAGTCATTGTCTTCTTCTTTGTGGCTAATGGGTCCACATCCATGGGGGGAATGGAGGTTTCTCCCATGGGGTTCTCGGCACGGTGGGTAAGAAAAATTGCTAAGGCAGCGTTGAAAGAGAAATACTTGGTCCCCGCTTGACAATCCCGGACCATTGGCTCCTGCATCTTGTTGGGCCTTGTTTGTGAGATACTTGGCAATGTTTGGAACATCGCCTAAGGCTGCTTGAAGGGATTGCCTATGAACAAAGTAGCCTATGCAAGGTGGGAGCTGCACTAAAGATGGCCCTACCCTAGCTTGGAATTCAGACAAGACTCTGCTATATGCTGGGGTTGCGTGCAAGGTTGCTTGGACATCTATCTCTTTCCGGAAGACCCGGAAAATCTCATCGATGTCAGCCTCGGCAGCATGAGCGCTAGCGCTGTACCATCGCCTGAAATCAGAGGTTGCCATGAGTGTAGCGAGGAAGAGAGTAGCAAACAGATGCAAGAGCGCCTCAGGGAGCTAGGTTCGTAGGGTGGTACGTAAGAAATGAGGGACCTATTTATAGAAAAAAGGGGAAACCCTAATTTTTGGGTGACTTGGAAAATTCTTGGAGTTGGGCAATTCTAGCCTATATTGAGGTCTAAATGGGAATTGGAAGACTAATTTAAGGGTTTGAGCATGACTGGGTTACCTAAAGATCCTAACATAACAAGTTGGAGATCACTTGGACAAGTTATGGTGAAGAAATGGTAGGAGGTCTCACAGGTAGCGCCTCGTTCAAAAGCTACACTTTAGTTTCTTGACTAGGCGCGACGTGTGAGACATCAGTCCCATTTTGATCAAAACATGTCCAATTTGGGTAAAATAAGGGTATAAGGATGACAGACTCATCAAATTAGGCAGAATTGACCCCTTACTTGGTCAATTTGGAGCTGTTTTGGGCAAATTTGGGCAAGGTCTCACAGGTAGTGCCTCGTTCAAAAACTAAACTTTAGTTTCTTTACCAGGCGCGACGTGTGAGACATCACACTTTTTGGTCTAGAAATGTGCTATTTTACTAAAACAAAAGCTACTTCTTGCTAACTTGCCCTAATTGAACAAGTTTAGACACATAAAAACACTCAAAATTGATCTATATTACAAAATTTTTGATTATTTACAAAATGTTTATTTGGGACCTCCCTTAATTAAACTAGCTAATTGCATGTCCTTCCTCATGAGGGTTACTCGCTTCGCATGAACAGTGCAAGCCGTCGAGTCTTCAAAATGTTGCACTATCCTCTGCTCAGCCGCTTCCTGCAGTGCCAGCAGCATCTCATCTGTGACCCTCATGTCGGTCTTAAAATCCTGCATTACTTCCCTGACTAGACGAGCAAAGGGGGCACGGGGAATTAGGAGGCCGAAACTGCGCTGGAAGTGCCTAATCTCTCTTAGTGCTCTTCTCTCGGTCTCCTTCCTGCTGGGCTTCTTCTTGGCTGGCTTCTTCGGGACCTTGGGCTTCGGTGGTGGCGGCCTTAGAGTCTGGCTCTTCGTTGGATGTCCGCCCTCGATAGTTCTGACCCTGTTCTCCTGGTAGTAGGAGTTGTAAGCCTCCCACTCCTTCATATATACCTCGTGCTCCCTCATCTTTCTCTGATAGATCTTGACAGGGTCCGTGACATAGGACTCCCGGGCAGGCCGTGGTTGCTTCTTCCTGTCCCACTTCGGATAAGGAGGGGGCTTCTGCACTTGGTCCGGCTGCTCCTGCTCGGGCACTATCTGCTCAGGTACTACTTGCTCAACAACCGGGGGTTTGGAAGAGCTTGCCCCCACAGTGTTGGGGTCATAGTCTTCATCGGAATCGTCGGATGAGTGCGGGGGCTGGTCAGCTGACCGTTCAGTGATCACGATCTTAGGGTTGGGCTTCTTGGTTTGCGGGACTTTCTTGAGCTTCCTTGGGCTCCCCACAAATTTCCCCTTCTTCTGTTTCAGTTCCTCTGCTGCTTTCGCCTCCTCCTCCTCCTCCTTCTTCCTCTTCTTTTCTTCCCTTTTCTTTTCTCGGCGTTCATACTTCGCGATAAACGCCGCGAGGTCTTTTTCCTCCGCCGGCTCAAGCCTCGGCTCCCGCTATTCCTCTCGCTCCTCGGCCTCCTTCTCACGGATCCAGGCTTCGAGTTGCTCTTCAATGGTCGGCTCTGGAATCGGCAGCCTCTGCTCCTCAAGAGCCTTGGTTCTCCTTTCTCTCTGTGCTCCCTCGTCTTCCTTTTCGAGCAGCTCTGTTCCTGCATCCGAGTGTACGTCTTCTTCCCGGTTGATCTGCTGGTCCATCTCTTCATTCTGCTCTCCTCTCTGCTGAGATCCTTCCCTATTGTGCTCATTCGAAGGTTCTCCCTCACTCGAAGAAGATTGACCATTGGGGTTAAGGAGGCGCTCTTGAAGCATGCGCCGAATCATGCTGGGATCAAGGGCGCTGGTCGATTCGCCTGGGCGGGCTTTCCTGGCAGTCTGCTTGGTCCGTGCCATGTTTGACGGCTCGTTGATCGGATATCAGCGCCCAAAGATCGCCTTAGGGAGCGGGAGCAGATTTCTAAGGCGGGAACATACAAATGAGGGGGGTCTACATCTATTTATAGTTTGGGCAATTTTAGGTCAAAATCTAAGTTGCTCTATTTAACGTGCCAAGGCACCTATTTACTTAAAACATACACTTATTTCAGAGATTTCTAATTATTGGTCTCACAGGTAGCGCCCTGTTCAAAAACTAGAGTTTAGTTTTTAGACCAGGCGCTACGTGTGAGATCTTACACATTTTTAAGTAGTTTAAGTGATTTAAACATACTATTTTAACTAATTCTTACCTTGGAACTGGCCTTACCATATTACTTTTCTCAAACTCATCAAGTTTTAAGGTGTTCTTGGCTCGATGTCTCACAGGTAGCGCCCTGCTCAAAAACTAAAGTTCAGTTCTTTGACTAGGCGCGACGTGTGAGACCACCTTGCCTGAGGAGGTTTTGGCTCATTCTTTTTAGTCTTATTATGTTCCAATTCACTTAACTGTTACTAGCTTAGCATAAACTACAAAAATGAGAAAAAAAAATTCCCACTTTTCGAGGTTTGAGGATCCTATCAAGTTAGTACTACTGGGAGCATGGTCAGTGCTTTGCTCTTGGTCTCCAAGAACATTGCTCTGATACCACTGTGACGTCCCCTACTCATATACGATGCCCGCACCGTATACAAACAGGAGTTCATCCCCCATACCAGCTCCATACTGATACAGGGCCCTCCACATATCATTGTGACCGTCTGGAGTCCACAGTGGGAAGAATGAAGGGGTCATTTTACCCTGTCTCCCTCAGGGCCTACCTAGCCTGCCGGGCGTAAACATACACGCCAAGAATATAACATCATATATCCACCTCGGGGGTGGCACATCAACATCTGCATAGACAAAGATCAGCACAATACAAAGGAAGTTCCTACCCAAGGCTCGGACTCCGTGGGATGACCCAAGCTTGGGTCTCGAGAGTTCAAGGCATTTGCATCGTGACAATGGATTGGGCGGCATAAGAACATGGTTTAGGGTTGTCCACTCCATCCGCCCCTCCCGCACACTTTGTGCGTAGTAGGTTGAAAAGTGTTGGGACCCGGGATCAGAGTCTCACGGATGCATAGCCAAAGGGGCTATTCCCCGGGTTGCATCTCCCCAGTCAGATGGGGCGGTAGGGATCACTCCCACCGAGATTTCCATGCTTGACCCAAAGGTGACTAGAGGGCCACCGCCCTTATTCGACTTAACCCATGGAAGGTGAACTCCACCCCACGGTGTCGAGCCCATGCCTTACCCACACTCGGTGGCAAGCCATTAGACCTAGTCACTCACATCCCCAGAGAGGGCCTTACACACGGAGGGATCGGTCAAGGGTCGAAACACGAACCTCATTCTAAGCCGGTCCGCCCTTCACCCACAACCAGGGTGGGGTTCTTGTACACAGCCGAAATCTAGTAATGCACTAAGAGGGACTAGCTAGGAGCATCATCTACTAAGCTTTAAGTCTCTACCCCCTTCCCAATACAATGAGTCCACGAGAATGCATCCGTCCATCATATCAACATAAGTAATAAGAACTAATCTATTTCGTGAGAGTTAGGTTCTTTAGTTAGAGTCAATCTCGGGATCAGCTTGGCTACTAAGGGTGATTTAATAGGCTAAACCCTACTTTGGTTTCGAAGGCTGGAATAAGGTTTAGGCTATTCAATCGACCAAATACTGATCATTCCTCACTCCTCTCGTCCAGAGGCGTACATGTCTCTGATTTCAGCCGGGATGCGGTCGGAAGAGTGATCGACAAAAGGGGGCGCAGGCAGATCGTGGGAGTTGGAATTGACTCCTTAGGCCAATTGGAGCCTGGAAGGTGCAGGGGCGAAAAAAGAAAAAGTTAGGGTTTGGTGCCTTATGTAGGCTATCGGTCCCGGTTTAGGGTTTCCATGACCCTTGGTCTGCCTTTTAATGGGTTAAAGGTCTAAAAGTGCGCGCATTGCTAAGTGTGCGCACCATTGCAAGTTGCCCCCTAGGGCGTCCTTGCTTGGGTACGCCGGCGTATTACCGCGTCGATTGGGCCGATGTCTGTGATTGGTCAAGATGCGGTGATATCGTCTTAAGACCATATATCGTACTGGAATGTCACAGAACTTCCCCCTTGCATAGGATACTTTGCACCAAGCATGGCCCTTTCGTACAGCTCTGCAAGACATCCCCAAGATAGACAAGTACCTAGAAAATATCGCTAGCTGCTTGCCTAATTATATGTCAGTAGCTGTAAATAGGAGGAGATATTTCTCATACACCGCAGCTGTAGTTATTTTCCTATCTCATAGAGCCCAAATCCAGATAGGAGAACCATCTGTCCAACCCCTAGAGCTCGAACCTATGGCCATGGCAGCAGGTGAAGAAGAGCAGATGCTTCTCGAGTACGGGGAGGCAGAGCAGGAGGAAGATGAAGGACGTGAGTCGGACGTAGAGGACATCATAGACGTCGACCCAACACAAGAAAGGCAGCAAGCTGAGGAGGAAGTTCAGAGTTTTGAAGAGGGGCTGAGAACCACAAGGACAGCTCCATCACTTGGGCTAGGCATCACAAGCTTAACCCCGATAATCATCCTTAAGGAGAAGCGTACCTGAGCCTCTATGACATCAAGAACCTTCCAAAGTGCAGGGACATGGGATACTGGATAGATGAGCTCCTACATCTCCTACGTCAACAACCAGACCTTGATGACTTCATCGACCGGAGATACAGGACTTCCCCATCAGCATTATAAGGGAGGCCCAGACGTACACGGGCCAATCATCAGCGGACATAGAAGCCTACACCAGCATCAGGCAGATGATGGCTCAGCAGAAATTACCCACAGAGAAGGAGTTCTTAGCAATCCAGGAGCGGATGGGAATCAGAGGGAAAACAACGAGTGCGCTCCTACCCAGCACCTCGACAGCAGCACCAGCCGAACAAGATAGAGGCAATATCAACTTAGCATCTTCTATGTTCGGCGACTACAGGGAAATGATAGTAGTACTGGTGGATGAATACTCTGGAAGACACAGGGCTGCAATCAGATCCAGAGAGGAGGCAGAGGAGGCATGGCATGATAAGGCGCTCAGGTTCTACTTACCTTTTCTCATTGATGGAAGGATAGCGGTTATACACCGCCAATTCAGCCCACATGGGGAAGAAGGAGTTTTTATGCTTATTGCCCTCTCAGAATTCGGAAGACATGCTCGCATGGCCCCAAACATCGATCATGTCATCCTTTTCAAGAGGACAATAGCTCTAAGCATCTTCGACTTCGCGGTCCCTTATAGGCGACAGGTCAGGTTGGCAGTCACCGCAGCCTATACGTCAGAGAGAAGGGTCGAAGATTTTGTGACCGTACTCCAAGGAGACACGACCACCAACATCTTGAGGAACTTGGGGCGAACGGTCGGCACAACTCAAGTCAAGAAATTCTTGGAGGACAACCCAGCTTATAGAAGATTCCAAGAATAGAATTAAAAAAGTTTTAACACTCTATTTTCTATTATTGAATGTAAAAAATATATATTATATCCTATGAATATAAATGGTGATATTACGCATGTCTCTTGATATATTTTGTCCCCACAATTATATCATCAAACAAACCAATGCAATAACAAACAAAGAACTAATCATCAGAGTGCAATCTAATGTGTATACAGCTAGAGCACCCAGGAATGTGGAACAAGATAGACAACCTCTGGAAGACCAGACACCCGCAAGGCAATTCCAGCCAAGGAGCCTGTACAAGGAGTTCGAGGCACCAACCCCAGAAGAAGAAATATCATAGATAAGGTCGGACATCCACGAAATAAGAGCCTTGCTTGTAGGAGCGGCAGCAATGGGACCAGACCAGAATGTCCAACTACCTGAGACACCGGCCGACAGGGCAATCAAGGCAAAGAAGAGAAGTCGGAGAAGAAGATCACCCAGCACGGATTCCTCCAACTCTAGTTCTGACTCCGACTCCGAATCTGAAGAGCAGGAGAATGAGCGACAGGACCGCCGGGAAGGTCCCAACCGTGAGAGGGGCAGAATGGAAGCCGACTATCAGAAGAAAGTTGACTCGGCATTGAGCAATGTGTGGAAAGCCAGGAAGTTAGAACAGTTCTCAGGGGACAACAGATCTGGAATGGAAGCTAAGGCATGGTTGGATGAAATGAGGGAGTATGGGAATGCGTATAGCATGAAGGATAAGGACAAGGGCAGGGTAGTAACAGACCAACCTTAAGGGAGCAGCCAGGATTTGGTGGAAAGGCTATGCCAAAGCCCATGGGTTAAGCAGAGATAGCTGCAGATTCAAGAAGTTTGCCAAAGCATTTAAGTGTCATTATGTACCAAGGGAACACAAGTGCCATATGATGCAACAGTTCTATAGGTTGGAGCAGGGCAATAAGACATCCAAAAGTACACCGAAGAGTTCATGAGGCTGAAGCTCTATGTGCCAAAATTAAGTGAAAGACATGCAGTAGAGGGGTACATTGAAGGCTTGAATGGGGAGATCAGAAAGCTGGTGAGAGTAATAAACCCCAAGATAGTGTCAGAAGCAGAGTTCAAGGCAGTGAGCTTACAAGGAACAGGACCTCAAGCAAATGGACCGAGGCAACAGTACTATCAGGACAAGGGGAAGGCCACAGAAAGATATAGCCCAAGAGCTTTTGGCCATTGTGAGAGCCTTGAGAATCTGGAGACACTACTTGTTTGGAAGAAAGTTCCAACTAGACACAGATCGTCAAAGCCTCCAGTACATCTTGACACAACCACTCCTGAATTTGAGGCAAAGGAGGTGGATGGAGTTTCTCGAAGAGTACGACTTCGAAATAGTTTACAAGCCAGGCAAGCTAAATGTAGTAGCCGATACGCTCTCCAGTTGGCCATTGAAGACAAGGACCCATTACAATGCCATATCGACTCTCACAAGTGAGTATGGCAAGAGGATTGAGGAGACGTTGCCATCAGAGGGCGACTTTAAAGAAGTTTGGGCAAGCCTCTCTAAAGAGGCAAGAACAGATAAGGAAAGGGAGATCCTCAAGCATTATAAGAAGGAGGGTAACTTGCTATATGATAAGAACAAGTTGTATGTACCAGAATCTTCGGGAGTAAGGAAGCTAATGCTCCATGATACACACAATATTCCCATAGCCGGGCATGCAAGGTTCATGAAGACATATTTCAAGATCAGAAGCAGCTACTTCTGGCCAGGCATGAAGAAGCATATAGCAAGGTACATTTGGGAATGTCAGTTATGCCAGCAGACAAAGGCGGAGCAACTCCGAATTCCAGGAGCCTTAGAGCCATTGCCAGTGCCAAATGCAAAATGGGAAGTCATAAGTATGGATTTCATTGCAAGGCTTCCGAGAATAGTAAGAGACAAGGATGCACTAATGGTGGTGGAGGACAAGTTGTCGAAGATGGTACATTTCGTGCCATGTAGGACCACAGATACGGCATTGGACACTGCCGTATTGTTCATCAAAGAGATCTTTAGACTCCACGGTATGCCGAGGGAGATAATCTCGGATAGGGACTCTAAATTTATGAGTGCATTCTGGCAGGATTTGTTTACCACCATTCAGACGAAGCTTTCTATGAGCACAGCAGTCACCCGCAGACAGATAGCAGACGGAGCGAGCCAACCGGATCATTGAAGATATGATAAGGAATTATGTGTGGAACAAACAATCTAAGTGGGATGATTTCATCCACTTAGTGGAGTTCGACTACAACAGCACAAAGCAGGAGTCATCACAGATGTCTCTTTCATGATTAATTATGGGTATCAGTGTCTTACCCCGTATACTTGGCACAACCCAGTGTCAAAAGTAGAAGTCTCCCAGCAGATGTTATCGGATATGCAACAATTGGTGGAGGAGGTAAGAGGTTACCTTCTAGCAGCAAGAAGCAGGCAGAAAAGCATAGCCGATAAGCACAGGACGGTAAGGGAATTTCAGGTGGAAGACAATGTATAGTTGAAGATCAAGGTGAAGCAGGCCAAGCTCCGCATCGGCAACTGCAAAAAGCTTGCTCCAAGATGGGCTGGACCACTCAGGATAACCAAAAAAGTAGGAAGCCAATCCTACAAGTTGGACCTGCCAGCACATCTCAAAATCCATATGGTCTTCCATGTAAGTCTCCTAAAGAGGCACACTCCTAATCCAGAGGAAGTATTGGAGACAACTGAGTTACTGGAAATGACGGACGACCAGCTTGAAATTACTTAGCAACTGTGTTCCATTAAACTGAAAGGCATGATGAATCTTCACAAATATCATGCAATGCAAACAACAAAGGCTGAGCTCAAACGAAATTAGGAACATCTGTGAACGAAAACATGTTCAGCTCAAACTCCTTGCCATAAATCTAACATAATTAGGCAAATCCATAGAGAAATTATCATTGGTTGTTATATACTCTGGTACTCCAAGTTTAAGTTGTTCCTAAGGACTCTTAAAACCTTTGGGCTTCATTAACAACAAATGTTAAAGATCTAGGAATGCAATAAATATTGTTCTCTAGGTCTACACATGTAAGAATAGTTCATTTTGTATCTAAGCAGTCTGAAGAATGCTGTATAAGGATCGATTCTCTTGCTCCTAATTTCAAACTCTCATGCATGCACTTTCCATCGAATTGTTCATGCATGCACTGTCGAATCATTCTGTTCTTGCATCACGAGAGGCAAGTTTTGCTTCGCTTGTTAATTGTTAATAGAATGTAATGATTTAGACTCTCTTGTGGAATGGTTTTTTTTTAATGATTTAGATTCAGCACGATGGCACTCAATGTATTTAGACATTTGAGTACCTTTATATTCAGCATGTGTCGAGCCCCGCTCGCAACCCGAGGAAAAGGTAGCGCTGTGAAAGAGACACACCAAGAAAGCTAGAACAAAAGATCAAACTTTATTGCACATCGCTGGTTGGAAAAGCCCCAACCGTGGCTCACATATTTATAGTCCAAACTACCCCTTCGCCACATCAGCGCCACATCATCGCCACATCATCGTACCTCATCGCCACGTCAGCACACCTCTTGAATTTCGTATGCCACCTAGGCGGATTGCCCTCGTGGCACCTTGCCACGTCATCACATGCCACTGGTCATGCCACGTCGTTCCCTTATTCGTATCCCTGCTCTTGAGAGGATTGAGACGAACTGCCTTCCCCGTATCTCTTTCTTGGTCCACAGCCCTCAGGCCATGATCGTTTGGCTGCTGGACGCCATCGCTAAGGGTAAGAGCTTATAATATCGGAATAGGTGATGCCGTTTGATTGCGTCAGCACCATGGTTCGTTTGGTAAATTCCTTCCATTCGTGGGGTTCTCAGATTCCGTCCCGTGAGCAAGGCTTCCAGCAATGAACCATCCCCTCGACCCTTGTTGCTCACGCTTATCTCCCCTTCATAAACGTTATTCCACAGCCGGGCTTCTGTAATTTTCCCATAATTGTTCAATTCTTCTCTCTCGTTGGCTTTGTGGCGTAAAAGCCTTCTTTGGTGGAATCGATGGCTCCTACCCAAGCATTATCGGCCTACCACGGACCCAATCTTAACCAAAAGGATCCTCTCGATTTTGCTTACAACAAGAGATCAACAAAATCTGACCAATTTTCTCTCGCTGGGGTTTCCCCTATATCTTTTTTTTCTTCAGAACCCCTCCTTTTTGGTTTTAACAACGAATCGGTTACTGTCTTTGGAGCAAATCGTGCACAAAGGTTTAATCTTGATTCGGACTGCTCCAATTTGTTACTCTGTTCAAACCTTATTGCCGTCAATTCTTCCGTACCTCTGCAACGATCGGATCATCTACAGCCCCATTCCGCCATGCTTCCGATTCTTCTACCCTATTTGTTGCCAAATCTAGGCCTTAGAGGCCTCGGGATCAATCAAACGGCCGCTCCCTGCTGTTGCCTTCAGGTCGAAACCACGACTCAATCTTTTTTGACTGCCATGGCCTATTGTTCTTGTAAACAATTTCTAAGAAGGCCGAATCAAGCGGATCCGCCGTTCTTCTTGATTTTCCATTGATGCCATAGTCTTCAACCTTGATCTGCTCTGTTTTTTCCTAGCCACGATTCTTCCTTTTTCCGTGAATCCCGCTTGATTCTCGCTTCGCTTCCACCGCCTTAGACCCAAAAGTTCTTATCTGCCCGAACAGCCATGGCCCTTTGCCCTATCAGTAGGCCCAGGGCTCTCACCGTTCACCATTCAAGCCCCAAATATTTTCCTTTTTGTTAACAATTTCTTTGTGTTAACAATTTATGCTTATTTTCTTTTTTTTTTTTTTTCAATGGTTCAATTCTCCTTCATAATAATTGCCTTGCTCTTGGGTTCGCCCACTATAGTGATTCTTCCCGACTTGTGACCTTGGAACAATATTTTCCCCGTGATCTTTATAATTTGGCCTTGCTAGGACCTTCTCCCTTTCATAATTTGTTGATGCCAAGTTTGTCCGATTTAGCTTCCATCTCTCACAAATATTTTTCTTTAAAGTCTCGTGACTTTGACTTTCATTGCCTATAGCCAGTCCGTGTTACTATTAAAATTTCTCTTCCGGCTTTTGCCCCTAGGCCATGACACTTTTCTCTTTCCTTCCATGGGTAATTCCGCTTCCATAATTCTTCTCAAGGGTTTTTCTCCCTTTTTCTCGACATCTTTTCTCCTTCAATCTTCGTGACTTGACCCCTTTAATTGAGGCCTTTATTTTGTCACGTTTTCTTCATAACTCCACCATAGGTATTTTTTTCCTTCTATGGGGTTCTCTCATGACAACCCGGTTGCCATGTTTCTTCACGGCAATTCCGCCATGTCCTTTCTTCCCATGTTTACTCATGGGTATTCTTCCATGTAGCACATCTCTTGCACTACTTTTGCGCTATTTCCATATTTGCTTAGCTTTTCCTTCAAAGCTAGCACTTTGCCAAGGTAAAATGCTTGTTTATCAATATTTTGCAATTTTTTTACCTTCATTTGGCAGACGACATTAGGGGGGGAAAAAATGTTCCTCGTCCCGAGGAACTCAAGATACTTCCTCATCATCACCCCCATGGTACTTCTTCACCAGATAACCATTGACTCTTGTGGGAAGAAGGTCTCCCTCCAATGTTTGGAGTTGTATAGAACCATTAGAAAACACTTCACTCACCACATATGGTCCAACCCATCGCATCTTCAGCTTGCCAGGTCGCTTCCAATGTTTTGCTTCATACAACAATACTTTGTCTCCCTCCTTGAACTCTTTTTTCCGCAAATGCTTATCATACCATTTCTTCCTTCTTTTTTGTAAAGCTTCCCTTGCTTGCAAAGCCAGTAGCCTTGTCTCATCCAACTTTTCCAATTCTTGCAATCTTGCCTTGATACTATCAACTTCCCCCAACTTGTATTGAGCCGCTATTCGCAGGCTTGGTATCTCCAACTCGATTGGTATTACTGCTTCAAGTCCATATACCAATTGGAATGGTGTGGCCCTTGTAGTCACCTTGTAGGCCGTACGATATGCCCATAAGGCATCCAATAATCTTTGATCCCAATCGGTTCGACTAGCGGAGCAAATCTTTGTCATAATATTGCACAAGGTCTTGTTTGTGCGCTCAGCTTGTCCATTCGCTCGTGGATGGTAAGGACTACTCTTTCGATGCTTTATTCGATACATGGTCGTCATTGTCTCAATTAGCTCATTCAAGAAATGTTTACCGCGATCGCTTACCAACTCCACTGGACATCCAAACCTGATTATGATATTTTCATATAGGAATGTTGCCACCGCTGCTCCATTGTCTTCCCGGAACGCCTTAGCTTCTGCCCACTTTGTCAGGTAGTCTGTGCAAATCAATATATACTTGTTTCGACTCCACCACGTTGGAGGATTTATGGGGCCCACAAAATCAATTCCTCACTTCTCAAAAGGTCGAATCGGCACAACAGGATATAATGGCATCAAATCTCTTCTCGTTGGTCTTCCCATGCGTTGACATGGGTCACATTTCTTCACATGATCTGCCACATCTTTATGAAGTTGGCCACCAATATCCGGCTTGAAGCACCTTCCTTATGGTGACCGCTGTTCCAAAATGACCTCCTTCTGGGGCTTCATGGCAATCTTCAAGTATTCGTGGTACTTCATAGGGTAACACACATCTTCTTAAAATATCATCTCGCCCTTGCTTATATAATACTCCTCCCAACATAGTGTACCCAGCAGCCTGCTGTATGAATCGTTTCCTTTCCGAGGAAGTAAGCTCACCTGGTAGCTCCCCACTTACCAAATATTGTCCAAGGCCCGTATACCATTCTGGCACCGCCTCCACATTAAATAACTCCGCATCAGGCAACTCATCTGGAATTGCTTCTTTTGGTTCTTCTCCAGGCAATCTCGATAAATGATCTGGCCCTACATGAGAACTGCCAGGCTTCAACACCACTTTGAACTCGAACTCTTGTAGGAGAAGTAACCATCTCGTTACTCTTCCGGTTCGGCACAGTTTCAGGATCAGATATTTCAAAGCCTGGTGGTCCACATAGAACACAAATGGCTTGCCCAATAAGTAGTGACGATACTTCTGGATAGAATATATCATGCCAAGGCCTTCTCTTTCGGTGGTAGAGTAATTCCTTTCAGCCTTGTTTAATTGTCGGCTTGCATAATATACTGGATGATCCCATCCATCTTCTTGCTTTTGAGATAATATACTCCCAATGGCATAACCGGAAGCATCCTCATGCACATGAAATTCAATATCCCATTTAGGCCATTTCAAGATAGGTGATTGTACCAAAGCCTTCTTGAGTGCTTCAAATGCAACTTGACACTCTTCACTCCACTGATACTCCACTTCTTTCTTCAACAAGTTGGTCAATGGAAGAGCCGTGTCCGCATATCTTTGGATAAATCTTCTATGATACCCCACATGTCTCAAAAATGCTTGTAATTGCTTCACATCTTCTGGTGGTGGTAATTCAATGATTATCTTCACTTTTTCCGGATCCACTGCCAATCCTTGGGCTGTCACCACTCGTCCTAGCAACACCCCTCTCACGACTGCAAACATGCATTTGAGTGGATTTAATGATATCCCATAGTCTCGGCACTTACAAAAGCACTTCTCTAGCTTCCTTCGATGATCCCCATAACTGCTATATACGCAGAAGTCATCCAAAAATACTTCCATGAATTCCTTCAAGAAGTCCTTGAAGGCTGCAGTCACAACTCGCTGGAATGTGGCTGGGGCATTGCACAATCCGAACGGCATCACCTTATACATGAAGCAACCCCACTCGGTCACAAATGCGGTCTTCTCTCGATCTTCAGGTGCAATAGTGACTTGGTTGTATCCGCTAAACCCGTCCATAAAAGAATAGAGTTCATGGCCCGCCACTTCGTCTAGCACTGCATCAGTAAAAGGTACTGGGAACCCGTCCTTCACTGTGGCAGCATTCAGCTTCCGGTAATCCACGCAAACTCTCAACTTCTTATTCTTCTTGGGCACAATCACTATGGGGGATAGCCAATCACTCCCTTCAACAGGAACAATAAATCCAGCTTCCAATAGCCCATCGATTTCCGCTCTTACTGCTTTGCTATAATTTGGATTCATGCGATAAGCTCGTTGTCGTATAGGCTTTGCATCAGGTACCAGTTGTATTCGATGTTGGCACAACACTGGGTCTATTCCTCGTAAATCTCGATAACTCCATGCGAAGACATCTTTATAGGCCACAAATAATTCGTAATACAACTGCCTCTCTTCCTCGGGTAACTGTGCTCCAACTCGAACCACCTTAGGCTCCTCCTTGGTTCCCATATTCAACTCAATCACTTCTGGCGGTTCCAAGCTTTCTGGCATATTCTTTCGACCAACCACTTCACAAGCTGGTGCTTCATTCAACTTGATCTCCCCCTCCTCGTATTCAAAGAAATAAGGAGGGAACTCTCCTAACCTTTCTTCCCTTGATACTTCTTCCTTTAGAGCCTCTTCTTTTTTAGACAAATTCAAAGCTTTCCATCGAGCCGTCTTACCCTTTTTCATCAATTGTTGCCGAGTCGGTGGCTCCATCTCCACTTCCACCATGGCACAATCCAATTCCATTCGATCTTGCAACCACTCCTCAAGAACAACACTTGAAGTGTCATCCCTATAAGAGGGTCGTAGTTGTAACCCCTTGTATCCCTTTTCTTCTTCAGGTGCTACCAGAGCAGCCTCTTGTTCCTCATCGTCAGACAATTCTTCTTCATCATCGTCACTAGAACTTGTATCACTATCAATCTCTTGAACTCGTCCAGCCGCCGAAATCCTTCCTGGAGAGATGTGTACTTTTATAGAAACTGCATTGTTTCCATCTCCTATGGTCAATAATCCCGTTGACCAGTCATGCTTGGCTCTGGCTTGCATTAGCCAAGGTCTTCCAAGTAGTAGAGGGTAGACTAATGCTCCTTCCACTACCATCTTTAGGACCACATAGTCCACGTAAAACATGATGCCGGCTATCAGTGTTTGCACTCCGGTGATAACGCCAATTGGCTTCACACGTCGTTGGTCGGCCATTTTGACCACAAAGTGTACTGGTACTGGTTCAGGCAACTCTAGTTTCCTCCATGTGTTCAGGCATAATGTTAATGCCCGACCCCCCATCAATGGTACAGTTTCGGATCAATTCGCCATTTATTTCCAAGTCCAAACATGGTGAACTCATATCCGCAATTACTGGCCATGCTGAATTCACGACCACTTCTTTTTGACCCTTCAATGCAGCCATCACGACTTTTCTACACCCTGGTGCCATATTTAACAGTTGTCCAAAGGTAATAGATGGTCTAACTTGCTCCATATCCTTCAAGATATCATATGGTTGTTCACTTCCAAGTTGCAAAACCTTCTTGTAGCGTCGGCGAATCTTTTTCTCTTTTGCCTTTTCCCTTGGTTGTGACTGCTCCACGACTTGCTCCTTAATTCGCCGCACATCTTCTGGTCTTGGAATATCTTCCACGTTTTGGATCATCTGCTCTTCCTCTTCTTCCTCATTCTCATCTTGAAATCTGACAATTGGTGTTCTAATGGATTCCTGATTTAGTCTATTACGTCGTTGTGCACGTGTCTCATACGCAGGAATTTCGTCTTCCATTGATTTTTTAAGAATAAATATAGCATTAGAATCCATCATTGGTTTCTTTCCCTTTTCTCGTTCGCCCTTCTTTCGGGGTTCTAGTTTATGTGGACATTCGGCTTGAGTATGCAGCCCTTTGAGTCGACATATATGCCGCTGCTTGGTTGATACTCCAATCGGAGCTCTTGGATTAGGACACTCTGGGGCAATATGTCCAAAGTTCTTTACTGCGATAGCATTGTATAGGTTTCCTTTGTCGATATGCGGTCGAGGTCCCATTGCTTTTTCTTGGCGCTTCTGACATCTGAATGATATGGTTGAGTTTGCACGTAGATAGGCTCTTCTTGAGGTTGAACGTGATAGGAAGTGCGTTGCGGTGGTATTCATTATGAAGGTGTTGCACCCCCTTGGCGGAAATAGCAAGTAGCAGCCGTATGATTTCTTCTTCCACAAATTTTACATTTTGGTTTATCACTTGTATTTCCACACTCATGTGGAAGATGTCCTGGTCTTTTGCACTTCGCGCACCATACATTGGCCCTTTCTTTTTGTTCATGGACCTTTCCTGCTGCTCCGTGCACCCAGTTGAGTTGCAATTCGGATAGTTGCTTTGTCAATGACTCCACAATGTCTTCTTTAACCTTTGCAATTTGGTTCTCCATATTGACGGGATTTGGCATGGTAGGAGCACTTGGCACGATTCTTGTCGGATTAATTTGGTAATGATAGGGGCAATGGGGATAGCGGCGTGTCTTCTTTGGATTGCCTTGCATTTGTTGTTGGAGGCAGAAATAATCCACCCTTCCCGAAGGTTGAAATGTGTTGGCTGCCATAGGAATCATTCCTCCTCCACTTGAAAGAATCGGCAAGGTTCCTTGCACTCCAAAACCCGCCGTGTCATATTGTGATGCCACCCTCGTGGCGTCATCCAAGGTAGCCGGTTGGCTTGCTTTTACAAATAATTGGAGTAAAGGGGTAATCCCTCCACAAAATATCTTACTTGTTCTTGGCAGCCGGTAGCGGATCTCTTTTTTGATAACAAGCTTTTATACCTCAAGATATAACTTTGCAAGGTCTCGTCGGGGTAGCACTTGATGTGTGTGAGTTCTTGGTAAATTCTCTCCTTGTACCCGCTCCCCTAAATTGAGTTAGAAAAGCCTCCTTTAAGGCATTCCAATTCGTAAAAGGTGGGTCTCCTGGGATTGCCAATACCCGGCGTCTTTATATTGTTGAAGTGTTCACGGAAATAACTTTAATCGGTCAACATCATTTTTTCCATTTGCGGTGCTTTGGCGATTAAAAAACATATAGATGCCCATCGGCATCGTCTCTGAATAAAACTTTGGGTATTTCAAATCTCCCATTTTTGCAACGATTCTTGGTTCTTGAATTTGAATTTCTTGGGCAGGTTCTTCTAATGTTGTTGAAGTCGTGCCTTCCAATTCCAAAAGGTCTGGCGCACTTGACACCCTTAGAAAATATAAATCTTCATTGCGTAACTGTCTTTCTCTTTGTTTAAATCGTAATTCTCGTTCGCTGCATTGCTGTTCCACAATCCTATCGTGTTCTTCTTTAGATTCCGCTCCTTGCACGTACATACATTGACGGAGGGAGTTGGCCCGGTTTTCTTTTTACCGCGTGGCTTGGCTCCTCTTTCCTATCTAATGTTGCCGGCTTTCTTGGGCAGATCTCCTTCCACGAGCACCACGATTGAGTTTCCCGGCCAATGCACCACTTTTATGTCGAGCCCCGCTCGCAACCCGAGGAAAAGGTAGCGCTGTGAAAGAGACACACCAAGAAAGCTAGAACAAAAGATCAAACTTTATTGCACATCGCTGGTTGGAAAAGCCCCAACCGTGGCTCACATATTTATAGTCCAAACTACCCCTTTCATACATCGGTGCCGTGCCATCGCCACATCATCGCACCTCATCGCCACGTCAGCACACCTCTTGAATTTCGTATGCCACCTAGGCGGATCGCCCTCGTGGCACCTTGCCACGTCATCACATGCCACTGGTCATGCCACGTCGTTCCCTTATTCGTATCCCTGCTCTTGAGAGGATTGAGACGAACTGCCTTCCCCATATCTCTTTCTTGGTCCACAGCCCTCAGGCCATGATCGTTTGGCTGTTGGACGCCATCGCTGAGGGTAAGAGCTTATAATATCGGAATAGGTGATGCCGTTTGATTGCGTCAGCACCATGGTTCGTTTGGTAAATTCCTTCCATTCGTGGGGTTCTGTATTCCGTCCTGTGAGCAAGGCTTCAGCAATGAACCATCCCTGACCCTTGTTGCTCACGCTTATCTGTCCTTCATAAACTGTTATTCCACAGCCAGGCTTCTGTAATTTTCCCATAATTGTTCCGAATTCTTCTCTGTTGGCTTTGTGGCAGAAAGCCTTCTTTGGTGGAATCGATGGCTCCTACCCAAGCATTATCGGCCTGCCACAAACCCAATCTTAACCAAAAGGATCCTCCCGATTTGCTTACAACAAGAGATCAACAAAATCTGACCAATTTTCTCTGCGGGGTTTCCCCTATATCTTTTTTTTCTTCTGTAAACCCCTCCTTTTTTGGTTTTTAACAAGGAATCGGTTCTGTCTTTGGAGCAAATCGTGCACAAAGGTTTAATCTTCAGATTCCGGACTGCTCCAATTTGTTACTCTGTTCAAACCTTATTGCTGTCAATTCTTCAGCCTCTGGCAGCGACTGGATCATCTACAGGCCCCATTCCGGCCATGCTTCGATTCTTCTACCCTATTTGCTGCCAAATCTAGGCCTTAGAGGCCTCGGGATCTGTCAAACGGCCGCTCCCAGCCTGTTGCCTTCAGATCGAAACCCTGACTCCAATCTTTTGCACTGCCATGGCCTATTGTTCTTGTAAACAATTTCTAAGAAGGCCGAATCAAGCCAGATCCGGCCGTTCTTCTTCAGTTTCCATTGATGCCATAGTCTTCAGCCTTGATCTGCTCTGTTTTCCTAGCCACGATTCTTCCTTTTTCTGTGAATCCCGCCGATTCTGCTTCTGGCGCCCACTGTCTTAGACCCAAAAGTTCTTATCTGCCCGGAACAGCCATGGCCCTTTGCCCTATCAGCCGGCCCAGGAGCTCCGCCCGTTCACCATTCAAGCCCCAAATATTTTCCTTTTTGTTAACAATTTTTTTGTGTTAACAATTTATGCTTATTTTCTTTTTTTTTTTCAATGGTTCAATTCTCCTTCATAATAATTGCCTTGCTCTTGGGTTCGCCCAGACTATAGTGATTCTTCCCCAGCTTGTGACCTTGGAACAATATTTTCCCCATGATCTTTATAATTTGGCCTTGCTAGGACCTTCTCCCTTTCATAATTTGTTGATGCCAAGTTTGTCTGATTTCGTTCCATCTCTCACAAATATTTTTCTTTAAAGTCTCGTGACTTTGACTTTCATTGCCTATAGCCGTCCGTGTTACTATTAAAATTTCTCTTCTGGCTTTTGCCCCTAGGCCATGACACTTTTCTCTTTCCTTCCATGGGTAATTCCGCTTCCATAATTCTTCTCAAGGGTTTTTCTCCCTTTTTCTCGACATCTTTTCTCCTTCAATCTTCGTGACTTGACCCCTCTAATTGAGGCCTTTATTTTGTCACGTTTTCTTCATAACTCCACCATAGGTATTTTTTTCCTTCTATGGGGTTCTCTCATGACAACCCGGTTGCCATGTTTCTTCACGGCAATTCCGCCATGTCCTTTCTTCCCATGTTTACTCATGGGTATTCTTCCATGTAGCACATCTCTTGCACTACTTTTGCGCTATTTCCATATTTGCCTAGCTTTTCCTTCAAAGCTAGCACTTTGCCAAGGTAAAATGCTTGTTTATCAATATTTTGCAAATTTTTTACCTTCATTTGGCAGACGACAGCATGACGGTGCTCACTTGTTCCTTTATAGTTAGAACGTTAAAGTAATTGATGTGGAACTTAAAGTTTGCAATAGGCACAAAAGTCTAAGCTATCGGTGAGTTTCTTAAAGTTTGCAATAGGCACAAAAGTCTAAGCTACCGGTGAGTTTCTTAAGACTGAGTAAGAGGAAAAACAGTTGCATGTATTCTGTTCACCCTAGTCAAGGACATTGAAATATATAGCCCTCATAGAGGCAAGGGTGCAGCATGTTTATGTATTAAAGGGGACTATATATTAGGTTAAGATTTCACTATTTTGTGTTTACATTTAATTAAGTCATTACTTTGTGTCTACATTTAATCAAATTTTTGAATTTCCCTTTATTCTGCTCGACAATGACATGCCCATAAGAAAGAACGCCCTTTATTCAGCTTGGCAATGATATGCCCATGAGAAAGAATTATTTTGCAACAGTTACCACTACTTGTAAAATTTTAATTGCATACGAGTGCCAGTTCAGCACACAAATGCTGCCTTTTGAAGTTTCCAGTATCGCAAAATACGACTGCCATATACACTATAAGACACCATTTATGACTCCAGGGCTAAAAATGAGACACACAAATTTAAATTTGCTTTTCCACTGCAAAAATATGACACCATTAAAATACTAGTGAAAAACCATGATTTAATAAGACACGTCTTCTTTTTAGTTATATATTCAAATAAGACTAAGTATCTTATTTTACGGCGGAAGAAATCCCCCAGAATAAAATAAGACTCCATTTACAATTCAAACCTATTCCGAACCTAAATAAGACATGTATTATTTTCATAGTGGAAAACTAATTTTCTTTTAGGACAATAGGTGGTCAAATTCATTTGATAAAATATGTGACTTTTAGAGATAGGACCGTGGAAAAAGGGCCTTATTCATGAGTGTTGTCAGCATTTTCGAGTATCCATGATGCTTCTTCTGTACATATTTGGATGTTGATATGGTGGTGGTTGCCCCACAATTTGATGCATCTGATAAATAACCAACCAACTTGATGTGTGATGGCTTTAGTGTTGTCTGGAGTGTAGTCCCACTTAATAGAGAAAGAAGGTTGCGCAAGACATGAGAGCCATACCTATTGCAAATTATGTCCAATACATTATCCCCAACATCCTGCAGAGTCACCAACAAAGGGTGACCTAACTGGGCAATGCTAAGATAAATCGTGGAGCGAGTCACGAACAAAGGATGACCAACAAAGGGTGACCTAACTGGGCAATGCTAAGATAAATCGTGGGGCGTGTCACGAACAAAGGATGACCTAACTGGACATCAATGCTAAGACAAATCGCGGATCAATTGACACTACGCAATCCATCGAATTATACAGCTATATATCCCATGAACGATCTTGTTTCAGAAATTGTTACATTGCATATCTGAATAAAAGAACCTTCTATCATTTTCTGCCCACAAGCGACTTCACATTGTTCAGATAGTGCCCTATCAAGAGACCTGATCACAACTTCTGAAACATGTGATCCTGATGGGTCCATTGACAATGCGCAAATTCCTTGTTAGAATATATTCAGAAGGATGAAACTTGAATGGTTGCATGAGTCAGGAGATTCTCAAGAGCTCGACAGCATGAACGACATCAAGCAAGATAAAATGCCCTTTTTGAATTACATCGAGAGCATTTCTAATGAAAAATTTGCACCAACTTCAGAACAGATAGACCCAGGGATTTGAACCCAGAAAATCATGTTGGCCGGCCCTCAAAAAGGACCTAGAATGCGAAAATAAGACGCAGAATATAAGCTAGACTTTGTCAAATAATCATGTTGATTAACAACCTCAAAAATATCGATCTAATGTTACTGCTTCAAACATTCCATTTCACTCAAGTAACCACTTCATTCCGATGCTTTATGTCTAGAAGTTGAAGACGACTTGTTGCACCTAAATAGAAGAAAAATCATGGCAACAATAATACACATGCATGAATGATTTGATATGAACCCAATTAATATAAGTATATGAGTGTATTTGTTGTGCAAAGATCTATACATCAAATTCATCCATCAGCATTGCGTTGCCCATGCAAGCAATCAATATAGCACATCTATATCAATACGGGCTTTGATAAAAATTTAATTTTCAGAAAGCAAAATAGTAGTATGGAAGTTTGTCGTAGATATGTGGCCACTCTCATGTGGAACCATGAAACCGAATAACTTTTATGTTGGAGCACACTGCAATCAAACATTACCCAAAAGAAAGGTTTTTTTAAGGCTTAAATCTGGCAGATATGGAGCAACAAATGCATCTTAAACACCATAAGAATGAAAAATAGAGACACTATACATCACGCAAGGCCGACATAAAGGCCAGATGGCTTGTTACCTGGGTTGTGAGTCGAACTAAAAGCAAGATAAATCAAGTAATGTTGAAGCCTAAAGCGGATAAAGCAAGAAAGATGAAGCCCTGTTTCTGAAAATATGCTGCAAACAACTCTTCTAAAAATGAAACAAAATCGAACAGTTAATATGATAGGAGCTTTAACTGATTGCAGAAATTGAGGCATTCAATACCTTATGTAAGTTGCTTCGATTCTATATCCTTAAGGATCCTCCAGATGAACTTAGAAATCAGAATCTTACTCTGCAAATGGAAGTATGTCATACCCAAACCACCTGCAAATTTTGGCCTAGTACATTTGGACCATGCCGCCTTGAACACGGCATGCTCCTCATTCCCACTTCAAATAAAATTACGGACAATGGTAACAATCACCTAAAATTTTGACTGAGACGCCAGAAGGGAAGAGGCTATATAGATGTGGAAATTACTTAAAAATGCTAACAACAGTTATTCGCACTGACAGAGAGAGCTTAAGAGTATTCCACCAAAACAAATGCTTTTGCAGACCTTCTATGATAATATCCCAAGCATCGGGGGTAGAAATATGAATGCCCACAGGAATATCAAGAAGTTTAGTAGCCTTCCCTTCCCATGAGGAAGCACTTTCCAAGGAAAATGAGCTACACAAGGAGGTACAACACCATCAAGCATCCATAATGCGGAACACTTTGGCCAACCAACAAGAACTCCAGATGCTAAAGAGAAAGTATCAAAAAGAAGCTTTGCATTCTAAAGAATGTCTGCATCAGCAACAAGAAAGAGAAACGTGTCATTGGCATACTGATTACAGATTTCCTGTGAATCATCCTCTATACTCAGACCCTGCACTATCCCATCCTGCACAGTCTTAGAAAATAGCTGTGAGAGGATCTCAGCTACTATTGTGAACAAAAATGGAGCTAATGGGCATCCTTGGCGAACTCCCCTCCCAACCAAAAATACAGTGGAGGGTTCCCCCTGAAAAAGCACAGTAGACCGTGCAGAGATATGGAGCTTCATAACATCACTGGTGAGCTGCTGACTAAAGCCCAATGTCAAGAGGCTGTTTTTCAAAAATTCCCAATCCATACTGTCATATGCCTTGGCAAAATCTAATTTAAGATAGACTATACGCTGACCTTTCAATCTGGCCCAATACATACCCTTATAAGCAGCAGCAATATTGTCTAAAATGCTCCTCCTAGGCAAGAATCTAGATTGATTAGGAGAGATTGATACAGCCAAGACATTATGTACTTTGTGAGCAAGGGCCTTCACAAATATTTTATACACGGAGACAATAATGTGGTATGGCGCCAGTCAGATATTGTAGTAACCGCCGTGCACAGAATCTGTCGTAACTTTCTTTTCAGGCGTCAGAATTCGGTGATCTTTGGTGCGTTGGAAAGCTGATTTCAAGGATGTCCTGAGGTGTTTTGCATCAGGTACTGTTTTGCCATTAGTTCTGCCGAATTTTCTGTTTTAGATCTCGGCCATTATGGCAATGCGAGCTCCTTCTTCCAAAATGGCTCTGCAGTCTTCAACTTCCTCACTGCCAATGCCAGGTGAGTCTATAGCAATGCACAATAACCCCTTGTCTCTTTCTGGTGGTCCTGCATATGAAGGAGGCGAATCTAGATTCTCTTCAGATGATTTCCCTCAGTTGCCTCTACGAGGTCATTTTCCCGATATTTCTGCACCTGTTGTTTCTAATGCGGGTCAGATTGCATCTTCTGGTAATGATTCCACTCCCCCTGTCCCTCCATCTTCAACCTCTCCACCTACCTTACCTTGGAGAGCAGTTGCCACTACCAACAAAAACTCACGAGAGCGATTTGGTGATTGGATTGAGAAAGACATATCTTCAGCAGTATCTTCTGCTCGAGTCTCTGTTGCTATTGATATGATGGTTCAGAATAATAGGAAAGATATTGGTAGTTTGCTTGGTGAGCTTCAGGCGAAGGAGAGTCAACTTGATTTTGAATTGCCTCCTGTGGATGTCTTCTATCAAATGGAGGTGTGTAGAGATACTTTAATGGCATCTAGCACAATGTTATGCGGATTGATCATGATTTTCACAAGAGATGTATCAGTAACTTGATGTCATTTGGTGTGGTGGACCATTATACTGGAACATAACTGGACATCAGGAAGCTTGGTTACTGGTTGACAGGCCATCTTTGCAGGATTGGTCTTCCCGCTTATCGCACCCTGAAAATGCTTGGGAAAAACTTCTTTTTAGTTATGTTTGATGATGTTGCTGTTGCTAATCAGTTGGTGGCTCGAGGTGTTGATCCTATGTGGAGTGATTACATGTTATATCAACCTTATCCTTCTGGCTTCTCACCGGGTATGAGTAATGCTTTAAAGATGCCTTGTTGGTTTTCTCAGGGCTGCTAAATCCTTTGCAAAATAGTGGGACCATGCACAGGTGGTCCAGACTAGAGGCCAATTAACCGGGTTGTATCAGGATTTATAGAGATGTCACACTCTTGCCCCTTCGTCTGGTATTAGAGAGAAAGCAATCTTGAGAGAGATTAAAGCCATTGAGTCAGCTCCTGTGAATCAAGCCAAGATAAAGGCTGGACTGGAATGGTTTAGATCTGATGATAGATGATCTCACTTTTTTTTTTAGGCTGCTAAAAGAAGGCATATGATGGCCTCTATTAACTCCTTTATTTTGCTTGATAGTTTAGAATGTTCTGATCTAGTTCAATTGAAGCAGTATCTCCACGACCACTTTTCCTCATTCTTTTCCAGACATCAGTTGCCCTTCCAGGAGAATATGCAATCTGCACTCCCGTCGAAGATCCACCCCATTGTGTCAGCTGAGCAGTCACACCTAGAATCGGACATCACCATCAATGACTTACGTTCAGCTACTTCTCTTTTAAAGAAAGACAAGTGCCCTGGCCTAGATGGTCTCCCAGTGGAATTTTTCCAAGAATATAGGGATTGGTTGGGTTGCGATCTTTAAAATGCTTTTTGTGAGTTTCACAGGTTCAGAAGTTTGGATAAGATCCTCAATACTGTCTGCATTTCTTTTATTCCCAAGTGTAAAGAGCCGAAGGTCATGTTTGTATCAAAGTGTTCATCATATGTACAAAAGCCAAAAGATGTTAAGGACTTGCCTGTGACCTTAAGATGCTTTTCAATATCATGTAATGCCATGTCAAATAGATGCTCACTTGCCTGCAAGATGAGATCTCTAGCTTGAGTACGCGTGTCATGCAAATAGTCATCCACAATGAAATGGCGTGCTTCCACCCAAATGGCTAGTGAATTTGCAAGTCCACAATACAATAAAATCATAATAAACATATGTCGTAGCTGGGTAGACATACCCCATACAACAGCCTCTCTAAGATATCTAAGTGTGACGCTCCCTGCTAAACATACGGCGCCCGGCCGTACACTCGGCAGGAAATCCCCCATCCGGCTCAGCAACCGTCTGGGCCCTTCGTCTACTCCGCACTCTGAGGTGACTCCTAGTGCGGGAAGGGAATACGAAGGTGCCTTGCGCGCCCTTCCCCTATGGGCTCCTATAACAGCGGAAGCGATAACACGTCAGAACTAGCATCAAACATATATAAATACTACCTCGAAGGGTAGTGCATCACGCATATACCAATGCAAAGATGATAAACACAAACCGTGAAACATGAGAGCTCCTACCCCGCTCGGGACTCGTAAGGAGGATGACTGACCGGCCGCTAGGTCTCAAGATAGAAACAGAACCAGAGTCATGGCAATGGCGGTGGGCCGCATAGAACAATGGCTAGGGTTGACCACTCCATCCGCCCCTCCCGTGCATACTTTGCGGATGGGCTAAATCAGGCTCGACAGGGACTCTAGCCTTCCTGGATCACACGCAATCCCGGGCATCACCCACCGGGACTACTCGGGTTGCATCTCCCTGGTCCGGGCGAGGCGGGGAAGGGTTGCATCTCCCCTTCCCCGGATCTAGAGGTGCCGTGGGCTAGAGAATCGTGGGCGACACCACGATTAGTCCCCTCGATCGAACCCCCAAAGCGAGAGCCAAGGCGACACTTGCAGGCTCTCGAGGCGGCGGCGACACCATTGCCCGGGGAGGTGTCGGACCCATGCTCGCCCCACCGAAGTGACCGACCATAAGCCTAGCCCACTATGGGATCCCTCGAAGCCCCCACTCGGCAGGGATCCTCCCTCCACTTTCCCTCTAGCCCGTTGTATGGTGCTGAGTCATATCATAGCCTCAATAGCCTGGTGGGCTCCTATGCACAGGCCGCATCTAATAGGAACTAAGGGATCTACTCTAGGAGCATACTACATATGGCTCTAGGTCTCTACCCCCCTTCCCAATACAAGAGGAGCAAACATGATCAACCATCATCACATAATCATCATGAGAATAATCATAAGAAGAACATCTTAACCTAATCATACAACTAACTAATAGTTAGGGTTCCTTGATTAGGGTTCAAGATGTTGAATATGGGTTCTAGGATGGCTCTACTCTAGATACAAGATACTAGCACATCCGAATGCTAATTCCGGATGAGCTATCACAACTACTACCCTACATACCCCTGCTCGATGCTCTCCCTCCGGATCCGTGTGCCTCCATGGTCTTCGACTCACGTGATGCTTTGCTCTTGCTCCAAGAACGAGTCTACCCTATTGGGGCTTTGCACCAGTCTATGCCACAACAAAGCGATGTTGAAACGGGGGTTTCGAGCGGTAGGTGAGTCTCTGGGTGCTAGGGCTGGAAAAGAGGTCTAGGGTTAGGGTTTATGCCTATATAAGTTAGGTCCACCTAGGATGCCACGTGGCACCAATCGGGTGAGTCCTGTGTGGCGGTGCCCCAATAGGTTAAGGCCACATGGATAATGGCTTAACCTATGGTTGGCTAAGTTATGAGAATAACTTGGCCATGCCCCCTAGTGCCACCCCTATGGTATACAAGGCTATGAATGATAGACTTGTATAGTGATGATCGAGGAATATCGTATTTATAGCGTATATTCCCTGGACCGTCACATTCTCCCCCCTTAGACAATGCTTGTCCTCGACATTAGCAGCTAAAGGTGACGAACCTACCTTATACCTGCAACAAACACATGTCATAAGCTTTAATTTTACTTTAGTAATCAAGTTTTATTAGTTTAAAGGTCAAAATTTAGGCTATATTTGTACTTATACAAAATTATATAGCCTTAACACGGTTATTTCCTACGATAATTCAAACATTATTATAAGAGTTATTAGGGTTCATAATCTAAATTATGGCTCCCCCTAGCTTCTCGTAACGCGCTCCTCGTTGAGGTCCTCCTTCTACTTGCCTGCAAAAGGAGCACATTACGTTAGTTTAGTTAATAATTTGTGGTTTTAGGGGACCACCCCCCTTACCTCCTTGGCGAACTCTTTTGGCTCAAGGTTGTCCTACTACCTTGCCCAAGATCATGGCCCTTTCGGATTTGAGCTTAGGGATCATTTAAGATGCTCCCATCATTGCCCATGATCGAGTGCTACCTTGTACACGATCCCCCGGATCGAGTACACCCCAGTGCATCATGCCCCGAGGGTTTCAGCTAGGGAACGTCTCACGATCCCATCATCGCGCATGATCACTTAAGCTTCACCATGACCCTCCTACGGCCAGGTGTGCGTACCCCGCATCGTGGCATAGAGATCATCCGATCGATGTCCCATCATCGCCCACCATGCCTCATTCCTCACTCACATGACCCTACTGGTCATGCGCACCTCTTGGTGCGTGTGGCCTAGAGAATGCCCTAAAGGCGTATCCCATCATCGCCCACACGATCCAAGGTTACGCACATGCACCCTCCTAACGGAATGCATGCGCCCGGGCTCAAAGCTAACAAACAACATACTAGCTAACCACCTGGCAAGTCGGGGTCGACCAAGTCGGAGACGACTCGCCCATCAAACTCCTTCATGAACTCTGGGTATTGCTTCTCCAAATCTTGCTTCAATACCCATGTCGCATCTTCCACGGGTAAGTGCTTCCACTTAACCAAATATTGGAGGAATTGAGACCTCCTAGTCTTCTTGAATGACTTATCAAGAAGTAACTCGGGCACTATTTCTACTTGCTCCTCCGTCATTTCCAACAAGGTTGGAGTATCCAAAACCTCCTCAGGGTTAGGATTGTGCCTTTTTAATAAACTTACGTGGAAGACCTTGTGGACCTTAAGATGGGCTGGAAGATCCAACTTATAGGCTTGAGAGCCCACTCTCTCTAAAATCTTGAACGGCCCAGCCCACCTAGGGGCAAGCTTCTTGCAGCTCCCAATCCGCAGCTTGGCTTGCTTCACCTTGATCTTCAACCAAACGGTATCTCCCACCTTAAACTCCCTTACGGTCCTGTGCTTGTCGGCTACACTCTTACAGGCTTCTTGCTGCCAATAAATAACCCCTTACTTCCTCTACTAGCTGCTGCATATCCCCTAACATCTGCTGGGACACTTCTACCTTGGACACAGGATTGTGCCAGGTATCCGGGGTTAAGCACTGGTAGCCGTAGTTCACCATGAAAGGCGACATCTGAGATGACTCCTGCTTGGCACTATTGTAGGCGAATTCCACCAAGTGAATGTACTCATCCCACTTGGACTGCTTGTTCCACACATAGCTTCGAAGCATGTCCTCAATGATCCGATTGGTCCTTTCCGTCTGGCCATCTGTTTGAGGATGATACGCCGTACTCATGGAGAGCTTCGTCTGGATGGTGCTAAAGAGATCCTGCCAAAAGGCACTCATGAACTTAGAATCTCTATCCGATATTATCTCCCGAGGCATGCCATGGAGTCTAAAAATCTCTCTTACAAATAACTTGGCAGTATCTAATGCGGTGTCAGTAGTTTTGCAAGGCACGAAATGCGCCATCTTTGATAACTTATCTACGACAACCATCAATGCATCCTTGCCTCGAAGAGTTCTAGGGAGACCTGTGATGAAATCCATGCTTATGACCTCCCACTTTGCATTTGGCACCCCCAATGGCTCTAAAGCACCCTAATCGGGTTGCTCCGCCTTTGGTCTGTGACATAACGGCAATCCCAATATATGCAGCTATCTGCCTCTTCATTCCTGGCCGAGTAGCTACTTGAATCTTGAAATATGTCTTCATGAAGCCAAGATGCCCCGCTATTGGGCTGTTATGTGTGTCATGAAGAATTAACTTCCTTACCCACGAAGATTCGGGCACACACAACTTATGCTTGTGGTACAACAAAGTTGCCTTCCTTCTTATAATGCTTGAAGGCTTCCCGCTCCTTATCTGTTCTCGCTTCCTTGGAAAGGCTTTCCCATACCTCCTTGAAGTCCACATCGGTTGGCAAGGACTCCTCAATCTTCTTGCCAAACTCACTTTCGAAGAGTGGAAATCGCATTACAATGCGTCCTTGTCTCGAAATGGTCTTCGGAGAGGGCATCCGCTACAACATTAAGCTTACCCGGGCTTATATATAATATCAAAATCATACTCCTCAAAGGAATTCCATCCACCTCCTTTGTCTTAAGTTGAGGAGTGGTGGGTGAAAAAATATCTTGAAGGCTCGTGATCGGTATCCAACTGAAACTTCCTTCCCAAAGCAGATAATGCCTCCATATCCTCAATGCCCCGACAATGGCTAGCAGCTCCCGATCATGGGTTGGGTAAGCGTTGCTTTCGGCGTTTCATCTTCTTCGAGTCGTGGGCGACTACCCTTCCTTCTTGCATCAAGATCCCTGTTGCTATCTTGCTTGCATCCGTTGCTACCAACTTATCCTTACTCGGATCCGGAGGACAAGCACCGGTGCTTGTTGTTAAGGCCTCTTTAAGCTTCTCAAAGGAAGCTTGGACTTTCTCTAACCAATGGTTAGCCCAGTCCTTAATCTTGTTGGCCTTAGTGAGGTCCGGACAGAGGGGGGCGCCCACTTAGCAAAGTCCTTCACGAACTTTTCGTAGTATCCCGCCAACCCGAGAAAGCTTCTTACTTCTGCCACATTCCTTGGAGCTGGCCAATCAACTATTGCCTCAATCTTAGATGGATCTGTGGAGATTCCCTCGGATGTTACTACATGCCCCAAGTACTCCACCCGGCCTGTTGCGAAGTGGCACTTAGAGAGCTTCCCATACAACCGATGACGTCTCAACTTCTCCAACACTTTCCTGAGGTGCTGACAATGCTCTTCAAGGGACTTGCTGTAGATTAGGATGTCGTCGAAGAAGACAATAACAAACTCATCCAAGAAGTCTCTGAAGATATCGTTCATGAGGCGCATAAACGTTGCTGGAGCATTCGATAGTCCAAAGGGCATTACTGTGAACTCAAAGTGACCATACCGCGTTCTGAAAGCGGTCTTATGGATATCCTCTTCTTTAATTCTTATCTGATGGTATCCTGATCTCAAATCAATTTTAGAGAATACCTTTGCTCCTTGTAGCTGATCCATTAGGTCATCTGCCCTTGGCAATGCATACTTATTCTTTATCGTCTGCTTATTAAGCTGGCGATAGTCTATGCACATTCTTAAGCTCCCGTCTTTCTTCTTTACGAAGAGTATAGGTGCTCCAAAAGGAGACACACTTGCCCTTATGAATCCAAGCTCTAGCAATTCCTGAAGCTGTTTCTTGAGCTCAGTCAATTCTGGGATGCTCATTCTATATGGCGCCTTACTGGTAGGCTTCGCATCCGGAGCCAATGTGATCTCACATTCCACACCCCTATAAGGTGGCGGTGCGGATTTCATCCGAAATATATCCTTGAACTCTGAAATAAGCCTTGCTATCTGCCTGGCAACCCTGATTTCCCTTTGTGTCACTTCCATCCCCTTTGCACGGCTCAACTGATTCCATCCTCAAGATGTAATCCACCTTATTCCTTTCTATACTCTTCCTTAGCTGCTTCAAAGAAATACACTGCATAGGGGATTCTAGCTTCTTACCTTTCACTATCAACTTGCTGCCGTCTGGTGCCGTCATGGAGACTTCATTCCGGTTGCAATCAATCATGGCTTTGGCTGGCTTCAAAAATTCCATTCCCACTATAAGATCATACCTTCCAATATCCATGACTTCTGCTCCCATCGGCCACTTGGCCCCACTAAGGTCCATGTCAAAGGTGATCCTCCTCCCCTTAGTGTGCGCGAATGGCGCCAAGGCCATAGCTCTGGCCTTGGCTTAGACTTCAATACCTTATTCTTCATTAGAGCAGCCAATCTAGGAGATGCAAAATTATGAGAGCTACCTGTATCTATGAGGACTACATAAGGATTACTATCTATGATCCCATCAGCCGCGATGACAGTTGGCTCTGATTCTCTATCTCATCGACTCAATGTTTGCACATATGTGACACTCACCATCTATGAAGTCGTGGCCCTCCTGCTGTTCATCGTCCTCGTCCGCTTCTGTTGGGGAGTCCCAATCCAAGAGTTCTGCCAAAGCTGACTGCATGACGAATGGACAATCATGTGTCCTCACTTACGGGTAGGAAGCACACGAAGCATAACTTCTTCTCAATGCATTCCTGTCTCTTTTCCTTCGCCATCGGTGTCTAGGAGACGGCTTAAGAGCACTTCCCCGATGCATTCGTGGGCTTCACGGTCCCCAAAAAGCTTTGCTCTTATCCTTACCTTGTTCTTGGCGACTCCCGATGGTGTAGGCTGGCGATTGCTTACCCCCGATATTGCCCCCGATCACGCCTGAACTCTTACCCCTGAAGGTTGACTGCTTCTCTGCTGGAGTTGCTGGTGCCTCCTCCAAACTTATAGCTTTATCTTCGGCCTCTGCAACTGACCTTGGGTTGATTGCTCTAACAAGCCTCTTGATATTGCTGTTCAACCCCTCAATATAGGTGTCCACTGCTTGCCTTTCTGATACTCCGGGACATGAAGTCTAAGTCTCATGAATTCTTGATATACTTAGCCAGATAAGGTACCACTGATTCAACCTTGTAAAACTGCTTTGAATCGTCTACTAGTATGAGACCTCGGCACATAGTGCTTCTACTGGAAAGCTTCTTGCGAAGGTCTTAAACGCAATTATTCCTCTTCACTTGTTGGACTTAGCATATCCCTTCCACCGGATCCTTGCTTGTCCAATAAGGTTAGCTGTAGCAACTTTCCCTATGTCCTTGTCTTTCATACCGTATGAGTTGCCAAATTCTTCCATTTCATCCACCATGCTTCACCTCCATGCACGATCGTCTTTCCCCTCAAAACGGCCCGGCTTCCTTGTCTTCCACACATTGCTCATAGCACTATCCACCTTTTTCGATAGTCATCATCTTTCTTGCCCTTTTTCTTGCCTTAGGTGTGTCGGACTCACTTTGTCGAGCTAGAGCTGTCGTCACTGGAAGAACTATCTGATGAGCTGGAACTAGATGATGATGGACTCCTGGTTCTCCTTCTTCGTCTCTTGTCCCTGACGTTCCCCTGGTTGCCCTCCCCTTCCTGCTGAGGGACTTCATCACCACCCGGAAAACAAGGTGGAGGTGGGTGACCATCTTCCTGTGCATTCATGAGAGGTGTCGCCCAGTTGATGAGGTGTTGCATCTGATTCCTCATCTGCACCAACCTTGCGTTGACTGCTTCTGGTGACATATCCTGCTCAACATCTTCTTGTTCCCTGCCAAACAAATTCCTTGGTACCCAATTGCGTGGTCGCTGCTGATCTTGGGATCCTGCTCTTGAGTTCCTTGCTGCAAGGATTGATCATCAATACATTTTATTTAGGTTAGATGTCGATCAATTTTACTTGCAAATTGAATTATCTTTAGTTATAAGAAATCATACAAAGCCTTACATTGACAAACCAGTTAATAGTCATTAATACATAAGGATTACATAATAAAGCAGATGTATCTTAGCACAATGGGTACAAGAACATTTAGCACAAATTTAAGAAATTTTTCAACTATTCAGTGGCCTCCCGAAAGCCTGAAGAAGTTCTTGACATCCCTGAATCGGAGGCCTTTGCCGAGGTTGCGCAAGATGTTCCTCGTCGATCTTCCCTCAAGTGCTCGGGCCATCTCCGGTTCCGGAAGTTCAGGTGCTGTTGCTGCTACCACTGAGAGTGTTGCATCCCTAAGGTGCCCTCTTGCAAAGTCGAGGCAATGGAGCGCGACTGCCCTGTTGAAAAGAATGATGTGATCTTCATGGGCGTATATCTTCGAGTGCTGCCCGAAGCCCGAAAGCGCTATGAGAAGTGCCACGGATTCTTCCCCCCTTGGGCTGAACTCCTTGTGGAAGACTATCATTTGCCCTTGGCTGAGGGCTGGAAGATAATAGCGAAGTGCCCTGCCCTTCCCTACGCCTCGCGATCCAGTGCCCTTCCTCTGAGCTGCTTCGCCGTAGGCATCCACCGCCATAAGGTCTTCATGATCTCTCCACATGCTGGTTGCGTTGTCCAAGTTAATGCTGCTGGACCCTTCCCTCATGCTCCTGGCTCGAACTGTGAAGCTTGAGCTTGGGCCCTTCCCCGGTTTGTAGAGTGTGCTCTCAGTATCTGCTGGAACTCTTCCTCTCGAGATGATAGGCTCCTAACTGTCGATAGATCTCCCTTATCTGGGATATAGGCTGCTATATCCCACATTGTCTCCCCGGATAAGAGTGTCTCTCCGCCAAAACCCTTGGGATCTCCCCGGTATGAGTAGTCGATGATGTCTGTGCTCTTCCCGTGTGCTATCATACCCAAGAGCTCGTCGATTCGAAGACCCTGTTCCTGACAGTAGGACAGATTGAGGATGTCATTTGCAAAAATGTACTCCTCCCCGTCGATGACTATTGGCGACAAGGCTGTGATGCCGACTGGTGGATCAGTAGCCGTTCTCACGTCGTCGTCATGCCTCGACGCATATCTCCGCATTCTTGTTGCCTCCCTGCTCTCCCATTAAGGGTTCTCGCTCCCTAGCTGCTCGTAGTCTTCATGGATCTCGTAGAGATGGTGCGCCCGCGTGGTGCTTGAAATATTAAGTGGGCGGAGGACTCTATATTCGTGGATTTGATCCTGGGCTCTCACGGTATCGAGTGGGCGCTAAGTCTAAGGGGCTGAACAGAGGTTCCCCTACTTTGTTGATTGACTTATAGTGCATGAAGAGGGCGAGGGCATGCATCGAGCTGAAAGGTACCTATGCCTATTATGCTGCGCAGTCATGTGTCGGGCATGGTCCTAGTCCTATCCCATAGCTGCTTCTTGCCTCTGGATCCCCCGACTCTCGACCTAAGGCTTGGGTAAGTGTCTCAAGGGAAACCCAATTCCCTCCCTAGGAGGCGATCCTAACTTCCCAAGGCGGGACCTGCTGGTCATCTTGGCACATAATGTCGTGTAGTAGGGTGTTCTAGTCGGGGTTGCGTGAAGATCAAACAAGTGATCAAACACGAGAAGGCTTGATCTCTTTCGAAGGCGCATGGATATGGCTGGCGACATTGTACCATCTCTCAAAGTTGCCGGGCCATTGAGCAAGAAAGGGTGTAGAAAATGGCTTGCAAGGATCGATGGGGGTTCAAAAATCGCCCTAAGGGGCTGGGAGCGCGATTCAGAGAAGGAAAAATGGCAAATGAGACCTATTTTATAGACTATGGGTGACCTCGGGGTTCGTGCAAAAAGGTGCCTACCTAAGATGGTCTTGGTTCTATGGCTCTGGGTGTCCAAATGAGCTACCATGAAGTGCAAACTTAAGCAAAACAAAGCAAGAAACACTACATGGCAATTTGTTTGATCAAATTTGGCTGATTTGGGTCAAAGATGACCCGACCCGGGTGAGTTCGCGCGGATGGCCTCCGCGTCGCGGACGCAGACGCGTTTGGCGCGGTCTCACCCGGTTGGCCTGTTTTGGGCCAATTTTTGGTCATTTTTGGGAATTTGGAGATGCTAACATGGCTAATTGGGCCAATTCTAACCTAACTAGCAACTTATTTTGGGCAAAACTGACATCTAAAAGCAAGTTTTTGGGGGTAGGCGGGTGAGTTCGCGCGGATCGCGCCCGCGTCGATGACGCAGAGGCCATTGGCGCGGTCTCACCCGACTGGCCCAATTTTTGCATTTTTGATGATTTTTTTGCCAAAATTTTGTTGTAGTCATGATTTCTAGGGTGTTTCTAGGCATGCTATGAAGAACTCTACCACAATTGGGTTCTAATTCCTACATTTCAAGCATACAACATTTTTACAGAGGGGAAAGAACTTTTATATTAATGAGGAACATAATTACATGAAAATTTTAGTTCATCTACAAAATTTACAAAATTTGAGGCCTAGGGCCTCTCCCTGCGGATCCTCCGTGCTAAGTGGATATCCTTAGGCATAAGGGTTACCCGCTTGGCATGGATAGCGCAGAGGTTTCCCTCCTCGAAGAGCTGCACCAGCTCTGCCTCGGAGGCCTCTTGCAGAGCCCGGGTCATTAGAGGGGTTACCCTGTAGTCTGTCCGGAACTGCTGCAATACCTCCCTAAGGAGACGCTCGAAGGGCGCCTTCCTTATAAGGAGATTCGTGCACATCTGGAAGTGCCGAATCTCCCTAAACACCCGGGCGTATGTGCTATTTGGCCCGTGGTGAACCCTCTCGGGTTTTTCTGGCCTTGGTGGGGGTGGCTTGGGCTGGTTCTTCTTTGGCCTGCCCCCCACTACGACGCGCTGGACCTCCTGCTGGCAATACCACTCATTGTACCTCGTCCAGCGACGGAGGTACTCCTTGTATGCCACCATCTTCCTCTTGAACTCTCGGTCCTGCTGGAGCGCGAATGCCCGCTCCCCCACCTTCTGCTTCTTCACCACCTTAGGTGGTTCCGGCCACTTGGGGTAGGGTGGCCTCGCGTCGGGGTCCTGCTGCCCCTCCTCCTCCTCCTCTTCGTCGCCCTCCACTTGTGGCTCCTCCTCCGGCCGGGGCTCTTCAATGACAACGGTCCGGCGAGGGCCGTCGTTCCTCCTCTTGGTCCGCCTCTCCTGCTCTCTCAGCTCCCTCTCCCTCTCCCGCTTCTTCCTGGCGGCCCTCTCCTCTGGCCACTCCGCGACTTTTTCCTTCCCCTTCTTCTTGGGCACTGAAGGGCCCGCTTCGTCGGTTTGGTGGTGGTGCTGCTCTTCCACCTGTTCTTCAACCTGTTCCTCCACCTCGGTATCTGTGGCTCCGAAGTGGCGGGACTCGCCGGTCTTTTGTGTCCCTGCCGACGAAGGGCTGCTGCTGGGGCCGCTCTCGGCATCATGATACGAGGCTTCGCTGCTGCTGCTGCTGCTGGTGGGAGGCTCCTCTTCTCCTTTCTTGGGTCGGAGGTGCTCCGGTACTTTCTTCACATGTCGACCCGCTGCCTGCGCCATGGAGAGGGTAGGCCTCGGGCCAGTCTTCCTGTAAGTTTGTTTGGTGCGGGCCATATCTTATGGTTCAGAAAACGGGTGACGAAGGGCTGGGCAAGAGAAGGTTTGAGGTGAAGGGTTGGAGAGAGAAAAATGAGGTGTCAGATATTTAAAAAGGAGGGTCCCTGGGAATATTCTCCTACCATAATTACCCCTATTTATTAGCCCCCCCTTATTAATTACAAGATATTTAATTAATTATTTAACTATTAATGTACATATTAACCTATATTAATTGATATTATCTTTAATTTTTCGAATTTTCCTAATGGTTCGAAGTGCAATTTATGAATTTGCGCCATTTTTCACCTGGGCCTCTGATTGGCATGATTCTTCGACCCATTTTAGGTGAAATTTGATGCAGATGCATAATTTTCACTCCAATTTTACTAGAAAATTCGTTTGCCTCTCACAATTCTTCGTCTAACACTTAGCCTAATTCCTGACCCACTACCTAGGAGAAAAATTTTTCCCCCATTTTCGCGGTTCGATGGTGGAATGTTTATTCCACACCCCTATAGGCCTGTTAGACTACTTCATGGTTATGGTCAGTGCTAGTTCTTGGTCAACCAAGAACATCGCTCTGATACCATTGTGGACGCCCCAAGCAAACATACGGGCCTCCGTTACACTTTCGGCAGAAATCCCCCATCCGCTCAAGAACCGCTGCGGGCCCTTCGCCTACTCCGCGACTCGAGGTGACTCCTAGTGCGGGAAGGAATAATCTGAAAGGTGCCTTGCGCCCTTCCCCTATGGGCTCCTATAACAAATGGGAAGCGATAACACGTCAGAACTAGCATCAAACATATATAAATACTACCTCGAAGGGTAGTGCATCACGCATATACCAATGCAAAGATGATAAACACAAACCGTGAAACATGAGAGCTCCTACCCCGGCTCAGACTCGTAAGGGAGGATGACTGACCGCTAGGTCTCAAGATAGAAACAGGCCGAGTCATGGCAATGGCGGTGGGCTGGCATAGAACAATGGCTAGGGTTGACCACTCCATCCGCCCCTCCCGTGCATACTTTGCGGATGGGCTAAATCAGGGCTCGACAGGACTCTAGCCTTCCTGATACGCAATCCCGGGCATCACCCACCGGGACTACTCCAGTTGCATCTCCCCGGTCCGGCCGGAGGTGAAGGGTTGCATCTCCCCTTCCCCGATCTAGAGGTGCCGTGGGCGGCTAGAGAATCGTGGCGACACACGATTCGTCCCCGACTGAACCCCCCAAAACGAGAGCCAAGGCCGACACTTGCAGCTCTCGAGAGGCGAGGCGACACCATTGCCCCAGAGGTGTGGGACCCATGCTCGCCCACACGGTGTGACCCACCATAAGCCTAGCCCCACTATGGGATCCCCCAAGCCCCCACTCCTCGGGGATCCTCCCTCCACTTTCCCTCTAGCCCGTTGTATGGTGCTGAGTCATATCATAGCCTCAATAGCCTGGTGGGCTCCTATGCACAGGCCGCATCTAATAGGAACTAAGGGATCTACTCTAGGAGCATACTACATATGGCTCTAGGTCTCTACCCCCCTTCCCAATACAAGAGGAGCAAACATGATCAACCATCATCACATAATCATCATGAGAATAATCATAAGAAGAACATCTTAACCTAATCATACAACTAACTAATAGTTAGGGTTCCTTGATTAGGGTTCAAGATGTTGAATATGGGTTCTAGGATGGCTCTACTCTAGATACAAGATACTAGCACATCTGGAATGCTAATTCCAGATGAGCTATCACAACTACTACCCTACATACCTGCTCCTGATGCTCTCCCTCCAGATCCGTGTGCCTCCATGGTCTTCGACTCACGTGATGCTGCTCTTGCTCCAAGAACGAGTCTACCCTACTGGGGCTGCTGCACCAGTCTATGCCACAACAAACGATGTTCGAAACGGGGTTTCGAACGAGTAGGTGAGTCTCTGGGTGCTAGGGCTGGAAAAGAGGTCTAGGGTTAGGGTTTATGCCTATATAAGTTAGGTCCACCTAGGATGCCACGTGGCACCAATCGGGTGAGTCCTGTGTGGCGGTGCCCCAATAGGTTAAGGCCACATGGATAATGGCTTAACCTATGGTTGGCTAAGTTATGAGAATAACTTGGCCATGCCCCCTAGTGCCACCCCTATGGTATACAAGGCTATGAATGATAGACTTGTATAGTGACGGATCCAGGAATATGCGTATTTATAGCGTATATTCCCCTGGACCGTCACACTAAGCCATTCAGATATGTCATCTCGAATCAATCCATGTTGCACAGTGGCATCTTTGAAAGTTGGGTACAATTGTCCATCAATCATACATAGGTCCTCAAAGCTAGTGGGGTCTGGTGCATGAGTCAGCAAAAGACGCAAGTAGAACAGCTCCCCTTCAGATGGATTGAATGCATTTGTTCTCTTTGCAGTCCTGTCATATCAGAACTTCCTGGAAAAATTATGGTAAAGCATATGTATATGAAACGGACCTAGCCCCTTGGCCTAGGCCGTTGCACTGAATAACTCGGATATAGACAATCAAATCATGCTGAACTTATATTCATAGAGTTTTGGTTACAATCAAATCGTTTACATCAGGCCCAAGGCCACACATAAAAAGAGAGTTCACACTACACCCATAATATACAAAAACCCAAGCCAACCCTGTCCCCCATGCTTAATTGGCCCTTTGATCTTCCCCCTCCTCGGACGTGACCGAGGAGGAGTCGCTAGAGCTATCCCCGGAAGACTCCCCATCCGTCTCCGGGTCTTGGGCCTCAATTTGGGGTTGCCTCTGCGCATAATACAACTCCCTGAACAATGATATTAGGATCTCGTAAACTCGTTCCTTAGACATTAAAGCAGGTTCCGCCTCCGTCTCATTGAACCACCAGGTAACAAAAGAGTCTAGATCCAACACGATGGTGGCTTCAGGACGTGCCATCTTACATATCAACATCCGGGGTTAGTCCACAAGGACTAAGTGGGAAGGGACATTGGGATCTTCACATTCATGCATAACAATAACAATAATACGTGATTTACCTGTTACGTTCCCCTGCAAGGTTAGTACATTCTATGACTACCATTTTCCATGCATACTACATGCCAAGCGTAATCCTTGGGTGGCGACCCCAAGGAGACCACTCTCTCCATCTGTACGTACAAGGTTCAACTCATCCGTCAGGCCATCTGGCACGAATGCGGAGTTACACGGCCACCCCACCCCTCCGAAGGTGGGCCGTTGAATGCAAATGCACAACATTCTTTGATTCAAGTGCACCATATCCATAATACCATCTCAGATATATAATGCAATTCCGTAAGGTGCCCCATACCCTATTCATACTTATAGAACAATCTTAAATGCACGCATAAACATCCCACAATATACACTAGCCAGGCAGATACTTTTCCCTACTACGGGACGGCAACAACATTCAATGGAATCTTGGGCTCATAGGGTGTGTTTGCCTAGCGGTTGGTAGAAGGTAACTACAATTGATAAGAACACTTAAGGGTTTTAAGGTTTAACTTTATAACAACTTAAGGGTTTAAGCTTTAACTTTAAAATAAGGTTTTAAAGGTCTGGGGATACCGGATCCTGGTATCCCTCTTTAATAGAAATCAGAAAATGACTGTAACCAAATCAACAGCGGCACTTTTGGCCTGGCCGATTGGATCTGCAGGCTCGCCTCAGGCGAAAATTCATCTCCAAAATACATTCAGGGTGCAAAGCACTATCTTTAGAGTAGGACCCAGAGGAGAAGACGGATTTACAATCTTGACCACGGCAGTGGAGAGGCAGACAGAAGGATTATTTTTACATAACCGACCGAAGCAAGCTAAGGTTCATAGGATCAGATGATCGAATTCAAGCAGGGCCTGCCAGATTTGGGAGCACAGAACAAATTGACATGACAGATTTTATTAATGAACTGGAGTTTGGCGTACAGACAAGTGGCGGCATGCTTCAGAAACTCATCTCTACATAATCCAACCCCAATCAGGCTGCAAAATCATGAAATAGATCAAATCCCCACCAGAGTTTAGCTTTGGACTCTTGTTTCCCTTGCTCTGCTTCCAATTTGATCAGCCCAACCGATTCTCTTCCTCCTCATTTTTGCCCATCCGGCCAACTCTTCTATTTCTTATATACCCTTGCCTTAAGAACACTGGCAGGATCCATCCCAGGATTAGGCCAGATGGTAAATTGGCATGCCACATGCATCTCTAAGCGGAATCCTCCCGCTATCTGGCAGCCACGATTCTTTCTCCCCTATTTTTAAGGTGCTTACTCTTTTGAATTGAATCTATTAAGGTTTTAAATAACCTTAGCTAAAGTTTCTTATGTAATTTAAATATCGCCCCCAATGCACCCATAGAAGCATATCAACCATGAGTTGCACAATCCGATACTGACACAATTATTCTACTAGAACATGCGACTATAAGCTAGTCTAAGCCCCTAGGTTCGTTACATTCTCACCTTGTAAAAATCAACTCATGTCCTCATGAGTTATGGGAATGGTCGAATATAATCAGCCAGATCTACTGTCGTTTTCTAGGGCGAGCCATCAGATATTTTTGTAGTGGGTAGAGGAATTCGGCAAGGTTGTCCCTTAGCACCCTTGCTTTTCACAATTGTGGCAGAAGTATTATCCCAGCTCTTCTCCGTGGCTACCCAAGATGGCATTATTCAAGGCCTCCCAATGGACGATGGTTCTCAAGAGGTATGTAACCAATATGCCGATGACACTTTTTTGTTCCTAATTGCCGAGGCTGAGAATCTTCGTAATGCTAAGCTATTATTAGACACATTCTCCTTAGCATCAGGAGTTCTTGTAGGGTGGCAAAAATGTACAGTTTTGTAGATGTTGGACAGTCCCATCCCTCCCTGTATTTTGGACTATCCATGGAAGATTCTTTTGCATGGCAATACCACAAAGTTGCTTGATTTGGAATTCACGTCTCTGCTTCAGATGCTTGGGATGAAATCATTAGTGGGTTGCAAAAGCACTTGTTTGGTAGAATACAACTAAACTGTCCATGCCCGGTAGAATCACTGTGGCTAAATGTGTTCTTAGTAATACTCATGTCTACATGGCGTCTGCTCTATTAGCTCCGCAGTGTAAGATGGAGGAGATTGTGCGTATCGTCAAAAATTTTATTTGGGGTGGAAATGAGTTAGGAGCAAAGGGTCAAGGTAGCTTGGGCTAAATGCATTAGACCTAAGGCACCGGTGGTCTTGGTATGTTGGATTTTCACCTCCAAAGCAAGGTGATGATATCAAAGTTCATTTGGAGGATTTTCATTGGTAAGGATGATTCTCCCGGCCCGAGGTTGTTGGTGCGAAATGATTCAAATTGTCTCCCATTTCATAAGGCCACCATTAAGCCCCTCCTTCCTTGGGTTTTGCTTTATCATATGCATCCAGATCCTAATGCTTCTCCCTAAAGGGGTTGCTTGTTGCTTGGGACACTTTGTCAGTCTCTTTTCCATATTAATCCCGAGGCATGTCTTGATTTGTCCACTCCATGCTGGTGGATTTCTTTGCAGGGACACTCGCAGAATGTGCCTCTAAGTGTGGTTGTTCATCCAAAGACACAACGACGGTAGCGGTGTTGGTATATCGACACTATTGCGGCTTGGTATGAGTCCGTCATCTCATGTCATGGGGCGATTTAGAACAAAGTTTTTGTTGTACGGATGGGACAATGAGTAATCTGGAATCATATTGCCGCATTGTTGCCACGCGGGATTACGGTCCACGATTGAGGTAGTCGTATGGGGTTGCCATCGGGATATCCAGGCCGTAGGCGGTTTGTGTCTTCGTGTATAAATTGCTTTTGCATTCAAATCCTGCCTCCATCTAATAGGTGGCATCTTCAGTCCCTCGACCACAATGGAAAAGTGTTTGGATATGGGTATGGGATAAGCTGCTTCATCCCAAAGTAGTAGTTTTGTAGTGGCAAGTGATCCATAGATGCCTCGAGTCAATAGGTTAGTCCATAAAATGGATAATCGGATTTCGAGAGCTCATCCTTTATGCCAAAGAAAGGGTTGTGAGTATTGAGCATTGTTTCTTCTTGTGTGAGCGGCCGGGCAGGCATGGTCTTGGTTGTTGACCCTATTTGGCACGTCTCGATCTAGCCAAAGAATTTTGCTTGCTATCTATCCCGATGCTTGGCCCAAACTACGAAACGAAGCTTTTCATCTCGCATGTGGTCGGGCTTTTATGGTCAATCCGAAGAGAAGGAGGTTGTTTATCTTTAAGGGCGTAGATACCGGATGAGATTGTTCTTCATGGGCAAAATAAAATTGTTATGGCTTACAATTGTTCTTCTCTTGATCAAGAGAAGAAAGTACTGATCTGGCATACTTACCTTCAGATTCATTCTTTTGCATAGGCAGGTGGTTGTGCTCAGTTGGATCGGTTTGTCCACTGGAGTTATAATCCTGTCTTTGCATTTTACGTTGCCCTGGTTTTTAGTTGGTGAATAAAGCTTGTCGTCCTTCAAAAAAAAAAAAAAAACTTCTTGAACTTGTCAGCGTCTTCCCATGTCGCATCTTCTTGCGGATATTCTGCCCATTGTACTAGATATTTTTCGATGGTGCGATTCCTCAGGACCCTAGTATCAACTCGCAAAATTGTTTGCGGCTTTACTGCGAGTGTCTCTTCTACTGCAACCAAGTTATCTTGTGGCAGTATATGTGATGGATCACTGAGATACTTGCGTAAGTTGCTAACATGGAATACATTATGGACCTTGACGTCAATAGGCAATTCCAAATGGTATGCGGCCTTGCCGATCCTCTGTATGATTTTAAAAGGACCTGCATATCTAGGTGCTAGTTTGCCAGCCTTCTTAAACTTCAATGTGCCCTGCTTAGGGTTAATCTTCAAGAACACCATATCATTCTCCTGGAATTCTAAAGGTCTTCTCCGTTTATCAGCATATTGCTTTTGTCGGTTCTGTGCTTTGGCAATATTTTGTCTAATAATTCGGAGCTGTGTCCCAATATCTTCCCCCATGGTCTGGACCAAATCAACTTTACACTGCGGACTACACCAAGTCAAGGGGTATCGGCATTCTTGCCTATATACTGCTTCAAATGGGCTCATTTTTATGGAATCTTGATATGTATTGTTGTAGGCAAACTCAACTAAGTACAGATAAGATTCCCAAGTGTGCGGATGTTCGGGAACATACATCCGGAGCATGTCTTCGACAACCTGATTAACTCTTTCAACTTGACCATTGGTTTGAGGATGATAGGATGTACTCATCCTTAATTGGGTTCGACCCCGTGGAACAATGCTTGCCAAGACTGGCCAACAAAGCGTGTGTCTCAGTCTGACACGATAACCTTAGGCATACCATGCAGACGGAATATATCCTTGATAAAAATCTTAGCAATATCTGCAGCAGTAGCCGTGATTTTGGTTGGCATAAAGTGGGCTTGTTTGGTGAGACGATCCATTACTACATAGATGGAATCATATCCTGCTCGTGTCTTAGGCAATCCCACAATAAAATCCATACCTATACTTTCCCATTTTGTATCAGGAATATCCATCGGTTGCAATTCCCCTGCGACCTTCTGGTGAGACGCTTTCACCTTCTGGCATGGTAAACATCTGGCCACGTAGCCTAAAATTTGCTTCTTCATGCTAGGCCAAAAGAACTGCTTGCGGACCTTACGAAGAGTTTTCTGAACTCCTGGATGACCCAATACTGGACTATCATGAGCTTCTCTCATAATCTGCTGTTTAAGCTCGGCATTATCCGGTATGCACAACCGATTGTGGTAGAATAACTTGGATGCTTCAATCTTATAGGGATTCTTGTTTTTCCCTTGCTCAAGTGCTGCTACTATAGGCTGGAAATAAGAATCCTCCCGGATCAACTGCGTGAGATTGCTGTCCCATTGCGTGGAAATACTTAAGACTCTGATGATCAGTCTTGAGGAGAAATTTACCCAAAAGATAATGCCTCCATAATTTTAAAGCATGCACAATTGCAAGCATTTCCAAATCATGCGTTGGATAATTCCGTTCAGCTGGATTAAGTTTCTTTGATGCATACGCACATACATGGCCATCTTGTAATAAAGCACATCCAATCCCAGTGCCTGAGGCATCAGTTACCACACAAAAGTCCCGCTCCATAGATTGGTGCATGCGTCAAGGCATCTTTTAGAATTTGAAAACTTTGGTCACATGCCTCTGACCATTGGAATGCTAAGTCTTTTTGAAGTAGGGTGGTCAATGGAGCTGCTTTCCTGGAAAAGTGCTTTACAAACTTGCGATAATATCCAGCTAATCCTATGAATGCCCGGATCTCCCTTATAGATTGAGGTTGTGGCCATTCTTGTATAGCTTTTACCTTTTCAGGACCCCGCTCAATTCCCTTGTTGGAGATAACATGGCCTAAATAAATCAGCTGCTCTTGAGCAAAACTGCATTTGGAAAGCTTACCATAAAGTTTATGTTGCCTTAAAAGCTTCAAAACTGAGCGCAAATGTTCAACATGCTCTTCAAGTGTTCTCGAATAAATCAGAATATCGTCGAAAAACACAAGCACAAATTGGCCAAGATGAGCTCGAAAAACATCATTCATATGCCTCATGAAAGTGGCTGGTGCATTGGTAAGCCCAAATGGCATTACCACAAATTCATAATGGCCATATCTGGTGCGAAAAGCAGTTTTAGGGATATCCTCTTCCTTAATCCGAATCTGGTGGTAGCCAAATCGCAAGTCAATCTTTGAAAAGTAATTGATCAAATAGATCATCCACTCGTGGCAAAGCGTAACCATTCTTGATAGTTACCTGATTTAACAGCCTATAGTCTACACACAAACGCAGACTTCCATCCTTCTTCTTTACGAATAAGACAGGAGCTCCAAATGGAGATGTGCTAGGCCTAATAAAGCTTTGCTCTACCAATTCTTCAAGCTGCTTTTTAAGCTCTGCCATCTCTACCACATTAAAATGATAAGGGGGTCGCGAAGGTGGTGCAGATCCTGGAAGCAATTCAATATCATGGTTCACCTCACGAAAGGGAGGCAGTTCTGTTAACTTGTCAGGAAACACATCCCTGAATTCTTCTAACACCTCCTGAATAGTTTTTGGAATAATAATTTCTTGCATTTCTGCGGCTTTACTTATCATTCCAACATACATGATTCCTCCCTTGCGCAAATAGCGCTTTGCCTGCTTGCAAGTCAACACGGAAGGCCCAGAGAGCATAGGGCGACTACCCAATCTCTTGATAGAATCATTTGACAAGGTGCAAGGACAGCCTTGCCTTTACAGTCGATGTAGGCTCCTACGGCTTTCAACCTGATACAAACGGTCTTCTCTATCTGCAAATCTATCTGCAAAACTAACAAAAACGGTTAATCCAATCCCAGATCAAGTTCTTCTGGCACTACTTATCCACCCAACCGGGCTCTGATTTGCAAACACAGCAAGTCTGGCTCAATCTCTTCCCAATTCTGAGAGTCTGCTAACCAACTGGATAGCCTCTCTGGGATTCTCTAGAATTCGCTAGAGCTAAGGATAGCACTCAAATCAACTACAATTATCAGAAGATCTACAGCAGTCAGACTTCTATCACATTCCAAACACTTCCGGCTGCCACAATTCTGCAATTCGATTCATTTATACTACTCTAAAAGGGCATTGCATGGCTAAATCTGGATTTCCCTTACCTTTTTAGCTAAATCCGACACCCTTTTCCTGTAATCCGGCCAGCTTTGAGGGCCCAGGAGCTATTTCCGGAAGATCCGGCCCGTTTCAGCCTTCCGTCAACAAAAAGGTTCTGCTTTTTCTTTTGTATCGTTTGTTTACATGGTTTCGTTGTTTTTTGTTTACTAGAATTTCAATTGTTCCTTTCTTTTAACATTTCAATGGTTTCTTGCTTTTACACGTTATAATTAAAGAACTCCTAAGGTTATCAATCAGAATATTCATACTATCTATCCAATGCCCTTGCCTCTGTGTTTGTCTCTACAAATCATTCCTCTGAGCCACGCCCCCCAAGCTAGTGCCGTATCACAACCACGACATTCCGAGAATTAAATCGTACTTACCAAGATCAAGGACTTCAAAGTTAGTATGAAACTTTATCCCACAGAGTTTAAAGTCCAGGCGAGGCACAAATCCATCTGGCATCTTAATCACACCATATGCGAACTCTACGGATCTAGGATTCCATGCAATGACATTCAAACCCATCTGAGCAACCAATCTAGGCGAAATAAAATGTGTGTGCTACCACTGTCAATAAAAAATGAAAAGGTTGCATTCGAATGCTACCTGGTAGATGGATAATGTCAGTAGCAATATACTCAGCAGGGTCTCCACCAATGGCGTATGCACGCATATCTGGTGCTGCTCCTGCTTCTTCTAATGTGACTGCTTTAGCTCGTGCAGGCCTCTCCTCTGTACGAATATTCTGAGGTCCACTAACACTTGGCGTACTCGCTACTAGCCTATTCCAGTCTCCTGGGTTCCCACTACTAGCTTGTGGTCCTGCATTGCCCCTATTTTGCCACTTCCTAGGACAACGAGCTGAAATATGCCCAGCTTCTTTGCAATAGTAGCACAATCTTTCTCGGCGGCAATGTTCCTGCTCCTCGGAACTCATCCGGCTTGGTCCATTTGACCGCCTCTCTTGAGTAGAACGTGCATTTCCTCGAGTATCCGCAGAAGCCGCAAAGGATCTCTCTCTTTCTGCTTATGAGGGTATCCCTTTTGGGTTGTTTCCTCTCGACTTTTGGTGATCCGACTCTGGACTTGCTCTTTGAACTTGGAGACTCGGATAGCTTCTTCTAGGCTGGGATAGGTTACCCCTCCAACTAACAAAGTCAACTCCGGCTTGAGCCCACGAATAAATTTGTCAGCTAATTGTGCCACTGTCATAGTGGGTCCGTACGGTTGCAAGCCCTAAATGCATTGGCATATACTTCTACTGTATCTTCTTGAACCAAACTTTGAAACTTGTTCATTTGCTCTAGCTCAAACCCAGCAGGTAAATAATGGAGTTTAAATGCTACCTTGAAGGTACTCCACGTGATCTGGCTCAGAAAAAGATGATTAACCTTCTTATACTCTTCCCACCAGATCTTGGCGGGTCCAGTTAATAGCATATCGGCAATGGTTGCCTTTAATAGGTCGGAGGTTTTCTTAACTTGAAAATAAAACTCGATCCCTTTCAACCAAGCATCAGCATCCTCGCCTGTGGTATCTTTACCACTAAATGTCTCCATCTTCAGTTGCTTTAACACCTTGTTGACCTCATCAAGGTCAGCATCCTTGGAGGCAAGCTGCTGTTGCATGGTGGCAAGCTGCTGCTGCATGGCTGCCAAAATTTGCTCAGTTATCGTAGGAGCAGTGCCACTTCCCCCAGCTCTTGAACTGTTATCATTATTTCTCGACATTCTGCTAACCACCTGGAAAATGACGGCAATGGTTATTTTCCATAAAACAACTCTACTTTCCAGTAGATTTCTTAAGTTTCTAACCCTTAATTCCCACGGCCCAAGGTTGTCAGAACTTTGGGCTCTGATACCAACTGAAACGGACCTAGCCCCTTGGCCTAGGCCGTTGCACTGAATAACTCGAATATAGACAATCAAATCATGCTGAACTTATATTCATAGAGTTTTGGTTACAATCAAATCGTTTACATCAGGCCCAAGGCCACACATAAAAAGAGAGTTCACACTACACCTATAATATACAAAAACCCAAGCCAACCCCGTCCCCCATGCTTAATTGGCCCTTTGGTCTTCCCCCTCCTCGGACGTGACCGAGGAGGAGTCGCTAGCTATCCCCGGAAGACTCCCCATCCGTCTCCGGGTCTTGGGCCTCAATTTGGGGTTGCCTCTGTGCATAATACAACTCCCTGAACAATGATATTAGGATCTCATAAACTCGTTCCTTAGACATTAAAGCAGGTTCCGCCTCCGTCTCATTGAACCACCAAGTAACAAAAGAGTCTAGATCCAACACGATGGTAGCTTCAGGACGTGCCATCTTACATAACAACAACATCCGGGGTTAGTCCACAAGGACTAAGTGGGGAGGGACATTGGGATCTTCACATTCTTGCATAACAATAACAATAATACGTGATTTACCTGTTACATTGATACTCCCCTTGCAAGGTTAGTACATTCTATGACTATCATTTTCCATGCATACTACATGCCAAGCGTAATCCTTGGGTGGCGACCCCAAGGAGACCACTCTTTCCATCTGTACGTACAGGGTTCAACTCATCCGTCAGGCCATCTGGCACAGATGCGGAGTTACACGGCCACCCCACCCCTCCGAAGGTGGGCCGTTGAATGCAAATAAACAACATTCTTTGATTCAAGTGCACCATATCCATAATACCATCTCAGATACATAATGCAATTCCGTAAGGTGCCCCATACCCTATTCATACTTATAGAGCAATCTTAAATGCACGCATAAACATCCCACAATATACACTAGCCGGGCAGATACTTTTCCCTACTACGGGACGACAACAACATTCAATGGAATCTTGGGCTCATAGGGTGTGTTTGCCTAGCAGTTGGTAGAAGGTAACTACAATTGATAAGAACACTTAAGGGTTTTAAGGTTTTACTTTATAACAACTTAAGGGTTTAAGCTTTAACTTTAAAATAAGGTTTTAAAGGTCTGAGGATACCGGACCCTGGTATCCCTCTTTAATAGAAATCAGAAAATGACTGTAACCAAATCGTGGGTGCCCAACAGCGGCCCTTTTGGCCTGGTCGATTGGATCTGCAGGCTCGCCTCAGGCAAAAATTCATCTCCAAAATACATTCAGGGTGCAAAGTACTATCTCTAGAGTAGGACCCAGAGGAGAAGACGGATTTACAATCTTCACGGCAGTGGAGAGGCAGACATCAGGGTGTTTTTTAATCTCCCTACATATTTGAAGGGGCGTAAAATATTGGCCACTACTTATCTTGGATAAGTTGTCAAGCGTAGTCTAGCCTGGCGATTTTCGACTCATTATTTCCAGAGGTTGTGACTTAAATGGCGAAATATAGAAATAAATTTTCCCAAAAAATCAAATTGGCCACATCCATACATCGAACATGTAAAGTCAGTATGTCTGTCTATAATGTTAAACAAACTATGCAGCTTGCATCTCTAACTAGTTTCTATAAGATCAATTAAATGTATTAAGACGTTGTCTGTAGGCAAAAGCACAATAAGATGGATCTCATCAAGAACCATATGGAAGCTGACCTTGATTTGAGTTGAGAGGATAAAGAGCAGATTCAAGCAAGATGATAAAGGGCAGATTTGAAATGCAAATCATAAATCAAATAAAAAAAAATTAGACCAAGTCATTAGAGGGAAAATACTATATTGTTAGAAAGACCACTAGAAATTTAGAACTCGAAAGAAATTTTAGATCCCCCTACAAGTAGCAATCTTATGTCCTTAATCATGGCTAATATAGAGCCTAGCCACACTCTTAAAAGCTTTAAATTATTGTACGTTCTAAATGGCCACCCCAGCAATTTGCTTATGTGTGTGATATTTTGAAATGGCCACACCCTATAGGTTTGAAGGTTTAGTAAACATCAAATTGGCCACTTATGGAGTGAAACTAATAAGTTGGTGTTTTGAACTGGCCACTACCCATTGGCCAGGGTGAAAAGGCATCCTACTCTGGCGTGGCAGACTATTTTTTGGAAAATATGAATGTGTGGCCAACTGGCCCGCCGGGGCCACTAAAAAACACCAAGGATTATTTTTACACAACCGACCGGAGCAAGCTAAGGTTCATAGGATCGGTGATCGAATTCAAGCAGGGCCTGCCGGATTTGGGAGCACAGAGCAAATGGGCATAACAGATTTTATTAATGAACTGGAGTTTGGCTTACAGGCAGGTGGCGGCATGCTTCAGAAACTCATCTCTACATAATCCAACCCCAATCAGGCTGCAAAATCATGAAATAGATCAAATCCCCACCTGAGTTTAGCTTTGGACTCTTGTTTCCCTTGCTCTGCTTCCAATTTGATCAGCCCAACTGATTCTCTTCCTCCTCCTTTTTGCCCATCCGGCCAACTCTTCTATTTCTTATATACCCTTGCCTTAAGAACACTTGGCAGGATCCACCCCAGGATCAGGCCAGATGGTAAATTGGCATGCCACATGCATCTCTAAGCGGAATCCTCCCGCTATCTGGCAGCCACGATTCTTTCTCCCCTATTTTTAAGGTGCTTACTCTTTTGAATTGAATCTATTAAGGTTTTAAATAACCTTAGCTAAAGTTTCTTATGTAATTTAAATGTCGCCCCAATGCACCCATAGAAGCATATCAAACATGAGTTGCACAATTCGATACTGACACAATTATTCTACTAGAACATGCGACCATAAGCTAGTCTAAGCCCCTAGGTTCGTTACAGTATAGCATCCACATTACCTGGAATGTTCATTTCAAAGTATAGTTAGAGATGCTACGATAGCAAGGGAAATTAGAATAGAATGTTTAGATAACATTGAATTATCTGAGGTGTTCATGTCAAAAACAACAGTCAATGATGTAGCATGATTCATGTTTCTTAGTGTCTCTACTCTGATTTTCTCTAAAATACACTTCTTGCTAGCCAAGCAGTTGGATTGCTAAACGGACCATATTAGGCACCTGCTGTTACAACCAAAATCCTAATATTCTCCAGCACGCTTCCGAGGCAGAGAAGCAACGGGCATTCAAGAACTGTTCTACCTCATCACAGTATGTAGTAGATGCATCCATAGACCCCACATTATTTTCTAGCTGTAGATTTACTGAAATCATGTTTGGTCCCTTGTACACATACCTGTACAAATATTTGACTGATTTGGCATTTGCACAGATTTCAATGTTAATATAATATGGCATTTAAAATATGATATTAGCCATGGATTATAAGGAATTACCCATCGGTTGTCCAACATCATCCCATCTTTTTCTACGCTGCAGCCGTATCATGATGACGATATAATGGATACCCATCACTCACCACAATTTCGCCAATGAAATCTCGTGGATAATATTTACCGCAAACTCCATCTTTCATGCAACCTGCCCTCGGCTTATGTACTCCATATGGCCCGTGCATCATCGAACGGGTGACAATCTCATAGAGCTCTGGATGCTCGTTTTTATCTGGATTTTCAGCTCAAACAATCTTATCAAAGTCTTCACGCGTGAATGGTTTGTCAACATGATCTAGAATCAACAAAAAATGGACATATGGCAACCCTCTCTTTTGGAACTCAACAACATATATTCTTGCCACTGGACGACCAAATATACATTTGTTGGTAAGTAAATCCTTTCAATTTCAATTCAAAAACCCTTGCAACCAAATCAGGACGATCTGCTGCAATTTACGCATTCAACAACTCTCTATTAATATCATCCCATTTTGGATTTGCTGTCATTGTCATAAATACATCAGGCGTGGATGATTGCCTTAGCATCCTGGTATAATTGGTGCAAGTATCGGGGAGATCCTACATGTGAAGACGGTAGCACAACCTTACACAATGAAAAAAATGCTTAAATCCCCTGGAAAATCCCCCGTTCAGGAACCGGGGGACTTGAGAGCAATGGATTATTTGGCCAAGCTATGCAGGTAAATTTCAATATATCTTTGGTTACCCTTGTTCCATATTAAGTATAGATTCTATGCGTTACAGATGGATATCATTGAAGGAGATCAACAAAAGTGACATTGAAAAAATGAAAGAGTTATTTGCTGAAGTCTTATGCTTATTTGAGAAAATGTCTCCAATGAGTTTCTTTGATATACAGGTCAGTTTTCAAAAATTTTGGTTAACATAACTAATTATGTTAGCATATACTAGAACTATAATCCTGGTTTCTTAGATTTCAATCAAATTTGTAATACATGTTTTGAGGCCCTGATACAGGTTCACCTACTTAGTCGATGCCATTGATTGGGCCGAACCAGTTTCTTATCGTTGGATGTTTCTTCTCGAATGGTTTATGAAAGTTCTTAAAGACTTTGTGAGACAATTTGCCAAACCCGAGGGGAGCATGTGTGAGGGGTGGCTTGCTGAAGATTGCGTTTGCTGTATCAAAATAAGCTATATATGTAAGAACTGGGGATTTGTGAATTTTAGCTCTCATACAAACAAAGCTAATCTGCACATTTACTGTGAAGATGAATGTTGTATGTCTCTTGTGTAAAAATATCTATGTGGCTGGAAAAGAAAGTAAGCAATGTGCCTTGCATGGTGTTAAGTACTAAAGGGACTCAACATGCATGCATTGCATGAATGCATGCATGCGTGCATGCCAAAACCATAGGTTGAGAGTGCAAACTAACAAGAAATACAACATGCGCTCTATAAATACTGTTGGCATACCCTCACACAAATACAACAATAGAATCATATGCAAACCATAGCAAAATGGCCGTATAATTATATATTTTGCGCGACGAACCTTTTTTTTTTTTTATATTAGATCGAAATGCATTTCCCTGTAAAAGTTGTTGTATTTAAATTACAACTACCTTCTGGGAACCATAATTGGATCTGAGGAGGCAGAAAGCAGTTTTGACCCTGTCATGTTTGAATAGCCCTATATTTCTTTACAGACTTCGGATTGACATGTGGTTTTTTGTGCCATTTTTCCTATCTCGTTTAGAAAATCTCGTTTATACTCTTTGTGCTTTTGGTACTTGACCCCTCTGAGTTTGCTAGAGCATAACTTACAAGAATGGAGGTATATATATTTTAGGTATTTTTCTAGTGGACCATGACTGTCATATATGAGCATAGGAAGGGTTCGAATAGATTTTGTACCATTGATTCTATATGAATTTTAAAGCAAACACTGTACATGGACCATTTCTGGTCCATCACCTAACCACTCTAGTGTTAAGAATAGAATAGAATAGAATAGAATAGTTTTTTTAACGTCCACGGAGACCAATAGGTCATGGGACCCATACAATGGGCTAGTACAATAATTACTACTAGGATTAAAAAACCCCTGCCTCGAAAGGTTTTCAAGGGAAAAACCCTTGTAGTAATGATGATACTAGACAAGCGGAGATAATGAGTACTGAGGGCTCAGTAATTGCAGACGTCTATCTAGAACCTCAAGTACGAGAGCTAGCTAGAGTAGTACGAGAGCTAGCTAGAGTGCTCCCCCCCATAAAAATAAAACAAGCACTACGCATGATATATAAGGCCCCGAAAATCGAATTAGTATGATTTTTTTCTAATGATTTCATAATGAAAACCAACTCTTAAAATCGATATTGATTTTTGGGCCAAAAAGTTTACAAACCATGTCTAGTTATACAATATGGTTCGTCGATACAGTCTCGAGATTTGATAAACAAACGATGTTTTTAATCACAAAACTGAAATATAATAATTGTAGTTGACTTCGATAAGAATCTAAAATATATGTTCCAGTAGTTAATCTGTGTAGTTAAGTAGAATGGTATCTGATCAAAAAAACTATTCTATTCTATTCTATTCCTTAGTTTATTGATGTGGTAATTTCAAGTGCATAATGTGTATCTTCTTTAGTTTATTGACGTGGTAATTTTAAGTGCATGTATTATGATAATTTAAAGTGATTATTAATCATGACACCATAGCACAGTAAATGTACTTGGTTTAAGATTGTTAGTACCACTTTTTTTTTGTAGTTAACCAATACTCTTTTACAACCCAATTTCGAATAAATGGTTGAACCTACAATTTTACCATGTGTGTTATATAAATCATATTAGCTAGCATATTTTTTAAGAATAAGAATTAGCCAAATTGCTGCACTACCTAATGCAGTGCAAATATAAAAAGGAGTCTTACCTAATGTGATACTTACCGGAATGATGGAAAAATAGTCATTCAAACACTCAATGCTTGATAATAATAATAATAATAGATAACTTGGAAAAAGGGCAATTTGGGTGCTATTTTTTCACATTCTAAAATTGCAATAAAAATAGATAAGTAGCAAGGACCATCCAACAGAGAATTAATCCAAGCTTCAAATGTTATGGAACAAAACAGAAGCTCAACATCAAGAAACAAAAAATGTACTGCAAGATCCAAAGAATCAAGTAACTATTTTGGCGAGCCTCTCCAGTCTGGTTTCAAAGTCTGTAAGGACCTAGCATTGAGCTTGACGGCCTTTGAGCGTAGATGAAAAATGCCATTTGCAGTTCTAAAAAAAAAAAATGCCACAATAAACCAGAGCAAGATGTTCACACAAATAAACCTCTTTTCTAGATTACTAGAGTACTTGTAAGGTAGTCATGCTTTCATATAAATTTTAATATGCATAAGAAAATTTGAAGCAGCACCGCAACTAGATTCTAGCTTCTTCCCAGTCCCGCTGATAAACCTGCAAGAACAACATGCCAGAAGTAAAAGGTCAAGAAAAACTTAAAAAATTAGATGGATATCATTCTAGATAGTGCTTCAGGCAAACACTCTATTGAAATCAAAGGCGCCATAGAATCCAGACAAGATCCAAGAGGAGGAAGAACATCGCCGCATTGAAAAAATAGAGATAGATAGAGAGGGGAAAAAAAGTTTGAATGCATCCAGGCAAGTTCCCAAGGGCACCATACATCCAGATGGCAGGATGCGCTCCACTGCAGAGAAAAAAAAAACGTTGAAGAATTAGGTTTCCCGGAAATCGTTTTGGGCATTGAAGGAAAAAAAAGGGTTTTGTGGAGAATTCCTTCCTTCCAAAAAGCTGTAATATGTTAAATACACATGCAATGGAATTTTCATATAACAAAATGAGATAGTCAAATTTTAGCCTTTTCAGGGTGTTTTTACAAAGCATAAACTCTTGTTCAATTGTTAACCAATTTCGAATTCTTTTTGTTATCCACAATAGTGAAAATGGGCTCACTTTTTGTTCACCTGACGTGCTTGGTTGTCACATATAATTCTCGAACATCATAGTGTCTGTACATGGTATCACAATTGAAGTCACACATTTCCATGGGGACCAATTGCATAACTTTCAAAGATGCTCTATCACAAAAGCCGTGGATTTGGTAGTGAATGTGCTCGTGCTTGCATTGCGGCAGTGTTAAAAAGAAATTTCTATAAATATTAAATGATGAAAGCTTAATCGAGTTGTTTGTATGAGACGAAAAAGGGAATAGTAGTACTTTGTCCTTTCAATTAAGTAAGATTATTAGATATCTGAGCTATCCTCTATTCATATTGATGTTATCTAGGAGAAGCATTGGCGTAAGTCTCCAACTAATATCACATGCCCCAGCTATCTGCACTATATATCATCATATAGATCGGCATACAAGTCCAGCCTATCCATGGCTGAGTAGTAATAGAAGCTTGAATCCGTATGCAGGAAGCAACATGGAGCCACAAAAAGGAGAGCTCCATTGCAATTCTGCACTCGTAACCACATGTAATGACTATGTATGTTCGTCCTATGGAGGGTGACTGAAGATGCCAAAGCAGTCTGATAGTAGCAGGCTATGCCACAACGTCCCCCCTGCTTATGCATTCATTGGACAACAAGTAGTGATGATAGCCCAACAGATCCATTTGACTATGCCCAGGATGTTTTAGGTTTCGATAAGGAATATGAAGTTCATATCCCTAACTATGGAGTTCAAATTATCTCCCTTCTACCATAGAAATCCGCACAGTTGTAGGAGACTATATGCAAGTACAATCCCTACTTGGGATTCGCGAATGTAGACTCCCGCAGAGTCGCAGTATTAGCAGCAATGGGTAGCTTCCCGAGGGCATGAACAGCAGGAGCAGCAGTAACAGCAGCGCCTCAAGGCATTGTAGCAGTATCAATAGCTAGTGGAGCAGCAGTGGCAGCGGCAGCAGCAGTACCTCGACGGATTGCAGCATCATCAATAATTGCAGCAGCACCTCGAGGGGTTGCAACAATATCAACAATTGTTGGTGCAACATCATCATTAGTTGTAGCACCCCAATGAATTGAGTGCCTCTACACACGATATCTGCGATATTATAGTGGAGCGGGCAAAAAACCTACATCTTGCCTTAGACTAGAGTAGCAGCTAGCCGTAGTCATCTCAAACCTCCAGAAGAGGAGTCATGCTAGGGATAGAAGCATTACGTATCCATGCCACAGATAATGTCCCTGCTATTTCCCTGCCTATGGCACAAATGGAACCATTAAGCATTACGTACCTGTCATCATGCCTGTCCATGTCTATACTATACATTAGACATCATGCTACAGATGTTTGACTAGAATTACATGTATTAGATCCAAATTTGCTCCAAAATATACTTCAGAATTTAAAAACAGCAAAATGTTGTCTTGAAATGACTCCATGGACAATGAAGCGAAGCATGAATAGGAAGCATGCAATAAACATTTGAAGAGTTATTAGCATGATTCAGATTTAATGTCACATATTCTTACAATTTTTACTGGCAAATAAATTCACATCTCATACCTCATCGCAATTTGCATCAGGAATAATAAAGCCTAGATTTTGCTGCTTGTTTCATGAAGCTCTCCATTTTGGATAAATGTCACATTTGTCTTTCAGTATTTTATTTGATCCTTTAGCACAGTCTTGCATGCATACCAGAAAATCTGTTACTACGTCAGCATACTCTTGGACTTCTAATTTGCCCAAACTACACAGTAGATAGTTAATTCTTCTAAAATAACCACAACTAAATTAACATAACTAAATGCAACTGGAACATTGTGTGTACCTCATAACTCCTCAGTATTATCCAAAATGTCTCTACCAATTTTGAATGATCACTGCCAATGGGCTTAGGTCTTAATTGAGTTTCAACATAGAATAAGAAAGATTATCCAGTATGTTTTTACCAATTTTGAATGATCACTGCCATTGGGCGTAGGTTTTAATTGAGTGTCTGATCACTCTAGATACCAACAAGAGAGATACATGTTAGCAGATTCAGATGTAATGCTAGCGTGGTACTCAGCGACATAGCCAAAAGAGATTATAGTAGGAGAGACAATATTCATTTGGAGAAAGTTACCAGCTCTGATCTTGTAAGATAATGAGAGGCGACAGAAAATTTGTGTTTCGCCAAAAAAGAGCATCCGTTGAAAAGCCATGCTCAATGCTCAAATAATGATGCAAAAGCAAAATAGCAAATATATTCAAAACACAGAAAATAATATGGCAAGAACTAACTCGCACCCACAAATTACTGCCACTGGTCTGGTCAATAAACAAAAATTTCCACTTCAATAGGCACCTCAGACATCAACCTCCAACTCTATTACGTCCGTCTGCAATTAAAACAACAATATAAAAAACAAAATGTCTAAATTGGAAGCAATCAGCTCAGTTCCATAGTGGTATATGAAGGGCAAGAATAGCAAGTCGAATTCTAGCATGCTTACCAGTATCTTTAATTTCAGCAGACCACATTCCTCTTTAAATTTCAAATTGAATATGTATTACAGTAGACAATGCATATAAAATAGAATAGAATAGAATAGAATAGTTTTTTAATGTCCACGGAGACCAATAGGTCATGGGACCCATACAATGGGCTAGTACAATCATTACTACTAGGATTAAAAAACCCCTGCCTCGAAAGGTTTTCAAGGGAAAAACCTTTGCAGTAATGATGATACTAGACAAGCAGAGATAATGACTACTGAGGGCTCAGTAATTGCAGATGTTTATCTAGAACCTCAAGTATGTATAATGCCAAGTCATGCACAGATGGTGCTCTGAGAAGTTGTGGAAGCGTGGAATGGAATGCTAAGGTCAAAAAATGAGTCCGGACTATCTCAAAAGCAGGGCAACTCAGAAGAGTATGGCTTTCATCTTCAATAACCTGTAACTGGCAACATGCACATAGTCTCGCTTCTCGCGGTAATTGCGGCCGCTCCCATCTACCTGTCTCAATCCGTAGCCTGTGGGACCCCGTGCGAATTGATGCAATAGCTACAAGCTTGTTCCTGGACAATGAAGCAAGCAAATAAGCAACCAACAAACTCACCTTAGATGCATCTAACAATTGGACAAAGAACTCAAATTGGCAAGGTAGATAGTCGCATAATTCGTCTGGAAGGCATTTTGTGGAAGGTAGATAGTCGCATATTTCGTCTGGAAGGCATTTTCGTCTAGATATAAAAGGAACCAACAAACTCACCTTAGATGCATCTAACAATTGGACAAAGAACTCAAATTGGCAAGGTAGATAGTCGCATAATTCGTCTGGAAGGCATTTTGTGGGTGTCAATAGATAAAAAAAAAGGGTGCAATAAGAAAAATACCATGTTACGATTCAGCCTTTGCAAGAAAATCAATCCTCTCGTTAGTACTATCTCTTACCAAATGGCAGAGCTAAACATAGTACAAAAATTAAGGAATATTTGTTGCATGTTAAAGATATCCTGCAAGCAATTAGCATGAGCCTTTCCACACCACAAATATGAAAAAGTAGGCTAATTCGACTTATCCAATCTGCTTACCTGTTTTCCATCATGCTGCAGGGATTTCGAAAAAGATCAGTGTAGAAAAGCTCTAATGCAGGAAAATGTGATGAGGAGTGACAGCAAAGGCAAAAAACATTGGATCGTTGGTTGTGCCCGTGGAGCCGAATAACACAAAGGGAAGAAACATATACACCAAGCAAATGCCAGTTTTTATAAGCTAATCATTTTATGAACATCTCGCAACATACACTACTCTGATTTATGTAATATCTCTCCTCCACACCTAGAGTTGGCCCTTGAGGCAACCCAAAAAATGACACATTGCACAGCCTGGAAGCTTGAACCGATAGGTCTTAGCATGCAAGACGAAGCACAGTAAATCGTGGCATGCATCTTCTTGACAACTGCAACTGGATAAGAAGAGCCGAAAGAGGTAAGATCGTCAAAATTGGTCCCCGAATCATACAAAGGGGAAATTTTTTATTTTTGGGTTATCAAGATATTTTTCTGACTGCCAAACTCCCTATAACCTTAGGCAACTGGCCTGAAAAAAAAAAATCCAAAAAGTTTCCCACTTATCGGGAAAACCAAATTTAAACAATAGATACTAGTAATATATAAGATATATCTAACCGGTTGCCTTTATTCCTGGCGAATTTATGTGGTTTCCCACGCTATCAAAATCCTTGATTGCTTTTCGTATTGAATGCTTTTAATAACTCCACCTTCAAATCATAGAAGTGCATTGCAATTTAGCCCCTCAAAGTTTATTGTGTTTACATGTTGGAAAAATTCTAAAAATGCCCTTGTATTTTGCAATAATTATGAAAATGCCCTTATATTTCTTGGTATTGTCAAAATGCCCCTAGCGTGGTGAAGTCCAAAGATCTAGCTCCAAATCCATCCATGCTTAGTCTAAATGGCCATTTCATCTCCTCAGCTCTTCTTTTACTATTCCATTCTAGAATGTGAATGCGGTTGGGAAAGCAGATCGTGTGTGCAAAATCTCGGTTGGAGATTTAGACAATTTCCAATTACACAAAACTACCCATCTTAAATGAGATGCTGGAAAGCTTACAGATCATATGAATAGCATCCGGGCATGTCCGTCCAAAAGAAGGCACCAAACCCATTCTTCTGAACTTACCAATGCAAACCAGCAAGCTGCTAAGAAATGGAGCTAGACACAAAAGAAGCAGAAGTGTTGCAAGGCTACTAACATGCAAATCCGGAGTCTGATGCTGGAATTTACGACTAAAAGCTGCTCTAAAATTAGGATTACCTGATATAATCTGTGGAGCAGGGCCGGGTGGAGCTGGAGCTCTAACACCGATCCAAATCGCGCAACATTTGCCTCCCATCCCATTTCTAACGTCCCAAGCTGTTTACGTTTTGGCCATTCCCAGCAGATACAACGCAAAAGATCATGCATGCATCGATTTTAGAGATAGCAATAGGCAAATTGTTCTGAGCAAAAAGGCATAACAGCAGCAACTTCAAGCGATGGATCTAATTTCGGATTTGATAAGCGAAGAAACTAATAGATGTAAAGATGTATTCAACAAAGGAGTTGGATTATGGTAAAAACCGATCGAAATATATTCAACAAAGGAGTTGGATTATGGTGAAAACCGATCGAAATATATTCAACAAAAGAGTTGGATTATGGTGAAAACCGATAGAAATCTCTGGATATCTTTTGATAGGTATTGATTACTTCTAAATTTAGTTATCATGGATCAATACGATGTTATTTCTCCCATCGAAGTAGAAAACATGCACGAAATCAAGGCGGCAAAAGAACATGCACCAAATCAATGAGGTAAAAGGACAGGATGGAGAGTAGCATATCATATGCTATCTTCCTACAGTAAAAAAATTGGGGGCATTTTGATAATTAAGTAAAATACAGGCATTTTCACAATTATTATCAAATACAAGGGCATTTTTAGAACTTTCCCATTAAATGTTTGATGCATTTTTTCGTATAACTTAAAATTGTTCACATGCCAAACATTTGTAGCCCAAGTGTTTCTTTCCATTTTGGATTCAAAAGTGGTTCAATCTATTCAAAAATGGGAATAAACCTATGAGTTAACGACTTCTATGTTATCATCATCCCTCAATTTTATAGGAAAAATGGACTTCTTGGAAAAATAGTAACCTCTTTGTTTTGTATTCAAGGGGAGAACCCATTGCCTCAATGGGGCACTATCAAGTAATCCATGTACACATGCGGGCAATAGGCCTTGAAAAGAAGGTAATTTTGCAAATTGTTAACAACTTTGTCATTGGTTGCTGGTTCTTATATATGCTTAGGAAGAACAACTTTCTTCCCGAGTCCAATGTTATAATCCATGTTCTCTTGGAAGTTGGGCATTTGGCAAGACATCTTTTCAGGAACTTACTTTATGCCATAAATGCCACTCCTTAGTAGTTTTGTTCAGAGTTTGTTCAGAGGGTTTATCTGTATATAAGAATCACCTCTTACCTGTGATTCTGGTGTGGAAACGCTGCCGACGCCGTTAGGCAGAGGCGGCGTTGACACACCAGAATCACAGGTAAGAGGTGATTCTTAAAACGTGAAAATAGGTTAGATAAAATTCTGCCACAGTAAAACCCTTACAGAATCGCAGTAAAACCCTTACAGAATCGCAGGTAAACTCCGTAGAATGCAGGGTAGATCTTCAGAATCGCAGGTAAACTCCATAGAATGCAGGGTAGATCTTCTGAATCGCTGGTAAAACTGCCGGAGCAGCCAAGAAACGCCGCAGCAGGAAGAAACTCAGAAAAAGGGCTTACATTCAGGGTTTGAATGTGTGCCACGTGGCATGGCGCTATTGGATGCGCAAGCAGAATTTTATCTAACCTGTTTTTACGTTAAGGTTCACGTTGCTTAGATTGTCCCTCACTTGAACAGTGCCTTCCCACAAAAAGAGCAGGCTCATCAAGAAAGACCACCAATAATATATTTTAAGCATGTGCACAATCCAGCCTCCATAAGCTTTCTTGAGCTTATCACAATAGAGAAAAGCTTTTCATGTGAGAGAAATGGACTCATCAAAGAAATCTGAAGGTGGTCATCCTCCGAAATTCTGCTCATCACGAACTTTTATGTCTAACAGCAGATGGAAATCAGGTAATGTTCAATCCATTCCAGTCCTGTTCATTTTACTGCATTGAGATGGTACTCTGTGAAAAGAACCAGTAGAAGCATATATATTTGATAACAAAACATAGGAAGCTGAGTTTCTGGGAGATAATTCCGACACTCGCGACGCCGCTCGTTTGCCTCTTTCAATATCATTGAAAATTCTACATGTCCCAAGCAATGTTGTCCAAGTGGACACACCAGGCTCCAGTGGCATATGAAGAACTATTATCTCTGACTCTTCCAGCCATTCTACTCGACCAAGCATGTCAATAATACAATTGAAATGCTCGACTATTGGCACTACTACATGACAGTCCTTCATGGAAAACAATATATGACAACCTTCATTTAATAGACCAGTATGGCTACAGGCAGAAAGAATGCTACATAAAGCAAATTCGTCAAGTCGAATGCCCTCAAGTTGTGCTTGTTGGAGCATATGAAGAACTTGCTTTCCATATCCATGCTGGGCATATCCTACAATCATGGTAGTCCATGAAACTGCAGTCCTAAGAGGCATCTTGTCAAACATTCTATGGGCATCCTCAAGCTTTCCACATTTAGCATACAAATTAATAAGAGCGGTTTGTACAACAACATCCGCTTCAAAACCATGGGCCTGGATTAGATTGTAAATCCAAATTCCTTCAGCTAGTGCTGTGTTACTGGCACAGGCATCAAGAATACTTACAAAGGTTACTTTGTCTGGCCTTAGACCTTCCAACTGCATTTGCTGAAATAGCTCAAGGACCTCTTTGAGGTCCCCTTGTTGCGCATAGCCCGAAATGATGGCAGTCCATGCAACAGTGTTTCGGGTAGGCATTCGTCTGAAGAGTTCATGTGCTTCTTTGAGACGTCCATGACGTGCATAACCTGATATCATTATGGTCCAAGAAACAACATTCTTCTCAGGCATTTTTTGGAAAAGTTTGGTGGCCTCATCAAGTTGTCCATGCTGCATATAGCCCTCAATCATAGCATTCCATGATACCACATTTCGTTGAGGCATTTGTTGAAAAAATCTGAGAGCTTCATCTAATTGTCCATTTTTGGCATAACCTGAGATCATTGCTGTCCAAGATACAACATTTCTCTCTGGCATTTGCTCAAAAAATTCATAAGCCCTTTCTAGAAAACCCCTTTGGGAAAAGGCTGCAATCATAGAAGTCCAAGATATGAGATCTGGCTCTGGCATTTGTCGAAAGAGTAGAAGAGCCTCATTAAGGTGACCCAGTTGAGTGTAAGCCGTCAACATTATATTCCAACTGAAGTTATTATGGTTTTTCATGGCATCAAAAACTTTCTTTGCTTCATGAACAGCCCCACATCTACCATACATTTGAATCAACAGATTACTTATGAATCTATCTTTCTGAAGACCATTTTTTATGATGTAATCATGAGTCCATTTTCCACGCTTAAGGTCAAATTCACTGGCACACTGGCGCAAAATAGAGGCAAGTCTAGATATGTTCAAGTCTTTGCACTGTCCTGCAGCTAATTGATAATTTCTGTTTCCTGCATTTGCAACAACGTTGTTGAAACACCCACCACCATATGACGATAGCCACTGTAAGATTCTCACTTGACTTTTCCATGAACATGATACAGCGGCCTTCATCAAATGAAAGCCAGCATTTTCAGAATGACTACGGAACCTTAAATTAGCATACCCAAATCAAGAGACTGAATAATCTCGTGTGTTTTAGTGCTCGACTTCAAATTCAGTCGAACATTGAAATGCAGGAGATATATGCTTAAATATAAACTGCCATTTTAAGAGGCTTTAAGATTTTCGTATTGAAATCGAAATGCTTGCAGTTATGGTATCTAACCTTGAAACTTAGATAATAAAGGAAAGGATCCGCTGTTGTGCCATTCGATTGATTTCTGCAATTCTTGCACAAACAGCAACTTGGAAGTAATGAAGCTTTTTCCAGCTCAAAGCTTCAGGTATTTTCAATCTTTTGTCCTAGCTCTGCATTACCTAGCATTGCTCCTTACCTTACCACGTCCACTTCACCGCAGCTATTTCCGTCTCCTTTGCCTTTTACAAAATGCCCATACCTATCTGGTAACGTACTTCCTTTAAGGTTCCAATCGCCAAATCGATCACGTTGCCCGCCCTTAAGGCCCTGTTTCCATGAGCCCAAAAACGTCCTGGACTTAAGCCAGGGCGCCTACGTGGCCCAGGAATCGCCTTGGGCTCTCAGAAGGGGGGGCTACCCTTCTGGTGGCATTATCCTAGCCCTTGATGTCCAGATTGTGTGGTCTGGATCTGTGCCACATCAGGTGGGGGGGTGCTGTAAAATGAAGATGTCCCGCTGGGCGACCCTGGCCAGGCTGCTGCCGGTGATACGAGCTGCTGCCGGTGATACGACCTCTGCGTTAAAGTGGGGGGCCTCCACCCCTAAATTTGAAAAGAGGGAAGGGGGTACTATAAAAAGGTCATGTGGCCGTGCCTAGAGTCACGAACTCTACTTCACAAAAACAAGCCACATAAAATGCCGGCGCACTTGACCAGGCGAAGTCAGGTTCGGAAGAAGCTAAGGAAACACACACTAAATAGGTGAATTCTTTTATGAGCTAAATGAAACAAGGTGCTGCGCACGGCAGGTTGCCTTCCTTGGTCGAAGGGTGAAGTGGCTTAGATCATAGTTCAAAGTCAGTTTTGACAATCAATTCAAATTGCTACTTCAAGACAATGGAATACTTGATACCATGACTTCATGGGAATTGGCTTGAAGAAATCTTTGGTGTTCGGTATGGAAGAAGTATTGCAGAAGCATAAGGACAAGTCTAATAGAGCACAGAATGGAAATACATGTTTCCTTAGGATAGAAATGAGAGAACTCCTTGAAGATCTCTGATCGGTTTTTTGTCACAGAGAGCTTCAAACATCTTAGGAGCAGATTTGTAGAGGAAAAGAACATTGATGCATAGCCTAACTCCAAACCTCGCAAGAAGAAGTAAAACCCAATGATCGCAGACTGAAAATGCAAGATGTATGCAACACATATACTAAGAATCCCCGTCTCCATAGCTAAATGAAGATCTCTCTGTCCCTCCCTCCCTCCCTCCCTCTCTCAGTGTCCCCCCAGGAACGATAGCCATTTTGCAGACGATAAATGCATGAAAGTGAGTCCTAGTTACATTTATTGCATCATGTGAATGGAGAACCATGTGACATAGATAGTGGAATCGTCGGATTCTTAGAAACATAAGAAACAATGTATGAAGAATCCAAATAGAGAAATGGGGGGGGGAGAAGAACTCGATATTATAAATCGAAGAAGGTTGCTAAAAATTTAATAGCATGAAATACATAGAAGTTGCAAGTAAAGTAAAGCTATTAAAAAATGCAAAGGCATGTCTTTTGTTGCTCAATAATTATGGGTCGGGTTCCGAGCCTAGGCCCTGTCGAATGCAATGATTTGAAGTCTCTGGTTGAGTTCGAACGTGCATTTACACCTGTTCTTCAGTACGCTTTGGTGCAATGATCGAGGATCTGCCTTCATTGTAGCTAATGCGCCTCCTAATGGATAACCAAAAAATTTGTCAAGCAATGCTCCTACCATTGTGACATGTAGCGACTTGGATGCAGTGTCAATGTCGCCGAACAGTGTTAACTCTTCCGTCATGTCGTCCTTCCCGCACTTGTCGCAGAGACTGTCTGACACTACCTTATTGCAAGCATTGCACGTCTTTACGACCTTGTTGTCGCCAGTTATATTCAATCTCAATGTGCCTGAGATATGCACATCCAGAAATGTTTGATTAGTAGAAAGTTGTACCAAAGAAGGTGACAAGTGAGGACAATTTTGGCTTAGTCTGGCCACAGAATGTACTAGCCTTCAGGGTCTTGAATAAGACAATGGGTTTACGCCCTAAAAGAAACAAGCATTTGAGAGCTTGTCAAACACATGTGCATGTTCAGGCCAGAACTTCAATTCTGCAACATCCTTTTCGCCGCACCCATCTGCGACTAGCAAACAAGGGAACATCGCATGTTCTTTGACCCCGATAATAACAACTAGCAGGTTGACGTATATGGGTTGGTCCTAGGTCGCGCTTAACAGTGACCGTATGTTTGCACCATCTGTGGGCAATAAGAAAGGCAGAAGTCCAGGCCCTTCAATGGATGTCACCTCGGTGTTCCTTAGAATCTTTATGGTGTTCACACAATCTCCAAACATGTACAATGAATTTCTTTTTCTTACACCAAAATTACGTATAGAGACTCAAAAGCCTGGTCTCAACATGGTCTGCAATTCCACGCCCCATTATTCGTCAGCAGTTACCGTGATTGTGTGCATTGCATGCTAGTCCATGACGTCCACATTCAATGCCTTGTAACTGTTGGATGTTGGCCGTAGCAAGTTCCCGTATTGTATTAGAATGAGCACATGTATCTCATTTCCAGGAGCAGCGAACAAGTAAGTTGATTTTTGGATCGTTTTTGTTGACTTCGGATTGGGCATGTCAACCCACTGGATGATGCCATTTGCACTGTGACACTGGTTAATGGGATCTGAAAGGGACGAGGACATGCAATGCAGGTTAAGGACGACAAGCAATGGAGGTTTGCTTGTTGATGGTTGGAAAGCTCGCTCCTCCACAATTTTTATATATGGCAAAACATGGTTTTCTGCCTTTTTGGAACTTTCGTAAAATGCAAGGTATTGGGTATGTAAAGGCACCTTTTCCGTAAAATGCAAAGTATTGGGTGTTTAAAGGAGTGGGTTATCAAAGCATTCAAAGGTGTGCGAAGAGATTGAAGCATCGATCATCATCCGTCAACCTCGTGGCTCCAAACTTCAAACCTGTTGAAGGTAATTCCTCTATTGAACTAAATGTCATTGTGTAATCTTTATCTTATAGCATCCTTGTGTTCATTCATCGTTGTGTGAATTTTATGGTCTAGAGTATGTTCCAGCTCTGTGCCCTTTTTGCAACCACTTTGCAAGACTAGTACTTTTATGCAGGCTCTATAATGATTGTTATTCTTGATAGTCTTCATAATCTCCTGGCATGACCCACCCACTTTTCAATTGGATGGAATTGTTGCTATTCGCCGTGATCTTGATTCCCTGATCTCACTGGCTTGGCAGATCTGGCATGACCCATTTAACCGTGAGCAGATTATCTAGGACGCATTCAACCTTTGAGTTGTCATCGAAATGTAATTTGTTGCCAAATATCCTATTTTCTTGATGTGAATCAGGTGTTTTTAGAACATCTAAAGCGAGTTGCAATCATACTAGCTTTATTAAGCCCTATTCATATTCTGATCTTCACATTCTTTTTCTTCTGAACATATTTACTTTCATTGCACCCAATTGATATTGATTTGTATTTATCACAAGAATTAAGAATAATGAGCCAGCAAATACATGGTGTGCTATAAATATTGCCTTTGAGATAAGACATATTCCTTATACACCGGAAAGCCACCAAATAATACTATTGCAAGTGTGCTCTAGCTTTATGATTCATCCCATATCATTCTTTGGCCAAAATAAGGATCAATCTAGGACCATATGCACAATTGTAGAACTTTTTAAACTCCATCAAAATTGATTATAAAGACTTCCACAATAGTAATAAGAATAAATTAGAGTTCACCAGATTTTGAAGTTGCCTACAACATGCATTTCTAGATGTATACCATCTATTGCCTGCTTGATCTTCTCTAATATGTGCTGGAGCTGTTCTTGGAAGCACATTGACTATATTAGGTGCAATTGAATGGTGATATTATTGGCCATGATTTTATGCAGTTGGAATTGGGAATGAGTTAGTGCTTAATCAAACAGCATGTTCATGAAAGTTTAGACAAGCAGCTAGCATTGCCACATAAAGGAAATAATATTCCCAAATACTGAAAAATATTTCCCTTATACTAACTTTAAATGTCTTCTCCCAGGCCTTCAAAATGGTATCAACAAAACGTCCCTTGAGAAGAGTAACACGCAGATTTTTGTCTGGAGAAATGTGCCTTTCTTCTTCTCTTGCTGCACTTCACGGAGATAGGAAAGAAATACAGTGCAATTTTGGAACACTTCTAAACTATAAGGTACCTGGGGCACAATGAAATTTCACTTTGTTCCATATGACCATCTGTATCTTCTTCTCCTGGACAAGTATGGAGCAAAAAATGAGAATACATTGAAATGTTTATGGTGTTAGAGAAGTTACTTGCAAATATAAAAGATTGATACAACCATGAAATAGGGCTCAACAAAATGTAAATTGTGTTGTATAGGCACACACTTTTTGCAGCGCCGTTCTTGAAAGCTGGGCTGCCCTTGCTATCCCAGACAGCACCTGAAACCACAGGTTCCTGCAGCGGTGGGGACGAACATTCTGCAAAGGAAGGGCACTTTCAGCCTCCTCCATAGTAACTTAAAAAATATACAGAGGACTTCCTCTAACAATAAACAACTATACCTACAGCATTTCATGAAAATATAAGATAAACAGATGCAGCTACAAATGAAAATTATATATGCAGCTACATTAGCAACTAATGCAAAAAGCAAATGGTTGTTCCATGCGTGCAGAGTGCCATCAAAAGACAAAACCCATTGCCCCCAACAAGCACACAAGCAACATTCTCATGTACAACAAGTGAACCAACGTGAGTCGAGTACAACATATACCTTTTCATGAGACATCTTATTGGCATCAGCATTCTTCGCATCCTCAGCATCAGATTTGCTTCCAGAAGAACTCCCAGAATCATTTTCTGTGATTTTTAGCATGATAAGTTACCTTGTACTGGTAAAGAGCATGCATCTACATTCAAACTATTTATTCACAATAGCCAAAAAAAGATGATATTACTAGAAGATGATCCAGAACTACTACTTGAACTGGAAGAGCCACTCGATTTGCTGTGATCAACACCTGCATCTTTGTCTATTACCAAAGGTGGAAAATTGGTTGTCGGCATATCATCATCAATGTCAACATCTTCATCTCCAGGTTCACCAGCTACATAAATATAACAATCATTATTACTATCAAATAAGATCAAGCCAACTTGGATATCAATTGGTAAACAAAGGCACCTCTGCGAGTTTTCTTGGGGGTGCCTACATGTGACGCTCCCTACAAAATATACGGCTCCCGGCCGTACACTCCGTAGGAAATCCCCCATCCGGTCCTCCGACCGCACGGGCCCTCCGTCTATCCTGCACTCTGGGATCACCTTAGTGCGGAAAGGGGACACGAAGGTGTCTTGCGCGCCCTTCTCCTATGGGCTCCTATCACAGCGGAAGCATAAACAACGTCAGAACTAGCAATAACAACACATCATACTACCTCGAAGGGTAGCTCATCCACATATCCGTAACTACAAAGAAGATAAACATATGCCATAAAACATGAGAGCTCCTACCCATGGCTCCGACTCATAAGGAGGATGACTGACTGGCTAGGCCTCAAGATAGAGCAGACCGAGTCATAACAATGGCGGGGCTGGCTATAGACAATGGCTAGGGTTGACCACTCCATCCGCCCCTCCTGTGCATACTTTGCAGAATGAGATAGATCGGGCTCTGGCATGACTCTAGCCTTCCGGATACGTAATCCCATGGCATCACCCATCGGGACTACTCCAGGTTGCATCTCCCCGGTCCGTTGAGGCAGGAAGGGTTGCATCTCCCCTTCCCAGGGTCTAGAGGTTCCACAGGCAGCTAGAGAATCGTGGCGATACACGATTCGTACCCGACTTAACCCCCCAAAACAGGAGCCAAGCCGACACTTGCAACTCTTGAGAGGCAGGGCGACACCATTGCCCCAGGAGGTGTCGAACCCATGCCCGGCCCACACAAAGTGACCGACCATAGGCCTAGCCCGCTATGGGATCCCTAGTAGCCACGCTCAGCAAGGATCCTCCCTCCGTATTGCCTCTAGCCCCGTTGTGCAGTGCTGAGTCACATCATAACCCCCATAGCCCGGTGGGCTCTTATGCACAGGCCGCATACTAATATGACTAAAGGGTCTAACTAGGAGCATTACTAAGTAAGGCTACTAGGTCTCTACCCCCCTTCCCAATACAAGAGGAGCAAACATGATCAACCATCATCACATCCCATCATATCATGGTAAACATCATAAGAACATCTTAACCTGATCATACATATCTAACTTACAGTTAGAGTTCCTTGATTAGGGTTCAAGATGTTCAACAAGGGTTCTAGGATGGCTCTATTCTAGATACAACATACAGACCCATCTGGAGTGCTAACTTCCAGATGAACTACTATGAACTCTACTCCACCTACCTGCTCCAGAAGCACTCCCTCCCAATCCTGGTGTCTCCATGCTCCTTGACGTGGTCAAAGCCGTGCTCCCTCCAAGATCGTGCACACACTTCGGGGGCTGCTACACCAGGCTATGCTATGACGAAGGATGCTCGAAACGGGGTTTTGAGTGCTTAGATGAGTCTCCAGGTGCTAGGGTCAGGAAAGAGGCCTAGGGTTAGGGTTTGGGCCAATATAGGTTAGGGTCCACATGGGATGTCACGTGGCACCAATGGGGTGGGGCCGTGTGGCGGTTTGCCCAATAGGATAAGGCCATGTGGAAATGGGCCTTATCCTAAGGTTATCTAAGTTAAGCATTTAACTTAGGTGTGCACCCATGCCACTTCTTAAGGTATACAAGGCTACAAGGTTAGACTTGTATAGTGACGAGTCCAGGAATATACGTATTTATGGCGTATATTCCCCTGGAACGTCACATTCTCCCCCCCTAGGACAATGCTGTCCTCAGCATTGCGCTAAGGTGACGAACCTGCACTATCCCTGCAAAACAACATAAGTATGCAACTTTAATTTAATTTAAATGATCAACTTCCTATTAAACAGTTAACTTGTCAAAAATTAGGCTATATTTGTACTTATACAAAATTATATAGCCTTAACAAGGTTACTCCCTATAATAAATCAAAACATTACTATAAGAGTTGTTAGGGTTCATAATTTAGCTCTAAATCATGGTTCCCCCATCTTCTCGTAAGGCGCCCCTCCGCGATGCTTGCTTCTCACTTGCCTGCACGAGTAGCACATTACGTTAGTTTAGTTAATAATTGTGGTTTTTGGGGACCACCCCCCTTACCTACCTCCTTGAGCCGAACTACTAGCTCAAGGTTACCCTACTACCTTGCACTCGATCATGGCCCTTTCGGATTTGAGCTTAAGGACCATTTAAGATGATCCTATCATCGCCCATGATCAAGTGCTACCTTGTACTCGATTACCCGGTGTCGAGTCAAGGGTTTCAGCTAGGGAACGTCTCACGATCCCCATCGCGCATGATCACTTATACTTCACCATGACCCCCCATGGTCAGGTGCGCGTGCCCCGCATCGTGGCATAGAGAGCATCCGACAGATGTTCCATCATCGCCCACCATGCCTCACTTCCTCTCTCACATGACCCTACTGGTCATGCGCACCTCTTGGTGCATGTTGGCCTAGAGAAAGCTTTAGGGACGTATCCCATCATCACCTACACGTTCCAAGGTTGTGGCAAATGTAGTCTACTAGCTAGAATACATATGCCACTACTAAAGCATCGTGGCACAGAGAGCATCCGACAGATGTCCCATCATCGCCCACCATGCTTCACTATCTCACTCACATGACCCTACTGGTCATGCGCACCTCTTGGTGCGTGTTGGCCTAGAGAATGCCTTAAAGGCATATCCCATCATCGCCTACACGTTCCAAGGTTCTGGCACATGCACTCTACTAGCTAGAATACACATGCCACCACTAAGGCTAACTAAGAAACACACTAAGCTAACCGCCTGGCAAGTCGGCGTCGACAAGATCGGAGACGACCCGCCCATCAAACTCCCTCATGAAGTCCGGGTGTTGCTTCTCCAAATCCTGCTTCAACACCCAGGTTGTGTCTTCCACGGGCAAGTGCTTCCACTTGACCAAATGTTGGAGGAATTGAGACCTCCTGGTCTTCTTGAATGACTTATCAAGAAGCAATTCAGGCATAATTTCAACTTGTTCCTCCGTCATTTCCAACAAAGTTGGAGTATCCAAAACCTCCTCCGGGTTTGGAATGTGCCTCTTCAACAGGCTCACATGGAAGACTTTAAGGTGGGTAGGCAAGGCGAGCTTGTAGGTCTGGATTCCTACTTGCTTCAAAATCTTGAAGGGTCCTGCCCACCTAGGAGCAAGCTTCTTACAATTGCCGATGCGAAGCTTCCCTTGCTTGACCTTTACTTGAGCCAAACTTTATCTCTCAGGACAAACTCTCGAGGAGTTTTATGTCTATCTGCTAGACTCTTCTGATGTGCCTTTGTTGTTTGAAGATATTCTCGCACTTCTACCATAAATTGCTACGTATCTACTGTCGTTGTTGAGAAACTTCCACCTTGGGCACTAGATTATGCCACATAACTAGGGTCAAGCATTGATAACTATAACTGATCATGGAGGATACATCTTCGATGACTCTTGCTTCATATTATTGTACTTAATTGACCAGGTAGATGTAATCGGCCCATTTGGATTGCTTGTTCCAATCATAGTTTCTCAACGTGCTCTCCAAAATTGTGCCCATTTGACTGCAAATGATAAGCAAAACTCATGCACAAGTTGGTGCGGCTCGTGTTGAAGAAGTTTTGCTAAACATCGCTAAAGAACTTTGGATCTCTATTGGTGATGATCGACCTGTGCATTCCATGCAGCCTAAAAAAAACTCTTATGTAGACCACACGGCTAGATCCAAAGCGATGTCTATGGTGTGGCATGGCAAGTATGTGCCCTTTTGATAAGTTATATAACACAAACATCAAGGCTTCAAGCTTCTTGTTGTCCTTGGAAAGCCAACTATAAAACCCATGCTGATGACTTCTCACTTGGCGTCTGGCACCGCCCAAGGTTCCAAAACTCCTGGAATTCGAAGCTGTTCTGCCTTTGACTGCTGACACAACTGACATTCTTGGATATACCTGACTATATGCTTCTTCATGTCCGGCCAGAATTAGCTACTTTTAATCTTGAAGTAGGCCTTTATAAAATTTGCATGGCCGGAAATAGGGCTATTATGCATGTCATGAAAGATTTTTCTTACTCCTGATGCTTTAAGTACGCATAATTGTTCTTTAATATTAAAGATTACCTTCCTTTTTAAATTATTTGAAGGTTTCTCTTTCTTAATCCGTCCTTGCACTCTTGCAAAGACTAGCTCGTATGTGCTTGAAGTCCATGTTAGAGGGGATGGCTTCTTCTATCTACTTGCTGACTTCGCTTGCCGAAGTGGATATGGCATTGCAAATTGATGCTTTCAAAAGCTTGCCAATAAGTGGCGACGTCTTAACATCTCCATGACTTCTCTCAATTGGACTACATGGTCTTCCATTAATTTGCTGTAGATCACGATGTTGTTGAAGAGCATTACTGTGAAGTCATAGTGCCCATACCGTGTTCTGAAGGAGTCTTATAATTATCTTCGCCCTTCATCCTTATTTGATGATTGCCCGAGTTTCAGTCGATTTTGTAGAAGAATCTTGCGTCTTGGGGCTGATCCAGTATGTCGTTGCTTGTTGAGCTGCCCATGGTTGATATATCTTTAGACTTCCATCCTGGCCGAAGGATCCCAAGTCGATCAACTCCTACAACTGCTTCTTGAGCTCTGCTAGCTCGGAAGCGCTCATTCTACAAAGAGCTTTGCTGGTCGGCTCTGCATCTGGTGCAAGAGTGATTTCAGACTCTACGCCTCTATAGCGCAAAAGCTCTCAAATTTCATCCAGGGTATATCATGAGACTTCTTGATTAACTTAGAAATTGGCCGAGGCAACTGTTCCGAAGTAGCATCTTCCTTCTTACTATTGGTCGGGGTTGACGACTTGTAGCTTAAGTATGTATGACCTCATTCCTCATGATGCATTTCACCAGGTACTTTAATTTAACTTTAATTATAAGGTACTTGCCCTTTGGTGCTGGGGTAACATCTCTTGCTTATGATAATCAATTATTGCCTTAGCCGGCTTTAATATTGCATGTCTATTATGAGGTCATAGTTGCCAATGTACATAAGTTGGTGCCGATGCTCTACTTTGCTCCGCTTAAGGTTGCTGTCGAACTTGACTCTTGTTCCGTTGGTGCTGCTAATTACTTGGTCTTGCCATAATTACTGGCCTAGATTTAGACTTAAGAGTCTTGCTCTTAAAGATGTCCGCCATCCAGGAGGTGCAAGGTTACAAGTTAAAGAACTACTTACATAAATCCTATGGCCACAAGTTTAGTAAGCATGACCTTACCTTTGGGCACACATAAAAAACTATGCAATTAAATAATTATTCTTGTTTTAGATCTAATCTATACTCTAGGATCTCCCTTTTCTTAATTATTGCCCTCTTGAAATAGTCCCACCTTTGAGTTGATGCCATCTAAGAAGTTGGCCGGACTTATTAGATTGCTTCCCTTCATTTGGTCGGATTATTCCTTATGCTGCGGAAGTACTCGTCATATACATGGTCGATGGTTATCCTATTATTGAATCTTTCTTAGCGAGGTGATCAAGCTCACGAAGAGGTTCCAATATGTTGGATATCTGCCAGCAATGTATACAATTATTGTACTCCATACATTTTTCTTCCCAATCCTTGAAGCTTTGCTCCATTCTTGGGTCCACCCCTTCTAAAAGAAAAGACAAAAAAATCTACTCGAAATTTCATCCCAATCCCATCATGGATGTTATCACCCATAATTCTAAGATACTCAACTATCTGATAGGTCCTCTAGCTTGCTTAAAGCTGGTGTAGTCATTAGTCGTTGGAGTAGCAAGGCGATGATTCATAAGTTGTTGAAAAATCTGGTCTTTTGGAGTTGTTGTATAATCATTCCTGTGCCATGTTCCTTTTGTCGAACATATTCTAACTCTTCTTGTCCTTAATGTTGATGTTGACTACCTTCATTAAAATTATCCATCTTAGTGGACTTGATGATGTAGTGGCGACATAAGGCTCGGTGTCGCGTCCTAGAGCCTTGAAGGTAATGTTTACCACCGTGTAGAATCTTTCGTGTTTGACTCATCTGCCTTGAAGGTTACGAGATTTGAGGATGATTCTTCTAACTCCTGAATTGATATTGTTGTGTTGACCTTGTCGATTCGATTCTTCGTCCTGCTGGTCACATGCTGTTGTTATAAGGCTGATGACAATGTTGAGTGCTTTACCACTTCTAACTGTGTAACTTCTCTTGCTGAGAGGAGTTTATGTGCATCCATGTGCAGGGACTAATCTTGATTGATCAATTAGTAATGCTGGTATTTGATCCTTTATGGTGCCTCTTCTTGATGGTGTTTTACCTCCATCTCTAAGGTTGAAGATTGAAGATCATCATGATCTTGAGATGGTGCTATCGAGGTTGATGCAGATGCTCTGAAGTATCGGGACTGATGAGGAAGAAGTTTGTTGCAGTTTTGCCATATTCCTATTCCTGAGCAGCCCACCCTTGCTGGCTTTTAATACCTCCTTAGTCAAAGCATGTCTGCTTGGAGTCTAAATCTGATACTACTATGGCCTGTATATCTGCGATAGTTGCCCTTCCTAGGAGGTATGTCCAGTCTCATCCTTTAGGGCTCTTGATATCATAAGTTAAGTCGATGAAGTCGTCTACTTGTTGGTGGCGTAGTTGTAACATTAGTCATCGATGTGGGGCCGTTCCTCGAGACAATATGGCACTTGGAGAATATCCTTGACTAGGAGATGTTCCTCCCCTAATGTGATCAATTTGTAAGTGCCATGATGCCCATTGGCCATTGCGTAGCCCTCTTGGCAATTCTTGTGTCTATTCTTGATGTCGCAATTGTCCTTCCTGTGGGCTCCCCTTTATCACTTGTGTTCGGGCTTCCCTGTACACCATCTTGGCCTTTGATTTGCTGAAGTTTCCTCCAAAAGTTTGCCCTCTGCTTTCAATTCGTTGATGTTGTTGAGTGGCTCCACTGTCGAGGCTCGAAGATCTGCAACAAAGGTTCTCCTGACCTATTTTACTGCCGTAAGTGCACAAGGCAACTAATACTACCACAACAACAACAATTATTTACGTCTATTTACTCTACAAACCCTATTTTTATACCTTTATCCACTCTACCTCAAATGACCCACTTGGCAATTGGCGCTTTACTAGGCACTGAGAAAGATACTTATTTACTATCATGGGGTGGTATAAGGAGACTTATTCACTGGGTGTACTCATTACCTTGATAGAATGAATTCCTAGATAATTATCTATGATACAAAGGCATGGCGGAAGACACCTGATGGTAGTGCACCTATAATGTGTGTTGGTGTATCATACCAACGTGTGACAACAATTTCTAAGGCCTTAGCAACTAGCTTGATTTCTAAGAAAAAGGCTTGATTATACTACCTGTATGTAGGCAAGAAGACACTTAGCAAGATAAGAGCGACAACTAAGTTGGGATGAATGCAGATGCTGTCTCTATCTAGCTTAAGGGTCTTGGTTCTAACTCTAAGGCTTGGCCATTAATATTATATAACATGATTAAAGCTTAAATTTAATTAAGGATTATACTTTAAACACAAACGATGCCCGCCTCGGTTGGTTGGCACCTGGGAGTTTGGAGGGTTCAACCTTGTGGGTGGGAGGTTCGATTCCCGCTACTATGGGAATTCTTTTAAGATGAGGTTCAAATGGATTGAAAAGCTAGAATGGGGTACTACAGCACACTAGAATGCATAGCAGAGGGCTAGCATGTGCACTAAGAACTGTTTCAAAGTAATTTTGCAAAATTTTTGGACGAAATCATATGAACCCTGGTTGGTTCGCGCAAATGAGGCCTGCGTTCTCAACGCATGAGCCTTTTGCGCGGACCGACCCTGGTGCCTTGATTTCTGCCAAAACTCAATCATATGAAACCGGGTTGGTTCGCGCAAATGAGGCCTGCGTTCTCAACGTATGAGCCTTTTGCGTGGACCGACCCTGGTGCCTTGATTTCTGCCAAAACTCAATAATTTTAAGGATTATAAGATCCTAAAATGCCTATTTGGCTCAATCCTAAACTAACTAGCAACTTATTTCATGCTAAAAAGACATCTAATAGTGCAAATATGGGTAAACCGGGTTGGTTCGCGCAAATGAGGCATGCGTCGCGAACGCAGAGGCATTTTGTGCGGATCGACCCGGGTTGGCCGATTTTAGCTATTTTTGAATATTTTTAACAAATATAAAGTGTACACTGCATTTCTAGACAATTTCTAAGCATTCTAACAACTTTTAGTACGGAATTTGGATCAGTTTTGCCCTAAATCAAGTGACTCGGGTGGGTTCGCCGATTTCGAGCCAATTTTTTATTTCTATGTCAGAATTTTATGCTACTTAGCCAATTAAGAGCATTTTAAGTTAGATGCAAAGGATTCTACTACAATTCATTTATACAAGAACATTTTTATATCCTACAAGCAATTAATTTACAGTAAATTTACTTTTAATGAGTAAAAACAATGTACAGGAAAAACTTATATTTGTATAGTTTACTAAACTGGAGCTCTTCACGGCTTCTCCTTGCGAATCCTCCTCGCCAGGTGGAGGTCTTTGGGCATGACTGTCACCCGCTTGGCATGGATCACGCAGAGGTTGCCTTCTTTAAAAAGTTGTACCAGCTCCGCCTCTGCTGCCTCCTGCAGGGCTCGGACCATTAAGGGTGCAGATCTTGGCCTCCTCGGCTTTGGCCGCTTCCTGGTGAGATCCCGCCGTCGTTGATGTGGTTCGGTAGTCGTAGCCCATCTTGAACTCCTGGATAGACCTTTGATGTAGGCACTCGAAAAGAGAGTTTTTGGATCATAAGACTGGTACGCTGTTGGCAATGCCGAATATGCTAAGCAGCTCTACTGTGCTTGGGATTTGGCCCATGGTGGACCTTCTTCGGCTTTTCAACCCTGGTCAGCTACCTTGACAGACTCTGGCACTCTACTTACAATATCATTAATTATGTCGGATCCACCAGCGGAGATAAATCTTGCATGCTGCCTTATTCTTCTCGTACTCCTACCTTGCTTCAGCTTAAATAGCTTCTCGCTGATCTTGCCCTCCTTGAACTGGATTGGATATGGTTGTCGAACGTAGGATCCGTCTGTTCTTCGGCCTCCTCCTTCTCTTCTTCTTTAGCCTCTTGCTCCCTTGTCCTGGTGGTGTGGTCTTTCCTCCTCAGGCTCATCCTCCTCCAGTTCGTCCGATTGTGGTTCTCTGACAACACCGCTCCCCCTACGCCTATCTTCACACATCCTTGTTTGCCTCTCCCTTGCGTACGTCTTTTCCTTGCCTGCGACTCTTCCTCCCTTTTCTTCAGCATTGCTGGCCCCCCTTGCTGTTGTTCCTATTGTTGGGGTTGCTCTACGCTGTACGGGGTTGCTCCCTTGCCGAGGGTTGCTCCTATGGCTTCTTTGCTCCGCGTACTCTTCTTGGTGTTGGGGTTGCTCACGCTGCGAGCTTGCTCCCTCTTTTGCCTCTGCCTACTCTTTCCGTTGTTGGGGTTGCTCCTGTTGTCGAGGTTGCTCTTGCTACTTGCTCCTCATCTGCTCTTCCTGTTGTTGGGGTTTCCTGTTGCCGGGGTTGTTCTTGCTACTTGCTCTTCACCTCCAGAAGCAGACGCCACGATCTCAATTTCCTTCGAGCCTTGCGATCATTCACCTGAAGTGCTAAGTCATTGCTCCTCCACGAGTGAAACGATTCGTCTGAAGAGCTTGAGTGGCTAAGTTCATCGTCTGGCCTAGGTCGCAGAGCCTCAAGAATTTGCTTGTCGCCGCCCACCGTGAGTGCTTCAAACGTTCCGGTGCAAACTGGAGCTTCCAACCTTCCTAGCTACTTGTTTGGTCCTCCCAACAACTTAGCTTCCTTGATGGTGGCCTCTTCGAGCGATCTTGCCTCTATCAATGGTCGACTATATCTATTCACGACTCCTTTGGCTCGATCTCGCTGGCTGTTCGTTCGGTGGACACTCTTTATGGCAGCTTCAGAGATTAGCTTCTAATTCGCCTTACAAGTGTAAAAGGAAGGTTCAAGCTACCATTTGGGAACTTCTAGGGAGTAGAGGTGCTTCCATAGATTTAATAGCTACTTTTCTTCAGAGTAATTTTATTATAACTATGGGTTATTAATTAAGGTACTTTCCCTAATCACTTAGCTATTTCTCAAAATTTCCTAATTCCTTTTGGGCCAAGTAGTGGTCATTTCATGCCATTTTCTTTCAAGCTTTCTTTTGAGCGATTTCTCGTTCAATTTTAGCTTGAAAGGTGCGGTTCATGAACAACTTGAGCTCAATTTTACTAGAAGGTTTCTTTTGACTATATTATTTCTACCACTTAGACTATACTTAATCTAATTTACGACCACACTAATGGGAAAAAAGAAAAAAATAAAATAAAATAAATTTCTCCCACATTTCGCGGTTTAAGACTGGAATTCTCATTCCATTCCTTAGCTAGGCCAGTTAGCGTACCTATTCAGGGATATGGTCAGGGCTAGCTCTTGGTCAACCAAGAACATTGCTCTGATACCATTGTGACGCTCCCTACAAAATATACGGCGCCCGGCCGTACACTCCGTAGGAAATCCCCCATCCAGTCCTCCGACCGCACGGGCCCTCCGTCTATCCTGCACTCTGGGATCACCTTAGTCCTATCACAGCGGAAGCATAAACAACGTCAGAACTAGCAATAACAACACACCATATTACCTCGAAGGGTAGCTCATCCACATATCCGTAACTACAAAGAAGATAAACATATGCCATAAAACATGAGAGCTCCTACCCATGGCTCCGACTCATAAAGAGGATGACTGACTGGCTAGGCCTCAAGATAGAGCAGACCGAGTCATAACAATGGCGGGGCTGGCTATAGACAATGGCTAGGGTTGACCACTCCATCTGCCCCTCCTGTGCATACTTTGCAGAATGAGCTAGATCGGGCTCTGGCATGACTCTAGCCTTCCGGATACGTAATCCCATGGCATCACCCATCGGGACTACTCCAGGTTGCATCTCCCCAGTCAATTGAGGCAGGAAGGGTTGCATCTCCCCTTCCCGGGGTCTAGAGGTTCCACGGGCGGCTAGAGAATCGTGGCGACACCTTCGTACCCGACTTAACCCCCCAAAACAGAAGCCAAGCCGACACTTGCAACTCCTGAGAGGCAGGGCGATACCATTGCCCCAGGAGGTGTCGAACCCATGCCCGGCCCACACAAAGTGACCGACCATAGGCCTAGCCCACTATGGGATTCCCAGTAGCCACGCTCAGCAGGGATCCTCCCTCCGTATTGCCTCTAGTCCCGTTGTGTAATGCTGAGTCACATCATAACCCCCATAGCCCGGTGGGCTCTTATGCCCAGGCCGCATACTAATAGGACTAAAGGGTCTAACTATGAGCATTACTAAGTAAGGCTACTAGGTCTCTACCCCCCTTCCCAATACAAGAGGAGCAAACATGATCAACCATCATCACATCCCATCATATCATGGTAAACATCATAAGAACATCTTAACCTAATCATACATATCTAACTTACAGTTAGGGTTCCTTGATTAGGGTTCAAGATATTCAACAAGGGTTCTAGGATGGCTCTACTCTAGATACAACATACAGACCCATCTGGAGTGCTAACTTCCAGATGAAGTACTATGAACTCTACTCCACCTACCTGCTGCACTCCCTCCCAATCCTGGCGTCTCCATGCTCCTTGACATGGTCGAAGCCGTGCTCCCTCCAAGATCGTGCACACACTTCGCGGCCTGCTACACCAGGCTATGCTATGATGAACGATGCTCGAAACAGGGTTTCGAGTGCTTAGATGAGTCTCCAGGTGCTAGGGTCAGGAAAGAGGCCTAGGGTTAGGGTTTGGGCCAATATAGGTTAGGGTCCACATGGGATGTCACGTGGCACCAATGGGGTGGGGCCGTGTGGCGGTTTGCCCAATAGGATAAGGCCATGTGGAAATAGGCCTTATCCTAAGGTTATCTAAGTTAAGCATTTAACTTAGGTGTGCACTCATGCCACTTCCTAAGATATACAAGGCTACAAGGTTAGACTTGTATAGTGAGGGGTCCAGGAATATACGTATTTATGGCGTATATTCCCCTGGAACGTCACACTACATTACCCTCTGCTGCAACCTGCACAATAGACATCCAGTATTCAAGGACGGAAGGATACATGAAAGGAATATAAATGAAATCTATACTTTGCCATCGCTCTTGCATTGAATGCATTTGAGTGGATGACTTTTTCTTGCTTTTAGCTTCGGACTTCAAGCAATTTGTGACAAAATATTGTTAACTCCCATAATGTATCATCGTCAAAGGAATCAATATCCACCCCTCCTTATTCTCACTCAAGTTGGGATACCGTTACTGGACCAAGCCTTGTTGCTTATAGGAGTCCAAGGAGACATCTTACTGGCACCAGCATTCTTCGCATCCTCATCATCAGATTTGCTTCTAGAAGAACTCCCAGAATCACTTTCTGTGATTTTTAGCATGATAAGTTACCATGTACTGGTAAAGAACAAGCACCTACATTCAAACTATTTATTCACAATAGCCAAAGAAGGATGATACAAGATGATATAGAATCAGTACTTGAACTAAAAGAGCCACTCAATTTGCTGTGATCAACACCTGCATCTTTGTTTATTACCACAGGTGGAAAATTGGTTGTCGACATATCATCATCAATGTCAACGTCTTCATCTCCAGGTTCACCAGCTATATAAATATAACAATCATTACTATTATCAAATAAGATCATACCAACTTGAATATCACTTAGTAAACAAAGGTATACCTTCACAGTTTTCTTTGGAGGTGCCTATATTACCGCGCAGCTAAATTCCTCAAGCATTGGCCAGACATTCAGTATTCAAGGATTCGAATTTATATGAAAAGAATGTAAATAAATTCATATCATTGCCACTATCCGCACTCCTCATTCTCTTGCATTGAATGCCTTTTGATTGATGACTTTTCTTGCTTTTTAGCTTCTGACCGCTACAATTTTGTGACAAAAACGCTTTCGCAACTCCCATAATGTATCATCATCGAAGGAATCAATATCCACTTCTATTTCCTCCTTATTCTCACTCAAGTTGGGATATCGTTCCTGACCAAGCCTTGTTGCAAGAGCTTCTAGGAGTCCCAGGGGGTGCACTTATACATAAGGGGGGGTATGGCATCTGCTTTTAGAGGGTAGCAAAAAACCCCCTTGTATACACAATTTTAAAAGGCAATTTGACCCCGCTGTGTATAGATATTGCTCCAAATTAGTGCCTAAAAAACACCCCTAACCCCTAAGTATACGTACGCAAAATGGTCCAAAAAACACCCCTCCATTGAACTCTCATGGGTTATACGCTGATCAAAGGTGAATCCCCCGGGCTAGGAGTCCTGCTCGACTTTTTGTCACTTGCAATGTCATGCTTCCCACTGCATCTATCGGTCTCCAGCATATTGTTTCGCTGTAGTTGCATCAGATTGGAGCTTCGGTCTGCCTTGCCAGTTACCCGATTGAAACATCCGCAATCCAGAACGCACGTGACCGCCAGTTCACAAGGAACGATAGGTTTGGAGCAGTCACCAGCATATCCTAGGTATATTCTAGCATATACCTATGATATATAACAAGCCCACATAAGCGAGGGTTTGCCCCCCTAGGGGCAACCCAAAAACACTAGCAAGAAGCACACTAGAAGGCTTTAGCAAGGCAAGACTTGGTAAGACTAGATTTTTATTTAGAGTTGTGTCATTTGACTGCAACTGGTGGCTACTTTTTTTTCGTTGTATTTTATTTGTAGAAGGAATATTTTTTTATTTTGCTTTGCATAGATAGATCATTGTGTCTGAATAGAGATAAGTCTAATCTGATTGAAGAAGAAATGGCATGATATGATTGTGGTAGTCGTATTGATGGCATTAGGTTTTTCAAGCAGTATTTCTCGGAATTGCTAGGAGTTGAGGAGTTGTTGTAGCCATGTTGGATAGAGTTTGGTTCTCTTGAATTAGTTGTTTTTCATTGTATGTGCTATGATTTGCAAGGTTATGCATATATAAGATCTCGATCTCAAGGTTTTCGTCAAACAATCTGTATTGGGGAACATCTAGGACCAATTTTTTTTTTGGATTGGCTTTGAGCCGTTAAATCCTTCGCTTGAAGTTTGCCTTTTGGCGTATGCACTTCATTCATATAGTGCAGGCAGAACATAAAAACACGAAATTCCAAATTAGAACATAGAAACAAGAAATCTCCAACCAGTGACTGCCAACAAATCACCAATAGAACACGATAAGAACTCGCTTCCATGTCCACACAAAGCATAGGCAATTCTGGCCATAATGAGTTTTGAGCTAGTTGCTCGTCCAAAGGAGGGTTTGCTCACCCTTTCTAGCTAGACATGTTTTAGCATAATCTTCTTCAAACTTAGAATCCATATGAGCTTTCAGGTTGTAGCATCTGCAACATGACATACATTTGACGACTCAAACACAAATAGGAAATCAAATACAAATGCTTCACAAATCAAAATTTGACAGTGGCATAAGTTATTTAGCAATTTCCAGTTTCCATATTAAAAAGGAGAGACATGCAAAGATCAAACAAAATATATTCCTCTAGATACCAAAATCGAAACTGCAAAAAGTCATTTTGACCTTGCCAAAACAAAAGCTAACCTTCAATCTTCTGTCTCGCTTTTCTAGCAGCCCAAGAACTATTGCCAAGTGTCTAATTTGATGCCAGAGTCAAATCGATACAAGATAAATAAAACTACATCTTCAGTTCTCTCGCCCATTTGTCATAAAAATTTAAAGAAGTAGATCAATCAGCCACATTGTTGCCACATCTTATCCACCTCTTTTTTATAGTTGTTTGTCTGCAAAAACCTAAACATTCATTTGCGAAACTGATAGATGAAAAGAAAATGTAGACAATCTAGCTTCGCAGGCATACCATAAGATTTGTCGTACATTAAATATATCTCCATGGAAATAAATCTCTGCAACCAAATGCAAAACAACATATTAACAATGAGAAGAGACAAAAACTGCATGAAATGTGCTAAATCATTGTGAATAAATGCAAATAAACAATTGCAAAATAATACCAATAAAAGACAAACCCTTCATTGCATAGAAGACTGTTTTGGATAAGGCCCCACATTCATGTCCATAACAGAAACATATCGACAGAAGGATGTGGATGCTCCTAACACAACATGCTGTTCTATATTATAATAATGAAAAAATCTAAGGAACTTCGTATAAACCTCTGAGTTACTTGAAGGGCATCTAGAAATAGTGGGCACAGGCATAAGCTCTGCATAGAGGTAGAATTGCCATCAAAGTGTAGTTGGCACTTGCATCTGCAAAAAAACAAGCGCATAAAAATGTGTTTCTCATGGACATAAAAAAATAATTTTGTCTTATATTTCTGAATGCTTCACCAAATAACATACATACACATCCCTCTGAGCTCTAACAGATCAATATAATTATTGGTGGCAACATCTTTTTGCTCATGGCATGTACGCTAAGTTCTAGTTCAATATGCAAAAGAAAATGTTTTGGGCTCTAATCTTTAGAAGGAAGGAAGGAAGTATATTTTAACGTCCACGGAGACCAACTGGCCTATGAGACGGTTTTACAATATAGCGGAAAGTTTCCAAACACAAAATAAAACCACAGAACCCGGTACAATGTGTCTCTACCCTGTACCCTGGTCTTTAGAATAATACAATTAGAAAGATTTGCAAAGATAAGGATCGTTCAAATTTTTTTTTATCCATAAAGCAATATTTCTATATAGTTCTCTTACTTGAGACAAATCCGGGAAGCATTGAGAGAAAACAACACATGAGCGAATAGTACTATAGCATTACTACCCGATCAGGCCAAGCCAATCCCTGTTCTACCAAACCAAAAAAATGGCATGGGCATAAACTGAAACTTCATTCATACCGCCACATTCGAACGCCATATTCGAACGTCCTGGCGACAGAAGGCAAAGAAGGCGATGGCGATGGCGATGGAGTAAGATTATAACCAGTTCCTAAATTGACAGTTTTATACAAAACCTTATAATTCTAAAACTTCATTTCGGGCTGTGATTTTCCTCCACTTTTCCGACTGTGATCAAGAGCTTTGATGCCGCTAACTTATATTATCGTATGCAAGATCTTCAATCAATCTTTTGCCAATAAAACATTTGTGTTATGGAGTGAGTGCCCTTTCTTATTCAGAACAACGATGTAGCTATGCAACTTTCAAATCTCAGCTACGAGCTGATCTGAGCTGGTCCACCAAGCAACATTGGTAATGCCTGTAGCTTCTCAAACTTTTCTCATCTTTATATATTACGTTGAAGAATGAACTGAGATTGATTTTTGCAGGTTCCTGGCGATGGCAGATTATCAATCATGAACTCTGTTTCACAATGTGATGGCAGATGAGCTCTCATGAGTTTTATTTGATTTTTTTACTTTTGACTCCCATAATAACTATCCGTTCCATGAATAGACACTAAAGTGAATAGCTGATGGCAATTCCGACAGTTAGGATCTGAGCTTTGTCTATGGTGAGATATCTAAAGACATTGCATTGAGCAACAGAACTTATCTGCTAACAGTCCATTTCCCCTGTTTTTGGCAGAGTATACGGTGAAGTCGCTATGAATATATCAATAAAATATCACGGCGCTCCCCTTCTCAGAAAGGGAAGGCAAAAAACCAAGGGGAAAATAGAAACAAAATGGAGGGAGCCATCTTAACTTCGAGCAATTGTGTTCGGCCTCCATTTCTATTCACATTTGCTGCCATCTCCGTGGGCTATTTTTCTAGGCTTTTCTAACCTAGATATGAATAAACGAAGATCTAATGGTTACATAATATTATTGTTGAAAGAGATCTTTTAATTTATGTATTGTTAGACCTGGATGGTATGTAGGCAGAATTGCTCAAGTGGGCAGGGCCGTCTATAGTACCAGTGTTGACCGCCTTGTTCAACAAGCCATTACAGGAAGGCTTCCCACTACAGTGGACCAATAGCAGAGTTGTTCCCATCTATAAGGCAGGTGACCTACAGTGCCCAGCCAATTACCGAACAATCATGGTCAGTTCGGTGTTTGCAAGACTGCTTGCTGGGATTCTCGAGCAGCAGTTTACGGGCTGGGCAGAGGCAGCAGAGGTGCGGGCCCTCACCCAGGCAGGATTCAGACCCTGACACTCAACCATTGACCACATCTTCACATTGCGAACTCTGGTTGAAGAAAGCAAGAACCGCCGTCAGGATCTATATTGTTGCTTCGTGGATTTTGGGCTTTACATTGATCAGTTGGAGAGTTGGCTTGCTGATAATGGGGGCGACGGAGCTCACCTTTTACACCAGATCATCAGGCAATTAATAATGCTGATGATGTGGACCTCCTAGCTTACACACCAGCAGACATGCAACGCCATCTCGATGCCCTGGACATATTCTGCAAAGTGACTGATATGCACGTCAACCTGGCCAAGACTAAGGTAGTTCTCATATCATCTTCACGTCAACCAGGGAACGGGTGTAATTTTTGTATTAAATATATAAAAAAGATACAATGTTTCAAAACAAAAAACAGAATTACTATAGGAGAGTCTCAACTTCTTCATTCTGTTCTTGCAGAAACTTATTGGATGCTCTGGGTAGCTGCTAACCTTGAAAGCACATAGTAATCCTTCCGCATCATAACCAGCATCTAAATGATGATCCAAAAGAAGCCAACTGGCTCATGAAATAAAACTGATCAAAGAAATAACCTGAATAACAAAAGGAACCCAAAATCTGTTGATGCAATGTCGAGGCCGCCTTGCTTTGCAGTACAAGGTCCCTAGCTCTGCACAGATAAGAGATCTTGAAGAACGTAAAGCCCATTCATCTAGGAGCTTATCCCTAGGTAGACTTAAATAGAAAATGCCATCTACCAGTGCCGCATTGTTGGGAGTGCCTTGATTATATCAAGAAATTCTGGAGAATTTCTCAAAGCCGCAGATCTGATGAGGAGGCTCTAAGAACATATAGCCCATTCTCTGGGAGCTCATCCCCAGGTAGACTAAACTAAAATACTCCACTACTGCAGCAATAGTGAGAAATTCCCTTGTTCAAAATTGTACTTCCTGTAATTCTCTGACATAGGATCTTTCTAATCATCAATTCTAGAGGCTGAATCTTTCTGCTAGCAAGAAAGAGCGGAATGGAGGGGCCATAGATAAATTCTTTCCCTGAAGAACAGATTTTGATTTCCCCTGTTGAAAATAGAGTGCAAATAATCTTCTTTACCTAAACTTGCTGCAGATTTCGTTCTTCATCTTATAGGCCAGCATCCAAACGGATCTACCATTTCGACGTGTCTGTGCAAAGACATAGTGCAAGCACCAAAGAATAAAACCTCGTTAGAGGATTACCTGCTACAAGACTGTCGCCGAAAAGAAAGGAATTTGCAAAATTTCAACAGATCTTTCCTTCTGCCTGCTTCTGGCAAATGAAGAATCCGGCCCAGCTAGCTCTATAATCATGCTTTGCCTCTGCAATCGATCCGCTGTGCTGGTCGGTGAAGGGTAGGGCGGCCGCTGCCCTAGCCGGCCAAGAACAGCGCCATAACACTCAACTTTGCGCGTACCCACTTGCCTATGAAAAGGCGCAGACTCATTGCCTCCATTCGCACAGGGGCACATCATCTTCGAATTGAGACGGACAGATGGATTGGTGAGCCATGCCAGGACAAGCTCTGTCAATGCTGCCAAATGGGAGTCATTGAGGATGAATCTCATACCCTTCAAAGGTGCCCAGCATATGATCAAATCCGGACGCGCTATGCTGAGTTGGTCAGGCCTGGCCAGCCGCTACATGTGACATTGAGTACGGCTTCCGTACGAGTGCTGGGATCATACCGTCAGGAGGTCATGGATAAGAGAGATCAGCTACGTCCTCGGGCACACACTTGACATGTATATATACATTTATTTCATGATGATGTATACTTGTACAGTTTGACAGCATTCTTATTACTGCCATGGTTTTTCCCTCAAAAATCCTTCGAGGCGGGAGACAGTAATAAGTTTGCTGCAGTCCTACTGGGTCCCATAGGCCGATTGGTCTCAGTGGACGATAAAAATCATTCTTTTTTTCTTTCTTTCTTTCTTTCTATTAACTACAACCTAAAAATTTAAAATTTATTGTTGAACAACAAGACAGTAGCTTGAGCGTCCACATCACGAAGGGATCATCTAGTATATAAATATCAAAATCACTATAAAAACATGAGCTAGCATGTTGTTTCTATTCTCCACTTAAAATTCACTCTTCTTTGTCCAATGCCAGAAAGATCCCCATGACAAAGACAACAATAATACATATCCTTCTAGGGCTTTTGTCATAGTGAGAAGCTCGCATAGAATTCTCAAAGAAAATGCTTTCATCACTTTGTATTCAGGCTACTTGCTCAACATAAGCTATGCTTCCACCTGCAATAAGGTAATGGATTTGAGACAGAAGTTTGATATAACAATCACAACTAGCATGACACTCCACAACACTCCACAATAATTATGCTTACGTACTCTAAAACTTTCAGCATATATACTCGGATAAAATGCACACCTTTCTTGAGCCACACGACAAATTCTCTATGCTTTAGAACGTTATATATGTCTGTTATGCATATATCATACTTGCATAATTGTCATTAGTGCACAACAAAGTGTTGCATTGAAGGTGAAGCTAAATTCAAGATCATTTTCTTTGTGTTTCTTCTAGCCAATGCATGCCAGCTTCTCATTCAGCTACCATTGCTTTGTAATAATCTTTTAAAATCTCTATGCTTCACAACCTCAATAAAGCACTTTGCTCCAATCATGACAGTCACATTAATACCAGTTGAACGTCCGGGATTCAAGGCACTCACCTTCTTTCATAGTAAAGGTATCTAGAAACTAGTGTTGGTGCCTCCAAACCGTACGACATGGTCACACTTACAACAAACTAAAAATATGCAAGTAGATAAAGAAAGCAGACCAAACACACTGGATCAATTGATGCTCCAAACACACGCCCGTGAGAAAAGTACTAACACATATATGAGCCCCTAAGGAACCTTATTTTTATCAATAAATTTAAAAAATCAAATTGTTAATATCTATTACTCACCCTGCTATCAAATTGTTGAGATACACAGTGGCACCTATAGCTATGGCAGCAAGCTCTCCAACCTGCAAATGTATGGCCTAGAACATGTTGAGCGTAAGAATATTTTACTAATGTTGCATCAAACTCACAGCTCTAGCATCAGTTGCGGACCGATGCCACAACGAACATTAATATGGATGCAACTAAGAGCTTAAAACAAAGGATTGATATCACTATTATCAAGAACTATCACAGCTAAGCTTTCTGGAGGTGAATACAGAACCTTTTGTGCATATAAAGCCATTCAGCTATACTAGTTCCGACTGCATCTATGAGCAGAATGAAGGTGCCCACAGGGCTGTGCTGCTTGCTCTGAACTTCTAGTTGTAATTATTATCCTTGCAACAGAGCATATCTTAGGAGCGCATATTGCTACTTTTTTCCATTTTCTATGGGGCCATGTAAGCTTACCCTAATTCCTATCCTTACTTCTATTCTTTACCTCCACATTCAAATACTTTACATGCTGATAACTATTTACCACACTAAACTCTACATATTAAAAAATGTTTGTGAGCTTTGTCGCTGCCTATTGTAATTTTGATCTTGAATATATCTTTCAGGCTCTTTTCTACATTCTACTCCATGTTATAAGGACATACATCATGCCTTAAGTAATTACTTGCCTATGAAAAAAACATAAAGAACATTCATGCTTCTCAGACATAGCAGCCAACAGATCAAAGGAGAGCTTAAGCGTACTCAAAATGAGGTTATTGACAACCACAGATTTAGGCTAGATAGGTTAGTATTTTGCTCGAAGCTCCCAAAGGTTTGAATCTTGTTATTAGTGAGCAACAGAGAGAGAAAATCATTTGCAATACCTTAATAGCTTGCAGAAGAGATAGTCATTTAAAATCTTCTTTCATCTTATGCATCTGCAGCTTGGAATTGTGGCACCATACAAAGTGCAGCATCAGGAAAAGTACAACAATTTTGATTCTTGTTAATAAATAATCTAGTATTAATAAGCTAGTATTGATGGAAAAAGCAAGGACGACGTGTGAAGCTGCCTAGAGTAGGAATCAAGACTACAAGAGCAAAAATATTTCTAAGAGCAAACATATGCAAAGACATGTACCTTGCAAGCTCAACTGTGCATTATGTACCAAAACTCCTATCTGAAAAAAAAAAAGAAGATAATTGCAAAATGGTCCTTTTGTAGCCCATCGGAGTTCTGAATCGTGATAGAAATATAGTATAACCCAATAAGGAAGAAGAAACGCAGCTAGACCATTTGGAGAATGCACACCAATAAATTTCATGATCAAAGTGATATTTTCATTAATATTGCTTGCTCTAACAGAAATTTGGATCCCCTCCCCCCTCCCTCCCCTCTCAATCGTCGAAAAGTTGCTTTTGATTCATGTCAAAGGTTAGTAACTACGGCGAGTTGCCTATTAGGCATCAAAAGTATCTTGTGCAAACAACTTTGCATGCAAATCCGAAACATGTAAGCTCCAAAGACAGTGAATTGTTCCTTTCCCATGCAAGCTTCTATTGGAAATTTAACAAAGCCTGCACTTTGCGTAAAGGTAGTGACAAGATTTAGAGAAAGGCGCACTGATGGAACAAAAGGACTCCAACGTAACTACTGTTGGGCCGGTCATCTATTTATGCATGGCTAATAAAGTCAGTACAACGGTTTGATCCAAATATAGGATCAGTTTCTACAATCATGGAAGATCATCTTTATGAGACGAACCTTCTATTCCCAACACTCCCCCATTCAGCTCATAATGTGAAGCCTTCTGAGACAAGGATTGGATATCAGCTATAGACAAAGAGAAAACTAATATATAACTGCTATTGTAATATATTGCTACTACTCTACTATATTGTTGGTGCTGATCTGTTGCTACTGTGCTACATTCTTGCTCTAATGTTGATCTTTTTCTCCCCCATGCTCGACTCATAAGTTGAACTGGAAAAGAGTCCGAGCGTGGCACAATGCTGGTGAAAAGGATCTTTGCACAGAGGTTTAGTGAGGAGATCAGCATGCATCTCTGTGGTTGGGAGATATTCCATGATAAGAGTGCCATCCTGGATCTTTTCTCAAGTGAAGTGATGGTGGATACTGATGTGTTTAGACTGCTTGTGCAAAATGGGATTATCTGTCAATGCAATGCTACTGCGATTGTCATTGTACAAGACTGTGGGTTGTTTCTGAGGATATCCAAGTTCGAGCAAGAATTGACGAAGCCACGTGATCTTCCTGACTGCAGCCGAGGTGGCCATATACTCTGATTCACAAGATGATAGCGCGACGGAAGTTAGTTTACAGGAGGCCTAGGTGACAGCCGCCCCATGAAGCATGATGGAGAAGCCCGTGATAGATTGCCTAGAATCTGGATCACCTGCCCAATCTGAATCAACAAAGCCTGCTAAGATGGGATTTGGAACCGGGGGCAAATTTGAGACCCATGTTGGCTGTAGCTGTGAGATAACGCAATATCCGCTTCGTGGCTTTCCAATGTTCATGACTGGGATTGGCCATGAATTTGCTAACGGCACCAACTGCTGCAGCAATATCTGGTCTGCTACTAACCATTAAGTACATGAGGCACCCAACTGCGCTCGGTATGGAATAGAGGCCATCAAGGCTTGTTCATGAGTTGTGGCTGGGGCCATAGATTGGCTGAGCTTGAGGTTCAGATTAGTAGGAGTCAATTGAGGAGATGCATGAAGAAGATTGAAGCGACGACAAATATTGAGAATGGCTTTCTGTTGGTAAAGAATGATAGATCGATTGGTCTGTCACGAATGATTTGGAGGCCGAGGCAAGTTTGGGTATCTCCTAAATCGGTCATTTGAAAGCGCAAGAAAGTTGTTGCTTGAGCTGGTTCAGGCAGGGCACTTGATTACTGACAAGGATCAGATTCTACGTAGACAACTACAATAAGAATGGAAGAAGAGGTATGTTGGACATAAACATTCCACTCGGTAACACAACGAGTAATGAGTCTGGAGAAATGAGTCAATTGTGTGGTACCAGGCTCTAGGACACTGTTTTAAACCGTACAATGCACATTGGAGCTTACAAAGAAGATGGGATTTTCCAGGGGCAACAAAGCCTTCGGGTTGTGACATATAAATTTCTTCATGAAGATGGCCATTGAGAAAGGCCGTTTTAACATCCATTTGCTGAATTTCGAAATCTTGTTCTGCTGCTAGAGCAAGGATGAGCCTGATAGAGGTGAGTTTAGCAACAGGAGAAATGGTCTTATCATAGTAAATGCGGGCTGCTGAGAATAGCCTTTAGCCACAAGTCTTGCTCTAATGCGGGCGATAGAATTGTCTTCATGGGTTTTGAGTTTGAAGACCCAATGACAACCTATTGATTTTCTGCCTGGTGGAAGTTCAGTGAGATCCCATGCATGAGTAGCTTCCATTGAGGCCATCTCTTCATGCATAGCTTGGAGCCACTCTTGGGCGTGAGGACTAGAAAGAGCGGATTGGACAGCCAAGGGCTCAATCAATTCAGAGGAGAAATAGGCATGGGCGCAGACTTCTTCAAGATCGTGAGACCACCAATCAGAAAAAAGGTTTGAAGGATAGATCAACGGTAAGAGCTTCACCAAGATTGGAAGAGGCTGATTTCTGAGTTTTTCGGGACTATTGTCGCCATCTCTTCTTAGATGTCAAAAACTAAAATTGACATGAAGAGATCCAAATTGACATCGATCCTGATTTTTGACATGAAGAGATCCAAATTGACATCGATCCGTTCCGCCGTCTCTCTTCTCGGTTGAAAGGATTCATGTCAACATGAATCCCTCGGATCTGAGCGCGTGGCAAAACTGAGGACACTTGGCAATGATCCAGAAATCGGCAGGGAAGAAAGAAACGGCAAGCCCTCCTGTTCCTCTTAATCTTCATGTGACCCTCTTGAAATTGAAGCGTTCATGTCGACATGGGAGTAGTTCATGTCGACCTGTTCATGTGAATTAGTAGAACAGGTTGAATCAATGAATTAGTAGAACAGGTTGAATCGCAATGTAAAACAAGAAAATAAATTCCTCCAATCCACTTCACCATACATATGATGTAGTGCCATTTGCTGTAATTTTGCTTTAAAAATCATTTTGAACAAACAAACAAAAATGAAATCTCATTAAACCATGTAATTGCTCAATTGTGCCATACAACCACCAATGACATAATATGCTTATGCTTTCACCCTACCAAAAACCTTTGCCTTCTCAACACTGGTTTGGAACCGACCATGTCCAAACTTAGAAGAGGTGTCTATGAACTTCAATTTGATATCCTCAAGAGCATTACGAGAAGTTTGTGCCCACAAGGATTGTCTCAGAGTGATCACACGTTTTTTGGGACCAACGCAGCAACCCTTGATCATAAGATAATCATCCTTGACAATACCATATCGAGGGAAACCACCCATTGGACTGATATCTTTATCTGTGCGATCGAAATCTGTTGCTGCTTTATGAGATTCGTCATTTGCCTTCCCAATCTTGTAGATTTTCTTATTCATTTCTGTTCTATGATGATACCCATTCTGACCGGCCCTTGCCACAGTGAATGAGACCCTTGCAGGATGCCATGCACCAATACAGGCTACCTTTCTCAGACCCCTGTGTGTCTTCCTGGGTAGACGCGTAACACCCCACCTGGTGACCACTCCCTCATAACCATGACCCTTCGTAACTCCAATTATGTCTATCATTTCATCCTTCTGGAATACTGCATCTATAGGGATAGCCTTTTCAAAATACTTGTAGGCAAAATCTACCTTCTCTGAGATCGTTCCTCCGTTCACTTGTATTTCCATCAAATGTGCCTTCTTCTGCTTTATTCCTTTCAGCTTGCGTACCTGAAAAATAAAATCAAAGTTGTTGATTTACATGACATGCTACTAACATGTCCTCGATGTAAAACTTGTTATGATATTAGTACCTGAGTGTGTGCAAGAACACGGACAACACTGGCATACTTTTTCATTCTTTCCAGTTGATGTTCAATATCCTGCTTACCGTCGTCGGTCTCATACTTCTTGCAGTACTTAGTGAAGGCCTTCTTCTTAGCCCTGTACCAATTCTTATAGAAGCGACGTTTAACTTCGTCGCCCAGATGCTGAGCCCAGATTGTGTTCAATGACCTCAAACCACGAGGTGTCTTGATATAGCCCACAACACCAACAATAATCATGGGTGGTGTCTCAACTATGGTGACAGCCTCACATGTTTCCTTCTTGTGAAGCTCTGAAATTCAGGACAGAAAATAACTATCCGCATACAGTTCAGAAATTTACAATATCAGCTCATAGGTCATAATTCAAGCCAGTACAAACACAATATTACAGACATGCCTCCCACAACCAAAACGGATGGGAAATAAAAGGTTAGATGACTTACTAGATCCGGGCTTCTCAACCTCCCTAACGATGTGAGTCATTCCAGCCTTGTAACCGCAAAAAGCTGTCAAGTGGCATCTCTTCTTGGGGTCGTCATTGGGAAAAGATTTTACTGCAAATCAGAAATTTTAAGAACAAACGCAATGCCCTTCAACCTAAATATCAGATCCTCATTTCAGACAAACGCCAGACATAAGGAAAACGAAGATCGAAGGAAAAGTAATTATCGACTGGAATGAAGAAACAAAAACGGTACCCTTTCCACGATGCCTGCGAGCACGCTTGCGAGGCAGAAAACCCAGGGAGCCATGTCTGGGGTGCTCGAACTTCCGGTGACTCATGGCGCTCCCCGGCCAAGCTAGGCGTCGGAGACGCCGCCCTTGTAAATCGAGGGTTTTGATAAAACCTTTTTGGCACGCCCTAGCCCTAATTTTAAAAAATTTTCTCCGCCAAAAAAAAAGCTTTAACCTATCCTACAACATGCAATGTCTTGCAAGCTTGCAAGATCCATCTAGTTTCTAAGAGTCGCTCTAAGTAAAAATGCAAGTTTTATTCACTTCCCAGAACGGGCATAGGGAAGGGCAAATGACCACTATGTAGAGAAGGCAAATGACCGCTTTGCATGCCTTATTCACTCCCACGGAAGGGCAAATGACGAAGGCATGACGGAATGTCCACATGGCACCAATGAAAAATGATGATTTGCAATTTCTTCTTATATGGTAGTGACATTATCATTATCATTATCAATATTGTTAATTTGGGATTATCTGGTCTGGAGGAAAATTTTGGAAATCTTTTTTTGGTTGATTATCGGGAAAAAAAAAATTGGTATTCCAAAAATTAGGTCTGTTGCTTTTCTACAATTTGAAAATACGCATTTTGGGTTACTCATCCCCGTTTGGAGAATTTGGCGGATTTCTTATTCTCGGCCTACAGGCCACGGATGATCAAAGTTTTTTGCATGCCCGATAGAAGGCATCTGGAGAACATCTAGAAGCTATTTGACATTACAGGCTACCCCCTAACTTTGATTGGGAGCTTAGATGGTTATTGGATAATAATAGTGACCAACGAATTTGTGGCATTAGGTATGGAGCTTTTCAAGGGACAAAAAATGAAACATCCAAGGCTTTTTATGACTCTCTGTTTGTTTGGAAAGTAAGTATTTCTTTCACAAGCTTAGGAACAGAATTTATGTTGAAGGATTATGTCGGTGAGCCTTCCTAATTATGCAAGGACATGGAGGTTGTCTTGCTTCTATCATATCCTCGATGTGCATTTTATTTATTGTCTGCTGTACTCTCCATAGGGTTTCGATCATGCTTGAGAGTTGTTTACGTTTTGATTTTTATTCTTGCATGTCCTATTCAAGTATTTTTTTAATGATTCAATATTGGTGTTGATAATCTGGTCTATGGTTCTGATTCATCACAAAAGCAAGGTTTGATTGCATAAGAGGGATTCCAATATATCTTTGTCCATGTCTCTGAACCTTCTTTGTCTAATCATCTGATTATCCCATAGAACCTGCATTGGGGCATGTGGTGATATAACGTTGTTTGGATATAAATTTCACAGTCAAGGAAGCACTATGTGAAGTTGGAGCTCTATAGAAAGTTTATAAATGTCGTGGCCATGTCATTTCATTTCATTTCAATTATTTAGATTAGAAGGTATGTTTTTTTATAGATGAATAATTCACTCAATGGCGGAAAGTTTTATTGAAGGGAAGCCATATCTTGAAGTTTGAGTTGGTTTCCGGTATATGAGTATTGGATTTTAGCAATGATAGTGGGAAATTATTGATATCTTAAGTGAAAAGCTGAAATGATTAAGAACCTTCTATTTTAGGTGCTAGAATGGACAGGCACTCCTTCTCAGGTATTAAAATCATACCATGTATACTCATGATGTTTTTGAGATCTAATTTAACTCTATATGTTTCTATACATGTTCTCTCTCTATTTAGCAACTCTCGATGATGCTATTCCAGGCGTTATGATTTTCTCTCTCTAGTGCCTACGAAAAAGTTCATGCATCGATAGTACCTTTTTGCTCATATCTGGAGCATCTGAAGTCAGATTGGGGTGTTTTTTAGTGCATTAAAAATTTTACACCATCATCTTTCCAATGATGTATAGATTGTAGGGTTTCCTGGCAGATGTTCAACGTCGGCCCTCTTAAGGAGTTTGCGTCGGTGATACTGTTTTCCTCATATCTGAAACATCCAAACTCGGATCGGAGTGTTCTTTGGTGCGTTGGAAAGCTTACTTTATGGTTTTTGGTGTGCATATTGTGGGGGGGTTTGGCCGCTAATTGCTATTGTAACTCTGCTCCATTTCGGCCCTCTGGAGGCGATGGCTCCTTCCATTCCTTTGCAGCAGCAAGGGGACCCTTCTGTGGTGCCTAGTAATCCCTTTGCTGACACATCAACACCTCATTCAAAGCAGCTAGAGGTTGATCGTCATCATCCCTTCAAGTCTTGAAGATCCATGAACAAAGATAACAGCTACAAGTCATTTTGATAAAGACATTCATTTAAAACAGCAGGCATTGGGTAGGACATTGCATCTCTGCTTCCAACGAGACAAACATTGTCCAATGCAAACTTCGACAGGTGCTGGCAGTACAGATAGCAGAGGAACATCTAACATGCATTGGAGGTTCAACATATGGTGCTGATGAGGAGCGGACTACATCTGCTCATGGGAGCATTGGAAGAAAGCCTGACCTGCCAAGTGACTAAGCTTGCTAAGGAAATATCTGGTCAAATTGCTGCTTTAGAACATTCTTATTCTCATGCAACCAAGGCACCTCCAGCTTCTTCTCTAACGCATAATGATCCTAATGTGAGATCTATGCCTAGTTCATCCTCCTCATAATTTCAACACTCCCATGTAATAGTCATTGCATCAACATCTGCTTAGAGGCATCGAGAATACATTGACAGGCACAACTGTCAGTGTAATTTAGTGATTCGTGGCATGTAGCGTCAGAAGACTTACAACAAAAGGTACGGACTTTGGTATTATCCAAAGGGGAAAATCCCCTTTCTCCTTACCAAGACAGTCCGGGACTGTCGAATTTGATTCGGTAGGCCAGATCTATTGATAGGGGGATTTGGAGCCAGGGAAAAAGGATAGGGCTTCTATTTTCCTAATCTTAGCCATAGCAGCAGTATATAAAGGAAAGAAGGACGTTTTGGAAAGGACAGCTTTTCTTGGAGCAAAGCTTTTCGGGTTCCCTTGGAGATCAATTCCTCTTGAACTCTTATATCATGTTGTGTGCTTTCCTTTAAGATTGATCGGGAATCAATCTAGTTGCTTTGGGGTTGCTTCATAGCTTGTTGATTTTGGAGATTTTTCCCATTGATTGTGTAATTATTCTCTTGTTGAGCAATACTGCAGTAGCAGTAGTACTTCTTGAGTTAAGAACTATTGAAGCTGGGCTTCAAGCTAATCTTGGGGGTTAGTTGCGGTCGTGTGTGGGAAGTTATGGGAACTCAAGTTTGAGGGGAACTCTGGGAATTCTAGGTAGCACAATCGATCCTAACTTTTGTAGGCTGTAACAATTTGGTATCAGAGCTAAGTTGCAGTCTTCCGTTAGGATCCTCTATGGCAACTATATGTGTTACTTATGCTACAGAATATGGTGAAATTGTAATTACCGTTTATACCATGGTAATATTGTGATCAGCATGTATACCCTGGTGATGTTGAAATTATCATCCATACCGTGGCAATACTGCAACTCTATATTGTCACTTCCCGTGTTAAGTAGGCATTCAGGATTAAGTTGCAGCCTTGTAAGGAGGCGTTAGCAACTTAACTGTGACCTAGTGATCATAAGGATCATGAAGAGCACGGTCTTGAAATACTGAAAAGTGAATACTAGGAAGGTGTATATAAAAGCTCTGTTGCTTATATATATCTTGTCATGATCTAAGATCATGCTTGCTTGAATTTAATTCAAGGAATTGGTTACGACATCATGAATTTAGTTCATGATGATTGATTTGGATTCTTATATAAAACTTATATTAAATTATTAACTTGATAACCTTTGGACCCAATACCTCTTTACTAGTTAGACTAGTAATTAACAAGGTTAGGGGCACTTGTTAGCAGTACTGGGGTACTGCAAGTGGTCTACATGTTACCAATATCTTAGTATAAGTTGATAACATAGGACCATTGTCCAGGCTTGCTAGCAAGGCTAGCAATATAAAAGGACATGGAGTGCCTTTTTATGCAAACTGGGTATTGTGCTTCTCTTTACTAGGTTATTGCAGTATCAGTGGCATGCGGTTGCATGTTAGGGCTTAACCAAATCCTTGCAGGGAATTGGTGATGACTATGTTATTATTGACTCGAGGAGTCAATAGAGCACGACCTAGGGTCTGTACTACAAGTTCACAATAATTGAGAATTGTTGAGGTGGACTTCATACTGGTTCCTACGTGGTGCTAGGGCTCTAATTTCGTGGGAGTTTTGGGGTCTAGTACGTGTTAGGACTTAGCAGTTTAAATATTGTATTTTGGAAGCAGAGCTTCCATTAGGACCCCGGAAGTCTTGAACAGTTATACACATGGTGGAACCGGGGATTCCATGGTGAGGGCGGAAGTCCAAACATGTGGTATCTACCATGATAGTAGGTCAAGTGACCATACTTGGTAACGATTGCAATGACTCTGTCTGTATGGATATATGTTTGTGCAATTGACGTCAGCCATATTGATACTCGATATTCGTAGCTTAACATCCGGGATGTTAAGAGATGGATAAGTCCATCAATTGAGCATAAAAATCCATTGAAGCTACTTAAGAATGTGGAACCATTCTGGTTATTATCCACAAAGGCTTTGTGGACATTCTTGAGTTTGACCCTGGAGGACTTTGCGTTATGTGGGGATCAGACAAGATAGACCTTTAATTTGTCTATAGTTCCTTCCTACTCTGGGAGTCGAGATTGGAAGGTTCTATTGTGTGTTGCACTAGGTGCACTATTGGGAGAACTAGGCCAGACTTCGGTCTAAGCCTAGGCTAATTACTTGATGAATTGATGCAATCAAATAAAGATTGTGGCATCAAGAAAATCATCGTTTGGGTTACTTTCAGTTAGGTAAAGCATATAAATAGGGTGTATGGGCACTCTATTTATATATAAGTTAATGTTATGTTCCATAACTTTGGAATAGGTTAGGTAACCACGACATATCAGGTCGTAGAGATCAACTTGTTATGAGACTACTCATGGTTCTTCCCCAAAAGAACATAAGATAACATGTTATTATGTTTTACACATTGAAAAGGTACATAGCGTTGATTTAAGCTGGGCTTAAAGTTGAACAAAACGGACTGATAATGTGTCTAGGGCATTGGGGTTAATATATTATAAACGACCTATTCTACTATTTATTGTGCACAAATGTGCAAGGTATTGTGTAATACTATGTGGGCTTTTATTAAGCAATGGTTGAACCAAGATATTTTGGTTCAAAAGATTCAAGCAATGCTTGAATAATTATGAGCAACATGCTGATATTGCTTTAAACCATAGTGATGTATCCGTAATTGGATTCTGGTACAATGAAGTGTCAGTTTAGACAATTAGAGTTCATTATGGCAATTCAATTAGGTGCATGTGTCGACTTCTTTCCCTAGGCGAGGGAGAATGGTTACCCAATTGCACTTGAAGATGTGATATGCACATTCGGAGATGTAATATGCACTTCTACAAATCTCGACTTATATATTGTTCTATAAATACACAGCTAAGTGTGTTTCTAAGCAAGGGTTTGCTTGAATGGCTCAATTTCTCCGAGGGAGGAAAGATTTTATGACATCCGTAATGAGCGCATTGTGAAAGATTGGAATTCAACCTAAGAGTGTCTTGGGATTGCGAAAATCTTTGACTACATTCATGAAATTTTTGACTTAGGGTCAAGAATTGAATGGATTAAACTCATTTGAAAGCTATTGGCATGGTCAAAAGCTGTTGTTGGCAATAACGCTTCAAGGGTTGGGACTTCAAATAAGGATTGCTAATAAAGCTGATGTTTATGAGTGAGCTTGAAGGACTATTGGCTTTGCCAAGGTCAAAAGGTTGCCTAAGTAATCTCAATCTAAGTGTAGCTAGGTGAGATTATGTGACCATGAGTTGAGAACTTATGATTAGAAGTTCATGAATCGAATTGCATATTATCTAGAAGATAATATACAGATGACCATAGAAATCTCTATAAGCATAGAGTTTCTTGAATTGTGTCTTGAATTGTGATATAATTCTTATTTGAAGGATTATTAAGGCTTAGGAGAAGGTTGACTAAAGGGCAAGGTGACCATGTCTCGGACTGGTGCACTGGAATCTTCTCTTGTATAAAAGTGGTTTTGCCGAGTGGCTGAACTTCATTTTCATATGCAATGCAAAAATCCTATACTAGATATGGGAAGCTATGGGTCAAGTTTGCTAAGTTGTTGCTTGGAGTTGAGTGCGCAATGTGCCGACTATGAAAGCCAAGGATAGTTGCATACTATGATTGCCACAAGCTTACTTACATGGAACCATTCTGTAATTGTGAGAGCATGAGTCACATTGCTCAAGATTGCTAGGTAGTACACTTGGTTCTAGTAAAGTTTGATCAAGTACCCTAAGGTGGTACTTCAGAAGTAGATATTGTTAACCTAATGTGATTAAAATATGCATGCAACATGATGGGACCATTGAAATGGTCTATGCAAAGGATCGTGAGATTTGGTAGGGGATAAATGTCTGAACCATCTAGATGTACTCCGATCAACGCAGTCTTGGAAGATGTGTTGAAAGTAAAATTTATCCATGAGAAGTTAACTATGTGGAAGGATTAGCTACCCTATCCTGTTGCTTCGAATTGACCTATGTAAATGATCTAAAGCGCTCTAGTATGTGTGGATTGGAGTAGAATCCTATGATATGTACTGCAGTACTTTTGCGTAATTAACAACCTTCCCTTTTCTTGTCATTTTTGTGCGACTCTTCGTAGAGCTTACGGACATGGCATTGCTGATCTATGTGCTTGCGTACTAGATGCAGCAATAGCTGCAGTTAAACCTAACTGGGATTTCCCATCTAGTAAAAAACCTGCAGCTCCAAGTTTCTCAATCTCCTCTTTGGTTAAATCGGTATCTTTAGCAACAGGCTATAATGGCGGTCTCTGTGGAGAGTATACTAATGACTTATCTGGATACCATGTGCATTCAACAGTACTGGGACAAAACCACATCATCTGAAAGACTTGATGGTTTCTGAATTCTCTAACTCCAAAAAAACTAGGAGCAGTTGTAGGAAGTATGCCGTCATTAATGGGATTGTTAAATTTCCTCCCATTTTCTGACTTTCGCCCCTGACATCGAACCTTACTGCCTGCCTCTATTCTTCGTATAGCCCATATAGACCTATGTACTATCTTCTCCTCCAAAGAATCACTAAAAAGTGTCTTCACCACAGGATCATCCTTGCGAACTCTGTTGACATTTGTAACATGTTTATCAGGACGGTGTGTCCCAGATTCTGCTGTAAGATCAATCATATCTATGGAACGTTGCCTTTTATAAACAGTCTTTAAGTTACCTCCCGCACCATTGTCATGTTCTTCAATGCCTGCCAACTCAGCCTCCAAATTTATAACGTCAGTCACCTCTTTTGCCTTTGCACCACTGCTTCTACGATGTTGCAGTCTGTTAAAAACATTTTAACATACCTGGACCTGTTCCCCAATAGTTGTAGTCTAGAAATGATTTATATTTAGTACTTTGAATAACAGCCTATGTGAGGTCAAATAAGGAGGCATCATACAGGGAGAAATTGTTCTTATTTCCTGAGCCTGCTAACCAACTGCCATGCTTAGTCTTCGATAAGTTTGTTTGAGGAATGTGTATTGCTTCTTGCAATTCCTGCTTGTTGACCATAAACTTACCCCATCTGCTAACTCTGTGGTGCCACCATGATAGCCAAGAACTCAACACTTTGATATGATTATCTTTAGTTTTGCCCACCCACCAATCCATTATTTCCTTGTATGTTTTATTTGCCTCCTCTTCAATTGCAGATTGATGCCACATTCTGCACAACTCCTTATGGCCATTCCAATGTTCTTTTGGGAGGTGTCTTTCTGTATGTCGTTGCATGCACTGCTCAAAATGGAAATAGCAAGAACGTTATTTCTCAGTGTTAGCCTTCCCATTAAAAAAAACATCTGGAACTGCTAGCCAATTTGATTGCGCCTCATCTGCCATAAACCCAAAGAACTCAGCTTTTTGGAGACCTTTAGATATCATAACTTTATTGAGTTTTCTCCAAAACTTCTTTTGGGCCTCTGTGTCTTTTGTCTTCATGTCACAAATTGCAAGTTTAACAATGCTTGAATTATGCACATAACAGAGCTCAGATTAAAAAGTGAAGCCTAGCGTGTACTTAATTTACTCTACAATCAACTTACTTATGATCATACACATGACACGCTAATGTTGTCCACCCATGAATACGCCTTGACATGATCAAAATGAACCCAATTGTTTGCAAGATCACCGCTTGATCTCGTTCTATTAACCAAATCTACTCCTGATCCAGGTCAGTTGTGGACATTTTAAAAATATAGCAACGTTCATTATATGGATCATGAAGTTGATAAGGGAATTTGGACCCATGAAAGTATTCATACTTGCTTCTTTTCTTTAATTCTAATAATCCCGAAATGTCATCTGAACACTTGCATGTTTCTTTTTCTTGCATCATCAATCCACCTCTTCAATCTAAATAAGCACAAGCATTGTGTATACATGTAAATAGTTTAGTAATATTTTAGTAATATAGGTTGAAAGAGCAGTAAGCTACCATACCTTTCTTGATTGCATAGTGGTTCCAACCTTATCAACAACTCATTTATTTGATCTTGATTCATCATCTCAACACTATCTGCTTTTGAAGAACTCCTAAGCGAGCAAAAAATTTCCTCCATGGTCAATTCATTTTGGGTATGTCTTGGTCCACGACTACGATGATGTGATATGTCTGCACTCAAAAAATCCATGAACTACTTGACCTGCATTCTGCTTTTTTAACAGGGTGAGTGTGCTCCCCTGTATGTATTGCGATCCTTGTCTCCGTAGTCCTGTTAGGCATGCAATAGTACATTGAAACCAAACAACGTGCCACATAAGTTGGTGGCATATGGCAGTACTCACAACATATCCTAATATTATAAACCGTGGCGTCGGTCTGTCCGCCCGATCGATGGGTCGTCCCAATGTCCCTCCGCCCCGATCTACGACCCATATTTATTTGTTTGACTCTTCGCCCATTGAACGGCTTAGATTGCGTCATGTGGTTTCTTAGCGTCGGTCTCTCCAAAATGAACTGTTAGGCATGCAATAGTACATTGAAACCAAACAACGTGCCACACAAGTTGGTGGCATATGGCAGTACTCACAACATATAGATCCATAAAATGAAGTGACATCACCAACTTCAGGCCTCTTCTACAATGAACCTCTCCAATGCAACTCATTATGGTTCCCTTTTGTTAGTAAGTGATCACAAGACATGTTTCTGCATTGCAAGTGTCCATCACAATATGATATTCGGACCGTCCCATCAAAACTAGGTATGTCAGTCCTATTTGCATGAGTCCATACATGTGGATCCAATGAATGTTGCATACCATCCATTGGTGTTTTACTCGTGGACTGGCAAGGCAACTCAAAAACAATATTCCCATTATAGTATTGTCGAAGACATTCTACCTGTCTAAATTTTCCAAATTCCAATAGCAATTTCTTTAATTTGCTATTTACAGGACACGAAGTAATTTTTATGTAGGTAGAAGTGCAGTGGGATATAGTTGTTCCATTAGAAGATTGTGGAGAGTCAAGAACAACTGGGCAGAGAGGAGATTTGCCTTCAGCAGTTATTCCATGGACCACGACTACTGATCCATTCTTTTCATCAAGCTTAAAAACCTAGTAGCCAGAAGTATTAAGCGAATCGGCAACAACATTGCTAGCTATATTAGACTCCAGATTAGTCGAACTTTGAATCATATATACATATTGCTAGGAAGTAGATTGAAAGTTCTAGTCACATCTGGTAAACTAACCTCACACACTCCATTCTTGAATAAAAGCAACAATATCTGTTGCAGTCCCGAGGCTTTCACAGTGAGGTACGATGCCATGCAGATTACGAAAATTGTATGCTTAAATAAACTTAAAGAATACATTCAATAGTTAATTAGAGTATTATGATTGCGCGATTATCGATTGCACCCTGCTTTTAAGTTACTGAGAGGTATTAATGCTTAAGTTTGAATCCCAAATAAATATTGCACCCAATAAGAAAATACCACATAATAAATAATTGCACTCATTAGCAAAAAAATGGGTAATTTCATCAATACTATTAATACTGGCAATCGTTTTGCGAAATCTAAACACGATGATGTGCGCTTTGATCAAATCCATTAGCAAAGCCAAATTAAGCAGGAATTCAGGTTAGTCAATCATCTTTTCGATGCCACTTTAGTTCGATTTGTGTAGTGAATCTGCATCGTTTTTTGCTGAACGGTACCGTTCAACATTTCTTCCTTGAGATTTTGTATTCTAAATTAAAACCCTACTTCTATTTTACAATGATTGCTTCACCGGAACAATGTTTTTAACATTATGAATTTTGTATTCATGTAAATATGTGTAAATAATCTCCATTAAATTTATAAATGACACCGTTGTTACTTTGATGCTCCCCTATTTTACGTTTGATCATTTGAAGCTCTTTCTTTGGATGATCCAATTATATTTGTAGCCTGACTCCAAAGGATATGACGCTCCCTCCACCTTATAGGCCTAAGCCCTTTCGGTGAGCCCTCACCGCCAAATGGTCGGGGCACCAGCAGGAAGCAGGCCACCACCCCCCGAACAATGCCAACATGTAGGGATGCAATGGTGGACCACCCTCCGAACAATACCAACATGAACGAATGCAATGGTATACCAGGGTGTAAGCCTAGTTTCAGTCATATCCAGGCCGCGTGCCCAAAGGGGCTTAGCCCTACCAGAAATTGGCTTCGGCTCGTCTTCTGAGGAATGATCCAATTAGCCAATAGATTTCTTGGATGACCCACTTGGATTTCTTGAACGGTGCTGTTGGACAGTTTGGACTTGAAGTTCATGTACATCTGCATAAAAAAATCTCATTACAACCCATTAAATTTAGGAACTGTACAATTCCTACTCTGATGCTTCTTTATGTAGCCAACTTTTGATCATTTGAAGCCTTTTTTGGATGCCTCATTTTCCACTAAATTTCTTGAACGGCATCGCTGGACACTTTAGACTTTAGATTCTTGTACACTGCAAGGATGTAAGGATATGCAAGTAAAGCAGTGGAACCCATTCAACAACTTAAATTCTTGAACAGTGCCGTTGGACAATTTGGACTTGAACTTCATGTACATCTGCATAAAAAAAATCTCATTAGAACCCATTAAATTTAGGAACGGTACCATTCCTACTCTGATGCTTCTCTATGTAGCCAATTTTTGATCATTTAAAGCCTGCAAGGATGTAAGGATATGCAAGTAAAGGATGTAAGGATATGCAAGTAAAGCATATGCAAGTAAAGCATTGGAACCCATTCAATAACTTAAATTCTTGAACGATGTTGTTTAACATTTTGGCCTTCAGATTCATGTGAACTGTATAAATACTGTAAAAACTCTGCAAGTATTGGGGCTTCATATTTAAGTATATATGTGTGATTGATCCATGATTGCTTCAATCAATGAGTATGTTGCTTGTAGTGGCAAATAAGTTGAACTAAATGCAGGCAAAGGTTATGTAATTTACCCGCAAGAATGTTGAGTACGAAGGTCCAATATATGAGTGCATGAAAACTCCCCCTAGAAGGTCTCATAAACATATAAAAAAAAAATCAGACACAAGTGACAGTTCTCAATACAATGATATAGCATGGAGGTTGCTCATGGCCTTGTCCATCTCCCTTCTTGGGATCTTGTGTGTGTTGTCCTTTGCAACGTGAGAACTTGGATATGACCATACCACACACTCCACCAATTCCCTCCTTTGAGGGTCAGCATAATTTGCCCTCCACTTCTTCTCCCAGCAGTCAGTGTATTGCTCCTTCAAGTTGCCCTTCTTGTGTCTCCCAATGGGCTCCCAATATTGAATTTGGAATCCAGGACGCAACTCCTCTCCATCAGGCATAGTGGTGGTTACATCAGAGAGTGCCACCCCTAACCATATTGGACAGTCCTCATCATCGGGCCTTACTAGCACAAAGTATCCTTCCTTGATGTCCTCAAAGGGATCCCACTCGGGAAGATCAAACCACTTCCGGCTTTGAGGCCTTACTTCCCACAAACCACTTGGAACCCTTTTTGGGACCCAAGTGAGCATTCTTAGACGTGCTTGCACCTTGAGAACCCTCCCATCTTGACTCTGGCAAGAACCCGTCTCTTAGCTCCCTCCCACATGGCTGTTCAGTTTCCAAGCATGTCACAACTTTCTCCCAGTACTTGATTAGGGGAGTCCATTTGATTTTTCTTAAGAGTGGAGGTGTGCTTTCCATTTCAACATCATCCCAAAGGTGTGTTATGTAATCCTTGATGCCCTTCACCCGGTTGGCTAGAGTCTTTGACTGCCTTGAAGGGAGGTAGTGGTTTTGGTTGCCCTTTAGGAATGAGAACTTCACCAGCAGCACCCCTTTGCCACAACTCGATACCTTGTACAGGCATCCACAACTTGTCACCTGGTCTCCACTTATATTGCATGATTGGTATTCCATCCCTAACCCAAAACTTGAACTGAAGTGGCTTTGTGTGTCCTGTCAACTGGTCCTTACCATCTAGCAAGTATCCTTCTACAAATGATTTCCAATCTGCAACCTCATCCATCAAGAAAGCCATTGGGTTGGGGTCAATGCAGCTCTCAAACACATCCATTAGTTCAGGGAGAGTGGTCACGTTTTCTCTCTTGAGCTTGGTGGAGAAAGTTCCAAAGAATCCATCTATATCATCATCGCGTATGCCCAACCATCATGAATCCCACTTTCACAACTTTGAATACTCCCACTGCTGTCAAGTATGACATTGCCCCAAACATCCATCTATTCTTGTTTTCTTTCCAACAGTTGTCCAACTGAACACATAGCTCCTCAGGCAGTGATTTCTCAAGTAAGGGGAAATCATCCCAAGTCCTCCTTGATTCACTAGACACCTTGGATGTGAGCTTTTTTATCTGCCTTTGGTAACAAAGCGGTTGATCATCCATCAAAGCCTCAAAAATGGGTGTTGAAGGGGAATACCTCCTCCCTTCTATCGATCCTTTCTCTAGTGTTCTCAGGCACTTGAAAATAGAGCTCACATGGAAGTTTGGATCATCTCTCCATAGATCAAGCACAAAATGACCATATGTTCCAGTTCCATGACCATGTGTTAATACACCCGCCAGACTTACTTTCATCTGAAAAGCGTTTTGACAACGCTTGGGTAAAGGATCTAGCTTTGGCAAGAAAGTCTTGTGTTGGTCCATCTTATCATGAATTATACACAAAAATTTGTCCGGCTGCATCTCAGAAATGTTCTCCACTGCCAATACAACTGTCTACATGATATTTGGTCCCTTTGGTGATCTGCAAATTGCTCCCTAATTGCCATTCTTTCTTTCTCTATTGCAGTTGATGCAAGTGTATCCTTGAGTTGAATGCAAGTGTTGCACTTTGAGAATGGCATGTGTTGTAGGACACTCACGTCCCAGAAGTGAGTGCTCCATAACTTACCGAAATGTGATTGAGAAAGAGGCCTACCTCCAAGAGTTTCTAGGATGGAGTTGACCTCCTTAAGGCACTCCTTCGGATATAGTGTTGTGGCAACACTCTTTGCACCACTCGCACACCGCTCGCTCACCTTCGACATGTGAGGCATAGATTGAGACATGTATCTCACAAAGCTCTCAAGACCTGCAATGGCCTTTAGAGTATTTGCTCTAGTTTTCAAAGTGAGTGCATTACCATGTTGGAACAAAGTGTGCCCTTTTCTAACCCCGCTCTCGAAGATCAGAAAAATGAAGACTTGCTCACCCCAAGAATCCATCTCAATGCTCTCATACATACCTTCATGCCCCTCAATTGATATAGTAGCCGTCCCGTGTTTTTCATCATAGCTGGAATTCCTACACAAGGAGTAAATGAAATTAATCCTATCTTTTTGAAGCTGTCCAATGTATTGGGACCTTATCCATTTTAGGTCATCCACATTGTATGCTGCTTTGTGCAATCTAGGTTGCAACACTCTTGTCCCCTAATTGCCTCAGATTTTCTTTGGTTGGTGCCATACTTTCCATCCTTTCTAAATATTTGTCACTTCTAGGCCTCTTGGGCACCTTTGGCTGCCTTTTTATGAAAGACATAGCGTCTCTTCCTTGTGATCAAAGGATGCTCATCGACCACCAAATCTTCCACATGGCCTTGGGTGGGCCTTTGGGTGTGTAGTTCAAGAGGGCAATCTAGAGTATCACCATTCTTGTGTGTAATATATCTAATTGGCCATCTCAACCGAGCTTGGGACTCCAGCAGAGCCCCGAGCACACAATGCAATCACTAGAGCTTCCACAGGACATGATTGTATCAACTTCGATAAGAAGCTTCACAATGCCAACTCCAAGATGTTCATCTCCCAAATTCTCTCATCATTCACACTATCAAATGGATCAACTGCAGTTATTATACCCTCTCTCAAAATACCGTCCAGGTTGCAAGGGTGCAACAAAAGGCAACCCATCTTCCTCCATTGGAGCCTAGGGCAATGGCCTCCTTTGGACTTCCCCGGCTCCATTTTACTCATCTCACATGTTCCCCTGAATGAAAAGCTCACATTAAAACCATCCACAAATATGACCATATGAACCATATAAAACCATACAAACATATTAAATATAATCATATTATATCATACAACCATATTAACTAAAATCATACAACCATATTAACTAAAATCATATAACCATATTAAAGCATACAACCACACTCATTCTAAACCATATGTAAACATTGTAAACATATATAACCATTGAAACTATTCAACCATTGAAACCTTATTAAATACATAAAATAACATATATAAACATATAACCTACCCTTTCATATCTTGTCATGTCCACGTTAAGCATCTTCGAGGGGTCAGAATCGCGGGCATGTCAACAATCCACACCGCCATCGCCATGGAGGGCATGGCCCACACGTGACAATGGTTTTTATTATTGCACTTTTCACGAGGTTCGAGGGTGCAGCCAGAATTAACTGCACCCTCTTCCTCTCCCCCCCGACCATTCTTCCTCCCCTGTTTTCTCTGATCACTCATCCTCCCATGTTTCCTTAGGCGTCCGCTTTACCGATCAAAGTGATCGATCGAACCGAAGCGATTCCAAGGCCATCTTATGACAACAAAAATGGTCGACGGATCGGGACGCCTTCCAAATACCAGGTTCTCCAGATTCATTGTTCGAGCGTTACCGCTTCACTGAGAAGAAAGTGAGGCCCTTTTTAGTGCTGCTTTTAGTTTTCTCAGAAGTCCTTTAGTGCATTTTTACTTATATTCTACGTTGTTAGAGGCTCTTATTGATCCCCTCGATACAATTTACGGCCCGAAATCCTTATTCACGCTTTGCCAACGACTATACCCACATGGAAGGCGAACTTCGGAAGCCTCCGCATCCAAAGAAATCTTCCGTATGTTTTTGTAATATCATACCCTTTTTAATCTCATTTCTCTGTCTTGTTCTCCACTTTTCTCATACTCTTCTCCATCGTTCTCTGTTTTCTCATTGATCTCACTAATCTCATCAAGTATCTGTTTTCCCTTTGTATTGTTTTCTGTTTTTGTTATCTTTTTCTTGCTTGTGGTTGAATTGAATACATTGTACAGGCACAAGTGAGAATAGTGGTTAGAGTAGTAGCAAGCAACCGAGATAGAAATCATCAGAGACTGGTGTTAGGAACTAAGATATTGCAGAGCATTAACAGAACATAACTAGGAATGTCTTTCTCCCAGCAAGAACTAAGAATAGGAATTGCTTCACAGAATCTCCATTTCTAACTCACACGGCAAATCCTTGCGGGGAGACATGCGAGAAGGGAGTGGCGAGTTGGGAATACTTCAACTTGCCCACATCCAGAAGTACAGGGCCTTCTTCGACTTCCTGAAATGAGAACTTCCCGACTTTCATGGCCGAGAAGAGGGAGTGTACACTCTGGACTGGCGGTTGAGGGATTCTCGACTTCAGCGATTCGGGATTGCCTGACTACCCAATGTCTTCACATTCTTTAGAACCTAAGCGCTTGCAGCCTTCGACTCGTGAGTCGAGAATGTGATACCCTGCCAATGGCTCTTTGTGCAGTCGCAGGTGCCTCCACCCAGTCTGAGCCACTCTCCTTCGAACCATGCTCATCGAATATTGCGAAGAGGACTGGCTCCGACTGGGTGGAGGCCTCGGCGACTAACCACAGAGTTGCTGGCCGCTTTCTCGACTCGTGAGTCGAGAAAATCTGACTCTAGTGCACTCTAGAGCTGGCTGCCTCAGGCAGCCTTAACCACTCTCCTTCTATCTTCCTGGACATTGCGAAGGGGAAGTGGTTTTCACTTGTCTGCAAGCCAACTCTTAGCAACCCAATTCTCACGTATTGTGGTGTGGGTGGCCTCTACCCAATCAAAGGCCGTCTCCTTGAACCATCTTAAAATTAATATTGCGAAGGGATGGGCTCGATTGGGTGGAGGCCTCGGCGATAACCACAGAGGTGTTGGCAGCTTTCACCGACTGGTGAGTGAGAAAACGGCCAGTCTACAAGTACTCTAGAGTTGGCCTACGGGCGGTCTTAACAACTCTCCTTCTATCTTCCTCGGACATTGCGAAGGGGAAGTTGTTTTGATTTGCTGCGGGCCAACTCTTAGCAACCGCACGGAAACCCGCGAGCTTCTTTGTATGCATTCTCGGCCAAGGAAGTCGGGGAATGCCTTACCCAACCGGCACTCCATGTGTACCATCCGGAGTTCTCGATGGCTAAGGCATTCTCGACTTGCGAGTCGAGAATATAGACACGAAGCCAACTCTCTGCACAGGGAAACCATAGAGCTTGCTGTCTGCATTCTCGCCTCGCGAGTCGGGAATGCCTTAACCAACAGGCACTCCGTGTGTACTAACCGGAGTTCTGGATGGCCAAGGCATTCTCGACTTGCGAGTCGAGAATGTAGACAGGCAGCCAACAGTCGCATTCTCGACTCGCAAGTCGAGAATCCCTTAGCCAGCCAATTCTCCTGTGTATGGTAGCAGTGGCCTCGACCCAGTCAGAGTCACTCTCCTTCGAACCATCTTCGTCGAGTATTGCGAAGGGGAGGGGCTCGGACTGGGTGGAGGCCTCTACAACTAACCACAGGGAAACCACAGAGAGGAAGCCAAGGCTTGCATTCTCTACAAGTACTGCACTTTCTATTCTCCTGTTTTTAGTCCCAAGTGCATCTAGCCTTTGCCTCGAGCCACTCTCCTTGAACCATCTTCCTCGAATATTGCGAAGAGGAGTGGTTCTGGACAGGTGGAGGCCCCTCCGACTAACTACAAGAGGATGCATTTGAACCGCATCTCCCGGGCCTTAGTCCTAGCCTCGATCTATGTACAACATTCCAAGTAAACAGTCCATGAAAAACACACCTAAAATGGAACTGTTTCTTTTACCCCGATCCATTGTTTCCTTGCCGAGCATCTCTCAACCCGTAGAGTAAATCATCTCTCGGCTGAAAAATGCTGGACAAGGGAAACGATGAATCCGTCGAGCTTATCGCCAGCTTCCATTATTTAAACACATACGGCATGTTCTACAAGCCCGAAATAACATAGGCATCTCTCGAAACTCACCTCTTCACGCAGTAATTCCTTGGGCCATCAGTATCCGGATCCCGCAGCCTCACCTAGAGTCTTTGCTTCTTCATCGGTCTCTTCAAGAGTGTATTCGCATCTAATACTTGTATCATCACTGCGATTCTCGCGTATCCCCGCTCCATGGCGCCAAGTAGATGTAGAGTTCCCGTGTCCGGCAGCTCCTCTCCGCTTCCTACCTTAGCTCCGTGCTCATCGATCAAATCAATCGCTTGCAATAGGACGCCGGTCAGGAAAAACACATATGCAAGGCGCCAGTTAGCGGCTTACCGGCGTCCGCCACGCCATTCCTAAGTCGCTAACGATGATGCTCCCCTCCGAACTCGAGGTCCCCAATGCCGCGGGAAGATAAACTACGCCCGCCACTTAGTCCCTTGATGTGATTAAATTTCGAAATAGTGTTTGGGCGGGCTAAAGCCGACCGCGCTGTACCCTTAGCCCGCTTCTTTTCATAAATGATTGCATGTCCTTAACTTCAAATTAAAGAACACGCCCGATCTTTTTTACATGCAGTCCTAAAACTCACAACGCGCGGAGGAGACTTAATTTACAGAGGGGTCCGAAGAGGATGAGAGGGCATAAAGACATGACTCCGTCTAAGAAGCGAGGCGCCGGAGGGGATCATGGAATAAATTACTACTCCTATATTTTAGTGTAGCCAAAGTAGGTTTAGCTAAACTACCTTCAAATTGGGGCTAGAAGTTTCTAACACTTGGCTAAACTAAATAGTTTTTCTTCATCACAATTTCTTGCTTTTGGCTAAACTTTCACAAAATGGAGAGGCAAATATTAGCCATCATGCTATAATAATTTTAAAAAATCCAAGCAATTTGGCAAAGACATTAAATTTATTGTAAATACATAAATCAAGACACAAACATACATGAACATGTTCAAAAACCTAAAAAAGAAAGAAAGAGTACATTGTTCCTTTTCCTCTAATGCTTCAACGTTGTACTTGGAACAACCAAAAAAAAAAAAAAAAAAAGAAAAATATAAACCTTATTTAAAATTTTCGAAAGTTGGTACATATATTGGAGTTGGATTTTGGGCTAATCTATCCATTTTTCCAAGCCCACTCTATCTTAGGTTTAGCTAATCAATGCCCTGGTGGATATGTCTGGAGGTAAAGGTTGGCTATTCAACCTAAAAGCTCACCTGGGCGGCAAAAAAATTGGGCTAAAATTTTCTTTTTTTTGGGCATTTTTTCCATTTACTTTAGCCATTCTTCTTGGCAAAACAGCTACAAAATAGCCATTTGGCTAACCTTAGCCGTTATTTTATTCCATGGAGGGGATGCTTCTACCAGCGGCAGCAAGAAGAAGAAGACAAACACCCCAGGTGAGCTCTGAGGTTTTTCTTTTGTCGGAATACCTTAACTGATCCATCCTTTCTTCTTGCAGCATTCACCTCGGACTCACTGGTGATCACTGGCCGAACTCCATTCTTCGTCATCGAGGGACTGGAGACAGAGCTTCTTGAAACAGCAGCAGATTCTTGGTGGTATGTCGAGGTATCGACAAGTGGGAAGGAGAAAGATCTGTTTCTACACCAAAGGGACAAGAAGAGCTCCGAGACAAGTACAAGAAAATCGGTTGTTGTGCTCTCCGCCTCTGCGCCCGATTCAAAGCATTTAACACTACATGTCGAGGGACCCGGAAAGAGTAAGTTCTATCACACCAAAAATTAGCGGTTTCAAATTATTCTCACTCTTCCATGAGCAAGGCTAAGGGCACCCAAAAAAAAGGCCGGCGCCTTTAAATTGTCGAGAACCTTGGGTGGAAGGATCCGAAGGGATGAAGGAGGCCGGAACCCTAACATCCGGGAGCTTGGTATGGAGATTTCCGTGAGTCGTGGAAAAACTGCTCAATACGGGGAGCTTCACTTCTCTTGGTCTTTGAAGACTCTACAACACTCTACATGGGGGAATGAAGTTGTGGTTCATACACAAAAAAAAGTCCACCAAAAACAAAGATGGGGATGATGACACCACACGGAGGAATCGGATGACGAAGGAGACGAAGATATGGTCGACTCCCAATTAATGGATCCGATGATCGGATCGATTTTCCGAGAGGGGCACTGAAAATGGAGCGGCGCTGGCTCGGTATTATCCGTTGGGAATATCACACAAGCCGCCGGGGACATTAGGCGGTTTGAAGGTTTGCACGGGAGATGCCGTCTTGTTCAACCATTGGGGAATTTAATCCAAACACACATTTGGAGATTCTCGAACCCGATGGTGCGACATCCTTGCCGAGATCAATGCACAAGGATGTCATACCTTTTATCGATCGACCGGTGAGTTGTTCACCGAAGTCCGAGGAAGATCCTCAAGGGAAAGGACATCCGGTTACGGGTTGTAGACTGGTCAAGATTCAGTTAGGGCGGCGCAAGTATTGCGCAGACGGAGAAGGAGGTGCGCAAAGGATCAAGGATAGATATGCCAAAGCGAGAGTCGCGAGTTCTTTCGGCGGAGACGCCAGCAACCGAACTGGCCAGCATTAGCCACTGCCAGAACACAATAGCAGCGAGTGCGAGCTACGTAAGGTAAATAACTCTCTGAATCCTAACATTTGCCGATTATCATCGGGGTTTCTCGGCGAATCGAAAAGCGAGGTAAATACGTAAAAATCAAAGGATCGCGAGCTTTCTCGACTTCGCCGAACGAGTCGAAAAACCAGAAGTAAAAAGAAAATTAGACATTCAAGGGACTTTCTCGACTCGCGAGTCGAGAAAGCCCTACCATCTTGACGTTTTCCCGATTATCACTGGGGTTTCTCGACTCGCGAGTCGAGAAAGCCAGGGTAACACAGAAAATCAAAGGATGCAGAGCTTTCTCGACTCGCGAGTCGAGAAAACCCAGATAAGTAAAAGAAGGGGTGTTTGTAGATACTATCATGCTCTGACATTGGTACATTGACTGCATGCAGCCCTTATCCTGACCAGATCATACACGCTAGGCAACAGTGGAAAGCATTGGGTTGTCCTCAGCGTCCTAAAGGAAACAGGGCTCCCTCGGATAAGTGGAAGACCTTTGAGAAACTATGCAGATATGTTCTCACTGAGGGCCGAGAAGATGATGAGGGAGAGGATGAAGAGGAGAAGAAGAAGAGAACACCAAGGAAAGGCAGGGAGTCTCTCTCAGACCAATATGACCTCATTCTTAGCACTGAGGCGGTCTGGGAGAAATGGACTGAGATATGGGCTCAATGGACAAGAGGCAAGCTGAAGGACAGCAATGGAGAATTTCCATCCAGGCCGGACCCCAAGTTGTTTGACAAGCAGTTCATGAAGAGGATACAGGGCCTCACGGACAAAGAAACGCTTGACCTGCAAGGCAGAATCTTGGATGGAACAATCCTGCTAAGGAAGACTAGGAGTTCTAAAATGCAGGACGCAAAGGATTATGCCACAGTCCTAAAGCGACAGCGTGCGTTAGAAGAAGGCATCACGGAGTTCTGCAATGTTGCATCTAATGAATACCATGACTTTGATTATTACAAGGAAAAGGCTGCCCTTGATGAGGAAGACATGAAGGAATTGAACCATCTATGTCAACCCTACATCAACACCAAGCTGAAGCGTAACGTCAAAACCCTTCCTTTCCCTGAACGTGCTATGGCAATTCTGAAGAGGAAGCTTGGATTCGGGGTGGTCCCATTTAAGGCCGACGACGAAGACCCCACCCTTTTTTATGACAAAGCTGACATAGAGCAGTGGTACAAGACGTGTCTGGACATGACCGACCTGGATACTTTCAGTTTCCTTGTCTTTTGCATGCCGGGCAATCAGACAACTGATGTCTCCCAATGGGCAGCTGATATTAACTTCACCAACAAGATCATGTACTCCATATACGAACTTGATCATGAGTGTAGACTTGGCTTGCCGAAGGCACCAAGCTTTGCCAACATAGTTTTGGTTTTGATTTCAAGATCGGCTGTAGACCTGGATAAGTGGTGGTCTAGCGAGCATCATTATCTCGACAGGTTCATGATCTCTCAAGAGCAGATGGAACCCTGGAAGGGGGCAGATTTATGGAGGATGTTCCATCGATGGACAAGGTCAGCAAAGATGGTGCGACAGGTCCTATACATAGAATTCCTATCCGGCCAAGAGTTATCAAGTACTTCATAACCAGCTTGGTCGAGGAAGATCAAATTGTATGCGAGTGGTACATGAATGGCCTGTTCTCTCAGGGGGCTATGCTGTTTGGAATGAAACCTATATCCGTGGTTGGAAATAAGGACATGGTTGAAACCATTCGGTCATACCTGGATCTGCTTCATGAGCATTTCAAGGGGAGGAAGACAAATGGAAGCAGTAAAGACGACGAGGACGAGGGAGACCAAGCGGACGTAGACGTGAATGTCGAAGGTTTAGACAAGGATGCTGCCGAACAGATTCTTGAGAATCTGAGATTGAGGTGAGTTTACTTTGCTCTATCGGTGTTTCTCGACTCGTGAGTCGAGAAAACTCGTTTCCTTTCAATACCTTTTCTTTTCATTCTCGACTCGCGAGTCGAGAAAACTCGTTTCCTTTCTGACAGATGTCATCATTTCAGGGAATTCCAGGTCAACGAGTCCGGATCATTGTCATTGGGCAGCGGTTCACGTCGCGAGGAGGAGAATGAAAAGGACAAAGACAATCCAGAGCAAGACACTGCTCACAGCCAGAAAGGACCTGAAATGATAATGATCCCGCATTTGGATCCCGATGAACCGGATATATGGTCAGAGCCAAACTCCAACTGGGATCCAGCTGGTCCCGCCAAGCTTGTAATATTTGACGTCAATGGAGTATTAGCTGCAGTATACCACGATAAAGACGTCCCCGAGATTAACACCTCGCAGATCCCGACCAGAACGGAGCATAAAATAGTGTATCCGAGGCCTAGAGCTAAGGAAATTATTGAATGGTGCATTGAACGGGGATTCGAAGTGGGCATATGGTCTTGTATGGCAAAGAAAAATATTGTCAATGTTCTTGGTGTTCTCGGCATTTCAGTTTTGAAGTTCAAGTTCGTTTGGGGAAGCGAAAGGGTCGAGCATGTGTCGGACCTCGATCCAGCCATCACAAAGGGGAAGCCTATAATGGTGAAAAGGCTGGACAGGGTTTATGGCAAACACAACACGCTTATCATAGACGACTCCGCCTACAAGTGCTATCATAACGCGCAAAATACAATCATTGCTAAGCCATATCGACCTGAAGAATATGAGACGGATAGGTGGTTGTCTTTCGGACTGTGTCCGGTTTTGGCAGAATCCCGCTTTGCCATTCTTGTCGCCGATGTGCTTCTGAACTATCCGAGCCTCACGGAACCCGATCCAGAGAGCAAGGCGATCATGAAAGCTATGGACGACAAATATTTTGGTGAACAAGAAGAGTGACCTCTGCTTTCAGATAGTCAAATTGTGTGAATATTGTAAACAAACATGAAATGTATTGAACATTTTGTAATGAATATACTTGTATATTGAGTTTTCGATGCCTTTCTCGACTCACGAGTCGAGAAAGGCATGCTTGTCCTGTTGATGAGACCATTTGTATGTTTGATTGTGTGACTGGATGCAGCCACAATGTATTATGATGATGCTTCTACGTTGCTTTCACGGGCCTTTCGACTCGCGAAGTCGAAAAGACACTACTTCCCACGCCATTGGATGCGGTTGTATGGAATGAATGTTCTCCATTGTAATTTGATTTCAACATTCTTTTCTTCGCTTTGACTAATGGCACCGTAATTGTTAATCATACTCTCCTTGCTCCGTGTGGTTCGTGGCACGATCCGACACCAAAGACAGATCCCGCCGGGCATCACGAGACCGCCCCTCCGGGCGGCATGAGATCCCGCTCAAAGGCGGAAGAAATACCGCTTCAGCACAGATCCCGGTCACGCTACACTCTTGCCCGGCCTTTGGGATAAGGTTGCTCGCGAATTCAGAGGTTGCTCGCTACACCCCGGGGATAAAGAACAGGCGAAGAACAAAGAGAAAGTCCAGGAAGCTCAAAGCATCTTGCAAGCATTGCATAACATCCACGGAGGTTGGGGAAGGAGCATATTCGATGGAAGGCTGCGGGAGGCGAGTGGAGAAGTCGCCGGTAGCTCCAGAGGCACCTCCACGTGAGGCATTCCACACCCTTCAGGTTGCCCCCAAGGCTTACAGTCGGCGTGAAGAAGCGCCGCTAGTTAATCCCCTAAGATGGACCACCTACGAAGATGATGTAACTGTAGTGACAGCAAGACCACCATGGTCTCTGCGTCCGATGTAAAATACATTGTACCTGTTCAATTTATTAATAAAAATTCTTTTTCAACTAGATCTTTGGTTTCAAACTTTAATGAATTTCCTTTGTTTCAGTTGCATTGTTCTTGTTCTCGACTCGCTAACCAGAGAAAACTGCAGCAAAGCTTGAATGCAGAGTTTTATTCAAAAATTCGAATTAAGGATAGTTTTCGAGTCGGGGTGCTCCTTTTTGTGTAAATTAACAGGGTTCCGGAAAAAAGTGGGAATGGAATGAGTCCCACTTTAATTAAATACGACTTAATGGCTTCACAAGATGATAATGTTAACATAGTGGATCAGCAAAAAATGAAAAAGATGTAGCTACTGATGGTGGCACAGATATGGCTTCACATGCTGATGATGAGACAATAGAGCTGCAAAACAAGACTGATAATGAAGATGTCGCAAACATACAACAAACCTTACATGGAAAAGATGTGGAGCAGCAAAATGAGCCTAGTAATGATGATGAGGAAAAACAAGGGATCACACAAGAACAAAGTGAGGGAGACAATGATAAGCTACCAGCATCATTCATTGTGAATCAATTGTCACAGACTTTGAAAGAGTTAGAGATAACCAGGGAATCTCCTCCGCCCTTAGTCCCATTGTGTACAATACAGTTACATGAGGCAGTGAGAATGGGCACACCAAATTGCCATCAGCTGCGTGATACTTTGAGGAGAGATGGATATGTTATGCAGAAGGGACATTTCATATTGTACAAAGGGATCTAGAGGTAAAGAAGTTCCAGTAACAGAAGAAATTATGAGCTCTTGGGATGACAATTGGCAAGTGGAAAATGAAACCTTTGAACAGGAAATCTCTGTTAATCCCCACTGGTCTGATCTATCAGGTAAGATGTTTTTGTGTTGGGATGGTAACCATCGTACTAGCGCATGGATGGAGGAAATCCGTGAAAGATACACATATGCCCCTAACACACACATCAGAGTTCAAGCAACTTTTGTCGAGGTTGATTGAAAGAGAGAGGCTGAACTGATTACTGCAATGAGACGAATAAATGAGTAAGATATGCACGTATACTTGTCATAATTTGATTATTATTATTATAATTTGTACTAAATCAGTGCTTGTTCTGTGCAGATTGAATGAGAAAGATATTGTAAGAGAGACTCTTAAAGACATTTTGTACACAGTGCATAAAGTAGCAACAAGAGACTTAAGAATGTACACCAAAGATGTGACAGAAGAAGAGATTTCAAAAGTTCGAGCCAAAGAAGTAAAAGTGCTTGGAGAGGAACCATGGTACCCACTAACTAGATTTATGATTGCTCAGATCTTATATAAAGTAAGTATACTATATCCTGCAAATAACCATTTAATCTTGAATGTGAACTAATAAAAACACTTTGCAGGCAAACATTGAGAGTGATATTTAAGTCATGATATTTTTTTGAAAGCGACAGTTTTGGAGGAGCTGAGGAGATGGCCATGTCAGCATTGAACGCCATCTTTCTTGAATCCTTTGTCCTTTCTGATTCAAACTAATTTCTTGATCTGCTGTGCTAATTCAGAAAGGTTCTGAGGCAATTTGGAGGATCAAGCCTGCCAGCCTTGTAGGGGCTTGCATTCCCCATGTTTCCCCTCATTACAAGCTACAGATGGACACCAAAATCTTCACAATTATCAAACATAATTCGAGATTGACCTATGGTTTTCTGAAAGGATCTCCTTCGAATTTGTGAAATTCTCTAGTTTCTGACCAACACTTCCCTGAAGAATTGTTTATCCCGGAATACTCCTTTATGCCGAGCTTAGTCGAATTTGAAGTTGAAATTGTGGAATCTTGGCTCCAAGAATTCATAGACAAAAAAGAAATCTCAACATCGGGCATCCTTTATGTGCATTGTGACTAGATTGACTCCAAAATTGTGGTAAAGGTGTACTCTGAGCAATGATTCATACTTTGGCGCTTGGTTCTCTGCAATTTGGTGATGAATTTGGCTCTCCATCTTCTTAATTATAAATAGGTTCTCTCCCTTGCTTTTTTCCTGCCCTTTAATTTCCCCCCCGAGTTTTCGCCCATTTTCCTTGTGCTTTTATAGTTTTTCCCTGGTTCTTTCGGAATGGAATTTAAAAGCAAAAATTACCCTAAATTTCTCTCCATTCTTCATGTGACGCCCCCTACTTCCTCTACGATGCTCCCATCGTATCAGAAGGCGGAGTTCATCCCCCTGACAGCCAGACTGGCAGGGGCCATCCACCTGCCTCGAATCCCAAGAACTGGGCCAGTGAGGAAGAGTGGATGGGTCATTTGCCCTATCTTCCTTCGGTTCGACCTAGCTGCGGAAGCACGAATAAACATGAGCACACAACATCAATATATCAATAAATCACCTCGAGGGGTGATCACATCATAACATAACATATACAACAACATCCATACCATCAACATAGGGGGGGAATCCTACCCAAGGCTCAGACTCATGGGGGAGTGACTGACGGCTTGGGTCTCCAGAAGTCAATGCAAACTGAGTTCATGGCAATTGGATTGGACTGGCATAAGAACATGGCTGTTGGGTAGTCCACTCCATCCGCCCCTCCCGTGCACACTTTGCAGAGTAGGTTGAGAAGTATTGGGACTGGACCGTAGCCTGCCGGGTGCATAACCAAGAGGGCTACTACTGGGTTGCATCTCCCCAGTCCCGATGAGGCAGGAGGAGAGTCACCTCCCCTCCAGAGGCATGCATGGCCATCACAGGCGGCTAGAGGGCCACTGCCCGTATTCGACTTGAACCTCATTGAAGGTGACGCATCACCCAAGAGGTGTCGAGCTCATGCCTTGCCCACACGCAGTGGCAAACCATTAAGCCTAGCCCACTAAGATCCCTGGTATGCTTTACACACCAGAGGGATCAATCTGTGATGGGACAAGTCCCCCTTATTCTACTGGTCTATCCCCGCCACCCACAACCAGGCGGGCTCTTGTGCACAGGCCGCATTAATTGGGAATTAATGAGGCTATCTAGGATCATCTGCTACAAAGGCTTTTAGGGTCTCTACCCCCCTTCCCAATACATAGGAGAGCACATAGTGGAATCACCATCATCATCAAAGAACTGAAATGTAGAATAACATCTAATCTATCTACCTAAACATCCAGAGTTAAGTTCCTTGGTTAGAGCTTGTGATCTCGGAGTCTATAAGGCCTTTAAGGCTGAACTAACATGCTAAACCAACTCATTGCCGGACTAAAATGTGGCATTGCACAACAGACTCGCTCCTGCTCCTCGAAATGCGTCCATGCCTTCGTTCAGGCTGAAGGCAGCTGCTGCTGGAAGTTCTGTTGTGCAAATGTGGCTTATCGATGCCTGGCAATGCGAACTAGAGTCTTGGCTTAGCCGGAATGGCTCAAGGAAACCCTAAATGCAAAAGAAGAAAGGTTTAGGGTTTAAGAAAAGCCCTTATATGGAAACTTTTAGGGTTACGTTAACGTTGGCCAAATGGGGTTTTGCCATTTTGCAAGGGGGTTTATAGTTGTAAATGTTTATTAAATATACACAACATCCGAGGTTGCCCCCTAGGCGCAACCCTTTATGGTTCTCAAGTACTTGTCATGATGACATGTACGTGTGATGTGATAGTATAATATACGTATTCGGATCGTATGTTATACTGGAACGTCACAATCTCCCCACCTTGAATTGATGTTGTCCTCAGCATCATGCATCTCCCCACCTTGAAAACCTGCATACCCTGCAATTACATTTGATACATATAATTTTACAACATAATTACCCCAAGATAATATTTTAATTTATCATAACACATCCTTGATTAGTATCATACTATGATAAGAGGTTCTTTCATCCTTTTGTTTTATCGTCTATTATTCACAAAATTTTATGGCTTATACCATTATCATTAATATAGTTTCAAAAATCTCTAATTAAGGTTCCATATCGTTTCCTTACAACACATTCTTACAAAATATGTGTTGCAAGTCTTCGCAGTGCGACCTTCCTGCCGCTAGGCTCTCCTATTGGCCTGCAGGTCCATCACTACGTCATTATACATTTAATTATTATAAAGTTGGTTGTTAGGGAACCACCCATTAATTACAATTTACATGAATGCAAGGCTAATCTCCCGACGTAGGAAGATTATGTTTCTTCCATCTTGGCCATAGAGACAACGCCCTATCATGTCTAGGATGATCGCTCATGCCTACACCTTTAGTTAGAGTTACTTGCAAGCAAATGGAGTGTTGTTAACTTAATCTAGTCACATGTCAGTCTGCCACCTTAATCCATCACCTTTTTGTATAGCATATCTCACATATCAGCCTGTATTTTAACATCAAAGTCACATGTCAGCCAAACAGAGGAGTTGCATTTGTAAGGCATCTAATCCATCTAAGGCAAGTAAAACATCTAATTCAGATAGACAACTGTCTTGCTCTTGGTTTTCCATTTTCTTTACAGTTTTGCGTGCAAAAACTTTTAGCATTACTAGAAGCATAATGGTCAAACCTACAACAACCATTATCAAAATCCCTAGTATTGCCTTGGTCTTTCAGTCTTTGTTTGAAGATCTTGTATCTATCCTTCCTGTTACTAACACATCATTTCTGAACTTGATAAACCCCTCTGTGGTTGTATCATTTACAAAGTCTCCAACGATGTCATCAAGAGCATCCCTTTTCTGAGAAGCAAAATGCAGTTTGATAGGCACATTTCTTGGCAACTGTCAGAACTATATTCCATGAAACCAGGTGAGTTAAGATTAAATAAGTAGTTACATGTATGAATGAAATGGTTATTTCGTATAGTATTTTTTGTCAAGGCACCATTCCAGAGTTTGGAGCTCAACATTTTGCACTAGAAACTATCATGCTTATATTTGCTTCCACATTAATATTATTTTATAAAAGAACATTTGCATTCTCCTTTATTTTGGCAGAGCCCATATGGACCACATGCCATGGGAAGCTGGCATGAATCTTCAAACATTTGGACACATCTCAGACCATGGAGTCTTTGTGCAGCTTATGAACAACAAGGTTATTGTCTGGTTCTAACTTGACAAACTGTAGAATTACCATATGAATTATTAGAACTGGGGATCTCCAACAACTTCACTAGTTTGCAAGTTGAAGGAACCACCAAACCCCAATTCAACGATGTTGGCTTTGTACACAATAGAAGGCTGGTTGCACTGATTTGAACTATAGAATTTGACATAACAAGGTTGTGCCTCTTTGCCTGTTATGTTGAGATAGAAGGCTAACCCGTTGATTTCCACAACAACAGTATAGAACCCCTCTTGCTCTGTAGATAAATTTGATTTGCTAACTAACATAGACCTTAGTGTCTGCCTTGGAAGTAAAACATCAGAAGGAAAATCAAAACTCTGCCATATTTGGATGTTGTTGCCATACTTTTAATCTCAAACAATTGCAGTCTTTGGTACAGATCAATCACATTTTCACACTGTTCTCCCTTTGCATTTATCAAAATAACAGCAACCCAAAAGCTTCAATCTGCTGGAACGCATGCTTCATACGGTGGTCAAGACTCTCAGTCTCTTCCCAATGCATATTCGCTGCCTCAGCATGTAAATGCCCAATTATATGGGTCTTTTGGTCATGCTTCTCAATGAGAGCGTGCCACAAATCGTGGCTATTCTCTTGATGGAACTCATCAAGGATAGAGTCAGCTAGAGAGAGCCAAATATATGCCATTGCCTTGTCATCTTGGCGCTGCCAAGCATGCAAATTAGCAATATTCTTGGCATCCGGTGCAGGTTCTTGGCCAGTGACAATTCCCCAAACTCCTTCATCTTTGAGAATGAAGATCATTCCGCTTTTCCATTGCTGGAAACCTGTGCCGTCAAAGATTTGAATCGCATGACCGCCAGGGAAGGTAATCTGGTTGTAGCTTGCATCCTTCTCCATTGCTGTGTTGACCTTGAATCAATTTCAACACACCTAGTTGCGTGAAGGGTGGCGTCCTTCCCGTATTTGGGCGAGAAGGTGGTTTGAAGGTTTGGGGCTACCCTTATTAAGCTTCCACAGTTGAGCATATTAACAAAGTGGGAGCACATAAGATTATTTGCAAATCATTTGAAAACCGAATTTGTCCTTGAAATTTGAATGAAGACCATATGGACTCTCCATGCAGTCTCCCGCCTATGACATGTGAAACGTAGTTAAAATGCCAGTGAATATAGGATTATATTTATGGATCATTCACTGTTTACTTATGTAATTTGTGATTTATTCATCGAGCAATTTTAGGCCTGAAGCATTGTGAAAGTTGTAAACATCTGAATATAAGTTTTTACTGGACATTTAGATATGAATTTCTATGCTAAAATAATTCATTCAGTTTTCCTATTGATTTTTGTTATTGGTGCCTCAATAAATGCACAGCAAATTGCTTTCACGAGTGGTAGAGTACTGCATTCGTAGTTTCCTTAAGCAAATTATTGAAAATTTTCACGAAGAAATACTCATGTTTATTGTTTTTCAATGTCCAGCTTCAATAGAATCTTTGTTATACAACCAAATAGATAACTTGATATTCTAACATGTTTACAAATGTTGGGCAATCTACAACATCTATGACATAATTTAAATGCCATTAAATTGTGAGAATTGGAATGCTAGAATGCTCCATTCAATCTGTCTTCCTATTGATTTTTATGACAAGCGCTAACATCATTGTGATTCTTATGATTCTTATACATGCAGGTAGTCATTTTCATGTTTCATTGCACATAAGGCGATCCAAGTTCGTGTTTCTTTGATTCTATATGCATGTGCACAGCTATAAATTGTTCACAGATAATATTTAGATCTTTGCAGTAACACATTCTTATGCTTGGCGTAGATAACATTTGGATCTTTTGTAGTAACACGTTATTATGCCTCGCATCATCGGCACCAGTTACTAGTAATATATAAGATACTAGTAATGGGTGCCCGACGTTGCTGGGCATAAATACAATTTGTAGACATATGTGCAATGCCTAGCTATATTTGAAGGGGAACCAATAGAGGAATGGAAGGAGCAATGCGCAAATATGCTCCATATTAGGCTAGCTGATTTCAACCCTTGCACATAATTCTTTTTGTTGTTAATAATCAACACATACATGTGTTGGCTGTCACAATGCAGTGGCTTTATACTGCAGACTAACATAATGGAGAAAGAGAGATTCATAGATTGGAGACTACAAAATTATAATGAACAAAAATCTACTTACAAAACTATTTGGATTCATGGTGTTGACGTTGATGGGCTTTAAAGATGTTGTTGTCTAATGTTGTACATCATGTAGATATAAATGGGCGTTTAGATGCTGTTTCTGTTGATAAGAGGTGAGTTAGTAGAAGTTTACATTTTGTGCTTCTAACTATTATGAAGTGCATAAATTGTGAGTAGAAGATGGAATTTAGTCGGTGTTTTTGTTGATAGGAGGCGAGTTAGGAGAAGTTTACATTTTGTGCTTCTAACCATTATGAAGGGCATAAATTGTGAGTAGAAAATGGAGTTGTTTAGATTAAGGACAAATGATGGTTGTTTGAGAGTATTTGTTAGGGAATACTATTGTTTGTGAGAGAGCATAAGAAGTTTTCTATGTATATCATGGAAAATGGAGTGATGTGGCATCTACCTTGCTATTCTATGGACTTTCCTAATGCTATCAATGTATACTTACGAAATGTATACGTATAAACTGGAGTGCTCCAATCCAAGCACTGGAATGTAATCCCCAAGATAACTTGCAATATATGGAAGGCATAAGAAGTCATGATTAATTGAATCTAGACTGTTAATGTTAATTTGATTTCTCAGTTCCTCACAGGAGCTTTGATGTTGCCTAGATGTAAAAGGGAGAATTGCTTGTATTGCAATGTGTTGTTTATGCCATATGTTGTTCTCTTTCAGGTTAGTTTTCTTGTGCTTTACCATAGACGTCCTTGTTTCTCCTTCACCTTAGGATGCTTAAGTTTTTCTCGTTTTCCTTTAACACTCATTTCTAATGCTTAGAGTTTGTTTCTTGTGCTTTGCTGTAGTCCCAACTTGTAGGTTCTACCTGCTTTGAATTATTTTCCATGTACGCCAAATACAGATACAAATCATGTTTCTCATCTTTTGGCTTCTGGAGACATTTACAATTACATCTATTTCTAGGTGCTCTAGCTACCTTTATGCAAACATGCAGGTAATAAGAGTGTTTGTACCCTGCAAGCGGACCGAAAACATCCCTTCAAGGGATCACACAATACCTTTGCTGCAAATCACAACAGAATGATATAGGTTTTTGAAACAAATTAGCAATAACAATTGTAGTGAAATTTTTGGCTTTATAAACAACATGTGCCCCTTGATTTCAACCCTCTAGTAGAATGATCAGCAACAAAGAGATTATAAATGAAATAATGCAAATTTTTGGAGCAGACTATCAAGCTTCGTGTGGTTGTTAATGCAACAAAAGGTGGGACAGTTAATGCAATGAACGTGAGAAGGACAAAATGTAAGATGTCATTGATATTGAATATGATCATGAACCCATCTGAACCCACTAAACACTATGCAAATAAAATCCAAAACTCTATATTGTAATATAATTTGCTGGGTCACCCGGATGTCCTTCCTTTCACAAAGAATCCCATCGATCCGAGCCATCGCATCGGCATTCTCGAATGGGCGAGCATGCCTCTCTTGCATGCATGCATGCATGCATTGCATGTATTTTCTGTGGCTCTGGTTCATTTGGGATCGCTATTTCTTGCAGCTTCTTCATCGACTTCTCATCGGCGTTTTCTCCTCTACCAGCAGTTCCCTTGACTCCCACCCACCCTTCCTTAATGTGTATATTATTGTAAATGTTGTTTTTGTTGCGTGGCATGCATGACCAGCCCCTCGCTTTTTTGAGGTTGTTTTTTGTCGCGTGGCACGCGTGACCAGCCCCTCGCTTTTCGAGTTGTTGTTTTCTTATCTTTGTGTTCTAGTTTATTGATGTGCAGGTACAACGGGATGCGCGACTCTGTCTTCTTCAGGCTTCGGGGGTTTCTTTGTGGGAGCGTTTGTTTTTACAGCCTTACGTTGTGTCCAAGCCCTTGCAGAGGGCTTATCACTAGGGTTTTTCCTCGAAAACCCGAAAGGGCGAGGTTTTTTAATTCCGGTGATAAGCTCTCTGTAGGTACACTTAACTGACATCTGTAGAATTTTTTTTGAGGTCCAGATGATATAACTGGATATTCCCTGTATTTTTTCATTGTGGGTAGCTTGCAAATATGTAGCTACCCACTCTCCACCATTGTAGAATTCTGCTGAGATGAATGAAAAGCCTAGCTAGAGCTTTTGTCTGTTTTCATGTGAGCCCTTCGAGAATCTCAACTATATATAATAGATTAAAGGATTGGCTTTTTGGCTACAAGGTTCGTTGCCTTCCTGTTCTAGACTATGGACTATGGACGTTGGTGTTATAAATAAGAGATGTTGCTCTTTATTAAAAAGACCACGATGCATTTTTCTTAGAGTGGGTTCGTAGTCTTGTAAATACTAAAGGCCGGGCTCAAGATATATATACCCTGGTTTCGGGGATCCCGGAGCTAGAGATCCCGTCCTCCGGAATCCCCAGGCATTCTCGACGGGATCCGTTCGGGGACCCCCGTTTTTCGGTACTGACACATGCAGGTACCTGTCAGGTCGATCCGGGCGTCCGAAACCCCGTCGAATCTCCGCCGTCCGCAGAGATCCCCTCCTCCGGGATCACGCTCGGTGATCCCCTCCTCCGGATCACGAGGGCCTGGTCGATATCCTCTCCCGATATCGCCCGCGGTGATCCCCACCTCCGGGATCACATCCATGGCAGGGCCGTGATCCCATCCTCCGGGATCACGCCCCCCACGACCCCCCATTATCCGCCCGCGGGGCCGGCCTGCGCCCGGTATGCCCGCGATATACGCCCGCGGTAATGGTGGGTGATCCGCCCTCGGGGATCGAGTCGAAGGGCTGACCCACGGCCGATGTAGCCCGCGTCTGCTTTGGCGATGCTTGGCCCGGCGGTTATCAGTAGTAAGATCCCTCCTCAGGGATCGCATTCGGTGATCCCCTCCTCGGGATCCGCGAGGGCCTGGTCGATATCCTCTCTCCGATATCGGCGTGGTGATCCCCACCTCAGGGATCACATCCATGGCGGTAGTGATCCTATCCTCGGGATCCAGCCCCCACGACCCGTTATCCGCCCGCGGGGCTGACCTGCCCGATATGCCACGATGTCCGCCACGCTGTAATTGGGTGATCCCGCCCTCCAGGGATCAGTCGAGCTGACTGACGATGTATGCCCGCGTTTGGTTTGTTAGCGGCGGCGGTTATCGACCATTGCGATTCCGCCTCGAGGATCAGCCGTTGATTGCACGTGATTAGGAGGCCGGTATATGAAAGCGTATGGGCGTTGGAGATTGAAGCGTAGACCCACCCAACGGTCCAGTTTGAACTTGCCCCATGCACCGGACCGCCACTCGAATGAGGACACGTGGAGGTTCTCCTGAGACCATCCTCCCGATCACTCCCCGATGCGTTGTTTCTCTGGTTTCTCTCTGCTGCATGTCGAGGTAGCCTGGTAGAGGAGCAGAATGCCGCAGGCATGGACGAACTAGAGGAGAAGAGAGAAGAGGTAATCGATTACTAAGTCATTTCAATGAAGAGACATGCATGCCCATTTATATTTTGAGTATTTTTCTACAGCTAAGGGCTGAAATACAGCCCGAATCACCTCCAAATGGGTTGTTTGATCATGGCAATCTCCATTGGTATCCTGAAGAGCATCAGGTACCTACTATTCAAGGGGGTGGGCGGATGCTGCTGTGGACCTGCTACATCCACACCAACCGGGTTCAAGATTTTATTCTTGGGGAGCAGAAGAATTCCCAAGCACCTTGCAACTTCTATCTCCGGAGCTCCGAGGCTGAGAGAGTGTTAAAAAGACCCTACAAAGATTCCTATTTGACCTTGAAGAGGTATAGACATTGTTAGACTCATGTGTTTTTAATTGGAAATCATCATTGAGTGAACCAAGAAGTTATTGTGTTTGCTTGAAGTTATTTTGATTCATTTGAAGTGGTTCTTTTAGAATAACACTTAGGTCTACATTAACTTGTATTTGCATAATACAGATATTGGTGTTCATATGGACCTCAAGACATGACAGCAAACACTCATGTGGTTGAGGATGGACCACGTCCACCGGGTAGACGCAGGAAAAGGGTTCAGAGGGGAGAGGGTGTACTTAGGGGCTGCCAGTGCCATTTCACAATCAGGCAACTCTATCTCCTTCCAGAATTTTCACATATCACTTATTATGGGTTTGATCACAAGAATATCCAAGGTTTGCCTTGTCATGATAAGTCCATTGACCCTCGACAAGGGATTAAGTTCAAGTTAGCACCCTGGATCTCACAAGAATTGAAGGATTGGGTCCGAGAAAAGCTTGTGCAATGGCACACTCGCATGCCAAATCGCATGCCAAATCTCGCATGCCAAATCTTCGAGGCCACTTGGAATTATTTGGAATTTTTGGGCCTCTACCTCGGTGATGAAGAACTCCACGGATTGCGATTTGATGCCCACCTTAAGTAGCGGACTCTCCACAACAATTGGATATGTCAATGTCAAATTAAAGGTCCATCTCTCCAGTTGCAGACCTCTCTGGTAGGACAGAACAGCAATAAAAAAGGAGGGATCTACGCAATACAAATAATGAAATCTTATCCTGCTGGGTTTTATACTGGAATCAACCGGCTCCTCTTCGTCTTCAGGCTCGGATTCTTCAGAAATAATATGATTGGGAGCCATGCTAGCAGATTCTCGCCGGGCCTTAGTCGGCTTCGGCTTCAACGGTGCATCTGAACGATGTGGTGTCCTCCTTTTAACCTGGGGAGATTTCAGAGTATCATCTGCAGCAGCAACCTCGGCACTCCAATCGTCTGCGTCCACTTGGGCCTGCTCGGCATTCCAATTAGGGCTGGGCAGCCAAATTTCCTCCTCGGTGACCCCATTGCCATGGCTCAGAGCAATTCGAGCCCGAATTTCCCTTATTTGCTTCTCCTGGGATTTGAGCTCCTGTGCTTTCTTTCTCTGAACCTGCAAATTGATGAAGTCAGCTCGCCCTTCGGGTAGAAGCAATCCAATATCTATCTGTTGATCCGCCAATACTGTTGCAGCTCGTCTAGTCCTTTGAAGTTTCCTGGTCAAGTTATGGGCATACTTGAAATCGGGATCACAAGATCGGCGCCACACTATCTTCCCATAGTCCCTCTTCTTGGATTCACCCTTGCTCTTGTTGCCAGGAATCCGACCCCTTGGAGCATCGGGGAGCCTGGAATTCTCATAAATCTGGTGTTCCCTGAACCTATGATTTTCTAAATCAACCTTTCTGCTGTAACTCTTTTCGCAGACGTCTACCTCGCACCTCCATCTCAAGGGCCGACCGATCATACCAAGAGGTCCGGGGCTCTTCCTGTGGGTGCTCCAAGAATTCTTCCCGAACAACCTCGCCATCCCCTTGAGCCCCATGAATATCATCCTGCCAATGAGCCTCAAGAGAGGCTGGATTTTTATCTGCAGGGGGCTTGACCACTGTTGTCGATCAGCTTTTTCTTCTCCTTGAAGGGGATTCCACCTCGCATCTGATCCAAACCCGCTATATCTCCGAAACAACCGGGTAACTTAAGGAGTTTGCGGCCTCATCTCAAGGGGCCCCCGCCTCATTTATGGAGGTATTCAAGCTAACTTCGTGTTAATAGATTCGTCCATCTGCAAGGGCGTGGCAAGAATACGTTAAAAACAAAGCAAAGATTAAAAACAAGAAACCGAGGCTCGTCGAGGTCTATTCAATCGATTTTTTTACCTTAAACAAGTAAAAGTAACTCTGGGCATTATGCTCGAGACCACCGACTCTGAGACCGCTTTATCGGGCACTCTCCTCTCGGAAAATGGGACCGAGGAGGTCGGTCGTGAGCAATCCGAAAATTGCCCTCCTGGAAGAGTGGGAATTCCCTCCTCAGGAATCACTTGTCTCACGTGGCACCACATTGTTGGTAATGTACGGTAATAATTCGGTCGTCGGCCTTAAATTTGAAAGGCCAGCCCGATGCTACCACGTGGGCGGCGTAATTGCAGGGCGTGATTCGAAGAGGCGGGATAACCGACGGGTCGCGATTTGATCCACCCGCGTCGATACCGGGCGTGGGATCCCTGAGGGCGGGATCACTTTCATGAACACCTGCACATGAAGTGGCGAACACTTTGGCCCGCGGCGTGGCGAACACCTTAGCGAACACGGCATGCCACATCGGGGGAGGTCAGCCCGGCGTGGGATCCCGGAGGGCCCTGCATCACTCATGAACACCTTGGCACATGACATGGCCCAGGCGTGGCGGCCAGTCAGCCCCGACTGATCCCGAGGGCGGATCACCCAATTACAGCCGTGGCGGACATCATGGCATATCGGGCCCGCCATGGATGTGATCCCTGAGGTGGGGATCACCACGTCGATATCGGGAGAGGATATCGACCCGGCCCCTCGCGGATCCCGGAGGAGGGGATCACCGAGCGCGATCCCGAGGAGGGATCTACGGCCGATAACCGCCGCCGCCAATGGCCAGCGCATCGCAATACATCGGCCGTCAGCCTCGACCTGGATCCCGGAGGGCTGATCACCCACCACAGGCGTGGCGGACATCGCGGCATATCGGCGTGTCGGGCCCGTCAGCGTATAACGGGGGTCGTGAGGGGTGTGATCCCGAGGATGGGATCACGCGGCCGCCATGGATGTGATCCCGAGGTGGGATCACCACTACCATCTCCGGAGAGGATATCGACCAGGCCCCCGCGGATCCCGAGGAGGGGATCACCGAGCGCGATCCCGCAGGAGGGATCTCTGCGGACGGCGGAGATTACGGGGTTTCGGACGGCCCGGATCGGCCCGGCAGTACCGCATGTGTCGATCTGCAAAAGCGGGGTCCCCGAACGGATCCCGTCGAGAATGCCTGGGGATTCCCGAAACCAGGGTATATATATCTTGAGCCCACCTTTTTATTAGCTTCTATCTTCGAACCTTAAAATATCTTTAAAGGCTTTGCCTTTTAGCATAACCTTTTTCTAAAGGCAACAACTATCTAATAACCCTTTCCTAAAGGCAATAACTATCTAATAATAATCCTATAATTTGGCTTAAATATCTCATTCGTGGTTTGGCTTCAGTATTTTTAACTTTCTTTCTCATTCTCTTGCTCCCATAGCCACTCCCCAAACATCTATCGGAATTGGCTTCATACTGCCACTGCCACAATGGAATCACAGAATTGTTGCCCAAAAAAAGGAGCCAGAAGCTGAGATATTAGAGAGAGGTGCCATTGCCTCATGGTGAATCTACCTGTCTATGTAAACAAAAGAATTTTATAATGGTGATTCAAATCTAACTAATCATCAATTCATCATCACATAAAGGCCAGGTGGACCTCTAGTCCAACCTTGTATTGCTACGTACTATGTTCTTTTTTTATCTTGAAACTCATTTTTTGTTTTGCTTGCAGTTGTTAACATTAGAAAGCATTAGCATCAGAAAGCTGCTAATATCTGACTAATTATTGTCAAAATAAAAGTTAAAAGAATATTAATATTCAAGGCTAAGATACAGACAATACTGTTGTAGGCCAAAATGAATGCATCCAAATTAACATTTATTAGTTATTGAGATATTATATAAGTACCCGGTATCTAGTGTTGAATACCTTTTTAGGTAGTTTTATGGTCTTTTATTAGTGCTTTTTATGGTGGGGTGTAGTATGCTTATGCCTATTGGGCATAAACCCTGTGCGCAAAAACTCTTCGCCCGAGAAAACTTTGTGTTCTGTTCCAGCAAGCTTGGTCGTAAATAAAAGCCCCCAATTTTTCAATGGTTTAAGCTTGCTCGCTTACTCTAGAGGACTCGACCTCAAATACTAGTATGACTCTTCTGAACAACCGCGGATGATGCAGGGTATGGTTGCTAAACCTTTGTGGATTCAATCTTATATGTAGATAAGCTGTTGAAAAGTATGTTGAATTAATGAGTAAATTTGCAGACTCAATCTTGTATCCGAGTCTGCCATCTTTTTTCTATCCCCTTAGTGTGGTCTTTATTTAGTCGGGATTTCGATGAAATACACTTCATATGTTTGTTCCGCAATCAGTGAAAGCTAAAGCAAAAGTATCAGAGTTATTACCTTTACAAAACCAATTTAGTAATTTTCGAATGGGACCATGTATCAAATGTGGTCCCATTTAACAATATCTCAAATGATGATGCGGAGTCGAATCAGCAATTTTGAAGTTTCCAAAGGGAGGACCATTATAGCATGGGAAACAAGCTTTCAGCATGGTACTTTCCACGTCATTGAATCATTCTTATTCTGTGGACAAAGAGGTTCTAATAAACAGATGTGAACTTGTGACTTCTAAAAGCTTTAACGATCAATAGAGAGCTTCATTGAATGGCTATCATGCAAGAGATTTAGCTTCGAACTTCGTGACCAATCCAACTTCCAATATGACTTCTTCTAACTTAGTTTTTGACACTCAACTTTAGACATTGATCTTTTAAAGCTTGGGTTTACTCCCAAGTCTTCATAAACCAGAGCTCACAAACCCGTTGATGGTATAATAACTTGTATATATATATTTAGTATTTGAAATGGTTAAATGACGTTTCCAGAGGACAAAGTGAGATTCCTCCATTCCTCTTACATGGGTCCCATAGGTTATCTGATCCCTATGAACATAAATTAAAAAAAAAAAGGGTTCAATCCCATGCACATGCTTGAAATTTCCAATGATGTAACTCGAGGAAGAATGGCAAATAGCCATAGAATTTGCCTATACTAATATCCCTAATGATAAGATGCAATTATAATATTGTTTTTATATTGAAAAGAAGGGACTTGCGCTCTTTAACAACTTTTGTCGCAATGTAATGTACATAGAATGATTGAGGGAGATGAGTGTGGAATTGGCACTAGAGATTACATTAAAGGTTGCTCGAGCAAAGAATCCAAGCTATTTACCAGTGGAATTTCTAAACATTTTGGATACCAGCATAGGACAAGGATGGATTTCCCTACAGAGTAGAATCCATTTGTAAAGTTGGTTAGGTTGTATGGCTAGTTGATTGCCCAATTTGCATGTTGCTCCTTGTCATCACTTCATGCCAATATTATAAAGTTTTCGATTTAGAACTTCTACCTTACAATTTGAAATGGTTAGTTTTAATGTATTTTCAAGTGATCACGTAGCTCAGATTGGTATCAATGCCACATAAACATTTTCATGGGGCCACAACTCCAAGTGACCTACCACTTAACATCGTGCCATTCTATAAATTTCTCATGAGTTAAATCGGGCCCTACGACTTTGATTAAGCTCTGGCATGTGTTGACGTGCCAAATTTATTAGATATTCTTTGGTTTCAATGTTGGATTTTATTATAATGCTGAGACCTCTTTAGAGTGCAATCAATTGGCATTAGTGGTTGTTGTCTATAGAAAGCAATTCTGGTTGAATGTGGATACAGGGTAATAATGATAACACATGTAACACTGATCATGCTAACAATAACATAAATGTCTTCCTACTCTGTTAAATTGTATTCAGCCAAATTCAAGGGGGATGTCTTGGAAGAATGTCCACTTCCCATGATCTTCGCTTATGTTCTATTCCCTCGTGCCACAACAAGTCATTGTTATCAGGCTTAGAACCATAAAGCTAACAACATATTCTTCCCCATTTTGGTCTAATAGATCTATCTTCGATAGTCAAAGGAATGCATGCTGGCATCTACAACATGTGACAGGAGAGGTGTACATTATGCATGGACGTTCTACTATTTGGCGTTGGTATTTGTAAATATCATAGTTAATAAGACATTAAGGTGTTAGATTGGACTACCAAGCTTCTTCATTGTAGCACTTACATTGTGTAAAGGTCATTTATTTGAATCGATGTGAAAACGTATCATCCAACGATTATGATTAGACTTGCGAAACCTTCATGCAAAGAAGATATTACAAGCAAGATAGTTAACTATATACCTGACAAAAGTGATGACAAAATACTGGCAAGCGTGATTTTATTTTTTTTGAAGGACGACAATACTGGCAAGTGTGATGATAGACTCAATGGATACAATGACACCACCAACTGGAGAAAAGAGATGACACTAAAGAACATGAAGTAGAATCTTGTTAAGCAAAGGTAATATGATGGAGAAGGCATTTTCCATAATCATGTCGAATGTAGAACAAACAGTTCATGGCTCGTGTGGCTTCACATGTTGAAGTAAATGTTAGTTAATATAAAGAAGATACTGCAAAGCCAATGCAAAATGGATGGCGATGATGCTAAACCACAAAAATTCTTGGGCTATAAATTAAATAAAGAAAATTTTCTATACTTCTCCATCTCTAAAAAATGTAGCAGCTAGTGTAGATACATGGCAATAATGACGGCAATAATGATGATACGTGTAACATTGATCATGTTTCTATCTAGTAATTTGTTTTCAGCCAAATTCAAGGGGGATGTCTTCAAAGAATGTCCACTCCCCTGGCTTATGTTCTATTCCCTTTTGTCATATAAAGCTAACAATGGATTCTTTCCAAATTTTGTCTAGTAGATCAATCTTTAGTGGTCAAAGGGACACATGCTGGCATCTACAATATTGACAGGAGTAGTACATTATGCATTGACTTGCTAAGTTTTGCATAAGTATTTGTAGGTATCATGCATTCTCCTAGTTAATATAAGACATTGAAATGCTGGTTGGACTGTCCACTTCATTGTAGCACCAATGGTTGAATAGGTGTGGAAATTTATCACACAAAAATTAAGCTTAGACTTGTGAAACCTAAGAAAACAAACAATTCAAATGGATGACGAAGGCAAAAGATCTAATACACAATGACGTTCACCCACTAAGATCGTGGAATTGCACAACAATTGGTGGAGAGAGATGAGGGGGTTAATCCGGGCGAGCCTGTTTATTTGCCATAATAGGCAAGCAAGGGGAATTAACCCCCTTAACCGGCGGGCAAGCTGCCTCATTCGATGCTGCACCCATAGTTGCATTATTAGCTCCCCAGATCGATTGTCACAGGCTCGGAATCGTCCACACCTATTATCAACTCCGAGCCTGGATTATCAGCATTTGAGGTTGAATCTTTGGCTCAGAGATGCATCTGAGGCTTCCAGATGCAGGCTGCTTGCCTATTATGCTCTATCACAGTGCTTGGATCAACGTCATGGATTTCTTGGATTAGAAAGTCTGCCGTTAAGGCTAGAGAAGAGACGAGTAAATATCTTAATTCTTACTAAGGGAGGGTGATCTTATAGGGAAAGAGTTGTCCATGAACACGCCAACTCTTAGACAAACATCTTTTTTTTTTTTTGTTGGGTTGAAATGTTAAACAAACAATTGAAAATGTTAACAAACAATTCATGGTCCATGCAACACGGTACAAGGGCAGCACATTGTTGAAATAGATGTCCTCTAACTAATAAAATACTAAGAGAAATCTTGGTATGGAATTGGACGGCCACGATGGAAGAACACCAGAATGCAGAAAGTGCGTTGTACAATCCCAGCCGGATGACGCACGTGCCTGACGTAAAGCGTGAAATGACGAGTTTAAAGCGTTAATTAAAGCTTTTCATTTCGGAGCTTCTTCCCGGCCCACTATTTCATTAAAAAGCTGCGCTTGCATTTCTTCATGTCTGTCTGTCTGAGACTTGAATCATTCTCCGTTTCGCTTTGATCCGCCTCCAGGTCCCAAATCTAAAAATTCTGCAGTTCGGGCGGTAATTTGCAATCACCAAATGAAGATTTCGCTCACCGGTGGCGGCCAAGATTGATTTCAATGCCGGATTTGATTTGAAAGAAGATTTAGATTTTTTTCTGGTGGGCAAAGAGGTCTTTTGCTGATATAGCAGGCATTAAAAGCTTGATTTGCAGTTGGGTTTTGCGTTGGATCGTGAAAAAGGCAACGAGAAGCCAGATTTTTGAAGCAAAAATTGCAACAGATTCTCTTATGTGAAGCCAGGGACTGTTAGAAAGCCATGGCAAGCTGTGTATTGCAGGTACAAATGCCAACAGATTTTGGAAGCAATCTAGGAGGCAGATCTTCGGAAGCGTTAGTATCAGACTGGAGGCCAGCATTACCGTCGCCGTATCCAGAAAGATTTGGCATACCAGAGCTGAATCCGTTGATGCCCAACTTAAGCCCCACATGTTCTGCTTCTTCAGATGCAAATCCAAAGTCTTCTCTTTCGCTTTTGCCATGCAAGCCCGATCCTGACAGTGCCACTTTTCCAATGTCCTGCACAAATCCATTTTCGGTCTCAAATCCGAGCCAATCCATCTACTCTTCAAGCTCCAGATCTCTTGTATCAGCAGATGCCTGCCCGCCTGTTTCTAAAGGGAATTCGTGCTCTGCAGGATATAAATCCTTCGCTTCTTCTCAGTTTTTTGGCTCGAATAACAGGCTGGGCCTTGAATCCCCGGTTTTGAACGTGGAAAGTGAGAGTATGCCTGCTGCGTTTATGGGTCAGGGAAGTCCGTCCAAGATCTCAGAGCCTGATCACGAGGTTCATATCTGGACTGAGCGGGAGAGGAGGAAAAAAATGAGAGGAATGTTCGTCACACTCCATTCTATGCTTCCCAAAGTCTCAGCCAAGGTATTCCTCTTAAGCAAAACCATAAAACTGTGTTTTCCTGTTACAGAAAATGATCTGACTTAGAAACCACTACTTTGTTCTTGATTTTAGTAGTCAAAACTGAATTTTTGTTCTTCTTGATTTAGCCGAAAGATTTGTAAGTAGCATCTAAATGGCAACTGATTTTTTGGGTTTAAGCCATGTTTCCAGGCAGACAAATCGACCATAGTTGATGAAGCAATCGTGTATATCAAGTCTCTGGAGCAAGATTTGCAAAATTTATTGAAGAAGAGAGCTCAAAAGATGCAGGCTATTGGCAAGTATCAGAATATAGCAGGCCAAGAAGGCGCCACAAATCCAGAGTTGTCTCCAAAGGCTACCAGCATAGTAACCGTGGGCTCAGAAAATGAATGTTTTCAAAGTTTATGCTCTCCTAACATAGTCTTCAACGTAAGAGGCTCGGACGTGTTCATAACAATATGCTGCTTCCAAAGACCAAGCCTTTTGGAAAAGATTTTCAAGTTTGTCATTCTGGATTACAAGCTGGAAGTGAAGAATGTGCAAATCAGTGATTCAAGCGATACAAGACGTCTGTTTATGATACATGCCAGAGTAAGTACCAACAATTCTTGTTCTTGGGCTTCTTTTTCTTAGCGTTGCAAATAGTTCAATGTTCTGAAAAATAATTTGGTTTCTGCTGTGTGCCTGTGGGAACATAAACAAAATGTTGCAAACTAGATTTTCATAGAAACTGTTATATACTTCGTTGATTCTGACTGTTTGGATACTTGGGTTCTGTTCTGTTGGAAGAGTGCTGCTTGTCTTCAGAAAGAACAAAAAATGTTCAATTTTAAATTGTCTATTCTAACTGTTTGGATACTGGGTTCTGTTCGAAAAACTGCTGCTTGTCTTGAGAGAGAACAAAAAAGTATTGAATCTAAGAATTGGCCTCTGCTCGTCATCCAGAATGATGTTGAGATGCTGAGAATAGCCGGGGTAGTTTTCAGGGGCAGCTTTTTGCTGAGAAAAAAGTTGCAAAAAAACTATTGTTACTGCACGAAATTCCTTGATTGATGTGGGAGGCACAAAAGATTTCTAGTGTAGTAATCGAAAAATCCATGGTTTGTTGGCTAGTACAAACATTAATGCTTTGACCTATATGTGAATTGCAGGCAACGGAGCATTCACAGCTTACGGAGAGCAATCTCAAGTTGGCAATTCAGGATCTGACCGTCAGTCTTGCGCTGAAATGAAAAAGCATGTCAAGAAATGGATGATTGGCGCATGATGCTCTATATCCATGGCAAATATCACTGTCATGCCAATTCTAGCACAAATCTCATTGAATGAGCCTGCCACCATTTCGCCATCCACACAACGGTGAACAATAGTCGACTACAAGAATAATCCACCGTCTTCACGTAACATCCAGCCCAAAATGCACAGTTTCCCTGCTCCCCTCTTTGTAATCTTGTGATCTACCGGCGATTATGTCTTTACTTGGGCTTGTCAACTACTCCCCATCTTAAATCTTTTGTACTCAGTCTGTAACGAAGAATTTTCAACAAAATTCTCTGATATTCCGAATGCATGTAGTATATTTTGATGTTCTGGGTCGTAAATGAAACTTATGGGTCTTTATTTGTCTTTGAATAAGCCTGAAACGTTGTTAATGCCATGTTAGAATTGCTAGTCAAAACAAAACCCATATCAGACTCCATCAATCTTAAATAAAACTTAATAAACCATTGTCAAACTCTTATTAGCAAACTACTTAGAAGCTACTCATGAGTCTCTATTCGTGTTTAATAGCATAAACCCTTGTCAAAACCCATATTAGAAATGCCATTACAAGTAAAGACCCATATCAGAATCAATCTTAATCCTAAAACCCGTATAGAAAATCAAACGCACATCAAAATCCAACCAGTAGATGGTACGATTCAGTCAATTGCATGGGCCTAATCCCTGCAAATTTTCTTCACAACCTCAGACTGCAAAATTGACCTCTCTCACCTATGAAGGCGTAATTTGGCCTTTACTGTGATGGATTGAGGGTGCCCAACAAGACAGAAAGAATTAACGTAACGTAAAAGCTAACAAAGACCCAGCAGGGAGCAGCGTTACATAAAAAAAAGCCTGCAAAAAAAAAAAAAACCACACGCTTGAGTGGAAGAATGCAGCAGACAAGGGCATGGTCATGGCAAACAGAGGCATCCATATGATAAGGATATGAGTAAAAAAAACATGTTTTCTTTTGTTTTTTCTTGGGCCATAGCCAGAAGGTTGGAAGCTTGGATTTTGGTCTGTTTCTTCTCTCATCATTGAAGATTATCTTGTGCGGAAATCGTGGCTAGATATGGGGTGTAGACTACCACTTAAACCCTGCAACTTGAAAGGTATTTTTCAAATCTTTTTATTTGGTTTGCTGTGCACCGTTACCAACGGACCCCACATGGCACCAAACAACCCAACAAGCAACCTCGTGTCCTCCCTTTGCCTTGCAAATGTTTAATTCAATGCATTTTTTTTTGCCTCATTCCCTGCTTCCACTGAACTGATTGATTGATGTTGATGGCATCAAAAAAATATGCATAAAGGACCCACTATCGCAGACAGCTTTGTTGGCACCCCAGGACTAAATCGCTCTTTTAGAAAATGATGTTCCATCTTGTCAGACTTTGAGCAAGGATTTAGTGCATCCTACTTGTTCATGTCGGTGTAAAAACTTGACAGATTTGTTTGTTGCATAACAGAATAGACGCGTGGTGTTGCTTGTAGAGAATGGTGTCTGAATTTTATTCAAGTGATGTGAGACTTTTATTCTGGGAAGGATATGCAAGATATGGGTTTTCTTCTGTTTTGAGGAGATCTTTTGGGGCGTTTTAATCATTCCTTGCGACCGCTGCAGCACGGGCAGGGAGGCACATGCAGAATGATTGAATGGGAATGGGAATTTGGCTGCCAAGATGGGCCAATGGGTGGCAGGGAAATGGATTCTGATAATCATTTTCGAAGACTGGAAAGGGTCCTGCTGCAAAGCTAAAAAAGGATTTGTTTGGGGTTGATTAGCCTGTCTATTTCTCATCACTAACACCCACAAAGGCGACAAATAACGCCGAAACATGCACTGCTATAAGCCGGCAAACAAAGCAACGCATATTCCAATTTCCAAGCAGTATCAAACCCAAGAAGAAGAACAAATCAGACTCTACTTACAGAGCAAGGAATTTGCACACGAACCCTATTTTTTTTTCTTGGGTTCTGCCCTTCCTCCGACCGCAGGCTCTGCATAAACGCGCAAAGATTAGGTCGCAGAAACGAGATAAAAAGACCGGAATTGAATCTGAGACGGATGGAATGGATCCCGGGCAGCTGGGCTGGGCTGCCCAAGAAAAACCCACACATTTTGGTTGACTCCATGACGCGACCTCTGCACGGATCGCCGCATTCAAACCTCCGGCGCTTAAAACCCAGATAAACCCTAATGCCGAAATCAGCCGAATCGTGCCAAATCTGGGGTCATAAATCTCCTTTATCGCCCCAAATTCAAGGCTGGGGCTTCTTTTTCAGGCTATGCTTTGCTTTTGCAGGGGCTAATTGCAAAGCTTTTTCCTTAGGCTTGTAATTTTTGCGGGCTTGTCACATCCTTTCTTCTTGGGTTTGTAGCTATGATCAAACCATGAGGTGGTGAATTATTACAAGCTGATATCATGCTTTGCCTTCCTGCCTAGGTAACCCTTTGTAACTAGACATCATTACCTACACTATCTTTTTACTGCTTAAAAAAAGCAAAAACAATGCATTCACATATTATTCCTTCCTTGTATGATCCAACCATGAGGTGGTGAATTATTACCAGCTGATATCATGCTTTGTACCCTTGTAAATAAAGTGTGAACCAACATTATTTCCATTGCTTAAAGAAGCAAAACAAAAACATTGCATTGAGTGAGGTATTCTTTGCTATGTGATTAAAGTTTGTGATATCATGCTTTGCCTTGCTAGCTATGCAGCCATGTTATCCTTTTGCTAGACATGACTGCCCTGGTAATATGTGAAATGTGAAACCTAGGTCCCCAACACTATATACAAGGAAACATTAAGGTTTTATTTTAAGGTGGTGCCCTCCATGCCTTGGGACAAGTTAGATCCAATGCCTTGCCTTGGGGGCACCATTTTTTTAAGTGAACAATTCCTGCCTCCCTTTGACCATGCACTTCAAGTACCCCACACCTTTACCAATGAAACACAAACACTATTGTTGTTATGACCAAGCACCTTGTGTAAACTTACCTCAATTGCGTTATGACCGGGAGAATAGCATCCCTCTTTTACATAAGACATATTTGGAGGATACCAGTACACTTGGCTGACAACTTACACCAACTTACCTAGGTGTTCTTATCGAAGAAGTATACTACCATCACCCAGCCCACCATTCATCGGAACTGATAGCTTGCACCGAAAACCTATGTCTGTATTCAGCACGTGCTATGCTTCGATTGACAACTCAATTAAACAATATCTCTACCAACCTTGACTTGTTTGACAAGAAAAAAGCACCTAAGAATTTACATCAATGCGAAGTTATCAACATTCTAGCAAAAAGTACATTAGAAAGCCCAAATTGGTCCTTGGAACTTACATCTCCTTGAATAAGTAGTGCCATGTAGCACATTAGTGAACCACATTGGCGGAATTTATAGAACCACCCTAAAGTCATATTGTACCTAAACGTACAGCTGTCATGCAAGGAAAACCAGCCGAGATGGCTAATGTATAGATATAATTTATACATGAGATGACATATCATACCCTAAAATACATGTCACAATCATACACCTATATGACAATCCAACATTTAGACTGTAGAATTCAGAAACAACAATCAATTATATAGCGTACAACACCAATGCCAATGGATACCGCTATGAATATCACAATACCATATATCAATCAACTAGCATTCCCAACGGCATTGAGTGTATTACGTCAAACAGTAGGCCACATAATTCAACATGCCACACCAAGTCAATCACAAACTAGTGTATAAGGTGTTTCATTGACCAAGTTCTCATGGAGTCTGATTTGAGCCCTTGCAAGGATATGCAAATGGGCTTATTCACAAGACAATGTTAAAGTGGTGTCCAACCCCCCCACTCCACTCATAGGAACATGCAATGTCAAGTTAATGGAAGGCCCATACATAATTCTGTTTATGACTTGTGTACTTGAATCTAAATGACAATAGAAAACATCAACCAGGACATCTTACTTGTTCCAATCATTTTTGTAACAGTGTAAATAAAACTAGGATGTAACCTACCACAACCTGATAATTTCTAAAGTGGATTGTCCTGGCAATCTAGTTTCAATGGTCAAGAACGATGTTCTTCTTAAAATATGACTGCTACAATTTGGAGGATGTGTGGTCTTGGTTATTCCCTCTGTCCCAAAGAACAAGTTGAGAAGTGGGGGCTTGAAGGGGTCGTGTGAGGTCCATGGTTGAAGTGGAGACCTCTACGTGATGATTATTAGGAGCCATAAGAGATTGCATGTCTCTATGGGTATTCTATGATATTGGTACGACTGTCTGGACCACGTACATGGGAGGGCGATTTGGATCTAATAGGGCTACTATTTCTGAGTCTCCTGTGAATCAAAAGTATCCCAGATGCTAGTGGTGGGGACTCAAGATGATTGTGTGTTTTCAGTAGTGGGTCTGTTTGAGCTTGGTGGGCTGAATGTAGCTCCAAGTCCCATCTGAAAATGGCACCTCCGTACATCAAAATCCAAGAAGAAGTTGGAATTGCCAATCTTGATAGAAAAATTTTTTCAATGCCTTATGTATGGTTCACATGGAGCATTTTTTTTAGGGCTGAATCCATCTGGCTGGATCAGGACTGTGTATTCACATGGTAGTTTCTTCTTCTCTACTGCTTGAATAATTTCATGAAATTCTGCTTATATCCAAAAGAATCATGTGCATGGTGCTTGGAAAATCGCAGGCCTTACGTTGCTTCTGTGAAGGACGTAGCTTGTGTTATTTACAACGCAGCCGAGGGCATTAAACCAATTGAGAGGATTGGGAAGAGAAGACATAGGTACTGGAATAATCTCCACACATAGAATGAGATATAGGCCTCATCTGACAATGATGACCCTGCTGACATCTTTACGTCAGATGTCTCTCTACCTTTCAATCCAGAGAAGATCCCCCTGAATGTGGATGACTATACCATTGAGGTGTCTTAATTTTATTCGTAATGTTGTATTTCTTTATGTGTTGGTGCCATCACATGTAAAATCCAATTCAATTCAATTTATCTGTTGTGAAGTGTGATGGCGAGGTGATGGTGCCATCACACGTGCTATTTCTGATGTGATTTAACAGTACTTGTCATGTTCTTAATCATGACGAATTAAAATTGTTGACGAGCTTTTGTTTCTTGGAGGGCGAGACTTTATATTATAGATTGAACAAAACAACCAACACATCACTATCATTAATATTGCATCCAACACATTTAAATTAAAATCCCCCTGAAACCCCCTTTGGTTTGGGTGCATATTCACACGGGGGGTTACTCCAGGCACCGAGAGCTGTCGGATGGATATATACACCCTTTATAACTTGATTTGGACCATACATAGTGATCCTCCATTGTGGGGTATGGTTGTACAAGTTTTAGTATCAATTATATAGCGTACAACACCAATGCCAATGGATACCGCTATGAATATCACATACATTACCAACGGCATTGAGTGTATTACGTCAAACAGTAGGCCACATAATTCAACATGCCACACCAAGTCAATCACAAACTAGTGTATAAGGTGTTTCATTGACCAAGTTCTCATAGAGTCTGATTTGAGCCCTTGCAAGGATATGCAAATGGGCTTATTCACAAGACAATGTTAAAGTGGTGTCCAACCCCTCCCCAACACCCCACTCATAGGAACATGCAATGTCAAGTTAATGGAAGGCCAATGGGTGTAAATATGGTAATGCTACCCAAAAAAACGCGAAAGCACTTAGCACCTAAAGCACTTCCAAGCACTTAGCAACCCGTAGTTATACCTCCCACAATCTCGACCTCGGTTCCCGCGCGCACCTAGCTTCCAGGCACCTTCCTTTTTTTTTTATCCCAATTTGTGTTTCTTTTGCTCTGTTTTTCTCCGCCTCACATCATAGATCAATTATCCGGAACTTACATTCGTGAATCGATTACAATGGTAGAGGAGGCAGTTACAGCTGAGGATTTCGAAAGGATACACGCGCCTTTCAAACCATGGTTTGCAGCCTCGATTCGATTCAATTGGCTGGCAAATAATGTTACACAAAACGATGGGAATCGGTTTGGCAAGAACCCCTCAATCCCAAGTCGAAGGTCGGCACTAAAGTTCTTTGCTATTCACCCACATCCGAGGCCAAATTGGACGGTTTGTTAAGGATTCTTTATCCGGATGGGGTTTCAAACAATGAAGTCGAGGAAGCAATTTGCCCTTGCATTTGCTTGGGAAAATTGCCAAGAAGGTCTTGAAGATCCCGAAGGCCATCAAATCAATTGGGTCGCATATGGTGCCCACGTGTTATGGTTTACGGCATAGCGGTAGAGAGAGTTCGAGTGTTAAAGAGAAACAAGAAATTGATTCAAAGCCTCAGTTTCGAGCAAAAGAGGTAGCAAGTAGTAAACTTGATCAGACAAACTTGAAACTAAATCTGCAGATAGTGACAGAGAATCTGGAAAAACTTATGATCAAGAAAACTTCGGATGGAAAAAAGAAATGCACGGGGATATAGTTGTTAGCCCGGTGAAGAAAAGTCAAATGACAAAATTTTTAAAAGGCTAACCGAAAAAAGACACAGCATGGAACAATTGAAATCACTGCTTGTTGAAAAGAGGGGCATGTTCATGACAACGGAAGTAGAACAGGAAATAAAGGAGTTGGAGAGAAAGTTAATGTTTGAGGAGTATCTTTGCGAGTCCATGGAGTCATTATGCGATCCACGGAGATCCGGATCTGATTTTGAAGAAGGGAAATTTGGAGGCGAAATTAATTCAACCGGATGGTGACATCAAGGCAGCCAAGGAATATGCAAAAAACCTTGGCGGTCTAGGAGACATCAAGAATTCAACTTTTCGCATCAACACCATCAAGAGAAATCTTCGGTGTTTTTACAAAATTTTTGTAATGCTTGTGGTTTGGGATTTCTGATAAGTACAAGCTTTCTTTAATTCTTGATTGCTCACATGAATATCATGTGATGTGTCTTTACCTTGTTAAAGGAAGGCAAATGTTTGAAATGTGAATGCCTAGTTCCTGAAGACCTTTATGTTGAGCTTGGCTTGAGCATTCTGTTGCCGATTGAGCGAGTTGCTTCCTTTGATCCTAGATTAAGTTTCAGGAAATCAGATTTGGGATCAAATACAGGTCGGGCAATTGAAGATGTAGTAGATGTGCAATCTGACCAATTGAAGTCCCCAGATGTGCAATCTGACCAATTGAAGTCCCCTTCTACTAGCACGAAGAGAAGAAGGTTGAGACATGTCAGGGATGATTCTGATATTGAAACATAGAATGTTCTGGGACAGGTGACCCCAATGCAGTTAAGAAGTGGCAGTAAATTTCAGGAAGAAACAAAATATACGGTTTTCCATACTATACACAGCCCAAATCTTACTCCACACCATTGCATTCCAAATACTAAACAAAAAATGGGGAAGTTTATCCTTTAAATGTATAACGCTTCAGGAATAAAAAAATATTGACTTCTACATCGTTTCTCTCTTTGTGTGTATCCACAAACTGGTCAAATTTGCTCACATATGCTATTTAGGGTCACCTCATGCATTAATCCAGTTGTCTCAGTCATCGTCGATGGAACTCGCTGACTCCTAGATCCATGTTTGTAAAAGCCCCTGGCTGGTTACACTCTGTTCATCGCCCATAAAACCCTCAGTAATATATATGAAAGTATTTTTCATGTACCATACCATGCAATTCATTGTTAATAATATTCACACGAACTACTTTATGCGCCTAGGTATTTTATCAGTGATACCCCATAATTCCACATCATATAAGAGAACCAACTTAACCAACACTCGAGCAAATTTCGCTTGATGAGAGGAATTATTCTACATAGCATACAAAGCATTTCATATCCTACAGTTACCCTTTTTTTGAACGCATGCACCCCTGTGCATGGTGGTTGTAAACTCGTGCATGCACCCCAGTGCATGGTGGTTGCAAACTCTATAAGGAATAGAATAGAATAGGGTTTTTAGCGTCCACGGAGACCAATTGGCCTATGGGACCCAAACAAAAAGAGAGCAGCAAGTATATTACTGACAGGATTAAAAAACCCCCGCCCCGAAGGGTTTTCGAGGGAAAAACCTTAGCAGTAATAAGCCTGCTGGCATACTGTACAATTGCATAGGACAGTTCAATACCATCCCGTAGGACACAAACGAGTCCGTGCATCCATAACCTCCTGGAGGTATGACCCCAACAAACCCACTGACGCCGTAGTCAATAACTGATGCAACGGCTGGCCAGCCACTAGTAAGCGAACATATCGCTCTCGGATATGGGCAAATCTTTGGGCAGTCCGGAGGGCATGACATTCATCCTCAATCGCGCGGGTGGCAACACTGCAAAGCCTTTGCTCGTGCTTCACGAGCCCAACGCCCTGTTTCAATGCGGAGGCGATGTGCCCTCGTGCGAATGGAAGCTATAAGCCTGCGTTTCTTCATGGGTAGCTGGGTGTACAAGTACTGGTGTGGGCCTCTTGTGAGCCTAGGGTTGACTTGCTGCTGATAGTGTGCCAGCTTAACATGCGTCAGAGCCTCTGCATCCCACAGCTTGCGAAGGAAAGTAGCATCAAGGTATAGTTTAAGTGCCTCGCGATCTTTCTTTGTCGACACGGGCCTTGTCTGTTTGCACTGCACACCCGGTGTGAGAACCAGCGAGGCACCTTGTCTTTCCGGAGGATTTGGGCGTTGGGGACCCATTGCCGTGGCCAAAGCAAGGCGGGGCAAGCGTGTATCAGCCATAGCGACCACCTTTTGGAAGTAAACGATATGGCGTTCCAATGCAGCCCGTTGAAGGGGTAAAAAGCCTGTCTCCTGGAGTAGGATCTGGTATGGAACTGTGGACTTCACCCCCAGGGCCCGTGCCAAGAAGGCCTTCTGCACCTGCTCGAGGTCATTCCAGGTGTTGAGGGATATCACCGGACCCACATACGCCCCATACAAAAAGGGCCGCTCAACCAAGGCCCGAAACAAATGTGATGGGTGACCCCTGGCATACAACTCTGCCTTGTGGCTGTTGTTCTTGTTGCATGGCATATAGTGCTTTCCAGCCAGCAGTGACCCGCAACCGGGATAGCCATCCCAATGGGTGGTAGTTGAGAACTCAATCCCCAAGTACTTGTAGGTCGGAGCCACCTCTACCTCTTGCCCCCAGTAAGTGAATGTGGGAAGCCTTGGCGGCGGGATGATGCAACTAGCGGCACCCTAGTTTTGGCCAAGTTAACTTCGCATGCCGGTGAATTGGCAAAAAGTGTCAAGAGCATCCGGTGGCGTTGCATGTCCTCCGGAGTATAGGCCATGAGGTTGACATCGTCGGCATATATGAGTTGCCGGATTGTGTGATGCATGATATGTGCGCCCCCATGCTCGAAGAGCCAATCTTCCAACCGATCAATGTACAGGCCAAAGAGTGTGGGGAGAGGGGCAACCCCGGCGCCTCCAATGCTCTTTGTCACCGGGCGGTCTCTGGCGATGTGATACGGCACGAGCATGCCTCATACGACCTATATCTTGCATTCACGCAAGTCCGGAGGGTCCCCGGCTACCGCTGTCTGTCCCCATAGCTTATTGCGGGTGCTGCGTGTCGAATGCCTTTGCAAAATCCGAAACAACGATGCGAGGTTCTGCGGCGATTCTGCTATCTTCAATCAATGTGCACAGAGTGAAGATATGATCAATGGTGGAATGTCTGGGCCGAAAGCCTGCCTGTGTAAGAGCTCGCACCTCCGTTTCCTCTGCCCATATTGTCAGCCGCTGCTCAAGGATGCCAACAGTTTTGCAAAGAGAGAGCTGACCATAATAGTACGGTAGTTGGCCGGACATTGAGGGTCCCCTGCTTTGTATATGGGCACTACTCTACTAGTGGTCCATTGCGTGGGGAAGCCTTCGCAATGCTTTATTGAACAATGCCGGTGAGAGCGGGCACCGGTGGAGAGCCAGGCCATTTCGGGAAGCTCTGCACGCATGCCATCTAAATCTGCTGCCTTCCCATTAGCTAGGCACTGTAGGCCCATGATGACATCCCCTCTGTGATAACCAGAGCCATGCCTATCTGTGGAGGGACTGGTGCCCGGCCCCGAAAGTGGGTCATCTGGTATTTGCAAAATCTTGTACCCATTGCTCGGGTGATGTTCCACGTGGGCTGTGCCGGCTTGCTCAAGACCCTTCTCGAATGTCACGGGGTGCGGTCCGGGAGACCAAACATCTGATTCTTTGATGCTCTGCGAGGTATCCGGCCTTCTTGTTCTTGAGAAAGGCAGTATTGGCCGACGCGTGACTGTGGGGAGATGGGATCGATGACTTGCGGTGTGCGTTTGAGCTCCCGACACTCATCATCAAACCATCTGTTGCGGGGAAAGGTGGTGGTGCCTGAGGCTTGCCGTGAGCGGCCCCTCCCAAAGCATCTTTCTGCAGCCGTCCCGAAGCGGGTGAGTCACCGAGGCAGATTGTTCTTGAAGTGTGGGGGAGTTGCGGCCCCGCCCTTGAGATCATGCTCAAGCGGTGGGCATAGGTCCCACGCGGTTAAAGTAGTCGGTAGCGGTGGGGCACCCGGTGTGTTGAGGCAGTAGGTGCACGGGGAGCCTCCCATTGGAGATGCATGAACAGGGGCCGGTGGTCGGAGTCTACTTCCTCATCCCGAGTGTCTGTCCCGATGGAAAAATGAGTAACCAGTGCGGACCCGTTCCTCAACCAGCGGATAATCCACCACCTTTGGAGCCGCCCCTTGGTTCTCCCTGTCTACAAGTGCGGCCGGGAAGGCGGCCATTGCACCAACCCATTACAGATAACGAGGTCAAAGATACTACCCAGCAACAGCAACTGCCTGCCATAGCGCGAAATATGGCTGTCATCTGATATCCTTGACCAAGCCACCTCTGGGGTTCAAGCGCAAGGCGTCCTCTGCCGGGGCTCAAATTTTGGAACCCGCTTTTCGGCTCCTGTGGCGTGCATTAAAAGTCGCCAAACAACATAACCCCTTAACCTGTTTGTCTTTGTTGTATGTCATCATATAGATCGACATAAGGCTCCAATCGATCCACATCTGAATGAGTGTTATAGAAGTTGCTCTCGGCATGTGGAAAGTAGCATGCTGCTATGAGGAGGTACTTGTATATTTGCACCATATCACTTGTGCATGGTGCTTTGTGTTGCTTAGAAGAGGAATCTAATAACATCTTAACCTTGGTGAAGCATCTAAAATTGTTGAGAACACCTAGATTTTGTTGCAACTGGCAAGAGTGCTATCTAGGAAGTCCACATCATCTGCATAGAACATTTATCTAGTGATGGATGACCAAGTTGTGTCTTTCCACCTCCACAGTTCCAAACCTCAACGTATGCCCTAACAACAAAGTGGACATCCTTGATGCAAACTATTGTAGATATGTTGACTCGATGGTTGCAATCCAAATGACATTGATTCATACAATCTGTACTCCCATACAATCTCTTCCATAGCTAGGGACCATGTCGAGATTAAACCCACATTTTTTCATCCACTTCAACCGATGCATAGATTGAGAAATATTGTTATGTTGAAAACAAGTAATACATTATTCTATGGCCCAATCTATCCAAGATTTTGGGTTCGAAGGATTTTATATTTTCTATTGGTTTTTCCTAGAATCGTAAAATACATTTTGCATTTCTAGGTTATGTGTGTGGCCTTGAGGATATACGATAGGACATTGTTTTTTCTTCAACTTTTGTGACCTTTCTCACAATTTCAAATTAAAGTAGAATCCAAAATATATAGTTCATGGTAACTTAATCATCCAAAACGAGATTCAAAAAGAGAGCTTGTAGAGTTAACGATTATTCGGAATAGTCACTTAGATAGTTTGCATACTTATATGCTTCTGGAATAGAGCATGTAATAGAATAGAATAGAATAGAATAGAATAGAATAGAATAGAATAGAATAGAATAGAAATGGAGTTATGTGCTATTCCGGAATAGAATATGAAATAGAAATGGAGTCATGTGCTATTCCAGAATAGCACTATTAAGTCAAAGTGTTGTTAAGACAACATTTTAAAAGTAAGACTATAGCAAATCTTTTAGAGCCAAGATAATTTGTATAGGGGCATGTGGCGCATTTAATGCATACATATATGAAGGAGTTCAATAAAAAAAGAGTATCAACCAAAATAGATATTTCATTTATCAAAAAGCAAACTAGGGATGAGACTAATGGATATTAAAGAGGAAACCATGGTTGGCATGTAGGGTTTAATCCTACTTTATTGCTTAGTAGACAAGGGCAAAATCCAAGAACATCAGTCCTGCTCTTAAGAATGAACTCTTGAGAATATAGTCTGCAGTCACAAAAAAAACCAAAATCACAAGCTAGAAGACAGCATATTGGCCTAAATTTAAACTCCATGTCGACTTTGCAAAGGATATCGATTGTTTTGGCTTGGGCCTCACATTGAGCTTCTGTATATATAGCATCAACATCTATGGACATGTGGACGATAATGACAATTCCAACAATTGCAATGATTGGCAAGTGAATGCACTTCATTGTGTTAATCGAAATGATCAAATGTTTGTTCTAAGTTCTTTTATTTTCTCAAAGTCTACCTAAACTAAAACTATACATACAACTAACTTCTTGTGTCTAGTGCATGATTCTACCAAATCTTATCCTTATGCTAAAATGTTTTATTTTTTTGCATTGTTGGGTCATCTTATAGCTGATAAAACTCTATGTGGGCAAATATTTTTTGGTTTGCATTGTTAGCTTATACTAGGACATATATTTATAGGGAAATTTACCAAAATGACCTTAATTGTTGACTTAATTCCCAAAAAGCCCTTCGTATTTTTAAAATTCCCAAAATGCCCTTAAATGGTTTTTAAAGTGAAAAGATCAGTGCCATATGAGATTCTGTTAATGGAAAGTGGATCATACCCATTGAAGATCCAAACAGCTTGGCAAACTGCCCGGTACTTGAATAAAAGAGTAGAGGGAACATCTTTGGTATGTGTGGCAATCCAGGCCTCCACGGCCGTGGGAGGGAGGGGAAAAGCAAGCTGGCATAAGGATGTAACACGATGGTTGAACCGATTACATCTTACAATGGCTGATTTTGGGGAAAATTTTAAACAACAAGCATTTGAGAGGTACATTGGGTTCTGTGATAAGAAAAAGGTAAGATACTATTTGGAAGACTTGCAAAACATGGCATTCAGTTATATCTTAGTCATAAGAACATGTACCCGGGAATGGTACAAGTAATAGCTCGAATACGCATGGGTTCACATCATCTTATGATTGAAACAGGGAGATGGTCAGGGCTTCCTAGGGAAGAAAGGACATGCAGATGCAAGCAGGATATTGAAACAGAATCACATCTTCATTGCCCTCGGTTCCATTCACTTCGGGAAAAGTACTCCCAAGTGGATTGGGACCATGAGAACTTGGCAACTCTTTTTCAAAAATACTCTACAATATGCCAAGTGGCAAAATTCATTAGAGAGCTCCTTAAGAACATTGACAATAGTGAAAAAGATACTCTTATCAGTAGAGAGTAGATGTAAAAATTGTAAGAGTTGTCCCATGACCTACGGGTCTTTGTTGGACGTTAATAAATCTTATTATTATTATTATTAAATCTTAAATATTTTCCTAAATAGCCCCGTACATTTTAAAAATCACCAAATGCTAGAAATTATTCGAAGACAACTAGTTGAATGCTTTTACAAGAATCGTGTTGAAGGAGAAGGTTTGTGGGCATCTTGTGGCGAAGCTACTACATATGCTCAATGACATATTACAAAGGTCAACAAGAAGGTACATAGTACTTTCTTCTGATGCATTTATATTTGAAGTACAAAGTACAAAACGATAAGTTATGGTTAATATTGAGTCTAATAAGGTTATTTTGGTAAATTTCCATATTTATATTTACAAGAAATTTATGGCGGCGGCCTTCTGCCACGAACATTTCTTTAGTTCCAAACTTGTGCAATAGGAAATCACTTTAATGTCCAGGTTTAGTAAATTCGTCAACTAGATTTGCATGGTATTTGTCAAACACACGGCACATGATTACGTTCATGCAGACAAATTCGATACTTGCACTTCACATAAAAGCCTTCGTCATTCCATATTTATTTCTATTGATATGCCTTGCAAGTTTCAAATTTTTGAAGGACAAGAATGAAAATAATGTGTTAAGATCTCTTATGTATGATATCTGCATGACATGTTCCATGCTATCAATGTTTTGCTTTTATGTCCACTAGTCATTAATTGCTAACAAAAAGTTCTAGCATGGAGGAACATGTGCTAGTGTTTGTTTTCATTCTTGATGCCCAAGTAGATATGAGTAAAATGGAATGGAAAATAATGTGTCCATGCCCATTCACCCCCTGGCGTAGTATGGCATCTCGTACCAGTGCATCGGCAACTGTGAATATGGCAATGCGTGGGCGGTCTTGATGCTGAACTCTGTGGTGGCTAGCCCGGGCAATGTGTGCAGGGGCATGAAACCTCATGCATGATAGGACCACTGTGTGTAGCCGCTCCATGAGGTGCTCCCCCGCCACTTCAGGGAGGCCTCGAACTACCACATTATGACTTCTATGACTCTATGTTCTTGTTTCTCACTGAGCCGCGAGGCAATGTTCCCTGTCTTCTAAAGGGAAAAACTACAAAATCCCCTTATGTTTGGACAAATTTTACCACATACCCTGAGTTTTGATAGTTTTCTGAGATGCCCTTGGTCAAAATACAAAGTATTGTGTATCTTTTAAAATTATTCAAATGCCCTTAGGATTTACATTAATTTCCCAAATGCCCTTAAGTTTTCTTTGAATTTCCCAAACGCCCTTGAGAACTAGAACATGAGTTTCCTTCAAATTTTAAATGCTTCAAAATTCACCAAATATTGTTAAGCCCTGCATGTGAATGAACTATAATCTCTGCCCTTGCATCCTTCACTCCTTCTTAACTCCTACAAATTCTCTTTCTTGATTTTATTTGGCTACAATAATTTGTTATTGTAAATTGGATCGAATTAGTGCTTTCGACAAGAGGATCATTGCAAATCGTTAGAGGAAATCAATGGGCTGAGAGCAAATCAATGGAATAGAAATTAATTTGGTGTCTTGCCTTCCTTTAAGATACTGAGAATAGAAATAAGCATCTTTGCTAAAAAGACGCCATGAATATCTGTTATAAAAGGGTATTCCATGAAATACGAAAAACTAGAGGGCATTAGGTGAAACTTAAAATTGTACGGGGGGGTATATGTTGACCAAGGGCATCTCAGTAATTTATTCAAACTCAGGGGTATGTCGTGAAATTCGTCAAAACATAAAAGTATTTTATAGTTTTTCCCATCAATAAACTTAACTGCTTGGAACAAACTAACCTTAAAGCTATGGATCAAGGGGGATTCACCTAGAAGACCCCCAAAAACCACGTGCATGGCTAGGAGGGGTCCAATTTTAGGGTCCTCCCAATGGTATACGTAGGAAAGAAATACGTACTTTTTTTTAAATTTACCGGAAGGGGTTGAGGTTGGTGGGGAAGGCAAAACATATGATATGGCTAGGGCCTAGCCACACAAGGAGCCTATATTTTCTATATTGGAGCTTTAGTTTGAAAGGTACAAGACCTCATCCTTTTTAGATTAAAAATGTTTTCGTAGCACCTTTAATTCTCGAGTTTGAATCCATTGTTGCATTTTGTTAAACGAATTTAAAACCTCTGATATGCTGTTGCATTTTGTAAAACGGATTAAAAACCTCTAATATACCGAGATTGTTAACCGAATGACATTTAAAAGCTGGAAATTGTGAATACTTTGGCCTGATTTTTATTTTTGTGCCTGCAGCATTCAATGTCCCCCTGATTATAAGTTTTATATTGAATTGAATTAGCAATCACAACACATAGGTGAGTCCACTTTACCTTAAAACTTTGTCTGTTCAACATAATGGCTGTCACTTACATAGAAATTATTATGGAATAATCTGACGAATTGGGCTGAGCCCATAATTCCAATCGTGAGCCCCATCTTTTTGGTTTGCTACACCATCTTCAAGAACTCAATGCCTGCATTCGTGAAGCAATAATACATTGCATTAATTGTTAGTGCTTAGCTCAACATGCATTGAAGTAGTTTTCTTATTCCTTAACTAGCATAAAGAATGTAAGAACAGATTTTTTAAGAACATAATAAACTGAAAAATGATAATCATCGTAAAGATGAGAGTAACATACCTCCTATGCACAGTGGTTGATAGAGAGAGACGCTTGAAAGTTACAATTGCCAAGCAGAATTGAGGAACAAGAGAAAAAACAGGTTTCCAACGTCTGAGTGACTTACTAGCTGCTCTAGATATACGCTTGCTATGCCACAACTTAATGTCTAGGCTGCACCACGAGATTTCTACCCTATGTCAAATGCAGGCAGATGAGGTGCGTTATTGCTGCCATTGATAATACGCAGAGTTTCATTAAATTTGGAATTCTGGAGACAAGTTGGAATAATTTTTATATAGTATACCTTGGAGGGTTATGTATACCTCTATACTTATAGTATGGTTATGTGTATTATATACTTATAGTATGGTTATGTGTATTACAAAAGGTTATGTACACCTGTTGTATACTAACACAGCTAGATTACAACAATATTACAAGTACTATTACTCTTCTACTATTACTCTTCTGAATCATCGTCACCAGGCGCTCCAGAGATCCTTTTGATCATGAACATTTGATGCTCTCTATTCCATATAAGATGGATGATAAAATCGAAGGGATCAGGATAATGGAGAGGATTGAGAGCAAGAGTGGTCATCCAGTCTTCAAGCGGTATATCTCGCTCGCGGCACTGCTTGAAGTCCTCATGATTCATCTTGCAAGTAATGGAATCACGTTCAGGACCAGAATGTGTCATAGCTAGACGGAGGCCAATGTTGATGGACTCGGCAATTTGATGTATATTTATATCCACCAAAATTATTGATGGTATATACATCTAAATTATTGGATATACATACCACGTATGATACTTGTATATACCCAATAATGTTGCTGCAGTGGACATCAATAATTTTATGGGTATAAGTATAGCTGCATTCGATGGCATAAGACATTCATTTGCTATGTCTCGACGTCCTGCTAGAGTTCTTCAAAGGTCGCAATTGCCTCCTCCTCCTGAACATCTCGACACCATTACTTGTTCTATGACATTCAAAGATTTACATGCATGCAAGCTAAGAGGTATCATCCTTGATCCCTGGCTGACTGGTATAGCAGAGGGTCGAGAGAGAGATTCTCCCAGTGAGTACCGTGTTGTTATCAAGATTGTTTGGGTTCCAGAGCGCGACGCTTATAAGATTGATAATATCATCAATGCCTATAATCTATGAATCATGTATGCTATGCATGATGAATAAATAAATGTACGATATAAGTGTATTATGCAAATATTAAAGTGTATTAAAAGTACAAGATCTCATGTATTAAGATGAATGTGCTATGTCTTTCCACATGTCTACAATATATTTCAGATTTTGAACAGTTTTCAGCCTCTTGTCATTGGGCATCCCCAGCATAATGAATAGCATCTAAATTTTCGTACCTTGAAGGATCGGAAGGATTAGGCCGCCAACGCTTAATTAAGCAGTCTTTGTAGTCCCCTCCAGTAGGCTTCCACCACGATATATAAATATGGCCAAAACATGTAGATTCTGGATCAAGAACAGCATTCTCCTCTGCATATCCTAAACAGGTGGCAGTGTTGTCATCTCCAGGTCTGACTAGAACAAACATACCCTTTGTCACATGTACGTGAGGATCAAACTCTTCAAGAGGCATCACTGGACGCCCATCTGAAGGGCCACAATAAGATGGTAAAGGTCGCGTGACCAAGGCAGGTACGTCGATCTCTGGAACAAATGCAACTTGTTCTAGAGGAGCTTGTCTTGTTTGTGGCCAAAATGCATCATTTTGAGGACGTCCTAGAGCAATATCCTCAAAAGAGATAGCTGTCTTCAATACTCAACACTTGCTGTGTATTGCCTTGCAAACAAGCTAATTTCTTGATTCTTGCATATGTCCTTCCATAGGGAGATATATTTGTTGATGCTATCCTTCAACCCTGGAAGATCTTTCAATGTTGGTCTGGGAGGAATATTTTGTGGCACACCACTTAGTAGCATTGGCTGACCATGTTCATCCTCTTTCCACATTCTAACTCCTGGAGAATCTGCTGGAAGCCACTCTTTATGTGTAGAACGCATTTTGTATTGCATGACAGGCCAATCTCCTGCCATCTTAAATTTGAAGAGCAACGGTTCAGTATGCCCAACCAGGCATTGGCCCTTATCAGGGATGAATCCCTTCACGAAAGCCTTTCAATTTAGAACTTCATCAATGAAGTATGGAATTGGAGATTTTGCATTGCACTTGCTGAACATGTAAAGTAGCTCTGGTAGTGTCAAAGCATCTGATGAACTCATCAAGGTTGAAAAATTTCTAAATAAAGCATCAATATCATCATGGGTGTGGCCGAGCATCATAAAGCCCACTTGGATATCATCAAAGACCTTAAGCCAAGTCAAATAAGATAAGTATGAAAAGACATACCTATTTTTGTTTTGGCCTGATGCATTATCAAGTTGCAAATAGAAATTTCGGAAAAGAGGGTTGAACACCTCAGGATTCGTTGTAGTTGAAGTATTTGGCAATACTTCTGCCATGGAAGCAAGTTTGTTCTTCAAAGGATTGATATCCTTGACTGCTTGCATCCTTCTGCAATCTGCAGACTTACTTCCATATAAGTCACCTATCTTATCCTCTTGTACCAATTCCAAGTTATGCAATATCCTAGAAAGTGAACCAATGTGGAAATTTGAATCATCTTTCCATAAATCAAGTGAAAAATGACCATAGGCACCACCACCATGCCCATGAGTCAAAGCTCCTGTCAAACTGCTCTTCAAGCGATCACCTCTCCATACAGATTTTGCTAGATGATGACTTCTAGGCACTAAAGTCTTAACCTGATCCATCTTATCATGTATTATACATGGATGATTTTCAGGAGACTGCTGTGACAATGCTCTCCAATGCCAATACTGACTTCTGCAAGAAGGTTGCTCCAGCATATGATCCCGACGTTGAATTGCAAGATTTCGTCTCTTTTGTATATTAATGTTTTTTCTAGCTTCTGCTTAATTACAATGCAGATGTTGCATTTAGAGAAGGCTGTATTTTTTGCAATGCTATCTGGAAATTCTCTTTCTATATACAATAAAAAGAGTTCAAGGCTACAGTATAAGCTCTTCAACCACTGCACCAACTTCTTTATGTATAAGCTTCTTATTAAGAATGGAAGGAAGCTTGCGTACATTTTCTCTTACATCATCTCTACCTCTTTTGCTCCTATGTTGGATACTTTCAGCATTCTCCTGAATGAATCTGTCTAGCACGCATTCGGTGACCAATGTAGCAGATCTAGGCTTCTTGGAGCCCGTATTACCATGTTCAACTAGCTTTCCACCTGCTTCAAATCTGTTTCTCCAATTGTAAAATGTTGACTGACAGATACCTAAAGCCATGCGCCACCCAACCAGACAGAATTCCACCCCCTTGAGCACTATCCTGTCCTCTCCTTGTCCTGTGTAAGTCACACTCAGCACGTCAAAAAAATATGTACCCCTTTCATTGTATGGTTGAGAATAAAATTCTTTTCTTAATGCACGTACTTGATGCTTGGTAAGTTTCTTGTTGCAAGTATTTTTGCAGCAGCTTGACTTCATAAACTTGTTGATGGGACTTGTGGAGCATAGCCTTTCCTCTTTGCTCTTTCCCTTGGGCTCTCTTGGAATGCTATTTGTGTAAGTATACTTCATTTTTCGTTTGAATTGAGCCTAAATGTTATCCTCAAATGATTCTAGCTCTATATTCTCATTATCTTTAGCTTCTCGAGCTTGCAAATGTTGTGAGATAATCCTTCCATCCTGCAGCATCACATCGCTATTTTCCCATTGTACAAGTGCATTTTCTGCTGGCCTTTCTGCACAAACATGACATTTGAGATCCTCTGTAATTAGTTCAGGAAGCACCTTTTCCACACAAAGGCCCACCTTTGAGTTTCCTAAAAATTCATCGTCAACAGCATCCTAGGGATCACTGAAGACAATTATGTCCTCTGCATATTTACTTCGGTTAGATGAATGAAGAATGTGGCAATGCTTGTCCAAGATATCAGTTCTTGAGAAACTAGGTGGTGGTTCATCATCATCTGATGCTATTCTGCGAGGAAAACGGGTAGCTAGATCCACTGTAGGATCAATTTCTTCATCTGCATCTGACACTGCCTCTACAGATTCTATATTCGAGGTCAGTGATGGAGGAGCTAAATCAATGGCATGATATCTTATATCCTGCCGAGGCCATTCGATGAACGTGCCCACAACCTTTGCAATGTTGTCCGCACCCCCACATGCAATCGGAAGGATGTGGGTAGGCACTACAGCCTCGGTAACTTGCACTGCTACATTGCGTGCGTCAACATTGTTCCCATGGATGCAAGTTCTATTCAGCCAGCGACCCTTACCAACCACAATATTATTACTGACTAGGTTCACCATATTCTCTGTGCTGCTTATTGTTTGAAGGAGCGGAGCAGTCGACACTGAGTCTGATGATGATGTAGATGTAGTAGGCAAGTTGGGGGTCTCAGTATCAGACGTTCCAGATGACACAGCTGATGCAGTTTCACAGATTCTCACGTCAGTTCGAGGCCATTTGATGAATGTCCCCACGGCTTCAGCAATATTATCTGCGCCCGCACACGGAACGGGAAGCACATGGGAGGACACTATGGCTTCAGTGACCTCCACGACCACATTGCTAAATGCAATGTTCTTGCCATACAGATGGCCTCTATGCAATTCATGTCCCATGGCAACAATCACATCCCCATGGAGAAGGTTAGCAGGGGCCTTTTCCTGTAAAATTCAATACACACACATACTTGTTAAAGACATGCAACCCTCGATGACATACACTTAGTTAAGAATAGCGCGAAAATTGGTAAAAAATTAGACCCCACAGGCCAAATGGTGACTGCGCTCCATTTATGAAATGGCGCAGTCGCGCCATTTACATGTAAATAGCGTAGAGGTGCCATTTACCTGTAAATGGCGCATGCGCTCCATTTACTTTATATAATGCCTTTTAATCTAAATGTTATATCTATTTTCATATGTATCTAAATGTCATATCAATTTTCATATATCTATTTAATCTATAATAACTTATAGTATCTATTTCATCTCTAATAACTAGATTATGGATCTACCCTTCAAAACAGAAGATCTACCCTTCAGAACATTAAATTATTTAGAACTAACATACTAAAACAAAATAGCCTCTAACCTGGAGATCATTGTAGATTCAGGATCTGCCATCAGAGATATCGATCGCATCGTCTGCTAGTTAGTGAAAATCGCCAAGAATCAAAGAAGCGCCTGGTAACAGTTGAAGAATCTCCAACAAAGAAGGTGATGCACCTGCAGAACGAAGAGAAGCGGCAGCGGCCTGCAGACGGCAACCTGCTACTATTGTCTAAAAAAACAACATCTAAGACGGAATAAACGCCAGAGGAGCGCCCTGCTTTCTCTTCCAAGTGATCTCATGCGCAAGTACCTACGAATATTGAAGCAAGGACGTGGAGCATAAAATTGCAGCCTAGGGAGTCGAGGACAGGAGCGCCTTCTATTGACCATGTCGACCTTCTGACACAAGACAACGAAAGGCCCTCATTTCCTTCAAATGGCGCAGGTGCGCCATTTCCTTCAAATGGCGCATGTGCGCCATTTCATATATCACGTTAATCATCGTGCTAAGTGGATACATGTCATTTTCTTACCATGTTTATCTTGCAGTTGTTGCTGTGCCGAAGGCACAGAACGTAGTTACATCAAAGACCCTGGTCCTGGCGGGCAGGCCTTGGTGCATGGAGATTGTTAGAGCCATATCTTTGACAGAAGGTTTGGACCCAACAAAGAGCGACAAGAGGCGAGAGCCTTGCCTTCTTGTCAAGTCCCGTGCCGGTGAGACGGGAAAGGAATCCATGGCCCAAATGGGCATCATAATAAACATGAGGGAAGTCAAGAAGCAGGGAAGACTTGACTTTCTTGGCTGCACAGTGGAGGATCCTGTAAATGCTAGCATTGATCTCTACTGTATGGAATGGCAGTGCTACGACCCGACAATGATGGAGTCCAGCATAAAGGACCAGGCTTTGTCGGCCAAAAAAAAAGGGTGGTCGTTGCCATCATATGAGTCCCACGAGCAAGCAGATATCAAAGGCACGGTAGAGATCCTCAGGGGATTTGGTATTCTGAGAGCAGCTATGGACATGTCAAAAAACTCTGTGTCCCACATTGTTAGAGCGAAGCTCTCAGGCAACATGCCAGCACTAATGGACAGCAGATGGCTGCTGGGAGAAGTGACTAGAAAGGGGGTGAATGTCAAACCAGCCACCAGAGTAGCCAAAGGAACAAAGGCAGGAGGAGGAGAAGAAGGACAAAAGCAGGCAGATCAAGAGTGGGCTCAAGAGGAAGCGAAGGAGGACGAGCATCAAGAGGAGAAGAGGGATGAGCAAGAGGAGAGCAACATCATTCTCCTGTGAAGTCCACTGGGAAGCCTGATTCCAAGAGGACGATTAATGACAATAAGAAGTTTTCAAAACACACAAAGGTGGTAGCTTCCAGAGCAGAGAACGCACCAGCAAAGAGAAAGAAACAAACAAAAAAGGAGACAAGAGCTAGGAAATTACAAAAGATGGCAGACCTTGAGGTGCCCGATGAACTGAAGATGGACTGCGATGCCGAAGAGGAAATGGCAGAGGAAACATTGAAAAAAATACAAAAGCACGGCCATATGTTTCCTCTTGGAATACACAAGGAGGATATCCATTTGGGATCTAGAAGAGGCACCATCTAATATGACCGCCAGGGTTATTAACCCCAAGCATGCAAGGAAGCTTTGCAAATCTTTTGCAGAAGATCCACATCCGGTGTTCACTCCAGCAGATGTGGTGCCCTTTGATCCGGACACAAAGGAGTTGCTGACCTGGTTACAGGAATCTGATCTGGTAGGGAAACGTTTCTACATTATCAATGGTAATCATTCAGTCTCTGCTGCTCAACTTGTGTGCAGTAAGTTGGGGACAGAAGATGCCAGAGTTGAGCTCAGGAAGATCTATAATTTTAGAATATGCAGAGTTCTTTCTGGAGAGATTAGTAACCTGGACCTTCTTCAGCTCAGTGTGGATGTCAATGTGGCAAGAAGGGGCAAAAAAACAGAAGAAGAGGTCATTATTTCCTAATTCGAAATGAGGGACAATGACGTGACATAAAATTCAAAATAACTGACGCTTATTAATTCGCACTCCCGCAATCTCCATTTCGGTATGCACCATCCGATTCTACCACAAAGAAGGTGCAAAAATGTGGTGTCAAAATGCGCGTTTTTGATACATCATAGCGTGCTTTTATCCGAGCATCGTGTAGGTTCGACGTGCGTCACAGTGGTGTCAGAGCATGATTTTGGTAGACCAGGTCATTGCACTAGCCATATTCTAACTCGTTAGATTGGTTAGTAAACTATCCCAACTCCATAGGTAGCATGAGTGTTGGCCTAGTTATGGGAGAAATAAACTAGTTAGGGATTAACGTGTGAGTTATTGAAGTGGAGTTATGTTAAGTTTGGAGAATGAGGTCCCTTGTTTCCAAGGGCTATAACTTTTTCTAAGTTAACTCGGATAGAGGCGATTCTTGCATCAACGTGTCGGGGACAATCCAATTGACCAAGAAGTGCCTGACTATATGGAACCAGGAGATGGCATCTCAAAAATGAACTAGGAGGTGACGTGGGTGGTCAGGCCATGCTGCTCCAACCCGATGTGCCAAGATGATGCCATCTGCCTGTATATGCATCCCTTGTGTGAAAAAATCTACCACCTCATTCATAGCAGAACCACCACTCATTTTTGCAATGACGATGATATGCAGGTTCAGATCCTCATTAACCTGCTTATTTCAGAGATGGAAATTTCTTCTTGTCCAGTGTTCAACAAGTCATCAGTCATTGTTTGCATGGACATGTCTATTCTGTACGCCTAGTTTGGCACTGTAGCAGGTCTTGCCATAATGTTTGTACTGAAGCATCACTCAGACTCGAATGTTTGTACTGAAGCATCACTTGTTCCCATGCACTGGCCATTGGATTTTGGAATCAAGGCATGTATTAAATATAAGAATTATGACCATCTCTCAATAGACACAGTCATAGATGTGGCTGTCATCCATCCCTCGCAATGAATAGTTCATATTTGGTCATAAAGCATAGGCGGAAAATATGGTGGGTGCCCTTGTAGGGTATTGATGTATTATCTTATAGGAATGGGTCGAGGTGATGATGACATAATTAGTTTTTATTGTCCTAGGGTGATATGTTGTTTATGGCGTTGGTGAGATGCTGGCAGTAACACCATATATGAGGTTGTGCTCCTGTGTTTTTCGAATTCTTAATTTTTATGATGGTTTTGAATTCATTAGAACTTGTGTTATCATGTTTTCTCCTTTCCAAGTGAAGCCTTGTAATTCGACAAGCTTGGACCTCAGATATGTCTCACCCATTCAACTTATCCAGGTTTAATTCCTAGAGGGTTATTCAAATTGTGTTCGAGTGAATATCTTGGTTCACAAGATGAACCCTAGAGTCTCAGATCGTTGCCCTCTCTGTGGCCAACGTGTTGAAACTATTGAACACTACTTCTTCTTGTGCGATCATCTACGGCTTGCTTGGGCGTGGCTGTTCACTCTTTTCAGTGTGTCTCTCACTAGCCAGGAGATCCTACTTGCGCTTTATCCCCCTGTTTGGGCTAACTTGTGTAAGCGGGCATTTCATCTTGCTTCTAGTTGGATTTCGTGCTCTATCTGGCAGAGGCGACATTTGTGTATTTTCTAAGGTGCACACATCTCTGATCAGCAGCTTCTTCGTTGTGCTCAGCAGAAGATCACTAAAGCTTATCGTTGCTCATCTCTAGCTGATGATAAAAAAGAGATAATTTGGCAGACGTATTTACGGTGTTCTTCTTATGCATAGACAGGTGTTTGCGCCTAGTTGGGTTAGCTTATCCACTAGGGTTTTATGCCTATCTGTGCATTGTGTATTGCACCTTTGTTCTTGTCAATAAAAAGAGTCTCACGTCCTGATGTCCCTTAAAAGGTATCATTTAGTGAACAAACAAGTGCCACAAAAGAATAGTTAGCACTGGGTACTGCATAATTTTTATAATATATCCATGAATATTAAGTTAATTAATGAATTCTTATTAGACTTTAGTAGGTTTGCTTTTTATTGACCCACGTTAAGGGCAATTCATTGAGGAGAGGGTTGTCTTTGGCATGTTGGGAAATATTTTGAGCATATGTAAACATCTAATAGCTACAATTTTTGTTGTTTTTATTTTTTGTATTTTCCACCTGAAATTGAAGGATTATTAGAGGCAGAAAGTAATAGAAAGAAGGATAAATATCTAAATGGTTGATAAGGTAGATTTATGATACAAAGTCTAGAATTTACAGAGCTTAGAAACCTAAAACCAATAACTTAAGACAAGAAATAGATTAGGGGCAATAGAAATTGTATTCTACAGATTGATATGGGCACATATTCCACCCAACTGGATCCACTTCAGAATGGGATATGGCAAATATTCACACTGATAATTGAGTACAGGCTTATCTGTTTATATTTTTACTTCAAGTAGATATAGATCAATCCTAGGTCGGCTTAGAAATCAGGGAACAACTTGGATTGTGTTTTGAGATCAGTATCTAGATCTAAAATTGCAAGGGAGGTTGTCTGAGGCAGAAACCGCTGAAGCAGAATCAAAGCTGAAGCTGGCAACATGGATCCTGTTGATAGTTGCTTAAATTTGCCTCTATGACCAAACAATTTTCTAGCAATGGAGTTTCAACTAGACTTTAAGCATGACAAATGTCATTCATGAATATGACCCTTGAGTATTTTTATTTTCCTTGTGTACCATTAGCTTGACCATTGAATTACTGTAGCTACAAAGTACTGTAGCAATGAGACTGATCGATTTACTGTAGCAATGAACTGAAAAACCAATAAGCCTAAATTGTGGTTTAGAACTTACGATCAGACACGATGCTATTCTCCAAATCACTGAATGTATATTTCTGCTTTGTTCAGTACATTTAAGCTCAAACAGGTCGGTGCAATTCGATGGTTTAGGCTGGGTATTTGGTCGGTTTCTGTTAATGACATTTTCATGTGAATTTCGCACCAACTTTATATTTTCTGAAATTATTTACATATAATATAATTTCGATGCAATTTGCCCACAACCATTAACCTATGCCCTTAGCAAACAACTTAGGGGCAACCTCATTTACATATGTGATGGCTATAGAGTTACGGCAAAACATGCAATCATTTGATGACCCTTGCTAATTTCCAACAGATCCATTGTTTGCTCTGTTGTTGCTGGGCAGAGGTTGCAGGCGAAGTTTTAGACACCTGTCAATATTCACCAAATCTACAATTCTTGATTTCATCTTTTTTTAATAAGCATCCTTAGGGAGGCATTCTCCAAAACATCTTAGAGCACCCTGATAGTTCTTCTGCCATTCCATCATTTCCTATAAATATGCCTATCTCATTCAAAGACTGAATTGCTCTTAGGTACCTGCTAAGAATTGTTTACAAGCTCTTATTGCCTTGAAGAGAAGCGAAATATCTTCAAACCTATCCCATTTGCCTTTGTCAAGTTAAAGGATGGAAGTGTAAGGTTCACAAGAGCTCTCGCTAGTACATCTAAATTATTGGTCAACAAGGAACATTCAAGAATATTCCATATCTCACTACACACACACCAAAAGGCTAAAGAATAAGCCCGGAATTTAGAAAAAGTGCAACAAAACGTAATGTGTAAATATATAGGTCGGTTTCTAAAAAAGTCTTTTTACTTATCCCCATCCTCTTTGGCGCTTTTGCCATGGCTAGAATTCATTTGCCATTCCAAACAGTAAATTGCTATGAGCGCCCTTCAGCTTCAATTTCATCATCGGGACATTCTTTTTTCTCCGACGATCCTCGTCCCATCATGCTCTATGACGGTATATTTTTTAGTAGTCGTTTATTGTGAAGTGCTCTTTTAGTTTAAACCTGAAGGCGTTTTTCTGCTGCTTTAAGCGGTGTATATCTAGATCAGTTCTTCTTCTTTAGCAGTTTAAATATGGCTGTAATGCTTAAATACTTTTTCATCTTGTGTTGGCCTTCAATCTAAAAGGTGTCTGTAACTTGTGCAATGGAGGGGTGAACTTCGTTCTGGACAATGATCCAGATGGGTAATTCTCTTTTATTTTCCTTATTACACATGATATGACCTTTATTGGTCTCTGTTAAAAGATGATGACGGATTTTGGGGCATTTTAATGTCTTGAATAAAAATGGCTATTCATCACTTTCAGGAAGCTGAGATTTGCAGCTTTACAAAGTAAAGCTGGAAAAGTACTACTTAAGCGAGTAGGACGCTCTCCTCAAGATATTTCTAGTGTGGTCCTTGTTGAAAATAACAGGTGACTTTCTTATGATGCTTTACTAAAGCCTTAAATATTAGAATGGTAATGATAAGGGTGTACTGGTTTTACACATACAAGGGGATACATCAAATCAGAGGCAGTGCTTCAGATAGCAAAGCGTCTGAAACCACCATATCCTGCCCTTGCTGATCTACTATCAACACTTCCAGTGTAAGTCTAATTTGAAATGGCTCAATTAATAGGTACTGTTATCATCTCTAAAGCTTATGAATTATGCCATATCTTAGATAGATAGATAGATCGAGCTGACTTGGCTATCTTTGTATTTTAGCAATAAGAAAACCTAACCTAATACAGGCAAGCTGAGATGATCTTTTCTGATTGAATATTGAGGATATTGTCATATTACCATTTCTGAATTATCCGGTTATGTTATAGTAGGTAGCCTGTTAATGCATCGGTAGAAGTTTTTGAGACTGATGCCTTTTTAAAAAAAGACATTCACATTTTACCTATGAATCCTGTTTTTGATTTGAAATGGTACATGATTTTCAATATTCGAAGGTGGGTTCTTTTATCATTATAGATTAGTTGATCTTTCAATGGTGCAGGTTCATCCGAGATGCGGTGTATGATGTTGTTGCAGAAAATCGTTATGCATTGTTTGGAGAGAGCAACGTGTGCCGACTATCAGACTCTACTTTTGAGGACAGATTTATAACGGAAGGGTAACAACTCTATGGAAGTTGTATTATGGCCGTTCTGAAATAGTGTTTGAAAAGCTCCAGTCCCATTAAAGAGTTTCTTTAAAAGGGGTATCCTACTAACCAACATGCATGTCGCTGTATCATGTTGATAGATGCTAGGAATATTCTCCAAACTCAAACCCAGGGCATAACAGGCAGCCATAAACGTCATAGCAGGCGGTGGCGTGCCTCTTTGAGCATCTTTGAACCACGGATTTAACTTTAGGGTGGTTTCCCATGAGACGAAAACATGGAGATTTTCTTGAGGTTAGGTCAAAGGCTCCAGCGTTCCCATGAGCGCCTTACTTGCTTGATTTAGATTTAGGACCTGAGCCGCAAAGTATTCTCCACACAATTCTGAGCCTCAAGTTTTTGACTAGTACGACTATTTCAGGCCTGCAATTCATGGGAAAACACCCCTAGATGTCGATAATCTAGGCTGGGAGCTGTCTAGGAGCTGATAATCTAGCTCTGGAGGGTGTTGAATCTCTGATACTCGAGTACAAGATATAAACTTTGCTCGCCCCTCTGAGCTCGCCTCTTTATTTGTTGTAAGGGGTCCACAGGCGTGTTTATCTGGGCTTGCACATGCAAGCACCGGTTTTATCCCCTTCTTAAACATAGATGTAGGAAGTTATAAAATTTGCAGCCCTTGGATCCGGGAGGGTTAAAAGGGGGAACATATTGGAGTAGGATTTACCTCTAGAGATTATCATGAAAATCTCCTAAAGTGATTTGACCATCAATCAGAGGGATAACTTTCTCCATCTATCCTTATCATGGCTTATGCACATAACCCATTCGACCCTCTGGCCTCCTAGGTTATTTTGCATAGCTGCCTTGTCTCTCCACATGATTATAAGAAATAAACATATATATGTACACTAGTAGCTATATTCAATAGCTGCTTTTCTTACTTCTATACTAAGGTAATTGGGGCAGGACCCAAAAGTAATGTTAATGTGGTGTGAGTTATATGTCTAATCGGATGTTGGATGACGTCCCCTAACGATGCCCTGATCGTATATGAATGGGAATCCCCGCCTATCAGCAACTGACTCGCCAACATGGAACTGTCTATCAGACATTAGACTTTTGATGGCGGACAAGATCTTATATGGGAGGCATAGACGTGTCATCATCTAGCTGAGGAAGCCTACAGAAACAAGCACATGACAATGCATATAAGTAATGTAACCACCTCGAAGGACACCATAATCCATACTACTGCAAAGATATATTTGTCGTACATCATAACATAGGATATTCTACCAAGCCTTGGACTCTTGGGGATCGACTGACAACTTGGTCCTCCAAAAATCAATCAGACAGAAGTATAACAATGAATTGGGTTGGCAAAAGAACAATGGCCATTGGGTAGTCCATTCCATCTGCCGCTCCCGTGTATATTTTGTAGATAGGCTAAAAAGTATTTGGACTAGAATGTAGCCTGCCGAGGATATAGTTGGGAGGACTTCTCCAAAGTTGTATCTCCCTTGGTCCGATGAGGCAGGAAGAGACTTCTCTCTTGCAGAAGCACATGCCAATTGCAAGTGGCTAGAGGGCCGTGGTTTCCTTTACCCGTACTCGACCTAATCCTACGCATCATTTAGAAGGGATCAAATCTATACCTTGCCCACACGTAGTGATAAGCTATTAGGCCTAGCATACAACATTTTCCCAGTAGACTCAACACGCCAAGTGATGAACTGCAATCGGACAAGTCTCCCTTATAAGTTTGTCTAGCCCCGACACCCATTGCAAGTTGGGCTCTTATACACATGTCGCAATTAATTAGGAGAGGTACTTTATTAGAAGCATATGTAGCATCGTAGGTTTCGACCCCTTTTCCCCAAGCACAAGTGGCGCAAAATAATGATATCATCTAGCACATCATAGCTAATTGAGTCAAATAACAATTATCATCTAAATAATCTAATCACACGTGACAAACATGATTAGAATTCGCTCGTTAGTCTAGATTTCGGGTAAGGGTTCTTAAGCTTCATCTAAGGCTAAAACTAGGTGCTACAACCATCAAGCTTGCGCTAACCACTAAATCTATCACCCATCTGATCCTTGGTCGATGCCAACTAAAACTGGAGAAAGCTTTAGAGATACTTCGAAACACATGCTTGGCTGCTGTTGCAAGGCGTGCTACTGTCAAAGACTACTGCCATAGAGAGAGGGTGCTTCTCCATCGTGGCCATTCGATATGCGACCTACAATGTCTAAGATGATGTATATCTAATCTTTCGTCACCCTTGGCATGGAGGATGGCTTATTCCTTGTAATAGCCATAGATTAAGGTGCTTTCCTGTCATGCACATGTCTATATGCTTATTACCCAGATGACTGCCCTCTTTTCTCTCTTAGAATTTGTCTACTTTCGTTTCACCAGACGATAGACTTTACTCTAAGCCGCAATCACCTATTTTATTGACGTCAATTATTTTGATGATGAGACGTCCTTTGTATTGCTCCATGAATTGTGGGTATTGCTTTTCTAAATCTGATTTTAGTGCTCTACTTTCGATCTTGCACTGGCAAATGTATCCACTTGACTAAGTATCAGAAAAATTATAATGATCTTGTTTTCTTAAACGCTATATCAAGAAGCATTCCAGGAACAATCTCGAGTTGTTCTTCTGTCATTTCTAATAGGGGTAGAGTTTCCAATACTTCTTCCGGATTTAGAGTATGCTTCAGGTTTATATAGAGGACTTTGTGAAATTTTAAGTGAGCAGAAAAGTCCAATTTATAGAGTTGATTCCCTATTCTTGTGACAATCTTAAATTGTCCCCCAAACCCCAAAAAACCTTAGGGCAAGCTTTTTGCAATTGTCAATACGGAGCTTCGCTTGTTTGACTTTGATCTTAAACTAAACACTTTCTCCCAACTTGAACTCTCCTATAGACCTATGCCTGTTTGCCAGTTCCATATCTCTCTAGGGTGACCCCTTCAGCATAGTGACATCCTCAGTCCGGGGTTTATCGCACTGAGGAGGTACAAGAACCAGAGCCTGAATGAGTAAGACCTTCAACTATTAAAAGCCGCCACTGCATGTGGATTCCAAGTCCAATTTGCTTCGTCCTGTGTAAGTTTATGGATAGGATCAACTTTTGCTGCCAATCCAGGAATGAGAATAGTATAGTAATTGACTTTGCCAAGAAAAGACCTAGTCTCCTTGATATTGGCGGGGGGCTTGGCTTGCAGGACACAACTGATTTTTGCTGGATCCGTGGTGATATCTTGCTTGCTGACCACATGTCCGAGAAGGAAGCCAGAAGCGACACAGAAAGTGCACTTTTCAGGGTTGAGACTGATGCCAGATTTGTCACATTTTTGAAAAATGAGCTCCATTTTGGAAAGGTGATCCTCTTCTGTGCTGTAAGTCGAGAAATCATCTTGAAAATTTTGAAGAAAGGCATTTTCCTTCACGTAATCTTGAAACAATGATGGTTTCTTTTAATGTTTGAGTCTCCTGATCCGATAGCTTAGCTCATAGAACGAGGTGTTGATCTTCTTTGGAAACACTGTTTGTTCCTGGTTCTTTCTCGGGGTAAGTCAGATGCCTTACATGCCCCATTCTGGATTGCTATTGAAGATTTTCTTCTAGGATTTCACGATTCTGGATTCATTTCTGCCATTGCTAATGAGATTGAACTTCATTAATAACACACTATAACCAATGGCATTACCAAGGTTGAGTAGCATGGCCTATTCATCGTGGCATAGGCCGATTGGCCTCAGTGGACGATAAAAAATCATTCTCATTCTCATTCATCGTGCCATGCCTCAGACAATTGTTGTTCATAGTGGGCCCATATTCTTTTCTTTCAAACTAAATTTGTTAAATGGTCTAGAGTTAGCTCTGATGTTTTCTAAGGCCTCTCTTTGTGCAATTTAGTAAGTCTCACCAACAGGTTCCTCCATTGGCATTTGCTGCATCTCCTGCTCCTAGCTCTGGTCCTTTTTTAGTGGATGTCTCTCATCCCCCTATGGCTTCCTCTGGCTCTATTCCACCTGCAAGTCCCATGGCCCAGTCAATGGATCAATGGAGGCAAAGGCTGGATGAAATTCAGAGATCACAAGAGCAAGTTCAAGAGGCTTATGGGCAGTACATGAACGTTCATTGTTGTGGCAGCTATCCTCCACCTAAACATCCATCTATTCTTCATCAATCTCGAAAATCAACTAAGGGTTATAATATCTCCGCATCTCAACTCTCTTCACCAGTTGCTTTACGTGAATCTGCCTCTTTTTGTTGCATATGGTCACTTTGCTCCAATGGGCTAATTTGATTGAGGATAGCATTGCCTAACTACAGATCTAGGATAAAATTTCAAACTCACCTGAGATTCCAGTAGTCTAATCTGATTTGACTCCTGCAGTTAATCCCTTAAGTGGAGCCGTATCTCTTTTTACTTATCTAGTATGAAGTAAGGACACAGTGCCTCATAGGATCAATACATTGGGTCTGTAGGATCAATACATTGGGTTTGTTTAGGCAAAAAGTACACATCACTCACACAGTGCGCGAGAAGCATTCTCAAAAGTTTTGGAAATGCCCAGGGCGCATTCTGTGAGGGGTCACCCCTACTTTACTCAAACAGGTTCTTAGAGTGATAACATACATTTCTAACTCAAATTCAAGGTTTAAGTTGCTTTGCGCTATCAGATTGCTCTAATTATGCATCTATCTAGGTCAACATGGGTCCACCACTTACACAGTGTGCGAGAAGCATTCTCAAAAGTTTTGGAAATGCCCAAGGCGCAGTCTGTGAGGGGTCACACCTTTTTTGCCATAATTTTTCAGGGTTTTGCCATAAATCTTCCTAACTTAGCATTATTCTACTTGCTGCTCTAAGGATTTGAAAAACAATTTTCCAAATTTTCGAAGTCCATGCTTGGGTTGCTATTCTCAAGACTGGAAGTCTACTGTTAATTCTAACAGGGAATGGTCAGTGCCCGATCTTGGTCTACCAAGATCATGCTCTGATACCACTTGACGTCCCCTACTTCCTCTACGATGCTCCCATCGTATCAGAAGGCGGAGTTCATCCCCCTGGCAGCCAGCCAAACTGACAGGAGCCATCCACCTGACACCAATCCTTGACAAGGGATCAATGAGGAAGAATGGATGGGTCATTTGCCCCGTCTTCCCTCGGGGCCGTCCTAGTTGCGGAAGCGTAAGTAAACATAAGCACTTGACACAACAAAGTCGCCTCGAAGGGTGACCACATCATAACATACATGTAACAGCATATCAATAACATCATCATCACATGGGGGATCCTACCCAAGGGCTCAGACTCCAAAGTATGGACTGACGGCTTGGGCCTCCAGAAGTCAATGCAGACAGAATTCATGGCAAATGGATTGGGTTGGCATAGGAACATGGCTGTTGGGTAGTCCACTCCATCCCCCGTGCACACTTTGCAGAGTAGGTTGAAGAGTCTTGGGATTGGACCGTAGCCTGTCGGGTGCATAGCCAAAGGGGCTACTGCTGGGTTGCATCTCCCCAGTCCCGATGAGGCAGGAGGAGAGTCTCCTTCCCTCCAGAGGCATGCATGCCCATCACAGGCGGCTAGAGGGCCACTGCCCGTATTCGACTTGAACCTCATTGAAGGTGACGCATCACCCAAGAGGTCACACGCAGTGGCAAACCATTAAGCCTAGCCAGCTTAGATCCCCGGTAAGCTTTACACACTAGAGGGATCAATCAGTGATGGGACAAGTCCCCCTTATTCCACCGGTCTAGCCTCGCCACCCACAACCAGGCAGGCTCTTGTACACGGGCTGCATTAATTGGGAATTAATGAGGTCATCTAGGATCATCTGCTATTGAAGGTTTCAGGGTCTCTACCCCCAGGAGAGCATAGAATGGAACATCATCAACATCAAAGAACTGAAATACTGAATAAGATCTAATCTACCAAAACATACAAGGTTAGGTTCATTCGTTACGGCTGGTGATCTTAGGATCTACAAGGCTGATAGGACTGATCTAACATACTATCCTAACTCATTGTCGGGCTAAGAGGCGGCTTTGCACAATAGAATACCTGATCTTTGGCTAGCTTCAGCTCCCCGGATTGCGTCCATGCCTTCGTTCTTGCTGAACAGGAAAAAAATTAAGGAACTTTTATACTCAAAGTGGTAAAATAGACTTGGCTAAAGTATGCCAAAAATTGAGGTGAAAGCTTCTAATGTTTAGCTAAACTTTCTAAATTTTGCCACCTGTACTTTCTTACATTTGGCTAAACTTTTATTTAAAAAAGAAAAAATCTTCTATCTTTTGACCATTTTGCACTAATTCAAGACATAAATATTAACTGACCATAATAAATAGAAAGGCTATAGGATAATTTGGCTAAAGTACACTAAAGTTTGACGTAAAAGCTTCTAAGCTTTGGCTAAACTTTCCAAATTTTGGCAGTTACACTGTCTTGCGATTAGCTAAAGTTGGACGAAATGGAGGTGGGGCGTGAAATAGACTTGGCTAAAATTTTATTCTTTTTAGCCCAAAAAGGGCCATAGTTTAGCCAATTTTTTTCTAAACGAAGCCAAAATTTCGCCATTTAGCTAAGTTTAGCCACTAATTTTTTCCATGTTGCTGAAGACTCCTGCTCCTGATGAATCTAATGTGTGAAGGCGCCTCAGCAGCGCCTGGCAATGCGAAATGGCAGCTTGCCTTAGCCAGAATGGCTCAGGAAAGCCCAAAATGCGAAAGGAGAAAGGTTTAGGGTTTCCCCTTTGGTTCCTTATATATGAACTTTTAGGGTTAGGTTAGAAGGGGCCAAATGGGGTATTGCCACTTGGCAAGGGGGGTTTTAATTGTATATGTTTAATATACATGCGCAACATACGAGGTTGCCCCCTAGGTGCAACCCTTTACGGCTCTCAAGTACTTGTCGTGATGACATGTACGTGTGACGTGGCAGTATAATATATGTATTCGGCCCGTATGTTATGTTGGAACGTCACAAGATCACACCATGGCCATTGGCTAGGCCTATTAGATATTGCATGATTGTACTGTTGGTTTTTTTGTTGCAGGTTTCCAATGGAAGTGGATGTGAATATCCAGGATGGTGCCAGCCACCTTGTGGTCCATATAGATCCCTCTTTGATCAATCCTAGCGTTGATGCCTCCCATCCAAATGCGCAGGCTTATCCACCAGAGCTTGAGGAGACATTCTGTGCTGAAGAGTTCGTTAGGCAAATAGTTCAGATTGGCATAGAAATGCATAAGATGGCAGCTTCAATGCGTATTTTGAGGCGCCAGCTCCACAGGTTCTATTTAGCAATTGATGATGCCATGAACAGTGTTGCGTGGGAGTGCCTCGGAGTGCCCATCTGAGCTTCATACTCTTAGATCCCACATGAGCTTGCAAGAGCGCTGCTGTCACATGAGATCCGGCAATTGGATGCCATTATAAGGCAAGCTCGCTGTGGAGAGTTGCGCTGCTTCATGTGTTCGTGTTTATCCTCTCTTGTTTTGGTGTGATGCACTTCTTCTGTACTGTTGTTGTGATGGCGAGCAAGCCACGTGTGTACTTTTGCATTCCATGAATGTATATACGCCATGTTTGTGCTGTAGTGAAATTGTGGAATTGATTGTTTTGCTCTGCAGGTATTTTTGTTCTTGGGCTCCTCTGAAATAATATACTGTATTTCTGGGCCTCTAGGCAATGGTATGGTCGTGAGTGGAGGCCCTATTAAATGGGGTCAATTTGACCCCATGTTGACCCCAGGTAGAAGGCCAAGATCTGCCCCGCCGGCATATTCCTGTGAAGATGCCGTCATCCGACGGCCTCAAAAATATAACACACTAGAAGCAATAATACACCTGATTATTGGAGCTTGGTCAAACAAAAAAGTTCAGGCCTCTAATGGAAGTCATTCCAAAGAGTTATGCTAACGTTGATTAGAGTGAAAGTTGTGCTTGAATTAGGATTGAGTACAACATGAGGTGGACGCATCCAAACCAGGCCTAAAATATTTTGGATTTTTTCGTCTTAGGCTACGTTCCCATGAAACAGACCGGACTTCCAAATTTCTTGTCAAGGTGAAGTCGAGCCAATTCCGATGTTCATATTTAACTTCAAAATTTGAGGTCAACTTCCAAGGCTGGCTTGGATTTTTCAAAAATGGAGGGGGGTTTCTGAACTCTCCAGTTACTTGCCTTGAATCTTGAGTCCGGTAGAAGGCTAACTTGCCTTGAATCTTCGAGTCCGATAACATGGGCAGAAATCCATTCGATGCGAATAGTTGTGCTGCCAATCTTGTTGGACGAGCAGGCTGGCTTGTTGAAGCAGAAGCTTTAAATAAGAAGCTTTAAATAACAGCATTCCGTTGTTGCTGATACTTCCACCATACATTACTCTGCTTGGCTTATGTATATTTCATAATGAAATGGATCGTGGAAAAACTGCTGCTGAGAGTGCATTTTGAATCAAATATGGCCAATTCTTCACGCAGCATATTACCATCTAATTTGAATAGCTTCATCTGCTGAAGTTCACCGAGCTGTAGGCATCACGTTGAATGCAGGTTGCAGGTTGCAGGTTTTCGCTTACAGATTGTACCCTATTGCAATGCACTCGTATTAAGCAGCTGCCAATTTAAGAACACAAACAAATAGAATGTGCCGACAAGTCCTAGACCTTGTATTCTTGGTCTTGGATTGCGGGCTCTGAGTGTTCTAAATAAGGCTACGTTCCATGCGCCTTCGACCAGACTCAAGATTCAAGGCAAGTAACTGGAGAGTTCAGAAACCCCCCTCCATTTTTGAAAAATCAAAGCCAGCCTTTGGCAGTTGACCTCAAATTTTGAAGTTAAATATGAACATGGTAAATGGTTTGTGTCTACTGGGTTCCAGATAACTGTTTTTGCACTTCTAATAAGTGTGTACTTGACAAACATAGTGTTCATCTGCTTGAGCAGTGCCAACCCACAGCATCGATTAATCATGACTTCTATTTCCTATAAAATGCATTCACGAAGTCTACATGCCATTACGGTAAAATCCAACCAAATACCAGTTTATAACATTCATACAAGTTGAAACTATTTCCTTTACCACGATTGAACTGACCCAGCAAACAATTTTAACGCCAGACAACCTCAGAACATTATAAAAATTAGAATACCGATCACAAAGTGCCTGAACCAAAGGCAGCTTTGCATTGCAAAACCATCCTCGTTACAACCTCATTGAAAAAAAATATGCACATTTCATGCTCCAACTAATTCAGTTTCGCCCTCTGCCTCAGCATCCTCAGCAGGCCTCTCAACCTTAACGCCAGTATCTTCACTGTAATCTCCATGAACCTGAAATTCAAGTAAGGGTTAAATTATCAGATATTTATATTACTAGATAATCAGAGAAATTCAGAGTACACAAACGTGTATTACCTCCATTAGTTTCCCAAGATCAAACTTTGGTGCTTTCAATATTTTAACCTTCCTGATGAAAGTGGACTGAAGGGGATAAATTCCTGCAGTGGCCTTTTCAATTTCCTTCCCAATAACCTCCGGGATAAACTTAGCAACTAATTCCTTCAAGTCACAGCTAGCTGCTTCCTTGATCATGATTTCTCTCATCTTTTTTCTAATCTGTAAACAAACTAAAGGGTTTTTTTAATCCTTAGCCTTAGCTTGATAAGGGTCCTTCACAATTGCCATTAAAATAAATCACCAGGCACTTACCATCCTGATCTGGCTAGTTTCTGCATAGTAGGTCCTCTTGACCTGATTGGTCCGCTTCTTTGTAAAGCCAATGCAGAACATCCTGAGCATATAGTTGTCAGTAGTTTTAACATCGACATGGTTTTCAATCAGAGATTGCCACTTTCTGACCAAGGATCTCAACTTGTCAGTAGTGAAATCCATACCCTGCATAAAAATAGAAGACTTCAAGCTCTCATCCATTGACAGTGTGAAGGTGACATTATGGACAGCTAATGATGAGTTACCCAGAAATTGGTCAGGACATTCTTTCCCTGAACATCCTCAGCCCTTAGCTTACTGTAAGCCTGGTCCTCGTCTTGTTGGAGGTCAGCCAAGGAACACTCAAAAACTCGTCCTTTAAGGGCATCGGATGCAATCTGCATCATCATATAAATCGATCTATGTTGGTAGCAGACAGAACTAGACAAAAAGAGATACACCATGAAACCAAAACATACCTTTGTTCCCTGCGTTCTGGTAACAAGGGTCTTTCCAACCGATCTCTGATTAAAAGTTGAAGGGGCTTTGATATCATACCAATCCTTCTTAGAAAAAGGATCAACACTGAGACAAAACTCATAGAATTCAGCATACCATGCAACTAATGCTTTAAGAAAAGAGTAAAAAACAAAAAGCTCTTACATCTTTTTCTTGCCCCCCTTCTTCCCCTTAGAGATACGCTTGTTCTTACTGCAAACAATATTGCCATGAAGAAGAATACAATATAAGGCGCAAAATCAAGAACTTACCCGACTGCCATGGCGGCTCCTTCCTCCGGACGAACTAACCCTAAACGGAAAAGAGGGAAAGGATAACGAAGAAGGGAGATAAAATTGTAAGAAAAACCCTAAACCTAAAAAAGCGAACGTAAGCCCTTATTTAATACGTGTCTCTTTTAGTTTGGTCCTTAAAATCCCGCATAGTTTTATTACCTTCTTCTCTCGCGTTCGTCTTTTGGGGACATTTGGGGGATCGTCATATATCCCAATGGGATGCTGTAATAACGTTTCCGAAATTGCAAACCGTATAGTTATACCATAAGATTTGGCAATGGTTAAGGGTTGTATTGGTATGGGAAACCGTATGTTGCTGACGCTGGCAACACAGATTCCCAACCCTAGAATCATGGGCGGGCATTTTGGAGCTCGCGAGCGCTGGTTGGGCGCAGGTGTTGGTGTCGCCTTGGGCTTCTGCAGGGATGGCGGAGCTCCTGGTGATGTGTCCGCTTTCTGGTTTGTTTCCTTATTTGGTTGGGTGGATGAGCTTGCGAATCTCTTCATGTTCTCTTCTTTCCGCTGGCTCTTGCGGATTTCTTGACGGGGTATTCACATGGCACCTGGGATCTCTAAATGGAGAATGGGGACCCGCACCGGGGAATAGGGAACTTTACATTTGCTAAATTCTTGTGTTCCATTTTAATTCCCTCGTGTTTCTTTTTTTTGTCTTGTAGTTTTTGCTCTGTTTTCCTCAATCTTCACAAAGCTGGCTTCTCAGAGAGCCAAGTTTCCTGGTTGGTCGATGCCTCGGGTAAGCCAAGGGCATTGGACTTTTGTTGGGGTTCGATTCCCCAAGCCCCGGGCTTGTCATATAATCTTTTACTTATTACGGACTTCATGACACGATATGAGGCTAAACAACGGTTCAGGGCCTTGGAATCCCATTTCTACATCAAGAAGGCTTCATCGTTGGATTGAAGGAGAAATACTACATTATGTACCGGCGGGTTGTTAGCTCCTGGCGAAGACCGCAAGTCTGTTTATTGGGCAAAGTTACATACTGAATCTGTAAAAACTCCACCTGTTTGTTCATTTTTGTGCGGGAGGGGAGGACATGGGTGGCCTCTATTCCCCAGGAATTGATCCCATGTTCTTGGCCCGCCAAATCGCCAAATCGATGAGTTCGAAGTTCATAAAATTTGGATTACATGGATTGTTAGAATTTCTTGCCAGTATGTACAGCTTGTTGCGAACTTTGAAAGCCCCTGGTTTGTATCGTGGATCCTAATCGATGATCGAAACTATTGGTGCCTCCTTAGAAACCGGGGCAAATAATGTGGGCCCCATCGTTGACCCCATCTTGACTTGCGTTTGAGGGCTAGAATTGCGCCCCATGGCATATGCTGTGGCATATGCCAGCATCCAATGGCCCAAAAAAATTTTGATACACCCGAAACGATAAAAATATTATCTATCTGTTTATCTATCTAATAAGGCCCAAATTCCACTTCTGGAAGTTGCAGTTACCTCTGTGGCATCAAATGCCTTGAAGATATATCTACCCTAACTGGATGTATGATTCCACTACGGCAAAGGTAATTCTTCTACAACAAGACTACTCCGTTGTTCTGATTCGTGTCAAGATTCAGAGAGGCAATTGTTGTTGCTGCAAAAATACGGGAGGAATATCCCCTGACAGTTAAGCGGCTATTTATAGCATCCACATCCTTATCCGAAGCAAAATCCGATGCTCAAATACCTCTGTTAGTGGAATCACAGAGAGGAAGAGACATTTTGGATGCTCGAACCAGATTGGCCCATATTCAACTTCCAGGCATCAATTGACGCCAGTGGAATCTGGGCCTAAGTATAGGTGGAAAACATATATAGGTGGTGGGAAAATCAAACTCTATTTTTAAAATGTGAAGCCAAAATGATCCAATGTAAGAAGACTATTGCATACAGATAGTTGTCCTTCGGGCCCGAGAGCATATTTGCATGTTTTTATTTTCATCTCGCTTCTATTGGGGCCATAGGCTTGCCAGTTCGAATCAGGCAGAATGACCTGGGCAGGAGCATACATTGCCACTACTAAAGTGATGAAGTCGTATTTAATTAAAGTGGGACAAATCTTGAATTTTGGGACTCGAACTGAAAATGGGACTCACACACCATAAAAGAAATTTCTGAATTGATTGCTTGAATAGAATTACACATGACACACATAAAATTGGGTTACTTGTTTTCCTCATAAATTTTACAAACCACTAGTTGATAAAGTTTTCAAACTTCTCAATATTATGTACCCTCATACAATGATATAGCATGGAAGTTGCTCATGGCCTTGTCCATCTCCCTTCTTGGGATCTTGTGTGTGTTGTCCTTTGCAACGTGAGAACTTGGATATGACCATACCACACACTCCACCAATTCCCTCCTTTGAGGGTCAGCATAATTTGCCCTCCACTTCTTCTCCCAAAGAGCCGGTGTATTGCTCCTTCAAGTTGCCCTTCTTGTGTCTCCCAATGGGCTCCCAATATTGAATTTGGAATCCGGGCGCAACTCCTCTCCATCGGGCATAGTGGTGGTTACATCGAGAGAGTGCCACCCCTAACCATATTGGGCCGATCCTCATCATCGTCGCCTTACTAGCACAAAGTATCCTTCCTTGATGTCCTCAAAGGGATCCCACTCGGGAAGATCAAACCACTTCTTCCAGCCTTACTTCCCACAAACCACTTGGAACCCTTGTTGGGACCCAAGTGAGCATTCTTAGACGTGCTTGCACCTTGAGAACCCTCCCATCTTGACTCGGCAAGAACCCGCTCTTAGCTCCCTCCCACATGGTCATTCGGGTTTCTAAGCATGTCACAACTTTCTCCCAAGACTTGATTAGGGAGTCCATTTGATTTTTCTTAAGAGTGGAGGTGTGCTTTCCATTTCAACATCATCCCAAAGTCGTTATGTAATCCTTGATGCCCTTCACTAGTTGGCTAGAGTCTTTGACTGCCTTGAAGGGAGGTAGTGGTTTTGGCTGCCCTTTAGGAATGAGAATTTCACCAAAGACACCCCTTTGCCACAACTTCGATACCTTGTGCAGGCATCCACAACTTGTCACCCGGTCTCCACTTATATTGCATGATTGGTATTCCATCCCTAACCCAAAACTTGAACTGAAGTGGCTTTGTGTGTCCTTCAACCGGTCCTTACCATCTAGCAAGTATCCTTCTACAAATGATTTCCAATCACGCAACCTCATCCATCAAGAAAGCCATTGGGTTGGGGTCAATGCAGCTCTCAAACACATCCATTAGTTCGGGGAGAGTGGTCACGTTTTCTCTCTTGAGCTTGGTGGAGAAAGTTCCAAAGAATCCATCTATATCATCATGCGTATGCCCAACCATCATGAATCCCACTTTCACAACTTTGAATACTCCCATTCTTTGTCCAAGTATGACATAGCCCCAAACATCCATCTATTCTTGTTTTCTTTTCAACAGTTGTCCAATCAAACACATAGCTCCTCGAAGCGATTTCTCAAGTAAGGGGAAATCATCCCAAGTCCTCCTTGATTCACTAGACACCTTGGATGTGAGCTTTTTATCTCGCCTTTGGTAACAAAGCGGTTGATCATCCATCAAAGCCTCAAAAATGGGTCTTTGAAGGGAATACCTCCTCCCTTCTATCGATCCTTTCTCTAGTGTTCTCGTGCACTTGAAAATAGAGCTCACATGGAAGTTTGGATCATCTCTCCATAGATCAAGCACAAAATGACCATATGTTCCAGGTTCCATGACCATGTGTTAATACACCCGCCAGACTTACTTTCATCCTAAAAAGCGTTTTGACAACGCTTTGGGTAAAGGATCTAGCTTTGGCAAGAAAGTCTTGTGTTGGTCCATCTTATCATGAATTATACACAAAAATTTGTCTGCCGCATCTCGAGAAAATGTTCTCCACCGCCAATACAACCGTCTACATGATATTTGGTCCCTTTGGTGATCGCAAATTGCTCCCTAATTGCCATTCTTTCTTTCTCTATTGCGGTTGATGCAAGTGTATCCTTGAGTTGAATGCAAGTGTTGCACTTTGAGAATGGCATGTGTTGTAGGACACTCACGCCCGAGAAGTGAGTGCTCCATAACTTGTTGAAATGTGATTGAGAAAGAGGCCTACCTCCGTAGTTTCCGGATGGAGTTGACCTCCTTAAGGCACTCCTTTTGGATATAGTGTTGTGGCAACACTTTTTTGCACCACTCGCACACCGTGCTCGTTCACCTTCGACTTGTGGGGCATAGATTGAGACATGTATCTCACAAAGCTCTCGAAGACCAAATGGCCTTGAGAGTATTTGCTCTAGGTTTCAAAGTGAGTGCATTACCATGTTGGAACAAACCGTGCCCTTTTCTAACCTTTGCTCCCAAAGATCTGTAAAATGAAGACTTGCTCACCCCAAGAATCCATCTCAATGCTCTCATACATACCTTCATGCCCCTCAATTGATATAGTAGCCGCCCCGTGTTTTCATCATAGCCGGAATTCCTACACAAGGAGTAAATGAAATTAATCCTATCTTTTTGAAGTCAGCCCAATGTATTGGGACCTTATCCGCACGAGGTCATCCACATTGTAATGCACTGTGCAATCTAGGTTGCAACACTCTTGTCCCCTAATTGCCTCCGGTTTTCTCCGGTTGGTGCCATACTTTCCATCCTTTCTAAATATTTGTCACTTCTAGGCCTCTTGGGCACCCTTGGTCGCCTTTTTATGAAAGACATAGCGTCTCTTCCTTGTGATCAAAGGATGCTCATCGACCACCAAATCTTCCACATGGCCTTGGGTGGGCCTTGGGGTGTGTAGTTCAAGAGGGGCATTCTAGAGTATCACCATTCTTGTGTGTAATATATCTAATTGGCCATCTCAACCGAAGCTTGGGACTCCAAAGCAGCCACAGCACACAATGCAATCACTAGAGCTTCCACAGGACATGATTGTATCAACTTCGATAAGAAGCTTCACAATGCCAACTCAAGATGTTTATCTCCCAGCCTCTCATCATTCACACTATCAAATGGATCAACCTGCAGCTTATTATGCCCTCTGCAAATACCGCCCCAGTTTGCAAGGGTGCAACAAAAGGCAACCCTTCTTCCTCCATTGAAGCCTAGGGCAATGGCCTCTGCTTTGGACTTCCTTGGCTCCATTTTACTCATGTCACATGCTCCTGAATGAAAAAGCTCACATTAAAACCATATAGCCCCAAACACCACAAATATGACCATATGAACCATATAAAACCATACAAACATATTAAATATAACCATATTAAATCATACAATCATATTAACTAAAATCATATAACCATATTAAACCATACAACCATACTCATTCTAAACCATATGTAAACATTGTAACCATATATAACCATTGAAACTATTCAACCATTGAAACCATATTAAATATATAAGGTAACATATATAAACATATAACCTAACCTTTCATATCTTGTCATGGCCACGTGGTGCCTCCTCAGAGGCTGAAAGCGTGGCCATGTCAGCAACCCGCACTGCCACATCATGGAGGGCATGGCCCACACGCGTGGCGGGTTTATTATTGCACTTTTACGAGGTTTAGAGGGTGCGGCCCGTAATTAATCGCACCCTCTTCCTCTCCCCCACCATTCTTCCTCCCCTGTTTTCTCTCGATCACTCTTGAGCTCTGTATTTTCCTTAAGCGCCCGCTTTTCCGATCAGCGCGATGATCGAACCAAAACCATTCCAAGGCCATCTTATGACAAGAGCTTGGTCGACGGATCGGGGCGCTTCCAGCGCCGGTTCTCGCAGATTGAGTGTTCGAAAGTGGGCGCACGCCGAAGAAAGTGAGGCCCTTTTAGTGCCGCTTTTAGTTTTACAGTAAGTCCTTTCTTTGCATTTTTACTTATATTCTGTTGTTAGAGGCTCTTATTAATCCCCTGTTACAATTCTGGCCCGACAAATCCTTATTCACGCTTTGCGAACGACTATACCCACATGGAATCGAACACGGAAGCCTCCTCCTCATCCAAAGAAATCCGGGTATGTTTTTGTAATATCATACCCTTTTTAATCTCATTTCTCTGTCTTTCTTCTGTTTTTTCTCATTAATCTCATTTGTTTTCTCATTAATCTCACTAATCTCTACATTATCCGCTTTTCTTTTTGTATTGTTTTCTGCTTTTGTTATCTTTTTTCTTGCTTGTGGTTGAATTGAATACATTGTACGGGGCAAAAGTGAGAATAGTGGTTAGAGTAGTAGCAAGCAACCCGAGATGTCACTCATCGAGAGACAGTGTTAGGAAGTAAGATATTGCGAGCATTAAATGTAAGAGATTCACAAAAGATATAGCTAAACCGCTTCTAAGAATGTTTCATAAATGTAACATAACTAGGAATGTTTTTCTCCCAAGAAGAACTAAGAATAGGAATTGCTTCACGTACCGTGATTTCTAACTCACAAAGATATCCTCCACTTTGCATGAGACATGCGAGTGGCGAGTTGAGAATACTTCCGACTTGCCAACGGTCCGAGAAGTACAAGGCCTTCTTCTCGACTCATGAGTCGAGAACTTCTCGCTTCGACTCGCGAGAGGAAGAAGAGGGAGTGTACACTGGACCTGCGGTTTGAGGGATTCTCGACTTCACGATCGATTGCACACGCCTACCCAATGTCTTCACATTCTTTTTAAGCTCGCTGGTAGCCTTCTCGACTCGTGAGTCGAGAATGTCATACCCTATCAATGGCTCTTTGTGCGCCGCGGTACCTCCACCCACTGCGAGTCACTCTCCTTTGAACCATGCTCATCGAATATTGCGAAGAGGACCGCCTCGACCGGGTGGAGGCCTCGGCGACTAATCAACTTTCTCGACTGCGTGAGTCGAAAAAAACAGCTCTAGTGCACTCTAGAGCTGGCTGCCCAGATCCTTAACCACTCTCCTTCTATCTTCCTGGACATTGCGAAGGGAAGTGGTTTTGACCGTCTAGCAGCCAACTCTTAGCAACCCATTCTCTCCTTATTGGTCGCAGCGGCCTCTACCCAATCAAAGACCGTCTCCTTCGAACCATCTTCGTCGAATATTGCGAAGAGGATTGGATCAGAATGGGTGGAGGCCACTACAACTAACCACAGGGAAACCACAGAGCTTGCTGAGTGCATTCTCGGCTGGCCATGAAGCCCGGGAATGCCTTACCCAACCCAAGACTCCATGTGTACCATCCGAAGTTCGATGGCTAAGGCATTCTCGACTTGCGAATGAGAATGTAGACACGGTTAACAATGCGATTCTCGACTCGCTAGTCGAGAATCCTCTAGCCAGCCAAGCATGTAGACAAGAAGCCAAGCATTCTCGACTCGCAAGTCGAGAATCCCTTACAGCCAATTCTCTTGTCGAGAATCCCTTACAGCCAAGGCTTGCATTCTCTACAACTACTGCACTTTACGTTCTCCTCTGTTTTTAGTCCCAAGTGCCTCTAGCCATGCGAGAGCCACTCTCCTTCGAACCATCTTCCTCGAATATTGCGAAGAGGAGTGGTTCCGACTGGGTGGAGGCCCCTCCGACTAACTACAAGAGGATGCATTTGAACCGCATCTCCTGGGCCTTAGACCTAGCCTGATCTATGTACAACATTCCAAGAAAATGTCCAAGAAAAAATACACCTAAAACGGAATCGTTTTTACCCCGATCCATTGTTTCATCGCCGCATCTCTCAACCCGTAGAGTAAATCATCTCTAAGCTGAAAAAATGTTGGACAAGGAAACGATGAATCCGTCGAGCTTATCGCCAGCCCATTATTTAAACACGACGCGCATGTTCTACAAGCGAAATAACATAGGCATCTCAAAACTCACCTCTTCACGCAGTAATTCCTTGGGCCATCAGATCACGGATCCCGCGGCCTCACCTAGAGTCTTTGCTTCTTCGTTTGGTCTCATCAAGAGTGTATTCGCATCTAATACTTGTGTCAACGCGATTCTCGCAGATCCCCTCGCTCCATGGCGCAAAGTTGTAGAGTTCCCGTGGTTCCGCGCAAATCCTCTCCGCTTCCTACCTTAGCTCCGCGTGCTCATCGATCAAATCAACCGCTTGCAATAGAACGCTACGGTCGGGAAAAACACACATATGCAAGGCGCCATTAGCTTTACCGCTGCCGCTGGGCGCCATTCCTGAAGTCGCTACGGTCGATGCTCGGCCTCAACTCAAGGTCGCCAATGCCGCATCAAGATAAACTACGCTCGCTCACTAAGTCCCTTGATGTGATTAAATTTCGAAATAGTGTTTAGGCGGGCTAAAGGCGACCGTCTTTGTACCCTTAGCCCGCTTTTTTCATAAATGATTGCATGTCCTTAAATTCAAACTAAAGAACACGATCTTTTTTTACATGCAGTCCTAAAACTCACAACGCCGCGGAGGAAACTTAATTCTGACGTGGGGGTCCGATCGGGGAAGAGGATGAGGGGGCATACAGACATGGCGACTCCGTCCAAGAAGCGGCGCCGAGGGGATGCTAGTTCTAGCGCACCAAGAAGAAGAAGACAAACACCCCGTGAGCTCGAGGTTTATCTTTTGTCTAATACCTTAACTGATCCATCCTTTCTTCTTGCGTAAAAGATTCACCGCGGACTCACTAGTGATCACCGGCGAACTCCGTTCTTCGTCATCGGGGACTGAGACGAGCTTCTTGACACACCAGCAGATTCTTGGTAGTATGTCGAGGTATCAACAAGTGGGAAGGAGAAAGATCTGCTTTCTCCACCAAAGAGACAAGAAGAGCTCCTGAGACAAGTACAAGAAAATCGGTGTTGTGCTCTCCGCCTCTCGGTCGCCCGGTTCGAAGCATTTAACACTACATGTCGAGGGACTGCCGGAAGAGTAAGTTCTATCACACCAAAAATTATCAGTTTCAAATTATTCTCACTCTTCCATGAGCAAGGCTGAAGGGCACCAAAAAAAAGGCAAAGCGCCTTTAAATTGTCGAGAACCTTGGGTGGAAGGATCTCGAAGGGATGAAGGAGGCCTAACCCTAACATCCGGGAGCTTGGAATGGAGATTTCAGTCGGGGAAAACTGCTCAATACGGGAGCTTTACTTCTCTACCGCTCAAGACTCTACAACACTCGCAGCGGGGGGAATGAAGTTGTGGTTCATACGAAAAAAAGTCCGCCAAAGACCAAAGATGGAGAAGATGACACCACACGGAGGAATCGGATGGCGAATGAGATGAAGATATGGTCGACTCCCCAATAATGGATCCGTGATGATCGGATCAAGATTTCACGAGAGGGGCCTGAGTAAAATGGAGCGGCCGGCTCGGATATCCGCTAGGAATATCACACAAGCCGCCGGATATTAGGCGCGGAAGGTTTGCACGAGATGCCGCCTTGTTCAACCATTGAATTTAATCCAAAGACACATGCCGGAGATTCTCAACTCGATGGTGCGACATCCCCGGCCGATCCAATGCCCGCGGATGTCATACCTTTTAGCAGATCGACAGTCGGTTGTTCAAATTGAAGTCCGAGGAAGACTGGCGGGGAAAAGACGTCCGGCTTCGGGTAGTGGACGGTCGGCATTCGATGAGGGCGGCGCAAGTATTGCGTATCGAGAAGGAGGTGCCGCAAAGGATCAAGGATTAAGCGAGAGTGCAGAGTTCTTTCAGCGGAGACGCCAGCAACCGAACTGGCCAGCATTAGCCACTGCCAGAACACAATAGCAGCGAGTGCCGCCTACGTAGGTAAATAACTCGATTCTTTCCATTCTCACTCATGAAGTCGAAAAAGCCCTACCATCCTAACATTTCCCGATTATCATCGGGTTTCTCGACTCATGAGTCGAAAGCCGTGGGAACACGTAAAATCAAAGGATGCGAGCTTTCTCGACTCGCGAGTCGAGAAAACCTAGAGAAGTAAAATAAAATTAGACATTCAAAGGGACTTTCTCGACTCGCGAGTCGAAACCCCGGCTACTATTCTTGTTTATTTCGGTGTTTGTAGATACTATCATGCTCGACATTGGTACATTGATCGAATGCGACCCTTATCCTCACCAGATCATACACGCTGAGGCAACAAGTGGAAAGCATTGGGTTGTCCTCGGCCCTAAAGGAAACATGGCTCCCTCGGATAAGTGGAAGACCTTTGAGAAACTATGCAGATATGTTCTTTGGAGGGCCGAGGAAGATGATGAGGGAGAGGATGAAGAGGAGAAGAAGAAGAGAACACCAAGGAAAGGCGGGGGAGTCTCTCTCGGACCAATATGACCTCATTCTTAGCATTGAGGCTGGGCCCGAGAAATGGACCGAGATATGGGCTCAATGGACAAGAGGCAAGGCAAGGACGGCAATGGAGAATTTCCATCCGGCCGGACCCCAAGTTGTTTGACAAGCAGTTCATGAAGAGGATACAGGGCCTCACGGGACAAAGAAACGCTTGACACGCAAGGCGAGAATCTTGGATGGAACAATCACGCTAAGGAAGACTAGGAGTTCTAAAATGCGGGGCGCAAAGGATTATGCCACGATCCTAAAGCGGCGGCGTCTGCGTTAGAAGAAGGCATCACGGAGTTCTGCAACGTTGCATCTAATGAATACCATGACTTTGATTATTACAAGGAAAAGGCTGCCCTTGATGAGGAAGACATGAAGGAATTGAACCGTCTATGTCAACCCTACATCAACACCAAGCTGAAGCGTAACGTCAAAACCCTTCCTTTCCCCTCGAACGCTATGGCAATTCTGAAGAGGAAGCTTGGATTCGGGGTGGTCCCATTTAAGGCCGACGATAGCTCCCCCCCATTTCTGGTAACTTTGGGACACAAGGGATTTGGTGGTCTGGAACTGGCACCTGGACCCGTGGCACTATTTGTCATCAATATGATCGAAGACCCCACCCTTTTTTATGACAAAGCTGACATAGAGCGGTTGGTACAAGGCGGTAATACGGACATGACCGACTGGATACTTTCAGTTTCCTTGTCTTTTGCATGGGGCAATCGGACAACCTTTGTCTCCCAATGGGCAACCGATATTAACTTCACCAACAAGATCATGTACTCCATATACTGAACTAGATCATGAGTGTTAGACTTGGCTTGCCGAAGGCACCAAACTTTGCCAACATAGTTTTGGTTTTGATTTCAAGATCGGTATGTAGACCGGATAAGTGGTGGTCTAGCGAGCATCATTATCTCGACAGTTTCATGATCTCTCAAGAGCGGATGGAACCACGGAAGGGGCAGATTTATGGAGGATGTTCCATCGATGGACAAGGTCAAAGAAAGATGGTGCGGCAGGTCCTATACATAGAATTCCTATCCGGCCAAGAGTTATCAAGTACTTCATAACCAGGCTTGGTCGGGGAAGATCAAATTGTATCGCGAGTGGTACATGAATGGCCTGTTCTTCTCGGGGGCTATCTTTGTTTGGAATGAAACCTATATCCGTGGTTGGAAATAAGGACATGGTTGAAACCATTCGGTCATACACGGATCTGCTTCATGAGCATTTCAAGGGAGGAAGACAAATGGAAGCGATAAAGACGGCGAGGGGCGAGGGAGACTAAGCCGGCGTGAGCGTGAATGTCGAAGGTTTAGACAAGGATGCTGCGAACACATTCTTGAGAATCTGAGATTGAGGTGAGTTTACTTTGCTCTATCGGTGTTTCTCGACTTCATGCGAATCGAAAAAACTTCGTTCCTTTCAATACCTTTTTTCTTTTCATTCTCGACTCGCGAAGTCGAGAAAACTCGTTCCTTCGGCGGATGATGTCATCATTTTAGGGAGTTCCATGTCAACGACTCGGGATCATTGTCATTGGATACCGGCGGTTCCGCGTCGCGAGGAGGAGAATGCACTCCTCAAAGACAATCGAGCAAGACACCGCTCCGCGGCCCGAAAAGGACCGAAAGATAATGATCCCGCATTTGGATCCCGGATGAACCCGAAATATGGTCGAGCCAAACTCCAACCGGGATCCAAATTTGGTCCCGCTAAGCTTGTAATATTTGACGTCAATGGAGTATTAGCTGCGGTATACCACGATAAAGACGTCCCTCGAGATTAACACCTCGCAAATCCCGAGCCGAACAGAGCATAAAATAGTGTATCCGGGGCCTAGAGCTAAGGAAATTGTTGAATGGTGCACGAACGGGGATTCGGGCGGGCATATGGTCTTGTATGGCAAAGAAAAATATTGTCAATGTTCTTGGTGTTCTCGGCATTTCAGTTTTGAAGTTCAAGTTCGTTTGGGGGAAGCGAAAAGGGTCGAGCATGTGTCGGACCTCGATCCAGCCCATCACAAAGGGGAAGCCTATAATGGTGAAAAGGCTGGGCCGGGGTTTATGAGCAATTCGGGACTATGGCAAACACAACCACGGATCATAGACGACTCCGCCTACAAGTGCTATCATAACGGCAAAAATACAATCATTGCTAAGCCATATCGACCGAAGAATATGAGGCGGATAGGTGGTTGTCCTTCTGGTTGTGTCTGTCTTGGCGGAATCCCTCTTTGCCATTCTTGTCGCCGATGTGATTAGGAACTATCCGAGCCTCACGGAACCCGATCCAGAGAGCAAAGCGATCATGAAAGCTATGGACGACAAATATTTTGGTGAACAAGAAGAGTGACCTCTGCTTTCAGATAGTCAAATTGTGTGAATATTGTAAACAAACGTGAACACATGTATTGAACATTTTGTAATGAATATACTTGTATATTGAGTTTTCGATGCCTTTCTCGACTCACGAGTCGAGAAAGGCATGCTTGTCCTGTTGATGAGACCATTTGTATGTTTGATTGTGTGACTGGATGCAGCTACAATCTATTATGATAATGCTTCTACGTTGCGTTTCCTGGGCCTTTCTCGACTCGCGAGTCGAGAAAGGCACTGGTTGTACTTTCACTTTTATGGGCCTTTCGACTTCGCGAAGTCGAAAAGACACTACTTCCCACGTCATTGGATGCAGTTGTATGGAATGAATGTTCTCCATTGTAATTTGATTTCAACATTCTTTTCTTCGTTTTGACTAATGGCACCGTAATTGTTAATCATACTCTCCTTGCTCCAGGTGGTTCAGGCACAGATCCGACACCGGCCACGAGATCCCGCCGGGCATCCACAGACCGCTCAGCGGCACAGATCCCGCTCAAAGGCGGAAGAAATACCGTTAAGCACGAGATCCCGGTCACGCTACACTCTTGCCCGCCTTTGGGATAAGGTTGCTTTCGCGAATTGAGAGGTTGCTCACTACACCACGGGGATAAAGAACAGGCGAAGAACAAAGAGAAAGTCCAGGAAGCTCAAAGCATCTTGCAAGCATTGCATAACATCCACGGAGGTTGGGGAAGGAGCATATTCGATGGAAGGTCATGAGGCGAGTGGAGCGGTCGGGTGGGCAGTTCTGCCGGTAGCTCGAGAGGCACCTCCACGTGAGGCATTCCACACTCTTCGGGTTGCCCCAAGGCTTACGGTCGGGCGAAGAAGCGCCGCAAGTTAATCCCCTAAGGTGGACCACCTACCACGATGATGTAACTGTAGTGACAGCAAGACCGCCATTGTACCTATTCAATTTATTAATAAAAATTCTCTTTCAACTAGATCTTTGGTTTTAATCTTTAATGAATTTCCTTTGTTTCAGTTGCATTGTTCTTGTTCTCGACTCGCTAACCAGAGAAAACTGGAGCAAAGCTTGGATGCAGAGTTTTAGACAAAAATTCGAATTAAGGATAGTTTTCGGGTCGGGGTGCTCCTTTTTATGTAAATTAACAGGGTTCCGAAAAAAAATGGGAATGGAATGAGTCCCACTTTAATTAAATACGACTTGATGGCATTTTGTCGTCCTTCACTTCCCTGGAATACTCATAAGGCTTTGGATAACTTTACCATTCACACACAAGCTTGTCTGCGGCTCAAACGATTGTTTACAACTCGTACCTGGCAAGGAGGAGCTATTGTTGTCTGCTCGGATGTCTCCACACTCCCAGATCAAAGATGGGTTAAGCTCTAAGCACTATCTTAAGAATATGCCTTATTACAGCCACTAACTAGGAAAATGTCACCACTTGTCAAAACTCCATAAGAACTAAGAATAAACAAACGCAAGAATCGAATCTGTCGCCTCGGTTACTTTCTTTGTGTGTATAACTCTAAATCTCTGGTCTCTACTAATATAGTTTTGTTCCGACATTGACAATGTTGCATGAGTCAGCAAGGGAACAACTAATCTTCTTCTTCATGAAGTAGTCAAACTTCATGGATTGCCAGATATTACCATCAGTGATTTTGGACCTCAATTCGTCACAGGCTTTTGAAAGTGACTTTTGGACCTATTACGCATCAAATGCTCATTCATCCAGTGGCATACTGAAGTATTATTCTCTAATGATTTTTTTATTAAGTGTCATCCTGGATTTCTCCAAGGAAAGCCTGACGCCGTGTTTCAATTCTTCTACCTTGAGCTTAAGCTAGGTGATCCCATATTTGATCAGCAATCACATGTCGTTATACGGTCTGATCGGTTTCAACCTATGGCCATTATGTTATTTGAGAGGCTGCATGATACTTTCTTATTGGAGTCTGTTCGGGCATCTCTCCTTCGGATCTCTTGGCTCATAATATATTTTCATATCTTCGCTCCACATCATCTTCTTGACAAATGTAGTCAAACTACGATCGTTTTAAAGTTCGAGATGGGCTTTTGTTTTATGATGGGCTTTTGTATGTTCCAGATCTGTCTAGGCTTCAAATTCTCCATGCTTGCCATGACTTGCCCATGTCGGACATTTTGGGGTAGCTAAGATTCTTAAACTTATTAGTCGAGATTATTGGTGGCCTAGGCTTCGTTGCTCTGCCGAAGTTTTTATTCGATCCTGTGATATATGCTATCGAGCAAAGGTTTCGAGACATCTTCCTCGTGGTCTTCTTCGGTCGCTGCTTATTCTGGATGGACCTTGGAAGAGTATTTATGTGGATTTTATTTCAGAGTTATCATTTTCTCGGGGTCATGATGTTATCATTATCGTTTCTCTAAGATGGCTCATTTTATTCCTTGTAACATCACTATCACGAATGAGAGAACAATTGATCTTCTTCTTCATGAAGTAGTTAGACTTCATGGATTGTTAGACACTATCGCCAGTGATCTGGACCTCAGTCGTAAGCTTTTGGAAGCGGCTTATGGAGCTATTACATATCAAACGCTCAGCCATCATCAAGATTGGTGGCATACTCATGCCTTATCCCACATTGATTTCATGATTAAGTATTGTCCTGGATCCCTCCAAACAAAGCCTGATGCCTTGCCTTTGCACCAGGTCATCCGCCAGCTCATCTATGCGGACGATGTTGACCTTCTAACCCACACCCCAGAAGCTATGCAGTCTCATCTGGATGCCACAGACACATTCTGCCAGGCTACAGACATGCGCGTGAACTGGCCAAGACCAGGGTGGTCCTCATATCCTCTTCACGCCATCCCACGCCTCCTGCACTCACATATCGGGGACAGCCTGTGGAGCTCACGCCCACCTACAAGTACCTAAGGGTGGAGTTCCCCTCCTCGCTCTGTTGGGAGGCGTCCATCCGCTTGCGGGTGACAGCATGCTGGAAAGCGCTTTATGCCATGCAGAACAACAGTCACCAGGCAGAGCTCTATGATTGGGGCCATCAGTCACATCTGTTTTGGCGCCGGGTCGAGCCTCGCCCTTCAGACGGCCGAGATTTGGGGCCCTATCGCCTCTTTGGCGATCCGGAATGACTTGGAGCAGTGCATGGCATTTTGGCACGGGCACTTGGGGTGAAACCTTCAGTCCCCTATCGACTCCTGCGGCAGAAATCGATTCTTGCCGCCAATGGTGACCCTTGATAGACACATCGCCTATTTTCAAAAAAGTGGGTAATATGGGTGATGCTCGCTCCCCGCGACCGGGCTTTTACTGCGGGCAATGGGCCCACAATGGCTCGGGGCCCGCTGGAGGGGTAAGAGAGATCGCTGGTTCGCCGATGGAACGGCGGGTGAGCACGATGCGTGGACACGCAGGCCGTCGCGGACAACCCGCCGGAGTACTGGACGCTTTGCTTCCTTTGGCAAGCTCGATCCCGGGCGCTCTAGAGCGCCGTCAAGGCGGCCCATTACAAGGAGTACATCAACCTGGCGTTGGCACGGGGCCCGCACTCTACTGCGTTCCCGGTACCCCCGAAAAAGTCTGCGGACTCATTGCCTCCATTACGCGCGAGGTGCCCACCATCTTCACATCGAGGCGGGCGGGTGGATTGGGGGCCCCAGCTAGGGCAGCTCTGTCGGTCTTTGTCGGGCGAGTGCCATTGAGGATGAGCCTCACACTTTCGAGTTGCCCGGCGATTTCACCGGATCACGGGCGGATACGTTCCTTTAGTGCGGCGGACTTGCCCCTACATTTGCCGATGAACACACCGCCTGCATGCGTGCTCACGGGGTCGTTACATTCGAGGTAACCGGATCTGCGAGCCCACCTTTGCCCCTTTGGCGGGCGGGCCGATCGGGCACTACGGGTACGGTACATGAGTGTATACATTTGTGTGTTTTTGCATTTCGTATATTGGAACAGTTTGTCAGCAGGCTGATTGCTGCCACGGTTTTTCCCTCGAAAACCCTTCGAGGTGGGGATTTTTTAATCCGGGTAGTAATCCGCTTGCTGCGCTTTTGTATTGGGTCCCATAGACCGATTGGTCTCCGTGGACGATAAAAATACCTTCCTTCCTTCCTTCTTATGCTCCTACCTTGAGCTTTAGCTGGGGATCCCACATTTGATCAGCAACCACAAATGATTCTAGGGTCTGATCAGTTTCAACTTATGGCCATCACGTTGTTTGAGAGGCCTCGTGATAGGGTATCTCTCCTCTCTCCACATCATCTTCTGAGTAAAGGGTAAAAGAAAGCTAGGGTGTCTAAAAAAATGCCCTTACATTATGTATAATGTAGGGCATGTAGGCACCCGTTTTTGTTATTTTTTTGAATTTTAGTTAGTTGGGATATGTAATGATTAGGAGTAGCCACGTCGGCAATTCAAAATTATGAGTGGCGTTGGCAACGAGCGGACCTTCATTGCAATTTTTTTTTCTGAGGAGATTGCGAAGTGTTTCTGTTTAGGAAAAAAAATTTGCCGCCGTTCAATTTTACGTGTTTTCGAGTGATCAACGAAGTAATTCGTTGTAACTATTCTTCTTCCTCGAAATCCTTGCCAAAAATCCAAGCAATGGGCGCTTTGCCTCAGGAAGTCACCAGTTAAACAAAAATTTGAAAATAGCCGATTCTAGCAAGAAAGCCGAAAAAAACAAGAGGAAGGTTCAAACTTAGAGGAACCGGGGCCAAAAAGAAGACTTATTTGTGAAGAACCCGGCTTTGTGGAAGCAAAGCATGTAAGATGTGTAAATGCGGATGAAATTTTTCCAGGTTTTACAACGGATAATGGACGAAAGCGATGGGGGCCCAAAAGACATCACGGGGTTCAAAGAATCTAGCGTGAAGCCAGTGGGCGAGAACTTCTACAAACATTATGAAATTGTTTTTGGTAAGCGGGAGGTCACTAATCGCCATGTACACAGTACTTTGCTCGTGCATTTGCCCTTCAATTGTGAGTAAAAAAGTAGATTGGGATACTTTTAAAGTTTTGGCCAAAGATTTGGCAAAGGGAGGAGCAAAAGAATGCTGCTATTCTGAGAAGAAATTGCGACCTCTAAATCCACATCCAAGGTTCCTAAATTTCAGCAAGGATTTTACCCTAAGGAAGAGCTTGAATTTGCGAAACTCTGTTCTGGCGATGTCATGGAGAGTTAATTAGCGGCACATCAAAGGTTGAAGAACTGAAAATCCAGCGACGACGAATTACGTGACAATATAAATAAGATTTCGGGGAAGAAAGGATGCACATGAAGAGGACCTAGCACGGATATACAAGAAGACATCAATAGTGTTCTCGGCGGCCTTCAGCGAGAATAAGAGAGACATCAAGGCTGTGCGGCCGGGGAGGTAGACCTTTGATGAGAGATAGAAACGAGGAAGGAAGAAATCTTTGAAGAGAATTCAGGAGCCATTGGAGAAAGCCATTCGGGAGAAGGAGTTATGTGAAAAGAGGATTGCGAACTTGAGGAGGCCCACAAAGTTCGGTTTGAGTCTTTAGAGGCGGCTTGATGATATGCATAAGTACATGATGCATTCTGCGTGATTCTCCTTCAGCCCAAAACAAGCTTAGTGATCTCTCGGTGAAGAAAAATTCATATCGTGCATGGATGTGTGTTTTGCGATGAATGGCTTTGCTAATAATGAACCTATCCTAGTTGCTCCATCGCGAGCATTCATTTCATATCTTCGTTTCTCATATTCTATTTCTGTTTGGACTATCACCCCAAGAGCATGCAAATGGGGCGATAACATTTCAAAGACCTTGGGTGTGTACACCGGAGGTAAGCGGTATTTCATGATTTATGTTCAATTTGCTTGCACCCGGGATTACTTGCAATGTAGAATCCATTTACATGTAGAATCCATTTACATGTAGATTGCGCACTTAAGGTTTTGCTACTGACATGTAGGAGTGTAATCTTGGTTATTTTATACTTATAGTTCCTTGGCTTGCATGTCATACATATATGTGTTTCTTACATACATGTTGTACATTCCACGGTGTAGGGTCCTAAATGTAGAACTTAAATACATAAAATTAGGAGTTGTGTCTTGAGTTTTGTGGCGAGAACATTTAGAGGTATTTTATGTCTTGTGTGTGATGTGTACATGTGCATACATTGGAGCACATTCATGTACATTACATGTACATTCCATCTGGATAAATAGTTTTTACATATGTATGTACTCAAAGTACTTCAATGTAGATCGATTCTAGTAATATGTCAGACTATTGATATGTACGAAACAGTTAGAGGCCCGATTAGTTTGAGACTGATATCGGCTTGTTATGTGATTTATTTTCGAGCTTCAAAGTGCCAAAAAACTCTTGGCGCGAAATTACACCACGGTCAGTGCGCTTGTTTTCAAATTCAATTTGCATTGTGTCGAGGAGGAAGCAATTTCTTATTCTTGGTTCGGTTTTCCAGCGGTTTTGGAGGTTCCAAAAAAAAATTGAGGTGCAAGATGTAGCCGAGGGAAAGAAAGCGGTGATTGAAGGAAAAAGCAAAATCACTATTCTGCTGGTGATCTGAGGTTGAGGAGGTTGGCACCAGTGCATGGTGACATTCAGTTATGGCGGGAACTTCGAGAGATTGAGGGAGCGGCTAAGGCCACATCTTCAAAAGTAAAGGCGGCGGCGAAAGATGTGACTCAAAGAAGAACTCCACGCCTAAAAAGCCACGAGAAGAAGATAATTGAAGCGGTAGAAAGCAGGTAAGAAAGCATTTTATTTTAGTGTACAAAGCGGCCGGTGAGAAATCCATGACATCCTATGTTTACTGAGGTCTTAATGAAGAGGAATATTCCGAGCATCAAGATGTAGAGCCCTATACTTTTAAGTTTGTGTCAAAACTTGCTTCGACATAGCAAAGGATATTTTGAATTCCTCACAATGAGAAATCGAGAAGAGGTTTCGACGAGGATTACGGACCTAATAAGAATCACGAGGAAAACAAAAAAGTAGGGAAGGAAATGGATCTTGACTCAAAAGCGATGTCAGTGAGCGGAAGAATGATCTCTACAGTAACTTGATCTACATTTCTTACATTTTTTCTACATCTAGTATCCAAGTTAAAAACTTTAAAATAATATGGATAGTAGTAGGCGAATGTAGATGATTTGTGTAAATGTAGTGGTCATTGAACCCAGGCTTTGCGATTCAATCTGAGGCCATCGATGCCTTCTTGAACCGAATGATGAAGCTCAAGAAGGCAAGGATTTTCCCGGGATCTTTGCACGAAATGGAGTGTTATTTATTTGAACAAGATGTCTTTGGACATGGATGTGGGGAAATTTTCCAACCGGCATGTGGATATGTATGCAGTCTTGGACTTTGAACTTGTTCATTTGTATGTGTAAGTCAAGTTAGTAATTGTATCCTTTTCAACTTGTTATAGGTACTGCGCAGCTCTGTGTTCGGAGATGATAAGAAGGCCGGCGTCGGTTCTTCCCCAGGACGACTTCATGGAATTTGCGGCATGGGCCAAGGCAAGCGAAAAAAGATAAATCTATGGCGACCTCCGAAAAATGTGGAAGAGATATTGTAAAGGTAGCTCTTACAGGGATAAATTGGCTGAAGTGCGGATGGATCATGATTCCAATGCTATGTAGAGTTCTTGAACATCACACTTTGGCCATCTTCAACATGGCACTTACTAAGAGTAAGAACACCATCAACATTCGGATCTTCAATTCTGCGCCGGGACATTGGCGTTGACATGCTTGCACTTAAGAGGTATTTTGTATTTCACATCTCCTTTTATTAATATTGAGTAGATTGGATACCATGTTAGCGGCTTCTTTCATTCATTTGCTACAAAATAGATCTGGTCTTTTCGGGCTCCATATCCTCACTATGGCACGCAGCGGTTGTGTCGAGTGTCCCACTTTTTGAAGCATGGACAAAATCCTTCACCGGTTGTGAAGATTCATAAGTGTCCACAGGCGAAAAGATGGGGATTCATGTGGCCTCTATGTTGCGGCTTATATCACGGTTTGTGTAGACACGATGGGTGTGTGGTAAAACTACCAATGTGAGTGTCTCACTTCTTTTGTCTTGCAAACAAATGGTTTTAATACTTATTATGTAAGTATTGTTGTCACATTTGCAGATTACCCGGCGGTTCTTGACAAAGTATGCATCGATCGTCGTGATGTTCTCACCCGAGCACTACTTGGGGAGTTAGACCACATTCAAATCGCTTTTAGAACCTATTAGACCACACGGTACTAATAAATGTTGCTAAGAAACAGCCTCTCCCTATTGTCAATGCTAAACACTATTTGATTATAAAATACACATTTTTTCATTGAATTTGAATACAATCTCTTTTTATTCAACTCCACCATACTTTATTGATAAATTGCATGTTCTTTCATATCGGTGTCTGAGAAAAAGGTTGATAGTGTTTGATATCAATAATGTTTTGGCAAAACAAATACATAGGACTTTGGTATCGGATGATCAGCTAGTTGGAAATTATGACATAATAGGCAAGAAAGTGTTGTTTTAAGGCCCCACCTAGGCAATTCACGGAATTTGTATTTGAACACTTTGAAGTAGGAATATGGTCATCAATAGCTCCATGGAACCTATCAAGAGTAGTGGATAAAATCTTGACAATGGCCTTGAGATAAAGGGACTTAAGGTTCACCTTTGATGGAAGAAACCCTTTTTGGAGCTGCCTTTCCGGATTGCAGCAAGTGAAGATAAACCTTTGTATCTGAAGCCAATTGAGTTTATATACGAGAAGTATCCAGACAGGAATAACAGCAACACACTAATAGTAGACGACTCCGAGTACAAGATGCTCTTCAATCCCAACGAAAATTGCATATGCCCACCTTCATGGCGGGGAAAGTGATGTTGAAGACCACGGGTCTCTTGACACTTCCAAAACCATGGCTAGAGGGTTTGTTGATAGCACCAGACCTGCAACAGTATGTGAAGCAGAATCCTTTACGCAATCCATCCGATGTACTAACAACAGCTGTTTGGAGGCAAATGCTTTCAGAGGGCTACAATGATAGAGATGGCATGTCGAGGCTATGGACAAGCTGCAAAAAAAGTAACATATTAAAACAATGAGAATAATAGTATGTCTTGGCTTCACATCGGTTTTGTGACCAGATTTTGAATGTAAATTAATGTTAATATAAAACATGAACAACGGACTTGTATATATTGGCATCATATATGATATGACCGGTTGTATATCTTGTGATATGTAATACAAGAGTTTTGTCTCCATACATGTTCCACTTTCTTCTTTGTTTCATGAATCAAAAGAAAAGCTATTGATATCCATTATAACAGAACAAGTTCCTGAGACTAGTTTAACTTCTTCATGCAACAATTGATGAACATTTTGTACTTTCGATATACATTGTGCTTGGAAGCGAGAAGATATTGTGTGATCTTGAAATTTAAGTATCAAAATGCACTTCAGATTAAAAATAAGTAAATAAGAAAAACTTGCGACAATCGACTAGTTTTCTCAACATAACACGACTAGTTTAACTTCTTCATGCAACAATTGATAAACATTTTGTACTTTCGATATACATTGTGCTTGGAAGCGAGAAGATATTGTGTGATCTTGAAATTTAAGTATCAAAATGCACATCAGATTAAAAATAAGTAAATAAGAAAAAAAACTTGCGACAATCGACTAGTTTTCTCAACATAACACTGAGACTAGTTTAACTTCTTCATGCAACAATTGATAAACATTTTGTACTTTATGATATACATTTTGCTTGGTCACGAGAAGATATTACGTGATCTTTGAAATTGAAGTATCAAAATGCACTTCCTTTAAAAATAAGTAAATAACAAAAAAACTTACGACAATCGACTAGTTTTCTCAACATAACGAAAGATGATGGCAAATATGAAAGTTCCTTTGTACAGAACTTAGTCATGTGCACTCAACAATCTCAGGTAGGCTTGATATAAGCATGTCATGCACCTCTCGTGTGATCATATATCTTTGTCGTGCCCCCTTCAACTTATGCTTGACTGTTTGCATCGTGAACTTTGCTCCAATTCTGATTCAAATTTGGTACCAATACTATTTTGTCATCCGGCAACTTGTACTTGTGCTTTGTGCCTTGTAGCGGTTGATAGTAATGACCAGCTATAACCACAATCACCCACCCGACATTCTATTTCCATAGTCGTCAATCACATCTTCACGAAGAATATGCATCTCCTTCACGCATAGGAGGGCGAAGTATGGAACATTTTCATGATTCCACAGGGCAGCAAAAGATGCAAATATGTCTCCAATTTGGAGTACATCGGATAGTTCTTGCTCATCGGTTGCATAAAACCAACTAGCTCTTCTTGTTAAATTAGACACGGGCGAACTAGGCTCCGGTTTGTCAGCTTCCATGCACCACAATGCTCGAGATTCTCACATTCTCCCCATCTGAAATTCAAGCAACCATTGCAAAAACATGGCGGGGATCTATACATGACAAGTGTTGGGTCACCGGATTAATAGCGGAACACACAATGTATAGCTAGAGTACCGGGCAATGTCTCACAATCTGAGCGAGGGTCCCTGTTAATGTCTTACGCCATCACCTCCCATATGACTCTGTCCATTTTGCACTTCTTTTGTCTCGACAAAGTGCAAGCGAGTTGGCACCCAAAATCGGAACACCATTCTCTTTCCTTTGCTTTCGTGCTAGGAACCTTTTCTCCAAAGCGACACGCCCATCATGTTCTCCTTTTCCATGGCACGAGCCAAAATAATTCCACTTGCATCCTAATTTTATACCTGTTATAATATTGGGCCACATTCAAATAAAAGGCTCGAGAACACTTAAAGCGAAAGCGGCACACCCATCGGACCACATGACATGGTATTTGATGTGGCCAAAACCTTTTGCATCATCCAAATATGGTGCTTCTTGAGTCGCGGCTGAACAAAGAAAGCATCATGCTTCATAACATCGAAACATACAAATGAACAGTTTTTTCAGCTTTCGCCATTGACTTTCATCATGGTTATATGCACGGAATAGTTATCGGTCATTGTTCCAATGCTTCGGACTGAACTTCCACTGAATGGTCGCAAAGTGTAGTTCTCTGCAAAGTCCATTCTTGACAAAAGCAGAATCATCCCTCAAATTTTGCACGATTTCACGAATTGTTTGCTCGCCAACTTGCTGAAAAAGTTGTGAATAGTGAACTTTGTAAGGTGCTTGAAACATCTTGTCAAGCAATGTACACGGAGTCCCTTTTCGGTAACAAGCTTCAACCTCCTTGAAGTGCCGGCTTTGGAAGGTTAGTTCCGCGTGCTTGTAAACTTGCCATTCAATGTTCTCATTCTGCGACTCTTTCTCCTTAGGACCAGATTTGAATATTTTTCGATTACCACGGTTACGGCACTCTCCCTTCCACAGGTCAAACTATGCCACTCTTAGCCTTCCTTATCACGGGGCCCGTAGCTCTCCACATAGCACCAACATTTTGAAATGTTTTAGAAGGAGCTTGGCGGGCGCCATTGTTCTCATCTGGCGCACAAACACCACAAGAACATGTACGGTTGGCATGAAATTTGCTCCTCGGGATGCTAAAAGCTTTCTGTATAGATCAGCTTGTTCATGCTTCCGCAGCGGCGGCATGTGTTCCTCTCTTTCAACCTTCTCACACCGCGTAGGCTTAAAAATTCGAACTTTTCGATGCTAATCTTCACTTCGGGATGTTCATCTTTGAACATCTCATACAATTCACTCTGCAAGGAAAAAAAAATGGCATGTATAAGTAAGATATAAATTAGAACTACTTACGAATTCAAAGATGTTGCGGACATTGCATTAGTTCTATGGCACTTCGGATCATGATTTGATATACATTCAACTACTATACCACACCATCATACATACCACAGTACATGATATGTACAAATGTATAAATAATGTACTCAAAGAGTTCGGATGTACATAAAAAACTCAATATGTAACCAGTCCGCGACGGTATCAGCGTATTACATGTATGTATGTATTTCATACTTTTCTTATGGAAGGAAGTACATTTAAATACTTTTATGTATCACCCTATCTTTAAAGACTATCCTGAGATCGAAAGGCTTAAAATGTACTATAATGTACTTGGGAACTACAAAAAGCAAGACTATAATAACCGACTGACTTTTCAACACATTTTACGCCTTATGCCACATTGGATGTAACTGGAAGTACATCCAAGTACTTTTCTGTTAAACATAGCCCATTCAAGTACCTCCAAGTGTAAAAATATAATTATTGTAGTTGGATGTACTACAATGTATATCAGATACATCCCTTACATGGAATGCAAATAGGATTACTAAACTTATCCAGGATGCACATAAGCTAGCTTCTATCAAGCTTGCAAGAAAGAGGATTAAAAGACTTAAAACTGACCTGGGGCATGTCCAAAAACTGGATTGGAAGTGTCCTTTTCTTCCTGACATCCCTGTACTTTGGAGAAGTTTTTGTGTGGGTTAACCAAAACTCATTTACCAACTGTTTGGTTGATTCCGGAAGCATGTCTGCCCTGGGTTGCCTTCCTGCCAGTGCCCACATATTAGCACCTGATAATGACATCCGCTTTCTTCTAATTGCAGCTTTTGTGAGGTTTCTTGCTTGCACTTGAAGAATTCTGGAGGCTACTCCTTTTTGCCTGAGTTTTCCATTCTCACCAACAATCATTGATAACAGGGAATGCTTAGCTGCTAATTTATCATTGCTATTTGCTCTTTTCACTTCCTGCAGACCTTCACGGATATTTTTTAGCATAGTATCCTTCAGAATTGCTTGCGCTGGATTTCCAATGGCAGGTTCAAAAAAGAAGTGCAGCCTTTCATCCCGAACAGTTTTCACTGCTAAAGCTCTCCTTTGCACAGGACGTAAATCTTGAACCTGATCATATATAAATTTACAAATTTCATCAATCTTACGCTTCATTTTCTTTGTCACATTCCCGATATTGCAATCTTCTTGCGCCATTTCTGTTCCTTCGTTGTTCATCATGGTTCTTGCGTGGTTTAGGGTTAGCTGGAGGAATTCTGGCAAGAAGGAGGGAAATCCTGGAGCTGGGCGAAGTTTTAGCCAGAAAGTGGGAAATTCTCCTAACGTTCAGGCGTTTCTTGGAGTGGTTACAGCGGCGGGAATTGAAATCTGCTTCATGATTGCGTTTTAATTGACGTGGCAAGTAGTTCCGAAAAAAAAGATTCCATAATATAGCTATTATGTACATACTGAAAAAACGGTTATGTATTTGAAATGTGATACATCTCTTACTCTACATTTGGCCAAATGTAAGACACCCTAGCTTTCTTTTACCCTAAATGCGGTCGGACTATGATCATTTTGAGGTTTGAGATGGACTTTTGTCTCCTGATGGACTTTTGTATGTCTTAGATGGTGTGTCTAGGCTTCGGTTCTCTAAGCTTTACATGACTCGCCTATGCCAAAATTTTAGAGCCAAGACTCTTGAATTTATGAGTCGAGAGTATTGGTGGCCTGGGCTCCATCGCTCTGCCGAAGTTTTTGTTCGATTCTGTGATATATACTGTCGAGCGAAGGTTCTGAGACATCTTCGTCATGGTCTTTTACAGTCGTTGTCTATTCTAGATGGACCTTAGAGGAGTATTCTGTAGATTTTATTATGGAGTTGCCACTCTCTCGAGGTCATGATGCCATCATGGTCATTGTTGATCGTTTCTTTACGATGGCTCATTTTATTCTTTGCAACGTCGCCATCACCAGTGATAGAAAAGCTGATCTTCTTCTTCATGAAATAGTCAAACTTCATGGATTGCCAGACACTATCGTCAGTGATCGGGACTTCAGTTTGTCGCGGCTTTTGAAAGTGACTATTGAAGCTATTATATATCAAATGTTCATTGACTTCCGGTCATCATCCAAAAAGCAATGGCTAAGCATAGCGCACTAATCAAACTTTGGGACAATATTTGAGGTGTTTTATCAGTTACCAGTAGGATGATTGGGTTGATTGGCTTTCATTAGCTGAGTTTGCCTGTAACAACTCAGTGCATGCTTCTACAGCCAGACTCCGTTCTTTCTAAACTGGCCAGCATCCTCGTTGGTCTCTTCGTACTATTGGATCTGACTCTATCAATCTAGTGCTGAGTCTTGGTTTGAGAAACTCCAGATATTTTAATCAAATCTTGAGCATCATCTTCAGTGAGTGCAATAACGTATTGAAATTATGTTGATTTACATCATCAAGAAGCTCCTCCATTTTCATGTTAGTGATCTTGTTTGGCTTCTGCATAGACACATCCCTACCACACGTCTTTGCAATAAGCTTAATTATTGTCGCCTTGATTCTTACCGGATCACGACTCAGATTATTGGTGTTGCATTCTGGCTCGAGCTACTCCTAGTTCTTCATCTTCATCCAGTCTTTCATGTTTTATTATTGAAGTCATCCACACCTAATGTCTTCCTAGATCGAGTTCCTCCATCGGTTCCACCAGTGAACACGAGGAGGTCGAAGTTCGAGAGATTTTGGATTCCAAGTTTCTTCGTCGACGTTTATATTTGTCAATTGGAAAGGATATTCTCCAAGTGATTGCACATAGAAACTGCAGAGAATCTAAATAATGCATCCGACAAAGTTGTGGAGTTCTACTGACATTATCTAGATAACCAAATCCAAGCATTGTAGCTCCAGCTCCAAAGACTCGTTGCCATCGAAGGAGGAGAATGGGCTGACGATCATACAAGTATAATACTTGTACATACAAAGATGGTCATCACACAGATGCAAAAGAGTAGTTGCATACGACAGAGGGCTAACATATGCCTTTGCCAAGTGAGCTATCGATGTTTTTTAAAGATATTTCATTGCATTTTTTTTATATTCAAAGCTGGTTCCAGATGGTTTTAGAACATTCTAGACCTACATGCATGCACGGCACTTGGCACAATCTCACCATTTAGAGTGGCACGATCTTGGCTGTTGGTCTCATATATATAGAGGAGCCTCATTTTCATCAAACCATTCCATTTCAATGCCAATCTTGAACCTTCTAGCTCTAATCTTTGTATTCTTCTCTGATCTATCAAGTATTTCCAGTATTCCAGGATATTCTTTGCGTATTTCTTGCATGTTTTCTCTTGTTTTCGCGTAGATTCATGGCAGGGATAGGCATATGCACAGTCATTTTGACTATGGAGTTGACTCTATGCAGCAACAGTAGGAACATTTTATGCTTGTAAGATGGTCAGACTTCATTTGGAATTTGTCTTTTATGCTTAGACTTATCTAAACTTAAGAATTTATCTTTTTTCAGAGTTTTTATAGCATGATTTTTTTATTTCTATTTGAAGGACGAACAAAACGTCTATTAACCAACAAGAAAAAGTACAGAATGACCATTTCTCATCTAGTTGTATAAGCAAAGAGGATGATGTTGGAAATGCTTTACAGAATGATACGACATGAAATTGCAGGTCCAAACCCTAAAATCCCCAAACCAATAAATAGACCATTAAGGTTCTTCATTTTCACTTTCCATCTCCAGCTAGCTGCTCTCCGTCCAACAAGGCGATTTTTAGGCGCTCAGAAGGCGATCAACTTATTTCAAAACATGGCCCGCACCAAACAAACCGCTCGGATGGTAGTGCCAGTCGATTATATCAGCACCCAGGTCCTCGCAGCTCAACAGAAGGCCAGAGAGGCTCAGGAGCGAGCCAGGCGAGAAGAGAACCCCGACACAAATCCTGATGCTGAGGAGGAGGATCAAGAACATCAGGACGAGGAAGAATATCCCCAAAACCCCGAAGAGGAAAACCCCGAGAATCAGGGCGATGGAGGAGCAAACGAGGATGACCAGGACGAAGCACTACCAGAGGAGCTGGTACGTAAGTTGAAGAAGATGGCAAAGAAGAAGAGAGCAGCAAAGAGGAAGAGGATTGAAGAGAAGCTGGAGCGGAAGAGATTGAGGGAGGAGCGCCAAAAGTTGGAGGAGGACAAACAGAAGGATCCTGAGGTGCCCAAGAACAAAGTCAACACCAACGAAAGGGATAAGCATAAGGGAGCGGGAGCCCGACAGACTGCCGTCGTCATCGGACAGTGAGTCAGACGAGGAGGAGTCAGGAGTTTCCCGCCCAGCAGAAGGCTCGGGACCTTCGAATGTAGATGCTGAGGAGGAAGAGTCTGCAGCAGCTCCCCCATACCCCAAGTGGCCGAAGCCGACAACAGATCCGAAGAAGGGCAGGCCGGCACGAGAGTCGTATGTACTCAAGCACGAGCGAGAATACAGAAAGAAGTTGAAGGAGTACAACGAATACATGAAAATGTACGAGGAGTACTCGAAATACTATGAAGAACACAAGGTAAGGTACGTGGAGAGAGGAAGGACATCCAAGAAGAACACGTTGAAACCGCCCCCGGAGAGACCCGTACCCCCGAAGAAGCTGATGAAGAGAAAGGCGGACTCCTATTTTGCAAGAGCTGCTCGGGAGATCCGTCATTTTCAGAGGAGCTACGGACTGCTGATACCAAGAGCTGCCTTCGCAAGATTGACCCGCGAGATCCTGCAAGAATTCGATAAAACCAAGAGAGTGACAGATGATATGTTACTCGCGTTGCAGGAGGCAGCAGAGCAAAAACTAATCTAGCACTTCGAAGACTCGCTAGCATGTGCTCTCCATGCAAAGAGAGTAACTTGTATGCCTAGGGATATGAAATAATCTAGGTTTATTAAGAAGGAAGATTGTTAACCTGTTGTAATTACAGAACTTTTTATAAATATAAAAATATGTTTTGATCAAGTTGAAGTGCAAAATTATAAGTAATAAGGTTGTATTAATGATATGTGCAATTAGAATTACCTAATTTGGACAAAAAGTCAGTGTTTTTGACCCCATCCCTCACAGAGTGCACCAAGAGCATTTCCAAACTTTTTGAAAATGGCTCTCGCGCACTGTGTGAGTGGTCGGCCACTGATCTCTTTTCAGACTTGCTAAAATGTAGAAAGTAAGGGCACAAACTGCCCTAACTCACCGAGATAGGTAGGATTCTACCCTTAGAATGTAAATTTTGAGCCATCTTGGACCCAAACAAGAGCCCACCCCTCACAGAGTGCGCCAGGAGCACTTCCAAACTTTTTGAAAATGGCTCTCACGCACTGTGTGAGTGGTCAGAACAAAATGGCCCAAACTCATCCCAACTACCTCCAAATTAGATGGAATTTGTTGCAATAGGATCCTTAGGATGCACTCTTTAACCTAGATTACCTATGAATTGCATAGCAGCACTTCAAAGTGATAGATAACTCCAAACCCTAAATTTTTCTCAAATTAGGGTTTTGCCTGTAAATAGGACCACAACCCTCATTTGCACCCTACTCTACTGCTCCTCACTCCAAGGCGATTTCTCAGCTCCCAGAGGCGCTTCCATATCTGTTTGATAACCCCAACAGCTCTAACATCATGGCAACCTCTGCATTCAGGCGATGGTACAGCGCCACTACTCATGTGGCTGAAGCTGACATCGACTCAATCTTCGCTGTCTTTCAGAAGGAGATCGATGTGGATGCCACCATCAATGCTACTCCTTACTATCACGAGATCATGACCGAGTTCCATGCCAAGATAGGGCCCTCTTTGGTAGAACTTCCCCCTTGCATAGGATACTTTGCACCTAGCATGGCCCTTCGTGTAGCTCTGAAGGACATTCCAAAGATAGACAAGTACCTAGAAAATAAGGCTAGCTGCATGCCCAACTACATGTCTGTAGCTGTAAATAGGAGGAGATATTTCTCCTACACTGCAGCTGTAGCTATATTCTTGTCCCAAAGAGCCCAAACCCAGATAGGAGAACCCTCTGTTCAACCCCTAGAGCTTGAGCCCATGACTATGGAAGCAAGTGAAGAGGAGCAGATGCTTCTGGAGTACGAAGAAGCGGAGCAAGAGGAAGAGGAAGGACGTGGGTCTGACGTGGGAAGACATCATTGACGTCGACCCCACACAGGAAAGGCAGCAAGCCGAAGAAGACCTCCCGAGCTTCAAAGAGGGGTTAAGAGCAACAAGGACAACTCCACCACTTGGGTTAGGCATCACCAGCCTAACCCCAGTCATCATTCAAGGAGAAGCATACCTGACCCTACATGACATCAAGAACCTCCCCGAGTGTAGGGACAGGGGTTACAAGATAGACAAGCTCCTAGACCTCCTATGCCAGCAGCCCGACCTCGATGATTTCATCGACCTGGAGACTCAAGACTTTCCCATCAGTATCAGGGAGGTCCGCACGTACACTGGCTAGTCATCAACAGTTATAGAAGCCTACACCGACATTAGACAGATGCAATGGCACAGCGTGAACTACCCACAGAGGAGGAGTTCATAGCGCTCCAAGAGCGAATGGGAATCAGAGGGAAAACAACGAACACAGCACCTCTGCAATCGCACCAGTCGGACAGGAAAGAGGCGGTATCAACTTGACCTCTTCTAGGTCTACGTTTGACCACTACAGGGAGATGAGAGCAGTACCGGTGGACGAATATACGGGAAGACACAGGGCTGCAATCAGAACCGGAGAGGAGGCAGGGGAGGCATGGCACGACAAAGCCCTCAGGTTTTACTTGCCACTGCTCACCGATGGAAGGATAGCGGTCATACACTGCCAGTTCAGCCCAGCGGAGAAGAAGGAGTTTTCATGCTGATTGCCCTCTCAGGATTCAGAAGAAATGCCCGAATGCCCTCAAACATCGACCATGTCATCCTCGTCAAGAGGACAATAGCTTTAAGCATCTTTGACTTTGCGGTCCCCTATAGGCGACATGCCAGGTTGGCCGTCACCGCGGCCTACACATCGGAGAGGAGGGTCGAAGACTTGGTGATAGCACTCCAAGGTGGCACGACCACCAACATCCTTAGAAACTTGGGGCGAACAGTTGGCACAGCCTAAGTGAAGAAGTTCTTGGAGGACAACCCAGCTTATAGAAGATTTCAAGAATAGAATTAAACTTTTTAATTCTCTATCTCTATTGTTGAATGTAAAAATATTATATCTCATGAATATAGGTGATGGTATTACGTATGTTCTTTTGATATATTTTGTCCCCACAACTATATCATCAAATAAACCAATGCAATAACAAACAAAAAACTAATCATTCAGAGTGCAATCTAATGTGTATGCAGCTAGAGCACCCAGGAATGTGGAACAAGATAGACAACCTCAGGAAGACCAAACACCCGCAAGGCAATTTCAGCCAAGGAACCTGTTCCAAGAGTTCGAGGCACCAATCCAAGTAGAAGAAATATCGCAGATAAGGTCGGACATCCACGACATAAGAGCATTGTTGGCAGGGGCAGCAGCAATGGCACCAGACCAGAATGTCCAAGTACCTGAAACACCGGTCGACAGAGCAGACAAAGCAAAGAAGAGAAGACGGAGAAGGAGATCACCTAGCACGGATTCCGCCAACTCTAGTTTCGACTCCGACTCCGAATCTGAGGAGTAGGAGAATGATCGACAGGACCGCCGGGAGGGTCCCAACCGTGATAGGGGCAGAATGGAACCAGACTACCAAAAGAAAGTCGATTCGACACTGAGCAACGTGTGGAAAGCCAGGAAGTTAGAACAGTTCTCAGGGGACAACAGGTCTTGAATGGAAGCCGAGGCATGGTTGGATGGAATGAGGGAGTATGGGAATGCTTATAGCATGAAGGATAAGGACAAGGGCGGGGTAGCAACAACCAACCTCAAGGGAGCAGCCAGAATTTGGTGGAAAGGCTATGCCAAAGCCCATGGCTTAGATAGCTGCAGATTCAAGAAGTTCGCCAAAGCATTTAAGCGTCATTATGTGCCAAGGGAACACAAGTGTCATATGATGCAACAGTTCTATGGGTTGGAGCAGGGCAATAAGACAGTCCAGAAGTACACTGAAGAGTTCATGAGGCTGAGGCTCTATGTGCCAAAATTGAGTGAAAGACATGCAGTAGAGGGGTACTGGTGAGAGCAATAAACCCCAAAATAGTGTCAGAAGCAGAGTCTAAAGCAGTGAGCTTGCAAGGAACAGGACCTCAAGGGAGTGGGCCGAGGCAACAATACTATCAGGACAAGGGGAAGGCTACAGCCCAAGAGCAACAAGCCCAACAGCTACCAGACCGCAGTACAATGCAAACTATGGGAAACAAGGCAATGCAAATTTCGACAAGCAGGACAAGAAGCAGGTCAGCTTCAAGGATAAGGAGCAAGGAGGTGGTTCAAACTACTCAAAAGCAGTGAAGCAGTTCTTACAGTCCATCCCCAAGGAGAAGATGCATGAATGTATTGAGAAGCAGTTGTGCTTCAGGTGCTTCCAGCCAGGACATCGGACACGTAACTGCCCATTCGTAATGAATGCGGCGTTAGTAGAGCTAGGAGGATGGGAGACACCCATGGAGATCAACGAAGAAGATGCGCACGACTACATCTAGGGTGAGTGCCACATCTTTGCTGCTATTGACTCCGAGAATGCTGAGAGTCAGTACCAAGTCATTTCGACGATTGGAAAGGTCCGGGCCAAGTCCTTCATAGTGTTGATCTATCTTCTCCATCTCTACTGAAAGTGGACGAAATCAAACAAGCCCAAATCGAGCCCCTAACATGATAGCAAACCTTTATAAAATTGATAATGAGCTAAAAATCAGTGAAAACGGATCCCGAATGCCCAAGCTATAAGGAAAAATGCCGACAGCCCTTAGCACCATAGCGACGAGCGCCCATTCTCCCCTTGCTCCATTATCACCCGTTATACCTTGAACAATATGCATTTGCTACTGCAAGAATTTAGAAGCCTTTCCTGCTCGAGAACGATAATTCAATACCTTGTTCCATAATTTTTTAAATTTTGATTCAAAATTTCCTTAGATGGATGACAATGTGTCTTAGTCTCCAAAATCTTTCAATGAAGCTTGATTTACAAAAGGGAATGTTGCCATGAGAAAGTCAAACATCACTAAGCCATTAAAAATCTAACTCAAACCCAGTTGTGAAAATGCAGTGATGGAACGATAGATTCATTGATGTATCAGTTCTTGAGTGGCACAGATATTGATTTGTTTTAGTTTGGTAAGTTAACAGATTTCTTGAGAGTCAAGTGTATGGCTAATGTGCTCAGTATGGAAAGGGAGTCAAAACTGGATAGTCTCCATTTACGATGCATACTGTTGATTGCAGGTACTAATGCTGTTGCAGTAAACAAGCTTATTAAGGAATGCCTCGGGTGGCAACATGCTAAACCAATTAGGTATATGCTGATCTGTAATATATTAAAGGATGCTAAATTGCATTGTTATAAAGGAATGGTCCGTTACTGCCTTAGTGATATTAACTCCATCATAAATACGCTTTTCATAACATCGCCAAGGATGATATTATAGAAGAAAAATGACTTTATGCTATATATGATATTGGAGATTTAAGAAGAACATCGTCCAGCTGATCCGATTTAGGATCAGCTGGGACTATTCACATGCAAAACGTTTTGCGCAGGTTAAGTTTAGCTGGGGAAATTGGCCAACTCTAATATCTGGCTGAAAAGTTTCTACCAAAAAGCACTGCATCCATGTAAATACACAACTGATCAAAAGGATTAGTCCTGATCCAAGCAGATGGATTCAGCCCTAAAAAAATGCTCTATGTGAACCCTGCATAAGGCATTGAAAAAAAATTATCTAAGAAGATTGGCAATTCCAACATCTTCTTGGATTTTGATATGTGGAGGCACCATTTTCAGATAGTGATTTAGAGGAACTACATTCAGCCTACTAAGTTCAAACAGACCCACTACTGAAAACATACAGTCATCTCAAGTCCCCACCACTAGCATCTAAGATAATTTTGATTCACAGGAGACTTAGAAATAGTAGCCCTATTAGATCCAAATCGCCCTCCTATGAACGTGGTCTAGACAGTCGTACCAATACTATAGGACACCTATAAAGACATGCAATCTCTTATGGCTCCTGATAATCATCACATGGAGGTCTCCACTTCAACCATGGACCTCGCACGACCCCTTCAAGCACCCACTTCTCAGCTCGTTCTTTGGAACAAAGGGAATAACCAAGACCACACATCCTCCAGACTGTAACGGTCATACTTTAAGAACATCATTCTTGACCATTGAACTCCCAACCAATCTGGTGTGAAAGCCATTACCATCTCTATCTTCGCAGTTCACGCAATTGTGGGCTTCAAAAAATCAACTATGTTCAGATAGATGGGCAGTATAGTAAATCTAATAAAAGATCAAATATGTTCAGATAGATGGGCTGTACAGTTAATCTAATCATTGAGAAAGAAACTTGGCATCATGCATCTCCATATTACCTCCAGTTTATCCTTCAGCTAATACGATTTAGGATTAGCACTTAATTAGCTGAGACTTTTCACATGCAAAAAGTTTTGCACATGTTGAATTTGGCTGGGAAAATTGGTCAGCTTTGATATTTAGCTAAATTTTTTCTACCAAAAAGCATCACATCCATGTGAATACACAGTTGATCAAATTATCAGCCCTGATCCAGTCATATGGATTCAGCATAAAAAAAAAAGTCTCCATGGGAACGCTACATAAGGCATTGAAAAGAATTGTCTATCAAGATTGGCAATTCCAACTCTTATTGGATTTTAATGTATGGAGGCACCATTTTCATATGGTGACTTAGAGGAATTGCATTCATCCTATCAAACTCAAATAGACCCACTACTGAAAACATACAATTATCTTAAGTCCCCACCACTGGCATCCGGGATAATTTTGATTCATAGGAGACTCAGAAATAATAGCCCTATTAGATCCAAATTGCCCTCCCATGAACGTGGTCCAGACAGTCATAGCTTAATCATAGGGCACTCAAAGAGACATGCAATCTCTTATGGCTCCTGATAATCATCATGTGGATATCTCCACTTCAACCATGGGACCTTGCACGACATCTTCAAGCCCCCACTTCTCAGCTTGTTCTTTGGAACAAAGGGAATAACCAAGGCCACACATTCTCTAGACTGTAGCAGTCATATTTTAAGAAGAACATCGTTCTTGACCATTGAATTCCCAACCAATCTGATGTGGAAGTCGTTACCATCTTTATATCTGCAGTTCATGCAACAGTGGGCTCCAAAAAATCAATTATGTACAGATAGATGGGCAGTACAGTTAATCTAATAAAATATCAACTATGTTTAGATAGATAGGCAATACAGTTAATCTAATCATAGATAAACTGCGCTAGAAACTTGGCATCACGCATCTCCACATTGCACCTTATGATATCAAGCTGGCCATTGCACCCATCCTTTAAAGGCTTGTTCACATGCATAGTATTTGAATCAACAGAAGTCAGCGGCTGGTTCCATGCTACAGATATTGGCTCGGGCTGATTCTGCCATGCGTGGTCTCTTCCGTATGAACTGACCTCCAGTTTATCCTGCAGCTGATCCGATTTATGATCAGCGCTTAATCAACGGGGACTATTCACATGCAAAAAGTTTTGCACAAGTTGAATTTGGCTGGCATAAATGATTTTCTTTAGCAATATGTTGTAATATCGTTATCCATGGCTATATTGTTATACAAAATTGGCCATAAAAGAGGAATTTATGAACATTAAGATCACTATATCTTGACTATAAAAAATCAGAAGTAGACCTTGCAAATTATTAAGAACGGGTGTCATGAGTTTACACAATGTGCATGAAAGTTATGGACTAAAATAATTATCAGAATGTAAATTCATCATAAGAAAAAAGAATAAAATGTAGACCTTGCAAATCAATAAGAACGGGTGTCATAATAAAGAATCTAATTTTATATAGTTTGCAGAAAAGTTATGGACTAAAGTAACTATCGCATGTAAACTCATCATATAGAAAGAACTATCAACCCAATTTCACATAGTTCACATGAAACTTATGGACTAAAATAACTATCACAATTAGACTCATCATAAACAAAGAACCATCAGTAAAGAAACAATTTTAGAAGATGGAAGATAATGCTTTTACCTACAAAATCATCAAAAAGAAGCCGAAAGAAGCTAATTCTTGAGTACAACAGGCAACATAGACAATGGACCTACAAATAACAAAGAAGATAAATTTGGCATGGTGCATTATATTAAATGTAAAATCGTTTTAAAAATTGAAAAAAAAATATGAGAAAACACAAATCTAAATAAAAGATCTACCCCATGGCTGACAAGGCTATGCAAGGTAATCTCAATCCCAACATAGTTGACGTGAAGCTCATTATGAGAATTCTAGAGGTTCAAAAATATCAGCCTTGAAATTAATATTTGTCTTTTTGAGCTCTCTCATCCCTTTCCTATGGCCCACTCAAAGCTCTTCCATCATCCTCCATCCTCCTCTCCATCTCAATGACCCTAGGTTGAAAACGACTTGGGAACATGGGTAAAATTTGAATGTTGTTATACCATTTGTCTACACTTAACTCGATCAACATCTACCATTCCAGCAGAGCAAGCCCTCTGCCACGATTCATGCACTGCCTAAACCCCTATATTGCCCTATGAAGGCAAGGGGCTTCACTGTGGATGCCATACAATGTGCCTGAGTGACTCCTAAGTGATTTTTTCACCCATTTTCACACATATGTGGGTGAGTTAAAGATTTTTTTTTTTTTTTTGCCACTACTTGGTGTAAATTTTGTATGGAAGGGGTCGAATTTGCCTTTCAAAAAATTGCATATAGGGATGTTTATGGTCACCCTCTGCACGCACATGGCATATCCTTTTTTGTATAATTGCATCCCCCAGGCATGAAGGCCGAATTATAAACCCATTTGGCCCTTCTATAAGATATTGAGTGTTGTTTCTAGGTTCTTTGTCTGCCTAATTATAAGACATCACCCATTTCTTCTAATCCAATGTCCATCCAATGTCCTGAATAACTATAAAGGACCATGTCCTGATTAATATAAGTCTTGATTAACCACATAGGTCTTGATTAACCATAAAGGAACATGTTCTGATTAACCATAAAGGACCATTTCCTGGTTAACAATATAGGTCCAGATTAACCTATGTCTTGAATAACCATAAAGGACCATGCACGGATTAACCACTTGTATTAAAAAGCAAGATACACTATGGTTAGAATAACCACAATATCCTAAATAACACTTTACAACCATATCCAATTTAACAAAAAGTAATCCACTTGTAATTAAAACTAGGACAAAGCCATGTCACTCTTGAATGTGTCCTTCACATTCCCGAGAAGACGCTAACACCAACAATCATCTTCCTTTTCTTGATGCCCTCCACTAATGGAACTGTCTAACCAATGTTTTGCCATTGAAGTCCTTTCCATTTGTAGACTTGGGGTCGATTCTGTGGTTAACGTGCTGCTGCTTAGCTAACTTCAAACTAACTTCAGGTAGTAGGAAGTCAGTCTGCAATGCCAATTGAGGGATAGTAGCTATGGTAGAGGCAATATGGGACACAGTGGCATGAATGCTAGCTTGTAACTTCGGGTTTGCTGACCTAGAAATGTCATTCTCCTCACCAATGTCATCGTCCACCAATCCAGGGGTTTCACCATGTTGGACCGGTATAAACCAACATCGTGACTGGTTAGGGGTTTTATTTTTTTCAAAACGTCCGTATACGGACGAAGGCAAATACGGCTTCACCACTGTTTTGCCCTAAGTGGTCGAGAAGGGGAAGATGGGCGGGAACTGTCCACCCGTATCATACTTTAGGCATTCTTAAAGATTGAGGCGCTATAATGACATATTTAACAAAATTTGGACTTATTCAAATCTAATAAATGTGCTCCAAGGATGCCATGATAATATTTTATGTATTTTTTAGCTCTTATTGATTTTAATAATTTATTCTGTTTATCTTTAAATAAAAAATATGATACTTACTAAAGTTTAAAGTTGCTTTCTAAATTAATTCTCGATTTCATCTATTTAGAATTAAATTTTCATCTAAGATAACTCTGTTTAATTAAAATACTATGCTTTTCAAAATATCTAAAGAAAGTTTTAGATTGAAATTAATTAAATGATTACGTTTATATTTAATAAAAAATGAATAGTTTATTATCGATTAAATGTCAATATATTTTATTTCATCAATAATAAATTATTCAATAGTTATTATTAAACCAATAACTTTATATCATTTAATTAATTTCAACCTAAAACTTTTCTTAAAGTATTTTTTAAAGTGTAAAAATTTGTAAATTGTGAAATTCTAATAATAGTTTTACGTCAATCGCTTATCAAACCATCATATTTCATTTAATTATCATGATTGCTAAATTTTGAATCTGTTAAATAACTACAAATTGAAATTTTTATATTCTTGAAATGTCTAATTCTAAATAGATTCAAATGAAAATTAGTTTGGAAATCAAGTTTATTCTTTGATAACCATTATAGTTTTAATTGAAAGATAAACTTATATAATTAAAACTTATAAAAATTATAACAATCAAGAATTTTCAAACAATACATATACTCTTATAATGGCATTCTTGAAGTGCTATCATTTAAATCTGAATAAGTTCAAATTTTGTTGAATATGTCATCATAGATACTGCCCTCTATATGTCCGCTATGCAGATGGCTTTGAATGGACCCTTTTCATTACTCATATTTCTGTTAATCTTTTGCATATGTTAGGGGCATAGAGGCCCGAATCCAGCCTGGAATCAGAAGATAGTCTGAGCAGAGCAGCAATGCCAAGAAATAGTACAAGGCCTCAGAGTTGCAGTTACTGAGAAAGAAAAACTTCACGGGGTATGTTGGTAGTTTGCGACCTTTTGTAATAGCCTAGGTTGATCATCTAGGCATCCACATTTAAAGAGCTATTGTGAGTTCGAGTGTCCAGATCGGCATTATTACCATGTATTAGTTCATTCATCTTTGTCTTGGACAGGGTGATTTTTACTGAAGCTTGAAATGGTTCTTTTTCTTATATCTTAGGTTGCATTTTTCACAAGTCATGCTGTAGAAGCTAATGAGGAGCTAACATGGGATTATGGCATTGACTACCAAGATACCATGCATCCGATCAAAGCATTTCACTGTTTATGTGGAAGCCAATACTGTCGGCAAAGGTCATCTATTGCAAATGAAAGCTTGTAAACTTTTAAAAGGTTCCTGTAAAAGAGTTGGCTCCCCACCAGTTTTTTAAGTTTACCAACTTATTACGTTTTGTATTGCTGGTAACAGCGTGTAAAGGAATGGAATATATCAAAGAAGGAGCTTTTAGAACTGGTGGATGTTGGGGTATTACACAAAGAGAATTTTGAAAATGTCATTGCCATTGAGTTCAATCCAGTATGTCATTAGGGTTACAATAAACCATTTTCTATTTTGTAGAAGTAGACTGAACAGTTCTGAACATCCCGTGCATGAAAAGTTTAGTCACTATTGCAAATGCATGGCAATTTCCATTGTTGGCAGATCTTTCGTGGAAAATCAGACACGTCTCTTTCGTTGCTTGCCTTTTTGTATAGATTAGCTAAAACTATGCCAATGACATATCCATACTTGTGTAAATAATTGCCATTATGAGCGAGACCAAAGGATAATATGAGCATAAAGAGCAAGTTATTTCTGTTTGAGCTTTGTTCAAGTAGTTATCTAAAAGGACTGCAAACATGGGTCATATACCTTTCCTTTATACTTAAGAAATAGTCATGATTTTTTAAGGATGAAGATGTTTGCATTAGTTGATAATGGATGTGCTGTGGAGTGACTTTCATCTGTAACAGAAGTTGTTTGTCATTGCCTCAGGTAATCACCCTTGACGATGATAGATCTATATCCGCCAAACTCGTAGTTAATGCCATGGGAAGTTTTTCTTCAATTGTTCAGCAGGTTGTAATTGGTTATTTCAATTTGTTGCTACCAAATTTCTGATTTAGCTTGGGTACAGATAAGGTAGGGACAGAAATCTAATGGCATTTGCCTTGTAATAGGAACATGTGCCCATGGATTTGAAAATAATTCCACATGCTGTACTCGAATTCTCCCATTACAGATGTGAGAGGTTCACAGATATGGTACCTCTGGGAGTATGGATAATGCACCCATAAACTCAATAATTAATGCAGAACCAATATGCTATGGTTTGCACCCGCTTAAGACGATATATAGGCATTTTCAGTAGGTTCTGGTCCTATATGTCCGTCTCTTGAACACATGCTAGAAGATTATTGGGACTTGATGCCTAAATGTCAGGTGAAGTCTAAGACATTGCATCGTGGCACTTATTCAGTGGTTTATATCGAGTTGTTGCTAAGCAATTGCAGTTCTTTCCCAGGACATAAAGCTAGAAAATATACAGATTCTTAGGGTAATGTTTAGAACTTTCCCGACATACCAGACAAGGCGAGCTTGTTGGACAAACAAGGATGCAGTCAGATAGAAAGATGCCATGTGCTGATGCTGACATCAGAGCTTGTTTTAAGGTACTCTTTAGAAGATGGTTTTTTAATTCATTCTTTTCAGCTGATTATGTTTCTGTATTGGATTTGATGATAACAGTGGATTAATATTGTTCAGGAAGCATCAGTCCTCGAAATAATTGATTAAGTCTATGGGATGTTCACAAGAGAAGAGGTGCTCTTTCTCTATAGTGCTTTTTTTGTAATATTTACTCATTCTATCTCTTGTATTTATTTATGCACTTAAACTTTTTCGCAGGTTATGGTGTTAAAGTGGGCTGATGATGTGGAGATGGATCATTTAAAAGGATATGGTGAGGCTATCAATTACCAGATGGGTATAACTCTTCTGAAAAACGTGATCAAAGCTATGGACTTGGCTTTTGAAGGAAGAAAAGGTGGTTGTCTTTCCATTCTCGTAGTTCAATTTTTGTATAGAAGAATCTAAAATACATTTTGCAGTAGATTATGGCATTTTATATTGAATGCATTTGATATGTAGAGGTTAATTCTAGTCACTTTCTATAGGCAATAACACTGCATGGTTACTGTAATGCTATGGTTCTCTTCTTATATAGAAGAGAACCATCATTCTGGGGAAAGGGACGTCTGTTTTGGCGTCATGCTATTTTGGACGTAGGAGTCATCTTTAGCCTGAGCTTTCTTTGGCCCATGATTTCTTTAGCTCTGTCTGCTATATATCCCTGTGACTTCCAAGCAATTCTCATCGGCGTTTCCCTTGAGCTGAATTCTCTTTGTTCCAGTGTTTCCCTACAGCCTATTCTTTCATTCAAGTACTGCTCTCTACCTGCTCCAGAAGGATTGGGCTCAGAATTGCCAGCTGTTTTAAGCATCACGGTATTCTTGCAGTCCCAATCCCCTAAAACTAATGGGCATTTATGCATGCTTGGCTTGTTCTCTCAGTTTTGTACGAATCTGTTCTGTGTTAGGTTGCTGACCCTTCTGCTCCTCTCCGTCCGCTGTCTGCCCCATCCTTCTCTGCTCAGCCCTGCTCGTCTGCTCTGGCCTTTCCTAATTTCTGATTCGCTATGGTTTCTATTATATGCTCTATCGTTTCTGACCCGTCCTCTTCTATCCTTCCTGATTCGGATTCGCCATATTCCTCCTGTTGTTCATGGTTCGGTTTTTCTGATTCTGCTTTTCTTTTTTGACCGACGGCGGGATGCTTACCTTCGGTCTGCCTATTGTTTCGAACCTTCCCATTCCGGTTAGGATCTGTTCATTTGCTCTGATTGGATTCGTCATGCTTTTCCACATCTGTCCTGGTTCCGGCTGCTCTCTGCTCTCCTTGGTATCTGGCCCATGGGTTTCTTATCTTGTTCCCTTCCTGCAAGTGTTTCGTCCCATCTCATTCCTCTGCAAACCCAATTCGAGTCTTCCATGGCCGGAGTCCCAGGTTTGCTTTTTCCCTACTCCCTTCGGCCGCCGGATCTGGCTGTATCTTCACCGGGGGATACCGGGACGGAGTATCCCGACGAAGTCGGGTTGTCCCGGGTTCCCGGGTCCCAGTATCCCGTTGCCCCTTTCTTTATGTTTTCTTTTACGTTTTTCTTCTTAGATGGGTTTCAAGTTTGGTTTTCTTTGCATCTAGGCTAGGGTTCTTGTTTATGGTATGGCTTTATTTGTATGTTTGGGATGTAAGGTAGTGATGTTGGTTTTTCAAGGTCAATGGTGCTTGTGTATTGTTAGATAGGGTTTGGTTTTGTTTTTTGCAAGTTCTGTGGATGATCTCATGACCTTTTTTGCATATTTTTTCCACACTCATTACATTTTATCTACACACTTTGTAACTTCACACATATACATTTCCATAACATCCATGACATATACATTATCTCTACTGCACTTGCTTTTCATATTACTCACACATTTAACTCCATTAATATATTCAGTATTTTTCAGACATTTTTTTTTCCATCAACCTGTTACGCACTAGCACCTTTAGTGATAACCAACACACCAAAAGGGCGGATCCTTCAAGGAAATCGTTATCCAATGGGCCCCAACCTTTCCAGGCTTTATCCCATACCCTACAGACCATATCAATTCCTCCCCTCCCTCGAGATGCTTGCCCTCAAGCATGTGGAACACACCAATGTTGCCACGGGGAATTGACCTCGAGATGCTTGCCCTCAAGCATGTGGAACACACCAATGTTGCCACGGGGAATTGAACCTTGGCTCTGATACCAAATGTTACGCACTAGTGACCCTAGTGATAACCAACATGTCAAAAGGGCGGATCCTTCAAGGAAATCGTTATCCAATGGGTCCCAACCTTTCCAGGCTTTATCCCATACCCTACAGACCATATCAACAACCCCTCACATACACAACATTGCCATATACACATGATCATTTTCTTTCACATTCGTTTCATTTATATCATACACTTATCATCACCATTATTCGTCACATTTCTTTTTCACACATCTACACCCACTTATCTTTTCCATTTTTATATACTCTCACTCATTGCCTAGATAGGGTCGGTTGGGTTTTGTTTCAACTCATTGGTGTGTTTCTTGTTGTTGTTTGTTTGGTTCTTTTGCCTTTCTATGTTGTTTTTCCAATAAGGTTTTGGTTTGTTCATGTGGTTCTTACCCCCTTTTCTTCTTTCAGTGACCATGTGTGCTCAGTCTACTCTCCGGAGCTTTACTCTGCCCCCCACTGATACCGAGCGTACCCCCCCTCCTTTGCCTACCGTCATACCGCCCAATGTCCCTGTTCCATCTGACCCTGCTCTTTTTCTACCTTTTCCATTTGAGGGCCATTGAGGGCCATGACCCTAATCTTTGCGTTGCTTTCAACCTCAATCATTTGTTTTGGTCCCTCGATCGTCTGCCCCCGACATCTTCCTCTTCTTTGACATTTATGTCGGATTGCCTTTGGTTCTCCTCTTATCTGGATGATGCCATCGACCAGGTGGATTTTGGCATTGATTATTACCGCGACCCCATCAGCTCGGAACTAACTTTTGAGCTGGCGGTCCCTAATATGGTGTATTTTCATCTAGGGGACATGGTTGCTGCTTTGCATTAATGGGGCCGAAGTGGCCACGTGCTGTTTAGGTTCCAGTTTGCAGCTGTTCTACGCGATTGCATGCTACGTTTCTCCTATGCCCGAGGTTGGTGATCTGAGTTGCCTCGTTTTGCTCCTTTCTCGGCTCAGATCCTATCTTTCCTTGGCGTTTCTTCACCAGACCCTCTTGCACTCTTGTCTCCTGGTTCGGGCCGGATGTGATGGCACCACAGGTACCCACATAGAAAGCTCCGTTGTAGCGGCCGGTCCTCGACCATGTTTTAGCCATAAAGTTGTCAATTTTTGGTTTGCACCTCGGTGCTTTTGTCATTGTTTGTGTTGGAAATAAAATTACGCAAATTTTATCCCTTGGTCTTCTCGGTTCCGTTTTTACGATGTCTTGTTGGTTCTAAGGGGTTTTGTGTTTCCGGGATGGTGATGCCAACCGGATGGGGTTGCACTGACTGGTTGAGGCGCCCCATCGTTGTTGGCCCGAGCAGCCCCCATCTTCCCCGCGGTCCTCCACCTATTCTTCCAATCTGGCTGCTCCCTTGGGTTCTTTGGGCAACTTGGGCCCCTCTTCCTCCTCGGGATCCATTTGGAGGTGCCTTCTGACCTCAGCGTTTTTCCCCCTCCTTTGGCATCCCGGACCTCCGGTCCACCTTTTTGTTCCCTCTTCGGCTATGCGTTCTTCCCCTGCTCCTCCTCCCCACCTCCTCCATATTCTTCCAAAATAGGTTTAGCTCCCTTCAAATTCGGTTCTTTGGGCAACTTAAATGGCCCCTCTTCCTCCTCGGAATCCATTTTAGGGGTGCCTTAATTTAAAAAGAATCAAGCATTTTTGGCAAAGACGTTTTTATAAATACATAAATCCTTTACAATATTCAAAACCTAAAAAAAAGACTACATTGTTCCTCCTCTAATGCTCCCACCTTTTTGTTATAAACCCTCTTTGAAATTTCTTAAAGCTATACCCCATTGGTGCTACTCCTGCTCCTCCTCCCCCCACTCTATCTTAGGTTTAGGTTTGTCCCCATGGCTATATTTGAAGGTAAAGGTTTGGCTATTCAACCCCTAAAACTTCAAATACGGCTCCACCCAAATGTTTTTTTTCCACCACCTTTTCCCATCGGTGGCGCCTCCCTCCCAATATGAACTCTTATTGCCTCGGGTCCTTCAATCCCTGCCGCGATTAGGTAAAAATTGGGCTATTTTTTTTTTTAACCATTTTTCCATTTACAATAAAATGGCCCCATGATTAATGATTTGCACCCCAACTTCAAATCACGGGCGTCTCTTTCACCACCTGCCCCATCGGTGATCCCTCAATATGAACTCTTATTGCCTCGAGGTCTTCTATTCACGGAGGGTCGCCCGGAATCATTTGCGGGCGTCTCTTTCAGAAGTTCATGAGAGAATCATTGCGGAAAAGTGCGAGGCGGCTAGGACCTTGCCCTCTTTCAAACGGGACTCTTCACGGCACCAGTATGAGTTTTTGGCTGCTACGGAAGACCGTTTTCGGGAGTTGTATGCTCGCCTGTTCTCTCTCTCTCCGGCGGTGCCCGACTCGGTCTTGAAACTCATTGAGGAGGGTAAGATAGCAACTCAACAGCGTATGAAATTTCTTTTGATTGCTGATCGTGAAGGGTACGATGTTGCTTTTGACTTTGCTGACCATTCAGGCTTATCTTTGTCCGCTGATGACTCCCGCCGCTTGAAATTAGCCCGCCAAGGCCGCCTCGATCGTCGGACTAATTCTGCCACAAAAGCTCCAAATACTTCTTTTTCTTCTCATCCAATTGCTCCTGGTGCCCCCGCTGTTCCTCTTTCCCGGGGTACCCCTCGCTTGTTTTGCACATTCTGTGGCCGTAATAACCATAGAATTGAGACATGTTTTGCTCGTGCGGCAGCTTCGAACACCCCTTTGGCACTCCCTCCTGCTCCTTCCCTCCCACCAGTGCCCCAGTTTCCCGTCACACCTCAATATTTCCCTCGTCCTCAGATATGAGTATTTGGTTGATGGGTTATAAATCAGACGGCCACGACCGTACTGTTGATTATTTTTTGTGACTTGGATATATACAACAAATTACAATTTTTTGATACCATGTTTGCCCTTTAAAGTTGTGATGGCTTGTTACTACGTCTTTCGGTGAATGGTTGGGTCTAGGTACTTGGTTGTATCGGCTTGGTTGCATTGAGCATGCAATTAGAAGTTAGCTTGTCAGTCGAGTTGACATAATTCTCTAGTGTTTTGTTTCACTACTCTAGACTCTTACGCTGGCTGGCTTCTTGACCTTATGAATTCCTTTATTGCTCATTTCCGTTTGTTGTCATAGTAGGCGTTTGTTGCGACTCTGTTTGCTGTGTTTTCCCACATATGCATTTGCTTTGATTCTAGGTTGTCTTTGTATGATAGCTTTTTTCCCCTTTTTTGCGCATATGCATCTCCCCTTCCTTGCAACGACAGTTGGTCGATCATTTAGGGATGAAAGGTTATGCTTTCAATCATCTTAGGTCTTTTTGGACCATGGCCTCTTTAGAGTTGTAATTATCTTGCCTGCTTCATATCTCAAGTTCTCGTTGGGTTGGATCTAAGTACTTGGTTGTATCGTCTTGGTTGTTAGCTTTAGATGATAGATTACCATTCTTGGGTCAGTCTGGTTGATGGAGTTCTCTGGTGTTTGGTTTTGCTGCATGAACTACCTTCTTTAGGCTAGCTAGCGTCTTGGGTAGGAGATCCTTTATTTCTAGCTTCCTTGTTGTCATCATTTTTGCATCTCTGTTTGCAGTGGTTTCCCATGTTCGCTTTGTTTTGGCTTGCCAGGTTGTGATAAGTGAGGTTTGCCCCCCTTTTTCTCCCCACATGTGCTTAGTCCCTTCTTTGCAAAGGCAGTTGGGTGGTTGATTAAAAAATGTCCGGTAGGTTGTTGTTCTGGGTTTTTGGCACAAGTTGTTCAAGTTATCTGGATTCAGCACATATTTCTCTTTGACTCTCTCTCTCTCCAAACTTTGGGGTCTCTGGGCCCGGGTTTGTTCATCGTATTTATTGGCATATCGGCAAACGTTTCTAATTAATTGGGCTTAGGCCGTTCCCTTCTGCATAAATTTCTTTACTATAGTGGATCATGGTCGCAATTTTTTCATGTTTGGTTGTTGGGCATTCTCGTTATGTATCCCCCAGTAATGCATCTCCCCTTCTGGTTTCGAAACTCTAGTCATTGTTATAAGCAAGGCATTCTTTCCCTATTAACTATGTAGAATAGGCATTTTAGAGCTGTTGCAGAGTTTTTCTTTCATTGTTATCTTGTTGTTCTTATATGATTTGTTGCTATTTCAGATTGCACTCCGTTTTCCTCTCACATTCCTCATCTCGGCATTGATCCTATCGCAGCTGACTCTATTGCATCATCTACCAACGTCCTCAATCGCCTCTTGTCCGCTTTATCTTTTTGGCAGTCCTTCTGTTCCTCCCAACAGGTGCTCAGCTGGATTCAGTTTGGTTATCGTTTGCCTTGGCTTACTCATTCCCCTGCCCAACCCTTTTTTGCAAAGAATCATTCGTCCTTGTTTACCCAACTCGATTTTGCTCGTTCTGCCGTCTCTGACCTCCTTCGGACCAGTGCCGCCTCCCTTGTGCCTTCTTGTCCCTTCTTCTGTTCCCCGTTGGGTGTGGTCCCTAAAGGTCAAGACAAGTGGCGTCTTATCTTAGATTTGCGGGTCTTGAACTCCTTTTTATCTGTTCCCCCTTTTCGCTATGAATCATTAGACCTACTCTCTCATCTTTGCAAACCTGCCGATTTCCTTTTTGCAGTCGATTTGAAATCTGGTTATCATCATGTCTCCATCTGGCCTCCTCACCGTTCTTTCCTTGGTTTTTCGTTGGACGGTCAGTTTTTTGTCTTCAATGTTCTCCCCTTTGGACTCGCCTCTGCTCCATTTGTGTTCACCAAACTCATTCGGCAGTTGGTCCGCCGGTGGCGTGCTCAGGGTATCCGTTGCTCCCCCTATGTTGATGATATCCTATTTCTGTGTCAATCCTCGCCCGAATCCCTTCAGATCCAGATTATTTGTGACTTACAACAAGCCGGGTTTCTTCTCGCCTGGAAAAAGTGTCGATTTCGCATTGCTCATCGCACTGTCTTTTTAGGTTTCATCGTCGATGCTCAGCATGGTTTGTTCCGCATCTCCGCCTCTAAAAAGTCGCGCGCTGTTTCTCTTTGTTCTGACTTGCTTGCTGCACCTATGGTCTCTGCGCGCTTGATTGCTCGTTTCCTCGGTTTCATTCAGTCCTTGCGTCTAGTTTTTGGCCACCTGTGTGCCGTCTTAACCTCAGGCCTTCACTTGGATCTTCGCTACTCTGAGCTTTGGGATACTCCTTTTCTGCCCTCTCACGAACTGTATCTTTGGCAGACTATTGTGTTCAGGTTTGACCGTTGTCCTCTTTGGCCCCCTCTCCTCACGGAAGTCACCCTCGGGTTTGATGCTAGCAATGAAGGTTGGGGTGGTTGGTTGTCAATTCCGGGTACACCTGTGCTCTCCTTTCATGGCCTTTTTACCGCATCTGAGTGTCTTCAGTCCTCGACATGGCGTGAGTTGTTTGCCCTACTCCAATTGTTGCAACATTTTGCTAGCCTCCTCTTCAACTCCATTGTAGTTGCTCGTGGTGATAATCAGAATGTCGCGTTCTTATTGCAAAAGGGTGGTTCCTCGTCTCCAGTCCTCCATCTGCTTTTAATCGAGCTTTTCATTTTCTGTTATCACCATAGGATTCAACTCGAGCCGTTGTGGGTTCCCCGTTTGGAAAACGAGTGGGCTGACTATTTGTCTAAGATTTGTAAGTTTGATGAGTTCTCCCTTTCCTCTGAGGCTTTTAGCTTGATTGAGTCTCGATGGGGCCCTCACCATGTCGACCGCTTTGCTAGTCCATCTAATGCTTTACTTCCCGTCTTCAATACCAAGGATGCTTACCCTTTTCGAATTCCCCCTGATGCTTTCTCCTACAATTGGCGCTTGTTCAATAATTTCTGGTTTCCTCCTGCCTCCTTAGTCCCTGCTGTCTTGCACCATGCTCGCCTTTGCCATGCTTTGGTTGTTTTTTTTGGCCTTCCTTTGCCTTGGTGGCCGTTGGTAAACCGACACAAACTCCTGGCAGCCGTTTGTGGTTGATGCACTATTTTTTCATGAGTTTTCTCGTGCTTTGCTTCCGTCGGTCTCGCGTCTTGCGGGTGAAAAACGACATGTGGCTTTATTTGCTCTACGCTGTGTATTTGAATAAGGTTGGTAATATGATTTGGTTCTGATTATGGTTATGTGGTGTGTGTTTCAGATGTCTTACCGCATTTTTCCGCAGTATCACCTGTTTTTGTGGCTCCTATCCTCACCTCCGTTCTTCAATCCCGTGCTACTTCAACCCTTCTTGCTTATGCCTCTGTTTGGCGGCGATTTCGGTCTTGGTGCTTGTCCCACGGTGTCCCTTCTCTTCCTGCTTCATCCATCCATGTCGCGGCCTTCTTCGCATCTTCTGTGTCTTCTCGCCAGCGCCTCGCCTCGATGGGGGGTGCTTCTGCGGCCATCTCATTTTTTCACAGCTTGATTAATGCCCCTTCTCCGTGTTCAGGTCCTTTACCCTCATTGGTCCGCCAATCGGCCCCTCGGCTTCGGTCCACACCTCGACCGCGGTTGCCCCTCACTGCTGCTCACGTCCGTCTTGTAATGTTATCCTTTGCCCCGACCCATGCGGAATGGCGTGACTTGATGAAAGCCTCTTTAGTTACCTTATGTTTTGCTGGCTTTCTCCGTATTTCCGAGGCCCTTCATTTGAATTGGCGAGACCTGACCTTTTTCCCGGATTATGTCTGCGTAACAATCCGGAAGTCTAAATGTGACCAGGTTGGGGCCGGCCAGGAAGTCTTGATTGCACGTACCGGTTCGGTCTCTTGCCCGGTCCATCTCTTGCAGCGCTTGTTTTTCGCTTGCTCATTCCATGTCATTGATCCTCCTGGGGGTGGACCCTTGTTTAGATCCTCTTTGTCCTCTTGTCGTGCTTTGTCTTACTCCACCGCGCGTGCATGGTGGTTTGAGTGCTTGCGTCGTATCGGTTTAGTTCCCAATCTTTTTGGTACTCATGCAGGGCGTCGTGGGGGGGCCACGGCGGCCTCTGCGGCTGCAGTTTCTGCTGAGGTGGTGCGCTCTCACGGCCGTTGGCGTTCTGCTTCTTCTCATGCTCGCTACGTCCTACCCAAGTTGAAGAAGCGTCTCTCCCTTTGTCTCTCGCCTCGGCATCTCGGCTGTGATAGTTGGAGGTAGGTTCCTCTTTATGTCGGTTATTGTTGTTTTACAAAGGACCTTTCCCTAGAATGCTATGGTTCTCTTCTAAAGAAGAGAACCATCATTTGGGGAAAGGGACGTCTGTTTTGGTGTCATGCTATTTTGGACGTAGGAGTCATCTTTAGCCTGAGCTTTCTTTGGCCCATGATTTCTTTAGCTCTGTCTGCTATATATCCCTGTGACTTCCAAGCAATTCTCATCGGCGTTTCCCTTGAGCTGAATTCTCTTTGTTCCAGTGTTTCCCTCCCTCCCTCCTCTGTGACGGATCGGGTTTTTCGTTCGCTTGGTTTTGGTTGGTTTCTATTTATCCCGCCTCGTGAGGGCGGGTTCTCCTCTTCTCTGTTATCTTGTTGAGGCTGGTGGCCTCCGCCATGTCCCAGCGTAGCACGTGTCGCTTCTGGAGGGCACCTTGGGGATGACCCCCGGGGTCGGGCCTAGTCTATCTTACTCTCACTCTCTCTCTCGGCGTAGCTGTGCGCTTCCGAGTGATCCATTTTCTCTCGTTTTCCATTCATCCTTTTTTCTTTTCCCATACGTTTGTTGATGCTTGGCCTGTCAGGCTCCTAACTCTTTGTCTTGTCTTAACTTTCCATGAGTCTTAATCTTCCATGAGGCGGTCTCTACATGTTTGGGGGTCGGGTTTTGGGGGTGTTGTTGTGTGCGATGGACTATCTGGCGGTTCCCGAGCGGCCTCTACATGTTTGGGGGTCGGGTTTTGGGGTCCAGTGTTCGATGGGGTGGCGGAAATGATGCTGGTGGGCGGTCGTCGAAGCATTTTGGTGATAACGTATGCTTCGAGAGGAAGCTTTTGATGCTTGGATTGGGGGTGTTTTGACTCCCTAGGATGTTTCTCTAATCTTTATTGCTATTCGCTCATTTGGGGTGATTTGTGCACTCCTATGATTCATTGTACTCATCTCATTCAGCTCAATGAAAACTCCACTTCACTTCAGTAACCAACTCCCAAATATAAACATACACTGGCCGGGTTTGAACCCCCGACCAAGTGCACATTTATTTTGGCATTACTAGGCCTATACCAACTCACCACACATCCGTTGGGCAAAACTTTAGCCTACATGTTATTGTTGTTTTACAAAGGACCTTTCCCTAGAATGCTATGGTTCTCTTCTTATATAGAAGAGAACCATCATTCTGGGGAAAGGGACGTCTGTTTTGGCGTCATGCTATTTTGGACGTAGGAGTCATCTTTAGCCTGAGCTTTCTTTGGCCCATGATTTCTTTAGCTCTGTCTGCTATATATCCCTGTGACTTCCAAGCAATTCTCATCGGCGTTTCCCTTGAGCTGAACTCTCTTTGTTCCAGTGTTTCCCTACAGTCTATTCTTTCATTCAGGTACTGCTCTCTACCTGCTCCAGAAGGATTGGGCTCAGAATTGCCAGCTGTTTTAAGCATCACGGTATTCTTGCAGTCCCGATCCCCTAAAACTAATGGGCATTTATGCATGCTTGGCTTGTTCTCTCTGGTTTTGTCTGAATACATTACGTGTTAGGTTCTTTGACCCATACGCTCCTCTCCGTCCATTGTCGCCCCATCCTTCTCTGCTTTCGACCACCTTTCAAATGCTTTCACGGCCTTTCCTAATTTCTGATTCGCTATGGTTTCTATTATCTGCTCTATCGTTTCTGACCCGTCCTCTTCTATCCTTCCTGATTTGGATTCGCCATATTCCTCCTGTTGTTCATGGTTCGGTTTTTCTGATTCTGCTTTTCTTTTTTGGCCAAAGCCGTAGGGATGCTTACCTTGATTACGCCTATTGTTTGAACCTTCCCATTACGGTTAGGATCACATTATTTGCTCTGATTGGATTCGTCATGCTTTTCCACATCTGTCCTGGTTCCGGCTGCTCTCTGCTCTCCTTGGTATCTGGCCCATGGGTTTCTTATCTTGTTCCCTTCTTTATGTTTTCCACATCTGTCCTGGTTCCGGCTGCTCTCTGCTCTCCTTGGTATCTGGCCCATGGGTTTCTTATCTTGTTCCCTTCTTTATGTTTTCTTATACATTTTTCTTCTTAGATGGGTTTCAAGTTTGGTTTTCTTTGCATCTAGGCTAGGGTTCTTGTTTATGGTATGGCTTTATTTGTATGTTTGGGATGTAAGGTAGTGATGTTGGTTTTTCAAGGTCAATGGTGCTTGTGTATTGTTAGATAGGGTTTGGTTTTGTTTTTTGCAAGTTCTGTGGATGATCTCATGACCTTTTTTGCATATTTTTTCCACACTCATTACATTTTATCTACACACTTTGTAACTTCACACATATACATTTCCATAACATCCATGACACATACATTATCTCTACTGCACTTGCTTTTCACATTACTCACACATTTAACTCCATTAATATATTCAGTATTTTTCAGACATTTTTTTTTCCATCAACCCCTCACATACACAACATTGCCATATACACATGATCATTTTCTTTCACGTTCGTTTCATTTATATCATACACTTATCATCACCATTATTCGTCACATTTCTTTTTCACACATCTACACCCACTTATCTTTTCCATTTTTATATACTCTCACTCATTGCCTAGATAGGGTCGGTTGGGTTTTGTTTCAACTCGTTTTCTGTTTCGGCGGTTGTCATTGGTGTGTTTCTTGTTGTTTGTTTGGTTCTTTTTCCTTTCTATGTTGTTTTCCAATAAGGTTTCGGTTTGTTCATGTGGTTCTTACCCCCTTTTCTTCTTTCAGTGACCATGTGTGCTCAGTCTACTCTCCGGAGCTTTACTCTGCCCCCCACTGATACCGAGCGTACCCCCCCTCCTTTGCCTACCGTCATACCGCCCAATGTCCCTGTTCCATCTGACCCTGCATTTTTTCTACCTTTTCCATTTGAGGGCCATGACCCTAATCTTTGCGTTGCTTTCAACCTCAATCATTTGTTTTGGTCCCTCGATCGTCTGCCCCCGACATCTTCCTCTTCTTTGACATTTATGTCGGATTGCCTTTGGTTCTCCTCTTATCTGGATGATGCCATCGACCAGGTGGATTTTGGCATTGATTATTACCGCGACCCCGTCAGCTCGGAACTAACTTTTGAGCTGAAGGTCCCTAATATGGTGTTTTTTCGTCTAGGGGACATGGTTGCTGCTTTGCATTGGTGGGGCCGAAGTGGCCACGTGCTGTTTAGGTTCCAGTTTGCAGCTGTTCTACGCGATTGCATGCTACGTTTCTCCTATGCCCGAGGTTGGAGATCTGAGTTGCCTCGTTTTGCTCCTTTCTCGGCTCTGTATCCTATCTTTCCTTGGCGTTTCTTCACCGACCCCTCTTGCACTCTTGTCTCCGGTTCAGGCCCGGATGTGATGGCACCCTGGTACCCACATAGAGAAGCTCCGTTGTAGCGACTGGTCCTCTGACCATGTTTTAGCCATAAAGTTGTCAATTTTTTGGTTTGCACCTCGGTGCTTTTGTCATTGTTTGTGTTGGAAATAAAATTCTGCAAATTTTATCCCTTGGTCTTCTCGGTTCCCGTTTTTTCTGATGTCTTGTTGGTTCTAAGGGGTTTTGTGTTTGGGATGGCCCGATGCCAACCCGTCAGGTTGCACTCTGGTTGAGCGCCCCCCATGCGTCTGCGGGGGTTCTGGCCGGGTTCTTTCGGGGAAACGTGTCCATTTGGGTGCGGCCAGCGGCACCGGCCCGGCATCCGACGAGGCCTTTTGCGTTCTTACTCCGCTACTCCCTGCTCCTCCACTGTTCTTCCAAGTACAACTTGCTCCCTTGGGTTCTTTGGGCAACTTGGGCCCCTCTTCCTCCTCGAATCCATTTGGGGGTGCCTTTAAATACTGACCTCAAAACGTTTTTTCCCCCACACCTCCTTTACATATTCCCCCACCTCCATTGGTGTTGAATCCCACCTTTTTTCATTCCCTCTTCTTAGGGATGTCTATGCCCTTTGCTATTCTGCTCCTCCTCCCCCACCGGGGCTAAAATTGGTTTTCCCCCCATGGCTACTCCCGCTCCTGCAACTTCAAATACGGCTCCACCGTTGTTTTCTTTTCCACCACCTGCCCCATCGGTGGCGCCTCCCTCCCAATATGAACTCTTATTGCCTCAGGTCCTTCAATCCCTGCAGTTACAAATGGCCCAGATTAATGATTTGCAGACGTCTCTTTCAGCCCAGTCTTCTATTCATGAGGCTGTCGAATCACTGCGGGAAGAAGTACGAGAGCGGGCGGCTAGGACCTTGCCCTCTTTCAAACGGGACTCTTCACGGCACCAGTATGAGTTTTTGGCTGCTACGGAAGACCGTTTTCGGGAGTTGTATGCTCGCCTGTTCTCTCTCTCTCTCGTGATTGCAGGCTTCGGTCTTGAAACTCATTGAGGAGGGTAAGATAGCAACTCAACAGCGTATGAAATTTCTTTTGATTGCTGATCGTGAAGGGTACGATGTTGCTTTTGACTTTGCTGACCATTCAGGCTTATCTTTGTCCGCTGATGACTCCCGCCGCTTGAAATTAGCCCGCCAAGGCCGCCTCGATCGTCGGACTAATTCTGCCACAAAAGCTCCAAATACTTCTTTTTCTTCTCATCCAATTGCTCCTGGTGCCCCCACTGTTCCTCTTTCCCGGGGTACCCCTCGCTTGTTTTGCACATTCTGTGGCCGTAATAACCATAGAATTGAGACATGTTTTGCTCGTGCGGCAGCTTCGAATACCCCTTTGGCACTCCCTCCTGCTCCTTCCCTCCCACCAGTGCCCCAGTTTCCCATCACACCTCAATATTTCCCTCGTCCTCAGTTATGAGTATTTGGTTGATGGGTTAAAAATCAGACGGCCACGACCGTACTGTTGATTATTTTTTGTGACTTGGATATATACAAAAATTACAATTTTTTGATACCATGTTTGCCCTTTAAAGTTGTGATGGCTTGTTACTACGTCTTTTTCAAATTCTCGGTGAATGGTTGGGTCTAGGTACTTGGTTGTATCGGCTTGGTTGCATTGAGCATGAAATTAGAAGTTAGCTTGTTTTGGGTCAGTCGAGTTGACATAATTCTCTAGTGTTTTGTTTCACTACTCTAGACTCTTACGCTGGCTGGCTTCTTGACCTTATGAATTCCTTTATTGCTCATTTCCGTTTGTTGTCATAGTAGGCGTTTGTTGCGACTCTGTTTGCTGTGTTTTCCCACATATGCATTTGCTTTGATTCTAGGTTGTCTTTGTATGATAGCTTTTTTCCCCTTTTTTGCGCATATGCATCTCCCCTTCCTTGCTTTTTCCCCTTTTTTGCGCATATGCATCTCCCCTTCCTTGCAACGACAGTTGGTCGATCATTTAGGGATGAAAGGTTAGGTTTTCAATCATCTTACGCCTTTTTGGACCATGGCCTCTTTAGAGTTGTAATTATCTTGCCTGCTTCATATCTCAAGTTCTCGTTGGGTTGGATCTAAGTACTTGGTTGTATCGTCTTGGTTGTTAGCTTTAGATGATAGATTACCATTCTTGGGTCAGTCTGGTTGATGGAGTTCTCTGGTGTTTGGTTTTGCTACACGAACTACCTTCTTTAGGCTAGCTAGCGTCTTGGGTAGGAGATCCTTTATTTCTAGCTTCCTTGTTGTCATCATTTTTGCATCTCTGTCTGCAGTGGTTTCCCATGCTCGCTTTGTTTTGGCTTGCTAGGTTGTGATAAGTGAGGTTTGCCCCCCTTTTTCTCCCCACATGTGCTTAGTCCCTTCTTTGCAAAGGCAGTTGGGTGGTTGATTAAAAAATGTCCGGTAGGTTGTTGTTCTGGGTTTTTGGCACAAGTTGTTCAAGTTATCTGGATTCAGCACATATTTCTCTTTGACCCTATCTCTCTCCAAACTTTGGGGTCTCTGGGCCCGGGTTTGTTCAGCGTATTTATTGGCATATCGGCAAACGTTTCTAATTAATTGGGCTTAGGCCGTTCCCTTCTGCATAAATTTCTTTACTATAGTGGATCATGGTCGCAATTTTTTCATGTTTGGTTGTTGGGCATTCTCGTTATGTATCCCCCAGTAATGCACTGTTGCAGAGTTTTTCTTTCATTGTTATCTTGTTGTTCTTATATGATTTGTTGCTATTTCAGATTGCACTCCGTTTTCCTCTCACATTCCTCATCTCGGCATTGATCCTATCGCAGCTGACTCTATTGCATCATCTACCAGCGTCCTCAATCGCCTCTTGTCCGCTTTATCTTTTTGGCAGTCCTTACGTTTCCTCCCAAGCAGGGTGCTTTCAATTTGGATTCAGTTTGGTTATCGTTTGCCTTGGCTTACTCATTCCCCTGCCCAACCCTTTTTTGCAAAGAATCATTCGTCCTTGTTTACCCAACTCGATTTTGCTCGTTTCGCCGCGAGTCTCGACCTCCTTCGGACCGGTGCCGCCTCCCTTGTGCCTTCTTGTCCCTTCTTCTGTTTCCCGTTGGGTGTGGTCCCTAAAGGTCAAGGCAAGTGGCGTCTTATCTTAGATTTGCGGGTCTTGAACTCCTTTTTATCTGTTCCCCCTTTTCGCTATGAATCATTAGACCTACTCTCTCATCTTTGCAAACCTGCCGATTTCCTTTTTGTAGTCGATTTGAAATCTGGTTATCATCATGTCTCCATCTGGCCTCCTCACCGTTCTTTCCTTGGTTTTTCGTTGGACGGTCAGTTTTTTGTCTTCAATGTTCTCCCCTTTGGACTCGCCTCTGCTCCATTTGTGTTCACCAAACTCATTCGGCAGTTGGTCCGCCGGTGGCGTGCTCAGGGTATCCGTTGCTCCCCCTATGTTGATGATATCCTATTTCTGTGTCAATCCTCGCCCAAATCCCTTCAGATCCAGATTATTTGTGACCTACAACAAGCCGGGTTTCTTCTGGCCTGGAAAAAGTGTCGATTTCGCATTGCTCATCGCACTGTCTTTTTAGGTTTCATCGTCGATGCTCAGCATGGTTTGTTCCGCATCTCCGCCTCTAAAAGTCGCTGTTTTTCTCTTTGTTACGACTTGCTTTTTTCGCACCTATGGTCTCTGCGCGCTTGATTGCTCGTTTCCTCGGTTTCATTCAGTCCTTGCGTCTAGTTTTTGGCCACTGTGTGCCGTCTTAACCTCAGGCCTTCACTTGGATCTTCGCTACTCTGAGCTTTGGGATACTCCTTTTCTGCTTTCCCCCCTCTCATGTCATGAACTGTATCTTTGGCAGACTATTGTGTTCAGGTTTGATCGTTGTCCTCTTTGGCCCCCTCTCCTCACGAAAGTCACCCTCGGGTTTGATGCTAGCAATGAAGGTTGGGGTGGTTGGTTGTCAATTCCGGGTACACCTGTGCTCTCCTTTCATGGCCTTTTTACCGCATCTGAGTGTCTTCGGTCCTCGACATGGCGTGAGTTGTTTGCCCTACTCCAATTGTTGCAACATTTTGCTAGCCTCCTCTTCAACTCCATTGTAGTTGCTCGTGGTGATAATCAGAATGTCGCGTTCTTATTGCAAAAGGGTGGTTCCTCGTCTCCAGTCCTCCATCTGCTTTTAATCGAGCTTTTCACCATAGGATTCAACTCGAGCCGTTGTGAGTTCCCCGTTTAGAAAAGGAGTGGGTTGACTATTTGTCTAAGATTTGTAAGTTTGATGAGTTCTCCCTTTCCTCTGAGGCTTTTAGCTTGATTGAGTCTCGATGGGGCCCTCACCATGTCGACCGCTTTGCTAGTCCGTCTAATGCTTTACTTCCCGTCTTCAATACCAAGGATGCTTACCCTTTTCGAATTCCCCCTGATGCTTTCTCCTACAATTGGCGCTTGTTCAATAATTTCTGCTTTCCTCCTGCCTCCTTAGTCCCTGCTGTCTTGCACCATGCTCGCTTAACTTTGGTTGTTTTTTCATGGCCTTCTGCCCCTTGGTGGCCGTTGGTCGCTTCTGACACAAACTCCTGGCAGCCGTTTGTGGTTGATGCACTATTTTTTCATGAGTTTTCTCGTGCTTTGCTTCCGTCGGTCTCGCGTCTTGCGGGTGAAAAACGACATGTGGCTTTATTTGCTCTACGCTGTGTATTTGAATAAGGTTGGTAATATGATTTGGTTCTGATTATGGTTATGTGGTGTGTGTTTCAGATGTCTTACCGCATTTTTCCGCAGTATCACCTGTTTTTGTGGCTCCTATCCTCACCTCCGTTCTTCAATCCCGTGCTACTTCAACCCTTCTTGCTTATGCCTCTGTTTGGCGGCGATTTCGGTCCCTTCTCTTCCTGCTTCATCCATCCATGTCGCGGCCTTCTTCGCATCTTCTGTGTCTTCTCGCCAGCGCCTCGCCTCGATGGGGGGTGCTTCTGTGGCCATTTCATTTTTTCACAGCTTGATTAATGCCCCTTCTCCGTGTTCAGGTCCTTTACCCTCATTGGTCCGCCAATCGGCCCCTCGGCTTCGGTCCACACCTCGACCGCGGTTGCCCCTCACTGCTGCTCACGTTCGTCTTGTAATATTATCCTTTGCCCCGACCCATGCGGAATGGCGTGACTTGATGAAAGCCTCTTTAGTTACCTTATGTTTTGCTGGCTTTCTCCGTATTTCCGAGGCCCTTCATTTGAATTAAGAGACGACCTTTTCGGATTATATCTCAGTAACAATCCCGGAAGTCTAAATGTGACCAGGTTGGGGCCGCGGGGAAGTCTTGATTGCACGCGCACGGTTCGGTCTCTTGCCCGGTCCATCTCTTGCAGCGCTTGTTTTTCGCTTGCTCATTCCATGTCATTGATCCTCCTGGGGGTGGACCCTTGTTTAGATCCTCTTTGTCCTCTTGTCGTGCTTTGTCTTACTCCACCGCGCGTGCATGGTGGTTTGAGTGCTTGCGTGTGACGCTCCCTGCTAAACATACGGCGCTCGGCCGTATACTCGGCAGGAAATCCCCCATCCGGCTCATCAGCCGCACAGGCCCTTCGTCTACCCCGCACTCTAAGGTGACCCTAGTGCGGGGAGGGGACACGAAGGTGTCTTGGCGCGCCCTTCCCCTATGGGCTCCTATAACAGCGGAAGCGATAAACATGTCAGAACTAGCATCAACAATACAAATACTACCTCGAAGGGTAGTCCATCCCATATCCACAAGTGCAAAGAACATAATCACATACCATAAAACATGAGAGCTCCTACCCGTGGCTCCGACACATAAGGAGGTCGACTGACTGGATAGGCCTCAAGATAGAGCAGACCGAGTCATAATGTTAGTCCTGTGCCTCCTGGTTCAGGACTATTCATGCATACGACGGACCAGGTCAAGCTCAAGGATCCGCAGACAGGCACGGGTCAGCCGTCAAAAGCCCAGCAAAAGACCAAGCAGCAGACCACGCAGTCAAAGCCTGGGTCTGCTACCAAGAGGCGCCGCGACAAGTGATGACCCGTCACCGCTCGTGTCAGCGTCAGCGTGATTCTAGGCATTTCAAGAGGCACCGCCAACATTCCTGCAAATCAAGCCTCCTTCCAGGAGTCGGCACCGAGATCAGTCCGAGTGTCTATATTGGGCCAGAGGCCATTGTACTATAGATATGAGTAGAGCTAGCACATGAGTTTCAGAAGAGTTTTGAGTCTTGTCTCTCTTGATCTTCTCTCGATTCGCGAGAGCTCATGTATATTCATCATTGATATCAAGGAAGCTTATCATTTTCTCTCATTGTTCTCTTTTGTTACGTTTTCTTCTTCTCGCGTGACATAGTCCCGGATTCTCTGTTAGATCCAAGGGGTCCTCACGGAGGGCTGTCTTCGGGGAGTTCGAACCAGACCCCAAACAACGCATGCTGCTTAGGGTGCGATTCGATTTTCCTTTCTTACGTCGCCATATGCGTCCGAAACTTCACGCCGGAAGAACTTCTTTCCCAGACGGCGTCTGGCTTGGGCGCCATCATCGAAGGAAAGCTGTTTTACGTGACATGTATGGATCTGCTTACGACATTGAGGGAGGCCACATTGGGTCTAGGGCTCCGTCGGCGCCACCCACCCCTCGTGTCATGTCTCGTCAAATTCTCGCCTCAAAGCGTGCAAACATTGCTCCACGGCCTCAGTCTCCTCATCACTCTCGGGGAGCCCTATCCAGCTCCAAAAACTCAACCTTACTTTCATACCCCGAAACATGCCTTCATCCATCACTCTTCCGGCCCATACCTCTGCCTTCACAACCATCATCTCCCTACGGGTGGACGCGGGGATATCCACATGTCTCTTTTGCTCCTCCCTGGGAATTTCCCTTCCCTACCTTTCCCCACCGCTCTTCCCTGTTTACAATCTTCTGGACCTCAAACCCAATGATCGAGGCACCTCCAGTACCCCCACCTCGGCCACCCCTTCAAGCAGGTCTTTCCGGCCACCATACCCCCTCCAACTCCACCTCAATATCCTCACTATCATGTTCTGTCCCAGCCCAAAAGACTTTTACCTCTACCTTCCGGACCCTTAAAGCTGACTTATCCCACCTTTGGCAACACGAAGGCAAACCTTTAGACCAAAGTGCTCAGGCCCACATGGAAGAATTTGAGGCTCGGCTGTCCTGAATGGTCATGCACAACCTCAACTGAAATTCCACATCTTTTCCACCACATTCGTGGCTCCCTCATCAATGGCTCATGTCCAACAAAAAGCCACCGGAAACAAGATTGGTGCGAAATGAAAAACTTTTCTTTCTCACTATGGGACAACGGATGATAATCAACTTCATCTCAAGCAACTCAATGACCTTCAACAAGAGCCCACAGTCCGAAGGGATTTTTCGCGGGGCCCGTCTTCACATTACGCTTCGGCAAACTCAAGGAGTACCCCCTGCCACGAGCGGATCTTGGTCTGGTTTCTCCAAGAACTTCCTCCATTCTATCGGACTCATGACTGAATACTGCCTGCCCAAGACTTTGGGCGGGCTATCGATCTTGTCAATCACTTTCGGTCAATGTTTCCTCCCGTGGGCGTGGCTCTTGAAGCTCCCTTTCATTCCACCCGTCATGGTTCCCCAGGGCTGGCTGCTTCAACCTCAACACGCCAATCCGCGCCGCAGCGGATCTGGTGCCATATGCGCAAATATCAAGGCCACTTGGCGGGCGAGTGCAACTCCACCAATGGCCCCCTCATTGTAAAGCGATGCAACATGTGCAATCATGCCACGGAAGAGTGCACTTTCGCACTCATCCTACACCTTTCCGCAACAAGATGGTTTATCAAGTGCAAACAACACCTCGGCACCAATCGCCATATCGGCCAGCCCACCACTACACAGCGCAACCCAATCAACTCTATCGGCAGCAGGGGCAACAACGGGGACCCAACACCGTCCTCTTTTTGATCCTTCCCCGAAAAGCTTCGGTGTTATCACTTTGTCAAGAATGGGGTCATACCACCACGGCGTGTCCTCAACTTCCACAAGTTCAGTGCGGCTTCACGGCACAAATCAGACCACATCGGTCCGCCTCCGCGGCTTACCAACTTTGGATTGCCAATGGCAAACAAGGCCAGCGTCCGGTTCTTCCGGAAGCCACCTGCGTGCACCTCGGCAATCACGCTTATCAACCAGCTCCTGCAAATCAACCTCGGATGGATCAACAAGCACGGGAAGAAATTTTTCAAGCTCTCAATCCTCCAGTCCAGTAGTCAAATTGGGTTGGTTTAGTCTCCGCGCCGGACCGAGGGCGTCCGTCCCTAACCATTATTCCTAATGGCACGCCTTTGCCTTTGCCCGTCGACACAATTCCTCATCGCGAAGACAAAAAGGTCCATTTTGCACCCTGACTTGGAGAAACTCATGCGAATGTCATGCCTAAAATTAAAAAGCATTCGAACCTCATGCAAGGCTGCCAAGGCCGCACGTTGGCTAATGTTCATGCCACCACTAGAGCTCAACAAAGACAAGACGCACCTTCCATGTCTCAACCTCCACGCTCTCAGCCATATCCAAATATCGCTGCTGAGGTAGACCTACTCAAAGAAGTTGTGCTTCCTTACCACGCACTCCAGCACCTGTGGATCCCGCAGATCCTTTTTCTCATGTGCCTCTGGAACTCCAAGAGGAGCTGGCAAAATCAAAATTCCTCTAAGTCTTGCAACGATTTTGAAACTACGTCCCGCTCTCAAGGACCGATTACCACTCCCGGACTTGTTTTGGTTGGAGCTGTTGCTACCTCTACACCCACGGTACATGCCACGGTGGGCAATTAGCAAGTCAACCATGTTCAAATTGATGGAGATAGCGCAGTTAATCTCATCACGGATAAACTCAGCAAACAAATGGGCATCAAACAACTCTATCGTGCCCCATATGACATCAAATTGGCCAATGGCCATATCCACGAGACCTCAAAGCGTCACGCCTCTTCTTCACATCAACATTGGTGATCTCGGATTCCCCTTGGAATTTGGTGTTTGGAAGGCTGGAGAAGATCCGGTGATTATGAAATGTTGGTCGTGAACCTTTTCTCCGCCGGGCCAAGAGTATCCATTCTTGGGCCACGGATCGGTTAGTCATCACCGATGGTCACCTCAATACCACCATGGATTTGGAAACGAGGCAAAATCATTTCCGTCGACAATGCTGAACCCTCTCTCTCGGACCGATTCGGGGGACGCCCAAAATATCTATCAAGTTCGGGCTCCACTGCGGAAGTGCGCCTCATCATCCTACCCAGAATATCGCGATCCTGGGGAGAAATGACTCTTGATCGGGACCCGGTAGCCGCGGGTTTGCTTGACCCTTACCTGCTCCTTGCAATCGCATTCAGCGTGTTGATCACTTTTTCTCAGATAGCCGACCTCTTGCCACTCTTGTAGATGTCCACGCTTTGTTATGAAGCAACCTGCAGCTTGATGACACTTTCGGCAACCTCTCTTTTTTTCACCACGCAGAGCCACGCATCTGTTATGCTTCAACCTCCCGCTCATATTGTCGGACACGGAAGTTGTCCCCATATTCAGAACTCACGGCGAGATTGTGGGCGTAGGCAACAATCGGCTGTCCAATTGCGCCAATCTTCGACACCCTATCGTATTGAGGGCCGTCACGCTCTTCAAAAAGTTCAAACACATTTTCGCTTTGGAGCTCTGAGATCTTGGGATCAACAAAACCTTGGGGACTCACCATTCCTACCAAGTCCGATGCACCAGTCTAGCAAACGGCGATGCGGCTCAACCCCATTACCGCGGATCGCGTCAAGGCGGTGACAAACTCGCTTGCTGCGGGTTTGATCTATGAGGTCAAACATTACGAGTGGGTGAGCCCCATCGTCATTGCACTCAAACACAATGGTAAGATCCGCGTTTGCGTGGACTACGAAAACTCAATCGAGCCGCGGAGCGTGATCATTTTCCACTACCCTTCACGGACCGGTTCGGAAGAGGTTGCCGGACATGAGATGTACTCCTTCATGGATGATTTTTCTTACAATCGGATCTCAATCAAAGAATCTGATCAACTCAAGACTACCTTCACCACCCGGTGGGGTACTTTTTTGCCTACAAGGTGGTTCCTTTTGGATTATCCAACTCTCCATCCACGTTTCAACGTGATCATGCTCTCGGTTTTCATGATTTTATGAAGGAAAAATCCCTTCTTGCAAATTTTTCAAGATGACTTCTCTCGCCTCTGATTCCATGGCTGACCATTTGGATAAATTGGAACTCGTCTTTCAGAAATGTGATGAGTCCGGCATTAGTCTCAATCCCGAGAAATGCACCTTTTGCGTCACTTCAGGTGTTCTGTTGGGACATGTGGTCAGCAAAGCAGGTATCACCACGGATCCTGCCAAAATCAGCTGTGTGCTCAAGGCTCAAGCACCAGCCAATATCAAGGAAACACGCTCTTTCTTGGGTAAGGTCAATTATTACTCCACCTTCATTCCTGGACTCGCAGCCATTGCAGATCCCATTCATAAACTCACGGGTGATGAATCCACCTGGGCTTGGAATTCCCAGGCGGATGCTGCTTTCCAACAGTTGAAGCTCTTGCTTACTCAGGCCCCGGTTCTTGTTCCTCCTCAATGGGACAAGCCCTTTCATGTCCATGTCGATGTCTCCGGCCTTTGCTGTTGGTATTTCTTTCTCAAGAATATGATCGCGCTGCGACAAACCAAAACCGCTTCGCCAACCAAACTCAATTCTGCTGACGCAACTACTCGCCCGCAGCGAGAAGCCTTGGGTTTAATTTTACGCGTCCAGCGCTTCCGTCACTATCTTTTGGGCGGTCGGATCAAATTCTTTGTTGACCACCGGGCACTTCTTTATTTGATCAACAAATCCATACCCCGCGCGCATTGCTCGTTGGGTCCTCCTTCTGCGCAAAATTTGCACCTTTTGAAATTGTTCACAAGGCTGGCAAATCTCATGTTGTCCCGGATTATCTTTCACGCATCCACCGCGGATGATCCCTCCACCGGAGTCTCGGGCGCCTTTCCCGGCGGCTCAACTCTTTTTTTCGTCACGGCAACACCTCATTGGTTTCATGATTTTCAGCGATATCTCCTCCACGCGAGCTCTTCCACGGAAGGGCGCCACGCTCTCTCCAGCAAAGCGACACTCCGTCGACATCAATTTCTCCCGTGTGGTCGGTGACTACACCATAGTTGCGGCCATCTTTACAAAAGGGTAAGGATACCATCCCGGCCGCGTGTTCTCCCTCATGAGGTCCCGGATATTGTTCGAGAAGCCCATGAAGGGCTCGAGGTGGTCATTTTCATGGAACACCACGGCCGCGCAAAATCCTTCTTGCTAGTTATTTTTTTGCCACGCTCTTCAAAGGCGGCTCCATGCGCCCGCGTGTGATGCTTGCCGGCGTGTGGGGCGACCCGGCCCGTGGCGCTCTTCCCTTGATGCCGGTTGCCACGCCACTTCCCTTGACAAATGGGGAATGGATTTTGTGGGACCCATCGATCCTCTGCGCGCGCACACCCGTACCCGCTACATTCTGTTCTCGCGACTGCACGCTGCCAAATGGGCGGGAAGCTTGCGCACTTCGGACAACAACTGCGGCAAGCACGACCAAGGTTATCTATCAACAAATCATCACGCGATTAATTGCCCCACGGAGCTGGTCGGTGATCGTGGTGTCCACTTTATCAATCATACCATCAAGGAGTCGGCGGATTATCTCGATACATCATCACAAGAGTACACCTTACTATCCTCAAGGCAATGGTTTTGGCGAAAAGCACCAACAAGACTCGGTCATAATTCTCAAGAAAATTTGTGGCGCTTCTCGCACCGGGTAGCAAAACAAGCTTCCTCTTGTTCTTTGGGCTTACAATACTTGTTTCAAAATAGCTACGGGTCACACTCCTTTTCAAATTGGTTTATGGTCAAGAAGCTCTCATGCCTTTTGAGTACATTCTCCCCACTCTCCGTTTTCAAGCTGGCTCTGCCCATAATCCTTTCTTTTTGCCTCAAAGAAAGGGTTTATCAATTGGAGCGGTTGGATGAACTTAGAAGAGATGCTTATATTAGGTGTTCTTCATGGACAACAGTTGCAAAAATCTTTACATGACAAACGGTGAAGACAAAAACATTCAACGAAGGAGATTTGGTTCTTCTTTATGATTCTCGGTACAAACATTTTCCGGGTAAACTTAAGTTTAGATTGGCTTGGCCCTTATCAAATTGTTCAAGTGGTTCGACCAGTTTTTTCAACCGGCTGAGTTAGATGGCACTCCATTACCTACAGCTGGTTAATGGCTTCCGCCTCAAAACATTTCATCCCACGAAGCGACAATCAACAAACGGTCTGATTCAAGACACAACCACACCAAAAGTGACTAAAAACGGTGGCATATTATATTATAGGTGGAATTTTTTTACAAAATGTGGCCAATGACCCAGCTATTTCGCTATAGGCCTTTGCCTATATACAAAAAGCGGGCTCGAGCCCTATCTACTAAGTCCTAAGAAAAAAACCCTCTACTCGGGTTGGGCCGAGGAGGTGATCTTGCGAGGATGTGGTAGAGGTTACCTTTCGAGGGTCCCGAAGGTGCGTAACCACCTCCATCGCGTTGGTCTTGGATCGGGATGTTCACCATCCCGGCACACTAACCATCCATTCTCGCCACGCGATTGTGGCGGCGCCCCGGTCCGGACAATCCATCTTGCGGGTAATCCACTCCACGGCCGGTTAGTGGGCATAGTGCGATCCTCGTTCAAACCCGGCGGCCCGGCCATCTTTGGCGCCATCGGATACCTTCGCTTCACTCCGGTTTGTCTTATATAGCCAACCGAGGAACTCCTTGTCGGCGTGGACCAATCACAAAACTTCGCCAACGTGTTTGCAATGCAAAATTTGTTTTCTAAAATGAGAATCTTTTCTTCCGCCGCATATCTAGCCATGGTACCTTCTGACACATTCCTTTTAATGATATCCCACTTTGAGTTGTCGGCATTAAATGCCATTCCTCCTTTTCACGCCCGTCGAACATTAATGTGTGTCCTTTGGCCACTGTCACATTCCATCATTCTCTCACGCCTCATCTCCACCGTTCATTACTTCTCCCTTTGTTGTTTGGGGACTTAGCCAAATTTTTGCCTCTCAATCACCTCCTTGGCATCTTTAGACACGGCACCATCAGCGGTTGCGGCTTCGCCCTTCTCATGCCCCTTAAGCCCACCTTTGCGGCGCCCTAAACCTTTTCTCTCTGGCGCCGTCTTACGTTCTCTGCTCTCCGCCTTCTTCAAAGCGGTTCATACATTTAAGGCGGCTTTTAAGCCATGGCTGCCCCAAACTTTCTACACTTCAAGCTTACGCTCCAAGGGATCGCGACTCTTTTGGTCTCTGTCTTTCACGGCGCCCACCTTTAAAGAGGCCCTTGTTGGTCCAGTCGGGAAGTTCGCGAACGCATACAAGCTTCACAATTTTCACAAATGGAGCTCCGGCCCCAAATCCGGCGCGCAATTCTGGCCAGTTCATACGCACACATCGTCAAGGCCCAGGAAGGATTTGCTCACGGTGGTCGATGGCACCACCATTTTACTTACTCGACATTTGATTTCTCGGGTATTCCGCATCCCTTTGCAAAACCTTGAGTCTCTTGGGCTGCTTCACGGGACATGGGCGTCACTTTCGGTTAAAGCTCTTGCTTATCAAGCCAACCGGCGCCACGCCTCACAAATATTGCCAAACCACATGAAACTTTTGTGAAGTTTTACGTGGCGAAAAATTGCTTTTGGCATTCCATTAAGAACACCCATCAATAAACCGTTTTATAATATGGTCATCCTTTGCCATTCACTCCACTCTGCATGTCGATTGGCCTCGGCTTTTATTCTCAGATCTTCTTCAAAGTAGACCGCGTTCGGGCTACCCCCTCCTCTGTCTCTGAAATTTCCGTGGGTGGCCATCTTCAGGCCCTCATTCGTCATTATCTTCCTGTTCTTGAGAGCCCTTCCGCCCATACCTCCACTCGGCCTCTCTGCATTCCAGCGTCAAACTCCACAAGGTACATACCTTCCGCGTAAACCTCCCCTCGTCTGTTCAACATCGGACCACGCATATCAGCTCTCCTCTTCTTCTTCCTCAGGCCACGCCTTCCAATTCCCGTCATGCCTCTCAACAATCTCAGACAAGGCAGCAACAGGGCCCTGAACCTCCCCATCCTCGGCGGCTCACGTACAAATTCCAGCAAGATGTTCAAGCGCCATTGCCATGCGACTACATGCATCGGGGAGGCTCTCATGGCGGTGTTCCCGGCGTCCCCCGAGGCTTCCGATCTTTGTTCAAAGAGACCTTCAAAGGCACGCCGCGCCCATGTTCAAACCTTGGAAGCCCAACTTCAAAGAAAAGCCGCGGCTCTATTACAGGCCATTATAGATCTCACCGATGCTTTCGGGATCCGGACCAGCCTACTTACTGGTCGGCATGCGCGGCTCAAACTGAAATTGGCGGGGACTTATTGGCCGCAGAACAAGTCCAAAGATACCCTCACGGGTGAAAAGGAGAAACACATTGCTAAACTAGACACCTTGTACTCGAGCTTTGTGACAATTACAACACTCAAGTTCAAAATCTCCGGAAGCGTGAAGCTTCGACTCACCTCCCCTTGAAGCTTCGGCTTTCCACGCCACCAATCGGTAGCGCGTCCCTCCGGACTTCGGCTTTTGGAGGCTTTCGAAACAAAAAGGTCATCGATGGCGCGGAGATTGCCACGCTTCGCCTCCATACTCCGGGGCAATCCTCTTCCCATGCCACGCTTCCTGGTAAACAGGTCCGTGATCAGTCCCGTCTTTTGTTAGAAAAGGAGCATCGGATCCGTGACCTTGAACATCAGGCTCCAAAGCGGTCAATCTGGCGGGAAGCCCAAACCAAACAGAGGGGATATCTTGACATTGCCACCAACATCCCGGTGGACTTCTCTACTCCTTCCAACTATCTTGTGTTAGTCCTGTGCCTCCTGGTACAGGACTATTCATGCATACGTCAGACCAGGTCAAGCTCAAAGATCCTCAGTCAACCACGGGTCAGACATCCAAGCCTCCACAGAAGACTAAGCAGGCCACGCGGTCAAAAGCCTTTGGCGGTCAACAAGAGCGCCGCTCGGACAAGTGATGGCCGACGTCACCACCAGCGTCGGCGTCAGCGTGATTCTAGGCACTTCAAGAGGCACTTGCCAACATTCACCATCAGGCCTCCTTCGAGAGTCGGCACCGAGATCGGTCGAGTGTCTATATTGGGGCCCAAGGCCATTGTACTATATATATATGAGTAGAGTTAGCTCATAAGTTTTTAGATGAGTTTTGAGTCTTGTCTCCTTTTTGTTTTTCTCTCTATTAGAGCTCATGTATTTTTCATCATTGATATCAAGGAAGCTTATCATCTTTCTTTCATTTTTGTTACATTCTCTTCTTTTCTTTCTCTTTTCGGCAAATCCGCGTGACATAGTCCCCGGACTCTCTGTTAGATCACGGGTCCTCACGGTAGGGCTGTCTTCGAGGGAGTTCGAACCCGGACCCCAAACAACTGTCGCGGCTGCGGGTCTGATTTTCTCCTACTTTCTTACAGCGCCATGTAAATCGCAATTTCACGCCCGGAAGAACTCCTTTCTCGACGGCATCTACGCTTGGAAGCGCCATCGTCGTCGAAACCCCATTCGCGACATGTATGGATCGCGCTTATGACATAGAGGGAGGCCATCTTCCGGTCTAGGGCTCGGTCCGCGCCACCCACCCCTCGTGTCCGGTCTATCGTCCAGTTCCCGCCCCAAGCGTGCAAACATTGCTCACAACCTCGGTCCCCTCATCATTGCTCAGCCTTATCCGGCTCAACCTTCTCAACCGTACTTTCATACCCCAACATGCCTACATCCATCATTCTTGGGGCCATAATGCCACTTCCTTCGCCGCAACCATCATCTCCCGGGTGGAGCACGGCTATCCACATGTCTCCCTGCGCTGCCGGGAATATCCTTTCCCTCGTTTCCCACTTTTCTTCCTTTTACAACCTTACGGATCTCAAAACCAATGCTCAGCTGCTTGAGGTTTCTCAACCCTAGATCACCCCTTCGCCGAGGTCCGTCGGGCACAATGCCAAATCCACCTCAACCTCAATATCCTCACTATCCACATGTCCAGCCCGGCCCAAAGACACTTTCACATCTACCTTTCCACTCTGAACCGGCTTATCCCACCTTTGGCAACACGAAAGGCAAACCGTTAGACCAAAGTGCTCGGGCCCACATGGAAGAATTTGAGGCTCTAGCTGTCCCTAAATGGGCACGCAGCGCAACCTCAACTGAAATTTCACATCTTTTTCCACCACACTGCGGTGGCTCTCCTCATCAATGGCTCATGTCCAGCAAAGCCATTGGAAACAAAGACTGGTCAAATCGCCTTTGCTTTTACGTCTCATTCACTGGGACCACGGATGATGATCAACTTCATCTCAAACAACTCAATGAACTTCAACAAGAGCCCGCGATGCGCGGGATTTTGCGGATCGACTTCACATTACGCTCGTAAGCTCAAGGAGTACCCTACCGCGCAGCGATTTTGGTGCGGTTTCTCAAGGACTTCCTCACGCTATTCGACTCATGGCCAATACTGCGTCCAAAACTTTGGGCGCAGGCTATCGACCTTGTCAATCACTCCGCCAATGTTTCCTCCCGAGGCGTGGCTCTTCAAGAGCTCCCCGCTCATTCCACCTGGCCATGGTTCCACAAACGGTTGTTCAAATTTTCAACACGCTAATCCACAAATAAGTGTCAAATCTGTGCCATATTTGCAAATATCAAGGCCATTTGGCCAATGAGTGCAACTCCACCAATGGCCCGCCTCATTGCAAGCGTGCAACATGTGCAATCATGCCGCGGAAGAGTGCACTTTCGCACTCATCCCACACCGTTCCGCAACAAAATGGTTTATCAAGTACAAACCACACCTCGGCCCCAAACGCATCTATCGTGACCACCTCTTGAGTGCAGCCCACGCAACTCTATCGACCGCCGGGACCAACCACGGGGATCCAACCAACGTCCTCCTTTTGATCCTTCTAAAGCTCGATTGCTATCACTTTATCCAAGAATGGGGTCATACCACCACGGCGTGCCCTCAACTTCCACAAGTTCGGGTCCGACTTCCGGCACAAATCAGACCACATCGGTCCGCCTCACGGCTTACCAACTCGCTTGCTAATGGCAAACAAGGCCCGACCAGTTCTCAAGAAGCCCCAAGCGCCTCGGCAATCACGCTTATCAACCAGCTCCAAAGAAATCAACCTCGGCGGATCAACAAGCCCAAGAGGAAATTTTTCGGGCACTTAATCCTCCCATACCGGTAGTCAAATTGGGTTGGTCTAGTTTCACGCCGACCAAGGCATCACGTCCCTTGACTATTATTCGGGAAGGACCGCGCAACCACGCCTTTTGCGGTTGACACCCTTCCTCATGAGGGGCGAAAAAAAAGGTTCACTTTGCACGACTTAGAAAAGCTCATGCCAAATGTCATGCCCAAAGTTAGCCAAAGCATTTTGAATCTCATGCAAAGCGGTGAAGGCGCACATTGGCAAATGTTCATGCCACCACTTCGAGCTCAACAAAGACACGATCCACCTTCAACATCTCAACCTCCACGCTCTCGCATATCCCAATATTGCGGTAGGGTTGACTTACTCAAAGTTCTTTGCTTCCCCACACGCACTCCCGCACTGATGGAACCAAAGCGGATCCTTTTCTCATGTACCTCACCGAACTCCAAGAGGAGCTTGCCAAGATCAAAATTCCTTTAAGCTTGGCAACCATTTTAAAACTCGCCCCGCTCTCAAGGACGAGTTACCACTCCCAACCCCTTTTAGTTGGGGCCGTATACCTCTACACCCACGGTCCATGCAACGGTGGGAAATCAGCAAGTCAACCATGTTCAAATCGATGGAGGTAGTGCTGATCAATCTCATCACGGACAAACTCCGCAAACAAATGGGCATCACACAACTCTTTTCGTGCCCCATATGACATCAAATTGGCTAATGGCCATATCACGAGACCTCAAAGCGTCACACCTATTCTACACATCAACATTGGTGATCTCCGCTTTCCCATGGAATTTGGAGTTTGGAAAGGCGGTGAAGATCCGGTGACTATGAAATCTTTGGTGGGAAGACCCTTTCTCCCGCCGAGCAAAAGTATCCATTCTGGGGCCTGGCGGACGTTAGTCATCCTGATGGTCATCTCAATGCCACAATGGACTTGCAAACAGGCGGATCATTTCCGTTGACAATGCGGAACCCTCTCTCTCAATCGATTCTGAAGGCGCTCAGAATATTTATCAAGTTCGGGCTACCTGGCGGCGTGCGCCTCTGTCATCCTACCGAATATATGTCGATCCTTGGGGAGAAATGACTCTTGATCAGGACCCGGTATGGCTGCCTTGCTTTGACCCCCTACGGCTCCTTGCAATGAATCCAGCGTTGATCACTTTTTTAGTCTGGGACCTCCAAAGACTCTGGGCGATGTACCTTGAGTCATGAAGCAACCACCGCTAGATGACACCGGGCAACCTCTCTTTTTACCCGCGCAATTGCCGCATCGGTTATGCTCAACCTCCCGCACACATTGTCGGGGATATCGTCATACCCCATATTCGACTCCACGAAATTGTGGATGTTGGCAACAATCAACTCGGTCTCAGTATTCGCGCAAACCTTCGGCCTCCTTATCGCAACGGGGGGCCCGCGGCTCAAAAAATTCAAACACATTTTTACCTTGGAGTTACAAAGATCTCGGGAATCAACAAAAGCTTGGGGAACTCACCATTCCTACCAAATCGATGCACGACCCGGTGTAGCAACGGCGATCATGTGCTCAACCCTAATTACCGCGATCGCGTCAAGGCGAAATTGACAAACTCTTTCCGCTGTGTTTTTTCTATGAGGTCAAACATGCGAGATGGGTGAGCCCTATCGTCATTGCCCTTAAGCACAATGGTAAGATCCGCTGCGTGTAGACTATCGGAACTCAATCGGGGCCGCGAGCGTGATCATTTTCCACTTCCCTTCACGGACCAAGTTCGGAAGAAGTGGCCGGACATGAGATGTACTCCTTTATGGATGGTTTCTCCGCTACAATCGGATCTCCATCAAAGAATCCGATCAACTCAAGACCACTTTCACCACCCGGTAAGCACTTTTTGCCTACAAGGTGGTTCCTTTTGGATTATCCAACTCTCCTTCAACATTTTCAACGATCATGCTCTCCGCTTTCCATGATTTCATGAAAGGAAAATCCCTTCTGCAAATTTTTCAAGATGACTTCTCTCGCCCTCAAATTCCATGGCTGACCATTTGGATAAATTGGAACTGCTCTTTCGAAATGTGATGAGTCCCAGGCATTAGTCTCAATCCCGAGAAATGCACCTTTTAACGCACTTAAATTGTTCTCTTTAGGGCCATGTTGTCAAGAAAGCAGGAATCACCATACATCCCGCCAAAATCGGGTTGTGTGCTAAAAGCTCAAGCACCGAAGGCCAATATCAAAGAGACACGCCTCTTTCCTAGGAAAGGTCAATTATTACTCCACCTTCATACCGATCAAGCGGCCATTGCAGTCCATTCATAAACTCACGGTGTGAATCCACAGGCTTGGAATTCCCGGAAGGAAGCTTTCCAGCGGCTGGAAGCTTTTAGCCTACTCGTGCACCGGTACTTGTTCCTCCTCAATGGGATATTGAAGCCCTTTCCGTTCATGTCGGCGTATACCGGTCGTTTGCTATTGGAGCTGTTCTTTCTCAAGAATATGATCGCTGCGATAAACCAAATCGCTATACCCGGTAGAAAACTCAGTTCGGCTGCTGTGCGCCGCGGAGCGGAAGCTTTGGGTCTCATTTTCCGTGGGTCCAACGCTTCGTCATTACCTTTGGGCAGATCAAATCAAGTTCTTTGTGGACCACCAAGCACTTCTCTATTTGATCAACAAATCCACGCCCGCGAATTACGATTGCTCGTTGGGGTCCTTCTTCTCCAAGAATTTGCTCCTTTGAAATCGATTCATAAAATTTTGGCAAATCTCATGTTGTTCAGGATTATCTTTCCATCCACACGGATGATCCCGCTAGTCAGAGTCAGGCGTACGCCTACCCCTGATGCTCAACTTTTTTTGTCACGCGGCAAATACCACATTGGTTCCATGATTTTTTGTAGCATTACCTCCTCGTGTGCTCTTCCACCGGAAGATGAGACGCTCTCTCTGCGCGACAATCCGGAAATGCCGCCATCAGATTTCTCAGGAGAGGTCCGCGGACTACACCATGGTTGCCTCTGGACATCTCTACAAAAGGTAAGGGACACCATCCTTCCGGCGGTTCTACCTCATGAAGTTCGGCATATTGTTCGAGAAGCTCGCAAGGGCTCCTAAGTGGTGGCTTCTTTTCATGGGTGACACCACGGCCGCAAAAAATTCTTCCGGGTATTATTGGCCCACGCTCTTCAAAGATGCTCCGCCACGCCAAGACGCGGTGACGCGCTTGCCGGGTGGGGCGCCCGCGCCCGTGGACGCTCTTCCCTTGACCCGGGCCGCCGCCACCCGCACTGCCTCAAAGGCAAATGGGAATGGACTTTTGTGGGACCTATAGACCCCTCGGCTACGCACACTCGTGCGATACATCGTTTCACCGACTCGCCACCAAATGGGCGGAAGCTTGTGCACTTCCAGACAACATCTGCAAGCACGGCCGGAGTCCTCTATCAACAAATCATCACGCGAGCCGCTGCCCACGGAGCTGGTCGTGATCGTGGTGTTCATTTCATCAATCATACTATCAAAGAGCTGGACGATTATCTCTTGATACATCATCACAAGAGCACACCTTACTATCCTCAAGGCAAATGGGTTGGCCGAAAGCACCAACAAAAACTACGGTCACCATTCTCAAAGAAAATTTGTGACGCTTCCCACCAATTAAGTGCATAAAACTTCCTACTGATTCTTTGGGCCTACAATACTTGTTTCAAGATTGCTCGGGTCACACTCCTTTTAAATTGGTTTATGGTCGAAGCTCTCATGCCCTTTGAATTCATTCTTCCAACACTCCGGTTTTCAACCGCTCCGCTCATAATCCACCCACCACCGCCTCAAAGAACGGGTCTATCAATTAGAATAGCTTGGATGAACTTCGCAGGATGCTTATATTCGTGTTTCTTCATGGACAACAGTTGCAAAAAATCTTTACATGACAAACGTTTGAAGACAAAAAAAACATTCAAACAAGGAGATTTGGTTCTTCTTTATGATTCCTGTACAAAAATTTTAGGGTAAACTCAAGTTTCGCTTGGCTTGGCCCTTATCAAATTGTTCAAGTGGTTAGACCAAGTGTTTTCCAACTCGGCCAAATTAGATGGCACTCCATTACCTACATTAGTTAATGGTTTTCGCCTCAAAGCATTTCAAAGACAATGTAAAGTGAACATCCCAACACGAGAGAGCAGCCGGAATCAAACACCACGAGTAAAAGTGACTAGAAAGGTGGAATTATATTATAGTGGGAGAATTTTACAAAATGTGGGCGCAGCCCAGCCTATTTTCATTATGGGCACGCAGCCCTATATACAAAAACGGGCTTAGAGCCCTATCTACTAAGTCCTAAGAGGAAAAACCCTCTACTCCCCTTTATGAGAGGTGATCTTGAGAGGAGATGGTAGAGGTACGCTCGGATCCCAGCGAAGGTCGGTGAGAACCACCTCCATCCGGGTCTTAGTCGGGATGTTCGGCCATCCCGCACACCAGCGTCCATCACGAATGCCCCGGTTGTGGCAGCCCGAGATCGAGCCAGTTCATCTTACAAGTGATCCACTCCAGGCGGTTCGTTGCGGCATGGGTGCAATCTTAGCCGTTCAAACCAGCGGCCCATCCGGCGCCATCGGATGCCTTCGTTTCTCTGGTTAGTCTTATATAGCCAACTGGGACCTCCTTGTCGGCGTGGACCAATCACAAATCGTAGCGTGGTTTGCAATGCAAAATTTGCTTCTAAAGGAGAATCTGTTCTCCCGCCGCATATCTAGCAATGGTACCTTGACGCATTCCTTTTAATGATATCCCACTTAGAGTTGCGGCGATTGAATGCCATTCCTTCTTTCCACGCCCGGAAATCGAACATTAATGGGTGTCCTTTGCCATCTGTCACATCCGATCTTTCTTTCCGCGTCTCATCCTCACCGCCCATTGCTTCTCCCTTACGTTTTTGGGACTTAGCCAAATTTTTGCCTCTCAATCCCCTTCTTCGCATCTCTTGACACCGGCATCATCAACGGTTCTGTTTTTGCACTCTTCATACCTCTTCACCTCCGGTTGATGCGCCCTAAAACAAACCTTTTCGTTCCTCTCATCCTTCATCCTCCGTGCTTTAGACTTTCGCCTTTGGCATTGCATCTCTTCGCTTAACGCAAATCATTCTTCTCATTGCCCCAAGATTTTCTACACTTCAAGCTACTTTGCTCCCAGATCCGCCCTTTTTGCATCAGTATCCTTCTTGACGCCCACTTTCATGAAATTGTTGGCCCAATAAAGACGTCGCTGAACGACACCAGCTTTTACTAATTTTCTCAAATGGAACCGGAAGCCAAATCCCGCCCGATTCTGCGGTTTCATCGCCAATATTGTTAATGTACCCAAGGGTACACCACCGCGGGTCGCATGGCACCACTATTTCATTGACTCAACACTTGATTTCTGAGGTATTTCATATTCCCTTTGCACACTCCTTTGTGTATCATGGTTCGCTATACGTGATATTGATGTCACGTAGTTTGGTGCACCCTCGCTATCACGCCAATGTCCATCGTCACCAATATCACATGCTGTTCTCCTCATGAGACCTTGTAAAATTTTTGTATAAATTCTTTTGGTATTCTAATAAGAACACCCATATCAATAAGCCTTTTCTATAACCCGGTCCCATCGCTACACACCCAAGCACCACACAGATTGGCCCTAAAATGATGTTCTATCGTTTTCTCCAAGAAATGGACCGCCGGTACCACACTTCCATTTCCTCAAGCCCGGGGAGGGCACTTTCAAGCCCTCATCCGCCGCCATTTCCCACACCACCAAAATTCTCATACCTCCACTCCGGCCATTCCCTTCCAAATAATCAATTGTTAGCCATCACGCCTATCTTCTGGTCATGACCACAAATACACACTCATGTCACCGCTCTCTTCCTCCGCTAAGCACCATCCACTTTCACACCATTTTTCACAAACTCTCCTACACTCACAAAGGTCAAATTACTCCCACCACTCACATAACACCTCGTCAGCTTGTTAGACAAGATGTTAGGATGCTCTGTTGGCTGTGATTTTAAGTTACAGGACCAAGACGCTTCTGGCGGAGCGGGGTCTAACGCAAGTACTAGAGGCCTCTCATGTGTACAATTACACCTTTCTGCCCTTAATCACCAAGTTGCAACTTTGGGAGGCCAACCAAGATACAAGCATGCATGAAGCTTCCCTTACGTGCTCATGCGATCTCAAGAGTACACACATAAGCTCAAGTCGGGGCCCAACTCAGCAGATTGTAAGTGCCTCACCCAGTCCAAATTCACTCTATTGAGCACAACAAGTCCAAAGTCGCCTCCCCGAGTACTCAAGGATGAAGATATATTGCTAAACTCAATGCCTGTACTCCTGAACTGCGGTGAAAACTTCCAAGACTCAAGTTCAAAAATCTTCGTGCCCAGATGCCTGCTTGCCTCCTTGACTCAGCCTTTCTACACTGCACTCCTCGTGATCACCTCTTCAAGATCACTCATGCTAAAAGTGTGTAAACGTAGTAAATACTCATGACCGGAGATTGCCGTGGCTTCGCCTCAATACACGGGAAATTTCCAGCCAATTCTTTAAGCGGGTTCATGACTGGGCCACGCTTCCTAGCTGAAAAAGGAAAATAGATCCGTGGATCTCAACAAATGTACCGCAGAAGCTTTCATTCAGCCTCGCTGAGGAGGCTCAAACCAAACTTCTGACGCCTTCAGATCACCTTCATGCACGCCGCGACTTCCTGCACCCTCCCAAGTACTTACTGCGGTTGCTCGACGCCACCTCTTCCTTCGTAAGTGGCACGCACCGAGTGGCCCCGTGATATCCCACTCCAGCAAGGCCGATTTTTCTGTGATTTGGCCGAACTCTCCATTGAAGACAAAGGGGGTTGTGGTTGTGCTCCTTTGTTGTCTTTGATTCATACACTGTACGCATCCCACTTTCACTTTCCGCTGCGGGTTCGTTTGGCATGATGGTTGGCGATTTATCCGGTGATACATTTAGTGGCTCGGCAATGGGCCACAAAATGCTCCAGTGGTGACTTACCAAGCAATGGGTGCTTCAGATAATAACTATATCTTAAGTGATCCTCGCCGCACTCAAACTTTTCATCAGAGTATATGCCCGAAAGCTTGCCAATCATTTATCTCTCTCTGCAGTTTATTTAACAAAATAAGGAAGTATCTAGACATCCCAAGATCTTCCTATGCACAAGTTCATATGCAGACTCTCACAAGCTACAACTGGCCATGTGCTCAAGGGATAGCAAGATCTGGCCCCTGCTGTGATGGGATAGCCCTCCGGCCAACTTAGCAATACGTAACTGAACGAAGTAA